>CM060938.1:106183646-110983646 GCA_030765085.1 Allium cepa | reverse complement strand
GCTTTAAGACTGGAACATGATGATGTGATCAAGACTTTGAAAATTTGTTGTTTCCAAATTGCATTATGAAGCTAGAAGCTTGGTTGACAGGCTTTGAGAAAATGTTTACATGATTTGTATAAACGTTTTTAGGCTTTGAAAATGTCTTGATAAATCTCAGGTGAATTTGTATTTAAGGAGATGATTCAGGTTTTGAGAAAAAGAAAAAGTTACAAGGTTTATGTAAAAAGTTTTACAGGTCTGGCCATTGATTTTTTTACTTGAATTTGAAAGAAAAAGGATGAAGAAAGAAAAATGAGAGTTTTATATTATGTAATTTTATGGTTTATCAAAATTAAAGAAAAGAAAATAAGAGAAAGACACTTGTTAAATTCTATTACATTTGTCACAAACCCTCTTTAATTAACTACACATGTTAATTATGAGCTTATAAAAATTAACATTTGTCATTTCTTATTTTTAAATTATTTTTTTAAAGGAATTATAAGCTTTATTATTAATTTTTCCTAATTAATAAGTACTTTATTAATTTATAAATGCTTTTTCTTATTTTATAAAAATAAAACTTCTAAAAGAAAATAAAATATAAACTAATTAGATTCAAAATAAAATCATATAAAATTATTTAATCCATTTTTTTTCATGCTAATTTAAAAGCTTTTGCATTTATTTACTATTAAATAAATATTTTCCAAATTTATATAAATAAAATTCCTTTATTTAAATTAATTTTAAAAGTTTTTATATCCAATTATCAGATGACCAAAATCTAGGTTATCACATTCCTCCCCCCTTAGAATCTTTTCATCCTTGAAAAGGAACGAAGCCAGAGTTTATTAAAATGATTATCAAAAAAATTACCCTTTGATAAATTTTTAAAACAGTTTAAAATATTATAAAATAGTTTCTATAAAGATACTTTTTATAACTCGATGTCTCAACCAGTCCATCATTGTTCTCACAGAAATTCGGTCATACGTTAATAAGGCGTAGGGCTGAAAATCTATAAGTACCTAGCAGACCCATTTTCAACACCCAGTGAAAATACTTGAAAAATAATTTTATTGAAAATATAAAACATTTTTGGGATTGAGGAAACATCTTTGGTGAGAATGCTCTAGAAATCATCACCCACATCCAAGGTCGCAGTTACATCCTGGGTTTACGTTGCCATCGCAGCAAAAGTCCATGTAACAGTAGGCATTCCGCGCCCTTCGATTACGCCATGGAACCCGCTACAGATCGTAGTTACATCTAGGGTTACATTGCCATCGCAGCAAAAGTCCATGTAACTGTAGGCATCAGCGCCCTCAAATTTCTCTGCCAAAAGAATGAAACTTCTCCACTACCACATAGGTCGCAGACTACATCAGTCAAGTCCTAATGTTGCCTTAGGCTCTCACGGCCTCTCGACTTTCGCTATGTCTCTATAGATCGCAGTCCACCGATATAAAATCAAACGTAGACTGTTGGCTCTCAGCAGCACACACGACTTTCGCTATATTACCATAGGTCAGAGTCTACCGATGTAAAATCGAACATAGACTGTTGGCTCTCAGCGGCACACATGACTTTCGCTATGATATGCAGTAGATCGCAGTGACATTGAGCTATATTGTCGTCATAGCATAACCCAAATGCCTTTGTAGGCATCAGCGCCCTCGACTTTTGCGACAATACACATAATCCTCAGGAACTAGTTTGTCCGAACTCCTTACATGATCAACTTTACAACGCCCCCTTAGGGTTCAAGGCAGTACCACCCTGTGGTGCTCCTGAGAAGTTCATTTCAAGGGAGCGCCTTTTTCTCCAGAGCCATTTTCAAAACACTTTATATTATACACATATAGTATCTTCCAAATCATACACCTAGTATGAATCCCATTTAAATCTCCTTTCTTAAAATCGATTATCCCAAATCGATAATTCTCAAATTAGGCTTTCCAAGTTCCAGTATTGATTTTTCCCAAAAATCAATAGCCTTTCCAAAGTCCATAGGTTCCACAAACCTTCACCAAAATCCTCGTAAGATCCTTTATATATATATATATATATATATATATATATATATTTTAAAGCTTTGGATCATTTCAAACTTGTACAAAACTCCTTTTATACTTCAAATATTTTCAAAACCCTTTTTCTGTCTATAGATTCAACAAGGGAAGATTTATCTTATATAACAATGACATATAACTTTGTTTATTCAAATCAAATACTCAAACTTAATTACTCTATAAAGTCACTTACCAAATTACTTACTTCCATAAAGTAAATTTCTACCATAGAAATATCCAATTTCCATTTCATTTCATCATATTTCACAAAATGTACTTTTCATTTCAAAACCATTTTACAATTCTTATCCATAAATTTTCGATATCAATTTTATTCAAACTCGTATGATTTACACATATCATCCGAACGCTATATCAATCTGATCGCTCACTCGATCACACAATTTCACTTTCAAACTAGTATCGTCCACCCGACTTCCTAGTGCGGACTCAGATCTGGTTTCTTGATCAGAAACAGTCATTCCCCTTTCATAGCCATAGCTATGATAGATAATATCTAGAACAAATCAACAATCCACATCCGGCTTCGCCGTCGTAAATTGAGTGAAAAATCCCAATCCGGATCGATAAACTATCTCAAAATTTTGTGCTCGAATCCGGATCAAATCACTATGCGAATAGAATAATGTACGTACATCCTACGCATTTATCTTCAATGATTATACTTAATCAATTCCCTTTCTAATCACATTAATTTATGATTCTATTCACTTATTCACGGTTGCTTCAATCCTTATTTGGATTATCACTTCCATTCTTATCTCAATTGGTAACAAATCATAAACAGTTTGAACTCTGTCCAACTTAAATTTAGAAAATAGCTTGAAAAGTTTAAATAGATGAATAGTTGAAAAATAGTTATAAAATAGTTAGGTAATTCTAAAATAATTGGAAAATACTTAAATAGTTATAGAATATTTAGGTAATTGCAAAATAGTTGTAAAAGTGTTATTAGTTATAAAGTAGTTGGAAAAATAGTAATTAGCTTATAAAATAGTTGTAATTTAGTTTAATAGTTCCAAAAGTAGTTATAAAATAAGTATAAGATAGTTTTTGGGTTTTAAAAAGAAAAGTTGTATAGTAAATAGATAGGAAAAATAGATTTAAAAATGGTTTATATTAAAACATTTTATTTGGAAAAATAGTTCAGAGCCAAACTGTTCACCTTCCAAATCAATTACCAATTTCCAATTAACTTTTGATTTTGATTCAAATTAAGTTAACTTCCATTCCCATCAATTCAATTTAAATTCCCATTTAAATTGGCTCGATTCCAATTTAAATAACTTCAATTTCCATTGAAATTGATTTAACCCGATTCAAGTTGAATAAACCTCAATTTCTTTCCAAATTCAAATCAAACTCCATTTGAATTTTTTAAACCTATTCAACTTTAACCATAGTTCCAAATTATTAAAATCAATTTGGATTAATTTCAAATTGAACCAGCTTCAATTTCAGTTTATTTCAATTTCTGTTTGAATTAATCCCAATTTCAAATCAACTTTCTATTCGAATTTTGAACTCATTCAACTTCAATTTCATTTCAAATTAATCCAATTCAAAATTTTCATTTGAATTTCTAAACTTATCCATCTTCAATACTAATTAATTCAAACTAAATTCAATTTTAACTAATTGCAATTTAAATCTCAACTTTAAACCATATCGAATTATATAAATTTGAGTTAAATTCCAAATGTTGATTTAACTCTTTAAATCAAATTAACCTTTATTTTTAAATCAACAATCAAAATCTTTAAACAATTCAATTCTGAGTCCAATTCTCAAAATTCCATTTTAAATTATCTTTACTTAACTTATTCCAAAGTTCAAATGAGAGTTCAAAACAAATTTAATTTACAAATTCAATTCTTAACATTCAAATCTTCAGTTCAAAGTAATTCCATATCCTTGTTTTCAAATTAAAGTTTAATTTCCCTTTTATCTCAGTAATGGACATATTTCCTCACTTCAATTTTCCATTTATTTAAACAAATCCAATTCACAGTTTAAAGATTATTAATAACAATAGAATAATATATCCAAATTATTTTAAAACATCCATCCATTTCCAATCTCAAATCCATGTGGAGATCACACAAACTCCCAATTCAAATTTACCATTTAACTTCCCAAGTTAATCTCATTTTGAAATTTCCAATTCAGGTTGCCTGCTCTAAATTTATTTAATTTTCCCAAAATTAATTTCACTTTAATTTAATCCAGACAACTTTACCCAATTTGAATTTCCATTCAAATTTTAAACTTTAGATTAACAATCTTCCCTCATAAGTTTAAAAACTTTCTTCACTTTCGGTTTCACATCTCATTCCAAATAGAAATTTAAAACTCAACATTTAGAGTTTATTTCAAATCATCTTTGATACCATGAATATCCACACATATATACATATTTACTTCCTTTACACACTAAGTTATCCTTAAACTTTAAACCACCCTTGGTTTTTATTCAAAACAAATTTCTTTAAATTTTCAAACAAATCTTGTTTGAAATACGACCCTTTCATTCAAATACATTAAATAATATTATTTATTATTTCTTTATCACTTTGAAACAATTTTCAAATTCTGGATCCAGATTTAAAATTTCAAATTTCAATTAATAAGTCAGATTTACCTAAATGTTTTACTTCCCTAAAACGTTTCATCTGATGACTCATGAATAAACATTTATTTATTAAACACAACAATCGTTTATGATAATAACCAAGATTATCATATCTGAAAACCAATTCATTATTATCTTATTCTGAAACTCTTCCCCAAATTCAAGATTTAATTTTAGTTTGAATCCATTTCAAACTTTTCTTTATTTAATTTCAATTTGGTTGTATTTCTATTACCACTTAATTTAATTCCAATTTAACAACCAATTACCTTAACATTTATCAGAAATAAATATTACATTATATATCAAAATATATACGTATACAAAATCATTTAAAATCTTTATATAAGAAAATACAAGTACGATCTCATATATATGCACTCTACTCATTCTAGAGTACCATTGACCCTATCCTTAATGAGTAATCCCACCAGAGCCAAGGTTCTCGCTTAACCTTGCTCTGATACCAAATGTAACGATCCAGGATTTTCGATACCGGGAATCCCAGATACTTAAGGAAAGAAGAAAAGAGATAGAAGAAGAAGAAATAGAAAACCAAACTTAGAATCTCACATTCGCAGCGGACAAAATATAACATCAAATAATATTCTTTACACAAAGAAAGGTATACTAGTCAATTACATTTTTATACATCAGAGTTACAACATTTCACAATCACTGGATAGTTAAAATAACTTGTCCTAGATAAATAACAATATATTACAGGGAAAACACTTCATACATTCCTGCCATCCAGCTCGCCTTCTGAGCTCCAGAACGTCCTTACCCTAAAAATATGTAATACTCGGTCTGACCCGAGCATTACATCAAAGTAACACCCGGATCAGGCTGGAAACCAGCGTGAGTAAATCCATCAAATAGGAAATACCAATGCATACAACTATTTTAAAACCCGGGTAACACGTATCTTATTATGAATTCACAATTTGATATAGACATCACTTATTTCATACATCAATCTCTAAGTACCAATCTTGGATTAAATGGTCCCATTTCACTTAAATCATTCCATTCCCGCCTATTGATTTCACGTATCAATCTATAAAGAATCGAAGTAGTTTTGGGTGTTTACTAACACCCGACTCCGGTCTCTTCGAATCCAATATCATCTTAACCCAAGTTATTCAAGTGAATACAATTTAAATTTGAATATAGGATGTCACTTTTACATAGCAATTCAACATCGATAAATAACCACATTATCACTGTCTACCCAAACATATCATATCATAAAACATTTCATATCAGAGATATCAACCTCAAGGCATTCAATAATAATCAGCCATCCATAAGCAAAGATCTTTTAATCACACCATCTATAATTAATTTAAAATGGATTAAATTAATTACTTTATCTCTAATTAATTTAAAATAAATTAAATTAATTACTTTATCACTATAAATCTTGCTTACTTAACCATTAATTGATTACGAATCAATTAATTAATCATACTCTGAGTATTCATCTTAATTAATCACCCTAGATTAATCATTCCCTAAAAGGTATTAGCCTCTAATTAATTACACAAATTAATTATCCTTAACCATTTACAGTAATTAAACTTTAATTATTTCATTAATTAATTAATTATAATTAATTACATTTATCCTTAATTAATTACATATAATTAATTACTTTATAATCACTTAATATTGATTAATTGTCCTTCATTAATCAATCCTTAATTACATCATTAATTACATTAATTAATTAACGATCCCTTAATTACTTCTTAATTAATCTTTAATCATATTTAATAATTAATCTTTAATCATTAATCAACCTAGATTAATCACAATCGGTAATTAATTATCTTTAATCAATTACATCACTTAATCATCTTCAAATAACTTTAAGCAATTCTTAAATTAATTACACTAAGTAATTCATCCTTAATTACTTTACTTAAGAAATTTACCTTTAATTACTTTCATCAAGTAATCATCCCATGGGTTAACTACCCTCAATTAATTAACCTTGATCATTAATTAACTTGACCTTAAATTACCACATAGATAAATTAGCCTTAACCATTCACATTAATTAGCTTTTAATTAATCTCCTTCATTAATTAATCCATTAATTAATTACACTAATTAATTACCTTTTAAGATAAATTCTTTATCTAAATAAACTCTTAATTACATCATTAACTTATTAAAGACCATTGGTAATTAATTTCACAATTAATTAATTACTTTAAATTCAAATAAATATAAACATTACTTAATCATTCAAATATTGGGAAAACTTGTTTAAAACCTTTGCACGAAAAACCCTTTTTTATACTTTAAATCCTTAAACTTGTTTAATAACATTTTTGTTTTTATAAAACCCCTTTTCTTTTTCCAAAACCAGGTTACAAAAATTCATTTGTAAACCAACAAATCTAGAAACCAAAATTAACCACACAGAACAAAACCCGGGCCTGCTTCGTTCCCTCCCCGACACGAACCCCGAGCTACCCGAGCTAGTCATCTACTTCGAGTTTACACTGGAGTCAACTACCCCATAACCCGACCATTACTCGAGCAATCCTAAAAACCGACACAGATGACACCAGAACATAACCGTGCATATGCATCATCGCCGGAGCCACCTCCGACCCTTGCCACACCCTCCGACACTTCACCCTACATCACAGCAACACAATCCGACCATCAAATGACACCCACAAGCCCACGAACACGATCGAGCTACCTAATTGAATCCTGTAACCAAACAACCTCCAGCAAAGCTCCTCGACTTCACTGCTCCGATCACCAGAAGTCAGACGACTCTGGTGACCTCTCGCTGACCCAACACGCAATCATTCCTCTGAGTTTCACCACACTCGATCAATCAGAGCCCAAGTGGTGACCCAAAACCCAAGCTAGACAAAAACTAGGGTTTTAAACTAATTCCGATCACCACCGACGCCACAGTCCACGATCACCTCAACCATCATTTTTGCTAAGCACCCTGATCATCAATCTAGCTTCAAACGAAAACTCAACCACTCGAATACCTCCGATCACCAAAAATGATCAAGATCCATTTTTCAGACATTCCCCAAATACTCATCCATTTCGACACTAAGAATTTTGAATTTTGTTTAAAACTTCCTAACTTTAATAGTTGATTCAAGTTATAATCTTGAATTAATGAATTATAGTGATTGGTTTTAGCATGTTTAAAAAGAATTTCCTCTGCATTCATATTCCCAGATAACTTTTAAGTATTTTTACTTAAATTCATCTTCAAAATTTAATTTAAGTCCAAACAAACCTTTATTGTTTGAAAACAAAATCCTATAGTAAATCAGAGGAGAAGAAAAATGATTTTTTTTTTATTTAAACTGGAAAATTCTATAGCAAGAATCAGGGGAACAACATACACAGGCATGCACACTTCTGAACAAAATCAAATAAATACTGATGCTACACTTATATACATGCAGAGCATCACCATCTTAGAATTTCACAAACAACAATTAACTTCCTATTTAAACTTCAAATTAAAAAGTTTACTCACCTTTGAAAATGCAGGGAGTTTGAAAAGAACAGGGAAGTTTTTGAAAAATTACTGCACATTGATATTTTAATTTTTGAAACTTGTATTGCTTGAACTTAAGAGCTGAAATGCTTGATACTTGATTGCTTTAAGACTGGAACATGATTATATGATCAAGACTTTGAAAATTTGTTGTTTCCAGATTGCATTATGAAGGTGGAAGCTTAGTTGACAGGCTTTGAGAAAATGTTTACAGGATTTGTAAAAATGTTTTCAGGCTTTGAAAATATCTTGATAAATCTTAGGCGAATTTGTTTTTAAGGAGATGATTCGGGTTTTGAGAAGAAAAAGAAGTTACAGGGTTTATGTAAAAAGTTTTACAGGTCTGGCCATTGATTTTTTTACTTGAATTTGAAAGAAAAAGGACGACGAAAGAAAAATGAGAGTTTTATATTATGTAATTTTATGGTTTATCAAAATTAAAGGAAAGAAAATAAGAGAAAGACACTTGTTAAATTCTATTACATTTGTCACAAACCCTCTTTAATTAACTACACATACTAATCATGAGCTTATAGAAATTAACACTGGATTTTATTTTTTTAAAGGATTTAAAGCTTTATTATTAATTTTTCCTAATTAATAAGTACTTTATTAATTTATAAATGCTTTTTCTTATTTTATAAAATTAAAACTTTTAAAAGAAAATAAAATATAAACTAATTAGATTCTAAATAAAATCATATAAAATTATTTAATCCATTTTTCTACATGCTAATTTAAAAGCTTTTGCATTTATTTACTACTAAGTAAATATTTTCAAAATTTATATAAATAAAATTCCTTTATTTAAACTAGTTTTAAAAGTTTTTATATCCAATTATCAGATGACCAAAATCTAGGTTATCACATTCGAACTCCTCAAACCATAACAAATAATATATCGTTGCAAAGCTCTCAATGAGCGCAATCTCTATCTTTGCAATTCATTTTTCGATTTGATTGTTTGATCAGAAAATGATGAAGAAGTTTTGGCCACCTACAGACCACGGTCCCGTTTAATGGTGGATTGTCGACCATTTGACGATCGCAAAGTTGTAGTGTATAGTGGATTAAGACGAGTTCATCTGTACGTTACATCTTATCGTAGACGCCTCAAATCGCTAGAATTTGGCGCCAAAGCTTGGCGGCAGACGTTATCTAGAGAGCCGGAGGTGGCAAAGGTTAGGGCGATGGGTTGGCATGGGGCGAGGAGCTCATTGGTGACGTTGGATCAGGCAGTTGTGTCTCCCAGCGGCGGCGAACTGCATATTTGTGGTGGCGGCTGTTAAGGCAGTGGTTGGTTCGATCACGTGAGAGCTAGGGATCGGTTCGCGTTAGGGCGATGACATGGTAATTTTGTTTGCCTTGTTCATTTTAATATAAATTTTAAAATTTAAAACTTCTAACATCGATAACTTTTATATACGAGCTCCGATTTGTATGCAGTTTTCTTCATTGCGATCATATCGAAATTCCGAACGATATGGAACTAGTTGGATGCATCCTAAGTTCATTGGATTTTTGGGCTTTATTTGGATTTTGAATCGAAGATAAATTAAAGATGAGTAATTTAACCCACTCATGAATATTAAACCACCTTGTGTTAGTTGAATTTAATTTGAGATGTGATAAGAATATTATTGGTTTTTGTTTGGTGGTTCAATTTGACATTTTAGTTTGGAATGGAATTTCATTAAATTAAATTTCCATTTAAATTAATATTGAAATTAAATTGTTAATTTAATACCTAATAATGATAATCTGTTAATTGTTGTGATTATTGGTTGATTTGGATGTTGATTGTGATGAAAGTTTATTTGTTGAAATTTTGGATGATTAGATGTTTATTTATCCCTGTTATCACTATGGGTTGAAATAATAAATACCCGTACGATCTTATAGATTAAGGAAAATCCTCCCTTTTGAACGGTTTGAGTTGACATGTGTGGTTTACTGTCGATTTAAACCATCCAAAAGGGAGGATCGTTACAACTTCGATCGATGACATTCTTCCACAACTTCTCTCCTTAAGTTCTCTACATTCGGAACACATAACTGTTCCTTCTTTCTCAACCATCCTCTTTGGTCAAGACTAAAATCATTTAGATCTTCAGTATCCCATCCTACCTCAAGCCTTCTAATCCTCTTGGCTAAAACTGGATTCTTATTCTATTTAGAGTCCATCATTTTGATCAACACTTGTCGAACTTCTAAACAAAACAATATGGAAGTACCTTGACAAGAACTAGCAGTAGATCTTAACTACACATTGCAACTGGCTAATGCTTCTAGATCCTTCCATTCTGCCAATATAACTAACACCACATTATGATGTATTCTAATGAGAGCATCCACTACTTTATTTCCTTTCCCAGGAGTATACTCTATACCGAAATCATAAGTAGCCAAAAACTCTAGCCACCTCTACTGCTTCAGTTTCAACTCCTTCTGAGGGAATAAGTATCTTAAAGACTTACGATCGGTATATAACTCAAACCTCTCTCCCATGTGATCATGAGTAGGATATCTTACTTCGTGCGGTCTGAGCCATTTGGATGTGTAGGCAATAACTTTACCCATCTACATCATTACTGCTCCCAATCCAGTTCCACATGCATCAATCCATACCACCAACCCTTGGTTTCCATCTGGGACTACTAACACTGGTACATTAGTCAATAAATGCTTTAAATTAAGGAGCCCCTTCCTCACATTTGTCGGACCAAACAAACTCCACATCTTCCCCGTTCAACTTAGTCAAAGGTGCTGCTATCCATGATAAATCCTTAATGAATCTCCGGTAATAGCCAGTAAGTCCAAGAAAACGCCTGTTCTCGGTTACTGTCTCTTGTTTCTTTCAATTGTTGATAGCTTCGATCTTAACTGGATCGACAGAAAATCCTCCTCTGAATCCACATGGCCAAGAAACTTAACCTTTTTCTTCCAAAATGGCACTTGGAAAACTTCGCTTACAGCTGATTTTGCCTCAGCATTTTGAGGACCACTCTAAGATGAATCTCATGCTCTCTTTCATTTTTCGAGTACACTAAAATGTCATCAATGAAAACTAACACGAAATTATCCAAGAGCTCTCCGAAAAACCTGTTCATCAAATCTATGAAAAAAGCAGGTGCATTTGTCAATCCAAATGGCATCACTAACCACTCATACGAACCATACCTAGTCCGAAATGTTGTCAAAATAATGCTATCCTCCGCTACTCTCAACTAATGGAACCCTATTGCCAAATCCAATTGGAAAAATACCGTGGCTAGACTTAACTGATCAAACAGATCATCTATCCTCGATAGAGGGCACCAATTCTTAATTGTCCTTTTGTTTAGCTTACGATAGTCGATGCATATCCTTAACGACCAATCTGGTTTCTTCACGAACACCGTGGCTACTTCCCAAGGTGAACTGCTTGGTATGATAAAATTCTTCCCTCAAGATCCACTTGCTACACCTTCAATTCCTTCATCCCTGTCGGTGTCATCCTACTAGGTGGTCTACTCATAGGTTCAGCTCCAGGTATACGATCTATCCGAAACTCAACTGCTTGTTTCGATGGTAATTCCGTAATCGGCTCAAAGACATCTACAAATTCTCTTGCTACTCGAACCTGACTTAACTCTTCTCCAACTTCCATAGCACTTAACAAAGCACAAACACTCCTGCTAGAATTCTCCACTAAGAAGATGATTCGACTACAACTATCTGGGTGTCTCAATGATATTTTCTTATCCTGGCAAAATAGCCTAGCCTGATACTTACCAACTAATCCATACCCAAAATGATCCCGAAAACTACAAAATCAAAAACATACAGACTGCGTATAAACTTACGACCTAACAAATCAGTTCTAGCTGGTCACATCTCATACCTAGAGTTGCATACTCTCCTATTGGATTCGCAACCCTTAAGGAAGTAACAAGGTATGTGAGTTCTATGCATAACCTATCAATCAAATACTGTAACATAAATGAATGTGATGCAGTGGTATCAAACAATACCCTAACTGGTACACTCTAAATCAAAAGCATACCTTCCATCATAGTTTTTTCTTTCTTTACTGCTATAGGCCTAGAAGAAGATGGTGACAATAGCAAAACCTTCCCTCTGTTCAACTTGACTAGCTCTGAAAACTGATTCTTGTAATGCTCAACTTTGTTGCAGTTGAAGTATTTCACATTCTTCTTCTCTGTAGGTTTCTTCCTTTTACCTATCCAGCACCGACGAGTATAATGACCCTTCTTATCGCACTTGAAGGACACAAAAACATCCTTCGCCTTCTTGGTAGCATCCCTTTTTTGGGCTCCTTTCTTCTTAAAGAATTCCATCTTCTTTCTTTGAGGACCCTAGGACTCAAGTGGCTTCTCCCTTACAGAAATAGCAAGCCTCTTCATGGCTAGCCATCTCTACCACCACATTATAAGGCTCTTGATATGAGTCATGGTCATCCTAGCAAGCACTGGTCTCAATCCTTGAATGAAACTCTCATTCCTTCTGATGTCAGTGTCTATAGTGGCATATCCATATCGAGATAGCTCATCAAACTTAACAGTGTACTCGATTACCGACATATCTCCATGGACTAAATCCATAAATTTCCTCATCAGTGCCGACTTAGCAACCTTAGATAAAAACCTCTGCTCAAACCTCCTTTTAAAATTAGCTCATGTCATCTCTTCTTACGAAACTCCAGTAGTCACACTATTCCACCAGTGAATCGCTGCACCTTACAACTTCCTGGAGGCCAGCCTCCTCTTTTTCCCATAATCAAACCAAGATCAGTAAAGATCCTCTCACAACTCAATATCTAATTCTCAACCTCAACAGCATCCTCTATTCCACAAAATGGCTTTCCACCTAGACTGGTGTAGTCTCGGCTCAGCCTAGCATAATTATATCCATCTAGAGCGACATGATTAGCTCCTTACACATTACCATCTACTCCAATTTACAAAAGATTGGTTAACCACTGGTACGCCATCCCCGCATCTGGTGACGGATTTCCAGCACTACATTGGCTTCAATATTTGGGTTAGCATTATCCTAATCGATCTTGATTCCTCCTGATATTAGGTCGAGCATTTCCGTTGTGGTGCTTCCTCCATATAGATTTCCTCTTCCGTTTCTGCTTCCATATCCTCTTTCTCTTAAATCTGCACATGAGCCTTAGTAAGATACAGAGAAACAGTCTAGGAGAGAGGGGAACACATACACATGTATGTGTATGTGTATGTGTGTGTCTATATATATATATATATATATATATATATATATATATATATCAAATACAAGTACGTTACTATAGCGTAAACCTAATCCCCGATCATATTTCTGATTTATTGGGTTATGTTTAAAAAAGCATTTAGGTTTAAATTTTCTTTTAAATTTCATAAACCTATGCTCTGATACCAACTTGTAACATCCCCCTACTCAGAGGCCTAAAACTATCAGCTACGGATGCCGCAATCATCTATAGTTATTAATCCTCGGAGACCAAATACGGTTATGTTAGACACACTGATGCACAACATAAGAATATGGAAAAAATTTAACAAATCAATACACATTTCCACATTCCATTCAAAAAAATTCTTGTTTATTACATAATCCCATATACATTAACCATGCCCAGAAAAATATAATTATTACATATACGCGAAGAGCAACATATGAATATGCCACCTTTGTTAATTAGAGTATATAATAAGGCCAAGTCTACCTTTATATTCAAAATATGCAGCAGAAAAAGATAACTTTAAATAACTAACTTCCTCTTGTATGCCTATAAAAGCTTTATTCATCTAAGAAGAGAACCTAAAAGTCCTAAACCTCAAATTACTCAAAATCAATTGAGTAACCGAGAGTTTAAGGGGAAATCAAAAACTTCGAGTCACACATAAAGCTTGGTATGAATAATAATCCTTAATCCATTTAGATATCTAGTAAGACTACCCCGCTTAGCTGAAAGAGTTTTTCTCTCACTGGTATCTTAAAACCTTTTCAAAACCATATACCATGCTTCTGCATCCACAATGGTTAAAACATAGCATTTTAAAACATTATGATGATATGCATACATAAAAACATTCATGGATTTCCTACCCCCGATTTAATTGGCTGCCTATCATATTTGTAGTTTCTAGGATCACTATTAACCTATTAGTTTTCATGGGCTTACTAATAACCTTTTCATAGTTTATGGATTCCCCGTCCTATTTCATAGTTTTCATGTGATCACTAAGAACCTATTGGCCCCTGCCAATGACTTACTTAATTTCATGGGTTCCCCTAAAGCTATTGATTCCTTCCATAACTTCTATTTTATCCTAGTTTTCATGGGTTGACTAGGAACCTATTGACTTATGCTAATAACTTCTTTCTTATCCTAGTTTTCATGGGTTGACTAGGAACCTATTGACTAATGTCAATACTTAATTCGGATATAGTTTTCTTGGTACACTACAAACCAACTGGCTCCTACCAACCATCATCAATACATAGTTTTCATGGGATCGCTATAGACTTATTGGTTACCCCACTAACTTCCAAATCGTTGTTTTCATGGGTTTACTATGAACCTGTCTTCAGGACAAATTCAAGGTTTAGGCATCCTATATTCTTGTCTCCCTGACTTCCTGAATGCAATTCTACTCATTCAAGAGTTTAATCAATTCATATTCACTTCTAAGTTAACCAAGCCGGTTCTACCCCTTTATCCTCAAATGCAGTTATGGGTCCTTTATCATGTGAATATAATTATATTTGAAGAAGCAAACATAATAACAAAACAATCTCACTCCTATGGGTTTAATGTCCTTGAAATACTTTTCATATAAAACATGGTCAAATTTTTTAACCCTGCGTATTTAATGCTCTGCTATAACCCTGCTATATCTCATAGCGGATTTCTACCGCTACCATTTTTCCATATAGCCCCAAATATAGCCTTTCTGCTTTAAGCCCGATATTTCTGCTATATCCCGTTATTCCCGCTATATTCTGCTATTTCTGATATATCTTCTTTAAAAGAAATGAATTGAAAAATGACATTTATATAATATAAACATTATGAAATTAATTTATTCTATTGAATTTTTAATATATTTTTAGAAATGAAAATATTCTAATATTCTACTAAATTCAATTATGTTATATAACAGTTTTACGTTTATTTACAGTATATTGCACATGTTTTTATTTAAAATTATTTATGTATTAATTATAATTCAACTGAATGTTAAATTTTCATTTAATTACCATTTATATATTTGTAAAAACATTAAGTATGAGTTTTTATGCTATTTTAAAGTCATCCACTATATCCCGCTATATCCTCATTGTATCCCGGCTATGGCTTTTTGCACCTCCTCTGCATTGAATCTGGCGAGCGCTTTAACTGCATAGCTTGAACCTATACTTTTACCGAGGAAACACTTCTTCAAAATTTACATTCTTAAAATCTTTTCAAAACTCATTTGATATAGCCATGGGTTTAATCCTTTTAAAAAATGAGTTTGGGTTATAAAATCTTTCGACTCCTTCGAAACCTTGCCTTCGACCTCATAGGATGACCTCCTTCGAAAGCATCAAAATCTATCTTCAAAACATTAGGCTCCTACCTTTCGAATACTTTAAAACCCTTATTTTGAATCCTTTCGACTATGTTAAAGTATCATCATATAGGTATAAAAGCATAGCTTCGAAGCTATTTGAAAGTATTACTTTCGAAACCATTGAAAGTCGCCTTTCAAAACCACTGAAATTACCCTTCGAAACCATTGAAAGTCCCCCTTTCGAAATCATGGGGTTTATTTTTAAAACATCTTTTTTGGTCTAAGTGAATAAAAGCGAAAGCATCTCTTTTGAACCATTCTTTATTTCGTAAAAGTATTGGGGAAACTTGATGGTGTTGAGACCATCCTTTCAAAAGCATAAAACGATTTAGGGTAAAATTTTCTAAAGGTTTTCTTCGATAACATTGCCTTCGAAACCCCTAACTCCTTTTTAAAGCTGTAGGAAGCAGCTTATAATTTTTAAAATTAAGTACCTTTTGACCACATTAATACCTTCAACACCGTCGAAAGGCATCAAGTTACAGAAGGGTTCCGACTTGGTCGAAACTACCTCTTTCGAATGCATCAATTTTAAAACTCGGTAACTCCTTCGAAAGCCACTTACTTTTAAAAAATGCGGTAGATCTCATTCGAAAGATTGTATTACCCTTTTGCAAACATTAGTTTTGACTACTTCAGAACCACTTTATAAATAGGCGAGCACTTTTCTTTTAAAAACAAAACAAAGGTATTGATCCCTTTAGAAGCTATGTGTCGACACCCTACCTTCTGCCTTTCTCCAATCCACTACGTACCAACTAAGTGATATTATGCGTATTGGTTTCATGGTTTTGACTAAGAAGGTTTCGACTAGGTTGAAGGAGGAAGCTCTGGGTCGAAGGCTCCTTCCAAAGGAGGCGAAACCTACTTTTCTGAGCAAATGGCTGTTTGTACCAATTAAAGCAAACTTTTTGTAACTAACTTGCCCACTTGTAAACACTTGATTGGTTACATTAAACTTTCAAATTATTTTGCTAGTATTTGCCGCATTTTCCTAGATCTAAAAACTGAATAACATTTAACAAATAAGCCCTTCCTATTAACAAAGCAATTAAATCATTTAGGTCCTTCTATCAAAATAATTTAATTTCCATACTAAATCACTTTGTGAAAATCCCCAAAATTGAGAAATTCACTTTAATCATGTTATCTAACATATCAAAATTTCAGACCCAAATTCTGAATATAATTTTGAAAATAAATTTTAATCCAAATAAACATATTTTCCTTTGAAAATTCACGATTAATTCTGCACGGCTTAGAAAATTATAAAAATTGAAACCCAATACCAACATCATGTTTTTCATAACATATAATTTTTTCCATGGCATATAAAAATCATTAAACATCAGTTTTGCCCTAAAACCGTGTATACCCTTTTTAAACAATCTTGTTTAAACTAAATAAATTATAAATCAAGTATATCACCATCACATATATCATAAAAACGAATTTACCTTAAATCCGAATATCATTGATTATAAAATAGAGATGTTGTGATTATTATTCATCGTAGATTGGATAAGAAAAATGGAGATTGATTGAGAATGATTTCTTCTAGCTTGATCTTAAGCTTTTTCTTTGATTTCTCTTTTCTTAATGGCAGGCTCCTTTTTCTTTCTTACGTTTAAAATTTTTTTATAAAGAAAAATGAACATGAATGGTATTAGGAAAATTAATATAAGGGTGGGAAACATAGATGGAAATTTACCCCAATGCCCTTATGATTATTTACTTAACACTTAATCATTTATAACCCATTCATTTTAAATAAGCACGGCTACTACATTTATTCACCAATCTCAATCTCTTTATCACTCTACATTATTCTATTTAATTTATTCTAATTAAATCTCTTAAATAATTTTATTAAAAATTAGCGATGTTACAAAATTTTGAAATTAATGCAAAAGAGAGGGAATTTCTAAAGTTCAAATTTTGAATAGATTCTCTAAATTCTGTCTGGTATGTCGACATACCTATGTGGCATATGTCGACATATAGGTCGAAATTTCAATGTTCAAATAATAAAGAAATATATTTATATATCTATATACACACTTATTATTATTATATACTTATTCCAATTAAATAATTTTTGAAATTATATAAATGAAATATAAAAAGTATCAATGTTGTCATTTCCTCTGTTTGATTTGATTATCTTCCATCACTGTGAAACACATGTTGATATATTTATTGTTCGATTCGTTGTCACTAGATGTTGTATCAAAATTGTACAAAGTTGCATTGTAAACTCTTTTTATCTTTTTAAATGAACCGGTGTTTGGTGAATTCTATGATTTCTTTTGTTGTGGATAGTCTCTTCATAGATGGCTAGTTTCGCTATATTCATAACAATTGAAATATTTCCGTTTTAATAAAAAAATTGGTTTTACGAAAGTTTTTCATGTCCTATATTTATGAAATTTTCTGAAATTTCGAGTAATAAGACCTATCCTCTCATCATTTTCATCGTCATTTAAATCTTAATCGTCAGTTATTACGTAGAATGTAATTGGTTTCTTTTCTTTCGCCTTATTTTCCCTTCTATCCTACAATTGATTCATCGGACATTAGATTAGTAATTAGTTCTCCAATTTTTAATGTACTAATATCATTGCCTTCCACTAGTGCTAATGTCTTTAGATCTCATTCAAAAGAGACTGGATTAATGATTTTTCTAATTTGATCTTCTTCTTAGAAATTTTCCCCTGATGATACTAATAGAATTATATCTTGAAATCTAGAATACATGCCAGAAATAGACTCATTTGGTTTCATTTTACAAAGTTCAAATTGGTTGGCCAGCATGGAAATATTAGTTTGTTTTATTTACTAGTGCCATCATATGTGACTTGCAATGTTTTCCAAATTTCATAGGCAAACTTACGAATAGAAACTTGATTAAATTCGTTTCTAACTAAGGCACAAAATAAATTATTCATGGCCTTTGAGTTATTAGATGCTTGTGTAGTTTGGTATGATGTCCATTGTAATATTCAGTAAGGGGTTCGATGTATTCATTTTGTGTAATGTTTCGAATATCTAAACCATTAGATTGTAAATAATTTTTTATCCTGAATGACTAATAAGCATAATTACTACCATTAAATACAGAGGGTCCAATGGTTGGTTGTTCTTCTACAAAAGTGTTAAAAAATGTACTACTGGTGTTTCTAACCATTTATAATTTGCAAAAATCAAATAAGTTTTTGAAAACATAATGCATTGATACCCAATGCGCGAAATGGTGTATTATATATAATTCTAGTGTGAACGAATCTTAAGGCTACTTTACTAGAGGGGTGAATAATTCTTTAAAACTCATATAGAACTTTTCTAAATTATTTCAAAATTTAAACACAGATAATCAATATATATATAAGCAGGAAGTCATAGATATATATAAATGCAATAAAAATAAAGTAAAAGTAAGAGAGATGATACCAGAAGTTTTATATTGGTCCAGATTAACCAATCGTATGGCTAGTCCCGTACAATATCTGTATAGATTTTTTAAGTGCCTATTTTAATTAGGTAGCAAGCAAACCAGAATACAATCTTGATTTCAAAACAACAAGATACACCCTCCTGACTTTTCGAGCTTAAGGTAGACTCGCTTAGTTTTACCGGGCCATAAGCACACCAACTTGATTTGAACAGGCAATAAGCACAACCACACAAATTAGTAAAGAGTTTTTGATTACAAATACAAATAGTTATACTTTGGATATATAATATCCTATAGCCCTTTGATAGCACTTTGATCTTTGAATTGAAGAGAGAATACATGCAAATCTATGAGTAGATTATAAAGAATGAACATAGTAAAGTAGAGATTGAATTTGAGTGAATTTGAAGAGCATAGAAAGCAGATTTCATAAAATATATATTGGAATATTGGATTAAGAATAATATAGAGAAAGTAGTTATTGAAATTCATTTTCTAGCCTCCTTTGTGTAGTGTTTGATGGGACATGTCTATCTGCAAAGAGATGGTGCCAAAAATCACAAATTTTCAAAAATTAAAGAACAACTCTTTAATGGTATGTATATCGACATACATAGGTAGAGTATGTTGACATACCCTTGTATTTTGAGGAAAACAATAGAGTGTTATAAAATTCTGATATTTTGTGAAATCGTTTAAAAAATAGTTTTTAACACTTTTTAACGTTTAAATTTGTATAAAATATTTGTAGAAATGTATTTTGGAAATGAAATAAATATTTTGATGAGAGAGTATTCAAAGAAAAGAAAGTTGCTATTCAAGAACTTTAACAAATTTATCTAATGTCTGTTAACTATAAACTATAGTCTTGAACTCTTCATGTCTTTGTTTTAACCTCACGATTCTTCAATTATCTTAATTATCTCTAAATCTTGATCTCTAATCTTTTTACAGATCAGCCTTCAAACTCGATTATCATATACTTGCATAAACCTGTGTAATATCTTTCAAATATTCTATACAACTTGGAAAAACATTAGAGCCTATGTTTACATGGTTATTGTCATCAAAATCAGTATTTGTGGTATTAAAACATTTTTCATATGTTGGAATTTGGCGATGAAACTAGCGCCATTGCAAGTATCACTTTTTGACTCATGTAGTATTTTGGTTTGTGTTGTTTGGAGTCTGTATGGAGGAATTGTGGTCGAAATATCATTGAGACAAACGAGCATCAAAACCCTAGAATTTGAATTTTTGGCAGAGAAAATGGTTTCCCTCCTTCCATTAAGAAACTAATTCACATATCCATATTTCATTTCAGAAAACTTTTTCAACTCTTTCTTCTCCTCCTTCCTCTCTTGACCTACCTAAGATCAAATCCAAATATCTCAGTCTAAACTCCATGAAATTGAATAAGACCTAAAGCATTATGGAACTATTTAGCTAGGATACTTTCTAAAAGTGACTTGGAGGAGCAGATCTAAAGCACAATGGCTCAACAGTCCAGACAACAAGAGTTTTTGAGGAGAAAGCATTACTTTTGTGAGTGATTCATCCTCTTATCTATATAATGCAATTATAACACTCTAATTAAGATATTTAGGATATAATACTATAGAATAACATAGCTAAACACCTAAATTTTAATTAAATGGTGATTAGGAAGGAAATTAGAATTTTCAGTAAAGTTAGAACTAGTGTTACAAAATTTTATATAATTTGATGAATAATTGAACAAAATGAAGAATTAAATGATCAAACAGATTTAGAAACTTTGGATTAAGTTCTAGGTATGTGTTCAAGCGACCAAAGGTGAAGCAAAGGTGGATAGAGATGAAAAACGATGACGAAAACATCAAAAACCAAAAATGGAAATTGACAATAAATACGTACACTGGTGCACCAATTGCACCAACTGGTCCACCAATGCACTATAATTTTGCTAGATTGAACTTGGACCCAAAGGGACCTATATAAATAACAAATAAGCAGTTTGAGTCTTATTTCTCTTATGTTTTGGAAGGTGATCCGTGGCTAGTGATGAGGCAAATGAGGGTGCTATGAAGTAAATGAATGTGTGTGATAGTTGGTTGAAACTTGACGTGATTATATATGCAGCTGTGATATGGGAACGTGATACAATGATGAATGCAGAAGGCATAGGCTGTGCAGTTAAAGCACTTAGCTGTTCTACAGCATTGGAGATATAAAAAGTTATGGAGGGAATAAAGCAGGATATAGCGAAAAATAGTGGTGGTAAAAAAAGCTTTCTTACATATAAAACCAAATATTTAAAATTAATTTATTCTCATTCTCACATAATTTGTGTTGGAAAAGAAAATATTGTACAATCTATATTACAAAATCAAAGAATATCATGATTTATTCATAATAGATTTGGTGACTACAATAGATTTCTAACATATATCAAGCACTTATGCCTTAAAATTAAGTCTTTACCCTAACTTTGTCGATTTGGTTTGAAAAAGAACTAGTTACAATCACTGTATATTGATGTTGCTAAAGCGGATGCTAAAAGGCAATAATTAAATAGGTATAGCGATAAATAACGAGTGTTAAGGTGGGTCTACTATTTATTAGTGCTAAATTGAAATAGCATAGTAGTCAAGGAGTGTTATGCGCTATAGTATAGATTTGGTGGGGCTTTAGCAAGGATTTAACTACACAGCGCACAAGTAGACGACACAAAGTGTGACACAGACAAGAATGCGGTCCTATAACACGATATGTGGTCCAGGCATGGCGTTGCTCCCTTGTAGTACTTCGATGAGCCAGGTGGAGGAGGTGGATGTTAAATGACCTATAAGCTACAAGTAGTCTAGGCCATGAGTCCAATTAGGTAGCATGAAAATGGCGACACTATTGGCTTTGGATGGTATGGGGATTATAGTCCTTTATGCAATTTACATGATGGCATATAATAGGCGATCTTGTAAGGCATGAGGCAGGAGCAGGGAAGTGATTCTGCATAGACATAGTGCAATATGGTTAGATGTACATGACAGTTAGATATGATGTGACTTCAGAATGTGTGGTGGTCGAGTGATAGACTTATATCTTGTTGTAGTATTATTTTTGCAGTATGTATAGTACAGTATGGTTCACTCACCAGAGTTAACCACTCTAACTTTCATTTATATATGTATGTATGTATGTATGTATGTATGTATGTATCCATGTCGATGGGTCTAGAGATAAAATGGTACCAGGAATGGTGACTTATTTATATATTGTATCTATGGTGTAAATAAGTATTGTGCCTAGATTTAACTATATTTATTCAGACCTAGGTATCTGGCATTATGGACATGTTATGCTATATGATGTGAATATGGTAGTTTTTATGTATTATATTTCATTTCCTTCCCCTGTGAGACACTTAAGTAATTATTAGACAGTGTTAGTTAGAACTATATCTGACACTTGATATCTGTCATTGCTAGTAATTATATATATAATTGACCTTATCCCAATGAGTCGTCCTATTAGTTCTTGGGTTATCTGTGTCAGTTCAGGTATTGGACCTAGGGTCAAAGTGTGGGTTATTACATAAATGAGTTATACCTTATGAGATAGGGCTATATAAACACATGTTGACCTAAATCGACTCCTTAGATCTATTAGATTTGGACCCATATTTGCAAGAATTAGGCATATAAACACTATATTAACTATATTTGACTGAATGGATGTGTTGAAGGTAATAAATAAGGGGATGGGGAGAAGAGCTTGTGGCCTAGGGATGAAGAGAGGGAGGGAACAAGTTGAACTGAAAAATGGTGGTCAAAGGTTGAAGGTCTAGGGAGAAATATCTAGCATAACTCTTTCATACCAATTCAAACACAAAGCCACCCAATTCCCTCCTATTTATGCCTCATGGATCAAGGTCTTTGATGGACCAAAATATCCACTTAGCCCATTAAAAGTTATTCAATTTAAGTCCAATTTAAATTATTATTGATATTGTATATCGACGCGCACTTACATAACTTTTATATATACACTCAATAAATTACTAGGAACCCATAATCAATTCTAAAGGCAAGTCCATTTTACCAAACATGTCTCATATGATAAAAATTAATATTTAACAAATATTATTTAATTTATACTATTATAAACCAATTAAATCAAGAGGTGTTTGGAAGACTAAACAGCCCACGGGTGTGAATTTAGCCAGCGATTAATATTTAAATAATTCAAATAATAATGTTCACTCATTACCTTAGCTAGTGGTATGACAGTTTGACTTATTTCAGCACTTACAAATCTCATTAACAAAATCCAATTTTACAAATTCAAGCGGCATCTTTTAGTAACGATTATTTGCACAAATTCACTTTGTCAAAACTATATCACTTTTGAACTTGTCGAATTTGGTTTTCATCAAAATTCCAATATTGTCCATATTCAATTCTTAATCCATAAATAAAGTCACTGGTTCAATAATAACATTTGTTATTAACCATACTACTACGATGTAACACCCCATTTCAGGAGGCCAAAAGCTAAGCGCTACAGATGTTGCAGTCATTTATTGTGTTAACTTCTAGTAACCAAACACGGTAATGCTAATGGTATCCATAATATCAGAGTCGTACGAATATGAAATAAAATCATCCCAGATTAAAACAGAATTTTGATTACATTTCAAAACAGTATTTCATATTCGAATAACATAATCCCATAATCGTTTCCTAGGTTCAAATCAAATATAATTATTACATAAATACACCAAGAGCGACATATAAAGATTCCCCCTTGGTTGACCAGAGTACTATATAGTCATAACTGATTTAATACAACATAGCGAAATAAAACAACAACTTCTAAATAGCTATCCGTCGGTCACCTGGTCGTCTCCGGAAGCTTTATTCGCCAACCTACTAAAACCTGTAAACCTCAACCCTCAGCTACTCAAATCAATTTTGAGTACCCGAGAGTTTAAAAGGAGAAACAAAACTTCAAGTCAGACATAAAGCCTGGTGTGAATAATACTATACATCTCAGTTATTTGATATTGAGTGAGACCACGCCGCTTAGTGGAACGGGTTTTCCCTCTCTAGTATCCTTTTAAAACATATCTTTTGCAAATCATAATCCTACAACCAAAACTGATTAAAACTATAAAGCATTATCATGTAAACAACATATCAGGTAACAAATAGAATATTTGTCCAAACACTATAGTTTTGTTTGGCTAACTACTAACCTTTGGCTGACTCGGGCCTACTTGACATAATAAACAAATAATCTAACACATGTTAGATACTCCTCTTCTAGATGGTCTGTCCCTAACTTACTACACCTGGTCTAATCGATCCTAATGGTTTTGTAGGCTCACCAATAACCTATTCTAAATAGATTCCTTTTTCCATGTAACATCATTTTAGTCTTACCTGTGATAAAGCTCTACACGCTGGAATTTTGGACAAAATTAGCTAGGGGATAGTGGCTAATGTGTAGGGTGAACCTATACCAATTCCTATCTGGTATTCTAATATCCAAGTCATTTTACTTAGTGTAACCTTCCTTTAAAATTTTCCTTGAAAACATTTTCGCTCAAATTGATTTAAACCTTTAAATCATACTTTAAACAAGGAAAATATACTCTATGCTTTACTCAAATCACCTTGCCATGTTGCATATACTTTACCCAAAACTTTATTGATGAGAACATTTAAAACTTTGAAAGTACCCCTTTCGAATCCACTGAAAGTATCCCTTTCAAAACCAAGAAAACCCTTTTAATAACCTAGGCCAAAAGGCCAAAACATTACTTTCAAAACCATTGACATAATACTTTCGAAACCAATGAAAAACCTCCTTCGAAAGCTATAAAACATTAGACATTCCATCTTTAAAACACTTAAACATTGCCTTTCAAAACATTGAAATCATCCCATTCGAAAGCTTTGAAACCTTAAACATGCTATCTTTAAAGTACTTAAACATTGCCTTTTGAAATCATTGAAAACCTTCCGCATAAAACCTTTCGAAACTATTGGAAACTTCCTTCGAATCCTTTCGAAAACACTGGCGAGTCACCCCTTCGAACCCTTCTTCTTAAACCGTTCGAAAGCATCAAAATCCTTTTCAAATATCAAACCTTTCGAAAGCATTTGGGTTCAAGTAAAACATGTGGAACTACCTTTCGAATCGAATAAAAACTATGCCCTTTGAATCCTTTGGGTCCTACCTTCAACAGAGCAAAAAGAGTCATAAAACATTTAAGTTGAAAGCACTCTTTCGAAAGCATTTCCTAAGTAATTAAGTGGATGGTGTTGAAACCAACCCTTTGAAAGCATTACATAATAAAAAGGTGTAAACTCATTCGAAACCATTCCTTAAACTAATTTGACTTAGTCAGAAGGCAAACAAGTCGAAAGCAATCCTTTCAAAAGCAAAGAAGGCGCATTTTCATTGGAAAGCAAAGTAGTGCTTCGACCCCATCGGAACCCATTGTCTCGACCTGATATCTTTCGCCTATGTCCAATTCACTCTGTACTAAATCATTGATATTTTGTGCATTGATTTCTATAGTGACGGAGGTGGAAGTACCAGGTCGGAAGCAAGGTGTTGAAAGTGGCGAAACGTGTAAAAAGCATGTTTAACCTGATTTTTATCCTTTTAAAGTAATCTTTCCAACTAACCTATCATGTTTGTAAAAATATTATTTGTTGCTAATTTTCTTTTCTAAAAGTGCTGTCAAAATTTTAGAAATAAAAAATTTAATTTATTTACAAAATACCCCTTCTCCTTTTATAAATATATAAAACATTTAAGTCACATACCTTAAATAATTTTATATATTTATTAAAACACTTAGGAAAATTCTATAAAAGTTCCAAAAAATCATTTTTAATATGTTTTCTAACATATATTAATCTCAAACCCAAAACGTAAATAATTTAGCCATAAATTATTTTAAACCCAAATAATCATTTTCTTCACTAGAAAATTAATATTAAATCCATATATATTCAAAAAATTATGAAAATTGAAACCCAACTCTAAAATATCATTTCTGATCTAAATCTAAAATATTAAGGCATTTGGATGCCATTTAATAGGGTTTTACATCAAAACATATCAGAAAACCTATATGAATTTGCATAAATCATCAACAAGCATATATAAACATTTACTCATTCAAAAACATGTCATGACCTTGCATAATTCTTCAGATTAACCTTAAAACCAAAAACAATAGAAAATATGAGATGTAACCATTATTCACGTTAGCTCTGAGATTAAGGAGTTTTGAGATTTGAATGGATTTGATTTTGATTAATCTCCCTTCATTTGATCTTCTTTATCTTCTTCCTCTTACTCTTGCTACTGCTAGCCGACCTTTGTTTTAGTTTGGTATCGCAAATGGACATATGAAATGAATTCCTAAGGGCTTAGGGTATTAGAATACTCTTATTCCAACTTTGTTGCGCACCTATTTCCTTTACCCATTTTATTTTAATTCATTTGTTTTCTTTGGCACAGTTATCCCTTAGTTTAATCACAAATCTCAATCCCCTAATCATCACATTATTTTATTTGATTTAGCTAATTAAATATCCTGAATAATGTTACTAAAAATTTGGATCATTACATACTCCCCACCTTAAAGAATTTTATCCTCCAAATTACGATATGGTACATAACAAATCAATCAAAAGGGTAAAACATACCATTAAACAAATCAGGATAAGCATCCTTAATCCTTCTCTTAGCCTTCAAAGTATAGTCTCTCTCATCATCACTCCAATGGACTTTAACCAATCTGACTCTCTTGTTCCTTAGCCTCTTCTCATCTCTCGCAACAACCCGAACAGGTTTTCTAGCTATAGTAAAGTCTGGTTCTACCACCAAGTCATCTAACACAGTCGGTGCTTGGTTGACTCAGGATCTCTAACACACTTCCTTAGATTAGAAACATAGAAAACATCATGGAATCCTATTAAACTATTCGGTAACTCTACTCTATATGCGAATTTCTCGATCCTCTCTATAGTACGAAAAGGTTCAACGAATCTCAATGCCAACTTCCTTGATTTCCCAAACTTGATCAAACCTTTCATCGGTAACACTTTGATGAAAACCTGATCCCAAACTGAGAACTGCAAGTCTTTCCTTCTTTTGTCGGCATAACTTTTCTGCCTAAACTGAGCTTCCTTCATCCTAACTCAAATTAGCTCTATCTTTTCTATGGCTTCTTTCACCAAATCCAGACCAAGAACTAACTTATCCCCGGTTTCTAGCCAACAAACTAGCGGTTTGTTGTAACGATCCAAAATTTCAGTCATTTGAAATTTAGATATTTAATTGATTTTAAATATTCACCAGTTAATTTTATAAGCTGAATAACTTATATTTCAAATATAAGAATTTAATTGGATAATTTAAATTGTTAACTTAATATTTGAAATTGTGTAAACAACTAGAATTTGAATTTAATGTGAATAAAAATGAATTATAAAGTTGAATTAAAATTCTATTTAAATTAGAATGATGTAAGAGAACTTTTGAAATTGAACTAAAAGTTAATTTACAGAAATTGAATATTTTAATATTTAATTAATGTATAAAAATATTCATTTTTGACACAGACTTGGATTTCGACGTAACCAGTTTCATTTGATCCATAATGTTATATTATTGTAGGATTTCAAATTTCGTGTCGATCGGATTTTCAGTATGATCGTACGAAGCTGAAACAAGTAGGAATTTATTTAAGTAAATTCTAATTTATATAATTCGATTCGAAAACCTACCATTTAAATACGATCAAACTGGCTCCCGATATATATTCCATTATGTGTGGAATAGGGGTAAAATATTATAAACGCCAGGCGGCACACTTCGATTGGAGTTTGAAAAATTTTCGGATGAATAGTATGCGAAAATTTTCTATATAAGGCCGTATAAATTTTCTTTTTCAGTCAAAACCTTAGCCCTAGGGCTACAGCCCCCGCTAAGGAATACATGCTTGAAATCATTTGATCTTCATCTCCTCCGATCTCCTTAACCATCCACTTTCATCGAAAACCTCCAACTACAAAGACGTAGAGCACATCGAGATCTTCAAATCCAACGGTCGATTTGGCCTATCTCTTCACCGATTGTATTGAATCTAGCTGTGAAGTTGCAATGTTCGCACATGTTTTTTAAGGAGAGGGGCAACTGAGTTCGCCGTCGTCGTGGATGATGGTGGAGCTCGTGACGCGTGTTCAAACGGTGGTAGCTGATCGTCATATTGACGAACGTAGGTGGTGCAGCAATCAATTAAATATCGATGGATATGAGTTTGCTTGTGTGCTCGTTGCCTGGGAACGAACGTGTTCATGATGGAGAAGAGGGAAAATACGTGGTCATGATCTGCTATGAGGAAATCGAATGGCGCAGATTGATGAAGGTTTAAAAATAAAAAGAGCTTGTAAATTATTATATTATAAGTTCGTGTAAACTTTAAAATGTTAAAACTTTTTCATACTGGGTCGAAATTGCACGAAACAAGCTGCGTCGAGTTCGTTTTGAGGAATACTATGCAATGGAGCTGGTTTGGTGTTGATTGGAGCTAGTGAAAATTTTAGGTAAAATTAAACGCTCGTTTAATTTTATTCAGAATAAAACGCTGCAACGGCTATTGGAATCAAAGTGAGCACAACTCACTCTTTTGACTCGCTTATATTTTTATGTAAGTGAGAATAAATTTATTTTATGCTGATTAATGATTGTTTAGATGATATATGATATGTTATATATATTGATTGATATATGGATATATTTTTCATATCGGAGCAGATGAGACCCTACATGTTCCCGTGTATGAGCGGATGACCTTTTGTACGTGCGTCTGCTATGAAGTGAATATTGTGCATAATTTCTCATATGTATATTTGTTGTAGGTGATAGGTTGGAGTGATCCAACTTGATTCCTCACCGGTGTTGATTTTTATTTACAAATATTAATATATATATATATATATGTATGTATATATGTTGTTATCATGTGATATATGATGTTTGGATGCCATGATTGAAGTGAATCACCTTGTTTAGCATTTTTGCAGCATTGGACCATATTTTTGGAATTTTAAAAATATTAACATGATGATTTCAAATTAAAAGAGCTTTAAGTGAATTTGAAATTATATATTTTTGAATTGTTAAGGAAATGGATTTATTTTAAATAAAAAGTTTATAATTTTATGTTATAAAAATTATGATTTTTGTGAAATATAGAGAAATGTGATTTTTGAAATATGGAGATAACTATTTATTAAAATAGTTTAAATTGAGAATTTTTGACTTATTATAAACAGTTTATATATAAGATTTATAAAATTTATATTTTATAAATAAAAATAATGTAATTATAAAGGAGTTTTATAAGTGTTAAAAGGAAGATAAAATGAATCTTATAAGTGAATACGATATATAACTTGATTAAGTTATAAAAGAATGAATTTGTAGATAAGAGATTTATAAGTAAATAAACTTATAATTGGATTTTGGCATGTAAATGAGAGATAAATGGAACTGGTTAATGCAAGGAATTTTATAAATGAAAGTTTTTATAAAATATAAATGGGATTTATAAACATTATTTTATAAATCCGAAACCAACTTATTATGATAAGTCAAATATGAAAGTTTATTAAAGGAATTTTATTCCCGATTTTGGACAGTGAATAATCCATTAAATTAAATAAATGTTTAGGAAAGTGATCGTTCAAATGAAGTTAAATGGTTTGAAGATGTTTTAAAATGTGTTAAGTATCGAATACATAGATCAACATTCAAGGCTGATATAGATGTATTCGAGAAGCAAGGAAAGCATGGACTATAACACTGTTATTATAGTAAATGATTTTCGAAAGGATATGTCTTGTATAGTATATGGGATTTATATATCCATCTAATTTATATATCTATCTAATTATCGAATCCCTAATTACTGATTTTGGGTTGACGTAACGATGTTTTACGCAACATTCGTTATGATCCAATAAAGCGTGTGTTGAAAAATATTAAGCTTTCCTAAAGAGATTTGTGAATATACTTATACGATTGATATAAGTATATGGAAATGTTTTCCAATATAGAAAGTAGAAATGGTTTTGGAATTATATCTTTTTAAAAGATAATTTAAAGTGAATATTTGGAAAGTGATTTAATTAATGAAAGATTAATTAAAAGGGCCTAGTGATTGCTTATGGTGCTAGATATTTATTTGTTGCTTTGATAGTTAAATAAGCGACTATCAAATTTGGTCATTTTAATTCCTTGACTTGATGTGGGAACTATTTAGTCGTACACTTAGTACGTAGCTATATATATTGGCTTGATTATCGTTTGTGTTGAGGATGTTGATTCATGTAGTGCGGAGTATTACTCCATTCTATCGAGCTTCCTTCTTGGCCGAAAGATAGCAAGTTGAAAGTTGGAGATGTGATAAGTCCATGAGACTAAGTTTCTATGTAAGGTTGAGATAGGTTTTTGCGTTGTTGTTGCGTATAGACTGGGATCGGTTTATCTGAAACCACTTCGGACCAACGTATATGCGTTCCGTTGTGTAGGTTATCGATGATATTGATATTTAGGATTTTCAATAGTGGAGGGCTACTTGTTGATCATTTGGGGTTAAAATCCCAATATACATCCAGTAGCAGTAGTCTCTTTATTATGAAATATCCAATGCAAGGGCTGTCACTACTAATCCTAGGGATTTCTTGATATGTGTGGTAGGAAAGTACCTTCGATTTGTCCTATTCTTGGACAACTTGTATGGAAAAGTGTCTGACAATGCATTTCTAAGATTACATACATTGGTTTTTACAAACCTACATCAGTGGTGGCGGAGAAGGCAATGTCTCTTAGCTTAACACCCTCCTTGAGACTTATGAGCTGAAGGGTTGTATTTTTGTGGAAGGCAATTAGTAGTCAACGGGAAATGGCAATGTGACATTCAAAGTGATGTCATGTGATATATAAAAGGTAATCGCTACCTTAGGCCTTATCAACTGGAAATGACCGAAATAGGGTTAGATGTAGTAACGCTAAGTGGGTTATTCCCAATTAGAATATGATCATCCTCTACTAGACATATTTTTTCCCGCCATGACGTTCGAGATCAAAATTAATGTGGTTTGTATGCTATGAGGGCCCTCAGATAAAAGTCTATAACGATTGGGGGATAAAATATTTGGTATTACCTAGTTATAGAGGTAGGTCGGTCTTGTGTTGGCAGAAGGCAGTTATTCTGTGCCTTGGGACATCCATCTAGAGGTGCATCCATCGAAAGGTAGTCCCTTCACCTGGTCATTTGTATAGAAATCCAAACTCCGCTACGAACTTGCGGTTTTGATTGTATTGGCATAATAAATAGCCCCGAAATGCTATATCGGTAACTATTTCGGCTATGATTAATATTATTTGTACAATAGACACTATTATAATATGATTTGATATGAAAGGTTTTGGTAATAGTAAGGTAAAAACATGTCTGTGTTTATGTGTGGGCGTGTCTTATGAGATACTTTTGTTTTGAAAAGGAAAGTCTTGTAATCTAATAAAATTCAATTGAGTGTGTTTTCTCACGCTGGTTTATTAGACTGATCCGAGCGTTCTTCCCTTTTAATGCTCGGGTCAGACCGAGTATATTTACAGGTTCAAACTTGGCGCTTTTAAGCTTCAACAGGAGAGCTGGAAGTCTTCAGATCGTATTCCCATATATGTTTATTATCTGCTGCATTGTTTGTTATTGTTGTTTTATATTATCAGCAATTGTAAGGACAGATTATTATAACTGTCTAGGTTGATGATTAGTGATTGATTGTTGAGCTCTAATTAGTGTATATCATATTACAGTTTCTATTTTGTAAAGATCATTGATATGAATTATATGTTTTCCGCTGTGATGTGAGAATCTATATTGTTCTGTTTGGTTCTCTCTTCTCTCTTTCTTCTCATCTCTTCTTCTCTCTTCTTTTCTTTCTTATGACTTTTCGTCAATCTGTGCTTTTAGGTCGGATATGTGTGATTTATTGTTGATTTAAAGGGTACGAATTTGCGGGTCATCACATTTGGTATTTGAGCTTAGATTTAGTTCCTAGGCTTTGATGTGTAGTCATTATAGATAGGGTCAGTAGCACCCAAGATTGAGTTTAATTGTAATATATACGTGAGCATGTATTTGTTAGTGATTATAAAAATGTTTTATATAGTGTTTGCTTATACGTTGAGTTGTTTGTGAATTCTAGTTGGCATGTGGGACGCCATGTTATTGACAGGGATTTCTAAATGCTTAAACGAGGCAAGTTGGCATAGTATTATTTTTAAATTCGACAAATGAAATAATTTTACCTCGATTATATTTTATATTCAAGAGAATATATTTTTAGAAATTATTAAATGTATATAAATTGATTGTTTGGTTGTTTGGAATTGTAAATACATAAGTTAATAAAAACTGTTTGAATAATCTATATAAAAGCAACAATTGTAAAAGAATATATTACCTAAGCAAATGAATTATAAAGTATGGAATTATAATTAATATGATTTAGTATTATGAAATAATCTTATATATAAGAAATGAAATTAAATGAGTATATTTATAAATATGATTTATAAATAAAAGTGGATTTAAACTAAGAATTTGGAAATTTGAATCCTGTTGATTTTGACAGTTGTTTTTCAAAGTATAAAGAGATCATACTGTTATAAATCTAAATAAGTTGAATGAATTTGAAATGAATCTTATTTAAGTGAAGTAAGATAGTAAAATTATAAATGTGATTTATAAATATAAAAAATGATTTTTTTTAAAAAGAATAAAAAGCACTGAATTCGCTAGTTTTGTTGGGAAATAATAAGGGTGATCACTGCTACATCATCATTATCGTTTTTGAGTTTCTGTGTGATTGATTTGCTATCAATAGTAAATTGAAAATTTAAATTTTATCGTGATAAACAAGTTTGAATTTAAAATCTATGTTGAAATTGATAAATATAAGTGAAATGAGTTTTGAACTTATAATTCGAATTAGTATAAACAAGAAAAAAAAATTCAAAAATTTAAGTGGGAAATTTAGATATGAAATTAAAATTTAACGTAAGTAAAGTTAAATTGAATTGAGTTAGTAAGTGAATTATATAAAGTAAAATTTAACTAAAGGAAAGTTGAATAATTGAATTGGATTTGAACTGAATTAGGTAAGTTATTGAAATGAAAATTAAGCTTAAGTGGCAAGTGATTATATAATATGAACTTGGAAGTAAAAGTTAGGCAAACGAGTTTATAACTTATAAATTGAGAAATTGTAAGTATAACCAATTATTAAAATGGTTAAACAATTTAGTTAAGCAAAACAAAAATCTGAATTTTAATAGTGATATGAAATTTGAGTTAAGTAAAAGTTAAATAAAACGACTTTAAAGATGAAATATAAGTTAAGTTAAAAGGAAATGATCTTTGAAGATGAAATTTAACTCAAGTAAATAAAAAAATAGGCTAACGAAATGAGTTAAATAAAATAGAATTTGAAATAAATTAGAGATGAACTTAAGTTGTACAGTGAAAGTAAATGTAAGTGAGAATGAAATGAAACATAACTTAAGTGATATTGAATGAAGTTGAAATCGATATTAACAACGAATTAATAAAGTGAAGTGAAGAATATGAATATAAACTTGAATTGTTAAATGAAATTCAACTTTAATTGAAAAAGTGAATTAGTAAATAAATATGAATTGAAATGTTATTTGTATAAATTGAATATTAAGCTAATTGGAATTGAATATAAGAAAATTAAATAAATTTGGTTATGTTGGATATGCATTGGTTATTAGATTGATGTTAGTTGATTGTATAAAAAATTCATTAAATGTTAATGAAATCGAAAGCTAAATAATTGAATTCAAATCGGAAGTGAAGTGAATCTAAATAGAATTGAATTTGATTGATTTGAAAGTGATCTAATTTGAATGTAAATTAGTGAATGTAAACTAATGGAATATGAATAAATGAATATTAGTAAAATCCAATGTTAATGGATCAAATATGATTAAATTAAATACCAAATTTAATGAATATTAATGTGAAATGAATGTATTGATTTTTTATGGATTGATTGGATAGATATTGGTTTGTTGGCTGTTAGTTGGATGATAGTTGTTTGACGGATGGATTCGTTGCTTTTGATTGCATTTGCTATATTGGCATATGTAGTTATTGTATTGGTATATGTTGTATATTGATATCATTTTCTGTATACATATTTCTCATTTGTTGTTGTGTGTTTAGTAGGTGCGGATGGTACATGCTTCGCATTTGGAGCTCTCTTTCGAGTTATATTTGCCGTATATGCTCACTAATAATATATAAGGTACATATCTCGGATTACATATCATACTTTTATATTTTTTTCCTACGGGATGCCCCATCCTCGAAGATGAGATGTATATTTGTGGTGTGTGTGTATATATATATAGTGATTTTTTTCGGATCGAACCGAGCAAAGGAGGCTATAACGATTTTTTTTTTGAAAATTTAAGGCGTTAGAAAATTTTGAGATTTTGGAAAAAAAATTGATAACTAAGGTCTTGATTTTGCGTTAAAAGCGAAATGATATTAGTTGGTTTTGAAAACATAGAAAAGTTTTTATAAGAAGTTTAACAAATGGAATTTGGAAAAGTTAAAAGGTTTAAATAATTTTGGTAATCTAGTTAAACAAGTTGTTTTGAAAAGTTAATGGATTTTGTGGCTTTTCCTTACTTGGTAATTTCGAGGATGAAATTCTTTTTAAGTAAGGGAAAATATAACGATCCAAAATTTCAGTCATTTGAAATTTATATAGTTAATTGATTTTAAATATTCACGAGCTAATTTTATAAGTTGAATAACTTATATTTCAAATATAAAAATTTAATTGGATAATTTAAATTGTTAATTTAATATTTGAAATTGTGTAAATAATTGGAATTTGAATTTAATGTGAATGAAAATGAATTATAAAGTTGAATTAAATTCTATTTAAACTAGAATGATGTTGGAGAACTTTTGAAATTGAATTAAAAGTTAATTTATAGAAATTGAATATTTTAATATTTAATTAGCGTGTAAAAATGGTCGTTTTTGACACAGTCTCGGATTCTGACGAAACAAGTTTCATTAGATCCATAATTTTATAGTATTGTAGGATTTCAAATTTCATGTCGATTGGATTTACGGTTTGGTCGTACGAAGCTGAAAGTGTAGAAATTTATTTTAAGTAAATTTTAATTTAAATGATTCAATTCAAAAACCTATCTTTCACATACGATTAAATTGGCTCTCGGTATATATTTCATTGTGTTTGGAATAGAGTAAAACTTTATAAATGCCAAGCGACACGCTTTGGTTGGAGTTTGAAAGAATTTCGAATGAATAGTGCGCGAAAATTTTCTACATAAGGCCATATAAATTTTCTTTTTCACTCAAAACCCTAGCCCTAGGGTTACAGCTGCCTCTAAGGAATACACAATCGAAATCATTTGATCTTCATCCCCTCTGATCTCCTTAACCATCCACTTTCATCGAAAACCTCCAACTACAAAGACGTAGAGCACATCGATATCTTCAAATCCAACAGTCGATTTGGCCTATCTCTTCACCGATCACCATGAATCTAGCTGTAAAGTTGCAACGTTCGCGCATGGTTTTCAGGAGAGGAGGCGAGTGAGTTCGCCATCATCATGGGTGATGGTGGAGCTCGTGATGCACGTTCAAAATGTGGTAGCTGATCGTCGTATCGACAAACGTAGGTGGCGCGATAATCAATTGAATATCGACGGCTATGGGTTTGCTTGTGTGCTCGTTTCCTGGGAACGAACGTGTTCAAGATAGAGAAGAGGTAAAATACACGATTGTAACCTACTTTGAGGAAATCGAACGGTGCAGATAGATTGAAGGTTTAAAAATAAAATAAAAATTGTAAATTATTATATTATAAATTGGTGTAACTTTAAATTGTTATAACTTTTTCATACGACGTCAAAATTGCATGAAACAAGCTGCATCGGGTTCATTTTGACAAACATTATGCGATGGAGCATGTTTGAAGTTGATTGGAGCTAGTAAAATTTTTGGGTAAAATTAAACGCTCGTTCAATTTTATTCGGAATAAAACGATGCGATGGCTATTGAAATATCAAAGTGATTACAACTCACTCTTTCTGATTCGCTTATATTTTTATATAAGTGAAAATAAATTTATTTTATGCTGATGATGATTGTATGGGTGATATATGATATATTATATATATATTGATTGGTATTTGGATATATTCCTGCCTATTATAGCAGATAAGACCCTATACGTTCCCGTGTATGAGCGAATGACCTTTTGTACGTGCGTTTGCCTCGAAGCGGATATTGTACATGCTTTCTCATATGTATATTTGTTGCAGGTGATAGGTTGGAGGGATCCAACTGGATTCCTCACCAGTGTTGATTTTTATTTATAGGTATTTATATATATGCTGATATCATGTGATATATGATGTCTGAATGCCGTGATTGATGTGAATCGCCTTGTTTAGCATTTTTACAGCATTGGGCCATATTTTGGAATTTTAAAAATATTAAAGTGATGATTTCAAATTAAAAGGCTGTTTAATTGGTTTTGAAATTATATATTTTTGATTTGTTAAGGAAATGAATTTATTTTAAATAAGTAAATGGTTTATAATTTTCATGTTATAAAAATTATGATTTTTGTGAAATATAGCGAAATGTATTTTTGAAACATGGAGATAACTATTTTGTAAAATAGTTTAAATTGAGAATTTTTGACTTATTATAAACAGTTTATATATGTGATTTATAAGATTGATATTTTATAAATAAAAATAATGTAATTATAAAGGAGTTTTATAAGTGTTAAAAGGAAGATAAAAATGAATCTTATAAGCGAATAAGATATATAACTTGATTAAGTTATAAAAGAATGAATTTGTAGATAAGAGATTTATAAGTAAATAAACTTATAACTAGATTTTGGCATGTAAATGAGAGTTAAATGGAATCGGTTATTGCAAGGAATTTATAAGTGAAAGTTTTTATAAAATATAAATGGGATTTATAAACATTGTTTTAAACAAACTTATTTTGATAAGTTAAATATGGAAGTTTATTAAAGGAATTTTATTCACGATTTTGGACAATGAATAATCCTTTAAATTAAATAAATGTTTTGAAAAGTGGGCTTGTAAATGAAGTTAAATGGTTTAAAGATATTTTAAAATGTGTTAAGTATCGAATATATTGATTTCAACATTCATTGTTCAAGGAAAGCATTTGCGGGTCGTCACATTTGCTCTAGGCGTAAAATTTATCTGAAATCTAATACCTCATTTTGGCGGCATTCCTACTATCGGATCAAAGACATCTGCGAATTCTTTGACAATGAAAAATTGATTCAACTAGTTTTCTAACTCTATAACACCCAACAAAGCATTCACCTCACAACTAGGGCTTTCTAGGTATATACAATCTGATCACTACAGTTAGGGTGTCTAAGTGATATTTTCCTATCTTGGTAAAATATCCTAGCATCGTAGTTAACCAATCCATACCCAAAATGATTCCAAACCCTACAAAGTCGAACATATGAAAACTGCAAACAACGATATGACCTAACAAATCAAACTCTAAGTGGTCACACTTCATCCCAAGTGTCGCATGCCCTCCTATTGGATTTGCAGCCCTTAACGAAGTAACTAAATATGAGGGTTCTAGGTTAAGCTTATCTACCAATCTACACAATATAAAAGAATGTGATGCACCAGTATCAAACAAAATGCTAACAGACATACCATGAATCTGAAGCGTACCTCCCAAAGTTGCCTTTTCTTCCTGCTGCTTTGTTGGTCCCGATGTACCAGGTTCCAATTCAAATAATTTTCCCCTTCCATCCTTAGCAGGCTCTTTGCATTGGTTTTTATAATGGCCAATCTAATCATAGTTGAAGCATCTAATATTCTTCTTCTTGATCACTTCCTTCACCTTTCTAGTATGACATTCATTAGCAAAATGTCCCTTCTTATCGAACTTGAAGCAAACAACCTCCGACTTTCCTTTCTTCATGGCTCCACCCTTTTGAGCACCCTTCTTATGAAAGAACTCCTTTTCTGACCCTACCCCACCTGGACCTCCTTTGCCTTATTCTTCTCCAGAGAAACAAGCATCTCCTTATGTAATAGCCCGCAAATCCGTACCCCTTGAGTCAACACTATTCTAACTAAATCAACTCAAGTTGCACAAAAAAAAGGAACCATTTAGTTTAAAGAAAAAGAGGTAGAAAAAAGAAAATAGAAAACAATATCAGAATCTAACCATCGTAGCGGAATAAAATATAATAGATAATAAATAATCTTTACTCAAACATCAAATATATCTGTTTATATATTACATCATCAAAGTACATCAATCAATAGCTCAATAATAACATATAAATGGATACACGGTGACTCGATCACAGCGGAATATATATAGATATACAAGTACGGGAGTACGTATCGTCATCCTGCTCGTCTCCTGAGCTCCATAGCATCATATCCTGTATCCTATAATACTCGGTCTGACCCGAGCATTACAATTAAATAACACCCGAGTCAGTCTGGAATACCAGCGTGAGGAAATCACACTCAATTGATTATTAAAGTTTCAAAAATCCTTTGAAAACAAAGGCATCTCGTAAGACCACGCCACAAATAAACATGTCGGGTTTTTACCTTACGATAGCTAAAACAATTTTTATAGAAATCCTCTGATATTATAATAGGGTCTATATACAAATACTTATAAAATAGCCCAAATTGTTACATGATTGAATTCCAGCTGCTAGCCACAGAGTGGGTAATACAAACAAAACTCGTACAAGGCTCGTAGGGATAATGGATTTCCAACTAATGACTAGGCACTGGGGTACCACCTGTCACAGTACGGGGCCTAGATCACCGTACCGAGGAGTACGCCCGCTCCTATGCAACACAAGACCGGGACTACCCCTTACTAGATAATCCCGAGTGAGATCACCCCACGGTTGGGATCAGCAACCGCCCACTAAGCTGAAATAAAAAGGGACATCTAGACTGGAATGACCTCAACCTGCTTGGGTGCTACCCACCTAGCCTTGCTGTATAACCCCTGATTTTGAATCATTCCCATTTGATGAGGCTTGAGGCTAAGCGTTACCTTTATAGAATATATCCCTTAGAATGCCCATCGTCCACCTGACGATGTTTCGCAAGCATTCATCTATACAAGTCCGTCCCGGGTTTGAACGGAACCGAAGGCACTATTCCTACTACATCCATTTTGGAAATATATTCATGATTAGTAGCGACTAGCCCTTGCACTTCACTGCCCCATTTTCGAATCCAAAATCGTTTTTCACGAAATGTACAAACCGGACCGAAGTGGTTTTCGAGAAATAAATCTCGATCCCAGTCTCTTCGAAACAATCAACGCATTTATCCAATATTGATAGTCGGTTATTTAACTATCAATTTCTATTCACAAACATCCATCAAACAATAAATAATTTTTCAAATTATTTATTTATCCCAAAAATCTCTTCACAAGATATATTTTCACTTTTAAAATTCCTTTGAAAACAGTTTTCAAAACTATCTGCCTTTCTCAGAATAAATTCCAAGTATTTCTATTTCCACTGTAATCACCAAGCGCAAAACTAGATTTTCTAAATTAATTTAAAACACTATACTTTTAAAAATATACAAGTTAAAATTACTTTAATAATTTGTTAAAAATACATACTATATGAATATTTGAAAATAAGGTTACTTAATAAAATATAAAAATAGATTACTACTTTTAAAAACAAGATACTAAGTTACTTTTTAATATTACTGCTAGAATAGATTAAAGAAAATACTTACTTTAGACTTTAAATAATAGAAATAATAAATTTTACGAAACTTGCTTTCTTTAAAAACAACTTTAAAGCATTAAATTTATATTTAAAAATTTACTTTAAAAACGTACTTGGTTATCCAGAGAAAATTCCAACTTCAATCACTTAATTCAATTTCCCCAAATTGATTTCCAATTTATTTTATTTGAAATAAATTCTTTTACTTATCAGTTCATTTCCAAATTCAGTAGTTATGGACTTATTATTATTATTTTTCCCGTTTTCTTCTTTACTCTTTTCTATAATTCAAATCTTAAATTTAAAATAAATGTTTTGTTCTTTTTAAATAATATTTCTAAATTTTAAAATTCATTATTACCTTTCTGTTTATTCAAAATTTCTCTTCCATATACGGAATTTCTTTATTAGAATTTAAAACTACTATTATTCTTATCCAATTTATTCTTAATTTATTTAAATTCACTATAATTATTTCGCTTACAAATTCTCTTCATTTTATTTCCAAAAATCCAATTTTATGTTTCTTAATAACTTAGTGCACCGGAATATATTCAGGTATACCATAACATCCAATATTCCAATTAACAATAATATTCATCATAGAATATAAAATAATCACAACAGAGGGCATTAAATAATTTTAAATAAATATTGAGGGGTCCAGTTGGATCCCTCCAACCTGTTTTCCCTGCATCCACAGACATTAGCTCAATATAATATGCCAATTCCATAATATATCATACTATATCACATCAATCAATTCATCCATTCAAAAAATTATTTAAATTTAATCATTTAAATTTAAATTTAACCGAGTGAGATTAACTCACCATTGCTTTTGTTTGCAATCCAACCAAACCAGCTTGTTTCCTTTCAGATTTTGACCTTGAATAACAATTTATATGATTTTATTAATATTTGAAATAATCGAACAATTAGATTTCCATATATAAATTTAATTACCCAAATCTCTTATTTCAGACTAATAATTTACTTTTTAGGCAGATTTTCTTTTATAAAAATATTTTTTTTTCAAATAGAATTCTGATTTTACATGAACTTTAAACATTTTAACTTTCCAATAAATGTCCCAAAACGTTATATACGTATTAAATGTTAAACATATATGTTTATAATTTACTGTGATATATATTTTTCTTTACTGTAAAATTTTTCTATAACATATGTTTATTATTTTCTTCCTTAAAACACGCTTTTATACTTAAAAGCTTATATGTATATATATAAATTTTAAATCAAGGGAAAATATCCTTACTGTAAAATATATATACATACTGTATACTTATTTTGATTTTTTTATTATTATTCAAACAGATATAGAATTTCAATTAATTTTAACAGAGATAAATTAGAAAAACGAATACCTTACTGTATACTGACGAAACCCTAGCCTCGAGCATCGTCAGCGAACATCGCGAGCCGCCGAAGCCTCAATCTCCATCATGTCACCTCGAATCCCAGCACACCGCTACTTGCTCCCAAATTCACGCATCGTCCTTACTGCCTTTCAATCCCTCTGCTACGAACGCGGCCCTCGAATCGCACAGCCTCGAAACCGTGATTCTTCGTATCGCGACTCTTCCTCCACCGCGACAAATAACCACCCTCGACAGACATCACAACACGAGGGGCCTCGCCGAACCCTAGCTATCGAACGTGAGAAAACTTGAGGGAGAGAGAGAGCGCGGTCTCGAGCAGAGAAACAAACTCGATTTGATTTTGATTTTTTTTTATAGCTTTGGACGAGATTTTCATCTTTGAGAGGAACGTGATTTTTAAAAAGGTAAAGAAGAACACGGGAAATATAAAAGGAAGGTGAACGAATAATTCGTTAAGAAGGAAAAAGGGTTTCAGGCATCCGCCGTTTTCTTTTCTTTCTGCTATTGATTTGAACGATGGAAAGAAAGGAGAAGGTCGCGTGGTATAAACGGAGAAAAATAGGTCGGCTTGGTCAGGATTAAAGGGTGGCTGATGGAAAAGACGTTGATAGGTGAAAAGATGTAAGATATTTAAATTAAACGATTAATTATTTCTAGACATTTTTATCTCATACGCTCACATGATGATCCCGAATGCTACAGAATTCGAAACCCGATAATAGTTCAATATTACGGACTCAATGAAACTGGTTTCGTCGAATTCCGAGACTGTGCCACTGAAGGTTATTTTTAAATTCAATTTCAAAACTTAACCAACCATCCTTAAATTTGATTTCAACACTTCTATTCTCTTCAGTATTATCAATATAACTTTTATAAGCCTTCAAATTATTTTTAACAGGCTTAAAATTCCAGATTCAACAATTTATCCAATTTCAAATTATTAAATTCAAAATTTTAATTAACAATTAATTAGTGATATTTGAATTCAAGTTAAAAATTAACATTTAAATACTCACAATCAATTAAATATTCCGATTTCAAAAGCTTAAAAATTCTGGGTCGTCACATCTCCTCATGTCTCAACGTCATCTCTACTACAACATCATAAGGATCCCTAATATGAGGTGATGTAGTCCAAGCCAACTCAGGCTTAAACCCCTTTATGAACTTCTCATTCCTCTTCATCACGGTATCCATAGTGGTACAACCATACCTAGCCAACTTCTCAAACCTTCTAGCATACTCCAACACAGTCATCCCCCTTGTTCCAACTTACCAAACTTTCTGATCAAGGTAGACTTTGCCATTACAGACATTAACCTCTCCTTGAACCTCCTCTTAAACTCAACCCATGTCATCGTTTATTCATCCACTCCAACTATCACACTATTCCACCAGAATAAAGCTTCTTGCTGAAGCTGCCTCGATGTAAGCCTCCTCTTTTGCTCATCATCGAGACCAAAGTCTGCAAAGATCCTCTCATAACGTAGCAACCAGTTCTCCACCTCAATAACATCTTCAGTTCCGATAAATGGCTTTCCTCCAAGCCTAACATGGTCTCTAGTTAGAATAGCATAATTGTCGACTACTGGAGCTTCTGAACTCCTTCTATAGCATTTCCTCCAACCACTCCAACAGCAACACCCGCTTGCATCATGGTTACAAATAACTGACACGTAGCTCCCATGTTAACCTGCGGGACACCAATACCCAAATTTTTGGCTTTTTTGACCTTGGTTCCTTCTCGTATTCAGTCTGGAATTTCTATTTGTTGTGATGCTTCCCCCTCCAAGATTAACTCTTCCACTTCTAGCATCCATATCTGTATTCAAGCCTCATGAGATACAGAAGAATAACCTAATAGAGATAGGAGACTAAAGATAAAGTGCATACTTATACATAGCAAATACAAGTACGTTACTATATCGTTATCCCATACCCCAATCTTTTCTCTAAGTCCTTAGGATTATGTTTTCAGAAAAAAAAATAAGTTTAAAGTTTTTCATAAACCTATGCTCTGATACCAAGTTGTAATATCCCATTTCTGGAGGCCAAAAGCTAAGTGTTATAGATGCTGCAGTCATCTATAGTATTAACTTCTGGTGACCAAACGCGGTAATCCTAATGGTATCCATAATATCAAAGTCATATGAGTATGAAATAAAATCATCCTAAAATAAAATAGAATTTCTGATTACATTTCAAAACAGTATTTCATATTCAAATTACATAATCCCATAATCGTTTCCCAAGTTCAAATTAAATAAATTACTACATAAATATGCCAAGAGCGACATATGAAGATGCTAATTTGGTTGACTAGAGTACTATATAGTTATGACAGACTTAATACCACACTGCAAAATAAAACAAATAAAATAGAAAATTCTAAATAGCTATCCATCAGCCATCTAATCGTCTCCGGAAGCTTTATTAGCCAACCTACCAAAACCTTAAACCTCAACCCTCAGCCTACTCAAATCAATTTTGAGCATCCGAAAGTTTAAGGGAAAAAAATTAAACATTGAGTCAGACATAAATCCTGGTGTGACTAATACTATACATCTCGGTTATTTGATATTAAGTGAGACCACTCCACTTAGCAAAACGAGTTTCCCTTTACTAATATCCTTTTAAAACATATCTTCTGCAAATCATAATCCTGCAACCAAAAATGGTTAAAACTATAAAGCATTATCATGTAAACAACATATCAGGTAACAAATGGACTATCAATCTGAACACCATAGTATTTTTTAACTAACTACGAACCGTCGGCTAACTCGGGCCTACCAATAACCTATCCTTTTCTCAATAGATTACTTTTTGTGTGTAACATTAGTTTTACCTGTGACAAAGCCCTACACACTGGAATTATCGATAAAATTAGCTAGGGGCTAATAGGTATAGGGCGCGACTCTATACCGATCCCATCTAGTATTCTAATATCCAAGTCATTTTACTTAGGGTAACCTTTCCTTAAAATTTTCCTTGAAAACATTTTCTCTCAAATTGATTTAAGCCTTTAAATCATACTTTAAACAAGGAAAATATACTCTATGCTTTACTTAAATCACCTTTCCTTGTTACATATACTTTACCCAAAAATTTATTGATGAAAACATATAAACCTTTGAAAGTTCCCCTTTTGAATCCATTGAAAGCATCCCTTTCGAAACCAAGTAAACCCCCTTTATAACCTAGGCCGAAAGGCCAAAACATTCCTTTCAAAACCATTGGCATAAACCTTTTGAAACCATTGAAAAACCTTTCCTTCGAAAGCTATAAAACCTTAAATATGTCATCTTTAAAACACTTAAACATTGCCTTTTGAAAACATTGAAATCATCCCTTTTTAAAGCTTTAAAACCTTAGACATTCTGTCTTTCAAGCACTTAAACATTTCCTTTTGAAATCAATGGAAACTTTCCACTTAAAACCTTTTGAAACTATTGGAAACTATTACCCCGCCTTTTGGTCAAGGTCGGGATATCAACAAATTGGCTAAAAAGGATGGATATCAAGATTGGAGATTGGTTGGAAACAAGGCTATGACCAATACCATAAAAATTGGTGCAAGCTCAAATAAAGGTGGGATCGATAGGGAACGATAAACAAGGCTATATGAGGCTACCTTTCACATTTCAGGTCAAACGGAGTTCATATGCTCAAGTTATGGATGGATCAATGTTCATAGAAAACTAGATCGTATCGATACTTTCATATCGATCAAAATGGACATGGAGAGTGTACTTCGGATCGATGCTTTCATATCAATGATTTCATAATCGTAATCGAAATGGGTATGGATATGGGTAACACACTTTGCATCTTGCTTTGGATCGATCCAATTCCTGATCGATATAAAGGAAGCAAGACTTGGATGGATGCAAACTTGATGGATACGAAGCCAAATGCTTCACCAAAACACTTGGGGTGGATATGAAGAACAGCAAGCGCTTGTAGTTTGTATTGATCGCATTCGTATCAATCGATACGAAGGAACCGATCAGGGGAAGGAGAGCATTGTATGGATCGGAGCATGAAACTCGGATTGATACGAAGACTACGGCTATGGATATGGGGACTGATGGATACATAAATGATGGGAATGAGGCGACGGCATAGCATGGATATGAAGGTGATTGATACGAATCATGGATACGAAGTCATCGGCTAGCACTAGAAGATCGAAACTTGGATCAATCATATCTCACAAATTACTCACTTGAATTTCATGAAATTTAGAGAGCAAGGACTTTGCACTATCATCTTTCACCATGGTCGATCTCAGCTCGTTTGGAATGATTCTTGATCGATACGAAACCCATATGGGTTAATCGAGGATTGGTAACCACTCTAGATCGATCATGTAGGCCCACCTACATGTGAGAAAAGGTATTTCGAGTTTTGGGATAGATATATCCTAATCTACTCCTATAAATAGAAACTCTATGGCAACCAAAAGAGGGATTTCCTCTTCTTTTTTAACCAAAACGCTATCATTTTGGTTATAGATAGTCAAAGGATTGTAAATGTAATCACAGTATAAAAGGAATAAAAGGATCAATTCAAAGTTGACATAGGCCGACGATAGCCGAACCACTATAAATCTTGTGTTCTTCACTTTCTTGCTCACTTTACATTTGTAATTTCTTCATTTTTACTCTCTATATCATCTAGATCTGAGATTTATGAGTGGATACTAAGTATTTGCGTGTAAACACTAGTGCGTTCATTACATTCGAGGTTTGTGACCAATTTTGGCACAAATAGAAACCTTCCTTCAAATGCTTTCTAAAACATTGGGGAACCACCCATTCAAAACCTTTTTTTAACTTTTTGAAAGCATCAAAATCCTTTTAAAAAATCAAAACTTTCGAAAACATTTGGGTTCAAGTAAAACATGTGGAACAACCTTTTTGAAACCAGTAAAAACTATACCTTTTGAAATCTTTGGGTTCTACCTTTAACAGAGCAAAAATGGCCATAAAACATTTAAGTTGAAAGCACTCTTTCGAAAGCATTTCCTAAGTAATGAAGTGGATGGTGTCGAAATCAACCCTTCAAAAGCATTGCTTAAAACAAAAGGCACAATTTCATTCGAAACTATTCCTTAAACCAATTTGACCTAGTCGGAAGCCAACCAAGCCGAAAGCATTCCTTTCGAAAGCAAAGTAGGTGCATTTTCATTTGAAAGAAAAGTAGTGCTTCGACCCGTTCAGAACCCATTGTCTCAACCAGATACCTTTCTCCTATGTCCAATTCACTCTATACTAAATCATTGACACTTTGTGCATTGGTTTCGATAGTGATGGAGGTGGAAATACCCGGTCAAAAGCAAGGTGTCGAAATTGGCGAAACATGTAAAAAGAATGTTTAAACTGATTTTTATCTTTTTAAAGTAATCTTTTCAACTAACATGCCTTATTTATCAAAATATTATTTGTTTCTAATTTTCTTTTCTAAAAGTTCTATCAAAATTTCAGAAACAAACAATTTAATTTATTTACAAACTACCCCTTCTCCTTTTATAAATATATAAAACATTGAAGTCCTATACTTTAAATAATTTTATATATCTATTAAAACACATGGGAAAATTCTATAAAAATTCTATAAATTTTTTTTAATATGTTTTCTAACATATATTAATATCAAACCCAAAACATAAATAATTTAGCTGTAAATTATTTTAAACCCAAATGATCATTTTCTTCACTAGAAAATTTATATTATATATTCAGAAAATTATGAAAAATTGTAACCCAACTCTAAAATATCATATCTGTTCTAAATCTAAAGTCACAAGAAATTCGGATGTCATTTAATAGGTTTTCACTTCAAAATATATCATAAAACCTATATGTATTTGCACAAATCATCAACAAGCATATATAGCATTTAATCATTCAAAAACATGGCATAACCTTGCAAAATACTTTGGATTAACCTTAAAACCGAAAACAATAGAAAATATGAGATGTAGGCATTATTCACCTTAGCTTTGAGATTAAGGAATTTGAGATTTGAACGGATTTGATTTTGGTTAATCTTCCTTACTTTGATTTTCTTTATCTTCTTCCTCTTGCTCTTGCTATTGTCGGCCAGCCTTTACTTACATTTGGTATTGCAAATGAACATATGAAATGAATTCCTAAGGGTTTAGGTTATTAGAATACTCTTATTCCAACTTTCCTTCACTTATTTCTTTTACCCATTTTATTTTAGTTCATTTTAGTTCATTTATTCTCTTAGGCATAGCTATCCCTTAGTTTAATCACAAATCTCAATCCTCTAATCATCCCATTATTTTATTTAATTTAGCTATTTAAATATCATAAATAATGTTACTAAAAATTTGGGTTGTTACATATGACTAGATATTTTTACTATAAATTGGTTACAGTTGACTATAATACTAACTTTTGCACAACCAAGTTGATGAAATTTTCTATTGAATAGTGTTTTGCTTCCATTTCTTCAACTCACCCACTATATTCGTTCGATAGATGACAACCTATAATTTAACTATAATAAAAGTGGAGTTTCCACAATGAAGTTCAATGGTATTCTCAAGTTGGGAGAAATGTATAATATCATAACTTCGAAATTTCCTATTTTACCTAGTTATATTAACCAATGAGAAACTATTAGACGAGTCATTCAATAGTTATCCTATAGCTATCAGTACATAACCTCTTAGTTCCTCTAGTACCTACGAGTAATACATTACCCAAAATTTGAAGAGCGTTACGTACTCTAGTCTTAACGTATGTATATATGTCCTTTCTCAAAAAAAATTGACTACGAATATATAAAACAATATGTTATTACACAATGTAATAAATTTCTCATAATTACAACATTTTGCAATTACTATCACATAACATATTATCTAAGAATTTATTTACTAAATAAATTTAAATTAATTATTTAATTAATGGATCACAATATAACAAATATAAATAAATAACACACAGATTTTATTTTGAATGAGATTTCATTATAAAGTTAATATTTTAAGATAAATTACCCATAAGGCATAACCCTGATTCTATCAACAGCAATGTATCCAGTTTTAATATGGGAACTGTAGCAGCCCATACATCATGATCTCTATCTCCATCTGTAAGATTTATTATTCCCTCATATTAGTAAAACAATATGCGAATAAATAGAATTTAAATTTAAAGTAAGCATTGATTAAATTGAACTCCTTTTCTCTAAAGAACATTAATAAAACTCTATCTTGTGCAATGTATAATATTTCCTTGAAAGAAGATTGCTCTCTTTATAACGTTGAAGGTAGTCGAGCAATTATTTCCGAATATAAAACAGAACCTTCACTACAGAGTAGCACCTACAATTATAGTAAGACGAAAACCCAAGAGAAGAATCTCATGGAACTATGGAAGGACATAGACGATCGAGTAAGAGATTTTATTTATTTTGCCTAGTCTTCTCTATCTGCCTTCTCCTTAATTTATAATTAGGTACTTATTCATGTATAACATTTACATAAGTTAGAAAGGTTATGACCCTTTTACCAATAGGTATTACCGTTATCAGAAAAGAATATTTTAGAAAAAATAGTATAAAATTCATAGTTTCAAGGCCTACGGTGATCATGCCCAGTCAAGTGCAAGGATAATGCTAATTGTCATGTGCAACATCAAAGCTCCTTAAATGCCCATTAGCCTATACTGTGTACGCATGTGTGGTCCTTTTAGGCCTTTATGATTGTCATCTATATTCCGTTAATAATCTATTAATCATATCATAAGTTTGTATATATACATATAATTTGTATAATATTTCCCAACGTGGAACTAGCCCCAAGATTGTGATGTGAATATCTCATTCATATATCATCTGACCTTTTCATGTAAATATACCATTTTGTTCGTCTTATTGAGGCTACAAGATGGTCATGTGATTCAATATGTTTGGAGTCCCATTAGAAAGTGGATCCCAACATATAAACATCACAAATAGTTCCCTACATAAATGGATATCTTCTAGCATAATTTCTTTTTGTACAATCCATTTTTTAGTATTGGTTGGATGTTATTACTTCAAAAGTAGATGAGGCCTTAAACTTCCCTGGATATAATCTAATGGATTCATAGCGAATTAGTAGACTTGGATGTCCTTGAACTATAAGCTCTTTTTGTAAATCTAGTCAGTAAACATCACATAATTACTTCCTTAATTATCATATGTTCTTTGTTTGTGTTTATTTTTTCCATTAACATTTGCTTTGTATCATGAGTGTTCATTAGAATTTTTCCTTTATAATTCTCAATGAAGTGAGGCTTTCACACTCACGTAGGTGAGTTAGCAAAGGTTACCTCATAATACCCCACTTGCTTCTTTTAACAACAAAGTATAAACATTATGAAAATTCGAGCTTATCCTTATCTCTAGCTAGTAATGCACTGGCTTATCATAGGAATAGTTGAGACCAGTGTCTCCCCAGTTCTTGAAGTTATACTAGACTTAGTTTTCCCAATTAACCCAGATCTTAGGTTCTCCAGTCAGCTTGGTTGGGTTTTTATCAAGGTTACTTCTTTATAATTTATACGCCTAATCGTACTCTCATCGATAAGGTTTGAACTTTCTCCCTTACCAAGCCTTCTGTTTGAAGATTTGTTATGTTATCTTTCAACCTTACATAATCAATAATGATAACGCCATTAGAGAGAAGTTGCGTGATAAATTTTTGCCTAAGATGGATATGTCATGACTTACCGTTATACATTTTCCTATTAGCTCCTTTAATAGTCGGTTGACTATCGCAATGTGTTCGTAAGAGGCACTTGTTTGTCTCAATTTGGGATATCTTCAGGGAACTATGAAACGAACCTCCTTCTTTAGCTATCTTATCTAGAGCGATGAACATAGATTCCATAGTTGATCTAGCTATACATGTTTCCTTGGAGGACTTCCATGAAATATCTCTATTTCCCAAAGTGAACAAATATCCCTTTATAGGTTTTGCATCGGTAGAGTCGGTTATGAAATTTTCATCATAACATCCTTCTACTTGTAACAACATGCCGTCTACAACGCTCCATATCATACCTAAAAGCAACACTAACATCGACTCAGTTGACTACAGATTGGCTTTGAGGTGAAATATAGAACTAGATCACAAAGCTATCTACAAAAATTAATGCTTAATAAAACTCATATTGGAATAGTACTAAATATTTACCACAATCCCAAATAGACAAATCAAACTGTAACTGATAATCTCGAAATATCCCTAAATACTAAAAAAGAAATAGTTTAAATATTAGGGAAATCTCTAATAAATAACTTGTAGATAATTAATTGATAAATAAATGCATGTCTTCCATGAAGAATCGTGCCTCTAAGCAACTCCAGTCGTTCCTATCGATTTATCAGAATATAACTAAAGGGGAAGAAAATAATAGAGGTGGTATGACATAAGGCGGGTGAGTGAAATGCATTATATAAATGTACAATACTAATAATCTAGTAAACAACACTTACTCCTAAAAATAATATCTTAACACATGTGTCACGTGCACTCACAAAGATAAACACGGTATAATAGTGACATAGAGTGTTAAGGTTTTTCCACAATCCTAACTGATGCCCTATTACAGTATAGAGCATGTTCGTATCGAGAATCATATTTCCAGTTAAGAATCCAAAACTAAAGGGATCATTATAGGAATAAAAGTCTAATCCATGGGCCGCTAAATACTACATTGTTGGGGATAAGTCCCAAAACTTCATCGCCAAAATTGTATGCAATGGTACTGGGATAAAACCTTACTCACCATCACATAAAACATATGTGACTCACTATTGAGGATGTCAAGCCTCAACACGTTAATGCCAAATCGTGTGTGACTCACTATTGAGAATATAATGTCTCAACCTGTTATCTCTTAAACGCGTATGACTCACTATTGAGGACATTAAGCCTCAACCCATTATCATCAAACCATGCGTGACTCGCTATTAAAGATGTCAAGCCTCAACCTGTTATCGCCAAACTGACTCATTGTTGAGAATGTTAAGCTTTGAGCCATTATTGCCAAACTTGTATACTATATGTCATTATTCATTAAAAATGTTATTTTATATTTTATATATGTTTCATGGTTTTATAGAACTTATCTCGGATTGTGTTTTATAAATTTGAAACAAGTTAATTAAATTATATACCTATACGTATGTTGTCTATTATAAATAGTTGAAATAAATGTATGCTTGCATATTTAAATATATAAACTATTGACTTATATATATAAGCATATATCTATGTTAACTTTTGAGTCCAATGTAATTTAATTAGCATACAAATATATCATCGCCTTCCATAAAGATCACTTTCCATGCAGTTATATTAATATATAGTTGATGGTTATATAAGTTATCTAAATAATGGTTATATTAGTACATATATAATAATAAATGACCCATTTCCTTATAATTACAGTAATATGTATTTATAAAATAGTAATATATGCATTTGGTTATATAAATCAACTTCCATATTAAATGTTGACTATATAATAATTGTAAGTTTAAGTAATACATATAACACATATATGTACATTAAATTTAGACTTTAAAATTATAAATTATTTCAAATATACATATACAACTAAAATTAATACTGATTTATATATGTGTTTGTGTACTATATATATATAGGATATTATATATGTGCATACAAAATCATAGACATATTAACATACATATGCATATATACATATACATATATACATATTATATATGTGTGTGTGGGACCCTCATAAGTATATGAAGGATCTTATATGCATATATGTTATCAGTATACTACACGTATGTATGCAATAGTTATAAATCCTGATAATTATATGTGTGAGTGTATTATACACATGTGTTAGGTTATATTATCTAAGTTATATATACCTTATTCTGTGCAGTACACACTGACGTATATATAATATACTTTTATGTATATGATATTATCAATGAACACTAAATCAAAACAACATTAAGTATGTAACGTAAAATTAAATTATTTATATAAACCCAACATAGATCCGTTAAGGGAATTTTTAAATATACCCAATATATCCATTGCCAAATAGACCTGTTCAAACATAGGTGTCATCTAATGAAAAGATTTAGGTCTTAGAGATAACTATTTGGTATGCATATCCTTCTTATGTTTTATTAGGTAGTGATTCATATATGTTATTAAGCCCATTGATAACAAAACTAGCATCTTAAAAATCAATTATTAAAATCGTCATCATAATCTTTAAAACAAATTTGCAATCAAACATGAAATAAATGCATAAAAATATGTCTTATAGATAGAGAGAAAGTCCTACTCGCTAAAGCCAGCAAAATCTCTCATCTAATAAAATAATCCAAAACAAAAGCCTCCTTTTCTTCATGGCCGAAATCTAAATCTACACCAAATGCTCCTAAAAGAGTTGGGTTTGTATACAATCTTCTAATGGAACGGGGTTGGTCTGCAACGGATAAAATAGGTAAATTTTAAGAAAATTTTCCTTTTTTGGATTATATTGGACATATGAAGTCTAATGTGTTGTATTAGATCCAATCTAATTAATTTAAACAAAATCCAATTTTATTTTATTTTTTTATTTATTTAATCAATGAATTTGATTAAAATGTTTTTTGGCTATTTCATTATATATTCATATGAGTATAATGTGCACGTGCAATATAGCATGGATGTACATAGTTAAGTTCACATGTAAGTAGATATTGAGATTTATATCTACTATGTATATACTTTGCACTTTCATATATACATTTGCTTGAATAAAATATTTCATAATATATATACATACACACACATATATTTATTTATGTATATAAATAATTTTTGAAAATTTTAATTAAAGTTATTTATAGATAGACGTGATATAAAAGTTGGCTAAGTTTTTAATTTCAATTTTCATAATTTTAAATATTTTAATTTGACTAAGTAAAGAAGTTTAAACTTAAACTATCTCGGTATTTTAAATTCTAATTTTAAAATATCATAATTTGGGTAATATTTTAAAATAACATATTTATACACACACATACACTTAAAAAAATACAAATTCGAAATTTATTTGCAAACATTTATAAGAACATTTTATATTTATTAAAGGATATGAATATATATATATATAATTATATATATTATATGTATATATATTTTAGCAAAGTAATATTTTTTCTTTTAAAATGGAATGTAAATTTTATTATATAAAATACATAATTCAACAAATACACACACAATATTGAACTTTATATATATATTTTAAAATTAATCTAAGCCTAAATTTTTTAATACAGCCGAAACATAATATTCATGTACAACATGTACTTTTTATTATTTATTAAATCATTAACATATTATAGTATTAGAATGATTCAAATAGATTAAACGTTGAACATTAAAATAATATAAAAATGATAGGTAATAATATATATATGAAAGGTGATATAGCAAATATACATAGTGACCATTTTATATTATTGAATGAATTTTACCTTGAGAGATAAGGATGTAGAAACACACGTTGATCTAGTCTATCTCCTCGACATGTTAGATCTACACCTACTGTTGTAAGAAGAAAGCATGCAAACATGGGATATGTATGTATTCGATTGATTGGAAGTAAATGGAGCTTTAAAAATTGAGGTTGGGTGCAAGTTATTTTCAGACAGCAACAATGAAGGGTTAAGAAAAAAATGTAAAAGTGAAAGTGGTGGCTAAGGTCTTAATTTCTAGTGAGGTAAAGAGAAATATTCCCGTTTCTGTCCTACCAATTAAAATACGAAGATCTCCTTGGTTGGCCTAAGTGTGCTAAGATGGACCAAAATCCCATTCAATCCATTTAATAAATTATTTAATTTAAATATATTTTAAACCTTTATCAATACGCAGGTACATAACTTTTAAATATGCACCCAATAAATTACTTATAGCACCCTAAATTTTTTTAAAGGTTACTCCATTTTAATAAACATATCCTATAAAATAAATACAATAATAAATAATATTTTGCAAATGTTAATTAATTTAATTAATTTGTAACTATTATAATTAATTAAATCGAGGGCATTTTGGAGATTAAATGGTGTGGCTTACAAGTGTGAATTTAGTTACCAATTAATATTCAAATAATTCAAATAGTAAGATTCACACATCACATTTGCTAACGATGTGACATTTTGACTAAGTTCATAGTTTATAATTCTCATCGGTGAAATCCAATTTTATGTATTTAAGCATATATTTTAGCGATGACCATTCACACTAATTCTCTTTGTCAATACTATATCACTTTAGAATTTACGGAATTTGGTTTTGGTAAATGTTCCAATATCATCCACATTTAACTCGGTATAAAATCATTGGTTCAATTATAAAATTTATTATTAATTGAACTACTCTGATCAAAGGTTTTAGCTTTGAGTTAACTATGGTTGACCATGATATTAACCTCATACAACTAAGGATAATTATTGAGTAGTGTTTCACTTTCAATGCTTTAACTCAAACCCAACCATTGTAGCGTGATGGTCGCTATGCTATGTTTTAACTATAATCAAAGTGGAATTTACATATTGAATTTCATCAATATTATTAAGTTAAGAGGATCGTGTAATATAATCATATAGAGATTTCATATTGACCTAGTTGGTATTAGCCAATAAGAAATTCTCGAAAGAGTAATTCCATAATTATCTAATAACTATTAGTAAGTAACCCTTTGGTGTCCCCATGAAGAATGGGTAATACATTACCCAAAATTTGGAGAGCGTTGCATACTCTAGTATAAATAGATGTATCGATATCGTTTCTTAAAACTTCTTGACCAAGAATATTTATTATAATTTATTATTTGATATTGTAGTAGTTTTCTATGCTCATGACGGTTTGTAGTTATTATCACATAATATATCTTTTAAGATCTTTCTACAAAATACATTTAAATTAATTATTTAATTAATATATTACAATATAAGAAGTATATATAGAAATACAAACTCCTTGTATATCGAAAGAGATTTTAATTGCAAAGTTAACAATTTAGAACAAATTACAAAACTACTCCTAAGGCATACCCCTTACTCTCTTAATCTCCGACGTGCACCTGAGACCAATTATGGAGTCTCAATCTTATACCTTGTGAGCTCCCGATTCATTCATAATCTTCATCATAGTATTATTATCACATAATAATGTTATGGGTTTCTCAACGTTTGAAAAAACTCCTAGCTCGGTAATATACTTTCTCATCGTGATCACTTTATCGAATCAGCTATCGCCTCTTATTTATAGCTTTTCCAATTGAACGCTCCACCATTCATTTTAAATACATAATCCAGACATTGATTTACAATCATAGATACCACTTTGAAAGCTTGGATCTGTATAGCCTTTCATAAACAAGTTTTCATCCCTATATATAAGGAGTAAATCTTCAGTATTTCTTAAATACTTAAGAATACATTTCACTGCTATCTAATGCTTTTCTCTTGGATTAAGCTAATACTGACTTGTGCTTCCTAATGAAAGCTACATCTAGTCTAGTACATAGCATAACTTTCAAGATAGATACAATTGTAGATGCATACGGTATGCTTTTCATATGTTCCTTTTCCTCATCAGTCCTTCTTAGAAAGGATGATTCCATATCGTGTCGAAAATTTTTCTCACTTGGAATTCTCCATGTAAAACCTTTTCAGTATGGTTATAATGTACATGGGTTGGAACAATCTCAGAACCCTCTTGTATCTATTTATATAGATCCTTATATCAAGTATATATGTTGCTTCTTTCAAATTCTTCATAAAGAAGTTTTTGGATAATCATGCTTTCATCAAGTGAAACAATGTAGCGTCATTGCCAACCAGGAGAAAACCACCGACATGTATGACTAAGAATACCATAGCACTTCCTTGTTTCTTCCAGTATTTGTATGCTTCCTTTGTACTCTTATGAAAACCAAACCGTTTGATTACTTTATCAAAGCATTTATTCCAACTCCTTGAAGCTTGCTTAAGACTATAAACTTATCTTAACAATTTGCGTGTCTGTCCCTAGCTCCCACTAACCTCGAATGCCTCACACCATGAAATGTAAACAGTCTCTTCTAAATCACCGTTTATAAATACCATTTTCACATTAGTCTTCCATATTTCATAGTCATAAAACATTGTGATAGCAAGCATTAACCAAATGGACTTAAACATGGCTCAGGGGGAAAACGTTTCATCATATTCATGCCTTGAATTTGATGAAAATCTTCTACGAGGAGCCTCCCTTATTGGTATGTACCTCTCCATCTGCATTTAGATTTTTCTTAAAAATCCATTTATAGACCATGAGTTTTATCCCTTAGGGTAGGCATCCAAAGTCCAAACTTTGCTGTCATACGTGGAATTCATTTTGGATTTTATTGCTTTAAACAAAAGTGCAAAGCCTTTACACTACAGTGCTTGTTAGAATGAGAGGGGAGTGTCATCTTCCTTTAAGACACGGTTCAATTTCTTGCCATCTATGAGAAAATTATAATATCTCTCTAGTGTGTGAGATTCCTTATTATAACATCTAATAGGTTACATGTTTTCGTATAATAGTGGATTTAATTCTTTTACCGATTCATCCTCTGTGTTAACTTGTTGGATCTCGCTCAAGTGTACAACTTTAATTTTTTTGATAGAAATTCCTTTTTTTAAAAAGACAACATGTCAAGAAACAATAATCTTTTGTTCCTCAATGTTATAGACAATATGCCTCATAGAATAAAGGAACTGGGCTGATCTGTAGTGGGCGAAACAGATGGATTTAATTTTTTTCTCTATTTGTACATAGTGGGCCTACGAACACTAATCAGTTTCACAAGATCCAATCCAGTTATTCAATAAAATAAAATTTTAACATTATTTTATATTTGTAATTAAACATTAATTAATCTAGGTAAATATTTTATTTGAACGTAACATGTATACATACAATGATATGACAACATAACATAATAAAATATAAACATGTGTATAACAATATATGTATTGGAATTTCTATTCATATATATTATACTCACATATACATACGACCATTTCATATGAATATTGGAAATAAAAATGCATGAGTGTGTGTGTATGTGTGTTTGAATATACTATAATATGTTTATATGATTTGTATATAGATATTTATAGTACTATGGATGGTATAGACATATATATATATATATATATATATATATATGTAATATTTTGTTGCTACTTATGTATATTTAATATATATGCATATATCAAAGTATGAAAACAAATATGTGTAATAAAATTAAAAAAAATTCGAAGTACGAGAATGCTTAATTAAACGTTAAGAAGAAAATAAAGTTTCACATTAAATTTAGTTATATTCAAATCAAAATTAAAAGGAAATATAATGAGGAGCTATTTTGAATTTTCTCTTTTGCAAACTAAAATTAATAATAGAGTCAATCTAATAAGAGTCCCAACTTATTTACAACATGATTTCCATAATTTAAAGTTACATATTTAAAAGTACATAATCAACATGTAAACAAAATTGTTGAAAGAAACTATTGTCACAACTAATATTTTTCTTTAATAACATGGTTAGTTTTTTTAACATTACATATATACATATACATGTATACACACATGAAAATTGTAATTTAAGATTTAAATTTCAAATACATATATTTGACTAAATAACAAGAAATCGGATATATTAATTTAAAAACAAATTTAACGTAACTAAAAGATTCAACTTATATTGATTTAGTGAAAAACATAAAAATAAAGCATATGTATATATACATACATAATTTAATTAATTTAAGCACCAAATTCATAATTGTGAAAACCAATGAATATTTTGCAATATAACGAAATATACGAGCGATAATTCCAGATCCAACAAACAATATCAAAACATAAACTAAACCAAACACAAATTGATTTCACAATTGACTGATAGTACAAAAGAGGTTTTAAAGTTATTTCAATAAATGGTGATTCAACACACATATATATGTGAATGTTTGCAGTGCTAAACATCATGAATAAAAAAATAAAATAGAAAAATTAAACCTAAAAAGTCTTGCCCTTTATAGCAACTTGATTTGACATTTCTTCTCAGATCTTTAAGCAGATCCACACCCAACTTTGCAAAAGAAGGATGAACTGCTCAGCTTTATTTTTATTTAATGTTTTCATTTGATTTAGAGTTTTTTCTCAAAAGGATGAATGAAATTTTGACCATGGATTTGGAGAGGAGGAGAGAAAATTGAAATTAATGGAAGAACGAATGAGAATATTATTAGTGGATTTATTTTAATTCAAAGAATGAAACCTTTCATTATCTTTCAATCGGAACTTCCCTGATTAATCCTTTAATTTTCCCTCATTTAACTACTCAATTTTGTCAACTGGTCGACCATATATGCAATCAAATAGCATAAAATTTCCATAAATCACTTCATGCAATTATCTTTCATTTAAACCCATTTAAAATTACACCAATCGTATATTGATGCACGAAAATATAGATTTATATTTATGCAACCAAATCATTATAAATAACCTCAAAACATCAAATAAATGAAACAATAATTACTATTCCTTAAATCTTAATTAATTCGTAACATTTCATAAATTAGTTAAACTGTCTTTTTTAAAGAACTCACAAATGTGTTGTGTGACATAGAGATGTGAATGCGGTTAACAGTTAATGTTGAACAATTCAAATATTAACGTATACATGTCATCTTAGCTAATGATGTGACTATTTGACCGAATTCATCGCTTATAGTCCTTTTCAGTAAAACTAAATTTGAATTTTTCTTAAACGACACCTTCTAGCAATGATTATTTACATACACTCTCTTCGTCAACACTATATCATTTTAGGGTTTATGGATTTGTTTTTAGTCAAAATTCCACAATCATCCCTATTCAACTTATGTAATCCCTAAACAAAGTCCTTGGTTCAATAGTAACTTTTATTATTAACCGCACTACTCTAGCCAGCAATTTTGACTTTCAATTGACTATGATACTAAAACTCATATAACTAAGGAGATGGATTCTTCATTGAATAGTGTTTCCATTCTAACACTTTAACTGAAACCCAGCTATTGTCACATGATGGATCAGCATGCCATGATTTAATATCAAAGTGGAGTATTCATGTTAAAGTGCCACATTATTCTCAAGTGAAGGGAATCGTGTAATAGGTTCACCCCGAGATTTCCTATTTAATCTAGTTATTACTAACTAATAGAAACCCTTGGATGAGTCATTCCATGGTTATCCAATAACTACGGATGCGTAACCCCTTGGTACCCCTAATAGCTATAAGTTTTGGAGAGCGTTATGTAATCAGGTCTCCATGGATATACCAATAACCATTCTCCAAACATCCTGATTAGGAAATTTTAAAATAATATGTTATTTTGTATTGTGATAATTTTCTCATGATTACAACTCATTGTTTTATTATCACATAACCTATTATTTATGGATTTTCCATATAAATTTACTTAAATTAATTACTTAATTAATATATTACATTATAAAAAGTATATAATTGAAAATTAAACACCTTGTTATGAACAAGACTGGTTGTAAGAGTTAGATAATTACACCTAAGGCACACCCTTATGTTAGCATGATTTTTTCATAAACTAAAAGCCTAAAGTTCCAAAAGCGAATTCTAGAAGCAATAATTTAATAATAAGGTTCAACCATAGAAAAAAGCCTAGGCCAAAATTAATAAGAAAATGAGATGCCAAATGTGGAGATATAAATAATTTATAGTGGTTCGAGAAGTGATCCCTATGTCCATTGTTGCCAAATCTTTCTTGCTTCGTCAAATTAGCTATAAGGAGCTATTTAATTGGCTCTATTTGTTATTAATGATTTCTTAGAAAAGCTTAAGTATGGTGTTCTTAATAGTACATCGCTAGTCTTTCAGTGTTTGAATCCTTTTACTGTAGGTATGCATCTTATATATATAGATGATTTATAACTCTTTATGGGTATAGAGCTTTTCTCTTGGATTATAGATTTAACCCATATGTAGAGCTAAGATTTATGCATATATCATCATTTGGTTGCTTAGCGATTGACAAGAAGTACAAATATGGCACTTCTATATATAACATTGAGTGTTATAACTCATATGCTTTATATAATCCATAGGCTATTTGATCCATTGATGTGGAACTAGGTTATGCTAGTCATTGATCTTAGTTTCATGTTGAGGTGCTTTAGGCTTTTGATGGAGATAGCTTTGGTCTCATATGTTAATTTAGGCGCTCTTGGCTTGTTTACGACCGATTGAGGTTGTTTTCTAAGGTAATGGCTATGGAAAGGTCTTAGAAGATAAGCTAAAGATAGTATGTAGTCTCAAAATTTTATCATACTCGAATGTCTTCACTCTTTCGGTTGTAAACCACTTTGAGGCGTATGATTTCGTTGTAGGCTATTGCCCTTTGGACATTGTTTGATATTTAACTCTTACGAGAAACCATATACATAATAGAGCTTTTGAGTTTAAGCTGAGGGTTACTTCTTTTGGTATTTCTGATAAGTAAAAATTATGGTATTACGTAGGTCCATCTAAAGTTTACTTTGTATGGAGAATACAATTAAAGAAAGTTAGATCATAGTTGTACCTAACTATTTCACCATTTCTCTGTTTTGTATTAGGTTCTCATAATCCATAAATTAACCCATGTCTATTAGGGTGCTAAAATTGAATCTCGTTATTGGGTGAGGGTAAGGATTTGAAATTTTAACCTCGTTATACAATGAGGGTTTATATGCTAAAAGCTATGTTTAGGAAGTGCCATATGGCGATGATAATTTGGAAATCTAACTTCATCCTTGAGTGAGGGTTTGTATGTCGAAGGCTATGTTTACTAAGTGCCATACGATAAAGGTAATTTGGAAACTAACCTCATCCTTTAGTATTGATTTTATGTTAAAGGCTATGGTAGTAAGTACCGTAAGGCAAAGATAATTTGGAAACTGACCTCATAAGGGTTTGTATGTTGAAGGCTATGTATAGTAAGGGTCATAAGGTAAATATAAGTTGGAAATCTAACTATGTCCTTTAGTTAAGAATTTTATGCCTAAGGCTACGTATAGTAAGTGCTACAAGGCAAGAATAAATTGGAAATTTTTTTATTCTTTAGTGAGTCTTTTTATGTCAAAGGCTCTGTATAGTAAGTGTGTAAGGAGAAAATAATTAAATACCTAACCTGACTCTTTAGTGATGGTTTTTATGCCGAAAACTATGTATAAAAGGTGTCATAAATGCGAAAGTAGTTGTATGCCAAAGGCTATGTATAGTCAAGTGCCGTAAAGGCAAAAGTAATTTATCCTTACTGAGTAATGAGGATTTGTAAGTGAATTTAAAATTCTTACCTCATGATGTGGTTTTGAAACTATTCTTTGAAAGTCCAACTCATAATGTGGATTTTTGCCTTGTTTGCTTGGAAAATAACTTTTGAAATATTTTCCTCGATACAAGGGTTTGCAAAAAATGGATTTTAAAAATATTTTTAGCTTGGTATGAAGGTTTATACCTCATTCTTAATGGTTTTAAAAGCGTAGGACATATATCAATTATGACTATAGGAAGGATAACTATGGCATGCTCTAATGCAGTCCACGTTGGCTGGAATAGAGTTTGAAGAGATTAATCCAAGCAACTTTGAAGTGTTACTCCTGGGATTACTTTCCGGAATCCATGAGGATTTTATACGGATGGCCCATGTGTTCTAGTAGATATTCTAGGCAAGTGCGAATTCTCATAAGGAGCTACAGCCCTTCTCCTTTTGATCGGTTAATCATCTTGAAATTTGTAAGTACTTAATTTGATTTTGAAATATTGTGATAAAACTTCTACTTGAAGTGTAAAATTAAATGTGGATATAACTTTTATTTATTATGTATAGACTCTTCCTCCGAATTTACTACGATGGTCAATTTTAGTGGAACTCATAGCATGCTAAAAGGACCGTAGAGTAAAAATACAACCTTTCAAATGTTTTCTATCTATGGTTAGGTAAAAAATGATTTTATGACTAGAGTCTCTAGGTTGCTAGTGGCGAGGGATCAACGCCACTATTGAAAAAGATTACAACTTCACTAAGGTTGAAATGATCAAAATAAACATCGTCTTGGGGTTCAGTTCTTGGTTTCAAAAATCATAAAATAAATTCAAACATATATGGAAAATAGCTAGCTTAGTGGCACAAATTTGTTTTGGTAAATCTTGACAACATAATCCGGTTAATAGGATCGAATCTAACATGTGTTTCAATTGGAAAATTAGTGGTAACAGCTTTTATACCTATATTGCATGACACTTCTTGGTCATATCTTGATCTTTGCATGACACTACTTGGCTACTGCTTGTTCATTATATAACAATACTTAGCTATGGCCTATTCTTTTCATGACACTACTTCGCCATGGCTAAAACACTTGATATGACATTGAAGTTTACATGATACTGCTTTGTCATGGCTAAAATAATTGATATAACTTTGAAATTTGCATGATACTGCTTGATCTTGCCTAAAATACTTGATATGGCTTTGAAATTTGCACGGTACTACTTGACCAGGGCTAAAATACTTGATATGTTTGAAAATACTTTAAACCTATGATAGATCTAAAAAAATTACATTGATGGTCGCTTGTTCTGTGGTAATGTTTCAAATGCTCACATCCTTTGTTCGAGGTATGATGTTGCCTTTTGGCCCTTTTAGGCGAGAAGCTCCTAAATGGATTATGTCATGTATGATTATGGGTCATTCCAATTTGGACCAAGGGGTCCATTTAACAGATCTTTAGTGTTTGGCATAATCTTTCTGAGGACTAGATCCCCTATTTCAAATTTTTGTGTTTGGACCTGTTGATTATAATATATAGTGATTCGATGAAATACTCCATTGTTCTTAATGCCTCTTGGTCTCGAAGTTGATATCTAATGACTTAGTTCAGAGTTCTGTGTTCTAATGAGTATTATATTAAAATCTTTGGTTAGAGGCTATTTTGGGCTCTACTAGTGAGAAGGGGTATGCCTTGTTAATGTCTTAGAGCTCATTTTATAGGCCCGTAAAATTAAAGGTAGTTCTTTCACACAATTGCTTTGGCGTAGCTTATGTGCTTCTTTGGGTAAGTTTTGATTAATTTATTGGTTGCTTCTATGACACCATTGGCCTATGGATAAGCTATCGAGGAAAATTTTTGACGATGCCTTGACCTCGGTAATATTCGGTAAACTCTTGACATTCAAATTATGTGTAATAATCTGTTAGGATCTTGTAAGGACGTTTATACCTCATAACAATATTTTTCATAACAAATTCAACAACATGATACGCTGTTACAATTGATAAGGGTTCGGCTTCAACCCACTTTGTGAAGTACTCTATTACAACTATTGCAAATTATGCTCCTTCTTTTACAGTTGGAATTGGACCAATAAGGGAAATCCTCGTATATCAAACGCCATAGGCTCATTATAGGAGTAGGCTCGTTGGGTGGAGCTCTCGGACTTTTAGCATAGAATTGGCATTTTTCACATTGTTTAGCATTATCTAATGCATCTTGGTTGATGTTGGCCAAAAGAAGCCTTGCCTAAGTATTTTTTGGATAACTTTTGGCCTTCGGAATGATCCCTACACATGCCATCATGGGCCTCTTTTAGTAGTTTTTGCCTTCGGTGGTGGTTACACATTATAAATAATAGGTTGCATAACCATTTTGTTATGGTATTCCATTGACAATGGTAAGTTAGGAGCATTGTACTTGATTCATCTTGCTTTGGTAATGTCTGAAGGCAAGAAATTTCAGGTAGATATAGGACATATGGAACCATCCAACTCTCTTCAACAATAGTTGGTTGTGCAGTTTCATCTTGGCTTGATAAGCTTGAGTTAAACCAAAATCCTTTATGTTGATATGCTTGGTTTTTCAAGAAATAATACCGAATTGAATTTATATTCCTAGTTATTTTGTGAACTTGCATATTTAGCTAAAGCAACTGCCCTTGTATTTTGGTCTTAGGAGATACTTTCAATACCATAGCTTCTAAAGGCTTCAAGGAGTTGTTTTACTAGTTTTGCATATAATGAGAGTCTTGGATCTTGAGCTTGATAAATGCCAAGGACTTGATTAGCAACTAGTTGGGAGTCAATATATACTTTGATCTCTAAGACTTTAATGAAGATTTGCATCTTTAGTCCTACTATTAAGGATTCATATTCGGCCATGTTGTTCATTGATGATAAAGAAAGCTTTATTGCATAACAAATATGGTGATTGTCTATGGTGATTAGCACATAACTTAAGCCAAATCTTTATTCATTTAAGGATCCATTGACATGAAGCTGCCAAAAGAATTATTTAGTCTTTTCATCATTTATTGCTTCGACACAAAATTTATACATTTAGAAATGAAATCAGCCAGTATATAAGAGATATATATTAGCAAAGTTTTATAACTTATTTGATTAACCTCCCTGAATTTTTAGGTTTGTCGAATGCCATCCATAAAGGATTATCTATTAGAACTTTGATAGAGTAGTCCTAAAATAGGGCCAAAGTTTTGAAGTTTTAAAGATCAAGAGAAATGAAAGCTTTTCGATGGTCGAATAGTGCTTTTCGGCTGGGCTTAGTCTTTTGCTGGCACAATATACTAGACACATAACTCCATTGCCATCTCTGACTAATGTTGAGCTCATGGCTTGTTTTGAAGCCGCCAACTAATGAAATGGATATTCCCATCTATTGGTTTTGGTGGCATTGGAGGTATATCGAGGAGCTTTTGTTGGTCTTTGAAGGCTTTTTAATATTTGGCAATCCAATTTGAAGGTGATGTGCTTCTTAAGTAGGTTGAAGAAATGAATATACTTATCGATCGGTCGTCTTATGAACTTGTTGACATTATGATCTTCTATTTAAGCTCATTAGTTCTTTGTTGTTAGTTGGCGTCTTCATGTTATTTATTTCCTTGGTCTGATTTAGATTAATTTAAGTTCCTCTAGGGCTTACTATGAAGCCTGAAAACTTTCTAGACTCAATTTTGAAGGAGCATTTCTAAAGGCTTAACTTCATATGATACATCCCAAGGACATCAAACATTTCAAAAAAATAAGAAACATGGCATTTTTCTTGTTTGGACATTACCAGCCTACCATCAATATATACCACCATATTTCAACCTATCCACTTTGTAAACATTTAGTTTACTGATCTATGGTAAGTTACCCTTGCATTTTTGAGACCAATGAGCATTATCTTGTAACAAAAAAGTCACATATTAATGATGAAGCTTATATGTTCTTTATCTGGTTTGAAAATGAAGATCTATTTATAATCGGAATAGACATCCATAAATGAAAGCAATTAATGCCCACTGGTAGCGTTAACTAATTGAACAATTCTTGGAAAAGAGAAGCACTCCTTTAGATAAGCCTTGTTTAAGTTTGTGAAGTCTATGCAAGTCCTCTAATTTCCATTCAACTTCTTTACCAGTATTCGGTTGGCAATCCACTTTGGATAGTGGTCATCTCTTGTGAAATTATTCTTGAACAACTTTACTACCTATTCTTGTAATGCTGTAGACTTTGTCCAAAGGCCGCCTCTTTTGATTTACAGGAGGATATTTAGATAGATATTTAAATACCGGCACATTTCCAAAGGATCTATCCTTACTATATCATCATGGGAACAGACAAATACATCTAGGTTATGTTGAAGGAAAGATATCAATTCCTCTAGGACCGTAGGATGACGGTGTGTCCCAATCTTAATAATTTTAGGTTAGCTCTTTGAATCAGCATATTCTTAAGAGTTTTGATGGCTATTTCTTTCTCAGTTTTTGTTCTCGGGTCTAATCGAGTTTAATACTCTCTCCTTCCAGAAACTCTTGTACGGTGCAAACAAATCTCCACTTTCAACTAAAAGGTTTGATGTTTTTTCCTAACTATATTTTATCAAATTTCTTTCAGTAGCAGGATGCTCAAACAACTCTTCTTATGTTTTGTTTCTAATCTTGGTGGAATTCCTAAAAACTTCCAGTTAGATCTTATGACCTCAGAATAGGCGTTGTTAATAGCTTTTGACCTTTTCTTTGTTTTTAGAGGATTAGTGATGCCTTTCGATTTAACACCATTCGCATAACTTAAATTATTTACTTTATTTACCATATTTAGGCTTATAGTACAACTTCCTTGAGACCCACAAGTCTCCTATCACACTCCCTTCATCGCATTTGGTAGGGAACTTAAGCAGCAAATATTTTGTCGATACATGTCCATTGATTGCATCAAGATCTGGCCTACGGAAGAAGGCGTTGTAACCATATGGTGTCCATAATCACAAACGTTGTCTCAACATTTTTAGAACATGCTCATGTACCAACTTTTACCAAGAGGTTGTGTTTTTCATAGGGAATAGCTTCTTTGTCATTAAATCCATATACCGGAGTCTGACTTGGTTTGAGAATAGTTTCAGGCAGCCTTATTTTATTGAAGGCATGCTTGAAGACAATGTCTACACTAGCCCTGGCATCCACAATAATGTTTTAGACTTTCAAAAGTTGAATTTGGGCTGTAATTAATAAGGGATCATTATGAGGGTAGTAGACACCCTACTTATCAAAGTCCCCGAAAGTAACGCTCGGTTCCAATTTTATGACTTTTCTAGATCTACTTATATCAAATAGTATATCATTGCAACCTTTGGCATCATTTACGTACTTTTTCCAACCGTTGTAGCTAGATTCGACAACATATGGGCCACCTAAAATCACAATGACGAAGATTCTAGGTGCCAATAATGATTTTGGCAATTGGATTTATTATTGTACAATCGGAGTTTGAACCGTAGGCGTGCCGACCGGCAAATTATCAGTTTTTAAGAATTTATTGAGCTATCAGTCCTGCACAACACTATATACAAATTCTTTAAAAGTCAACATTCTTCTATGTTCTGGCCATTCTACTTATGGAAACAAAAAATTATGCCTCGATTAGTTTTTAGGTAGCTCATTTTCTTGGTGGATGGGTACAAAATTCGATCCTACGCCAATTCATATATTTGGGAATTAGGAAGAGTCAGAGGTAGAGTTTCCACAACCTGGAAATCCTATATTGCTTTTTTGCCGGTATAAACTTTTGGCTTTCATCTGTCCGGTGTTGACTTTTTCCTAAGGCTCTCTATGACTCCTTGGTCCTAATTTCCCCTTGAACCCTATAGAAGAACTCGTTTAAGGATCTGCATTCTTGCCTTACCAGATTATTCCAAAATGGATTGCTTCTACATAATCCAAATGTTATAGCAATAAATATGGATTCGTCCGACATTCCCTTAACCTTAGAGATGATGTCATTAAATCTTTTGCAATAGTATTTAAGCAACTCACCTTCCCCTTGTAGAATATCAACAAGCAAGCATACCCCGGCTCGAGTATCCCTCAAAGCAAAGAACTGAGTTATAAACTAATTGTTAACTGATTCTAAGAATTGATCGGGTTTGGAGGTTAGTTTTGGAACCATTTTATTGCTAGCTAATAAAAAGTGGCTGGTAAGAAGCTACACCCAACTTCATTTGAAACTCGGACAGCATGCATCTATATTTCATACACGATAATGTAGTTTTTCGAGTTAAATGATCTATCATAAAATTGTTTTAGGATTCAAAACACTATGGGCAATAGTGCCCTCATCATATCAACAGAAAATGGCAGACCTTCTTGATCTTCGATTTCATCTAAGAATGTGACTTTTCTTCTTAGTGCTTTATAATTTCTCGGACAACTTGAGTAACAACATTTCCATATTTCGGTCGCCGCCGAGACATAGTCGTTTAGTAGCTTCAACATCGATGTTTATACTTTCAGGCTTAACAATTACTGACCCACCTAGGGTTATCCTTTTGAAGCTCTATGTTAATGGCCTTTCTATTTGAACTTCTTTAGATATCTAGGATGTTTCTACCATAATTTTATTAGTAATGCTTCTAATAAACTCGACCTTAAGTTTGTCCTTGGACATTTGTCTTCAACCAAGGTTTCAGCAATTTGTCGAAGGTTGGCTTTCTTCGTTGAGGGCAACAGCAACCCTTCTGTCCCCAGTTTCAAATGTCTTCCTCATCCCAGCTAGGTAGTGGCCCAAGCACTTAGTTGTGTAGCTAATAAAAGCGAACACCATTTGCCATAATTTTCGCCTACAGAAAGCAGAGGTGTAAATCCTCCCCTCATAGTTTAACTTACATTCTCAATAAGTGTTTCAAGAATATCTTCTTCGGTCATCGAAGACTGAGGATTCTTTCTCGTTAAAGACTTGGATTTCATTTTCAAATATAAAATAGATGGTAATGAAGTGATTGTAAGTAATATGTTGGATTATAGTTTAGAGGGAAACTTCCTTCTAGTCCTATAAATGTAAATATGATTTTTCATCACCAATTAACACTCCAAAGTCCCAAAAGTGAATTCTAGAAGCAATAACTCAATAACAAGGTTCAACTGAAGAAAAAATCCTAGGTCAAACGTAATAAGAAATGAGATGTCGAATCTAAAGGCATAAAAATTTACAGTGGTTCGGTGGGGATCCCTAAGTCCACCGTTGCCAAGTCTTTGTTTCTTTGTGAAATTAGCTATAAGAAGCTATACAAGATCTAATTAGATGTGTCTTCCATGTATGATTTCTATAAAATCTTAAGTATGATGATCGAAATAGTAAACCGTTGGTTATTTTGAGTTTGAATCCTTGTACTGTAGGTATGCATCTTATATTTATATACAATTTGTAGCTCTAACATTGGTGTAGAGCTTTTTTTCTTAGTTCGCTGACTTAGTCCGCATGTAGGACTAAGATTTAAACATGCATCATTATTCGGTTGCCTATAGATTGACATGAATTGTTGATGTGGCATTCGTATATATAACTTTGGGTTTTATAAATCATATGCTTTGTGTAAATTTAAGGCCGTCCGAGCCATTAATGTGGAAGGATGCTATCTTAGCCATTCATCTTGACTTTGGATTGAGGCACTCTAGGTTTTAAATGGCGATGTCATTAGTTTCATATGTTAAGTTAGGTTCCCTTGGCCTATATAATTAGTTATGGTTAATTAGGGTCGTTTCTTGAGAAAATAGCCATAAGGTCTTGAAAGATAAGCTAAAGACGGTAGTCATCTAATTGCATCATACTCGAATGCCTTTATTCTTTAGTTGTAACCCCACTTTAAGGGGCATGCTTTTGGTTCGTAAGCTATTATCCTTTGGAAATTGGCTTGATATATATTTCTTACGAGGAATGATATACATAATAGAGTTATTGAGTATAAGTTGAGGGTTGCCTCTTTTAGTGTTTATGATAAGTAAAAGTTATGGTATAACACCTTAACTCTTTTTCAATCTCCCACTTGGACTTAGGATTAATTATGGAATCTTGATCTCATTCTTTCAATTAGTTTTCTCAAAACTATCAAGCCAGTCCTTTAGTGAATGGATACGCAATATTGTATTAATTATCTACTTAGTCAATCAACTCTTTCTGATGTTGATAAAATGCTTTTATCATATAGAACTTTTTGGAGTATGTATCTAGACACCTTATGAGCCCTAGTTTATTTCATGATTTATATCATAACATTGTTTTCACAAAACAATGTCACGGGATTCTAAACATTTGGAGTCACCCCTAGCCCTATTATAAATTTGTGCAATTATATATACATACTGTTTTTCTATGACATTATCCAAGATAATGTACTTGACCCTTAGTTGAATCAGCCATAGCCTTCCATTTAAAACAATTCCAACTTAAAGCTCCTTGACTAAGATTGAACATGAATTTAGGATTGACATATTATACTTAATATCACTTATAGAGTTTGAGTCTGAATACCCCTTTATAAAGAGTTCTTTTTATGTACAAACATTTCACTAGTATTTCATAAATTCTTAAGAATACCCTTAATTCCTATCTAGTGATCTTAATTCAAATTTGATATTTGCTTAGTGCGGCAAGTACATAAGCAAAATGTGATGCAGTAGACTGTATCTTTACTATAATAAAAAGAATTCATTAAATAGATTTACTCGGTGTCTTTTAAATTTCAAAAATACCTTTTTACATCTCATGGAGAAATAGTATTCAAATATAAGGATATAGCCTATTATTTTCTAAGTACAACTATTAGTCACCATGAAGAACTACAATGTGCGTTCATAAGATGAAGTCTCCGAGTGTACCGTATTTTTTGTAATTTAGGTGGGAGTTAATTGGTCGAAGTTTTGCATCATTTCGAATTAGTATGAAAAAGTTATTGCATTCTGAATAAAAAAAAATAGCTGCTTCAGCACTAGGCGGAGTTCAAGTATGGGGATGTGCTAGCCTATTATTTTGTAAGTACAACTGTCAGTCTCTATAGAGAACTATAGTGTGCGTTCACAAGATGAAGTATCCGTTTGTTCCATATTGTTCGTAATTTAGGTGGAGATTAATCGGTCGAAGTCTCATCGGATTTCGAATTAGTATGAGAAGTTATTGCAGTCTGAACAAAAAAATTACGGCTTCTACACTAGGCGAAGTTCCAATGGGGATGTGGTAGCATGTTATTTTCTAAATAAACTGTCAATCCTCATGGAGAACTACAATGTGCGTTCACAAGATGCAGTATCTGAGTGTACGATATTGTCCATAATTTAGGTGGTAGTTCATCGGTCAAAGTTTTGTCTGGTTCTAAGTTAGTATAAATAAGTTATTGCAGTCTGAAGAAAAAAATAGCGGTTTCTACCTAGGCAGAGTTCAAATATAAGGATGTAGCATGTTATTTACTAAGTACAACTATTAATCACCATGGAGAACTACAGTGGGTGTTGAAGTGGGGACATGGCCTGTTATTATCTAAGTACAATTGTTAGTCACCATGGAGAACTACAGTATACATTCATAAGATGAAGTATCCGAGTATACCATATTGTCCGTAATTTTGGTGATAATTAATCGGTCGAAGTTTTCCCTGATTCCGAGTTAGTATGAAGAAGCTATTGCAATGTGAACAAAAGATAGCGGCTTCAGCCCTAGACGGAGTTCAAATATAAGGATATGCTAGCCTGTTATTTTCTAAGTAAAACTGTCAGTCCCTATGGAGCACTATAGTGTGCGTTCACAAGACGAAGTATTGATTGTTCCATATTGTTCGTAATTTAGGTGGGAGTTAATCGGTCGAAGTCTTGTCGGATTTCGAATTAGTATGAAGAAACTATTACAGTCTGAACAAAAAATAGCGGCTTCTACACTAGACGGAGTTCAAATATGGGAATGTGGTAGCATGTTATTTTTTAAGTAAACTGTCAGTCCCCATGGAGAATTATAGTGTGCGTTCACAAGATGAAGTATCTAAGTGTGCCATATTGTTCGTAATTTAGGTGGGAGTTCATCGGTCGAAGTTTTGCCTGATTCCAAGTTAGTATAAAGAAGTTATTGTAGTATGAAGAAAAAAATAGCAATTTTTACCTAAGCGGAGTTCAAATATTAGGATGTAGCATGTTATTTTCTAAGTACAACTATTAGTCAACATGGAGAACTATTGTGGGCGTTGAAGTGGGGACATAGCATGTTATTTTCTAAGTACAACTGTTAGTCATCATGGAGAACTACAGTTTCAATTCACAAGATGAAGTATCCGAGTATACCATATTGTCTGTAATTTAGGTAGGAGTTCATCGGTTGAAGTGTCGCCTAATTTCGAGTTAGTATGAAGAAGTTGTTGTAGTCTAAACAAAAATATTAGCAGCTTCTGCACTAGGCGTAGTTCAAATATGGGGATGTGGTGGACTGTTATTTTTTAAGTACAACTGTCAATCCACATGGAGAATTATGGTGTGCATTCACTAAATGAAGTATCTGAGTGTTCCATATTGTCCGTAATTTAGATGGGAGTTAATCTGTCGATGTCTCGTCAGATTCTGAATTAATATGAAGAAATTATTACAGTTTGAACAAAAACAAAAGTGGCTTCTTTCTTAAGCGGAGTTCAAATATAGGGATGTGGTAGCCTGTTATTTTCTGAGTACAACTGTCAGTCCCAATGAAGAACTAGAATGTACATTCATAAGACGAAGTATCCGAGTGTTCTATATTGTCCGTAATTTAGGTGGGATTAATAGGTCGAAGTCCCGCCAGATTCGAAACTAGTATGAAGAAGTTATTGCGGTCTGAACAAAAGAAAATAGCGGCTTCTGCACTAGGCAGAGTTCAAATATGAGGATATGGTGGCATGTTATTTTCTAACTATTGGTCCCCATGGAGAATTACAGTGTGCGTTCAGAAGATGAAGTATCCGACTGTACCAAATTGTCTGTAATTTAGGTGGGTGTTCATTGGTCGAAGTTTTGCCTAATTTCGAGTTAGTATGAAGAAGTTATTGCAGTCTGAACAAAAAAATAGAGGCTTCTGTACTAGGCGGAGTTCAATTATGGGGATGTGGTCGCCTGTTATTTTCTAAGTACAACTGTCATTCCTCATGGAGAACTACAGTGTGCGTTCACAAGATGAATTATTCGAGGGTTCCATATTGTCCGTAATTTAGGTGGGAGTTAATCAGTCGAAGTCTCGCCGGATTACGAATCAGTATGAAGAAGTTATTACAGTCTGAACAAAAAAATAGCAGCTTTTGCACTAGGCAGAGTTCAAATATGGAGATGTGGTAGCATATTATTTTCTAAGTAAACTGTCAGACCTTATGGAGAACTACACTGTGCGTTCACAAGATGAAGTATCCGGGTGTACTGTATTGTCCGTAATTTAGGTGGAAGTACATCGGTCGAAGTTTTGCCTGATTCCGAGTTAGTATGAAAAAGTTATTGCAGTCTGAATAAAAAAATAGCGGCTTCTGCCTAGGCGGAGTCCAAATATGAGGATGTAGCCTGTTATTTTCTAAGTACAACTATTAGTCACCGTGGAGAACTATGGTTAGCGTTGAAGTGGGGATATAGCCTGTTATTTTCTAGGTACAACTGTTAGTCACCAAGGAAAACTATGGTATACGTTCATAAGAGTGTTCTATATTGTCCACAGTTTAGGTGGGAGTTCATCGGTCGTAGTTCCTCCTAATTTCAAGTTAGTACGAAGAAGCTATTGCAGTATGAAGAATATTAGCGGACTCTACCTAGGCAGAGTTCAAAGATGTAACATATTATTTTCTTAGCACAACTATTAGTTACCATGGAGAACTGTGGTATATGTTCACTATATGAAGCATCCGAGTGTTCCTTATTGCCTGTAATTTAGATGGGAGTTCATCGATCGAAGTCTCACCTTATTCCAAGTTAGTATGAAGAAGTTATTGCAATCTGAATAAAAAAATAACATCTTTTACCTAGGTGGATTTTAAACATGGGAATGCTACTATCAAATCTACTTCCACATGTACAAGTAAAAATGGGTGCATGTTGTGATTAAATGCAGGCCTACCTGGGCATGCATATATACTCATATTTAGTAGAATAGTCGATAGGGCAGATATAGTAGATGGTGTTGGACATTTGTATGTTTTTGATTTTTTCCATTGATGTTTTGTATTCAACAAATAACCGTAAATAGTATTGTGTGTGGTCATTCGATTGGTGGAAAAAAACTTGTAAACCACTTGATGAAAATTAGTGGGACAGAACTTGCAAACCACTAAGACGAGTTGGATATAATCTTATGCGAATGGTGTTCATGAAGAAGACCGAATGGGACGGTCCACTATAATAGGGTTGATTGCTTAGTGGGTTTGTAGTTCTTGTATCATATGTGATAATTCCTATTGCTAACACATAAGGATTCCATCTCATATGGTCCACATTAAACAATTAATACAGTGTCTATGTGTATCATATGGCTATCCAACATCCTTTCATACTGATTATAAAATATGTCATTTTCAAATCCAATGTCGAGGATCAAACAGTAAAGTAAATTGATTTTAACATGGATATGTTATTAACAATCATATGCTGATTGTTTACTTATAGTTAGAGAAATATTTTAGTGCCACTAATGTTCTTTCTTAGAGACATATCCATCATCTGCATTTTGATTGAAAACTAAACTATTTGATTTCTCTGTCAGAATACTTAACTCTATTACTTATCATACATCATCGTTGTATCCACTTTCACATCGAATCTAAAACATACGAATAATTTTATCGCTTTTACTGAATTTGTCACATTTTGATGGTTATATGCAAGTAGTCTCTTCTAAATCATTATTCATAAGTTGCATTTCAACGTCAAAGTGCTAAAGCTTAAAATAAAATTATGCGATAATTGTGTGGATAATTCGAATGGTTTTGAATGTGTTGACTAGCAAAATTACATCACTAATTTCAATATTTGAAATCGTTGAAGTAACTTTCTATTAACACTTCTTTATATAATTTCAACTACAATGATCTTCTTGAAGATACACTTTTATCTGATGGATCATATCACTTTGGACACAACTATCAAAATCATCTTTTGATAGTGTACTTAGAATCCATTTTAGAATTAAAGCATCTTGTCATATGGCAAAGTTTATACACTTTATGGCTTATTAACAATATAGGAAATTATTGCTGTTAATAATTATTTTTCTCGACATTGATGAGAAACTCATAATTTATTTAATGTGTGATAATTATTATTAGACATTATAATGTGTTGTGTGCCCATTTTAGGCTTGGTTAATTTTATTTCATCTTATGTGATAAGTTTCTACGTTTGAGTCTTTGAAACATATCCAAGTCCATTGTACTAGCACTAATTTCTAAACGAAATTCCTTTGACCATGAAGGTGTTGCTTCTTGAAACAACAATTGTTTATCAGTATGATGGAATAGGCATTCAGATATCAACCGCCTTTTATATGTGTATAAACTAATTTAATTTTATGTTTATGGAACTTATGTCATAAAATATATCATATGATTACACATCTTAAACTATTTAAGGTCGGGGTTTCTTACCAATTCATATCTTATCTATATGATCTTGTAAACTTTGCTTTGGATAAAACCAAATTTGACCTATACTTACTCTTAAGTACTTTTCTGTACGGAAAGAATTTAACTTTATTTAACTCATCATCAATCATACTTTGTCCAAAAAGTTTTGATTACTTCTTAATGATACATTATCATGTATCATAGGAAGGAGTGGCATTTGAGATTGAATCTTATTTTTAGGTATATTTGGAATCCTTTTCCAATACACTCACCTATTCTATCAAATCAAATTCTTTTATTTCTTTTGCATGTAATGTTTTCTACTTTTATTTTTTATTCTGAACTTATCATAGATGTAACACCTCCGCTTAAAGACCCAAAAATGAATGTCGATGATGTTGCAGTCATCATCAGAATTATTTTCAGGCAATAAAGAGATATCAGTATATTTTTCCACAACTTTAGGTAATTAGAGTATCTTAATAAATTTCATTACACATAATTGTCTTACACTTTATAAATCCTAAAATGTAACCTTGCAGGGATAAAATATAATAAAATTTAAATAGGATTGTCATGGCCGGCATATGAAGATGCCAACATGAACACCTATCCAGTTATAAATCTTGTTTTACTACAGCAAAATACAAAAAACCTTTTATTAGCTAAAAGCCTCCTGCTTCTTCTTTAGAATCTTTATTCATCTTTACAAATGTAACCTATCAAATTCATAAACTCGACCTACTCGAGTGAGTACCCACGAATTTATGGGGATTACTAAAAAATGAGTGAGACATAAAGCCTTATATGAGTAAAACTTTACCCTAAACATATACATAGTGGATCACATTGCTAAAGCATGGAATGAGTTTTCCTCTCACTTATACATCATGGTAATTACATCATATTATGTAAACAATCGTCCACAACATAAGCATCTATATGGCATCATTTCAAATATAAGTATACCCTACACTTAACATTCAATCATGAATCAAGTCATACACTCATCATTCTCAATTACACACATCACCTAATATATTAATTAGGTGTTAGTAAAAAGGTTATCGTTAACTATGTAGTGATTACCTCCCTAGGCTTTCCTATAACTAATTTAATCTTTTCTAGAACAGTGTCACCTGATGAAATAATCACTCATTCCACCATAAGAGCCATCCTGACTGTTCTAAGAGGTTTAATGTAAGCACCATGAATACGTTTTAGCAAGCATCCTTATTAAACATGAATATCCCCTTTACTCCTAAAATTCCTTCGTTTCACATTGCGTTCCATTTATAACACCACCCTGATGTTTTGGCACCTTGCCATGAGCTTACCTTACGTTCAGCTTAATTGAATTGAACCCAAAAGATTTTCTAAGTCTGGGCGCCCAACCATATACTGTTGAATTTTATACATTATTAGTCTTAGTACCCTACCATAAAATAACTCCATGAGTCAGTATATCTTTATGATTTTGATTTAATCCATTTCTTTTATTTATTTATTGTAACCCTACACATTTTGTAGATTAAACATTTTTTATCTTTAATTTAAATGATGCAACTATCATTTTTCTTAGCTTTCCTAAGCTCAATCAAATTCAAAATTAAAATAAGTTAATACAACTTAACCTATAAAGTTTCATTTATAATTTCATCCCTATGAAATTCAAAACCAACATCTTGGAAACTGGCTTTCAAAATGTCACTAAAAACTTTCATGGTTTATATAAAGAATTCATCTTTACTAGTAATCACAAGCATAGTTAATAACTATCGACTATTAATGTTAATTTAGCCATCACATGTCAATATTACAATGCAATCACTAGCCATAGCTATCGCAGCCTATAAATATCGTATCCTATAGTTTTCGCATGCCAAATGACAAATCTATAATTAAATGAAAAATGATATTTTTCCTTAATAAAGCTGTATGTTTTTATGTAATCCGTACAAATGTTATTTATTTACTGGTTAATTTTGTTTGTGAAAGTAAATCCCGACAATAAATAAAAATCAATTTTCATTCATTAATCGTTTCTTTAATTATGTTCTTAGTTAATATATGGTTTTCCTTAGCCAATTATTTCATATTAAATTGAGAATAAATGGGAAAATCCTAAAAAAGTCACCTGAATTTTGAAAAACCTTTTCCTTCCATTAGTAGAAATTTCAAAATAAAATATTTAATTTTGATATTTTAAATATTAATTTACATCTGAATTTAACAATGTTCACTTAGAAATTTCATAATAAATTATTTCTTCATTTGAATTACGAAATTAAGAAACCATCTTTGCTTTATCATTAGAAACACCATACTAAATTTTCATGATATTGATATGATTGAACAATTTTTACTCTTAAACATGACTAGATTCCTTTCACTTAAATCATTAAACATATTCAAACCCATATCTAATCGCTCAAACATTTTTGTCTACATTAAAATCATCTAAACAAAATGAATTCTGAACCTAAATGGGATCGGAAGATTTAGGGGAAATTTACTCCCCTTAGACTAGAAAAGCTTTGAAATCTTTGTTTATGTCTTAACTTTTCCTTTAAAGTTGAAAGCTTTGCCTTTGATTTTTGATTTCCTCTTTCTCTCTCCCTTGAAGTGTGGCTGGCCTTGGTTTGATGATGGAGTTTTTTTTTACAGTGAAGAGAATAAAAATGTAAAAGAGGTGGTTAGAGGTATTTATACTTATCGTCTTAAATCCCTCTCGTTTATTCTTATTAATCTATTTTCCTTGATAAAATATTTCTTTATTCAATATTCATATTTGATATTCTAGATCATTCAAAATTCAAATCCATTTATTTTCATTTATTAGGTCGACTTTAATCACTCTAATTACCTTTAGTCCATTTTATTAACTTTTAAAAGTGTCCCACACCTAAATAATCCAATCTTTATTAAGTAATTCTTTCTATTAAATCAATTCAGTTTCCTTTTAATTTTTCTTATTATTAATTTATTTTCTTATCTGCAAGATCCTCTTTAACCAAATATTAATTTAATTACCTCATATATCGCACATTTAATCATTTCTCATTTACTTATTTAAATTGATTCCTATCATATATGATTGATTTAATTACATGCAAATACCTTTAATATAAGATGTCATATATTCAATCCTTCCTTGCCTATTTTATATCCCTTAATAAAAATATTTTTTATTTAAATGTTTATAATTCCTCTTTATACGTATAACCGAAATTAATTACCTCTAATATAAGATCTCTTTTATACAAATATTAAATATTCTTCTTACATATTTACAGTTTAATTTATGCCCCTGATTACCAATTAATTGATTTCCATTATTCATGACAAAATTTAATTCACTTCATTTTATTATTTTTCTACCGTTATCCAGTATTTGAACCAAACGAATTCTTGATGAATCTTGACTTCAAGATGACGAAGGAATGAACCAAGAAGCTCAAGAGATGCTAGGAATAATGAAAAGAAGAAGTGCAAGAAGTTTGGTAAGAATTTTCATAAGTCAAATCGCATGGGTACCGACATGATCAATTATGTCAGTTATAAGTTATTTTGTTAAGTGGGATCCACATTAAAGCTATAAGTAAAGATGCCTTAAACTTTGTAGAAAAAGAGAAGATTCATATAGGACATAAAGGCATACCTCCATAAGTGGTGACATTCCATAAATACTTCTTCTAATATGCCATTAATCATTACGACATAAAGGCGACCATTCCTTCTCAACAACGCCTTCTCATCAACAAAATATCTACTAGCATGTGGAAAATATTCTCCTTTTCTCAACATCTCCAAAATCTAAACTAACTTCTCATCTTGCTCAAGTCTAATAGGTCCATTAAAGTGGGTCTAACCTCCACTATGGCTAAAAAGCCTTGGATGGGTTCTATTAGCGGTTGGAAGTTAAAATTGAGAGATACTCTAACTGCCTCTATTCATGTATAACACTTAGGGTAGCATGCCTCCAACAAAGGGCGTCAGTGACTATATTTCCATTTCTAGTGATATATTGTATGCCAAAACCAAAGGATGTTATATACTCCATTCATCACTGCTGCTTAGATTTAAATTTTTTTGAGAAAATAAGTATTTGAGTGATTTATGGTTAGTGGATAACTCAAACCTTTCTTCTAAAAGATAATGCCTCCACATCTTCAAGGCAAAGATAATAGCCACCAACTCCAAGTCGTGAACTAGATATCTTTTCCCACAATCCTTCAATTACCTACTAACATAAGTGACAGCCTTCTTTTCTTACATTAGAACTGCTTCTAATCCTGTGCCACAAGCATTTGTGAAAAACACGAGTGGTTTGGTACCATCGGGAATGGTGAGCATATGTGCACTTGTCAATAACTCTTTAAGCTTCTCGAATGCCTCAATGTATCTGTTATACCAACAAAAGGCTAGATTCTTCTTAGCCAAGTGAGTTAAGGGGGCTGTTGTTCTTGCAAAGTTCTTTATAAACTTCTTATAATATCCTTCCAACACTAGAAAACTTCGAACTTCTGATGCATTCTTAGGAACTCCCCATCTTTGAAAGCCTCCACTTTGGTGGGCTCCACTGACATTCCTTGCTCAAAACATTATGTCCAAGGAATCTAATCTCCTTCATCCAAAAGTAACACTTAGAAAATTTTGCCTTATGCTGGTGGCCTCTTAGGTGATCCTCGTGCTCCTTTTTGCTTTTGAGAATACCAATATATCATCCATGATTACAACGATGAATATACCGAGTTGCCCTCTAAACATCCTACTCATCAAATCCATAAAGTAAGCGGGGGCATTTGTCAACCCAAAAGAAATTACTTCCCATTCATATAGCCCATCTGGTGTACGGAATGTGGTCTTTGACTTGCTTTCTATTGCGATCCTCAACAAATGGAATCCAGTTACTAAGTATGGTTGGGAAAAACACTTTGGCTCCCATAAGTTGATCAAATAAGACATCTATCCTTGATAGAGGCTAACTATTCTTTCTTGATAACTTATTCAACTCCCTATAATCGATATAAAGTCTTAGCGAGCCATCCACCTTGGTGGCAAAGACAACAGGGGCTCCCTATTTCGAGGTTCTCTAATGGATGAATCATTTCTACAATAGCTCAAAGATCTTCTTGTCTAACTTTCTTCTTTCTTTGGGGCCATGTGTCTTATGGGCAGAGCAACAGGCCTAGCATCCTTCTCCAAATTGATTCTAACCTTGATCTCCTCATGGCTTGGGAGGCCCGAGACTTCCTCAATGACATCAGAAAATTCACAGACTACGGGACATATGATAGCTCACTAAAAGGTAGGCTTAGCAAGTATAAATCGATCGACTCAACTAAGACTTGAGGTGTACAACGAACTTCTAGGTCATGGCCTTTATAACTTTTTAATCATACAACCCTTTTATCGCAGTCAAGAATCACTCCAAAGTATGCTAACCAATCCATACCCATGATAAGTCCATACCCCTTAAAATTTAGAACATGCACATTACGTATGAAATCAACATCGCATATGTCCATAATTAGGTCTTTGGAAATTAGAAAGAGATATATCGACCCCTCCATATGTTGGTGACCACAATTGGGACAGTGACAATTTGAGTTTGAAGGTTTAAGAAGTTAACTACATTCCTAGCTGTAAAGGAATGTGATGCTCCAGAATCAAATAAAGTACGTAAAGTAACCCCAATAATACGAGTTTTACCTTCTAATGTTGCCTTCCCCGGATCTCTGTTTGTCTACTCGACATAAGGACAACCTCGATGGCATAGACATGTCGACTTGACCCTCCCTTTGCCAACTTAGGGCATTAGTCCTTGAGGTGCCTTTCTTTGTGGCAATTATAGCACTTCCCTTTAAAAGCTTCTTTCATTAGACTCACCCTACAATCGTTAGCCTCATGACCCTTTTTATAGCATCTCCTGCATACTTTACCATCCTTCTTGAATTTCCCCTTTTCCTTCTTGTTTGCCTAAAAGCCTCCCTTTTGGACTCTTTTTGCTTTCGGGTAAGCCCACTCTTCTTCTCCGCCTCGTTTTCTTCTGCGCTTGCTGATTGCAATGAAGCCATCTCAACTATTGTTTTATATGTAACGCCTGCAAGAATTTGGGTCAACAACATTTCTCTCAATGGAGAGTTTAGGTCCTTCATGAGCTTTTTGGCCTTTTTCATTGGCATATTTATCAAGCTCATCCAAAACAAAGCCAAATCCATAAATTTACTGATGTACTCCCTTAAGGTAGAGTCTTTTTGCCTAAGCTGTATGAATTTCTCCAATTGTAAACTCACTTCTACTCCCGACATAAACCTTCACTAAAATATGTCTTTAAGTTCATTGCAAGTGAAAAACCTGTCAGCACTTTCTGTTACTAAGTTCCACAATCTAAAGCTTCCTTTTTATGGTGCCAAGCTGCTACCTTTCTCTTTAGCTGATCCTTCTATCCTAGTTCTCAGAATATTTTCTTGTAGTCATTAATCCATGCTTTGGCTTCCACATATCTTTCAGTACCAAAGTATGTTTTTCCTTCCATATTAGCAAAGTCCTTACATATCTTAGGGAAGTTAGTAGGACGGGGTATTGCATTGGCAGGTGGGGAAACGGATGCCACTGGTGCAGCTAGAGTGACTGGAACTTACTCAGCTTGCCTGAGGTACCGTTTAAACCATTCGGCATCCCATGAATGGTAAGTCTTCCACGAGTATGGATCCCAGTTTTGAGAAGATTGATTATCAATTATATCAACTATATGTACGTTGGATCTTTATCAATGATTTCCTAAGATAGTATTATACGTTGAAAGAAAACGAGTTGCCTAGTGTATGAGAATATGTTCAAATAAATAGAGGAATATGTATATATAATAAGACTTTTTGTAAACCCTTTTGGAAAGATTTCTAAAATAACAAGTATGTCTCTCTATGGATAACTTCCCCATTGATTTGATAACCTAAGCTCTTATACCAAATGTAACAACCCATCCTGAAATAGGTCTAAATTACGACCTAGAAAAGGCCCATCGAAACTTAGAACTATTCCAAAGCTGGCTGTTGGATAGTAAAATTAGTAACAATACAGAGGTGTAACTATTCTTTTAAAATTCATGGTGGAAGGAGCAAAGTATAATAGCAAATTGTACCCATTTATTTTAGAATAAATTCAAATGTCATAATACAGAACAAAACTTAGTCTCCATAATATATATTACATCATTTGTTCAAAAGCATTCTTTTTTGGGTACAATAAAAACATCATAAAATAAATAACAATAACAAGTTTTTCCCATGTTGTCTTCTAGCATCGTCATCTCTCCTTCCTTAACCAGTGTTGTAATGAGAAGGGAGTAGGAACAACAAGTGTCTGGTGAATAAAAACCTTGAGCTTTATTATTTTAGTATTTGGGTATTATATGTCAGTATGTCTACATGTTCTAAACCATTTAATACTTCATATAAGAAAAGGAGGTGGGACCACAAACAACCACTTAATACCTTCCATTCCTGAAGCAGGTTTCCTAATCTCATAACCCACCCAATGTCATAAATATCAAACAATGCGGTAGACAGAGCCCAAGCCATTTAATACATTTTAATGGAAAATAAGCATACTGTATCCATTTAATACCTCGATTGCGGTACGCCCCTACCATTTAATACATATTCTCGAGGCAGACTCCATATAGGCATCTACCAAGCTGACATTGCACAAAAATCTCTTCGGACTCTTAATACTTCCTATTGAAGCAGACCTTTTTGAGATATCCTTAACCGTGTCTACACCCAATTCCAACCATTTAATACTTCATTTAGGGAGAAAGAAGAATCCTCAAACAACCACTTAATACCTTTCAAAACCTCGAAGCAGGTGCTTTATCATATGACCCGCACCCACGGCAGCGTCTCACATTAGCCTGACTATTCGTAGGTACTGGTAGCCAAAATAATTGGGCAAACTTACCTTATAAAATTAGGACTAATCTCGCATCATCATAGTTCCTTATCATAAATGATGTCCCACATCAGTCCTAAAGTCACACTGCTGGTAGCTAGATTAGCTGGGCAGACTTCTCTTTGTCTTTTGACTGATTTCGCACCAAGACTTAGTCATATTGTACAGCACTCTTAATATACTATCTCACATTTCACCATGTCCATTAATTATTCTACGTAAGAATTCCGTCTTATATTGCCTTCATAACAATAGTAGTCCTTTTCCATATTATCAGGGGTGCCAAATTTCCAATATCCATAAAAAAGGATTTCAAGATTCCTAACAAAGAATTCAACATTCATATCCAAAAACTTTAATAAACAGACATGAACATAGTAAAAATCTCTACTCAATCTATCAAATCAAATGAAGGAATAATCTAAAAAATAGAAATTGCAGTTCCACTTTTCGGTCTCTATTCAACCCCTCTTTATAAAGAATTTAAACAATAGGTTTCTCTTTTATTTTCATACGGAATAAATGGTGTAAACTTTGAATAAATTTATACTTTTGCACCTTATCCCTTAATTGAAACTTAAAATCAAATTGGAATTCGAAGAGGAGTGGAATAGAAATTAAAATTATCAAAAACTGCGAAAACTACATATCCCGATAATTTAATGCAGATAATTGAGAGTTCCAACAAAAATTGACATTTCGATTATAGGAGTTTTGGTGATTTCATTTTGTTTTAACTTCATAAACCCAAAACCCCTAAGGCATATTCAAATCCATGCTAAACAATTATTGGAATAAAAATACTATGGTTTCCACTCATAAATTAACCTTAGTCTTGCTTATATGGATTTGCAATACCAAAGCACTCTTTTTTAGATCTCTTCTTTTAATATATACATAGCAAGGGATTTGTGTAATGACGATATTTTAACCATTCTAAATTATAGGGTTTGATATAATTATTAGATGAATATGGATAAAAATAGATGATCTGTGAATATTAATTTATTGGATAATTTAATTTGTTTAAATTTAATATAGAAGACTATTTGAATAATTGGATTATGGATTTAATATGATTAAAAATGGTATCAGAAATTGATTCAAAATTTATATAAATGAAGATTGCTAATATTTAAAATTGGATTTAAATGTTAATAATTTTATATTTTATATTTTAAATAATGAGTTAAAATAGTCATTTTGGCCGCTGTCTTAAATTTTGATGAAACAAGTTTAATCAGATCCGTAATAGCAAGTTATTGTATGGTTTTAAGTTTCATAGCAATCAGACTTGTCGTTTGGCCGTGCGAGCTTGAAACGCGTAGAATTTAATTTCAGAATTTAATTTAAATAATTGATTTTGAAAGGCTATCTTCCGCATACGATCAAATTTGGCCTCGGAACTAGTTCCATTGTGTTTGGAATGGGGTAAAACGTTATAAACGCTAGACGGTACGCTTCGTTTGGAGCTCGAGAAATTACAGACATTAAACGTTAAATATTTTCAAAATAAAATATTAATAGAAATATCTACGGCAAATTTCAAGTGAGCGCCTATTTCTTTGTACCTGCAACCCCCTCTCTTCTCTCCCTTTGATCGAATCACAACAAAAAAGAGGGAAATAAACCGAATAAAAAAAGAAAGCACGAGCTTGGGAAACGAAGCATCATGCGATTGGAGCGTGTGGAGGCAGAGGCGGTTAGGGTTTGGGTCGTCTTTTGCGTCGAGGTCTGGAGCGCGGCGACGAGGTTGGGTCATCATCAATTTCGCATAAGTTTTGGAGGGCGGCGGTGATTTGAGGCAGGGATGACGGCAGCAATTTGTCTGAATAGAGGCGATCACGATTTTTTTTTAAAATCAAATGTACATAGTCGCGATCTGAAGCCTGGGAGGAGCAACGGCAAGTCGAGCATGGTTCGAGAGAGGGAGAGGTTAGGTTAGTATATTTTTAACTAGTAAATTAGTTTAATTAATTAATTTTTTATCTTGAATACTAATTATCACGTAATATTTGCATACGAGGCCCGATTTGATCAGGAAGAATCACGTTGGAATCGTATCGACGACGTCTACAGCTTGGAGTCGAGTAGGATTTTAATTCATGCTGGGATTATTTTTAATTTCAAATAGGAAGTTGAGTTGTTATACGCTTACAATTGATTGAATTTTTTTTTTATGCTAGTTAAATTATATCGGGAAGTGATTTGAAATTTATTGGTTATTGTTTGATAAGTTTAATTGACATTTAAATTGACATCTGAATTAATTGATAGAATTTGAATTGATAGTTAAACTGAATTAGAATTTAATTGCTCGTAAAATAACCGAAATTGATAATTATGAAATTTTTGAGAATTTTATTGACCGTTGGATGATTGGTTGTGATGGATGATATTGGTCTATATTTTGGATGTTAATTTAATATGATATATCATGTTATCATACTGTATATTATTTCAGTGTATAAAACTGTAAATTGAATTATTTTGAATAAATTAATCAATAGGTTGAAATGATATATAATTATGGCACATTGATTTGGATTGAAATGATATATATCCATCACTAGAATTAAATTGAAATAATTTTTTCACCTGGCTATAGGATAAAAAATTATATACGGACAACGGATGGGTTAAACTAAACGATTTTTGAAAAAAATTCAATTTGGAATTGTTTAAAATTATTTTATTTAAGAAATAAAAATCAAATTTTGGAAATCGAATTATTTTCGAATTTGAGCTTGGAATGCTGAAATTTAAGTTTGATAACAGGAATTGTTTAAATAATTGAAGTTAGGATTTGAAAGTTATAATCGAAATATGATTTGAATTCCAGAAATTGATTCGTTTTAAACATTTGGACTTTTATTCGAACTTTGAATGGTGCTAAGTAAAATTAATGTAAATGATATTTCAAATTTGAGCTTGGAATTTAATTAAAATCGAAAATTTGGATTTTGATTTGAATATTGGTAGTTAATTTGATTTAAGTGATTCGAATCGATATTTTAAAATCAAATGCGAAAATGACATAAGTCGAAATGGTTAAATTTAAGAATTGAGTTAAAATTAAATCATTGAATCGGATAATCGAAATTTTAAATTCATTTGGTATCGAAATTGAAATTGATTTGAATTGCAAATATGGTATTGAATCAGTTTGGCTTGAAAACTATTTTTAAATGAATTATTTTAGTACAAACTATTTCAAATCTATTTTCTTTAGATATTCAAACTATTTTGATTTTCCCAACTATTTTACTATACAAACCATTTTTATTACTCAAACTATTTTCTATTAAACTATTTAACTACATTAAAACTATTTAAATTATTTTCTTAAAATTCAAACTGGTAAAGAGGGTGGAATGTTTATATTTAAATCTTGGATTTAAATATGATTTGGTTTTAAGTGAAGTTATAACCCAAATTATAATTCGAATCAAGTTTTGAAGTGAAATCAATATATCGAATTGAATTAACATTTCGAAGTAAAATATGATTTTTGAAGTGAATATGATGATTTCAAAATGGATTTGTTTTTAAAATAAATATGATATTTTGATATCAAATATGAATTGTTTTCATAATGTAAAAGTAACAACCGATGTGTAAAAAACAACATTTGGTTGTTAAAGAGACTAGGGCCTCTTATTGGCATACTCTCGGTCAACATTGGAACCACTTTGACAATCGTGTATGCGGTGGATGATATCCAGAATGTAGTAGTTGAATTGGCGATGTTTACTGGAATGAAGTAAGAGAACGATGATGGATATCTTTGACATTTGTGTCATAATTAAAATGATTAAAACCGGAGCCTATGTCTGGCCAATGAGGTTAGCTTCCTCTGGCGACGTTGATCCCTCGTATTACTATTGTGATTTTCACATTCGATGGTGCACCTTTTGTCGTTTGGATTGATTATCGCGGTCGTCCACTGATGGGTTACGATCAACCAGAAAAGGTAAACTGGTGGAATCCTACCTTGGGCATTGCCTCACGTGCCTTGTTATATTTATCCCTCTACGAGCCCATTACGACTTTGGTTTTGAACTTATAAAAAATGTGTTAAGGTGGATCAATGTAAATCCTTAACACTATTTTGATATTTATTTTACCGATGGACATTATCTATTATAGCATATAGTATTATACATAAATAGTTTAACGGATCCTTAGGAGATGAAAAATCCCGTAACATCACTTAAGTTATTGCACTCGTATTTGTGATATTGATTTGACTTACATAAGAGTATTTTAGTCCTGTCTCGAGTGTTTTGTTTTTTCATTACGCTCGGGTCAGTCCTGAGTTTTTCAGCCTAGACTATTCTCTTGAGGACGAAGATGGAGTTTTGGTATATTACTATTATTATTATCCCCTACATCATGCTATTCTACTGTATTGATTATTTATCCATTATATATATGTACATATATATATATATATGTATGTATGTATGTATGTACGCACGTATGTATGTACGTGTGTGTGTATATATATATATATATATATATATATATATATATATATATATATATTTGTATGTATGTATGTATGTATATGACACTGATAAATGTGTATAGATTATAATCAAATGTATAGTAAACAGCTTCATGAATTGTTTATTTGATTATTATCGTTTCCGCTGTGAGATTTTGTGTTTTGTTTTCTTCTTCTCTTCTTATTTTCTTACTTGACACATGGATTATCTACGTTTCGAATTCTTTAAGTCGGACATGTATGGATTATTGTCGATTTAAACCTTCTTAAATGTGGGTCTTCACAGTTGGTATCAAAGCTAAGTCCAGCGATAACCTCGGCTTTGTGGAGTTTGACTCATTAGAGATATGGTGGTAATACCCTAGAGTGAGCCTGTTTGAGTGTGCGCGTATATGTATATATATGAGAAATTGTATTTGTTAGTGTTATAAAATATTTTATATTGTGTTTACTTATCAGATAAGTTGTTTATGAATTCTGGTCTATGTGTAGGACGCCGTGTCATTGATAGGGGTTTCTAAACACTTAAACGAGAAAAGTCGAGATAATATTGTTTTAAAAAGGGGTAAATGAAATAATTTTACCTAAATTATATTGTATATATATAATGATAATATAAATGAATGTTAGTTTCTAGGCGATGATAATATTTAGTTATCATCGATTATTAGTTGAATTAAAATAAAATGAATATTTAATGAATTTTATTTTACGAAGCATTTGACAATTAAATTGGACTAAAATCAATTAAAATAAAGTGCTTAAAATGACCAAGCTGTAAATTAATTAAATATTTTGGTAAGTAAGTTAAGGAAATTTGTATAAGTACATTTATAATATAGCATATACATATAGGAATGATTTTTAAAATTGAGAATTTCAGAATTTAAAATCCTTTATTTTCAAAATTCTTTTCGAAGACTTAAATTTATTATTAATATTTTTTGGAAGAATTTTGGCTAGAAATATATTGTAAAATATTTTTGAAGAAAATAAAAAGCATTAAACTCGCTTTGGTCACTGGAAAATAAATTCTGGAGATGACTGCATCATCATCAGTATTCATTTTCTAGTTCTGAGTAAAAATTTGCTATCAAAAGAAATTTAAACTCAAGAAATCAAATAAAATAATTAACCTAAAAATGCTAAATTAAATAAATTGAGTTGTAAATGAAGAAAACAAAATGAATAATATTAATTTATATGATACTAAATTACATTCTAAAGCATCAAAATAACTTACCATAAATGTTTAAGAAGTTAAAATGTGTATAAGAATATGTAATGGAATATTATACAAGTAAATCAATACTTAAGTAATTAAAATGTTTATTAATGAAATTTAAGTTGTTATAATAAATGTAATATGCTTAATTAGTGTATTATGAAATGATTAATGACTAAATTAAACAAGTAAATGGCAATAGAAATTTTTTTCCCTCATCATCCAAATGCTTTGCATTACACTAGATTTTCATTTTTGTGTTGACAGTGCAACCAAATTAAATATTTTGACAATTCAGATCAGGACAAAACTCGTTTAGCCTAGTTGATTAAATACAAATTTGTAGGTGAAAGAAAAAGCCACACTGTCTTGAATTCTCCACTCCAACTCTTACATATGTATGTATACATGTGGGTATATGAAAGATCCTTGGCATTTTTTCGAGATGCCCTCTAGCATCTCCTTCGTATCTTGAGTTTTATTATTCAGAATTCTACAAACTTTTGGGAATATGTGCATCATACTTAAAATTATCTCCAGGAAATTGGCTCACTTCAATTTTTCTAACACAATAAAATTCATATTTTAAATCAGCAATTAAAGTACATGATTTTATCAGTTCATGTTGACTTGAAATTTTGAAAATTTAAACCTGTCATTTTATTTTATTTTCCTGTGAAAATGATGTGCATGAAATGGATAAACTTCTTTCAACGTTTTTTTTAACTTCGTAATAACGTAGCTCAAATATGTTAAAGAGGGCTGACATGGATCTTTCCTCATATCGGTAAATATAGTCTTTCTTGCTAAGATTTTGTTAGAAACTACTAACTGGTCATTTCTCAATGGGCATCATAAAGTAGCCATATTTTATGAATAGTTTTTTAAATACATCTGGATCAATAAATAAATCAATGAGAGGACATAGATACCTTATGGAAGATAAGAAGCCTAAACCTGGATAAGTACAGAAAAGAATAAGGTTAATAGAAGCAACACATTTGCCATTTTAACTTATCAGTTTCATATCTAATCACAACTAATCCCTAATATGGTGACAAATAATCATTTAGAATCAACTGTATGCAGATCTATGAGAACTGCACCTATTCTTACCGAAGAGAACAATCACGAAATTTTCAACCATGATAAAAGTGAACCTAAAGCGAATAAAAGTAAAAGCAGTTTCAATAAAAAGGAAAATATGGATATTACAATTGAAGTATTTGTGAAAGCATGCAAGTCTTGTAACTCACAGAATTTATAAATACTAAATATAAGTAGTAATTTGTCAACCCTGAGAACATATGCCAAACTATGTTATTTCTCATGCCAAATGATTTTTGTTTTAGATTGATAGCTTACATGACATCATTATTTCGTTTATGATATATTATTTCTTCTATTCGAAATAGTTATTCAAGAACTCATACTTTGTTATCGTTTAAATTTAAATTGCTCGTGTTGTGTTTTAATGTTAATTTTTTTGATACCCGTAAACAACTTTGACACTAACTAGTGAGAAAAATAAATGATTTAGACTAATGTTAATTGCCCTGAGTATGGACTCAGATGGGCTGATATTAGTACCTAGGCAAAAAGTGCATGAAATGTTCCATGAATTTGAAGTCTAACACAAATTTTACATGACTAAATATGATCGCTAATTAAAGATTTATAGAAGATCACTAACTAGAGATCTATAGAAGATACTAATTATGTTTATTTTCATATGCGCAGTTTGAAAGAAGCTCAGTTTTATATCTGTTTCATGCAAATTATAAAAGTAAAACATTTATGGCTTTTTCGTTACTTATCGAGATGTTAAAAATGATAATCTCAAACTTATTTTTTTTAATTTGAAAACCATGATTAAAAACTGAATGAATTATTGAACTATAACATATATTATTATGACTTAATCAAGCATTTAATGAAATAATATTTGTAGTTTACTATGTATTATGTCATGGGTGTTGTTTCATTTGAAATAAATATACTTTTATTCAGAAAGATTATTTTCGTGCAAAAAAAAAAACATCGCAGAACCAATAAAATTGCAATTATAAACCATTTTAAGTAAACAAAATTAGTGGACATCGAAGTTACGGAAAGGGAATCTACAGTGAGATCGAAAATTTGTTAACTTAAGTAGAGTCAGAAGAAATCGCAATGTATAAATTAAATATTGAAATTGAAATGTAAATGGTGGTAGTTTGGATTGATTTGATGAATATCGATGGTTGAATAGTTCTTTTATTGCAAATCATTATTTTAACTGTTTTTGATTGCATGTGATTGTTATACGTTGTGTGTTTGTCTTTGTGCTTATGATTTAGATTAAAAATCACGCTATATGGTTCTATTTAACTCATACATGTTTTATATCTTATGATAAGTAACTAATATTCTAAATTGAGTTGAGATAACAGTGTCGGTCCAAACGCAACTGTTGCCCCAGACAAAAATGAATGGCATGGCGGGCTTGAACCTGGGTTGCCCTAGACATGAAGAAAATACTTAACCACTAGGCTACAACTTAAATTGTAAAAATTTACATACAAACATACTCTACTAATTATAATACATAACCAAGCTACCGTCGTAACTATTGACTCCATCGGATCGGTTGCCCTAGGCGGCCGTCTTGCTCGCCTTACCCTTGGGTCGGCCCTGGATAGGTACATATGAAATCATTTGAATGTATACACGGACTTATGTTGCTTTTGCTTGTTTAATAAGAGCGAACTTGCTCGTATTATAAATGATAATGTACATATCTCCGGTTACATACCGCGATTTTATTATTTTGTCCTTCCGGATGCCTCATCATCGAAATGAGATGTATATTTGATATATATTGGTTATATTTGTGTTATATATTGAATTGTAAAATTTTCCCAATCGAGCCGCATAAAGGAGACTCTGCCGAAATTTTCCGTAAATCCATGTGTTAGAAAATTTTTGAAGTTTTAAAAATTTTGTGATTAGTTTTTCTACGCAAATTATATTTTCCGTAAAATTGATATTGAAATGGCGGAATAGAAGCGTAGTAATAGTTTGCAAATAAGATGCTTATGTTTTGTAAGTTAATTATTTTGAGAAATATATTGTATGTTAAATTCCATACTTAGCGTCTTTTCGGGGACGAAAAGTTTTGAGTGTGGGAGTATGCAACGATCTGTATTTTAACAGTTCTAAATTATAGGGTTTGATATAATTATTAGATGAACATGAGTAAAAATATGATGATTTGTTAATATTAATTTATTGGATAATTTAAATTGTTTAAATTTAATGTATGAGATTATTTGAATAATCGAATTATGGATTTAATATGATTAAAATAGCATCAGAAATTGATTCAAATTTTATAAAATGAGGATTGCTAATATTTAAAATTGGATTTAAATGTGAATAATTTAAAATTTGGAATTTTATATTTTAATTAACGAGTTAAAATAGTCAATTAGGCCACTATCTCGGATTTTGACAAAACCAGTTTCATCAGATCCATAATAGCAAGTTATGTATGATTTCAAATTTCATAGCAATTGGAATTGTCGTTTGGCCATGCGAGCTTGAAACGAGTAGAATTTTAATTCAGAATTTAATTTAAATAATTGATTTTGAAAGGCAATCTTCCACGAACGATCGAATTAGGACTCGGAAGTAGTTCCCTTGTGTTCGGAATGGGGGTGACGCGTTACAAACACTAGGCGGCACGCTTCATTTAGAACTCAAGAACTTTCGGACGTTAAACGTCAAATATTTTCAAAATTAATTATTAATAGAAATATCTACCCCAAATTTCTCATGAGCGCCTATTTCTTTGTACTCGTAACCCCCTCTCTTCTCTCCCTTTAACTCGAATCGCAACAAAAAAAGAGGGCAATCAACCGAATAAAAAAAAGAAAAAGCGTGAGCTTGGGAAACGAAGCTTCGCGCGATGGGAGCGTGTGGAGGCAGAGGCGGTTAGGGTTTGGGTTGTCTTTCATGGTCAGGTCTGGAGCGCGGCGATGATGTTGGGTCATCATCGATCGTACGTAAGATCTGGAGGGCGGTGGCGATTTGAGGCGGGGATGACGGTAGCGGTTTGTCTGAATAGAGGCGATCGCGATGTTTAAAAAAAATCGAATGTACATAGTCGCGATCTAAAGCCTGGAAGGAGCAGCGGCGAGTCGAGCATGGTTCGAGAGGGGGAGAGGTTAGGTTGATATATATTTTTCTTTGAATAGTAAATTAGTTTATTTAATTAATTTTTTATCTTGAATACTAATTATCACGTAATATTTGCATACGAGCCCGATTTGGTCGGGAAGAACCACGTTGGAATCGTATCGACGACGTCTACAGCTTGGAGCCGAGTAGGATTTTATTTGATGCTGGGATTATTTTCATTTTCAAATAGGAAGTTGAGTTTTTATACGCTCACAATTGACTGAATTTTTTTATGTTAGTTAAATTATATCGTGAAGTGATTCGAAATTTATTGGTAGTTGTTTGATAAGTTTAATTGACATTTAAATTGACATCTGAATTAATTGATAGAATTTGAATTGACAGTTAAATTGAGTTAGAATTTAAATGCCTGTAAAATATACGAAATTGATAATTATGAAATTGTTGAGAATTTTATTGACTGTTGGATGATTGGTTGTGATGGATGATATTGGTTGATATTTTGGATGTTTATTTAATTTTCTATATATCAAGTTATCATACTGTATATTATTTCAGTGTATAAAACTGTAAATTGAATTATTTTGAATAAATTAAGAAATAGGTTGTACCTGTGGCATTTTGATTTGGATTGAAATGATATATATATCTATCCCTGGAATTAAATTAAAATAATTGTTTCACTTGGCTACATGATAGAAAATTATATACGGACATCGGATGGGTTTAATTAAATGATTTTTGAAAAAAAAAATTCGATTTGGAATTGTTTAAATGGATTTGATTTATGAAATGAAAACCAAAATTTTGGATAACGAATTATTTTCGAATTTGAGCTCGGAATGCTGAAATTTAAGTTTGATAACAAGAATTGTTTAAATAATTGAAGTTAAGATTTGGAAGTTATAACCGAAATATGACTTCAATTTCAGAAATTGATTCATTTTAAACGTTTGGACTTTTATTTGAACTTTGAATAGTGCTAAGTAAAAGTAATATAAATGATATTTCAAATTTGAGCTTGGAATTTAATTAAAATCGAAGATTTGGATTTTGATTTGAATATTGGTAGTTAATTTGATTTAAGTGGTTCGAATCGATATTTTAAAATCAAATGCGAAATTGGCATAAGTCGGAATGGTTAAATTTAAGAATTGAGTTGAAATTAAATCGGATAATCGAAATTTTAAATTAATTTGGTATCAAAATTGAAATTGATTTGAATAGCAAATATGGTATTGAATCAGTTTGGCTAGAAAACTATTTTTTAATGAATTATTTTAGTACAAACTATTTCAAATCTATTTTCTTTAGATATTCGAACTCTTTTGATTTTCCTAACTATTTTACTATATAAACCATTTTTATTGCTCAAATTATTTTCTATTAAACTATTTAACTATATTAAAACTACTTAAATTATCTTCTTAAAACTCAAACTGGTAAAGAGGGTGGAATGTTTATATTTAAATATTGGATTTAAATACGATTTGGTTTAAAGTAAGTTATAACCTAAATTTTAATTCGAATCAAGTTTTGAAGTGAAATAAAATGTCGAATTTAATTAACATTTCGAAGTAAAATATAATTTTGAAGTGAATATGATGATTTCGAAATGGATTTGTTTTTAAAATAAATATGATATTTTGATATCAAATATGAACTGTTTTCGTAATCTAAAAATACCAACGGGTGTGTAAAAAACGACGTTTGGTTATTAAAGAGACCGGGGCCTCTTGTTGGCACACTCTCTGTCAACATTGGAACCACTTTGAAAACTGTGTGTGCAGTGGATGATATCCAAAATGTAGTTGTTGAATTGGCGACGTTTACTGGAATGAAGTAAGATAACGATGATGGATATCTTTGATACTTGTGGCATAATTAAAATGACTAAAACGGAAGCATATGTCTAGCCAACAAGGTTAGCTGCCTCTAGCGATGTTGATCCCTCATATTACTATTGTGATTTTCATATTCGATGGTGCACCTTTTGTCGTTTGGATTGATTGTCGCGGTCGGCCATGGATGGGTTACGACCAGCTAGAAATGGTAAACTGGCAGAATCCTACCTTGGGCATTGCCTCACATGCTTCTCATATTTATCCCTATACGAGCGCATAACGACTTTGGTTTTGAATCTATAAAAATGTGTTATCCCTATACTGATAGACATTATCTACTACAGCGTATACTATTATATATAAATAGTTTTAACGGATTCTTATGAGATGGAAAATTCCGTAAATCTCTTAAGTTATTGCACTTATATTTGTGATATTGATTTGACTTATATAAGAGTATTTTAATCCTGACTCGATTGTTTTGTCTTTTCATTACACTCGAGTCAGTCCTGAGTTTTTTCAGGGTATTGAAGACTATTCTTTGGAGGATGAAGATGGAATTTTGGTATATTACTATATTATTATCCTCTACATCATGATATTCTGCTGTATTGATTATTTATCCCTTATATATATACATACATATATATATATATATATGACTCCGATAAATGAGTTTAGATTATTATCAAATCTATTGTAACGACCCGTAAACTTCGATAATTTAATTTGTTAAATTTACAAGATTTTGTAATTTAATGCAGAAAGAAATGAAAATCTTATAATTTATATTGGAGCGAATGCTAGAAATTAAATGTTACAATGGTAAATAAAATCAATTCTTGACAATTATTGAAATACAAATAAAGAAATAGCGGAAAACATTTTTATTTGTTAATTAAAAATAATTGTGTAATTAATACTGAAAGAAGTAAAATTGGAAATAGTATTAATGAAATAATAACTAAATGTTATGTTTGGATAGAACATAAGTGAATGCAATTAGTGGTATGGAAATAAATGCCAACATTGATTTGTAAGTAATAGAGGCTTACTTATGTGACTATAGAGTAACGATAATGTTTATTGTGGGTTACCTATTTATTTAGATGGTTAATTGGAATTGGAGATGAATTGTAACTGTATGTGAATAAATGTAAGTATTGTATGAATATATGAATTAATGTCTGACTTAGGGTAATAGAATGAATTCATATGACGTAAGCAATTATAACAAATAATGAAATAATAACTGGGATGGAATATAACAACGAAGTTAATTAAAGCTGAATTGTGTAAATTGAAGAATTGCAATAAATGAAATAATGGAAAATGGTATAGCTGGGTTATAGGATGATGTAAGGTAATAAGAAATTAATTCAACGCAATCCAAATTGATTAAAACGACTGTTTAGGTTATAATTAATTGTAGATAGGAAAATTCGGTAATAAATTGAATATAAGAAACAAAGGCAATTAGTGAATTAATTAATGAATTCATAAAAAAATTGTGTAATAAAATAAGTTTATATTTTCGAAAGGCTATTTTTCAAGCGTGGGGTTTAGAAATATTATAACTAAGTAATTATTAATTTATATAATTATATGGAATTATTTGGAATTTTCTTATAAATCCTGAAGTCAATAAATTAAGGTTGGTACGGAAATTTATAAATTTTTCAACTTTAAATTGACATATAAATTTGTTTAAAACTTGGGTAAATGATTAAGAAATTTAAAAAGGTAAAATTTGTCAATTTTAGAATTGAAATTTAAAATTTGATTTAATTAATCATTTTTTTATTAATATAAAATTAGCCATTTTGGCCACTGACTCGAATTTCGACGAAACCAATTTCATTGGATCCGTAACGGTGAATTATTGTAGGACTTCAAGTTTCGTAGTGATCGGACTTGTCATTTGATCGTATGGACTCGAAACGCATTTAAATAAATGCAATTGAAATCAGTTTGGAAAATATGGTTTTTAGCCTAACTTCTTCATATGGACTTGAAACCTTTTCCATTGCGTTTAAAATATTTTTAAACATATATTTTGATATATAGGTTGACCTATTTCCGTTCTGGAATAGAAACGGACTTTTCGGGTCAATTATCGTTCAAAACCCAAATCCAATCTAGCCCATTCTTTCTATTCTGCTTTGCCTATTTATATGTCGTTATAAACCCTAGTAGTAACCTCCACTTCATTTTCTCATCCCTAATCCCGAAATCAACCCTAATTGCATTCTAATGGCAATTAGCAAATCAAATAAAGTGGTTAAAATTCAAACTCTTCAAATCATATCATATAATATACCGTTTTGAAGCTCTCGACGAATGGAGTCAGCATGTGGTGTTCGTTTCTGGTTAAAGGTGCTGGCGGTGAAGTCAAAGGGGATAATTTGGGGGGTTTTGATCGGCGCATCAATTCGCAAAATCGACTTCTGCGTATTGTAGAGCTCGATGAGTGGATTTCAGATCTAGTTTCGATTTGACAATCGGAGCAGCGATGCAGTGAGAATTGGCCCCGAAAGGTCACGAGTGCGTCAACTTTGAGGCACAAATTCCGGCAGCCGACATCTAATTAGGCTGCTGCATTGGTGGACGTTAGTGGAGGAGACGTTGATCTTCCGATTGCAAGTGGTTTCGTGGCTTTGGTTGGTCTAGGCTTAGAGTAGTTTATGGTCAAAGTTGCAGGCGCGTGGGCTGCTACGTTCATTCACTAATGCGTGCAAAACAGTGAGTCAAAATGTTTGATTTTTATAATATTAAATGTGTACCAAATGACTATTTTAATAATATTTATTGTAACTTGAATAACTTTTGCATATGAGCTCCGATTGATGCGCGGTTTCTTTCATTGGGATCGTAATGAAATTTCAGACTTTTTGGCGTTGGTTTGGAAAAATTCCGAGACTGGTCAATATTTGGGTTTAAATTGGATTTAAATTCAAAAGGTGAGTGTTTTAACCCACTCACAACTTCTAAAAATTTCTTATGTTTGTTAAATTGATTTATGACATGAGTAGAAATTTATTTATGACTGTTTGACATATTTTTATTCATCATCTCAGTTAAATTTCATTTATTTAAATTAAATTGCTATTTATTTTATTCATCGCATTTAAACTGCCAGTTAAATTGTTAATTAATTATTCATTGCATATAAACTGCCAGTTAAACAGTTATTTAATTTAATATTGAATATAAACTGCTATTTAATACCTGTTGTTTATTATCCGTTCTATATTGATGCTATTGTTTGAATTTGATGATGATTGTGATGAATGGTTGATGGTTGATGTTGTATGAATGAATGCTGTATTTTATTGTATAAACTGCAAGTTATTGTGCATTTTCATTTCATTCGGGATTGCGGTTTGAAATGACATATAACTGTAATTTTTATTTTTAAATTACGGATTGAAATGATAAATATCCGTATCACTTGACCATATGATAGAAAATTATATACAGGCACCGCAGTCTATATATAAAAGTATTTTGAAATGATTTTTCTATGGTTTGTGAAGAAAAAATATGGTTTGATGAGATATTGATTTGGATATTGTATAAATGTTAATTTATATAAAATTGAATTCCCGGTTTTAAGCTATGTATGAATTTGGTTTAAATGTGTAAAAGAAGTTTAATAATAAAAGTTTAACTTTGTTAAGATATAATACGGTTAAGTATTTATTTAAATTTATTTATAGAGTTATAATGACTTAAATAAAAATTTAAGGTTGGAAGGTAAATGGGAATTCGATTTGAATTAAAGTATTTAAGAATTATCTCGAAAAAGAAAATTGGGTTGAAATGTAAATAAACTGAGATTTAAAAATAATGATTTTATAACTTGATATTTTTAGAGGACTTAAATGAATACCCATTTGATTAAATGAATATTATCAAGTTAATTAAATTGAAAGAATAACCCAGTTTATTTGAGTCTAAATGTGTTACTGAAATAACATTTGATTTATTAAGCAAACATTTTGAATCTAAATCACAGCAGTTGAAAATTCATATATATGAAATTATCAAAGAATAAGTTTGAAATGGTAGAAAAATTCAAGCTTTGAAAATATGGAAATTTAAATGGGTTATTTGGGAATTCAAATCCGTATTTGAAATTGATTTGTGAAGATGTGGAAGCTATTTTATTTTATAATAAAGTAATTTAATATTTAAACCATTTAAGTGGTGTAATATGTTTCAAAGTTACGAAATTCAAAGTTTTATGTTTTGAAAGGGCAGTATTTCAAGTTTTGATTTTGAAATATTATAACTTTGAAAATCTTATGGTTTTAGAAAAGGATATATTTGAAAATGATATCATATTGATTTGGTTTTTTTTAAAGAGAAAGTGATATCGAAATTATATGGTTTTGAAATGGATATCTTATTCTGGTTTTGAAATATAAATTGTTTTGAAATGACCGCGGTGGTATAATAACGATTGGTTGGCAAAGAGACCGAGATCGGATATGGGCATACTCTTTGTCGATACCGAAAACCACTTTGACAACCGTGTACGCGGTGGAGATTCCAGAATGAAGTAGGATGGTGGCGGCGTTTCCTTTGAGGTAAATACGTGGACCCAACTTCCGTGAGTTGGCATAAGATGGCTAAACAGGAGAGATCGACGGGTTAATGAGGCAGCACCTTTGATCGGACACATCCCTTCGATATTCTACTCTGACTTTGGTTTTATTCGGTGGCGACTTTTGATTTCTTTGATTTGGGGGTGTGGCTCGAGGTAGACCGCGTTACCACCGGCCCGGAAGCATAATTGGTATATCTACCTTGGCATCTTCTAGTTGTGCCGTGTCACCTACCCTATCGCGCATTGTACGAGTTTCTATTTGTGCCGTACCTATGGAGTATCCTCTGGAAGCCTCCCGATCAGGAGGTATTACGGTACTCTATAGAGTATTGGCATTTTATGTATTAAGGTGGAAAATGTAAAGCCTTAACGCGATTTAAAAGTTTATTTTACAATTAGACATTTTTATAATAGCGAAATATACTATATAGGAAATAGTTTAACGGATCCTTAGGAGATGTAAATCCCGAGCATCTCTTGAGTTACTGCACTCATATTTACTTGTTGATTTAACTTACATAAGATCTTTTAGTTCTGACTCGAGTGTTTTGTCTTTTCAATTCGCTCGGGTCAGTCCGAGCGTTTCAAGATTTGAAGATTTTATTCTGGAAGACGAAGACGAAGATTTGTAGTACTATTCGCTACTATATTATTCACTACACCATTTAATTCCGCTGCATTAATTATTATTCTCTGGTATGTGTACTCTGATATATATTGTATAAGTAAAATTAAATAATTTGGAAACAGCTTCATGAACTGTATATTTGATTATTATATTTTATCTTTCCGCTGTGAGATTCTGTTTTGTTTTATTTCTTTCTCGTTTTTCTTATTTGCCCCATAACAATCCGCACTTACGTATGGTTTTGAATTGGCACGTGTGTCGATTTAAAGCATGCGAAAAGGCGGGATGTTACATCTGGTATCAGAGCATTGGTTTAGCGATAAACCTTAGCTTTGTGGGGTGTGACTCTTTATTAATAGGGTAGTAATACCATATGGGAGTCGCTGAGCGCATACATATGAGAGAGCGTATTTGTTAGTATTATAAAAGGTTTTAATATTGTGTTAATATGTTCCATTTTGTATTTATAAATTCCGGTTGATGCATGGGAGGCTTGACATCGATAGGGGTTTCTAAACACTTAATAGAACAGACCGACATAATATTTGGTTTTAATATAGGTGAATGAAATAATTTTTCCTATTTTATTTTCTATATATACAAAATAAAATTTTATAAATGATATATATATATATATTTGGTTGCAATATATTTGTTGTTAGGTAATGAAATTTATAAATAAGAGTGAAATAAGATTGAAAATAAAATAAATCAAATTGGAAATTTTAGAACTTAAGTTTCGGGTTTTTGAAATTTCTTTAGAATGATTTTGGAATATAATAATAATATTATTTAGAAGTATTTTCTGATATAAATATTTCAATATAATTTAGAAGAATTGTTTAAAGAATATTTTGGAAAATAAGTTTTGTACTCCCCTCTCTGTCGCTGGAAAATAATTTCGGTGATGACGGCCGCATCATCGACATTCATTTTCGAGTTTCGAAGTTGGAAGACCACTGTAGTAGTTTACTACAGATTCATTTTGAAAAATAAATAAATAAATAAAAATTTTAAAATTGTTTTAAAATGTAAATGAGATATATAAAGTGTAAGTATATACATTTACCTATTATTTTAAAAACGATTTTTGAATAAAAACCCGGTATTTAGTCCTTAAGTTTTCAATTAATTAATAGTTTCAATTATTATAGTGAAATGGAATGTAACCAATTAAAAATTGGAGCCTTTAATTAAAATAAGAGATTTAATGCTAAGTTATAAATGGGATTAAAGGGAATTTGAAATTGTAACATGTTAGATAAAGAATATAATTATTGGACATTTAATTAATTAAAAGAAATAAGATAAACTTGTGTAATTTTCAATTGCATTCTTAAAAAGCATATATATAACTTACCAAATATTAAAAGTTGGAATGTTTAATAAGAAAATGTAATGGAAATTGTACAAGTAAAAGTATTAAATGAAAGTGTTCAATAAATTGCTTTTATTAATAAGAAATGAGGTTATAGTTGTTATATACTTAAGTAAGTAATTATAGACATAAGTAAATGTGAAATTATTCGTAATAAAAAATAATAAAAGGAAAATTCCATGATATGAATAAGTGCAAATGAGATTTTGTTAGAAATGAATAAAAGTAAATGAAAGTGTAAAAAAAAGTAAAAAAAATATAAAATAAAAAGATAAACCATTATATCAATGGAAAAGAGAAATAAAACAACAAATGGAATTAATAGGGATAAACTTAATCTACTGTTTGAAATTGTAACGACCCAATATTTTCAACCATTCGCATCCGCACATTGTCGGACTTGAATTGTTCAAAATACTGCGTTGTAGAATAAATTTGGCAAAACTCAGAATATACAATAAATAGATCACAGAATCACATACCCAGATATCAGAATCTCGCAGCGGAAATTAAAAATTTAGTGGTTCATGAAGCCACTGATATAACTTCAACAAAACAGAACTTACATTGTCTATAATCCTCAATACAAATTTTAAGACATAAATAGAGATAGAGTCTTCAAAGTCTTGAATTCCAGAAAAGATAAAGGCTGAAACAACTTCCAGCAGCGCGAATGATCTACTGGGTGTCCTAGCTACGGAGAAGAAATTGAAGCTGCAACTCAGGCTGACCCGAGCGAAAAATAAAACATAACACTCGAGTCAGGACATACATACTTATATAATGTAAGCTAATTCAAGTGTACTGTAATATAGAGCAAGTAACTTAAAGGATGCTTGGGACCGCCCATCCTCTAAGGATCCGTCAAACTATTTACTATGTAGTATATTGCGCTATTATAATAGTGTCTATTTATAAAATAAACATACTTTTAAATAGCATTAAGGCTTTACATTTTCCACCTTAACACGTAATAGTCCCAGTAGTCCATCCAATATCATAGCTCCTCCTGATCGGGAAGCAACTAGAGGATACCACACGGGCTACGGGAGAAATCTAAACTCGTACAAGGCTCGGTATGGTAGATGACACGGCACAACTAGGCAATGCCAGGGTAGATATACCAATTGCTATCCAGGCTGGTGGAAACGCGTAGCCGCAGTTACCGCCCACCTCGGACTAACTCCCCAAAATCAAAATATAGAGGTGGCCACCGAATCAATCCAAAATCATAGTATAATATCGAAGAGGAGCGTCCGATCAGAGGAATGACCTCATTGGCCTGGAATTGCTCCTGTTTTAGCCACCTTATGCCAACTCACGGGAGTCGGGTCCACGTATTTACCTTACAGGAAACGCCACCACCGACCTACTTCATTCTGGAATCTCCACCGCGTACACGGTTGGTCAAAGTGGTTTTCGGTATCGACAGAGAGTATGTCCATATCCGATCCCGGTCTCTTTGCCAACCCATCGTTATTATAACCCGTGGTCATTTAAAAACAATTTATACTTTAAAACCAGTATAAACATTTCCATTTCAAAACTATAAATACGATATCATTTAAAACCCAAAACAACATGATATCGTTATATTCAAATATAATTCTTTTCCAAAACCATACTGCTTAAAATTTATAATATCTGGAAACCAAATATTTGAATTATACCTTTAAACCATAATATATTGGAAATTTTTCTTTAAAAAAACATAACTCCCAAAACACAAATGGTTTGGATATAAATGGTTTAACTTTATGGTTACTTTGTAAAGAAGATAATTTACATAGCTTTACAAATATATTTCTTTATTTTAAACCATAATTTAAATATCACTTCATGTTCCCAAGACCATTTCAATTCCTATATATATATCCAATTGGAGTATTAATATTCAAAACTAAGGTTGGATATTTTTTTCTTTCAACAAATTAGTGTTTATTATTTCGTCTTGAATATTCCCATAAATTCCATAGATAAAACTCCAAAATTATGCCATTAAATAATTTCAAAATTTACTTAACACTAGAATGTTCATCTTAAATTTATTAAGAAAAATCCAGTTATAAATCTCATATCTTAAAGGTCTCCAAAACTTAAACATAAATATAATTTATCAAATTCCTTAAATTTCAAAACAATCAAATTCCAGATTCTATAGCACTTAGGAAATGCTACCTAAAGTTACGGGTAAAACTAGTCCAATTTCAAAAGACAGCATTTAAATGCTTTAGTAGATTGTTTAACTTAATAAATATTTCCAAATATAACTTATATATATATTTCTTAACTGAAATCTTATCCTTTCAAAAATCCAGAATTTCCAAAATAAGTTATATTCCAAAATTTTATTCAAATATTTATTTATTTATTTATTAACATTTATAACTCATTCAAAATCAATATAAAATCCTTTAAAGATATTAAATCAAATATTTAACTTCCAAAATAATTTTAAATATTTCAGAAAATATTATAAGAACCACGGGCCTGTATATAGTTCTCTAGCCTAGGTCAAGTGATACGGATTTATATCATTTCAACCCGTAATTTACAAAACCCCGGGTTCTATCATTTCAAACCCGCAATCCCAAGTTATCAGTTAAGCAGTTAACAGACTAGTTTAACAATAATCATTATTTCAGCCCATAACAATCCAACTTTAACAGGGAACTTGCAGTGGTGATTTAAGCAGTAAATAACAATTAATAATATAACTGCAGAAATAATATAACAGATAAATAACTGATGAGATGTCAATTTAAATGGGTTCATCATTCTACATCATACTACAGACAGATAATATCTAAATAGAATGTTTACACATACACTTGCGATAATTTACACAATATATGTACATATGTCTGGTGAGAAAAACTCACCTGAAAGTTGCAGAAAATTTGAATACAAAACGATGATTCACCGATAAAGCACGACAGAGAATAACGATCAAATTCTTCTGACGTAGATTCAAATCTAGAACAAAATTTCAATTATGGAATACGTGACTTAAAAATTTACGATCAAAGAAAATGAGAATAGAACGGGGTTTGTTTGCTTTGCTCGACCACTCCACCGTGTACCGTGACCAAAACATACCCTAAACGAGAACCGGGTAACACTAAACTACGACAAAATTTCTAAAGGCTGACTGACAGAAGGTGAAGTTTTCCTACTCTATACTTTGTACATGTGCACACTCGTATCCCATGCAAACTCACGCCATGAATAGAACATAACACTTCCCTGTGTCCAAAATTTTTACCCTGAGAAAAACTCAACTGCTTCGGGCCAAGCAAGTCGTTGCTTCGAGTCAGCACCTATATTGCTTCGAGTTAAATATGTCAAATCTACGGGTCATATGCAAAACTGGTGAACACTTATCCCTATTTCTCTGTTATCCGAATACTTACAGATGCCCATGTTTGTGTTGCCCAACTATCTTCTAACTCATTTTTACTTCTAGAATTCAGCTTCACCATCAGATTTTTTTTTTTTTTTTCTTTTTTTTTTCTCTTTTTTTTTTTTCTTTTTTTTTTTTTTTTCTTTTTTTCTTTTTTTTTTTTAAAACCTAGTTGTTCCCCATTTCTACCCAGGCTGATACTAACTAAATATGCAGGCATGTATTACTAAATATGCAGACATGCACAACAGGGATGAAGTACTAACAGTACATAAAATGGAGATGAAGACTTCAACACCCAGGAAAACAATGACCAGACCAAAGTGCAACATTATGGATGCAATATAGATATGAAACTGAAACATATTAGATAATGTAAACTGGAATGGATATGAAGACTGAACATATCAAAAATTTTGAAAATACAAAGTTTCAAAATGAACCCAATAGGCTACAGTTACAAAACTCAAGTGAAGCAAATAATGCAACAGTAGCAGGTATATATGAATACAACCTCAATGCAGACAAGCAGACACACTATCTACATACATATATAACATCAAGCTATGATTCAAACAACAAGATAACATATGGTTTCAAGGGTCTGTTCATATTGTAAGAGCAGAGATATGGGATGCAGACAACTAAAGCATGGTACGAAGCAACATGTAACATTTCACATTTTATCAAAGTAATATAAGACAGTAGTGTGCAACTTGACATGCAAACTGCCACAAGACCAATTCAAGTGAAAATACCCAACTCAAATAAACCAACTAATGCAGACTGTCAAAAAAAAAAAATGGATCAATAATGCAACCAGGTTATAAGGGACAAGCTATTAATACCTGTACAAGACTGCAACAATTCGAATGAGGGTGAACTCAAATGCATACAACAATTCAAAGTGCAAAGTGAGGATCATCATGCATGGACAGTGCAATGTGACTGAATACAAGTCAATGCCAAGAAAATGCAATACAGATAGGCAAACAAAATGGAAATGAAGACTGGAGCAACATGAGGCATGCAATACTCAGTACATATCTTTATTACAAGAACAATTATGCACTTCAACTACTTAGTTAAACAAAATATTTTAGTAGCATCTGCACTTACCAACTTATCAATTTAAAAACAAAAACTTGGTGCAGCTGTTCTTATCAGTTTAAATCAAAAATTGATATCATTTGTTCTTAACAGTTTAAACAAAAAAAAAAAAAAAAAAAAAAATCAAATAGTATCTGTTCTTATTAGAATTAAAACAAAACCAAGTAGTATCTGTTCTTGACAATTTTAAAACAACCCAAATAGTATCTGTTATTATCAATTTAAAAAGAACAAAGTTATGAAAGTATTAGTGGTTATCAATTTAAAACAAATCGCAATTACTGTCTGTTCCTACCAGTTTAAAACTTAAAACTAATAACATCTATATCATAATCATATGCAGACTTGCCAAACTTCCTAGCCTAGACAACAAGTCACAGATCTACACACAATAATTATGGACATAACTCGTACAACATGGGGAGGCCGAGCAAGGTGATGAAGAAAATCAGAAAATGAAGAAGAAGCAAATCTGGACGAAAGGAAAAAATGCTATTACCTGATAGATCTCGGGCTCAAGAAGGAGGCAAGGCAGAGCGAATAGTGGAAGGGAAAAAGAGCTGGTGTAAATATAGATGATGTTTGTGAAGTTCCATGGGGATCATAAGTGTAGATAACGCATCAGTTTTTAAAGAGCTTTTTCATGTGTGATTGTACTTTTGATATGTATATAGGCTATGAATAGGTGCATAGTTCGAACGTTATATAGTAAAACTTAATTTTTGAGGCATCAGTTTCTTTTACTTACGTGATTTAAGGAATGGGATAGATATATAGTGGTTTGAATGTAACTGATGAGCTACATCAGTGGAGGAGATAAATCAATAGTTATAATTTATGCGAGATGCCAGAATTGCAAGCCTTGATTTGTTGATAAATAGTGGTTTAAATCTTTGTATGAAAATATGTGTGAATGCAAAAGTCAGTGAGTTACATGGCTGAAAGGAAGGAGTGCATCAGTTATTCTTTAAAAATAGGTAAGAGGTTCGAACGTTTCTAGTAGAAAACTTGATTTTTATACTGACAAATATTTGGACCATGCATTTGATTCGTCTCAGTTTTATTTGTTTTCTTAAGTATCAGTTTTATTTTTAACTGTGTAAATATGAACACGTGTGTGATGATTCATTTATTTTTAAATAAATTTTGATTTGTATTAAATATGTTTACAAATGTATTTGGACGTTGCAAAATTGGAAAAATATGATCTGTGGCAAGATCAGAGGAAGAGCAATCAGTGGTTTATGACATCAGTTACAAAAGGAATGAAATAAAGGGAGGGACCGAGAGTTACACCACATATAAAGTTTAAAAATATGTAATATGAATGCGTGATTTCAGCATGCTTTAAATCCCTTATTTAGTTTGATTAAAATAAATGAAATGGCTAGACTTAAGAATTAATTTATGAAAGAAAACTGACATGCGGAGGCAAGTGTAAATGAGTATATTACGTGATTAAGGAAACCCCTGATTTAGCATGTCACATAAGAATGGTAAATGTTAACCGTTTCAAATAATTAACAATTTCTAACCTTGCACTTGAATGTTTTAAACTGTTGCACGGTCAAAGGGAGAGAGAGCTATTAGTTTATAGGAAGGTAAATGTGTTATATGCGTGATTTAAGGTAGAGCCATTTGCAAGCAGAAAATAGGAAAGGTTGGAATTTGCTTCCAATAATATGTCTTGGCTGTAACGCAAAAGCTTGGTTTAAGGCATACGTTGATTTATCTTTAGACATGCAAACTTTTTATATCCCATTTGTTGCAAACTAAACAGTGTGATATAAGATTTAGGCAGTTACACAACTGGATTTAATGTATGCGTGATTTAAGTTTGATGGCTGATATAAGTGCAAAGGAAAAATATCAGAGAGGGATTTGAACGTTACTTAAAAATCAAAACTGAAACGGAAATTTAAAAGAGGGAGAGTTGATTTTCTTAGATGTGAACGGTAACAAAAAGATTTGTACACAGGGGTTGATTTTGCACTGATGTAGGGATGAACGTATGTAATACAATTTATTTTATCAATCGGTCAGTTAACGAATAATAAAATAATGTTTGGTATAAAATCACTGACTGATGTTTCTCTCCAAAATATTTGGAAACACGATTTTTTTACACTACGTTAAACAGACGCAGTCAAAATATCAAAAATTTCTGTAAAATAACATTTTAAAAACACACGTTTTATTTCGTTGCTTTATACCCTAAAATTTGACGCATCTTTTAAACGCGAAATTTTACAGTTTAAACATAGCTTAAATTTTTTTACAGTTAATATTAAATTTTATTGACATATACAATTTTATAAAATATATCTTCAAATTAAATAATTAACTATATTGTTAAACACAATTTATATAAATACATTTTTAAAATTAAATAATTAATAATAAAATAAATATCTAAAAACTAGGGCTGTTACACTCTCCCCCACTTAAGAACTTTTCGTCCTCGAAAAGGAACGAAAGAAGAGAAACAAAGAAGATAAGCTAGATAGACAAGAATCTTAAACGGATAGTTCCGGATTTGAAGCACGAAGAAGGTTCTCTAGAATTGGTTTTACCCCTTCAGTTTGACTGTCAGTCTATGGGTGCTCAGCGGTGCTCAGGTCCCGATGAGTAACAAAGATCTCAAAGATTATAGAAAGATTTCTAAATAGACTGGTATAAGCGATAGCATCCCAATCCGTAGCAGATAAGGAAACCAAGGACATTTAAAGATAGTTCAAAACAAAATAAGATAATAAATTTGAGATCATAATATTTTGAAAATCATTACGATTTATAGATATTATCATTTGGAAATCATACTACTAAAATCATAACCCTTTTAAAATAATCTTCATTTATTCAATTATAAATTTTCAAACATTATATTTTTAGAATAGCAGCACTGATAATATGTTATAGTAGATATGATAGTATTCCTAATCAGTTTATTATTTTCTTAACTCTAAATTCTTAACAAATATCCTAACCACTTTATTTGAAATACCTATTTTAAAAAAATAAGATATTCCTTCAATAAAAATTTTTATCCGAAACCCAAAATCTCAATTATCAAATTTAGCAATATTAGAATATGTCCTAACTATTCAAATCATAATTATTCACTTAGGGAATAACTTTAATTAGAATTTCTTAGTTAGATTTAAGGTTCCATGTTAAATCAACTTTGATTATTAGGTTCCTTTGAATAAATTTCTTAAATTCCTTTTTCTATATCTACCTCTATTTATCTTTTACAACTAAAATTTTAGTGTATAACATTTATTATAACCACCTAAATTTTAATTATAAAATCCCCTTTTTATAATGTATATTATCCAATTACATTGTTAACTTTTGAAACTCAAGGTAAGTTATATTGAATGGAATTGAGTATTATACAACTAAACTTTCAAATTCAATTATTTCCTGTTGGAATTTCTTATTCAAATTTATTTTTATTAAATTATTCCTCAAGATAAAACTTAAGAATTAAATTTCTGATTCTTCTTCAAACCATTTAGAGATAAATAAATATATATACATAATATGTCAAATCAAATATAAATTATATATATTAAGTCATACTTTAGAAATTCAAATCAAAAATCTCAAGGTACACTGTAGCCAGACTACAGGGTGGTCCCTTCACTTCGAAACTCGAAAATGAAAGTCGATGATGCTGCAGTCATCACCGAAATTATTTTCCAGCGACAAAGAGAAAAGCACTAGATTTTAAAAAATTTCGGAAACAAATTTCTATTCGAAAATACTTATTATATCCTTTTAAACTTTAAATACAAGGTTTGAAATCATCGGAAGTTTAATTCTCAAGTTCTAGTTTTAACTTCATTTCTATTTGTAACCATTGTTTTATAGTTCAATTATTTATATATGACAAAACACATGGCTTACAAACTCATATATAAAATCAAAACTATTATCTCTTGACAACTAGTCAAATTAATTATAGAGTTCTGAAAATTATACTTATATATATATTAGATTTTATTTTCAAATACAGAAATAAAACTTTCAAGTCAAGGATAGTGATTCAAATTTTTGATGAACTCAAATCAAATAGAATTCAAGATGAGTTGAAATCAGAAAATCCGGTGATTAAAAATCAGAATAAGGAAACTGGGTAAGTCTATATAATCGCGGACAACCTTGACCGGGTCAACCGTGACTTAAAGAATCGGATCGATGTGGTTGGGGTAAATCTACATTTGATCCGAAGAGGTAGAGTTCGGAATAACCAAAGATACTAGCATATAAACCAATGATAAATATAAATCTCCGGTGAATCAATGCTAATGGTAAAGGAGTTTCACCCCTTTATTAGAATAATGGCGAGACCGCAAATTTACTATGAAGATCATTCGAAGTGGAGTTATGGAATACTCCAGAATTTAAGGAAGATGAAAAGTGAGGGACACGAATGAACTTTGGAACCGTAGGGGACGTTCCAGAACTCGAAAAGAGAATGGTTCAATCTCTAATGAAGGTGATTCTGTAAATCCAATTTACCATATATTCTAAGTTTTGCCTAGAACCAAAGCTCTGATACCAAATGTAACGACCCAATATTTTCAACCATTCGCATCCGCACATTGTCGGACTTGAATTGTTCAAAATACTGCGTTGTAGAATAAATTTGGCAAAACTCAGAATATACAATAAATAGATCACAGAATCACATACCCAGATATCAGAATCTCGCAGCGGAAATTAAAAATTTAGTGGTTCATGAAGCCACTGATATAACTTCAACAAAACAGAACTTACATTGTCTATAATCCTCAATACAAATTTTAAGACATAAATAGAGATAGAGTCTTCAAAGTCTTGAATTCCAGAAAAGATAAAGGCTGAAACAACTTCCAGCAGCGCGAATGATCTACTGGGTGTCCTAGCTACGGAGAAGAAATTGAAGCTGCAACTCAGGCTGACCCGAGCGAAAAATAAAACATAACACTCGAGTCAGGACATACATACTTATATAATGTAAGCTAATTCAAGTGTACTGTAATATAGAGCAAGTAACTTAAAGGATGCTTGGGACCGCCCATCCTCTAAGGATCCGTCAAACTATTTACTATGTAGTATATTGCGCTATTATAATAGTGTCTATTTATAAAATAAACATACTTTTAAATAGCATTAAGGCTTTACATTTTCCACCTTAACACGTAATAGTCCCAGTAGTCCATCCAATATCATAGCTCCTCCTGATCGGGAAGCAACTAGAGGATACCACACGGGCTACGGGAGAAATCTAAACTCGTACAAGGCTCGGTATGGTAGATGACACGGCACAACTAGGCAATGCCAGGGTAGATATACCAATTGCTATCCAGGCTGGTGGAAACGCGTAGCCGCAGTTACCGCCCACCTCGGACTAACTCCCCAAAATCAAAATATAGAGGTGGCCACCGAATCAATCCAAAATCATAGTATAATATCGAAGAGGAGCGTCCGATCAGAGGAATGACCTCATTGGCCTGGAATTGCTCCTGTTTTAGCCACCTTATGCCAACTCACGGGAGTCGGGTCCACGTATTTACCTTACAGGAAACGCCACCACCGACCTACTTCATTCTGGAATCTCCACCGCGTACACGGTTGGTCAAAGTGGTTTTCGGTATCGACAGAGAGTATGTCCATATCCGATCCCGGTCTCTTTGCCAACCCATCGTTATTATAACCCGTGGTCATTTAAAAACAATTTATACTTTAAAACCAGTATAAACATTTCCATTTCAAAACTATAAATACGATATCATTTAAAACCCAAAACAACATGATATCGTTATATTCAAATATAATTCTTTTCCAAAACCATACTGCTTAAAATTTATAATATCTGGAAACCAAATATTTGAATTATACCTTTAAACCATAATATATTGGAAATTTTTCTTTAAAAAAACATAACTCCCAAAACACAAATGGTTTGGATATAAATGGTTTAACTTTATGGTTACTTTGTAAAGAAGATAATTTACATAGCTTTACAAATATATTTCTTTATTTTAAACCATAATTTAAATATCACTTCATGTTCCCAAGACCATTTCAATTCCTATATATATATCCAATTGGAGTATTAATATTCAAAACTAAGGTTGGATATTTTTTTCTTTCAACAAATTAGTGTTTATTATTTCGTCTTGAATATTCCCATAAATTCCATAGATAAAACTCCAAAATTATGCCATTAAATAATTTCAAAATTTACTTAACACTAGAATGTTCATCTTAAATTTATTAAGAAAAATCCAGTTATAAATCTCATATCTTAAAGGTCTCCAAAACTTAAACATAAATATAATTTATCAAATTCCTTAAATTTCAAAACAATCAAATTCCAGATTCTATAGCACTTAGGAAATGCTACCTAAAGTTACGGGTAAAACTAGTCCAATTTCAAAAGACAGCATTTAAATGCTTTAGTAGATTGTTTAACTTAATAAATATTTCCAAATATAACTTATATATATATTTCTTAACTGAAATCTTATCCTTTCAAAAATCCAGAATTTCCAAAATAAGTTATATTCCAAAATTTTATTCAAATATTTATTTATTTATTTATTAACATTTATAACTCATTCAAAATCAATATAAAATCCTTTAAAGATATTAAATCAAATATTTAACTTCCAAAATAATTTTAAATATTTCAGAAAATATTATAAGAACCACGGGCCTGTATATAGTTCTCTAGCCTAGGTCAAGTGATACGGATTTATATCATTTCAACCCGTAATTTACAAAACCCCGGGTTCTATCATTTCAAACCCGCAATCCCAAGTTATCAGTTAAGCAGTTAACAGACTAGTTTAACAATAATCATTATTTCAGCCCATAACAATCCAACTTTAACAGGGAACTTGCAGTGGTGATTTAAGCAGTAAATAACAATTAATAATATAACTGCAGAAATAATATAACAGATAAATAACTGATGAGATGTCAATTTAAATGGGTTCATCATTCTACATCATACTACAGACAGATAATATCTAAATAGAATGTTTACACATACACTTGCGATAATTTACACAATATATGTACATATGTCTGGTGAGAAAAACTCACCTGAAAGTTGCAGAAAATTTGAATACAAAACGATGATTCACCGATAAAGCACGACAGAGAATAACGATCAAATTCTTCTGACGTAGATTCAAATCTAGAACAAAATTTCAATTATGGAATACGTGACTTAAAAATTTACGATCAAAGAAAATGAGAATAGAACGGGGTTTGTTTGCTTTGCTCGACCACTCCACCGTGTACCGTGACCAAAACATACCCTAAACGAGAACCGGGTAACACTAAACTACGACAAAATTTCTAAAGGCTGACTGACAGAAGGTGAAGTTTTCCTACTCTATACTTTGTACATGTGCACACTCGTATCCCATGCAAACTCACGCCATGAATAGAACATAACACTTCCCTGTGTCCAAAATTTTTACCCTGAGAAAAACTCAACTGCTTCGGGCCAAGCAAGTCGTTGCTTCGAGTCAGCACCTATATTGCTTCGAGTTAAATATGTCAAATCTACGGGTCATATGCAAAACTGGTGAACACTTATCCCTATTTCTCTGTTATCCGAATACTTACAGATGCCCATGTTTGTGTTGCCCAACTATCTTCTAACTCATTTTTACTTCTAGAATTCAGCTTCACCATCAGATTTTTTTTTTTTTTTTTCTTTTTTTTTTTCTCTTTTTTTTTTTCTTTTTTTTTTTTTTTCTTTTTTTCTTTTTTTTTTTTAAAACCTAGTTGTTCCCCATTTCTACCCAGGCTGATACTAACTAAATATGCAGGCATGTATTACTAAATATGCAGACATGCACAACAGGGATGAAGTACTAACAGTACATAAAATGGAGATGAAGACTTCAACACCCAGGAAAACAATGACCAGACCAAAGTGCAACATTATGGATGCAATATAGATATGAAACTGAAACATATTAGATAATGTAAACTGGAATGGATATGAAGACTGAACATATCAAAAATTTTGAAAATACAAAGTTTCAAAATGAACCCAATAGGCTACAGTTACAAAACTCAAGTGAAGCAAATAATGCAACAGTAGCAGGTATATATGAATACAACCTCAATGCAGACAAGCAGACACACTATCTACATACATATATAACATCAAGCTATGATTCAAACAACAAGATAACATATGGTTTCAAGGGTCTGTTCATATTGTAAGAGCAGAGATATGGGATGCAGACAACTAAAGCATGGTACGAAGCAACATGTAACATTTCACATTTTATCAAAGTAATATAAGACAGTAGTGTGCAACTTGACATGCAAACTGCCACAAGACCAATTCAAGTGAAAATACCCAACTCAAATAAACCAACTAATGCAGACTGTCAAAAAAAAAAAATGGATCAATAATGCAACCAGGTTATAAGGGACAAGCTATTAATACCTGTACAAGACTGCAACAATTCGAATGAGGGTGAACTCAAATGCATACAACAATTCAAAGTGCAAAGTGAGGATCATCATGCATGGACAGTGCAATGTGACTGAATACAAGTCAATGCCAAGAAAATGCAATACAGATAGGCAAACAAAATGGAAATGAAGACTGGAGCAACATGAGGCATGCAATACTCAGTACATATCTTTATTACAAGAACAATTATGCACTTCAACTACTTAGTTAAACAAAATATTTTAGTAGCATCTGCACTTACCAACTTATCAATTTAAAAACAAAAACTTGGTGCAGCTGTTCTTATCAGTTTAAATCAAAAATTGATATCATTTGTTCTTAACAGTTTAAACAAAAAAAAAAAAAAAAAAAAAAATCAAATAGTATCTGTTCTTATTAGAATTAAAACAAAACCAAGTAGTATCTGTTCTTGACAATTTTAAAACAACCCAAATAGTATCTGTTATTATCAATTTAAAAAGAACAAAGTTATGAAAGTATTAGTGGTTATCAATTTAAAACAAATCGCAATTACTGTCTGTTCCTACCAGTTTAAAACTTAAAACTAATAACATCTATATCATAATCATATGCAGACTTGCCAAACTTCCTAGCCTAGACAACAAGTCACAGATCTACACACAATAATTATGGACATAACTCGTACAACATGGGGAGGCCGAGCAAGGTGATGAAGAAAATCAGAAAATGAAGAAGAAGCAAATCTGGACGAAAGGAAAAAATGCTATTACCTGATAGATCTCGGGCTCAAGAAGGAGGCAAGGCAGAGCGAATAGTGGAAGGGAAAAAGAGCTGGTGTAAATATAGATGATGTTTGTGAAGTTCCATGGGGATCATAAGTGTAGATAACGCATCAGTTTTTAAAGAGCTTTTTCATGTGTGATTGTACTTTTGATATGTATATAGGCTATGAATAGGTGCATAGTTCGAACGTTATATAGTAAAACTTAATTTTTGAGGCATCAGTTTCTTTTACTTACGTGATTTAAGGAATGGGATAGATATATAGTGGTTTGAATGTAACTGATGAGCTACATCAGTGGAGGAGATAAATCAATAGTTATAATTTATGCGAGATGCCAGAATTGCAAGCCTTGATTTGTTGATAAATAGTGGTTTAAATCTTTGTATGAAAATATGTGTGAATGCAAAAGTCAGTGAGTTACATGGCTGAAAGGAAGGAGTGCATCAGTTATTCTTTAAAAATAGGTAAGAGGTTCGAACGTTTCTAGTAGAAAACTTGATTTTTATACTGACAAATATTTGGACCATGCATTTGATTCGTCTCAGTTTTATTTGTTTTCTTAAGTATCAGTTTTATTTTTAACTGTGTAAATATGAACACGTGTGTGATGATTCATTTATTTTTAAATAAATTTTGATTTGTATTAAATATGTTTACAAATGTATTTGGACGTTGCAAAATTGGAAAAATATGATCTGTGGCAAGATCAGAGGAAGAGCAATCAGTGGTTTATGACATCAGTTACAAAAGGAATGAAATAAAGGGAGGGACCGAGAGTTACACCACATATAAAGTTTAAAAATATGTAATATGAATGCGTGATTTCAGCATGCTTTAAATCCCTTATTTAGTTTGATTAAAATAAATGAAATGGCTAGACTTAAGAATTAATTTATGAAAGAAAACTGACATGCGGAGGCAAGTGTAAATGAGTATATTACGTGATTAAGGAAACCCCTGATTTAGCATGTCACATAAGAATGGTAAATGTTAACCGTTTCAAATAATTAACAATTTCTAACCTTGCACTTGAATGTTTTAAACTGTTGCACGGTCAAAGGGAGAGAGAGCTATTAGTTTATAGGAAGGTAAATGTGTTATATGCGTGATTTAAGGTAGAGCCATTTGCAAGCAGAAAATGGGAAAGGTTGGAATTTGCTTCCAATAATATGTCTTGGCTGTAACGCAAAAGCTTGGTTTAAGGCATACGTTGATTTATCTTTAGACATGCAAACTTTTTATATCCCATTTGTTGCAAACTAAACAGTGTGATATAAGATTTAGGCAGTTACACAACTGGATTTAATGTATGCGTGATTTAAGTTTGATGGCTGATATAAGTGCAAAGGAAAAATATCAGAGAGGGATTTGAACGTTACTTAAAAATCAAAACTGAAACGGAAATTTAAAAGAGGGAGAGTTGATTTTCTTAGATGTGAACGGTAACAAAAAGATTTGTACACAGGGGTTGATTTTGCACTGATGTAGGGATGAACGTATGTAATACAATTTATTTTATCAATCGGTCAGTTAACGAATAATAAAATAATGTTTGGTATAAAATCACTGACTGATGTTTCTCTCCAAAATATTTGGAAACACGATTTTTTTACACTACGTTAAACAGACGCAGTCAAAATATCAAAAATTTCTGTAAAATAACATTTTAAAAACACACGTTTTATTTCGTTGCTTTATACCCTAAAATTTGACGCATCTTTTAAACGCGAAATTTTACAGTTTAAACATAGCTTAAATTTTTTTACAGTTAATATTAAATTTTATTGACATATACAATTTTATAAAATATATCTTCAAATTAAATAATTAACTATATTGTTAAACACAATTTATATAAATACATTTTTAAAATTAAATAATTAATAATAAAATAAATATCTAAAAACTAGGGCTGTTACAGAAATGTTGTTTGTTTTGGTTTGTTGTTGTTTGGGTAAGGATACTTTAAAATTGTTTGGATAAATGAATAATCTTTTTAGCTTCATCAGAGACTCTTGAGTAAATGGTAAGCTTAGTGGTTTATTTTTCATTCTATACAATTTGAAGTTTTGAACCCGAACATTTATTTGTTTTGTTTGATATGAATGAATGATTGATTTGTGTGGATTCTATGTGATGGTTGTATGCCTTGTTGCAAGGATTATTGATTGTATTGAATTGTTTGTTTGTAGTTGAAATAAACCTAAATATTTCATTCTATATAATTGCTAACTCTTTAGATTATATAAGTGAAATACAGGTTATAGAAGCAATTGCTACTGCATTTGGTTTCATAATATTAGCGTTATTGCCCGACAAATAGGTATGTTTTCGGATTTCGATTTATAGCATTATTATTTTATTTTCCCGTGTTGGGATATATATTATTTGGAAATATATGTTATATATTATTATATTTGATATTATATTTTCTTCCGAGCCTCTGCGTACAAAGGAGACTCTGCCAAAAAAATTCGTAAATTTTTAGACTTAGAAAATTTTTGAAAATGTTTTCCAAACTTTAATAATTTAAGTATAAAAAGATTTAATGTTTATAAATTGGTGTATTTTATCTAAATTAATTTATTTTGTAAATTTATGTGTTTATAAAGGTAATATTTTGAATAAGATGCGTTGTTATTTAATTCTTTCTTCTCCCTTCTTTTTCTTTTCGGGGACGAAAAGTTTTAAGTGGGGGAGAGTGTAACGGTCCGTAAACTTCGATAATTTAATTTGTTAAATTTATTAGATTTTGTAATTTATTCTAGAAAGAAATGAAAATCTTATAATTTATATTGGAGCGAATGTTAGAAATTAAATGTTACAATGGTAAATAAAATCAATTCTTGACAATTAGATTGAAATACAAATAAAGAAATAGTGGAAAACATTTTTATTTGTTAATTAAAAATAATTGTGTAATTAATACTGAAAGAAGTAAAATTGGAAATAGTATTAATGAAATAATAACTAAATGTTATGTTTGGATAGAACATAAGTGAATGCAATTAGTGGTATGGAAATAAATGCCAACATTGATTTGTAAGTAATAGAGGCTTACTTATGTGACTATTTAGTAACGATAATGTTTATTGCGGGTTACCTATTTATTTAGATGGTTAATTGGAATTGGAGATGAATTGTAACTATATGTAAATAAATGTAAGTATTGTATGAATATATGAATTAATGTATGACTTAGGGTAATAGAATGAATTCATATGACGTAAGCAATTATAATAAATAATTAAATAATAACTGGGATGGAATATAACATAGAAGTTAATTAAAGCTGAATTGTATAAATTGAAGAAGAGCAATAAATGAAATAATGGAAAATGGCTTAGCTGGGTTATAGGATGATGTAAGGTAATAAGAAATTAATTCAACGCAATCCAAATTGATTAAAACGACTATTTAGGTTATAATTGATTGTAGATAGGAATATTCGATAATAAATTGAATATAAGAAACAAAGGCAATTAGTGAATTAATTAATGAATTCATAAAAAAATTGTGTAATAATATAAGTTTATATTTTCGAATGGCTATTTTTCAAGCGTGGGGTTTAGAAATATTATAACTAAGTAATTATTAATTTATATAATTATATGGAATTATTGGGAATTTTCTTGTAAATCCTGAAGTCAATAAATTAAGGTTAGTATGGAAATTTAAAAATTTGTCAAATTTAAATTGACATATAAATTTGTTTAAAACTTGGGTAAATGATTAAGAAATTTAAAAAGGTAAAATTTGTCAATTTTAGAATTGAAATTTAAAATTTGATTTAATTAATCATCTTTTTATTAATATAAAAATAGCCATTTTGGCCACTGACTCGGATTTTGACGAAACTAGTTTCATTGGATCCGTAACGATGAATTATTGTAGGACTTCAAGTTTCGTAGTGATCGAACTTGTCATTTGATCGTACGGACTTGAAACGCCTTAAAATAATTGCAATTGAAATCAATTTGGAAAATATGGTTTTTAGCATAACTTCTTCATACGATGGAATTTGGACTTGAAACCTTTTCCATTGCGTTTAGAATATTTTTAAACATATATTTGATATATAGGTTGACCTCATTTCCGTTCCGGAATAGAAACAGACTTTTTAGGTCAATTATCGTTCAAAACCCAAATCCAATCTTGCCCATTCTTTCTATTCTGTTTTGCCTATTTATATGTCATTATAAACCCTAGCAGCAACCTCCACTTCATTTTCTCATTCCTAATCCCGAAATCAATCCTAATTGCATTCTAATGGCAATTAGCAAATCAACCCTAATTGCATTCTAATGGCAATTAGCAAATCAACCTAATTGCATTCTAATGACAATTAGCAAATCAAATAAAGTGGTTAAAATTCAACTCTTCAAATCATATCATATAATATACCGTTTTGAAGCTCTCGACGAATGGATTCAGCATGTGGTGTTCGTTTTTTGAAATAGCGCATGTACCAACCGGAAATCCTGATCAAAGGGGATGGCGGCGAAGTCAAAGGGGATAATTTGGGGGGTTTTTGATCGGAGCATTAATTCGCAAAATCGACTTCTGGGTATTGTAGAGCTTGAAGAATGGATTTCACATCTAGTTTCGATTTGACGATCGGAGCAGTGATGCAGTGGGAATTGTCCCCGAAAAGTCACGGGTGCGTCAACTTTGGGGCACAAATTCCGACGGCTGACATCGAATTAGGCGGCGGCATTGGTAGACGTTAGTGGAGGAGACGTTGATCTTCCGATTGCAAGTGGTTTCGTGGCTTCGGTTGGTCTAGGCTTAGAGTAGTTTATGGTCAAAGTTGCAGGCGCGTGGGCTGCTTCGTTCATTCACTGATGCGAGCAAACATTGAGTCAAAATGTTTGATTTTTATAATATTAAATGTGTACCAAATAATTATTTTAATAATATTTATTGTAACTTGAATAACTTTTGCATACGAGCTCCGATTGACGTGCGGTTTCTTTCATTGGGATCGTAACGAAATTTCGGACTTTTTAGCGCTAGTTTGGACAAATTCTGAGGCTGGTCAATTTTTGGGTTTAAATTGAATTTAAATTCAATTTAAATTCAAAAGGTGGTTGTTTTAACCCACTCACAACTTCTAAAAATTTCTTATGTTTGTTAAATTGATTTATGATATGAGTAGAAATTTATTTATGACTGTTTGGCATATTTTTATTCATCATCTCAGTTAAATTTCATTTATTTAAATTAAATTGCTATTTATTTTATTCATCGCATTTAAACTGCCAGTTAAATTGTTAATTAATTATTCATTGCATATAAACTGCTAGTTAAACAGTTATTTAATTTAATATTGAATATAAACTGCTATTTAATACATGTTGTTTATTATCCGTTCTATATTGATGCTATTGTTTGAATTTGATGATGATTGTGATGAATGGTTGATGATTGATATTGTATGAATGAATGATGTATTTTATTATATAAACTGCAAGTTATTGTGCATTTTCATTTCATTCGGGATTGCGGTTTGAAATGATATATAACCGTAATTTTTATTTTTAAATTACGGATTAAAATGATAAATATCCGTATCACTTGACCATAGGATAGAAAATTATATACAGGCACCACGGTCTATATATAAAAGTATTTTGAAATGATTTTTCTATGGTTTGTGAAGAAACAATACGGTTTCATGAGATATTGATTTGGATATTGTGTAAATGTTAATTTATATAAAATTGAATTCTCGGTTTTAAGCTATGTATGAATTTGGTTTAAAGGTGTAAAAGTAGTTTAATAATAAAAGTTTAACTTTGTTAAGATATAATACAGTTAAGTATTTATTTAAATTTATTTATAGAGTTATAATGACTTAAATAAAAATTTAAGGTTGAAAGGTAAATGGGAATTCGATTTGAATTAAAGTATTTAAGAATTATCTCGAAAAAGAAAATTTGATTTGAAATGTAAATAAATTGAGATTTAAAAATAATGATTTTATAACTTGATTTTTTTAGAGGACTTAAATGAATATCCAATTGATTAAATGAATATTATCAAGTTAATTAAATTGAAAGAATAACCTAGTTTATTTGAGTCTAAATGTGTTACTAAAATAACATTTGATTTATTAAGCAAACATTTCGAATCTAAATAATAGCAGTTGAAAATTCATATATATGAAATTATCAAAGAATAAGTGTGAAATGGTGGAAAATTTAAGCTTTGAAAATATGGAAATTTAAATGGGTTATTTGGGAATTCAACTCCGTATTTGAAATTGATTTGTGAAGAGGAGGAAGCTATTTTATTTTATAATAAAGTAATTTAATATTTAAACCACTTAAGTGGTGTAATATGTTTCAAAGTTACGAAATTCAAAGTTTTATGTTTTGAAAGGGCTGTATTTCAAGTTTGGATTTCGAAATATTATAACTTTGAAAATGTTATTGTTTTAGAAAAGGATATATTTGAAAATGATATCATATTGATTTGGTTTTTTAAAAGAGAAAGTGATATCGAAATTATATGGTTTTGAAATGGATATCTTATTCTGGTTTTGAAATATAAATTGTTTTGAAATGACCGCGGTGTTATAATTACGATTGGTTGGCAAAGCGACCGGGATCGGATATGGACATACTCTCTGTCGATACCGAAAACCACTTTGACAACCGTGTACGCGGTGGAGATTCCAGAATGAAGTAGGATGGTGGCGGCATTTCCTTTGAGGTAAATACGTGGACCCAACTCCTGTGAGTTGGCATAAGGTGGCTAAAACATGAGCGATCGACGGGTTAATGAGGCAGCACCTTTGATCAGACACATCCCTTCGATATACTACACTGACTTTGGTTTTATTCGGTGGCCACTTTTGATTTCTTTGATTGGGGGTATGGCTCGAGGTGGGCGGTAGCTGCGGCTACGCGTTACCACTGACCCGGAAGCGTAATTGGTATATCTACCCTGGCATTGCCTAGTTGTGCCGTGTCACCTACCCTGTCGCGTCTTGTACGAGTTTCTATTTGTGTCGTACTTATGGAGTATCCTCTGGTAGCCTCCCGATCAAGAGGTATTATGGTACTGTATAGACTATTGGCATTTTATGTGTTAAGGTGGAAAATGTAAAGCCTTAACGCTATTTAAAAGTAAGTTTATTTTACAATTAGACATTATTATAATAGCGAAATATACTATATAGTAAATAGTTTAACGGATCCTTAAGAGATGTAAATCCCGAGCATTTGTTGAGTTACTGCACTCATATTTTCTTCTGTTGATTTAACTTGCGTAAGATCTTTTAGTTCTGACTCAAGTGTTTTGTCTTTTCAATTCGCTCGGGTCAGTCCAAGCGTTTCAGGATTTCAAGATTTTATTCTGGAGGACGAAGACGAAGATTTGTAGTACTATTAGCAACTATATTATTCGCTACACCATTTAATTCCGCTGCATTAATTATTATTCTATGGTATGTGTACTCTGATATATATATTGTATACGTAAAATTAAATAATTTGTAAACAGCTTCATGAACTGTATATTTAATTATTATATTTTATCCTTCCGCTGTGAGATTCTGTTTTGTTTTATTTCTTTCTCGTTTTTCTTATTTACCCCATAACAATCCGCCCTTCTGTATAGTTTGAATTGGCACGTATGTCGATTTAAAGCATGCGAAAAGACGGGATGTTATATCTATAGTAAACGGCTTCATGAATTGTTTATTTAATTATTATATTTTATCGTTTCCGCTGTGAGATTCTGTGTTTTGTTTTCTTCTTCTCTTATTATTTTCTTACTTAACCCCATGGATTATCTACGTTCCTGATTGTTTAAGTTGGACATGCATGGATTATTGTCGATTTAAAACTTCTGAAATATGGGTCATCACAATTTTTATATATAATTTTATTAGATTCAGAGAGGTTAGAAGAGAAGAGAGTAGATTAAAAGAATAACTAGAAATGAAATGAAATAGAATACTTACCGGAATTCTAATCGAATTTATGAATCTAATTAAAGTGAGAAAATGGCAGAGTTTCGCTGAGTTTTCAAATACTTTTGTGAACAAAATTGGAGAGTGTAAGATCCTGTTTATAGAGGTTGAGATGTACCAAAATCGTAGGAAGAAAATAGGATAAATTAATGACCCACAAATTCATCACTTAAGAAAAAATTTAAAACATTCAAATATAAGATTATTTTTTAACATAAATGATAATTTTTTGAACAATAAATAATATTGTAAAAATATCTTAAATAAATATCTACAAAAATATATACTATGGAAGATATATGGATAAAATGATCGAAAGCCGTTTTATCAATAAATAGCTCTTATACCATTCGACATCGTGCATGGAGCTGGATATACAATCATTTACATACATGAGTGAGAATATGTAATAAAATTATTTATTTTATTTTTGAAAATAAAATCACTTTGTAATGACATCAATGATATCACTATTTTGGAATAAAAGATTGTTGAATTTAATTTGATTTTAAATGATTTAATACTTATTTTAATTATAATGTAATGATAGAAATATTATTATCAAATTTTGTTATAAATATATATATATGTGTGTGTGTGTGTGCGTGCGTGCGTGTGTGTGTGTTAAATAAGAAGTGAAAATATAGCAGGAAATCGAAATCGAAATCTGTAACGATTCAACATGGAAAAGTTGTGCAACGTTATGAATCATTTAAGACACACATATATGAACATATTCATAAATACAATCATATATATATATATATATACACACACACACTAAATAAGAAGTGAAAATATGACCGAAGATCAAAATTAGAACCTAAAACGATTCAACGTAGAAAAGTTGTACAACGTTGTGAATTATTTGAGATATACATATGCATACATACATGTACGTTTGCATGAACACATTCACATGTATATGAACACATATACACATACAAATATACTTATACAATTATATATATATATATATTGGAAAATATCTTAGATATTTTTCTAAATCTTAACCCTTAAGTAAAACCAAGGTCAACACCTTACACCCTAAGTACAATCCCATGGCTACACATATGTAGGGGAGGGAGGGCATGCTTGGCCGAGAGTGATGTGGGGAGAGGGGGGAGTGGTGGTGATGAAATGGTGATGTGTTTGTGTGGAAATATCATGATATTTCCATCCTTACATTTTCCTACAAATAGTACCTACCTCTCTTCACTTCATTCACACTTCATCTTCATTAATTTCCTAAGCTTTTCGTCCTCTTCTTCTCTACTTTAATGGCTTCCATAGCCTAAGAAAGAAAATATTATAAAATCAGAACAAAATTATGCCAAATCAATCAAAATCTTTACCACTTCAAACCAATGTTCAAACTAGTAATCTCTTCCCTCTCCTCCACTAAGGCAGTTTGCAACCAAGCCCTCCACCAGCATTTGCCAAGCAAGGCCGAGCCATTCCAAGCCTCCAAGACCAAGGCCAAACCCCCATGAGCATTTGTTCTAATATTCGTGAGCTACGATTTTAAGATGGCGGAGCTATAGTCGTTTTATAGTTAGCCCAATTGAAAATCAAATGAGAAACTCTATTTATATTTATATATATGACAATGCTATGATATGATTTCTATGGATGTTTACTATGCTTTGATCATCAATTTTTGGTCGCTTTTAATATAGTATTTAACTGTGTAAACAAGTTAGGTTAAATACATGTCGATATTACACAAGGAGATCACTTTCTAAATCAAATTATAAAAGTGATATGAAATCATTAAACCTCTTTGAAATGATTTAAAATGGTTTATAAATGTTTTATAAACATTAAAACACAATTTGGTGAAGTTTGGATAAATTCGTGATTTTCGTTGCCATAAAAGTTTAAATCCAGTTAAACGATGGATTCGGAGTCTGAATTTTTCTAAATAAGAATTATCCTAACTCTTACAATCATAATTTTCAAACAAAAGAAAAGGATCGATATTTCATTTAGTAAACTTTGAAATACTAGCAATCAAGTTTTCAAAATAGTCACGGTTTGGCAGTTTGAAAACCAAAGCGATTAATTCTTTAAAATTGATATTTTTAGTTCTTTAAAATTGGTATTTTTAATTCTTCAAAAATATGGGATAAATTCTATAAATCTTTTAAAATGTTTTAAAATAGATTTGAGTTATAAAACTGGATTTCTAAATGGTAGAAAAGTTGTTTTGATCAAATAATCTTAAAAGCACTATTCGTAGCACTTTTTCCAACACTTTTAATAACTTTTGAAATATAACTTTAAACTTAAGTATTTTTTCTAAATTTTTTATAAATTTTTTCCAATAAATAATTAAGCATTTAAAAAATAATTTGAAGGTTTTACAATTTATTTAAAAGATTTTAAATAAATGATTTAAATAAAAGCTATTATAATCAAGTGATTTAATCTTGGCTCAAAAAGCCGATGAGTAGACTGGATTTTTCTATTCGTTAGGTTTGGATGGGAGGTGATTAAACTAATGAGATATTCAAGATCAACCAGTGCCCTGGTTTACCTGGCCTCTTTCCTAGGCGAGGAATAGATAAGGTTGAAATGTCCGAAACTAGGCAAGTATAAAAGATTTAATTTTTCCAAATTTAATACAACTTGAATTGTATATAAATAATCTTCTTATACTTGGTATTAAATTCCCGGAAGCGAACCCGTGGTGTTCATGTGAATTTAAAAGGTGATTTTACCGCTATTTGACGGATGTTAAAGGTTGAATACGAAAATTGACGTTGAGTATAATTAGTATAATTCATATCGACCCTTTTAACTCAAAAAGGTTTTGCAATATAATTTATGAGAAACAATTTTGATTTGGTTAAAGTGAGGTTTAAGGATCCCTTATATACTAAAAAAATGATGGTTTTAAAAGATATATATCTCTCAGAAGATATTTTGGATAAAAGGGTACAAATTAATGGAATGTTAATCACCCACTTGACATCTTTTTATCGATGATAGGTTTGAAGGAACCAGGATTGGATTTGGGTAATTCCTTTTTGAAAACCATTTCGAACCAATTTATGAGTGCAAAAGTGAAGACATATTAAAGATAACGATGTTGAAGGCGGGGATCTTCATAATGAAAGGACTTCTTATTGATAATTTAGACGTAGCTCCTAAGATAAATAAATAGCAGTGGTCCCTTCGTTCTGGGATCTTCGTATGCAAGGAATACTCCTACTAATCCTAAGAGAAATGCTGCTTCCGTTTGTCCTATTCCTGGATAACTTGTACGGATGAATGTCTACATTGCGTTCCCAAGAACACAGTACATTGACCTCTAAAAACGTACATCTGTTTGGTGGTGTAGAGGTAATCCATCTTATACTTAACACCCTTCTCTAAGATGTATGACCTCAGAGGTTGCACTTTTATGAAAATCAATAGTGTGTTGTTCGAAATGGTAATGTGGCATTTTGAGTGAATTCTAAGAAAGGTAAACGTTACCTTAAGACTCATACCTGTGGAATTGTGAAACAGAGTTTCTGTAAGGCTAAGTGGATCACAACCATTACGGTACGATATCTTCTTTCTAGATCTATTTATTTTACCCACTATGACGTCGGTTTTAAATTATGTGGTGTATGATATGTGATCCCGGATAGGTCGGTAATGTCCAAGGTAATATCATATTCGGTGCTATCCATACCATCCATTGGTTTCGGGTAAACCGGTCTTAATTCGCAAAGGTTTCGAAGATGTCGATTCTCGGTACATTTCACTAGAAATGTACTGTTCGAGAGGTATTCTATTGTCTCGCTATTCATTGGAAATATATAAACGCAACGGTACAACTTACAAGGCCAGATTCCAACTTTAAAAAATTTCCATTTTCACCCCCGCTTAATTTAATTTACTTATTTAATACTTACTGATTTTACGGGGTGTTACACTGCTGGTAGTCTGATTAGCTGGGCAGACTTCTTGTGCTTTTGATTGACCTCGCATTCTTATAACTTAGTCATATTTCTGCTCCTCTAACATACTAATATATATGTATACTACATATATAATATCTCACTGCATTTAAGATTTAAGCCATACAAGGAATACTCCTTATTTTGCCTTTGATTGTGGATTAATTTTCATAGTTGTCCTTAACTTCCTTTCTATGGGGTTTAATGCTATTTACTAACCTATTAATTCCATACGATACAAATTATACATTACAATTAATATGCTTTTAATTACATTTATACATAAGTAATATTTTAGATAACTAAATATTCCAAAGCATGCATAGAAATATCCCTACTCTAAGATTTATGATTCCTGTACTAATTGTTAAAAAATCAAAACTACCATATTCATGCTAGCCTAAGTTCCATATAATAATTTCCAAAATAGCTAATATCCTTAGCCAGACAAAAAAGACTTGTATAAATATATTTCGAAAAGAAATCAAAATACCAAACTTATTTTACATTAATATAATAGAATCTACGCCACTATTTCAAGGAAATAAGACTTACAGTTTAAACCCTTTATATTATTCCTTTTTACATATAACCTAGGTGAAAAAAGGGATTCATATTAACTTATATTATGGAAATAGGCGTTGCTAACTACAAATAAGAAAATCCATACTTTGCACACCATTTCCTAATAATTTTCTTTTTGAACCTTTTTTCCCAACAACAGAAAACGTGGAAGTGGAATAAAATATAATTTATTCAAATCGCAAAAAAATACATTGAATTTTACTATATTAACATAAAACAATTGAAATTTCAATAAGTCTAAGAATTGACGTTTTATTTTGGGAAATTTTAGGGCGTTAGGATTTAGTATTTTCGCATGCAATATTCATGCAATGACACGAGTTGAAAATCAACAGTAATACGTCCACTGTATCAAATGCCGAATAATCGAATGCCGAAAAATCGAACCATTAGGGTTAAAGTAGAAGGAGGTAGAAGAAGAAATAGAAACAATATCATAATCTCACAATCGCAGCGGAACAATATATAATAGATAAATGACTAATCTTTAAGACAAAAAGAATTATATCTGTTTATACATTAAATCATCAGAGTATAACAAAATTTATAACACATAACTGGACAGTTATTATAACCTATCCTCACAAAACTGACTATGCAGTTAATCAAACACAGCGGAATATTCATCAAATACGTGAGATACGTCTCGCCATCCGCTCGTTTCCTAAGCTCCACAACATCCTTTCTTGTATTCTATAATACTCGGTCTGACCCGAGCATTATAGTTCAATAACACGCGAGTCGGTCTGAAAAACCAGAGTGAGAAAACACACTCAATTGGATTATTAAAGTTTTCAACATCCTTTAAAATCAAAGGTATCTCGTAAGACCATGCCAAAAATAAACATGCTGGGTTTTTACCTTACGATAACCAAAATATTTCTTATAAAATCCTCTGGTATTATAATAGTGTCTATATACAAATACTTATTCCAATAGCTAAAATTGTTACATTATTAAATTCCAGCAATACTAGGTTCTACAAACAAATCCGTAAAAGAAGGTAGGGAGAATGGATTTCTATCAATGGCAGGGCTACTGTGGTACCTCCCGTCACAGTACGTGGTCTAGATCACCACACCGAGGATCCACCCTGATCCCTTGCATCACAAGACCGGAGCTACCCCTTACAGGATAGTACGAATAAAGATCACCCCACGGTTGGGATCCGCAACCGCGCACAGCCGAAAATAAAGGGACCTCTAGACAGGGATGACCTTACCCTAACTGGTTGCTAGCCACTTAGCCTTGCGTGCACCTCCCCCTTTTTAGCCATTTCCAGTTGATAAGGCTCGAGGTTATGCGTTACCTTTTTAGCACACATTCAGCTAGAATGCTCATCGTTCTCCTGACGATGTTCTGATAGCATTCGTCCATACAAGTACATTCCGGGTTCGAACGGAACCGAAGGCGCTACTCCTACTACATCCATTTTGGAATCACCCTCAGGATTAGTAGTGGTTAGCCCTTGCACTTCACTGCTCCATCTTCGACTCCAAGCTCTTGTCTTTCTCACGAAAACGTTCAAACCAGATCGAAGTAGTTTTTGGAAAATTAATCACGATCCCGATCTCTTCGAAACGATTAGCGCATTGGCCAATATCGATAGTCGGTTATTTAACTATCAAATAACATCCATAATGAACGATCAGATTTAAATAATTTTCTAAATTATTTATTAATCTTAAAATATCTTCACAAGATATGTTTCCACTCTTCAACCTTTGAAAAATAGTTTTCAAATCACTTTTCTCCCTCGGAAGAAAATTCCCACCCAATTGTTTTACTTTCATTGAAAATCACCAAGTCTTAATATTTTAGATTTTTAAAATAATTTAAATCTCTTTATCCAAATATATATATACTTTAAAACATTTTAAAATAAAAACTATTTAAAACACCTAAAGTAAAAACTATTTAAAACACTTATTTAAAAATATATACTTAAAAACACTTGAAATAAAACTATTTAAAACACTTATTTAAAAATATATACTTATTTCTCATGTAAAACTTAAACCAAACAAATTTTAAAATAAAAGGTATTCTATAAAGTGTAAATATTAAATAATTATCTTTTAAATCAAAATACTAGTAAAACCTTTAAAATAATTTACTTATTTAATTAACTTAATAAATATTTACCTTTTAAAATTTTAAAACCACAAAATAATAATTTCTTTCTAAGCAATCTTTTAAAATCACTTTAAAACCCCTAACTTATACTTGGAAATCTTCCTTTGAAAATATACTTGGCTTTCCAGGGAAATACGCTTTCCTTTCCATACCTAAAAATAAAACCACTATTTATTTTTAAAGTCAATTACCCATTCCTTTATAAATTCCCATGGGAATCTATACTTTCAAATTTCCTCCACTATTTTATTTCACTTTATAAACCAAGTTTATAAATTCCATACTCTTATTCTCCTTTTAAAACACCGTTTCAACATTTAAATAAATTTTCAAATCGATTTCCAGATTTACACCATTTTAAAAATAAATTCCTTTACTCACTCAATTTATTTCAAACTCATTAATTTCGGATTTACTTCTTAATTATGATTTAAAATCTTATTTAAACTGAAAATATCAATTCATACTTTATTTCGAAATTCTTCTTTTAATTCTTCCCAAACCATTTAAAACCTGAATTTAAAAATAAATTATTTAATTTTTAATCAATGCCACTTAAGCCCTTAAAATTCATTTACTTCCATTTATTTATAAGTCTCTTTTTCCATACTCAAGATTTATTTATTAGAATTTAAAAATCAACTTTTATTCCTTTTCAAAATTCATTCCTTTAATTTATTTGAATTTACTGTAATTATTTTACTTAAAAATTTCCTTTTTTATTACCTTTAAAAATCTAAACTTATATATACCATTTTTCTTAATACCAATATATATATTCAACCAAACCATAGCATTCAGTAAATTCCAATTCCCAATAAAATCAATCTAATCCATCACAGATTATCACATAAACCGCATCGCTGAATATAAAATAAATTCAACGTTTTGAGGAATCCAGTTGGATCCCTCCAACCTGTTTCCTTGCATCCACAAACGTTAGCACAACAATTTAAAATACCAATCCCGCTTCAAGGCGGGATATCGTGGTATATAGGGTCATCCGCTATTATGCGTGGCGCATAGGATCTCATCCACTATATAATGCGAGAGTTCAATCACTTCAATATATGTATATATATTACTATATATAATATACCACATCCAATCAATTCAATCAATCAATCAATAATTTAAATTTAACTATTTAAATTTAAATGGAAATCCAAATGAGTGAGAGTAACTCACCTTTGCTTTTTATTTGCAATCCACTTGATCTTGACTTGGTTTCTTCATGACTTAGACCTTGTATAAACATTTATATGATTTATTAAAATTTGAAGTAAATCGAATAGTAAATTAATTTAATTAATTAGTAATTTAATTCTAAACTGATTCCCTTATAAAAATATTTTCGGTTACTAAAATAATTGAATGAGTTAATAAAATAAGTTAATCGCCAAAATCCCTTATTTTTAGTAAAATTAAAATGTGTATGTGTAAACTTACTTTTTCTCCTTTGAAACTATATATGTACACTTATAAAATAATCGATATAGATTTCAAAATCTAATTTTATATAAATTCCTATATTTTCCAAGATCCTATATGTGTGTATATGTATATATATACTTATTTTCTATACTAAAATGTGTATATACACTACTATATATTTATACATAAAATTCTGTTTATTATTTTTTTCTTGTAAATAATAACAAAAATTACTTTACTATAGATTATCTTTTAATTCTTTTTTTAACTCGAATACATACAATATACATATAAATCCTTTGAATTGAGAAAATAATTTATTTCCTAAATTTTACTGCAAACTTATACTATATATGTATATAAAAACTGCTGCACCTCACCTGATCCCAGCTGCCGTGAATGGCATGCCGAAAATCGAAGTTGCTTGAATCCCTAACTCACCAATCCACCCTTCGAGCAAGCCGAACAACAAGCTAAGGTGAGCGCCTCTCTTCGCACGGCGCCTCTGACATCGCTACCCACCATGACGTCATCGTAACACGCTTCGGTTCCTCGTCAACAGACGCCACTCGATTCACTGCCCAGCCCTTGCAGCTCCAATCGCCTTCTGAACTTCGATGGTCCTTCCTTCTTGATCGATCGCACGATCGTTCGTCCAGTCTTTCTCTTTTTTTATTTCGCAAATCGATACGATCGGCTCTGGTGAGGAGGAAAAGATGAAGAGGGGTTCGACATCTATTTCTTTCTAAAGTTTCCATATTTTTTCTTCCGAATTTGATTTATTTCTTTTGATTTTTCTTAAGGAAGATGGATTTTTCTATTTTATTTTTCCTTTTAAAATATGAAGAAAAAAAACACCTGTAAGCAATTTAAAATGGCAGGGGAACACATGTTTATCAGGTGAAGACGTGTAGTAAGTCATAAAAACATTATTTTGTCCATAAAATATATATCAAATTTTAAATTCAAATTTTAAACTGTAACAAACGGGATTTTCGACTTTCGAAAATCGACATTAATATGTCCATTGTATCAACTGCCGAGCAATCGAAGGCCGGAAAACCGAATTGTTAGGGTTAAAGAAGAAGAGGTAGAAGAAGAAAGAAAGAAGAAGCAACATAAACAATATCATAATCTCACAATCGCAGCGGAACAACATATAATAGATAAATGAATACCTTTAAAACAAAGAATTATATCAGTTATTACATTACATCACATTACATTACATCATCAGAGTTTACAACAACAAACAGCGGAAAAGAAATACTATATACTAGTTGATACGCCACGCCATCGAGCTTGCTCCTGATCTCCACAGCAACTCCTGAATTCCAGAATGACCTGATAACCTGACTCTAGACTGCCCGTGCAGAAATTGTTGGGCACCCAGAGTTTAGGAAGGGAACAATAAACTCCAGGTCAGTCATGGGACTAGTGTGAGAACTTAAAACAGTTATTTATCTTTAAAAACAAATAAAGAAATATTTTAAAATAGATCCGCAATGCTTTTATAAAATGTAACTACCATAAGGCCTCCCGCACACACACACAATGCAAACGCAGAATTGGAGGAGATTTCTCCTTATGATAGTCAAACATGCTTGATACGCAAATTTCTTTGATAGTGCAAAGTGGAAAACATTTCGAAAGTATAATATAAATCTTAGCCAACATAGACATTTCGAACTATGCCTACTATAGCTACCATCTAAACAGTGGTGACCACCATAAGTAAATGGAATATATATCGGGAGCCAATTCGATCAAATTTGAAATATAGGGTTTTGAATCGACTATTTAAATTAAAAATTCACTTAAACCGATTTCTACGCGTTTTAGCTTGCCCCGGACAAACCGTAAATCCGATTGACACGAAATTTGAAATCTTGCAATAATATAACATTACGGATCTAATGAAACTCGTTTCGTCGAAATCCGAGACTGTTTGAAAAACGGCTATTTTTACTCGTCAATTAAATATTAAGATATTCAATTTCCACAAATTAACTTTAAATTCAATTTTAAAAGTTCTATAACATCATTCTAACTCCAATATGATTAAATACAACTTTATAAGTCATTTTCAATCACATTAAAGCCAATATCCAATTATTTCTGTAATTTCAACTATTAAATAATTGATTCAATTATCTAACTAAATCTAGATATTCGAAATAAAAATTTATTCGACTTACAAATTTTACTTGTTAATATTTAAAATCAATTGAATATACGAATTTCAAATGACAGAAATTCTGGGTCGTTTCAAACTTCTCCCCTTAAAAGAATTTCGTCCTCGAAATTGACAAGTAAGAAAAAGTTACAGAATCCATTAACTTTTCCAAAATCCATAGTTAAACTTCTTACAATAACTTTACTAAGTTTTCAAATCATACTTAGTTATCTTTTCAAAACCAACTATATCGTTTAACTTTTCACTCCAAAATCAAAGTTGTAGTTTTCAAAAATTCCCAATTTTCTCAAAAATATTCTAACGCCTTAAATTTTTGAAATTTTTTGCCGGCGTCTCCTTTGCGTGGCTAGCTTGGTACGACTACAAAATGGCACCATGACCCCCAGATTTCAAAAAGAAAAGAAAAAGCCCGGTGGCTGGACAAGAAAATCATCAAATTTCATACTGAAATTCAAATACATACCTTTTGTCCAGCAATTCAATTTTTTATCTTCGAAATTGAAATCCCAATTTCCTTTAATCCACCTGTATATCCTACTAACCATAATATCCATTTTCATTCAATCTCACATTATCAATTTCATTTGAATTCAGTTTACAATTTCAATTCTATTTGGATTCAATTTACCTTCTGAATATTGAATTTTATCAATTATTTTTCATTCACAACTGATTCATCTTGCTATTTTAAATTAGTTTCTTTTACTAATTCATTACAAGTTCTAACTCATTTCATCTAGCACAATTCAAATTGGTTTTCGATATTCAGTTTTTCAATTTCAGTTTTTATTCTATTGTTCGTTCCCAAACACAATTCATTTCAACCCATATTAAAATTTTCATTTCTTCAATTAGTTTTACTTACTAATTTTATTTTAATACTTAGCTTCATTTGATCCAACTTGACAAATTTTCAATTTACTTGCAATTGTAAATTCATTCATTCATTAATTTATTTCCATAACTATTTTTATCAGATTCCAGAGTCTTTCCAACATTTCAAAGCCATTTTTTGAAATCAATTCAAATTATCCTTTGAATTTCAAAACCCAACCCAGTTTGCAAACAACTTTCATTTAAAATCATTTGGCAGCAATCCCTCCTTTGAAAACCCGAAAATGAACACCGATGATGCTGCAGTCATCACTGAAGTTATTTTCCAGCGACCGAAAAGAGTTTAGAGCTTTTATCCCTCCAAAAACATTTTTCCAAACCCTGGAAAACCATTTTCAAACTCAAAAAGGAATTTAATCTTTTCCAAATTGCAAACTCTTTCAAAACATTTCCAAATATTCCTCTGGAATTTTACTTCAAATTACAAATCACATTTACAATTTATATTCTCCAATTTGATTTGTATGTGAATTTATTTCTTAATTTTGGAGTTACGATTTCAATTTCTTTTTCAACATTAATGATAATAATTTAATATCATCACTTTCTAGCAACCAAACAATCATATATTATAATAATTCACAGAATTTTTTTCTCTTTTATATATGAAAATAGTTTACGTAAAATTATTTCATTTACCCTATTTTTAAAACGATATCGTTTTGAATTTGTTCTGTACAAGTGTTTGGAGATTCCTATCAATAACGTTAATTACTCGTATTAACCAGAATCCATATACCACTCAACAAACCAATCAACCAAATATAAAACAATTTTTTTATATTCAGTAACAAATACACACTCATATCTATTATCACACTCACACTCATTCTAGAGTACTGTTGACTCTATCTCTAATGAGTAACACCCAACAGAGCCAAGGTTGTCGCTTAACCAATTGCTCTGATACCAAATGTAACAAATGGGATTTTAGACTTTCGAAAATCGACATTAATATGTCCACTGTATCAACTGCCGAGCAATCGAAGGCCGGAAAACCGAATTGTTAGGGTTAAAGAAGAAGAGGTAGAAGAAGAAAGAAAGAAGAAGCTACATAAACAATATCAGAATCTCACAATCGCAGTGGAACAACATATAATAGATAAATTAATATCTTTAAAACAAAGAACTATATCAGTTATTACATTACATCACATTATATTACATCATCAGAGTTTACAACAACAAACAGCGGAAAAGAAATACTATATACTAGTTGATACGCCACCCATCCAGCTTGCTCCTGATCTCCACAACAACTCCTGAATTCTAGAATGACCAGATAACCTGACTCTAGACTGCCCGTGTAGAAATTGGTGGGCACCCAGAGTTTAGGAAGGAAACAATAAACCCCAGGTCAGTCATGAGACTGGTGTAAGAACTTAAAACAGTTATTTATCTTTGAAAACAAACAAAGAAATATTTTAAAATAGATCCGCAATGCTTTTAGAAAATGTAACTACCATAAGGCCTCCCGCACACACACACAATGCAAACGCAGAATCGGAGGAGATTTCTCCTTATGATAGTCAAACATGCTTGATACACAAATTTCTTTGATATTATCATTATAAATGCATAGTGGAAAACATTTCGAAAGTATAATATAAATCTTAGATAACGTAGACATTTCGAACTATGCCTACTATAGCTACCATCTAAATAGTGGTGACCACCATAAGTAAATGGCAGGTTCTACAACTAAAATCGTACAACGTGCATATTGGAGTTTGGATTTCCAACAAATGGTCAGGCCAAGTAACTTCCCATTGCCACATGGGTACGCCTCTGGAGAGACTTCCCGAGAACCTAACCGGATCTCTGCCAACACAAGGCCGGGTTACCTCTGCAAAGGTAGGTAACTACTGACACGAGTATGCCATCCTCCGGTTGTAAACAACCTTTATCCGAGGATCCTCAACCAACAACAATCACAAAGTCATATATATTTGCGACATTCACATAAGTTAAGTATCTGGGCTCCATAACATGATACCACTTCTTTCCAGAAGGAAATGCACATACCCTAAGGGGCACTATTCCCTATAACCTTGCTGCATCTTTCCTGTTTTGACCATTACCGGGGTGTGAGGTCCGACGAAGTCTCGTCCACAAAGCTACGCTTTATACAAAAGCTACGCTTTGATCAACAAATGATCAGCAGCACTTCGTATGCCACATTTCCAAATTGGAAATGTATTACTAGTAACCATCAACTACATAACCTCTAAGCTCGTACGTCTCAGAGAAGGGTGTTAAGCTAAGAGAATAAATCCTCCGCCACCAACAGAAATGTATTTGACAGAAACCAGCTTTACATCTCAAATTGTAACGTCAGACACACATCCATATATGTCCGTTCCGGGATCGAATGGAACCGAAGGCACTCCCAAAGAAGCCCTTGCAATCTGGATATTCACTAATCACGTCCGTAATTCCCATCACAAAGGCTGATAAAACCTCTATATCGGAGATCAGCCGATGTAGAGACATTCGACGGTAATCCTTCCGTTTCAGAAAATATCCGGTCTTCAACACCGGTCTTCAAATGCTATCCATTACGACGTATCACTATTCGGAATGGGATTCATGACCCAAAGGTCCTCTCCCGGCTAAACTGAATAACGAGCGCTTATTTTAAAATAAGTGTAGCATTCAAATTCAAGCAAATCACAACAAATACCCATTTAAAGGTAAATATTTATAGTCGGTTATTTAAAATAGATATGTACAACATCACCAGATTCCAAATAATTTTCCAAATGATTTATTTTCCAAAAATATCTTTACAAGATATATTTTTCCATACTTCAACCATTTGGAAACAAATTTCAAATCATTTTCCTTACGCGGAAACACTTCCAAATATTTATTCATTTTCACTGCAAATCCGCCGAGTTCAAATACTTTAAAATAATTTATAACTCTTATCCAAAATATAACTGGAAAACACTTTGAAATAAAACTATTTTTCTTTAAATACTTTACTTAAAATATTAGTTGTAAAAAAATATTATACCAATATTACATATAACTTAAGTCCAAACTAATTTTAAAAATAAAATTAGTAGATAGAGTATAACTATTTAAATAACTTTTTTGTAAAACAATTATTGATTAAATCTTAGAAATAATCATTTCTATATCAACTTAATAAAATCTTTACTTAAAGGATTTAAAATAATTTAAGAAGTTAATTTCTCCAAAGTATCCTTTTCAAAACCAATTCTAGAATTTTATATATATATATATATTTCAAAGCTATCCAAAAATTTTATTCGGCTTTCCAGGGAGAATACACTTTCATTTTCAAAATGGTTCATTTAAACCAATTAAATAAATCCTTACCGATTTATTTTAAATTTACGTTCCAAATTCGTAAATTTATTTCCACATTTCAAAAATAAATCAATGTTTATTTTTAAACAAATTTCCCTTTCCTTTATAAATTCTATGGTGAATTCAAATTTCCAAATATCCACTGATATACCATTTTAAAATTGATTTCAAATATTCACTTTCAATTTATCTTTAAAAGATATAATCTCGAAACATTTCGCTTCATATTGGAAAAAATTTCCATACTTATTTGATAATAAGTAATTCACAAATCTATTTATTTTCAACATTTGGAAAATATTCAATATACTTAAATCACAATTAAGTATATATTTTATTCTTTAAGGAAAACATTTTCTTAAACACATTCATTTGAGTCAAAACGAATGTTGTGTAAAACATCGTTACGACAACCCAAAATCACTAGTATAGGGATTCAAAATTAAGATAGATATATAAATCCCAATACTATATAAAACATTTCCTTTCGAAAATCATTTACTATAACAACAGTGTTATAGTCCACCGTTCCCTTTTATTTCTCGAAAACATCTATTTCAACAATGAATTTTGAAATCATTGGTTTCGATACTTAATACATTTTAAAACACCTTTAAATCGTTTTAATTCTATTTAAAATATCACTTCCCCAAAACATTTCTTTAATATATTATTCACTGCCCAAAATCGTGAATCTACTTCGTTAACCAAATTCAACGTTTCTACACATTTTATTTTAAAGGATTATCCACTGTCCAAAATCGTGGATATATCTCCTTTAATAAGCTATAATAATTAACTTATCAAAATAAGTCGATTTCGGATTTATAAAACAATGTCTATAAATTCCATTTATATTCTATAACAACTTCAACTTATAAAATCACTTTATTAACAAATTCTATCCATATCCCATTTACACGCCAAAATCCAAATTATAAGCAAATTACTTATATTTCTCTATTTACAAATTCATTCATTTTATAACTTCACAAATAGTAGATTCTATTCTTTTTATAAAATCTATTTATAACATCATTTTAAAACATCTTTAAAACTCTTTTAAAATTCCATCATTTTGATTTATAAATCCAATTATTTTTTAAATCTTATATATAAAGCTTTTATAATAAATTCAAAAATCACCATTTAAATTATTTTATAAAATAATCAATTTCATATTTTCAGAAATCACCTTTCAACTATATTTCTCAAAACATCATAATTTTTAATAAAAACTTTCAACCTGAATTTTCAAAAATCAAATATTTATTTATTTCCGGTATCTAACAATACCAAAATTATATTCGGCTAAATTTTAGCCTTCCATGATTTCAATCACAAAGATAATCACACAGAGATTATAAATAAATCAACACGCAACATTGAAAAAATTCAATTATTTGAGGAATCCAATTGGATCCCTCCAACCTGTTTCCCTACATCCACAGATGTTAGCACAATGCCAATCTCGTTTCAAGACGGAATATCGCGGTACATGGGTTTAAAAAAAATATTATCCGCTATTATGCGGCGCAATATTGTCTCATCCGCTATATAATGCGGGAAATCAACTCCAAGTACATATATAATACCAATTCCACTTCAAGGTGGAATATCGCGGTACATATTTTTAATATAATAACCTCTGCTTAATATACGGCGTATAGGGTCTATTTCAATACAACAGACAACAATTTATCATCCAAGCATACAATCAACACAATCAAGCAATTTTAAATCTAACTATTGAAAATTTTAAATCAAAACAAAATTGGATTGAGTGAGAAGTTCTCACCTTGCTTCCAATAACAGTTGTAGTGTTTTATTTCGAATAAAATTAAACGCGCGTTTAATTTTACCCACAATTCACGCTAGCTCAAATCAACTCTAATCCAGCTCCATTGCGTAGTGCTCGCCATACGATTCCAACGCAAGTCGTTTCGTGCGAAACGGACCTCGTATCAAAAAGTTATAATATTTCAAAGTTTACACAATTTTATAAATAAAATAATTTACAATTTATTTTAATTTTAACCTTAAAAAATCTAGGCCGCACGTTTCTTTCCCCTAAATCTTGGCCGTGCTTTACCTTCTCCTTCCCCATCAGGTTTTGCACGCAAATGATAACCCACACCGTCGTTCTTGCTTCAATTAACGCGACCACCACCTTCACTTCCACGACGATCGGGTGCTAACGCCTCGAAGCTCGAAGCAAGCTCCACCTTCGGCCTGAGTATGGTCAAGCTCGGCCCCTCCCCTTTGTTGGAGAACATGCGAGACCAACGGCCGTTCGATCACGATTTGCCGATGATCTATAGCGTATTTTTCGATCTCCACCGTTGGATTTGCTTGTCGTGCCGAGCTCTACAGGTTTGTAGTTGAACGTTTTACGAATCGATTTACGGATTTGAAGAAAATTGAGGGAGAAGGAGATGAATTTTCGACCAAAGGAATGGGAGGTGGTGGCTGAAGCTTCTAGGGTTAGGGTTTGTGTAAAATGAAATGATAGAGGTGCTTTTATAAAAAATATCGAAACACTATTCATGCCGAAATTTTTCGAACTCCAAACGAAGCATGCCGCCTGGCGTTTATAATGTTTTACCCCTATTCCGAACGCAATGGAATATATATCGGGATCCAATTCGATCAAATTTGGAAGATAGGTTTTTAAATCGACTATTTAAATTAAAAATTCACTTAAACCAATTTCTACGCGTTTTAGCTTGCCCCAGACAAACCGTAAATCCGATTGACACGAAATTTGAAATCTTGCAATTATATAACATTACGGATCCAATGAAACTGATTTCGTCGAAATCCGAGAATGTTTGAAAAATGGCTATTTTTACTCGTCAATTAAATATTAAAATATCCAATTTCCACAAATTAACTTTAAATTCATTTTTAAAAGTTCTATAACATCATTCTAACTCCAATATGATTAAATACAACTTTATAAGTCATTTTCAATCACATTAAATCCAATTTCCAATTATTTCTATAATTTCAAATATTAAATAATCGATTTAATTGTCCAATTAAATTTAGATATTCGAAATAAAAATTTATTCGACTTGCAAATTTTACTTGTTAATATTTAAAATCAATTAAATATATGAATTTCAAATGACAGAAATTCTGGATCGTTACAAAATCGTCTCGATAAATGCCACTCAAAATTTTGACCTCCTATCGAGGCGTGCCGGTAGGCGTTTATAATGTTAAACCCCTATTCCGAATTCAATGGAAAAGGTTTCGAGTCCAAATTAGATCGTGCAGAGAAGATAGCTTTTTGGACCCAGTTATTAATTAATTTCGATATTGATTTCAGCGCGTTTATCTGCCGTACTGTCACACGACAACTCCAAACACTACGAAAATTGAAATCCGATAATAATACAGTATTATGGATCTAATGGAACTGGTTTCGTCGGATTCTAAGACTGTGCCTCATTGAAATGACCCTCAAAATTTTACCTTAATTTTTCAAGGATTTTTTTTTTCAATCAATTATCCAGGATCCAAATTTCTACTAATATAAATATATCAGTGTATTCATAAAGATATGCACATACATATGAGGATGCAGGTGTCCCTCTTGTTTAAATCAGAGTTATGGTAACAAGAGCATATTCTATTTGATTTGAATTTGAATCAATCTACCTATAATTAATTTTCATATTCTTTTTGATATTTGTAATATATGAGTAGATCCTGCTCATACTTATTCACAATAATTTTGATCATTCTAACTATGATTTACTAATAATTTATCTTGGCCAGACAATCCAAGAATACATGGCCTTTTCATAGTATAGTTCAAATGCTTGATATTTGTTTAAGGCCAGAAAATGATATTTATATTTATCATTTTCAACTTATGGTTTTCTTTGAAACTCACCTGTTCTTGACTCAATCAATAAGACACACTATGTGTTGATCATTTGCATTCTAGTTTCTGAGTTTTCTGTCACTAGGGTACTGGAGTTGAAAGTGTTTAAAAAAAAGTGACGCAATCTCTGGATTTTGAGTGAACCAGGGCTTGAATGCAGGGCGCTCCCTGGTTTGATAATACAAACCAGTCATAGTGCATATTTGTCTATAGTATTTGAAAGAGAGTTTTGGTATAAACACTTGCTAAATGAACAAAGGGTTATGAAATGCATTTTACTATCAAAATACAGACCAACATGATCAACCAAGACTCCATTCTCTTGAAGCTAGTTAACTCTTGTGACTGTGTCAACCAGATACTCCAACAATGTCAATTGAAATGCCATTCATTAGCCAAGTACTTGAATCCTTTTTAAGATATATACACTTCTCAAAACAACTCACAAATGGACTTGAACTCTTTTACAAAATATTTCAATGAAAAGTAACTAAATATTTAAAAGAATATTCCATGTTAAAACCAGATTTTACCCCAAAACTTAATGCTTTAAAATGGCTCAAGATTGACTAATACATAATATAGGTTATGTAAGACAATTGCTCATATATATATATATTTTCCAGATTTTCATAGGTAATAATTTAAGCTTATTTTCTTGTTCACAACTCAGATAATCCTTCAGTTCTCAAACCTTAACACATAACAAAGTTCAACAGAAACCACTAGCTTGACATAACAAGTTCATTACATAACAGGAAATTTAAAACACAAACTTTCATGAATACATGCAGATAAATCATCCTATGTTCTTATTAAAAACTAGCAAGCATGCTCATTCATTCTTTCTCATTAGCCATAACTTTCCTTCCTACTTAGGTCCTGCATTCCCTAAAAGAGCATTAGTGGCTGCCTCATTTTAAAACGAGACACCCCCATATGCCATGAGCAAACAAGGGTCAGATCTATGATCTGGTGTGAGCAACAACAATATATCCATAACATTAAGCAAATAGGTGATACATGAGTACTGGCTTGTTGCTTATGCAATTTATTTAATCAACTATTTTACCATGTTTCAGATAAATTTTGTGCAAGTATGATAACTTCATCATTCAACCATGTACACATACATAATTATGCAGACATGCACATTAATCAGTAGCATATAGATGCACTGGAACAACCATGGTTCCAATCCAACCAATCTAGGAAATACTTGTGTTCCTATTTCATCGTTTATGGGTTGTTTATATATCAATTTAAATCCTAGCCTCGTCTGCTATCAAGGAATCACAGGGACACATTGCAATGAACTAATTCACATCATTGCACAAAGATCTCAGGGCTTGAACAAACCATGTGCCAACTTGCATACTTCAAATATGACAAGCATTCCAGCAGCCTTCTTGGCTCCCTATCCCTAGTTTATTTACTAATTGTATTTGTTTAATCCAATCGTCAGATAGCTAAGTGAACATGTCACTGTGTACATGAAACACCCCATACATCTTGCAAGCTTATTTTTCAAAAGCAAGCAAATAATCATTTTCAAGGACATAGCCATCAGATGTCTTGACTTTAAATCAAATATAAGAATAGTTATAACGGAGAATAGAGACATGGCATGTTAAGTTATTATGATTTGCAAGTAACTATGGTTAAACCAGATTCAAGATCTAGCTTAATCATAGTTTTTAACTTGTGGGTTTGCTACATGGTTAGGGGCTCAGCACATAAAGATCTCTGTTGCACCCCTAATTCCTTTTTTCTTAAGCCTCAACACTTATACAAAGTATAATGCAGCTCATATTATTTTCTCTATTGAAATTTTCATGCCATAGTTCCATAACAGTTGTAAGTACTCTTCCCATAATTTCAAGGTTTTGTGCCTTAGCTTTTTTTCTTTTTAAGTATAACCAAACAGTGGCATGAACAACCATAATAAACATCATATCAGATCAAAACCATCCAGAGAACTTCCATAAGATATCCAATAAGACTATGTTCAGCAAAACCAGAAATATGCAAATAACAACATAAAATTTTGGCTGCCTCATATCATGACTTAATGCCATGAATTTAGTGAGATTACTCACCTAAGTACTTCCTTCTATTTGATCCAGAAAACCCTTGAATGATTTTCCTTCCTTTTAAATATTTTCTTCCTTTCTTATTTTTAAGTATCTCGGGTAAATGATTTTCTGGCCATAACTTCTTATTTATATGAATATTTTTCACTACGGTTTTATCAAGATAAAATTCCATTTTTGTCCTGTCTAACATCAGGCATTTTGCATTTTGTATTTTCACATTTCCCATCCTTAATACCTCGGGCTACATTAGTTGGTTATGGTCAGTGCTTTCCTCTTTTTGCTTTTCAGAAAATGGCTATTTTTGAATACCTCTCCACTTGCTAAAGTCATGTTAAAAGTGTAACTTGGCTATATTTTAATCATTTATTCATTTCTGGAAATCCTCTTTTCTATTTTTTACCTATACATACATGCTTACTTGTATTGTGTCTCATGTCATTTTGATGTTATTTTTCTCACTTAGCTTAAACATATTTCTACTCAAAAAAAGTATACATGTGTGTGTGTGTATATATATATATATATATATTTATTTATTTAATTTTCCTTGCTTCATAGAAAAGTGTATATATATACATATATTTCATATTTATAACTTGGTTAGGTCTGGGTTAAAAATCCAGTGTTTTAAGCAAGAATTTACTTTCTTACTCAAATAAAATATTTTCTGCCTTTCATTTCAAATTAATTCATATGACCCAGAGATAAAATATCTACACCTGGGTTAATAATTCACGTTTCACAATCATATTTGAAATGCTTCCTTTCCCTATTTTTTTTCCAGGAATTTTGGATCCTTCCTTGTGCCATTTCCAGTGTGCACGTGCACACATATCCTTGCACATTATTCAATCTCAGAAATTCCCTCATAATTAAATCTAATTATTTCAAAACTAAATTATTTCATTAAAATATTTTTTCTCAAAATTCTGGGGTATTACACTCGTAAGGCTATTTTTAAATATCGATTTAAACGATATAAATTCAAAACTGAACAACTCACTTTCAAATTCAATTTTAAAAATTCTATTACCTTCAGTATTATCAATATGAATTTTCTAAGCCTTTAAATATTTTTAACAAGCCTGGAGCATCCAAATTCAACAATTTTCCCAGTTTCCAATTATTAAATTCAATATTTAAATTATCCAATAAATAGCGATATTTGAAATTCAAGTTAAACATTAGCTTTTAAATACTTAAAATTAATTAAATATTCCAATTTAAAATATCTAAAATTTTTGGGTCGTTGCAATTCCTCATCATGAAAGAAATCCAAACTATTCCTATACAAACTCGTTAAATGTGAAAAACTAAGATTTCCACTCACAAATAGTTTCCTGCTTTCTTTGGATCTGATTTACGCACTTTCTTAACTCTCCTTTAGGTTTCTTCTTTTTGAATATACGACCATTACATTGTATATAAATTAGATTTAGAATTCAGATATTGGGGATGAATAAGAATAGAAAAATGTATAATGTATATGTATGTATGTATATATATATATACACCTATTAACTTTTCCCTTGAAATTGAATTCTTGAATCTAATTGAGAAAGAGAACTGACAAAGTTTCACTAGCCTTCCAAATATTTTTGTAAATAGAAGTGCAAGGGCTAGCCTCTTATTTATACTAGTCGAAACACGTCTAGATCGTATGATTTAACTCAGTTTAAAATAATAAAATCTAGACTGTTCATGGTCTAAACAAACTCTAGCTGCCGTATATTTATCGGTAGACCGCTCCTCCCTGGGCGGTCACCACTAATGGTCGACCAACCTTAGTGAAGGGATCGATTTTCCAAAACCTCCTTGAATTATTTCCCTAAATTATTTACTTATTACCCGATTTTAATGTTAACATTAATAGTTTGTTAACATTAATTCTTAAAATAAAATTTTCTACTAACGTTATAAATTTTGTTTACTTTTAACCCATATTAAATTTAGATACGCTTGAATTATGTTAAATTTGAAAGCTTCAAACATCAATAACTTTTCCGTTTGAAATCCGATCGCTAAATTTTATATATAAAAGTTGGTTAGAAAATCAGCACGAACGCAATGGTGTAACTTACATGGATAAATTCCGATATTTATAAAATTTCTATTTTTAGCCTTAATTAATTTCTTATTAATTTTACGGGGTGTTACAAAGATAGAAGCATTCGTTAACGACCTCTTTAACTTTTGAAATAACCCTTCACACTTATAAATCCATATGAATCTCTCATTATTCCTGGTTAACTTAGTCAAGGGTGCTTCTATACATGAGAAATTCTTAATGACGGCCAATCCCAGAAACTTCTTATCCCTATAACCTCTCCAGTCTCTTCCAATTTCTAATGGTATCTATCTTTAATGGATCCATCACTAATCTATTCTCCGAAATAACATGACCAAGAAACTTAATTTCCCTTCTCTAAAAATGATAATTGGAAAACTTTGCCTACAATTTGTGATGTCACAATATCTATAACACCAACCTAAGATGGACTTCATGATCTTTCTCATTCTTAGAATATATGAAAATATCATCGACGAAGACAACCATAGATCCATCCAACTGGTCGCGAAAAATTTGGTTTAAAGATCATCAAAGGGTTTTAGGGCACTGGTCAGTCTAAAAGGCATGACTAGCCACTCATATGAACCATACCTTATTCTAGACATAGTCAATGGAAACTATCCCAGCTACCCTCTATTGATGGAATTCCATTATCAAATCTAGCTATGGGAATACTCTTGGTCCATTTAGCTGATCAAATAACTTATCTATCATAGGAAATGGATGAAGATTCTTTATTGTCAACTCATTCTCAACTTCCAGTAATCGTTATACATTCATAAAGATCCATCTGATGGATGCTCCCCATGGTGAATTACTAGGTCTATTGAAACTCTTATGCTTAAGATCCACTAGTTGCTTCTTCAATCCCTCCATCTCCTTGGGCTGCATTTTTCTAGGTGGTCCACTTAAAAATTATGCCCTCGACATCAAGTCTATAAGGAATTTAATCGCTCTTCTAAGTGATAATCCTATTATTGGTTCAAAATCAATAGCAAATTCTTGAACTACTAGTACTATACTAATCTCATCCTCTTGATCCTCCATTTACACAACATCAATCTTGACTTCTCTTTCGTTACGTCCAATGCTACCATGATCTTTGCTCCACCCTTTGGATTCCACAAAATAGTAATTTTATTGCCACAATAGATCCTAGCATCATTAACCACTGACAAATCCATACCAAAATTACTTCATCCTCTATAAATTTAAACATGTATGGTTTACAAACAAACAAATATCCATATAGATCGAACTCAAGTTAGTGCATCTTATCCGAAAGTGGCATGTCCACCAATCAGATTAACCACGTGCAAGGACATTATCAAATAGTTAGTATCTAATCCTAACCTATCAATCAAATATTTTGAAATGAAAAAGCTTGTAGCGCTAGTGCCATACAGAAGTCTAACTAATATAATGAAAATCAAAATCATAGCTTCTAGCATACCCTTTCCTTTTTCATCAGCGATCTGTCTATTTGATGGTCCTTTCGAAGCATAAACCTTTACCTTCTTCAACTCAAAGTAATCTCTCTACTTATGGCCAAGCTTATTATAGTTAAAGCACTCATTTTCATGGTGACACTTGTTTCAACAATTGTAACATTCCACCTAAGCATTATCAATCAATTTCTTCTACTTGGGTTGTCTTAGTTGAACATGCTTCTTATTCTTCTTTAATTTCATGTTCTTTTCCTGGGAGAATTGTTTCTTTCATTTCTAGGTTGTTAAGTAACTTGTCTACCTAAGACTAAATGCCGCTTACCTATCATTTCATATCTTAATGACGTTTCAGCTATCGCTTCAAATGGATTTCCTATCTGAGAAAGTAGTTTGTTTCTAAAGTCGACATTCATTTCCAATTGTCAATTAAACAATGCTAGTCCATACTTTAAAAGTATTAAACTCATTTACATAATTAGTCAGTAATAAATTCTTTTTGGTTAGATCTATAAATTTTTCAAGTAGACATGCCTTTTTGGATTTGGGAATAAAATAGGCTCTAAGTAGATCTTTAAATTCTTGCCAAGTTATTCTTCTTCTACTATTGCTACCGTAATGGCATCGTAGCGGTCCAAAGCACTACATTGGCAAGATGCCGGTCTCCTTTTCTCTTGGTTTGTTAAGCCTAAATCTTTGAAGATCCTTTCACAAGATCTCAATTGGGTATAAACACTTAATGCACCATAATTTCTCGAGAATGGCTTTCCTCCCAAACATGTAGTCATTACTGAGCCTTATAAATTCTAATATAGGATTCAATGCTATAGAAACACCATATCTTAAACATGTCTCATAACTTTCATAGATTGGTCTATTGTTAATAGGATGCTTGGATTTTCTGACGCACTTCCTTGATCATTGGGTGATTCACGAGATACACCTATTCTAGGTCTGCCAGGTCCAACTATTTATAAATAACATTTATAACTTACTAGATAAAATATCGATAATATTTTTACTTATCTCAAAAATTTAAGTAACAATTAGGTGTATATCACAAACACAAACATAAATGTATCCTACTTTTTTTTCCCTTAGAACAATAACTTTAACTCGTATATTACATATACGAGTTATTTCCAACTCTACTCAGGTTATACTGACTTGGTAACAACCTATGTTGGACTTTTTATATGGTCAAATATGTTCCAATTCTTGATTTACTCAATTCCAACTTAACCTTAGTTCGAATAACAGTTTGTGATCCCTCGCTCCAATGATCAAATTATTAGATAGAGTTCATCGCTCGATAACATTATTAAAAGGCATGGAAGGAGCGATCTCTCGTATACACTACTTTTGTTTAACATGGATATGTTTCAATACTTAAATGCATCTTAAATAATATGTACCATGTATAAATGCAAAGTAATGTACACGAGGTCTATAATTGAATAATTCAAATATCAAAACAAATATAAATAAATAAATGACACCCGTATTAATATCACAATGGAAATGGTAATAATATATGTATGTATTTATGTATATAAATCATAATATGTTAGATATATGGACTACTCAAAATACATCATTATAAACTCAACAAACTCTGTACAATCCAAAAACTGCCTACTTCTTTAACGGCCTGATTTTTCGACGCTCGAAAATCGACATCAATACGGCCACTGTATCAAATGTCGAACAATCGAATGCTGAAAAACTGAACCATTAGTGTTTAAGAAGAAGGAGGTAGAAGAAGAGATAGAAACAACATCAGAATTTCACAAATGCATCGAAACAATATATAATAGATAAATGACTAATCTTTAAATCAAAAAGATCTATATTTATTTATAATATTACATCATCAGAGTACAACCAAATTCATAGCATGCAACTGGATAGTTATCATAACCTGTCCTCACAGAACTGACTATGCAGTTAATCATACACAGCGGAATATTCATCAAATACGTGTGATACGTCTCGCCATCTAGCTCGTCTCTTAAGCTCCACAACATCCTTCCTGTATTCTATAATACTTGGTCTAACCCGAGCATTATAGCGAAGTAATACCCGAGTCTGTCTGGAGTACCAGAGTGAGAAAACACACTCAATTAGATTATTAAAATTTCAAAACGCTTTGAAATCAAGGGTATCTCGTAAGACCATGCCACAAATAAACATTCGGGTTTTTACCTTACGATAACCAAAACATTTCTTATTAAATCCTCTTATATTACATTAGTGTCTATATACAAATACTTATTCAAATAGCCGAAATTGTTACATTCATTAAATTTTAGCAATACTAGGTTCTACAAACAAAACCGTAAAGGCACATAGGGAGAATGGATTTCCATCAATGGCAAGGCTACTAGGGTACCGTCCGTCACAGTACGTGGTCTAGATCACCGTACCGAGGATCCACCATGATCCCCTGCATCACAAGACCGAAGCTACCACTTACTGGGTAGACCTAATAAGATTACCCCACGGTTGGGATCAGTAACCGCTCACGCAAAGCTATTGAACCTATTACTTACGTTCAATGCAAATATTCTATATATTCCTTATATTTAATTTCACTTCACCACTTAAGCTATTGAACCTATTTTTATTCAACTCAAATTTTTAATTCCATTATGAATTCAATTTACCTTTCATTTTTAAATATTGAATTCAATTCATTTCAAACCATATTTAATTTGTCATGTCTTTAATTGGTTTCACTTACGTATTCATTTTAAATTCCAAAAAAAAATTATTTTCAAACCTCATTTACTTTTAGTCCACCACGAACCAATTCTTCAACTTTACTTAACCTAATTTAAATTGAATTCGAGTATTTAGTTCAAGTTCCATTTACTTACAATTTAAATTAAATATCATTCCAATTTTTCGTTTTAAATTTCATTTACAAGTTTAATTAATTTGTTTTACTTACTAATTTTATTTGAATACTTTGCTTTATTTGGTCCAACTTGACTAATTTTCCATTTCACTTAATTTAACTCAATTCAAATATTTAGTTTCAATCCAAATTATAAGCTTCGATAAGTTTTCCAACTTATTTACATTCCATTCATAATCTCTTGAATTTTACTTCATTTAATTGACTTACTTTACTAACTTATTTTATTGTCACATTTACTTTAATTTAACTCTTCTTTAAGTTAAATTTTTCTGTTCTAGAAAATCTCAAATTTTACTAGTTATCAAACTATTTATATTTTATAAACATTTTTAATTAAACTTCCAGAGTTTAAACAATTACTTAAGTATTTCAATTTTTGAAATCAAGTGTATCCTAAAATCCTTTAGTATATCCAATATTCCTTTGTATTTCAAAAATCAAAACAGTTTTACCAAACTAAAACTTCAACATTTCAAAATCATTTTTGAAATCAATTATGTACATAATTCAATTACATATCAAGTTTTTCTTTGAATTTTAAAACCAACCCAGTTTTGCAAACAACTCCAATTTAAACAAATTTGGTAGCAATTTTTCCTTTGAAAACTTGAAAATGAATCTCAATGATGCTGCAGTCATCATCGAAATTATTTTCTAGCGACCAAAAAGAGTTCAATTCTTTTTTTCTTTCCAAAAACATTTTCAAATATTTTGATTCCAAATCCCACCAGATTTCATATCCAATTCAAAAATATTTCCGAATAATATTCCTATTATTCCTCCAATTTTTTTGAAAATCATTTTCAAACTCAAAAGGAATTAAATTACCCAATTTCAAACTTCAAAACCTTCCAATCTATATTCAAATATTACTCTTGAATTTTATCCCATTTTAATTATAAATCACATTTACAATTCACGCAAAGAAATCCCATTTGTATATGAATTTATTTCTTAGCTTTAAGTTATGATTTTCAATTCAAATTTCCTAACAGCAATGATAATAACCTAATATTATCACTTCCTAACAACCAAACAACCACATACTATAATAATTTGTAAAAATTATTTCTTTTATGCAAAAATAATTTGGGTAAAATTATTTCATTTACCCTATTTAAAAACAATACTATGTCGGTTTATCTTATTTAACAGTTTAGAAACTCCTATAGATGACATAGCGTCCCACATATCAACTAGAATTCATAAACACTCAATCGATAAGTCCACACAATATAAAAACAATTTCTTCTTTATATTCACTAACAAATACGCGCTCATATCTATTAATACACTCAAACTCATTCCAGAGTAGCACGGACTCCATTCTATGAGTAATCCCCACCAGAGTCAAGGTTCTCGCTTAACCTTCAGCTCCATACCAAGTCTAATGACACAATTTTTCAATGCCCGAAAATCGACATCAATACGTCCACTGTATCAAATGCCGAACAATTGAATGTCGAAAAACCGAACCATTATGGTATAAGAAGGAGGAGGTAGAAGAAGAAATAGAAACAACATCAGAATCTCACAAACGCAGCAGAACAATATATAATAGACAAATGATCAATCTTTAAATCAAAAAGAACTATATCTATTGATAATATTACATCATCAGAGTACAACCAAATTCATAGCACACAACCGGACAATCATCATAACCTGTCCTCACAGAACTGACTGTGCAGTTAATCATACACAGTGGAATGTTCATCAAATACGTATGATGCGTCTCACCATCCAGCTCGTCACCTAAGCTCCATAGCATCCTTTCTGTATTCTATAATACTCGGTCTAACCGGAGCATTATAGCGGAATAACACCCGAGTCATTCTGGAATACCAGAGTGAGAAAACACATTCAATTGGATTATTAAAGTTTCAAAATTCTTTCAAATCAAGGGTATCTCGTAAGACCACGCCACAAATAAACATGTCAAGTTTTTACCTTACGATAACCAAAACATTTCTTATTAAATCCTCTAATATTATAGTAGTGTCTACATACAAATACTTATTCAAATAGCCGAAATTATTACATTCATTAAATTCCAGCAATACTAGGTTCTACAAACAAAACCGTAAAAGCACGTAGGGAGAATGGATTTCCATCAATGGCAGGGCTATTGGGGTACCGCCCATCACAGTACGTAGTGTAGATCACCGTACCGAGGATCCACCCCGATCCTCTACATCACAAGACCGAAGCTACCCTTTACTATATAATCCGAATAAGATCACCCCGCGGTTGGGATCAGCAACCGCCCACACAGCCGAAATAATGGAACATCTAGACAAGGATGACCTTACCCTAATTGGTTGCTAGCCACTTAGCCTTGCGTGCACCTCCCTTGTTTTAGCCATTCCTGATTGATGAGGCTCGAGGCTTTGCGTTACTTTTTTTAGCACACATTCACTTAGAATGCTCATCGTCCTCCCAACGATGTTCTAAAAGCATTCATCCATACAAGTCCATTTCGGGTCCGAACAGAACCAAATGCACTACTCCTACTACATCCATTTTGGAATCATCCTCAAGATTAGTAGCGATTGGCCCTTGCATTTCATTGCTCCACCTTCGACTCCAAGGTCTTGTCTTCCTCACGAAAATTTTCAAACTGGATCGAAGTTGTTTTCGGGAAATTAATCCGATCCCGGTCTCTTCGAAACAATCAACGTATTGGTCAATATTGATAGTCGGTTATTTAACTATCATATAACATTCACAATCAACCATCAGTATTAATAATTTTCCAAAATGATTTATTATTCAAAATATCTTCGCAAGATGTCTTTCTACATTTCAATCCTTTGAAACAGTTTCCAAATCACTTTCTCTTGCAAAATAAATTTATAAATATTGTTTATTCCACTGAAATCACCAAGTCTAAATACTTTAGATTTTAAAATAATTTTAAATCACTTTATCCAAAAATATATACTTCAAAATACTAAAAATAAAACTAGTTAAAACACTTTATTTAAAATACTAGTTATGAAATATGTAATAATTTCTCATGTAAGCTTAAGCCAAAACTAATTTTTAAAATAAACTATTAAATAGAATATAGATATTTAATAACCAACCCTTAAATCAATTACTTTTAAAATACTTTACTTAAAAAGTTAACGTAATAAATATTTACTTTTAAAAATTTTAAGACCACTAAATAATAATTTCTTCTAAACATTCTTTTAAAACCACCTTTAAAACACTAACTCATACATAGAAATCATTCTGCGAAAATATACTTGGCTTTTTAGGGAAATACACTTTCCTTTCCACACCTTTAAAAATAAACCACTATTTATTTTTAAACAAATCACCATTTTCTTATAAATTCCTATCCTGAATTTATACTTACAGATTATCCTCTGATATCTTATTTCACCTTATAAACCCAATTTATGAATTCCATACTCTCATTTCCCTTTTGAAACACCATTTCAAACACTTAATAAATTTTCAATCGATTTCCAAAATTTATTCCATTTAAAAATAATTTTCTTTACTTACTCAATTTTTATTTCAAAACTCATTAATTTCAGATTTGCTTCTATATTTATGATTTAAATATCTTATTTTAAACTGAAAATACCAATTTTATACTTTTTCCAAAATTCTTCTTTATCTTTCCCAAACTATTTTAAACCTTGAATTTTAAAAACAAAATCCTTTATTCCTTTAAATAACATCACTAAGCTTAAAATTTAATTTATTATCATTATTCAAAAATCTCTTTTCCCATACCCGAATTTGTTTACTAGAATCTAAAAATCAACTTTGCTCCTTAGTTCCGTTCTTTAAATTTATCCAAATTAGTTAAAATTATTTTACTTGAAAATTCTCTTTTTATTTTTATTCAAAATCTAACCTTTATATTTTTGATAACTTAAAATTCCAAAATATACTCAGCCAAGCATAACATTCAATAATTTCAATTACCAACATAATCTATCACAGATTATCAATAAATCACATCACGAAATATGAAAACAATTTCTAATTTTTTATTTTGAGAAATCCAGTCGGATCCTCCGACCTGTTTTTTCACCTGCATCCACAGATGTTAGCACAATATAATAATACCTATTCCACTTCCAGGTGGAATATCGTGGTATATGTGGTCATCCGCTATTATGCGGGGCGTATAGGGTCTCATCCGCTATATAATGCGGCAAATCAATCATTCCAATATATATATATATATATATATATATATATATATGCTACTATATATAGTATCACATCCAAATGGATAATACATCATCAATTCAAGCAATTCAACCAATAATTAAAATTTAACTATTTAAATTTTATAAGGTAATCCAAATGAGTGAGATCAACTCACCTTTTATTTTTGTTTACGATCCATTTCCATTCCGCCTTGTTTCTCGATTTTTGACCTTGTAGAAACATCGTGCATATGGCTTATTAATATTTGAACCGATCGAACAATTAATTACTTATTTAACTTAACTAACACCTAGGTTTTAAACTAATATTTTCCTTTAAAAAAATCCTTTAGTAACTTAAAATGGCCAAATAGGTTAATAAAACAAAAAAAAATCATCAAATCCATTATTTTTAAAATTTTAACTAGTAAGTTAAAATGTGTATATGTATATTTTATTTTCATTTTTGACAACATATAAAAATAATCTATATAAGTCTAAAAATCAAATTTTCTATATAAACCCTTATATATATTCTATTCCAAAATCTTATATAAATTTTCTATACATACATACATACATACATACATACATACATATATATAAATTTAAACTCTGCAAATCTAAAACTAGACAACAAACATTCTTTACTGTAAATTTATATGTTTTCTTTTTTTCTTTTCTATTCCCATATTCAAATACCTACATTTGTGTGTGTGTATATAATAAATTTAATAATAAAAATCAAAAGGCTTATACCTTACTGAAAACCTGGCCTTCCCATTACTGACGAACTACCCCAAAATGACAATGACTTCGAGTTGCAACTCCCCTTTATCCATCACTGCGCTCAAGCATCTCACCGCTCTCCACACCACCTCCAGATCGAATGCGCCACCATTCCCCATCGCCCTATGCGAACGACGCGATGCCATGACCTGACCTAAATCGAGCTGCTATGCGACACAATTAAAAACTCCCCCATCCTCGCACGCGCGAATTACTCGAATTGGTTCAACGAGTTCTTTTATTTAGAGGAATGACCACCATTGTTTTTTTATATTTCGAATGAATTCGATTACGGCTGCAAAGGAGTTGCGAAAGATTTAAATGAATTCAAACCCGATTTGGAAATGAGAAGGATGTGGGTTTGAATTAGTTTTTGTTTTGTTTGCCATTATTATTGTTTCTGTTGATTTGAATTTCCCAAGGAAGATGATCGGCCATGATTTTGGTTTTGAAAGAGAATCGATTTATTTTTTTTAAAAGAAGGTGCGTGTGAAATTAAATAGAATAAAAGAAACACGTGTAATAAATTTCTTTACGTGTCCGCATAAATTTGCAACAGTTCCAACGCAATTATATTATTTATTTAAATTTAAGATTTCAACTTTAAATTATCTTGAAAACGAAGCCTAAAATCTCGAACTCCTATAGAGGCATGCCGCTAAGCGTTTATAATGTTATACCCCTATTTCGAAAGCGATGGAAAAGGTTTCGAGGCCTAACTCGATCGCATGGAGAAGATAGCTTTTTGGACCAGATATTGTATTGAATTTTCGATATAAATTTCAGTGTGTTTATATCTCGTACGCTCACACGATAACTCCAAACACTACAAAAATTGAAATCTGATAATAATACATTATTACGGATCCGATGGAACTGGTTTCATTGAATTCTGAGACTGTGTCTCAGAAGACTATTTTTAAATATCGATTTAAATGATATAATTTTAAAATTGAACCAATCACCTTCTTATTCAATTTTAACAAATTAACTATCTTCGGTATTATCAATATAAATTTTACAAGCCTTCAAATTATTTTTAACAGGCTTAGAATTTCAGATTCAACAATTTACCCAATTTTCAATTGTTTAATTCAACAATTTAATTACCAAATACTTAGTGAAATTTGAAATTCAAGTTAAAAATTAACCTTTAAATATTTAAAGTCAATTAAATATCCAATTTAAAATATTTAAAATTCCAGGTCGTCACAACTTCAAACATTCATATAACCATTCTTCTTGCAACCATTCTTAAAACACATCCACGGATTCTAAAATCATCTCAACTCCATTATCTCTCTAAATGAATTGAACAGTGTTGCAGATCTTGACTTGTAGGCAATGGTTTCTAAACTCAGACATGGTAGTACTCTAAATAAAATATATGATATGTATAACATCCCCTATGGACTGCCTAACAAGAAAGCCGCCTGATGTCTATAGATAGATATCATGAAATCATAACTCCTTAGTCTAAGCCAAGGAATTGTCATTCATGTAACTAACCTTTAGTCAGCCTAGGTATCTAGCTATAAGTGTAATAGTGCAACAATAACAACATAAAAAAGTGGTGTCGGGTACACACACATGACATATCAAATCAGACACATTGATGTCATTCACACCATAGAAAATACCACCCACAAATCATTTTCACAAATCAATGATAAAACACGTGTCACAATTCTATTTATCGTGACTCACAACTATAGCTATAATTAACTGGGATGTCATAATCTTTCCACACTATAGTTGCTTTTATTGTATAAATTCAAATTGCCATTTCAAATTATTCATTTTATAAGGTCGGCATTTCTAGTTTTATTTATGAGAGTGTTATATCATACTCTCTTTTATGATTCCCGTCAGGATTACATGTTGATAAATCTCCTCTATAGTTTTACCCTTAACATATACTATCTGCCTCAGCAAGTCATTGTAGTCTTTTTCTTCTATAGACTTTCGATCAATTGTGGTGGCCTCCACACGATCCTTTTATTTCTCAATCCTCTTGGTATCTAAAGACATGGTAGGTCTTATTGGTGCAAAATTCCACTTTAGATCTCCATCTGTTAATGCTATATCTCTTCGCTTGCACCATATCTTCAAAAATCTGTAGTTTCTTTTTTCTTCTTGGTAAAAAATTGTTTGGACACAGTGATGAGGGATAAAGTCATTATGATTTGGGTTGCGAGCCTCGAATCAATCCGGTAGGAGGTTATTAGCAGTCTTGTAGTTAATATCCTATACTATTCTTGTCAAATGTAAACTTATTTCTTTCAAAAACATTTGACTTCCTAAAACATCATTATTTTCCAAAATGATGTTATATAACAAATAAATGTCATGTATATTCATTTCAATTTATCAAGCAATAATGTGTTCAAAACATTTCAATTCGACATGACTAATCACATATTTATATCGATGTTAATGAGATATAATAAATTTTCATATAATATCATGGAAGAAGCTCACATCATAGTCCTATACTTATATTTCTAAACTAGAAATGCATTCAAAATCACCTAAATTCATTCAAAGCAAACAATTCATCCATTTACAGTTTATTCATCCATTTAACTTGCATTTATTCATACCATAATTCACATATTATACAAAGCCAAGTGTTATTTATTTTATTCAATTTCATCAAATAAGTTTTCAATCGTTTATATAATAACATGAGTATACAACCTATCATGGGTGAACTAGTAACATTCAATTACCTGCATCAAAATTAAACAAATCTTCTATTTACCCTACTTTAAACTTATATCTCATATTTCGCAAAATATAAATATACTTATGCTATCCAAAATACTTACATATATCTGGGCATTCCTTCTTTACAATCATGTATAATTCTTTTTAACTTATTACTATTCAATACCATTTTATATTCAAATCAAAATCATATACTTTACTTTGTATATTAAATGAATTTCAAATTTATTTATAAATATTTTTACTATCATTTCGAACAATTCTATGAAACTCATTTATAGAAAAGCTTATATATTTTAATCACACATCTCTTATAGTTTAAATTCAAGTTATTTTTAAAATAAATTATCTTCATTTCATAAGACCCTTTCTGGTTTTGAAACTCAAACAAAAATATTCATATTACACACACATATATCTAGGATTTTTAATTTAAATCTCATTACTTTGATACTTTCAATTGAAATAATTCAAATGGAAAATTCAAATTCCATTATTTCCAAAATAGTTCAAAATCCTTTTGAAAACCTTTCTTGTAATAAAATTCCAAAAAATTCTTTTTCAAAGAATTTAAAATATAAAAATCTCCTTTATTTCTTTAAATTCATATATTTCAAACAAACTTGAATAAATATTCAAGCTTTTACATTTCTAAACTATTCCTTTATTTTAAAGTTAAAAAAATATATACACAAATTCGAAGTAATCGAACTTTAAATACTAAAATTTATAAAGTAATAAATAATACAATGCTCTTGTTTTGGATTTATAACTCATAAATAAACTTAAAATTCATTTCCAATCCATACATGGCTGGATTTAAAAATTAAATTATCATCCTATCTATCCTTAAACAAGTCTTAAGGCATTGAAGTAGGGAAAAAGAAGCAAGAAAGAAGAAAAGCTAGAAAACGAAGAAAAAAATAATATCTAGCAAAGGTTTAGGACTTACTACCATGAAATTTTACCACCGTCTGTGGCTTGGGCGGCCTAACGATCGTCACAATGTTTTGGAAAATAATGCCTAGAATCTCGTTTATTCTAGTTGTCGCTTTTTGGCATTCGAAGGAAAATTTGTTTGAGCATCCTACCCTTCCTTCTTCACATCTCCTTTGACATATACAATGACATATATGCAATATTAACTTTGTATCTAGGGTTTATAAACCTAGAAAAGTAATTTTAATAATTATACCCATTATTAAACGATTAAGGAAACTGTATTCACATATATGCTTTGTTTGATGAAAGAGTTAGGCACTAATTATGTAGATGACTAAAGAAGAGGACTACATAGATGATTTCTCGCTTTAAGGAGGGAGAAGAGGAAGGAATATGAAGGTATTTATATAGGTTTAGGAAGGAAACTTATGGTTTAAGGAATTATAGAAGTTAAAATATACTAATTATAAACATAACTATAAAAAAATGTGGTCCAATGAAATTTAATTTCATATTTTAAAATCCTTAACCTTCTTATACACCGAACCATCTTGGAATACCCATTTAAAAACCCACTTAACGCTTTTTGTCCACATTTTATTTTATTATTATAATGATTTTTGTTTTTGAAAAATATTACTTTGCATTTCAGCAATTTTAAAATAGTCATTTTATTTCCTAAAATAATTCAAATATTTTCAAATAATATTTATTTTTCCAAAATAAATTTCCACATAACTTTTAGATTTTTACAACACAAATCAACTTCAAATTTGAGTTTTTAAATATTTGTTTTTCAAATAAATCCCAAATCACTTTCATTGAACTAAATCCTATAAAATACCCAAAATTATTTTCTAAATCTATTTATATATTTTCTTAACATTTTATCATGTTAAAATAATTTTCCAATATTAAGCTCCATTTGTGACTCAAATCTGTTCAATTTAAATTTCAAAAATTCATTTATTCATCAAAATTCCAAATTAAAAACTTAAAAATATATATATTATTGTAATTATTAATAATGGTATTACACCAAAAAATTGGCGTAACACCCATGAGGCTAACTGTGATAAACTAAAACCAAAACATCACAACTAAGCATGGCATAGTTGGCAATGACCAAAGAATGGCATTAAGAACAAGTTTATCATTCGAGTTAGATGTAAGGCGAAGTTGTTGAAGATGGATTTACAATGGCACTGAGCCTTTGTTGTTAAATATTTGAAAGTCCGGCTATTTTCTTGGAATATGATATTCGAGATCCCTTAAGGTCACTTGAAATGAAACATTTGAGAGTTCTTAAGATCACTTGGAGTATACATTCGAAAATCCATGTGGCATTTTGGAATAAAATACTCAAAGGCTCATGCCATATATTCAAAGGAGATAGAGAAGACAAGTATCAAATTCATGCAATGGTCCATTAAGCATGTTAATAGGCTAGGCGATTGGTCCTTTTATTTGAAGTCCAATGTTCGTATGTGATAGTGTAATGATCAACCTTTTTTGACGGTTTAAATCGATGGTAAATCACACATCAGACTTAAACCATACAAAAGGATAGACTGTTATTGAGGTAAATAAGAAAAAGAGAAAGGAATAAAACAAATACAGAATCTCGCAGCGGAATAAAAAAATATAATAATCAAATAACAGTTCATGAAGCTATTTTATAAATACATTTAGTTATTCTTTTACAATACAAAAATCAGAGTTACATAAAATACGAATAAATAGATAAATGCAGCGGAACAACAAGATGTAGTGGAATAAATATAATAAATACTAATAGCACAAATCTTCATCTTTGTCCTCTAGAAATAAGGTCTTCAACCCTGAAATGCTCAAGCTGACCCGAGCGAATTGAAAAGACAAAACACTTGAGTTAGAACTAAAAGATCTTATGTAAGTTAAATCAAAGGTAATTAAATATGAATGGAACAACGTTAGAGATGTTTATGGGGTTTGACATCTCCTATCCAGTGTTTAACGTGCATGTAGTAACTTAAGAGATGTTGGGGATTCCCATCTTCTAAGGATCCGTTAAACTATCTATTATGTAGTACAATAATAATGTCTACAATAAAGTAAAGTATTAAAATAGCGTTAAGGCATTACCCATATCACCCTTAACACATATTTAGATATTCTCATAGTCCATACACTACCGTAATTCCACCGTAAACTGGAGGGCTATCAAAGGGCACTCCGTAAGTACGGTACAAAACAAACTCGTAGAAGGTGCTCTAGTGCATATGAACACGACACTCGAGGTAATGCCAAGGTAGATATACCAATTGCGGATCTAGACTGGTGGTACCGCATGGCAGCTACTACCGCACACCTTGGAACACACACCCATAATCAAAATCAAGGGGTGGCCACCAAATCAATTATAAAGCAATAGATATGGTATCGAAGAAATGTGTCTGATAGGAGGAATGACCTCACTTGGCCCGGCGTGGCTCCTATTTAAGTTGCATCTAAGCTGACTCACTGGAGTCAAGGTCACGTCATACTTCATACATATATCGTTCGCCAAACCATCCTACTTCATTTCTGGAATCTTGACCATGTACATAGTTGTTAAAGTAGTTTTCGGTATTGGCAGAGAGTATGACAATATCCGATGCCGGTCTCTTTAACAATCAAATGCTTATTACACATTAGATGGTTCTTTTACATTTCAAAAAGTCAATTTACAATTTATATCAAAATATCATATTCAATTTCAAATCATATCATTTCAAATCACATTCACTTTCAAAAATCACATCCACTTTCAAAATCATATTTACTCAAATATGTCATTTCACAAAAGGTATCAGTTTCAAATTTCAGCTTAGGTTGTATCATCATCAAGGATTTAAGTATAAACATTTTAACTTTACACAGTTTGAAATTTTAGAAAACAGTTTAGGTAATTATAAATTGTTTATATAATTTTGAAATAGTTTAAATTGTAAAAATAGTTTAAATAGATTTAAATTTTATTTAATTATATTTTTAAAATGATTTAAATAAATTAAATATAGATTAGATAAATTTAAATTACATTAAGTAGATTTTTAAATAGATTAAATAAATTTAAAATAAATTTAATAGATTTAAATTATATTAAATAGATTTAAAATAGATTAAATAAGTTAAATCAGTTTAAATAGGTAAAATAGATTAAATTGTATTAAATAGGTTATAATAGATTAAATAAATTTAAATAGTTTTAAATTGATTAAAATAGTTTAAATTAATTTAAAATAGATTTCAAAGCTATATCCAAACATTTCAATAACTCAATCCGATAAATTCATTTATATTTGCCACTACAACTTTGAAATTTCAATTTAAATCCTTTGAACAATTCATTTAAGTCAATTCCAATTTCAGCATCAACACTTGGATTATCGAAAATATTTCGGTTTGTATAAATCAATTTCTTTTCCAAAATACCAGTTAACTGAATTCAAATTTTAAAGATTCAATAATCATTTAATTTAACCAATCTGGTGTCCGTTTATAATTTTCTACCTAGGGTCAAGTGATATGGATATTTATCATTTCAATCTGCAATTTAAATTTTTGCAGTTATATATCATTTCAAACCGCAATCCCGAATTAAATAAAATCCATAAAATCGCTCGAGTGTATCATTTCAATCCATGACGATTTTTCCAAATCTATAGATCATTCGCTTATGTATCATTTCAACCCATAGGGAACTTGCAGTATTAACACATAGTCATCCAATATCAAAAATGAAACACCCATCACAATCATCATCCAAATCAATCAATAACATCAATAGATAACTGATAATCGATTGTAGGTATTATTTAAGAATTTTAAATTCAATATTAAATTGAACGATGATTAAACGCAATAAAAATCAAATTTAACTAGAATGACAATTAAAACATACCAAACATCAATCAGTTAATTTTTAATGACCTATAAATTAAATTTAACTAATATAAGATAATTTAGTAATTGTGAGTGGGCTAAAACACTGACGTTTGATTTGAAGTCGAATTAAAATCCAATTTAGGGTCCAAATTCAAATAGTCTCAGAATTCATCCAAACTAGCATCACAATGTTCGAAATTTCAATACGATCGCAATGAAAGAGACATCGCGTAAATCGGACCTCGTATGCAAAAGTTATGCTAGTTAGAACGTTTGAATATGAAAACTAAAAAAAACAAGACAAATGCCACGATGTCATCATGTTCGTTCACCCAGGAATCCTAGCCTTATCTTCACACGCATGAGGCCGGAGCCGCCATCTCCTTTGCAATTTGCGCTGCTGTCACTATCGTCCATCACCAGATCCAGTCACGCCGCTTTGTTCCCTGACTCTTACCGATCCCACGCATCCATCACGACCAAATCCTGCAGCCTAGGTCGACGCCGCCGATGAGATGAACGCCCCCCGCCCTTCTTGCGCTGATTTCGACCAACCCTGACACCCTTAGTACAAACGAACACCACCATGGCGACCTGCTTGACACCAGCTTCCCGATGCCACTCCCCGTTCGTCGATCGGACGACGATCCACCATAGGATCGTCAAAATCCTAAAACGAATGGCCGAGGTTCATCCTCAATTTCTAGACAAATGGGGATTTGGAATAGAAAATGAATTATTGCAGTGGATTATGCTTATTGAGTGCTTCGAAATGGTATATAACTTAATAGGGTTTGGAGGAGTCTGAATTTCGATTTGATTTTGGTTTGCAATTGGATTTGGAATTGGTTTTGGTTTGTCTGCCATTGGAAAGAGAGAAGCATATAGATTTTACATACAGACAAATGGAATAAGAAATAGTTAGGGTTTATAATTGGCTATATATAGGCAGATCAGAAATAGAAATAAATGGACTGGATTGGTTTGGGTTTGAACAACAAATGACCTGAAAGTCCGTTTCGCTTCCGAAACGAAAGTGGGTCATCCTATATATCAAAATAGATGTTTTCGATATTTTCAAATTCAATGGAATAGGTTTCAAGTCCTAATTCCATTATACGAAGAAGTTAGCTTTAAAATCAGCTTATTTCAAATTAATATCAATTAAATTGATTTCTACGTGTTTCAAGCTCATACAATCGAACGACAAGTTCAATCGCTCCGAAACTTGAAATCCTATAATAATTCACTGTTATGCATTCGATGAAACTGGTTTCGTCAAAATCCAAGATAGTTGTCGAAATGGCTATATTTCAAATTAATTTTAATAAATTAATCTTAAATTAATTTAGTCACTTTTCAGTTTGAATTTAATAATTTACAATTACTATCATTTTGGATTACTTACTAATTACAATCCTTTTAAAACAAAGTTCTATATCAATTTATTATTGAATATTTCACAATTTATAGTGTTTAATTTCAATTTCAATAAATTCAGTAAATTATAAATTAAATTCCCAGTAAATTCATTTATTTGACTTTCCATCTTATTATACAATCAATTCTTACCTTATGGATATAATTATCATGGTTTATATCTTATTAAACTAATATTCTCCAATTTCTTCTTTATTTACATTAACGTAATATTTAATTACATTTAATTGCAATAAATCCATTTATTATAATTTAAATTCCAATAATTTGATTAACTTGATTTCAAAGCTTTCTATTCAACCCTTCATTGTTCTGTGCATACATTTAACATTGGTTTCTATCTAATTACATTAATATTCCACGGTCATTGTCTTAATCCGTTTTTAACACTATATTAATTTCATTCATTGCAATTGATTTCCAATTAAATTTAACTAACTAAATAAATATGTAGTATATAATAATTGTTACCATTAACTTTTGATCACACTTATAAGTTTATTATTTACAAACAAATGTTACAATTGCTTGCATAACACTGATTTTATCCAATTATCATTAACTATATACTAATTTATTAATTAATTCAATATTTACATTTGTTTTCTTACATTCAATTTATAGCTAAGTATAACATTTAAATTTCTTCAATTGATTGGAATTTCATTCAAATTGTTAATAATTAACTTAAATTAATATTATTTCATTTCATTTTAGTCATTATTTCATTAGTATATCACAAATTTTTATTTCTCTCAATATTATACCACAAAATCTTATTAAATTAATTAATATAATTATCGAAAATTACGGTCGTTGCACTCTCCCCCACTCAAAACTTTTCGTCCTCGAAAAGGGAAAAGAAGGAATCAAGTAATCAATATATCTTATTCAAAATGCTAGATCTATAACAAATAAATTTACAAAATTAAATAATTTAAATAAGATATATCAATTTATAACGCTTAAATCCTTTATATTCAAGTTAACAAAAGTTTGGAAAACGTTTCAGCAGATTTTTCTAAGTCCAAAATTCACGAAAAATTTCGACAGAGTCTCCTTTGTACGGAGAGGCCTGAGAGAAATAATAATACCATTAATAACAATATATATCATATTTTTTCAAAATAATATCCCAACCATGGGAAAAATAATATAATATCGCTAGAAAACCATAATCCAAGAACATACCTATTTGTCGGGCAAATAACGCATATTTTATGAAACCAAAAGCCGTAGCAATTGCTTCCATAACCTGTATTCCACTTATAAAATTTAAAGAAGTTAAAAATTATATAATAGAGAAATATTTAAATTGTTTCAATTTATACCAAACAAAACAACACAACATAACACTAGTCATTTGCAATCAAAATCATCTCACATGAAACCAATGTAATCAATCATTCATTCATATCAAGCAAAACAAGTGGTTTATTCGAGTTTAGACACTTTCAATCATATAGAATGACAAATAAACTGTAAGTATACCATACATTCAACAGTCTTAGATAAAACTCAATAGATTATTCACACATCCTAAACGATTTAAAGCATCACTTCCCAAACATCCATAAGCCAACACAAACAACAATTCAACACATTTTTAAGTTTCCTTCATTTATCCTTCACAGCATTTATTATTCATTTTTTTCTCATTCATAGAATGATTTATTTTCTTTAATTTACATTTATTCCTTACAAAAATTAAATTTCTCATTCATTCATTACTTAATTTCACTTATTTCCATTCAATGCTTAAAAAATTCCTTTTCTCTCATTTTCATATAACGCAAATTTTCTTTCATTACTTTACATTCATTTGATAAGCTATTTCCATTCAATTGTTTATAAAAATCAATGAATTCATTAAGTATTTCATATATTTTATTATGGTTTAGTTCATATTTATTAATTTGTATACCTGATTTCCATTAGACATTAATATCATAAATGCATAAGTTCATAGTTAAGTTCCTTACCCTTTTTCATCCTTTCTTATATAATGTCATTGAATATAAAATCCATTTTATAAATCATTTCAACTTTTCTGAAGTTATAATCATTTACTTAATATAATACTCATTTTATTATTTACTTTAATTATAAATAGCTTCAAACATTAACTTAATTTTATAATCATTTATTTATAATACTCACTTTTCTATTGCATTTAATTAGCAGAATTTCAATTATAAATTAAGTTTATAATAACTATAATATCAAATTCTTATCTATAAAGTAACTCCATTTCTGAATCTTTTCAATGTTTCTGAAGTTATAGTCTTTGATTTATATATAATACTCATTTTATTTAGAATGGCTCCAATATTAATTCGAGTTTATAATTATTTGTTTACAGTATTCACCTTTTCCATTAAATCTGATTATAAATAGCTTAAAATGTTAACCTAAATTTATAATCATTCTGTTTACATTATTCACTTTTCTATTTCATTTGATTAGTAGCATTTCAACTCTTAACTTAGTTTATAACAATTTATAACATTAGATTCTTATTTATAAAAGTAAGTCTATCGAACACTTCTGCTTTTGATGTTTTACTTGTATAGTATTCTATTATATATTCTTTTTAACATTTCAACTTTTAATATTTTGGTAAAAGATATATATGTTTTAAGAATGAAATTTAATATTACCCAAGTTTCTCTTATTTATTTAGCTAACAAAATGTTCAATAATTAACATTTCTTATTTTCATTTCCTTTTTGTTTACAGTTTTTAAAATTTCAGTTTCTTATCTACTTCATTAATCATTTTAATATAAAATTTGTTATTTCCATTTTACAAGTTTCCAATTATTAATATAGTCAAGATTCGATTCATTACTATAATTTCAATTTCAAATTTATAAAAACTTAAGAATTAAACAACCGGGTTTCATTTCAATTAATTTAAAATAATATATATAATCATATCTTATATATATATATCAAATCATTTTTGGAATTTAAAATCAAGATTAATTTATCAAAACAATTGCGCAGTAAAATTGCCACATGATCTTCCCACTTTGAAACTCAAAAATGGACGTCAATGATGCGTGCATTCATCACCAAAATTATTTTCTAATGACTAAGAGGGGAGTACAAACTTATTTCATCCCAAAATTCCTTTAAAATATTTCTTTCAAATCATATTGAAATATTCATATCAGAAAGTACTTCTAAATACTACAAATATTATATTCCAAAATCTTTTGAAAGAAATCTTCAAAATACCGGAACTTAAGATCTAAAATTTTCCAATTTATATTTATTTTATTTACAACCTCATTTCTCAACCAATATTTATAAATTTCACTGCCTAACAAAAAAATATTACAACCAAATATATCATTATAAAATTATTATTTTATATACAAAAGTATATAATAGGCAAAATTATTCCATTTACCTATATTTCAAAACAAATATTGTGCCAGTCTGCCCTGTTAAGTATTTAGAAATCCTTATCGATGTCATAGCGTCCAATGCACTAACCATAATTTATAAATATAAAACAGAACAAATTAACACAATATAAAAAACTTTTACAACACTAATAAAAACTTTTACAACACTAACAAATATTGGGATCGCTCTATGTATGAATAGGGATCCTTCCCAATTTGGCCCAAGCGGTCCATCCGTTGGGTTTTTAGTGTTTGCCATTACTTTTTGGTGCATCAAATCCCCTTTTGGAATGATCTTGCCTTTACTTTTAAGTTGTAATCCTTGGATATCCTTCGTTGCTATTCAACTATTTGCATGCTACCTCATCCCTTAATTCATTAATTAGATCCAATGATTCTTTCCTCAATTCTTGATTCAGATCGAATGCATATGCAATTCTTCGATGAGAGGGTACCTAAATCTCAACTAGGAGCATTCTTCACACCCATATGTTAACGAATATGGATTATGTCTTTATGTTGTTTTAATATAATTTCTATAGGCCCATAATACCAGAGGCAGCTCTTCTGCTCAGTTTCCTTTTCCTTTGTCTAATGGTTTCTTGAGAATAGTTTTGATTGTTTTATTGGTTCCTCAACGGTGCCATTAGCTTTTGGGACCTACAGATGATTTTTTTTTGATGATTCCATTTCTATTGCAGAATCTAGTGAATTATTCACTTTTAGATTGAGTTCCATTATCTGATATTATCTTTTGTAGGATTTTGAATCTGGTGATGATAATATTGATTACAAACTTGAGTATGTTTCTAGATGTGATATTTGGTAGTTGTTTTGCTTCTACTAATTTAGTGAAATAATCATTGGTCACTACAGCATATTTAGCCCTCTTTAGATATAGGAAGTGATCTTATTAGGTCGATTTCTCAGATGCTGAAAGGCTATGGGCTTGAGATTGAAGTTAACTCACTTGGCGGTAAATGTGGAATTTCAAAGAACTTTTTGCACTTGCATTTTTTCACATATAAAATGGCATGGTTAGTCATTTAAGGCCAATAAAAGCCTTGTCTCATGACCTTCTTAACTAGCTTTATTCCATTAGAATGATCCCTACAAATTCCTTCATGGGCTTCTTTCAATTGTTTTAGTCTACTTTCTAAAATGACACATTTTAGGTAGGGAAGAGAGTATCCCTTCTTATAAAGCACTCCGTCCACCATAAGAAAAGTCAAAGCCTAATGCTTAATCCTTCTTGATCCTTTTTATCGGTTGGTAGTGTTCCATATACAAGGTATTCAACAATAAGGGTCATCTAACTATTCTTATAGTGATTGGTTATCTCTGAATAAGAGAATCTTTATTACGGGATATCATTTTTATCTTCTCTTTCCTCTTCTCTATATGCTAGAGCTTAAGATTTGGTCAATACCATTAATTCTTTCCCTAATTCAATAATTTTTCTTTTATGCTGGGATTTTGCTGATAGCATACTAGAATAATCCGGCCTTTTGGCGCTCCTCGTGAACTGGCTAGTTTGGCTAAAGAATCAACTTGGGAGTTCTTTCCTCTTGGTACTTGGTGTATTGAGAAATCCTCAAATTGGTATAACACCTTCTTTACATATAAGACTCACTTGGCTTTTTTTGTCTAGTATGATTATTTCAACTGATTTATAGTTAGTTGGGAGTCGCCAAAAATTATAATTCTAGGAATTTTTAGTTGTAGGGCCAAATTGAGTCATGCCACCATTGATTCGTTCTCCGCCAATTTATTTGTGGTCGAAAAATCCAATTTCATTGCATAATGTAAGTGATGTCCATCGAGGATTATATTGACATATCCTACCCAGCACCTTATTCATTTGAAGCTCCATCCACAAATAACTTCCTTTAAGTTTTAAATCTTTTTCCTTTTTTGACTGATCTTCGATCAGACTCATACATTCATTAACAAAATCAACTAAAGCTTGACCTTTGATCACTGCTTAAGGAAAGAATTCAAATGTCATATTCACTAAGCTTTATCACCTATTTTACTAATCCTCCAAAGCTTCTGGTTTGCTAAAAACTTGTTTAAGCAGGAAACTGGTCAAAACCTTTATTGGATGTGCTTGAAAATAAGATCTTAGTTTTCATGCTATGAGTATTAAGCAATATGCTAGCTTCTCTATGATAGGATATCTACTCTCTATGTCTTTTAGTCTTTTGCTTACATAATATAGTGGGAACTGAATCTCTTTCTCTTCTTTTATCAATACAGAACTAATTGCATGTTCAGAAACTACCATGTAAAGATAAAGGTTTTCACCTTCCATAAGACTAGACAGGACTGGTGGTTTCTTAAGACGGTCTTTCAAATCCCTAAAAGCATTTGGCTGTCCTCTCCCCATTCGAAGTTTTTTTTCTTAATTACATCGAAGAATAGAATGCCTTTTTCAGTGGCCTTAGAGATGAACCTGTTCAATGTTGCCACTCTTTCATTTAGGCTCATTACATCTTTACTCATCTTAGGCTCTGCCGTGTCCTTGTTAGCCTGAATCTGGTCAGGGTTAGCTTCAGTTCTCATGGCACTGACAAATTATCCGAGGAACTTCCCATACTGAATTCCAAAAGAGCACTTCTATGGTTGTGCTTCATTTGATACTTTCGCAATACCCCAAACATTACCTCAAAATCTTTCAAATGGTTGCTCCTTTCTTGAGATTTGACTAGCATATCATCTTTGTATGCGTCCATATTTCAACCAATCTACTCTTTGAACATCCTATTTACCAACCTATGGTATGTAGCACCAGCATTCTTTAACCCAAACAACATCACTTTACAATAGTAGGTCCCCCAATCTATTAAGAAACTAGTGTTCTCCTTTTCTGGCTTAAACATAGGATTTGATTATAGACGGAATGGGCATCCATAAAAGATAAAAGCCTGTTCCAACTAGTTGCATCAACCAACTTATCTATTCTTGGAAGGGGTAGTAGTCTTTTGGGCATGCCTTGTTTAGACCAGTACAATCAACACACATTCTTCAATTGCCATTGAATTTCTTGACCAACACTGGATTGGTCAACCACTTTGGATAAAGTACCTCTCTAATGAATCCATTCTCAAGAAATTTATTGACCTCCTCTTTTAAAGAATTGAACCAGACTTTACAAAATTACCCATTTTTCTGTCGCATAGGCATTATGCTAGAATCGATATTCAGAGATCCATGACAGCTGGATTTATCCCAACCTTATCTGAATGAGTTCGTGTGAATACATCTTTGCTGGACTATAGGAATTGAATTAGTTTTGCTTTAAGTTTGCTTCCAACTCCTTTCCAACTTTGACTATCTTTGCTGGATCGATTGGATCCAAGCATATCTTTTCGAGATCTTCGGTGGGTTTCATTCGTTCTTTCTCACCTCTACAATCCACTTCAATGATTATTTCCTCACCTTTTATTTCATTCACCACCAGGTTTGTTTCCTTCCTCTTCCTTTTCTTTTCATAAAAATTGAGTTTCTTTAATGCATGCTTAGTTTTATCACTAGACTTTATTTGTTCTTTGGATGATTGGTTTGAAGGACTTATATCCAAAGGCTTATTAATATCATTTTCAGCTAATTTATTTTTCTTCAACTCATTGCAAGAAAGATTGTCTCATTTATATTGCTTAAGAGCAGCAAAATACATTTCTCGTGACCTAAATTGTTCTTCCTTTATTGTCCTCGGCCATTCTTGATTAGGAACTTCACCATCAAGTACTTTGGCAAAATAAAACCATTAACTTCCTCTAAATTTGGTTTCCTAATGAAGGCATTGTAATAGAATGGTTGATCCATGATGATAAAGAAAGTCTCAAACATCTTGGAATTTGGAAAAATCCTCATCTGCACCGGAAACTTTATCTGCCCAATAGGAGTTGATTCTTTGTTGTTGAACCCAAAAATAGGTTCAAAGCTCGATTCACTTCTCCTTCGGAATTCCCATTTGATTAACAGCATGTTTAAAGATCACATTGACCATGCTTCCCATATCCACCAAAATTTTGGAAAGCACCAAGAGTCTTGTTTGTGCAGTAATCATAAGTGGATCATTGTATGAATGATGAACTCCTCCTCTTGATTCTTGTGGAGTGATAGTTAGACCAAGCCTTCGCATTTGATAACTGGAATTCTTGCACAGTAGTTCTTCATGAATGGAGAAAATCCCCTCATTTTCTTCTCGAACATAGTGGTCCCTAGCTCTTTGCTACTCTCAGCTAGATGTGGTCCTCCATGGATCCATCGATTCTATTGAAGGGTGGTATGAATCCGGGTTGATCATCACCTTCCACTAAGTTAGCAGCATTGTTTCAGACTCTTTGGTGGGGATCTTTAGAACGAGTCACTTTTTGCCTATCATTAATAAACTCCTTTATACTCCGCTGAGCGAATCATACAATAAATTATGCCTGCCAAAACACGATATGCATCAGTTTTTTGCCATTCGACTTATGACAAGCACAATAGTCTTTCCCTCTTCTTGGTTTAGGATTGGTCTTAGCTTTATATGAGACTGGGAAATCATCGTCTTCCTTTGTTGTAGCGTATACGTAAGATAACGGTTTGCTCATAACAATGTGATTAGTGTCGAGGTCTTTCTTCCACCTTGGTTTCTTATGGTTGTGGACCCCTTTTTGGCTTGGGCTTTCTTTTTAGCATGAAATATTTTATCCATATGGATGAATTTGTCAACTGGGAAGTGAAAGTCTTGTAAATCTCTACGTCTGTGTACATAGAGCTCCTTTTAGAAATGATTTTGCTAAACCAATCCCGAGTGTACTTCTACCAACTTGTCCCTATATAGTGACGACCCGTAAATTTTCAATAATTAAGTTTGGTTATTTTGTTTAAAATTGAGTAATTAAATTTAGAAGAAACAAAAAATTTATAATTTATAATGAAGCAAACATAAAAAGGAAATGTAGCAATGGTAAATTAAATAAGACTTTATGATTTAATATTTGGAGAAATAAATTTGTGTAACTTTTTAATGAAATAATAAGTGAATTAAAACGTAACAATGCTAATTATGGTTAATATTAATTAATAGGATGAATGAAATGAAAATTAATGAATTTATTTAAATTTGTAAAGTTATAATATAATAAATGGTTTGGTTGGGAAGAATGAACATTCTAACTTAATAAAATAATTCAAATGTTATGGCTTAGTTTTAAATAGAATATAATAAAAATAAATGCAATCAGTGTATTAATGTGTGAAATAATATATAGATTAAGTGCAACTGAATGTAAATTAAGGCGATTATGTTAATGTAAGTTAATTAAAGCTGAATTATGAAAATTGAATGAATTTGCAATAATTAAAAACAATGTAAGAGGATATAACTGGTAATAAATTACTATAAGAAAATAATGTAAAGGTTGAATTAATCAATGAATTAATGATAAATAAATGGTGATGGAATAAAATTAGTGTTACATATGTAGAATAATAACATGGGTTGATAGGTAACAAACTTTTAAATGCAAATAGAAGCAAATAGGTGACAATTAATATAAGTTGTTATTTAATTAATGTGTTAAATAAACTTTGGTAACAAATTACAATAAATCTTAAATTTAACATTTTGTTAATGTAAATATAAATTAACAATAAGTGTAATAAAGTATTAGAAATGTATATTGTTTTTATAAGATAGTATAAAAGAATGTAAACTTGGGATCTACGTATGAAATAATAACCAAAATAAGGGAAATAGTGTTAATGTAAGTAAAGTTGTAACAAATTGGTTTACTAAATCAAATTTGGATATCAATAATGTAATGGTTATGAGAATTAATGCAAGGACTGAAGGTAGGTATGTAATAAATAAATAGAAACGTGAAATTTTTCATAAGTAATAAATTGGAAAAAAGGGAATGGAACTAAGGTTTGGTTTTAAAACCTTAATTTATGTGTGTAATTAACAAGATTTCACATTTGAAACATAGCCATTAATACAAATAAAGATAATTAGGGGTATATAGTGTAATGGAATATAAAACCAATAGTAACTGAGTGTATAGATTAATAATAAACTTAATAAAAGAGTTGAATTGAATCAATCAATTTATTTGGAACTAATTAATTGGTATTCAAATTTATAGTAAATGGGTATATTGTAAGAAACTGAAATTAGATACTACGGTAAACTGGAATTAAGATGAAGTTGAGAATATTAATGTAATAGCCTGAATCCAATGTTAAAAAATTTCCGTTTGATAGCAATGAAGTGAATAACATAATGAAAAGTCAATTAAATAAAATTATTGGAAATTTAATTTATAATTTTGAATATAATGGAATTGAAAATTTGACACTGCAATTGATAGATTAATCAATGATAAATTGACATTTAAATTTGTTTAAATCATTGTAAATGATTTAGAAGTTAAAAATGTTGAAATTTATCAATTATCGAAATAAAATTGAAAATTTGATTTAATTAATTAATTATTAATTTATTTAATTAATGTAAAAATAGCCATTTTGGCCACCGACTCAGATTTCGACGAAACTAGTTTCATCGGATCCGTAACGGTGAATTATTGTAGGGTTTCAAGTTTCGTAGCGATCGGACTTGTCGTTTGATCGTACGGACTCGAAACGCTTTGAAATTTATGAAATTGAAATCAATTTGAAAAATATTGATTTGAGCATAACTTCTTCATACGATAAAATTTGGACTTGAAACTTGTTCCATCGCGTTTAAAATATTTAAAAACATCTATTTTGATATACGGGTTGACCCAAGTTCGTTCCGGAGTCGAAACGGGCTTTTTGGGCCACTTTGGCGTTAGTGCGTAAATCTATCTTATCCATTCATTCAAATGTCAACCCTAACTATATATATCCTGCTATAAGCCCTAGCAGCCTCTGTTCCTCATTTATATACGTTCTATTCTCCTCCTCACTTCAATGGCAGACAAACCCTAATCCAAATTGCAATCCCAAATCAAATCCAATGCTGAAATTTCAAACCTCTCAGAAAAATTCAAAAAAAAATTATATCGAAGCTTTCGATATATGCATCTCAAAACTGAAATTCATTTTCCGATTCGATGCATCATTTGTCCAGAATTTGTGAATCAATTCTCGGTCGTTCATCGCGCGTTGATGAACGTTGTCGAGTCGACGAACCATTTCTGGGTTTTGAAGAGAGAAGGGAGGGGAGTTCATCGACGGTGTTCGTTTGTCGATCTGACAGTTAGATCTACGGTAATAATTCAACTAGGGTTTTATAAAATAGAGGCGGATGCTTGATTTGGGCGAATGCGACCTAGCTCGCATGGTGGCCGTAGCGTAGGGGGAAGAAGGGGAGAACCTTCTGTAGTGGTCGCTGATGGCCACGTGGATGGAGGCGCACGGAAATCACGGTCAACTGCGGTCAAATGTTGTTGAGGTTGGGCTCGGTAATTTCTGAAAGAGGACGTCTCCTGTGATGTCGTGGCAAGTATGAAGTGTGTAAAGTGTTCTTTTTTTTATTTTTAATATTGAAATTCAATCACAATTTTCGCAATATCTTTCACATACGAACACCAATTCACGCACGGTTTTTTTGTTAGGATCGTATTGAAATTCCGAACATTTTCACGCTGATTTGGACGAATTCTGAGACTGTCAAATTTTTGGGTTTAAATTGGATTTAAATTAAATTTAAATTCAAAAGGTGAGTGTTTTAACCTACTCACAACTTCTAAAATTTTCTTATGTTTGTTAAATTTATTTATGATGTGATTTGATATTTATTTACAACCGTTTGGCATATATTTAATCATCATCTCAATTAAATTGCATTTATTTGAATTAAATTGTTATTCGATTTATTATTGCATATAAACTGCCAGTTAAATTAATTTATTATTGAATAATAAACTACCAGTAATTAATTGTTATTTATTGATGTTATTGTTTGTTTCGGATGATGATTGTGATGGATGTATGATCTGTTGATGTATGAATGGATGTTGTATTATATATTATTTTAAACTACAAGCTATTATGCATTTTTATTTCATTTGGGATTGCGGTTTGAAATGATATATAACCGTATTATTTTAAATTGTGGATTGAAATGATAAATATCCGTATCACTTGACCATATCGTAGAAAATTATATACAGACACCGCGGTCTATATATAAAAATATTTTGAAATGATTTCTATGGTTTTGTAAAGAAATATACGGGCTATGTAAATATTGATTTTTAACGTATATAAATGTTAAATTTATTATGGATTCTAGCTATATATAAATATGCTTTGAAATATAAAATAAGCCCAATAATAAGTTTGATTAATTTATATAATATGGTTTAATGAATATTGATTTTGAGAGTATATAAATATTATTTTATATATAGTTGAATGTTTGAATTTAAGCTATGAATAAATTGTGAAATAAAATTTAAGTTTAATAATAGACTTTGATTTTTATTAAAATAAAAGTGAGTAAGCATTTACATTTTATTTTAATATAGAGTGCGTAATGATTTAAATAAATTAAGGTTGGGAGATAAATTGGAGATTTATTTGAAAATGAATTTATTCAGAATTAAACTTTAAAAGGTTGATGTGAAATTTATTTACTTGAAAATTTTAAAAGGTATAATTTTTATAACTTGGTTTTGGTTTTGAGGATTTAAATGAATGTCAATAACTTTAAATGAATATTATCAAGTTAACTTAAATAGAAAGTATATCCTGTTATTTGAAGTTTAAAGGCTTTGCTTTAATGATATTTGATTTATTAAGTAAACATTTCGAATCTAAATAATAGTAATTGAAATTGATATATATGAAATTATCAAAGAAATTGTTTTGAAATGGTGGAATAATTAAAGCTTTGAAATAAATGAATTGACATGGTTTATTGAGAGGTTCAAATCGGTATTTGGGATATATTTGAAAAATTAAAGAAGCTATTTTATTATATAAAGTAATTTAATATGTAAACCATTGAAGTATATTAAGTTATGTTTCAAAGCTATAGATTTCAAGGTATATAGATTTGAAAGTGCTATGATTTCTTGAAAAAGGATATATTTGAAATAAAATGATATCATATTGATTTGGGTCTTAAAATAAAAATGATATCGTATTTATATGGTTTTGAAATGAATATTTTATTCTGGTTTTGAAGTATAATTATTTTAAAATGACCGCGGTGTTATAATAAAGTTTTGTTGTTGAAGAGACCGGGATCGGAAGTTGTCATACTCTCTGCCAACCCCGAAACACTTTAACAACCGTGTACGCGGTGGAGATTCCAGAATTAAGCAGGATGGTGGCGGCGTTTCCTTTGTGGTAAATACGTGGACCCGACTCCCGTAAGTTGGCATAAGGTGGCTAAAACAGGAGCGATTCTCGAGCTAATGAGGTAGCACCTTTGATCGGACACATCCCTTCGATATTATACTTTGACTTTTGGATTGATTCCGTGGCCACTTTTGATTATTTATTTGGGAGAGTGGCTCGAGGTGGGCGGTAGCTGCATACTCCGCGTTACCACCAGCCCGAATGCGTAATTGGTATATCTACCTTGGCACTGCCTAGTTGTGCACTCATAAAGGAGATGTGAATCCAGAGCATCTCTTAAGTTACTGCACTCATATTTATTTCTGTTAATTTAACTCACATAAGATATTTTAGTTCTGACTCGAGTGTTTTGTCTTTTCAATTCGCTCAGGTCAGCCTGAGCATTTCAGGATTCGAAGACTTTAGCTCTGGAGGACGAGGACGAAAATTTATATTACTATTATCTACTATATTATTCCACTACACCATTTTATTCCGCTGCATTGTTATTACCCTTTGGTATGTGAATTCTGATATCTATTGTATAAGAAAAATCAAATGTTTTGTAAAATAGTTTTATGAAATGCATATTGATTATTATATTTTATCGTTCCGCTGCAAGATTCTAGTTTATTTTTTTCTTCTCTGCTTTTTTTATTTACCACATAACAATCCGCCCTTCCGTATGGTTTGAATTGGCACGTTTGTCGATTTAAAGCGTGCGAAAAGGCGGGACGTTACATATGTCATCCCTTTTGCCTTCAGTGTGTTTGTATTGAATCTTCTCATATAATCACCCAATAGCTCCCCGGTCTATGTTTGATATTAGCTTGAATAGTGTAGTCAATAGTAGGGTTTTTACAAACATAGAACTATATTGAGAATTCATAAGAGAATTGCTTCTAGGAATCGATGGCTTTCTCATGGTATTGCTTGTACCACTTGGTTGGGAACTATGGAAAGTAGTAGGGAAATCCTACAGCGCACAGCTCCAAAAGCATTGTATAAATCCATTTGACTTTCAAAGTCCATCAAGTGATCTTTCTATTCAATGGTTTTATATTGTATCTCAAGGATAAAATTTTAACATGGGACGGAATCCTGTGGACATGATCTCTTCTGTGAAGGGAGCTTCTCGGTAGTTATTGTTGACCCTGTCATCGGGAGTTCTTTTTCCTTTAAGATTAAGCATATCCTTTTCCATTTTCTTAGCCATGTCTCTTAGGTAAGCTTCATAACTATGATAATTGCTTCTAACGGGTTTGAATCCCGTCGAGGTTGAACTTCCAGATTGCTCCTTGTATTTCTCTTATAATCTCCCTTAGTAATCTGCCTTACCTTTTTATTCGCCAAAGATCTTGGAGAAAATTTGGTTGCTTTGGCTTGCTGGTGATTTTTCCTCTTCTATGGCATTATAACGAGCTTACTTTTGATTTTGTTCCCAAGCAAAGAGAAATCTAAGCCCCTTCTCAGAGACTCAACCTCATCTCCTCATGTGAGCTTGGTGGTTTTGGAAGATTTTGAGCAAGAATTCCTTTTAAAAGTTCTTTCATCATTGATACTTATTGTTTTAAGCCTTTAATCATAGCTCCGTTGTTAGTAAGTCATGCTAGTTTCGATGGTTTCCCTGGCTCTACATTTCCCAAGTTTAAGTTAGGAACTGCATTCTCTTCTATTGTTTTTGTTTGTTTGACTTCTTCATTTGAGGCATAATTCATCTTGATCTCATTTTCCCTTGAAAAAATAATTCGGTTCATTAGCTTAAGAAAAAAATCTGAATAGAGATGGAGGTTCGGACCCTCCATCTAGCACCAGCATGTTAACGAATTTCTTCGCTAACCCCAAAAATGTGAGAAAAATAAAGTTGATCAAGGGAGGCTAAGGGAAGACTAAAATAAGTTGTTAGGATGAAGTACTTTTGATATCAAATTTATCACAATTTCAGCATGGATTCAGTATCAAGGAAAAAATCACATTGAATATCAAATTTGAACAAAGTCAATATGCAAATCATAGGTCAAGTCAATATGAAAGTCATAAGTCATCACGTTGATATATTATGCAATGGTTCAATATTTAATTCCTTATATGTAAAAAGTTTGAGTACTACAATCAGCAAAAATCCTTCAAATCAATTTAGGGTTTACAAACTTTAAAAATGTAAGAAGAGAGGTAAGAATGATTCACCATCCTTTAGCCCTCTGGGGTCGTATTTATAGGGGTAGATGAGCGACAAAACAGCTTTGTGTTGGCACTCCTGGGCTTCTGCGTCGTCAATGCTACACTATGATTTTCAACATCTTTAGGTGCAGGGGTAGCCGCGATTCTGTTCTATTGGAAGAGTCAAACGGCATTAACGATTTACGGCGTTAATGGATTTTATGGACATTGACGGTGTTTGCCATTAACATCACACATATAGATATGCGGTGTCCTCCAAACGTTGATGAAATGCGCCTAAAAATTGTTATTATAGAGTGGCGGAATCAATCGTTGGCAGCAATAGTGATGGGTGGCACTACTTGAAGGAAGACTTTAAAAGCGACGATGTAAAAATGGGAACATCATCAATAGTGATGTGACATCATCACTTAACAGCATTGATTATAAGCGGCGTCATTGATGAGTGATGTTGGTAGGAGGCAGGTTCATCTAGTATAGCATTGGCAACTATGATTGTTGGTATCATCATGTGGTAACATTCAATAATTGATGAAGTGCGGTATCAATAAATCTCAAAGCTGAAATTCGTTTTGCGATTCGATGCATCATTTGTCCAGAATTTCTGAATCAATTCTCGGCCGTTCATCGCGCGTCGATGAACGTTGTTTGATCAACGAACCATTTCTTGGTTTTGAAGAGGGAATAGAGGGGAGTTCATCGGCGGTGTTCATTTGTCGATCTGATGGTTGGATCTACGGCAATAATTCAACTAGGGTTTTATATAATAAAGGCGACTGCTTGATTTGGGCGAACGCGACCTTGCTCGCGTGGTGGCCGGAGCGTAGGGGGAAGGAAAGGCGAACCTTTTGTAGTGGTCGCTGATGGCCACGTGGATGGAGGTGCACGAAAATCACTGTCAACTGCGCTCAAACGTTGTTGAGGTTGGATTCGACAATTTATGGAAGAGGATGTCTCCTGTGATGACGTGGCAAGTATGAAGTGTATAAAGTGTTCTCTTTTTATTTATATTTAACATTGAAATTCAATCACAATTTTCGCAATATCTTTCACATACGAACATCAATTCACGCGCGGTTTTTTTGGTTAGGATCATATTGAAATTCCAAACATTTTGATGCTGGTTTGGACGAATTCTGAGACTGTCAAATTTTTGGGTTTAAATTGGATTTCAATTCAATTTAAATTCAAAAAGGTTAGTGCTTTAACCCACTCACAACTTCTAAAATTTTCTTATGTTTGTTAAATTTATTTATGATGTGATCTGATATTTATTTACAACTGTTTAGCATATATTTAATCATTATCTCAATTAAATTGCATTTATTTGAATTAAATTGTTATTCAATTTATTATTGCATATAAACTGCTAGTTAAATTAATTTATTATTGAATAATAAACTATTAGTAATTAATTGTTATTTATTGATGTTATTGTTTGTTTTATATATTATTTTAAACTGCAAGTTATTATGCATTTTTATTTCATTCGGGATTGCGGTTTGAAATGATATATAACCATAATTTTATTTTAAATTGCGGATTGAAATGATAAATATTTGTTATCACATGACCATTCGGTAGAAAATTATATACAGACACCGCGGTCTATATATAAAAATATTTTGAAATGATTTCTATGGTTATGTAAAGAAATATACGGGTTATGTAAATATTGATTTTTAACGTATATAAATGTTAAATTTATTATAGATTCTAGCTATATATAAATATGCTTTGAAATATAAAATAAGCCCAATAATAAGTTTGATTAATTTATATAATATGGTTTAATGAATATTGATTTTGAGAGTATATAAATATTATTCTATATATAGTTGAATGTTTGAATTTAAGCTATGAATAAGTTGTCAAATAAAATTTAAGTTTAATAATAGAGTTTGATTTTCATTAAAATAAAAGTGAGTAAGCATTTACATTTTATTTTAATATATAGTGCGTAATGATTTAAATAAATTTAGGTTAGGAGATAAATTGGAGATTTATTTGAAAATGAATTTATTCAAGTATTAAACTCTAAAAGGTTGATGTGAAATTTATTTAATTGAAAATTTTAAAAGGTATAATTTTTATAACTTGGTTTTGGTTTTGAGGATTTAAATGAATGTCAATAACTTTAAATGAATATTATCAAGTTAATTTAAATAGAAAGTATATCCTGTTATTCGAAGTTTAAAAGCTTTGCGTAAATGATATTTGATTTATTAAGTAAACATTTCGAATCTAAATAATTGTAATTGAAATTGATATATATGGAATTATCAAAGAAATTGTTTTGAAATGGTAGAATATTTAAAGCTTTGAAATATATGAATTGAAATGGTTTATTGAGAGGTTCAAATCGGTATTTGGGATTCATTTGAAAAATTAAAGAAGCTATTTTATTATATAAAGTAATTTAATATGTAAACCATTGAAGTATATTAAGTTATGTTTCAAAGCTATAGATTTCAAGGTATATAGATTTGAAAGTGCTATGATTTCTTGAAAAATGATACATTTGAAATAAAATGATATTATATTGATTTGGGTCTTAAAATAAAAATGATATTGTATTTATATGGTTTTGAAATGAATATTTTATTCTGGTTTTGAAGTATAATTATTTTAAAATGACCGCGGTGTCATAATAACGTTTGGTTATTGAAGAGACCGGGATCGGAAGTTGTCATACTCTCTGCCAAACCCGAAAACCACTTTAACAACTGTGTACGCAGTTGAGATTCTAGAATGAAGTAGGATAGTGGCGGCGTTTCCTTTGAGGTAAATACGTGGACCCGACTCCCGTGAGTTGGCATAAGGTGGCTAAAACAGGAGCGATTCTCGGGCCAATGAGGTAGCACCTTTGATTGGACACATCCCTTCCATATTATACTTTGACTTTTACGTGTTAAGGGGAATATTAGGTCACTCCTTAACGCTATTTAAAAGTATGTTTATTTTACTATAGACATTATTATAATAGAGAAATATTACTACATAGTAAATAGTATAACGGATCCTTAGGAGATGTGAATCCCGAGCATCTCTTAAGTTATCGCGCTCGTACTTATTTCTGCTAATTTAACTCACATAAGATATTTTAGTTCTGACTCGAGTGTTTTGTCTTTTCAATTCGCTCGGGTCAGCCTGAGCATTTCAGGATTCGAAAACTATAGCTCTGGAGGACGAGGACGAAGATTTATATTACTATTATCTACTATATTATTCCACTACACTATTTTATTCGCTGCATTGTTATTATCCTTTGGTATGTGAACTCTGAAATTTATAGTATAAGAAAAATCAAATATTTTGTAAAATAGTTTTATGAACTGTATATTGATTATTATATTTTAACATTCCGCTGCAAGATTCTGTTTTATTTTTTTTCTTCTCTGCTTTTCTTATTTACCTCATAACAATCCGCCCTTCTGTATGGTTTGAATTGGCACGCGTGTCGATTTAAAGCGTGCGAAAATGTGGGACGTTACAATCTTGCATCAGAGCTTTGGTTTAGCGATAAACCTTAGCTTTGTGGGGTTTGACTCTTTGCTAATAGGGTAGTAATACCCTATGGGAGTCGCTGAATTATATATATGAGAAAGCGTATTTGTTAGTGTTATAAAAAGATTTTAATATTGTGTTAATTTGTTCGGTTTTGTATTTATAAATTCTGGTTGATGCATGGGACGCTATGACATCAATAGAGATTTCTAAACACTTAATAGGACAGAGCGACATAATATTTGGTTTTAATATAGGTGAATGAAATAATTTTGCCTATTATATTTTCTATATATAAAATAAAAAATTTAAATGATATATATATATATTTGGTTGCAATATATTGGTTGTTAGGTAGTGAAATTTTAAATAATAGTCGAAATAAGATTGAAAATAAAATAAATGAAAATTGGAAATTTAGAACTTAAGTTCCGGGGTTTTGAAACTTTCTTTCAAATGATTTTGGAATATAATAATAATATTATTATTAGATGTATTTTTTGATATAAATATTTCAATATAATTTGAAGGTAATGTTTTAAAAGAAATTTTGGAAAAATTTAAGTTTTGTACTTCCCTCTCTGTCGCTGGAAAATAATTTCGGTGATGGCGGCCGCATCATCGACATTCATTTTCGAGTTTCGAAGGGGGAAGGCCACTGTAGTAATTTTACTGCAGATTTATTTTGATAAACAAATATAAATTTTAAATTGTTTTAAATGATATATAAACTGTAAGTATATACATTTATCTATTATTTTAAAGTGATTCGAAAGTATAACCCGGTATTAGTTCTTAAGTTTCCATTGATTAATAGTTTCAGTTATTGTAGTGAAGTGGAATGTAACTAAATTTTAAATTGAAGCCTCTAATTAAAATAAGAAAGTTAATGCTAAGTTATAAATGAGATTAAATGAAAGTTGAAATTGTAACCGATAAAACAAAAGATATAATTATTAAACATTAAATTAATTTATAGAAATGAGAAAGACTTGTATAACTTTCAATTTCACCCATAAAAAGCATATATATAACTTACCAAATATTAAAAGTTGAAATGTTTAATAAGAAAATGTAATGGAAATTGTACAAGTAAAAGTATGTAATGAAAGTGTTCAATAAATTGCTTTTATTTATAAGAATTGATGTCATAGAGACTTAAGTCATAATTGAAATGTTACTGTAATAAAGGTAATAAGATATAAGTATTGCAAGTATAAGATTATAGACGTAAGTAAATTATTATGCAAAGAAATTGAATTAAACTTGAATGCTATAAATAAATGAAAAAGAATAGCGGTAAGAAATAAATGAAAACTTGCAAGAAATAATGTAAAGTAAAAAGATAAATCATTGTATAAATAAAAGAAAATAAAACAACAAATGTTATGAGATGAGATTGTTCTTGATATATAGTATGGAATTGTTGTTTGTTATGGCTTATGGTTGTTTGGGTAAGAATACCTTAATATTGTTTGGATGTATGAATAATCTATTTAGCTTCACCAGAGATTGTTGAGTAAATGGTGCGCTTGGTAGTTTATTTTACATTCTGTGCGATATGAAGTTGTGAACCCGAACAACTAATGGTTTGTTTAATATGAATGAATGTTTGATTATGTTGATTTTTATGATGGTTGTATGCCTTGTTGTTAGTGATTGATGTTTGTATTGATTTGTTGTTTACAGTTGAAACAACCTTAAATATTTCATTTTATATAATTGTTAACCTTTTGGATTATATAAGTGAAATACAGGGTATGGAAGCAATTGCTACTGCTTTTGGTTTCATAATTAAGCGTAAATTGCCCGACAAATAGGAATGTTTTCGGATTACGGTTTTATAGCGTTATTATATTATTTTCCCCATGTTGGGATATATATTATTTTGGAAAATATGTGTTATATATTGTTATATTTGATATATATTTTCTCCCGAGCCTCCTCGTACAAAGGAGACTCTGCCGAAAAAATTTCGTAAATTTTGGACTTAAATTTTTTTTGAAAATGATTTCCATACTTTATTAATTTAAGTATAAAAAGATTTAATGGTTATAAAATGGTATACTTTATTTAAATTAATTTATTTTATAAATTTATTTGTTTATAAAGTTAATATTTTTGAATAAGATGTATTGTTTATTTAATTCTTTCTTTCCCTTTTTCTCCTTTTCGGGGACGAAAAGTTTCGAGTGGGGGAGAGTGTGACGACCCGTAAATTTTCAATAATTAATTTTGGTTATTTTGTTTAAAATTGAGTAATTAAATTTAGTAGAAACAAAAAATTTATAATTTATAATGAAGCAAATGTAAAAAGGAAATGTAGCAATCGTAAATTAAATAGGACTTTTTGATTTAATATTTGGAGAAATAAATTTGTGTAATTTTTAATGAAATAATAAGTGAATTAAAACGTAACAATGCTAATTATGGTTAATATTAGTTAATAGGATGAATGAAATAATAATTAATGAATTTATTTAAATTTGTAAAGTTATAATATAATAAATGGTTTGGTTGGGAAGAATGAACATTCCAACTTAATAAAATAATTCAAATGTTAAGGCTTAGTTTTAAATATAATATAATAAAAACAAATGCAATCAGTGTATTAATGTGTGAAATAATATATGGATTAAGTGTAACTGAATGTAAATCAAGGCGATTATGTTGATGTAAGTTAATTAAAGCTGAATTGTGAAAATTGAATGAATTTGCAATAATTAAAAACAATGTAAGAGGATATAATTGGTCATAAATTAATATAAGAAAATAAATGTAAAGGTCGAATTAATCAATGAATTAATGATAAATAAATGGTGATGGAATAAAATTAGTGTTATATATGTAGAATAATAACCTGGGTTGATAGGTAACAAACTTTTAAACGCAAATAGAAGCAAATAGGTGACAATTAATATAAGTTGTTATTTATTTAATGTGTCAAATAAACATTGGTAACCAATTACAATAAATCTTAAATTTAACGCTTTGTTAATGTAAATATAAAGTAACAATAAGTGTAATAAAGTATTAGAAATGTATATTGTTTTTATAAGATAGTATAAAGGAATGTAAACTTGTGATCTACGTATGAAATAATAACCAAAATAAGGGAATAGTGTTAATGTAAGTAATGTTGTAACAAATTGGTTTACTAAATCAAACTTGGTAATCAATAATGTAATGGTTATGAGAATTAATGCAGGGACTAAAGGTAGGTATGTAATAAATAAATAGAAACGTGAAATTTTTCATAAGTGATAAATTGGAAAAATGGAATAGAACTAAGGTTTGGTTTTAAAATCTTAATTTATGTGTGTAATTAACAAGATTTCACATTTGAAACATAGCCATTAATACAAATAAAGATAATTAGGGGTGTATGGTGTAATGGAATATAAAACCAATAGTAATTGAGTGTATAGATCAATAATAAACTTAATAAAAGAGATGAATTGAATCAATAAATTTATTTGGAACTGATTAATTGGTATTCAAATTTATAGTAAATGGGTTTAGCGTAAGAAATTGAAATTAGATACTACGGTAAACTGGAATTAAGATGAAGTTGAGAATATTAATGTAATAGCCTGAATCCAATGTTAAAAATTTTCCATTTGATAGCAATGAAGTGAATGACATAATGAAAAGTCAATTAAATAGAATTATTGGAAATTTAATTTATAATTTTGAATATAATGGAATTGAAAATTTGACACTGCAATCGATAGATTAATTAACGATAAATTGATATTTAAATTTGTTTAAATCATTGTAAATGATAAGAAGTTTAAAATGTTGAAATTTGTCAATTATCGAAATAAAATTGAAAATTTGATATAATTAATTAATTATTAATTAATTTAATTAATGTAAAAATAGCCATCTTGGCCACCGACTCGGATTTCGACGAAACCAGTTTCATCGGATCCGTAACGGTGAATTATTATTGGGTTTCTAGTTTCGTAGCGATCGAATTTGTCGTTTGATCGTACGGACTCGAAACGCCTTGAAATTTATGAAATTGAAATCAATTGAAATCAATTGAAATCAATTTGAAAAATATTGATTTGAGCATAACTTCTTCATACGATGGAATTTTGATTTGAAACTTGTTCCATCGCGTTGAAAATATTTAAAAACGTCTATTTTGATGTACGGGTTGACCCAAGTTCGTTCCGGAGTCGAAACGGGCTTTTTGGGCCACTATGGCGTTAGCACGTAAATCTATCTTATCCATTCATTCAAATATCAACCCTGACTATATATATCCTGCTATAAACCCTAGCAGCCTCTGTTCCTCATTTCTATACGTTCTATTCTCCTCCTCACTTCAATGGCAGACAAACCCTAATCCAAATTGCAATCCCAAATCAAATTCGAAGCTGAAATTTCAAACCCCTCAGAAAAATTCAAATTTTTTTTATCGAAGCTTTCGATATACGCATCTCAAAGTTGAAATTCGTTTTCCGATTCGATGCATCATTTGTCCAGAATTTCTGAATCAATTCTCGGCCGTTCATCGCGCGTCAATGAACGTTGTCGGATCGACGAACCATTTCTGGGTTTTGAAGAGGGAACGGAGGGGAGTTCATCGACGGTGTTCGTTTGTCGATCTGACGGTTGGATCAACGGCAATAATTCAACTAGGGTTTTATATAATAGAGGCGGCTGCTTGATTTGGGCGAACGCGACCTTGCTCGCGTGGTGGCCGGAGCGTAGGGGGAAGGAGGGGCGAACCTTCTACAGTGGTCGTTGATGGCCACGTGGATGGAGGTGCATGGAAATCATGGTTAACTGTGGTCAAACGTTGTTGAGGTTAGATTCGACAATTTCTGGAAGAGGATGTCTCCTGTGATGACGTGGCAAGTATGAAGTGTGTAAAGTGTTCTCTTTTTGTTTATTTTTAATATTGAAATTCAATCATAATTTTCGCAATATCTTTCACATACGAACAACAATTCATGCGCGGTTTTTTTGTTAGGATCATATTGAAATTCCTAACATTTTGATGCTGGTTTAGACGAATTCTGAGACTGTCAAATTTTTGGGTTTAAATTGGATTTAAATTAAATTTAAATTCAAAAGGTGAGTGTTTTAACCCACTCACAACTTCTAAAATTTTCTTATGTTTGTTAAATTTATTTATGATGTGATTTGATATTTATTTACAACTGTTTGGCATATATTTAATCATCATCTCAACTAAATTGCATTTATTTGAATTAAATTGTTATTCAATTTATTATTGCATATAAACTGCTAGTTAAATTAATTTATTATTGAATAATAAACTAACAATAATTAATTGTTGTTTATTGATGTTATTGTTTGTTTTGGATGATGATTGTGATGGATGTATGATCTGTTGATGGATGAATAGATGTTATATTATATATTATTTTAAACTGCAAGTTATTATGCATTTTTATTTCATTCGGGATTGCGGTTTGAAATGATATATAACCATAATTTTATTTTAAATTGCGGATTGAAATGATAAATATCCGTTATCACTTGACCATAGGGTAGAAAATTATATACAAACACCGCAGTCTATATATAAAAATATTTTGAAATGATTTCTATGGTTTTGTAAAGAAATATACGGGTTATGTAAATACTGATTTTTAACGTATATAAATGTTAAATTTATTATGGATTCTAGCTATATGTAAATATGCTTTGAAATATAAAATAAGCCCAATAATAAGTTTGATTAATTTATATAATATGGTTTAATGAATATTGATTTTGAGAGTATATAAATATTATTTTATATATAGTTGAATGTTTGAATTTAAGCTATGAATAAGTTGTCAAATAAAATTTAAGTTTAATAATAGAGTTTGATTTTTATTAAAATAAAAGTGAGTAATCATTTACATTTTATTTTAATATAGAGTGCGTAATGATTTAAATAAATTAAGGTTGGGAGATAACTTGGAGATTTATTTGAAAATGAATTATTCAAGAATTAAACTCTAAAAGGTTGATGTGAAATTTATTTAATTGAAAATTTTAAAAGGTATAATTTTTATAACTTGGTTTTGGTTTTGAGGATCTAAATGAACGTCAATAACTTTAAATGAATATTATCAAGTTAATTCAAATAGAAAGTATATCCTGTTATTCGAAGTTTAAAGGCTTTGCTTAAATGATATTTGATTTATTAAGTAAACATTTCGAATCTAAATAATAGTAATCGAAATTGATATATATGGAATTATCAAAGAAATTGTTTTGAAATGGTGGAATATTTAAAGCTTTGAAATATATGAATTGAAATGGTTTATTGAGAGGTTCAAATCGGTATTTGGGATTTATTTGAAAAATTAAAGAAGCTATTTTATTATATAAAGTAATCTAATATGTAAACCATTGAAGTATATTAAGTTATGTTTCAAAGCTATAGATTTCAAGGTATATAGATTTGAAAATGCTGTGATTTCCTTAAAAATGATATATTTGAAATAAAATGATATCATATTGATTTGGGTCTTAAAATAAAAATGATATCGTATATATATGGTTTTGAAATGAATATTTTATTCTGGTTTTGAAGTATAATTATTTTAAAATGACCGCGGTGTTATAATAAAGTTCTGTTGTTGAAGAGACTGGGATCGGAAGTTGTCATACACTTTGCCAACCCCGAAAACCACTTTAACAACCGTGTACGCAGTGGAGATTCCAGAATTAAGTAGGATGGCGGCGGCGTTTCCTTTGAGGTAAATACGTGGACCCGACTCCCCTGAGTTGGCATAAGGTGGCTAAAAAAGGAGCGATTCTCGAGCCAATGAGGTAGCACCTTTGATCAGACACATCCCTTCGATATTATACTTTGAATTTTGGATTGATTCAGTGGCCACTTTTGATTTTTTATTTGGGGGTGTGGCCGAGGTAGGCGGTAGCTGCGTGGTACGCATTACCACCAGCCCAGATGCGTAATTGGTATATCTACCTTGGCACTGCCTAGTTGTGCCGTGTCACCTACCCTATCGCGCCTTGTGTGAGTTTGGTTTTCTCCCGTAGCCCGTGTGGTATCCTCTGGTGGCTTTCCGATCAGGAGGGACTATGATATTGGATGGACTACTGGGACTATTACGTGTTAAGGGAAATATTGGGTCACTCCTTAACGCTATTTAAAAGTATGTTTATTTTACTGTAGACATTATTATAATAGCGAAATACTACTACATAGTAAATAGTTTAACGGATCCTTAGGAGATGTGAATCCCGAGCATCTCTTAAGCTACTGCACTCATATTTATTTCTGTTAATTTAACTCACATAAGATATTTTAGTTCTGACTTGAGTGTTTTGTCTTTTCAATTTGCTCGGGTCAGCCTGAGCATTTCAGGATTCGAAGACTTTAGCTCTGGAGGACGAGGACGAAGATTTATATTACTATTATCTACTACATTATTCCACTACACCATTTTATTCCGCTGCATTGTCATTATCCTTTGGTATGTGAACTCTGATATTTATTGTATAAGAAAAATCAAATGTTTTGTAAAACAGTTTTATGAACTGCATATTGATTATTATATTTTATCGTTCCGCTGCAAGATTCTAGTTTATTTTTTTTTCTTCTCTGCTTTTCTTATTTACCACATAACAATTCGCCCTTCCATATGGTTTGAATTGGCACGTTTGTCGATTTAAAGCGTGCGAAAAGGCGGGACGTTACATATGTCATCCCTTTTGCCTTCAGTGTGTTTGTATTGAATCTTCTCATATAATCACCCAATAGCACCCCTCTCTTTGTTTGATATTAGCTTGAATAGTGTAGTCAATGGTAGGGTTTTTACAAACATAAAACTGTATTGAGAATTCATAAGAGAATTGCTTCTAGGAATCGATGGCTTTCTCATGGTATTGCTTGTACCACTTGGTTGGGCACTATGGAAAGTAGTAGGGAAATCCTACAGCGCACAGCTCGAGAAGCATTGTATAAATCCATTTGACTTTCAAAGTCCATCAAGTGATCATTTTAGTCAATGGTTTTATATTGTATCTCAAGGATAAAATTTTAACATGGGATGGAATCCTGGTGGACATGATCTCTTCTGTGAAGGGAGCTTCTCGGTAGTTATTGTTGACCCTGTCATCGGGAGTTCTTTTTCCTTTAAGGTTAAGCATATCCTTTTCCATTTTCTTAGCCATGTCTCTTATGTAAGCTTCATAACTATGATAATTGCTTCTAACGGGTTTGAATCCCGTCGAGGTTGAACTACCAGATTGCTCCTTGGATTTCTCTTCTAATCTCCCTTAGTAATCTGCTTTACCTTTTTTATCCGCCAAAGATCTTGGAGAAAATTCGATTGCTTTGGCTTGCTGGTGATTTTTCCTCTTCTATGGCATTATAACGAGCTTACTTTTGCTTTTGTTCCCAAGCAAAGAGAAATCTAAGCCCCTTCTCAGAGACTCAACCTCATCTCCTCATGTGAGCTTGGTGGTTTTGGAAGATTTTGAGCAAGAATTCCCTTTAAAAGTTCTTTCGTCATTGATACTTATTGTTTTAAGCCTTTAATCTTAGCTCCGTTGTTAGTACGTCATGCTAGTTTCGATGGTTGCCCTGGCTCTACATTTCCCAAGTTTAAGTTAGGAACTGCATTCTCTTCTATTGTTTTTGTTTGTTTGACTTCTTCATTTGAGGCATAATTCATCTTGATCTCATTTTCCCTTGAAAAAATAATTCGTTTCATTAGCTTAAGAAAAAAATCTGAACAGAGATGGAGGTTCGAGCCCTCCATCTAGCACCAGTATGTTAACGAATTTCTTCGCTAACCCCAAAAATGTGAGAAAAATAAAGTTGATCAAGGGAGGCTAAGCGAAGACTAAAATAAGTTGTTAGGATGAAGTACTTTTGATATCAAATCTATCGCAATTTCGGCATGGATTCAGTATCAAGGAAAAAATCACATTGAATATCAAATTTGAACAAAGTCAATATGCAAATCATAGGCCAAGTCAATATGCAAGTCATAAGTCATCAAGTTGATATATTATGCAATGGTTCAATATTTAATTCCTTATATGTAAAAAGTTTGAGTACTACAATTAGAAAAAATCCTTCAAATCAATTTAGGGTTTACAATCTTTAAAAATGTAAGAAGAGAGGTAAGAATGATTCACCATCCTTTAGCCCTCTGGGGTCGTATTTATAGGGGTAGATGAGCGACAAAACAACTTTGTGTTGGCACTCCTGGGCTTCTGCGTCGTCAATGCTACACTATGATTTTCGACATCTTTAGGTGCAGGGGTAGCCGCGACTCTGTTCTATTAGAAGAGTCAAACGGCATTAACGATTTACGGCGTTAATGGATTTTATGGACATTGACGGTGTTTGACATTAACATCACACACATAGATATGCGGTGTCCCCCAAACGTTGATGAAATGCGCCTAAAAATTGTTATTATAGAGTGGCGGAATCAATCGTTGGCAGCAACAGTGATGGGTGGCACTACTTGAAGGAAGACTTTAAAAGCGACGATGTAAAAATGGGAACATCATCAATAGTGATGTGACATCATCACTTAACAGCATTGATTATAAGCGGCGTCATTGATGAGCGATGTTGGTAGGAGGCAGGTTCATCTAGTATAGCATTGGCAACTATGATTGTTGGTATCATCATGTGGTAACTTTCAATAATTGATGAAGTGCGGTATCAATAAATATAAAAGAGTAGCGGCATGAGTTAGTGGTATCAATAAAGAGCGACACTAATTTGAGGCGACATTGATTAAGTGTGTGATCAATCTTGACCTTGTTGACATGTGGTGCTGCTTGAGTGGTGACGTTGAAGAGTAGCAACCTTAAATAGGGACGATATTGAGAATGTGCAACATTGATCACATGCAGTATCGATGTTGAACGATATCCTTAGCTCTTTAGTCATGTTGCACATCGTCCATCTTTATGATCAATAATTGTGATAATTAATAGGAAGTTACAAACTTCCCTCCTTAAAGAAATTGCATCATCACAATTTATGGAAGGGTACTATAACTTATTTTCTACAGATTTTAATTATTTTTATGTATCCATATACATCATAATCAATAAATGAATCAAATATCTATGACTCGATGTAAGAAAGTAAATGTGTGACTAATGAGCCAAAACTAATCTGGTCGTATTTGTTATATTAGTTGTTCGGTCTTCCATATGCAATCTCTAGAGTTACTTGACCTTTAAACTTTAATTATCGGAACATTCATACTTCTCAACTACTTTATCCTCTCATCCTAATTCTATAACCTTATCGAAACCTCAAATGCGCCTTAGTACCTCAAGAATTTATATCAACTGATGTTTAAGCAAAAATATTCTATGGTTTAGTCCACTTGAACTGTTATGGTATGATTATCCTTGGTGAGTTGATCTACTATCATCAAACTATTTTCATTTTCATTATGTATTTCAAGAAATGGAATTAATGCGCTAACCATTTGATGCCCGTCTTTCACTGAATGGCAGTAAAAGCTCCCTTTCCCTTATTTTCTAGTGTCTCTGTAACGCCCCATCTCTATATCGATACTATCAAACAATATAATATGGTAATATTATTGGGTAATATGGAGAATAAGGCTAGTTCGAAGTCACCATCCATCTATATTCCTTTGGGCTAACATCGACGCATTTAAATTCTACCTTATATAATAATATCTGACGTGTATGGTATCGACACAATGTAATGACACACTGGCTAATTCAAAACAGAACAATATATATATATATATATATATATATATATATATATAACATATCAGAGAACATAGAATCATAGATCGTAGTGGTAAAATATGATATATGCCATAATTAGAAATATAATGTGAGTTTACAAAAAGGAACACTACACTTTCATATCATATACGTACATTAAGTACCAGATCAGTATCAAGGAATATATACATATATCACGAGTCATACTATCTCATACACAACTCATACAAAAATTACCAGAAGACTATTACAAAACGATATAACTATATTTATATCTCAAAACATAGACTAACATACGTTGTCAATAAGTCCTTGTACTTGTCAAGTCTCGATCCAACTCGAATATTATAAAACAATAAATGGGTCAAGCTATCTATAAATACAATAAATGGACATAATGTGATATCCCGGAATTTCAAGGAATTTAAAAAGTGATAATCTCTTAATTAAATTATTTAAAATTGATAAAATAGTTATTTTCAAATATAAATAACCAATTAATTAAAAATGTGATGTTTTAAATTTTGGTTATGATTGATTTTAAATAAGATAATAATTTATAAATAATAATGTGTTTGTTTAAAATTGATATCTATATTTATTTGAATTGGCTTTAAATTTGGATTTTTTAAACTAACTTTGAATTTGAATTTAAAAATGGAATTTAAAGGAATATATATCTTAAAATAATATTATAGTTTGGATTTAAAATATATGGAGAAAGTTTTTATTTAAAAATAAGATTTGTTTTATATTATTCTCTTTAAAGAAATTTATTTATAGAAATTTGGAAAAGTATTTATTTAATAGGAATAAATACAAAGGCTTTTTGAATTAGCATTTAAAATGAGTTTAGAGCATTATATATGAGTTTTACTTAAATTATAATTGGTTTATATTCTATTTTCTTCAAAGATTATATTTATATAAAATTTAGAAAGCATTTATAAATTTATAAAAGTATTTGCTAATTAGGAATTTAATAAGAAGAGATTTTTAAACCTTTTAAAAATAAAATAAATATAAATAATGATAAGTGTTAAAGTTATAAACCTCTTAAGTACATGTGTTAACATACTAATCAAGGTAAGAGACAAGTGTCACATTATTTTAATTTTCTTTTAATTTTAATAAAATCTTAAATTAACTTATATAAAATTTTATCTTTCCCTTTCATTTTTTTATCCCAGTTCTAAATCTAAAAAACTGATTTCATTTCCAAAAACCAGAAATTTTCATGCAATTCAAAACTTTTCAAACTAGAAATGCATGAATCAAAACCTGATTCATCTCCTCTGAAATAAACTCAAACCAAAATCATGTGATTTTTTCAAGATCAAATACCTGAAAACCTTTATGCTCAAAGCCTGTAATCTATTCCTCAAAAACAAAGCTTGTAATCAAATTACCAAAGCGTGAAAGCAATCTCCTCAAAACATTTTAAAAAACCCTGTAACTCTCTTTCTTAAACCTGTAGCATTTTTAAAAAACCCTGTAACCTCTTTTATCAAGCCTGCAATAGCGTATTTTCAAAGGTTCAAGCATGGTTCATCAAGCAAAGCTATCAAACAATCTGTAATCAATGCTCCAAACTGTAACAAGTTCAAGCATGCAACCAGTAATCAAGTTTGAACCATCCTCAACATGTTCCAGTTTATTAAGTACTCCAGTTTTATAAATCAAAGCCTTCTGCATTTTCAAAGGTGGGTAAACTTTTAAACTAAAATTTAGTAACAAATATGTGTTGCTTATGAATTATTGTGTTTGATGTTTGATATGTATGAATGTTTATATGTGAGCTTCTGTGTGTGCTTGTCTGTTGATTTTGAAAACATCTCTGTTCCTATATTTTAAGCCTCTGTTTTTAAATCTGTAATCATGAACCACTTTAAATTGGTGCATCGACATATGGTTGAAGTAAATCTGTGATGTAAGTTTGAAATATGCTTGCATGATGATTTTAAGATTTTAGAATATATTTATATATAGGAAGATGTTGTGTATCGATTTAGCATGCCTGAATATCAGACAAATGAAAACTTCCCAAGCTTACAGGCATCAGATATGTTCATAAATCATTTCGCATTTCTATGATTTATTTTAGAAAATAATTTCTAAACAAAAGATGTTCATTTAAACAAGATTAAAATTTTAAAAATAGTTTAAAGTTAAACAAAGCAAAATTTCACTGGAAATTTAGGAATTTACAGTCAAGATTCAAAATAAGTTAAAATTCAAACATCATAATTTGATGTTTCAAGATTATAACTCGAATCCATTTAGAAAGATATGATTTTTAAAACTAAATCATGAATTTTAAAAATGTTTTGAGTATGAAATTTGGTTTTGACTGGAATTTGAGGTGGAGGCTTCATCTGGCGATCTAGAAGTTGCGAAGCCTTGGGGTTTCTTCTGGAGATGGTAGTCGTTGCGAAGTGCTTAGGAAAATTGCCAGGAGATGATTTTGATCATCGAGGCGACGTGGAGGAAGAGATTTAAGGTTTTAAACCGAGTTTGTTCGATCTGGAAAATTTGATCACTACTACTTCACTGATGCATTGAGTTTGAGGAAACTTCGGGAATGGGTTCGTGGATGACTGGAGGAGGTGTGACCGTGATGGCACGATGTCTGGTGATCGGCATTGTGAGTTCGAGGTGGATGTAGCCATGACCGTTGGTTCCAGTTTTCAACTGGGTAGTTCGATCTTGATCGATGGCTTATGCGAGTGTTCTGGTGATTGGATCTGTGTTGCATCGTGCTGAATGACGTGCCGGTGAGTTCATCGAAGGCCAGAGGTGATTCCGGCACTGGTGCATGTGCACGAGGACGTTTTGGTGTCAGTAGGATTTTGGTGGTTGGGTTTGGTTGTGGCTCAAAGGGATGCTTGTGTGTTTGAGTGCGTGGCTCGAGTTGAAACTCGAAGTAGTCTGCATTGTTTAAAAACTATTAACAGTTTAAATAGTTATAGGTTTTTAATTTAAATTAAAATTAAATTTTTTTTGAAAATGGTAGGAAAGAAATGAAAACTTTGAATGTTTTCAAGTGATATTTGGGTTCAACTGAATCAGATTTATTAAAGAAATTTTTAAAAGTTTTTAAAAAGCTTATCAAAACAAGTTTCAAAGTTAAATAAAGGAAGTTTAAAAATTTTGCAATGAAACTTGTTTTTGAATTCTATCCTATCTAAAAATAAACGTTTGCTTTAACATTTTGATTAAGAAATTGAAGTTTGCTAAATTTACATCTTGATAAGTAAATTTAAAATGACTTAAGTTAAGAAATGGAATTTTTAAAAGGTATTTGTAAAAGTAAGTTTTAAATTCAAATTTGAAACTAGCTTTCAAAAACTATTACTTGATAATATTTTAAGTATCTAAAGGAAGCTTTGATAACTTTAATTTATCAAGTTAAAATGATTATTTTATTTTAAAACTTAATTATTGATTGAATTAAGTATAGTTAATTAAATAGTTATAATGGTTTAAAAATAAAAATGTTAATAAAGGCATTAATTAAGATAATGTTTTATCTTAGGAATATTAAAGTTTATATCTAGAAATTAATTAAGTTAATTAAGGAAATCAGTATGGTTAATTAATTTAATTAATAATGATTAAGAATTAATTAAGGAATTAATTAAGAATAATTAATTAATTGATTTAATTAATTTATTTATTTAAATTAATAATTAAGGGTTATAAGTCAATTAATTAGAAGTTAATTAATTTATAATTAAGTTTAATTAATTATATAATTAAAGATTATTAATTAATGATTAAAGATTAATTAATTAAGTAATTAAAAATTGATTAATTATTAATTAGAGATTAATTAACTTGTAATTAAAAAGTACTTAATTTGTAATTAAGTTTTTTTAATTAATAATTAGGCTTTATTAATTAATAATTAAGAAGTTATTAATATATAATTAAAGTTAATCAAGGATTAATTAACTATTATTAAAGGTTAATTAATTATTATTAAGGATTAATTAACTGATTTATTTACGGATTAATTAGTTTGTATTAAGTTTTTACTAATTGATAATTAAGGTTATTAATTAATAATTAAGGATTAATTAATCTGAAATTAAAAGACTAATTAATTTATTTAAAGGGGTAATTAAGGGATGAATTACCCAATTGTAATTAATCAAATAAGTGTGATTAATTTGGGTTAATCAAATGGGTTGATTAATTAAAGATAATCATTTGGTCGATTAAGTATAATTACTTAATGAGATGGATAAGTATAATTACTTAGGGTAAGTAATTAAGGTATAATTACTGGGATGTAATTAATTAAAGGAAATTACTTAATGCAAAGTAATTAAAGGGTAATTACTTAGTAGAAGTAATTGAGGATTAATTACTTGGTGTAATTAATCAAAAGGGTTAATATAATTAATTAAGGAGTTAATTAATTAAGGTAAGTATTTACAGGATGATAATTACTGTTTATGATTAATTAAGTTGATTAATAGAAGTAATTAACTAAGGATCATTAATTAATGTAATTAATGAGAGTAATTAAGGACTGATTAATTAAGATTAATTAATCAATACCTAGTGATTAATTGTAATTAATTAAAGATTAATGTAATTATATATAGTTAATGAAGTAATTAAGGTTAATTACTTAATGGTTTGTAGATAATTAATTTGTATAATTAGTTAAGGGTTATTACTTAATGTAATTGAGGGATAATTAATCAAGGGTGATTAATTAAGATGATGATTAATTAATTGGTTTAATTAATGATCAAGTAAGTAAGATTTATTGTAATGATAATAATTAATTTAATTTATTTTAAATTAATTAGAAATGGAAGCAATTAACTTAATTCATTTTAAATTAATTATAGATGGTGTGATTAATAAATCATTGCTTATGTATGGATGGGTGATATAGATTGCCTTGAATGGTTTGAGATCTCAGATTGAGATAAGTAATGTTGTGTGGTATGGATGCTTTGGTTAAAGTGTGATGACAATGTGAATTATCAGTTCGTGATGATGATGTATTATCTATCTGTGCGTATATAGATAATAGAATTGAATTTTTTAACCTTAAACAACTTGGACCTAAAAGATACGTTTTGGATTTCGATGATACCGGGAACAGGTTTCCAGATTTGGATATCCGAAAACCACATCGATCCAAATTTACGATAGGTCGTGAATCTCAAGTGAAGATGAAGATTCAGAGTGCATGGGTTATTGTCGTTAACTCAGAGGGTGATTCCAAAATGAGTCTAACGAGATAGTGCATTCGGTTTCGTTCGAACCCGGAACGAACTTGTATGGATGAATGCTTTCAGAACATCTTCAGGTGGACGATGAGCATTCAAAGATAGACGTGTTCTATAAAGGTAATCGTAGACTCAAGCCTCATCAACCGGGAATGGTTAAAACAGGGGAGGTGCAGCAAGGCTAAGTGGGTCATGCCCAAGTAGGATGAGATAAACCCCTGTCTAGAGTCCCTTTTATTTCGGCTCCGTGGGCGGTTGAATAGCTACAACCGTCGGGGTTGTCTTGTTCGGGACTGTCTAGTAAGGGATGGTTCCGGCCTTGTGTTGTAGGGGATTTAGGGTGGATCCTCGGTACAGTGATCTAGGCCACGTACTGTGACGGGCGGTACCCCAATAGCTCGGCCATTGTATGGAATCCAAACTCTAATAAGCGACCTCGGATTTGATTGTATTACCCACTTTTGTGGCTAGTAGCTGGAATTTAATAAATGTAACAATTTCGGCTATTTCATATTTATTTGAAAACCCTAGACCCTATTATAATATCACTGGATTTCCTATCAAATGTTTTGGTTAGCGTAAGGTAAAAACTTACCCATGTTTATATGTGGGAAGTCTTACGTGATACCATTTATTCCAAAGGTTTTTAAAGTTAAGCAATTTTAACCGTTTACTCACACCATACCCATGTCTGCCCGGAATTTATTCTATTTTTCTTAAAATCTTAGGTACTCAAATTTTTACGAGTAGTCAAGGGGTTCAAGTTAGGTTTGACGAATTCAGGAGGAGCAATGGAGCAGGAGGCTTCAGCTTATAGATATATAGTATTCCACTATGTGTTCTCTTAGTCGTTTGTCTGTATTGTATATTAAGTTGTATAACTAGACAGGTGTTTATAACTGTCTAGTATGTGTTGTATAAGCTGGGTAGCTCGGATACATATGGTACTATGTAAAATATTATGTGATTAATATAATTTATTCGTTCCGCTGTTGAGATTCTGATGTTGTTTTTTTCTTTCTTTTCTATCTTTCTCTTTTCTATCCCTTTCTTTCTTAAAAATGATGCGTTCTTTCTGTGGAGAGAAAGGCGGGTCGTTTCACTTGGTATCAGAGCATAGGTTGAGTGAATACCTAGGCTCTTGAGTGGTGTCTTCCTTGAGAGAGCGTACTTGTAATTTTTATACACAACTATATATATATATTTCTACCTATCCATTGGTTACCTGTTTGGGTTTTCCAACATAAGTTATAAAGGTAGATAGGGTAGTGTTGTGTAGCACGATTACCAATGGTTGGAGGTTGAATGTTTGAAGTTGGAAGTGTATCTGTCGAGATTGTAGATCTAATACCGTCTTGAGTATGCTTTGCAGCTTGGTGTAAGGATTTCATTGATCTCTGAAGAAAACCTGTTAAGGTTCGGAGTCCATCTTTGAAGTGTAAGTTGATCGCGCTCGTGTAACGGATTTTCTAGAATTTGGATCAGTCGGTTAGGCAGAAGCGAGTGATGGTATCTTGGCTACCTTAGGAAGTAGTAGGAGCAAGTTTATGGAAGTGTGTCTGCATCAGTGATGAGACTGAGTTTGTGTTTGGGTTGGAGCCCGAGTCTCTTGAGGAGATGTCTGCCTATCTCAATGTTCTGCGTATGATGGGATGATATGATTTTGATGATCAAAGAGCTTTGGATAGAAGTCTTTGGCATCTGTGGCTGCGTTGCAGCTCGGAAGTGTTTTGTGTTCCAGCGGGAAGATCTTTTGGCTTAGCAGTTCCCTAGAGGTGGAAGTCAGAAGCAGCAGAGAAGAACCGTTTCTTTGATGGATTAGTTAGTCGAGGATAAGCTATTCTGATTAGTGAAGAGAGAATAGTATATTTGGAATTTAGGTTGGGTTGATCGCAAAAGTGACTTGCGATAGTTTGGCTGATTATCTTAGATAATCTTTTGCTTGAGTTTGAGGCATCTCTAGAGGATGTAGGAGTTATGGAATCATCAAAGATTTTTCGGATATCTTCAAGAAAGATAGAGATTTGCTCGCATTGAGGATTGAGTTCCATATTGACTTGGTTCATGAAGCTACCGGTAATTCAGCTGGGTAGAAGGATGTCTCCTAGGATGGGGTTTTGGTGAAGCAGCTCAGTATTTTTTTTGGAACTTCTGAGTTTTTCTCTTTATGGACTTGTTGAATCTTATTTCTGGGATGTGCTGTCTAGTCTGTGCTTGTGTTCATTGACGACATTCTCATGTGCTCCAGATCAGAGTTGTATAGCGGAAGCAATGTGGCAGATATTTTAGAGTAGAAGCAACCGGAAGTTGCAGTGTTTTGGAGTAGAGAGTTTCTACTGGAGTTTTTCAGAATCTGAGGCAAGTTGGCGAGTAATCTTGTTCTATCTTTTCTAGATAGGAGAAGTAAGTGTGAAGTCTACGGATGTATATGGAGTAGAATTTGCGTTTTTGATTTTGGGTAAATCTTGAGAGAATCTTTGTGTTGGATTATTTTGTTGAATATGCGCTTATATGTTTTTGTTTGATGATAATAAACATATATATTCATTTAAATGTATTTGGTAATGTACTATTTTATTTTTTCATAGATTAAATAAATATTTGTTGAATAAAATAAATTACACAGAATTTGAATTTGAATTCAAACAGAACAAGTTACACAGATTTTGAATTCAAACAGAAATTTAATTCCAACAAATATTTATTACAATCCTGAATAGTACAAATTCATGCTCTCACTATACATATACATTTTTTATTACATCACGATTACATCACAAATATTTTTACATTGATAACCTCACTACATATCACTCACACTCGTATTTTGTCTTCAACTGCATTCCAGTTTGAACCAGCATCTGAGAAATCTGCAAAAATATTCACTAACGTAGTAAAATTGAAAAAGAAATATTGTTGCAATATAAAATAAAATATGGTTTTTGAAAGTATCATTTGCCTCGGTTATTTGGCTTGTTCGTCATCATTCACACTTGATTTCATCACAAAGTCGTGCATATAGATATTACAGGGACAGGTAACCATAAGTGGCTGCAATACACACGTGTACATTCATACACGTGTGCACTGCCTCGCCAACTCATGTGTGCAGCCAAAAATAGCAAGTGTGCAAGCACAACTTCAACAAACAAGGCAATGCACTATGCAATGTACAACAAGTCCAGCAGCTCAAATGAACAACAAAGTGAATCAAGCTCAAGGCAGTAGTGTACATGAATACAACTCGACTACAACAGCCAGTCCAACGATCAAATAAACTAATGAATGAATGCAAAGGCAACAGCTCAGTTTAACACAATGAAAACTACAGTGAAGCTACTGAAGGCAACATGAAGCAATGTACATGCACCAGTGATGAAAGCTACAAGATACACAAGTTTAGTTCAAATACCAGTGATACAAGTGCAACACAGTTGCAAACAACATGACAGCACTGCATCAATGCAAAATGGAATGAATGCAACATGGACTGCGCAAATTCAAGACAGCATCAAGTAGAGACCAAGTTCAGAAATGCAAACTGCAGTAGTACACTTGAACAAAATGAACAAGTGGAGCGTCTATGTAAAGCATGCAAGATCCAACAGTGATACAAATGTAACAACAAGCCCAAATTTACAGAAGTATAAGTATGGCAGTGAAACTCAGCGAAGTGCACAAGCAATATGACAGCAGACCAGTGTTAACAACCAAGTGAAGATTTGAAGATGTGTAACAATAAAGTTCAAGTCCAGGGAACAACAACAATTCGAACTAACTACTGAAACAAGTACAGTGCATCAAGACAAGTGCATCCAGAAGAACAAAATTGCCACCAACATAACAGATCAAATGAAACACAGTGGCAACATCAAAATACAGGCCAGAAGCTCAAGACACAAGTGATACAAGTCAGACCAAGTAGCAGTATAAAGCACTGTGAACCTGAACAGGTACACAAGTGTGACAGAGAAAGAAAGGTCACAACACAGCATCATGAATATGCACAATGCAGACACAAGTCAGCTGCAACATGAAACAAGACATGTCAACAGTACATGAAGACAGTTCGAAGAAGACTACAATATCAAGTACATGAAGACCAAGGACACAGTGGAATCCACATCATCAGAGAAGATGGCTAGAGTCAAAGCTCACAGGGATAAACACAAGATGGCCGAAGCCGTGTCAAGTCAGAATTCAACGCAAGTGTATCAAATTCGTATCTTTGAAATAGTCAGCAAAATCAAAAAGAGGAAAGTTTTAATGCCTTGTAACACAAGAAGAATCGAATGTGTAAAAGTCAAGGCCGTAAGTATCAAGGTGTAAGTATATCAGGAAAGACGTGCGCAACAGGCATTAGAAAATTAGGAAAGTGATGAAGTCGTGAATTCATATAAATATCAAACCCAATTTACATCATCGGCATCGAGTTATCAAGTGAAAAAGACAAACAATCAAACCAAAAAACGAAAGTAAAATTACATACCGCAATTCAACGAACTCGGTCATCAAAAGAAGCAGCTGCAAACAACTCACAATCTCAAAGTCGCGAATCATCAGAGAACAAGTCGCGAAACATCAGAGAACGAGCGCGAGCAAAGAGTATCAATCTTCCAGAGCCGAAGCCCTAATTCGAGAAAGAAGCCGAAGCCCTAATTTCTGTAACAAAGAATTGTCGCCGCCATTCTCAAGAAAGAATTGAAGGAGATCGGGTGAAATAAGGGAGTGGGCCGGCCTTTATTATTTTTAAAGGGGAATTAGTCTTTTATTTTGGGTTTAATATTTTTTAGAGGGTTTTTTCTTATTTTTTAGTTGAGCTAAAAATTACGCATTCAAGTCCGTATTTTAATTTTTGCTCCTGTTTTATTTTTGAAGTTGTTTTTTACTTTTCGAGTCAAAACTTTGTAAATCACCACCTAGGTTTAGGTAGTGTCAGATTGTCTATTTAGAATTAGTTCAGTGAGCAGGGTGTGCGAGTTTGCAAAGCTCTATAGGCGGGAGTAATGTTTGCGAGTAAGCGAAAATCTATAGGCGGGAGCAGGGTGTGCGAGTCTAGTAGAGTGTTTGTGAGCGGGAGCAAAAGAGTCTGCGAGTCTAGTAGAGTGTTTGTAAGCGTGATACTGTTTAATTCTAATAGAAATCTGTGAATGCAGCAGTAGGCAGGGGTTGCCGAAGCTGGGTAAATTTTGTGTGTGATTTACTTTTCAGCATATTTATTTCTGCAGTTTATTTCTGTGTTTAAATCGAGAAAATTTGCTATAACCCTATTCACCCCCCCTCTAGGGTTAATCTAGATCCTACAAGTGGTATCAGAGCGAGGTATTTTTCTTTAACTCTAGAGTCATGAATCCGTCAAATAGTGCTTTTTCTGAGGGGCAATCTATTGTTAGGCCACCCATGTTTAACGGGAATGATTATGCTTATTGGAAAGTTAGGATGAGTATTTACCTTAGTTCCGTTGATTATGATGTTTGGGATATTATTGAAACTGGCTATAAACCTCCCACTATAATCGTTGGTGATACTGAGATTCCTAAACCTAAGGATAGGTGGGATGCTAACGATAAGAGATTGAAAACGACAAATGCTAAAGCCATGAATGCTTTGATATGTGCTCTTGATAAAAATGAATTTAATAGAATTTATCATTGTACAACAGCACAGGAAATTTGGCACACTTTGGAGGTGACACACGAAGGAACTTCTCAAGTCAAGGAGTCTCGTCTAGCCCTATTCAGCAATGAATACGAAAACTTTGTGATGGACAAAGGCGAGAGCATAAAGGACATGTTTGGACGCTTTTCAACTTTGGTGTACAACGCTAGAGCGCTTGGGAAGGTATTCACTGAGGTAGAGCTTGTGCGGAAGATACTACGAGTCTTACCGATGAACTTTGAGGCAAAAGTCACGGCAATCCAAGAATCAAAATGTTTGAGTAAACTAAGCATGGAGGAGTTGATTGGTAACTTGATGACATATGAGCTTGAGTTAAAAGCAAAGGAAGAACGCAACAACTCCGAACCAAAGAAGAAGATGATTGCCTTAAAGAGCAAAGAAGAAAGCGATGAAGAAGGAGAAGATCCAATTGAAGAGCTTGCAATGGCTGTCAATAATCTTAGAAAATGGTCGAGATTCAAGCCACGCAAGAAGAAAACAAGTCGTAATAAGCCAAAAGATTCTGACAATTCCGATAATGAACCAACGTGTTTTAACTGCAAGAAGCCCGGACACTTCATACAAAAATGCCCACTTCTCAAAAACAACAAAGGAAAGAAAAAGACGAAGAAGGTATTTGCAGCGACTTGGGATGATGAAGAAGGAGAGGAAGTTTCGGATAGCAGCTCAGAGGAGGTTAACTTGTGTCTTATGGTGAAATCAGAATCAGAAGCAAGCTCCAAGGAATCTAGTGAGGCAGGTGAGTATTCCTATAGAGATCTTGTTTTTATGTGTCTTGATCTCACTAAAGTAGTTGATGCTCTTGAATCTAAAATTGAAAAACTGAAAACTGAAAGGAGAGAACTTGCTCGTAAAAATTTTAGGTTAGAAACTGAACTTGAAAATATTCAAAACCTAGAATGTAAAAGATGTAAAGTTTTAGATTCAGAATTGACAAGACTTAAGAATAACTCTGAGAATCTTGAAAAAGAAAACTTGAGTCTTAAGGAAATCATTGACACTAGGAAAAAGGATTTTATAAATCGATGCACCTCACTTGTCACTGAAAACACAACACTAAAAACCAAAGTCCAAAATCTTGAGAAATCTTTGAATAACTTTTCACGAGGCGAAAAATCTTTCAACATGCTATTGGGAAATTAAATTTTTGCTAACAACAGAAAAGGACTAGGTTTTGGAAAAACACAAGTTGAGGATAATGCAAAAGGGAAGAGTGTCTTTGATAGATGTGAAATAATTGGACATCATGTTGAAAATTGTAGTCATAGGAACAAGAACACAATATTTATACAAGTTTGGGTTCCTAAGAATTCTACAAACAAATTTCATGTCTATTGGAACAAGAATAAAAGGACTAAAAAAGTTTGGGTTCCAAAGGGTTTGTTTATTCATAATGCTTCTGCCACTAACAATCATGGACCTAGAAATAGGTCACAAAAATCTTTCATCGTGTAGGTGTGGTGGCAGGCTAAGGAACAACAACGGTGTTCTCTGGGTTTTGGCTATTCCAGAAACACAATGGGCAACATAGCAAAGTTCCTTAGCCTGGTATAAAGGTGACAGAATCACAATGGGAAATCACGAGAAATTATCGTAAAGGTAAAACAGGTAAAGGTATATTAAATGTGATAATCTGCACCATATTCTGAATTAAATCAGCCAAAATTCTGATAATGATGTGATGTCTTTAATTCTGACTTATTGATATGATTTTTCTTTTGACTTGTTCTTATTTATGACCTTGAATTGTGCTTAAATGATGGCCAATCAGATTTTCAACTTTGAACTAATCCATATAAATTTTTCAAATGATGGTTACTCATGCTACACATAGATATAGTTGTTTTGACATTTTGGTCACTGCTTGTAAATTTGCACGATTTCATGTGAAAGTTGCTAAAAAGTTTTATAAGAAATTGTTGAACTTCAAGAAATTGTTTTTGAAATAATTATGATGTTGATTGACTGTTGATTACTCATGAATATAATTGTTTATCCTACGGTTTTTGAAATTAACACCATGATATTTGTGTGAGTGTTAACATGACTTCATTTCAAAATTCATTCTGAAATAGTTTGTTGAAATTTCACAATCTGGTCTTTGACATCCAACGAGTGAATATTGAGTGAAATTTAAATTCAGATGCAGATTACTCTAGTAATATAGTTGATAGAAAAATTACTAGTGTAACGTGATTAATTTTTGAAACATGGTAATTTGCTGCATCGTTTTTCAAAGAAAATATCTGCATATTTTTCACTTGAAATAATTTTTCATTTAGCAGAATTTTTTATTTATATTCCCCCGTCGAGAAAATAATTGTTTGACCATATTTTCAGATTAGTCATTTGATTTTAAATGACAAATTTTGACTAATCCGACTCCCTACTAATTATCAAAAAGATAAATAGTGATTGAAAAGGTGATGAGTGTTGATATTTAACATACATTACTCAAGAGAGTATATTTGGAAAATTTCTTTAGGAATTAAAACAAGAATTATAAAACTTTTTGTTGGGTAAAGATTCCATGACCATTTCTATATCTATCATTATTTCTATCGACCATGGTTTATCAAATATTCAATATAATTTGTCGATATGTGGTACTATAATCAGGAATCATTTGTTTTTCATGTCACATTTTTTTAAAAAAATAAATAAATAAATATCCATAGTATTCACTCTCATTTAAAAGTCCTCACGTTTATGCATGGGTGAATTACTTGGATTTTTGATTATGTGCTTCCATGCTCATTTAAAAGTCCTTATGGTTATGCATGTATGGAACGCATATCAAAATTAATTGATTTAATAGACAAGTTGATTCTAATCCCATTTAAAAGTCCTCACGGTCATGCGTGGTTAGAAGATACTTGATTTCATTTTTAAAATTAAATTGGAATACTACTAATCTCATTTAAAAGTCCTAACGGTTATGCATGATTAGTAGATATTCAAATTCCTGATATAAATGTACCACAAGTAGATACAACTGTATGATTTTATATGAACATCATATCCATCATTTCTAAAAGTGGAATATGCGCCTAACAAGGGTAGTTATGGTTTTTTGTTTGATTCTTATTGAAGTTTAATATTTATATTCAATTTGAGATTAATGTTGGATTAATATCGATCACTTTATCTCTATTTTCTCTCACACTACTATTCTTTTGCTGATAACAAAAGGGGGAGAGAAAAGTTAAGATTTTGTCAAATAGAATCAAGCAAAGGTCAAATAATTTTCCCATATGCATCTAGGCTTATTTGAATATTTCTATTTGTATGCATATATGTAGGGGGAGCATCATGTAGAGAGGAAGCATTTAAATAAGGGGAGCAATTAAAGTATATCATTGATCAAATACATTTAACACATGTACAAAATCTTAAATATATGTTTGTTATCATCAAAAGGGGGAGATTGTTGAATATGCGCTTATATGTTTTTGTTTGATGATAATAAACATATATATTCATTTAAATGTATTTGGTAATGTACTATTTTGTTTTTTCATAGATTAAATAAATATTTGTTGAATAAAATAAATTACCCAGAATTTGAATTTGAATTCAAACAGAACAAGTTACACAGATTTTGAATTCAAACAGAAATTTTATTCAAACAAATATTTATTACAATCTTGAATAGTACAAATTCATGCTCTCACTATACATATACATTTTTGATTACATCACGATTACGTCACAAATATTTTTACATTGATAACCTCACTACATATCACTCACACTCGTATTTTGTCTTCAACTGCATTCCAGTTTGAATCCAGCATCTGAGAAATCTGCAAAAATATTCACTAACGCAGTAAAATTGAAAAAGAAATATTGTTGCAATATAAAATAAAATATGGTTTTTGAAAGTATCATTTGCCTCGGTTATTTGGCTTGTTCGTCATCATTCACACTTGATTTCATCACAAAGTCGTGCATATAGATATTACAGGGACAGGTAACCATAAGTGGCTGCAATACACATGTGTACATTCATACACGTGTGCACTGCCTCGCCAACTCGTGTGTGCAGCCAAAAATAGCAAGTGTGCAAGCACAACTTCAACAAACAAGGCAATGCACTATGCAATGTACAACAAGTCCAGCAGCTCAAATGAACAACAAAGTGAATCAAGCTCAAGGCAGTAGTATACATGCATACAACTCGACTACAACAGCCAGTCCAATGATCAAATAAACTAATGAATGAATGCAAAGGCAACAACTCAGTTTAACACAATGAAAACTACAGTGAAGCTACTGAAGGCAACATGAAGCAATGTACATGCACCAGTGATGAAAGCTACAAGATACACAAGTTTAGTTCAAATACCAGTGATACAAGTGCAACACACTTGCAAACAACATGACAGCACTGCATCAATGCAAAATGGAATGAATGCAACATGGACTGCGCAAATTCAAGACAACATCAAGTAGAGACCAAGTTCAGAAATGCAAACTGCAGTAGTACACTTGAACAAAATGAACAAGTGGAGCATCTATGTAAAGCATGCAAGATCCAACAGTGATACAAATGTAACAACAAGCCCAAATTTACAGAAGTATAAGTATGGCAGTGAAACTCGGTGAAGTGCACAAGCAATATGACAGTAGACCAGTGTTAACAACCAAGTGAAGATTTGAAGATGTGTAACAATAAAGTTCAAATCCAGGGAACAACAACAATTCGAACTAACTACTGAAACAAGTACAGTGCATCAAGACAAGTGCATCCAGAAGAACAAAATTGCCACCAACATAACAGATCAAATGAAACACAGTGGCAACATCAAAATACAGGCCAGAAGCTCAAGACACAAGTGATACAAGTCAGACCAAGTAGCAGTATAAAGCACTGTGAACCTGAACAGGTACACAAGTGTGACAGAGAAAGAAAGGTCACAACACAGCATCATGAATATGCACAATGCAGACACAAGTCAGCTGCAACATGAAACAAGACATGTCAACAGTACATGAAGACAGTTCGAAGAAGACTACAATATCAAGTACATGAAGACCAAGGACACAGTGGAATCCACATCATCAGAGAAGATGGCCAGAGCCAAAGCTCACAGGGATAAACACAAGATGGCCGAAGCCGTGTCAAGTCAGAATTCAACGCAAGTGTATCAAATTCGTATCTTTGAAATAGTCAGCAAAATCAAAAAGAGGAAAGTATTAATGCCGTGTAACACAAGAAGAATCGAACGTGTAAAAGTCAAGGCCGTAAGTATCAAGGTGTAAGTATATCAGGAAAGACGTGCGCAACAGGCATTAGAAAATTAGGAAAGTGATGAAGTCGTGAATTCATATAAATATCAAACCCAGTTTACATCATCGGCATCGAGTTATCAAGTGAAAAAGACAAACAATCAAACCAGAAAACGAAAGTAAAATTACATACCGCAATTCAACGAACTCGGTCATCAAAAGAAGCAGCTGCAAACAACTCACAATCTCAAAGTCGCGAATCATCAAAGAACAAGTCGCGAAACATCAGAGAACGAGCGCGAGCAAAGAGTATCAATCATCCAGAGCCGAAGCCCTAATTCGAGAAAGAAGCCGAAGCCCTAATTTCTGTAACAAAGAATTGTCGCCGCCATTCTCAAGAAAGAATTGAAGGAGATCGGGTGAAATAAGGGAGTGGGCCGGCCTTTATTATTTTTAAAGGGGAATTAGTCTTTTATTTTGGGTTTAATTTTTTTTAGAGGGTTTTTTCTTATTTTTTAGTTGAGCAAAAAATTACGCATTCAAGTCCGTATTTTAATTTTTGCTCCTGTTTTATTTTTGAAGTTGTTTTTTACTTTTCGAGTCAAAACTTTGTAAATCACCACCTAGGTTTAGGTAGTGTCAGATTGTCTATTTAGAATTAGTTCAGTGAGCAGGGTGTGCGAGTTTGCAAAGCTCTATAGGCGGGAGCAGTGTTTGCGAGTAAGCGAAACTCTATAGGCGGGAGCAGGGTGTGCGAGTCTAGTAGAGTGTTTGTGAGCGGGAGCAAAAGGGTCTGCGAGTCTAGTAGAGTGTTTGTAAGCGTGATACTGTTTAATTCTAATAGAAATCTGTGAATGCAGCAGTAGGCAGGGGTTGCCGAAGCTGGGTAAATTTTGTGTGTGATTTACTTTTCAGCATATTTATTTCTGCAGTTTATTTCTGTGTTTAAATCGAGAAAATTTGCTGTAACCCTATTCACCCCCCTCCTCTAGGGTTAATCTAGATCCTACAAGATGTTTTTCATACAGTTTGTTTGAAGAAGCAACAGCGAAGGTTGAGCTGATCGGAAAGGATATGTAAACAACCCAGGATCATAAGTAGAGTTTTGAGGTTAAGAGATGGAAGAATTCGGAATTTGAAGTTGTAGACTTCATTGTTATTTCTCCAGTAAAGGGAGCAATAAGATTTGGTAAGACTGGGAAGTTAGCTCCGAGGTATATTGGATTCTTTTGAGTTTTTGTAAGGATCAGTGCTTTGGTCTGAAGAGTTGAATTGCCAGTTTGGAAGACTAGGATTCAAGGTATTTCACGTGTCTCTGAAGGAGTACGTGTCTGGTCCATCACTGGTTTTGGAACCAGTAGTCCTGAAGGATTTAGTTGTTGATCAGTCTTGTCTGTGATCTGGTATCTTGTGCAGATTATAGATCTAGATGAGTAGGAGCTCAGTAGCTTAGCAGTGTAGCTAGTTTGGATTTGGTAGAGCGAGTATCCCAGTATCTGTATTTGAGAAACTTGAGATAATTTTAGGAAGCTTATCCGGATCTTTGTCCAGATAGCTAGAGTTGTTTGATTGAATTGTTTGGTTGGATGAAATTTTTTGTTTGGTTATGTATGGCTGATACGTATGTTTGAATTGGTTGAAATAAAATAAAACCTTAGATTATCTCTGTTTTAAATTTCGAGGACGAAATTCTTTTAAGGGGGGAGGAATGTGATATCTCGGAATTTCAAGGAATTTAAAAAGTGATAATCTTTTAATTAAATTATTTAAAGTTAATAAAATAGTTATTTTCAAATATAAATAACCAATTAATTAAAAATGTGATGTTTTAAATTTTGGTTATAATTGATTTTAAATAAGATAATTATTTATAAATAGTAATGTGTTTGTTTAACATTGATATCTATATTTATTTGAATTGATCTAAATTTGGATTTTTTAAACTGACTTTGAATTTGAATTTAAAAATGGAATTTAAAGGAATATATATCTTAAAATAATATTATAGTTTGGATTTAAAATATATGGATAAAGGTTTTATTTAAAATTAATATTTGTTTTATATTATTCTCTTTGAAGAAATTTTATAGAAATTTGGAAAAGTATTTATTTAATAGGAATAAATACAAAGGCTTTTTGAATTAGCATTTAAAATGGGTTTGCAACATTATTTATGATTTTTACTTAAATCATAATTGGTTTATATTCTATATTCTTTAAAAATTGTATTTATATAAAATTTAGAAATCACTTATAAGTTTATAAATGTATTTGTTAATTAGGAATTTAAAAAAGCTTTTTAAATCTTTTAAAAATAAAATAAATATAAATAGTGACAAGTGTTAAAGTTATAAACCTCTTAAGTACATGTGTTAGCATATTAATCAAGGTAAGAGACAGGTGTCACATTATTTTATTTTTCTTTTAATTTTAATAAAATCTGAAATTAACTTATATAAACATTTATCTTTCCCTTTCGTTTTATCTCAGTTCTAAATCTAAGAAACTGAGTTCCTTTCCAAAAACCAGAAAGTTTTCATGCAATTCAAAACTTTCAAACTAGAAATGCATGAATCAAAACCTGATTCATCTCCTCTAAAATAAACTCAAACCAAAATCATGTGATTTTCTCAAGATCAAATACCTGAAAACCTTTATGCTCAAAGCCTGTAATCTATTCCTCAAAAACAAAGCTTGTAATCAAATTACCAAAGCGTGAAAGCAATCTCCTCAAAACATTTTAAAAAACCCTGTAACCCTCTTTCTTAAACCTGTAGCATTTTTCAAAAACCCTGTAATCCTCTTTTATCAAGCCTGCAACATCGTATTTTCAAAGGTTCAAACATGGTTCATCAAGCAAAGCTATCAAACAATCTGTAATCAATGCTCAAAACTTTAACAAGTTCAAGCATGCAACCAGTAATCAAGTTTGAACCATCCTCAACATGTTCCAGTTTATCAAGTACTCCAGTTTTATAAATCAAAGCCTTCTGCATTTTCAAAGGTGAGTAAACTTTTAAACTAAAATTTAGTAACAAATATGTGTTGCTTATGAATTACTGTGTTTGATGTTTGATCTGTATGAATGTTTATATGTGAGCTTCTGTGTGTGCTTGTCTGTTGATTTTGAAAACATCTCTGTTCCTATATTTTAAGCCTCTGTTTTTAAATCTGTAATCATGAACCACTTTAAATTTTATGCATTGACATATGGTTGAAGTAAATCTATGATGTAAGTTTGAAATATTCTTGCATGATGATTTTAAGATTTTAGAATATATTTATATATAGGAAGATGTTGTGCATTGATTTAGCATGCCTGAATATTAGACAAATAAAAACTTCCCAAGCTTACAGGCATCAGATATGTTCATAAATCATTTCCCATTTCTATGATTTATTTTAGAAAATAATTTCTAAACAAAAGATGTTAATTTAAACAAGATTCAAATTTTAAAAATATTTTAAAGTTAAACAAAGCAAAATTTCACCAGAAATTTGGGAATTTACAGTCAAGATTCAAAATAAGTAAAAATTCAAACATCATAATTTGATGTTTCAAGATTATAACTCGAATCCATTTAGAAAGATATGATTTTTAAAACTAAAATCATGAATTTTAAAAATGTTCTGAGTATAAAATTTGGTTTTGACTGGAATTTGATGTGGAGGCTTCCTTTGGCGATCTAGAAGTTGCGAAGCCTCGGGGTTTCTTCTGGAGATGGTTGTCGTTGGAAAGTGCTTAGGAAAATTGCCAGGAGATGATTCCGATCATTGAGCCGACATGGAGGAAGAGATTTATGATTTTAAACCTAGTTTGTTCGATCTGGAAAATTTGATCGCTGCTACTTCACTGATGCATCGAGTTTGAGGAAACTTCGGGAATGGGTTTGTGGATGACTGGAGGAGGTGTGACCGTGATGGCACGATGTCCGGTGATCGACGTTGTGAGTTCGAGGTGGATGTGACCATGACCGTTGGTTCCAGTTTGCAACTGGGTAGTTCGGTCTAGATCGATGGCTTATGCGAGTGTTCTGGTGATTGGATCTGTGTTGCATCGTGCTGAGTGACGTGCCGGTGAGTTCGTCGAAGGCGGAAGGTGATTTCGGCACTGGTGCATGTGCACGAGAACATTTTGGTGTCAGTAGGATTTTGGTGGTTGGGTTTGGTTGTGGCTCGAAGGGATGCTTGTGTGTTTGAGTGTGTGGCTCGAGTTGAAACTCGAAGTGGTCTGCGTTGTTTAAAAACTGTTAACAGTTTAAATAGTTACAGGTTTTTAATTTAAATTTAATTTTTTTTTAAAAAAAATGGTAGGAAAGAAATGAAAACTCTGAATGTTTTCAAGTGATACTTGGGTTTAGCTGAATCAAATTTATTAAAGAAATTTTTAAAAGTTTTTAATAAGCTTATTAAAACAAGTTTCAAATTTAAATAAAGGAAGTTTAAAATTTTTGCAATGAAACTTATTTTTGAATTCTATCTTATCTAAAAATAAATGTTTTCTTAAAAATTATGATTAAGAAATTGAAGTTTGTTAAATTTAAATCTTGATAAGTAAATTTAAAATGATTTAAGGTAGGAAATGGAATTTTTAAAAGGTATTTGTAAAAGCAAGTTTTAAATTCAAATTTGAAACTAGTTTTCAAAACCTATTACTTGATAATATTTTAAGTATCTAAATGAAGCTTTGATAACTTTAATTTATCAAGTGAAAATGATTATTATATTTTAAAACTTAATTATTGATTTAATTAAGTATAGTTAATTAAATAGTTATAATGGTTTAAAAATTAAAATGTTAATAAAGGCATTAATTAAGATAATGTTTTATCTTAAGAATATTAAAGTTTATATCTTGAAATTAATTAAGTTAATTAAGGAAATCGAGTATGATTAATTAATTTAATTAATAATGATTAAGAATTAATTAAGGAATTAATTAAGAATAATTAATTGATTTAATTAATTAATTAATTTAAATTAATAATTAAGGGTTATAAGTTAATTAATTAGAGGTTAATTAATTTATAATTAAGTTTAATTAATTAGATAATTAGAGATTTTTAATTATTGATTAAATATTAATTAATTAAGTAATTAAGAATTAATTAATTATTAACTAGAGATTAATTAACTTGTAATTAAAAAGTAATTAATTTGTAATTAAGTTTTATTAATTAATAATTAGGCTTTATTAATTAATAATTAGGAAGTTATTAATCTATAATTAAAGTTAATCAAGGATTAATTAACTATTATTAAAGGTTAATTAATTGTTATTAAGGATTAATTAACTGATTTATTTAAGGATTAATTAATTTGTATTAAGCTTTTATTAATGATAATTGAGGTTATTAATTAATAAATAAGGATTAATTAATCTGAAATTAAAAGATTAATTAATTTATTTAAAGGGGTAATTAAGGGGTGAATTACCCAATTGTAATTGATCAAATAAGTGTGATTAATTTGGGTTAATCAAATGGGTTGATTAATTAAAGATAATCATTTGGTCGATTAAGTATAATTACTTAATGAGATGGATAAGTATAATTACTTAGTGTAAGTAATTAAGGTATAATTACTGGGATGTAATTAATTAAAGGAAATTACTTAATGCAAAGTAACTAAAGGGTAATTACTTAGTAGAAATAATTGAGGATTAATTACTTGGTGTAATTAATCAAAAGGGTTAATATAATTAATTAAGGAGTTAATTAATTAAGGTAAGTAATTACAGGATGATAGTTACTGTTTATGATTAATTAAGTTGATTAATAGAAGTAATTAACTAAGGATCATTAATTAATATAATTAATGAGAGTAATTTAGGACTGATTAATTAAGATTAATTAATCAATAATAAATGATTATAAAGTGATTAATTGTAATCAATCAAAGATTAATGTAATTATATATAGTTAATGAAGTAATTAAGGTTAATTGCTTAATGGTTTGTAGATAACTAATTTGTATAATTAATTAAGGGTTAATTACTTAATGTAATTGAGGGATAATTAATCAAGGGTGATTAATTAAGATGATGATTAATTAATTAGATTAATTAATGAATAAGTAAGTAAGATTTATTGTAATGATAGTAATTAATTTATTTATTTTTAAATTAATTAGAAATGGAAGCAATTAACTTAATTCATTTTAAATTAATTATAGATGGTGTGCTTAATAAATCATTGCTTATGTATGGATGGATGATATAGATTGCCTTGAATGGTTTGAGATCTCAAATTGAGATAAGTAATGTTGTGTGGTATGGATGCTTTGGTTGAAGTGTGATGATAATGTGAATTATCTGTTTATGATGGTAATGTGAATTATCTGTTTGTGATGATGATATGTATTATCTATCTGTGTGTATATAGATAATAAAATTGAATTGTTTAACCTTAAATAACTTGGACCTAAAAGATACGTTTTGGATTTCGATGAGACCGGGATCGGGTTTCCAGATTTGGATATCCGAAAAACACATCGATACAAATTTACGATAGGTCATGAATCTCAAGTGAAGATGAAGATCCAGAGTGCAAGGGTTATTGTCGTTAACTCTGAGGATGTTTCCAAATTGAGTGTAACGAGATAATGCCTTCGGTTTCGTTCGAACCCGAAACGAACTTGTATGGATGAACGCTTTCAAAACATTGTCTGGTGGACGATGAGCATTCTAAGATAGATGTGTTCTATAAAGGTAATCATAGCCTCAAGCCTCATCAACCGAGAATGGCTAAAACAAGGGAGGTGCAGCAAGGCTAAGTGGGTCATGCCCAAGTAGGATGAGATGAACCCCCGTCTAGAGTCCATTTTATTTCGGCTGTGTAGGCGCTTAAATAGCTACAACCGTCGGGGTTGTCTTGTTCGGGACTGTCCAGGAAGGGATGGTTCCGGCCTTGTGCTGCAAGGGATTTAGGGTGGATCCTCGGTATAGTGATCTAGGCCACGTAGTGTGACGGGCGGTACCCCAGTAGCCCTGCCATTGTATGGAACCCAAACTCCAGTAAGCGCCCTCGGATTTGATTGTATTACCCACTTTTGTGGCTAGTAGCTGGAATTTAATAAATGTAACAATTTCGGCTAAAACCCTAGACCCTATTATAATATCACTGAATTTCCAATCAAATGTTTTGGTTAGCGTAAGGTAAAAACTTACCCATGTTTATGTGTGGGAAGTTTTACGTGATACCTTTTCTTTCAAAGGTTTTTAAAGTTAAGCAATTTTAACCATTTACTCACACCAGACCCATGTCTGACCCAGAGTTTATTCTGTTTTCTTAAACTCTTGGGTACTCAAATTTTTACGAGTAGCCCAGGGATTCAGGTTAGGTTTGACGGATTCAGGAGGAGCAATGGAGCAGGAGGCTTCAACGTATAGATATATAGTATTCCGCTGTGTGTTCTTTGAGTCGTTTGTCTGTATTGTATATTGAGTTGTATAACTAGACATGTGTTTATAGCTGTCTAGTATGTGTTGTATAAGCTGGGTAACTCCGATATATATGATACTATGTAAAATATTATGCGATTAATATAATTTATTCGTTCCGCTGTTGAGATTATGATGTTGTTTTTTCTTTCTTTTCGATCTTTCTCTTTTTTATCCCTTTCTTTCTTAAAAATGATGCGTTCTTTCTATGGAGAGAAAGGCGGGTCGTTTCACTTGGTATCAGAGCATAGGTTGAGTGAATACCTAGGATCTAGAGTGGTGTCTTCCTTGAGAGAGCGTACTTGTAAATTTTATATATAACTATATATATATTTCTACCTATCCGTTGGGTTACCTGTTTGGGTTTTTCAACATAAGTTATAAAGGTACATAGGGTAGTGGTGTGTAGCACGACTTCCAATGGTTGGAGTTTGAATGTTTGAAGTTGGAAGTGTATCTATCGGGATTGTAGACCTAATACCGTCTCGAGTAAGCTTTGCAGCTTTGTGTAAGGATTTCATTGATCTTTGAAGAAAACCTGTTAAGGTTCGGAGTCCATCTTTGAAGTGTAAGTTGATCGCGCTCATGTGAGCGGATTTTCTAGAATTTGGATCGGTCGGTTAGGAAAAAGCGAGTGATGGTATCTTGGCTACCTCAGGAAGTAGCAGCTGCGTGATGAGACGCAGTTACTATGGATGTCTTCGAAGATGTTTCTTTCGGAGCAAGTTTATGGAAGTGTGTCTGCATCACTGATGAGACTGAGTTTGTGTTTGGGTTGGAGCCCGACTCTCTTGAGGAGATGTTTGCCTATCTCAAGGTTCTATGTATGATGGGATTATATGATTTTGATGATCAAAGAGCTTTGGATAGAAGTCTTTGGCATCTGTGGCAGCATTATAGCTCGGAAGTGTTTTGTGTTCCAGCGGGAAGATCTTTTGGCTTAGCAGTTTCCTAGAGGTGGAACTCAGAAGCAGCAGAGAAGACCCATTTCTTCAATGGATTAGTTAGTTGAGGATAAGTTGTTCTGATTGGTGAAGGGAGAATAGTATATTTGGAATTTAGGTTGGGTTGATCGCAAAAGTGACTTGCGGTAGTTGGGGTGATTTTCTTAGATAATATTTTGCTTGGGTTTGAGGCATCTCTAAAGGATGTAGGAGTTATGGAATTGTCGAAGATTTTCCGGATATCTTCAGGAAAGTTAGAGATTTGCTCGCATTGAGGATTGAGTTCCATATTGACTTGGTTCATGAAGCTACCGGTAATTCAGCTGGGTAGAAGGATGTCTCCTAGGATGGGGTTTTGGTGATACAACTCAGCATTTTTTTGGAACTTATAGTTTTTCTCTTTATGGATTTGTTGAATCTTATTTCTGGGATGTGCTATCTAGTCTGTGCTTGTGTTCATTAACGGCATTCTCATTTTCTCCAGATCATAGTTGTACAGCGGAAGCAACGTGGCAGATATTTTAGAGTAGAAGCAACCGGAAGTTGCAGTGTTTTGGATTAAAGAGTTTCTACTCGAGTTTTTCAGAATCTGAGGCAAGTTGGCGAGTAATCTTGTTCTGCCTTTTCCGAATAGGAGAAGTAAGTGTGAAGTCTACGGATGTATATGGAGTAGAATTTGGGATTTTGATTTTGGGTAAATCTTGAGAGAATCTTTGTGTTGGATTGTCTTTCATCCAGTTTGTTTCAAGAAGCAGCAGCGAAGGTTGAGCTGATCGGAAAGGATGTGTAAACAGCCCAGGATCGTAAGTAGAGTTATGAGGTTAAGAGATGGAGGAATTTGGAATCCGAAGTGGGAGACTTCATTGTTATTTCTCCAGTAAAGGGAGCAGTAAGATCTGATAAGACTGGGAAGTTAGCTCTGAGGTATATTGGATTCTTCTGATTTATTGTAAGGATCAGTGTTTTGGTCTGAAGAGTTGAATTGCCATTTTGGAAGACTGGAATTCAAGGTATTTCACGTATCTCCGAGGGAGTACGTGTCTGGTCCATCACTGGTTTTGGAACCAGTAGTCCTGAAGGATTTAGTTGTTGATCAGTCTTGTTTGTGATCTGATATCTTGTGCAGCTTATAGTTCTAGATGAGTAGGAGCTCAATAGCTCAGCAGTGTAGCTAGTTTGGATTTGGTAGAGCGAGTATCCCAGTATCTGTATTTGGGTAACTCGAGATAATTTTAGGAAGCTTATCCGCATCTTTGTCTAGATAGCTAGGGTTGTTTGATAGAATTATTTGTTTGGATGAAATTATTTGTTTGGTTATGTATGGCTAATATGTATGTTTGAATTGGTCGAAATAAAATAAAAATTTAGATTTTCTTTGTTTTAAATTTCGAGGATGAAATTCTATTAAGGGGGGAGGAATGTGATATCCCGGAATTTCAAGGAATTTAAAAAGTGATAATCTCTTAATTAAATTATTTAAAATTGATAAAATACTTATTTTCAAATATAAATAACCAATTAATTAAAAATGTGATGTTTTCAATTTTGGTTATGATTGATTTCAAATAAGATAATTATTTATAAATAATAATGTGTTTGTTCAAAATTGATATTTATATTTATTTGAATTGACTTTAAATTTGGATTTTTTAAACAGACTTTGAATTTGAATTTAAAAATGGAATTTAAAGGAATATATATCTTAAAATAATATTATAGTTTGGATTTAAAATATATGGAGAAAGTTTTTATTTAAAAATAAGATTTGTTTTACAATATTCTCTTTAAAGAAATTTATTTATAGAAATTTCGAGAAGTATTTATTTAATAGGAATAAATACAAAGGCTTTTTGAATTAGCATTTAAAATGAGTTTACAACATTACATATGAATTTTACTTAAATCATAATTGGTTTATATTCTATTTTCTTTAAAGATTGTCTTTATACAAAATTTAGAAAGCATTTATAAATTTTAAATGTATTTGTGTTCTCTGAGTCGTTTGTTTGTATTGTATATTGAGTTGTATAACTAGACAGGTGTTTATAACTGTCTAGTATGTGTTGTATAAGCTGGGCAACTCTGATATATATGATACTATGTAAAATATTATATGATTATTATAATTTATTCATTCCGTTGTTGAGATTCTGAGGTTGTTTTTTTCTTTCTTTTCTATCTTTCTCTTTTCTATCCCTTTCTTTCTTAAAAATGATGCGTTCTTTCTGTGGAGAGAAAGGAGGGTCGTTACACATAAACATATGTTGAACCCACTTCCTCAAGTCCAGATATGCACCGTGCACCGTGCACCATCCACGACATGGCTCCGACCATCGCCTACGCTTCCCACACGTCCACGATCAACTTCGAACTCGAACTCGACCATCAGAACTTCACCATTTACCCAAAATCAAAATCGAGCATAAGAACCCAAACTGGAACCTACCTCCAAACCTGGAACATCTCTGTTTACCAAACTCCGATCATCAGAGCGGCAATGCCTCCGACCACGTCTTCTTTTCCTACCCTTCATTCAATTCCCAAACTCTGGTGGAGCTCGATCCACCAAAGACGATGAACGAATACGCTAAAAACCAACCCCAAAAACTAGGGTTACAGGCAAAAACGACCTCCTGCCGCCACAACATCGTCTTGATCCACCACCTGACATTTTTGCCAAAGTTCCAAATCACTCTTCTACCTCCAGTATGAACCCTGACCATCCAGATCGCCTCGTTCGCCAGAAAACAGCCCAAACACCATTTTCAGATCAACATGAACTGCTCCCATGATTCAATGCTAAAAATTATGTTATCTGTTTTAAAAATCATGTTTTCCTATAAGGTTTCAGATTACAAACTTAATTTAATGAACTAGAGGATTTGAATTTTAAACAAAACTCTTGTCTTCCTTTCCATTTTGTTTTCCAGGGCAAGATTAAATTTATTTTAATTAAATTAAATTTTTAAGCTTAAATTTATGATCAAACAAGCCATTTTTGTTTGTAACTTAAATCATAATAACGTCTAGATCAAGAGATAGGGGATTTAAATAATAAAAACTGAGCTTAAACTAGAAACAGAGGGGTCAAAGACATTAGCAGACATGCACACATATCATCCAAATATTCATAGATATTTCCCATATAAATATACAAACTTACTTATCTATATCCACACAAATCATACTTATCACAAGAATAATCATGCAACCATGTTTTAACTCAAGTAATTTATCAAAAATGTTACTCATCTGATTTAAAATAGAGATAGCCTCTTTAATTTTGAAAAGCTTTTGATACCATTAAAACTGAAATTCCCTTAAAACTTGAGTTGCATGCAGGCTGGAGTTCTTGTTTGATTCCAAGTTGTTGAAGAATAATGCACAGGCTGATGAATTTGAAAATGGTTTGCAGTTTACTGATTGAAGAGGATTAACAAGTTTGATGAATTTTGACTTGTTTCAGGTTGAAGAAGTGATACAGGTTTCAAATGCAGGCTTTGATTTTTTTGTTTAAGGGATTTTCAGATTTGCTTGAAACAGAATTTGATTAGAAATAAGATTAGAGATCTTTGATTTGCTTTTGAAGTGGATTTGCAGATTAAATTTTCTGATTTGTTTCTTAGCTTAGAAATTTGAAAAGGAAAATTAAAGAGGAGGAAACAATGTCATAAAGGCTGAAATAATTTAAAAAAAGAAAAAAAAGAAAATAGGAATTAAATGACACTTGTCATATTGTTAATTCATAAGTTTAACACATGTTGTTTGATTACTTAATATGTTAACACATGTCTCATAATTTAATTAGTTATATTTTAAATGTTAATGAAAATTAATACAAAATCAAGCTTAATGAATTAGTTAATTAGAATTTATATATGTATAAATAATTTTAAAGTAAATAAAAACCAATTATATTTATAAATAAAAGTTTATACAAATATTTTAAAATCCAAACAAATATAAAAACTATAAATTGAATTTCAAAACTTTAAATTCAAATTCAAGTTAGGTTATAAAAATAAAATTTAAGAATCAAGTTATATTTATACATATATAACTACTTATTGAATTTAAAAATAACAATCCTATTTCTATAAAATCTATTTATGTTTATAAAAGCAAAGTATTATAACTATCATTTGAAAATAACAAATTTAAAATTTTTAAATGTTTGTAAAAGGGATTATAAATCACTTCTATTATTAAATGTATTAAGACCATATGTTGTATTGTATTTTAAACTTCTATTTCAAATCATATACATCAAGTAATATTTAAAAGAAATGGAACAAACTTTTTATTTAAATTTAAAAATTAAGCTATGATATAATCTTAAGCAATTAGCATTTATCTTAAGTATTTACAAGCCATATAGTTATTAATTTAAATAACTTTGAAAAGCTTAATATTAATTTAAATCATAATTTCCAAATTATTAAATATATTATTAGAATTTGAAAACAAAACTTTATTTGTTTATTAAATTCCAAATCAAAGATTATCTATATTATATATACAAATATATATATACATTATAAATAGAAACATTTATTTAGTTTTAAAAATATAAAATTACTAATTAAATATTTATTTAATTAGATTATTAAACCAATTCATATTTTATTAATCAATATTATCAAATCAATTTAATTTTAAATAAAGATTATTGAATTGATATTGCCGAAAATTCCGGGATATCACATTCCTTCCCCCTTAAAAGAATTTCGGCCTCGAAATTTTAAAACAAAACTAATTTAATAATCTATTTAAAGATTTAATTTTAAAACACAAGCATATATTAACAACCATATGCTAACAGCCATAGCAACCAATTCACCCAACAAACAAATTTAACTATCCAGACAAACATTCTGAATAGAATTTTATCGAGTTTCCCCAGTATAAACACCGGGATACTCGCTCTACAGAATCCAAACATTCAACACTACTAAGCTCCTACTCATCTAGATCTACCAAGCTAAACAAGAAATCAGACTACAGACAAGTCTGACTCAACAACCAAATCTCCCAGAACAGCTGATTCCAAAACCAGAAATATATCATACATGTACTCCCTCAGGGATACGTGAAACACATTGAATCCCAGTTATCCAAACCGGCAATTCAATCTTGAAGACCAAACACTTACCTAAAACAGAATACAGAAGAGATCCAATACACCTCGGAGCTAGCTTCCCAACCTTACCCAATCTTATAGCTCCTAAAACCGAAGAAAACTTATCCAAAATCAGATCTCCGATTCTGATCCACAAAACACTTCATACGACCCTGGGATGTCTACATCCTTACTGATCAGCTCAACCCTTGCAGATTCCTCTAGAAACAAACTGGACCAAACCCAATCCACCAGAATGATCCTCCAAGATCAACCAAGATCAAGAACAACCTCCGCTCACAACCATCAGAAGGAAACAAACTTCTCCTATCCAGAAAAGAAAAGCAGTTGCACTCCCAAACTGCTTCCGCTGCACAACTCTGATGTAGAGTAGATGAGAATGCTGATGATGAACACAAGCACAAACTGGACAACGTAACCTAGAAAATCACTGATAACCAAGAGAATACTCAGCTATCGCAAGTCACTTTTGCGATCAATCCAGCCTAACATCCAAAGAAAACTATTCTCTCTTTACCAATCATAATAGCTTATGCTGGTCTTGCCAATCCATTGAAGAAATGGATCCACTCTGCTGCTTCTGAACTCCATCTCAGAAAAACTACTAAACTGGAAGATCTCCTTGACAGCATACAGAACACTCTGAGCTGCAGTGCTGACACATATGCCAACAGCTTCCTAACCAAAGCTCTTTGAGACACTCGGACTTCAAACCAAACAGAAACACCCTGCTGAACTCAGCCATGACACCCAAGCAGACCGACTTCCTTAAACTTGTTCCAAATAAATCATCTTCGGAAACATCCATAGTCACCGCGTCTCATCACGCAGCTACTACTTCCTGAGGTATCAAGATACCATCACTTTCTTCTGCCTAACCACCAGATCTAAACTCTACTCATCTAACTTCAAAGATGTACTCCAAACCTTAACAGGTTACCTTCAGAGATCGATGAAATCCTTACACCACTGCAAAGCTTACTCCAGACGGTATTAGGTCTACAGTCTCGACAAATATACTTCCACCTCAAACATTCAAACTCCAACCATTGGTAGTCGCGTTATATACACCACTACCCCATCTACCTTTACAACTTATATTGGAAAACCTGTACGGGTAACCCAACAAATAGGTAGAAATAATACATATAAATATATATAAAAATACAAGTACGCTCTCTCAAGGAAGAAAACACTCCAAAGCCTAGGTATTCACTCAACCTAGCGCTCTGATATCAACTGTGACGACCTGGGCTTTTCAACCATCAACAGTGGCTCACTCGATCAGTAGGCTTTTCAACCATCCCAGCCCCGCCGTGGCTCACAGTGATACCTTGGGTTTGCTTTTACGTCCAGCCTCTCGACTCGCAACCAACCCCAAATGGCCTTATACTACCCCCGGGGACATGTAGGGGTAAGAGTCTCCCATTCGCCACCTAACGTAAAGCGAGAACCCCCTATCATGCTGTAATGTAGCAAACCCGATCCCGGTCTCATCGAAATCTAAAATGCCATCTTTTAGGTCCAAGTTGTTTTAAAGTTTAAACTATTCGATTCAATATTATCTATATACACACAGATAGATAAATCACAATATCACAATAGATAATTCATATTATCATTACAAAAAGATAATTCATATTATCATCACAAAAAGATAATTCATATTATCAACTCAATGCAACCAAAGCATCCATATCACGCAACATCACTTATCTCATATCTGAGATCTCAACTATTCAGGGCAATCAATATCAATTAGCATTCATATGCAATGACTTATTAATCATCATTCTATAATTAATTTAAAATGAATTAAATTACTTACTTCTTCTCTAATTAATTTAAAGTAAATTAAATTAGTTACTTCATCTTTAAAATCTTGCTTATATAACCATTAATTAATTACAAATCATTAAATTAATTACGCTCAAATAAATCACCTTAATTAATCACCCTTGATTAATTACCCTTTAACTACACTCAAGTAATTAGCCTTTAATTAATTAATTATCCTAAACCAAATCTAGTAATTAACCTTTAATTACTTCATTAATTAATTAACTATAATTAATTACATTAATCCCTGATTAATTACATTAATTAATTCCTTCATTGATTAATTATTTTTAATCAATGTTAAATTACATCATTATATTGATTAATGATCCATAATTATTTTATTTATAATTATCTTGTTTCAATTAATTACATTAATTAATTGATCATCAATTAAACCATATTGATTAATCTCTCTTGATTAATCACATTCGGAAATTAACCACCTTTAATTACTTCATTAGATAAATTAATTACCCCTTAATTAATTATCTATAATAATTAATCTTTAATTAATTACATTTATTAATCACCCTAGATTAATATCATTAAGTAATTAATTACCCTTAATTAATTACATCTCTTAATTATCTTCAAATAACTTTATTAATCAATTCTTAATTAATTACACTAAGTAGTTAATTATTAATTACTTCCTCTAAGTAATTATTCTTCATATTAATTACACAAAGTAATTAATTTCCAAAACTCTTTCATTTCCTAATTATCCTTCAATTTAATTACATCCAGTAATTATCTTCTTAGTTACTTCACTAAGTAATTATTCCTTATTAATTACATTTGAGTAATTACTTCTTAAATTATCCAGTGATTATCTTTAATTAATTAAACTTAATTAATTAACCTAAACTAATTAAAATAAAGTTAATTAATTACAATTAATAATCAATTTCTTAATTACTTCCATTAAGTAATTACACTTAAACAATTCACAAATGATTATCTTTAAATTAATTAATCTAATTAATTATTAAAATTAATCACATTAATTAATTATTAAATAATCCTAAGTTAATGACCTTCATTAACTATTAACAAATCTATAATTACTTCTCTAAAGTAATTAACTGAGATTAATCATTATTAATTACAAATTAATTTATCTATAATAACTCATTAATTAATCTCTAATTATTTAAATAATCAAGTGTTAACCTTTAACTTAATTAATTTTTAATTACTTGATTAATGAATTTCAAATCATTAATTTAAAATCAAATCTTATCTAATTAATGATTTCTTAATTATAATTTAATTAATCTTAATTAACTTACTTAGTTCTTAAATTAATTAAATAAACCCTTGATTACTTAATTAATTAACCCAAGTCATTACTTAATTAAATTAATTAATTATCCATCTTAATTGCCTTAATAATTTAATGAATTATAAATCATTAAGTCCTAATTAACTTTAAGATAATCCTAAATCTTATTAATGATTTAAATTATCATTAACAAGGTATTTAAAAACAATTTGCTTTTAAATTTGCTTTTAAATTTACTTTTAAATTCCATTTTAAATTTAAGATCTAAAGAGGAAACAAATTTTAACTTTAACAAAGCTTTTAAAACAATTCAAAAACCTTTTAATTACATTTTAAAGAAATGCTTATCTTTTAAAGGGAATTTAAAATAGTTAAAACCATATTTAATTTAAATCAATTTAAAATACACTTTAAATATTCAAAGTTGTTTTAAATTCAAAAACTTTATTTTATTTCAAACTAGAATTCAAACTGAGCTTTGAATTTAGAATTAAACTTAAATTTAAAATCCTGTTTAAATCTTTATTTTCAGATTTAAAACCATTTTTATAAAATACTTTAACAATTTTTTAGTTGTTAAAAACATTTCATCATTTTTTTATAAAACTTATTTATTTTGAAAACTAGAATTCAAACTCATTTGAATTCAGATTTAAACATGTTTCCAAAACCTTCGTTTAAAACTTGCTTTGCTTTTTTTTAGTTTAAATCTTTAAAACAGAAATACAGTCACGTTTTAAAACAAAACCTATAACAACTAATTGACCCGAGTTTTCCCTTCCAAATACTTCGAGTCAATCTTCAAATGACTTCGAGCAAAAACCTGAAACCACTCGTGTAAAACTCGATTAAAAAGAAAAAAACAAAACACTACTGAACCCAATTTCTCAAGTCCAGATATGCACCGTGCACCCTGCACCATCCACGACGAGGCTCCGACCATCGCCTACGCTTCCCACATGTCCACGATCAACTTCGAACTCGAACTCGACCATCAGAACTTCACCATCTACTCAAAATCAAAATCAAGCATAAGAACCCAAACTGGAACCTACCTCCAAACCTGGAACATCTATGTTTACCAAACTCCAATCATCAGAGCGGCAATGCCTCCGGCCAAATCTTCTTTTCCAACCCCTCATTCAATTCCCAAATTCTGGTGGAGCTCGATCCACCACAGACGATGAACGAATATGCTAAAAACCAACCCCAAAAACTAGGGTTACAGGCAAAAACGACCTCCTGCCGCCACAACATCGTCTTGATCCACCACCTGACATTTTTGCCAAAGTTCCAGATCACTCTTCTTCCCTTAGTATGAACCCTGACCATCCAGATCGCCTCGTTCCCCAGAAAACACCCCAAACACCATTTTCAGATCAACATGAACTGCTCCCATGATTCAATGCTAAAAATTATGTTTTCTGTTTTAAAAATCATGTTTTCCTATAAGGTTTCAGATTACAAACTTAATTTAATGAATTAGAGGATTTGAATTTTAAACAAAACTCTTGTCTTCCTTTCCATTTTGTTTTCCAGAGCAAGATTAAATTTATTTTAACTTAATTAAATTTTTAAGCTTAAATTTATGATCAAACAACCCATTTTTATTTGTAACTTAAATCATAATAATGTCTAGATCAAGAGATAGGGGATTTAAGTAAAAAAACTTAGCTTAAACTAGAAACAGAGGGGTCAAAGACATTAGCAGACATGCACACATATCATCCAAATATTCACAGATATTTCACATATAAATATACAAACTTACTTATCTATATCCACACAAATCATACTTATCACAGGAATAATCATGCAACCATGTTTTAACTTAAGTAATTTATCAAAAATGTTACTCACCTGATTTAAAATAGAGATAGCCTCTTTAATTTTGAAAAGCTTTTGATACCATTAAAACTGAAATGCCCTTGAAACTTGAGCTGCTTAAATAAAAATGCTTTGATCTTAAAAACTGGAATGCTTGCTTTAGTTTGAAAAGATGCAGTTGCATGCAGGCTAGAGTTCTTGTTTGATTCCAAGTTGTTGAAGAATAATGCACAGGCTGATGAATTTGAAAATGGTTTGCAGTTTACTGATTGAAGAGGATTAACAAGTTTGATGAATTTTGACTTGTTTCAGGTTGAAGAAGTGATACAGGTTTCAAATGCAGGCTTTGATTTTTTTGTTTAAGGGATTTTCAGATTTGCTTGAAACAGAATTTGATTAGAAATAAGATTAGAGATCTTTGATTTGCTTTTGAAGTGGATTTGCAGATTAAATTTTCTGATTTGTTTCTTAGCTTAGAAATTTGAAAAGGAAAATTAAAGAGGAGGAAACAATGTCATAAAGGCTGAAATAATTTAAAAAAAGAAAAAAAAGAAAATAGGAATTAAATGACACTTGTCATATTGTTAATTCATAAGTTTAACACATGTTGTTTGATTACTTAATATGTTAACACATGTCTCATAATTTAATTAGTTATATTTTAAATGTTAATGAAAGATTAATACAAAATCAAGCTTAATGAATTAGTTAATTAGAATTTATATATGTATAAATAATTTTAAAATAAATAAAAACCAATTATATTTATAAATAAAAGTTTATACAAATATTTTAAAATCCAAACAAATATAAAAACTATAAATTGAATTTCAAAACTTTAAATTCAAATTCAAGTTAGGTTATAAAAATAAAATTTAAGAATCAAGTTATATTTATACATATATAACTACTTATTGAATTTAAAAATAACAATCCTATTTCTATAAAATCTATTTATGTTTATAAAAGCAAAGTATTATAACTATCATTTGAAAATAACAAATTTAAAATTTTTAAATGTTTGTAAAAGGGATTATAAATCACTTCTATTATTAAATGTATTAAGACCATATGTTGTATTGTATTTTAAACTTCTATTTCAAATCATATACATCAAGTAATATTTAAAAGAAATGGAACAAACTTTTTATTTAAATTTAAAAATTAAGCTATGATATAATCTTAAGCAATTAGCATTTATCTTAAGTATTTACAAACCATATAGTTATTAATTTAAATAACTTTGAAAAGCTTAATATTAATTTAAATCATAATTTCCAAATTATTAAATATATTATTAGAATTTGAAAACAAAACTTTATTTGTTTATTAAATTCCAAATCAAAGATTATCTATAATATATATACAAATATATATATACATTATAAATAGAAACATTTATTTAGTTTTAAAAATATAAAATTACTAATTAAATATTTATTTAATTAGATTATTAAACCAATTCATATTTTATTAATCAATATTATCAAATCAATTTAATTTTAAATAAAGATTATTGAATTGATATTGCCGAAAATTCCGGGATATCACATTCCTTCCCCCTTAAAAGAATTTGGGCCTCGAAATTTTAAAACAAAACTAATTTAATAATCTATTTAAAGATTTAATTTTAAAACACAAGCATATATTAACAACCATATGCTAACAGCCATAGCAACCAATTCACCCAACAAACAAATTTAACTATCCAGACAAACATTCTGAATAGAATTTTATCGAGTTTCCCCAGTATAAACATCGCGATACTCGCTCTACAGAATCCAAACATTCAACACTACTAAGCTCCTACTCATCTAGATCTACCAAGCTAAACAAGAAATCAGACTACAAACAAGTCTGACTCAACAACCAAATCTCCCAGAACAGCTGATTCCAAAACCAGAAATATATCATACATGTACTCCCTCAGGGATACGTGAAACACATTGAATCCCAGTTATCCAAACCGGCAATTCAATCTTGAAGACCAAACACTTACCTAAAACAGAATACAGAAGAGATCCAATACACCTCGGAGCTAGCTTCCCAACCTTACCCAATCTTATAGCTCCTAAAACCGAAGAAAACTTATCCAAAATCAGATCTCCGATTCTGATCCACAAAACACTTCATACGACCCTGGGATGTCTACATCCTTACTGATCAGCTCAACCCTTGCAGATTCCTCTAGAAACAAACTGGACCAAACCCAATCCACCAGAATGATCCTCCAAGATCAACCAAGATCAAGAACAACCTCCGCTCACAACCATCAGAATGAAACAAACTTCTCCTATCCAGAAAAGAAAAGCAGTTGCACTCCCAAACTGCTTCCGCTGCATAACTCTGATGTAGAGTAGATGAGAATGCTGATGATGAACACAAGCACAAACTGGACAACGTAACCTAGAAAATCACTGATAACCAAGAGAATACTCAGCTATCGCAAGTCACTTTTGCGATCAATCCAGCCTAACATCCAAAGAAAACTATTCTCTCTTTACCAATCATAATAGCTTATGCTGGTCTTGCCAATCCATTGAAGAAATGGATCCACTCTGCTGCTTCTGAACTCCATCTCAGAAAAACTACTAAACTGGAAGATCTCCTTGACAGCATACAGAACACTCTGAGCTGCAGTGCTGACACATATGCCAACAGCTTCCTAACCAAAGCTCTTTGAGACACTCGGACTTCAAACCAAACAGAAACACCCTGCTGAACTCAGCCATGACACCCAAGCAGACCGACTTCCTTAAACTTGTTCCAAATAAATCATCTTCGGAAACATCCATAGTCACCGCGTCTCATCACGCAGCTACTACTTCCTGAGGTATCAAGATACCATCACTTTCTTCTGCCTAACCACCAGATCTAAACTCTACTCATCTAACTTCAAAGATGTACTCCAAACCTTAACAGGTTACCTTCAGAGATCGATGAAATCCTTACACCACTGCAAAGCTTACTCCAGACGGTATTAGGTCTACAGTCTCGACAAATATACTTCCACCTCAAACATTCAAACTCCAACCATTGGTAGTCGCGTTATATACACCACTACCCCATCTACCTTTACAACTTATATTGGAAAACCTGTACGGGTAACCCAACAAATAGGTAGAAATAATACATATAAATATATATAAAAATACAAGTACGCTCTCTCAAGGAAGAAAACACTCCAAAGCCTAGGTATTCACTCAACCTAGCGCTCTGATATCAACTGTGACGACCTGGGCTTTTCAACCATCAACAGTGGCTCACTCGATCAGTAGGCTTTTCAACCATCCCAGCCCCGCCGTGGCTCACAGTGATACCTTGGGTTTGCTTTTACGTCCAGCCTCTCGACTCGCAACCAACCCCAAATGGCCTTATACTACCCCCGGGGACATGTAGGGGTAAGAGTCTCCCATTCGCCACCTAACGTAAAGCGAGAACCCCCTATCATGCTGTAATGTAGCAAACCCGATCCCGGTCTCATCGAAATCTAAAATGCCATCTTTTAGGTCCAAGTTGTTTTAAAGTTTAAACTATTCGATTCAATATTATCTATATACACACAGATAGATAAATCACAATATCACAATAGATAATTCATATTATCATTACAAAAAGATAATTCATATTATCATCACAAAAAGATAATTCATATTATCAACTCAATGCAACCAAAGCATCCATATCACGCAACATCACTTATCTCATATCTGAGATCTCAACTATTCAGGGCAATCAATATCAATTAGCATTCATATGCAATGACTTATTAATCATCATTCTATAATTAATTTAAAATGAATTAAATTACTTACTTCTTCTCTAATTAATTTAAAGTAAATTAAATTAGTTACTTCATCTTTAAAATCTTGCTTATATAACCATTAATTAATTACAAATCATTAAATTAATTACGCTCAAATAAATCACCTTAATTAATCACCCTTGATTAATTACCCTTTAACTACACTCAAGTAATTAGCCTTTAATTAATTAATTATCCTAAACCAAATCTAGTAATTAACCTTTAATTACTTCATTAATTAATTAACTATAATTAATTACATTAATCCCTGATTAATTACATTAATTAATTCCTTCATTGATTAATTGTTTTTAATCAATGTTAAATTACATCATTATATTGATTAATGATCCATAATTATTTTATTTATAATTATCTTGTTTCAATTAATTACATTAATTAATTGATCATCAATTAAACCATATTGATTAATCTCTCTTGATTAATCACATTCGGAAATTAACCACCTTTAATTACTTCATTAGATAAATTAATTACCCCTTAATTAATTATCTATAATAATTAATCTTTAATTAATTACATTTATTAATCACCCTAGATTAATATCATTAAGTAATTAATTACCCTTAATTAATTACATCTCTTAATTATCTTCAAATAACTTTATTAATCAATTCTTAATTAATTACACTAAGTAGTTAATTATTAATTACTTCCTCTAAGTAATTATTCTTCATATTAATTACACAAAGTAATTAATTTCCAAAACTCTTTCATTTCCTAATTATCCTTCAATTTAATTACATCCAGTAATTATCTTCTTAATTACTTCACTAAGTAATTATTCCTTATTAATTACATTTGAGTAATTACTTCTTAAATTATCCAGTGATTATCTTTAATTAATTAAACTTAATTAATTAACTTAAACTAATTAAAATAAAGTTAATTAATTACAATTAATAATCAATTTCTTAATTACTTCCATTAAGTAATTACACTTAAACAATTCACAAATGATTATCTTTAAATTAATTAATCTAATTAATTATTAAAATTAATCACATTAATTAATTATTAAATAAACCTAAGTTAATGACCTTCATTAACTATTAACAAATCTATAATTACTTCTCTAAAGTAATTAACTGAGATTAATCATTATTAATTACAAATTAATTTATCTATAATAACTCATTAATTAATCTCTAATTATTTAAATAATCAAGTGTTAACCTTTAACTTAATTAATTTTTAATTACTTGATTAATGAATTTCAAATCATTAATTTAAAATCAAATCTTATCTAATTAATGATTTCTTAATTACAATTTAATTAATCTTAATTAACTTACTTAGTTCTTAAATTAATTAAATAAACCCTTGATTACTTAATTAATTAACCCAAGTCATTACTTAATTAAATTAATTAATTATCCATCTTAATTGCCTTAATAATTTAATGAATTATAAATCATTAAGTCCTAATTAACTTTAAGATAATCCTAAATCTTATTAATGATTTAAATTATCATTAACAAGGTATTTAAAAACAATTTGCTTTTAAATTTGCTTTTAAATTTACTTTTAAATTCCATTTTAAATTTAAGATCTAAAGAGGAAACAAATTTTAACTTTAACAAAGCTTTTAAAACAATTCAAAAACCTTTTAATTACATTTTAAAGAAATGCTTATCTTTTAAAGGGAATTTAAAATAGTTAAAACCATATTTAATTTAAATCAATTTAAAATACACTTTAAATATTCAAAGTTGTTTTAAATTCAAAAACTTTATTTTATTTCAAACTAGAATTCAAACTGAGCTTTGAATTTAGAATTAAACTTAAATTTAAAATCCTGTTTAAATCTTTATTTTCAGATTTAAAACCATTTTTATAAAATACTTTAACAATTTTTTAGTTGTTAAAAACATTTCATCATTTTTTTATAAAACTTATTTATTTTGAAAACTAGAATTCAAACTCATTTGAATTCAGATTTAAACATGTTTCCAAAACCTTCGTTTAAAACTTGCTTTGCTTTTTTTTAGTTTAAATCTTTAAAACAGAAATACAGTCACGTTTTAAAACAAAACCTATAACAACTAATTGACCCGAGTTTTCCCTTCCAAATACTTCGAGTCAATCTTCAAATGACTTCGAGCAAAAACCTGAAACCACTCGTGTAAAACTCGATTAAAAAGAAAAAAACAAAACACTACTGAACCCAATTTCTCAAGTCCAGATATGCACCGTGCACCCTGCACCATCCACGACGAGGCTCCGACCATCGCCTACGCTTCCCACATGTCCACGATCAACTTCGAACTCGAACTCGACCATCAGAACTTCACCATCTACTCAAAATCAAAATCAAGCATAAGAACCCAAACTGGAACCTACCTCCAAACCTGGAACATCTATGTTTACCAAACTCCAATCATCAGAGCGGCAATGCCTCCGGCCAAATCTTCTTTTCCAACCCCTCATTCAATTCCCAAATTCTGGTGGAGCTCGATCCACCACAGACGATGAACGAATATGCTAAAAACCAACCCCAAAAACTAGGGTTACAGGCAAAAACGACCTCCTGCCGCCACAACATCGTCTTGATCCACCACCTGACATTTTTGCCAAAGTTCCAGATCACTCTTCTTCCCTTAGTATGAACCCTGACCATCCAGATCGCCTCGTTCCCCAGAAAACACCCCAAACACCATTTTCAGATCAACATGAACTGCTCCCATGATTCAATGCTAAAAATTATGTTTTCTGTTTTAAAAATCATGTTTTCCTATAAGGTTTCAGATTACAAACTTAATTTAATGAATTAGAGGATTTGAATTTTAAACAAAACTCTTGTCTTCCTTTCCATTTTGTTTTCCAGAGCAAGATTAAATTTATTTTAACTTAATTAAATTTTTAAGCTTAAATTTATGATCAAACAACCCATTTTTATTTGTAACTTAAATCATAATAATGTCTAGATCAAGAGATAGGGGATTTAAGTAAAAAAACTTAGCTTAAACTAGAAACAGAGGGGTCAAAGACATTAGCAGACATGCACACATATCATCCAAATATTCACAGATATTTCACATATAAATATACAAACTTACTTATCTATATCCACACAAATCATACTTATCACAGGAATAATCATGCAACCATGTTTTAACTTAAGTAATTTATCAAAAATGTTACTCACCTGATTTAAAATAGAGATAGCCTCTTTAATTTTGAAAAGCTTTTGATACCATTAAAACTGAAATGCCCTTGAAACTTGAGCTGCTTAAATAAAAATGCTTTGATCTTAAAAACTGGAATGCTTGCTTTAGTTTGAAAAGATGCAGTTGCATGCAGGCTAGAGTTCTTGTTTGATTCCAAGTTGTTGAAGAATAATGCACAGGCTGATGAATTTGAAAATGGTTTGCAGTTTACTGATTGAAGAGGATTAACAAGTTTGATGAATTTTGACTTGTTTCAAGTTGAAGAAGTGATACAGGTTTCAAATGCAGGCTTTGATTTTTTTATTTGAGGGATTTTCAAATTTGCTTGAAATCGATTTGATTAGAAATAAGATTATAGATCTTTGATTTGCTTTTGAAGTGGATTTGCAGATTAAATTTTCAGATTTGTTTCTTAGATTAGAAATTTGAAAAGGAAAATTAAAGAGGAGGAAACAATGTTATAAAGGCTGAATAATTTAACAAAATAAAAAAAAGAAAATAGGAATTAAATGACACTTGTCATATTGTTAATTCATAAATTAACACATGTTGTTTGATTATTTAATATGTTAACACATGTCTCATAATTTAATTAGTTATATTTTAAATGTTAATGAAAGATTAATACAAAATCAAGCTTAATGAATTAGTTAATTAGCATTTATATATGTATAAATAATTTTAAAAGAAATAAAAACAAATTATATTTATAAATAAAAGTTTATGAAAATATTTTAAAATCCAAACAAATATAAAAACTATAAATTGAATTTCAAAACTTTAAATTCAAATTCAAGTTAGGTTATAAAAATAAAATTTAAGAATTAAGTTATATCTATACATATATAACTACTTAATAAATTTAAAAATCTATTTCTATAAAATCTATTTATGTTTATAAAAGCTAAGTATTATAACTACCATTTGAAAATAACAAATTTAACAATTTTAAATGATTTATAAAAGAGATTATAAATCACTTTTATTATTAAATGAATTAAGACCATATGCTATATTGTATTTTAAACTTCTATTTCAAATCATATACATCAAGTAATATTTAAAAGAAATAGAATAAACTTTTTGTTTAAATTTAAAAATTAAGCTAAGATATAATCTTAAGCAATTAGCATTTATCTTATGTATTTACAAACCATATAGTTATTAATTTAAATAACTTTGAAAAGCTTAATATTAATTTAAATCATAATTTCCAAATTATTAAATATATTATTAGAATTTGAAAACAAGACTTTATTTATTTATTAAATTCCAAATCAAAGATTATCTATAATATATATACAAATATATATATACACATTAGAAATAGAAACATTTATTTAGTTTTTCAAAGATAAAATTACTAATTAAATATTTATTTAATTATATTATTAAACCAATTCATATTTTATTAATCAATATTATCAAATCAATTTAATTTTAAATATAGATTATTAAATTGATATTGCTGAAAATTCCGAGATATTACAGTTCAATATAAGAAGCCGCGTCTAAAGGAGTCGATAGAGACACAGAAATAGACTGGAAAGTATTATCGTTTCATGAGTGTTATGGGCATAATATGAATGAGTGTAGGCATATGCAGGATGATATCAAGAAGTTAATTTGGGAAAAGAAATTGCAGTAGTTTGTAAGAATTCCGAAGGAAGGTGGATAAGGGAACTTTTGACCCCAATGGAGGACAAGTTTCGCATACGGCTAAGGAGCCTACGAGGACCAGTGAGATACTAATGGAAAAAAATAGTTGGAGGAATACGCCTTACGCGTAGGAGTTGGAAAGAAATGGAGCGTTATGCTAGCGCAATAAGGCGTGTAGACTTTGAGTATTGTTCGAATACAGAGGATGGAGCTCCAGCCAAGCAACAATGCATGATGACTGATGATATTATGTTCAGAAGCAGGGATGCAGATAAAGTAGAGGCCTTACAATTGACCAGATGGTCATTTCTGCCATGATTGGCCCTGCTTTGGTGAGAAGGATTTTGATTGATTGTGGGAACTCAATAAACATTATTTTCAAGAAGGCATATGATCAAATGATAATAGAGGCTAAAGATTTGAAACTATCTAAAGCTCGCATACATGGTTTCAATGGTGTGGCGACTGATGTTATTAGTTATGTGGAGTTACCTATTGAATTGGGGGAAGGTAAAGTAGGAGAGTGTGGATCCTACCGTTCATTATTTTGGATGTTGATTCATCGTACCATGTTTTTATGGGCTGATTTTCCCTGGCTAAATTTTAGTAGCTCTTGCCCTGTGGTGTTTAACTTTAAAATTTTCAACTGATAATGGTGTAGGAGTGATTCATGGTGATCGGGCGACTGAACATGCCTGTTATGTGGCTGAGTTGAGGGAGCTCAACGTATGTAGAAGGGAAAGGGTATGGACACACCTGTCCGCATCCAAGTTACTGAAGATTGACAATTGGCGTCTAAGCCTTGGCTTGGGCACCAAAGTCGGTTTTATAGAGATATAGATTCAAGGAACGATGAAGAGGATCCCAAGGCTGTGCTAGCTGAGCTGACAATAGATATCACGGTTAGCCACGACGCCCCATCACGGGTCTTGACGATCAGATAGTAGCTTAGACCCTCAATGATGAAAGAACTTGATGGTTTTCTCCGAGCGAATTTAGATATATTTGCTTGGACTCATTCTGACATGTGTGGGATCTCACCTGTCATTGTGAGCCATGCACTGAACATTGACCCAAAATACGTTCTGATGAAACCAAAGAGATGAGGCATGGATCTGGAATGATCCGTCGCCCTTAAAGAGGAGATGGACAAACTAAAAGTCAATGGGTTTATTTGCAATGCCCTCTATCTTGAATGGATATCAAATCCCGTACTGGTAAAGAAGGCAAATGGAAAATGGAGAACATGCATTGCTTATTCAGACTTGAACAAGCATGTCCTAAGGATGGTCCCCCTTCCAAGGATTGATCAGCTAGTTGATTCGACTGCAGGACATGAATTATTATCTTTTATGGATGCGCACTTGGGATATAACCAAATCCCAATGCATGTCCCCGATCAGCAACATACCAGCTTTGTTACAGATGTTGGATTATATTGTTGCATGATGATGCCGTTTGGATTGAAGAATGCCAAAGAAACCTATCAACGCTTAGTTAATAGGATGTTTATAGATGAAATTAGGAAGATAATGGAAGTTTATATGGATGATATGCTCGTGAAGCCACGACGATCAAATGACCGCATTCGAGACTTGGTAGAGATGTTCGACATCCTCCGATATTACAATATGAAAATCAATCCTTTGAAGTGATCTTTTGGTGTTGTGTCAGGAAAATTCTTAAGCTTTATTGTCAATGCCAGTGGAATTGAAGCCAATCCTGAAAAGATCCCGAAAATTCAAGATATCCAAGCGCCAAGGACTATTAAGAAAGTGCAAAGCCTAAATGGGAAGGTTGCTGCCTTAAGTCAACTTATCTCCAAAGCAACCGACCAATGCATTCCTTTCTTTGATTTGACCAGGAAGGGAAAAAGAAATTTCAAATGGACGCAGAATTGTGAAGACACATTTTGAGCTTTGGTGAACCATTTGGAGAGACCCCCTGCCTTGTCAAAGCTGGCAGATCATGAGGAATTATACAATCACTTGACTGTACTAGCACATGCTAAAAGTGTCGCCTTGATTCGCGAAGAGAACCGAATTTGGAGGCCGGTGTACTACGTCAGTATATGATTAACAAGGGGCAAAAAGGAATTATCCAAAGATAGAGAAATTGGCATACTTTTTGTTAATTGCGTCATGGAAGCTTCGTCTGTACTTCCAGGCACATCTGATTAATTTTTACAGTGGCCAGCTGTTACGACAGGTCCTACAACAACCTGAGACATTTGGACGGTTACTTAAATGGAATATTGAGCTCAGCCAATTTAATATTACATATCTTCCTCGAAGAGCTATCCAGGGACAAGTATTGGTGGACTTTATAACAGATTTTACCATGCAAGATGATCTTCCAAAAGGTTGCAAAATCCTTACTGTAAGGTGGAAATTGTATCTGATGAAGCATTTAATGATCATTGTTTTGGAGCTGGAATTGTACTTGTAACCTTCGAAACCCGATCAGTTTTTTATGCTTTGAAGCTTGATTTTCCTGCCACAAACAACGAAGTTGTGTATGAAGCGTTGATTGCCGTACGTAAACTTGCTATTGAATTTGGAGTGAAGTCTCTTGAAATATTTTGCGACTCATAGTTAGTGGTGTTTCAAGTTAGAGGAAACTATCTGGCTAAGTGACAAGGACTTGCCCCGTATCATACTCGAGTTCAGGAGTTGTTGGCAGAATTCGAATACTACGATATTTCAATATCCAACGGGAGTAAAACGGAGAAGCCGATTCATTGAAAAAATCGCTAGTACCGGCGATGTGCAATAGATGGGCTTGGTTCCGGTGGAGATATTAAATGCCCCAAGTATAAATATGATGGAAATCGATCAAGTACTAGAAGCGGAATCTGAAAGGGAATCATGGATTACCCTGTTTAATGATTATTTGCTACATGGACCCTTGCTTGAAAAAAGAAATGAAAAGTGACAAATCCTTCGTAAAGCTTCGTGGTATATTAAGCTGGAAGGAACTTTGTATAAGAAGGGTTTCGATTCCCTTACACCGGTGTAACGCCCATGATGAGATAAAGCGTGTTCTAAATGAAGTTCATGAGGGAGAATGTTGTGATCACACTAGCGGCATACTTTAGAGAAGTAGATATTGTGTTATGAATATTGTTAGCCGACCGTAAATCGGGACGTTGTTCACTATTTAAGACGATGTGATAAATGCCAGATATACGCAAAAGTCCTAAGAGCTCCGCCATCAGAAATCACACAAATAGTCATCCCATGGCCATTCGCTATGTGGGGTATTGACATCATCTACTCATTACCAGTCTCTAAAGTTGGTGTGAAGTACGCTATTGTCATGGTTGATTACTTCACTAAATAGGTTAAGGCAGAATCGATAGCTATGATCATAATTAGGAAAGTAAATCAACTTTGTGCTTGGGGCATCATATGTCGTTTCGGTCTTTCGCAAACTATCATTACAAATAATGGAACTCAATTCGATAGTGTTGAATTTAAAGACTTTGTCGAAGGTATCGTATTGAAAAGAGATTTGCAACAATCGCTCATCCTCGGGAAAATGGATAGGTTGAAGCTATAAATAAAATTATCAAGTCCATTTTGAAAAATCGTTTGGAGAAGTCTAGAGGAAAGTGGGTGGATGAACTTTCTAGGCACTTTGGACCTACAAAACTACTCACAAGTCTGTGACTGGTCACACTTCATTCGCTCTTGCTTATAGATCCGAAACTGTTAACCGAGTATAACTCGAAGTCCCTTTTTATTGAGTAACTTACTACGATCCCAAAATAAACAAAGATCTTCTCTTGGAATCTTTGGACTTTATAGATGAGAAGTGCGAGGAAGCTGATTTGAGAGCGCAGCAGACTACACTGAGTCACCTAATATTACAACACTAAAGTGCGATCGAGAACCATCAAAGTTGGCGATCTCATCCTGAAACAGGTTTTTCCTACCCCGTCACACATGAATCCGACTTAGGAAGGACCGTATGTCATTGAATAGAGGCTTAGGGAAGGAACTTTCAAGCTAGTGATTATCGATGGTCTTACACTTCCAAGAGCATGGAATAGTGAGCATTTACGATGTTATTTCACTTAGACTATTTCCTTTACATTTCAATTCTATTTACTTTCCATGTTTTCTTTAGCATTTGGCTTTATGAATATGTAATAAGAAAAATTAGTTTATTCCTTTCCATTTAATGAACAAAGTTTTAAGATTCCATTGTATATATGAATTGCATTGCATGCTAAGTACATAACGAAAGTGATTGACATCGATATGTGTGAACAGGCTCCCGAAGTTTGAAATCAATCAATCATACTAATCCCTGATGGGATCAAACAAGATGAGCTCCATTAATTTTCTCAAATAACAGTTTCCATAAATAATCCAAAAAATGGGATATGCGATGAGGAACATAAATGGTTGATAATCCTAAGATTGAAAAATTCTGGCCGGACTATGGGACTGAAACGAAATCTAGGCGACCAAAAGAAGCATAAACAAAAATCGAATCTGAAATGACTACCTATGAGATAACTCTAAGTCCCCAAAGTATGAACTGGAGTATAAACATGATTCGGGTGTGAACGTACTGCCCATGAGATAATTATAACTCCCCAGAGCGCGGACTGGAGTATAAACGTAATTCGGGTGTGAACCGACCACCCACGAGATAACTCTAAGTCCTCAGAGTATGGACTAGAGTATAAACATAAATCGAGAGTGAACGCGAGATAACTCTAAGTCCCCAGAGCATTGACTAGAGTATAAACATAAATCAGCTGTAAACCGAACGCCCATGAAATAACTCTAAGTCCCTAGAGTGTGGATTAGAGCATGAATATAAATCAAGTATGAACTGACCGCTCGCGAAATAATTTAAATCCCCAGATTGCGGACTAGATTTTAAATACAAATGAATAGATGAATGGAATCCGATCGTTCTCTAATCCATAAGCTCCAACATAAAATAGATAGAAGGAAAATAGACTACTAAAAGCTGAATATGATGGTTCATTACAGCACTGGCTTAGTGTTTTTATGACTTAGGGCAACGACCGCAAGGAAGCCATAAGATGGAGATAATGAATTGTTAACAGAATTTGCAATCAATGAATTACAAGTACACCAAAAGGGAAGTAGTCATTCAACTATCAAAATAACAGTTCACATGATGCTTAATCGAAAAGAAAAAATTATATTCGCAAGTGCCAAAAGTCCAGTACAAGTTATTTCAAAAAATCGAGAATCATACCCGTATACCTATGACTCGAGAAAGAAATAATTATGCAAACTATATATAGTGATATGAAACAACAACTACTTGTTTGATTATCTTTTGGATTTTATAAGGGTAGAGCTACTCGTACTCCTTTTCTAGGACCACTTGCCACCTTTAGCGAGAGAGCTTTCTAAAGCCGAGGGGAGTTCGCCAAGGATGGACCCGCTGGGTGGACTAACTTGCAATGGTACAAGGTAAGGATCATCGATATCCACCTCAATGAGTTCAGACTTAGCTTTTTACTTTAGAAACTCTCCATTTCAATATGTTCTTTCATGTTGAGTTTGCCTATATGTTCGGAGGCACCAGTGATCATGACATCATCGGGGTCGTCAGCATGGAGTGGATCCTTAGTTTTATCATTGTCAAGTGCTTCATTGACTTGAGCATCAAGCCTAGAAACATCGGCTCCTGTTGGAGCCTCGATCGTTTTCTCCTCTTGTTGGCTAGAGCTCGAAAGACCTGCAAAATTTGTTAAAACATGGATATTAGATGAAATCCATTGCGCATGAAGTAGGAAGACTTTTCATATACTAAGGGGTAAAGAAAAATACCAGAATCTAGTTGACTCTCCATCATTGTCGGGGTGCCTCCTTCTCGAATGTGAGATAACATTTTAGATCCAAGCCAAGGCCTGTTTGGATCATCGGTAAGGTCTTACTTCGTATTAAGAGAATTCGATGTTCTACCTGCTTGGGATGAAGAGGGACCTTCAAGGTCAATCCCTGAAGACCTGGCAACGTTTTCTCTCCCTTCGACAGGTGTGGAAGCCTTAAAAATTGAAGTTAGCGGTGGCCAGATCCAAAAGCTCATTTCCCCAAAGAATTTCTCACGCTAGTTCTTCTTCGTTGAATTTGGCTTCTCCCATCTCTTCTTTCTTTATCTTAATGATATGTTCCTAGACTTCAGCAAGTAGTTCGAGGTAACCCTCGCCAAGAAAGCTTATGTCATGGTGGAGAAGGACTTTCGTATTATATTCAATTATCAATGGATCGAATAAATCCTTAATTTCATTCCCACCGGATTCCATGGTGGCTTCCACCTAGGAGTTGGCTTGTTCAAGCATATCTCTTTTTGCCCTCTTCCCGAGCTTCTTCTTTTAGAGCTTCAATTTTTGCAAACTGTTCGTCAAGTTTTGTTTTCAAGCTCCTTACCTCGATGACTTCTTCGTAGTGTTTCTGCAACTTCTCCTAAGCTTTAATATTTTCCTCCCTTTCTTTTTCAACAATTCTTTGACCTCCTCAATGTGGTGAATTAAAGCGTCTTACTCCTTTTGCAAGGAGACCTTTTCTAAAGAAATCAGCTGCGGTGAAGTGCCATGTCAAGTTCCTTTTTGTGTGAAGTTTCCAAATGGCTCATCGCCTCTGCCGTCTCCTTAGCATTTTTTCATCCTTGGCATATTGGGTTTTGAATTTAAGAAACTCGGCATCCTGGTGCTTGATTATATCTCTGTCATGAATAGCCACCAACTTGAGATGATCTATTTCATGTTGACCTTTGTGGAAACTTTAGAAACTTTATCTGCCAAATGAATGAATGATTCATGTTGAATGAACACTTCGATCACACATGCTAATGATCTTTCTTTGGCATGCCCAGGGATAATACGAATAGAAGGAAGGAATTTGAGACCATCAAAGCAAATCTTCAAGAAAGTGGCTTTACGTTCAGCCAATTTTTCTGCTATAGAAGAGTCAGGAGCAATAGTTGGCAAGCGTGGAGTAGAAGTGGCGAGTGGGTGCTTGCCAGATCGATACTCATGATACTATCTTGAATAGGAAGAGCCAAAGTGTTGCTCGTGAGATGCAGTGATGTGAGGGCCGCGATAAGGTGATTTTTCTCCACGCTGAACCGGAAGATTGGAATGTTCATCCTGATGAGACGCGTGAGATTAATACTTTTGCTTAGAAGAGGAAGAAAACCCCCTTAAATGATAATCTTTGTCTTGTCATTCACCCTTTTCTCTACATCGAGTAGACTTAGAGTCCCGGCTTGGGCGATGATAGGCAGAAGAGCTTGAAGATGATTGAAGGCTCGCGATTGAGACATTGTACATGTAAAGGCCAAATAAGAGTGTATTAGAAGTTTTCGTACGAGAGATCAATAACAAGTGTATAGTGGAGTGCAAGTGATTGTGTATGTCTTATTATTTCCTCAATGGACTAGTAATGATAGCTTTGCTCATCGGAGTGATCTCTCCTTTATTTGAAGGTTGGATGCCTTCGCCGCTTCTCGTAGGAGACTTAAGTCCTTTGAAGTTTATATTTGGAAAATCATACGACATAATGTCATCTAGAATGTGAAGGTTAGAGAATCCTTTTAACAAGCTTTCCAAATGCTAAGAAGATGATTCCTCTTCGAGAGGAGTAATAATGAACTCCAAGTCTGATGCAGTCTTTCCTACGAATTTGCTAACATCCGAAGTTAAGAAATAATGCTGAGAAGTGTATATGGCATTACAAACTTGAGTCGGTAAACTTGAGATGGAAGTGGAAGTAACACTTATGTCCTTCCAACCATTGTCTTGAGAATCCAGAAGGACATCGCTCATAGAACCATTCATGTTTGAATAGTGAAAGCTTATTTCGGGCGCTCGTTAAAACTTGAAAATTCAGTGAAGGTATAAAGAAGATGTAAGAAGGGCTACCTTATCGTCTTTTGAAATTATAAATACATCTAATGTCTTCAGGAGTGGGCAAATGAAATAGAACATTTATGAATAACAGGAAAGTCCCACGGATGAAAGTGTAACTATTGGGATGCAGTAGTGTAGGAGCGATCCCGATATCTCAATATCTTCGGGACAAAGGAATTGAATGGCAGGGCGCATACAACCCAACACATGAACTTGTTGCATGCTGTATATCCGGCTAGAGGGCAAGTGAGGTCTATCTTGCCTTGTAGGAACTAAGATATCCTCAAGTGGAATTCCATGGATTGAGCAAAACCGACGAAGTGAGGATTCGTCGATTCGAGAAGCTTGTGAATCCACTGGATTATTAAAAAGAATGGCGCCCTCAACAACATCAGGAGAAGGGCTGATGATTTTCGTTGGTTGAATTGGAATGTTGAAAAAGAGATCGATTTGTAGGTTAGAAGCTTCTGGTTCTTCTACATGATGCCTTGGAGAAGGCCTTTCGCATATAGTTGTAGAACTTGACTTCACTTCAGAACCTATGTGTCAGATCGTCAAATCGAAAGACATGATAATTGAATGCTTCATGCATCTGAATATATATCATCTATTCAAAGATAATCAAGATAGAAATAATAACATGTTACCCCGAGTTAAGTGCAAAATATTGTCGCAGCGCACTGTGAAATAGAAATAAACAGTTTGAAATCAGAAAAGAAAAAATAAAACGACGAGACTTGAAGTTTTATCTAAACAGACCGACATCGTTGACTGACTCAATTGGGAAGAAAGTTGATTGGCAATGAAAGCTTTGGGATCGACTATCGGCTTGTTGAATTATGAAGATTGTTATCTAAGTTCATTAGCAAGTTTGTTACTTAGTTCATATTGAGAAGTCCGGAAGTTGGTTATTTAATCTTAAGTTCGACAGTCCAAGTATGCAAGTCATATTATCCATTGTCATACTTACATTCGAGTTCAGCAAGGAAAAAGAATGTTAAGTGTTCGAATGAGCTAGATTGGGTTAGTATTTGGTGTGAATACCAATCCCTTTACATTATTGCCAATCCCTTTCCCTAGCTACTTCTTACCGATCCATATACCAAAGCAAACAACACTGATCCCTAATCTACACTACTTCCTACCAATCCCTATACAAGAGTAAGCCGCACCGACCCCTATTCTATAACATCACAGCCTAATGACGATTGCTATCCCATATCGATCCTTTTTCTTCTTTCCAATCCCAAGCTTCAACTTCCCTTCACCCCATTGACTAAAGAAAATCACTTCTACTGGTGCCTATCATATCCTAATCCCTGCCATTGCCCTTTTATTATACATTGAACCCAACCTTTCTCCATTACCATCTCTTTCTCCATTTAGACCTTCCACCCAAAACCATCTCCTTCCTCTTCCTTCTCTCTCGCGTGTTTAAGTGCTCGCCGTCGCCACCTCATGCTCTCGTTAGGAGCTCGAAATTCACAACTTAATTATATAATATTAAGGGATTTTGTATCTATGTATATCGAGTTAAAGTGAAGGCGAGCGTTCGAGGACTTTATGGATTAGAGATGAAGGGAGAGTGACTTTAGGGGACTGATTGAACTAGTGTTTGGACTTAAGGTTTAGGTTTGAAGAGTTTTCGTTTGTCAAAGAGGTTCCATGGTATCTTGGGTTCGATAAAGAGGTTTGTGCAAAGGCAAGAGAAATAAAAATGAGAAGGTAATAAAATTTGAATGAAGGAATGGAGGAAAGTTTATTTATATACGTGTATATGGAGGGAGAACCGGTCGTAGGAGGTTGAGTAAGTCAAAGGCGAGGAGGAGGGATCGGCATTGAGATCTGCCGATCCATATTTGCATAGCCCTAGCAAGGGATCAGTATGCCAAGTGCCGATCCCTCCAAAAAAAGAGAAAAAAATAAGAGGGAAAGAAGAAAAAAAATTAAATGGAATGAAAATGAAAAAGGAGAAATGATGCACGAGTTAAAAGTCAATGACGATTGTTATCATAAAGGTTGACTGCAAACATGAACATGCATAATATTACAAAAATTAGCAATGACCTGTGAACGTTCGAGCACGTCCAGGAGCCAACGATAGAAACGTGTATATGAATATACATAGGAATGATTTAAAAGTTCAGTCTTTTTGAAATAGTTGCAATCAAACTTGAAACTTTCAAGTTTGAGACTGGCAGGTAATAAAAGGCTTATATGTCCCGCATGACTGAATTTGTATATGCTGACCGAACACGAAATCGGACCTATATTACTGAAAGTTAACCAAGCATCATAGCAATGAACAAAAGGTTCAATGCTTTGGAAAATGATTCAACAAAGGAATCGCAATCAATTAGGAAGCAGGGTAGACTTCATTCTGGTAATTTAGACTAGTTTCAATTCAAAGCACGTCATGTTACTCGCAAGACGTACTTCGGGGGCAAGTGTTACCCGGTACCTTGACAGGCTATACTGGACTGACAGCGCAAGACAGATTCGACTGTTGTCAAGAAGGATGACCATGGAGCAATGGCTATAGGATCCAGAAGTAGAGTTCAGATGGTTGTACGAAGCCCGGATTGAATGGAACTGATGAATAGACGGTGCAGGATGCTAAAAATATGGAAGAAAGTTTGGATTAAGAAGGGTTTGACATAGTAGGACACTAGGGATTAGTATGCTGGGTTATGCAAATGGATATGCATGGTCGAAGTAGTGGAGGGATCGGCATAGTTGATGGTGCTTGGCTCGGCAAAGATGGTTATTGGAGGGATCAGTAGAGTGTAATAGAGTAAGAGGGGTCGGCATGTAAAGATATAATAGGGATCGACATTATAGATCTTTAGATGGATCAGCATAACATTCTACAGCAAGAGGGATCGGCATAGTGTTAAGTGATAACACGTTGAGTCATAAGAGGGATTGTCATGATAGGTCATCATATGGATCGGCACTATATAATGAATTCAAATGATAAGCGTGAATATGCAAGCATGGTTCGACATGATTGGATGGACCATGGCATATAATAGGGGTTGACATGTGAAGTACGTAGCCGAGTAGAAGGGTTCGGCATAATCGATTAGAGGGGTTCGATAGGAATAACTTCAAATTAGATTTGAATCCAAGACCGATCGAAAGCACGAGCTCCATATATCCAAACAATATGATATTTGGGGAAACATCATATCTAAGCATGAAGAAGCTATCACAGGGATCGTTATCCTAAAATCAGTAAATAGAGGGGTCGATACGGATACCTCTTCATAGGTATTTGGGCCTAACAACCCATATGGTGGGCCTATATGGATACGGTGGTCCTGTAGCCAAAGTTTCAGAGAGATTGATGATCGCCTTCACCTATAAATACTGGCCTAGGAGGATATTCTAAGGATCTTTACGCTGCTGATTACATAGCTCTTTTATTTTAATCAACTTTCTTCATTATTCTCTTACTTCTTACTGTTTGCTACTATAATCAAGAATATGGTGAATCAATAAAGAGAACATTCTAAGTGGACGTAGGCAATCGATGTTAAACCGCTATAAATCATGTTATTCTTGACTTCTGTTTTAATTTGCTTATTATTTTTATAAATTCCTCCATTTTAATTAATTTTTCTTCATTTACTTTCCTACACAAACTTGTACCCAGGTGTTTGTGGCCAATTTGGTTGCAAACATATACAGTTTCAAAATTCAATTAACACTTTATTTTATTTTCTTTTAGAATCGCACACTTTAAATTTTTTATAAATTATGTATATATCACCCAAGACACCGGTCAATAAATTTGCATTAGTGTTACAAAATACAGAATACGATAAATAAACTAAGTTGTATGTTTTGAAAGCTTCTTTCCAAAACTGAGAGCTACAAAAATAGAACTCTAATTAGCAAATTATACTAACAAGGTGAATAACAGTTGTTCCATATACTTATCATTTATTCCGTAGAAAAATAAATATTTTCTCCAATGGAATTTATATCTCTGCTACATAATTCAAAGCATTTTTATATTTTTTCCAAGGAACATTTTTAAAATACATAATATTTTCCAATACTTTTTTTGACAGATATTCGTTCATTAAATAGTTAACATATTTTTATTTTATTTCTTGTTTTGAAATTTTTTCTTCAACACAATTTTTATTATATATATAATTAAAATAGATATCATTTTGATTTAAAATTTGGAAAATATATCTTTATATATAATAACCCCTAAATAAAAATATACAACGTTGTTGTGCCGCAGTTTTAAGTGATTTATTTTGCCAAACGGCTGCAATGTTAACTGCCTAAAATCTATATCAACATTGCCTCGTTATTAACCTCAACTTCACACTGATTCCCAAAGGTTGCATACGTTATTCAAAATATTTAAATATAGATAAAAATTCATTTTAAAAGAATATATATTACTTTGTAGAACAATATACAATTATAAGTAAAATAATCCTTACATTATTTCCAAAATTTCATGTCGGTTTTGCCTCATTTAGTTGTTTAGAAATTCTATACTTATGGATTGTGGAACTCCTAGATCGTTGAATTCGATGAAAAGAGGGCTTTGACAGAGGTAATGAAAGCCACTAGTCATTAGGTTGAGTGCCCTAATATAGATATGGAGGGAATTCCAATTCCATAAGTAAGGTTGCATGCTTTCGATTCGTGCCAAGCTTTTAGGAAAGCAAACCTTTCCGTTTGCCAGTGTCATGGAGCCACTCTATGATGGCAGATTTCATGCCAATGTCCTACAATTTTAGGGCCCAATTTGGCTTCTTTCACCAGGTCAAGAGCACTTTTTTTTCCCTTCTGGCTAGGTTTAGGACCATATTCAATGAAAACTCCTTGTACAGATGCATCGTCAAATCCATTTCTTCTCATGCACTCAACAGACCAAATTACACGAAATAAACAATTAAAATTCCTTTTCAATCACTTTAAAAAATAATATTTGTACTTTATCTAATTAGTTTCTTACATACACAAAAATATTTACTCATGACGTTTGTATACACACATCCATTTATCAATCATTTACAATCAAAACAATACATCACATCACATTTATATATTTACAAAAGCAAGAGAACATTCAATTAATTCTATTTTTTCATTCTACATTTTCATTACATATAATGTATTATTACTATTATTTTATTAAAAAAATTTATTATCCCACAGTGGTTTAGTTTTGGAGATCCGTTGGCTTATATTAATATTTGAATTCATCCAAATTCAAGTTGGTTTATAAATTGTTGAGCGATAACTCCTACTCAATTCCATATTCTGGACTAATCCCAAATAAAAACAAACATTAAACAATAACAAACATATCAATAGAACAAGCAAATAATTGCCTTTAATGAAAAGATATTTATCAGCTTTGGTTGCACAATGCTGATTTCTACTAGATCTTCCTACTCAAACTTGCCTCAACATAATTTATAGTAGTGAAGTATTCATAATACAATATCCAGACTAGAGTTTTTTCTAGCTCCCCTAGCCAAACTATTTCATTCTTAGTCTCAACCATCATAGAAGTTTATTCGGCATCACTAATGTCGACACTACTAATCTGGCTAACAACTCCTTTACTACCTCCATCAACAACTACTATTTCACAAGAAAAAACACGTAGAAGAGTTAAGGATAAGGATAATATATAATAGGAAAAATAACACATTTATTCCCAGATGGTTACCCCAATAATCATTGTATACTCCTATTGTTCCTTTAATATAGGATATCTACCACACACCCAATGGGAAACATGGATTCTCACTCTAAGGCCAAGGCTATTGTCATATATATTCTATATTATTTTGATCCTTGCTCCGATATTGCATTGTAACACCCTACCTATATACCTATACTGCCAAAGAATATGACATAGCAATATTTTCCAGTAATATAAAGAATAATGCTGATATATTCCTTTAGCTAACACCGACACATTTAACTGTTACCTCATATAATAATATTACATGTATGGTATCGAAAGAAGTAATAATGCATTGGCTGATTCAGAACAGAACAACATATACAACATATTAGAGAACACAGAATCATAGATTGTAGTGGTAAAATATGATACATGCCAAACTAGAAATATAACGTGAGTCTACAAAAAAAAGAACACTAAACCCACATATCATATAAGTACATCAAGTACTGATGAGTATCAAAAGAATATATACATCACAAGTCACATTATCTCATATAAAACCCATATAAAAATATATAAAAGGACTAGTACAAAATGATATAACTATATACATATGCGCACACACACACATATCCCAAAAGCTTGCCCAATATACATGGCCGATGAGTCCCTGTACCATTGTTAATACCTCAGTTATTAATTTTGATGACAACAACCATATACAAATGTTACTATAACTACCAATCATGAAGGTATACGTCATGTCGACATAACCATGATAATACATTCAAGCAATGTCGAAAATATGAAGGAAAACCAATGCCGAAAGCAAAGGGAACTATCTTCGAAAAGGAGATAGAAAGAAATTCTGATCAGTTTACTGGAAAGTGGAGGAGTTTATATTCTCAATCTTACAAAATGAATGAAGCACAAAACTCCCAAAAAAGGAAGTTAGACATTAAAGATAAAGATTCTATCACAAGCAACAAAAGAGTTAAACGTTAATCGAAGGATCATCCCTTAAAAGATTACAACTTTCTAAGGACTAATTTCTTACTACCTCTTACGAGAATATTTACCTCTTCATCAAAGAAAAGCTCAATTGTTGGCCTTGAAAAAAGAGGTGACCGAAGAATGAAATAAATATTAAAGGATTATATTATCATTATCATCGTTCTAATGGCCATGTGACCAACCAATGTCGAAACTTGGAAGGAATAATCAACAACGTCTTAGGACAAGGGAAGCTCAAGGAATTTTTCTAAAGCTATTGAACAAGTTGATAATAAATATTTTCTACGTAAAATAAGTGTATCAACATGGTTAAAAAGTAATACTCTCCTAAAATAAAAGGAAAAGCCTAAACCACTACCTAAAATGGTAATAAGGGACGAAAGCCTTTGTCCCCGCTAAGATGGCCTGGTCAAAGCACCTTCTAGAGGAAGGTCGGAGTAAGCCTTTAGTCCCGTCTGAAAAGGCCAGAACAAAGCTTCCATAAGCCTTCAGCCCTTGCCTACGTAGCCTAGCTGGAGCGCCTTCTTGAGCGATGATGGAGTAAGCCTTTGGTCCTATCTAAGACGGCCTGATCAAGGGCACGGTACCGGCCTTTAGTGTCGTCTTTAAGGCCTTACTAAAGCACCTCCTAAAGGAAGGTCAGGTAAGTCTTTGGTTTTGCTTAAGATAGCTAACTAAATGCATCGAACAATAGACCTAAATCATCACCTAATATGGTAATAAGGGGTTCGGTCCAAGTTGAGATCATCGCCTAAGATGGTGACAAGGAAAATGGACAATGACATACAAAGCCCGAAGAGAGGTGCAAAGAAAAGGGACTGAGATGTCCAAAGCCCAAAGAGAGGCAAGAAGAAAAGGGGCTAAGACATCCAAAGCCTGAAGAGAGGCAAAAGAACTCAATCAAAAATAAGCCCTTCACACTTCAAAGCAAAATCAAACAATCTTATAGAAAAAGGTCAACCAAATATGAGCTGGTGTCCTTCAAAATAAAAAAGCGGGATTTTTCCGTAAAAGAAAGCATTATTGCTAGGTGGATTTTCTGGTCTTCTTCTGTTATTCAGATATTATCATTGTCAAATGGTTTTGTGGTCTTACTTTATTACCGTTAGATGAGTTTTTCTGTCTTCCTTTAATATTGCCAGATGGATTTTATAGTCTTCTATTATATCCAAATAGGTTTTCTGATCCTCTATCATTATTCCTATATGATTTTATAGATTTCTATGACCAAGTTGTTTTCTAGCCTTCTATTTAAAAAGTTAAATAATTGCCAGTCATATTTCTGGTCTATTTCAAAAGATTTCCAAAAACAAGGAAAATAACGGATGCTAAAAGTAAACTATCTTACTTCAGGGATAAAAATGGCGCTTTAAAAAGGCGTTTAATCTTTTAAGTTCAGAATGGCACTCAACTTTCTTAAAATAATGGGAATCTCCGTTACTAGACTGGGAAGCAGACTCTTACATCAAGATCAAAATTTGTGGTCTTCATACCAACTAAAATTCTGAATACTCAATCACCAAGGTTCCTAGTTCTCTTAACAGGCATATTATTGGTATATATGGTAAAATCTCAAAATACTAGAAAGTAGGATATACATCTCAAATAATTCAACACACTCACAAGTACAAATTGTGCATTCAATGTAACATTTATTTGAATGCAAAATTATTTATTTTCTAATATGTTGTATACCAAAGTCACATTTACATAAATTGAACTACAAAAGGGATCTATTTAAAGATCTACAAGTAATTCTCTACTAAAGTTCAAAGCTCTATGCCATCCTATCTAGATCTTTAGCAATCGATGAAGAAACGGTAATGTGGCTAATGTCCACATCCAAAAGTTCTTTGAGGTTCTTCACATACCTTCGAATGGTGCCTACGTCATCAACTGAGTCAATATGAGTCCTCGACGTACACTTAAGAGTCTTAATTACTTCTTTTACGATTTGGACCATGCTCTATAAGTCTTAATCTCCTGCTCGAGAGTGTTCTTTTCACGCACAAATTTTTCAACCCGAATTTCATAATCATTAAGGTATTGGAAAACTTTTTCATTAAAAATTGCATGAACTCGAATTTGACTTGGAAACCCTATTGGGAGATCACTTTGTTACTTAGACTCGGAGGTGGGTTTAATAAAGTGGGAATTCTTAGTTAACAAAAGATTGAGATCTTGTCGTCCTTCCTGGAGTAGGAGTAGAAAGGCAAGAATAACCTCCTCTTGCAGTGAGTTCCAAAGATTAACTGGATACTTGACTCTTCATTAAATTTACTTCAAAATCATATATTCGTTGATGTAATCTAGCCATTTCTATATCAATAACGATTGAAGGTCCAAACCTTAGGACCGTGTCAATCTCGTTTTTAACTCTTAAAATCTTCATCCTTCTCTTTAATTTGATCATCTAAGCTAGAGGTCATTTGTTTATATTTTTTAAATATTGATCCTAAATGATAATATTTCTTATGCCACTTTTGCACTTCTGGATTGTTCGGAAACCATAAAGCTGAAGCGTTTTGAGAAGACCCCCTCATTTTGACATCGACTATGAGTTTATCTTTGGTAACATTCAGTCAAGCAAGAGCGTCTATGGGACCAGATGCAAGCGCTAGCTAGCTTACTGATTTAGAATAAGTAAAATGGAAATTAATAAATGAAAAAATAAGCTCTTTCATTAATCATAGCATGGTTTACAAATAAAAGGAAATTCAAATTACATCACAGTTCCATTTTGAACATTTAAATAACTCTTAAAGTTTTGAAACACTGATTTTGGCCTTTTTGAATGACACGACTGATAAGGTAAGGAGAGAATCAAAAGGTGCTTTAATCCCTTTTGGGGTATTAACCAGGGGGAATTGATGATGATCCCATCTTTCGATGGAAGGGCTAGTGTGATCACACAACAATTTGGCATGACAAATTTGAATTTCACTACGTAATTTTCCTTCTCGTCCCCCAGGAAATAAAAAAAGTGAGGTAATCATGTATATGCTTCTCACAGATCTCTTGGGAAGCGGTGCCTTGCTAACAAAGATGTTCTGATGGTTAAAAAATTCTCTTTAAAATCTCTCTTTAATTTGATAAACTTACTCAAAAATAACATAGGAACATGACTATTGGAGAGTTCCTTAATCTGTATAACATGTTAAAATTAGACTAATAAAAGAGAAATAAAAGTGATAAAGTTCATAAGCTATTTAGTTGCATACTACAATCATATAATCATTCGGGTTCATGCAACATTGATCTATAACAAAAATAAATCACCCCTTATTATACTTAATCATTTCGAAAGGAAGAGTACTAGGAGTAAGGGGAACACTAGCGACACTAGTAAGTTCCAATAAGCCCTAGGATGAGGACCTCTTCCATGATCATCTAGGTATCTTTTACGAAGGCTTCTAAGCGAACCCCTGCTATTTTTGCCCAATAAGAAAAGTCAACAAATTGACCCCTGGAATAGACTTTATAGAGGAACTCCACCAAAGCGTTTTTGACATTAATTAACATCCAAACGAATTCAGTATTTTCTCTCACAATACTTTCTCGGTATAGACAAGCTCTTTTCAAGCGAAGAGCGGTTGCTTCTCCTTAAAAAATTGTAACTAACTTTTCAAGTTCCCTATTCAGTCGATTCTTCCTATTCACACTTTTTTCATAAAGAGTCTCATAATAGTATTTGCCCTTTTTCCATAACTAAAATAATAGGCATATTAGTTAAGAGCTAAACAGATAGTTTTAAACATCTAAGAATAAATAACTCTATACCATGAGGCCAGAACTCACATACAAATTTTCTCCTTCAGTTGACAATTTAGGGAAGTGCTATCTTTTGAAGTAGTATCTTTCCCTGTAGTATCTTGAGGATCAAGGAATTTGGTAAATTCTACATCATAAGCATACGAATCTAAGTTAGGACTAATGGATCCATCTCCTGCATCTTTTGGTCCTCCAAGACCCTTTTCGGCATCAACCTTTTCTTCAACAGGAAACTCTTCCTAAAGAGCCTTCTTATATTTTTCAATCTAAGTCTAAAATTTCTTTTAAATTTTTCTTTCTAATCTAAGAGAGATGGAAAATCTAAGTCTGGGCACTTTTGAACATTGTTAGTATATGCCGCAAACAAGGCTTCTTCAAAACATTTCTTAGTAATCTTAGAAAGAGTATCATTTAGGAAAGAGATGACTTTCTTTTTAGCATCACTGATAATACTATTCGAGTAGGCCATGATGCTAGTTTTCCTCTGTAGCTTGTCCTCCAGAGATTGGTTCTTATTAAATAGCTCAAATTTTTCTTCAGTAGCCCTCTTGATATCCGTTTTTAACATTTTCACTTCCTTTTCGACTAGCTCGGTTTTCTTATTATTGACCTTCATAAGGTCTGCTTTCAATGCCTCCACCTTCTTTTTAGCAAATGCCTAGTATTTTTCTCTCCTTTAAGTAAGGAGACAAGATTCTCTTTCTCAGTAATAGCTTTGTCTCTTGCTGATGCAATATCAACTATGTTGTGGTTAAGTGAAGAGATCTGTCTTTTAAGCTCAACTATTTCGTTAGAAGGCCCTTGAGAAGCCTCTCGAAGGAGAAACATATTCTTCCCACTTGAAATGTATTGCAAGGTACATGATCTATAGAGCTAAAAATTAACCAAACGAGAAGAATTATGTACCGATAAAAGTTGCTTGAGAATGATGAAAAGATGATCCTTGAAACAAATTAAGGGCTCTGATGACCCAAGAGAGGTATTAGAGGCAGATTGGATAGTCATTCAAACAATATCATCAGAACTAGCCACAGAAAACTGGGCCTAGACCTCCAAAGGAAGTGGATCTTTTAGAAGACAGCCCAAGATCGACATATAAACAACTAAGAGCTATTAGAGAAGTAAGAAAGGAAATCTTAAGGAGGGGATCTAAAGAGCGAGCCACCTTTCTAGATTCCTAAACTTTATGCCCAAGAGATTCCAGATTGGTAAACTTAAGGTTCGAATTAATGGTCACATGTTCCTACTCATCCACAATAGTAGGAGTAAAGTCACCTACAAGCTTGAACGTTTTGTTTGGGGGAGAAGATGGAATGTAAGTGCAGGAACTTCATCATCTTCTTCCAATGCTTTAGTTGGTTTGGCAATATAGTCCTCAATGCAAGAAGATTTGCTCAATTGAGACAAGACAAGAATTTCATCTTTATTTTCCCTTTTTTGGGAGCACCATCTATAACTCATGACTATTTAGAAGCAACAATAAGATCAAACGAGCATAAAACAAAGAAAATAAGTCAATAAAATAGTGACATCAGGAATTCCACACTAATTATATTAAAAGCTTACCGATGGGCTCAAGTTGAACTGGAAAAGAAGTAAAGAAAGCATTATGGTTTTTGATGACTGGCGACTATTTCCCAAGGGTATTTCCTTTCATTGTTGAAGGTTCCTCAAGTATTATATGATGATCTATAATCGGTGAGTACTAAAGAAGATTCACTTCCATCCAAAGTGTAATCCTATCACCCATGCTCCTAGATGCCAGAGTCAAGGTTTGACAATCTCGCTATTAGAGGAGATTAACTACTTAGGAGCCAGACCTAAAGGAAAACATCTGTTGTGAGAAAAATGATGAATATAACATAAGTAACAAGAAACAGAGACTTACCTATAACAAAGAAAGTTCCTTTAATCCTAGAATAGCATCTAGCATAAAAAAATTAGTTTCTCATCCCCCGGTCTTATTTACGGCAATGATGATCAAGCTTTTCGGAAGGGGATGAATTAGATATAGAGGGTTACCTTGTTGCTGACCTATCTTCATAGGACTAGCTATAGTGTGAAGAATTTCAGCATTGAGAGAGGAAAGTTTGGCCTCTCCGACAAGAACTTCCAAGCAAGTCAGGTAGGTGTATGAATTTGGAGTTAATTGAATTGGAGCGATATTTAGGTGCTTTAGGAATTTCAGGAGAAAGTCATGAAAAGAAAGATATCCTGAGTGCTATATATGGATAGGATTAAAGGTGAAAACTCCTTTTGGGGTTGTCAGTTCTGCCAGAAGGACCGGTAGGAATAGTTTCAATGCATGTAATATAGAACTGCTTAAGAATGGAATCCACTTCTTCCTGAGCGGTAATATATGACGGATCAAGAAGATGATCCGCTTTCTTAGCAGATGGAGAAGCTTTTGGAACCATATTGGTCTTCATGATTCCTTTCTGGGTTGCTTTCTTACCTTCCATTTATCTTCACGTGGTATTATTCCAAATTAGAAATGTGATAATTAGAATGCTAATGATATAAAATGGGATATTATATTCTAAGTCAAGGAATAGCTAATTAATTGCCTAGATTTTGGCACCAAAATGTTAAAAGTCTATAGTCCCATATAATATTTACAACAAGGTAATGACCATTTCATGGTCAATGTCGAACTTATGGAAAACTTAAACTCTAAAGTCGATTAAGAGTGTGCAATAAGTGTTAGGCTCGTGGTAAAAAAAAAGTAAGCTTATATGTTTTTTAAGAAACTTAAAGTAAGAATTATCATAAGAGTAACCAAAATGTTATGTTGGATCACTAAATCTAAGTCGAACAAATGATTAATGGCTAATATCACATTAATTATGTTATATAATTATGATATAATGCCACAGCCATGATAGAAATAGCCGGGGCCAATGACCAGTGTCGACATAAGCTGATAGTATTTTTATAAGTGACCCATAAAATTACTGCAACAACTATGTCGTAAAATAACAATATCGTATAATGTTTACATCATAATGTTGGAAACCATTGCTGAAGAAAAATGATAACATATAGTGAGATTATCAATGTCATACAATAGCCCCATAAATCAATATTAAATCTAAATGGTGATGTTTCTAATCAATGTTGGACATCACATGGATGGCATAAGGTATCAGTGCCGAAATAGAATAGAGAAACATTGGGTTTTGGGTCTATAAACTATCTTTTTCATTGTTTAAAAAGAAATGCTAAGGATTTCCAAATCAATGTCGTCCGACTTCAATTAACCCAATAAATCATCTAAACTACATAAAATTCTTTGCTAATTCAATCTACAAGCATAGTAAAGATTAGCCACCTTAATCAAATATCAACTTAAGCATGAACTCTAATCCAACCCCCCCCCCCCCAAAATCAAACCCCAACAGCTATTCGAACAAGGAGTTCCTAATATATCTAGTTAGTTTAATCAACTAAAAGGAGACGTGTACCTTAGCTTTTGCTTTGATGTGGAAAGATCGGAATTTGTGAGTAAGATTGCAAATTTTAAGTTTGCTTGTTTGAGCTTTTAATCACAGGTAAAAGAGGAAGAAGGAGAAGATTTGACTATTTATAGTGGAAAAGAAGACATGCAGCTACCATTGGATCAATTTTAAATGTATGGTTGGATGTACAAAGATCATTAGGCAATAAAGAGCCAATGTTGAAGTTATTGACTTGAAAAGTCAAGCTTCCTTTATACTACAGGGCAAATGTTACTATAATTATCAATCCTGAAGGTATACAGCATTTTGACATAGCCATGATTTCACATTCAAGCAATGTCGACAATATGAAGAAAAATCAATGCCAGAAGCATACAATGCCGCATACCACTTACAAAGTTGAATGAGTGATATTATGCCAAATAAATTGGAAAAATGTCGCATGTTAGTAAGGGAATGACGAGATTAGAAAGCTCTATGTCGGGAGGCATTAATGTTATAACATCACGGTACAGCATTGATGTCGCATCACATTAATGTTGTATTCCATCGATGAAGAACTTCGTCCATATAGTCAGAAGAATCAATGTCGCTCCAGATCAATACCACATCTCTCCAATGCCACCTCAAACATCACCCTTCAAAGTAATGTCGCATCCCATCAATACCGCTTCATCATCGATGCCATTTTGCTATCAATACCGCTCATTACCAACGTTGTCTCTTATTAATGCTGCTTATCATCAATGCTGCCTATTATCAATGCCCCCTGTTATCAATGCCGCTTGTTATCACTACCATTAGCTATCGATGCCACATGTAATCAATGTCGTATGTTATCAATGCCAATCATTTCCAATATCATCACTTATTGATGTTGTGCTATAGTAATGCCACACTTTATCAGCCTTCAAAAGAGGCTGCATATCCTTAATACAATGTTGATATCGAATGCCAGTAATGAAGGCTACCAAGGTGGGATGTATGCTAAGCGTTGAAGTTTACCATTACGCAAGTGGATGCTAAAGTATAGCGCCATGCACCATCAATATGGTTAATGTCGGAGGTCTAGCATGCCACATGGACACTAGCAGCCACGACGCATCCCTCAACCTCTATAAATATGGTTCTATGGGCATGAAGAAAGGGGAAATCATTCTTTTCTTATCTCTTACATTTTAAACTTTATATCCAAAAATTGATTTATGGATTTTAATGTCGACTGTAATTTTGCACATAGGACCTTGTACATTCAACTATTACATTACATACGAATAAAGAGAACTTGAATTATGACTTATTTTCGAGTTCCAAAACACTTGTGATTTTTAATCATAACTTGCTTCAAATTCCAAAATCACTCATAATCTTGATTTGTGCTTGCATAAGATAGCTCCACATAGATTGACATTGCTTCAACATGATCATGCTTATGACATCATCATGGACTTGAACAAGCTAGGCCTAATTGCTCAAGCCCTTTCTCAACCAAGCGTTGCTTTTGCCAACACTCGTTGAGGTTTATAAGGGACATTAGATCCTTCTTACAATCACATTTCACTTTCCTTACACTTTTTTGGATTGACGAAGAAATTCATTAACATCAAACACATAAAATATATATACTAATGTTTTGTCAGGTTATATAGTATATATTGTAGAATATTACATAGGTGTTGAATCAAAGATTATACAGTATAAAGACTCAAGAGATAGACATTAAGACTCATGAGTTCAAAGACCAAGATATGAAGATTGCAAGATTATAATTTAATATATAAAGTCATAGCATATATTGTTAAGGTCCTTGATAGAATCTTTGATCTCTATCTCCAATTTTCTAATCTTTTATATTTTTAACCGAAATAAATTTTAAATATATTTCAAAATAATTTATAAAAGTTTTCAAAGTTCAAAATATTTATAAACTATGTTCAAATTATTTTACAGAGTATCAAATTATTTTACAAAGTATAGGATTTTCAAAACTTTTCAAAACAAATAAGTTTTCAAAATACACTAGCATATGTCTACAATATGAATAAGGTATGCCAACTTACATGCTGCCAAATGGTTTTCCAAATTTTGAAAAGAAGTATATATTCATCGCAGCTCTTCACGACGGATATAATAGTTAATTTACTATATAAAGTGGAGTGCAAATGAAATTTTTGATAATTAATTGCTTACTTTCTTTCCTCCTCTTACTTTCCTGAAAATTCCATTGAAAAATATACTATATTCACTTCAAAATCACATGGAATCAAAACTTCTTTGTATTGATTCAATACTACTTTCTTACTGTTTTGGAGACATCTCTCTCAGTTCAAAGATCAAAGTGCTATCCAAACGGCTATAGCATCCATTATATCCAAAGTATAAGAATTTATCTTTGGAAAAACTATCAGCTCTATTTGTATTTTCTTAGGTGTGCTTGTAGCCTGTTCAAATCAAGTGGGTGTGCTTGTTGACCATTCAAATCAAGTGGATGTGCTTGTTGCCTGTTCAAATCAATTAGGTGCGCTTATAGCCCGTTCAAATTAAGTGGGTCCGTCCTGAACTTTGAAATTAAGAGGGTGTATCTTGTAACCTTGAAATCGAGTCTATAATGGATTTGCTTGCTACCCATAAAAAATAGGCATTTGAAAAGAACTCTGTAAAGCAATTGTATGAGACTGGATGTATGAGAAATCCGAATCAGCGTAAAATCCCTAGTGTCATCTTTCTAACTCTTACCTTACTTTCTTATTGCTATTTTTATCTGTGATTGCATCTATGACCGATTTTTATTATAATTATGTGTTATTAATCAATGTTTTAATATTAATCTTGAAAGAAAATTTGAAAGGTTTATAGAAGTTAGAAAATCCTATTCGCCCCTCCATCCTCCAGTGTTAAATTAGCCTTAAGGTCCACAATTCTGTAACTCATATTTGGTATCAGAGCAATGGGTTTTCAAAAACTCATAATTTGAATTTTTTTTGGAAAGTTTAAATGGCAAGCGATATTATGAGTACTCTTTTTAACACTTTTATGGGAAATTTTTTTTGTGAAACCAATATGTTACTTTCAATTAGATTAGAAACCAATTATTTTTAATCGTCGCTTGATATTTTGAAAAGGTATAATGCTGAATTGCAAGAATAAGTATGTTATATGGCTGATGGTGAACAGATACTTGATAGTCATACATTATGAATCAAGATGATGAAATTTAGGTAGCAGATGTTCAAATGACATGATGGAATATCCAGAGAAAAGAAGAGCAACAATGTAGATTTATATGCTTAAAGAAAAACCTTTGGATGGAGAACCAGTAATATTGGAATAGAGGACGTCAGCAATGTCGATAATCTTAAAACTTTACTTAGTTTGTATATATTACTTTTTAATGAGTTATTTAAGTAGAAAGACATTTTAGTTCTTCTTCTATGTTCCAAATAATCAAAATTGTTTAAATAAGTAGAAAACAAGTTCCCTCCAAAAATAATGGCTAGTTTTCAAATTGAAAAGATGCATTAATTTTTGAAATGCCTTATGATTTTATCTATATAATATTCTAAATATTTAGCTATTAAAAAATTATTTTTTTTATTGTAATCAATATTATGTATTAAAAGTCCAGAAAAAGATTTCAAAGAAATATTTATTTTTAATTTTGTAGAATTTTTACAAAACTTACTACACACTTTGAAAACAAGGCAGAAAATAGTAAATTAGCTAGTATGTTTTAAATCTTAGAAATTATAAACTACTAATTTTCAAATGAAATTTTTTATATGAGTATTAAGATACATATAATTGACTCTGTAAAAAATTTGGAGCAGAAATTTGAACTTTGTCTATTTTATTAATTTTGAATGAACATACACTTATTAAATTACAAGGCTATATTTCAAGATTTTGGAGCCAAAATTTGAATTTCTATAGCCTCAGATCAAATCATTTTTCAATCATGAAAAGATATTCAATAAAGAATTAATATATCTAAATATATATAAATCTATAAGCATTATAAATAATTTAACATTTTCTAGACTTTCGTACAAAATTGACTACTCTCTTTAATTGTCGGCAAGTAAGTTAAATGCGGTAGTTTTTTGGAAAACCTTAAAAATTATAAAATGCATAAAATTACATGAAACTATTTTATATAATAACATCTATTTTGAACTAATTATGTAAAAAATTTCATATCAAAATTCTAAAATAGCTAGTTTATTATTTTCAAATAAACGGACACTTGGTGGTTACAACCGCCATGTTTTGGGCGCGGGCCATTGCAATTTTGAATTTTTATGTCCTTTTACACACAAAAATTTAACATAAAAAAATTATTAACATAATATGATTGGTAAAAAAATTATTAACATAATATGATTGGTATATGTAACTACAAAAAATTCTGAGCACTTTAAATTAATGTTACATTTTATTTTATGTTGTTAAATTCGAATAGACACTTCAACTAATAGGTTGTACTTTTAATTTTTAATTTTTTAGACGGTCATGCCTCTTCATGATTGGTCATATGTGGTGGCCGGAATTTTGGCAATAGCAATTTGGTAATCTTCATTTATAATAATTTGAATTTGCAATATTGGTTTGATAATTTTCTTTTATAATTATTTTAATTTGGCAAAATTTATCTTTTCAAAATTAATAAAAATGTTACCTAATTATAATATATATATATATATTGTGATTGGAAGCTTTGTTTTGAAATTAATATAAAAATTTCAAAATCTATTTAAAATTAAAATCTATATTTTCAAAACACAAGATAAATATTTTAAGTTTAAAACAAGATTTAATAAAAAGGTTTAAAATGCTTTCTTTTAAAATTTTATTTGAAATAAATATAGTTCGTATGTATATAAACATTTAAAAGCTAATTAATAAAAACATATAAAAATATAAACATAATAGATAAAATTATAAAAACATAAGAAAATAATTAAATAAAGGGTTTTGACATTTGTAAAATTTTAGAAACATGCATTAACATTTGTAAGCTAAGGATTTCATGAAATAACAAGTGGCAAGATTGTTCTTTCAATTTAAATATATATAACAAAGAGTTTTAGAGAACTTGGCTATTTTTATTTCAGATCAAAATTTCTCAAATCTTTTTTTTATAATTTTATCTATTATGTTTATATTTTTATATGTTTTTATTAATTAGCTTTTAAATGTTTATATATACACAAACTATCTTTATTTCAAATAAAATTTTAAAAGAAACATTTTAAACCTTTTTATTAAATCTTGTTTTGAACTTAAAATATTTATCTTGTGTTTTGAAAATATAGAGTTAATTTTAAATAGCTTTTAAAAAAATTTATATTGAATTCAAAACAAAGCTTCCAATCACAATATATGTGCATATATATATATATAGAGAGAGAGAGATTATAATTAGACAACATTTTTATTAGTTTTGAAAAGATAAATTTTGCCAAATTAAATAATTATAAAAGAAAATTATCAAATCAATATTGCCAATTCAAATTATTATAAATGAAGATTACCAAATTGCTATTGCCAAATTCCGGGTCATCACATCATACTTCTTCACTGATGAATTTTATAAAGTGTTTCATTTCCAGTGACTTCCTATTAACCATTTATAATGACTATACTAAATAGAAAAGCATACCTTCTTCCATGATTTCAACTTTTCCAATGTTTATTTTACTCTTATTTGTTACTAAGTTTATGATGAGATATTAATTGTATGGCTTCATGAAATTAATTAAACGTACTTAGAGTGTGCTAAAAAGGTTCTATTTCTAGAATTCTTTTTATCTATACTATTATATTATTAATGAGTTCAATTTCAAGAGCACAGAAGCCTCCACCAATTTTTGGAAATGAACAGTCCCTTTTTTTTCTACGATATAATTATAACTTGCTTTTTACTACTAAACTGTTCATTTGTATTTATTGCAATAGTTGTACACCTCTCTTTAAAAAATCAACCATTGAACTATTGGTATATGGACCTTACAACAGTACGATCTTTGGATGATAGTATCATAACATTGTTGCATCATAACGTTGTTGGCATCATTTTATTGAATCAACTTGCATTGTGTACTTACTCTACAATTACAGTGAATACTTCAAACATATCTATGTACATTGCAGCAACTATATAATTGTGAAAGCAACAACATTGGCGTACCTCTGTGAATATATATATGCATTAGAGAATAAAAATTTTAACGCATGCTCTATCCTCTAGATACTCTCCATATGTTTGTACCAGATATAATTTTAGGGATGGAGGCGGTTAACAAAAATAGAAAGAGGAAATTAATCAGCAGGACAACCTCCCATTCTGACAATTCAACCCTGTTGTTTGAACCTGCTACCAAACTCTATGTTGGTGGTGTACACAGGAGCAGTACTCTTCCCCCAACATCGTCATCTAGTACACATATTAGCCAATTAGACTTATCCATGTTTACTATGAGTATGTTTCCTCCTTTTTTTACTTGGTCTGTTACGGACCCATGTTACTTGACATATCTAACTTCTCTTTTCTAATAGCCGGTGCGTACATCGGCTGCGGGCCTTTCTAATCCGACTGTAAAAGCGAAGATACAAGAAGTCAAACAAAAACTCGCTAGCAGCAAGTCTAAAGAAATTCACTTCTAGAACCCAATTTAAAGGTGGATTGGTTTATGAATTTCACATACTTGATAAAATCGAGTTCCTTCCCTATTTATATGATATGCTCATTTCCAGGCCATTGAAATAGAATAATGAATGAGTACTGCAATGCAAAGCCATTTAGAATTTTAATTGTAACATGATTATCAAATAAGTTAACATGATTATCAATTAACTGTGCAAACAATACATGCTAATTTTATAATTTTTGAGTTATTGTTCCTTCTCAGGTTGAATGAAGAATCTCGTTATTTTAGGTTAGCTCTCAGCTTCTTTCTCTTAGGTGTAAGTTATAATCAATCAATGTAAGCATGCATACTCATACATATACATGTAAATACACTCACACTCAACATATCTTGATGATCTAAAGTCATAAAAAGTTAAGAAAATTATGTTTTTAATCATATTTTTCAATATTGGAAAAATCAAAAAGCATGATATCGTAGTTCTTAAATTAGCAAAAATTGTTTTAAACCAAGTTATTTAAAAATTCATTAGTTGGAGTTAGATATTAACTATATTTTTTTAATTTATATTATTTACTATTGTTGATAATAGTTTTGTTCGTTAATTGGCTAATAAAGATTCCATGTATTATGTGTATTCATAAATAAATGAATATATACCACCACTGGTAGAAAAAGAAAGAGAAGTTGTGAATCTCTAATGGAGTAATGATGAAATGCACATGCAATAATTTTCTCTATATTTTTTTGCAGTGGTAGGAATATCAACTTCTACTAAAAAAGGCTAAATCTTGGTAATTTGTTGACTTCTCATGTGCAAAAATCTTAATTGTAGAATTCCACTTAGTTTTGAATGAATGTGTTGACTGTAATGCCTTCATAAATTAAGTTAATCCTTATGATTTAAGAGGACATCATCATTTGGGGAGCAATATGTTCTATGGTGAGGTGTCTATGCTATAAACTTAAAAAGCGATTATTGCAATTGTGATTTAGACAGTTAAAACTATTAACTTGATTCATTCCTAAGTGTAGTTCAGTATTTATTTGTAGACGGGTTTATGATTTTGGAAAGTTTTGTTTCATACCTTTAACACATTTTGATTATATGGAATCTTAGTTCATGCAACGTATGTAAAGGGAATGTTATTACTTTTGAAGCATATAACAGCTATCTTGATGTCCACACAACTTTCCAAAATGAAAGACAAGTTTTATTGTGGAGGATATAAAGTAAATGACCCTTTAATAAATGATATTTGGCATTACTCTCCAGAAAGATCGATCACTTTGTACTAGGAGTAGGGGGCAATGCCTGCTACCTTCAAGTTGTGGAATGATCAATTTTATGTCGATTTTGGTGATCAAAGTGCAATTGGAATATTTGCTCCTATTGATTTAAGTTTTTGGTGGATAATATTACTATGTTCGTCTCACAAATCTACCAGTGATACATTACTGTCTGAAAGACCAGAATGAAAAAGTGCATGCTTCTTATTCTAATCTCGGTCTCTTTAAGGGCTTTGATATATTTCCTACCTAGTTATGTGCTGATGGATGTTGTATGATTGATCAAAGAAGGGTAAGTTTCTATTAATTAATCAAGGTAACTGGCAGGAGTTTATCCTAATCCCTGGCATGACAATTATTACTTTTATCTTATTCATTAGCATGCATACAGACACACATGCACAAGTATACATACATACACACATGCGCTCACACACACACAAACATACACATTTACACACACACTTACACACACGTAGCACATTGTTATAGAAATTTCCAAATTATAGATATCCCTTTTTGTAGTGCATCACACAAAGGTATTTGTCTTATGTTACAGGGCATTTATGGATGTCCTTTGGAAATACAAGCTCAATTTTTCATGGTTTTGAGATGGCTTCAGAACTGCCCAAACATGATGACGTGGGAGATAAGCTTAAAAATATGATATCAAAAAGACTTAGCATTATGTTTTCTCATGCAAACATATTCCCCGCTTGATTTTGGCAAGTTAATTGACACATGCAGACACAAAAATAAGGAATACTCTCAAAATGCACTTAACAAATTTAATGTGATGCTCGATTCTACTCTCTAGATTGGCCATTTAATTTCATGCTATATTAAGGAGGTTACTTCATCATGGTTTTGCTTAGCCAATTATATTGCAATTTTGTTATCATTGGAAACATTAGAGCAGTCTACGGTGGTTATGGATCATAGAAACAAGGTGGTAACTGATAGAAGAAATTCCATTGAAAGTAGTTTATCCTGCTCTAGAAAAACACAAATGGCATAACTACTGGGTGCGATAAAAAGAATGGTAGATGGAGTTACCGCAATGGGGATTCTTGGTCAAGCTAATGAATTTGCATATTAAATTCGTTTCTTTTCTTTTAAAAAGGCACTATCAGTGTTAGATTTTATTTAAGTAAACTGCATCCCACATTTATTATGTTCCATGGGGTCATCAAGAAATCAACTCTCTCCACGCACCTTATATTTCTTACTTTGATTATTAGTGAAGAGATGAGATAAAATGGAAAAGATACAAGCATGAGATGATGATGTTTCAATTTGTTGCTTTATCAAGTGTACAGAGAATACAACTTTTTGTACTATATTTAACTGAATTGTCATTTTACAATTTAATTTGCATGTATGGAGTTTTATTTTAGATATATAATAATGTGACATCGATTAAAATATTGTATATTTCCATCATAGTAAAAGTTCAATAGTCGGCTTTTGCGACTTTTGTATATGTATTTCCATTGTTTGTCTATATTTATGAAATATGTATACTGATGTTTAATATATCATTAACTTAGCTGATACCGTTAATAAGGTATATAATGCAAATGTTCAGATTTGTTGGTATAACGCAAATGATAATTTTTTTAATATGGTGCAATAGATAAAATTTATTCTTGCATTTTAATTTAAAATCTATAGTTCTTACAGTAACTAACACTTTTTATATAAGCAAAATTTAATCTTGCCTTTTTTGTTATACATTCTTATTACTGTCGCCTTTTATATAAGTAAAATTTTAAACATGTTGATAGTTGAATACTAAATATGAACCATTTAAGAAAAAACAAAACAAAATAAATGAGAACAGGGAATGGATTTTATGTCATTATTTATTCCATTTATTGTGTTAGTTTAGGTTGAATTTGCTATATAATATAATCAATTGGTGAAATCATGAATTACATGCACTTTTGGTTTTCAAAAATAACGTTATGTTATTTCTTTTAATACATTGATTTTTCAAAATTACCACCTTCTACTTTTAAAAAAATTTAAAATTGTTATAAAATTTATATTTTAAAATATTTACGAATTTATTATAGAACGCACAATATATAGAGAACATCATCAAATCTCTTAGTTAACATCTCAAATGGATGGGTTCAATAAAAAATATCAAAAAAGGTTTGTCGTTAGTGTTAAAAGAAAAAGCAAATCAAAAGAAATACAATCCAAAAACATGTATTTTCAGCTGCATATAACTTTGATTTTCAGAAAATGTGCAATCAAAACTATATTGTGAAACCTTTATGCGTAGCACGTATTCGCACTAGTAATTCAAAGGTAAATAACCAGTCGTCACAACACAAAATATTTTGGAATACATTTAGAAAATAATTCGGATGGCGTTTTATTAATAATAACGATAAAACACACGACCTAACAAAACGTAATCAACAATGCAAATTATGAAAATTTATTGTTAATATTACTAAAATGAAATTATCATATGTAAAATAATAGTAAGGGTAACAATTCCTATACACGGTAGTTTTGTGAAATAATAAACTAAATTAGCTATGTTGTGAACATAATGGATTCTATTTATAATCGTCTTCATCTTTTGAAGTTACTTCTGTTGTCATTCCACGTTTGTTGTTATTTAAACATTACATAGAATCCATTACATAGAATCCATGAACAGAAGTTGGAACCACACGATCAAAAGTATTAACCGTTGAGTGCTACTCCAAACCAGTTCATTTTTTGGACAAGTCCCTGTCAAAATAATATCCAATACATAAAAAAACCACTTTGCACCTGACATTTTTAGACGATAAGATCAAATATAGCCAGCTGAACATTTAGTTGGACCAATCAAATACAACAGCCTGTCTATGTATATCCCACTAATATACAAAAACTTTTACGTTTATAAACATTTCCCTCTACTATCAATCAAGGAAAAACAACTCAGAACTAAACAAAATAAAATGACGAAGCAATTTAATTTTCAGCGATCCATTTCAATTAAGCATTAACTTCAGATCATTGGTGCCCTGCACATCGGACATGCATTCTTCTCCTCGAACCATCTAGCAAGACATTGAAAATGAAAGACATGGGAGCAAGACGTGCGAACCAACTCCATTCCTTCCTCCTCTACTATATGATCACCATGACCATCAAACTCCATAAGACATATGGAACAACATGCACCGTCTTCTAGTCCTTTCCTCCCATTCAACCACTCAACTTTTTCGCCTAGTATCATCCTTCTATTAAATGCTACATCAAAATATGCATAATTTTCCTCAGTTCCAAATACAGACATTTCATCGTCCCTTTCATCATCTGTATCAACTAAATCATCACAGAAGAACACTTCCACTTCATACTGTACTTTACTTCCTTTAAAATTAGTCAGGGTTCGCATATAGAAATCAACAATAATATGATGTAATGCTCGTATATTTCCTGGTCTATGAATTTGCAGATTAGAACCTTCTATAGATACATTGCATTGAATCGTGTGTAGAAGGTTGATGTTGAAGCGAGCATCTTCGTTTCGTGGCAGTTGAAACGAAAATTATTCGGTGATGGTTGCTCCTAAATTAGCTGTGTTGTTTATTGTACCACTCAGTTTTGACAGCAATACGCTAATGAGGGGATTTGTTTGTACTGCTATGCGAATGGCTTTAAGTTATATGCATATATCCATATAATCTATTTCTTCTTCAATTACATTAGCCATTGATTTTTATTTTTACTTTCAATTATAAATGAAGGACAAAGCTGGAAAAGAAAAAAGAAAAAGAAAAAAAAGAGTTGTAATTGAGTGATAAGTTTTGGAAGGTAAATTAGGGCAAAAAAGTGTTTTGTTTGACTGGATCCTGCCCAACTTTTGTGCATTGGTTGATGTAATTTGAAACTCAATGCATTATTTAATCTTTGCATTGGATGGGCCTTCAAATTATGGATTGACTACATTTACAGTAAAAAAGGAAAATTGAACTCTGAACAAAGATACAATATGTATGTAAACTTTTTACTTCAATAAAAGTAATATTAAATCAATATTGTCAGTTTTTACTTCACTGGATTAAGATATTAATGAGCCAGGAGTTGAAAAGTTCGAAATTATAGTTAAAACTTAACATAATGTCACATTTACAGATCACATGGAATGAACTACTACCTATGGCAACCAAGCGTAGAAATTTACATCAAACAAATATAGAGAAATAACCAATACACGGCTTAAAGAATTTGGATGAAAATAGATGGTGGAAAAATAAACAATATGCGTATGTTTGTATATAATAAAGGTTAAAGAGGTTTCATGCAGGTCATCTGCCTAGAATTGTCAGTTTCAAATAATTTTACCTCTACATCATACACATATATACACATATTTATAACATAGCCACACCTGCTAGCATATATACATGTAATAATATGTGTTTTTTACCAAGCACGGAGATGTACAAAACCGTTGTACAAACTCTCGTACGTAAAAAAATTCTTATACTGACATATACTTGCGGAGATGTACATTAAGTACAACCATACTCCGTATATTGAAATGGGGAACAGAGAAAGAACAATTAAAATACGGGAATATATATTCAGAGAAAAAAAGTGTGCACGTATAAAACTTACGCAGTAAATGTGCCTATTAATCTTCTTCTATGGCGGAAGTTCCTTAAAAACTAAGTCTGATCAAATCGTGGGTAAACCAAGGCTTCAATCCCCGATCCAAGCTGTTCCACAGATACCAAATTTTAACATGTAATGGTTGGAAAAAGACTTGGGATCTTTAGAACTAAATATGAAAACTAACAATTAATCTGAGAAAAACTTCGGATCTTAAGAACTAACATTGACAAATATATATATATATATATATATATATATATATATATATATATACAAAGGTGCAAAACAGAATCTATATATAAGGGAATACTTCAATATGAAGCTTTTCAAGTTACCATAATATCCTTTGTGTGAGGTAAAAGAAAAACAAAATAATAAAAGGACAGTTATGTCCTTTACTGTTCCACTATCCTATGGCTTTGTGCTTTTCCTTGCATGCCATAGAGAAGAAAGCAGACCATTCTCTTATCACAAATTGAGGACGACTCAGCATGAATGACATCCGGACCTTAAATCGTTACTCTTTTCTAATATCTTTTGAAAACAACTTCCATTTCTTGATTAGTGCAGAAAATGAAGAACGTTTAATTGCTTGAGGCATTAGTTATACATCGCAGTTCTATCCAATTGAGGCATCAGTAATGTCGACTTGGTAATTTGATCTTATGTCAGAATTAATTTTATTTCTCTCATAGATTTCAAGTCCTGTATAATTTGTATGCTCTTTTCAATTGATCAGTTATATCGATAAGATTTTATTAGTCGTCTATTTAGGATTCTTACGTTAAAAATCATTCAATTATGGAATTTACTGTTTTAAAGTAGACCTTAAACTTATTTCTTAAGCATTGTTCGAGCATCTGATGTAGAAATCACTTACTGTTGTTTACATCGTCTGATTTTTGAAACTTAAATGTTTACTTCTATTTTAACGGCAATAGTGCTCAAATTAAATACGTCACTGTAATTGTATGAGGCTGTTGCTTAATGTTATTCATCATATAATAACGAAATAGCTGTAACTTACAAACCCAGCTGTCCAAAACTACATAATAGGAAAACTGCTAAACAATCCAAATCCACATGATAAAAAAATTTCCATAACTATTATACAATATTACCAAGGTACTATTGTTACTAGGTAAATAGTCCAAAATTCTTTTCGATAAGGGATGATAGTAATTATTTACAGACTAATGTTACTTACATAACCGTAGTGGGCTATTTAAAAATTGTTTTACTATTATCTTTGTTGTACAAAGATCAATAACCATTGACTATCTACGCAACTATCATATTTAGTGGTGGCTAATATGGAAGAGTTAGGAGTCAAACGGTTAAAAACGAGGAACCACAAGAATATTAAGATGTAATTATTTCTCAAGATATGTTATTGTACAATTCTATTTGCAGTAAATGTTGACTTTTGATGCTTATTGGTCTTTTTCTTTGACTTAAACACATACCATAAGTTATAGAACGAAGATACATATTATATATTTTTAGAAAAATAACTATATTTTTCTAAAAATGTTAATAATATAATTCATTGAATTATAAATGAGCATCTACAAATTAAGTAACATGAGTATTTGAGTTACAATAATTCTTATAGTCTTCGATATGGTGCAAACACGTAGATGAGAGATCATTCATCTTAGTCAACCTAATTTTTACATATAGTGAATATATTGAGTTTTGTGCACATTTGTACACACAATTTTGAACTAAACAAAAGTTAACATATGGTTTTTTTTGCACACGTCAGACGGTCGTGCCACATGTCAACATGTCTATTATAAAATTAAAAGGTGTATAGGACTGAATTTATTTGTTTTCTCCTTTGCCTAAAACACATATTTTTAAAGAATATTAACTAAAAATTTACCTTATCACCAATGCTTTCATGATCCAATCCTGTCTCGGTCCGATCTTGAATAACACTGATCTTGGACCATCACTGTCCGGAACTCGGTCGGACCCATTCATTCATGAACCTAGGTCGGGCCTTGGAATCACCGGTTCAACCGTCAATTTAAACCGGTTGAACCATGGTTCTTTTGTTTTTTCCCTACTATCTCATCGTGTAATTCTCTCTCATTTTCATCTTTTGCATTGCTTTAAAGAAAATATGTAAATATATATTTCAAAAATCATAATTGGTCCAAAATTTAAGCCACTAACTTCATTACCTTGTTCTTCACTGCTGCAAACTCCTCTAATACCACTGTAAGATTCGTCATGTTTATCGTCATTAAATTTCTAACGTTATGCACTACCCTACTATATACAAAGCTGTAGTTGTGCACTGCAACAACACACAAATTCTGTTGCAGATCTTGAAGACCATCTACAGCTTGTGTATGTAGCATTATTATTTCAATATTTTTGTGTATAGTTTGTAGTAGTTAAATGAGCAAATTTTCGAAAAAACAAATTATGGTTTCGACGGTTCGACTGGTTTAACCATTAAAAGCTTAAACCTTCAATCATCATGGTTCGAGGCATGGCATGGTCATGAAAACTATGCTTGTCATTTCAGTTATTGACAACAGTAAATGGCAAGCAGTAGACAGCTTTGATATAAATTTCTGTTTTAATACGCAATGGGAACAGGGTAGGGTGACCTCACATATTTATGTGTAGTGTCAAACTAATCATGGGGAGAAATTAAAGTTGGTGATTGGATAACCTTTTCTGGGCATAGAATACCTAGGTTTCCTTTTTAGGTTAAAACAAAAATGTTTTCAACATGATGATTTATTTTGAAATATTTTCTTTGGTGAATAACATATAATAGATAATAGATGGGAATGTGGACGGTTGTGCAACCTAAGTACTTCTAGCCAGGATACAAAGAGGATAGAAGAGAGTAGACAACAAAAAGGAAAAAAAATAAAGGTATTTAATATAAACATATTTTGTTGAATATGCTATTATATGATTTTTGTTTGATGATAATAAACATATATATATTCGTGTAAATGTATTTGGTAATATACTATTTTATTTTTCATAGACTAAATAAATATTTGCTGAATAAAATTAAATAACACAGAATTTGAATTCAAACAGAAATTTTATTCAAACAAATATTTATTACAATTTTGAATAGCACAAATTCAAACTCTCACTATACATATACAACTTCTATTACAATACAATTCAATTACATCACAATCTCACTTTTACGTCTGACCTCGCTACATATCACTCATTCACTCAACTCGTATTTTATCTTCAACTTTATTCCAATGTGAATCCGGCATCTAAGAAATCTGCAAAAATAATTTTTGACGCGGTAAAATTGAAAGGAAATATTTTTTTCGTAGTATAAAATAAAAAGTGAATTTTGAAAATAATATTTGCCTCAGTTATTTAGGTTGTTCGTCATCATTTAATTTTTGAATCCATCATACATGAACAACTTGTGACATACACAGTATATCACTGTATATGCCACAAGCCCGTGCACACCGAAATATACACTTGATTGATTTACAGGGACAAGTGAGCACAGGTCAAATCCAATATACCGGATTCAACTCAAGTGCAATAAAATAATGTCACAACTTTCAGCAAAAGGTCAAATCCGAGCTACAAGCTGGATTCAACTCAGGTGTAATTCGAAAAACAAATCCAAATGCAATAAAATGTTCAGAACATCATCAATGCAACATGACAATACAATCTCAAGTGAAAATGCTCGATCAATATGAAAAAGGGCAGTGGAACGGACAAGTGCATGTATCATACTGGAGAACAACTCAATTCAACTGTAATGCACAGTCCAACTAAAAGTCAACATGCTCACGAAAGACTGCACAAATTCAAGAAGGCACCAGACCACAAACAAAATGCAAAAGGTCAAATCACTGACTCAACTCAACTGCAGCACCAAAGCACAAAGGGTCGAAAAACCAAGTTCAGGTTCATTCAAGAAAGCCTGTACATGAAAATGAAATACAACAGACTCAAGTCTGCAAATCAAATTGAAGCCAACACACTAATACATATGATACACCAAGAACAAGGCACAATAAAACAAAAGCATGGCATAACTTAGTATACACTCTAGTCACAGTGCTATCAGGTTGAAGACATATTACAGTGACAATATGAAGACAGCAATATAACATGCAGTTTGATGTGATATAATGCAAGATCAACAAAACTAGAGGCAACTAGCAACTACAATGCAGCAAACAGAAGTATAGCCTCAATAATGACGAGAAAGTGAAGATTCAAATATCAATGCCACTGCCTCAATAGTTACAGTGCAACAGGTCCAGGCAGCAAGCATTCATGAAACATAAATACAAACTGAATGACTCAAGTGATACAAGTGATATGCACTGTGCATAGTGAAACTCAAGCGTTCAATAATACAACTCAAAGCAATGCACCAAGTTCATAGGTACAACAAATAACACAAGTGCATAAAGGCAGTGAAATGATGACTGGAAACACAGAACACAATACAACATGAACCAGACACGAGCACAGTTAAAGTTCAAGGTGAACTAGAGGTGGCAACATGAAACTTCATCAAACCATAGAATACAAACTATGACACAAGATCATAAATCCAAACCAAGTTCTACAGTCAAAGCATCATTAACAAAGTGATACAAAAGTTCAGTGAACAAGTGAAGTATACTTGTGCAAATATATGTATAACAAGTTCAAGCTTTAGGTCAAAGACATAATGACCGAAGTTTCGAACCAAAAATGAGGCCGCAGGTGTTTTTCTAACCAAATCAGTGATGAAGACATGGAGAAGAACCAGAAATGCACAAAGAATTTTAAGGAATCAAAATTGTCGAAGTGAACATGATCAGTGTCAAGGCCGAAGTCATCAGAAAAATAATGTTGAATTCACAAGTCAACATCGTAGTTGACCAAGTCATAAATCAAGTATGTGTAAAAATTGAAAAAGCCAAACATCAAATCCAAATAAAATAGGAAAGTTGCTACCGTATCAATCAAGGAAGGAGCGAACGGTTTCAAGCTAAAACCGTGACAGTGAAGTAAAGGAAATATGAAAAAGTCAGAACATATCCAAAGCATTAAAACAAAATCAATTGGCCGAGAATACTCAAGTGACGAATTCAATCAAATGAATACGAACAAAAATTCAAGGGCATCGAATTATATATAAGCAACATCATCGGCAGTTTACAAATCATAGAGTTCAAGCATTAAAACCAAAAATCAAAAAAGAGAAATTCACATACCAAATCAAAGCTGAACTCGATCAAGGAGGAAGAGCCGCGAACAATTCTATCGAAGCAGAGACTAACTCGATAAAGCAGCTGAAATCATCTTAAGAGACGATCGACCAATAAAGCAAGGAAATCGAGTTAAATAAAGTATCTGGAATCGACATCATCAAATTCTGAAAACCCTAATTTCTGTAGAAAGAGGAACGAGTAGCCATCATCTCAAAAAGGGGATTGGGCCGAAGAAATAAAAAGGAGACGGTCGAAATAAAATAAAAAGAAAGCCGACCCTTTTGTTTTTTAATTAGGGTTTTTTGTCTTTTTTTTAAATTGCTTTTTAAATTTGTTTTTAAATTTTAAACCGTTGTAATTTCTAGTCGTGTGACTAAGGCACAAACTACGTAACGTAGTTTGAGAATTTGCAACTCAGTGGTTGAGTTGTGGCAGGTTTTTGAGCGTAGAGTTAGGTTAGTCAGTAGCGGGTGCCGTGAGTTTACGTGTGTAAACGTGTGACTACTTAATTTCTAGTAGAAACCTTGGGGGCAGCACGTAGGCAGGGTTTTGCCGAAGCAGGGTAAATTCTGTGTCGTTCTATTTCTGCATTTTATTATTCTGCTATTATCTGTGCTGCTATTATTCTGTGATCCGTGTTGAAATTATTCTAAAAGCTTCCGCAATAATTTTTAAAATTAATACTGTCACCCTATTCACCACCCCTCTAGGGTGAAATCGATCCTACAAGTGGTATCAGAGCTAGGAATAAAAGTTGGTTTTTGGTTTTAAAATTTAATTTTTTTTCAAAAAATCAATTTTGTTTTAAAAAGATGAACTTTAAAATGGCTTCTTTTAATAATGCTTTTGCTAAGGGTCAGTCCATAGTTAGACCACCAATGTTCAATGGTGAATATGCTTACTGGAAAAATAGAATGAAAATTTTTCTGAAAATCATTGACGCTTGGAACATTTTTGAGACAGGTTATAGAGCACCAACTATAATGGTAGATAATCAGGAAATAGATAAACCAATGGATCAATGGACAGAGCTAGAAAATAAATTACAAAATGCTAATGCTAAAGCTATGAATTCTATTATCTGCTCATTGGATCAATTTGAATTTAATCGTGTCTCACATTGCTTAACTGCGCAGGAAATATGGCACACACTCGAAGTGACTCACGAAGGAACTTCTCAAGTCAAAGAATCACATCTTGCCAGGCTAAGCAGCGAATACGAGAATTTCACAATGGCGAAGGAAGAAAATGTAAAAGAGATGTATGGAGGACTTTCTAATATTGTATACAAATCAAAAGCTCTTGGAAAATCATACACAGAGTTGGAGATAGTCCGAAAAATCCTCAGAGTTCTTCTACGGAGTTTTGAAGCAAAAGTCACAGCTATTCAAGAATCAAAGGATTTGAAACAAATCAAGGTGGAAGAGCTCATTGGAAATCTCACCGCTTATGAGCTAGAAATAAACTCAAGGAAGAGCGTGATGGAGGTGATACTCGAAAGAAATCAATAGCTCTTAAAGGAACAACAGAAAGTTATAGTGATAATAATGATGACGGAGCAGCAGAATTGGAGCTGCTAATAAAGAAAGTCAAAAGGTGGAATTACAAATACGGAAATCCAGCTCTAAATCGAAAATTGAAATGCAGAATAAATAAAATATTGGACAATCCAGAAGAACAAAAGATCATATGTCATAAGTGCAACCAACCCGGACACATCAAGTCCAATTGTCCTCAAAATCGACGCGACTTTGAAAAGAAATCAAAAAGGAGAAGTTTTGCAACCACATGGAATACTAGTGATGAAGATAATCAAAGTACTACCGTGAGAGTGAGAAAGCAGACATGTGTGTTCATGGTGAAATAACTGACAGTGATGATGACGAGCCAAGTGAGGTATCAAAACTTTCTCATTCAGAATTACTTATATATTTCCACAAAGTGAATGGCTGTTTTGAACGATTTAGGGAGAAGTATGCCAAACTTGAATCACAAAAAGATACTTTGATAGATTTAAATAAACAACTTGACCAATTAGTTAAAACCTATCAAAGTAGGATCCCTAAGTGTGATAAGTGTCCAATATTCGAAGAAGAAATTAAAAAATCGAAAATTAATATAAAATCACTTGAAAATGAAATTCTGATTTTGAAAGAGAATGAAAATATTAGGAGAGAGAATTCTATTAAAAAGTGCACAAAATTGTTAAACGAAAATGAATCTCTCAAAACACAAGTCCAACAATTGTCAACGACTTTAGACAAATTTTCAAAAAGTGAAAAATCGTTGAATATGCTATTAGGAAAGCAAACTGTTAATACGGTTAGACACGGACTTGGATATAATCAATCTGAAAATGTTGAAAGCAATATTAATCAAGAAAATTATATGTGCACAATTTGTATAAAATATGGACACAATCACAATAATTGTTGGTATAGACCCAAACATGCGAAAACTATACCAATTTGGGTTCCAAAAGGCACAAATATAAAATCTCTCAAAGTTAAACAACTTTGGGTGCCAAAAGGAACATATATAAATAGTTTTGGGTCTCCACAGAATTATTTTTCAAAATATTCTGCCACTAACAATCATGGACCTATAAAAACAAATAGGTCACAAATTTTTTTTTCCGTGTAGGTGTGGTGGCAGGCAAAGGAACAACAACAGTGTTATCTGGATTCTGGCTGTTCCAGAAACACAACGGGCGACAAAGCAAAGTTCCTTAGCCTAGTATAAAGGTGACAGAATCACAATGGACAACAACGAAAAATATCGTAAAGGTAGAACAGGTAATGGTATTGTTTGAACGATATATTAAATGTGATAATCTGCACCGTAGTCTGAATTAAATCAACCAGTAATGTGATGATGAAATGAATGATGATTTTGATTCTAACTTATTCAAAATGGTTGGCCAATTATATGCTAATGCCAAAAACACTAGAATCTTTGACTACTTCATATATATTAGTTTGGATTAAAAATAGTGTTTGTTGGGTGATAATACATTTGGCTAACGCTATATTCACGGTTTCTGATTATTTACACGGCTTCAATTCAAATTCAGGAGAATGTCAAAATTGAGTTTGAAGTTTTTTGGTGCACACTTCATGGTCTGGTCTATCAAATTCAATTAGTGATAATTTGGAGTGAAAGAGAAATTCAGATGCAGATCACGCTGGTAATCTAGTTGATAGAAAACTTACTAGTTGAACGTAATTTTCAGTAACTACATCGTTTATTTAAGAAAATATCTGCATATTTTTCAATTCAAATAATTTTCAAATAGCAGAAATATTTCTTATATAACCCCTTCGATAAAATCATTTTTGACCATATTATCAAAAATTGATTTTATAATTATTTTTGAATTTGATTTTAAGTGACTATTTTGACTAATATGACTCCATAATAATTATCGAAAAGATAAATAGTGATTGAAAAATTGATGAGTATTGATATTTATCATACATTACTCAAGACCGTATATTTAGAAAATTTCTTTAGAAATTCAAACAAGAGTTATAAAAACTTTTTGTTTGGTAAAGATTCCATGACCATTTCTATTTCTATTTCTATCATGTTTCTATCGACCATCGCTCATCAAAAATTCAATATAGTTTGTCGATATGTGGTACTTTAAACAGGAATCATTCGTTTTTTCATTTTATAAAATAAAATAAAATCCAAAGTATTCACTCACATTTAAAAGTCCTCACGGTTATGCATGGGTGAATTACTTGGAATTTGGTATGTGTTTCCATGCTCATTTAAAAGTCCTCACGGTTATGCATGTATGGAACGCATATCAAAATTAATTTATTAAATAAACAAGTTGATTCTAATCCCATTTAAAAGTCCTCACGGTTATGCATGATTAGAAGATACTTGAATTCATTTTTAAAATTAAATTGGAATATTACTAATCTCATTTAAAAGTCCTAACGGTTATGCATGATTAGTGGATATTCAAATTCTAGATATAAATGTACCAAAAACAGATACAACTGTATGGTTTTATATGATGACATCATTTCCATTATAAAAGTGGAATATGCGCCTAACGAGGGTAGTTATGATTTTTTTTTGATTTTTTATTGAAGTTTAATATTTATATTCAATTGAGTTTTAATGTTGGATTAACATTGATCAATTTTATCTCTATTTTCTCTAACACTATTACTCTTTTGCTGATAACAAAAGGGGGAGAGAAAAGTTAAGATTTTGTCAAATAAAATCAAGCAAATGTCAAATAATTTTCCATTTGCATCTAGGTTCATTTGCATATTTTTATTTGTATGCATATATGTAGGGGGAGCTTTGTGTAGAGAGGAAGCATTTAAATAGGGGGAGCTATTAGAGTATATCTGCGATCAAATACATTTAACATATTCAAAATCTTAAATATATGTTTGTTATCATCAAAAAAGGGGAGATTGTTGAATATGCTATTATATGCTTTTTGTTTGATGATAATAAACATATATATATTCGTGTAAATGTATTTGGTAATATACTATTTTACTTTTCATAGACTAAATAAATATTTGCTGAATAAAATTAAATAACACAGAATTTGAATTCAAACAGAAATTTTATTCAAGCAAATATTTATTACAATTTTGAATAGTACAAATTCAAACTCTCACTATACGTATACCACTTTGATTACAATACAAATTCAATTACATCACAATCTCACTTTTACATCTGACCTCGCTACATATCACTCATTCACTGAACTCGCATTTTATCTTCAACTTTATTCCAATGCGAATCCGGCATTTGAGAAATTTGCAAAAATAATTTTTGACGCGATAAAATTGAAAAGGAAATATTTTTTTTGCAGTATAAAATAAAAAGTGAATTTTGAAAATAATATTTGCCTCAGTTATTTGGGTTGTTCGTCATCATCTAATTTTTGAATCCATCATACACGAACAACTTGTGACATAAACAGTATATCACTGTATATGCCACAAGGCCTTGCACATCAAAATATACACTTGATTGATTTACAGGGACAAGTGAGTACAGGTCAAATCCAATATACCGGATTCAACTCAAGTGCAATAAAATAATGTCACAACTTTCAGCACAAGGTCAAATCCGAGCTACAAGCTGGATTTGACTCAGGTGTAATTCGAAAAACAAATCCAAATGCAATAAAATGGTCAGAACATCATCAATGCAACATGACAATACAGTCTCAAGAGAAAATGCTCGATCAATATGAAAAAGGGCAGTGGACAGGACAAGTGCAAGTATCATACTCGAGAACAACTCAATTCAACTGTAATGCACAGTCCAACTAAAAGTCAACATGCTCACGAAAGACTGCACAAATTCAAGAAGGCACCAGACCACAAACAAGGCAAAAGGCCAAGTCGCTGACTCAACTCAACTGCGGCACCAAAGCACAAAGGGTCAAAAAACCAAGTTCAGGTTCATTCAAGAAAGCCTGTACATGAAAATTAAATACAACAGACTCAAGTCTGCAACTCAAATTGAAGCCAACACACTAATACATATGATACACCAAGAACAAGGCACAATAAAACAGAAGCATGGCAGAACTTAGTATACACTCGAGTCACAGTGCTATCAGGTTGAAGACACATTACAGTGGCAATATGAAGACAGCAAATATAACATGCAGTTTGCTGTGATACAATGCAAGATCAACAAAACTAGAGGCAACTAGCAACTATGATGCAGCAAACAAAAGTATAGCCTCAATAATGAAGAGAAAGTGAAGATTCAAATATCAATGCCACTGCCTCAATAGTTATAGTGCAACAGGTCCAGGCAGCAAGCATTCTTGAAACATAAATACAAACTGAATGACTCAAGTGATACAAGTGATATGCACTGTGCATAGTGAAACTCAAGTGTTCAATAATACAACTCGAAGCAATGCACCAAGTTCATAGGTACAGCAAACAACACAAGTCCATAAAGGCAGTGAAATGATGACTGGAAACACAGAACACAATACAACATGAACCAGACACAAGCACAGTTAAAGTTCAAGGTAAACTAGAGGTGGCAACATGAAACTTCATCAAACCATAGAATACAAACTATAGCACAAGACCATAAATCCATACCAAGTTCTACAGTCAAAGCATCATTAACAAAGTGATACAAAAGTTCAGTGAACAAGTGAAGTATACTTGTGCAAATATATGTATAACAAGTTCAAGCTGCAGGTCAAAGACATAATGACCGAAGTTTCGAACCAAAAATGAGGCCGCAGGTGTTTTTCAAACCAAATGAGTGATGAAGACGTAGAGAAGAACCAGAAATTCACAAAGCATTTTAAGAAATCAAAATGGCCGAAGTAAACACGATCAGTGTCAAGGCCGAAATCATCAAAAAAATAATGTTGAATTCACAAGTCAACATCGAAGTTGACCAAGTCAAAAATCAAGTATGTGTAAAAATTGAAAAAGTCAAAAATCAAATCCAAATGAAATAGGAAAGTTGCTACCGTATCAAGCAAGGAATGAGCGAATGTTTTCAAGCTAAAACCATGACAGTGAAGTAAAGGAAATATACGATATGAACAAGTCAGAACATATCCAAAGCATTAAAACAAAATCAAATGGCCAAGAATACTCAAGTGACGAATTCAATCAAATGAATACGAACAAAAATTCAAGGGCATCGAATTATATATAAGCAACATCATCGACAGTTTAAAAATCATAGAGTTCAAGGATTGAAACTAGAAATCGAAAAAGAGAAATTCACATACCAAATCAAAGCCGAACTCGATCAAGGAGGAAGAACCGCGAACAATTCTATCGAAGCAGAGACTAACTCGATAAAGCAGCTAAAATCATCTCAAGAGACGATCGACCAATAAAGCAAGGAAATCGAGTTAAATAAAGTATCTGGAATCGGCATCATCAAATTCTGAAAACCCTAATTTCTATAGAAAGAGGAACGAGCAGCCATCATCTCAAAAAAGGGATTGGGCCGAAGAAACAAAAAGGAGACGGTCGAAATAAAATAAAAAGAAGGCTGACCCTTTTGTTTTTTAATTAGGGTTTTTTGTCTTTTGTTTTTAAATTGCATTTTAAATTTGTTTTTAAATTTTAAACCGTTGTAATTTCTAGTCGTGTGACTAGGGGACAAACTACGTGGTGTAGTTTGAAAATTCGCAACTCAGTGGCTGAGTTGTGGCAGGGTTTGAGCGTAGAGTTAGGTTAGTCAGTAGCGGGTGTCGTGAGTTTACATGTGTAAGCGTGTGACTACTTAATTTCTAGTAGAAACCTTGGGGGCAGCACGTAGGAAGGGTTTTGCCGAAGCTGGGTAAATTCTGTGTCGTTCTATTTCTGCATTTTATTATTCTGCTATTATCTGTGCTGCTATTATTCTGTGATCTGTGTTGAAATTATTCTAAAAGCTTCTTCAATTAATTTTTAAAATTAATACTGTCACCCTATTCACCCCCCTCTAGGGTGAAATCGATCCTACATATTTCAGTCCCCAAAATTTTAGCAAAGCTGTAGTAATTCAAATTAAATGCGGAAGTTAAGTATTTTTGAAAATGGGAAACGGCTTAGTGGACAGGAGACACCAAAAATGAAAATAAGGCTTTTCAATAGTGTTAATAGATTTTACTCCCAAAAACATGTAGAGCTTACATCCAGTTTGAATGCTAGTTGTGATTCTTTTTTTTTTGCCTCAACGACATGGTTCGGTGGCAAGCTATTTTGGTAAGTTCATCCAAATTTTTGTATTTAAGACTTTGAACGCACTCCTTAACATGATTGGCAATCAACAGATACAATATTTTATTAATGGAAACATCATGCAATCTAATATTGTTCTCAAATGATTGTGTATATTCACAAATAAATGGCCCAAATTTACTTATGAAATGAAACATGAACGTATGAACTTGAATGCTGAAAATATCAACATAGTAATTAACACAACCATGAGAGGAGGTCATGTGATTTGAGCTTGCATTTCTTCCAATCCATAAGCAATTAGATCTACGAAACATTTTTTTTAGTATAAAGTCGTGAGTACAGCTATACTTTAGCAAGAAGAGTCCTATACCAGAAAGCAAGTCCATCCATGTAGCCATTCGAATTAAAGCCAGAGTTAAGGCGCATTCTCAACAAACTATAACGGAAAATCTAAGCAGCGCATTTGAGTTGGAATTTAGGTGAATGGTATGTGCGTTTGTGTGCTGTGAGCAAAGAATCTGAGCGGAGTATTTGAAATATACATTCTAAAATAAAGTTGATTTATATATTTAATTAATTAGTTATTTACTTTTTAGTGAATAATATGTATAAATAATTGCAAAAGTAAATAAATTTTACAATTATAAATTATTCTGATTCACTTTAAACCAAATTTATAATGTATATCACTTTGATACGATCGCAACGCAAAAACCCATGTCTTAAACAAACCTTATTCACACTTGTTATTAATTTTAAATTTTTTAAAAAATATAAATTCCATCAACTCACATTAATTGATTCTCGAACCTGCCAAAATTCCTAATGCGTATGAAAGCCTCATTTGGTCCATTTCCGTTTTCGATGCTTTGGGCGTGTCCGATGCGTCTGACTGACTTACAGGAACGATAATGTGCTATTTTACTATTCCCGAATGCACCATTAATATTTCTACATATGCGAACAGGCTTATAGGACAGTATACACGAAAAAAGGAAATAAAAGTTTTTGATATTAGTAGATTTTAGTCGTGAAAAACTTGTAAAGCTTAGAAAGAAGATCAGTGGCCATTCAAAAGAATGGTTGGACATGATGTTATGAAAGGTGACTAAAATTATTAAGCATGTGGGTCTGAAACAAAAGCATAGAAATAGGCTAGAAAAGAATAATATCATTCCCCGGGTATGGGGGCTTGGGTCAATGGACAGTTTTACTGTACCCTCCTTAAGAGTTTACTGGCCTGCCGGGTTCTCTTGGGTTTTCAAAAAAAAAGAATAATATCGTTCGCTTCTAACAATGTTTCTTTCCCCAATGTACCCTTAGTATATTTGAAAATGTGAACAGGCTCAGAGCACAGTAGACACGAAAAAAGAAAATAAAGGTTTTTAATATTAATAGGTTTTACTTTTCGAAACATGTAAGACTTGCAAAGTAAATCTATAGCCATTCAAAAAAATGGCCGGACATAATATTCTGAAAATATAACTAAAATTATTAAGCATGCAGGTGTGAATCAAAGCATGGAAATCCGCAGGAAATGAAGAATAGTTTCCGCTTCTAACAATGTTACTTTTACCAATTGAATGATGATACCACTCGTGCATATCCTTTTACAAAAGAAAATTAAACCGATCCAACTCTACTTTGTCATGAAAGAATTGTTTGGCAAAATATTTGACTTGCAACGCACCAAAAAGGTTGCCTACTTTATGCAAATTAAATTGGACATTATTAAGTGGAGCTTTGCACAAGCCATTCATATTTTTAATTAAAATATACAAAACACCCCTACGTGATCAATTAGGTTCATGTGTATGCATTTAGTCAATATTTCATTACTTGAAATTAATTTAGATTTATTATTACAAACTAAAATTAATAAGATATGAAACAGTGAATTAAAACCAAATTATTATTTTTACAAATTAAAATGACAATATAATTTGTATTGTTTCTTTTATTTAATATTTCATTTAGTCGGTAAACAAATATTTTATTTATTACTTTGGTAGCATTATGTACTAATTTCTAATGTTGATATTAACTGAAAGAGCTTAAAATGCATAAAGATATGCTTATTCATTATTATCACATTTTCATTTTTAGATATTTTTGTTATTTCACAAAATAAGTGCTATAGATGCTTAAAATGCATCTTGAGGCCTAAGGCTAAGTGCTATAGAGGCTGCAGTCATCTATAGTATTAACTTCCTGCGACAAAATACGGTAATGTTAATAGTATCCATAATATCAGAAGCGCATGAGTATAAAACAAAATCGCAAATCAAAAACAACCTTTCTGATTACATTTCACGAAACATGTTTTATATCCAATTACATAATCCCAATCATTTCTCAATTTCAGATCAAGTATAATTATTACATAAACACGCCAAGAGCGACATATGAAGATGTTCCCTTGGTTGATCAGAGTACTAAGTACTCATAATTGACTTAATACAACACAGCGGAAATAAAAACATAACAACTCCTAGATAGCTAGCATCCATGTCATGCTCGTCTCTGGAAGCTTTATTCGTCCACTTACTAAAACTTGAAAATCCTCAATCCTCAATGTTATCCATAAAATATTCTCAAGAGTAAAATTATGAAAGAAGGAGCATTAGCATTAGCATTAGCGAGGTTCTGAAATTGTTTGAATGGTCTCCTTAAACATCAAACAGGGCTTTCGACAAGGTTGGAAAGAAGCCACCTAAGCATTGAGAAAACAACTACATCATGGTCAAGAGATTGTATCGACGTTGTCGAAACCAAGATGGATAGAAAAGAAGGATGTATAGAAAACGACGGCACCAACAGAGCCTTTAGAAGGTGTCAAATAGATGCTTCAGCGGTATGTAGAATAGACAAGAAGCTTTTGAAGAGGTCGAGAGGCACCTTTCGGAAGCAATATACAATAGAATTTCGGCTTGCAAAGAGGTTGAAAGGTACTTTTGTAAAGCAATGAACTTCATGTGTGCCAAACCATTCGAAACAACTAGTTCGTCTTTATTTACTTCCACCAAAAGAATGTACAAATAGACCAACCCTTTCGAAATCATATATTAGCCTTTCGAATTGGTTAAAGCCATCATCACCTATAAAGGAAAAGATTACAGGAATTCTATGTCAAACACAAGGGGATAGGTTTCCACTCTAGACGGATAGAATACTTCGGACTGATGTCCCCTACAGTTGATATATCAACGGTGTGTTTCAACCCATTCGAAGCCTCTAAAGCATATACGTCTATAGTCTCGATGGCTAGCACTCATGCTAACTTACATAGCACATTAATAGCTAAGTAGAAGGAGCGTCTATACACATTTCGACAGTGCCGAAAGTGATCAAGCGGTATACCTTTTGATAAAGACAAAAGCTCTCAAGCAATACCTTTCGATGAAATTAAAAGCATTCATGCAATACAGCTTTCGAAGAAGTCGAAAGCAATATAGCAAGAAAGGAGGAAGCCCAATTGTCAGCGACGGTAGAAGTTTGGCTATGAAATCCTTTCGGCTAGGTCTTCGAAAGGTATGATTCGAAAGAGTAAAGGCGGAAGGATGTATAATGCCTCTGAATTTTAATTAACATTATTCAGAATATTTAATTGGATAAATTAAATAGAATAATATGAATAATTAAGAAGATGAGATTAATAAATCCAATGGCCATGTGAATGAACTAAAATAAGACTTAACTAAATTAAAAAGGAGGAATTTCCTAAGTGGTAAATTGGAAATGGGGCTACATTTCTTAGTATAAATCTCTTCCTCCACTTTAGTAAACTTTAACTTTCTCATTCATGATTCCTCACATATATTTCGATCGGCTATTAAAAGCTCTAGAAAAAGCAATAAATTGAACAAAAAGCTAGCGAATTAAAGCTAGGAAATTATCTCATTCTCCAATTAACTAATCAAGGTGAATAATCATGTTTATCATCTCATTTTTCTGTGTTTGGATCGGTTATGGATTATACATGATTCATGTTTGTGATTTTGGTTAGGATATAACCATTTAACCTTTTTTTGGATAAGACACAGGTGTTTTAAATGTTAATGGGCTAATTAATACGTTTTTATTCGGTTTTGGTTAAATTCCAAATTGTTTTGATCTTCATATGCTACAAAATTTTAATATATTGAAGTATATGATTTATCGGACTTTTGGTGATTTTTTTGGGGATTTCCCTTAATGATTTACTAAGGTAATTAAATTATTTAAGTCTAAGGGCTAAACTACAAAATTGCATTTGAATTAGTCAATTCGGAGGGAAGGCTGCAATTCTAAAATTTAATTGGGAAAGAAGAATAGCGTTTTAAGAAAAAGGTTGACTTTTATATACTTTTTACTATTTGGAAGTACAGGAGAAGGCTCCTTAGCCAATCAAAATTAGACAAGCAAGATAAAACATCACTTTAGTAGGCTCAATTCTGCCTTTGACTCCAACAAGCATGCTTTTAATCTTTCTCTAAGTCAAAAGGTACCTTTCGTCTAAGTCGAAAGGTAAACAATTACCCTCCACCTAAGTCGAAAGGTAAGCACGGTGTCGAAAGGAGGATGGGCGAAGGAATCGGGAGGCTGCTTTCTTTGCTTCCAAATAGAAACATAATTGCTTTCGAACAAGTTGAACGGGGATCCTTTGACTCTATCATTTTATCAAAGACTAAAGTTTTTATATATTCAAGAAGGGGTTTCGAAGGATATCTATGAAATTTTAAACCTTCAAGAGAATTGTTTTAAAATATTTTCTAAAAAGGTGTTTTAATCCTTTCGCCTAGGTCGAAGGAATGCCTGCGACAAAGCTGAAGGGAAAGAAGGGGGAAGAAGAAGGGTTACTTTTGAACCTCCCATTGTTTTTAAAGTAAAAGTTTAAATGCCTTCGACAAAGTCGAAGGGTAAACCTTTCGACAAGGTCAGAAGTATACTTTCGAAGTGTTGGAGCCAACACTTCATTATTTTTGAATGGTATCGAAAGATTTGGTTTCAAAAGGTTTTGATTTTGAAGGGTTTTATTTCAAAAGTTTTTTATTTTGAATGATTTTGAAGGGGTCACCTTCAATGGTTGTGAAAGGTTTTGAGCTTCAATGATTTCGATAGGTTTTGAGTTTCATTGTTTTCGAAAGGTTCATAAATGGTTTTGTAAGGGCGGATACCCCAAGCTTTCGACAAGGTCTAAAAGTAGAACCTTTCGACTAGGTCGAAAGGAAACCTTTCGTGAAGGTCGAAAGGAAACCTTTCGAGAAGGTCGAAAGGTAGAAACTTTCGACAAGGTCGAAAAGTATGATTTTGTGATGATTTCCTAAAAGGGATAACTTCATATGTTTATTTGCTCTCGAATGGGACTTCATTCGAAGGGTTTTAAAGGGTTGTTTTTAGCTATTTTTCTTAAGTGACTTTGCTAAGTCGAAGGGGTTACTTCAAAGGGTTATAGAATAAAATACGTATCTTTCTTTGAATATGTAAGGAGGATTCTTATATAAAATGAATGTTAATAAACCTTAAGGACACCGGGATGGGTTTAATGTTTTTGATACATAGTTTAGGGTTACAAACAGAAATATACTTTTGAAAATATACATTGGGGCTATAAATATGTTTTTGTTCAATTTAACCTAATTGGCGCTACCGATGGGAATAGGTTTTAAACAAGTGGTATACCTGAAAAAAATAAGTGATTGTGGGGATCATGAATTTTTATAAATAATCAAGGGAATCATGATGTTTTAATTGGCCAAGTGATGGTTCTTGGTTAACGTAGGAAAACCATGGAATGTGCGGTGGATAGCCCACATCAAATTTCTAGAGTAAAGAATGTTTTGCCAGAGGTGGTTAGCCTTGGGATTTAGCACCCAAGGTTCATAGTCATCCTAGGAAAACTATGGAGAGTGCGGTGGATGGCCCACGCCATCTTTTATAAAACAATGTATGATGGATAATTTGCATTATTTTTAAATGGATTTGGGATGGATAGTCCTATTAAATTATGATGGATAGTCATTTTAAAGATTTTAGAGGGGAACTCTAATAAATTGATTTTAGATGGGAAATCTAATAAATTTCTTTTAGATGGGATATCTAATGAATGGGTGATGGGATGTCCAATACATATGATTTGTGGCTTTATTTCATATAATTTTAGGGCTAACCATTTTGGATGTAGGGGTATAGTAAATGATTTGCATGTTTTGTTTTGGATACTAGTGAGGGGAAAACCCAATCCGCTTAGCGGCATGGTCTCACTAGATATCTATTCATGATAAGAGATGATAGGAGATTATTCGTACCGGACTTATTGTTTGAGTCGAAGTTTGTGTTTCTCCACAAACTCTTGAGGTACTAAAAATTAATTTGAGTAGTCTAAGAGTGGGAGAATTTCAGGTTTTTGGACGAATAAGCTTCTGGAGACGTGTAGAAGGCAGTGTTAGCTATATAGGAGCCATTTTGTATTTTCGTTGTGATGTACTAAGAACTATAAAGTTCATATTATTAGTTCTTTGATCATCATAAGAGAAAATCTTCATATGTCGCTCTTATCATATTTTGTGCATGTATATGTGATCCGAACGTGGTTAACATCTGGGATTATGTAATCAAATCTTAAATTGTAATTTGCATGAAATGAGAAATTCTGTTTATTGAAGGTTTGAAAATTTTCATATTCATATGTTCAGTGTATCAATATTAACTATGCGTATTCGATCGTCAAGGAATAACAACTACGATGACTGCAGAATTAGTAGCGGTTAGTTTTGGGCCTTAGAAGGCGGGATGTTACAAGTTGGTATCAGAGCATGGTCTATGTACTTAAAAGGAATTTAAACCTTAAAAAGATTTTTAAAGCATAATATAATGAATCTAAAATATGGTTGGGCTTGGGTAAGCGTTATAGTAACGTATATGTACTTTGCTATAAATACCTAAGTATGTATTCCCCACTCTCTTAGACCATTCTTTTGTATCTTAACACAATTGAAATTCAGATAGTAGGGAAGTAAGATATGGAGGCAGGAAGCGGAAGAGTGAATCAATGTGGGACGCACCGCAATAAGTGGAAATGTTCGACCCAATACTAGGAGCAACCAAGGTCGACGGGCAAATGCGAACTCAGATGCAAATGTTAATGTTGTTGCTGAGATTCCAACGGTTGATATGGGGATAATATATCAGTTCTTTGTGAATATAATGCAAGCTAGATCAGCTACGAGAGTGGCTGTAGGAAATGTTGGAGAAGCTAATTCAATGGCCCTAGTTGGCAATAAAATGCCAAGCCGAGCAGTGATTACGCTAGTCTTGGAGGATAACCTTTTCTGGGAACAGAGGATGCAGTAGGAGTAGAGAACTGGCTATTGCATTATGAAAGGATATTTTCATATCTCAGCTTGACGGATATTTCGAAGAGGAGACTTGCTTCAAGGCAATTGCAAGAAGCAGATTGTTTTGATGGAACATAGTTACTATAGAAGAGTCAGAGGAAGACCTAACTTGGGATGAATATCAAAGGAGGTTCGAAGAAAGATTTCTATCAGAGGTTGCCAAGTCAGCATTGCTCAGGAAGTTTGCAGATCTAGTCCAGGGGGATAGATCAATGATTGAGTATGCTACAATTTTAATGAGTTGTCCCGTTACGAATATGCTACTATGGATACTATCATTTGGAGAAATGATAAGTTTATCGGGGGTTTGAATCCTGAGATCGCTATAGCAACCATGCCGAAACTCTAGGATCCATGTCATATTGTTGTTGAAATGGCTATTCAGAATGAAGAGATGCTTCCTACTTTTGGGAAAGGGAGGCCGGTTGAGATTTAGAATTTTTAGGGTAAAAAACGAAAGTTCTTCAAGCAGAAAGGTGCCTTGTCGGGGTTAACAGCTAAGAAGAGCAAGGCTGATATTGTTTGTTATAAGTGTGATAAGAAGGGACACTATGCTAATGAGTGTCGCTTGGGTGACGGAAGAGCAGTTGTAGTAAGGCCGAATGTGAAAAGCTACAATTGTGGCTAGATGGGCATTACAAGGACAAGTGTCCCAAGGCTGCTAGGACTGGAAATGGAAAAGTCTTTGCGTGGGAACCATCATCCTCTAGACCAACAGCTGCTGAGAAAGGAAAAGCTATGATGGAAGGTATTCCTATGATTCATAGTACTCCGGTTAGGATACTACTTGATACCGGTGCATTGCACTCATTTATATCTCAGTATTTGGTAGATTGTTTATGTCTGAAATCTTTAAACCTTATTACTCCTTTAAGGGTTGTGATTCCTATAGGAGGGTATGAAACTCTGCGAACGAGATATGACCGGTTAGAACTTGATTTGTTAGGTCATATGTTTGCATGAAGTTTATATGTTTTTGATTTTGTGGGTTTCAAAATCATATTGGGTATCGATTGGTTAGATAGATATGATGCTAGGACATTTTGCCAGGATGGGAAAATATCATTGAGACACCCTAATAGCCGTAACCGAGTCATTTACTTTGTAAGGAGTTCAAATGGAAATGCTTATGTGTTATTAGGTGCTATGGGAACGAAAGTAGAGTTGAAGAAGGTTTATGTTGCAAGAAAGTTTGCAAATATGTTTGAACCAGTCTTGGGCTTACCGTCAAAAAGAGCTATCGAGTTTCAGATAGATCTACTGGGAGCTGAACCCTAAGTAGACTACCTAGCAGGATGTCACCAGCTGAGATGAAGGAACTGAAGGTGTAGCTAATGAAATGGAAGGAAAGAATTTCATCCGGCCAAGTAATTCATTTTGGAGAACGGCCACGGTATTCATAAATAAGCTAGATGGGTCGTTAAGGATGTGTATCGATAATCGTATGTTGACGAGAGGACGATCAAGAATAGGTATCCTTTGCCAAGAATTAACGACTTATTCAATCGGTTGAGTGGAGCCAGAGTATTTTCCTAGCTGGATTTGACGACAAGTTGCCATCAGCTAAGAGTTGCAGAGGACAATAATCATTTGATGGCATTTAGGACCAGATATGGGTATTATGAGTGGTTGGTTATGCCATTCGGGTTTACTAATGCGCCGGCTTTCTTCGTGGATTTGATGAATCGGGTTATCCGAGGGCACTTGGATAGGACCGTGTTGGCTTTTGTTGATGACATTTCGGTATATTCTAAGAATGAGAAGTATCATGCGGATCATCTTAGGATAGTTTTGGAAACGCTGGGGCAACATCAGCTGAAGTCGAACTTCTCTAAGTGTCATTTCTAGAAGAAGAAAACGAAGTTCCTTGATCATGTAGTTTCCGAGGAAGGGTTAGCAATTGATCCAATAAGATCGAAGCTGTTAATAATTAGAAGAGACCAGAGATGGTAAGTGAGATTAGAAGTTTTCTTGGTTTTGTAGGTTACTACTGAAGGTTCATTAAGGAATGCTCATGGATAGCGGCATCCTTGGCTATGTTAACCAAGAAGAACGTGAAGTTTGTTTGGCTATGCTGATGCAGAATGTGTAACAACCCTGTATTTTGTGATTATTTTATTGTATATTTTATTTCTTTTAAATTGAATTCCATGATTAAAAAACTTTATTTTATTTATTAAAATGAATATATTTTTCTATTTAAATATAATTTTTGATTATTTTGTGAATTATATTTCCAAACTTGAATAAAATTGAATACTTTTCTAGAAAGTGAATTTTTGGTCAATATGATCAAACTTTTACTTTTAAATTTTAAATTTAAATATTTAAATTTTTGAATTTTATCTTTTATTATGATAGATTAAACTTTAAGAATACTGCTTTCCGTTTCGTTGAAATCAGAGTAATATTGTGAAAGTTAGTTTTTTTTTCAATATTGGGTGTAAATTGTTTTATTTAACAATATTGTTTATTTTAAATTATATAAATAATATTTTTATTTGTCATATCTTATTCAAATTTGTATTATATGTTATGTTACATATATTTTTGTCTTTTAAATATTTTAAAGTGATGTTTGAATTTTTCCAAAGCTTATTGAATTTATTTTCAAATTTTAAAGCCTGGTTTCTATTTTCTTTGCTATTTTCTTAATTTAGTTATATTTAATTAAAATTTATATATTTATTTTATGCATTCATTTTTATTTCTAAGTTCTTATCTTTATTTATCAGCATTTTACATGTAATTAAAAATTGCAAAAGAAACATTGAAAATTTGAAGAGTTTTTTGAAACCTTTTGTATGTCTTGACCTTTTGTATTCTTGCCTTTTCATTTTCAACCAACACCATTTCAATTTTGGCCGTTCCTTATCCTATCTTCAGCCGACTTCCTTATTTCATTTTCACACCTATCACAAGGTTTCTCAACCTTAAAAATCACGGCCATTTCCTGAAGCAAAGTGTTGGTAAACTTCTTCTTCTTTTCTTTAAAATTTCTTCTTTTTTCTATTCTATGTTGCACTTTCCTTCACCTTCGTAGCTCAGCCCTTGCTCCTCCTTCACCATGGCCACCTCCACCACCACCTGAACCAACTACCACCACCTCTAGTCCAACCCCAAGCCCATGGCCGTGCACCTTGATGACCAGATCCAACAAAATCTACACAAACTTCACTTGTATATACCAAGCCGAGCATCATTTGGTTCCATCACCTCCAAAATTCCCTTGGCTTCCACCTACATCACCACAACCAGCTTTTCCTGACCTGAAACCCTCTGCCATGTTACACCCGACCCACCTGAGCCATGGCCGTGCCTAGCCTTGCTTTGGCCGAGCCCATTGGTGCATTGAATCATTGTTGTATTGCCTTATAGCTTGTGTAGTTTCATGCATCACTACTTTTGCTCCATCACCATCCATGCTAGGCCGACCTGTTCAATCGAAAACTAGATCCACACCCACTCCTTAGCCATGTATTTCTAACCTATAGCTGAAGCTTAGGTGGTTGAAAGCAAGTGCAAGGAGATTTGTGACTTGTCGTGCATATATTTCTATAATATTTAATTTTGTTAAGTGTATATTTATGTTATATATTGTTTTATTTGAATGTGTTCAAGGAAATTAGCTTTGTATCACCCTCACTCAAATCATTGTCATGCTATCGTGCTTTTGAAGATCTCAGTTTGTGCATTTGATTGTTGTCTTCAGCTTATACAAGTGAGTTATTCTCATCAGACAGTTTAATAGTTATATAACTAGTAAATCGATCACATTTGAATCTGTAAAATGCATCACCATATAATATCTGCTATGTTATGACCATATGATGTTCACCCATGCTTAAACATCTATTATATCATCTGTTACTATTATATTATGTCGTTCTGTTATTTATATCAGTTTATCACACTGCAAGTTCTCTTTAGATTAGAATCACTATGGGTTGAAATGATACATACCCGAACGAACTTTAGAATAGGGGAAAATTGTTATAGGCTGAAATGATAGGCCTGAATGATTTTCAATTATTTTCATTGACTTGGGACTGCAGGTTTGAAATGATAAAACCCGAGTTTTCTTTGTAATTTGTGGGTTGAATTGATATATTACCCACATCACTTTACATAGGCTAGAAAATTTTATACAGACCCATGGTTAAAATATATATTTTTCTAAAATTCTTAAAATATGTTTGAAATGTAAATATTATAATATTTTGATTTAAAACTTAATTAAAAATGCTTTTTTAAAGTATTATTGATTTTCTAAGAATTTATAAGTGAAATAAATTAATGGTAAAGTTAGAAAATTTGAAATGTAAGTTATTTTGGAAATTATAATTTGGTGATAAATGGAATTTAAATTAAATATGAAAATTTGATAAATTTACAATATTTTGAATTAAAATGAATTTAAAATGATTTTTTTATAATATATTAATGATTTTTGAATAAAGTTAAATGTTAAATGAATGAATATTGAGTTGAATTTTGAAATGTAACTTAAATTGGAAATTTGTGAATTTTGTTTCAAAGTGAAATTTTAAATCAATTAAATAAAATGAAAATGAGTTATATGTGAAAATGTAAACTTAAATGCTAAGTTAAAATTTAATTATAAAGAACTGAAATTGAATGTGTGAATTTAATATGGGAATTATTATTAAATATTGATTTTTTGAATGGAAATTTAACCTTATAAAATCATGAATATAAGGATATTTAAATGATTGTCTTAAAAATGAAATTATATGATTTTATAAGTCTAAAATGGTTAAAATAAAAAAAAGATTAATTGTTTGTGAAATTATATTGAATATTGGAAATGTAATTAACAGTATTTTGAAATGTTGTTATTTCTAACGTAAATGATTTTACAGCGCTTTGTAAGTGATGTGGTTGATACAAATGAACTATGTATAAATTATAACTATGTGGTATTACAGCACTTGGTAAGTGCTGCGATAGCAGAAATATAATTAAATTCTGAAACTAAATATAGGGCTACAGTAGCACTTGAAAAGTGTTGCGGTAGGCGGAAATGAATGTTTGAGGTTCTGTTTTAAATAAATGAGCTCAGAATTTGTCTAAAATTTTGGGAATTGAATATTTGATTGTAAATATAATGACTTCACTTTTAAATGGTTTAAATGAATTGTTTTGATTTAAATATAAACTATTAAAAAGGTGATTTGGAATGATAATAAATGAATGATATCTTTGAATTAAAAAGTATAATAAATGAATGATATCTTTGAATTAAAAAGGATATTTAAATGTGTATATTTGGATTTGAATTCGAATAATGATTTGAAATGAATTTTGAAAGATCTGATATTTTGATATATTAAAATGGTTTGGAAATGATTAGATCTTTATTTTGATAAAGATTTGAATTTGAAATGATACTTTATTTTGAAGTATAAATTATGATTTTTAAATTATAACTGCGGGTTACAATAACGATTGTTTGTTAAAGAGACCGGGATCGAATATGGACATACTCTCTGTCGATACCGAAAACCACTTTAACAACTGTGTATGCGATGGAGTTTCTAGAATGAAGTAGGATGGTGGCGACGTTCTTGAGGTATATTATGTGGACCCAACTCCCGTGAGTTGGCATAAGGTGGATAAAACGGGAGCGATCTCGGGCCAAAAGGGGTAGCTCCTCTGGTCGGACACATTCCTTCGATACTATACTCTTATTTGTGATTGATTAGATGGCCATCCTCTGATTTTGATTTGGGAGTGTGTTCCGAGGTGGGCATATGTGGCTGCTACGTTACCACCATCCCGTGTGCGTAATTGGTATATCTATCCTGGCATTGCCTTTGTGCCGTGTCACCTACCATACCGAGCCTTTACTACGAGTTTGTTTTTCTCCCATAGCCCTTGGACTATTTAGGGTAGTCTCCCGATATGGAGATATGTTGATGCTGGATGGACTACTGGGACTATTATGTGTCAAGGGTGATATGGGTAGCCCAGAACACTATTTAAAAGTAAGTTTATTTTACTGTAGACATTATTATAATAGCGCATTATCACTACATAGTAAATAGTTTAACGGATACTTAGAGGATGGGCGGTCCCAGACATCTTTTAAGTTAATTGTACCTTATTACAGTTCACTTGAGTTGGTTTACATTATATAGGTATAGATATTGTCCTGACTTGAGTGTTTTGTGTTCTGCTTTACGCTCGGGTCAGCCTGAGTATTCACAGCTTTGGATTCTCTTTCTGGAGCTGGTCTTTGCTGGAGATTCTGCATATCTATTTATATATCTATTTCTTTTTCGGCTGTTTTAGTTTATCTCATGTATTAGTGAACTTCTATGTATTTGGGATTTCTATTATGTGTTTCAGACTGATATTATGTATTTTTTTAAGACTTTGTTATAGTAGCTTCATGAACTACTATGGTATGTTATATTCCACAACGAGTTATTCTGATATTTTCTGTATCTGTGATTCTATCTATTTGATTTCATTTGCTCCAAATTTATTTACAATCTATTATTTTGCATCATTCAAGTCTGACATATGTGGATTATTGTCGATTTGAATGGTACAAAATAGCAGGTCATTACATTTGGTATCAAACTTTGGTTTTTGGCAAACCATTGCCTGAGGAGCAAAAACTCATTAGAGATAGGGTAGAAATACCCTAGAATTAGTGAAATCAATCTCAGAATCATTTTTTTTGTGAGAGAACGCATTTTCAAATTAGAAATTGATTTTTAAAAATGATTTTCAAAATGTTTTCAAAGGATTTTTCAAAGATTATTTTGATATAAAAATATTCTTGTTTTAAAGGATTTTTCAAATGTTTTCTAACTTACTTCTTTTCTTTCGTATCTACCTTGTTAGATTTTTCTTTCTTTAGGATATTCATCCAAGTGTATTCTCATGTCTTATCTTAATTTATCTTTGACTTTTCTTTATCCTTGTCCTAAATTCATTCTTGATTTTTTAGAATGAATCGAGGAAATGCCAAAGGTAGGGGTCGTGGTATTGCCTCAGCTCCTCAGCCAGTTGCTCCTGTTAGATTCACTGTTCTCTGTAAGGAATTCACTCAACTTGGTGGAATCCCATTCGCTGGTTCGGAGAGCATCATTGAAGCTCACCAATGGTTGCGGAGTCTTGAGAGGATATTTACTAGTCTTGAGATTACCGATGCCCAAAAACGTCAGTTAGCAGCTTGGTAGTTGCATGAGTCTGCTCTAGATTGGTGGGAATCTGTCACGGCTAACACTGTCGAAGCTGATATTACTTGGGAGCGGTTTAGGTATCTTCTCGTGTTTCTTTGAATTTTGTTTTTCTATCTTTTTGTGCTTTTCTAAGTTTATCTATCATATTTCCAGAGAGGCTTTTGTGGCAAAATGGATGCCCGAAGCCAGGAAATCTCAGCTTTATCGTGAATTATGGGTCTCAAGCAGGGTACCATGTCTTTTGCTGAGTATAAGAGGAAGTTCAAAGAACTTTCTAAGTTCGGTCCTAGCCTGATTGACACTCTTCTCAAGAAGAATGAGAAGTTGATATCTGGTGCTCGTCCCGAGTATTATGGTCGTCTCATTTCTCATGTGCCTGGCACTTTCACCTAGCTTATGGATATGGCTATCCGTTATGAGAACCCTATTTCTAAGGGTCATGCTCCTGCTCCTACTCTACTCCCGATGGCACTCCTTCATCTCAGTCTTCCTCTGCCTATTCTAGGAAGAGAAAGCCTAATTTCCAGCAGTAGAAGCAGATTTGGCTCAAGAATTCGGGTTTGGGATCTTCTTAATCTCCTCCTTCTCATAGGCAACCTGTTGACCTTTCTGTCATCACTTGCTTCAGATGTGATCAGAAGGGACACTATGCCAATAGCTGTCCTACCTTAGCTGGTGCAGTTGTTCCTCCTCCTACTGATATTAAGCCTTCTGGTATATTTGTTGTCTCATCTGCATCTTCTCCAGTTCCTCCACCTGCTCCTACTCCTAGCGATGACCAAGGTACTCTTCAGTGCAACCTTTCTTTATTTCTGTATCATATTCGTGTTTTATTTGATACTGGATTTTTCCATAGTCTTGTTTATGTTGATTGTGTGAAAAGTTTGAGTATCTCCTTTCTCCTAAGTTTGCTTCTGTTCTTTTATGTGTTTCAAATCCAATTGGGGATCCGCAAACCTTAATAGGATTTGTAAGCATGTGCAACTTTTCTAATCTGATCATTTCTCTAGTCGTGATCTTCATTTGGCTCCTGTAGTCAGATTCTATCCTGATATATTGGTAAAGTCACTACTTTACCTCCTAAGCAGGAAATTTCTTTTCGTATAGATCTTATTCCTGGAGCTTTGGGAATGGGTTCTATAAATGGCTAGTCATGCCTTTTGTTTTGACTAATGCTCTTGCTTTCTTTGTTGATTTGATGAATCTTGTTTTCGGGCTGTGCTAAATAAATTTTCTAAATGTCGTTGTTGGAAAGATGAAGTCTGATTCCTTGGACACATTGTTTCTAGTAATGGAATTTCTGTAGATCCAGTCATGATCGCTGCGATCAATGGAAATCTTTCTTTCTTTTTCTTCTTCTTTTCCTTGTCATTCAATTATTCTATTTTATTCTATGTTTCCCGTATTTCATTCCTTTTCGGTGACGAAAAGTTTTGAGTGGGGGAGAGTGTAACAACCCTGTATTTTGTGATTATTTTATTGTATATTTTTTCTTTTAAATCGAATTTCCTAATTTAAAAACTTTATTTTATGTATCATAATGAATAAATTTTGTTATTTAAATATAAATTTTGATTATTTTGTGAATTATACTTCCAAACTTGAATAAAATTGAATATTTTCTAGAAAGTGAATTTTTGGTCAATATGGTCAAACTTTGACTTTAAATTTTAAATTTAAATATTTAAATTTTTTAATTTTATCTTTTATTATAAAAATAGATTAAATTTTAAGAATACTGCCTTTTGTTTCGTTGAAATCGGAGTTATATTGTGAAAGTTGTGTTTTTTTCAATATTGGGTGTAAATTGTTTTATTTAACAATATTGTTTATTTTAAATTATATAAAAAGTATTTTTATTTGTCTTATCTTATTCAAATTTGTATTATATGTCAAATTAAATATATTTTTGTCTTTTAAATATTTTTAAAGTGATGTTTGAATTTTTCCAAAGCTTATTAATTTATTTTCAAATTTTAAAGCCTAGTTTCTATTTTCTTTGCTATTTTCTAAATTTAATTATATTTAATTAAAATTTATATATTTATTTTATGCATTTATTTTTATTTCTGAGTTCTTATCTTTATTTATCATCATTTTACATGTAATTAAAAATTGCAAAAGAAATATTGGAAATTTGAAGAGTTTTTTGAAACCTTTTGTATGCCTTGACCATTTGTATTCTTGCCTTTTCATTTTCGACCAACACCATTTCAATTTTGGTCGTTCCTTATCCTTTCTTCAGCCAACTTCCTCATTTCATTTTCATGCATATCATAAGGTTTCTCAACCCTAAAAATCACGGCCATTTCCTGAAGCAAAGTGTTGGTAAACTTCTCTTCTTTTCTATGAGATTTCTTCTTGTTTTCTATTCTATATTGCACTTGCCTTCACCTTTGTAGCTCAGCCCTTGCTCCTTTTTCACCATGGCCGCCTCCACCACCACCTGAACAAGCCACCACCACCTCTAGTCCAACCCCAAGCCCATGGTCGTGAACCTTGATGACCAAATCAACAAAATCTACACAAACTTCACTTGTATATACTAAGCCGTGCATCATTTGGTTCCATCACCTCAAAACATCCCTTGGCCGCCACCTACATCACCACCACTAGCTTTTCCTGACCTGACACCCTCTGCCACGTCAAACCTGACCCACCTGATCCATGGCCGTTCCTGGCCTTGCTTTGGCCGAGCTCATTGGTGCATTGAATCATTGTTGTATTGCCTTATAGCTTGTGTAGTTTCATGCATCACTACTTTTGCTCCATCACCATCCATGCTAGGCCGACCTGTTCAACCCAAAACCAGATCCAAACCCACTCCATGGCCATGTGTTTCTGACCTATAGCTAAGCATAGGTGGTTGAAAGCAAGTGCAAGGAGATTTGTGTTTTGTTAAGTGTATATTTATGTTGTATATTGTTTTATTTGAATGTGTTCAAGGCAATTAGCTTTGTCTCTCCCTCACTCGAATCATTATCGTGCTATCATGCTTTTGAAGATCTCAGTTTGTGCATTTGATTGTTGTCTTCAGCTTATACAAGTGAGTTATTCTCACCAGACAATTTTATACTTATATAACTAATAAATCGATCACATTTGAATCTGTAAAATGCATCACCATATTATATCTGCTATGTTATGATCATATGATGTTCACCCATGCTTAAACATCTGTTACTGTTATATTATGTTGTTCTATTATTTATATCATTTTATCACACTGCAAGTTCCCTTTAGATTGGAATCACTATGGGTTGAAATGATACATACCCGAACGGACTTTAGAATAGAGGAAAATCGTTATAGGCTGAAATGATAGGCCTGAACGATTTTCAATTATTTTCATTTACTTGGGACTGCGTGTTTGAAATGATAAAACCCGGGCTTTCTTTGTAAATTATGGGTTGAAATTGTATATTACCCGTATCACTTTACTTAGGCTAGAAAATTTTATATAGACCCGTGGTTAAAATATATATTTCTAAAATTCTTAAAATATGTTTGAAATGTAAATATTATAATATTTTGATTTAAACTTACTTAAAATGATTTTTTTTAAAGTATTATTGATTTTCTAAGAACTTATAAGTGAAATAAATTAATGGTAAAGTTAGAAAATTTGAAATGTAAGTTATTTTGGAAATTATAATTTGGTGATAAATGGAATTTAAATTAAATATGAAAATAAGATAAATTTATGATATTTTGAATTAAAATGATTTTTTTATAATATATTAATGATTTTTGGATAAATTTAAATGTTAAATGAATGAATATTGAGTTGAATTTTGAAATGTAACTTAAATTGAAAATTTGTGAATTTTGTTTAAAAGTGAAATTTTAAGCTAAGTAAATAAAATAAAAATGAGTTATATGTTAAAATGTAAACTTAAATGCTAAATTAAAATTTAATTATAAAGAATGAAATTGAATGTGTGAATTTAATATGGGAATTATTATTAAATATTGATTTTTTTGAATGGAAATTTAACCTTATAAAATCATTAATATAAGGATATTTAAATGATTGTTTAAAAGTGAAATTATATGATTTTATAAGTCTAAAATGATTAAAAAAAAGTTTAATTGTTTGTGAAATTATATTGAATATTGGAAATGTAATTAACAGTATTTTGAAATGCTATTATTTCTAACGTAAATGATATTACAGCGCTTTGTAAGTGATGTGGTTGATACAAATGAACTATGTATAAATTATAACTAAGTGGTATTACAGCACTTGGTAAGTGTTGCGATAGCAGAAAGATAACTAAAATCTGTAACTAAATAAAGGGCTACAGGAACACTTGATAAGTGTTGCTGTAGGCGGAAATGAATGTTTGAGGTTTTATTTTAAATAAATGTGCTCAGAATTTGTCTAAAATTTTGGGAACTGAATATTGGATTTGAAATATAATGACTTCACTTTTAAATGGTTTAAATGAATTGTTTTGATTTAAATATAAACTATTTAAAATGTGATTTGAAATGATAATAAATGAATGATATCTTTGAATTAAAAAGGATAATAAATGAATGATATCTTTGAATTAAAAAGGATATTTAAATGTGTATATTTGGATTTGAATTCGAATAATGTTTTGAAATGAATTTTGAAAGATATGATATTTTGATATATTGAAATGGTTTGGAAATGATTAGATCTTTATTTTGATAAAGATTTGAATTTGAAATGATACTTTATTTTGAAGTATAAACTATGATTTTTAAATTATAACTACGGGTTATAATAACGATTGGTTGTTAAAGAGACCGGGATCGGATATGGACATACTCTCTGTCGATACCGAAAACCACCTTAACAACTGTGTATGTGGTGGAGTTTCCAGAATGAAGTAGGATGGTGGCGACGTTCTTGAGGTATATTACGTGGACCCAACTCCCGTGAGTTGGCATATGGTGGCTAAAACAGGAGCGATCTCGGGCCAAAAGGGGTAGCTCCTCTGGTCGGACACATTCCTTCGATCTATACTCTTACTTGTGATTGATTAGATGGACATCCTCCGATTATAATTTGGGAGTGTGTTCCGAGGTGGGCGTATGTGGCTGCTACGTTACCACCAGCCCATGTGCGTAACTGGTATATCTACCCTGGCATTGCCTTGTGTGCCCTGTCACCTACCATACCGAGCCTTTACTACGAGTTTGTTTTACTCCCGTAGCCCATGGAGTATTTAGGGTAGTCTTCCGTTCTGGAGATATGCTGATACTGGATGGACTAATGGGACTATTATGTGTAAAGGGTGATATGGGTAGCCCGGAAGGCTATTTAAAAATAAGTTTATTTTACTGTAGGCATTATTATAATAGCGCAATATTACTACATAGTAAATAGTTTAACGGATCCTTAGAGGATGGGCGGTCTCAGGCATCCTTTAAGTTACTTGTGCCTTATTACAGTTCACTTGAGTTGGTTTACATTATATAAGTATATATATTGTCCTGACTCGAGTGTTTGTGTTCTTCTTTCCGCTTGGGTCAGCCTGAGTATTCACAACTTTGGATTCTCTTTCTGGGGCTGGTCTTTGCTGGAGATTCTACCTATCTATTTATATATCTATTTCTTTTTCAAATGTTCTAGTTTATCTCATGTATTAGTGAACTTCTATGTATTTGGGATTTCTATTGTGTGTTTCAGACTGATATTATGTATTTTTTTTAGACTTTGTTATAGTAGCTTCATGAACTACTATGGTATTTTATATTCCGCTGCAAGTTATTCTGATATTTTATGTGTCTGTGATTCTACGTATTTGATTTCATTTTCTCCAAATTTATTTACAATATGTTATTTTGTGTCATTCAAGTCTGACATGTGTGGATTACTGTCGATTTGAATGGTACAAAATAGCAGGTCGTTACAGAAAGGAAAGGTTATTGCCTATGCTTTTAGACAGCTTAGACCGCATGAAGCAAGATCCTAACTTATGATTTGGAGTTGGCAGCTGTAATCTTTGCATTGAAGGTGTGGAGACATTATCTTTTGGAAGAAAGATTTGAGTTATTTACGGATCATAAGTCTCTATGGTACTTATTCTCTTAGAAAGAGCGGACCATGAGACAACAGAGATGGCTAGAGTTTGTTGCAGCTTATGATTTCAGCATCAAGAATACACTGGGAAAAGTTGATAAGGTAGCGGATGCGCTTAGAAGGAAACATCAGAATGTGGTGTTAGTTATGTTGGCGGAATGGAAAGACTTAGAAGCACTGGCTACTTGTAGTGTGTAGTTGAGGTCGACTGCTGGATCTAGTCGGAATATCACCATGATTTCCTGTTTGGAAGTTCGACCAATTCTTATCGAACGAATTTCTTCTAGGAAGAAAGAGGATCCAGTCTTAGCTGAGAAGATTAGAAGGTTAGAAAATGGAACCAAGATTGATTACTTAAAGTATTTTATTCTTGACCGCAAGGGTGGTTGAGAAAGAAGGAATAGCTATGTGTTTCAGATGTCGGAAATCTCAGGAAGGAAGTTCTTAGGGAATATCATCAATCGAAGTTTACGATTCATCCTGCGGGAACCAAGATGTATCAGGATATGAAGAGAAGTTTCTTCTAGGATGGAATGAAAAGAGATGCTGGCTTATGGGTAAAACAATGTTTGAACAATCAGCAAGCAAAAGCCGAAAATCAAAAGCCATGTGGTTTGCTTCAGCCTTTGATGTTCCATTTTGGAAGTGGAACTCGATATCCATGGATTTTATTGACAGGTTTCCAAGGACAAACTGGGTTAATGAAAATATATGGGCCATACTGGACAGATTGACCAAGAATGCCCATTTCATTCCGTTAAGGTCAACCAGGATGGCACCTAATTTGGCTAAGCTGGTCATGAAGAACATCATTAGACTGCATGGAATTCCTAGTAGTATCGTCATTTATAGAGATGCTTTGTTTACTAGCGAGTTCTGGAAGAGCCTGTAGAATGTATTAGTCACTAAGCTCAAGATGAGTAATGCATATCATCCTCGGATGAATGGGCAGACAAAGAGAGTCAATAAGGTACCGGAAGATCTGTTGAGGGCATGTGTGCAAGATTTTAGTGGTTCTTGGGAAGATCACTTGAACTTAGTGGAGTTTCCTATGATAACATTTATCAAACTACTATAGAAATGGTTCTTTTTGAAGCTTTGTATGGAAGGCCATGAAAATCACTAGCATGTTGGTTAGAGACCAGAGATAGATTGGTCCTTGGTCCAGATTTGGTGAGAGAGGCGACGAAAAAGATCGAGTTGATACGGGAAAGAATGAAGGAAGCTCATTCTAGGTAGAAGAGTTACGTAGACAAAAGACGTAAGGACCTAGAGTTCTTAGTTGGAGATAGAGTTTTCATCAAGGTATCGCTGATGAAAGGTGTGGTTCGGTTCGGGAAGGCCGAGAAGCTAGCACCGAGATATGTTGGACCATTTCCTATATCAAAGAGGATTGGGAGACTCGCAGACCCGAGTAGATTTGCAGAGCAGTTTGGTCGAGCTCCATAATGTGTTTCATGTTTCTCATCTTAGGAAGTGTGTTCATAATCCAGAAACTACTATCGCTCCGATGGCACTGGAGGACTTAGTGGTGGAATCGGATATGACTTTTGTGAGGCAACCAATTCATGTCGTGGAAAAAGATGAGAAGAGGTTAAGAAACAAGACAGCCAGGTTGGTGAATGTTTAGTGGAGCGACAACGTGAAGGATTGTACTTAGGAGATAGGGCTACTTTTCCTAGGTTGTTTTAAGTGGTAAGTTCTATATAGGGTTTATATAGAATTTGGCTGGTAGGTTATAATAGCTTTGCTTGCATGGGCTATATGCTTGTTGTTTTGCCCTTATTGAAATTTCAGGGACGAATTTCTTTAAGGTGGGAGTCTATAATGCCCCTGGATTTTAATTAACATTATTTGGAATATTTAATTGGACAAATTAAATAGAATAATGTGAATAATTAGGGAGATGAGATTAATAAATCCAATGGCTATGTCTTAATGAATGACTAAAATAAGTCTTAACTAAATTAAGAAGGAGGAATTTCCTAAGGGATAAACTTGGAATTGAGCTACATTTCTTAGTATAAATCTCTTCCTCCACTTTAGTAAACTTTTACTTTCTCATTCATAAATCCTCTTCTATATATCGGCGGGTCATCAAAAGCTTCAGGAAGGGCAATAAATTAAAGAAAAAGCTAAGGAATTAAATCTAGGAAATTATCTCATTCTCTAATTAACTAATCAAGCTAAATAATCATGTTTATCGTCATTTTTCTTGTGTTTGGATCGGTTATGGGTATTATTTGATTCATGTTTGTGATTTTGTTTAGGATATAACTATTTAAAACTTTGTTTGGATAAGACTTAGGTGTTTTAAATGTTAATGGGCTAATTAACATGTTTTTATTCGGTTTTGGTTAAATTCCGAGTTGTATTGAAATTCATGTGCTTTGAAATTTTAATATGTTAAAATATGTGATTTATCTGATTTTTGGTGATCATTTTAGGGATTTTCCTTAGTGATTTAGTATGGTAATTGAATTATTTAAGCCTAAGGGGTAAATTGCAAAATTGCCTTTGAATTAGTCAATTTGGAGGGAAGGCTACAATTTGAAATTTTAATTAGTAAAGAATAATAGTTTTTTAAGAAAAAGGTTGAATTTTGTATACTTTTTATTATTTGGAAGTATAGGAGAGGGCTCCTCAGCCAATCAAAAGTAGACAAGCAAGATAAAACATCACATCAGTAGGCCCAGTTCTGCCTTTGACTCCAACAAACCCACTTTTTCCTTTTCGACGAAGTCGAAAGGTAACTTTCATCTAAGACGGAAGGTAAACAATTACCCTCCACTTAAGTTAAAAGGTAGGCATAATGTCTAAGGGAAGAGGGGCGAAGGTATGGGGAGGATGCTTACTTCGCTTTCAAATAGAGACATAATTGCATTCGAACAAGTTAAAGAGGGATCCTTTGACTCTATCATTTAATAAAAGACTAAAATATTTATATATTCAAGAAGGGTTTCGAAGGGAATCTTCGAAAGTTCAAACCTTCAGGAGAATTGTTTTAAAAAATATTCTATAAAGGTGTTTGAATATTTTTGACTAGGTCAAAGGGATGCCGTTGACAAACCTGAAGGGAAAGAAGGGGGAAGAAGAAGGGTTACTTCTGAACCTCTCGTTCTTTTCAAAGTTAAATTTTTAATGCCTTCGACAAAGATGAAGGGTAAACCTTCCAACAAGGTCGGAAATACACTTTGGAAGGGTTGTTCCAATACCAACACTACATTGTTTTTGGTTTCGAAAGATTTGTTTTTAAAAGGTTTTGATTTTGAAAGGTTTGATTTCGAAAGGTTTTGATTTCGAAAGTTTTGATTTCGAAAGGTTTTGAAGGGGTTACCTTCAATGATTGGGAAAGGTTTTGAGATTCAATAATTTAGCAAGGTTTTGAGTTTAATTGCTTTCGAAAAATTTACAAATGGTATTGTAAAGGGGGATACCCTAGGTTTTCGACAAGGTCGAATGGTAGAACCTTTCGACTATGTGGAAAAGAAACCTTGCGACAAGGTCGAACGATGGGACCTTGCGACAAGGTCGAAAGGTATGATTTTGTGATGCTTTCAAAATAAAGGTTTTCCAAGGGGCTAACTTCGGATGTTTATTCGCTTTCGAACAGGACTTCATTTGAAGTGTTTTAAAGAGGTGTTTTTAGCCATTTTTCTTAACTAAGTCTTTTCTAAGTCGAAGGGGTTACTTCGAAGGGTTATAGCATAAAATACTTATCTTTGTTTGAATATGTAAGGGGATCCTTATATAAAATGAATCTTAATAAACCTTAGGGATAACAGGGTGGGTTTAATGTTTTCGATACATAGTTTGAGGTTACAAATAGAAACATGCTTTCGAAAACATACATTGGGGATATCAATATGTTTTTATTTAATTTAACCTAATTGGAGCTACCAATGGGAATAAGTTAAACAGGTGGTATACGTAGGAAAATTAAGTGATCATGGGGATCATGAACTTTTATAAATAATCATGGGGATCATAATGTTTTAATTGGCCAAGTGATGGGTTCAGGGTTAACCTAGGAAAACCATGGAATGTGCGGTGGATAGCCCACATCAAATTTCTAAATTAAAGAATGTTTTGCTAGAGGTGGTTAGCCTCGAGATTTGGCACCCAAGGGTTCGTAGCCTTCCTAGGAAAACTATGGAGTATGCGGTGGATAGCCCACACCATCTTCTATAAAACAATGTACGATGGATAATCTGCATTTATTTTAAATGGATTTAAGGCGGGTGGTACTATTAAATTACGGTGCATAGTCATTTTAATGATTTTAGATGGGAACTCAAATAAATAAATTTTATATGGAAAATCTAATAAATTGCTTTTAGATGGGATATCTAATAAATGGGTGGATGGGATATCCAACACAAATGATTTATGGCTTTATTTCATATTATGTTATGACTAATCATTTTAGGTACAGGGGCATAGTAAATGATTTGCATGTTTTATTTTGATACCAGTGAGGGGAAAATCAGATCCGCTAAGCGGCATGGTCTCACTAGATATTTATTTATGATAATAGATGATAGAGGATTATTCATACCAGTCTTATTGTCTGACTCGAAGTTTGTGTCCACAAATACCCGTGTTCAAAACAAAACTATGATAAAGTAGTAGCAACCTTGTGTCGAAAGGTTCAAAACCTTTATTTTAAACATTTGGTCTAGTCGAAATCAACCAAGACGAAAGCTCTAATTCGAAAGCAAAGAAGAAGAAAGTTTTAGTTTTATAAAACAAACATACTTCAACCTCTTATGGAAACCAACTCTTCGAATAGGAACCCTTCGACTTTGTTCAATTCATTACGTACCAAGATACTTGATACCTTATGCATTGATCTTTGATCTTGTGGACAGCCAACCCTTTGACTTTGTTGGAAGATCTGGGTCGGAAGTTCTGATACTAAAATTTCTCAAAACATGCTAAAAGTATGGTTTCTTTGTTTTTAACATAAAGGATATAACTTTTTAACTAACCTGCCTTTATTTGTCAAATTCTTATTAGAAAATAAATACTTTTTAGAAAAGTATTGTCACTAAATTCAGAATTAAATAATAATTTTATTTTATAAAATGCCACTTTTACCTAATTAAATATATAAAACATTTAAGTCTCATACCTTAAACAATTTTATATATTCATCACATCACTTAGGAAAAATCTGAAAAAATCCTAGAAAATATATATTAATATGTTGCCTAACATATAAAAATTTCAACGCCAACTAATAATTATTTTAGCCGTAAATAATTTATAAGTTATTAAATCATTTTCTTCACTAGAATATAAATATAAAATCCACAGAAATTTGGAAAATTAAGAAAATTGAAACTCATATCTAAAATATCATTTCTGACATATATTTAAAATTTCTAGGCTTTGAATGTCATTTAATAGGGTTTTCATGTCAAACGTATCATAAAAACTAACATGAATATATATAATTCATCAACAAAATATATATATATATATATATAATTTCAATCGTAAAAAACATGACATATGCTTGCAAAAACATTTCAGGTCTAATCTAAAAACCGAAAACCACTAGAAAATAGGATGTAGTTATTATTCATCTTAGCTTTGAGATTAAAAGATGTGAGATTTGATGTGGACTATGTTGATCATCTTCCTTCTCTTAAATCCTAGCTTTATCTTCTTTGAGAATAAAAATAGTGGCCTGCCTTAGGTACTTTTGAGTAAAATGAAAAGAATGTGAGTTTCTACTCCTAAGGGTTTAGGGTATAAGCCTTTCCTATTTCCTATCACAACAACAAAAAGGGTCTTTTGCAACCTTTTAGAATTACTTTCATTATCATCCACGACGTTTTGAAGAACGCTGTATTATGTCCTGCTGCAAAAGTGCAGTAATATACTGAACCATTTCTAAAAAGCTGCTAAAAACGAATATACCGCAGCCCTTTGAAAGATTGCTAAAAAATGGATTATGAAGCTTATATAAAACACTGCGAAAAGTTGTTAGTGCAGCGTTTTCTAAATATTGCTAATTCATTTAGCACTATTTCGAAGAACGCCATCAAAAAACATGCTTCAACATGTCATCAATATTTCATCATTTATTAAACACTGCAGTAATATATAATGCAGCGTCTTTGCAATTTTGCAGCATATTGCTATTTTATTTTGCAGCAGTTTAAAAACCCTGCTGTATATCAAAGTTTTGCTTCTTTTTTCATTTGCTGCAGCAGTTTTAAATCAGTTATAGCTAATAAATTTAATAACAAACTGCTCAATTTATAACACAACAATGGATATACTATGATATAATAAACAACTATAAAGATTAAACATAATCAAAACTACACTAATTTCATTAACTACAAGATTTTGTCATATAAAAAATTGTAAAAACCATGTTTTAACTCAAACGTTAGCGACATAAAATCATATAAGAAAAAGTTTGTTAAAAGAGCATGATATAAATCAAGGAAAGTCTAAACTCTTCTCCTACAAAAGTCCAATATTCCTACAAGAAAAAAATAGTTAGAGATGAACGGTGGAAGATTGGCATATAGTGCTTGGAAATGGTCATTCAACACACATAAGAAGAACGATTATTCAAACAATAACGACCTGCATACTCATACTATTTCAACAGAGTTCATCAAAGTTTAACACACGCAGTCAATCTAAAAGTATAATCCAAATATTTACCAAACATAATCCGACAACCAGTTCATAAGCCCCATGCAACACACGGGCTTTCCACTTTTATACACATATAAAGCCTTTGATCTCATTAACCGGTACAGATAAAAGAAGCAATAATGTATGAAAAATAAACACACATGTATAGCAGTTTTATATCTATATATTAAAGTAAATATAATGTACCATGCCAATTTGACAATCCATGATAGTTTTCACTTAAAAAAAGAAATAATACAAAAAAAAAGTTAAATGTGCATTTCATTCTGTTACATTTCTCAATTCATGTAGTCTCAGTTCTTGTGCATTTCATTTGTTTTCTGTTTTCACTTATTTTATTCACTGCTACATCTAATTTTCATTCACTGTTTTCATTCTCTGCCACACTTCTTGTTTCTGTTTTCATTTACTGTTAAAGTTGCATATTATTTCAGTTTGCATTACAGTTTCATTTCATTCACAAAAAGGCTCCAAATCTCCCAAAAAATGTGCATATCTTTGTTTGCATTTCTTTTGTGTTCACATTTACATTTCTGTGTTCCATTACATAGTTGTTACAGTGTTCCTTTCCTCTTTAATGATCCTAATGTTGTTGAAATTTCGGTTTCTCCTATATTAATTTTTCATGAAAAATATGTTGTCCGTGTATTGCTTATAGATGGTTAACGTTCCTTCAACATATATTCACTTTATGAATTATGGTATTGCACTAGGATCTCCAAACTTTCTAGTCCAGAATTATGTTTTTAGTAGAATTTTTAGTTTGTGAAATAGATATAATTGTCGCATATTCGTTCAACGACTAACATAATCAATTGGTCATTGAACAATTAAGGGTTACTTAGTTGAGTTTTATCTAGGATCTTTACATTAACTCGGATTATTTGAGAATTTGACGCGTTCAAAATGTGCAGAGAATAAGGTTTCTTTGAAATAGTGAAAATAAGTTTTGTTTAAGCTGCGTGATTAAGGAATGGATACTGCATCTTGTTTTACATGATTAAAGTGCTAGGATTTTACTACCTACACATAGGTCAGGTCCTGTTATTTTTATTTTTATTACGAATTAAAATAGTAGGTGTTTTATTGGTATGGGTTTTGGCATCTAGATTCAATTTTTTGCTAAGAGTTGTAATTATATGTATCTTAACCTTGTGCAAAAAACTTAAATTCTCTTTTAGAAGCCTATACACTTTCCGGACTATTGCTATATATACGTATTATTTTTCCACATGTCCTGGTGCCGACCGACACTTCATATGGTCTTAAATAAAAAATATATGATTTAGGTTTTGATGTAATATTTTTGAAGCTCATATTTTGAATCAGTAAAATCAGTCCGTAAGTCTGATATAATGCTACTTTACCTGAATTCCGACATATTGATTCAAAAAAATGATATGAAGATGAAACTATATAAAAGGAGATATATTTTTTTTCACTCGTTTTTGTTGATGACAAAGAGGGAGAAAATTATAAAATATACACATGCATAAATTTAGGGGGAGGTATCTAACTCAGGTAGAGCTATATCATATTTTATATACAGGAATATTTAATAGTTATCACCATCAAAAAGGAAAATATTGTTAATATCTCAGTTATTGATTTTGATGACAACAAACACATATAAACATTTAAAATATAGATGCTAATATTTGACTAAGTTACATAGTATATAATGCAGAATATTACATAGGTGATGAATTGAAGATTGTACAGTATAGAGACTCAAAAGATAGGTTTGAAGACTCATGAGTTCAAAGATCAAGATATGAAGATTTCAATATTACAATTTAATTTATAGAGTCATTACATATATTGTTAAAGTCCTTGATAGCAATCTTTGATCTCTATCTCCAATTTTCTAATCTTTTATATTTTTAATCAAAATAATTTTTAGAATATTTTATAGAAGTTTTTCAAAGATCAAAATGTTTATAAACTATGTTCAAATTATTTTATAAAGTATCGAATTATTTTACAAAGTATAGTACTTTCAAACATTTTAAAACACATAAGTTTTCAAAGTACATTAACATATTTCGACATATAGGAATAGGCTATTTTGACATACATGCCGCCAACTGGTTTTTCAAATTTTGATAAGAAGCGTCTATTCATCGCAACACTTCACGAATGAACACAATTGTTAATTTACTGTATAAAGGGGAGTGCAAATGAATTTTTTAATAACTAATTACTTACTTTCTTCCCTCCTTTTACTCACTTGAAAATTCCATTGAAAAATATACTCTATTGTCTTCAAAGTCACATAGAATCAATTCATACTTCTTTATATTGATTTAGTACTACTTTCCTACTTTTTTGTGGAAACATCTCTCTTTCTATTAAAAAATCAAAGAGCTATCTAAGAGGCTATAGGATCTATTATATTCAAAGTATAAGAATTTGTCTTTGGAAAAACCATCAAACTCTATTTTTATTTGTTTGTAGCTCGTTCAAATCAAGTGGGTGTGCTTGTCTGTTTAGATCAAATGGGTGTGCTTTATCCCGTTTAAATCAAGTGGGTGCGCTTGTAGTCCGTTCAAATCAAGCGGGTCTTCCTAAACTCCAGAATTGGGAGGGTATAGTTGTAGCCTTAAAATCGAGACTGTAATGGCTTTGCTTGCTATCTGTTTAAAGTAAGCATTTGAAAAAACTCTGTATAAGAAATTATACGACACTGGGTGCAGGAGAAATCCAAATCAATATAAAATCCTAGGTGTCATCTTTCTAACTCTTACTTTACTTCATTGTTTTTTTTATCCATGATTGCATCTTTGATTGATTATTAGTATAATTATGTGTTGCTAGTATGTATTTAATATTAATCTTGAAAAATAACTAAAAATATTTACATAGGTTAGAATACACTATTCACCCCCCCCCCTCTTCTAGTGTTAAATTAGAGTTAAGATTCATAATTCCATAACTCACACTTGTCAAGTCTCAGTCTGACACGAGTATTATAAAATAATAAGTGGGGCATACTACCTCAAAATACAGTAAGGGTGAGAACATGGACGTAAACATATATGAATCTCACTAAAATAATCATAACCGCATAATAGGCTTATTGAGATTGTCAAAACTACATAATATCCCAACAACACAGATAATAAAAGGCATAATCCAAAATAAATCACCATACCGTAAAATCATATCATGCCCGTCATAGGCAGTTATTGTAAAGTATGATAGAATAAGTATATCCAAATCATGATCATAAGACTAGCCTAAGAGTGAGTTAATTTCAAAAAATCATAAGACTGGCCTAAAAGCAAGTCAATCTCAAAGAGACATAAGACTAGCCTAGAAATAAGTAAATCTCAAAGATAAGCATGAAGCAAGTTGGGTAAATGTAATTGATCCTATAGTTTTCCTTTAATGTAAAACGCTCCTAGCTTTTGTAAGTATGTATTATATCTTCCATCGCTGTCATTTAGTGAAATGATCTTTTTTTTGTTAATAGGTTTTTCACCATTATAGAATTATTATTATAATTATGGCTAAAATATAAATACATTATCGGTGCTGTGTGAGAAAATCTAAGAGCGTTTGTATAAGTGGTAAATGGTTTGAGTTTCTTATAATTACTTTTGTAAATACAGTAACTATCCACCATGCATGTCTCAATGCTGTAGATGTCACAAGGGTATCTTTGTTACTAGACCATTCTTCAAATTTATTTTCATTTTTCAAGTGTTATCGACAACAACATGACCGTTCTTCAAATTTACTTTCATTTTTCAAGTATGATCGATAATAACATGTAATCTGATGGTTGTTTGATCAAATTGGCCTTTTCTATCATGTATGATTATATATGGCTATGAATTATCATCTTGTTTAGTTTCATTTATGTTGGGATATTTCTCTACAGTTGCTTCAGCATAGTGATACAGTTTAGTGATGGCGTTATCTTCCAAGGGGAGACTGATTTGAAATGCTCCAAGAGTCTAAAGAAACACACTCCTACAGTCAAAAATATACTTGATCACCATAACACGTGTGATGAAGTACGTACCTTAAAAACAGGGGCCGACCTAACACCACTTCCCCATCCACGACCCAACTCCTCACCGGTTCGCGACTCATCCCCATCGCCACTTCCCACAACCCCGCGACTCGTCCCCATCCATTTCCCCATGACTCGTCCCCCTCAACGACCCACGACTCATTCCCATCACCACTTCTCCACGACTCACCACTTCAGCCGCGACCCAGCTCTCCCACGACCTACGACTCACCATTACCGCGACCTACGACTCATCACTTCAGCCGCGACCCACGACCCTCAAACCTAAACCTAGACACGAACGACAGTAAGTCGTTTTCCCCAATTCTTAAGTCGCGAAGATTATTACCGGCTTCTCTTAGCTCGGGTAAAGGAAATAAGTCGCGAACATCAAATGATTTAAGTCACTGATGATTACTGAGTCGCGAACGACTTATTACTGAGTCGCGAATGACTTATTACTGAGTCACAAAGTTGTGTCGTCTGCATTTTTTTGAAGTCACAAGTTATTCTTTTTAGGTCGCATAAAGCTTATGTCGTGAAATTTTAAGTCGTTGCACTTTGGTAATTTGTTGCTTATATCGTTTGTGTAAAGTGTTGTAATTTCCTTAAGTCGTGTTGTAACCCTATAAATAGGGACGTGAAGTCATTGTAAATAGTTGTTGAAAATTGAATAAAATTTCCATTTGATTGCTTTGTGCTTTCTTTAAATTGGTAGTCGAGTGAAAATCTCCTACCTCCACTTCAGCATTCGAGTGCGCTCGAATCAACGAACGTTGAAGCCGATTCACGGAATCAAGTGCGCTTGATCAACGTCGAAGAATCGTAGATCCTTCATCACGGTATCGTGCGCGATCAACGTGTTAAGGATAGCTAGAATCCGGTATCTCTTAAGATCAACGGATTTGGGTATTTTCAATATTGTTCAATCCACCGATTGCTACTTACATCGATTGAAGTTTGTTTTGATTTATCCGCTGCGTCAGTTTGGTATCAAAGCTAGATTGCAAGGAGTTTGCATCATTTGGAGATTTGGGTTTCGAGAAATTGAAGTTTGGAAATTGGATTTTCCATTGTTGAGGAATTTGGAGTTTATCGTGTTCATCGTGAAGTTGCAACAAGTTGGGAGTTTCGATCCATCTTACTTTGGATCAAAGTGTGGAAAGGTGTTTGAATTTGTGGGGAAGAATTTGCGCGCCAAAGTAGAGTTTGAAGTGTTGAATCTGTGCCGACCTATCCTAGGTCGTTGCATTCTAACGAGTTAGCGTTGAACCGAGTTACTTTGTGCCGAGCCAAGGAGTTTGTGCGGGCTAGTGTGAGCCGTGACTTGTTGTTTGTTGAAGTTTTGTGTTCAATTTGTTGAAGTTTGTTTGAAGTTCAATCATGCCTTCGAGACGAGCCCAACATCATCGCAATATTAATGCTTTATATGGAAGAGAAGAGGCTGATGAAATGGAGCAACGAATCCATGAGAGTTTTACTGAAAAGTTGAACGAAGGAATTGGTCGATTAGAGAGAATGATGCTTGAAATGAATCAAAGTAGAAGAAGAGTTTCACCTGAATCGAGCCATGGGAGAAGTAGAGCTTCGATACATTCAGATCGGGAGAGAAGAGAAGATCATAGAAGTGTTGATAATCGTGATAGGAATGTTGATCGAAGGAGTGAAAGTAGAGATGTTGGAGGCCGTAATCGACATCGATATACTTCAGATTTTGATGAGGAATTTGATGGTGATAGGGGAAGTGTTCATTATCGAGATAGAGAACAAACACGACGTCAGAATCGAGATGTAGATGATGATCGTCGATGGGAATCGGGAATGAAGATGGAAATTCCAGATTTCAAGGGTGGAATGGTTGCTGAAGAATTCTTAGACTGATTGTCAAATGTTGAAGAAATTTTTGATTTCAAGGAAGTTCCGGAGAATCGTCGAGTGAAGTTGGTTGCTACTTGGTTGAGGGGGAGAACTTTGGCGTGGTGGCAGCAAACTAAACTTACACGAGAACGGATGGGAAATTCGAAGATTGTAGATTGGGAGAAAATGAAGAAATTGATGAGAGCTACATTTTTACCATACAACTATCAGTCACTAATGTACCAGAGATTGTAGAATCTACGGCAGGGGACGAAGAATGTCAATGACTATGCAGATGAATTTTACCAACTCATCGCCATGAACGATATAATGGAAACGAAATAGCAGCTGACAGCAAGGTTTGTTGGAGGGTTACGAATGCAGATCCAGCATATGGTTAATATGTTCGATCCAAGATCTGTGGCGGAAGCACACCAAAAGGCGTTGGCTTGGGAAAAGCAAGGAAGGCGTGGAGGTGGTGTGTTTACTAACTCTAACAACCAAATGAAGGGTGTTAGCGGAAATTCTAGTGTTCCTAAAGTTATTGCAAAGTCATTTGTGAAGGAAGGTGAGAAGGCGAAGGTTAACAGTGGATTCAAATGTTACAATTGCCAGGAGATGGGTCATAAAAGCAACGAGTGTCCGAAGCCGAAGAAGAGAACTATGATAGCTGAGGTTGAAGAAGAGGAAGGAGAGGTAGAGTGTTCTAATTCCTTACCGGTTGAGGAAGAAGACTTGTTGTCGGGAGACGAAGGATATTCACTGATGATGAGGAGAAGTTGTTTGACACCGAAGCAAGAGGAGGAAGACAGCTGGTTGAGGAATAACATATTTCAGTCTACTTGCACTATTCTTGGAAGAGTCTGTAAATTTGTTATTGATGCCGGGAGTTGTGATAATATTATCTCTGCAGAGGCTGTGAAAAAGTTGGAGTTGAAGACTGAGAAACATCCTAAACCATACAAGTTAGCATGGTTAAGGAAGGGTGGTGAGGTGAAAGTTGGACGAAGAGCTTGTGTTAAATTTTCAATCGGGAAGAAATATAAAGATGAAATTTGGTGCGATGTAGTGGACATGGATGTGTGTCATCTGTTGTTGGGCAGGCCATGGCAGTTTGATAGAGCAGTACAACATGATGGTCGTGCTAATAGCTACAGTTTCATGTTTGAAGGTACTAAAATCACGTTAGTTCCCAAGAAGCAGCAACAGAAAGAAAGCAAGCTGGAGGAAATTGAAGAATTGAAAACTCTGTTAACTTTGAAGGAATTTGTCAAGGAAGTCGAAGAAGAACCTGAAGTGTACTTGTTGATTGGACGAGAGTGTAACGAAGAGGTTGAAATTCCAGAAGAAGTGAAGCCAGTTTTGAAAGAATTTGAAGATGTATTTCCAGAAGAGTTGCCTAAGGAGTTACCGCCACTGAGAGACATTCAACATCAAATCGATCTTGTTCCGGGAGCAGTATTACCACATAGACCACATTATCGAATGAGTCCAAAGGAACATGAGGAGTTGCGAAGGCAGGTGGAAGAGTTACTTGAGCAGGGACGTGTGCAGGAAAGTTTGAGTCCATGTGCTGTGCCAGCTTTGTTGGTACCAAAGAAGGACGGGACGTGGAGGATGTGCACTGACAGTCGAGCATTGAATAAGATTACTGTGAGATATAGATTTCCAATGCCGAGGTTGGATGACTTGCTAGATCAGTTGAGTGGGGCGACTATCTTTTCGAAGATTGATTTGAAGAGTGGTTATCACCAAATTCGGATTAGACCTGGAGACGAATGGAAGACAGCCTTTAAGACGAGAGAGGGGTTGTACGAATGGTTGGTTATGCCATTTGGTTTATCAAATGTGCCTAGTACATTCATGCGGGTGATGAATCAAATCTTTAGACCATTCATTGGAAAATTCGTGGTGGTTTATTTCGATGATATTCTGATATATAGCAGGAGTACGGAGGAGCATGTTCAGCATTCAAGGGAAGTGTTGATTATTCTTCGTGAGGAACAATTTTATACTGCTACGAAGAAATACGTGTTCATGACACATAGTATTTTATTTCTGGGATATGTTGTGTCAGGAGAAGGTATACAGGTGGACCAGAATAAAGTTGAAGCAGTCAGGAATTGGCCACAGCCAAAAACAATTATGGAAGTGAGAAGTTTTCATGGGCTAGCATCATTCTACCGAAGATTCATTCCACACTTCAGTAGCGTGATGGCTCCAGTTACTGATTGCATAAAAGGGAAACAGTTTGTATGGTCAGAGGAAGCGGGGATTGCTTTTGAGAAGATTAAAGAACTATTGACGACAGCGCCGATTCTTGTTTTACCAAATTTTCAGTTGTTGTTTGAATTGCATACTGATGCGTCGAAGGTGGGAATTGGTGGAGTCCTGAGTCAGAGTGGGAAACCCGTTGCTTATTTCAGTGAGAAGTTATCAGGAGCAAAGATGAGGTATAGCACGTACGATGTGGAGTTTTACGCAATTGTTCAGGCTGTTAAGCATTGGAGACACTATCTGTTTCAGAAAGAATTTTTTCTGTACACTGATCATGAGGCATTGAAGCATATGCAAGGACAGGACAAGATTTCGGCAAGACATGCATCATGGATTGCTTATTTGCAGCAGTTTACTTTTGTCGTTAAACACAAATCAGGGGTGACGAACCGTGTAGCTGATGCTTTGAGCAGGAGGAGTCATTTATTAACGACAATGAAAGTTGAAGTGACAGGTTTTGAATTATTGCCAGAGCTGATTGAAGAAGATCCTTACTTTGTAAAATTTGTTGAGAAAATTAAGGATGGGAATACTGATGAATTTGTGTTGGTTGATGGATTCTTGTTCAAAGGGAATCGTTTATGTATACCAGATTGTAGCTTGAGAATGAAGATTATCAAGGAATTGCACGAGGAAGGACATGTGGGCCATGATCGTACATTACAGTTAATTACACAATCTTATTTTTGGCCTTCAATGAGGAAAGAGGTCGAGAGATTTGTGGAAAGATGTCATATCTGCCAGGTTTCGAAAGGAACTGCGACCAATGCTGGGTTGTATATGCCGTTGCCTGTACCCGCTAAACCATGGGTTGATGTGAGTATGGACTTTGTTTTGGGTTTGCCAAGAACTCAAAGGGGGAATGATTCTATATTTGTTGTGGTGGACAGATTTTCGAAGATGGCACATTTTATAGCCTGTAAGAAGACAACGGATGCAGTTTGAGTGGCACAATTATTCTTTAAAGAAATCTATCGTTTACATGGGTTGCCGGAGTCTATTGTGTCAGATAGAGATACTCGTTTTCTGAGTCATTTTTGGTTGAGTTTGTGGAAGATGGTGGGAACGAAGCTGAAATTTAGTAGTGCTTATCATCCGCAAACAGATGGGCAAACAGAGATGGTGAATAGATCGTTAGGAAACTTGTTACGATGTCTTGTGAAAGATAATTTGAAGAGTTGGGATTTGAAGTTGTGTCAAGCTGAATTTGCTCACAATCATGCAAATAACCGAAGTACAGGATTCAGTCCATTTCAGATTGTATATTCAAATTTACCCAGGGGACCGTTGGATTTGGCAGTAGTACCACAACCGAAGAGGACAGTTAAACGAGCTGCTGATTTTGTTGATGGGTTGACAGAATGCCATAGAATCGTTCAGGAACGATTGGAAAAGACAAATGAGAAATATAAACAAATGGCGGATAAGAAACGAAGAAATGTTATCTTCAAAGAGGGAGATTTGGTATATGCCGTTTTGACGAAAGATCGTTTTTCGGTTGGAACTTACAACAAATTGAAAGCTCGAAAGATTGGACCAGTAGAAATCTTGAAGAAGATCAATGATAATGCGTATCGGTTAAAGTTTCCGAAAAATGTTCATACTTCTGATATTTTCAATGTCAAACATTTAATTCCGTATTATGGGAAGGAACTTGATGAAGTTGACGAGAGTGTGAATTCGAGGACGAATTCCGTCCAACAAGGGGAGGATGATGAAGTACGTACTTTAAAAACAGGGGCCGACCTAACACCACTTCCCCATCCACGACCCAACTCCTCACCGGTTCGCGACTCATCCCCATCGCCACTTCCCATAACCTCGCGACTCATCCCCATCCATTTCCCCACGACTCGTCCCCCTCAACGACCCACGACTCATAGCCATCACCACTTCTCCACGACTCACCACTTCAGCCGCGATCCAGCTCTCCCACGACCTACGACTCACCATTACCACGACCTACGACTCATCACTTCAGCCGCGACCCACGACCCTCAAACCTAAACCTAGACACGAACGATAGTAAGTCGTTTTCCCCAATTCTTAAGTCGCGAAGATTGTTACCGGCTTCTCTTAGCTCGGGTAAAGGAAATAAGTCGCGAACATCAAATGATTTAAGTCGCTGATGATTACTGAGTCGCGAACGACTTATTACTGAGTCGCGAACGACTTATTACTGAGTCACAAAGTTGTGTCGTCTGCATTTTTTTTTAAGTCACAAGTTATTCTTTTTAGGTCGCATAAAGCTTATGTCGTGAAATTTTAAGTCGTTGCACTTTGGTAATTTGTTGCTTATATCGTTTGTGTAAAGTGTTGTAATTTCCTTAAGTCGTGTTGTAACCCTATAAATAGGGACGTGAAGTCATTGTAAATAGTTGTTGAAAATTGAATAAAATTTCCATTTGATTGCTTTGTGCTTTCTTTAAATTGGTAGTCGAGTGAAAATCTCCTATCTCCACTTCGGCATTCGAGTGCGCTCGAATCAACGAACGTTGAAGCCGATTCACGGAATCAAGTGCGCTTGATCAACGTCGAAGAATCGTAGATCCTTCATCACGGTATCGTGCGCGATCAACGTGTTAAGGATAGCTAGAATCCGGTATCTCTTGAGATCAACGGATTATGGCATTTTCAGTATTGTTCAATCCACCGATTGCTACTTATATCGATTGAAGTTTGTTTTGATTTATCCGCTGCGTCAACGTGTCTCTCCTATTGAATGCACTTGTGAGGTGCCATTTCAAAAAAATGATCCTAGTGTTATGAGATTGAATATTGCTAAAGCATTTACTACTGGCTTTGTGGTATTGGAAAAATAACAAAAATTGAAATCAAGACTAAAAGAAAGACAAAATTATACCAAGGCTCGAAGCGTGACCACCACAGTCGATCCACTATGGCATACAACTAGCCTATAAGCTCAAGCTATCAAATTGCATAAACAAACATGGAAAGCTATAGAAATAGCTAGCCCAAGATACCATTAATGAAAAAGTGTCAAATATAATTGAAATAGTAATCACTTGAGTGATGCCCGTGTGATCCATACCACTCGATGTTACATGAATATTTACTACAAGTTAGTAAATTCCACTTACTTAAATATTTCTACAAAAGAAGTCATTTAAATAGCAAATAAAGTTTTACCAAAAGTCTCATAACAATCGGTACTACAAAATAATTTATTTGAACTCCTCATCAAATAGAAAAGGTATTTTTTTAATGGAAAATCATTCAAAAGAGTCTTAATTATAATTTTATGAAACAAGTTTACACTTTACTTAAAAGATTCAAAACAAATTAAAAGTACTTGTAATACCTTTTCATTTAAAATATAGTTCATTGAAATAATTCTAAACTTAAATATTTGTATAAGTTAATTATTATATATATACATATATACTAAGACCATCTTAAGTCTTTAGTCCACTTTTAGAGGAATTTCTTTTTTCCACAATATGAAAACTCCTTTAAAAGATATATTATCCGCCATCAATTTCTGACATAATGGTACACTTGTCAGTTCATCTTGGCAGAGAAGCACTAATATGTGGTCCGGTTCAATTTCGTTGGATTTACCCATTTGAAAGATATATGAAGACGCTTAGAAACTATGTAAGAAACTATTCACGACCCGATGGATGTATTGTAGAATCTTATCTCACTGACGAACGCATGAGGTTTTTTAAATGAATTTTTAAAAAATTAGGACATGTTGAGGAGACAAACAGCTCGAAATGAAGATTAAGAAAGCAGTGTAATACTTGAAGGACGTCCAATTTCAATGTCTAAGATAATTACGCTATCCTCCCATGAGAAAGAAAGTGCTCACTTAGCCGTGTTAATGAATATGACAGTGGTGAAACCATTTTAGAGTAAGTATACGTTACATTGTTTTTCAATTACATGGATGTGTTTGTATTAATAAATATAGCTTAGCATGCCTTGTTTTATACTAGTTTGCATTTGGAAGAATTACAAAATTCAAGCAAGCGTATGGAAAGAAATTCAACCTTACTTTGGGATATGCATACAAAAATTTTGTTAAATGGATAAAAAATGGTTAAATAATTTTTTAAATATACTCTCATTTGCCTAAGAATATTACTCTAAAATATCTATTGTCAATGAAAATTTTGTAGATACATATGAACTCTAATGATCATAATGAAATGTTAAAGTGGATTGTATACAGTCCGAAGAATGATGTCTTATCTTACAAAGGATATATCATCAATGATCAACGGTTTCATATAAAAGATGTAGGGAGAGAAACTCAAAATAGCGGAGTAACTTATCATGCGACTACTATGTGTAGAGCAAGAGCAAAAGATATTTCTCAAGTAGTTGATGTGGTCACCTATTATGGAATATTGACGAATGTAATTTTATTAGATTATCATGTGTTTTATATTTCTATTTTTAAGTGTCGTTGGGCATATATAGGAAATGGAGTAAAAGCTGATGACGATGTTCACTCTTGTCAATTTACATCGAAATCAAGCAATATTTTCTAAAGATCCATACATCCTGGCATCTCAAGTGAAACAAGTATTTTATTCAAGAGAAAATAATTTTTCGAGTTAGTATGTTGTAATGAAATCACCACCAAGAGGTTTTCATGATTTAGAGACAAATGATTACAAAGAAGAAGCTATCAATGTCATGGAAGATTGCAATGTAACCGATACGGATGTTGAAGATGTTAGTTATGTTAGGGAAGATTTCAAAGTCATATTTGAGTATTTTGTTTGATTATGAAAATTGTTTCGAGCACATGGACATGTCATTCTTGTTTGTTTTTCAATTGTGTGCTCATAAGATCGATGATTTTTGTGTAAGAGATGATGTTGCAATTACGGTAAATATGATTATTATTTGTGTCCAAATTAGGCAAATGTAATTAATATGTTTGATATCCAATTAATATTGCACGTATGCAGGTACTGAGTAATTGATTTATCATAGAGATCTACATACATGTGGGCATACTCAATCTTCATCATGAAGGTTTCCATTTTTTCCTTTGTTTTATTTTAGAATTTTAGAAATTGCATATGTTTCTAGCATCCTTCTAATGAATTTTAGAATTTTAGAAATTGCATATGTGTTTAGCATCCTTACAATATTCTAAGTAGACATTAGGTGAAAGGTGTTTGTTGATATTAGACTTGTTGGTTTAGGTAAGTGTAAAATATATAAATTTCTTAATGCGATACAGGTAAGATATTATCTTATTTACTGAAGATATAAAAATAAAATTAATGGACAACCTTAACATTAATTTCTGAAAAAATACCTGCCAAGTATTAGTTTATATTAGTACATTGAAATGCATGTTGAAGTTAGACATCAACTTCTTTATATATTTCACTCTTTTTGGAGTTGAATTATCTTTCCCGAATATTGTGCTTCATCGTCTCATTGCATCATAACCTTTTGTTATAAATAAAATTGAATGATTAATAATAATAATTAAATAGAATGTGTGAACAATATTTACAAAGACACAAGGACAAAATACTTATTTTAGTTGGTTCAAAGATTAGTCAGTAGATGAACTAATGATTATCGATAGAATTTTGGGCTCATGATGATAATTTGTTATGACAAAAAAATATTTTGACCATGGTAATTTACACTTAAGTAATCTACAACATTGATCAAATTATGCTTTTGAATGAGTTTGAATGCTATTGTTAAAGTAGAAAAAAGGAGAGAGAATTATAATTTTAGAGGAGAATAGACAATTTTTTTTTTATAACTTGCTTTTTGTCTTGCCTACAACTTGCTTTCAACACAACAAAATGACCACATATATATAGTGGTTTACAACCCTTACAAACGGACATAACCTTTTTGAACAGACACCCTTTCACTTCAATAGACATGACTTTTACTTAATAGACACGACTCTTCATTTCAATAGACACGACTTTTCAGTGAACGGACACGACTCTTCACTGAATAGATATGACTTTTCATCGAATAGACATGACTCTTCATTCGAATAGACATGACTTTTCATATCAGCAGACACGACTCTTAATTTTGGTTTACACCAAAAATGCCTCCCCTAAACCAAAATTCCTTCGAACACCTAATGCAGCAACAATTCTTGAGAAAGTAGTCCCTCCAAGCGGCTTTGTGAAGATATCAGCAATTTGTTCTTCACTTCGACAATACTCAAGACTCACTTCTTCTTCACGAACGAATTCTCGTAGGAAATGGAAACGTAGACGAATATATTTTGTTCTTCCATGCAAAATAGGATCCTTTGATACAGAGATAGTAGAATTATTGTCGCAATAAATGATCGTATGATCTTTTTGCTTGAAGTTTAGATTTTCAAGAATTCCTCTTAGCCACAAAGTTTGACATCCTGCTAGAGATGCTGCGATGTACTCCGCTTCGGTGGTAGAAAGTGCCACAACTGGTTGTTTTTTTTGAACACCAAGAAATAATTCCACTTCCAAGGTTAAATGCATAACCTGAAGTACTCCTTGAATCATCGATACTTCCACCTAGATCGCTGTCCGTATATCCAACAAGCTTCACAGGCACATGAGCTTCATAGAAAATGCCATAGTCAATAGTTCCTTTAACGTATCGTAAAATTCTTTTTGCAGCTTCCCAATGGTTTGAGAAAGGCTTCTCCATGAATCTGCTAATCAAGCTTACTGCGTACATGATGTCGGGTCTTGTAGCAGTGAGATACATCAAATTTCCAACTAGGCTTCGAAAAATAGTTGGATCCACAAACTTTCCTTCACCATTTTTGCACAATTTCGAACCTGCAACACAAGGAGTTGAAACTGGATTTGCATTCATCATATTGAACTTCTCCAATACTTGAGCAGCATATTTTTCTTGCGAGATAAAAATCCCACGTTTTGATTGCTGAACACCTATCCCTAGAAAATGATGTAATTCTCCCAAATCCGTCATCTCGAACTCCTTCATCATTGAATTTTTGAATTCAGATAACATCTTCATATTATCTCCAGTAAAAATCAGATCATCCACGTATAAACTCACGATCATGAAACCTCCTTTTGAATGCTTCTTCATGTAAAGAGTGTGTTCAAAAGGACACCTTTCAAAGCCATTCTTTAAGAAGAAATTGTTGATACGATCATACCATGCACGGGGGGATTGCTTCAGCCCGTATAAAGCTTTCCGCAGCTTATACACCTTTTCCTCTTCGCCCCTCTTCACAAAACCAGGAGGTTGTTGAAGATAAATTTCATCTTGAAGAAAACCATTCAAGAAAGCTGATTTCACATCCATATGCAGCAGCTTCCAGCCATTTTGGGCAGCAAGAGAAATCAATAATCGAATTGTATCAAGTCGAGAGACAGGAGCGAATACCTCATTGAAATCTTCCCCTTCTTTTTGCCTATACCCCTTCGCAACCAAACGTGCTTTGTACTTGTTGATGGAGCCATCGAGATTTGTTTTGGTTTTGAACACCCATTTTACACCAATGGCTGATTTGTGTGAAGGCAATGTGGTAAGCTCCCACGTACCATTTTTCTCAATAGACTTGATTTCATCCTTCATTGCATTCACCCATTTTTCTTCCTTTGATGCTTCTTCATAAGTGATTGGATCTTCTCCCGCAAAAAATGCAAAATATACATGATCCATAGTGTCAACTTTTTCGGTTGTATCATAGATTTCTCTCAAGGATCGCGTTCTTCTTTCCGCCGTTGGTGGTGAATTTTGCTCCTGCTCAACCCCATTATTTTTAGGCTGTTGTTCTTCAATACCAACATCAGCATCAACACCTTGTTCCAAAGAAGTTTCCTCTTCAAGATTTAGAGTTTGCCATCCAGGTAATTCTGCAAAATCTGAAAAATTATAACAACCATTTTCATCAAAGCGAACATCTCTGCTGATAATCATCTTCTTCGTCTTCGGATTGTAAAGCTTGTAAGCTTTAGTCCTTTGACTATAACCAATGAAAATGCCTTTTTCAGATTTGTCGTCGAGCTTCGATCTTAAAGCATCAGGAATATGAGAGTATGCAAAACAACCAAAAGTTTTTAAATGAGCAACATTTGGTTTCTTGCCATACCAGACTTCATTTGGAGTGGAATCCTTTAAGCTCTTCGTTGGTGATCGGTTGATTAAGTAAACGGCACAAGAGACCGCTTCAGCCCAAAAACATGCAGGCAAGTTCTTATTCTTCAACATGCATCTGACCATATTCATTATTGTTCGATTTTTGCGCTCTGCGACTCCGTTTTGTTGAGGTGAGTACCTAGCAGTTAACTCATGGCGGATTCCATGATTTTGGCAGAATTCTTCAAACTGAGAGGACATGTATTCTCCTCCACGGTCACTCCTTAGATTTTTTATTTGATGACCGGAATGTTTTTCAACTTGAAATTTGAACTCTTTGAAGCAAGAGAAGGCATCTGATTTTTCTTTGACACAATAAACCCAAATTTTTCTTGTGTAATCGTCAACAAATAACAAGAAATATCTGCTGCCTCCAAGAGATGGCACTTGCATTGGTCCACAGAGGTCGGTGTGAACAAGCTCCAGAGGTGATTGAGAAATCCACTTCGATTTGGATGGGAAAGATTCACGATGTTGTTTTCCCAATTGGCATTCCTCACATGCTTCGTTTATCACTTCAAGTTTAGGCAGCCCTCGGACTATTTTTTTGGTAGACATTTCCTTCAAACTCCGGAAGTTTAAATGGCCAAACCTCTCATGCCATAACTTGGAAACTTCATCATTAGAAGTAGCAATCATGCACGTACTGCTTACGATGTCAAGTTTGATCGGAAATAATTTGTTGGATCCCATCACAATATTTGCCACTTGTTGGTCGTTCTTCTTCATGCTACATTGATCTCCAACGAATCGAAAATCAAATCCTTTCTTCAGCAAGTGACCGACGCTAAGAAGATTGCTACGTATGCCTGGTACATAAAGAACCTCCGACATTTTTTCAACTTTTCCAGCCTTGGTTTTGAAAGAAATTTCGCCAACACCTTGAATTTTGTATGATTTTGCATCTCCAATAGTAACCTGACCATCATCAGCTTCCACAAGACTTGAAAATAGATTTTTATTTCCAGTCATATGCCTACTTGCACCACTATCCAAGTACCATACGTTTTCAACATTTCCATCCGAAGCGATCAACAAAGATTCAGATTTTTCTGCTTCATTATGCATAAAACCAGCAACTGGCTTCTTTTCAGGATGTTTCTCCCAACAATCATTTGCTTTATGACCCGGCTTGTGACAGAAATTGCATTCAAAATATGGTTTTTTGCCTTTGTATTTGCCTCGCGCCTTGTTACTTTGGAATGATCGTTTCTCCTCCTTTGATTCTTCAAATTTTCCACTATTCCTGCTGTTACTTTTGCCATGGGATGGGCCTTGAACTTTTATGGATGTGAATTGAGATTTTAAGGCTTGATCTTGAGAAGAATTTGTTTGTTTACTTCTCATCAAGATCCTAGCCTCAAGAGCTTCCAGCCTTCCTTGCAAGCCTTCAAGAGAAAGTGAAGCAATATCATTTGATTCCTCAATTGCAACCACAATATGATCGAACTTGATTGGTAGGCTCCGTAGAATTTTTTCAACGGCTCTTTGAGTCTCCACGACTTCTCCGTTTGAAGCCATCTGATTTATGATGGAAGTGAGACGAGTAAAATACTCTGAGATTTTCTCACTATCCTTCATTTCGAGCTTTTCGAATTCAGCTCGTAGTGACTGCAGGCGAACCTTTTTTACTTGATTTTGTTCAGAATACGTTGTATTCAATATTTTCCAAGCCTCCTGAGCATTTGCAACTTTTGAAATTCTCTCATAAACTTGAATTTCAAGTGTCTGGTAGATTTGGAAGAGAGTCTTCCGATCTTTCTGTTTTTTGCTTTTCAGAAGATCTCTTTGGGCAACTGTGAGTTGCGTTTCATCTTCCGGCGCACCAACACCTTCTTCAACAACTGTCCACAAGTCTTGAGATTCAAGACAGAGCCTCATTAGATTACTCCAATAATCAAACTTTTCACCATTGAATCGAGAAACAAGGGAGACAAGGTTGTTTGACATTTTTCAACCAAGCTCTGATACCAATTTGTTAAAGTAGAAAAAAGGAGAGAGAATTATAGTTTTAGAGGAGAATAGACAATTTTTTTTTTATAACTTGCCTTTTGTCTTGCCTACAACTTGCTTTCAACACAACAAAATGACCACATATATATAGTGGTTTACAACCCTTACAAACGGACATAACCTTTTTGAACAGACACCCTTTCACTTCAATAGACATGACTTTTACTTAATAGACACGACTCTTCATTTCAATAGACACGACTTTTCAGTGAACGGACACGACTCTTCACTGAATAGATATGACTTTTCATTCGAATAGACATGACTCTTCATTCGAATAGACATGACTTTTCATATCAGCAGACACGACTCTTAATTTTGGTTTACACCAACAGCTATCTCGTTAACTTATTGACTTAATAAAAAATCAGGATGTAGGAAAATATTGGTCAGAATGGATATAAATGTGCAGTAAGGTTCTAGGAAGACAACCTTAAAGCACAAAATTAGGTAAAACCAGTGATAATCTAAACCTAGTTTGTAGCCCAGTTATTTTTTACACCGTCTCTAATTTAAACCCAATGATAATCTTTGTTAATCCCTGTTATTTTGTACACTGTCTAGCATCCTTCTAATGTATTACCAAAAAATACACATATGTTATTTTACAATAGATAGACATGTAAACTCTAGCTTAAAAACACAATGGTTAAATACATGTAAAATGCATGTGAAAACATTTAGGTTCATGCAAATAATCTGGCTTAATAACACAATGGTTAAATGTTCCAGAAACAAGCAATGGAGAAATTTTCAATCAGAGTAATTCTAATTGAAAGATGAAAGTCTAAAGGTCATAAGAAAGTATCATAAGAAAGTGCACATAGAAAACCAATGAATTTCCCCAAGCATTGAATTACTTTTTGAAGATAGAATCCCGTTCTTATGAGAACCACTATATAAAATTTCGACGTTGAATTCTTTAGGAATTGTGTATGCGCTTGGAATCTTGTAATCCCATGTCCCTTCTATAATCACAAGTCCTTCTGAATTTGTTATGTATTCTTCGTAAAGAAAGAAACCTATGCCTTGAACAAATGAACCTTTAGTCTACACAAAACAAAATGTACATAAGATGAACATTCAACAGTGAAGTACCCAGTTTTAAAAAATGTTTAAACTTAATACTTTAATCAATCATGGATGTTAGAATAAATGTATGTTTGAAAACACTTTTTGGTAGTACTGAGAAATTTTTAATTCATTTCTGATAGAAAAAAGAAAAATAATTTATACACACAAACGAGGAGTGTGTTTTGCCTCCGTATCGCTTAATGAAAAGTTATTATGTATTTTAATTAATATAAAACTAATTGTAACAACCGTGATTTTATTATCGACATAATAAAAATTTAAAATAGTAATTGTTAAGATTATTTACAATAATCCAACATGCACTGAAATCAGAATTGATGGCGGCTTTTGTTCATATCAACTGCTTGAGTGATTTCAGGACATGTTGCAACTTGATTTCACCTAGAATAAAATTGTACTGAGCTAGTTGGCAAGTTAAGTCAAAGTTTATATTGAACATTATGATTACCAGGGATTTATCTCACAAAAATGACTAACAATTATGTTATTAATTCCTATTGATTTATCTTACTTTTCAACATTTCGCTAGAATGAATGCATAAGGTTAAAGCCCACAGCTTCCATTCTTTTCTTCATACTGTTCTTTGCTTGTAAATAGTAAAGCTTTGAATTCTATCTCTATTACCAAGTTACTAAAATTAGCCACCTGATGATACTGTTGCAAGTTAACGTTATATGTATTACATTGACTAAAGAGGTGAAAACATCTATTTATGTTTTAAGCCGTGCGTTTTTATTTTATTATTAATTTGTAAAACAAAGTGGAACATCTTTTTTGCATTGCTGTCACTAAAATTTTGTAAAGCAAGATGAATTTGCTGTCACACACAGTATTATTAAAGCAAGGTGAACAATTTTCTCCATCATCATTTCATTTGTAGGCCGTGTCCTTTCTTGCAATTGTGCACGTTGCATTTAATGCATTGGTACAGGATATTGGCCAGCACACATCTTCTTTTGACCTGTGCACAATATTTGTAAGAAAAGTATAAGCTGCAACGTTGTTTTTATTCATATTTCGAGTAGCATTGCAAAGGAATTAATGGCGGTTCATCATTTACTTCTTTGGATCCTTATTGCTAATTGGTTTTGAAGCAAATTTAGGTGAGTATAAACTCACATCTCTTGTTTAATCTTCACTGTATTATCTGCGTGCATCAGGATGTTGCTCCATTTCATGTCTGCGTTCCATTATTTGTATAAAAAAAAACTCTTTGCGTATGTCATGTATGCTGTTGATGTTTTCGCAATTAGAATACTATTCCGATTTGACTTTATTTCAGATTGCATGCTTTTTCTTCTTACCCACCATCTAATATATGTCAGTTTTCTTTTTCTTCAAGTTTTTTTGTGGTTTTTGTGCCGCTTACTATGATTTTCACAAGTACCACCATCTATGTCATGTTACTTTTGTTTGTCTTCTGGTTTGCTTCACCATTTTAATCAGTTTTTTTTAACCGGCTTATTGTTCCACTATCTATGGATTCATAAGCACAGGTTTCCTATCAGGATTTTATACCACCATCCATGGTTTTGATCAGGATACCTACTGTTGCTACATCTTTCTAGCTATATATAATAACCGATACAAGAGTAGTATAGTCGTTGTATTTCAAACCAAAGGGTGCTGCACGAATTAAAGTCAAGTGCAGTAGTTTTGTGTAAAACCCAGCGTGCAAAACAAGGCCAGGTCTACTTTGAATTGCAAAAGTTTTTATTACGTGCAGGTAGTTCATGAAGTTAAAGTGAGGTCCATTTAAATTCTAACGGTGTAAGAAAATAAGTTGCCCAAATTCATTTTTTGCTGTTATAGTCTGCAGTGCATCCATCTTATAATTCATGCTCGTGTACATATTGAGTGAGTGTATCAAAAATGTAATCCAGGACAGCGTACTTTTGGTTCCATTTGCATGCTTATGCACTCAAGCCTGTACATTGCTCCACTTATGCACAGTATAATTGCATGCATGAGAAGATGTTCTGGGTAGTAGGTGTAAACATTGTTAACTTCATATGCATGCACTCAAAAAATTGGGTCATTTTAATTGGTCGTATACGAGATGAAGAGATTTTATTTAATCTTTTGTATGCAAATAGGATAACATGTTAGTGAAGCCAGAGTACAGTGCGTACATTATTAATAGTATGCTAAAGTTTTGAGTCCAGGCTAGTACAGTAAGGTAATGCCAAACTATCTTTTTGATATATATATAGTTGCAAAAGTTATTACAAGTAATAATGTTTTAAAACTTGGTGACTCATGCCTGCATATTATTTACTTGCGTGTAAAGACTTGCCTTCATTTTCATTTTACTTTGCGTAACAAAGTTACTACACGTATAGCTTGCAAACTTTCATATTATTTCGTACGTACTTGAAGTAGTTCCATATTTGTTTTGTTCATATTGTAGTGTGCGTGCAAATAGAAGTTGCACGTTAATACATTAAAGTATTTTGAACCGGTATTTTGTTTTAAAACGTATTTTTTTGTCGTTATTTTTATAACGAAATTTTTACGCCGGTATTATATTTTTTAAGCGTACTGCTTTGATGAAGTTTTTTACGAATAAAAATTACTGTTGTTTTGATTTCAGTAACCGTCAATTTTAAAGTGAATTTTTAAGCGGTTATCCCGCAACACTGATTGATAACCGTTTTTACGGTGTTTTGTGAAGCGCAATTTTCTCGTCGAAATTGCTATAGTTGTTGCTGTTTTAATCACGTGTTTAAAAAAAATCGTTTTAAAATAAAATTGGTTCCAAAAATTTTACAGTTGCGCTTTCAAAAGAATGAGGAAGCGGTTTAAACGCTTCAATAAAATTGAGGACTATAAACCCTCACTTTTACTGATTCGTTTAATTCCGAACTTGTCCGTTTGAGAACATAAAACGTTATTTATATAAAATACACAATTTTGCACTTTCAAGAAACGATGAAGAGATTTAAACGATTTAGCAAAAGTGCGGAGTATGGAACCATACTTTTACTATTTCAGTTAATTCCGGACTGGTTAATTGAAATATTTGCTGTTTGATGATTTTGATGATTTTATTTGGCTTTCGAGCCACTCTGCTGGACCTTCGGGCCATATGATGGACCTTCGGGTCAATTAGCAGTACTAGACCTTCAGGTCATCTGTTGGACCTTCTGGTCATTTGTTGGACTTTCGGGTCATTCGTTGGCGCCAAAAATATAGTACTTGGTAAGGCTTCGGCCATATGAGATGCACGTGCGGCGTGGCTAAAACTCGCCATCTGCTGGGTTCGATCCATCTTTTATGTTGATTTTCTAGTTATCTTATTTTGATTTCTAAGTTTTGTGACTGCTGATTTGTCTAGTTGTCTTATTTTGATTTTTAGATTCTGCGTATTGTTGTTTTGAATTCAATTATGAATTTTGAAATTGATTTTGATGATGTTTAATGGGATTTCTCTCTTTGAACTATGTTGATTATTATGTTGTATAGTCTCAACCGAGGCTATAATTTTTTACATAGTCTCATCCGAGATTATAATTTTGTGTATAGTCTCATCCGTGATTATAAATTTTGTGTATTGCTGTTTTGAATTCAATTGGGAATTTAAAAGCTGATTTTGATGGAGTTTAAATTGAGATTTCTTCATTTAAATTATGGTGATTATTTTTGTTGCATAGTCTCATTCGAGATTATTGATTTTGATGGAGTTTAAATTGAGATTTCTTTATTTGAACTATGTTGAGTATCTATGTTGAATAATCTCATTCGAGATTTTGATTATTTGCTTAAGTGTTTATTATCACACTTATTTCTGAAGTTTGAATTAGACTGATCCGTTTATTATTTTCTTTTAAATAATACTTGGGTCAGACTGAGTTATTTTAGGATAATCGCTATCTCCGATTCAGTTGCAGCTTCATCTTTTGGGATTTCATATCATCCTTTGTCTAGACTTCGAGGTGTTTCTTTTTGGTGCATTGACTCTCGTCTCATGTATGTTGATGATATGTATATGTACATTGGGTTCATGTGAACCATCAATCGTTGTAGCATGTATTTTAGGCTTGTCTCCCGCTATATATCTGATATTTCTGTTCTGATGTAATTATACTTATCTGTGTTGTTGTTGTTATGAATTGTTCTGCATTTTTCTTAAGCCACCGTAGTTTCATTTTAGATTTGGATTGAATATATATGTACATTGGGTTCATGTGAACCATCAATCGTTGTAGCATGTATTCTAGGCTTGTCTTCCGCTATATATCTGATATTTCTGTTCTGATGTAATTATACTTATCTGTGTTGTTGTTGTTATGAATTGTTCTGCATTTTTCTTAAGCCACCGTAGTTTCATTTTAGATTTGGATTGAATATATATCATTGGGAGTAATTTACACAACTCATATCGATGTAATCAATACTCATCTAAGGCATAACTTACGGATGGTCACTTCTAACAAGCCTTATTCTGCGAAATAGCAGACGTTATTCCTTATAATAACCTTTGTTATTGTGATCATAGAGATGGGGCGTCACTACTTGGTATCGGAGCTGAGATTCAAAACAAATTATAATAAACACAGAACAGAAGTAGAATGGAACATGTGTTACAACTATTCGAGGGTTTTATTCGTGCCTTTCTTATCGATCCCTTCGTTGTTCTTAAACTTTTATCCTCTCTAACAAGTTAGAATATGTCTAGAAATATATCTCATATTTCCGTAGTATTCCATTTGTTAAATTTTTTATCAATCTTGCTTGTAGTTTCCTTGAGTTAAAACAAGGAAAGTTCTCTGTTTCTGATTGTCCTACTACTCTTAAGGGGTCTCAAATCCGGGAAGCTTAATGCTGCTAAAGCTTCTAGTGATTCTTTTCAGCTCAAAGGTTTTACTCCTTCTGTTTTGGAAAGTCTTATTTTATTTCATTGTTGTTCTATTAGAGTTCTTTTCGATACGGGTGCATCGCATTCATTCGCGTCGAAGGAGCTTGTTGGTATTATTCATTTAGATGTTATTACTCTTTACGACCCTTTGAGGATAGTGAATCCTATTGGTGGATCCGCTGCTATTGGTTTGTTGTGTGTTGATGTGGAGATTATTCTAGGTGGTTTTTCCTTTCATGCGAATCTGCATGTTATGGATCATCTAGGTTTTGACATAATTTCATGAATGGATTGGCTCGTTCGTTATGAAGTTCGATCCTATGTCTCGAAAGAACTTTATATCTCAAGCATCCCGATGCTATTAAGCAGTTATCTATTATATTTCGAAGCATGGACCATACTTCGAATGCTCTTATTTCTTCCTTCGAATCGGAGGATGTCCTAGCTAATATTCCGGTTGTTTGTGATTTTTCTGATGTCTTCGAGCCTATTTCGTGTTTGCTGCCGAAGAGGGCAATTGAGTTCCGCATAGATCTTATCTCTAGTGCTCATCCTGTCAGTCGTCCTCCCACGAGGATGTCTGCTAAGGAAATGAGGAACTCGAGCAACAATTATTTGAGTTGGAAGCCAAGCAATTTATTCGTTCTAGCTCTTCTCCTAACTCCACCTTACTACCGGTTTTCATTTGGCTACGAGTTGCGGAAGTTAGCATTCCACTTACCGCATTCCACACTCGTTATGATTCTTATGAATCACTTATTATGTCATTCAGTTTTCCCTGCTTATTTCATCCATTTTATGAATCGAGTATTCTACGAATATCTCGATGACTCCATTTGTGTATTTATTGATTTTGGATGAAAACAACAATTTAAAAATTTTGCAAATCTTTTTCATAAGATTTGTTTACGAGTATAATTGGATTCATGTTTATCATATAGAAGATGATTTTGTGATTGTATTACCCATTGAGTGCTTTAAGAATTCTGGTGGATGCGCATGATCAACGTTATCGATAAGAATCTCCTAAACACTTTGATGAGATAATTTGACATAATAAATTGACTTATAAAAAGCAAATTTTTCTACAAAATGATTTCATAAATATAATTGTAGTTTTGGAAGTTTTAGATGTTCAGGAAAAAAGTTTATTTGAAAGAACTCTTTTCCAATACTCTTATCCTTGTGATTCCCGAAGGGAACCAAGACTTCATTGTTTGTACCAATACTAGCTGTATTGGTTTCGGTGCTGCTCTCATGCAAAAAGATAGGGTAATTACTTATGCTTCTAGATAAATAAAGCCTAACGAGATTCGTTATGATACCCATGATTTGGAGTTAGCCGCTATAGTTTTTGCTCTAAAGATTTGGTGACATTATTTATTGAGCGAGCGTTTTATTCTCTTCACTGATCAAAAATCTCTGAAGTATCTATTCACTCAGAAGGAACTTAATATGAGGCAACAGAGTTGGCTCGAATTTATTGCTTCATATGATTTCTATATTCATATTACCCCTGGTAAGGGTAATCGAGTTGCTGATGCGCTTTGTCGCAAGCAGCAAGTTGTTGTTTCCATGATGCTAGCTGGGTGGAATATTTTGGAAGCTTTATCTCTTTGTGTTATAGAGACCGTCCTTCAGTTTCTAATTCTCTTGTGCTTTTATTTAGCAGGGAAGCTCGTCCTAGTTTGTTGGATTGTGTTGCTAATGCCCAGAAACAAGACCCAAATATCTTTTATCTTATTCAGAGTTGTAAATCAGAATTCCGAAGTGATAATCTAAAGGATTTCGATATTGATGTTCATGGTTGTATTTGGAAGAAGGGTAGGTTGATCGTGCCTAGTGTTTCTAATCTTAGAAATGACATTCTTAAGGACTGTCATTGTTCTAAGTATACTATTCATCCAGGTAGTAGTAAGATGTATGCTGATAGGAAACGCTTATACTTTTGGAAAGGTATGAAGCATGATGTTGCAAGTTATGTAAGTCGTTGCATGACTTGTCAACTTATTAAAGCAGAACACCATCGTCCTAGTGGTCTTTTGCAGCCACTTGAGATTCCATTATGGAAATGGGATCAAATTTTTTTTGGACTGCATTGATGGTCTACCTCGTTCGAGGTCGGGTCATACTAGTATTTGGGTGATTGTTGACCGATTGATCAAATCAGCCCATTTATTCCTATCAAGTCCAATTGGACTACTTCTTGTCTTTGGTGGTAGTTAGGAAGGCCAATTATCTCTTGTTGAATTCTCTTATTGCAACAGTTTCCAATCCAGTATCGGTATGGCTCCTTTCGAAGCTCTTTACGGAAGACCGTATCGATCACCATTTTGTTGGTTAGAGTCCGGGGAGGAGTTAGTTCTCGGCCCTGATTATATTCGTGAATCTTCTGAGAAGATTGATATCATTAGACAGAGAATAATAGAGGCTCAGAATAGGCAGAAATCTTATGTTGGTCATCGTAGGAAGCCTTTGGAATTTTCTGTTGGCAATCGCGTATTCATTCGTGTTTCTTCGATGAAGGGTGTGGTGCGTTTTAGTAGCTCCGGGAAATTGGCTCCTCGATATATTGGACCGTTTTCTATTACGGAACGCATTGTCCCTGTTGCTTATCGTGTATCACTACCTATCCAATTTTCGAGAATTCATGACGTATTCCATGTATCACAGCTTCGTCGATGCCTTCGAGATTCAGATTCTATTATTGATCCTCATATGTTGCAAGATCTTGTGATCTCACCCGACTTGTCTATAGTGCAAAATCATATTCTTGTGCTAGCTTCGGAGGTTAAATGTCTTCGGAACAAAGAAGTCCCGCTTGTGAAAATTCAATGGTCCGCAAATCCCAAAGATTGCACTTGGGAAACAAAAGAATTCATCGAACGTTCTTATCCCGGTTTTCTCTCTTCTTCGGTGGGGGTGAGCATTCCTATACATCTTTTCTATTTTAATTTTTTTTTGTGATAAATTATTTGTATTATTAACCCCTTTTAGTATGAAAATTGCGGGGATGCAATTTTTATAAGAAGGAGTTTGTAACAACCGTGATTTTATTATCGACGTAATAAAAATTTAAAATAGTAATTGTTAAGATTATTTACAATAATCCAACATGCACTGAAGACAGAATTGAGGGCGGCTTTTGTTCATATCAACAGCTTGAGTGATTTCAGGACATGTTGCAACTTGATTTCACATAGAATAAATTTGTACTGAGCTAGTTGGCAAGTTAAGTCAAAGTTTATATTGAACATTATGATTACCAGGGATTTATCTCACAAAAATGACTAACAATTATGTTATTAATTCCTATTGATTTATCTTACTTTTCAACATTTCGCTAGAATGAATGCATAAGGTCAAAGCCCACAGCTTCCATTCTTTTCTTCATACCGTTCTTTGCTTGTAAATAGTAAAGCTTTGAATTCTGTAACAACCCTGTATTTTGTGATTATTTTTAATTGTATATTTTATTTATTTTAATTGAAATTTTTTATTTAACTTTATTTTATTTATTTTATTTAGTTAATTTTGTTATTCAAATATAAACTTAGATTTTGGTATGAATCACCATTCCAAAATATGATTAAAAGAATATTTTCCAAAAAGTGAATTTTGGTCAAATTAGTCAAACTTTGAATTTTAACTTAAAAATTTAAAAGTTTGAAAATTTGAATTTTATCTTTTCTTATGAAAGTAAATAAAATTTTAAGAACACTGCTTTTAGTTTCGTTGAAATCTGATTTATAATGTGAAAGTTACGCCCTTTTAACTATTGTGTGTAATTTGGTGTATTTAACAAAATGGTTTATTTTAAATTATATAAATAATATTTTATTTGGTCATGTAATGTTCTAAATTATATTTATATGGGTAAAATAACATGTTATGAATATATTTTGGTTTTAAACATTTTTTTAAAAGTATTATTGACATTTCAAATGTCGGTTGTATTCTGTTTATAATTTTAATTCCTAGCTTCAATTAATTTAAGTAATTCCTTATTTATTTTTATATTTTTCTTAATAACTTATTTTCTTCTCATTCCCATTTTATTTTGTTCCTCATTTAGTTATTTAATTTCCTTTTTATTTGTTATAAAGTGAAATATAAATTTTCTAAAAGCTTGTGATGTTTTATTTGTAATTTTCATGTCCTGTTTGCCATTTTTAAACAATTTCTCTAATTATCTTCTATTTTCTCTAAATATAATTATTTATTTCATTTTATAAATGATAAATGAAGTATTTTGTTTAAAAATTTTGCTTTAGAATATTTTTAAAATGAAGTAGAAGTTTTTCCAAAGCCAAAGATGTTTTAATTTGTAATTTTTAAGTCCTGTTTTGAATTTTTAAACAATTTCTTCAGGTCTTTTTCTATTTTCTCTAAATTAAATTATTTATTTCACTTTGAAAATGTTTAAAAATAATTTTTATTTCAAATTTTGTTTTAGAATATTTTTAAAATAAAGTAAATAATTTTCTAAAGCCAATAGTGATTTATTTGTAATTTCTGGACCCTGTTTTCAATTTTTAGGTAATTTCTTTTATTCTTTTTCTATTTTCTTTAAATTTTATTATTTATTTTTATTTATTTTCATTTTGTTTCGGTTTTTAAATGTATTTACTGAAATTTTACTCATTTTTATTTTAATTTAAAAGGAATAGAAATATGAAGAGTTTAAAAGCTTTTGAAACTCAAGACCTTTCATTCACCAAAAACCTTTCATTTTCCACGACCTTTCACTTGCTCATTTTGGCCGTACCTTTTCTTTACTGTAGCCGTGAGTTTCCCAACTCATTTTCACGTGAAATATTCTTCCTCGTCTCATTTTTCATGGCATGGAATAATGGGTAATGACCTCCTCTTCTTTTTATCTTTTTCTTCTTGTTTCCATAGAATTTTGCTTGAAATTGCCTTGACTTCTTCATATGTTTGCTCAGCCATAGCCTCTCCATCACCTCCACCGACCACCACCACTTCTTTCCCATGTAATCCACGGTCAAACCATCCCACTCCTCTGACCTGAAAGTTCCATGACCTCCACATGAACACAACACCACAAAACAATGCAAAAACTTCTTAAAAAGCATGCCTAGCCACCTAGTCTTCATCACCATTACCTTAGATAGCCTTGGCCACCTCCTATTGCTCCACCACCACCTTGACACACTCTAACCATCACCTCCTACCTCTATCCAGACCTGTACATGAAAGTGCAGAACCTAGATGGGACATAGACCGAGCCAAAAGTTAAACCAAAACTCATATATTTGCCTTAACCACTTGTACTCCTCACTTGTAACTCCTCTACACTTCCTATTCTCTTTTAGTCGTGCCTTTATAGGTCCAAACCCGAACCTAAACCATGTCTTAGCCGAGCCATACTAACCTCTAGGCCGAGCAAGTGATTGTAGAAAGCATGGCCAAAGCAATTGTGTTCGTGTTGCATTCATTTTCTAATTGTTTCAGTTCAATGTTGTATTGTATTCATATTTATATTTTGTTTTGTTTATTGGTTTGTGACAAGATCATTAGCTTAGATCTCGCTCTCCGCTCAAGTCCATAGGCTTGTCATACTGCTCTTGATTCCGTTATGTCAGTTGTATTGCAATCTCCAACATTTTAAGGTGAGTACAGCTCACATGACATTTATACTTATGCAGTTGTGAAACAACAACAACTGAATGTGTAGAAAAAATATATATGATGTTATAACTACCATGTGATTTTTTATGTATGATGTTCAACCTGTTAAATTTCATGTCATATCATCTGTTATTTATATATGTTGTTAACTGTTCATTTATATCTGTTTATCACACTGCAAGTTTCATGTAGATTAGGTTCACCATGGGTTGAAATGATACATACCCGAACGGACCTTAGAATAGGAAAAAAACGTTATGGGCTGAAATGATAGGCCTGAACGGTTTTTATTTATTTATTTTTAACTTGGGATTGTGGGTTTGAAATGATAGAACCCGGATTTTTCTTTGTAAACTGCAGATTGAAATGATATATATCTGTATCACTTGACCTAGATTAGAAAACTATATACAGGCCCGTGGTTGTTTATAAAGTGTTTTTGGATATTTTTAAGTATTTTAAAAATATAAATTTATGAAATTTGATTTAAATAGATTTTTAAATGTTTTAAAATAAAGAAATTATGATTTTTCTATGAGTTAAAATGCACTTAATGAATGGTTAAATTGGATTATTGAAATATAGCTTAAGTTTGAAAATTTAGAATTTTGGTTAAAAATGATATTTAAGTTATATAAATAAAATGGAAATTTATTCTTTTTTGAAAAATGGTAAATATGATAATTTGATTTAAATTTGAATTTAAATGATTTAATAAAGTATTATTGAATTTTCTATGAATTAAAATGGTTAAGTAAATGAATGCTTAAAAGTGAAATTTTAAAATACAACTTGATTTGGAAATATGGAATTTGGTTTTGTTTAAAAGTTTAAGTTAATTAAATAAATTAGAAATTTAGTTTAATTTGTGAAATGGAGATTTGAAAATGTAAGTGTTAATAATGTGTCAAATGTAAAAATAGGAAAATTGTACAATTGAAATTGTTAAGTGAAATTATTAAAAAAATTGGATTTTCTGTAAAGGTTTGCTTTATAAAAATCATAAATTAAAAGAGTATTTAATGAACATCTTTGAATGTTAAAATATGATTGTTTTTATAATGTTTAAATGGTTTAAATTAAAATGTTTTCAAGTATAACTTACAGCATCTTTTTCTGAATGCTGAAAAAGGTTGAAATTTTCAATGTTTATGGTTTTAACTTAGTAAATGAACTCAGAATGGTTTAAAACATTGGAAGTCGAATACTTGATTTGGAAGTATGTAAACTTCACTTATAAATGGTTTAAATGAATTATTTTGATTGAAATACAAGCTATTTAAAAGGTGATTTGGAATGATAATAAATGAATGATATCTTTGAATTTAAAAGGTATTTAAAGTTGAATACTTGGATTTGAACTTATTAAAATGAAGTTATGAAAGATATGATATTTTGATATTAAAATGATCTGAAAATGAAATTTTGAAAGATATGATACTTTGATATTAAAATGATCTGAAAATAAAGTTTTGAAAGATATAATATTTTGATATATATTAAATGTTTTGAAATGAAGTTTTGAAAGATATGATATTTTGATATATTAAATGTTTTGAAATGAAGTTTGGGAAGATATGATATTTTGATATATATTAAATGATTTGAAAATAAAATTCTGAAAGATATGATATTTTGATATTAAAATGATTTGAAATAAAATTTTGAAAGATATGATATTTTGATATTAAAATGATTTGAAAATGAAGTTTTGAAAGATATGATATTTTGATATTAAAATGATTTGGAAACGAAGCTTTGAAACGATGTGATACTTTATGTATTAAAATGATTTGAAAGGAAGTTTTGAAAGGATATGATAATTTAATATATTGAAATGTTTAGAAATGACTTGATATTTATTTTGATAAATAATTGAATTTGAAAGATATAGTATGTTGATATATTGAAATGATTTGAAAATGATTTAATCTTTATTTTGATAAAGATTTGGATTGAAAAGGATATTTTATTTTTGAAGCATAAAATATTATTTTAAAGTTATAACCACGGGTTTATAATAACGATTGGTTGGCAAAGAGACCGGGATCGGATATGGGCATACTCTATGTCGATACCGTAAACCACTTTGACAACCGTGTACGCGGTGGAGATTTCAGAATGAAGTAGGATGGTGGGACGTTCTTGAGGTATACTACGTTGACCCAACTCCCGTGAGTTGGCATAAGGTGGCTAAAACAGGAGCGGTCTCGGGCCAGTTGAGGTCGCACCTCGTAGCGGACGCATTTCTTCGATACCATACTATTACTTGTGATTGTTTGGGCGCCCCTCCGATTTTGTGGGAATGTGTTCCGCGGTGGGCGTATGTGGCTGCTGCGTTACCACCAGCCCGAGTGTCGTAATTGGTATATCTACCCTGGCATTGCCTTGTGTGCCGTGTCACCTACCATATCGAGTATTTAATATGAGTTTCTATTTGTGTCGTACCTATGCAGTATCTTCTCGTAGTCTCCCGATCAGGAGATATGCAGATATTGTATAGACTATTGGCATTGTTTGTGTTAAGGGGAATATTGGGTCACTCCTTAACGCTATTTAAAAGTAAGTTTATTTTACTATTAGACATTTTTATAATAGCGCAATATTACTACATAGTAAATAGTTTAACGGATCCTTAGAGGATGGGCGGTCCCAAGCATCCTTTAAGTTACTTGTACTTTTACTACAGTTCACTTGAGTTGGTTTACATTGTATAAGTATGTATGTCCTGACTCGAATGTTTGTATTTTATTTACGCTCGGGTCAGCCTGAGTATTCACAGATTTGGATTTCCACTTTCTGGAGATTGGAATCGCTGGAGATTATCTGCTTGTCTAGTTTTATCTATTTCAGTTCTGTTGTTCTATTCAGGTTGTACTTGGTTATCATCTTGAGACTTCTGTTGTACTTTATTTATTCTGTTGTATTTTATTTAACTCAGATATATTTACGTAGTAGCTTCATGAACTACTATCTCTTTTACTTCCGCTGCATTTCTTACTCTGTGTCTGTGATCTGTGATTTTATTTACTGTATATTCTGAGATTTGCCAAATTTTATTTACAACGCGGTATTTTGAGCAATTGTGCGGATGTGAATGGTTGAAAATACCTGGTTGCTACAAATTCTATCTCTATTACCAAGTTACTAAAATCTGCCACCTGATGATACTGTTGCAAGTTAATGTTATATGTATTACATTGACTAAAGAGGTGAAAACATCTATTTATGTTTTAAGCCGTGTGTTTTTATTTTATTATTAATTTGTAAAACAAAGTGGAACGTCATTTTTGCATTGCTGTCACTAAAATTTTGTAAAGCAAGATGAATTTGCTGTCACACACAGTATTATTAAAGCAAGGTGAACAATTTTCTCCATCATCATTTCATTTGTAGGCCGTGTCCTTTCTTGCAATTGTGCACGTTGCATTTAATGCATTGGTACAGGATATTGGCCAGCACACATCTTCTTTTGACCTGTGCACAATATTTGTAAGAAAAGTATAAGCTGCAACGTTGTTTTTATTCATATTTCGAGTAGCATTGCAAAGGAATTAATGGCGGTTCATCATTTACTTCTTTGGATCCTTATTGCTAATTGGTTTTGAAGCAAATTTAGGTGAGTATAAACTCACATCTCTTGTTTAATCTTCACTGTATTATCTGCGTGCATCAGGATGTTGCTCCATTTCATGTCTGCGTTCCATTATTTGTATAAAAAAAAACTCTTTGCGTATGTCATGTATGCTGTTGATGTTTTCGCAATTAGAATACTATTCCGATTTGACTTTATTTCAGATTGCATGCTTTTTCTTCTTACCCACCATCTAATATATGTCAGTTTTCTTTTTCTTCAAGTTTTTTTGTGGTTTTTGTGCCGCTTACTATGATTTTCACAAGTACCACCATCTATGTCATGTTACTTTTGTTTGTCTTCTGGTTTGCTTCACCATTTTAATCAGTTTTTTTTAACCGGCTTATTGTTCCACTATCTATGGATTCATAAGCACAGGTTTCCTATCAGGATTTTATACCACCATCCATGGTTTTGATCAGGATACCTACTGTTGCTACATCTTTCTAGCTATATATAATAACCGATACAAGAGTAGTATAGTCGTTGTATTTCAAACCAAAGGGTGCTGCACGAATTAAAGTCAAGTGCAGTAGTTTTGTGTAAAACCCAGCGTGCAAAACAAGGCCAGGTCTACTTTGAATTGCAAAAGTTTTTATTACGTGCAGGTAGTTCATGAAGTTAAAGTGAGGTCCATTTAAATTCTAACGGTGTAAGAAAATAAGTTGCCCAAATTCATTTTTTGCTGTTATAGTCTGCAGTGCATCCATCTTATAATTCATGCTCGTGTACATATTGAGTGAGTGTATCAAAAATGTAATCCAGGACAGCGTACTTTTGGTTCCATTTGCATGCTTATGCACTCAAGCCTGTACATTGCTCCACTTATGCACAGTATAATTGCATGCATGAGAAGATGTTCTGGGTAGTAGGTGTAAACATTGTTAACTTCATATGCATGCACTCAAAAAATTGGGTCATTTTAATTGGTCGTATACGAGATGAAGAGATTTTATTTAATCTTTTGTATGCAAATAGGATAACATGTTAGTGAAGCCAGAGTACAGTGCGTACATTATTAATAGTATGCTAAAGTTTTGAGTCCAGGCTAGTACAGTAAGGTAATGCCAAACTATCTTTTTGATATATATATAGTTGCAAAAGTTATTACAAGTAATAATGTTTTAAAACTTGGTGACTCATGCCTGCATATTATTTACTTGCGTGTAAAGACTTGCCTTCATTTTCATTTTACTTTGCGTAACAAAGTTACTACACGTATAGCTTGCAAACTTTCATATTATTTCGTACGTACTTGAAGTAGTTCCATATTTGTTTTGTTCATATTGTAGTGTGCGTGCAAATAGAAGTTGCACGTTAATACATTAAAGTATTTTGAACCGGTATTTTGTTTTAAAACGTATTTTTTTGCCGTTATTTTTATAACGAAATTTTTACGCCGGTATTATATTTTTTAAGCGTACTGCTTTGATGAAGTTTTTTACGAATAAAAATTACTGTTGTTTTGATTTCAGTAACCGTCAATTTTAAAGTGAATTTTTAAGCGGTTATCCCGCAACACTGATTGATAACCGTTTTTACGGTGTTTTGTGAAGCGCAATTTTCTCGTCGAAATTGCTATAGTTGTTGCTGTTTTAATCACGTGTTTAAAAAAAATCGTTTTAAAATAAAATTGGTTCCAAAAATTTTACAGTTGCGCTTTCAAAAGAATGAGGAAGCGGTTTAAACGCTTCAATAAAATTGAGGACTATAAACCCTCACTTTTACTGATTCGTTTAATTCCGAACTTGTCCGTTTGAGAACATAAAACGTTATTTATATAAAATACACAATTTTGCACTTTCAAGAAACGATGAAGAGATTTAAACGATTTAGCAAAAGTGCGGAGTATGGAACCATACTTTTACTATTTCAGTTAATTCCGGACTAGTTAATTGAAATATTTGCTGTTTGATGATTTTGATGATTTTATTTGGCTTTCGAGCCACTCTGCTGGACCTTCGGGCCATATGATGGACCTTCGGATCAATTACCAGTACTAGACCTTCGGGTCATCTGTTGGACCTTCTGGTCATTTGTTGGACCTTTAGGTCATTTGTTGGACCTTTGGGTTATTCGTTGGGTGCCAAAAATATAGTACTTGGTAGGCTTCGTCCATTTGAGATGCACGTGCGGCGTAGTTAAAACTCGCCATCTACTGGGATCGATCCATCTTTTATGTTGATTTTCTAGTTATCTTGTTTTGATTTCTAGATTTTGTAACTGCTGATTTGTCTAGTTATCTTATTTTGATTTCTAGATTCTGTTTATTGTTGTTTTGAATTCAATTATGAATTTTGAAGTTGATTTTGATTATGTTTAATGGGATTTCTCCCTTTAAATTATGTCGATTACTATGTTGTATAGTCTCAACCGAGGCTATAATTTTGTGTATAGTCTCTCATCCGATATTATAATTTTGTGTATAGTCTCATCCGAGATTATAAATTTTTCGTATTGCTGTTTTGAATTCAATTGGGAATTTAAAAGTTGATTTTGATGGAGTTTAAATTGAGATTTCTTCATTTAAACTATGGTGATTATTATTTTCGCATAGTCTCATTCGAGATTATTGATTTTGATGGAGTTTAAATTGAGATTTCTTTATTTGAACTATGTTGATTATCTATGTTGTATAATCTCATTCGAGATTATGATTATTTTCTTAAGTGTTTTTTATCATACACTTATTTCTGAAGTTTAAATTAGACTAATCCGTTTATTATTTTCTTTAAATAATACTCGGGTCAGACCGAGTTATTCCAAGATAATCGCTATCTCTGATTCAGTTGCAACTTCAGCTTTTGGGATTTCACATCATCATTTGTCTAGACTTCTAGGTGTTTCTTTTTGGCGCATTGACTCTCGTCTCTTGTATGTTGATGATATGTATATGTACATTGGGTTCATGTTAACCATCGATCGTTGTAGCATGTATTCCAGACTTATCTTCCGCTATATATCTGATATTTCTGTTCTGGTCTAATTATACTTATCTGTGTTGTTATTATGAATTGTTCTGGATTTTTCTTAAGCCACCGTAGTTTCGTTTCAGATTTGGATTGAATATATATCTTTGGGAGTAATTCACACAACTCCTATCGATGTAATCAATACTCATCTAAGGCATAACTTATGGATGGTCGCTTCTAACAAGCCTTATTATTCGCAATAGCAGAAGTTATTCCTTATACTAACCTTTATTATTGTGAGCATAGAGGTGGGGCGTCACTCTAATGATCATTGGTTTTGCTTGTCCTATCTTCATGTTAATAACCGTTTTTTACTGATACTGAAACTAATAGCATATCGCTTATGAATGAGTGAACTTTGAAGTTTTTAGTTACAACCGTCCTTTATCTTAATCTAGGGAAAATTCATTAACTACCGGTTTAGGAAAAATTTCGATAATTCATGTATTACTAGTGTATTCGAATTTTTACACTACCGCGTTGGTGTGTAAAATATATTATACTAGTGTGAACCCATGCTTCGCACACGGTTCGAGCGGTCATCATTTCTAATGTCTGATAACATGTTTCAAATGGTACTGCGTATATGCTAAGCACCATTAATGAACCTTAAGTGGCCAAAAAATAACTTAATTGGTGATTTTGCAGTAGTGAGTACATGTATTATTTTCACTTAATCTTATATCAAATATCTTAGGATGTTAGCTGTCCAATTGAGAGGATAGTGCAGTTAGCTTTGAAAATTATTTTGTTTACATAACAAAATGGTTTAAAAACTGAAATATGACGTATTTCAAAGCCTTAACCCAATGAATGTCATAATCATGTAATGTTATTGTACTTACTGCATACAAAGTTATAAGGTACAAAAAAATAGTTAAACTTACTGAATATAATGTGATGCAACGTTGTATCCTGTTAAAAGCTACATCTTCATGTTAAAGAATGAAAGAAGAAAAATGTGGTATTACCTCCTTTTGATAAAATTTGATTAAGTTGAGGGTTTTTACCAACTTTAAGTCCAGTTGTCTTCCGAACAAAAATATGTAGCCAAACAGGTTACCTTCCTTTTTTCATCATAAGCACCAATTTCGAAATAACAGCCAACCTGTAGATGAGTTATGAACATTTAAATTTCATTTAGCAGGAAATCAAAGATGAGCTTAGTTAAGTCATAAAACAAATGCATAGGAAACTTACTCTTTAACTTTTAGATTATTCATATGCAAGCTATTTCTCCAAATAACTCCCTCGTGCTGCAATTGAAAACAAATACATAGTAGATTACACAACGTATACAAACTTCTCACATACAACTAAAATCACAGTAATCACCTTTCAGCCATCAAAACATAAATTAGACTTGTTTTCATTTAATTGATAATTTAGTACCTCGAGGAGAAATAGCAGAAATAAGAATGTCTTTTTAACCGTTCTTTAATAATTCCGAAATAGAGATTTTTTTACTGCAAAAACATAGTTCTTCAGCCTTTTTAAACAGAGAATATCTTCAGTTCATCTTTCATGATATTTCACATGTGATGGTCATACAGCTTATGTTTATATCTCACAAGCTGATACATCATTTAGACACAGACTAATGTAAGGTGTCTCTTTTATTCAAGATTCAAGATATGCCACTTACAATGGTTGTGCAGTTGATGTTACTACACCTCAAGGAGTGCTAACACAGAATACATGGTACAGAACTACATCAACTCAAGCCCATGCCCAATCAGCAGTGCAAATTCGTACATATCCCTGTCTCAAGTCAAATTCAAAAAGGGTCCTCTGAAGTAATGCAAAATTACTACCAACCCTCTATTGCCAGTCAAATCCATCTTCATCCCACTCTACTAGACAAACTCATGTTGGTCCCTTGTTATTGTGCAAAATTATTACCAACCCCTGCTAGTGACATAACTCGTAGCAAACCCAAACGACAGACCAGAATCGGTACTACCTAACTGCACAAGGGTTGCAATATGCCAATTCTCAAGGCTACGCTTTGGCTACAGCAAACTATGTCACCAATGCAAGTAAGCAGTGATGTCACACTAAGTAGAAACAAAAATAACGTGTTAAATTCATTTTCTATGGTGTTTTAAGGACTGTTATATAGGTGAATGCATGTATTCTTGGTTGTGGCGGTTGAAATATTTATTCGTCTCTAGGATCCTCTGTAGAAGTTGTCCTTATCTTGAGATTAGTATATTCAAGATTTTTAGTTTAAAATATAAAAAAATACATAAAGTGTAACGCCCCACTCCGAGACCCACTCTAGTAAAGAGTATTACGGAGTAATACCGTCTACTAGAACGGAGAATAGAGTATAATGGAAGCGACCATGTATAATCAAGCTATAACTAACTACTGAATACGTCGAATAGGTGGTTTTCTTTTCTCAAGTGGTTCGACATATCCAATAGATATTTATAACGAAATTACAATGGCTAAGGAAAATAGGTTCAGAACAAACATAATACTAAATGATAACATCATCATCACAGAACAGTCACATAACAGTCACAGAACATAGGTACAATATATCGTCAATACAGATCCAAATATCAAAAGGTGGGTACAAAGCCACCGCTCACACATATGAGTCAAAAATATATACATAAGAGACTGAATAATCAGAGTATCAAAATAGTGGACAAATATAAAGAGCTATCTATCAGCATAACAGATAATGTCCAAGCGGAAGCACAGAAAGCTAAGTCCAGAGACCTAACCTGAAACAACTCGGTCCGACCCGAGCGCAAAAACACTCGGGTCAGGCTAGCTAAACAATCGGTTAATAAACTGAGATATACATAATAATGCGGTACATAAATAAAACAGTACTTCTCCAAAGAGAAGAGTATTATGGACTACATGAATATAATGACGATCCCTAATCTTCAGTAAACAGTAAAAATCTCCAAAGAGAATATCAACACCAAAGTGTTAAATAAATAAAATCGCCTCATATCATCGGCGTAGCCAAAGCTATATAAAGTTGCCCATAGGCAATAATCCTAAGAGTGACCAGAGTCTGTAATCAATTCCCAAGCAAAGATCGATGCTCCAAAGAGCAATAGGGATATACTGAAAAGTCAACGAAATCGAATACTGAAAAGCAGTGTCCAGAGACACTGTAAATCCACAAGGTAATCGCACTTAAATCGTATGGTTCCATAGAACCAACACCGAATGACGGTTCTCGAATGGATATAAAAATCATCAGATAATACAATTATTGCACGTGCACCGACCAGAGTCGTTATTGCCAAGTACTGTAGAGTTGTGATCGATCACTCGCACAGATGCGGAACACGCGAGACGGCGAGATCCTTCCCAAAAGGATAAAGGCCCAGAGGCACATGCCGAAAAAACTGCTCCATAGAGCAGGTGTCCAGAGACGGTTACCCAGAGGCGTGGTGACCCAGAGGTCCAGTACTGGCCGCCCAGAGGCTAATGTGTCACAAACTTCTTGGAGAGGCTAATGCAAATCCCGGGTTGTCACAGACTTCCCCCCTGAAGAAAATTGCGTCCCCGCAATTCCTTAAGATAGATGTCGTCTATAACGTCAAATCCACAAAAGAAGTGATAGAGATAAAATAGAGAATTCTTACCCGCAGAAGAAGATGGAAGAAAGCCAGGATACCAGCGCTCGATAGATTCTCTGGTCTCCCAAGTGCAGTCCTTAGGATTCAGTGACCATTGAATCTTCACGAGTGGAACCTCTTTGTTGCGAAGGCGTCTAACCTCCGAATCAAGCACACGGAGAGGTTGCTGCTCCAAAGATAAGTCTGGTAAGATCTCTAAATCAGGCCCGACATGCGGCTCAATGATAGAATCAGGATCGCGAACACACTTGCGAAGCTGAGAAACATGGAACACGTCATATATTCCGGAAAAATGAGCAGGTAGAGCCACACGATAAACAACGGGGCCGATGCGTTCCGTAATAGGAAATGGTCCAACATAGCGAGGAGCCAACTTCCCTGTAGAGCTGAAACGCACAACCCTCTTCATGGGAGAAATCCGAATGAAGATAAAATCACCAATGGAGAACTCAAGAGGCTTCCTACGGTTGTCCGCGTAGGATTTTTGGCGGTCCTGTGCCTCTTTCATTCTCTGACGGATAAGAACAATCTTTTTAGAAGATTACCGAACTGAATCTGGACCAAGAATAAGCTTCTCGCCAGATTTTAACCAACAAGCAGGAGAGCGACATGGCCTTCCATATAGAGCCTCGAAAGGTGCCATGCCGATACTAGACTGAAAGCTGTTGTTGTAGGAGAACTCTACAAGCGGTAAGTGATCCTCCCAACTACCTCCAAAATCCAGAATACAACAGCGTAAAAGATCCTCCAAAACACGATTCACCCTCTCAGTCTGACCGTCGGTCTGAGGATTATAAGCAGTCGAGAGATTCAGCTTTGTGCCCAAAGCTGACTGTAGGCACTTCCAGAAGTGACTGGTGAAAATAGTGTCTCGATCACAGACGATAGAGCTAGGAATGCCATGAAGTCGAACGACTTCCTTCACATATAGCTTGGCAAGCTGAGGAACAGTCCGAGTGGACTTAATAGGAATGAAATGAGCTGATTTAGTCAAGCGATCGACGATGACCCAAATAGAAGTATGGCCTGACCTCGATCGAGGCAGACCGTCAATAAAATCCATGGATATCTGATCCCATTTCCATAATGGAATCTCTAGAGGCTGAAGAAGACCAGATGGACGCTGATGCTCGGTCTTGATCTGTTGACAAGTCATGCAACCACTCACATAACTTGCCACATCTCTCTTCAAACCCTCCCAATAATATAGCCGGCACATATCGGCATACATCTTACTCGAACCGGGATGTATAGTGTACTTTGTGCGATGGCGCTCGTCCAGAATGTCACGCCTATGTGATAAATCAGATGGTACAACAATACGCTTCTTCCTACGAAGACACCGATGAAAATCAAGAGAATAATCCAGCAATGTCTCATCACTGGATCCCAACTCGAGAAGGTGAATGAGATGCAATAAGTCTGGATCCTGCCGCTAAGCATGGGCAATGCGATCCAATAAGATAGGACGAGCTTCTAAGCTGGATAATAAGACAGAAGCATCAGAAGATGGAGCTCGATCTCTAATATCACATAAAGATAGAGTCTCAAGAACATTCCACTCAACAATCATCATAGAAACAACTGCCGAGTGTTTGCAACTGAGCACATCTGCAACAGGATTCCCCTTGCCAGGGGTATACTGAATATCTAAATCATATGAGGCGAGAAACTCAAGCCATCGCTACTGCCTCATGTTGAGATCTCTCTGGCTGAAAAGATACTTCAGCGACTTGTGATCGGTGTAAAGAATGAAGCGTTCGCCTAATAGAAAGTGACGCCACGTCTTTAAAGCAAAGACGATAGCTGCTAACTCAAGATCATGAGTAGGATAGCGAACCTCATTCGGACGCAGTTGCCTGGAAGCATAAGCAACTACCCGATCCTTCTGCAAAAGCACAGCACCGAGCCCGCTACCACAAGCATCGGTGTAAACAACAAGATCATGGTTACTCTCTGGAATCACTAGAATCGGAGCATGAGTGAGAAGTTCCTTCAGTCGCTGAAAGGAAGCTTCACACTTATCAGACCAAATAAAGCGAACACCATTACGAGTCAGCGTCGTAAGGGGAAGTGCAACTCGAGAGAAATACTTGATAAACCGACGGTAATAACTCACCAGACCAAGGAAACTGCGAATATCATGAACGTTCTCGGGCTGCTTCCAATTCTGAATAGCTTCGATCTTGGCAGGATCGACAGAAATACCCTCAGATGATACAATATGGCCCAAGAACTTGACCTTGCTCTCCCAAAAATGGCACTTGGAGAGCTTGGCCTTAAGCTGATGCTGACGAAGAGTATCCAAGACGATCCGCAAATGATGAGCATGCTCTGCCTCGGATCTAGAATAAATAAGGATATCGTCGATGAAAACCAGAACGAATCTATCGATGTATTCCCGGAACACTCGATTCATAAGATCGACGAAGAAAGCCGGTGCGTTCGTCAAGCCGAATGGCATGACCAACCACTCAAAAGAACCATAACAAGTGCGGAAAGCGGTAAGAGGAATGCTATCTTTCGCAAGCCAGAGCTGATGAAATCCGGTGGCAAGGTCGAGCTGGGAAAAGACCTTCGCACCGCTCAACTGATCAAACATATCGTCTATCCGTGGCAATAGATAACGATTTCTGATGGTCAACTCATTAAGCTTGCGATAGTCAATGCAAAGCCTAAGAGAGCCATCGGGCTTCTTAACGAAGACAACAGCAGCATCCCATGGCGAAGAACTGGACCGAATGAACTGCTTCGCCTTAAGCTCTACTAACTGCTTCCTGAGTTCCTCATTCTCTTTAGTAGACATCCTCGTGGGAGGACGCCCAACTGGGTGGGAGCCTGGAATGAGATCGATGCGGAACTCAATGGCCCGCTTTGGCGGCAGGCCAGATATTGGCTCGAATATATCGGGGAAATCTCGAATAACAGGAATACGAGATATGTCCAAATCCTCATCTCGTGAATCAAGAGAAAATAAAGTAATATCAGAAATCCCAACATCCTGAAGAGAAATAGCTAACGGAGCGGACGAGTCAGGATGACGAAGAAATAATATCCGCTCCGAACAAATGATTTTGGCATCGTACTGAGCGAGCCAATCCATGCCAAGAATCATGTCAAAGCCCAAATACTCCATAACGTGCAGATTCACACGGAAAGAAATCCACAAAGATCAATATCCATATCCTCACAAAGCAAGCTAAGGGTCGTGGATCCACCAATGGGATTCACAATTCTTAGTGAAGAAACCAAACAAGTAACATTCAAAGATAAAGTATCAACTAGTTCCTTTGATACGAATGAGTGAGAGGCATCCGTATCAAAGAGAACTCTACAAGATCTACCATGAAATAAAATAGAACCTTCGAGAACGGAAGGATGCGTACCTCGAGGCTGAGCTGAAGATGTAGGAGCCTTGGCAGCATTAAGCTTGCCAGGCTTGGCACTAGCTGGAGCAATAGGACAAGTGGAGATCCTGTGTCCCTCCTTCTTGCAGAAGGTGCAATAGAGAGGTTTGGGACACTCTCGAATAAAGTGATCTGGAGAACCACAGTTGAAGCATTTCTTCGGAGGACGTGTCCCACTAGGCTGAGCAGGAGTCTGGGGCTGAGAACGAGGCTGAGTCTGAAAAGTAGAACTGTCAGTCTTCTTCTTCTTGTTCCAAGGCTTGGTCTTCTGAAATGGACCCCGCTTCTGATTGGTGTTTTTGGAACCCTCACCATCCCCATCACTGTCTCTCTTACGGTCAACTGCTTCAAGGTGAAGCGCTACGTCAACTAGCTCATCAAAAGGGAGCTTAAGCTGGAGCATAAGCTGTTTCTTCAAATCTTTCTTCAGGCCTTCTACAAACTTGAGATTCTTCTTATAAGGAGTGCTAAAGAACTCGAGACCATACTTGGACAGGGCCTCGAAAGATGATGAATAGTCAACAACAGAGGTCTTTCCTTGCTTAAGGTCAATAAAGCGGCGTGCAAGGGCTATCTTCTCGGACTCGGGGACAAACTTGAGCAAGAAGCGCTCTCGGAACTGATCCCAAGTGAGAGTGGCCTCATCGGTCTCAGAAATAAGGAGCTCGTACCAATCCAAGGCACGGCCCTCAAGATAGCTAGAAGCAACAAGAACTCTGTCATGGTCAGGAAGGGTCATGCGAATGAAATTACGCTTGCAAACTCTGATCCAAGCCTGGACCTCAAGAACAGTCTCGGAGCCATTGAACGGCTTTTCTCCAAGGTGAATAAAGTCGCTGCAGAGGTGCGCAAAAGCAGACTTGCGCGGTGCATCAGAAACTGGTGTAGGAGACTGAGAGTGCGACTGAGAGTTACGAACCAGCTCCATGATTTGGTCCGTGGTCATGTATACACCCTCTGGGTGAGGGTTGCTGGACTGTCCAGCATCAGCAGAACGGAGGTTCCTACCTCTACCAGCCATACTGAAAGATAAGGTAAGATTTAGTTAAGCACGATTCAAAGATAGATAATTCATTAAGGAATATTACGGAATATAATAGATTCCTAAACATATTCCTAACTTATTTATCTAAAGGTGGATATGTTCAATTTGGATCGCATTATAACGTATTATACTACGTGTCTATTCTGTGTTTGTTATGCTTAATTCTGAACCTTAGCTCTGATACCAAGATGTAACGCCCCACTCCGAGACCCACTCTAGTAAAGAGTATTACGGAGTAATACCGTCTACTAGAACGAAGAATTGAGTATAATGGAAGCGACCATGTGTAATCAAGCTATAACTAACTACTGAATACGTCGAATAGGTGGTTTTCTTTTCTCAAGTGGTTCGACATATCCAATAGATATTTATAACGAAATTACAATGGCTAAGGAAAATAGGTTCAGAACAAACATAATACTAAATGATAACATCATCATCACAGAACAGTCACATAACAGTCACAGAACATAGGTACAATATATCGTCAATACAGATCCAAATATCAAAAGGTGGGTACAAAGCCACCGCTCACACATGTGAGTCAAAAATATATACATAAGAGACTGAATAATCAGAGTATCAAAATAGTGGACAAATATAAAGAGCTATCTATCAGCATAGCAGATAATGTCCAAGCGGAAGCACAGAAAGCTAAGTCCAGAGACCTAACCTGAAACAACTCGGTCTGACCCGAGCGCAAAAACACTCGGGTCAGGCTAGCTAAACAATCAGTTAATAAACTGAGATATACATAATAATGCGGTACATAAATAAAACAGTACTTCTCCAAAGAGAAGAGTATTATGGACTACATGAATATAATGACGATCCCTAATCATCAATAAACAGTAAAAATCTCCAAAGAGAATATCAACACCAAAGTGTTAAATAAATAAAATCGCCTCATATCATCGGCGTAGCCAAAGCTATATAAAGTTGCCCATAGGCAATAATCCCAAGAGTGACCAGAGTTTGTAATCAATGCCCAAGCAAAGATCGATGCTCCAAAAAGCAATAGGGATATACTGAAAAGTCAATGAAATCGAATACTGAAAAGCAGTGTCCAGAGACACTGTAAATCCACATGGTAATCGCACTTACATCGTATGGTTCCATAGAACCAACATCGAATGGCGGTTCTCGAATGGATATAAAAATCATCAGATAATACAAGTATTGCATGTGCACCGACCAGAGTCGTTATTGCCAAGTACTGTAGAGTTGTGATCGATCACTCGCACAGATGCGGAACACGCGAGACGGCGAGATCCTTCCCAGAAGGATAAAGGCCCAGAGGCACATGCCGAAAAAACTGCTCCATAGAGAAGGTGTTCAGAGACGGTTGCCCAGAGGCGTGGTGACCCATAGGTCCAGTACTGGCCGCCCAGAGGCTAATGTGTCACAAACTTCTTGGAGAGGAACCCGTAAAGTGTTAACAATGAGTCTCATACCCCACGTTCGCACTAAACGGTTTACTAACCAATAGCAAGCTCACACTCCAAACAATAAAAAAACTCCACCTCGTATCGTCGGTAAACTAGACCCAAAGGTCAAAACGATCAATCGAATAGGTCGGGGATTAACCGGAAAGAAAATACACATGGTACCATGGGCCGGAGATTTCCTAACCGTTTAAGCACCTTTCCACTTCGCTCGACGTGCTAAAAGTGAGTGTGTGAGATTTTTATTATAGAAAATAATGGTGCGAAACGTATTTATAATTGATCTTGAAATCACTTTAAAACGGCTTTTGAAAACTCTCCTATTATGGAGTAATTAATTTAATAATTAAAAATAATATTATATAATAATTTCGAAAGCCATTTAGGAGTTAAAAATCCTTTTAAAATAGTTCATAAAAACCCGTGTACGAAATCCAAAGACAAATCTCAAAGAAATCGATAAATCAGAAAATCACTGAAAACCAATATTCGCGTTGGAAAATATTCTGAGTGGTTGTGAACCAAAGTTCGACAATTTTTGATTAGCAATTGAAGCCCAAAGGTTCATTGCAGAAACAATCAAATTGAAGTGGTTGCACCAAAATGGTACAACCCGGATTCGGTTGCACCAAAAATGGTGTAACCGATGGGTCGGAACCCGGCTGCACCAAGTGGGTGCAGCCCATTTTAATTTTTTTTTTCATAAGCCCCAGCCTGCATGGGCTGGGGAAAACAGCAAGCCCCCAGCTCGCGCGGGCTGGGGAGCAATCACAAGCCCCTAGCCCGCGCGGGCTGGGGAGCATTCATAAACCCCAGCCCGCTTGGGCAACAACCTGGGTGCAACCCAGGCCTGTCCTGGTGCATTCAGAGCCCTGTTTCAACCTGTTTCAGGCTGAAACATTCCAGCAAGCAGAAATTCCTTGTTTTAGTGATTTTAGGGTGTTTTTTTTCATGTTTTTGGCATCAAATTTCACCAATAACAATCACTAACTAGCATATATTGATTACTACACTATATTAAGGAGACAAAGGGCCAAAGCTTAGCATTACCTTATGAAGCAATATCACAAACACCTTATGTGCACACCCAAAATGAAAGCAAAGATGATCAAAGAGCTATGATTCACATGTTACAAAATAAAACATGTGTTACTAAATGATTACTGAAATCAAAAGAGGATTAAACACATATTAGAAGAGGTTTTTAGCAATATACCTCTCTAGAAAGCAACAAAGATCACTATAGCATCAACCCAAATTAGCAAAAGATGATTAGGAGGCTATAAGATCAACAAAACACATAAAACATGTGTTACCAAATAAATTTCAGAAATTAGAAAGATATAAAAATGGATTTGAGGTGGGTATTTGCATTACCTTTGCATAGAATGACTTGCATAAGCTAAAACTAGAAGGAGATGAAGATGGAGGCCATTTTTTGTTAAGAAAGCTTTAGGAAATGATTAGGGTTTTGATTAGAGATGAATGAATGAGGTTAGCAGAGTTTGAGATAATTTATAGAGGAGGTTTTAGGGTGGGTTATTGGGTTAAGTTTTGTGACCCAATAAGAAGAGGGTTATTTACATGTTTCCAAAAATTAGTCTAAGTGTTCATGTATGTCTATAAAACTCATTTTTTTACCCAAACCCATTTTAAAATCTCTCCTAAAATATTTAACTTTTCAAAATAACATTTTATCCTCATTTTAAAATCCCATATTTTCCATTTAATTAAAATAGCCTTTTTCAAATAAATTTTGTTATTCCAAATCCTTTTACGCTTCATTAAAATAAATAAAAATCCTAACTTTTATTTATTAATTGGTGATGCAAATCCCGGGTTGTTACATAAAGACACAATGCTTTAATATCCATGTGTTTTTAATATCACATAAATACCTAAAATTAGTCAATTCGAAATAACTATTCATTTGGTTAGACAATAAAAAATAACGTCGTCATTTCAATCCGTATACTCAGGAACATCGGATACACATATTCAATACACAAAATATTTTATCCACCGTGCATTAAATTGATTGAAAATTCTAGTTCGACAAATTTAGTTAGAGGTAACTTCTTCAAACATTGATTTTGTTGTAACAAAAAGATAAACGGCTGATAAATGAAGATGTTTGTGAAACATTGAATACAGTATTAAACAATACTTGAATTAAACAAACCAAATATATTATTTAATAGCATGTTATGTAAACATCATTAGGAACATGCTACATAAACTACCCAAAAAAGAAGCAAAACTGTCTTTCAATATACAATGAGAAAGTGAAAAATATTAAGCGTCTTACTTTTCTATTCCTTTTTGGCAAAAGATCATGTTCTTACTTGATTAATCGTTGCTCACATGTCCAACTGAAGCATCCTGTTCAAACATGGCATGATCTTGCCCAATGTTGTTTGAAATTAAAAATATACCGATTTAAGTAAGAGAGGGTTTAACTGTAAATAAAGCCTATCGCATAAAATGCAAAATTATAATGGATAAATTGTAATGAAAAAACTACAATATGGAAAAAGTCAAAAAAAGCATAATTTCAAATTATACAAAAAGTGACTTACTTTTTAATAACATGAGTCACCATACAAAGAAGGTTATACAGTTTTTTTGGTTTAGTAAGAGTTTATAACATAATTATTACTTAGGAGAGTAATTTCTATAACCATGCTTAAGCTTAAAAGTGAGAAAATTGTACATTAGTAGTCATAAAAATCAATCCAAATAACTCTACTTATCTCATATTTAAACATAAAATTTTCAATGATGTAGTATCATAGGGACTACATGTTTTACGTGTTTACATAAGATTATTTCTTGGGTAGAAAGTGAATGTAAATCACATATGGTGTTGACCTGATTTCCTTGTTTTCTCCAAAAGAAATGCGGATAAAATAGTGTAGTGATAGTCCACATAAACCCTTAAACAAAACAAAAATAACTAAATTTGGACCATGTAAGAAATTGTACATAAAGAGTTAAAAGAATAATTAATTGATTTTCTTATTTATTATTATTATTTAAAAAACAGTAATAGATAAAATTAACACCTAAACTTCAAGGATTACAAACCCGTTTTAGAATTTTTCCCATAAGAAAAACAAATGGTGTTAGCATCGTTGCAGTGTAGACATAAGATCACATAATTAGTGCAGATATAAAGGTTGAATTGTGTCAAAAAATGGTAGAATAATTAGTACTTCATATAATGTGGAAAATAAAAATTACTTGAACGTAATTGTTTATCCACGCATTAAACTTTCAGTTAAGGGATAGAAATATTAGATTCGTATAGTTTAGAATTAATACATGATTGTACCTTAATTTTTTGTAAGTTATAAACCCAATCAAGGTAAATAAAATTTGTGATATTTTTTTGTGATAACTAATTGCCTTTATCAAGCATTTTTTATCCGCTAAATGGTTAAAAAAAGAAATTTTCATAATGGTTATGTTAATGTAATTAATAATTGTGTCAGTGTTCATTTGGAAGCAATTTCAAACAATTCCTAGAGTTGGAAAGAAAATTTGTAACGGGTTGAATACCACAGTCTTTTAATGGAATAGTCAAATTAGAATATAGTATCTCACAAAATTATAGAGAATCAAATCCACTATGATTAATTTGATAACTCCCTCGTCCTCTTATAGTTTGTTTTAACATATTTTTGTGTAAAATATATTTGAATAAAGCCTGCATTCGAAGAAAAAACTTCAATATACCGTAAAAATTGATTAGCGTCTTTAATTTTAGCAAAGAAATAATCATGAATGTGCATTAGTTCAAAGTTTAGGCAGATAAATGAATTACCTACCTAATCTTCTCCACAAATCTCTAAGAAACCATCATTTTCAACATTTTTTTTTTACTTAAATGTAACTTCATAAAGACCTTTCCTTGCCCAAGGGGATTTGGTATATAAAAAAATGTACTTCAGTATAGTGAAGTCTGATTATAAGCACATTAGTTAACATCTAAATTATGTTATGGTTAAGTTAGCTGACAAAACAAATGTAAATTATGTTTAATAGAGCTAATTGAAAAACAGTTAAAAATTCATTAATTCACGAAAAAAGGATCGTCGATTCCAGTATTACTGAAATATGTTCTTATTCTTAAGGTAAAATTAAGATATTATTTCCTTACGAAAACAAAATAGTAGTTAATTAAGGTAAATTCGAACCCACGCTAACAAAGGAAGTTGAAAAAGCAACACTACATTGTAATATTCATGTGTAACTCAACGTTTGTTAATAACCGTCTCCTAATCATTAGATTTATGAAAGCATTAGATTTCCAAATAGAGTGCGAAACATTTATGATGACCTTATGTTGATCAAAATTAAAGGCGGTTATGATAATATATTTAGTTTAAAAAAGAGAAAATCACAAAAAAAATGCGAAGGATGGTTGGTTTCTATAGGCTATCTATCATCGGCATTTGCGTGTGCGCTATTGTAGATAGTACAAACAAAGCAATATTTACTATCTAACGGCACATGTGTAGCCAAAAATTGAAAACAAAAGGTAATCATATAATTTAGAACCTCTGCTTTTTACTTTTTTATTGTTATTGTCATATTATCTAGCTGTGTTTAAAATTTATAGTTCTTATATTTTTGACTTTGAGCATGTACCAAAGTACAACGGAATATACTACAACGTTTTAGGCTGCATATACATGATTAGAAAGTGTGATTAATATAGTATTACACTATTTTTAACCACGTGAGTGAATAGCATCAGAAAACATTATCATAAATGAAAACAACAGCTAAATATCCACATGACTATGTTTCGTACAGGTGAACTACTGTAAAAAAAAGGAATAGAATTCGGTTTTCCAAATAAAAACCGAAATCGGTAACCCAATAATCATAGGTTGGTTAGTGATATATTTTCAGATTTTAGTCATATGAAGATGAAACTGTATAATTGATGATTGAATTTATTTGATTTGTTTATTTGTTGAACACCAATGGAAAATGTTTATCAATTAATATGCTTAAGTAATCTTGAAGCACATATGGCATAGCAATTTTTTTAGAGAATAATGGATTTACTCAAAAAAATTAACATTATATGCCAACTATTCCTTACCTTTTATCAGTATACAATTGGATTTGAGTTTGGATAGCTATAAAATATAATGTCATAGGATTTGAGTTTGGATTTTATTGAAACTTATAAGTAAAATTGAGTTTAAGAGAAAACGTAAAGTGGCGTTTGGTTTGTTATTTTTAGTTTTGGGTTTTCGTCTATATAAAAATACACACATTACATGTATATTGTCAAAAATGATCAATTTAGAAAACAAAATTAACGTACAGATTAGAATTTTTTTTTCATCTTCCATGTTTTGAGAAATAACACAATCACAAAAAACAATTTATTCTTCCACTGTACATCTTTCCCTCCGTCCTCTCTTCCGTCTTTCTTTCATCCCATCTGCCATCACTCAACCCTTCTCATATTTGGTATGCATATTGAAAATCGAAAATTCAAAATTCATTTTTAGACCACACTTCCTAAAGTTTTTAGGTAAACTAAGTGATCCCAAAATGTATTAGGCATAATAAGGCTAAAAAGATTCAAATATGGTGCTTGAGAATAAAACTAATCATGGAAACTGGAATTATCTAACTATACAGTAGATATAAACGTGGTTAGTTCTAATTGGAGAGTATATTAAATCCGATAGAGTAAAGTATTTAAGAGTGTAATAAATTAGGTAAAAAAAAGAAAAATCATGAGTGATATTCATACATGCTCTACATTGAAAATCATGTTGTTAGACCTTTAATGATGTCCACTCATATGGTCATTTCTTATGTGATAACACAGTTGTCTATTGTATATAAAACGGTTTCCTATTATTCCATAAAGGCACATACAGATCTACAGTTGTACGTACAGTCCAAAAGATTAATTATACAGAATCGTCTTAATGACCTACCATGTGTATTGCATACATGTAGGATTAAACAATGTTGATTAGGATTTAATTATAACGTCTTTGTTCACATTACAGACGAACTAATAGGAAAAAATGTATCCAAATTATAAAGATACGTCAATTACATATATAGCATTTATTTTTGATAATCCATAGTTCAACTAATAAAAAGATCAAACTCAACGCATGAGGTTCCCGAATGATAGCGGACACTTGAAAAGCTGATAATGTATACAATTGATAGAATATATTTCACATATATTTTAGGCGTTAGAATATTTCCTGATATTACATGCATTTATTCTCCGATTTGACTTACTCTTTATTTGGGAAATATTTATTTAGTTACCTTTCTTTTAGCAAATTAGTTGATTTGACGATATCTTTATTTAGGAAGTATTTATTTAGTTACCTTTGTTTTAGCAAATCAATTGGCTAATTTGTAGCCTATCTTAACTCTTGTAAACCATATATATATGATTGAAAGTGAAATACAATGGCAAGCAAATTGATTTCTAAATAGATTTCTTTCATGGTATCAGAGTTATTCTCCTCACCCTAGCCTCACCTATCTTCTTCTCTGTTCTTCTTCTTCTATCTTTAATTCTTTTCCATGGCAGACTCATCCAAGTTTCATCCCGCACTCACCATCACTAATGTTAAATCTCTTATTCCCATAACATTAGACAATGAGCAAGCCATATATCATTCTTAGGCTATTCTATTTACCAATCTTGTTAGAGTTCATGATCTTTACGATCACATGGTTCCACCAACGGAGGAGAAGGTTATGGCTGCCTATGTCCAGGCTAAGTCCGCTAATCCAGCACTTTGGAGGCGTTTGGTTGTCGTTGTCTTACAATGGATTTACAGCACCATTTCTTTCGATCTTCTCCTCGCTATTCTCAAACGTAATGACACGGCAGAGGGGGGCATTTGAAGCTTTTTTTAGGACAACAAAGCCTCTTGGGCTACCCATATCGAGGAGGACTTTACAAATGCTGCTTTTGAGGCTTTCAGCTCGATCGACAATTATTGTAATTATCTACAACCTTTGGCGGATAGGTTGGCTGATGTTGATGCTCCGGTGAAAAATGGTCGTCTGGTTTACATCTCACCGGGTCCTTACCAGAAGCATATAGTGGTACGATGGACTATATACAAAATCAAGAGCCTTTGCCATCCTTTGAGAGTTGTCGTTCAAGGTTGAAAATGGCTGAGCGTACTACCAAGGCTCGTCAAGCTCGTGAAACTGGTGGTTCTGGAAGTCGATCCAGTGGTGTTGCCATGGTTGCCACTGATTCATCTACAAGCAACAAACGCAACAAAGATAATAAAGGGAGGAACAATTTCAAAAATAATGGAAAGAAAAAGGTCCACCAAAGTACTAACGGGTCCAGTCCTAGTCAGCCGCCATATCAGCAGCACCCGTGGCAGCCACGTCAGCAGGCCCCACCACCACAGTGGCAGCAGCCAGGTTGGGGAGGGTGGACTATTTCTCCTTGCCCATTTCCCGCATACTCTTGGCAGCCAAGGCCCAATCCAACGGTCCAACGTTCCTCCTCTTCTGGATCAGACTTACTTGGGTCCAGACCTCAAGCTTTCAATGCAGTTGGTCCTCCTGCTCCTGGCTACATGTCCACCGACATTGAGGCCGCTATGCATGCTTTTTCGTTCTCTCAACCAAATGGAAACTACTACATGGATACTGGTGCTACATCTCACATGACAGCGGATGCAGGTATTCTCTCTTCTTATTTCAATTCAAGCAATAAGCATCATAACATTGTCGTTGGTAGTGGTCATTTAATTCCAATTATTGGTCATGGTCACACTACATTGCCTCCACCTTATCCACCATTTAACCTAAACAATGTGTTACATGCTCCTAGGCTCATTAAAAATCTGGTCTTTGTTTGTAAATTCACCACAGATAATATGATTTCTATCTCTTTTGACCCTTTTGGTTTCACTGTTAATGACTTACAGACCGGGAACAGACTAATGAGATGTGATAGCACTGAGGGCTTATATCCACTTTTCTCCGACTATCAAGCCATTTCTTCCAACAATCATTCTGCTTTTACTGCTTTGCCTTTGAATATTTGGCACAATCGTTTAGGTCATCCTGGCGATGCTATTCTTAAGTCTCTTTGTTGTAAAAAATTTATTGATTATAATAAGGTTTGTAAAACTTTTTGTTCTTCTTGTCCTCTTGGAAAACATTCTAAGCTACCTTTTTATGATTCAGTGTCATATACTTTTCTTCCTTTTGATATTATTCATAGTGATCTTTGGACTTCTCCTATTGTTAGTACTTTCGGCCATTGTTATTATGTACTTTTTCTTGATAACTATAGCAAATTTTTGTGGACCTTTCCTATTGCAAAAAAATCTTAGGTCAAACAACTTTTCTTAGCGTTTCATGCTTTAGTCAAGACACAATTTGAACGTAATATTAAGACTTTTCAGTGTGACAATGGTACGGAATACATTAATGGCACTTTTAAGGATTTTTTTGAGAAATATGGTATGCTTTTCCGTCTCTCATGTCCTTATACATCTCCTCAAAACGGGAAGGCCGAAAGACACATAAAAACCATAAATAATATCATCCGGACTATTCTTGCTCATGCATCTATGCCACTCTCCTTTTGGCATCATGCTCTCTCCATGGCTACATATCTTCTCAATATCCTTCCTTCCAAGGTATTGAATTACCAATCTCCCGCTCAAATCCTCTATCCAAGTGATCCGGATTACTCAGGTTCGCGTGTTTTTGGTTTCTTATGTTTCCCATTATTCCCCTCTTCTACTATTCATAAATTACAAGAAAGGTCGACTCCTTGTGCTTATTTAGGTCCGGCTCCTAATCATCGTGGCTCCAAATGCTATGACATGTCTAGTTGTAAAATCATAATTTGTCTTCATGTTCGTTTTATTGAAACAGAATTTCCATTCTTCAAACTCCACAAAACAAAACCTTCGAATTATGATTTTTTGAATGGCAATATTAATCCTCAATTAATACATCATTTATCTCAAAATACCACACCACAAAATATGCAGCTTGACCCAACAACACTGCCCAACGACTCGTCCTCTCTTCCTCAATCTAGGTCACAGTCTCACATAGGCCCGGATTCCACACCTCCCACTGCTATCCACAATCGGTCCTCTATTTCCTCCTCTGACCCATCCTCTCTTCCCCACAGTCCAACCCCTTCTATGACCTCCCCCACTTTGACCATTCCTCACACCACCCCAATGCCATCCAACCCCCTTTCAACCGGCATGACCACTCGTGCATAAAATGGAATTTTTAAACCCAACCCCAAATACTCTTCTAATTACCATACTACCACCACTACATATATTTCTCATGTTCCAAAAAATTCTGCTAGTGCGCTTAGTGGCCATAATTGGAAAAGTGCAATGTTGGATGAATTTAGTGCTTTAATTGACAATAAGACTTGGGAATTAGTGCCTAGGCCACCTAATGTTAATGTTATTCGGTCTATGTGGATTTTTCGTCATAAATATAAGTCTGACGGCTCTTTTGAGCATTATAAAGCTCGTCTTGTAGGTAATGGAAATACACAGCAACAAGGCATTGATTGTGATGAAACGTTTAGCCCCATGGTTAAACCGGTCACCATTAGAGAGGTTCTTAGCATTGCTCTTTCTACTTGGCCCATTCATCAAATGGATGTCAAGAATGCTTTCTTGCATGGTCATCTCAATGAAGCAGTTTATATGCATCAACCCATGGGTTTTCGTAACAAAAATTATCCGAATCATGTTTTCCTTTTGAAGAAATCTTTGTACGGATTAAAACAGGCTCCTCGATCTTGCTACCAAAGATTTGCTGATTTTGTTGCCACCATTGGGTTCTCTCATAGTACATCAGATCACTCTTTATTCATCTACAAGAATGGTTCTGATATTGCTTATATTCTGTTATAAATGGATGACATTATACTTACAGCTTCTTCTGATCGTCTTCGTAAGTATATTATGACTCTCCTAGCTTCTGAATTTGCTATGAAGGATCTAGGTCCTTTGAGTTTCTTTTTGGGTATTGTTGTCACTCGTCATGCCCATGGTCTTTTCTTATCTCAGACACAGCGTGCTGCAAAATTTATTGAACGTGCCGGAATGTCTAACTGCAGCTCGTGTCCTACTCCTGTTGACACTGAGTCCAAACTAAGTGCCACCGCAGACACTCCTTATGATGATCCGACTAAGTATCGTAGTTTTGCAGGTGCTCTTCAGTATCTTACATTCACTCGGCCAGACATTTCCTATGCCGTGCAGCAGATCTGCCTTCATATGCATGCCCCGACTAATAAGCATATGAAAGCTCTTAAGCGTATCATACGCTATCTCTAGGGTACCCTTTATTTTGGTCTCCACTTGTACAAATCCAATATTAATCGTATTATCTCATATGCAGATGTAGATTGGGGTGGTTGTCCTGACACCCGTCGTTCTACTTCTGGTTATTGTGAATTCCTTGGAGATAATTTGATTTCTTAGTCTTTGAAACGACAACCTACTCTTTCCCGTAGTAGTGCTGAAGCGGAGTATAGGGGTGTTGCTAATGTTGTTTCTATTTCGTGTTGGATCAGAAATTTGCTTCTAGAGTTGCATTGTCCTATTCAAAAGGCTACTCTAGTTTATTGTGATAATGTGAGTGCTATACACTTATCTGGCAATCCTGTTCAGCATCAACGCACTAAACACATTGAGATGGATATTTATTTCGTCCGCGAGAAAGTAGCTCGTGTTGAAGTGCATGTGCTTCATGTACCGTCCCGTTACCAAATTGCTGATATTTTTACAAAAGGGCTTCCGCGTGTATTATTTAATGATTTCAGGGACAGTCTAAGCATACGAGAACCTCCCACTTCGACTGAGGGGGTGTGATAGAATATATTTTACATATATTCTAGGCGTTAGAATATTTTCTAATATTACATGCATTTATTCTGTGATATTTCCTGCATTTATTCTCTGATTTGACTTACTCTTTATTTGTGAAATATTTATTTAGTTACCTTTCTTTTTGCAAATCAGTTGATTTGACAATATCTTTATTTAGAAAGTATTTATTTAGTTACCTTTGTTTTAGCAAATCAATTGGCTAATTTGTAGCCTATCTTAACTCTTGTAAACCATATATATATATGATTGAAAGTGGAATACGATGGCAAGCAAATTGATTTCTAAATAGATTTCTTTCAGCAACATTTCATTGCATTGCAAAATTAGATTTTATCTTTAATAGAGAATATTTTAACAAATAAATGATTTATTAGTGGCTGAATGTTTTATTCTTCAATAAAAGTGAACACCGAAAAGCGTTCTCAACTTTCATCGACTTGGAGCATGGGCTTAAATAATTGTACTAAAAATAAGTACCACTGGCAATATATAGATCAAAATTTGCATGTTTCATTGACAAAATTCTCTGTCCAAAAATCGAATATTATAATATATTTATGACCGTTGTTTAAAAGGCACAGAACATATCATTGCGCATTTAACATAGAGAAATGATTATCTAAGTTATGCTAGGCAAATTCTATTTTACCACAGATAATCACTTAGTAGCCCCTAAAATAAATAAAATTTTAATGACTAAAATACCCTTAAAAAGCTGCGTACTTGCTTTCTTCTCTATTCAATTATCTTTTTAAGTCGGTTTCTTACTGTCTAAACCACCGCCTATTCAAAACCCTAATTTCTAAATAGTGAAGAAAATATTTAATTTTTCACTACTAAGTTATTTTTTGGGGTTACAGACTTTTTTAATGTACTTCTGGGTTTCTAAATCAATGAAGAAAAAATTCAATTTTTCACTGCAAAGTTATTTTTTGGTTTATAGACTTTACTAAGAAAAAAATTTAACTTTTCACTACTAAGTTTCTAAATCAGTAAAGAAAAAATTGTAACCATAGTTTCGAAATAAACAAAGAAAAAATTCAATTTTTCAGGTTTTGCATGATGGAAATGGTAGTTCTGAAAATGGTAGGGAACCACTAAGTTATTTTTTGGGTTTACCGACTTTTGTAATTTTTGAGGGGCTACTAAGTAAATACTTCGATTGAAATAGAAATTTCCTATAAGGAATTTGAATCATAGATAAACTTGAAATGTATATATGTATATAAAATGAAAGCACAACTACCTCTGCTTAGGAAGTCATTTTGTTGTATTTCAACAGTACCAATAAGTTATGATAATCAGCGAAAAAATGATATAAATGTCTAACATACAACAAAATCCTAGGAATGCAGTATACAATTAAAATAAATGGGGCACACAGCAAAATAATAATTACATAGAAGAGTACACATAAATTAGTGATGTATACTCTTGATTGGGAAAAGCGTGAGGCAATCTTTAAGTTATGGAGTTCAAATATCTTGAAAATCTCATCATCTTTAGCAGTCGGTGCTATCAGGCTATCAGCTTGACCTATTAAAAGCATATTTGTTTTAGCATTGATAAAACATAATGCACAGATCTACATTCACTATAGAATAGTTCTCCTGTAATAAGACGTGTGAAGAGTGAATTAATAATTATATATACATTACCGATCCCATATTTATGTGCAACCAAATATTGAGCGGAACAACTTGGACTACTATTTTCATTTTAATATCCCACATATGTAAATATCTATCATCACCGAGGCAAACATGAGTATTCTTCATATGCCAAGCAACATCTTCCACTGCACTCTCATGTGCCTAAAACAAATAATTTATGAAGTTGGTTTGAGTCCATTTGTGATTATTTCAAATTACAATAAGCTAGTACAACCATAAAAAAATTAGGATCCATTTGGTTTTGGTGTTTTCCAGTTTCAACGTATATTACAAAATATGAAGAAAGCGAAGAAGAAAATATAAAATTCTTAGCGATTACAATGATGGATGGACATCGAATATTATAAATCATTTTTCGTGCTTTCGTTTTTTTGGAACATGTAAAAAAAACTTGTCTTTCATTTTTTGGGACATAACAAAAGCACGGAGAACAATCCATTTTCACCATCATCCGTCCATCGTCATATTGGTTAAAAAAATTAGACCATTTCTTCTACTTTTTTCTATTTTACAATACACATCGAAAACGAAAAATGTGAAACTTAAAATGAAACCAAACAGACCCTTAAATTTTTGTTAGTCGGCTTTAACTTATCGCATTGGTTTATATGTATAAACCAAGCTTCGAGTACTCGGTTTTGGTCATTTGAATTTTCCTTAATTTTGGACGATTTCGGAAATTTTGAAAGTTCGGTTTCGATCTCAATTTTGATTTTCAATTGTTAATAAAAATGTAATGATGATCATTTAATTTATGAAATGTCGGTTTCCATCTCAATTTCATGAAATCCATTGGAGAAGCCATATGAAATCCATTGGAGAAGCTAAACAAGGATCTTGCTCTTTGAGCTTCTAGTGTTGAAAGCAGGAGTACATTAAGGGCCACATATCCATGATATACCACCAAAATAAATCATTGTCATCACTTTCCATAATTTATAAATTAAAAATAAAAGTATTTTAATGTGTTATATTCGTTTTTGCAAAGACTATAATTTATACTGCTATAATGTAAATGGTGCATGCTTATAATATTCAAGTGTCTATAACCAGATACTTCTGTGTCATAAAAGAAGGCATATGTACATTTAAAATGTTAGATTTAAGTTTTTTGACTTCATATTTCTTTCCACTTCAATGGCATGTAAGGTATCATATGCAAGTAAATTTCTTTTGTATAAAATAAATTAGCAACCATATACATTAATAAATATAAGTTAACTATAACAAGTGCACAATAACATCTTATTTTATATCAGTTACATCATAACTATAAATTGTACATGGCAAAGTTCTTCTACTTTTTCATGCAAAATATTAGCTTTATTATAATATATATAAATATAGTATCATAAAGAGGGTTCATATCTATTTTTATGCGAATATTTTTATAAAATATATTGATAGTTAAGCTTAGAATCATGTTGATTACCTAAAAATGAAAAAAAAAAAGATTAATGCTCAGACAGAGATAGCTTTATTCAATTTTCAAAGGAAGGAACATCATAAACTATGTACATATTCATTACCACTCATATCGCTAATTGTAAATTGTTCCTTGACAATAATCTGCATTTTTATCACACAATCTGAAGATTATATTGTAGGTGAAGGTTCAACCATTTTACTACACAATAGAGATTAAGATACAATATTGCATATAGAAAAATAAAACCGATCTACATAATTTCAGTTTTAAAATATAAGATGATATTCATGATATTGTACTGGGAAGAAGTAGCTGCGTTTCAGAAATTAAGTGCATTGATTAAAGATACCTCTTTGATATTTTCTTGTGAAATGAAGAACTTTGCATTCCATTCAACCAAATCGGGACATACAAACAGTCACCATGATCCAGTTAGTATATTTATATAGGCAAGCTGGTTGAAACAGGAAACGAAACCACAACATAGAATTAGAAAAGAATTTCGACAACCATAGGCAAGTAAGCGCTCTGCATAAAACAGTGTATGTTGGTGTAACATACTGCATATAGTTTCTAACTTTTATTCGAGCAACATTGCAAGAAAATAAATGTAAAATAATACCTAGAAAAATAAAATGAGCTTTTCACAACCCTTTATTTGAATGATTTTGATCCCAATATACACGGACACGGGAAGGATAGCCAAATTAACATGTTTGTCTCGGCCAAGTGGAAGACGCAATACATTATAGATATCGCTAGTAGCGAAGGTAGTAAATGGATCCAAAGAACGGTGATATTCATGAATTTATAAAGTCAAAATACCAAAGATCAATTTATCCCGCCCAACAATGATAGACGATTGTGATTAAACATGGAAGTGATCTATGAAAACTTCGAAATGATAGTATTAGTTGATAAAAACTAAGAAAATGTATAAACCTAGTTGTCACCAATCTCCATACTCGTCGATTGTTTATAGAAAGGGAAAAAATACAAAAAAAAATCATATATCCCATAAATTGTTATGCTTAAAACAATTTAGAACGCAGTAAAATCGAACACTGAATTCCATGACTTGTAAAAATTGAAGTATTTGTTTAATGTCAAACTATGCTTTTATTTGGAAAAGGAGAAACGCGATGATTAAGATACAAACATTCATATTCAGAAAGGCTAGACTGAAACAACAACGTAGGATGATAGATCTGAAACCATAGCGTAGAATAGGAAACCTATCAACAAAAATAAGGATTCCTTGGCTGAACAAATGGATGATTCTGTAATCGAGGCATGTAATCGATAATCAGAACCATGACTGAGGAGATGAAATCGAGGATGATGGAAAAGGCATGGGGATCACTGGATGGGAGGCAAAATAGCAATGCGAGGCCTGTAAGGACGCAGATTTCCGGAGATTTAGCAGCTTGCGATGATTATCATTGGAGAGGTCGACGTCGATGCATAGTCAAAGGCACAAATTAGAGGCAGAAAAATATTAAGGGTTTAAGGTTGAGGGAGGAAGGGTAAAGATGTGTGGTAAAAGAAGAAACAATGGGACCATGACGGTTCAGTTTAAATTTGTCGGTCAAATTCTTCTGAGCTATAGAAATCAAGCTCAGTAATAATAATATAGTATAGATTTCAAACCATATACGGCGAAGATTAATTTATATCTGAGTCATGTACAAAGGCATCCCAAATGAACTCAAAAGCACTCATATAACTAATTCTAAGAAATTACAGCAAATCACAAAAATTGCTTTAGGAATCTTTTAACAGGCTTAAAATTTGAATTAGTTAGTATCATTTCTATGTTCATATACACATCTTTTTAATATCTTCTCCGTTAAATTTCCATCTTAATTCTTTCGTTTGATTAAGTCTTGATCTATTAATCTGTAATTCAAATAATTTTCTAACATTAATCCTTGAGAAAATACAATAATGAATGATACGTACTAACGCGTTCTTTATAATATCCGATGTTTAAAGTTTGTCAGTGACAATGTTTCTCACTAAGACGGAGCATCGTCATACTTGTACTACGAAAACATATTAATGGTAATATAAGATTTTTTTGAACAAATTCTTGTTACCAGGTCTATGGCTTAGGACTATAACATGTTCTTTTTTTCACATGTCATGATATGACAAAGTAGTAATTATATTCAAAATAAAGCATCATAATTAATTCAACATTAACACCAAATAAGATTCTAATTTACGTCGACCGATTAACTTACAACTTTCACAATTATGCCACCTCCATCTAGATCCCTCATCTACTAATTTTATGGACCAAACTATAAAATGAGTCTTTGAAATATTTTTCAAAGTTCGATCATAAAATATAAAAGCGACAACATTTAATAGTTAATTGCCCAACTCATAAGGATGGCATGTTATTGTAAAATATGAAATTATATACTCTGCTTTGTATATCAAGACTTATATAGCAAGTTGCTGGTAACATTATCATTTAATGAATTCTAATTTACTTCCTAGTCAGAAGAAAAATTGGTAATTTTTTATAACTATAAATTCGAAGAATGCATAATTAGATTATGAAATGAAAAAAATGAAATAAAAGTGTAAATTGCAGTGTTAGTATATTGGAGATATCAATTATAATGTTTCCAAGGAAACATAAACAGTTGACTTAAAAATACCACTTTTAGTCATTTTGATCATCTTGGTGAGATCAGACATGAAAATAAGAAATTTTTTGTTCAAAAAAAATAAAAACCAGATGTTGAAAAAATAATTACTGCCATCAAACCTAGAATGCTTTCTGTAGCAAGAACTACCATTGTAGATCCCAACTATCTCCACCTCCATGTTTCCCACTTCTATACTCTTAGACGTAAACCAATAATAAGCACTAGATTATCTACGATGTAGTAATACCTGAAGATATAAATTTAGAAGGTCATAAGCGTCAGAGAAAGAAAAGCCATTGGGCTTATAATTGCAAGCATTTTCACTTGGAAACCTTGCACTCAGCTTAATCTTTTAGTTGTTGGAAAACTACATAATAGTCATTTGTCTACGTAGACGACAAAATTAAACTAACTCCAAAGTTTTTTATGTTCATATATTCTTGCGGTACAAAATGATAAACGTGAAAGTTCAAATTATCTCATTGATAAAAACTGTTTTAATTTAACAACGTTATCTAAATTAGGTATAATAAGACTAATTAAAAACTTCAAAAATTTTAGTAAAGGGTATAATAATGGGATGAAAGAAAATACTTAAACATCTAAAGATTAGGAACTGAACAACCTGAATCTAAATTTGGCAACGTCTAATTTAAATAAATAAAAAAGGAAGCCAAACACTTAAAAGCTTTGACAAATGTTTAGTGTTATGGTCCAATAAATCCACAAATATATAACAGGAATTTTTTTTAATAAAGAATAGGAGCATGAGGAGTGTGTTTGGAGTCATCATCAAAGCACTTAGCATGACTGCTGGTGGAATTGAGTACTGCAAACTAATCAATATATAATTACTTGTGCAAAAAAATTACAATCTAGAACTTAAATTATCAGCATTTATAGCCTAAGATTATTACCATTTTTTATTCAACAACATAGCACGAGTCGGTAAAACTGATGTAAAGAATTTTGATGCCACAAAATGTATGTACTTTTAACTTCATTTTAGCAAGTGGAATAATTATATGAAGACAAACACGTGCCCAGGGATTTTTTTGATGTTTCAGAATTGAGTACAACTTCAATATTGTGCAAAACAGAGAATTTTTTCAGTTACATACTATACCTAACTATGTAGATGTGAATAGTAAACTCTGAAGTTTACTAATTTTTGTAACTAAACTACTTCTAACGCTTATAATTGTTGGTAGTTAGAATTTAGTACCGAATATAAATGTTACAATGAATACCCACGCCCCTATAACAACACGTATAAGTGTTACTGAAATTATTCGTGACGGTTATACTCGTTGGGAATTCTCTGGTTTGGTGTAGTGTTTTGGATAAAGAAAACTGATAATAGTGCTTCAATTACATGGAAATACATTTTTAAATAGAGAAAGAAACTGAAAATATTAGTGGAAAGACAGATTGCAAATGGTAATGAAACTGAATGATGGGAAGTTCCTTGGCTAAATAGTAAAAGTTTCACTGATAGGATGGGCTGGGACTGTAACTCAACAAATAGAATACCAACAATCATATCTGAGAGCAACTGTAACACGAACATGCAAATCATTACCAGAAAACTAAAATAAGAAATTGAATCTACTCCATTATATGCTGGGAGAGATAATGACATCCAGGCTTGGAAGGGAAATTCCAAAAGATGATTTAAATTGCATGAGCTTGCGAAGATTCTAGAATACATCACTCGACTACTCAATGGCACAAGGTGGTATGAAGCAGGAATACTGATGGCATATACTACATACAAAGCTTTAATCTTTAGACTATTTCCAAAGATAGACTACTTAGCTACGAGATTCTATAAGAAGATATATGCAATTTTTGTTAAAGAGAAACCGAAAGACATAATCATTTATTTTTTGAATGAAAATATAGTAAAAAGTCTAGTCCATCCAAAAACTCAAAGGCATGATGCAAATGTAGTAAAACCTCCACAGGAAGAGATTTCTCACCTGAACCAGTGGAGTAACGGTTAGTATCTTATTGAGGAAATCTTCAAAATTAGCTTGACATCCTAGATGTGGCACATTTAGAGAGAAAGGTATGCCTGGGATTTCGATAAAAAGAAATATTTGAGTTCGATTTGTTACATCCGATAGCAAGAGTAGTTGCATTTATGATTTAGAGAATTCCAAAGTGAAAACTCACCAACTTAATAGAATTAGAATGATGATTACTGGCAAACCAGAATTCGAAGGAAGAGAGTGTAGAAGTTCAAAGAGAAGATCTACGACTGCCATAGTTTTTCTGAAGTAACCAAACTTTGGAAAGTAAGTGTAAAGTGGAGAATGAAGTAAATTTATTTGTAAAGTTGTTTTTGTTTATTAGTTAGCTTAAGCTGGAGCACGTGTATGCTGTTGGGCCGCAAAGCCCAAATCGAAATAAAATTAACCCACTTTAAAAAACATATATTATAAATTTGAACTTAATTTATGATAGAGTATTACTTATATGGAATTATTGAACTCAATAATAGGATTATTAATTAATAAATTAATTGTGAAGTTATATATATTATTTAATAATCATACATGACTATTAAAAATAATCTAAAGGCTCTATAATGCTTATTTGTTGGTTTAAACGTATTGTCATGAATTTATTAGAATATTCAAAGATGTTTGCTAATTTATTTAGGTATTTCTATGTGTTATTTTAATACAATAAAGTATCTTTTGGTATATAAATATTACTAATGCTATTTAAACAATGCATATTATTTTTCTACAAGTGTAATTATTTTTATAAATCATTTATAAATTTGTAACTTCTGTGTAAGGAGAAATTTGAATAAATAAGGTTATAATACCGTCTGGTATGAGAGATTTGGTAATATTTCTCTAGTTATTCATCGGACTTGTTGCATAGAATATAGTATGGATTGAGTGTATTTTATGAGCACTGAATAAATGACCGAGTAACACACAGTGATATGGAATGTCGTAGCGATATTTGTTCGATTATTCTATGTAAGTAAATGTCACTCATATGGGTATTTGTTATGGATGATACGATACTCACTATGGTGGGAATTTGTTTTTATATCTACTTTAGTTTGTCGGTGTATGTATGGGGCTGTGTGTCAGCCATTGGTTATAGATATTATTTATTTGTCTATCACTGTTCAACTCCTCTTGTGGTACAAAAGGGAACTATATTAGGCTGGTATTTGAGCTATGCTTGCCCTACAAGTGATAAAAAGGGTGGAAATTTAAATGTTATAAATGCGACTAGTAGTACTTCTTAGTCTAAGGGGAAAAATCATGATTTTTTTTGAAAGGTATGATTTTATTCAAAGGGATTCCTATTAGAGTTCCTATTGATATGGGAGTGTCTCATTACTTTATATCAAATGAATTATTGATAAATTTGATTTGGATGTTATATATTTAGTTACAACGTTGAGGATTGCTAATCCTATTAGAGTATATGTAACCATTGGAATGATGTGCAAGAATGTTGAATTAGTATTATGTGGTTTGACATTCTATTTTGATTTTCATGTACTCAAATATTTGAGATTTGGAATTATTTTGGGAATGTATTGGCTCGATTGTAACGAGGCTCGTCTCTATTTTCCTAGGAAGGTCATTACTTGAAGCCATCCAGATTCCATTAGATGAGTTACTTTAATCCTTGGAGATGTCAGTAAAGACTCAGATGGGTCTTTGTTGGCTCTTGAGTCAGGAGAAGGGGATGATATTACTAGAATTTCCATGGTTAGAGATTTCCCATATGTATTCAAATCTCTTATAGATTTACCTCCAAAGCAGGCCATCAAGTTCCGTATTAATCTTATTTCTAGAGCTCAATCTATTAGTTGGCCTCTAATAAGATTGTCCACAAAGGAGAATGAAGAGCTTGAGAAGCAACTGACAAATTAGAATCTAAGCATTTTATCCGATCAAGCAATTCTCCTAGAGCACCGAAGCAATATTTCTAAAGAAAGCAGACGGATCCCTTGTGCTATGTATTGATTATGGAAAGTTGAATGAGTTAACTATCAAAAACAAATATCCTTTGCCACGGATCAATGTCATGTTCAACCAATTAGGTGAAGCTAAGATTTTTTCATAACTTGACCTGACAATAAGATTACATCAACTTAGAATTGCAGAGCACAGTACGCAATTAATAGCTTTCAGCACTAAATATGACTCCTATAAATGGCAAGTAATGCCATTTGGATGAATGAATGGTCCAATATATTTTGTTGATTTGATGAACAAAGTTTTCTTATATTACCTGGATAAGTTCTTTTTGGTATTCATTGATGACATTCTATTTAACATGAGAAGCATCTTACGGTGCATTGAAGAATTTGAGGCAGAATAAGTTGATATTAAATTCTATAAGTGTTACTTCGAGTAGAAACAAGTTAAGTTATAAGGTCACATTGTTTATGAAGCTGGTATTTCTCTAGGACGAACCAAAGTAGAAGCTATCCAAAACTAGAAGCGCACTAAAAAGCTTCCAAAGATTAGAAGTATAAGGGTTAGCCATATTTGGCAATTTATGAAAGATTTCTCGAAGATTGTGCAACAACTTACTAATCTCATAGGGAAAGTAATTAAATTCAAATGGAAAACCATGTGTGAAGAGGCATATACAAAATTGAAGGAATTGCTTACTTATGTAACAGTTTTTATTGTTCCAGAAGGTAACCAGGACCTAGAGGTATATATCAATGAATGTGGTTCTGGATTGGGTGCATTGTTTACGCAAAAGGGTAAAGATGTAGCTTACGCATCGAGGAAGCTAAGGCCTAATGAGATCAGATATACTACTTATGATCTAAACCTTGCTACTATAGCCTTCGCATTGAAAATTTGGCATCATTATCTTCTTGGAGAGAGACTTGTTTTATATACTTAGATAACATAATTAAAGTGAATTTATGGAATTTCTGGGGATTTTCACCAAGTGACTTAGTATGGAAATTAAATTATTTTAAAAGGAGGACCTAAATATATAATTGTTATGTTAATAGGAAGGGCATATTTGTTAAATGTTGCTTAGTTTTAGATTTGAGAAAATGTGGTAAATTTTAGTAAAATAATTTGAAAGTTTAAGATAGCCAATCAGATGTTTACAAGTGGGCATGTTAGTTACAAAATGTTTACTTCATTTGGTAAAAACAGTCTTTTTGCTCAAAAAAAGGTGTTCTGCCTTCTTTAGAAACTATGAAATGTATTTCAAGAATCTTAAACCCATAGGAGTGGCATTGTTGAATTGTTATGTTTGCTACTTCAAACATAAGTATATTCACATGATAAAGAACCCATAACTATATTTTGGGGGTAAAGGGGTTGAAGAACTAGCTAGGTTGATCATTAGTGAATATAATTTGATTAAACTCCTGAGTGAGTAGAATTGTATCTAAGGATTCAGTGAGACCAAAGTATAGAATGCCTAAACCATGAAGTTGTTCGGGAGATAGGTTCATAGTAAACCTATGAAAACTATGATCACGTAGTTATTGGGGTAACCAACAGGTTCATAGTAAACCCATGAAAACTATGCAATAAGGTAGGTTGGTAGGGGCTAATTGGTTTATAGTGTACCTATGAAAACTATATCTGGATTAAGAATTGACATCAATCAATAGATTCCTAGTCAACCCGTGCAAACTAGGATAAGAAATAAGTTAATGGAAGCATTAGTAGTTTCCTAGTCAACCAATGAAAACTAGGATGAGAAATGAGTTACTGGATAAATACATAGGTTCCTGGTCAACCCACGAAAACTAGGATAAAGAATTAGTTATTGGAATGACTAATCAGTTCAGAGGGACCCATGAATTATTTAAATTAACTGTCAGGGGCATATAGGTTCTTAGTGATCCTATGAAAACTATGAATCAAGACAGGGTGTCCATGTGTAAGGAGAAGATTATTAGTAGACCCAAGAAAACTAATAGGTTAACGGTGACCCTAGAAACTATAATTATGATAGAGTGTCTAATTTAAACCAGGGATGGTAAATCCCAATTGTTTTCATATATGCATATCATCATAATATCTTGAAATGTATGTTTTAAACATTGTGGGTGCAAGAGCACAGTATATGGTTTTATAAAGGTTTTAGGATACTAATGAGGGGAAAAGCCGTTCCACTAAGCGACATGATCACACTAGATGTCTAAAAGGATTGAGATGTTAGATTATTATTCATATCAGGCTTTATTGCTGACTCGAAGTTTTTGTTTTCTCCTTAAACTCTCGGATACTCAATTGATTTTGAGTAGTTTGAGAATTAAGGTTTTCAGGTTCTCTTCTTAGACGAATAAAACTTTCGGAGGCATGTAGAAGGCAGTTAGTTATTTGAAGTTACCTTTTTCCATTGTGTATTTAGATGTAAAGGCAGATTTATTAGCCTTACTATATACTCTGATCAACCAAGGAGGCATTCTTCATATGTCACTCTTGGCATATGTGAAATAATTTTTTTTGCCGAACGTGGTTAACATTTTTGGGATTATGTAATGAACATCAAATGTTTTAAATGGAATGTGGAAATGTATTATTGATTTGTTAAAAAATTTCCACATTCTTCTGCTCTGTGTATCAATGTATCTAGCACCACCGTATTTGGTCACCAAAGATTAGCTATGGATAACTGCAGCATTCGTAGCCATAATTGTTGGGCCTCCAAGTAGGGGGGTGTTATAAGTTGGTATAAGTGCATAGGTTTACGAAACTTTAAAAGAAAGGTAAAACCTAAAAGCTTTTTTGAAACATAATCCAATGAGTTTTAAAATATGATCGGGGTTTGATTTAACGCTATAGTAACGTACTCGTATGTGATGTATAGTTATATATCTAAGTACGTATTCCCCTCTCTCTTAGACCATTCTTCTGTATCGTACTAAGGCTCGTATGTAGATTTACGAGAAATAAGATATGAAAGTAGGAAACAGAAGAGGAATCTAGATGGAGGAAGCACCATAACCAACGGAAATGCTCGACCTAATACTCCGAGAAACCAAGGTCGACAGGCAATGGTAACCAAAAGGATGAAGCCAATGTAGGTGCTGGAAGTCCATCAGTAGATGCGGGGATGGTGTATCAGTTGTTGGATAATCTTCTGCAAGCAGGAGCTGTTAGTAATATTGGTGAAGTAAATCATGTTTTTGAAGTTGGTTATAATTATGCTAGGCTGAGTAGAGACTACACCAGTCCGGGTGGAAAGCCGTTTGTTGGTACAGAGGATGTTGTGGAAGTTAAGAATTGGCTTTTGAGCTGTGAAAGGATCTTACCGATCTAGGCTTGGATGATGAAGAAAAGAGAACACTATCCTCTAGACAGTTGCAAGGGTTAGCACTTCATTAGTGGAACAATGTGACAATCGAAGTTCCGGAGGAAAAGCCAACATGGGCTGATTTAAAAGATGGTTTGAGCAGAGGTTCTTTTCTGAGGTTGCCATGTCGGCATGGATGAGGAAGTTCATGGATCATGTTCAATGAGATATGTCAGTGATCGAGTACACTGCTAAGTTTGATAAACTATCTTGATGTGGATATGCTTTGGTTGACACTGATATCAGGAGGAATGGGAGATTTATTCATGTACTAAGGCCAGAGTTAGGCAGAATGACTATGAATCATGTCAGAAAGCCATTGTATTGTGGTGGTGGAGATGGCCATTCGCCATGGGGAGATGCTTGTTGTTTCAGCTAGAGAGAAGCTAGTTGAGTCCTAAGGTCCTCAAGGAAAGAAAAGGAAATTCTTCAAGAAGAAAGGAGTCCAGAAACGGGAAGCTGCCAAGAAGGCAAAGGCTGATTTGGTGTGTTGTAAGTGTGATAAGAATGGCCATTATGCTCATGAGTGCAGAACATGCAAGGGAAAAAAGCCTGTAGAGAAGAAGAATGTGAAATGCTTCAGCTATGACCAAGTTGGACATTACAAGAACCAATGTCTAGAGCCAGTCAGGATGGACAGAGGGAAGGTTTTTTCTATTAGACCACCATCGTTTTCTAGGCATACTACAGCAGAAAAAGGGAAAACTATGATGCAAGGTACGCTTTTAATTCAGAGTATTAGGGTACTATTTGATACTGATGCATCATATTCATTTATATCTCAGTATTTGGTTGAAAGGTAATGTAATAACCAAGATTTTTGGGTATTAGATAATTGAATAATTATCTGATTTTAACTATTGAAATGTGATATCCCTGAAATTTGAAGCAGTTCAAGGTGATAATCTCCTTTATAAATTTAATTAAAATTGGCAACTTTGTTATTTCAACAATAATAATGTGTGTGTGTGTGTGTATGGTTATAGATTTTAAGTAGAATATTATTTTCAAATTGAAAATGGTGGTTGTTTAAATATATATATATATATATATATATATATATCAAATTGATTTTAAAATTGATTTAAATTGCATTTAAAAATTGAATTGAATTTATATTTGGATTTCAAAAGAGATGATATATACATATACATATATATATTTTTTGAATTTAAAAGTACGTCATGAACGATTTTGTATAAATATAGTTTGTCTTATTCTATTTCTTTAAAAGGATTTTTTTAATTTATAAAAATTAAAATAAGTATTTAGTTATTAGGAAATTAATTAATAAAAGCTTTATTTACATTTATAAATTTATTTTGCGTGTAAAGTTACAAATGTAAGATAATTAACAAATTTAAATGACAAGTGTTAGTAAATCAAACTAGTGTCAATTCGTTTTATTTCTCTTTCCTTAGGGCTGTATATTTGTTCATATAATAAAAATAATAATAAATTTCTACCAAATTTGAAAATTAAAAACAAATTAAAAAGAAATGAAATCTGAAGAAAAAAATTGTAGCAGATCAAGAAAAAAAATCATCAAAATTTTCAAATCTGGAAGCAAAGGAAGATTCAAATCAGAATATGTTTTCAAAATCAAACTGGAAAACAAAACAAAAAGACAGATTAAAGTGCAACATTAGATCAGATTTAAAAACGATAACAACTCCCAATTTTCAAAAGTTATAGGCTCTCTATTCATGTTTCACAGGTGAGTAAACAGTTTTATTTTTAAAATTTAAATCTGTTAAACATTTGATGCATGCAATAAAAATCTAAAGTAAAGTGTGAAAACTGTTTTCATGATTTTTAGATATGAACTGTATAAATATATCTCTGGATATATGGATGTGCTTATGTGTATACAGAACATTGGCACTGTTCTTGTTATCCAGGTTTCAAAACCTGATTTAAATTTAAATATCTCTTCCTCTGATTCATTTAAACATAGAAGTATAAAAAAAATTGTTTGTTATGGCATGGTGCAAATTTTAAAAATATTTCAAAGTTAATTTTGAAGCTTATTTCAAAACAAAAGAAGAAGAACAGTAATATTTTTAACCATATCAAATTCTCGATCATAAAAATGGGTTAGTTCAGGTGTATTATCTATTTTGTCACCGAAGATTATGATTTTAAAATCGTAATCAAGATTTTTAGACTTTTAAATCATGTGTTATGCCATGTTGATCAGAAAATGGGTTTCGAGTGTTTTCTGTAGAACGGAGGATTTTGGAGTAGCGAATTCTGGGTCGAAGCAAGTCTGGTGATGGTCGATGTCGGTAAAAATGGTCTTAGGATTTTTAGTTTACCGTGGCGATGGGGAATCGTGGAAGTAGGGTTTTGTTCCAGGTTTTATCGTCATGGTTTCAGCGAAGATTTCGACATCGTGACTTGATCGGAGGGGATCGCGATAGGATGAAGAGAAGATGGAGGTTGTGGCGTAGCTTCTGACCAGTGGGTGGGTGATCTCGAGGTCGGAGGTGATAACTGGTGGCGGTTTCGGCCATTCAGGTTTACTGCTGTTTCATTCGAGTGTTCGATTTTGATTGGTGGGGTTTTTCGCCTAGTCTGGGTGGTTGAGAGGCTTAAGGGTTTCGTTGTCAACTTGCTGAGGATCACGATGGTGGCCGAAGGTGGTCGGGGTTCGTGTTCATGTGCACGCGTATTGTTCCTATATCTGGAAGTGATGTTGTTTTGGGGAAGACGAGGAGTAACTCAGGAAAATTGTGAGGATAATCGAAGCAAATAGATGTGGGTTAACTCTGAGAGAGGCTAGGGTAAAACTAGCAGAAGACACGGGTGAAAATCGAAGTGAATCGGGTTCAACATATGCTAGTTTTGAAATTTAAAACTTAACAACTTTGCTTTAATCAAGTTTAAATAATTTCTGGTTTAACTCTTTTAAATATGTTTTATTTTGGTTTTGGAACTGGTTAAAGAATTTAAAATAAATATTTTTTAAATTTATTAAGTTTAAGGTATTTTATTTTGTACCTATTATTTAAAGATTCAAGTTCATTTAAAAAAAATTATCTTAAGAAAATTAAGGTTTAATGCCTTGAGATTAATTGAGCTGATTAAAAAATTTAAGTATAATTACTTAATTTAATTAATAAATGATAACGGATGATTAATCTATAATTAATCAAAGGGTAATTAAAGACTAATCAAGGATAATTAAGGATTAAATCAAATAGTAATTAAGGGTTGATTAATTGATAATTATGAATTAATTAATTTGTAATTAAGGTTGTTAATTGTTTGCACAAAAAATGGGCAAACACCTCCAAGTCGTATGATTTAGTTGATTATATGTTGTTCTTAATGATTTGGGTGATTTATGCAAATATATAAAATAGATGGACTAAACTGGAAAAGACACACAGATTTATAGTGGTTCGGCCAGAATGTGTCTACGTCCACTTTATATGTTATTCTCCTTTTCTGTTCAGATTACAAGTACAAAGCTTTGATTACAAGTATCTGAAAGTTGTTTGAAAGTTCTATCCGTGCTTGAGCTCTCGAACTTGTCTGCCATTGTTGTATCACTACCCCTCTATTTATAGAGTGAGGCTGGGGCAGGGGTCTTGGATGGATATAGCTGCTGGTGGGTCTGGGCTGATGCAATCTGGCCTGGCAGTGTTGGTTCGGCAAGGCCTTGGTTCGGTGGAGAGTTAGTGTGGACTTGGTCCGGTTGTAGAGGGTTGAGGTTGGTTCGGCTGGGTATTGGAAGTAGGTTGGTTCGATAGTAGAGGGTTTGGCAGCAGGTGGTTCGGTAGTGAGTGGTATGGGGACTTGGTTCGATGGGGAGAGGAATTGGACCAATGGTAGGTGGTCCGGTGGTGAGTGGTTCGGTGGTACGTGGAGCGGCTTTGGTTCGGCAGGCATGGGAAGTAGGTTGGTTCGGTAGCAGAGGGTTTGGCAGCAGGTGGTTCGGTAGTGAGTGGTATGGGGACTTGGTTCGGTGGGGAGAGGAATTGGACCGGTGGTAGGTGGTCCGGTGGTGAATGGTTCGGTGGTACGTGGAGTGGCTTTGGTTCGGCAAGCATGGGAAGGAGCTGGTTCGGTGAGACATTGGTTCGGTGGAAGGAGCATGGTTGAAACACACCCAACACTTGCCCCTCAAAGTAGGGCATGTGCATGCACATGGCATGCTTTGTTTTCTTGCGGTTTTGATAGCTTCATTCGGTCCTAAGCGCCGAATCGTTTGGTCCGGTATCCCGGCACTCTTCTATAAGTACGGGACTTATGCTTCCGTGATTCCTTACCAACTGAGATAGCCGAACCAGATTTCCTGCCGAATCAATCAATTGCCGAATCACTCTCGTTTACCGAATCAGGTGATCGCCGAATGACTTTCATGTTTCGAACCACCGAATGAACCTGGGGATTCCGAGTGCCGAATGAACCTTCGTGCCTTGATCCGCCGAATGAACCTTCGAGCCTTGTACTACCGAATGAGTTTGAGAAGTACGAGGCCGAATGGACTTTAGTCTCAAACTATTGATCGGTCTTTTATGTGTTGAATTGCAAACAAGATTCCAGGTTGCATGTACTTGTTTGTTTATATCCCTATACTCCTTATTTTAACAGTATGTTTTTCCGGTGTTGCAGATAATGTCTCACAAAGTGGAAACTCGATCAGATAAGAGGAAATCTACGGACAGAAGAGAGCCCCCCGTTGTGCCCCCAGCCCAGCCAGGACCGGGACGACAGGGACCCACCCCGAGATCACTAGTGGATGTATATGGCCCTCAGGAGCTCTTGAACTCTCCTCCTGACTGCTTTCCTAGCTCCCTCAAGGAGGAGCAACTTGATGTTATATCTCGTTCTTTCGGGATTGATAAGCACACATGGTGCTTCCAGGGAATGGAGTTATGCCGTATGACCCTCCTGAAGGGTATTTTGCTTACAGCAGGTACCATTGTATGTGTGGGGCCATTCCCCCGATCAATGCTTGAATAGTCAGCTTCATCACCTACCTAAAGGTGGCCCCTTTCCAGCTTCAGCCCAACTCTTACGCTATCTTGGTGAGCCTATTCATCATTTTCCAGAGAAAATATGGGCGTCCCCCTTCCAACCGTGAGATCTGGTATTTGTACAACTTGAGAGGCTACAAGAAGGGGTCTCCATACATCATCTTGGAATCGGTCATGTCCTTCAAGCCGGTCCTGGACTTATATTCGAAGTTCAGCATGTTCAAGAAAGAATGGTTTTTTGTCAAGGATGACACTGTTTCTATCCGTCGCTTCACCTCCGGCTGTAAGTTGAAGCTTATTTATAATTTCCATTCTGACTGCAATGCTTTTTCTTATGTGTTTTTATTTCTTGCTAGCGACAAGTGGCTTTGCGGTCGTGGAGAACGATCGCTTGGTTCAGATGGCTGTGGAGATAAAAGCCATTTCGGGAAGGGAGAGGTCAGCTTCTTACCTGATCAGGAATGCTACTCTTCTGCAGCACAACTTGATTCTACCACGTCAGTCTGTAGTCAAGCAGAGAGACACAGCTGAGGAAAGGGTTGCCAAAGCCAAAGGAGGGGCCACGAAAAAGAGCAGCAAGAGGAAACCCTTCTCGATACCTCTAGTCGTCGGGGGGAAGAAGCTCAAGAAATCCGATGGACCTTCCCCTAGCACATGTCCAGATATTCCGGAGGAGGAAAATGTAGAGGAGGAAAGAGGCGAGGAGGAGAGCGGAGGTGATAGAGAAGGTGATGGTGATGATGGTGGCGAAGGACAGAGCGGTGATGGCGTCGGGGCTTTGTCTTCTGGGCAAGCAGGGGAGATCCAAGAGTGGACAGATGAAGCTTTCCGCCAGGCTTTTGAGGGGTTGGAGGAAGGATCGGCCTTGGTGGAGAAGCCTAAGAAAACTGATAAGGCCGGGACTGGTGCCGGTCCATCTTCCGAGAGCATTTCAGCTAGGGCAACTCCGGCGATTCAAGGTGAATTTTTGACTCCTCTTTTAACGTCACATGTTTCTTGGATTATAGTCCCATGCATGCTTGTAACACTTGGTTTTTATTGCAGGAACGGGTTAGGTGGCCAAGACATCAGACATTCGACACCGTCTCGAACAATTCAAACTCCTTAAAGCTTCCGCTAAACCAAAGCCTCCGACCAACCGTTCCGGGGACGTAGTCGGCTACCGTCCTCTTCTCGGAGTTATTGAAGAGGATATTCAAAAGAAAACGAGGAGGCACTCCTTATTCGAACCTTCACCTGGTCCTCAGCCCCAACCCAGCCTATCCATGATATCACGGGGGAGGATACTGAGTTCATACCCTCTCTGCATCCGTTTGAGAATCCTACCGTTACTCAGATTTCTCGTCCCGGCTTGGCTCGTAATCCCTTTGCAGGTCATCCCGATCTGGATCCGGGTTCTCATGATATTTCCTTTGACGAGGTTACCAGTGAGCACCTTCTCCCTCGCAATCCTATGGTAAGGGTGCTTGATGAGGCCAAGTCTCTAGACCTTGATTTGCTTACTACTCGGATTGTAACTATGGGGGATGAAGCTAAGGAAAATATCGACCGAGTTGCTGAGGAGACTAGGAAGTTGATGGGGCATCATGCCCGATTGGTCAAGGCCGGGGAGGAAATTGGGAGCGCCAACATAAGATTGTGGTTAGTGGTTGCCGACTAGGCCAAGCAGCTCGTCGATCAAGCCATCCAGATCTCTGAGCACGAGGCTGCCTCCAGACGGCTAAAGAAAACCATGGAAGAGGCTAGAAGAGCCGAGCTGTGGAAAATGGAGGCCATCTGCAAGGAACGGATCGATATGGCCATTGCAACGGTGGACGAGGTTCGAAAAGCGGATCTCGAGCGGGTAGAGGAATTATCTGGGAAGCTTGAGGCCGCAGAGCTTGCTCAAGCCAAGCTGAAGGAGGAGATGGAGGCGATGAGGAAATCCCTTCAGGTTGACCGCTCGCGATACCGATCGGAGAGGGATGTTGTTGTTGCAAAGCTGTTGGCTTCTGAGGTCCAAATGAGGGAGTTTGAGGAGAACGAGGGGATGATGGATGAGATGCTCCAGGACATGTATTTCCGCACTTGGAAGTAGGGCAACTTATCTTGGATGGATGATTATCCCCGGATCATGGCCAGGATTTATCTCCGGGCTCTGGAGGAGGCCAAGGCTGATGCGGATAAGGAGGGTGGCATGGCCTTCAGAATGGATGTGGTTACGGCCCAATTCACTAAGGAGGAGAAGGTGGCGGTGAAGGAGGGCATGCGGCTGCTCGCTGCTGAGGAGGTAGGTGTGCAGTTGGGAGATGATGATCAAGGAACAGATGCTGGTAAGTCTTCCCTTTTAGCCTTTTCATAGCTTGGTTGTTTATCGTTTATTCAATGAACTCTTCTCCTGAATTAGACAGGCGGGACCTCTGAAGCGCCAACTACCTCTGGTCAGCACGCTGGGAGCTCTGATCCGGCGGTTAAGTAGACCTCGGAGGGCCAGCAGGATAGAAGCGAGGCCCCCCGATGCAGTCGGCTCCTTGGCTTGTTCTGGACATTTTTCATCTTACTAGGCATTGCTGACTATGTTAGTCTTCAAACATCAATGTAATTTTCGGGATGTAATTATGTAACGAACAACTTGATCTTTGGCATGTAACTTTATAACCTAAGCTGATTTTGTCATGTTTGAATGCTGTCGTTATTTTGATGTGTTGCATAAAATATAGCTGTACATGTGTTAGTGATTCAATTGTGTTTGACGCTAAGTTCTTGCTTAAAATATAATTTCATGTCTTGCAATGTTAGTGTGATGTGCGAATAAATTATAGTTTCATATTTATGTACAAGAGAAGAAAGTACCGCCCTTCAAGTTTTTGCTGTAGACGGTAGCTTTGAATGCCTGGAGGAAAGTTTTTATAAATAAAATGGAAATATAAGAAATAGTAAAACTTCCAATCACGGAAGGCCTTCGATGTGCTTAAGTTCGTGGAAAACGGGTTTTGTAGTCACTTTCCCTAACTGTGGGTCTTGGAGACATTTGTCACCCATCTTACGCCTCCGCGGGGAGTTTTCTTTTTTACCACAGCCGTACTTAAGACACATCGGAGCCGACATCGTGCACAGTAACTACCCGGGCCATTATGGCCCGTAATCGTGGGTATTATTCGATTTACCGTGGCCGGCTAGCGCGGGTGCCGATCGTCAACTGTGAACTGTCCCTGGCTGGCCACTCCTTATGTTGGGGCTTATAATCGGTTCACGGTTGCCGGCGATTCGAACGCCGTAATGAGCTGCCTCGGTTATAGTCGGCCTTCTCGGTAGCTTATAATCGGCTCATTACAGTTGGCTTTGAGGGCCGTCGCGAGCAATGAGTTAACCCGCAGCAGAGGGATGCTGGAGAAAAAGTGTCTCATTGGCGAGGGCATAGATTCGTATAGTACCTGTTAGGTCTTGTCCAGGTGAGGTTGTTCCGTGAAGTGTCCAGAATGGAAATGCCGTTACACAGGATTTTGTTCAATGGAAAAGGATAAATCTTAACAAGCAGCCAAGATATAAAGGAACAAGTTAAAAAGAGACAAGATTTTTAAAGTGTTTCGGCACGAAAATGCCTACGTCCACTGATTCTCTTTGTTAATTCACTTCATATGGGCAGTACAAGTTAAAAAAAGTATCAACGAAGGTGTTGGATGTTCCATGCCCTCTGGAACACCTCTTCGTCCACTGTTGACAAAATATAAGCTCTGTTGTGGAGATCTTTATGAATTACATAGGGTCCGTCCCAGATTGGATCTAACGCTCCGGGGCGTGGGAAGATCCGCTTGAGGACAAGACCTCCTTCTTGTAAGCTGCGGTGCTTGACTTTGAAGTTGTATCGTGCTGCCACTTTTTTCTTGTGAGCTGCCGCTTTAAGTGCTGCATAATTTCTTCTTTCTTCGATTAGATCCAAAGACATGTGGAGGAGTTCTTCGTTCTCTTCTGGGTTGTAGTGGATCCTACGGTGGGATGGCACTACAGTTTCAACTGGGAGCATGGCCTCCGATCCGTATGCCAAAGAGAAAGGAGTATGCCCCGTTGATGTTCTGAAAGACGTGTGGTAGGGCCAAAGTGCCGTAGGAAGTTCATCCACCCAAGCGCCTTTTGACTTTTCAAGCTTCTTCTTGATTAGAGTTTTAAGAATTTTGTTGACAACTTCGACTTGCCCATTTGCCTGGGGATAAGCCACATATGAGAAGCTTTTGTGAATTCTGTGCTCTCGGCACCAGTCGGTGAACTCCTCGCTGTCAAATTGAAGTCCATTGTTCGATATGATTTTGAGTGGAACCCCGTACCTGCATAGAACATTTTTTATCAAGAAGTTAATAACTTTTTCCGAAGATATTTTATTTAAAGATTCCGCTTCCACCCATTTGGTGAAATAGTCGACTGCCACTATAGCATATTTGGCTCCGCCTCGGCCCATCGGCAGTTCGCCAATCAAGTCAATTCCCCATACTGAAAAGGGCCAAGGGCTGGTCATTTGAGTAATCTCATTTGTTGGTAGTCGAGGAATCTTAGCAAATTTCTGACATCTGTCACATCTTTTGACGAAGTCTAAGGCGTCTTTGTTTAAAGCGGGCCAGTAATACCCATATCGGAGTATCTTCTTTGCTAGAGTCTGCCCTCCATTGTGATCTCCGCAACTTCCTTGATGGATGTTGGATAAGACTTTCTTGGCTTCCCTTCCAGCGACACACCTTAATAAGGGGTTAGAGAAGTCGCGCCGATAGAGGATGCCTTCTTGTATTGTGTAGCGGGAAGCTTTCCTCAAGATTTTCTTAACTTCGGTATGCATGTCGGGCAGTATGCCATCTTGTAAGTATTTCCGGATAGGAGTCATCCAAGTTTCTTCTTCGAATGCAGCTATCAGATCCTCTTGTTCGAAACTTGGGGCTAGTTGTTTTGAGATGGCTACGGTTCCGGAAATGGTGATGTTCTTCATGCTTGCTTGCTTTGCCAGTTCGTCAGCCTCTCGATTCTCATCTCGAGGAATGTGTCTGATTAAATAGTGGTCCAGTTGATCAAGTAGCAGCTTGGTTTTCTTTCGATATGAAGTGAGTCGTTCTCCTCGAGTCTGGAATTCTCCCAGTATTTAGTTTACAATAAGTTGAGAATCACTATGGAGACATAAAGAACCGACTCCAATCTCTAGGGAAAGTTCTAATCCGGCTATCACTGCTTCGTATTCTGCATCGTTGTTGGTGACAGTGAATTCCAACCTTAGAGCATAGTGTAGCTTCCTTCCCCTGGGAGTGATTATTACAATACCTGCCCCCGAGCCTTGTTCTTTTGATGCTCCATCTACAAATAGATTCCACTTGATGTCTTCTGCTATTTCAGATGGCTGCTTACCTTCGTTGGTAGTGAATTCGGCAATGAAATCAGCCATGGCTTGTCCCTTGATGGCGGTGCGAGGATGGTAGGTGATATCATATTGACTTAGCTCAATGCACCATTTAAGCAGTCGCCCGGAGGTGTCGGGACGATGGAGTACCTGCCTTAGTGGTTGATCGGTCAGAACTCTGATGGAATGGGATTGGAAATAGTGTCGCAATTTCCGTGATGTGATCGTAAACAATATGCTAACTTCTCAAGTTTAGGGTATCTGGCTTCTACCACCGTGAACCTCTTGCTTACAAAGTATACTGGCCGCTGCGCGCGGTTGTCGTCTCTTACCAAAGCGGCATTTAGAGCATGAGATGACACAGCAAGGTATAGGTATAGCTCTTCGCCTTCATTTGGAGTTGAGAGTACTGGTGGTCTCTGGAGGTGTTCGATTAGGTTGTGGAAGGCTGTTACGCATTCGTCAGCCCATTCGAACTTTCCCTTGTCTTTCTTTATAGCTTTGAAGAAGGGGACACACTTGTCAGTTGCTTTAGAAATGAATATGCTCAGGGCAGCCACTTTTCCATTTAGGCTTTGCATTTCTCTTCGAGTGGAAGGTATCCTGATTTCTTTCAGAGCTGGACTTGTTCAGGGTTCGCTTCAATTCCTCTGGCATGGACGATGAACCCTAAGAACTTTCCCGATGATACTCCGAAGGAGCACTTTAGAGGATTCAGTTTCATTCCATATTGACGAAGTACTTGAAACATCTCGTCCAGGTGCCTTACGTGATCGTTGGCTTTTCTTGACTTTACTAGCATGTCGTCTACATAAACTTCCATGGTTCGTCCTATTAGTTCCGCAAACATCTTGTTGACGAGGCGCTGATAAGTAACTCCGGCGTTTTTAAGTCCAAAAGGCATTACTCTATAGCAGTAGAATCCCCGGTCAGTGATGAAAATAGTGTGGTCTTGATCGGAGGCATGCATAGGAATTTGGTTATATCCTGAGTATGCGTCTATAAAAGATAAGAGTTTGTGCCCGGCTGTGCTGTCTACAAGCTGATCGATTCGGGGGAGTGGAAAGAAATCCTTCGGGCAAGCGTCATTTAAGTTGGAGAAGTCAATACACGTCGCCACTTCCCATTAGCCTTCTTTACTAGTACCGAGTTGGCGATCCACTCTGGGTAGATGGCTTCTCGGATGAAGTTATTGGCAAGTAGGTTCTTTACTTCTTCATCGAGGGCTGCTGATCGTTCTGCCCCCATGCTTCTCTTTTTCTGTTTTACCGGCACCTTGGTAGGATCGATGTTCAGTATGTGGCATGCTGCATCTGGGGAGATTCCAGTCATGTCAGCGTGCGTCCATGCAAATACATCCAAGTTGTGGCGGAGAAAATCAATGAGTTGATTCTTCAATTCCGCCTTTAGATGAGATCCGATTTTCAATAGTCTACGCGAGTTGTGTTTGTCTACAGATACAAACTCCATAGTCTCTGCAGGCTCGGCGGTAGCCTCCTCCTCCCCATTTTTGGGGTCTAATTCGTTGAAAGGATCACCGGTATACCGAAGAGGAGGGGCTTTCTTTAGTTGCTATGCTTCCAGGTTTTTTGTGCAGAGAGTAGTCTCTGCATTCTTCCCTTTATCCTTTCTGCGGTTATTGCGAAGTTCAGTTACATAGCAGTCTCGAGCAGCGTCTTGATCTCACTCTACCTCCCCTATTCCATTGTCTGTTGGAAATTTCATCTTTAGGTACCACGGGGCCAAGACAATTTGGAAGTCAGACAAGGCCGGTCTTCCTAAAAAGGCGTTGTAGGCCGAGTGGTTTTCTATCAGCACAAATGTTTGTTTCCGCACAACGGAGCGGGGATGACTTCCTATTTCGACAAAGAGGTCCAGTTGCCCGAAAGGCATCTTCGCATTCCCCGTGAAACCTTGTAGTGGTTTGTTGCAGGGAGACACATCTTTCATTGACAGATTCATTTTGTCGAAAGCATGCTTAAATAGGATATTTACCGAGCTGCCAGTGTCTGCTAGAATTCGAAAAACTTTGGCTGGACCGAACCAGGCAGAGATGACCATAGGATCCATGTGAGGGTACTGCCTTCCCTCTAGATCACGCCTACTGAATGTGATGTCATCATTCTTTTTTCGTTTCGGGTGGCGTTCTTCCATAACAGAATTAACGTAGCCTTCATCGTTTCTAAGTGACTTACTGTATCTTTCCATCTCTGCCCAGCTTCCGTCGGCGATGTGTGGTCCTCCTGATATGGTAAGGATCACTATCTTCTCTTGACTAGAGCCGCTGGTGTTGCGATTTCCTCTGCCTACTTCTGGGAGGGGTAGCCCTGGGTTCTCATTGGTAGGAGTTGAAGTCCTGTTCTGACCTTTCACATAGCGCTCCAGTCTCTTCCTTCTGATGTGTTCTTCAATCAAGTCCCGGAGATGATGGCATTCATTGGTGTCATGCCCATGAGATTCGTGGAAGCGGCAAAACTTTCCAGACTTAATTGCATTATCTGATTCCTTCTTGTGCGGGGGGCGCTTGTATCTAACTTCGTCTTAGGTGGCCAAGAAGATGTTTTCGATTGTTTTATTCAAAGGAGTGTAAGAGTCAAATCTCGGTCCTGGCCTATATAAACGCTTTTCTCCATTCTTTCCCCCAGCACTATCTCTGGAGTCATTTCTTCGAACGTCCTTTGCTACTGCGGGTGTGTTGGCATGAGCTGCCTTGGTTTGTTGCCCTGTCTGCCTTTGAATGGCAGCGTCTTCAAGTCTCATATATTTTCTGGCTTCATGGAAGAAATCGGGTAAGGTAGCTGGCTTTTCTTTCGTTAATCTCCTAGCAAATTTAGTATCCAGATGCACACCACTGCAGAGGGCCATTAGGATAAGTTTCTCATCGGCATCTTGGACTGCGGCCGCTGTGGCATTGAATCGGGTTAGATATTGTTGCACTGTTTCTCCGGGCTTTTGTTTGATATTGGATAAGGAATAAGCGTCCTTGGGTTGTTCCACATGAATGCGGAATTGACCGATTAACTTTTCTTTCAACATTTCCCATGAGCTGATGGACCCTTGGGGTAGATGGCAGAACCAGGAGGTAGCTAGATCGGCCAAGAAGAGTGGAAAGCATTCACACAATACTCCTTCTGTCGCTCCGCTCATGAGCATATGCTGTGTGTATCTCTGTAAGTGTACGACGGGGTCAGAGATTCCCTTGTAAGGCTCCATTGTTGGCATTTTCCATTCTCAGGGGGTGATGGAAATCTCGATATTGCGGGTGAAGGGGTTGGTTACCCTAGTGCCTATCCCTCGATCTCTTTGATCTCGTCGGACGCACTCTCTGAACAATCGCGCCATCCTTTCATTAGAATTTGGAGCAGATAGAAATGAGTTTGGTTCTTCTCTGCGGATTGACTCCATCCAGATGACCTGTAGGGATGGTACAGTTTATTACTCCTAACATTTTCCGGTGGCTGTCTTCGGTCTTCTGGGAGCATGCTGGGGTCAGCCACAGTTGGCCCTTGCCTCGACCTTCCCCTGTTGTGCTCTGTTCTAAGCATTCCCTCGGGTCCAACTTCGGGCTAGACACCAGCTCGGCCCTGTCCATTGGTGTTCCCATGGTTAGGTAGCATGACAGGCTCAGCCATATCCGACCCCTGCTTGGTACCTCCCCCGTTGGGTTCGGTTCCAAGCGTTTCCTCGGGTCAGAATTCGGGCTGAGTCTAGGCTCGGCTCCTACCATTGCTGTTTTCGTTGTTAGCCTCTTCGAAGAAGAAAGATCTTTGTCGCCTCCCAGACCCTCCAGACTGGGACTCGTCTCATGATTCGGTGTTGCGGTTGGATTCTTCAGCATCCCTTAAGCGTGACATGAGTTGGTCCACCAAGGCTTCTTGTTGAGATGCGAAGCGATTAGTTACTTCAGCCACAACCCTGTCCAGATCTGCCCTAGTAATTGGTTGTTCCGTAGCAAGGGCTGTCGGATTTTCCTGATTTCTATTTGCTGTTGGGACATGACGATTCTCTTGATCTCTGATCACTGGATCTGGGATACTGCTAGTTGCGATGTTCTTTCCTTTGCTAGCATCTTTCCTCTGCCTGGGAGGCATGTTTTCCAAGCAATGAGCGATACTGTTGGGAAGAAGGCTGAGTGGGAGAAGCTGAAGCTTCTAGCTCGAGCTCTCAGTGAAAGCACTAAAAATGTTTGCACAAAAAATGGGCAAACACCTCCAAGTCGTATGATTTAGTTGATTATATGTTATTCTTAATGATTTGGGTGATTTATGCAAATATATAAAATAGATGGACTAAACTGTAAAAGACACACAGATTTATAGTGGTTTGGCCAGAATGGTTCGGCCAGAATGTGCCTACGTCCACTTTATATGTTATTATCCTTTTCTGTTCAGATTACAAGTACAAAGCTTTGATTACAAGTATCTGAAAGTTGTTTGAAAGTTCTATCCATGCTTGAGCTCTCGAACTTGTCTGCCATTGTTGTACCCCTGCCCCTCTATTTATAGAGTGAGGCTGGGGTAGGGGTCTTGGATGGATATAGCTGCTGGTGGGCCTAGGCTGATGCAATCTGGCCTAGCAGTGTTGGTTCGGCAAGGCCTTGGTTCGATGGAGAGTTGGTGTGGACTTGGTCCGGCTGTAAAGGGTTGAGGTTGGTTCGGTAGCAGTGGGTTTGGCAACAGGTGATTCGGTAGCGAGTGGTATGGGGACTTAGTTCGGTGGGGAGAGGAATTGGACCGGCGGTAGGTAGTCCGATGGTGAGTGGTTCGGTGGTACGTGGAGTGGCTTTGGTTCGGCAGGCATGGGAAGTAGGTTGGTTCGGTAGCAGAGGGTATGGCAGCAGGTAGTTCGGTAGTGAGTGGTATGGGGACTTGGTTCGGTGGGGAGAGGAATTGGACCGGTGGTAGGTGGTCCGGTGGTGAGTGGTTCGGTGGTACGTGGAGTGGCTTTGGTTCGGCAGGCATGGGAAGGAGCTGGTTCGGTGAGACATTGGTTCGGTGGTAGGAGCATGGTTGAAACACACCCAACATTAATTAATAGTTAAGTTTTGTTAATTAATAGTAAATGGATAATTAATCGGTTAATTAAAGGTTAATTAATTGATTGTAAGTAATTAAGGATTGATTACTTTGTATTGAAGGAGATTAATTGATAATTAAGGTTTATCAATTAATAATTAAAGATTAATTAATTGATTTATGGGAAAATTAAAGGGTGAATTACCCAGTTGTAATTAATGAGATGAATGTGATTAATTAATTTGTTAATTAATTAAAGATAGTCCCTTGGTAATTGATTAAATAAAATTATTTAATGAGATTTATAAATGTAATTGCTTGAAGTAATTAATGAATAAATTGCTAGATGTAATTAATATAAGAGAAATTTCCTAATGGTAAGTAATTAAAGGTTAATTACTAAGGAGAAGTAATTAAGGATTAATTCTTGGTGTAATTAATTAAAGGATTAATATAATTAACTAAGGAGTTAATTAATTAAGGCAAGTAATTACAGAATGATTAAATTACTGTTTTTGATTGATTAAGGCTGATAGATGGAAGTAATTAATCAAGGATCATTCATGAATGTAATTAATTAATGTAATTAATGAAAGTAATTAAAGGTTTATTACTGTAAATGGTTAAGAATAATTAATTTGTGTAATCAATTAAAGGATAATTACTTTATGCAATTGAAGATAATTAATCAAGGATGATTAATTTAAATGGAAAATAAGTTCTTTGTATGCTTTTGTATTTCATGTTAGATGGGTTTACTCACGCTGGTTTCCAGCCTTACCCGGGTGTTACTTTGGTGCAGTGCTCGGATCGGACCGAGTATTACAGATTTTCAAGTAAGGACGCTCTAGAGCTCATGAGACGACCTGGATGGCAGGAACGTATGGAGTGTTTCCGCTGTATTATACTGTTGTATATCTGTGACTTGTTGATTGTATATGTCCAGTGTTTGTATATGTGTTATAACTCTGATGTATAAAAGTGAAATTTGACAAGTACAGTTTTCCTTTGTATAACTGTTATTACTTGTTATTACATTTTATCCGCTACGTTGGTGAGATGTTGGTGTTTCTGTTCTTCTTTTTCTTCTATCTCTTCTTCTTTTCCCTAACTATCTGGAATTTTCGGGATTGAAAATCCCGGGTCGTTACATTTGGTATCAGAGCTTAAGGTTAAGCGAGAACCTTGGCTCTGGTGGGATTACTCATTAAGGATTGGGTCAGTGGTACCCTAGGATGAGTTGAATGTGTGTGTGTGTGTGTGTGTGTGTGTGTGTATGAGAGCGTACTTGTTATTTTCTTATATAATGATTTTAAATGATTTTATATAAGAATATATTTTGGTATATAAAGCAATATTTCTTTCTGATAAATATTAAGGTAATTGGTTGTTAAATTGTAATTAAATTAAGTGGTAATAGAAATACAACCAAATTGAAATTAAATAAAGATGAGTTTGAAATGGATTCAAACTGAAATTTAAATCTTGAATTTGGGAGGGATTTTTAGAATAAGATAATAATGAATTGGTTTCCAGATATGATAATCTTGGTTATTATCATAAATGATTGTTGTGTTTAATAACAAAATGTGTATTAATAAGTTAGCAAAATGAAATGTTTTAAGGAAGTAAAACATTTGGATAAGTATGATCGTAAATTGAAGTGGGTTTTAAATTGTGAAGTTTGAATCCTAAGATTAAAAACATTTGAAATTTGTTTTCAAATTGTTAAAAAGAATGATAAATAATATTATTCGGAATATTTGTGAAAGTAATCTTATTTTTTAAAATAAGAAGTTGTTTAAAAGTTCAAAGGAATTTGTTTTGAATTTAAAAGCCAAAGGTGGTTTAAAATTTAAGGATAACTTGTTGTGTAAAGGAAATAAATATGTATATTTGGAAATAAATGCTAAGGTTGAGTTTTGAATTTTCCTTGAGATGTGATGTGAAACCCAAAGTGAAGTAAGTTTTTAAACTTAAATGGAAAGATTATTAATCTGAAGTTTAAATTTTAAATGGGAATTCAAATTGTGTAAGGTTGACTGAATGAATTGAATTTAACTTAGAAGAAGTTAAATAAGTTTAGAACAAACAACCTGAATTTGAAATTTCAAGATAAGAATTGAAATTTAACTTAACCTGGGAAGTTGAATGGTTAATTTGAATTGGGAGTTTGTGTGATCTCAAAATAGGTTTGAGATCTAGAAATTGGGAATGGATGGATGTTTTAAATAGTTTGGATGATATCATTCCGTTGTTATTTATAATCTTTAAAATGTGAATTGGATTTGTTTAAATAATGAAAAATGGATGGTGGTAATATATCCATTATTGAGATAAATTGGGAAATAAATTGAATTTTGAAGATAGAATTGTTTTGAACTTTTATTTGAACTTTGAAATGAGTTAAGTAAAGATGATTTAAAATGGAATTTTGAAATTTGGACTCAGAATTTAAGTGTTTAAAGACTTTAAATAAAGGTTAATTTGGTTTAAGAGGGTAAATCAACATTTGAAATTTAACTCGAATTTATATAATCCGAGATGATTTAAAGTGAGACTGAATTTGAAATTAGTTCAAATTGAAATTTGATTTAAATAATTTGGATTAGTGATTAAAGTTGAATAGTTTTAAATTCAAATGGAATTTGATTTGAATTTGAAAAGGGGTCAAGGATAATTCAACTTGAATTGGGAGTAAATTCAAATTGGAGTTGAAATGAATTGAAAATTGAAATGGGATCAATTTGAAATTTATTTTAATTAATTGGAATTATGATTGAAGATGGATAAGTTTAAAAATTCAAATGGAAAATTTGAATTGGATTAATTTAAAATAAAATTTAGGTTGAATGAGTTCAAATTCGAATGGGAATTGGGATTAATTCAAACTGAAATTGAAATGATTTGAAATTGAAGTAGGTTCAATTTGAAATTAGTACAAATTGATTTGAATAATTTGGTATTGAAAGTAAAGTTGAATAGGTTTAAAATCAAATAGAATTTGATTTGAATTTGAATAGAAATTGAGGATTAATTCAACTTAAATTGGGGTTAGATCAATTTCATTGGAAATTGAAGTTATTTAAATTGGAATTGAGTCAATTTAAATGGAAGTGGAAATTTAAATTGAATTGATTGGAAATGGAGGCTTGGAATTGAATAGTTTGGCTCTGGACTATTTCAAAATAAATTGTTTTAATATAAATCTATTTTTCCAAAACTATTTACTGTACAACTTTTCTTTTTAAACCTAAAACTATCTTATACTTGTTTTACAATTATTTTTGGAACTATTTAACAATTTTTCAACTGTTTTATAAACCAATTCTTATTTTTCAACTACTTTATAACTAATTACTATTTTACAACTATTTTGCAATTATTTAAAAACTTTATAACTACTTGACTATTTTCCAACTATTTTACAATTACTTAACTATTTTGCAGCTATTTTACAAACTAATAATTATTTTTCAACTACTTATCTATTTTAAAACTCTTCAAGTTATTTTCAAAATTGAAGCTAGTCAGAGTGCAAACGGTTTATGATTAAATACCCAATTAAGATAAGAATAGAGGTGATAGTCCAAATGAGATTGAAACAAATGTGAGTAAGTGGATAGAAATTAAAGAGAATATGAATAGAAAGGAGATTGATTTGGATAATAACCAATAAAGATAAATACGTAGGATGTACGTATATTATTCTATTCGCACAGTGATTTGATCCAGATTCGAGCATAGAAGTTCGAGATAGTTATATCGATCCGAGTAGGGATTTTCCACTCGATTTTCGACGGCGAACCTGGATATGGATTGGTGATTGGTTCTAGATATTCTCTATCATAGTTATGGTTATGTAAGGAGAATGATGGTTTCTGATCAAGAAACCAGATCTGAGTCCGCACTACGAAGTCGGGTGGATGATACTAGTTCGGAAGTGAAATTGTGTGATCGAGTGAGCGATCAGATTGGTATAGAGTACGGATGATATGTGTACATCGTACGGGTTTGAATAAAGTTGATACTGGAAATTTGTGGATAAGAAATGTGAAATGATTTTTGAAGTGAAAATATATTTTGTGAAATATATGATGAAATAAATTAGAAATTGGATATTTCTATGGTAGAAATTTACTTTATGGAAGTAAGTAATATGGTTAATGCTTTATAGAGTAATAAATTTGAATATTTGATTTGGAATAAATAAAGTTATATATCTTTGTTATATAAGATAAATCTCCCCTTGTTGAATCTGTTGCCATAAGAAATGGATTTTTTGAAAAGTATTTGAAGTATAAAAAGAGAAATTATACAAGTTTGAAGTAATCCAAAGATTTTCAAAATTATATATATCTATGTGTGTGTGTGTATATAAAGGATTTCATGAGGATGATATCGGAAAGGTTTTTGGAACCTTTGGGTTTGGAAAGGCTTTTTATTTTTGGGTAAAATCAATATTGGAATTTGAAAAGCCTAATTTGAGAATTATCGATTTTGGGATAATCGATTTTGAGAAAGAAGATTTATTTGAGATTCATACTAGGTGTATGATTTAGAAGATACTATATGTGTATATTACAAAGTGTTTTGAAAATGGCTCTGGGAAAAAAGGCGCTTCCTTAAAATGAACTTCTCAGGAGTACCATAGGTTGGTACTGCCTTGAGCCTCTAAGGGGGAGGTTTTAAAGTTGAGCCTCTAAGGAGTCCGGATGAAACTAGTTCTTGAGGATTATGTGTAGTGTGTATCGAAAGTCGAGGGCGCTGATGCCTACATAGGCATTTGGGTTATGCTATGACGACATTGTAACTCGATGTCACTGCGATCGACTGCAAACCATAGTGAAAGTCGTGTGTGCCACTAAGAGCCAACAATCTACATTTGATTTTATATCGGTAGACTGCGACCTATGGTGACATAGCGAAAGTCGTGTGTGTCGTTGAGAGCCAACAGTGTATGTTTGATTTTGCATCAGTAAACTATGACCTATGTGGGAGTGGAGAAGTTTCATTTTTGGCAACGAAAATTGAGGGCGCTGATGCCTACAGTTACATGGACTTTTGCTGTGATGGCAACGTAACCCTGGAATGTAACTGCGATCTATTGTGGGTTCCATAGTGTAATCGAGGGGCGCAGAGGCCTATAGTTATCTATGGATTTTGCCGGGACGACAACGTAACCATTGGGTTAACTGCGACTATGGATGGGTGTGATGATTTCCAGAGCATTCTCACCAAAGATATTTCCTCTATTCAAAAAAAAACTGTTTTCTATGATTTCAATAAAATTATTTTCCAAGTATTTTCACTGGGTGTTGAAAACGAGTTTACCAAGTACTTATAGATTTTCAGTCCTGCGCCTGATCAACGTATGACCGAATTTCTATGAGAACGAGGATGGACTTGTTGAACCATCGAGTTATAAAAATATTTTTATAAAAACTATTTTAGTAATACTATACTGATTTTAAAAGTGTTTTAAAAATTATCAAAGGAAATTTATCTGATTTTAAGCATTTTAATAATTCTAGTTTCGTTCTTTTCGAGGACGCAAAGATTCAAAGGGGGAAGGAATGTAATAACCCAGATTTTTGGGTATTAGATAATTGAATAATTATCTGATTTTAACTATTGAAATGTGATATCCCTGAAATTTGAAGCAATCCAAGGTGATAATATCCTTTATAAATTTAATTAAAATTGGCAAATTTGTTATTTCTTCAATAATACTGTGTGTATATGTGTGATTATATATTTTAAGTAGAATATTATTTTAAAATTGAAAATGGTGGTTGTTTAAATATATATATATATATATCAAATTGATTTAAATTGTACTTAAAAATTGAATTGAATTTATATTATATATATATATATATTTTGAATTTAAAAGTATGTCATGAACGATTTTGTATAAATATGGTTTGTCTTATTCTATTTCTTTAAAAGGATTTTTCATTGATAAAAATTAAAATAAGCATTTAGTTATTAGGAAATTAATTAATAAAATATTTATTTACATCTATAAATTTATTTTGCATGTGAAGTTACAAATGTAAGATAATTAACAAATTCAAATGACAAGTGTTAGTAAATCAAGCAAGTGTCAATTCATTATATTTCTCTTTTCTTTGGGCTGTAAATTTGTTCATATAATAATAATAATAATAAATTTCTCCCAAATTTGAAAATTAAAAATAGATTACAAAGAAATGGAATATGAAGAAAAAAATTGAAGCAGATCAAGAAAAAAATCATCAAAGTTTTCAAATCTGGAAGCAAAGGAAGATTCAAATCAGAATATGTTTTCAAAATCAAACTGGAAAGCAAAACAAAAGACAGATCAAAGTGCAATATTAGATCAGATTTAAAAACGAACAACACCTCCCAGTTTTCAAAAGTTACAGTCTCTCTGTTCATGTATCACAGGTGGGTAAACAGTTTTATTTTTAAAATTTAAATCTATTAAAAATCTTTTGCATGCAATAAAAATCTGAACTAAAGTGTGAAAACTGTTTGCATGATTTTTAGATATGAACTGTATAAATATATCTCTGGATATATGGATGTGCTTGTGTGTATACAGAACATTGGCTCTGTTCTTGTTATCCAGGTTTCAAAACCTGATTTAAATTTAAATATCTCTTCCTCTGATTCATTTAAACATAGAAGTATAAACAAATTTTGTTTGTTATGGCATGGTGCAAATTTTAAAAATATTTCAAAGTTAATTCTGAAGCTTATTTCAAAACAAAAGAAGAAGAACAGTAATATTTTTAACCATATCAAAATCTTGATCATAAAAATGGGTTGGTTCAGGTGTATTATCTATTTTGTCATCGAAGATTAGGATTTTTAAAATTGTAATCAAGATTTTTAGACTTTTAAATCATGGGTTATGCCATGTTGATCAGAAAATGGGTTTCGAGTATTTTCTGTTGATCGGAGGATTTTGGAGTAATGAATTCTGGTGAGAAGAAAGTCTGGTGATGGTCAATGTCGGAAAAAATGGTCTTAGGATTTTTAGTTTACTGTGGCGATGGGGAATCCTAGAAGCAGGGTTTTGTTCCAGGTTTGGTCGTCATGGTTTTAGCAAAGATTTCGACATTGTGACTTGACCGGAGGGGATCGCGATAGGATGAAGGGAAGCTGGAGGTTGTGGCGTAGCTTCTGACCAATGGGTGGGTGATCTCGGTGTCGGAGGTGATGACTGGTGGTGGTTTTGGCCATTTGGGTTTACTGCTGTTTCATTCGAGTGTTCAATTTTGATTGGTGGGGCTTTTCGCGAGTTTGGGTGGTCACGAGGTTTAAGGGTTTCGTTGTTGACTTGCTGAGGATCACGATGGTGACCGGAGGCGGTCGTGGTTCGTGTGTAGTGCACGCGTGTTGTTCGTATATCTAGAAGTGATGTTGTTTTGGGGAAGACGAGGAGTAACTCGAGAAAATTGTGAGGATACTCGAAACAAATGGATGTGGGTTAACTCCGGGAGAGGCTAGGGTAAAACTAGCAGAAGACACGGGTGAAAACCGAAGTGAATCGGCCTCAACATATGCCAGTTTTGAAACTTAAAATTTAACAAGTTTGCTTTAATCAAGTTTAAATAATTTCTGGTTTAACTCTTTTAAATATGTTTTATTTTGGTTTTGGAATTGGTTAAAGAATTTGAAACAATTTTTTTTTAAATTTATTAATTTTAAGGTATTTTATTTTGTACCTATTATTTAAAGATTCAAGTTCATTTAAATAAGTTTTATCTTAAGAAAATTAATATTTAATACCTTGAGATTAATTGAGTTGATTGAGAAATTTAAGTATAATTACTTAATTTAATCAATAAATGATACGGGATGATTAATCTATAATTAATCAAAGGGTACTTAAAGATTAATCAAGGATAATTAAGGATTAAATCAAATAGTAATTAAGGGTTGATTAATTGATAATTATGAATTAATTAATTTGTAATTAAGGTTGTTAATTAATAGTTAAGTTTTATTAATTAATAGTAAATGGATAATTAATCAGTTAATTAAAGGTTAATTAATTGATTATAAGTAATTAAGGATTGATTACTTTGTATTGAAGGAGATTAATTGATAATTAAGGTTTATCAATTAACAATTAAAGATTAATTAATTGGTTTATGGGGAAATTAAAGGGTGAATTACCCAGTTGTAATTAATGAGATGAATGTGATTAATTAATTTGTTAACTAACTAAAGAATGTCACTTGGTAATTGATTAAGTAAAATTACTTAATGAGATTTATATATGTAATTACTTGGTGAAGTAATTGATGGATAAATTGCTGGATGTAATTAATATAAGTGAAATTTCTTAATGCGAAGTAATTAAAGGTTAACTACTTAGGAGAAGTAATTAAGGATTAATTTCTTGGTGTAATTAATTAAAGGATTAATATAATTAACTAAGGAGTTAATTAATTAAGGCAAGTAATTACAGAATGATTAAATTACTGTTTATGATTGATTAAGGCTGATAGATGGAAGTAATTAATCAAGGATCATTAATGAATGTAATTAATTAATGTAATTAATGAAAGTAATTAAAGGTTTATTACTGTAAATGGTTAAGAATAACTAATTTGTGTAATCAATTAAAGGATAATTACTTTATGAAATTGAAGATAATTAATCAAGGATGATTAACTAAAATGGAAAATTAAAGGATGATTAATTAATTTGTTTGTAATTAATTAATGCTAAGTAAGCAGGATTAGGGGTGATTGAAGTAATTAATTTAATTTGTTTAAATTAATTAGAAATAGTATGGCTAATTTATCTTGCTTATTAATGATTGAATAGTATTGTATATTTTAGATTGATTGATATCTCGGATATGTGATTTGTGATGCTATATGATATGATATGTTGGGTTTAAACTGAGATAATATGGTTATCTATCGATGATGAATTAATGTGTATAGGTGACACCGTGTATTTGAAGTTTGAATTGCATTTCAGTTGAATAATTTGGGATGAGATGGTATTGAATTCGAAGAGACCGGAGTCGGGTATTAGTAAATACCCGAACCACTTCGAATTTAATCTTTATAAAATTCTTTATAGATTGATATATGAAATCAATAGGCTGGTATGGAATGATTTAAGTAAATTGGACCATTTAATCTAAGTTTTTATACTTAGAAATTGATGTGTGAAATAAGTGGTGTCTATAATGACTTGTGAAGTTGTAAATTGATATGAGTTACCCCCGGGTTTTAAATAAGTTCTTTGTATGCTTTTGTGTTTCATGTTAGATGGGTTTACTCACGTTGGTTTCCAGCCTGACCCGGGTGTTACTTTGATGTAATGCTTGGGTCAGACTGAGTATTACAGATTTTCAGGCAAGTGTGTTCTGAAGCTCAGGAGACGAGCTGGATGGTAGGAACGTATGGAGTATTTTCGTCGTATTATATTGTTGTATATCTATGACATATTGATTGTATGTGTCCACTGTTTGTATACGTGTTGTAACTTGATGTATAAAAGTGAAATTTGACGAGTACAGTTTTCCTTTGTATAACTGTTATTGCTTGTTATTATATTTTATCCGCTACATTTGTGAGATGTTGGTGTTTCTGTTCTTCTTTTTCTTCTATCTCTTCTTCTTTTCCCTAACTATCTGGAATTTTCAGGAATGAAAATCTCGGGTTGTTACAAGTTATGCATAGAAACCACATACCTTTATGCTTCCTTAAGGGTTGCGAATTCCATAGGAGGGCATGCAACTCTAGAGATGAGATTTGACCAGTTAGAACTTGATTTGTTTGGTCATAAATTTGCATGCAGTCTACGTGTTTTTAATTTTATAGATTTTGGAATCATTTGAAGTATGGATTAGTTAGGTAGGTATGAGGCTATGATATTTTACTAGGATAGGGAAATATCATTGGGACACCCAGATAGTTATAAACGAATCATCTTCTCGGTGGAGAATTCCAATAAGAGTGTTTGTGCTTTGTTGAGTGCCATAGAGGTTGGAAAAGAGCTTAGTCAGGTTCGGGTAGCAAGAAAATTTGCAGATGTCTTTGAGCAAGTCACAGGACTACCACCGAAACGAGCTGTTGACTTTCGGATAGATCTTGTACCGGGAGCTGAACCTATCGGTTGACCCCTAGTAGGATGACACCAACCGAGATGAAGGATTGAAGGTGCAACTAGTGGATCTAGAGGGAAGGAACTTTATTAGATCAAGCAGTTCGCCTTGAGAAGCGGCCGCGGTTTTTGTGAAGAAGCCAGATGGTTGTTAAGGATGCGCATCAACTATCATAAGTTAAACGAAAGGACGATCAAGAATAGATACTCTCTGCCGAGGATAGATGACATGTTTGATAAGTTGAGTGGAGCCAGAGTGTTCTCCCAATTGGATTTGGCGACGGGGTTCCATCAGTTGCGAGTAGCGGAGGATAGTATTTTTTTGACTGCATTTCGGACTAGGTATGGTTCGTATGAGTGGTTGGTGATGCCATTTTGATAGATAAATGTAGCTGCTTTCTTCGTTGATTTGATGAACCAGGTTTTCCAAGAGCACTTGGATAGGTTCATGTTAGTGTTCATAGTTGACATTTTAGTGTACTTAAAAGATTAAAGAGAGCATGAGATTCATCTTAGAGTGGTGCTGGAGACGCTGAGGCAGAATCAGCTGAACACGAAGTTTTTCAAGTATCATTTTTGGAAGAAAGAGGTTAAGTTTCTTGGTCATGTGGTTTCAAAGGAGGGATTATCAAAGTATCCAGTTAAGATCGAAGTTGTCAACATTTGGAAGAGTCCAAAGACGGTAACCGAAATCAGGAGTTTTCTTGGACTTGCGGGCTATTACCCGAGATTCATTAAGAATTTCTTACGGATAGCAGCACCTTTGACTAAGTTGACCAGGAAAGACGTGAAGTTTGTTTGATCTGACAAATGTGAAGAAGGGTTCCTTAAGTTAAAGCATTTGTTGACCAATGCGCCAGTGTTAGTAGTTCCAGATGGAAACCAAGGGTTGGTAGTAAACACTGATGCATGTGGGACTGGATTGGAAGAAGTGTTGACGCAGAGGGGCAAAGTCTTTGCTTACGCATCTAGGCAGCTTAGACCGCACGACGTAAGATATCCTGCTCATGACTTACAGTTGGCTGTGGTAATCTTTGCCTTGAAAATTTGGAGGCATTATCTCTTAGAAGAGAGGTTTGAGTTGTATACTGATCATAAGTCATTAAAGTACTTATTCTCTCAAAAGGAGTGGAATATGAGGCAACAGAGGTGGTTGATATTTTTAGTAGCTTATGATTTCGGTATCGAGTATACTCCTGGGAAAGGAAACAGGGTAGCAGATGCTCTCAATAGAAAACATCAGAATGTGGTGTTAGCGATGTTGGAAGAATGGAAGGATCTAGAAGCCTTGGCCAGTTGTGGTGTGTAGTTGAGATCTACTGCTAGTTCAAGTCAGGGTGCTGCCGTGTTATCTTGTTTATAAGTTTGATCGATTGTGATCGAAAGGATAGCATTTAAGCAGAAAGAGGATCCAGTTTTAGCCGAGAAGATTAGAAGGCTTGAGATAGGATCATATATTGATAACCTAAATGATTTCAGTCTTGACCAAAGAGGATGGTTGATAAAGAAGGGATGATTATGCATTTCAAATGTAGAGAACTTATGGAGTGAAATTTTGGAGGAATATCATCGATCGAAGTTTACGATTCATCCTGGAGGGACCAAGATGTATCAAAATATGGAGAGAAGCTTATATTGGGAAGGCATGAAGAGGGATGTTGGCTTGTGGGTTAGGCAATGTGTAAACTGTCAACAAGTGAAGGCCGAACATCAGCAGCCGAGTGGGTTACTTCAGCCTTTAGAGATTCCAGTTTGGAAATGGGATTCGATATCCATGGATTTTATTGATGGGTTGCCAAGGCCAAGGAGAGGAAATGAAATAATGTGGATTAATGTGGATAGGTTGACCAAGAGTGCCCATTTCATTCCAGTAAAGTCGACCAGGACGGCACCAGTTTTGGTTAAGTTGTTCATAAAGAACGTAGTTTGACCTCATGGGATTCCTAGTAGCATAGTCAGTGACAGAGATGCTTTATTCACTAGCGAATTTTGGAGGAGACTCTAAGAGGTATTAGGTACCAAGCTCAAATTGAGTACAGCTTATCACCCACAGACGGATGGGTAGATAGAGAGAGTCAATAAGGTACTCAAGGGTTTATTGGGAGCTTGTGTATTGGACTTTGTTGGATCATGGGAAGATCGCCTACATTTGACTGAGTTTTCCTATAATAATAGTTATTAGACTAGTATAGAAATGGTGCCTTTTGAAGCTTTGTATGAAAGGCCATGCAAATCCCCTGCATGTTGGTTGGAGACCGGAGACAGATTGGTCTTAGGTCCAGATTTGGTAATGGAGGCATCGGAGAAGATTGAGTTAATCCGAGAACAGATGAAGAAAGCTCAATCCATACAGAAGAGTTACACGGATAAGAGGCGTAAGGACCTAGAGTTCTCAGTTAGAGACAGGATTTTCATAAAGGTATCACCAATGAAAGAAGTGGTACGATTTGGGAAATCGAGAAATTTGGCTCCGAGATATGTTGGACCATTCCAGATTATAAAAAGGAATGGAAAGCTCACGTATAGTGTAGAGTTGCCGAGTAGTTTGGCAGATGTCAATAATGTATTCCATGTGTCTCATCTTCGTAAGCATGTGCATGATCCAAAGGCTACTATTCCTCAGACAGAGTTTGAGGACTTGGCGGTAGAGTCTGATTCAACTTTTACTAGACAGCCAGTTCGGTTTGTAGTGAGAGATGAGAAAATATTGAGGACCGCGACAGCCAAGTTGGTGAAAGTTAAGTGGAGCGACAACGAGAAGGACTGTACTTGTGAGATGGAGGACAGGATTTGGGATGCTTATCCTAATCTGCTTTAATGGTATGCCAAAAACCCTACTTGCTCGAATCCTAACCTGAATTTAATCTATAAATTCTCATTTCATCTTCTCTCTTCCTTCTACATCTTTTTTGTTTCTCTATACTCATATTTTTTTGTTCCATGGATTTGTAGTATCATTATAATTTGTTGTTCTTTCTCCATTCCCATCTAAAGTTAGCTTGATTTATCTTCGATAAATCTCAGATCCATCAAGGAAACTCAAGATTTTCTCTATGAAAGCCCTAATCGTCACCACGTCCATACTATTAGGAGGAGAAATATAAGAGAAATGAAATAAGAAAAATTCTCACGGAGCAGGAGTAGAAGAAGAGACTTACAGTTTCAAACCTTCCAATTGATGTTTTCAGCTTTTGGTTTGTAGCTAATAAGGTATATCCAATTATTGAAATAGTAGTAAATTATTATTCACAATTGCATAGGTGCAGGCTTAATAAGAAAGTCCAGTCGATTGTTTTCTAGCGATGTACACCTATAAAATTCTGTCTTTGGATAGTCTAATAATCATAAAGTTAAAATTCCACCTAGCATATTGTCTGTACATAACAATTTTACAATATCTTACATTAAAGTCAATGGTTGGTGATTAATTTGTTAAAAAAGTAATGTTTTGAATTTTATATGTGATGTTATATAGGTTTTTCTTTAAAGACTTTACCAACATCGTTTTGGATTAGTTGTGTATGAAGAGTGCATTAATCATGTCACTCTAACCAATAATATTCATAGTAATTGCTAGAGTAGTTTTATACCAGTACTTGGAGGTTGAGATTGTTATTAATGCTTTACTAGATTAGGAAAATCAATGGCATTTACAATCGTAAGTTATACAAAATCATTCAAGAGGCAAGCTTTTCATTTTTATTTTTGTAATTTGTATTGTCTGTCTTCATTTTTCTTTGAACTTCTATAATTTACATGGTTATGCATAATTTAATCCGCTTTTTCTTCGATTTAATATATATGTTTAACAGTTTTTTATCTTTATTTTATCTAATTACCTTTAATAGTTACACACGTTTCTTTGCCTTTTTGTTACATCACTGATACTCCCAAGTGTATGTATATTGTTGTGTTCCTTATATTGATAATTAATCTTAATGTATAAAAGTAAGCCTGTCTACTTTATTTGTGATATTTGGAGTTGTGATCTAAGTTATCCATTGTTTGTAACTTTGCATTATACTTGATTTTTTTCTTAAAGATGCATCTTCAATATTTGAAAATGCAAATGAATTAATAATGGTGCATCTTTATATTTCTCGACGAACAACGAATTTATGTATTCATATTCCATTTTATGCTTCTTCTTCTTATAATTAATAATTCCACTTTATATAGATACTTTTTGTTATAAACACTGGTGGAACCTCAATTATTAGATTATTTGGTAATGTCTATAATCAGAGCATATAAATTATTCAGTAAATATACTTTTTGGAAAAAAGTACTACCTCTATAAATGTATTATGATCAGTATCCACATATGGACCAGTTCCTTCCGCTTCTTGCGACATCTAGCACTTATAATTAGTATTATTTATAAAAAAATTATGATATTATTGTGTTTTCCCTAATTATATCGAATTACCTTCATAAATATACTTCATTCAAAAATACTGGCTATAACTTGATTAGATCATATACAAGGCCCATTAATTGTGCATGTTACTTAAATGTGTTTAGAAAATGTACATTTTATGCAAACAGTAAAGTACACCACTTAATTGGTTTAAGTAAGCTATAACAACTGACTATAACGATATGCATAAATAATATATCTAACTTAAGAAGTTTTGTGTAATTTAATTTAAATAACCAGTTTATGTTTTATATTCATAAATTTGTTCATGTACCATTTTTGCATTGCATCGACAGTATTAACAAAGAAAGTAACAAAAGAAATTAGTACTACATCATACCATGATTATCGTTGTTCTTCATTATATTCCAAAACCTTTTTTTTCTCTTTATACTTTTAGATTCATTTTAAAGCTAATCGATATATTCAATACTGAACAATGACCACTATAATTGATATTGGTGCGCATAAGATTCAACATGTAAGTGATTTCAACTTTGTTGATTTCTAACTAATAGTTTAATCAATATTTTTGTGTGAAAGCTCTAATACATCATAAATTTCTTTTATACATTGCCTCTCTAAGTTCTTCCTTCTCATCACGAAAATATCAAATATAACTCAGTTTTTGTTTTTGTAGAATTGTCAGTTGGTTACACCCTTATGCAGTCGATTTGAATTACCTTTCACTTAACTTTGTTACGATGTGTCAAATTCTTATAGCGCATGCATATAGGAACATTTACTACCCTAATTTAATGAACTACACCTAGAATATTAAACCTAGAAACCATGCCTAACTAGCACTCTCTTATCTTTGGACAAAATGGTCTAGGAGGCTTCTCTTTATGAAATTTTCGTTCTTCAATTATTTTGATTTTATGTTGTTATTTTATCTAAAATATTCTTTAGCTCTATCTATTATATTATATTACTTTTATTTAGACCAAATGATTCCTCAAGTTAAGGTTGACCTTTGTTTTCAAGTGGACTATTTCCAGTTTAGTATGTCATTTTCCACCGACTAAAGTTTACATTTTCCCCAAAGAGTTCATAACTCATTGACTCAGATTGCTTATATTTAAAATTGTGGCAAGAAGATAAAACATTAGTTGAAAACTATTCTTACACTAGAAATGCCTAAATCCTACAACTGCACTACCACTCAAACTTGGAATAAATTTATCACTTGGTTACTTCATAAAATGATTTCATTGAAACTTCAATTTAATCATGTGCAAGGTTAAAAGGTTGATTCGAGAATTTTTCTCTTTTTTATTCCATTTTATTTTGAATAATCTAAGTTGTCTTTTGTTGTATTTCTTAACTTATATACATATATATAAGCTATCATATGTGTATATATATAAGCCATCTATTATATTAATACCGTATTATATGTAAGGCGATTTTGATGTAAAAACAATGGAATTTAGATATAAAAGTAAATTTTCCTTCAATATTTTTCGGAGATATAAAGATATATGAAATAACAACAAACATATTGCGAATTCAAATAAATAATGATAAATACTTACGGCCTAAAAAATGTAACATGTAAAGCTATTCCAAAAAATATTTTCAACCTTGGTGAGATGCATGTTAGTTTTGTATTTTATAAATTTTGTACCTGATATCAGAGATTGCTACATAACAGTAGCATGATAATTGCACATAATATAACAACAAGGCTACACTTAAAATACTTTCAACAAATAAGCGAAACTATTTATGGCTAATGTGAGTCAAATCAATCTAATTTCAGTTATCTGTCCAAATTGTGATTTATATTATGTGATTTATAATTGTTTAGAGATATTAACATGGTGGATGTTGTTCTCACTAATGCTCCTCCATGTCCAATTGTTTGGGTACTTAGCTGATAAGTTTTTTCTCATTCTAAATATGTAGGGAAAAAGACACAAGTGTGATGATGTCTTCATCAAGTTGCAACAACTTGAACTTTGTTTAAGTGGGCAATAATTTCTTCACTATCATATCTTTGTTTTCTGTAAAATTATTTTGTAAATGCTTGGATTTTTTTCCTTTTGAAAAAGTTAATGAACCTGCACATATAGTTGATTTCTAATTTCTATTAATTTAAGAAAAACTTGGTATTTTTATACAACACCAAAAGTTTGCTTTTGAAAATAATGGGAAAATAATTACTTTTGGCTTGATAGAGGTCGTTAATTCAACAAAACTTTATTTCCATTTTGAATATTTGATGTGGCACTAAAGAATTCTTCTTTAACTTTTGGTTTTGTCTAGCACGATTATATTTAACATTGTTTAGATGTGCTGGTGCACTTGAATAATATCATTGCTTCTGTGAGCACGATTCAATTGATGAATCTACGATTGCAATTTTAGTTTTCAAATGCATGCTTATGTTCATGGGGTTTTGCAACTATAATGATATAAAAATATGAACCATGCAGCATAAATTGATTCTAGGCTAAAAACATTGACTAAAATTTTCTTACTGTAATAAAAATAACTTCGATAAGGAAATCGATGTAGCAAGCAACTGTTGAATTTTCATGGTCTGGCGTTCCGTGCAGAAGTGGAAGAATTAAGGGGTAGAAACTTGCAGTGATCATTTTGATGTTCGATTTTTTTGTTCAATATAATTCTTGGTTATAAGCTTTGATTTACACTTAGTACACTATGAGTTATGGGCATTCTTTTTTTACATATTGATGCTAATTTAACTATTCAAAATATACTTAGTTGTAGTTTATTACTTGCATACCTTTTGTGCTAATATGATATGGCATTAAAGTATATTTATGCAAAGTTCTTATGGCATCTTAAACATCTTAAACACTTGACATTAAATCATAAAATATCTTTTGATTATAGGACTCTTTTTATTTCGGTAGACTTTTATTTTCTGTTGCGTAGTTTAATTTATTTGATTTTGTTAGCTTTAGGGTTTTCTTTATGATAAAGGGTTAAGAACTAAAATCTGAGTATCTTTTTATTAGGAAGATGAGGAAGCAGGGCTAGAATGTTACACTTTCAAGCGCATGTTCCTACATAATCCAAAGGTAAACAAATACTTCAATCATTAATATAGTTTCATATTCATAGTTATTTTTGTTTTTATAAGCTGATTAACCTTTAATAGGTTTGATTTCCCAATAAAGACTATATTAGACATTGCATCGTCGTGGACCTAAGAGTTACCATTTTATGAACTAATGAAAGACTTCAAACTGGTACATACTGTAATGTTGATCAATATTTATTTATGCATAAATTTGCACATAAATTTTCCTTCATTTATATATGTTTTACACTATAAAAAACAATAGAAATAGAAAGGTTAGGGGAGATGATATTTTTTCATTTTATTTTTATTACTTCACATTTACTGGTTTTTATTTCAATGCTGGGAGTCTTTCTTTTCTAAAATTTTTTTTGCATTCGATAACTACTTTATGTATTATTTATAAAAATATTATATTTACCCAATTATTCATTTCGGTCTTATTGGCTTAAGTGGTTTGGTTTTATATCAGTTTAAAATCCTAAATCATTACGAAAACCAGTGTGCTAAACTTCAGCCTATGTTGATGTAAAAAAAGGTGGGCTGGTAATACCAAGTCAAAAATATTTGGTACTACTAGATTTACTATTAGTCCGTTATTGATTGAAAATATGTATTTAACATACATCATTCAATTTGTACTGATATATTATTATTTACATTCTGCAGTGTCGTATGTAAAGATCTAAAGTCAATAAGACTTAGCAGAATGATGTTCTTCCTCACTTTCATCACGGCAGTATCATATTGGTGGCATCTAATATTTGTATTATATAATGGGTGAATTCATCGATGTGTATTTGAGGTTTAAGCTTTAATAATAAGGTGAATCATTATTTTCTGTCTTGTGCAAAATCACACACATATGTCTGCTTTGATAAGTCCCTTTTAGGATCTTTTGGTGTATTCTTCTGTTTTGATGAAGAATGTGATGACGGTTTTTGTTTTACTTTTCACCTAGTCAACTTCGATTATTCACTGGATTATTTCTAGCATGCATGTCCGCTTTCATATGTACATACAGAGATAATTCATATTATTGTTTTCTGATGTAATTTGCACTTAAAAATGGATATATATGTAGCTGCTGCTCTAAAACTATTATCAACTTTCCACTTGATGTACATTTATATTTTCCTAGATAAATGTTAGCCATTGAACCACTTCAACATATTTCTTATTTTCTGCTATTGTTATAACACTAAAAAAAAGAAATTAGCAACGATGCTCTTCCATAACAAATTGAATTGTGTCAAGTGCCAAAAATTCATTTTGGTGTTGGTTATGTTTTGCGTTATCAGAATATTTGTAAAATAATATAACGGGAAAATGTTTTAACCAAAATATTGCTGAACTCCATGTGCGTAGCACAGGTTCACCCTAGTTTATGAGAACGCGCCACATCATACATATATGCAAAATGACATGTGTCATTACACTTGTCCTTTAGGAAGATCATTGTATACATAGATGATGCCAAGTGTTTTTACACATGTAATTCAGTGATGTGCTTATAGTTTAGATAATGAGTGAGACACAAAATACATTATATTATATGTTAGACTCACATTATCTCCCACATAATAGTGTTATAAATGAATTTTAGAACTCTGCTTGTGTTGAATCATAATTCAAAAATAAAAAATTTAGTAGAATATCTCATTTTTTATATGTTTTTCATTTTATGTAATCCTTCATGATTTTTTATGATTTAAACATTCATCATCATAAATTCTTAAAAATATTGTGTTTGGTTTCTAAATGACTAACCCTACTGATCCAACATAGTATGGATACCGGTACAAATATATTATATTTCTTCAGGGGCTGTGTACAATAAGATAAGAAAAATGAAAAAAAATGACTATGAAGACCGTTTATACGATCTATCATATCATGATATTCTTCAAAAAAGAAAATTTTCAAGATGGCAATGACACTAAAACACATGATCAACTATCTTACTACCATTTCCAGGTTCTTCTTATTTTTATTTATATGATGCTTTTCTAATGATATTTGTTAACTGTACATACCTCGCTTATACTTTGCATATTATGCTTAAAGAAAATCATTATAAATTATCATGTCTTCTTAGAAATAAACAATGTATAAGAATAAAACAATATTTGCTTCAAAAAATTATTAAACATAAATTTGACCACTTACATAGTTACACTTATCAAATTTGCGATTAGGCTATGATTAAATTTCGTAATTATTATAGTTTGTTATATATGAATTTTATGTAATATAAATTTGATGTATAAATTTCTTTGTCAAACTTGGAAGCTTAGGAATATATAATAATATCATTTACGTGATATTGAATTGATTTTCATACTCTGATCAGTAAATTTGGATTTCATATTTTATTTAGTTTATATTGATTTTTGTACATTAAGTATCGATTTTGATGTATATATCATCTAACTTAAGGAGTTGTTCCCATTATTACTGGTATTGATTATGGTATCCCACATTCATATTCGGTATTAATCAAATAAATAGTTCCTCAAATTTAGCGTCTCGCGAAATAGTATCACATTTTGAGGGAGTTAAAAATTTTCACCCGTTTTTGTTGATGACAAAGAGGGAGAAAATTATAAAGTATATACATGCATATATTCAGGGGAGTTATCTAACTCAGGTAGAGTTATATCAGATTCTATATACAGGAATATTTAATAGTTATCACCATCAAAAAGGAATATATTGTTAATTTCTCAGTTATTGATTTTGATGACAACAACCACATATAAATATTTAAAATATAGATGCTAATATTTTACTAAGTTAAACAGTATATAATGCAGAATATTACATAGGCGTTGAATTGAAGATTGCATGGTATAAAGGCTCAAGTAGGTTTGAAGACTCGTGAGTTCAAAGACCAAGATATGAAGATTTCAAGATTACAATTTAATGTATAGAGTCATAGCATATATTGTTAAAGTCCTTGATAGCAATCTTTGATCTCTATCTCCAATTTTCTAATCTTTTATATTTTTATCAAAATAATTTTCATAATATTTTATAGAAGTTTTTCAAAGTTCAAAATGTTTATAAACTATGTTCAAATTATTTTATAAAGTATCAAATTATTTAACAAAGTATAGTGTTTTCGAAACATTTTAAAACACATAAGTTTTCGAAATACACTAAAATATGTCGACATATAGGAATAGGCAATGTTGACATACATGCCGCCAAACTACCTTTTCAAATTTTGATAAGAAGTGTCTATTCGTCGCAACTCTTCACGAATGAACACAATTGTTAATTTACTCTATAAAGGGGAGTGCAAATGAATTTTTTAGTAACTAGTAACTTACTTTCTTCCCTCCTCTTACTTACTTGAAAATTCCATTGAAAAATATACTCTATTGTCTTCAAAGTCACATAGAATCAATTCATACTTCTTTATATTGATTTAGTTCTACTTTCCTACTTTTTTGTGGAAACATCTCTCTTTCTATTCAAAGATCAAAGTGCTATCTAAGAGGCTGTAGGATCTATTATATCCAAAGTATAAGAATTTGTCTTTGGAAAAACTATCGAACTATATTTTGATTTGCTTGGGTGTGCTTGTAGCTCGTTCAAATCAAGTGAGTGTGCTTGTCTATTCAGATCAAGTAGGTATGCTTTATCCCGTTTAAATATAGCGGGTGCGCTTATAGCCCGTTCAAATCAAGTGGGTCTCCCTAAACTCCAGAATTAGGAGGGTATACTTGTAGCCCTAAAATCGAGACTATAATGGATTTGCTTGCTATCTATTTAAAGTAAGAATTTGAAAAGAACTTTATATAAGAAATTGTACGATACTGGGTGTAGGAGAAATCCAAATCAATATAAAATCCTAGGTATCATCTTTCTAACTCGTAATTTAATTTATTGCTTTTATTTTTATCCATGATTGCATCTTTGACTGATTGTTAGTATAATTATGTGTTGCTGGTATGTATTTTATATTAATCTTGAAAAATAACTAAAAATATTTACATAAGTTAGAATACACTGTTCACCCCCTCCCCCCTCTAATGTTAAATTAGCCTTAAGATCCATAATTCCTCAACCCACACTTGTCAAGTATCAATCTGACCCGAGTATTATATAGTAATAAGTGGGGCATACTACCTCTAAATACAGTAAGGGTGAGAACATGGACGTAAACATATATGAATCTCACTAAAATAATCATAACCACATAATAGGCTTATTGAAATTGTCAAAACTACATAATATGCCAACAACCCAGATAATAAAAGGCATAATCAAAAATAAATCACCATATCGTAAAATCATATCGTGCTCGTCATAGGCAGTTATTGTAAAGTATGATAAAATAAGTATATCCAAATCATGATCATAAGACTAGCCTGAGAATGAGTTAATTTCAAAAAATCATAAGACTGACCTAAAAGCAAGTCGATCTCAAAGAGACATAAGACTGGCCTGAAAACAAGTAAATCTCACAGATAAACACAAAGCAAGTTGGGTAAATGTAATTGATCCTATAGTTTTCCATTAATGTAAAACACTCCTAGCTTTTGTAAGTATGTATTATAGCTTCCATCACTGTCATTTAGTGAAATGATCTTTTTTTGTCAATAGGTTTTTTACAATTATAGAATTATTATTATTATTGCCATGACCCGAAGTTTAGCGTTCAAAAATCGACATCAAATACCTTACTTGTATTAGACTGCCGGAGATTCGAACGTCGATTCCAGTTCGGATGGAGCTTATAACAATATTAGATGAATACAAACAGCGGAAAATAAAACTGCCAACATCAATATCTCAGATACAACATCAACACAATATCATTACAACCACAACACCAACATTAGAGGATTTTTATACATGTACAACACAACATCAAAATAGACTATCACGACATAACCACAAGTGATTGCATTCCAAGAAAGTCTTCAAGTGAAATGAAATGATAGCGAATATCTAACTAAGAACCTTGAGATCCAAAAGTTTTCAAAATATCTCCAAGTTAGAACCCTTCAAAAACCAGTAGCCTCCAAACCATACGACTTCAAAATCCAGCTAGCACTAAAACATGGAAGACCTGCTACTAGGCTGCCCGTATGGAAATTATGGGCACCCAGAGTTTAGAAAAGAAACAATAAACTCCGGGTCAGTCATGGGACTGGTATGAGTAAACAAAGCAGTTGTTTGAAATAAAAGAAGTTTATTTTTAAATCAAAAGAAAACCAAAGAATTTGAAAGAAATACGCAATGCTTTTTGAAAATGAAACTGCCATAAGGCCTCCCGCCACACACACAATGCAAACGCAGTCTTGGAGGAGATTTCTCCTTATGACAGTCAAAAATGTTTAATACGAGGAAACATTTTAAATATTATTATTAGTGCATAGTGTGAAAACATTTTTGAAAGTATAATATTGATCTTAGCCGGCATAGGTACCATTATATTATGCCTACTATAGATACCACCTGAGATGGCAGGTTATACAATTTAAAACGTATTGGGCTCGTATTGTTTTATTTGGATTTCCAACAAATGGTCAGGCTAAAGAACTTCCTGGGCCACATGGGTACGCCTCTGGAGGGACATCCCGAGAACCTAACCGGACCTCTGCCAACACAAGGCCAGGTTACCTCTATAACTAGGTAACTACTACACAAGTATGCCATCCCCCGGTTGTAACCAACCTTTATCCGGGGCCCCAACATATATATATATATATATATATATATATATATATATATATATATATTTGCGATATCCACATAAGTTAAGTATCTGGGCTCCATACCATGATACCACTTCTATCCAGAAGGAAATGCACATACCCTAAGGGGCGCTACCCCCAATAACCTTGCTGCATCTTTCCTGTTTCGACCATTACCGGGTTGTGAGGTTCGACGAAGTCTCGTCCACAAAGCTACGCTTTTCACAAAAGCCATGCTTTGATCAACAAATGATCAGCAAATGATCATCAATACAAAGCAGCACTTAACATGCCACACTACCAAATTGGGAGTATATCGCTGATAACCTTCAACTACATAACCTCTGAGCTCGTATGTCTCAGAGAAGGGTGTTAAGCTAAGAGAATAAATTCTCCGCCACCAACAGATATGTATTTGAAAGAAATCGGCTTTATATCTCAAAGTGTAGTGTCAGACACACGACCATACAAGTATGTTCCGGGTTCGAACAGAACCGAAGGCACTTCGTCCAATAAAGGAAGAAGCCCTTGCAAATCCGGGAGTCCACAATCCCGATCGGACTTCCCATCACTTAGGGAATCCCTATACCGGAGCAACTCGGTGCAAAGACAATCAATAGGTTATCCTATCGTTTTCGAAGACACCCGGTCTTCACCACCGGTCTTCGATTCCTCTCCATTCGTCGAATCACTATTCAGAATGGGTTATATGACACAAAGGTCCTCTCCCGGCTGATCCGAATAATGAGCGTCAATTTTAAAAACATGTGGATACGCCATTCACAAAGATTCATAGGTTCGATGTGGGTTTTGGATAAACAACTGGAATCTGACTCCCTGTCCGCATTGAATTTCAAGTGTCGTTTTACGGGCAAAAAGGGGTTTCATATTCACATAGAAAATACAGGATCACAGCTCAGCACGAAACAATTTATGTCATATAGCATCACAATTACAATCAGAAATATCAATTAATATGCATCATACCATAGTTATCAATCATATACAACTACGATGAATCAATCGTGTGAATTAAACTAATTAATCACAAAATTAATTCATTAATCATTTTAGTCAATGATTCGTTATCCTTAACTAAAATTAATTAAATCTTTAATCATCTTATTAATTAATTATTTCCTTAATTAATTATCTTAATAAATTAATCCTTAATTAATCATTTAATATTAAGTAATAAATTTAAATAGTTATTTTAATTAAATCATTTATCATAAATTACCTATTAAATTCAAAAGATAATCTTCTTATCTATATTAACCAATTTTGATTTTCCTTGTAAATCTAATTTAAATTCATCATGTGAATTGTCTTGAGAGATCGAAATTATTTTGTAAAACATTTCATCTTAACCGCATTTTTAATTACATTTTATAACTGATTTTTATTAGTAATGTGAAAAAAAATTAATTAAATCAAATTACTAAAAAAAATTTCTTAACTTTAATTTGTTTTAAATCCAAATCAAAACCATATTTTAAAACATGAGTTTTAAAATTTTAAAAGTTTTGAAATTTATTGTTTTTATATGGGCAAACCATCCTGGTATGCTGACTTCTCCCGAAGCCCCTTCGAGTCTCCCTCGAGATTTCCTCCTGCTTGCTTCGAGCTTCTACAAAATTTGAACCGAGTGCTGATATATTTTTTTTCAAAATTTTTCTAAGTATAACTCGAACAACCCCTAAACCACTTCGAGTTCATACTCGAGTTCAAAACCCTATTACCCGATAGCTGCTTCGGTTTCTCCTCTTCTTCCCCAAATTTGTTCCCCTGACACAACCCAACTGTGTGCACCTGCACAACTTCGCCGACCACCTCTGGTCCAACTGCTAGTCGTCAACACATCATCAATGATGTGCTCGAGCCTCTCAAACACTCACCAGTTCGAACAAATTACGATTTTGCAATTTCGTTCCCAAACCCAAAACTAGAACGATCAGTGCCTCAAACCAACGCCTCGCTCCGACGCCAAAGATCACCAAAAGCAACATATCTCCGTCACGAGCTTCCCATGTCAACCACGCCCCTCCACAAACCGATCTCATCTAGTCCGATGCACCCAAGATGACAAATTTGGCCAATTACTGATCAATGAAGAAACCTAGGCTAAAACCCTAATTCGATCTCGTCTCCATTCCACAATGTTTTAAAAAATTCCTGAACATTTTTCTTAAGCTTCTCTACCCCCTAGCAAGCTTCACCCAAAATTGCAAGATCAAACGTACTGCCAATAATATGATATTTTCAAGAAATTCGAATCTGATCATCCCCGCTTTACTAAATGAATACATGCTTAAAAAATTTGATTTGACTTTCAAAAATCATTATTTGATATAACAATTCAAATTTTATTCCTGAAACTATGATTCATCATATTTGAATTCCCACATGATATAGATGGTGTCTGCATTTTCAATTTTCCAAAGCAGTTCCTATTCATTTAGCTTGAATTCATTTTTTTAAAATTTAAAACATGACAAAACAAACCACTTTTGTTTGAACTCTAAGACCAAACAAGGATCGGGGGTAAGGAAATTGGATTTTTTATAAAGGATTATGAATCTCTGTAACCTAGAACAGAGGCAATCCAATTTTAAATTAACATGCATAGGTAAAAGTAGATTTTTACCTGTAAAATTTGTGTATGCAAAGAATTTTTCAACCTTGTTTAAATTCTACATTCATCAACATCAGATCTTATGAACGTTTTACTCACCTGTAAAAAAAATTTTTAGCAAAGACAGTTCCTGTTTATTTTTAAAACCTGGAACTCCCCTTTTTCTTCTTAGCTTGATTTGAACTTGTTATCTACAAAAAAAAATTGTATGAAATTTTTTAATCTTTGATGTATCTACTCACTTAATCTTTTAACAACAAAATAAAATAATTAAATTTACTTACATTTAAATCTTAGTTGAAACAAAAGTGAAAATTCTGGCCTGCACTTTTAAAAGCTTGTGTATGATGTTGTTATTTTTTCTTCTATTTAATTTGATTCCTGAATTCCTTAATCTTTGAAGTTCTTGCTTGATTTTTGTAGTGTTTGTTGAAGATCTGAATTCAACTTTGGATTCTTCTTTTGGCTTAAGATATTAAGAGGAGGGTTTGTGTTACAGATTTTTTCTGGAATGCGTTTTCTTGATTTCAAATATTGAGGCAAACTGGCTTGTTTTGATGATTTTTTTTTCTGATATGAAGATTTTACGGTTTTTTTTCTTTTGAAGTGAATAAGAGGAGAAGATAAACGACTTGTAAAATTTTATTTCCCTTTTCTAAAAATTACTTAAGAAAAAAGAAATTGATAAAATGACACTTGTTACATTTTCTTTCTCTCTTGATTTACACTTGTCTCCCTAGTTATTATTAGTTTAACACTTGTAAAAAAAAATTCTTTATTAACATAATAATTTACATTATACAAATTATTTTTAAACCTATATTTCCCATTAACAAAGATTAGCTTTATATTAATGCATATTATCAAAAGAGAGTGTTTTGAATTTTTTTAGATACATATTACATAAATTACATAGATATACATTTATAAATCCAAATCATTTTACAAAACATTTATTTTTAAAATTTTAAATTCAATTTAAAAATCAAATTCAATATATGAATTCAAATTTACCCACATATGCACTAATACATATATATTCACATATATGAATCAAAATTTAGATTTAAATGATTTTAAAAACTTTAAATATTTCTAAATTTTTAAACTCAAAAGAAATTTGAAATTTTTATTCATTTAAATTATCACTTATTATTTATTTAATTTGTAACTTTTAAAATTATATTATAAAAGTTCAACATTTACCAATTTAAACTGATAAATTTTGGTATGTTACAATTATAATTACGGCTAATAATACAAATACATTATCGGTGCTGTGTGAGAAAATCTAAGAGCGTTTGTATAAGTGATAAATGGTTTTAGTTTCTTATAATTACTTTTGTAAATACAGTAACTATCCACCATGCATGTCTCAATGCTGTAGATGTCACTAGGGTATCTTTGTTACTAGACCATTCTTCAAATTTACTTTCATTTTTCAGGTATTATCGATAATAACATGACCATTCTTCAAATTTACTTTCATTTTTCAAGTATTATCAATAATAACATGTAATCTGATGGTAATTTGATCAAATTGGCTTTTCTATCTGGTATGATTATATATGGCTTTGAATTATCATCTTGTTTAGTTTCATTTATGTTGGGGTATTTCTCTGTCGTTGCTTCAGCGTAGTGATACAGTTTAGTGACGGCGTTATCTTCCAAAGGGAGACTGATTTGAAATGCTCCAAGAATCTAAAGATGCACACTCCTATAGTCAAAAATATACTTGATCAGCATAACACGTGTCTCTCCTATTAATGCACTTGTGAGGTACCATTTTAAAAACAAATGATCTTAGTGTTATGAGATCAAATATTGCTAAAGCATTTACTGCTGGCTTTGTAGTATTGGAAAAATAACAAAAATTGAAATCAAGACTAAAAGAAAGACAAAATAATAACAAGGCTCAGAGCGTGACCACCACAATCGAGCCACTATGGCATACAACTAGCATATAAGCTCAAGCTATCAAAATGCATTGACAAACATGGAAAGCTATAGAAATAGCTAGCCCAAGATAGAATTAATGAAAAAGTGTCAAATATAATTGAAATAGTAATCACTCGAGTAATGCCCGTGTGATCCATACCACTCGATATTACATGAATATTTAGTACAGGTTAATAAATTCCACTTACTTAAATATTACTACAAAAGAAGTCATTTAAATAACAAATAAAGTTTTACCAAAAGTCCCATAACAATCGGTACTACAAAATAATTTATTTGAACTCCTCATCAAATAGAAAAGGTATTTTTTATTGAAAAGAATTCAAAAGAATCTTAATTATAATTTTATGAAACAAGTTTACACTTTACTTGAAAGATTCAAAACAAATTAAAAGTACTTGTAATAACTTAAATATTTGTGTAAGTTAATTATTATATATATATATATATATATTGACTAAGACCACCTTAAGTCTTTAGTCCACTTTTGGAGAAATAGTTATTTCTTTTTTCCGCAATATGAAAACTCCTTTCAAATTTCTTAAATAACAAAATAACTTGAAATGAGATATTTTATTTTATATTATACTTTATTTGTACTTCTTATAATATCAAATCAAACGTGATTCTATTCAAAATTCAATAATTATGAATTTTATTTTATTTGAGAAAAGCCCAGTATTTTCAAAACCGAACTCTTTCAAAAGTATAAAATAGCATTTTCGTAATAAAAATCACTTGAAATAAATTGATCATTTTCATAATGTACTTAAAAAGATGACATATTTTATTTTGCCTTTGAAACATCTCGGGTTAATAAATAGAATTGTAGTAGTGATTTCAAAGAATTTTGTAAATACCTATTACCTATTTTTTAAAAGCTTGGAATAAAATTTAAATAATGAAATGGGTTAAAAATCTAATGTAATTTCATATTTTGTTCTAAAATAATTTTAATAAGAGTAAAAAATGGTGAAAACCCATCTTGATCTTTAAAAATGCCAAAAACAATTCAAATAATAAAACAATTGATAATGTTGATTCTACAGAAAAATTGCTCCATAAAATATCATAAAACAATACGGAATTATTTAGCAATCCAAATTGCTTTTGGCAAACTTTGGTCACACAAGCAATGTATGGTATCGAGATAAAAGTATATAAAGTTCAATTCGCAGTTGTATAGAGTTCCATTTGTAAATTGACACTTTCAATCAAAAGTCGATTTATCGTATAACAATCAATTCTCAACCAAAGCATATGATGAATAATATAAATCATAGCATGCAAATAAATTTCAACCAATTCATTCATTCATAACCAAGTTCATCAAAATCCATAATCAAAGAAGAGAATGCAAGTTGAAATTTATTTTAGAACATAGATATATAAGTTAAAATAACTCTTCGATGATGAATAAAAGAATGAATTATTGAGCAACCCTCGCCTTATTCACCATCACTACACTTCTTCATAGCACTGCCTTTGCCACATGTCATCTCCCACCTAAGCTTCGGCGCTAGCACCTTACTAGCTATCGCCTCCAGCTCCAGCCATCAACCATACCACGAAATTCTCTCCATCACTAGTTACAATTCCCCCTCTGATATCATCACTATGCAAGAGACCGTGCCCAACCATCACCACGACGACCACCTCCACGCTCATTTCACGCCCATCATCAACTATTAGCTCGGGTTTGTAGCAATCTTGATTTATTGATGCTCAAATAAAATAAATAAAGATTTAAGTGAAAATTTAGTTTCTCAGAGTAAAGTTGGAGAAATTAGAATTTTAGTGTTTTATTTAAATAATAATTTGAATTATAATTTGGAAGGAGAATTCTAAAATGTGCATTTTATTTGAAAGGGAACATGTTAATGATGTAAATTCCTTGTTTAAAACATGTTAGAGATTGAATTAGAATTTTTTTCTATATTGCATAAATTATTCTGAATAAATTAAGTAAGTTGTGTTCAAATAATAAAGAAGTTATAATTAATCTTTTATTGTAAGTAATTTTTTTGTTTTTGATATTAAAAAGGAGGTTGAATAATTGTTCAAATTTTGGTTCCTATTTTTTAGTGAAAAATATATGATTGAAATACAATGTAGTATTTATGTATAAATTTTTAGAGACTAAATTAATTTAAAATATAGGTTTAAAAGCGAGATAATAAGTGAACATGTTTATTTCTTTCTTATTGAGTTTTATTACAACCCAAAGCCCCAATAGTAGTGTCACTAAAATGAAAACTCCTTATAGCAGTTTATGATGCGTTCATTTCCTCAATTACGGTAAACTGAGAATTCCTTTTTCCTCTAGCTTTCAAACCTAGCCTCTTCTAAATGATCAAGCTTTAATTCAAATAAAATTATAGAAAATATGAAAAATTCTAGGTAAGGTTTTTAAAACTAATTCTATCTCCTAGCCTAATTGATTTCAGTTTACAGTGTTTGTAATTAGCTTCTCTTTTCTATTTTGGTTGAACAAAAACTAGGGTTTTCTAGTTGATGCAAAAAAAAAATCGATCTACCGTTGTGATTTACTGCCTTATGCCAAGAATTGAGGTGAGCTAAACTCACAACTATCTCTATATTATTCATAATCTTGTGTGTTTGAATAAAAATTGATGTTTTAATAGAGAAATTTAATTGAGTTGTTGTATGAAGTTATCTAGTTTGCTGAAAACCCTAATCCATGTAGAATTAGAAAACAATAGTGAGATTATTGAAGTTGTAACACTTTGTGTAATTATTTTGGCTATATGCAAGTTCGAAATTGTATACATATGACTCTAGTGCGAAATGCCATCACCAAAAAGTTGATCGGAGGGGTATTTGGAGCTGGAACAGCTCCAGATTTCATCCCCACCGGTACATCGAGAGGCAATAGCTTGGAGCTCTCTAAGAAAACAACCCCAATTTTCCATTTGATTTTTCATTGTTTGCCTTGTTATTTTTCTTGGACTTTAACATCATTTTAAAGCTTGTTTGTGGTGAACTCCTTGTGGGTTTCCTGGTGCTTGAATTTAACTTTGATGATCCTGTCGGCATAGAAGTCTTGCTCTATGATTATAGACAAACATATAATTTAATTGCACCAGTTTTCAAAGCTATTTATAAAGCAAATTCTTTTTGGAAATAAATTAACTTCTATATATATATGTATGTATGTATATATGGAAAATATGTGTATTTTAGACATGAATGTTTTAGGAAATATATATTATACACACACACTCTTTCAAATTTTAAAGTGCCATGTGAAGAAATTTTCTATAAATATGGATATGAATTAAATCTCACTTTCTACTACATATATTATTACTCTTTTTAAATCAATATTTTAAATAAGATTTCAAAGAAAAAATATTTTTCTATACAAACACACTATTTTACTGGAATGAGAAATTGAATTAAACAGTTTACTAAAATAAGTGGTATGAAACACTTATGTTTACGTCACCGGTGAATTCTTGGACTTGTTCGATTGAATATTTATTTACACATTAGTGGAATTTCCAAACTTTTAATGAATATTTGAGTGTTGTTAAGTGGTTATAGGACATTAGTCCACACTCTTATGATTACTAATCGAAGATGTAAGGCACTTATTTGACAGGTTTTCAAACTCGTTCTTGGGTGATCCGTTTAGGTGAATTAAGTGGGTTTTTAGGCCCATCTTGTGACTCGTTCTCAAGCGAGTTACGATTTTCAAAGTGCAACCTCTAATATTAGCGCAAAGTGTGTGTCTCTTTTATTGACTTGCAAAGTGCATGTCTATTGCTTGCATGTATGGTTGTGAATTTCTATGCTCTTATTATAGTGGTTGTGTTGACTTTGAGGAATGTTGTAAATGCGCATAAACTTAACTATAAACCGTGAATTATTAAATGAATATTTATCCTTGAAAATTATGCAAGTTCATTATAATAAATATCTCACCTTTTGCGATAATTTGAGATAGTCTGACCAGTGTGTTATTTTAATGCTCGGGTCAGACCGAGGCTTAACAGGTATAGAGACTCAGTGGACTTGGATGTGAGCTAGCTTAAGGAGTTTTATTCGATGTTGTTCATATATTAGATGCACTATTTGAGTCTTGTGTACATGATTTTTCTATGCTTGCACATGTTGTAGACTTTCCTAGTCATGTATATTTGAGATATGTCAGTGTTTACATATGCATAGGTATATAAATGGGAGTTTAGTATTTTCTTTTGTAGACTCATACTTTTTAAAGATATTGATGTATATTAATTCTACTGTAACATTTGATTCTATGTTGTATATTTTGTAACTTTTATTCTAAATTCAGTTAAGCCATTGTATTATTGTTTTACATTTGGATCGGATATGTCGAATTTCCTCTTGTAAGAAAATAAAATATAATCACATTATTCGATGTATTGATATTCATCCAAAGCAATTTTATAGATGGCCACTCCTAACCAGCCTTATTCTCCATATTACTCGACAATATTAGTTGTAATATCCTAGGGTAATATGGGTATAAAGGTTGGGCGTTACAATTGGGATCGGGGCAAAGGTTCAGAACAATATAGAATATGAGAAACACGAATCTTGGCCTGGACTAACTTAGAGTCCCGTCCCTTGGGTGTGTTGGGTAGTTTACGACTAAGATCCTATTTAAAATAGAAGTATAAATGATTATTGGGAATAATCATTGGGTCGTATTTGTGAAAATTTTGAATTACTTTATAGATTATTTTTATAAGATGACTTAAAAAAATTAAGTGTTATGTCGTGGAGTCTTGATCTGTTAGTGATCAAAGTTGTGCACGGAAGCTGATAGATTGTTTTCGCTGGGCGTTGTGATTATTTATATATATATTTGATTGCATGATGTATGCATGGATGAATGGATGTGGTTTTAGTTTCCTATTAATAGATTTTCAATTATATGAATATATATAGATTGATAAAGAAATATTTGGAGATTAGTTTTGTGTTAAACTGGTCGTTGAGTGCATTAAGAATTCTAGTCGATGCATCTGATCAACATTGTCGATAAGGTTCCCTAAACACTTCGACGGAACAATTAGGCATAGTGCTTTGATTTTTAATATTTTATAAAAGTTTGACAAAAGTCATAAATAATATTTTAAAAAGAAGATAATGTTTTAATTGAGTTAAACATTACTTTGAAATGGGATATATGTTTTGGAAAATATATTTGTATGCATATGTAATGAATTTTGGAAATAAAAAGATATTTAGGGAAAAGTGTTAACTTCAAAAGAAAGCATTTTCAAGATAAATAATATTTTCAAAATAAATATTGAGCTATAATTTAATCTTGGAAAGGATATATTACATAGAGTTTTAATAATATAAGAATATTTTTGTAGAAAGACAATTTTAGAAGAGTAAATTAAGAAGAGAAATTTATTTTCATGTAAATATATATATATATATATATGTTTAGTAAATTATAGTGGTTTAGTAAATTTTATTGAAAAATATAAAGATCTTTTATATGTATTAATTTTTGATAATGGTTGCAGCCACCAAGCATTAGCAATAGCAAAGATCAGTGGCGAGGCAATGTTGATTTCATGATCAACATCACAGCTATCTGACTAAGCGATTTGCTATAAATAATAGCAAGGAAATGTCGTTATATTATTTGATATATATGAAATTGTGTGTGTTCATTTTTATTATGTGCTAAGAAAAATTTGTATATAATGCTTGTTCTTTGTTATGTATATCGTTTTATGGTTTACGTGGATGAAAAGTTTTGAGTCCAAATCTATAAGGAGTTAAAACAACGGATATAAGTAATTGTGTAAATAATTTTGGAATTGTAAAGTAAAAAAATTAATTATAAAAGAAAAGTAAATTTTATGATTTAACGATTTGGAATCTAGTAAGATGAATCTTTTGAATAGAATTTGGGGCAAATAATACCATAACAAATTAGTATACTATTTAGGGAATATAAAGTTAGAAAATTATTTTAAAGAAGAGACTTATCCAAAATCAAATCATTTAAATTTTGAAAGGAAGTTTGGAACATTATTGAACAATAAATTAGATGGTAAATAAATAGTTGAATTTGTGGAAACTCTAATTTTTAGAAAATGAAGAATATTTCAAAATTCAAGAAGCTTTGTAGACTATTGGTAAAGAGGTAAGGAAGTTCTTTTATAAAGTAAGGAAAGAGGTTTACGAAATGAGTTTGATTTTTTAGTATGAGGATCTAACTTATGCTAAATTAAAATTTTCTTTTTATAATCACGGAAGGAAGTCATCAAAGTGTAATTAAAGTAAAATTTAATAAGGTTAATATTTTGATGAAGGAAGGAAAATTCTTTTGATTTTATTATTATATGCAACTTTTTTAGACGTTAGTTTTCTAATTTTTAAACCTTAAATGAAGAAATTTGAATTGAATGTAAAAGAGATTAATGGTTGAATATTTGTGATTTTCATGTTATGAAAAATAATTCTTTGAGAAGATGTTTGGTTGCAAATTATTACATCTGTAGAATAAGAACTATGATTAAACGATTTTTAATCCTAAGTGGTTATGGGACATTCGGGATCACCTTATCGGTTAATTATACAACTTGTTTTCTAGAATATTTAAGTAAGTGCAGCTTACTGACTTATTATAAATATTCAAGTAAACCCGAGTGTTATGGAACACATGGGCGTTACTCGAATAATTACTATTAGAATGTGTTTGACACTTTTGGTGACGACGTGCGAGGTGCGTGTCATCTAAATTAGACCTGTGAAGTGCATTCAATTGTGTTGATTACAAAGGGCTTTCAGTTATGATAGGCCTTGGCTCAAAAATGCAAGAGCGATCATTTGAGTTAGATTTGCAAAGAGCGGTCATCAATGTTAGACTTGCGAAGAGTAGTCATCTATATTAGACTTTCGAAGTGCAGTTGTTTGTGTTGACTTAGGAAGTGTAGTCATTTGGAATGAACCTTGGTCCTAGACTTAGGAAGAGCGATCATCTGTGATTGGACTCGCGAAGTGTCATCATTTGTATAGACAAATGAAGTGCTTATTTGATATCGTGGAATTTCAAGGAATTTAAAATGTGGTAATCTCTTAATTTATTATTTAAAATTGGTAAAATTTGTTAATCTCAAACAATAATAAATATAATGAGTTGTTTTTAAATATAGAGGTAAATAGATTTTTAAACGGAATAATAATTTATAAATTTAAATTGTGTTATTTTATAAGTAGATTTTAAATAGACTTATTATTTTCTAATTTAATAAGTGTTGTTTAAATGTGTATATATGTGTGTATTTAAAATTGATTTTAAATAAGATAATTATTTACATTTAATAATGTGTTTGTTTAAAATTGATATTTATTTGAATTGATTTTAAATTTGATTTTAAATTGAATTGAATTTGAATTCGAATTAAAATTGAATATAAAGGAATATATATATATATATATCTTAAAATAGAAATAATAATATAGTTTGGATATAAAATATGAATAAGTTTTTTTTTAAATAAGAAGGTTTTATATTATTTTCTTTAAAGGAAATTTATTTATATAGATTTAGAAAGTTATTATTTGATAGTAAATAAGTGCAGAAGTTTTATATTTACATTTAAAAATGGATTAAAATATTATATATGATTTTATTTAAAATATGACTTGTTTTTATTTTATTTTTCTTCTAAAAGTTTTATTTATTTAAATTTAGAAAAGGATTATTAATTTAGAAGGGTATTTATTAATTAGGAAGATTATTATAAAAAGCTTTTGAAATCCTTTTAAAAATAATATAAATATAAATCATTACAAGTGTTAAGTTATAAACCTTTTAAATAACATGTGTTAACATATTAATCAAGATAGAGACAAGTGTCACACATTTTAAACAATTTTCTTTAATTTTAAATAAACCATAAACTAGTTTATATAAACATTCATCTTCCCTTCCTATTTCTTTTCTAATCTCATTTCAAAAACCTATAAACTATCTTCGATAACTCAGTTCAAAATCAAACTTGAAATTCACTCCTCAAACCAAAATACAAACCTGTAATTCATCTCTTCTAAAACAAATGCAAACCAGAGAACTTCACCTGTAAAACCACTTCAAACCAGAAATTTTATCATGCAATCAAAATCTATAATCTTTCCTTAAAACAACTTTCAAATCTGAAACCATTTTACAAAAGCAAAGAGAAAATCTGAAAACCAAATCTCAGAGAAATATTTTCAAAGCCTGGAAAACATCTTCAGATTTGCAAACTGAACAAATCAAATCTGGAATCACTAGCAAGTAAGCTTCATCTTGCATCAAGTTTTCCAGTATGTAAATCAAAGCAACAATGCAAAGTTTCAAGTGTTCAAAGCCGTTCAGTTTTAAAGAATCAAGCAAATTCGGTTTTCAAAAATCTAAGCATTCAAGTTCATTCCAGTTTTTAAAAATCCCAGTTCTTTTCAAAGCCTCTGCTTTTCAAAATGGTGAGTAAACTTTTTATTTAAAAATTTAAAGTAATAATTATTTGTAGCATGTGAGTTTCTGTGATGATGACTGTTTGCATGAATGTATATATGTAAGCCTTTGTGTATTTAGGACGTATGCACATCTATTGAGTTTAAAACACCCCTGTTCTTAGTTCAGGCCTATGGTTTTGATCAAAATTCAAATCTTTGCATCTGATCTCTGTTAAACCTTGAGATTCAAACAAAACAGTTTAGTTTTAGCATAATCTAAGTGCTAAAAATGTGAATAAGAATTTAAGATTGAAATATAGTTGCATTTGGGAAAATACAGTAACAATCTTAATAATATGATAAAACCAATTGTTGAAATTTATTGATTCAAGTATATATCTTTAATCACTTTTGGAAAAATAGGATTTTTAAAGCAAAAATCAAGATTTTTAGATTAGAATTTAGTGTGCATTTTGGGATTGTCTGCAATTGGGTTTTGGGGCAAGCTCTGGTGGCCGGAGCATCTACAGTGGTCGCGGCTTCAACTGGAGGAGGTCGAGGTGTAGGGTTGCTCAGGAAAAATGGATGGTGGTTTGTTTGATGGTCGTAGCGACGGCGACAGGTGGATTTGGGTTTTAAACATAATTTGGTCGGCCTGGGAAAATGATATCACGGTCACTTCTCCGGTGCATCGAGTTCAATGGGTTTTTGGGAATTGGTTCATGGATAAAAAGAGATGGAGTGGATGGGGTAGCGTGTTGTCCGATGGTCAGAAGCACGTGTTCGAGGTGGTTTTTGCCATGGGGTTTGGTTCCAGTTTTAACTGGACCACTCGATTTTGGATCGAGCCTTCTTTTTGGGATTTGATGATCGGAGTGGGATGTTGTGATGTAGGGTGACGTGCCGGAGGGTTCGTCAGAGGTCGGAGATGATTCCGGCGCTGGTGCATGTGTACGGGATTTTGGGCTGTGTCAGGGGATTAACTGTTGTTGTTTTTGGTTGTGACTCGAAGAGATGGTCGTGTTTTTGAGTGCGTGACTCGAGTGGAAACCCGAGTAGCTTGTAATGTCAGTTTTAATGGTTACGAATTTTTAAATTTAGATTTAAATTAAAATTTTGAAAATTTAAGAGAAGAAAAGGAACTCTAAGTGGCTCGAGTGATACTCAGGTTCAAACCGAAGCAGATTGATTTTAAAAGAAATTTTCAAAAGTTTTAAAAAGTTTTATAAAACAAGTTTCAAATTTTAAATAAAGAAAGTTTTCAACTTTTGAAATGAATCTTGTTTTCGAATACTAATTTTTATAAAAATAAATTTTTTCTTTGACATTTTATTTAGAAGTTGAAATTTGTTTAATCTAAATTTTAAACTTAAGTTAAAAAATGAATTTTAAAGAATTTTATTAAAGGAAGTTTTTAAGTTTAAATTGAAACTAGATTTAAACTTTTACTTGGTAATGTTTAAAGCATTTAAGGTAAGTTATGATTTATAACTTTAAGTTAAATGACTATTTTAGAAACTTAATTATTGATTTAATCAAGTAAAATTAATTATTAAGATAAAATGTTTTTAATGATAATTAGGTCATTAATTAAGATAATGTTTTATCTTAAGATAATTAATGTTTTATTATCTTGAAATTAGTTAAGTTAATTAAGGGAAAATAAGTATAAGTAATTAATTTAATTAATAATGATTGAGAATTAATTAAGGAATTAATTAAGAGTGATCAATTGATTTAATTAATTTATATTAATTTAATAATTAAGGGTTATAAGTTTATTAATTGGAAGCTAATTAATTTGTCATTAAGTATAATTAATTAGATAATTAGATATTATTAATTAATGATTAAAGATTAATTAATTAAGTAATTAAGGATGATTAATTAATGGTTAGAGATTAATTAATTTATAATTAAAAAGGTATTTAATTTGTAATTAAGTTTTATTAATTAATAATTAGACTTTATTAACTAATAATTAAGAAATTATTAATCTATAACTAAAGTTAATTAAGGATTAATTAACTGATATTTAAGGTCAATTAATTGTTATTAAGGATTAATTAATTGTTGATTAACTGATTAATTAAGAATTAATTAATTTGTTATTAAGTTTTATTAATTGATAATTAAGGTTTATTAATTAATAATTATGGATTAATTAATCTGTAGTTAAAGATTAATTAATTTATTTTAAGGGGTAATTAAGGGATGAATCACCCAATTGTAATTAATCAAATGAATGTGATTAATTAATTGGTTGACTAATTATAGATAACCTTGAAAATTGATTAAGTATGAATACTTAATGAGATCAAACAGTGTAATTACTTAGGGTAAGTAATTAATGTATAATTACAAGAGGTAATTAATTAAAGGGAAATTACTTAATGGTAAGTAATTTTAGAATAATCACTTAGTAGAAGTAATTAAGGATTAATTACTTGGTATAATTAACCAAAGGATTAATATAATTAATTAAGGAATTAATTAAGGTAAGTAATTACAGGACGGTAATTATATTTATGATTAATTAAAGTTGATTAATGGAAGTAACTAATTAAGGATCGTTAATTAATGTAATTAATAAAAGTAATTAAGGATTGATTAATTAAGATTAATGAATCAATAATAAGTGATTATAAGGTAATTAATAAATTGTAATTAATTACGGATTAATGTAATTAATTATAGTTAATGAAGTAATTAAGGTTAATTACTTTAATGATTTGTAGATAATTAATTTGTGTAATTAATTAAAGGCTAATTACTTAATGTAATTAAAGGATAATTAATTAAGATGATGATTAATTAATTGGTTTGTAATTAATTAATGTTTATGCAAGCAAGATTTATTATGATGAAAGTAATTAATTTAATTTATTTTAAATTAATTAGAGATGAAGTAATTAGTTTAATTCATTTTAAGTTAATCATAGATGTGTGATAAATTGATCTTTGCTTATGGATGGCTAAATGTTATTGAATGCCTTGATTGATTAACATCTCTGATGAGATATGTGTGATATGTGATATGAGATGATTTGTTTGAATTGTGATATGGATTATCTATTTGTGGATATGTGAATTATCTATCTGTGTGAATATAGATAATGATTTGAATTGAATTGTTTTAACTTTAAAACAGCTTGGACCTAAAAGATGGCGAGTTGGATTTCGATGAGACCGTGATCGGGTTTCCAGATTTGGATATCTGAAAACCACATCGATCCAAATTAACGATAGGTCGTGAATCTCAAGTGAAGATGAAGATTCAGAGTTCAAGGGTTATTCGTTAACTTTGAGGATGATTCCAAAGTGAGTGTAACGAGATAATGCCTTCGGTTTCGTTCCAACCCGGAATAAACTTGTATGGATTGAATGCTTTCAGAACATTATCAGGTGGACGATGAGCATTCTAAGATAGATGTGTTCTATATAGGTAATCGCAGCCTCAAGCCTCATCAACCAGGAATGGCTAAAACAGGGGAGGTGTAGCAAGGCTAAGTGGGTCATAACTAAGTAGGACAAGATTTACCCCTGTCTAGATGTCCCTTTTTATTCGGTTGTGTGGGTGGTTGCTAGCTACAACCCCGGGTTGTCTTGTTAAGAACTGTTCAGTAAGGAATGGTTCCGGCCTTGTGTTGCATGCGATTTAAGGTAGATCCTCGGTACAGTGATCTAGGCCCCGTACTGGGACGGGCGGTACCCCAATAGCGCTGCCATTGTATGGAATCCAATCTCCAATAAGTGTCGTACATTTTAGTTGTGCCCAACTATGTTGGAACATGAGATGTAAGAATTCCAGCTATTTCTGTATTTTATTTGAAAACCCTAGACCCTATTATAATATCACTGGATTTCCTATCAGATGTTTTGGTTAGCGTAAGGTAAAAACTTACCCATGTTTATGTGTGGGGAGTCTTATGTGATACCTTTTCTTTCAAAATGTTTATCGAAGCTAAGCAACTTTAACTGTTTACTCACACCAAACCCATGTCTGACCCGGAGTTTATCTTCTGCTTTCTTAAACTCTTGGGTACTCAAATTTTTACGAGTAGCCAAGGGATTCAGGTTTGCTTTGACGAATTCTGAAGGAGCAATGGAGCAGGAGGCTTCAGCGTTTGTAGATATATAGGAGATCCGCTGTGTTGTTCTCTATGTTATTGTTTGAGTTATATCTTGTGTTGTAATAACTAGACATGTGTTTCTAACTATCTAGTATATGATGTATAAGCTATGTAACTCTGATGTATATGATACTATGTAATATAATATGTGATTAATATAATTTATTCATTCCGCTATTGAGATTCTGATGTTGTTTCTTTCTTTCTTCTCTATCTTTTCTCCTTTCTATCCCTTTCTTTCTTAATAATGATGCATCTTTCTGTGGAAAGAAAGGCGGGTCGATTCATTTGGTTTCAAAGCGTAGGTTGAGCGAATACCTAGGCTCTGGAGTGGTGTCTGTCTTGAGAGAGCATACTTGTAATTTTTATATATAACTATATATATCTATTCTACCTATTTGTTGGATTGCCTTTTCGGGTTTTCCAATGTGAGTTCTAAAGGTAGGAAGGTAGTGGTGTGAGTAGCACGACTACTAATGGAAGAAGTCCGAGTGTTGAGGTTGGAAGTGTATCTGTCAGGCCCAATACCGTCTCGAGTGAGCTTTGCGGTATGGTGTAAGGATTTCACTAATCTCTGAGGGAAATTTGTTAAGGTTCGGAGTTCATCTTTAACTGTAAGTTAATCACGCTCGTGTGAGCGGATTTTCAAGAGTTTGGATCTGTTGGTTGAGTAGAGGCTTGTGATGGTATCTTGGCAACTTCAGGATGAAACAGCTGCGTGGTTTGCAAAGACCCTGACTTTTTCAACCCAATTTAAAATTTTAAAATCCATCGTTTTTAATATAAAAATTTTAAAATTTATAAACGATCTCAATTTACGTCCAAACTTTATTTATGAGATATGTCTAGTTAGATATGAGCACAGAAAAAGTTTCGACGCAAAATATTACAGTAAATTTCGTTCGCGTTTTACTGTATATCAGTTCATATAAAGCTGCATAAAATTTATCTTTCAAACCCAAATATTTTTACGCAGTTAGGTTGTAAAAATTATTCTGATCATGATTATGAAATTCGTTTCGTCAAAAACTGTCATCCCCTACTCCGTTTAAATTGTTTTGCAAAACGCACAATTTAAGCGGCGTAAATGCGAATTTTATAAAACCATCGTATCGTGATAATTTGTGTACCGTTGGAAGCGTCTCATTGCACTGATCATAACGGTATATTTATTTGCGTGAATCGGAGTCCGGCATAATCCGTCGCGTTAATTTAACCGTTCCGGACGGACCGGTTAAACGAATTTCAGCCCAAATTTGTAGCCCGTACCCACTCAAAAATTTTAAAATATATAAAAATCAGCTGATGCATTTAAGAAAGTAGTTCGAAGATGAGGGTTGACATTGAAAAGGGGTATGACTTTTCGGTGTTCAATATTGCATTTGTGAGATTCGAAGCAACAAGTAGAAATTATGTTCTTTAGTACCAGTCCACTGTTCACTGCACTGTTCATTTCACTGTCCTTCAAAAACCCCAAGTTTCAGGTAAACCTTCTCCCCTCTACATTATACCTACTGTCCACTTTCCTTCTCTCCTCTTTTACACTTCTCTTCCTCTTCTTTTGCAAGAAATAATATACACAGTTGGAATCTCCTTCTCCACTGTTACTTGCCGCCTATATATATACACTCTGTTGCCAAATTTTTCCACTATACACGGCCTCGGCTGGAAAAAAAAATACGTGCATGTAGCTTGTTGTAGGAGAAGGGGGGATGCATGAGTTAGTAAAAATAAAAAGGGTTGCACGCCTTGAATGGTGCAGTGCATGTGCATGCCTTGAGTGTTGCAGTGATTCATTAGTGTAATCTGTGGGAGGGTGCATGAACTATATATGTCTCTGTTCTATAATATATAAAAGAAAAGAAGGGAATTGGAAGTGGGGGCATGCGTATGTTTGGAAGTGGGCTATGTGTGCAACTGTTTGCAAGGAGTAGTGTGTTGGGCGTGTGCTAGTTGGTATTTAGTGCATGCGTGTGTATTTAGTGCATGAAACTGGTGGCGCACGCTTAAATGAAATTGTACAACTTGGTTTGTACATAAAAAAAATGAAGTAAGGACGTGTTGATGGGAGGCAGCAGGTTGAAGAAGTAGTAAATGTTGGGTGCGCATGGGATTTCCATGCATTTTTCAAAGTAATGTTTCTGTTTATAAAGTAATGGAGCTGGGTGCAATTGCAGTGGTAGTTAGAACTGTCATTGTGTAAAAAAGGGAAAGAAAATATATGCGAAGTTGGAGTTGCAGCAATATAGAGAAAAAGAGAGGAGGTTGGATGCATGCGTACAACACTATACATGCATCCGTGAGTAAATGTGTGCGTGCGTTTTCTTAAAAAAAAAGGAAGAAGAAAAAGAAAAAAAAATGAAATTGAACGGTATCGATTTGTTGAGTAAACAGTAACCGTTTCTTTTTCTCTGTTGTTGCAGCAACCGACTGAGTTTCTTTGCGGCAGCATCAATCTCTTAGCCTTCGTTCTTTCCTTCGTTATCGGTAAGCGCAGTTATATAATTTTATAATTATATATGAACGTTCACTTAAATTAATATCGTCTCTTTTATCGATATTTGCGGTGTCCGTTGTTCGTGTTGTACCGGTTTCTTTTCGTGCTTCTTCTTACTTCGCCGTCAATTTCTTTATCCACGAAAGGTGAATTAATTTTCACGACTATATTTTTATGCTAGTTTGTATTGATGAATGATTGCTATTTGATGTGGATTGGATGTAATTGATATTGTTAAGTGACAAATAATTCGCAAGTAAATTTGAATAGGATAGTTAACCAATTTAAATCGGATTATATACATCGAACTTTGATTTGTTAAACTTGACCCCTTCATATGTTGAATACTGATTAGTTAAACTTGACACTTTAATTGTTAATTAAATTAACGTAGAAATTGGTTAATTTCACTTTGTATCATTTGACGTATATCAGATTAATTGTTTAGTGTAAATTCGAAATTGAAATTGAACGACAAGTGAAAAACCGTAACGTAATAATCCTTAATCTATATGAAATGATAGTGTAGATTCTAGAAATAATTATATTAATTTACATAAATAACAAATGTAAATTAATACGATTATTAAATTGTTAAATTGTTATGTATAGATGCTATTGCTTGTTTAATTACTTTGACACCATCCAAGTTATCACTCTGCAAGTTCCCTTTAGATGTTCTGATTTTGAATTGAAATGGAATCGGGTTGAAATGATAAATACCCAAATAACTTTGACTTAGGATAGAAAATTAAATTAAAACCGATTGGTCAATGTTTTGATTTGAAATAAAATAAAGTTTTATTTGACAAATAACAAGGTTTTGAATAAAATTGGAATTTAAATTTGAATGAATGTAAATGTGAATATTTGAATTTGAAACAAATATTAACATTGTAATTGACAAAAGAACATTGTGTTAAAATTTAATTATTTAATGATTAAATTTAGAATGATTGACAATTGATTTTAGAATTATTAATAATTAAGTTGAAATTAGTAATTAATTAATTTGGAATTATTAATAATCAAGTCTTGAAATTTATTAATAACAAAGTTTGAATATTAATAACAAAGTTTGGAAATTTTAAGTTTTAAATTATTAATAAATTAAGTTGTGAATTATTAATAATTAAGTTTGAAATTATTATGAATTATTAATAACGAAGTTGAAATTATTAATAATTAAGTTTGAAATTATTAATGACAAGGTTTTAAAATGTATTAATAATTAAGTTTGGAATTATTAATGAATAAGTTGAAATGATAATAATTAAGATTTAAAATTATTTGATAAGTGAATAGATTGAATTATTTAATAAATAAGTTGAATTGAATATTCTTTATTAAGAGAAATCGAATTTTTGAATAAGTGAAACTAGTTTCTTTAATTGAGTTTTGAAATCTGTAACGAAGAAAATAAATGAATGAAATGAATTTCTTTAACAAGAAATAGAATGCGTTTTATAAAAACAAATGAAAGGCTTGTAAATTAAAAAATTGGACTCGACAAATTTAAATTGAATAAATGTGTAAACTTTGAAAATGAAGTTGAACTTAAGAAAGTAATGAATTAGAAATTTAATTGAAATTGTTTAATGATAAATTAATTTAATGAATATCGAATGAAATCGATAATTGGGTTTAAATCGATTTGATCGATAATCGATAATTGGGTTTAAATCGATTTGATCGATAAATGATTTTGGAATGAACTTATACATGAAATTTAATGAATATTGAATTGTTTAAACTGAACTTTGAAATTGAATCATATAAGTTTTGAAATGAAATTGTAAATTTATGAAATGTAAATTTTGGAACTTGATTTAGAATGACTAACGAAATGTTGAATTACGAATTCTAATTAAAATTGAAATTGTATTGGTTTTGAAATATATTAACGACCAATCGGTAAATTAATTACGAAGGTTATTAAAGGAACCGGAATCGGTTAGGGACATACTCACTGTCTAAACCAAAACCACTTTAATAACTATACGCGGAGTGTGATCCAGAATGAAGTGATTGGGTTGACGTACGATGATGATTGAAGAAAGTGAACGATAATGGATAGCCTTGACGCTTGTGTCAAATTGGAAATGACTAAAATCAGGAGCCGTGTCGGGCCAAATGGGGTTAGCTACCTCGAGTGAACACACTTCTTCGTAAACTACTCATTTACTTTTGTGATTGATTGGTGCGCACCCTTGAATTTGGAGTGTTGTTTCGCGGTGTTGCGATCGTTGCGGCGATGCGTTCTCACCAGTCCGGATCAGGAAAACGATAATTTCACTACCTTGGGTATTGCCTCATGTGCCTTGTCATACTTGTATTCCCATATACGCGACCACTACGATTTTGTTTTGTATTATACATATGGAGTACTCCCTGATATCCCACTAGTTTACGGTGGAGTTTACAGTGCTGTATACTCTATAATGCTATATGAAATGTGTTAAGGGGGACAATGGTAACGCCTTAACACTATTTTGATATTTTACTTTACTGTTAGACATTATCTATGTATCGTACACTATTATGTATAAATAGTTTAAGGGATCCTTAAAGATGATGTTCCATTCATCTTTGAGTTATTGTTATTTTGAATTTGGATCATATTAACTGTATAAGAATATATGTCCTGATTCGAGTGTTGTTTGTGCATATGCTCGGATCAGACTGAGGATTGCTGTTGTTGTTTCTACTTGGAGCTGAAGACCGAAGACTATCATTATCTTATCTTATCAGTATTGCCCTTTCTATTTCAGACTATTGGACACCTATGTTGTTCTGTTTTATTTTATTTGAGACATTGTTGTATTTATGGGTAGCTTCATGAACTACTCTTATGACCATGTTGTATTTCCGCTGCACTATTCTGTGGTATTTTATTTCTGTGATTCTGTGATGATTCTCATTTATATATATATATATATATATATATATACACTCCATTAATGATTCGTGCTTTGTACTATTTAAATTGACATGTGTGGATTATTGTCAATTTAAATGGTCCAAATATACGGGTTGTTACAGTTGGTATCAAAGCTTTGGTTCCCGATAACCTTAGCCTGTGGAGTTTTAAAAGCTCATTAAAGATAGGGTAAATATACCCTAGAATGAGGAGAATCATTTCAGAATCCACGTCCTTTGATTCATTTTTCTTATTGAATTCGTCGAATAGAATTTCCTTAAGTTCTATAAATTCCTATCTTTGATTCTAAATCACTTTTGGCATTCCAGAATGGCTACCAGAAGAAATGTTAGGGGAGGAAGGGGTGGAAATGCTCCTGGTCCATGTGCTCCAGTGCCTGCAGTCCGATTCTCCACTCTTAGCAAGGAGTACACTCAGCTTGGAGGAGTCAAATTTACTAGCTCCGAGAGTATCATCGAAGCACAGTAATGGGTAAAGAGTTTGGAGAGGATCTTTACTGGCTTAGAGATCACAGATGCTCAGAAGTGTAAGTTGGCTGCTTGGCAGCTTCAGGATGCTGCACAAGATTGGTGGGAATCTGTCACTTCTCGTACCGATGAGGAAACCATCACTTGGGCCCAGTTTAGGTAGTAATCTCTCTAGAAGTTCATCTAAATAAAAATTTCCTTTTATCTTGTCAAATTTTGACTCGTTTTCATATCGTTTGTAAATAGGGATTCCTTTGTGGCTCAGTGGATGCCAACTGCTGGGAAGGCCCAACTCTATCGGTCTTTTATAGATCTTAAGTAGGGCAACATGACCTTCACTGAGTATGAACGAAAGTTCAACGAACTATCTAAGTTCGGACCTGGCTTAATTGACACACCCTTGCTTAAGAATGATAAGTTCATACATGACGCACGCCCTGAGTATTACGAGCTTCTCACCGCTCATGTCCATGGAACCTTCACTGAGTTGATGGACTTTGCTCTTCGATACGAGGGAAAGCCAAAGGAAACATCAACCTCCAAAGCTCCAGTTGTTCGGACATCAGCTAGTAAGTCAGGGAAGAGAAAGCCAAACTTTGCACAACAGAAGAAGAATTGGCAGTAGAAAACAGAGCTTGGATACTCCCAGAAGAAGCCTATTGACATATCATCTATTACTTTCTTCAACTGCAACCAAAAGGGTCATTATGCTAGTAGCTGCCCATCTCCAAAGAGCGCAGCTGTTCCGCCACCGGCACAGATGACTAGGAGGGATTTGTGTCATATCTGCTTACAACCTGGACACTTCAAGAAAGACTGCCCAACGCAGAAGAGAGGTACACCATCTGGAGTCTTTGCTCTTTCCATACCTGCCTCGGAAGTTCCTACCCCGGAAGTTTCGGATAATCAAGGTACTTTACAAAGTACTTTTATGTTGCATACCTTGCCCGTTAGAGATTTATTTGACACCGGAGCAACACACAACTTCATATCTATTGACTTGTGTAATAAACTTGGTTTGGAACCCACTCTTGCATCTATTTCCTTATGTGTATCTAACCCTATTAGAGGACCCGTTAACTTCAAAAGGGTTTGCAAATATGTCACTCTTATGCATGGCATTCACCGCTTCACTTGGGATTTCTATGTCCTGGGATTCGAGGCATTTGATATTCTATTAGGCATTGATTGGCTACGAAAGTTCGAAGCCGTTATATCATGAAAAGCTCGAGCTGTCTCTCTTATTGACGACAAGAGTATGCCTTTAGTTGTTAAAGGCAAATCACCTCAAGAATATGCTGGGAGTTTTATATTCTCTCTTGACTCCCATTCAAATGAACTAAGTTCTACTCTAGTTGTTCAACTCTTTTCTGATGTGTTTGGAGAAGTCAATTCTCTACCACCTCCGCGGGAAATCGAATTCCGCTTCGACCTTATTCCTGGTGCATGACCAGTAGTTCTTCCTCCAATGAGAATGGCTCCTAAAGAAAAGGCAGAGTTGAATGTTCAAATTGAATACTTGTTTTCTAAAGGCTTGATTCGGCGCAGTCATTCGGAATGGGGTGCTGCAGTTGTATTTGTCACCAAATCAGATGGTTCACTCAGAATGTGTGTGGACTATAGAGAGCTAAATAAGCTCACACACAAGAACAGGTATCTGATGCCCCACATCAACGATCTATTCGATCAGCTTCATGGAGCTAAAGTCTTCTCTCAACTTGATTTGGCTAATGGCTTTCACCAACTCAGAATTACTAAGGATAGTATTCCTAAAACAGCATTTCTCACTGAAAATGGTTTCTATGAATGGCTAGTTATGTCGTTCGGTCTCACTAATGCTCCAGCTTATTTTGTTGACTTGATGAATAGAGTTTTTCGGGATGTTCTTAACAAGTTCGTGCTTGTTTTCATCGATGATATTCTTGTCTTCTCTAAAGATGAGAAAGTGCATAGGTCACATTTGGCTTTTGTTCTCGAAACTCTTCGCAGACACCAGCTTAAAGCCAAGTTTTTGAAATGCCACTTTTGCGAGATGAAGTTCGTTTCCTTGGCCATATTGTCTCGGAGAATGGGATTTCGGTCGATCCAGCTAAGATCGCCGTAATCAATGTAAGTTCTATTCTTACTTGTCAATTCAATCTAAAAAATTTACCAATATCTAAAATTCGAATCCTTGGAATTTGCAGGATTGGGAGACGCCCAAAACTCCTACCGATATTCGCAATTTCTTGGGATTAGCAGGCTATTACCGCAGATTCATAGAAAACTTTGCTCGTATTGCTGCCCCACTTACCGCACTAACCAGAAAGAATGTGAAATTTGTTTGGAGTGAAAAGTGCGAAGTAGCTTCAATGAGATGAAGTGAAGACTGACATCTGCCCCAGTTCTTACAGTTATTAATGGTAGCGAAGGATTGACTGTCTATACAGGTGCCCGTCGTGATGGTCTTGGAGCAGTTTTAATGTAGAAAAGAAAGGTTATTGCATATGCGGGTCGACAGTTAAAGACCCATAAAGCAAATTATGCAACTCACGATTTAGAGCTTCTTGCGGTTGTATTTGCTCTTAAGCTATGGAGGCACTATCTATTGGGAACCAAATTCGAGTTATTCACTGATCACAAGTCATTGAGATATATCTTCTCACAAAAGGATTTGAGTCAGAGACAAGTCCCAATGGCTCGAATTTCTAGCTGCATATGATCTTGATATTAATTATACTTCAAGGAAAGCGAATGTCGTAGCCGATGCTTTGAGCAGAAACCAAGCGATGGCATGTTGTAATCTTGTTGAGGGAATGTTATTCCAGCTTTCCGTCTCCCCAGCTCTTATGGATCGTATAATAGCCAAGCAATACGAGGACGCTTTGCTTTATCGCATCAAGGAAATAGTCCTTGGAAGAGTTGGAAATGCTGACAATAAATTGGGCGCACATGTTGATAGTAATAGAGTCTTGAGAATCAATAATTGCATTTGTTTTCCTAATGTTGATGGTCTTAGACAAGAAGTGCTGAGTGAAAACCACAACTCTTCGCTTTTATTTAATCCTGGTGTAACTAAAATGTACCAGAATATGAAGAAGCTATATTGGTGGAGTGGGATGAAGCGCTATATTTCTACCTATGTTAGCAGATGCACAACTTGCCAGCAAGTTAAAGCTGACCACAGAAAGACAGCAGGCTTGCTTCAGACACTAGAGATTCCAGGTTGGAAGTGGGAGCAAATTTCTATGGACTTTATTGATGGGCTGCCAAGGACTAGAAAGGGAAACGAAAGCATATGGGTGATTGTCGATAGACTGACGAAATCCGCCCACTTTATTCCAGTCAAGTCCACTCGTACAGCTTCGAGTTTGGCAGAGATATACATGAGAGAAGTTGTTAAACTTCATGGTGTACCATCCAATATCGTATGCGATCGAGATCCTATTTTCACCAGTAAATTCTGGAAAGCATTTCAGGATACTTTGGGCACCAAGCTGAATCTGAGCACTGCATATCATCCTCGGACAGATGGCCAAACTGAGAGGGTGAATCGGATTTTGGAAGACCTTCTCTGAGCTTGTATTATTGACTTTGGTGGATCCTGGGAAGACCGTCTTCACTTGGTTGAATTCACTTATAATAATAGTTACCAGGTAAAGAAATTGAATTTCAAATTTGAATAAGTATATTTGAATTTGAATTAATCATATTTAATAAATCAGGCAAGCATTGGTATGGCACCGTTCGAAGCCTTATATGGACGGCCGTGCAAATCGCCAGCTTGTTGGATCGAGTCGGGTGATCGACTAGTGCTTGGTCCAGAAATAATTATAGAAGCTTCCGAAAAGGTCGAAAAAATCAGGAAGAAGATAAAGACGGCACAGGATAGACAGAAGAGCTACACTGACAGAAGGAGAAGAGATCTCGAATTCAGTGTAGGAGACAAAGTATTTCTGAAAGTGTCGCCTTTAAAGAATATTGTTCGATTTGGAAGGAAAGGGAAGCTAGCTCCGAGATTTGTTGGTCCGTTTGAGATTACGGGAAGAGTCGGAACATTGGCATATAGAGTTGCATTACCAGAGAAGTTCGCTGGTGTACACAACGTGTTCCACGTCTGACATCTGCGTAAAGTTGTACACGATCCATCTGTGACCATCCCTACTGCTCAGTTGGATGAGATAGTTATCGAGCCTGATTTGACTATTGAGTGTAAGCTGCTTCGGATAGTTGATCGTGAGACAAAGCAACTCAGAAGGAAGTCGGTAAATCTCGTCAAAGTCCAATGGAGCGCAGATGAGCGAGATTGCACATGGGAGACTGAGGATAGTATTCGGGATTCAAACCCCGAATTACTAATTTCAGGTAAAATTCAAAATTTTCGAAATCTATCTTGACTTTTCTTCTTATTTTATTCTTACTTCACTCGTCTCGTTCCTTTTCGAGGACGAAAAGTTTTGAGTGGGGAGATTATAACGACCCTGACTTTTTCAGCCCAATTTAAAATTTTAAAATCCATCGTTTTAATATAAAAAATTTAAAATTTATAAACGATCTCAATTTACATCCCAACTTTATTTATGAGATACGTCTAGTTAGATATGAGCATAGAAAAAGTTTCGTCGCAAAATATTATAGTAAATTACGTTCGCGTTTTACTGTATATCAGTTCATATAAAGCTGCGTAAAATTTATCTTTCAAACCCAAATATTTTTACGCAGTTAGGTTGTAAAAATTATTCTGATCATGATTATGAAATTCGTTTCGTCAAAAACTGTCATCGCCTGCTCCGTTTAAATTGTTTTGCAAAACGCACAATTTAAGCGGCGTAAATGCGAATTTTATAAAACCATCGTATCGTGATAATTTGTGTACCGTTGGAAGCATCTCGTCGCACTGATCATAACGGTATATTTATTTGCGCGAATCGGAGTCCGGCATAATCCGTCGCGTTAATTTAACCGGTCCGTCCCGTTAATTTAACCGTTCCGGACGGACCGGTTAAACGAATTTCAGCCCAAATTTGTAGCCCGTACCCACTCAAAAATTTTAAAATATATAAAAATCAGCTGATGCATTTAAGAAAGTAGTTGGAAGATGAGGGTTGACATTGGAAAGGGGTATGACTTTTCGGTGTTCAATATTGAAATTGTGAGATTCGAAGCGACAAGTAGAAATTATATTCTTTAGTACCAGTCCACTGTTCACTGCACTGTTCATTTCACTGTCGTTCAAAAACCCCAAGTTTCAGGTAAACCTTCTCCCCTCTACATTATACGTACTGTCCACTTTCCTTCTCCCCTCTTTTACACTTCTCTTCCTCTTCTTTTGCAAGAAATAATATACACAGTTGGAATCTCCTTCTCCACTGATACTTGCCGCCTATATATATATACACTCTGTTGCTAAACTTTTCCACCATACACGGCGTCGGCTGGAAAAAAAATGCGTGCATGTAGTTTGCTGTAGGAGAAGGGGGGATGCGTGAGTTAGTAAAAATAAAAAGGGTTGCATGCCTTGAATGGTGCAGTGCGTGTGCATGCCTTGAGTGTTGCAGTGATTCATTAGTGTAATCTGTGGGAGGGTGCATGAACTATGTATGTCTCTGTTCTGTAATATATAAAAGAAAAGAAGAGAATTGGAAGTGGGGGCATGCGTATGTTTGAAAGTGGGCTATGTGTGCAACTGTTTGCAAGAAGTAGTGTGCTGGGCGTGTGTTAGTTGATATTTAGTGCATGCGTGTGTATATTTAGTGCATGAAACTGGTGGCGCACGCTTGAATGAAATTGTACAACTTGGTTTGTACATAAAAAAAATGAAGTAAGGACGTGTTGATGGGAGGCAGCAGGTTGAAGAAGTAGTAAATGTTGGGTGCGCATGGGATTTCCATGCATTTTTCAAAGTAATGTTTATGTTTATAAAGTAATGGAGCTGGGTGCAATTGCAGTGGTAGTTAGAACTGTCATTGTGTAAAAAAAAAAGGGAAAGAAAATATATGCGAAGTTGGAGTTGCAGCAATATAGAGAAAAAGAGAGTAGGTTGGATGCATGCGTACAACACTTTACATGCATGCGTGAGTAAATGTGTGCGTGCGTTTTCTTAAAAAAAAGGAAGAAGAAAAAGAAAATGAAATTGAACGGTATTGATTTGTTGAGTAAGCAGTAACCGTTTCTTTTTCTCTGTTGTTGCTGCAACCGACTGAGTTTCTTTGCGGCAGCATCAATATCTTAGCCTTCGTTCTTTCCTTCGTTATCGGTAAGCGCAGTTATATAATTTTATAATTATATATGAACGTTCACCTAAATTAATATTGTCTCTTTTATCGATATTTGCAGTGTCCGTTGTTCGTGTTGTACCGGTTTCTTTTCGTGCTTCTTCTTGCTTCGCCGTCAATTTCTTTATCCACGAAAGGTGAATTAATTTTCACGACTATATTTTTATGCTAGTTTGTATTGATGAATGATTGCTATTTGATGTGGATAGGATGTAATTGATATTGTTACGTGACAAATAATTCGCAAGTAAATTTGAATAGGATAGTTAACCAATTTAAATCGGATTATATACGTCGAACTTTGATTTGTTAAACTTGACCCCTTCATATGTTGAATACTGATTAGTTAAACTTGACACTTTAATTGTTAATTAAATTGACGTAGAAATTGGTTAATTTCACTTTGTATCATTTAACGTATATCGAATTAATTGTTTAGTGTAAATTCGAAATTGAAATTGAACAAGTGAAAAACCGTAACGTAATAATCCTTAATCTACATGAAATGATAGTGTCGATTCTAAAAATAATTATATTAATTTACATAAATAACAAATGTAAATTAATATGATTATTTCGGGATTATTTAATAAATTGTTAAATTGTTGTGTATGGATGCTATTGCTTGTTTAATTACTTTGACACCATCCCAGTTATCACACTGCAAGTTCCCTTTGGATGTTCTGATTTTGAATTGAAATGGAATCTGGTTGAAATGATAAATACCCAAATAACTTTGATTTAGGATAGAAAATTAAATTAAAACCGATTGGTCAATGTTTTGATTTTAAATAAAATAAAGTTTTATTTGACAAATAACAAGGTTTTGAATAAAATTGGAATTTAAATTTGAATGAGTGTAAATGTGAATATTTGAATTTGAAACAAATATTAACGTCGTAATTGACAAAAGAACATTGTGTTAAAATTTAATAATTTAATGATTAAATTTATAATTATTGACAATTGATTAAGGAATTATTAATAATTAAGTAGTAATTAATTAATTTGGAATTATTAATAATCAAGTCTTGAAATTTATTAATAACAAAGTTTGAATATTAATAACGAAGTTTGGAAATTTAATGATTAAGTTTTAAATTATTAATAAATTAAGTTGTGAATTATTAATAATTAAGTTTGAAATTATTATGAATTATTAATAACGAAGTTGAAATTATTAATAATTAAGTTTGAAATTATTAATGACAAGGTTTTAAAACGTATTAATAATTAAGTTTGGAATTATTAATGAATGAGTTGAAATGATAATAATTAAGATTTAAAATTATTTGATAATTGAATAAGATCGAATTATTTAATGATTAACTAAAGTGAATAGATTGAATTATTTAATAAATAAGTTAAATTGAATATTCTTTATTAAGAGAAATCGAATTTTTGAATACGTGAAACTAGTTTCTTTAATTGAGTTTTGAAATCTGTAACGAAGAAAATAAATGAATGAAATGAATTTCTTTAACAAGAAATAGAATGCGTTTTATCAAAACAAATGAAAGGCTTGTAAATTAAAGAATTGGACTCGACAAATTTAAATTGAATAAATGTGTAAACTTTGAAAATGAAGTTGAACTTAAGAAAGTAATGAATTAGAAATTTAATTGAAATTTTTTAATGATAAATTAATTTAATGAATATCGAATGAAATCGATATTTGGGTTTAAATCGATTTGATCGATAAATGATTTTGGAATGAACTTATACATGAAATTTAATGAATATTGAATTGTTTAAACTGGACTTTGAAATTGAATCATAGAAGTTTTGAAATGAAATTGTAAATTTATGAAATGTAAATTTATGAAATGTAAATTTTGGAACTTGATTTAGAATGACTAACGAAATGTTGAATTACGAATTCTAATTGAAATTGAAATTGTATTGGTTTTGAAATATATTAACGACCAATCGGTAAATTAATTACGAAGGTTATTAAAGGAACCGGAATCGGTTAGGGACATACTCACTGTCTAAACCGAAAACCACTTTAATAACTATACGCGGAGTGTGATCCAGAATGAAGTGGTTGGATTGACGTACGATGATGATTGAAGAAAGTGAACGATAATGGATAGCCTTGACACTTGTGTCAAATTGGAAATGACTAAAATCAGGAGCCGTGCCGGGCCAAATGGGGTTAGCTACCTCGAGCGAACACACTTCTTTGTAAACTACTCATTTACTTTTGTGATTGATTGGTGCGCACCCTTGAATTTGGAGTGTTGTTTCGCGGTGTTGCGATTGTTGCGGCGATGCGTTCTCACCAGTCCGGATCAGGCAAACGGTAGTTTCACTACCTTGGGTATTGCCTCATGTGCCTTGTCATACTTGTATTCCCATATACGCGACCACTACGATTTTGTTTTGTATTATACCTATGGAGTACTCCCTGATATCCCACTAGTTTACGGTGGAGTTTACAGTGCTGTATACTCTATAATGCTATATGAAATGTGTTAAGGGGGACAATGGTAACGCCTTAACACTATTTTGATATTTTACTTTACTGTTAGACATTATCTATGTATCGTACACTATTATGTATAAATAGTTTAACGGATCCTTAAAGATGCTGTTCCATTCATCTTTGAGTTATTGTTATTTTGAATTTGGATCATATTAACTGTATAAGAATATATGTCCTGATTCGAGTGTTGTTTGTGCATATGCTCGGATCAGACTGAGGATTGCTGTTGTTGTTTCTACTTGGAGTTGAAGACCGAAGACTATCATTATCTTATCTTATCAGTATTGCTCTTTCTATTTCAGACTATTGGACACCTATGTTGTTCTATTTTATTTTATCTGAGACATTGTTGTATTTATGGGTAGCTTCGTGAACTACTCTTATGACCATGTTGTATTTCCGTTGCACTATTCTGTGGTATTTACTTTATGTGACTCTGTGATGATTCTCATTTATACATATATACTCCAATAATGATTCATGCTTTGTACTATTTAAATTGACATGTGTGGATTATTGTCAATTTAAATGGTCCAAATATACGGGTTGTTACAGAGACGCAGTGACTATGGATGTTTCCGAAGATGTTTTCTTTGGAACAATTTTAAGGAAGTATGTCTGCATCGGTGCTAAGGCTGGGTTCATTAGGGTGTTTGTGTTTGGGTTGAGGCCTGAGTTTCTTAAGGAGATGTCTGCCCATCTCTAGGATCTGTGTGAGATTGGATGATGTGGATTTGGGGTTCGAAGAGCTTTGGGTAAGAAGTCTTTGGCATCTGAGGCAGCGATGCAGCTGGGTAGTGTTCTGTGTACCAGCAGGAAGATCTTTTGGCTTTGAAGTGTCCCAGAGGTGGAGTTCAGAAGCAGCAGAATGGATCCGTTTCTTCAATGATTGGTCGAGGATAAGTTGTTCTGATTTGTAAAGAGAGAACCATATCTGTGGATATTGGATTAGATAAGATCGCAAAAGTGACTTGCGATAGTTTGAGTGTTCTCTTGAGTTATAGAAGTTGTCAGAGATTTTTCCAAATGTCTTTAGGGAAGTCAAAAGTTTGTCCGCATTGGAGATTGGGTTCTGTATCGACTTGTGTAACAACCCTAGATTTTTTCATATATTTTAATATTTGACTTTATTTTATTTTGAAATTATTTTTAAACTTATTTTATTTTAGACATTTCATTTTTAAATATAAGTGTTGATTTTTATGTGAATTATAATTTCAAACCGGTATAAATTGGATATTTTACTGAAAGATGAATTTCTGTTCAAACTGGTCAAACCTTGACTTTTAAATTTCAAATTTAAATATTTAAATTCTTAAATTTTATCTTTTATTATGAAAATAGATTAAATAACTTGTATACTGCTTTTTTTTCGTTGAAAGCGGATTTAAACTGTGAAAGTTATGTACATTTCAATTTTGAGTGTAATTTGTTTTATTTTGAAATTTTGTCTATTTTAAATTATATAAATCATATTTTCTTTGTTATATTTTATTTTAATATGTGTTAATAGGTTATTTTATGTATATTTTGTCTTTTAATATTTTTAAAGTGATAATAATTTTTTTTCCAAAATTTACTGTATTTATTTCATATTTTCAAAGGCTGTTTTCTATTTTTCTGCTATTTTCTTCATTTAAATTATATTTAATTAAAATTTATATATTTATTTTGTGAATGCATTTTTATTTTATGTTATTATCTTTGTTATAAATATTTTTACAAGTCCATATAAATTTTCTAAAGTTCACTGCGTTCATTTTCAAATTTTCTAGTCTAGTTTGCAATTTTGTGCTATTTTCTTATTTTAACCTTATATAATTAATAAATATTTTTATATATTTTTATATTTTGTTAAATTTTCGAAATTTTAACTGAAATAATTAATACTTTCAGTAATTTAATCTTATATAAATAAATTAAAAGAAATTTGAAAGGGTTTCGACTTTTGGTTTTCAAATGGCCATTTATCTTCCACCCTTTCACATTCAACATAACTATTCATCAATTAGCTTTTATTATACACATGTTTCAGCCACATACTTTCATTACCAGTCATGTAAACTCATTTCTCACTTCTGAAACAAAAAAAATTCGGCCTTGCTTGAGGAGAAAGTTTGGTAAAAGAATTCTTTTTCTCTTCTTCTTTTGTTTATTTCTTATTGTTTGAATTTGATTTGCACTTGTTCTTTTATGTCATAGGTTCGGTCACCTCCTCACCAGCCTTGCCGCCTCCACCACCATCTGAGAACACCACCATCTTCACCTATAATCTGACCAAACCCCAAGCCATGCCTTCTTGTGGATTGACCCATCACCAAAATCCAACAAAACTCCATAAAACTTGCCTAGACCGAACACATCATCCACATCCACCACTTCCACCACCCATGGCCGCCACTAACATCACCTCCACCACCACCAGCCCTGTTCCAGACCTGAGACACCTCCGCACACCACCTACTGACCCCACCTGAAATAGCCGTGACCTTTATGCCCTTGGCCGAGCCAAACTATGGCCTTAAACCCTTGTATATTGCTTTGTTAGTGTAGTCGCACCACCATCCACCTTTGCACCACCTTCTAGCATGTTAGGCCGACCCTTAGCAACCCAGACCTGAACCAAAAAGATTGCTTTAGACCTGTAATACACTCATGGCCGAACCCAATGTGTGTTGGAGACAAGTGCAAAACAATTCCGCTTTGATTTGTGCAGTCTATTCTATCATTGTTTATCGTATTTGCATTTGAAACTTATGATTTTATTGTTTTGTGTGACTTGTATTCAAGGGGTTTGATACTTTGGCTCCTCCACTCATATTTGTATCGTGTTATCGTGCTTGTTTGGATCTCATTCGTGCATTCGTCGTTGTGTCTCCAGCACAAACCAGTGAGTTATTCTCACCAGACAATATGTACATATATAACTAGTAAATTGACCCCTTTTGACTCTGTAAAATGCATTATCGTGTTACACCTGCTATGTTATGATTTCATGATGTTCAACCATACTTAAACACCTATTATATCATATGTTACTGTTACATTATGCTGTTCTATTATTTTTATCAGTTTATCACACTGCAAGTTCCCTTTAGATTAGAATCACTATGGGTTGAAATGATAAATACCCGAACGGACTTTAGAATAGGAGAAAATCATTATGTGCTGAAATGATAGGCCTGAATGATTTTCAATTATTTTCAATTACTTGGGATTGCGGGTTTGAAATGATCAAACCCAGGTTTTCTTTGTAAATTACGGGTTGAAATGATATATTACCCGTATCACTTTACCTAGGCTAGAAAATGAAATACAGACTCCTTGTTAAAATATGTTTTTCTAAAAAATTTAAAATATTTTAGAAATGTAAATATTATAATATTTTGATTTAAATTTGATTAAAAATGATTTTTGTAAAGTATTATTGACCCTCTGAAAATTTATAAGTGAAATAAATTAATTGTAAAGTTAGAAAATCTGAAATGTAAGTTATTTTGGAAATTATAATTTGGTGATAAATGGAATTTAAATTAAATATGAAAATATGATAAATTTATGATATTTTGAATTAAATGAATTTAAAATGATTTTATAATATATTAATGATTTTTGAATTAAGTTAAAATGTGAAATGAATGAATATTTAAGTTGAAATTTTAAAATATAACTAAAATTGGAAATTTGTAAATTTGGCTTAAAAGTGAATTTTAAGTTAAGTAAATAAAAATGAAATTAAGTTATATCTGAAAATTTAAACTTAAGTGTTAAGTTAAATTTAATTTAGTGAATTTAAAATTTAATGTTGGAATTTAATAAGTGAATTACTATTATTCTGATTTTGAATGGAGATTTAACTTTATAAAATCATGAATATAAGGGTATTTGAATGATTGTTTTAAAAGTGAAATTATATGATTTCATAAGTTAAAAATGATTTAAATAAAAATATAATTGTTTGTGAAATTATACTGAATATTTGAAGTTAATTTACTGCATTTCTAAAATGCTATTAATTCTAACGTAAAGGATAATACAGCATTTGTAAATGCTGTAGTTGATAATAATGAACCAATTGGCTCAATTTAATTAAAGGCTATTATAGCATTTTTGTTAATGTTATAATGGTTGAATTTAACTAAGTTTATTTGAAACTAATGTAACCCTATTACAGCATTTTAAATGGTGTCTTTTGTTAAATTGAACTGTTTTAAATGTGACTTTCCGTAGCAATTTCTAAATGCTGCGAAAGTTGAATTTTCATTGTTTTAATAAATTTAAGTGAATGAATGAACTTTGAAAGATTAAAATTTTAGAAATTTAATAATTTAATTATTAAATATAATATCTTCATTTTAACGATTTAAAATGTTGTAATTTGTTTTGAAATATAAACTATTTTGAAATGTGTTTTGAAATGGTATTTAAATTAAATAAAAAGGAATGTGGTTTGGAAGATATGATATTTTGATATTTTGAAATGGATTTTGAATGATATTGAATTTTTAAATGATATTTGATTTTGAAGTATAAAGTACTTTTTTGAAATTTTGACCACGGAATGTATTTAATTTATGGTTTGACTGATCCTTAAAGGATGGGCGATCCCAAGCATCCTTTATGGTGCATTTATACTACAGTTCACTTGAGTTGATTTACATTATATAAGTATATATTGTCCTGACTCGAGTGTTTTGTGTTTTACTTTACGCTCGGGTCAGCCTAAGTATTCACAGCTTTGGATTCTCTTTCTGGAGCTGGTCTTTGTTGGAGTTTCTACTTATCTACATTTATATCTACTTTCTGTTTCAGCTATTCTAGTTTATCTCATGTATTAGTGAACTTCTATGTATTTGGGATTTCTATTATGTTGTTTTCAGACTTTATTATGTATTTGGTTTGAGACTCTTCCGTAGTAGCTTCATGAACTACTATGTATTTTATATTCCGCTGCGAGGTATTCTGTTTGTTCTGTGTCTGTGATTCTGTGATTTGTATTTCATTTGCTCCAAATTTATTTACAATGCGGTATTTTGAGCAATTCAAGTCCGACATGTGCTGCTGCGAATGGCTGAAAATACCGGGTTGTTACATTTGGTATCAGAGCTTCGGTTTTATGTAAACCATAGCTTGTGGAGCAAAAACTTTTTAGAAATAGCGTAGAAATACACTAGAATGAGTGAAATCAATCTTAGAATCCTTCCTTGTGAGAGAATGTATTTTTGAAGTATAAAATAATTTTCAAATGATTTTTAAAGGATTTTCAAAGATTATTTTGGTATAAAAAATTTCTTATTTTGAAACCAAGATTTTCAAAAACTTCATCCCTTCAGTATCCATCTTGTTAGGAATCTCTTGGTTAGGATTCTTATCGATTAGGACTCCTTGAACTTTAGAACGCTCCCACTTGTTCTGAAATCCAGTCTTATGTTCACTATTCTATCCATTTTGATTTTGGAGCATTTCATAACTCCACTTTAGAATGACCTCTATAAAGATCGGTGATTTCGCAAATCTTTGATTGATTTGTGAAGTGGTGAAAATCCTTTATAATTGACATTGATTCACCGGAGATTCATGTATTCTCGGTTTTCGATGCTATCTATCTCCTGCTCTACCCGGATTCTATCTTTGGCGATCGAATGTCGATTTGCCTTAGATTTCCAAATTGATTATATTCCTGAAGTCACGGTTGACCGGTTAAGGTCGCCCGCGATTTATATGGGCTTATCATCTTCTATTTGGTAATAAAATTATCTTATCTTCGAACCAGAGTTCTATTGATTAGAGTTCCTCTAAAGTCGAATCTCCGTATTGCTTGAAATCTAACCTTGAATGATTCTTTGGAAATTTGTGTTTGATTTTATTTTGAATTTGTGCATACATCGAAATTATTATTTTGATAAGGAAGACCCTATTTTATATATAAAAGTGAAATATTTTCAATAACGATTTTTACCTTTGGAAAATGAAAATTTGAAGCTTTGAAAGGATTTGAAATTTTGGAAATTTATAAGAAATTGTGATTTATATAAAAATGATTTATAAATGAAGGGTTTTGAATTTGAATTTCGAGGAATCGAACTCCGGTGTTTTGAAATGGGTTTTTAAGATTTTGGAAAATATATAATAATAATATGATTTAAAGATATTTTTCCAGATAAGAAATGTTTCAAATGTATTCGAATGAATTCCAAAGATTTCGAAGAGATTTCAAAGAAGTTTCAAGAAATAAAAGTCCAGAACCCACTTATGTCGTTGAAAAATAATTTCGGTGATGAATACATGCATCATCGACATTGATTTTTGAGTTTCTGTGTGGGAGAGAGGCCACTCTAGTAGCTTTGCTATGAGAGTGATTTTATGAAATCAAATTTTGATTTCCGATTTTGAAGTATGGTTTGATATTCGAAAGATATGTGTATATATATATAATTGAAATGATTTAAAATAAGCCGGTGTTCAGTCCACAAGATTTAGATTTGTTTTGGTATAACCTTACCTATTGGAATTGATTTACTAATTTGTTGGTGATTTCCAACTCTTGGATTGAAAATATGATTTTTTCCGACTATTTTGAAGGTTTGAGCACTTCGAAATCAAGGTTAACTTTTCAAAGCTAAGAAATTTTAAATGGTATAAGGTATTTGATAAAGTATAAGTTTAGTTTGGTATGATTAATGTATAAAGTAACATGATTTATATAAGTTTGAAACTGTTGTGGAGTGAAATAAATAAGACTATTTTGAATTATTCTGGTATGAAATATAGTTTAAAAAAGATATTTGAAGTAAAATGTTGAGTTTTTGTTAAATTTATAAGTTAAGGAAAATAGTGAATTTTGACTTAACAAATGAAAGTGAGTTTTAAATTGAATATTTGATTTAAAATTTTGTTGTGATAAATCATATGTTAAAAATTATTTAATGTGAAATTTTGAAGTCTAGAAATATCGTTTATAAGTTTAAAATTTTCTAAAATTGAAGTTGTATTGTTTTTGAAAAGTTATAATAAAATCTGGAATTTTATTAATAGCATTTCTAAAATGCTATAGTTTTATGACAACACTTTAAAATGCTGTTTTTTTGAATTTAACTTTGTTTGAAGTAACTAAATATCTGTTATGACATTTTATAAATGTCGTTATTCTTGAACTAAACTATTTTGGAAACTATAAGTTACGATAGCACTTTTAAATGCTGTCGTTGTTATAATTTGACAATGTTTCGTAATGTTATAAATTTTAACACTGTTTGAGTTATGTTTTAAAGTGTTAAATGATTTAATTTTTGGAATTGATTATTTGTGAAATTTAAGGAGTTTTGAATATAATTTAATATTTAAATTTGAATTTTAAGGAATTTAAATTGAATTTGAATTTAAATAAGGCTTACTTGGTTATGTGTTAAATGGAACGAAATGTAATGAGATAAATGAATATATATGGAATTTTGAAATGTATTTTGTAATGATATTTGAAATAATAAATGAATGACATATTTTATTTTATTTTAAATGATATTTAAATTTGAATATTTGAAATTGAATTCAAATAATGATTTGATAATGAGGCTTTGAATGATATAATCTTTATTTGATAAAGAATGTGAATTTAAAATGATAATTGGTTTTGATAAATGAATATTTGAAGTTTATATTAGTATGAAAGGATATTTAGTTACTGGAAATTCTGGTTTATTTAAATGATATTGGATTTATGAAATGAATATTTCAAAACTATGTAATAATGAAGTAAAATTTGAGATATATGAAATTATAAAATTTAGTTTTGGAATATGGTACATTTAAGCTCTGAAATATATTAAAGATTGAATAGTTTATTTTGTGGATCAAATCTTTATTTAAATTTGATAATATTTGAAATGGTTTTGTTGGAAAACTAAATTGAATTGAAACTGATGGTTTGAATTGAATTAAAGCTGGAACTTCTGGACTTGGGTTTAAATCGAATAAATTTGTGAAATGTAAAGAATTAAAGGAATGTTTTATGATTTCAAATGTATGATTTAGAAAAGTTATGATTTTCAAAGTGTAATGATTTCAAGTATTTTAATTTTGAAAGATTTATAACTTTGAAAGTATTATGATTTTTGAAAGTGAATATATGTTTGAAATGGAAATGAATTTGTTTGACCTAAATTTTTGTTGATTTGGAAATTTGGATTATTTTCTAAATCTATTGTTTTAAGAAACTTTGAAACTGAGTATACGTAATTTGGAAGAAATGATTTGGCGAAATCATATATGATTTTGAAACTGAAATGTTATTGAAATAAATTAAAATTGAGAACCTTGTTTTACTAAATACTTGATTTGGGAGTTATCGAACTTATATAAAATGGATTTGTATAAGTATGAAGTTGATTTGAAAATGTTGAATTGAAAAGGTACTCGGTTTGTAAATTAAAATCTTATATAATCAAAGTCTATATAAGTGTGATTTGATATACTATTGATTTTGGAAAGTATTCGATTTGAAAATAAAATCTTATATATAATGGAATATATATAAGTGCGATATTTGAAGCTATGATTTTGAAGGGCTATTATATTTTGATGTAAGAGGTATGGGAAGTACCCTCCGAAAGAAGTATAGTGATGTGCTTCGACCCAGATGGACTTGGGGAATCCAGGAATGGATTCGACCGATAAACCCTAATGGACTTGGGTGAATTCAAAAATGGATTCGAACTGATATGGCTGTCCGGACTTAAACTCATGAGTTCCTCGATTTTTTTCAGGGTAGATGGTTCTTTAGTTTACGCAATGGAGGCGCTTTCGATCCTCGGATCTGTTGTTTATGGATCTTCCGGGAATGAGGTGCATCCATTGCGTAAATCATTGAATCAACAGCGTACCACTGCAGCAGGGATCGATGGTCCCTTGTTTACGAACTGGTTACGATATTTTTCTGGAATTCGGAAGGTAGAAGGATCTTCTGGAAAGTGTTGTGTCCATTACGTAAATACTGGATCAGCAGCGGGCCACTGCTATTGTATTATCATCATTTGACATTGGATTTTGAGCGGAACTTCTCATACCTATTTTTTTAGTATTTTCACTGGGTGTTGAAACAGGTCTACTAAGTACTTGGAGAATTCTAGCTTTGCGCCTGATCAATGCATTGCCAGAGTCTGCAGGAACGAAAGTAAACTTGTTAAGACATCGAGTTATAAAAGTATTTTGGGTAAAGTATTGTATAAAGGATATTCTAATCATGATTTAAAATGTCTTAAATATTGTTTACTTCGAACTATCAAATTTGAATCAAATAACTAATTATCATATTAAATGTTTAACATGTTAAATATAAAAAAACAACAAATTTTAAAATAATGGTTCATCCATGTCTTTCAACGTGCTTTCCCTCCTAGCTACTTTTTCCCTACCTTCTTTTAGGATGTCTTCCAACCCATTGTTCTTTCTTGTTGTTTTCCGCTTCCTTCCTTTTCGAGGACGAAAAGATTTGAGTGGGGGAGAGTGTAACAACCCTAGATTTTTTTCATATATTTTAATATTTTACTTTATTTTATTTTGAAATTATTTTTACACTTATTTTATTTCAAACATTTCATTTTTAAATATAAGTGTTGATTATTATGTGAATTATAATTTCAAACTGGTATAAATTGGATATTTTACTGAAAGATGAATTTCTGTTCAAACTGGTCAAATCTTGACTTTTAAATTTCAAATTTAAATATTTAAATTCTCAAATTTTATCTTTTATTATGAAAATATATTAAATAAATTGAATGCTGCTTTTTGTTTCGTTGAAAACGGATTTAAACTGTGAAAGTTATGTACATTTCAATTTTGAGTGTAATTTGTTTTATTTTGAAATTTTGTCTATTTTAAATTATATAAATCATATTTTCTTCGTTATATTTTATTTAATATGTGTTAATATGTTATTTTATGTATATTTTTTATTTTAATATTTTTAAAGTGATAATGAAAAAATTTCCAAAATTTACTGTATTTATTTCCTATTTTTAAAGGTTGTTTTCTATTTTTCTGCTATTTTCTTCATTTAAATTATATTTAATTAAAATTTATATATTTATTTTGTGAATTCATTTTATTTTATGTTATTATCTTTGTTATAAATATTTTTACACGTCCATATAAATTTTCTAAAGTTCACTACGTTCATTTTCAAATTTTCTAGTCTAGTTTGCAATTTTGTGCTATTTTCTTATTTTAACCTTATATAATTAATAAATATTTTTATACATTTTTATATTTTGTTAAATTTTCAAAATTTTAACTGAAATAATTAATACTTTCAGTAATTTAATCTTATATAACTAAATTAAAAGAAATTTGAAAGAGTTCTGACTTTTGGTTTTCAAATGGCCCTTTATCTTCCACCCTTTCACATTCAACATAACTATTCATCAATTAGCTTTTATTATACACATTTTTCAGCCACATAGTTTCATTACCATTCACCTAAACTCATTTCTCACTTCTAAAACAAAAAAATCTCGGCCTTGCTTGAGGACAAAGTTTGGTAAAAGAATTCTTTTTCTCTTCTTCTTTTGTTTATTTCTTATTGTTTGAATTTGATTTGCACTTGTTCTTTTATGTCATAGGTTCGGTCACCTCCTCTCCAGCCCCTGCCACCTCCATCACCACCAGAGAACACCACCATCTTCACCTCTTCTCTGGCCAAACCCCAAGCCATGCCTCCTTGTGGATTGATCCATCACCAAAATCCAACAAAACTCCATAAAACTTGCCTAGACCGAACACATCATCCACATCCACCACTTCCACCACCCATGGTCGCCACTAACATCACCTCCACCACCACCAGCCCTATTCCAGACCTGAGACACCTCTGCACACCACCTACTGACCCCACCTGAAATAGCCGTGACCTTTATGACCTTGGCCGAGCCAAACTATGGCCTTAAACCCTTATATATTGCTTTGTTAGTGTAGTCGCACCACCATCCACCTTTGCACCACCTTCTAGCATGTTAGGCCGACCCTTAGCAACCCAGACCTGAACCAAAAAGATTGATTTAGACCTGTAATACACTCATGGCCGAACCCAATGTGTGTTGGAGACAAGTGCAAAACAATTCCGCTTTGATTTGTGCAGTCTATTCTATCATTGTTTATCGTATTTGCATTTGAAACTTATGATTTTATTGTTTTGTGTGACTTGTATTCAAGGGGTTTGATACTTTGGCTCCTCCACTCACATTTGTATCGTGTTATCGTGCTTGTTTGGATCTCATTCGTGCATTCGTCGTTGTGTCTCCAGCACAAACCAGTGAGTTATTCTCACCAGACAATATGTACATATATAACTAGTAAATTGACCCCTTTTGACTCTGTAAAATGCATTATCGTGTTACACCTGCTATGTTATGATTTTATGATGTTCAACCATGCTTAAAAACCTACTATATCATATTTTACTGTTATATTATGCTGTTCTATTATTTTTATCAGTTTATCACACTGCAAGTTCCCTTTAGATTAGAATCACTATGGGTTGAAATGATACATACCCAAACGGACTTTAGAATAGGAGAAAATCGTTATGGGCTGAAATGATAGGCCTGAATGATTTTCAATTATTTTCATTTACTTGGGATTGCGGGTTTGAAATGATCAAACCCGGGTTTTCTTTGTAAATTACGGGTTGAAATTATATATTGCCCGTATCACTTTACCTAGGCTAGAAAATGAAATACAGACCCGTTGTTAAAATATGTTTTTCTAAAAAATTTAAAGCATTTTAGAAATGTAAATATTATAATATTTTGATTTAAATTTGATTAAAAATGATTTTTGTAAAGCATTATTAACTCTCTGAAAATTTATAAGTGAAATAACTTAATGGTAAAGTTAGAAAATCTGAAATGTAAGTTATTTTGGAAATTATAATTTGGTGATAAATGGAATTTAAATTAAATATGAAAATATGATAAATTTATGATGTTTTGAATTAAATGAATTTAAAATGATTTTATAATATATTAATGATTTTTGAATTAAGTTAAAATGTGAAATGAATGAATATTTAAGTTGAAATTTTGAAATATAACTAAAATTGGAAATTTGTAAATTTGGCTTAAAAGTGAATTTTAAGTTAAGTAAATAAAAATGAAATTAAGTTATATTTGAAAATTTAAACTTAAGTGTTAAGTTAAATTTAATTTAATGAATTTAAAATTTAATGTTGGAATTTAATAAGTGAATTACTATTAAATTTTGATTTTGAATGGAGATTTAGCTTTATAAAATCATGAATATAAGGGTATTTGAATAATTGTTTTAAAAGTGAAATTATATGTTTCACAAGTTAAAAATGATTTAAATAAAAATATAATTGTTTGTGAAATTATACTGAATATTTGAAGTTAATTTACTGCATTTCTAAAATGCTATTAATTCTAACGTAAAGGATAATACAGCATTTGTAAATGCTGTAGTTGATAATAATGAACCAAATGGCTCAATTTAATTAAAGGATATTATAGCATTTTTGTAAATGTTATAATGGTTGAATTTAACTAAGTTTATTTGAAACTAATGTAACCTTATTACAGCATTTTAAATGCTGTCTTTTGTTAAATTGAACTGTTTTAAATGTGACTTTCCGTAGCATTTTCTAAATGCTACGAAAGTTGAATTTTCATTGTTTTAATAAATTTAAGTGAATGAATGAACTTTGAAAGATTAAAATTTTGGAAATTTAATAATTTAATTATTAAATATAATATCTTCATTTTAATGATTTAAAATGAAGTAATTTGTTTCGAAATATAAACTATTTTGAAATGTGTTTTGAAATGGTATTTAAATTAAATAAAAAGGAATGTGGTTTGGAAGATATGATATTTTGATATTTTGAAATGGATTTTGAATGATATTGAATTTTTAAATGATATTTGATTTCGAAGTATAAAATACTTTTTTTGAAATTTTGACCACGGGATGTATTTAATTTATGGTTTAACTGATCCTTAAAGGATGGGCGATCCCAAACATCCTTTAAGTTATGGTGCATTTCTACTACAGTTCACTTGAGTTGATTTACATTATATAAGTATATATTGTCCTGACTCGAGTGTTTTATGTTTATTTTACGCTCGGGTCAGCCTAAGTATTCACAGGTTTGGATTCTCTTTCTAGAGCTGGTCTTTGCTGTAGTTTCTGCTTATCTACATTTATATCTACTTTCTGTTTCAGCTATTCTAGTTTATCTCATGTAGTAGTAAACTTCTATGTATTTGGGATTTCTATTATGTTGTTTTCAGACTTTATTATGTATTTGGTTTGAGACTCTGCCGTAGTAGCCTCATGAACTACTATGTATTTTATATTCCGCTATGAGGTATTCTGTTTGTTCTGTGTCTGTGATTCTGTGATTTGTATTTCATTTGCTCCAAATTTATTTACAATGCGGTATTTTGAGCAATTCAAGTCCGACATGTGCGGCTACGAATGGCTGAAAATACCGGGTTGTTACAACTTGGTTCATGGAACTACAAGTAATTTTGTTGTTTAGAAGGATGTCTCCTAGAGAGTGGTTTTTGGTGAAGCAGCTCAGGATTGCATGGAACTTTTGAGTTCTCTCTTTATGGATCTGTTGAACCTTATTTCTTGGATGTGCTGTCTAGTCTGTGCTCGTGTTCATTGACGACATTCTCATCTGCTCCAGATCAGAGTTGCGAAGCAGAACCATGGTGGCAACTATTCTAGAGTAGTAGCAACCGGAAGTTGTAGTGTTTGGATTAGAGGATTTCTACAGGAAGTTTTTAGGATCTGAAGGTCAGACTGGCGAGTGCACATGTTTTGTCTTTTCCATATAGGAGTCTTCTGATGATTATGGAGTAGAATTTGTGTTCTTGATTTGGGTAGATCTTGAGAGGATCATTTTGTTGGATTGTTTTTGGTCAAGTTTGTTTCTAGAGGCATCAGCGAAGGTTGAGCTGATCTGAAAGGATGTAGGCAGCCTAGGATCTTCAGAAGAGTTTGGTGGTTAAGAGACAGAGAAATTTGGAATCCGAAGTTGGAGACTTTGTTTTGTTGAGGTTTTCTCCAGTCGAAGGAGCAATAAGATTGGGTAAGGCTGGGAAGTTAGCTTCGAGGTATATTGGATTCTTGTGAGTTTTTGTAAGGAATAAGTGTTTGGCTTATAAGGGTTGAATTGCCAGTTTGGAAGACTGGGATTTATGGTATTTCACGTATCTCTGAGGGAGTACGTGTATGATACATCACTGGTTTTGAAACCAGCTGTTTGGGAGGATTTGGATGTTGAGGCGGACTTGAGTGTGGTCTGATATCTTGTGTAGATTGTAGATCCAGATATATAGGAACTCAGTAGCTTAGTGGTGTAGCTAGTTTGAATTCAGTAGTGCGAGTATCCCATTGTCTATACCTGGCAAACTCTGGATAATTTTAGGAAGCCTGTCCGGACAGCTAGTGTTGTTTGTTGGATTGAATTGTTTGTTTGGATGAAATTATTTGTTTGGTTGATTGTGTATGGCTGATATGTATGTATGAATTGTTTGAAATAATATAAAATTTTGGATTATTTTTTGTTTTAAATTTCAAGGACGAAATTCTTTTAAGGGGGAAGCAATGTGATATCCCGGAATTTCAAGGAATTTAAAATGTGATGATCTCTTAATTTATTATTTAAAATTGGTAAAATTTGTTAATTTCAAACAATAATAAATATAATGAGTTGTTTTTAAATATAGAGATGAATATATTTTTACATGGAATAATAATTTACAAATTTAAATTATGTTATTTTATAAGTAGATTTTAAATAGACTTATTATTTTCTAATTTAATAAGTGTTGTTCAAATGTGTATATGTGTGTGTATTTAAAATTGATTTTAAATAAGATAATTATTTACATTTAATAATGTGTTTGTTTAAAATTGATATTTATTTGAGTTGATTTTAAATTGGATTTTAAATTGAATTGAATTTGAATTCAAATTTAAAATTGAATTTAAAGGAATATATATATGTCTTAAAATAGAAATAATAATATAGTTTGGATATAAAATATGAATAAGGTTTTTATTTAAAATAAGATGGTTTTATATTAATTTCTTTAAAGGAAATTTATTTATATAGATTTAGAAAGTGATTATTTAATAGTTAACAAATACAAAAGTTTTATATTTACATTTAAAAATGGATTAAAATATTATATATGATTTTATTTAAAATATGATTTGTTTTTATTTTATTTTTGTTCTAAAAGTTTTATTTATTTAAATTTAGAAAAGGATTATTAATTTAGAAGGGTATATATTAATTAGGAAGATTATTATAAAAAGCTTTTGAAATCCTTTTAAAAATAATATAAATATAAATCATTACAAGTGTTAAGTTATAAACCTTTTAAATAACATGTGTTAACATATTAATCAAGGTAGAGACAAGTTTCATACATTTTAAACAATTCTCTTCAATTTTAAATAAACCATAAACAAGTTTATATAAACATTCATCTTCCCTTCCTGTTTCTTTTCTAATCTCATTTCAAAAACCTGTAAACTACTTCAACAACTCAGTTCAAAATCAAACTTGAAATTCACTCCTCAAACAAAAATACAAACCTGTAATTCATCTCCTTTAAAACAAATGCAAACCAGAGAACTTCACCTGTAAAACCACTTCAAACCAGAAATTTTATCATGCAATCAAAATCTATAATCTTTCCTCAAAACAACTTTCAAATCTGAAACCATTTTACAAAAGAAAAGAGAAAATCTAAAAAAAAATCTCAGAGAAATATTTTCAAAGCCTGGAAAACATCTTCAGATTTGCAACTTGAACAAATCAAATCTGGAATCACTAGCAAGTAAGCTTCATCTTGCGTCAAGTTTCCCAGTATGTTAATCAAAGCAGCAATACAAAGTTTCAAGTGTTCAAAGCCTTTCAGTTTTAAAGAATCAAGCAAATTCGGTTTTCAAAGATCTAAGCATTCGAGTTCTTTCCAGCTTTTAAAAATCCCAGTTCTTTTCAAAGCCTCTACTTTTCAAAATGATGAGTAAACTTTTTATTTAAAAATTTAAAGTAATAATTATTTGTTGCATGTGAGTTACTGTGATGATGATTGTTTGCATGAATGTATACATGTAAGCCTCTGTGTATGTTTGATGTGTGCATATCTGTTGAGTTTAAAACACCCATGTTCTTAGTTAAGGCCTACGATTTTGATCAAAAATTCAAATCTTTGCATCTGATCTCTGTTAAACCTTGAGATTCAAACAAAACGGTTTAGTTTTAGCATAATCTAAGTGCTAAAAATGTGAATAAGAATTTAAGATTGAAATATGGTTGCATATGGCAAAATGCAGTAACAATCTTAATAATATGATAAAACCAATTGTTGAAATTTATTGATTCAAGTACATATCTTCAATCACTTCTAGAAAATAGGATTTTTAAAGCAAAAATCAAGATTTATAGATTAGAATTTAGTGTGCATTTCGGGATTGTCTGGAATTGGGTTTTTGGGCAAGCTCTGGTGACCGGAGCATCTATGGTGGTCGCGGCTTCGATCGGAGGAGGTCGGGGTGTAGGGGTGCTCAGGAAAAATAGATGGTGGGTTGTCTGATAGTCGTGGCGACGGTGGCTGGTGGATTTGGGTTTTAAACCTAATTTGGTTGGCCTGGGAAAATGAGATCACAGTCACTTATTTGGTGCATCGAGTTCGATGGGGTTTTGGGAATAGGTTCTTGGATAAACGGAGATGGAGTGGACAGGGTAGCGTGTCGTCCGATGGTCAGAAGCGCGTATTCGAGGTGGCTTTTTCCATGGAGTTTGGTTCCAGTTTTAACTGGACCTCTCGATTTTGGATCGAGCCTTTTTTTTGGGATTTGATGATTGGAGTGGAATGCTGCGATGTAGGGTGACGTGGCGGAGGGTTCGTCAGAGGTCGGAGGTGATTCTGGCGTTGGTGCATGTGCACTGGATTTTGGGTTGTGTTAGGGGATTGGTTGTTGTTGGTTTGGGTTGTGACTCGAAGAGATGCTCGTGTTTTTGAGTGCATGACTCGAGTGGAAACCCAAGTAGCTTGTAATGTTTTAACCTGTTAACAGTTTTAATGGTTATACGTTTTTAAATTTAGATTTAAATTTTGAAAATTTAAGAGAAGAAATGGAACTCTAAGTGGCTCGAGTGATACTCAGGTTCAAATCGAAGCAGATTGATTTTAAAAGAAACTTTCAACAGTTTTAAAAAGTTTTATAAAACAAGTTCAATTTAAATAAAGAAAGTTTTCAACTTTTGAAATGAATCTTGTTTTCGAATATTATTCATTATAAAAATAAATGTTTTCTTTAACATTTTATCTAAAAGTTCGAAATTTATTTAATTTAAATTTTAAACTTAAGTTAAAAAAGGAATTTTAAAGATTTTTATAAAAGGAAATTTTTAAATTTAAATTGAAACTAGATTTAAACTTTTACTTGATAATGTTTAAAGCATTTAAGGTAAGTTATGATTTGTAACTTTAAGTTAAATGAGTATTTTAGAAACTAAATTATTGATTTAATCAAGTAAAATTAATTATTAAGACAAAATGTTTTTAATGATAATTAGGTCATTAATTAAGACAATTTTCTACCTTAAGATAATTAATGTTTCATTGTCTTGAAATTAATTAAGTTAATTAAGGGAAAATAAGTATAAGTAATTAATTTAATTAATAATGATTAAGAATTAATTAATAGTAATTAATTGATTTAATTAATTTATATTAATTTAATAATTAAATTTTATAAGTTAATTAATTGGAAGTTAATTAATTTATAATTAAGTATAATTAATTAGATAATTAAAGATTTTAATTAATGATTAAAGATTAATTAATCAAGTAATTAAGGATGATTACTTAATGATTAGAGATCAATTAATTTATAATTAAAAGGGTATTTAATTCGTAATTAAGTTTTATTAATTAAGAATTAGGCTTTATTAATTAATAACTAAGAAATTATTAATCTATAACTAAAGTTAATTAAGGATTAATTAACTGATATTTAAGGTTAATTAATTGTTATTAAGGATTAATTAATTGTTTATTAACTGATTAATTAAGAATTAATTAATTTATTATTAAGTTTTATTAATTGGTAATTAAGGTTTATTAATTAATAATTATGGATTGATTAATCTGTAATTAAAGATTGATTAATTTATTTTAAGGGGTAATTGAGGGATGAATTACCCAATTGTAATTAATCAAATGAATGTGATTAATTAATTGGTTGATTAATTATAGATAATCTTGATAATTGATTAAGTATAAATACTTAATGAGATTAAATAGTGTAATTACTTAGGATAAGTAATTAATGTATAATTACTAGATGTAATTAATTAAAGGGAAATTACTTAATGGGAAGTAATTTTAGAATGATTACTTAGTAGAAGTAATTAAGGATTAATTACTTGGTATAATTAATCAAAGGATTAATATAATTAATTAAGGAGTTAATTAAGGTAAGTAATTACAGGATGGTAATTACTATTTATGATTAATTAAAGTTGATTAATGGAAGTAATTAATTAAGGATCAATAATTAATGTAATTAATGAAAGTAATTAAGGATTGAATAGTTAAGATTAATTAACCAATAATAAGTGATTATAAGGTAATTAATTAATTGTAATTAATTAAGGATTAATGTAATTAATTATAGTTAATGAAGTAATTAAGGTTAATTACTTTAATGGTTTGTAAATAATTAATTTGTGTAATTAATTGAAGACTAATTACTTAATGTAATTAAACAATTATTAATCAAGGGTGAGTGATTAATTAAGATGATGATTAATTAATGGGTTTGTAATTAATTAATGGTTATGTAGGCAAGATTTATTGTGATGAAAGTAATTAATTTAATTTATTTTTAATTAATTAGAGATGAAGTAATTAATTTAATTCATTTTAAGTTAATTATAGATGTGTGATGAATAGATCTTTGCTTATGCATGGCTAAATGTTATTGAATTTCTTGATTGATTAATATCTCTGATGAGATATGTGTGATATGTGATATGAGATGATTTGGTTGAATTGTGATATGGATTATCTATTTATGGATATGTGAATTATCTATCTGTGTGAATATAGATAATGATTTGAATTTAATTGTTTTAACTTTAAAACAACTTGGACCTAAAAGATGGCGATTTGGATTCCGATGAGACTGGGATCGGGTTTCCAGATTTGGATATCCGAAAACCACATCGATCCAAATTAACGATAGGTCATGAATCTTAAGTGAAGATGAAGATTCAGAGTGCAAGGGTTATTGTCGTTAACTCGGAGGGTGATTCCAAAATGAGTGTAACGAGATAATGCTTTCGGTTTCGTTCGAACCCGGAATGAACTTGTATGGATTGAATGCTTTCAGAACATCGTCAGGTGGACAATGAGCATTTTAAGATAGATGTGTTCTATAAAGGTAATCGCAGCCTCAAGCCTCATCAACCAGGAATCGCTAAAACAGGGGAGGTGCAGCAAGGCTAAGTGGGTCGTGCCCAAGTACGACGATATTTACCCCTGTCTAGATGTCCCTTTTTATTCGGTTGTGTGGGCAGTTGCTAGCTACAACCGTAGGGTTGTCTTGTTCGAAACTGTTCAGTAAGGAATGGTTCCGGCCTTGTGTTGCAGGGGATTTTGGGTGGATCCTCGGTACGGTGATCTAGGCCCCGTACTGTGAAGGGCGGTACCCCAATAGCCCTGTCGTTGTATGGAATCCAATCTCTAATAAGTGCCATAAGTTTTAGTTGTGCCCAACTATGTTGGAACGTGAGATGTAAGCATTCCAGCTATTTCTGTATTTTATTTGAAAACCCTAGACCCTATTATAATATCACTGGATTTCCTATCAAATGTTTTGGTTAGCGTAAGGTAAAAACTTATCCATGTTTATGTGTGGGTAGTCTTACGTGATACCTTTTCTTTCAAAAGGTTTTTCAAAGTTAAGCAACTTTAACCGTTTACTCACACCAGACCCATGTCTGACCCGAAGTTTATCTTCTGTTTTCTTAAACTCTTGGGTACTCAAATCTTTACGAGTAGCCAAGGGATACAGGTTTGCCTTGATGAATTCTAGAGGAGCAATGGAGAAGGAGTCTTCAACGTTTGTAGATATATAGGAGTTCCGCTATGTTGATCTCTATGTTATTGTTTGAGTTGTATCTTGTGTTGTAATAACTAGATAGGTGCTTATAACTGTCTAGTATGTGATGTATAAGCTGTGTAACTCTAATGTATATGATACCATGTAATATAGTATGTGATTAATATAATTTATTCGTTCCGCTGTTGTGATTCTGATGTTGTTTCTTTCTTTCTTCTCTATTCTTTCTCTTTTCTATCCCTTTCTTTCTTAATAATGATGCGTCTTCCTGTGGATAGAAAGGCGGGTCGTTTCATCTTACTTTTGAATATTCAACATGTGACACGTTGTCTTTTGTGTTAGCTTGTGAGGTGCATGCCATTATTGATATAATGGATTTATAACTTGCTTTCCTACTAGTTTATTGTAATGATATGAGTTGATTGTTAGCTTGAGTACGATGGATATTAATTGTGATCATGGTAAGTTAAGATAAATCCATAAGTATGTTCAAATTAAAGTACAATTTGTGAAGTACAGATCTTTGGAGAAATTAATCTTTGCTTTTAAAATAGTACAATTTGTGAAGCATAAATTTTTAGAGGAGTCAATTTTTGAAAAAGATTAAGCAAAGACCATTAAGATGTTGATTTAAAAGAAGTGAATTTTTTATAAAAATAAGTAATTAAATTAGAAATTGATTGAGGAAATCTAATTTTTGGATATAACTTGGGTGGATATGTAAATTGGATGTTTTAATCTTTAAAAAGTAAGTCTACATATTATATTTGAATATAGACACAAGAATCTTCATGTATATTGCCTGATTATTTTGTTGCTTAGACGCTTGGTTGTTTTAATGCAAGTAAGTATTTTTGAAAAATAGAAATATTACTATAGTAATATATTTCTAGTAATTATAGATTTTTCACTAAATTAGAAATTGTGAGGATGCAATTCTTTAAGGAGGAAAGTCTACAACAACCCTGATTTTACTATTGCTTAAGTAAAATAAATAAATACTTAAACTGGAAATTTAAATGAGAAATTTAATTTCTCAAAGTATTAAAGTCGAAGAAATTAGAATTTTAGTGTTTTATTTAAATGATAATTTGAATTTGACATTGAAATTGAGAATTCTAAAATGTGTATTTTATTTGAAAAGAATATGTGGGACTTAATGATGTAAGTTCCTTATTTTAAAACATAATAGAGATTGAGTTAGAAGTTTCTATATATCGTATAAAATTATTCTGAATAAAATTAAGTTAGTTTTGTTCAAACAATAAAGGAGCTATAATTGACCTTTAATGTAAATAAAATTATTGTTTTGTTTTAAATATTAAAAAAAAGGTTGAATAATTGTTGAAATTTTGGTTCTTTTTTTTAATGAAAAATAAGTGATTGAGATACATTGTAGTATTTATGTATAAAGTTTCTGAGATAAAACTAATATAGAATATAGGTTTAAAAGCGAGATAATAAGTGAAAATGGTTTATTTCTTTTTTATTGGGTTTTATTATAATCCAAAGCCCAATAGTAATGTCACTAAAAAGAAAACTCCACCTAGTAGTTTATTGTATGTACATTTCCTCAATTACAGTAAGCTGAGAAACCCTTTTTCCTCTTGCTCTCAAACCTAGCCTCTTCTAAATGATCAAGCTTTAATTCAAATAAAATTAGAGAAAATATGAGAAATTCTAAGTAAGATTTTTAAAACCAATTATATCTCCTAGCCTAATAGATTTTAGTTTACAGTGTTTGTAATTAGCTTCTCTTTCTATTTTGGTTGAACAAATTCTACGGTTTTCTAGTTGAAGAAAAAAAATCAAGCAACTGTTGGGATTTACTGCCTAATACTAGGAAGAGAAGTAAGTTGAACTCACAACTATCTCACTATCATTTGCATGCTTGTATGGTTGAATAAAAATTAATGTTTTAATAGAGAAATTGAATTGAGTTATTGTATTAAGTTATCTAGTTTGCAGGAAACCCTAATCCATGTAGAATTAGAAAACAATAATTAGATCATTGATGTTGTGATGCTTTGTATAATTGTTTTGATTGCATGCAAGTTTGAAATCGCATATATATGACCCTGGTGCGAAAAGCCATTACCCAAAAGTCGATCGGAGGGGTTCCTGGAGCCGGAATAGCTCCAGATTTCATCCCCATTGGTGCATTGGTGTTCTGCACACTAGTGGGTCGGTGGGCAGTAGCCGAGAGATATTCAACTCCAGGAAAATTTCCTCGATTCACTCATTCAATTGTTCGTTGTTTTCCTTGTTATTTCGCTTGGACTTTTACATTATTTCGAAGCTTTTTTGTGATGAACTACTTGTGAATTTCTAGGTGCTTAAATCTAACTTTAATGATCTTATGGGCATAGAAGTCTTGCTCTATGATTATTGACAAACACATAATTTAATTGCACCAGTTTGTAAAGCTTATAAGGAAATTCTTTTTGGAAATTAATTAATTTATATATGTGTATATAAAAAATTTGAGTATTTTGGACATGAATGTTTTTAGGAAGTATGTATATATATACATACATTACATATACATACACACACAATTTCAAATTTTAAAGTGGAATATGAAGAAGTTTTCTATCAATATTGATATGAATTAAATTGTATTTTCTACTAGATATATTATTGCTCCTTTTAGGTCAAGATTTTAAATAAGATTTCAAAGCAAAACTATTTTTCTATACAAATACACTATTTCACTTGAATGAGAAATTAAACTAAACAGTCCAGTAAAACAAGTGGTATGAAACGCTTGCTTTACTACACTGGTAAATTCTTGGACTTGATCGATTGAATATTTATTTACACATCAGTGGTTCTTATCTTTCAGCAATATTGAGTGTCGTAAAGTGGTTATGGGACATTAGTCGACACTCTTATGATTACTAATCGAAAGTGGATAACACTTATTTGATGGGTTTTCAAACTCGTTCTTGGGCGATCCGTCTAGGCGGATTGAATGGGCTTTTGGGCCCATCTTGTGATACTTGTTTTCAAGCGAGTTATGATTTGCGAAGTGCAACCTCTAGTATTGGCGCGAAGTGTGTGTCTCTTGTATTGACTTGTGAAGTGCATGTCTATTGCTTGCATGTATGACTGTGATTTTCTATACTCTTATTATAATGGTTACATTGACTTTAACGAATGTTGTAAATGAGCATAAACTTAAATATAAACATGAATTTTAAATGAAGTATTACTATGTTAGTGAAGCATAATTTATGGATATTCATCCTTAACAATTATGGTATCAGTATCTCACCTTTTGTGATAATTAGAGATAGTCTGACTAGCGTTTTATTTTAATGCTCGGGTTAGACCGAGGCTTGACAAGTACAGAGACTCGATGTACTTGGATGTGAGCTAGCTTAAGGAGTTTTATTCGATGTTGTTCATATTTTAAATGCACCATTTCAGTTTTGTGTATATGCTTATTCTATGCTTGTACATGTTGTAGACTTTTGTAGTCATGTATACTTGAGATATGTCAATTTTTATATATGAATATGTATATAAATGTGAGTTTAATATTTTCTTTTGTAGACTTATACTTTAGAGAGATATTGATGTATATTATTTCGGTTGCAACGTTTGATTCTATGTTGTATAGTTTGTTATGTATTATTCTGAATTAAGTTAAGCCATTGTATTGTTGTTTTGCGCCTGAATCACATATGTGGAATTTCTTCTTGTAAGAAAAGATAGAAAAAATATATACATATATAATCACATTATTTGATGTATCGATACTCGTCCAAAACAATTTTACATATGGTTGCTCTAAACAGCCTTATTCTCTATATTATTCGACAATATTACTAGTTTCCTCCCCCCTTTATCGTTGCCCGACACGCACTAGATAGCTCATAGATTATTATTTTTCGATTTCAAAAGCAGGATTAGGGTAGAAATTATGCCTGGTCTTAATTTGGGAAAAGGAGAGAGCAGTGGGTTTGAATTTTAGGATTATGATCAAATAATGAATATCAAAGGAATAGTTGCTTCCAAAGTGTATTACCCACTTTGCCCTTATTTTAAACTGCAAATTATTTTTCTTTACGAAATTATAATAAATTCTCCTACTTGTGTACAAATACATATTCAATTATAAATTTAGCACTTGAATATTTTAGGAAATTTTTTTGATATACTCGACAACATATTTTAAATTAAATAATTACTTACCTTTGTTAATTAATTAATTTTATTAATGTTGAATAAAATTATATTTTAATTATTTCAACCATTTTAAAATTATATACACTTTAAAAATATTTTATATTTATTAGAATGTTTTATTCAATTTTAATATATTACCCAAAAAGGGTTTATTAATTAATCAAATTTACTTAATAAAATCTTTTATTGAATAGACTTTAATTGAGTAAAAATTAATCTTCAAAAATAATTATTATTGAAATCGAATAAATTTTTATTTTTATTAAATTTATATATTGTTGCGGCGTAGAAAGCAGGGTTGTTGCTATCCATTTTATCCCTCCTTATCATATATTTTTGTTTCACTTTAACGTATTAAAATATAAATTGATGGTGCTCATTAAGAATTTTTTCTCTAAACAGACTACACTAGGAATACCCTAACCTTCCTTTTAATATTCGCAATCTTCCAGTTGATCTTAATCTGAGTCTACTGAAATTTTCAGAATCATCATTGCTCTAAAAAAATTTAAATTGGTTTTCCACACTCGGATCATTATTTTGATTAGTCTAAATAGTTTGGTCGAGTCTTAAAGCTGATTAATATAATCCTTCTTCTTTACTCTTTTAAACTAAAGATCTTAGGAAAGCACTAATTTCAATATCTTTTATTCTACTAAAAAATCTTCCAACTTAATTCGAATTCCTTTTCCTTAGTTAAGATATCTATCGAATGGCTGAATACTAGGAATTTAATCAAACCTGAATTCGGTTGCCTTTCAAGTGGTAAACACACATTATCTAATATCATTTTCTTAAGCTTTCATAGTTTGCAGAAAATAACTCAGACCGATATTTAATGCTCTAAGTGTGATCAAAATTCCATTCTGCATAATTAAAATATTGCAAATTAGTTGTCTGCTCAATACAGAGTAATCGAGTTTGATGAAACTATAACCAGTTCATTCTTGAATTATTCCTTTTACTCAGAATATTTTTAGGTCAAAATATCTCATTCTAGTGTTTAGAAATGCCTATCGATGTGCTGGCCAGACACATCGACCAGAATTCATAACGACTTAATGGATAGATTGGAACAAGTAAATTTTCCAATATAATTCTTTCCTCATAAATAAAATTATTTACTCCCCATGTAGTTCACTTGGGAAAACCATTAGCTTTTACTTCATTCAGATAAATGGGTTTAATGTCTAGGAGTAATAATTTCATCTCAATCTACTTCACCTAGATTTAAGTGGGTTCATAATCCTTTGAATGATAACTCCTCTTTCAAAATCTATATTATAAACTAAACTTATGAAAACAAAACTGCTAATCATGCATTCTATTCATACAAAAACTTAAATAAATAATTATGCATGGCTAGAAGCAAATCTTTTAGTTTTCGTTGTGCACTCTAATCACTACTGGATCCTTCTATTCGAATTTGTTTTATCATGCTTGTACTTATGATGTATCACAAAATTTAGATTGGGGTCCTATACAGTTTCCCTAATTGAATTATTACCAATTTATTTTAAAACTACTTAAGCCAAAAATATCTAGAAATAAACTCAATGACCCAAAATTTCGCAAAATTTCAACTCAGAGAAGCATATCTTTTAAGACTGACACTTGCTTGTTTTTATTCTGTATAGGACTTGGTTCTACAATCGTGAACATCTTGCCTTCAGTTTGTCCTTTGGATTCTTGCGCTATCTTTCTATATGATTAATTATGTCATAGCCGTAACATTTCTTTGACTTGTCATGTTTTCTTCTACACTTATTTCCAAAGTAACCCTCATTTCCATAATAGTAATATTCCACCTGAGCTTTGTCAATCGATCTCTCCTGCACAGGTTGTCTTAGTTGAATATGTTTCTTATTCTCCTTGAATATCTAGTTCTTTTCCTGAAAGAATAGTTTCTTTACTTGTTGGGGTTTTTGAGTAAGTTGTCCACCTGAGACCAAATTCCACTCACCCACCATTTCATATCTCAGTGCCATATCAACCATCTTTTCAAATGGACTTCTTATCCAAGAAAGTAATCTGTCTCTCAAGTTGACATTCAATTCAAGAATAAACTTTTAATTCTTTTCCAATGGTGAATTAATCAATGGTGGTCCATACTTTAAAAGACCATTAAACTCACATACATACTCAATTGTCGATAAATTCTTTTAGGATAGATTTATATGATTTCGAAGCAAAGCTACCTCTTTGGCTTTAGAAATAAAATGGGCTCTAAATAGATCTTTAAATCCTTGCAAAGTTATTTATTCTTATGGTATTGCTACCAAAATGGCAACACACTTGTAAAAACCCTAATTTTTGTGCCGTACTAAATTAAATAAATTTTACTAAAATAAAAAACTCGAATTTGATAATTATTATTTTTAAAATAAATTTTTATTTATTTGAAGTTATTTAATAAATGATTTTGCTTTAATAAGTTGAATTAAATTGTCTATAAGTTGTGGCGCAGTGGTTGAGACACTTGCTTCCTATTAACAAGGTCGCGAGTTCGATACCCGTCTGTCCTACTCCTCTCAAGGGGCGGAGGTGGATTCCCATAAAATTAATCAACATGGTTGGGAACATCAAACCTTTATACTGAGGTTGGCTTAAATCCCTCATAGGATTGGTGGACTCACTAGGTAGGACTCTTCCCTTTGAAGTTGAGTTATTTATTAATAAATTGAATTAACTTAATAAATTATTTTCAAATAATATACTGAATAAATTGTCTTAATTGAATATAAAATATTTTAAAAGTATAAATAATTTTTTTGTAATTAAAATAGTGGAAATTTAATAAATGGGCATCAAATTGAATGAAATTGGACGGTTAACGCAATATATTCAGTATAATGAAGTGTAAACTAGTTTAAATCAAATTGAAATTTATCTTCAAATAAAAAGAAGTTATTAAAAGAAAATAACGGAAAATTTATAAAGTAGGTAAGAAATTTAATTAAAAATGAAACGAGTTAAGTCAAGGCCTAAAGCTATTTAAGCTAAAAGCCCATTTTCATTCTCTACCTGCTTTTGGAAAACACTCTCCACTTCTATACTTAGACCCAAACCCAAAAACCAAAATTTTCCCTAATTAATATTTATGAACCCCAAAATCGAGTTCCTTGTTAAAAAGAATAATAATAAGAGGTCACGCACGAAGCCTGGCTAGGGCGACGTTGGGGCTTGGCATCAGGCCTGGCCCAAAGGCAAGGCAAGCAAGGCCTTCGCCTAGGGCAACACCGCCGAAGATGTCGAAAGGGGCAACAAAATGTTCCGGATGCTTTTGTATAAATTGAGTTTGTTAAGTAGCAGGGCAACATATTTCAGAAATCATATGCAATGTAGTGGTTCAAGCTCTTATTTATATACTTAACTACCTAGGTTCAATTCCTGATATCAGCTATTAATCTTTTTTTTCCTATTTCTTTTCTCCTCAAATTTTGCCTAGGGCAGCTGATATGCTGAGGCCGGCACTGCTTGGCATGGCGAGATGTCGCATGCGACCTGGGAGGGGGTTGATGCCATAAACATCAAGAAAGAGCAGTATGATGCCAGGTTGTACAAGTGTGAAAAGGCTTGGTGAGGCGGAGTTCGGCAGCTGGGACATAGTGGAAGTTTGGGTAGTGCGTCCACGTTTAGGCAACGATAGTCGATGGTAGTTGATGGCAGCGTTGGAAATGTATACAAGTGGTAATTTTGGGGATGAGCTAGCGATGCAGTGAGTTCGATGATGATGAGGTTAAAAGGCTGAAGTGATGGGGATGTTATGTGTATTTGGAAGAGGTAATAAGGCTTTAGTTTGAGCAAATTCATTCTTCAAGCATCATTTCGATGAGTTATTCTTGTAACTCACAACTATGTTCTGGTCTCTATTTTCTATAGCTTTCGTTGGTTGATCGTTGATGGATTTTTGGTTTATATGAATTTGATTAGATGAAATTGGATGCAGTGATCATTGGCTATCAATGTAAATATACCCATTCCCTTATTGTGGTGAAATATGGATGAATTATTGGTTATAGGATTGAATTGGTTAAAATAGAACTACTTATCTCTAATTGATTATTGTTGTAATGAGATCACATATTTTTGTTCGACTGTTGTTGTGTTAAGTTCCCTTAGTAATTGATTTGGCAGGGAATAAATGAATTGAAATATAAAGCTTTGACGAAATATAATGTTTTAGATATAAATAGTGAATTTTTGGAATGAGTTTCATTCGACATTGAAAAATATTATTAATAACGAAAACCATAAAGTTGTGATTTTTATTATTTCTTTAAATAAGTGGATTGTGGATATATTTTTATTTATTTAAGATTATGTAAGCATATGAAATATTTTCAAAGAAGTAATTTAAAATTTATATTTTAAGGTGATGAGTTTATATTTATGGGAATTTAATAAATAGGAAGTTTTATAACATAGTATTTTTGGAATAAAAATAGGTTTGAATGTGATTTATTCATTAAATGGAAATTACTATCAACAAAAATCTATTTTAAATTCAGTTAAGTACAACTTAAGAAGTATTATCTTTGGTATTTAATTATTTTAAATAAAGCAAAATTTTGGAATTCGTATATAAATAGGTAATGTAAATCAATTTGAATGTCAAATATTGGAAGATTTTACATAAAGGAGGATTTTAATTTGATTAGTTAACTTTGTTTAAAAGGGGCTTGGATGTAAATAAGGGTTTTAAAATAACAATTTGTGGAATTTTATATTATGCTTTTAGGAAATATCCTAAAATTGAAAATCCTTATTGGGAAAGCTGGATTATGTAAATTTGTTGTTTAAAGCAAATTATAATATTTTAAAACTTCTTCGGTATTATTATTTTGAATTATTAAAGAAGAAATATCAAAGTTATGAAATGTTATCAAAGAGGAGATTAAGGGATTTGGAATTGAACAAAGTTTACTTTAAAGAAGGTATTTAGAAAATATTTATTTTCAAAACAATAAAAGGATTATGGCAAAAAGAACGAGAATTTTATAATTTGATTTTCTTTCAATTGAATATTGATATTTGAAATTTTTGTGGAGATTTTGAGAAATGTATTTAAAATCACCTTCTGAATCAATGAATAATATCATTGTATGTTTTGATTAATTTCTATTTCTATGTAATGAGGAATTAGAATAAATGGAGTTATAGTTCCATCTGGTATGAGCCTTTCGGTATATTTCACTAGTTATTCTTTGGACTTGTTATATAGAATAATTGTGCAATGATGAGTGCAATATACGAACATTGAGAAAACGAGCGAGTAACACCAGGTGGTACGAGACAGCTGAGCTAATATTTGTTTGCTTACTTTATGTAAGTTAATGTCGGTCTAACAAGGTCGAACATATGGGGTATTATATTTATGGTGATGAACACTAAGAGTACGCAAGCTAAGAGCCATTGTCTATTTATTGTGTCTACTCCTTTTATACATTGAAGAGTAAACCAGATTGGCTAGTATTTATCCCAGTGGCCTGATTATGGGGCCATTCTTTGAATCCGTGGCACAATGTTTATGGCTGAAAGCCATAGCTGAGAGCCACTACTCCTGTGTCACATAGGCCAACAGTTTGTTATCATAAGAGGCACTTGTAGGGTCATGACTAACACATAGCATAGTTTTGCATTTGATGGATATTAGGTCACGATGGTCGTCGAGGTAACTAAGACTATAGGATCAATGCTGGAAGCGTATAAAGAAGGCTCCTGGAGCAAGCCGAGGGCTGTCAGTCTTTAGTTTGGTTATTATTGATGAGATAGCAAGAGATACTATAAAAACCTACTTATTCACCTATGCGAGATCACTGAGTTTACGGCTAAGAGTCATCTAATCATTTTTTGAGACTGATATCAAAATAGATATTTATGAAGTTGAGAGCATATAGGACCAAGAGTCCCGACGATTATCCATGACAGCGAGAGCCGAGTGGATTAGTGGTGGTCTAAGAGACCGTAGGATTATTTCATTAGCAGAGAGCCAAGTTGATTACTATGAGATTGAAGGTCTAGATGAATATTATATGGTTATTGATCTCTTGGATTATTTATGATATTTAAGAGTCTATGCAGTTGTGTACTCCCATACACATCGATTATACAGCTATCAAGGATAGTTAGAGATGCTGAGAGCATGGATTTGGACCTATACCTTTTTTACATGGTTATATGAGAGATGACCTTGTCCATCGAGGGTATGCCATATTTATATTTCGTGTTTATTTGATCTAAATGATTATTACATGTGTTTATAAACATATATTAAGTAAGAAGAACCCCGAGTATGTCAATTTTAAGATTATCTAAGAGATAATCTTGGGCATTTCTGAGAGCTTTTCCTGTATTGTTGATGATTTTTATACCTGATGGTAGTTATATTATGTTCGTATCACTTGCTTGATTAATGCCCATTTAACGTGTATATTGACTTTGCTTGGAGATGGGTTACCTTTTGTGTACATGGTTTTAAGATATGTTGACACTTCGAATATGCATGTGCCACTTGTGTTGCACTTGTTTATACCATGCCAAATGTTATTTTATATTAACATCTACATTCTAGACATAGTCTGACCTACATGTTATTCATAGATTGCTCGAGTCAGTCCGAAACATTTCAGGTTCAGGGACAGATGTTCAGTAGGTGGACACTAGGCATAGATGGTGAATAACATATTTGTATATTATTATGTATATTTGTAGCAACATGTGTTCATAAGTAGTTAAGATGTATATATTGGACATGTTATGTATATTTTTGATGTCAGCGGAATTTGACTTGTTAAACCAAAAATTGGTTGAGCACCCAAGATGTTGTACAAGGAGGAATATTCGAAGAAATTTCAATTATACCCTTTGGTTTTGAATTATTTACGAAATCATTTGAAATTAAATCTAGTGTTTAGGAGTAAAATAGGCAATTTAAAATATGCTATAGATCTTAATTTATTGTCATTGGATTCAATAGGCAATGTGTACAAGTCATATAATTTGTTCAATAGTAAAGCATGTTACGAAACAAGCCGAATATGCAAATTTTTAATTATCCAATTCCTTTTAAGCATATGTCCTTGTCATCTTCTTTGGCATTAGCCATTTGTCATGAAAATGGCTCTCGAGCTTTTAGAAAAAGTTCTAGTGCAGAAGGTGATTTATACTAAAAAAGGAAAAGAAGTTAGGGGCCCCTTTCATGAGAGGGTGTATCTATATTTGTAGTGGTTGGGAGGAGGTAAAGCTTGCTTCCATTAGTTGATGTGAGTTAGCATGGATTAATGACTTGGCAAGATGCATGGCTTTGATGGTGCCACTTGTCATGGTCTCCTTAAGTTTGGATGCTTCACATGGATCGCTATCTTTGTTGTGTCAATGAGGGTATGGTGGAATGTGATTGCTTTTGAATCTTAACTAGAGAAAATATACTAAATCCTCTTGATTCATTTGATTTTACTCTTTTTGTACTAAACTTGACATCTTTTAGAAGCTTGGAATTTCCATCTCCTTAAACATCTAACATCCACTATCATAGAAATTCGACACCTTGATTTTCAACATTGTTCATTACGCTGATAATACGTGGCATCTTATTGTTAATATGCAACAACCTGTTGTTGATATGCAGTCACCTATTGTTGATATGCGACAACATATTGTTGATATGCGACAACCTTGACCATATATTGATGATTGACTACATCTCTATCGTATTCGACATCCTCTTAGTTTTTTAATTTCTTCTAGCAAAATACGTGGATAACATTTGCCCCCTCTCCTTGTATAAGAAAAGCATTTTTACACTTTAGTGTAAAACAAAATACAATTTCTCTTCTTTTATTTCCTGATGACATTTTTTCTGGAGTCACTATCCATTTGATTTGTTTCTATCCTCTTTTCAACCTATAAATTGAATGGCCATGTCATTTTCATTGCTGGTAGTTTTCTTGATGTATTGCCAATGGCTCTCGTATTAACAATAGCTCACTTTACACCTTTATCTCTTCAAAATATTGGGATATTCCCATTTCTGTAGTGACTCTATCTTCATGAAAATTTCATCCATATGATCCGACTTTCTCCTTCCTATCTGAATCATGTTTGCAATTTGTCTTCTTTCCTCGTCTCTTTTCCTTGCACAAAGTAATACTTCCTTTCTTTTCTATACATATATTTTTTACAAATTCTTTCCTTTTTTATAATTTTTCTTTTTCAATCCTCATTTTCTTTCTTCTTATGGAAATTAGAAGCTCCTTGTTGAAAAACTTTTATTTGAAACCTTTGAAGAGCAATATTTGAAAAAAGCCTCTTAAAATTTGTCAAAAATACATTTAGGAGAGAAAATACTTCTTAAATTTGTAGAAATTACATGCCATCTTTTAAGAAACCAAATATCTCATAAATCATAAGCGGTTTTATAGTTTCCCCAAATAAAAGGCTCCCAATTAGGGTTTTTATAAAAATAGACCGATAACCATCAGTGAGATAAATCAGCTTTTGGATTTTTCAAAAAAGTGATCTTAAAAATGAATTTGGAAAAATGAAAACTTTCTGAGGATTTTTTGAGGCTAGGAACTTTACCTGAATGTGATGGAATTGACACGAGATCATTCTCCATGTTCTCTTATCAATTGGTGGAATTTCTAATCTCGTTGTCATGCTTCTCTTTCAAGTGGATTTTTATTCAGAATCTGGTTAATGTTTCTTTGAGAATTTGGTGTTATAACCATTGCTGCTAGATTAGTTTACTTTACCATTAGCACACATATCCATTTGGTTTATCGTAGAATACATCCTAGGCTTTCTTTGTTAGCTAGTTATCCATTCCACTTTTGGATGCTATTTGGATTTGAATTCGTAGTGGTTCAAAAATCTTTTTAGGTTGTGCCTCGTACCTAGAGTTTACTTCTCTTATACTAGTTTCCTTAATCAGTTACTTGGAATCATAATCTAGGGTTTTATTTTACATCGGCTTTCTGCTCCAGTTACGTTGATATCGATTTCTCCCAATATTTTTTAGTTGATATTTAGGCATTCTTTCTACTCAACCATTCAAATTGGAAAAGGCCAGATTACTTTGTTCAAATTATCATTATTTGTACTGGTTTTTCCAATATCATTGTTTTTCCATCTGTTTGGATTTCTTGAATGATAACTTCATGACTTTTCTTCGTCGATTAAGGTTAAATGAATATGAAAAACTATCTGATCTTTCCTTTAAAGGTTTAGTTTAGGACCAAACCGGTCGTGTTTAATTGCACTTTCTCTTAAAGGTGTGTTTTGATCTATCCTTTAGGTGAAACTTATTGTTATTTAATTGACTTCTTTATATAAGGTTGCCTCTTCTATGATTTAGGCTTCATGCTTTTTTGTTTCTTACTACCATCTTTGGTAGTGATTCGAGCTCTTTTCTTTCGTTTCTTTCTTCCATTTTGGTAGTGATTTGAATTTCACTTTTGTTTCATACTACCATCTTCTGTGGTGATTTAAGTTTCTTGCTTTCGTTTCTTATACCATCCTCGATAGCGGTTTAAGCATCTTAACGTTTTTTCTCCTTGCTACCACCTTTGGTAGTGATTTAAGTTTCTTTGCTTTTTCATTTCTTAGCATGATCTTCAGTCGTAATTTAAGTTTCTTACTTTCGTTTCTTGCTACCGTCTTCGGTTATGATTTAAGTTTCTTTCTTTTTTGCTCCTTACTGCCACCTTCAGTAGTGATTTAAGTTTTTTTGCTTTTTCATTTCTTTCCACCATCTTCTGTAGTGATTTAAGCTATGGTTGAGTCCCTTATTACCATCTTTAGGTAATGATTAGGCTTTGATTGAACCAATTTGTGACATCCCGGAATTTTGACCCCATTATTATCATAAGTTTTTGATCAAATTTAAATAAAATATAATACTTTCATTTATAAATAAATAAGATGTTGGATATTATTAGTTGTATATGTGTTATAAAGGAATTTATAATTTCAAAATGTAAAATAGACTCTTTTAACAATATTTAAAATTAAATATGTTTTATTCTATTAAATTAAAAAATTTATATTAATGACATTTAATATCAAAGGTATAAATGTAGTTAATAATGATGAGTATAATAATATAATTCTATTCATATTAAATATAAATATAAAATAAAATTAGTGTAAATACATTACAAATCAAATTTTGGGAAAGATTAAACTTTAAATAAAAATATGATATAAGAAGTAGTTCTAACAATTTTTGTAATTAAAATAAAATAAGCTTATAAATAAGTATAACTTAAAATATGGTTATAAACATAAGTATACATAAACATAAGTACAAAACTATAACAGGATTAAGATATAAATAAAAATGTGAACTATGTTAAGACAAACATATGAAATTAATTAGTCAAAATCAGTGTATAAATTTGTGTTCAAGATAATAAAACAAAAAAAGGGGGGAAAAACCATTGTATAATTACATCACAGAAACAAATGCTGCAAGTATCAAAACTCTTGTACAAAAATTGGTCAGCAAAGCATAATAAGTATAAATCTTTATGAAAACATTTAGTACAAACCCAAAAACCTGTAGTAAACATTTTGTTTATATGTTAACATAAGTATGTTTAAACAAAAATCTGCAAGTTTGAAATATGAATACATCTTAGTACAAATATACTGTAAATATCTTTGTACCATATGTTGTGTCAGCAAGCATTAATCATGTGTTAACTTAAGTGAAGACATATACATTAATTAGCACACTTTTCTTTCTGGAACAAATCTGCCAGCCGAAATATCCAAGCATTTCAGGATTTAGTACCTTAATACTAATAAAAATACAGCAAATATGATATCAAGTGAAAGCTTGTTCAAGAAGACATATTGTTCAAAGTTATATTCATCTGTTCTTACCATTTAGTTCAGTCATAACTTCAAAAACCTGATAAAGCAAAGAAAAAAAAATAAACAAAATTTCATATTCAAAAGTCAGGAAGCAAAAAAGTTTACAGGAATTTCAAACTTCAAACTCCCGTTTTCTTGCATCATCCTCTGTTTCAAGTTTCTACTACAATCTTGGGTGAGTAAACATATTTTTAAATCTAACTTTTGATATGTATTTCATGAAGTATTGTTATGAGTTAAGTTCTGGAATGTTTGGCTTGGTACTGTATGTTCTGCATATTGACATTCTTCCAGGTTTCAATTTTGTTTTTTTTAGGCAAAGAAAAACGGAACTATATCATAATTCTTATATAAGATCCTTATCTTCAATTAGTCACTTAACTAAATAAATTAATTTAAGTTTAGGATTAAAGTTTGAATTATTGTTTTTAGTAACTGTAAACACTGTAAACACAAAATTTATAGTAAAAAGTAAAATAATGAGCAAAATTCGAATGGCCTAAATTGTAGATTTGAATCTGTATATGGAAACTATGAACAAAACTATGATTTTTAAGACAAACTCTATAATTTTTAGACAACTATGCTTAATGCAGTTGATTGGTGAACCAGAAATGCATTTTTATGAAATTCTGATTATTCCTTCAATTATAATTGTTGAAATTTTTCATGAAGCTTGAGTGTTGATGTGAGATCAACAGAAAAATATTTCAAAAAATTTCGAATGCACGATTTGTGGTGGGGAATAAATTTTAGGGTTTATGGGTTCTTCGGTTTTGGGTTCTGTATTTTGGTGATTGCGTCACCATAGCTCCACCGAGCGCTTTGGTATTTTGGGAAGCGGTTGAGGGGGTCGTTGGCGAGGTACGGCCGAAGCCTTGTCGTGTCAGGTGGCGGCGATCGCGAGAGCGTGGTGATTTTATCAATCGTGTTTGGGTAGCTGTGTGATTTTTTTTTTCAATAGAATTTTGATTTCGTGAGTATTGGGTTGTGCTGGGCTTCGCATTCGAGTGAGGGAGTGGCGAGTGATTTGTTGGTGATGTCGCATGGCGGTGGCACGGTGGTGGACCACTGTGCACATGCACGGCGGTGGGGGGAAAATTCTGGACATTGTCAACTCGAGTGAATCTCGAGTTAGTCGCGTGGATGACTTTGGGTTTGTTCCTGGGTCTTTGGTTGAGCGCGTGTGTGTTTTTAAGTTTAAACAGTTTTAAACTTAAGCTTTTATAAAAAACAAAAAAACAAAGGAACGGTAGAATTAGAAACAGAGGAAGAAGAAGAGAGGCAGGGGAGGGAACGCGAGAGAAGAATGGGTGGTCTCGAGTTCTACACGAGTGAGCACAGTGTCGACTTCGGGTTTTAATTCCAGAAGTTTGCCACCATATTAAGTTAAAGTAAAATAAGCTAAGTATAAATTATATTATTAGTATTGACCAAATTGTTTAAGCCAAGTTGAACTTTAAGCTTTGCAGAAAACAAAAGGGAGTAATTAATTTAAATACAAAGTTAATTAAGTAGATAATAAATTTTATAATTATAATTTAATACGTAGTTCCAAATTTAATCAAATTTGTAATTAAAGATTTTAATGATAATCTTGTATAAAATCATTTGTAATTAAGAATCTAATTAATTATTTGAAGTTAGTTAATTAACAAATCATAGTTAACAGATTAAATAATTAATTAATGATTAAACGATTAAGTTAATTAATAATTAATGATTAATTAAGCAATTAATACTAATTAATTGTGTAATTGAGTTTTATAAATCAATAATTAAGGTTATTGATTAATAATTAAGAATAATTAATTAATTAAGCGAATAATTAATAAGTAATTAATAAATTGAAATAAGTTAATTAATTAGTAATTGATTAAGCAAGAATAAAATATAGATCATTCTTAAGCAAGTAATTAAGTTTGAAAATAAATCAAACTGGTTGATATGAATCGATGATTCTATTTGATTGCCTCTGATGTTTATTTATATCCTGTGATGTTCTGTGATATTCTGGATATATCTGTGATGATTGTGTATGATTTATCTGTATTAAATTGCTATATGTTTTATCTGATGTTGTTTATCTGTATTAAATTACTATGTGAATTCAGTTGTTAAATTTAAAACTGTTAAGTTAATTAGACAACTTGGCCATTAAAATGGCGTTTGGATTTCGATGAGACCGGGATCGGGTATCGGTTTGATATTCCGAAAACCACATCGATCCAAATTAAACGTTAGGTCGTGTAATCTCAAGTGAAGATCGAGATGGTGTTTTCAAAATGCAAGGGTTATCGTCGTTAACTCTAAGGGTGATTTCAAAACGAGTGTAACGAGATAATGCCTTCAGTTTCGTTCGAACCTGGAACGAACTTGTATGGATGGAATGCTTTCAGCACATCGTCAGGCGGACGATAAGCATTCTAAGAAATATGTTCTAAAAAGGTAAATGCAGCATCAAGCCTCTTCAACCGGGAATGGCTAAAACAGGGGATGTGCAGCAAGGTTAGGTGGGTCATGCCCAAGCAGGACGAGGTATACCCCTGTCTAGATGTCCCTTTTATTCGGCTGTGTGGGCGGTTGGTCTGCAGCCAACTGCGGGGTTATCTTGTTCGGGACTGTTCAGTAAGGAATGGTTCTGGCCTTGTGTTGCAGGGGAGTTAGGGTGGCTCCTCGGTAATGTGATCTAGGCCACGTACTGTGACGGACGGTACCCCAGTAGCCCTGCCATTGTATGAGTTCCAATTTCCAATAAGCGTCGTACGTTTTGATTGTGCCCAACTATGTTGAAATGTGAGATGTAAGCATTTCAGCTATTTTTGTATTGTACTTGAAAACCCTAGACACTATTATAATATCATTGAATTTCCTATAAAATGTTTTGGTTAGCGTAAGGTAAAAACTTACCCGTATTTATGTGTGGGAAGTCTTACGTGATACCTTTATTTCAAATGATTTCAAAGTTAAACAACTTTAACCCATTTACTCATACCAGACCCATGTCTGACACGGAGTTTATATTTTGTTTTTGTATAAACTCTTGGGTACTCAAATTTTTATGAGTAGCCAAGTGATAGGCATTCGGAGTATAGAGTTTTCTGGAGGAGTTGGAGCAGAAGACCAGACGTATGTAGCTATCTATATAGTTCCGCTGTGATTGTTAGTTTATGATATTTGAGATGTATGTTCTGACAGATATGTATATGATAGTCATGTAGTATGATATTGTGTAACTCTGATGTATATATAACTATGTAATATTTATGTTGAGGTATTATATTTTATTCCATTCCGCTGTGAGATTCTGATGTTGTTATTCTTTCTTTCTTTTCTTTTCTATTCCTATCCCTTTCTTTCTTATTGATGACACGTCTTCCTGGGCGTAGGAAGTCGGGTCGTCACAATTATTACCATCTTAGGCAATGATTTAGGTTTTTCCCCATATCACTCTCTTTGGTGGTGATTTAGGCATTGATCAAACCCCTTATTGCCATCTGAGGAAATGATTTAGGTTTTGCCCCTTATCACTCTCTTCGATGATGATTTAGGCTTTGATTGAACCCTTATTGCTATCTTAGGCAATGATTGAGGTTTTGCCCCTTATCACTCTCTTTGGTGATGATTTAGGCTTTGATTGAACCTCTTATTGCCAACTTAGGCAATGATTTAAGTTTTGGTTGGTTATCTTAAGCAGAACCAAAGTCTTACCCATCATTCCTCTAGGAGGCACTCTAATCGGGCCTTATAGATGGAACTGAAGGTTGGTTCGATGCTTTGGTCATGCTATCTTAAGCGGAACCAAAGGCTTACTCCATCCTCCCTCTAGGAGATGCTCTGACCAGGCCAGGTAAGCGGGACCAAAGGCTTGCAGTTCCTTAGCTAGTCCATCTTAGGCGAGACCAAAGGCTTACTCTGACCTCTTTATAGGAGGAGCTTTGAACAGGCCCTTGTGGCATGATCAAAGGCTTTCTTTCGCCTCTTACTACCATCTTCGGTTGTGATTTAGGTTTTTCCTTTTAGTTTCTTTGTTTAATTTAATTATCCATTCCATAGATATGCTTGTCTTAATTTTCTTTATTCATCCACTATAGGGAAGTAAGGCTTTAATGTTTCATATTGCAAATTCTCGCTATCACGTTGTCATTAGGGCAACATAATTGATAAGTCCATGATGGAATTACTTCACGAATAACAAGAGGACCTTCCCAATTTGGTCCAAGCGGTCCATCTAACAGATTTTTAGTATTTTCCATGAATATTTGGAGTACTAAATCTCCTTTTCAAAATGGTCCTCCTTTTACTTTGGCGTTATAATATCATGATATCCTTTGTTGATATTTGACCATTGTATGGCCGCTTCATCCCTTAACTCATTGATTAAATCTAAGGATTCTTTTCTCAATTCATGATTAGGATTAAATGCATATGCAATTTTTCGATGAGATAGAACTTCAACTTCAATTGGAAACATGGCTTCACATCCATAAGAAAAAGGAGGATATCCTGTTGTAGTCTCAATAAAAGTTCTATATTGCCAGAGCACTAGTGGTGGTTGTTCTTGTTAGAACATTAGCTCCCTATTTTAATGATGACAACTATATACTGCACACATGTACTATATCATGATATTAGGATTTCATTCAAGAAGACAAAACACAAGGCAAAAGGCAATCAGAATCATCCACAAGTTGAAGAAGTCAAAACTATGGAGCTTCAAGATCAATAGTATGTATATGGTCTTAGATTGAATTATAAAATCTCCTTGATAGTTCATAGACACACACACACACACACACTCAAACACAGATGTTAAGTTATCATTACGGTTTGAATTCAAGTACTATCAAAATAATTATGGAAAACTGAACTTACACAATTCAATCGAACTGAGCCCAAGTTCAGTCGATTGAAACTGTGTAAATAAAAAAGTTAAATTCAAATTTTTACCGAGCAATTTTACATGGTCATACTCGGTAGACTGAGGTGCTGTAATAGTCATATTTTCTAAAAGTCATCTTCGAGAGTTGCAACCATTTTGACCAGTTTTTTAATTCTAAAAGAATTTTCTTAAACGTTGATAACTCTTGATCGCCTTTCTTCGATATTTGTAAATAGTACAACTCATACTTAGTTTTCTAACTTTCTATTCTGATTTCTATTTATCTATTCTCTTATGCTATTCTAAGAAATTTTTTACTTTCAACTCCATTATCTCATTTGCTATTGATCTAATAATCACGATGCATTCACTTCGTTCATCAAGGAGATTATAGGAACCATTGTACTAAGTCAAAATCAGTGTCAAACAAACACAAGATTATCAAGAAAGAATTGTATTTGTCAAAAAGAATAAATCTAAGACATTCTCAGATCGGTTAAATTTGTAAACCTATTCCTCCGGGTCTAGAGAGGGGTTTACTAAGGAAGTACCCAAGAGGTGCTTAGGCACTGAACGTAGAAGAGGTGCTTCAAAGCAGTATAAACCTCGGTGTGCACATTTACTTACTGCTTTAGTGTTTCACATTATAAATTAGTGTATATATATATATACTTGCCTTTATTAGCCATGCACTATCCACTAGTTCTTTCAATTAGTATTAGAGTAAGGACTATTCAAAATCATAACCCAATTTTGAATACTATGGCCAATATGGGTTATAACACATTTCAGGAAAGAAAATCAACTGCACGTCCATCATTTTTTACGTATTCAATTACATGTATTAGACTACATATATAAAAGGTTTTATGGAATCAAGTGGACTTGACATTTGGCTATCTACTCAATCTTAGTATGTAGCTCCTACTACTACAATTAGAGATGGACAAATGCTCAGAAAACTGCTGCTTTACATACTGCAAAAGTTATGAATGTTTTATATTACGCATTAGATAAGAATGAATTAACTAGAATTATGATGTGTAAAATAGCTTATGATATATGGCACATGCTTCTAGTCACGCATGAAGGAACCACCAAAGTAAAACAAAATAAGATAAGTTTACTAACAAATCAGTTTCAATCATTCAAAATGAAATCAAATGAAAGCATCGTAGAAATGTACTCTAGATTCCAAACTATACAACATGATCTCATGGCATTAGGAATCTTGTTTACTAATTTTGGTTTAGTTACATGTATTCTAAATGCATCAACTGATGAATGAGAAAGAAAAGTATTAGTTATAGAAGAAGCCAATGACCTCTTTACACTTAAAGTAGAAGAGTTGATTGGAAATTTGATGTCATACCAAGCAAATTTGCAAGATAGAAAAGATCTAGCCCAAGAAAAACAAAGTATTGCTTTTCAAGTAAATAATGATGACGATTAGGACTTGGATGAAGAAGACGTAGTTTTCCTTGCTAAAAACTACAACAAGTTCAGAAAATTCAATAAGACGTTGCAAAGGCAAAAACCAAGCAACTCTAGCGATCCTTCGTCAGTTAAATGTTATGGGTGCAATCGATTTGGTCATATGAAAAAGGAATGTCTATAATTAAACAAAGATAAGAAAAGTTTCAACAAAAACAACAAGTATGAGAAATTCTCGAAAAAGAAGCATGCATTTCAGGTAACATGTGATGATTCCTCAAGTGACAGTGACAGTGACAGTGACAATAACAATGATAGTGATGAAGAATAAGTCAATGTTTGCTTCATGGAAACTAAAAATGTTGTACTTTCAAATTTATTTTTTTGATGATGTCATAGAAATAACATCAAAGCTAGACAATAAATATAGAAATATTAGAAAAACTCTAAAGAATATTCAAGAAAAATGACTAGACTAGAACTAGAAAATGAAATGATAAAAGATAAGAAATTATATTAGAAGAAGAAACTATAAAATTACAAAATATGTGTAAATTTGTTGAAGAAAATCAAATGTGGAAGATTTGAAAAAGGAAATTGCAACACTATCAAATGATAACGTAAAACTAAGAAAAACTGTCAATAATTTAGAAAATCAAGTAAAAGAGTTAAATGAAGATAAGTTGTCTTTAGAAAAGAAAGTAAATGATCTATCTACAAACATTTATACATTTAACCAAGGAAAAGAGAACCTATCTCATTTAATTAGTATTTCAAAATCCCCTAACAATAAAAATTGTTTAGGCATTATAAAATCAAAGAAACCAAAAGTTCAACACAAATATGCTACGCTTTATTCTAAAATTTATAAACTAGTGAATAACAAATCAAATTATAATAAAACGACTATTCAGTTATGGATTCAAAAAACAAATAATAACTTGATTAGACAAAAACATATAGATAGATTTTTGAATGATGTTCGTTATAATAAAAAAAATTAGATTTAAAGGTTCTACCAAACTCTCCTGGGTATGGTTACCTTCAGTTTAATCCACATGACCCTAATAAAAGAAGTGGGTACCATTAAATTACTTTTTTCTTTGTAGGTACCCTGTCACAAACAGGACAAGTGGATTCTCGACAATGGTTGCTCCAAGCACGTGACCAGAACTACAGATATGCTAATGGCTATCTCTTACAACGATAGCAGAACCGTCACTTTCGAAGATAATTCCAAAGGCTATATTATAGGACAAGGAATTGTTGCTTCTGTCGGTATATCTAACTCTCCTCTTATTTCAAATGTTTATCTAGTTAAAATTTAAAACATAATCTACTCAGTATTAGTCAGTTATGTAATAAAGGTTTTTCTATAACTTCTAAAACAAGAAAATGTAATATCTTTGATAAAAAATAAAAATTTAATATTTGAAGGAATAAGAAAACATAGCAATTATATTTTAAATATGAAAATAAGACATGATAAAAATGTCTTCTTAATAGCAGATATTTCTGACCAATGGATTTGGCATAAACGCTTTTGTCATGTTAATTTAAAAACATTCATAAATTAGCTAAAAATAATTTAGTGCATGGTTTACCTAAAATAAATTTTAAAGTCAATAATCTATGTGATGCATGTTAAAAAGGGAAACTTAAAAAATCATCTTTTAATTCTAAACAGCCGATTTCCACAAAACAACCTTTAGAACTTTTACACTTAGATCTATTTGGACCAATGAAAATTAGATCACTTAATTATAATAAATACTTTTTTGTTATATTTGATGATTTTTTATGATATACGTGGACCTTCTTTTTGAAATATAAAATTGACACTTTTGAAACATTTAAAAATTTTCAAAACGTTTTTCAAATCTAAAAGATTTAAAAATCAAAACAAGTAAAAGTGATCATGGTCGAGAAATTGAAAATGACTCATTTCAGAAATTCACTAATAAAAAGGGAATAAGTCATAATTTTTCATTTCCTAGAACACCACAACAATATGATGTTGTAGAAAGAAAAATAAAAATCTTCAAGAGTGTGCTAGAACTCTTCTTTATAATGATAATTTACCCTAAAAGTTTTGGGCAGAAGCTGTTGCTACCGTATGCTATGTTCTAAATCATGTCTCTCTAAGCCCCTTAACCAAAAATACTCTTTACGAACTTTTTTTGGAAGAAAACCTAAATAATTGTTTTTTTAATATTCAGATCCTAATGTTTTATTTTAAACACTAGTGATCCTTTAGGAAAGTTTGATCCTAAAGTTGATGAAGAAATTTTCGTAGGGTACTCGGATCAAAGAGAAGCATATAAAATTTTTAATAAAAAATCTAACAAAATTGAAGAAATATTACATGTATCATTTGATAAGATTTTAACAATATTAAAGAAGATGATGAAAACTTAAATCAATCAAATATTCAAATATAATCTGTAAATTCTGACAATACTAAATTAAAATCCCCCTAGAATATTAAAAGGTCATCCAATGGATAATATTATAAAAGACATTAATACCAAAATATTAGCGTGCAATCAATTAAATCAAATGGTACATATAGCTTTTATTTCAAACTTTGAACCAAAAAATGTTAAAGAAGCATCTACAAATGATTATTGGATAATAGCAGTGCAGGAAGAACTAAATCGATTTGAACGTAATAATGTATGGGAACTTGTTCCAAGACCCAATGATCAATTTGTTATTGGAACTAAATGGATTTTCAAAAATAAAATGGATGAAAATGGTGATATAATTCGAAATAAAGCAAGAATTGTAGCTCAAGGATATTCTCAGGAAAAAGGAATTGATTATGAAGAGACCTTCTCTCCTATAGCACATCTTGAAGATATAAGAATTCTCTTAGCATTTTCTAGCTATCATAACTTCATATTATATTAAATGGATGTTAAAAGTGCATTTTTAAACGGATACATGAACAATTTCCAAATCACGTATTTAAATTACGAAAAGCACTTTATGGTCTTAAACAAGCTTCTCAAGCTAGGTACGGAAGATTAAAATCATATCTTTTAGAATCTGGTTTTCAATTTGGCAAAGTTGATTCTATTCTATTTATAAAAACAAATGAAAACAATATTTTAGTAGTACAAATATATGTAGATGATATTATTTTTAGATCACCTAATACAAACTTATGTAATTAATTTTCAAAAATTATGAAAAATGAATAAGAAATGTCACATATAGGAGAATTAAATTACTTTTTAGGATTACAAATTAGACAATTAAAAAGAATTTTTTTTTATATATCAAGAAAAATACTGTAAAGATTTAATTAAACGTTTTGGAATGGATAATGCTAGTAGTAAAGCTACTCCTATGAGTACTAGTACTCATTTAGACAAAGATGAAAATGGTAAAGATGTCAAAATAAAATTATGTAGAAGTCATAAAATGTTCACGACCATGCCAAGCTCAAACCTCTCAAGAGCAAACACGTGGTCAATCAAGTCATGAAATTTTCGAAGAGGTTAATTGGTCTTTGGATGGTGAAAATGAAGTATCTTTGGTCCAACCTTCAAGAAATATAAATGCCACAACAGCAATTCTCCACAACCAAGAAATTCATTTTAAACAACAGTAGAAAATGATGAAACATCAAAAGAATTTTGGCAATTTTCTTGGTAAAATTTGGAAAAAGGTCTCATAATGCTCAAGCTCTTCATCATCTGAACCCGAATCTTAAATTCTTCAACTCCGTCTTTATTTGGTAAGACTTTCTTGTTTTCTCCAATGATCTTGTGGTATTTCGTTCAAAAACTTCTATTGGTGATGTTATTTATGTTGGTTTGTACACTTAATTTGATATTCTGCATCTTTATGTATATGACACTATCTATTTGATGTTATGCAATGTAACATTCCTGTTTTTAAATCAAATTTAAATTGGTAATTAATTTAATTTTTGAAATTAAATTATGAATTAATTTGGTATTTTCCAAATTAAATAGATATTTGTTTGTTTATTCATTTATAAATACAAATTGATTGTAAATTAATTTTTGAGTTTGAAACTTTAAAATAAATGTTTTGAATAATAAATTGGATTTGAAATCATTTTATTTTTAACCAATAAAGATTTGTTTTCTAATTTCATTAAATAGGCATTTTGATTTAAAAGTAATATTGTGAAATTGATATAAACAAATTTACAAAAGCTATTTAAAAAGTTGTATAAAAATATCAATAAAGGAAAATGTATTTAAATAAGAAGATATGTAGTATAGAGTTATATTTACATATTGTTATTTTCATGTGTTAAAAGTATAATTTGATTTGAAATCATTTTTCTTAAGATTATTTAAAAAGATTATAAAAATTAATATGATCAAGCTTAAAACTTTTTCTTTAAAAAAAATTGTAAAGGTATAACATATAAAATGAGATTTAATAAAAGATTTAAATTACTTTTTCTTTTATACATTTGAAATATATATATATACATATATATATATATATATTTAGTATATATGCAAAGCTTTAGTATGAATATATCTTTTGAAAGTAAATGTATAAAATATAATGTATGAGTGCAAATATAAAAATTAAATAAATTAGAGACAAGGACTTAAAACATAATTTATAAATTAATTAGAGGAAAGATCTAAAACATAATATTGCTTGTTTTAAACAAGTGTAGGCTTGAATATACTCAATATTAACAAGTGTTAACAATATAGACAAGTGGCCATTTAAATTTATTTTTAATTTAAATTCAAAAATAATATGAAGTAAAGAAATAACCAGGCTATATTCTGATAAAACATCTTCTCTCTAAATGGAAAATAAAACATACAAAAGAAAGTAAACCAGAGAAACAAAACTAAAAAAAGCAGATTTAAAGCCAAATTGAAGTCAAAATCAAAAACTGATTAAGCATAATTGATTCAAGAATAAAGCAAGCTTCAGATTCAAATTTAAAAGCCTGGAACCATATTCAACTTAGAATCAGACCTGAAAACAACTGAAACAAAGATTTTTCCATGTTTTCAAAATACCTGGAAGTTCAAGTCCAAATTCAACCTGGAAAGCAAAGTTTCAATCTGGAATCAAACACTCAATCAAATGCGAGATCAACTCACTAATTTTCAAGCATTCAACTCGGATAAATTATTTCAGATTTTCAAAATCCTTTTCAGTTGCAATAGGCTTTGTACTTTGCTTCCAGAAACTAGGTGAGCAAACTGAAAATTATTTTAACCAGTTTCTTTTGATTTTCATGCCTGGGATGATAATGATTTGGAAATATTGTATGAATGTGTATATATCTGCAAGTTCACATGTGCTTCTATGAGTGAATTGAGGTGTGCATGTTTGTATATGCACCTCTGTTGTTCTTCAGGTAATCAATTTTCAAGAAGAAATTTATATTTGGAATTATAAATAGATTTAGGTAATGATTTATAAATGAAAGTTGATCAAAATAGTATAATCCAAATTTTAAAAATTGTTTCAATTGTTTATATTTAGAAAACTTCCGGAAAATAAGAAATGACAGGAATGATCATATCTTAACCCAAAAAAATCAAATGTCTGGGTTTTCGATTTTAATTATAGAAATGAAATCGTATTCTAAAATGATGATTTTTGATAATCATATCAGAATTTTTCATCTCGATTTTAATGAGAAAATTTGAGTTGATCGGAATTGATATTTTCGTCAAATTCCGACGATTGGCGATGAATTGGTCGACGTGATCAATGGTGAAGGAAGCTAACGCATCGGAGATTATTGGAAAAATATTCTTTAATTTCTTTAGTGATCAAAGAAGTCAATCGATGTGTTTTTAAGGTTTTATAACCAAGTTTGGGTCGCGAGTTTTTTGAGGAGATTACGACATCGTGGGGTGATCGAAATCAATCGCGAGGCGATGGATCAATGCATCGAAACGTGGTGCAGTTCTGACAGTGATGGCTCGGTCTCAAGTGACCAAGATCATCATCGGCAAGCTGTTTTCGTTGGAAGTTTTGGGTTCCATGTGGAGTTGAATAGCTCGATTTTGTTTCCGGTCAATTTGGTCGGACTTGGTGGATCGGAAGGCTCTGGTAGGACATCGGCGACTTGTTGAAGGGGTCGACGTCGATCGAAGATGATCGGAATAATGGTGCATGTGCACACGTATACACTCATGCCTAGGTGGTTGTGAAATTTGGGGAAGATGATGTTACTCGAAGAAGCTCAGGGACGAACTCGGAGGTTTTTGCGGGATGGCTCGGGGTAGAAAGAAATGTGGGTCGCTCGAGTTTTGGCTCGAGAAAATTAAATGTTGGTTTGAGGTTAATGGAAATGCAGTAGGGTTTTGTTAATAAATATTTGACAAAGTATTAAAACAATGCAATGTTTAATTTAAGTTAATTTTGTTAATAATTTTTTTTATTATAAGGGTTATTAAATAAAGATTTTATTTATGATAATTTATAAGATAAAAGGATTATCTTTTAATTAATTAAAAGTTTTAAGTGATTAAAGATTTATTACTTAATGAAAATAATTAAATGATAATTGATTTGATGAATGTGATTTAGAAAGTTATTGATTAATTGATTAGTTAAAGGTGATGAATAATTAAAGGTGAATTAATCTATGATAAAACGATAATTATTTAAAGATGATTAATTGAGGATTAATTAATTTTTTTGATTAATTAAGGAATAATTATTTTGATTAAATTTGTAAAGGATAAATAATTAATGAAGTTAAGTAATGATAAATAAAAAAGGTAATTAATTACTTCAAGATAACTACTTAATTAAAAGTAATTAATTTATGATTAAAGTTGATTAATCAAGTAATTAAAGGATAATTACTCGATGTAATTAATTTGTGATTAATTTATATAAGTGATTCGGTATAATCACTTATGGTAATTAATTAGGGATAGTTAATTTAAATGAAAATTAATTAAGGGTTAATTATTAATGTAATTGATTAAAGATAATTAATTAAAGGATAAATTAAATAATTAAAGGTTAATTATTTAATAATTTAAAGTCAATTTATTTATTTATTAAGGTTAATTAATAAGTTTAATTAATTAAAATAATTTGTAATTAACTAATGTTAATTAACCTGAATTAGTGATTAATCTGGTTTCAATTAATCAGATGATCAATTAACCTTACTTATGAATGTTTGAATTGCATGGAATGCTTTGAATTACTTGATATCCTTGATGTGTAATGATGTTGATATGAATTGTTCTGAATTGACCTGTGACGAATGTAATTATCTATGATTCATTTATCTGTGATTAATTTATTTTATCTGTGAATCTGTGAATGAAGATAAGCGTTGTAGAATATACCGCTTATCGATATTTATATGCTTGAATCTGTGATGATAGATAATGTTAGATTATTGGGTAAAACACCTGGACTACACCTTACACACATAAATATGGATTGCACGAGGAAATTGGTTACGTCATGGATTTTTGGAATGGTTAAAAGTTGAATCCAAATGGTTTTGGAAATGGAATCAGGTTAAATATAAAAAAGCTTTTGAAAAAGGAATTCAAAGATAAAAGTTATTTTGAATAACTTGATAAAGTTTTAAAATTCAAATAATTTGATTTGAATTAGAATTCAAAATTTGAAATTGAATTCCATGTTTGGAAATTATGATTTGAAAATGTTATACAAGTTATGTATGTGTTTACACGGTTTTAAACCATTTTAGAAGGTATTGTTTTGGGAATTTAAATTTAAACCAAGTTTAATACTAGAAGGGCTTTAACTTGTGCAAATGAAATCGTATTTTTCCAAAACGAAAACTATTTGTTTTCAAATAATAATAGCTTTCATATAAAGAAAGAATTTCCAATTTATGTTGAAAAGATTTCCAATTTGAAATGGAATTGTTTTGAAAGCTATGAATTAATCTTTGTGAAAGATTGGTGAACTTTGTGAAGTGAATTTTTTTGTTTAAAGATTTGAAAATGGTAATTTGTTTAAACCATTTGAAAGAAAAGTTTTGGGTAATAAGTTGTAACTTAACTGAAATCCCAATATCCATATGTTTTTAAATATCGCGCTCATTATTCGGTTTAGACGAGGGAGGACCTTGTGTCATATAACCCATTTCGAATAATGATACGACATTATGGATAGCATTTGAAGACCGGTGGTGAAGACTGGGTATTTTCGAGAACGAAAGGATAACCCATCGATTGTCTCTGCACTGAGTCGCGCTGGTATAGAGATCTCCATATGTGATGGGGAGTCTGATCGAGATTGTGAATACCCAAATTGCAAGGGCTTTTTTGGAAGTGCCTTCGATTCTATTCGAACCTGGAACAGACTTGTATGGATGTGTGTCTGATATTACACTTTGAGAGGTAAAGCTGGTTTCTATCAAATACATTTCTGTTTGGTGGCGGAGATTTATTCTCTTAGCTTAACACCTTTCTCTGAGACGTACGAGCTCAAAGATTATGTAGTTGATGATTACTAGTGATACATTCCCATTTTGATAATGTGGCATACGAAGTGATGCTGATCATTTGTTGATCAAAGCATGCCTTTGTGAAAAAGCGTAGCTTTGTGGATGAGACTGCATCAGGACCTCACACCCCGAAAATGGTCGAAACAGGAAAGATGCAGCAAGGTTGGATGGGTCGTGCCCCTAGGGTATGTACATTCCTTCTGGAAAAGGGTGGTATCATGGTATAGAGCCCAGATACTCAACTCATGTGGACACTGTAAATCTATTACTGTGTGATGTTGCTTTGTGGTTGAGGATCCTCGGATAAAGGTTGCAAACGACCGGGGATGGCATATCTTAGGTGTTACTCCTGAGAAGGGAGTAAACCGGCCTTATAAGCAGAGATCCGGGTAGGTTCTTAGGGCATCCCTCCAGAGGCGTTCCCATGTGGCAATAGGAAGTTCCTTAGCCTGACCATTTGTTGGAAATCCAATCATTCAATACGCGCCTTGTACAGTTTTAATTGTATAACCTATCATTTACTTATGGTGGCGCCCCACTGTTTAGATGGTAGCTACAGTAGGCATACAATAATGGTTGTATGCTGGCTAAGATTAATATTGTACTTTCGAAAGGTTTTTGGCACTATGCACTAATAATAATATCAAATCGTTTTCGCGTATCAAGAATTTTTGACTATCATAAGGAGAAATCTCCTCCAATTCTGCGTTTGCATGGTGTGTGTGGCGGGAGGCCTTACGGTAGTTTCATTTTCCAAAAAGCATTGCGGATTTCAATTTTAAATTCTTTCGTTGTTTTCTTTAAAGATAAAATTGTTTTGTTTGCTCATACCAGTCCCATGATTGACCCGGAGTTTATTGTTCCCTTCCTAAACTCTGGGTGCCTACAGTTTTCCTCACGGGCAGTCTATAGTTGGGTTTTTCAGATAACCAAATAGTAGGTGTAGATTCGATAGCATTCAATCTCTGGATATTAGCAATCGCATTTGGATCGAGTTTCTTCACTTCAGTATTGATGGCGATTCGAGCTTATTAGATTGGAGCCTACGTAACTTTTGGGATGAGATTTTGATTTGGAGTTGCAGATTTCGGATTCACACTTTATTGAAGATCATATTCAAGTTATCTCTTCCATTGTTATCATGTTCCGTTGTGTATATTTGTCTCTGATATTGTTGTATCATATTGTATCAGATATTGTATTCATTGTCGTATCGATGATATATTATTCATTTTCTTCCGATATGTTGTTGTACTTAATGTGTTATAAGCTCCGGCGAACCAGATTCGACGTTTGAATCTGCGACATTCGAGTACAAGTGAAGTACGAGTGCCGATTTTCGAAGGTCGACTCAGGGTCGTTACAGTGGTATCAAAGCTGAAGGTTGAAACTTTAGCTCAGGAGTATAACACATTAGGTAACTCATTAGAGATAGGGTGAAGTATACCCTAGTATGAGTATATCCCTAAGATATCCGTTCGTATGAATCAGCAAATTCTCTTGCTATCCACTAATAGTAAGTATGAGTGCAAGAAGAGGACGAGATAGGGGACAGGGGAGCACCACTACAATGGTCAATACCCCGCAACAATGGAAATATCTTTCTCTATCAATCTCCTTTGATCCAGTTTCGATTCATTGATGGTTTGATGGCGGCTCCAGGAAGAAGCTTTGGTAGTAGATAATTATTTGGTTAAATCGAAGTATGAGTTGACATGGGACATAAACTCCAAATGGGTCAGAATTGTTGTATGCATCAATTGTTTGCTTTGGTTGCTATAGTCGATAGGTAGGTATACTTTGGGTTTTAAGAAAAAGTTTTGGGATTGTATCCATATATCTGTCTATTCTTTGGAGTCCAGATATGTTCTACAAATGGTTAGTTATCCCTTCGAACTAACCAATGCCTTACATATTTCATAGACTGGATGACCCGAGTATCCTGTATAGTATCCAATGAGTTTGTCCTCATATTGTTGATATTCTGATTTGGTAAGCCAAATGCAGGATAAATATTCAGCTTGATTGATGAGTCGATTCTCTATCTTTGTGTATCTATCCTTAGCGTCTCCCTGTCTGGCAAATTTCGGGGCCGAAATTTTCTTAAGGGGGGAATCTATAACATTTCTGTTTTTAGATCAAATTTAAATTGGTAATTAATATAATTTTTGAAGTTTGATTAAGAATTAATTTGGCATTTTCCAAATTAAATAGATATTTTGTTTGTTTATTCATTTATAAATACAAATTGATTGTATATTAATTTTTGAGTTTGAAATTTTAAATTAAATGTGTTGAATAATAAATTGGATTTGAATCATTTTATTTTCAATTAATAAAGATTTGTTTTCTAATTTCATTAAATAGGCATTTTGATTTAAAAGTAATATTGTGAAATTGATATAAACAAATTTATAAAAGCTATTTAAAAAGTTGCATAAAAATATTAATAAAGGAAAATGTATTTAAATAAGAAGATATGTAGTATAGAGTCATATTTACAAATTGTTATTTTCAAGTGTTAAAAGTACAATTTGATTTCAAATCATTTTTCTTAAGGTTATTTAAAAAGATTATAAAAATTAATAGGATCAAGCTTTAAACTTTTTCTTTAAAAAAATTGTAAAGGTATAACATATAAAATGAGATTTAATAAAAGATTTAAATTACTTTTTCTTTTATATATTTGAAATATATATATATATATAGAGTATATATGTAAAGCTTTAATATGGTTATATCTTTTGAAAGTAAAAGTATAAAATATAATGTATGAGTGCAAATATAAAAATTAAATAAACTAGAGACAAGGACTTAAAACATAATTTATAAATAATTAGAGGAAAGTTCTAAAACAAAATATTGCTTGTTTTAAACAAGTGTAGGCTTGAATATACTAAATATTAACAAGTGTTAACAATATAGACAAGTGGCCATTTAAATTTATTTTTAATTTAAATTCATAAATAATATGAAGTAAAGAAATAACCAGGCTATATTCAGATAAAACATCTTCTCTCTAAAAAAAGGAAAATAGAAAGTACAAAAGAAAGTAAAACCAGAGAAACAAAACTAAAAAAAAGCAGATTCAAAGCCAAATTGTAATCAAAATCAAAACCTGATCAAGCATAATTGATTCGAGAATAAAGCAAGCTTCAAATTCAAATTTAAAAGCCTTGAACTAAATTCAACTTAGCATCAGACCTGAAAACAACTGAAATAAAGATTTTTCCATGTTTTCAAAATGCCTGGAAGTTCAAGTCCAAATTCAACCTGGAAAGCAAAGTTTCAATATAGAATCAAACATTCAATCAAATGCAAGATCAACTCACTAATTTTCAAGCATTCAACTCGGATAAATTATTCCAGATTTTCAAAAATCCTTTTCAGTTGCAACAGGCTTTGTTCTCTGCGTTCAAAAACTAGTTGAGCAAACTTAATTTTTTTATTTAACCAATTTCTTTTGATTTTCATGCCGGGGATGAAAATGATTTGGAAGTATTGTATGAATGTGTATATATCTGCAAGTTTACATGTGCTTTTATGAGTGAATTGAGGTGTGCATGCTTGTATATGCACCTCTGTTGTTCTTTAGGTAATCAATTTTCAAGAAGAAATTTATATCTGGAAATATAAATAGATTTAGGTAATGATTTCCAAATGAAAGTTGATCATAATAGTATAATCCAAATTTTAAAAATCGTTCCAACTGTTTATATTTAGAAAAATTCAGGAAAATAAGAAATGACAGGAATGATCATATCTTAACCCGAAAAATCAAATGTCTAGGTTTTGGATTTTAATTATAGAAATGAAATCGTATTCTAAAATGATGATTTTTGATAATCATATTAGAATTTTTATGCTCGATTTTAATGAGAAAATTTGAGTTGATCGGAATTGACATTTTCATCAAATTCCGAAGATTGGTGATGAATTGGTCGACGTGATCAATGGTGAAGGAAGCTAACGCATCGTAGATTATTGGAAAAATATTCGTTAATTTCTTAATTGATCGAAGAAGTCAATCGATGTGTTTTATTATTTTATAACCAAATTTAGATCGTGAGTTTTCTGGGAGGATTACGGCATCGTGGGGTGATCCGAATCAATCGCAAGGGGATGGATCAATGCATCGTGACGTGGCGTAGTTCTGACAGTGATGGCTCGGTCTCAGGTGACCAACATCATCGTCGGCGAGCTATTTTCGTTGGAATTTTTGGGTTCCAGGTAGAGTTGAATCGCTCGATTTTTTTCCAGTCGTTTTGGTCGGACTTGGTGAATCGAAAGGCTCTGGTAGGACATCGACGACTTGTTGAAAGGGTCGACGTTGAACGAAGATGATCAGAATAATGGTGCATGTGCACACGTATACACTCGTGCCTGGGTGGTTGCGAAATTTGGGGAAGATGAGTAACTCGAAGAAGCTCGGGGACGAACTCGTAGGTTTTTGCGAAATGGCTCGGGGTAGAAAGAAATGTAGGTCGCTCGAGTTTTAGCTCGAGAAAATTAAATGTTGGCTCGAGGTTAATGGAAATGCGGCAGGGTTTTGTTAATAAATATTTGACAAAGTATTAAAATAATGCAATGTTTAATTTAAGTTAATTTGTTAATAATTTTTTTAATTATAAGGGTTATTAAATAAAGATTTTCTTTATGATAATTTATTAAGATAAAAGGATTATCTTTTAATTAATTAAAAGTTTTAAGTGATTAAAGATTTATTACTTAATGAAAATAATTAAATGATAATTGATTTGATGAATGTGATTTAGAAAGTAACTGATTAATTGACTAGATAAAGGTGATGATTAATTAAAGGTGAATTAATCTATGATTAAAGATAATTGTTTAAAGATGATTAATTGAGGATTAATTAATTTTTGTGATTAATTAAGGAATAATTATTTTGAGTAAATTTACAAAGGATAATTAATTAATGAAGTTAATTAATGATAAATAAATAAAGGTAATTAATTACTTCAAGATAATTACTTAATTAAAAGTAATTAATTTACGATTAAAATTGATTAATCAAGTAATTAAAGGATAATTACTCGATGTAATTAATTTGTGATTAATTTATATAAGTGATTCAGGATAATCACTTATGGTAATTAATTAAGGATAGTTAATTTAAATGAAAATTAATTAAGGGTTAATTATTAATGTAATTGATTAAAGATAATTAATTAAAGGATAAATTAAATAATTAAAGGTTAATTATTTAATAATTGAAGGTTAATTAATTAATTTATTAAGGTTAATTAATAAATGATTAAAGTTTAACTAATTAAAATAAATTGTAATTAATTAATGTTAATTAACCTGGTTAGTGATTAATCTGGTTTCAATTAATTAGATCATCAATTAACCTTACTAATGGATGTTTGAATTGCATGGAATGCTTTGAATTGCTTGATATCCTTGATGTGTAATGATGTGTGATATGAATTGTTCTGAATTGAGCTGTGATGAATGTAATTATCCATGATTTATTTATCTGTGATAAAATTATTTTATCTGTGAATTTGTGAATGAAGATAAGCATTATAGAATATACCGCTTATCGATATTGATATGCTTGAATCTGTGATGATAGATAATGTTGCACTATTGGGTAAAACCCCTGGACTACACCTTACACACACAAATACGGATTTCATGAGGAAGTTGGTTAAGTCACAAATTTTTGGAATGGTTTTAAAAGTTGAATTTGAATGGTTTTGGGAATGGAATTGGGTTAAATATAAAAAAGCTTTTAAAAAAGGAATTCAAAGATAAAAGTTATTTTGAATAAGTTGATAAAGTTTTAAAATTCAAATAATTTGATTTGAATTAGAATTCAAAATTTGAAATTGAATTCCATGTTTGGAAATTATGATTTGAAAATGTTATACAAGTTATGTATGTTTTTACACGGTTTTAAACCATTTTAGAAGGTATAGTTTTGGGAATTTAAATTTAAACCAAGTTTAAAACTAGAAGGGCTTTAACTTGTGCAAATGAAATCGTATTTTTCCAAAACGAAAACTATTTGTTTTCAAATAATGATAGCTTTCATATAAAGAAAGAATTTCCAATTTATGTTGAAAAGATTTCCAATTTGAAATGGAATTGTTTTGAAAGCTATGAATTAATCTTTGTGAAAGATTGGTGAACTTTGTGAAGTGAATCTTTTTGTTTAAAGATTTGAAAATGGTAATTTGTTTAAACCATTTGAAAGAAAAGTTTTGGGTAATAAGTTGTGACTTAACTGAAATCCCAATATCCATATGTTTTTAAATATCGTGCTCATTATTTGGTTTAGCCGGGAGAGGACCTTGTGTCATATAACCCATTCCGAATAATGATATGACGTTATGAATAGCATTTGAAGACCGGCTATTTTCGAGAACGAAAGGATAACCTGTCGATTGTCTCTGCATTGAGTCACGTTGGTATAGAGATTTCCATATGTGATGGGTAGTCCGATCGGGATTGTGAATACCCGAATTACAAGGGCTTCTTTGGAAGTGCCTTTGGTTCTGTTCGAATCCGGAACAGACTTGTATGGATGTGTGTATGACATTACACTTTGAGATGTAAAGTTGGTTTCCATCAAATACATTTTCGTTTGGTGGCGAAGATTTATTCTCTTAGCTTAACACCCTTCTCTAAGACGTACGAGCTCAAAAGTTACGTAGTTGATGGTTACTAGTGATACATTCCCATTTCGGTAATGTGGCATACGAAGTGCTGCTGATCATTTGTTAATCAAAGCATGGCTTTGTGAAAAAGTGTAGTTTTGTGGATGAGACTGCATCAGGACCTCACACCTCGGAAATGGCCGAAATAGGAAAGATGCAGCAAGGTTGCAGGGGTCGCGCCCCTAGGGTATGTCCATTCCTTTCTGTGCTATCATGGTATGGAGCCCAGATAATTAACTCATGTGGACATTGTAAATCTATTACTGCGTGATGTTGCTTTGTGGTTGAGGATCCTCGGATAAAAGTCATAAACGACCAGGGATGGCATATCTTAGGTGTTACCCCCGGGAAGGGAGTAAACCGGCCTTGTGTTAGCAGAGATCCGGGTAGGTTCTCGGGGCGTCCCTCCAGAGGCATTCCCATGTTAGCAATAGGAAGTTCCTTAGCCTGACCATTTGTTGGAAATCCAATCATCCAATACGTGCCCTGTACGGTTTTAGTTGTATAACCTGTCATTTACTTGTGGTGGCACCCCACTGTTTAGATGGTAGCTATAGTAGGCATAAAATAATGGTTGTATGCTGGCTAAGATTAATATTGTACTTCAAATGGTTTTCGCGTATCAGGCATTTTTGACTATCATAAGGAGAAATCTCCTCCAATTCTACGTTTGCATGGTGTGTGCGGCGGGAGGCCTTATGGTACTTTCATTTTTCAAAAAGCATAGCGGATTTCAATTTTAAATTCTTTTGTTGTTTGTTTTAAAAATAAAATTGTTTTGTTTGCTCATACCAGTCCCATGACTGACCCAGAGTTCATTGTTCCCTTCCTAAACTCTGGGTGCCCACAATTTTCCACACGGGCAGTCTGGAGTTGGGTTTTTCATATAATCAAATAGTAGGTGTAGATTCGATAGCTTTCAATCTCTGGATATTGGCGATCGCATTTGGATAGTTGCTTCACTTCAGTATTGATGGAGATTTGAGCTTATTAGATTAGAGTCTTCGCAACTTTTGGGATGAGCTTTTGGTTTGGAGTTGCAGATTTTGGATTCACTCTTTATCGAAGATCATATTCGAGTTATCTCTTCCGTTGTTATCATATTCCGTTGTATATATTTGTCTCTGATATTGTTGTATCGTATTGTATCAGATATTGTATTCATTATTGTATCAATGATATATTATTCATTTTCTTCCGATATGTTGTTGTACTTAATGTGTTATAAGCTCCGGCAAACCAGATTCGATGTTTGAATCTGCGACATTTGAGTACAAGTGAAGTACGAGTGCCGATTTTTGAAGATTGAGTCAGGGTCATTACATGTAACTTTCTGTAAAAACTTCTATTTATTATTATTTATACTATATGATTGATAAATGAATATTCATTATGCTTACTTCTGTTTGTTGATGCCAAAGGGGGAGAATCATACAGATAGGGGGAGCATAAATTTAGGGGGAGTACAATCAATTTTTTTATTTTGAACTTTGATAGTTGTCATCATCAAGAAAGGGAGATTGTTAGAACATTAGATCCCTGTTTTAGTGATGACAACTACAATCTGCACATATGTATTGTATAATGATATTAGGATTTCATTCAAAAAGACAAAACATAAGGCAAACGGCAATCAGAATCATCTTCAAGTCGAAGGAGTCAAAACTACGGAGCTTCAAGATCAGTAGTATGTATATGGTCTTAGATTGAATTGTAATATCTCCTTGGTAGTTCATAGACACACACAGACACATACTCAAACACAGATGTCAAGATACCATTATGGTTTGAATTCAAGAACTATCAAAATAATTATGCAAAATTGAACTTACACAGTTCAGTTGATTGAGCCCAAGTTCAGTCGACTGAATCAGTATAAGTCAGATTTTTTTCTAAATTCAATTTTTTTTTCGTGAAATTTTACACGATCATACTCAGTAGACTAAAGTAATCACTCAGTGGACTAAGATGCTATAACGATCATATTTTCTGAAAAGTCGTCCTTAAGGGTTGCAACCATTTTGAACATTTTTTTAATTCTGAAAGTATTTTCTTAAACGTTGACAATATTGATTGCCTCTCTTCAATATTTATAAATAGCACAACAACTCATACATAGTTTTATAACTTTCTATTCTGACTTCTATTGTATCTATTCTCTTATTTATTCTAAGCAATTTTGTACTTTCAACTCCATTATCTCATTTGCTATTTCCAATAATCATGGTGCACTCACTTTGAATCATCAAGGAGATTATAGGAATCATTGTACCATCAAGTGTCAGTGCTACATGAACACAAGATAGTCAAGCAAGAATTGTATTTGTCAAAAGAAAGAATAAATCGAAGAAGTGCTCAAATCGGTTAAAGTTGTAAACCTATTTCTCCTGGTCAAGCGAGGGATTTAATAAGGAAATACCGAAGAGGTTCTTAGGGACTAAACGTAGGAGAGGTGCTCTGAACTATATAAATATAGGTTTGTAAATTTACTTACTACTTTAGTATTTCACGGTATAAGTTAGTATATATATACTTGACTTTATTAGCCATACACGATCCACTAGTTTTTTTAGTTCTTTCCAATTTCCTTTCGCTTTGTCCAGTCGCTTTTTAAGAATAGTTTTGATGGTTCTACTGGAAGATTTAGTGGCCTCGTTAACTTTAGGATGAGTTATGGATGAAAAGCTTTTGACAATTCTTTTCTTATCACGGAATTTGGTGAATTCTTCACTTTCAAACTGAGTTCCATTATCGATAATTGATTTTTTCATCCTTAAGCCTTATGCTAGCATAGTATATCGGGATCCAAATTCCATTTCCCCTATAAAATGGAGCTTATTGCATGCTCAAAAACTGCAATGTAAAGATAAAGATTCTCCGCTTCTACCGGGACAGACATGATTTGTGACGACCCGAAAATTTTAACAATTTAAATTGTAATAATTAATTGATTTTAAAATATTTAAAAGTTTATTTTAACTTGAATTCAAGATAGCAATATTTACTTGATAATTAAATCATTGAATTATATAGTTTAAATATTGAATTTAATAATTGAAATTGGGTAAATTGTTGAATCTGAAATTTCTAAGCATGTTTAAATAATTTGAAGGCTTATAAAATTTATAATGATGATACTGAAGATAATAGAATGGTTGGAATTTAATTTAAAGGCGATTTGTTCAATTTTAATAATATATCATTTAAATCGATATTTAAAAATAGCCTTCCGAGGCACAGTCTCGGAATTTGACGAGACCGGTTCCATTGGATCCATAATAGTTAGTTATTACTGGATTTCAATTTTCGTAGCGATCGGAGTTGTCGTTTGACCATGGCAGCTCAAAACGCTTAGAAACTATTTTAATCGATTTAATTTAAAATTGATCGTTTATTTCCGTAACTCGCACATATGATCGAATTAGCCTCCGTAACACGTTCCATTGTGTTCGGAACGCGGGTAAAACCTTATAAACACCTGTCGGCATGCGTTGTTTGGAGATCGTTTGAAAAAGTTGTTTTAAATGAATTAAATATTATAAAATAAACGTTTATATATACGTTCTCTAGGGCTGAAACCCTAAAATTCATTCTCAGCCGCCACGAACTTTTAAATGGCCGATATTTCTCGACCTTCTTCCTCGTTTATCTTGAAATCTACTAACTTTCATCACAAGCCTTCAACTACAAAAGTGTAGAGGGAAGTGAGGCCTTCGTGTTGACCGGTCGTGATCGTATTCGAAGGGGTGTAGAAGCTAGAATTTCACTCCGTTCGCCGCGAGTTCGTACATTCTGTTCTTGCTACGAGAGGCGCCGAGCTTTGCAAGGGTTCATGTGATGGTGCGGCAAGGTGTGGGATTTTGAGTGATGGCCTCTGATTGGTCTCCTGTGCGACGTAGGGGGAGCGGTGTTAAACCCTAAGGGCGGGTAATGGGTTTGAGCAACCCTGTAGCGAACGTTTGGGTAGAAGAAGAAATCTTCGGTCGTGATTTTTCTTATGTGATGTGTGACTGGATTTCTTTTGTTTGGTAATTAATATCAAAAGTAAAGTAAATTGTTTATATAAGTTATATTCAAAAGCTTAAAACCCGTAACTTCTACATGCGTGACCAGATTTCAACGAAACAAGAAGTGCCGGAATCGCAGCGACGAGCTTTACGCGCTACAACAGATCTGGAGACGATCGGAACAAGTGGAAATTTTGAATTAAATCGAACGGACTCGATTTAATTTAAAATTTAAAATGCTCGTCGAAATCAAAGGTGAGTAAACCTCACGCTTCTGGATTTTTTTTATTTAAATTTAAATGGCTAAATTTATGTATTTGGTTGCATGATTAAATTGGTTGATGTGCACTGTGAATAGATGATCGGGTGACTTTGGTTTTGGTTGGTTCTCGAGTTAATTGTGGTTTGACTCGAAGTATTTGGGTTTTAACTTGTTTAAACTTAAGTCATAAATAAGAAAATGATTTCATTTTAGTATTAATAAGGGCTTGATGATTTGGGTTTCATTAAATAAGAAGGGTAATTAACATGGATAATTAATTAATTCAATTAATTAATGATTTGGGTTGATTAATTTAGTAATTAAGAGTTGAATTAATTAATTAAAGTTAAGTTAATTAACTAAGAATTTAGAATAATCGATGGATGGTTTAGTTAGTAATTACTTAACGAAATTAATAAAATATAATTACTTGTGAAATTAATCAAGAGAATAATTAAGATAATTAATTAAGGAGTAATTAATTTATTTAATGAAGTAAATAACAAGATAGATAATCACCGGTTGAGGTAAATCAAAAGTGATTAATATGTGTGGTTTAATAAATGATTAATTATTTAATGTATTAAATTAGATTAGGGTAAATTGAATTTGTAAATGGAAAATCATTAATTTATATAATCAATGACGTAATAAAAGATTGATTAATTAAGATTAAATCAATTCAATAAATAATGACTTATGAGAAATTAATTACTATAAGTAATTAAGAATTAATGTAATTAATATAGATAATTAATTTATGAAGTAATTAATTAATTTATGAAGTAATTAAGATTACTTATTGATTTTGGTTAAGAATAATAAATATTGTGAAGTTAATTAATGATAATTTCTTGAATGAGATTGAAGGATAATTAATCCAAGGTGATTAATTAAGATGAATAATGAAGGATTGACTAATTAATTGATTTGGAATTTATTAATGTTAAATGAAGGAATCTAAGTGATTGAGGTTAGAAATTCAGTTAGAATCAATTGAATTAATTTGGAAGTGATCAAATTTGTTATGAATGATTGAATGGATTGGATGCTTGATTGAGATGATATTCCTGATATGAAATGTTGTGTACTTCATTATGATAATGTGGGTTAGGATGACACGAGTCTCGAAGAGGCCGGGATCGGGTATTAGGAAATACCCGAAACCACTTCGAATATTTTTATAGATTGATATGTGAAATCAATATGCTGGAGTGAAGTGATTTAAAGGAGATTGGACTATTTTAATCTAAGCCTTGGTACTTAGGGAATGGATGTGTGGAATTAATGATATCTATAACTAATTGTGGCTTTGTGAATTGAAACGAGTTATCCCGGGTTTTATATAAGTTGTTTGCTTTGGTATTCCTTGTTAGTTGAGTTTACTCACGCTGGTTTCAGCCTGACCCGTGTGTTACTTTGGTGTAATGCTCGGCTCAGACCGAGTATTACAGATTTTTAGGTAAGGACGTTCTGGAGCTCAGGAGTCGAGCTGGATGGCAGGAACATGTAGAGTTTTTCCGCTGTATTATAATATTGTAAATCTGAGACATGTTGATATGTATATATCCAGTGTTGAATATATTTGTAACTCTGATGTATTTAAAATGTAATCGACAGATATAGTATTCTTCTGTAAACTGTTATTATTTATTATTATATTTTATCCGCTGCGAATGTGAGATGTTGTTGATTCTGTTCTTCTTCTATCTCTTTCTTCTTTTTTATAACTATCTAGAATTTTCGGGATCGAAAATTTCGGGTCGTTACATTTGCTATCAGAGCGAGGTTAAGCGAGAACCTTGGTTCTGGTGGGGATTACTCATTTAATAGAGTCCGTAGTGCTCTAGAATGAGTAGAATATGTTTATACATATGAGCGCGTACTTGTTATTTTCTTATATAAAGGTTTTAAATGATTTTATATAAAATATATTTTGATATATAAAGAAATATTTCATTCTAATAAATATTAAGGCGATTGGTTGTTAAATTATTGAAATTAAAATTAAGAAGCAATATAAAATACAACATAACTGAAATCCTGAACTGGAATTAAATTAAGTGGTAACAGAAATACAAACAAATTAAAATTAAACTGATTGGAATGAAATTCTAGAATTTGAGTTTAGAAATTTAATTGTTTAAAAACTTTAAATAAAGATAAGTTTGAAATGGATTCAAACTGAAAATTTAATCTTGAATTTATAGAAATAAGAATAATATAAAAAGGAATTGGTATCTAAATACGATTACCTTGGGTATTATCATAAATAGTTATTGTGTTTGATAATGATATATTTGTTATTAAGTAAGCCATATGAGGTAATTTATAAGATGAGTATAACTTTTAAATTAAATAGGTTTTAAATTTTTGAAGTTTGAAAACCTAAGTCTAGAAAACAATCAATTGTTTCAAAGAGTTAAAGAAAATTACAAATAATATAACTCAGACTATTTTGAATATAGTCTTATTTTAAATAAGAAATGTTTGGAAGATTTTTAAAGAATTTGTTTTGGAATTAAAACCAAGGGTGGTTTAAAATTTAAAAGTAGCCTGGTGAGTAAAGGAAATAAATATGAAAATAAACTCTAAGGTTGATTTTTGAATTTTCCTTGGAATGTGATGTGAAACCCAACGTGAAGCGAGTTTTAAATTTAAGTGGAAGGGTATTAATCTGAAGGTTTAAAATTTAAATGGAAAATTTGGATTAGATTAAATTGAAATGATTTGAACTTGAAGTGGGTTCAATTGATAATGGTCCAAAATTGATTGGAATAATTTGGAATTGAGATTAAGGCGAGTAGGCTTAAAATCAAATGGAACTTGATTTGAAGTTGGAAAGAATTGAGAATTAATTCAACTTGAATTGGGAATATATCAAGTCCAATGGAATTTGGAGTTATTTGCATTGGAATTGGGTCAATTTAAATGGAAATTTAAATTGAATAGTAGAGGAAGTTAACAGTTTTGACTCTTGACTATTTTCAATATAAATTGTTTTAATATAAATTTATTTTTCCAAGCTATTTAATATATACAACCTTTCTTATTAAACCCAAAATTAATTTATACATAATTTATAACTACTTTTGGAGTTATTTAACTAATTTGTAACTGTTTTATAAACTAATTACTGTTTTTCAACTATTTTATAACTAATTACTATTTTAAACTATTTTGTGATTATCTAACTATTTTATAACTATTTAACTATTTTTCAACTGTTTTATAATTAGTTACCTATTTTATAGCTATTTTGCAAACTAATAATTATTTTTCAACTACTTATCTATTTTTAAAATTTTCAAGCTATTTTCTAAATATAAACTGGTCGGAGTTCAAAACTGTTATTGATTAAATGCCCAATTGAGATAAGGGTTGAAGATATGATTCAAATGAGAATTAAGGCAATTATAAATAAGTGAATGGAAACTAAAGGAAACGTGAATAGGAAGGGAAATTGATTTGGCTAAAAATTAATAAAATTAAATACGTAGGATGTACGTATATTATTCTATTCGCATAGTGATTTGATCCAGATTCGAGCACGGAATTTTGAAATGATTATATTGATCCGAGTTGGGATTTTTCACTGGATTTTCGACGGCGAACCTGGATATGAAATTGTTGATTGGTTCTGGATATTCTCTATCATAGTTATGGCTATGTAAGGAGAATGATGGCTTCTAATCAAGAAACCAAATCTGTGTCCGCACTAGAAAGTCGGGTGGACGATACTAGTTCGGAAGTGAAATTGTGTGATCGAGTGAGCAATCAGATTGGTATGGCATACGGGTCATATGTGTACATCGTACGGATTTGAATGAAATTGATATTGAAAAGAGTAATCAAATTGGAATGTTTAATTTTGAATAAACAAAGTTATATATCTTTGTTATATAAGATAAATCTCTCCTTGTTAAATCTATTGCCGGAAGAAAAGGATTTTTGAAGGTGTTTGAAGTATAAAAGGAGTTTTATACAAGTTTGAAAGGATCTAAAGTTTTTAAATTTTATATATATCTATATATATAAAGGATCTTATGAGAATTTTGGAAAAAGGTTTTGGGAACCTTTGGATTTGGAAAGGCTTTTGATTTTTGGGTAAAATCAATATTGAAATTTGGAAAGCCTAGTTTGAGAACTTTCGATTTTGGGATAATCGATTTTGTGTAAAGGAGCCTTGTATGAGATCATACTAGGTGTATGATTTGAAAGATACTATATATATAGTATAAAGTGTTTTGATGATGGCTCTGGAGAAAAAGGTGCTCCCTTGAAATGAACTTCTCAGGAGTGCCACCGGGTGGTGCTTCCTTGAGCCCCAAGGAGGGGTTCTAAAGTTGATCCTGTGAGGAGTCCGAACAAAACTAGTTCTTGAGGATTATGAGTAGAGTGTACCATAGCGTAAGTCGTGTGTGCCACTGAGAGTCAACAGTCTGCGTTTGATTTTATATCGGTAGGTTGCGACCTATGGTAACATAGCGAAAGTCGTGTGTGCCACTGAGAGCCAACGGTCTGCATTTGATTTTATATCGGTAGACTGCGACCTATGTAGGAGTGGAGAAGTTACATTTCGACAGCGAAAATCAAAGGCCGCAGAGAGCCTACAGTTACATGGACTTTTGCTGCGTTGGCAACGTAACCCTGAAATGTAACTACGATCTGTCGTGGGTTCCATGGCGTAATCGAGAGGCCGTGGAGATCCTACAGTTACATGGACTTTTGCTGCGATGGCAACCTAACCCTAGAATGTAACTGCGACCAAGAACGGGGTGATGATTTCCAGAGCATTCTCCCCAAGGATATTTCCTCTATTTTCAAAAAAAAATGTTTTCTATATTTTCAATAAAATTATTTTCCAAGTATTTTCACTGGGTGTTGAAAACGGGTTTACCAAGTACTTATAGATTTTCAGTCCTACGCCTGATCAACGTATGACTGAATTTCTATGAGAACAAGGATGGACTGATCGAGACATCGAGTTATAAGAAGTATTTTTTATTTTTTATAAAGAGCTATTTTATTAGTATGATGTGAATTTAAAAGTATTTCTAAATTTTAAAATAAAAGTGTTGGAATTTTGGGAAAATATAAGGAAATCCAAACTGGAATTATAAAACAAAATTTAAATTCAGGAAAATTTAATGAAGTGATTTATTGTAATAAAAATAGAATATTGATTCAAAAATTGGAAGTAAGCTTATTAGCTAAATAATTATTTGATAGAGTATGCTAATAAAATTTAACTCGGTTAAGTAAAATAAGTTGTAATTCAATAATGGAGTTTGGAAATGAATTTGAATTGTGAATAGAATTTGACATGGATTTGATAATGATTTAAATAAGAAGAGATGTTGTAAAAATAAAATAAAATAGAGTTGGATTGAAATAGTGATGGGTTGAATTACAAATAAAATTCAAGTGGGTTATAAGTAATATTTAACGTAATTTGCAAGTAAATGAGATATAATGAAGATGTTGTCGCATATAATGAAAGTGAATTATAATAGACATGGTTTGAGTTGCAAACAAAACCCAGGTAAGTAGAAATAAATTGAGAATGGCTTTGTATTAATAAAATAAATACGCAAATGAATTAAGTAAGTGAATTAAAATTTAAAAATGGGTTAATGGAATTGAATAATAAATGGATGAAGTCTGATTGAAAAAAAAATTGAATCAAAGTTTAGTTGGTATTGGGTTATTAGAATGGAAGGTTATTAAATAAAAGGTTTGGGTTAAATTTATTTTTGGGCAATGGATATTAATATAAGAAATGAGTATTGTCAAGCTCAATGAAACAGTTTTAAAATGAAACCAATGCAGGGATGAAATGAAATGCATTTGTGTGGTTAGTGAATAAATTAGAAATGAAATGGAATTAAATACAGAATGAGTAGAAAATTAATTTAAAATAGTTATAAACTAAAATAGATACTCTATTAAGAAAATATCGTCGAAATTGCATAAAAATAATTGTCGTTTGGCGTAAACAAAAGTAATTAAAATTCTATGAGTCGATAGAGATTAAATAAAATTGATTTTGAATCATTTGAAGTGAACATGAGTTTGTTGGCTTAAAAATAAATTGAATGTAAGCAATTGTGTGTGAACCATTAAAATTGAATGTAATGGCATATAAATTTGGTTGGAAGCCATTGGATTAGCTTTAAAGTTATATAATATCTTATGGTATGCGTTTGGTGTTTGATGCTTTTGTAATATTTGTGTTTTGCCATTAAAGTAAGTGAAATGCTAATAAATTCTCTATATATGGCACTTACATATTTAAATTGAGTAAGTACAGGTACCGGGAAGCCGTTTGGCTGGATTTGGTTGCGCTATTTGCTAAAATAAATAAGCTGCTTGCTTAAAATGCTAAATAAGGTACGCCTACGCAATAAAAATAGGAAATATGAACTGTTTTTGCTTTTTTCGACCGGGTGGGTCGATGTATATATATTTATATCTCTTGTCAAATTGCAAAAGCTCCTCCGTACAAAGGAGGCTCTGCCAAAAAATTTCGAAAACTTTGGGAGTTAGAATTTATTTATTTTGAAAATTTTTGGGAAAAAATTTGTCAACGACAAAACGATTTCAAATTGAAAATTAAAGTAAATTAGTAGATGAAACTAATATGAATCAGTTATAAATGAAAGATAAAATTCAATATTTAAAATTGAAAATAAATTGAATTCATATGAAATGAGAAAACTAATTTGCATAGAAGTAGATGTGGAAACTTCTGTAAGGAAATGTATAAAATGATTTGAAAAGTTACGATTGGATATTATTGCTAAGTAAGATATGCAGGTATTACAAAGGAAAAGGAAATTGGATTTGATTCCAAAAGATAAATTTGAATTGCCCGACAATAAGGTATGTATTTAAATATCCGTATGAAATTGGATTGGGTTTTGATCTAGCCACTTGGCTTTTGTTTTCTTTTGGAATTTGGGAGCCCGTAGAGGCCGTATGTAGTTGTACCGAGCTAGCCGCGTAAAGAAGATGCTAGCAAAAAAATTCAAAAATTTAGAAAGTTAGAAATTTTTTGAGAAAGTTGTGATAATTTAAATTTGAATTTTAAATTTGAATTTGAATAAGTGAAGTAAATAATGTTGTTGGAAACTATGAAAGGTTTTGGAGGTTGGTTGAAGTAATAGTGAAACTTTAATAAAGATATATTGTGGCAAGTTGATAAAACTGTTGAATTGTGGATTTTAGGGAAAAGTAAACGAGTATTGGACCATTCTTCCTAACTAGTGATTTCGGGGATGAAATTCTTTTAAGGGGGGAGGAATCTGACGACCCGGAAATTTTAACAATTTAAATTGGAATAGTTAATTGATTTTAAAATATTTAAAAGTTGATTTTAACTTGAATTCAGGATAGCAATATTTACTTGATAATTAAATCATTGAATTATATAGTTTAAATATTGAATTTAAAAATTGAAATTGGGTAAATTGTTGAATCTGAAATTTCTATGCCTGTTTAAATAATTTGAAGGCTTATAAAATTTATAATGATGATACTGAAGATAATAGAATGGTTGGAATTTAATTTAAAGGTGATTTGTTCAATTTTAATAATATATCGTTTAAATCGATATTTAAAAATAGTCTTCCGAGGTACAGTCTCGGAATTTGACGAAACCAGTTTCATTGGATCCGCAATAGTTAATTATTATTGGATTTCTATTTTCGTAGCGATCAGGGTTGTCGTTTGACCAAGGCAGCTCAAAACGCTTAGAAACTATTTTAATCGATTTAATTTAAAATTGATCGTTTATTTCCGTAACTCGCACATATGATCGAATTAGCCTTCGAAACACGTACCATTGTGTTCGGAACGCGGGTAAAACCTTATAAACGCCTGTCGACATACGTTATTTGGAGATCGTTTGAAAAAGTTGTTTTAAATGAATTAAATATTATAAAATAAACGTTTATATTTACGTTCTCTAGGGCTGAAACCCTAAAATTCATTCTCAACCGCCACGAACTTTTAAATGGCCGATATTTCTCGACCTTCTTCCTCGTTTATCTTGAAATCTACTAACTTTCATCACAAGCCTTCAACTACAAAAGTGTAGAGGGAAGTGAGGCCTTCGTGTTGACCGGTCGTGATCGTATTCGAAGGGGTGTGGAGGCCAGAATTTCACTCCGTTGGCCGCGAGTTCGTACATTCTGTTCTTGCTACGAGAGGTGCCGAGCTCTGCAAGGGTTCAGGTCATGGTGCGGCAAGGTGTGGGCTTTCGAGTGATGGCCTCTGATTGGTCTCCTGTGCGACGTAGAGGGAGCGGTGTTAAACCCTAAGGGCGGCTAATGGGTTTGAGCAACCCTGTAGCGAAAGTTTGGGAAGAAGAAGAAATCTGCCGTGATTTTTCTTATGTGATGTGTGACTAGATTTCTTTTGTTTGGTAATTAATATTAAAAGTAAAGTAAATTGTTTATATAAATTATATTCAAACGTTTAAAACCCGTAACTTTTACATGCGTGACCAGATTTCAACGAAACAAGAAGTGCCGGAATTGCAGCGACGAGCTTTACGCGCTGCAACAGATCTGGAGACGATCGGAGCAAGTGGAAATTTTGAATTAAATCGAACGGACTCGATTTAATTTAAAATTTAAAATGCTCGTCGAAATCAAAGGTGAGTAAACCTCACGCTTCTGGATTTTTTTTATTTAAATTTAAATGGCTAAATTTATGTATTTGGTTGCATGATTAAATTGGTTGATGTGCACTGTGAATAGATGATCGGGTGACTTTGGTTTTGGTTGGTTCTCGAGTTAATTGTGGTTTGACTCGAAGTATTTGGGTTTTAACTTGTTTAAACTTAAGTCATAAATAAGAAAATGATTTCATTTTAGTATTAATAAGGGCTTGATGATTTGGGTTTCATTAAATAAGAAGGGTAATTAACATGGATAATTAATTAATTCAATTAATTAATGATTTGGGTTGATTAATTTAGTAATTAAGAGTTGAATTAATTAATTAAAGTTAAGTTAATTAACTAAGAATTTAGAATAATCGATGGATGGTTTAACTAGTAATTACTTAACGAAATTAATAAAATATAATTACTTGTGAAATTAATCAATAGATTAATTAAGATAATTAATTAAGGAGTAATTAATTTATTTAATGAAGTAAATAACAAGATAGATAATCACCGGTTGATGTAAATCAAAAGTGATTAATATGTGTGGCTTAGTAAATGATTAATTATTTAATGTATTAAATTAGATTAGGGTAAATTGAATTTGTAAATGGAAAATCATTAATTTATATAATCAATGACGTAATAAAAGATTGATTAATTAAGATTAAATCAATTCAATAAATAATGACTTATGAGAAATTAATTACTATAAGTAATTAAGAATTAATGTAATTAATATAGATAATTAATTTATGAAGTAATTAATTAATTTATGAAGTAATTAAGATTACTTATTGATTTTGGTTAAGAATAATAAATATTGTGAAGTTAATTAATGATAATTTCTTGAATGAGATTGAAGGATAATTAATCCAGGGTGATTAATTAAGATGAATAATGAAGGATTGAATAATTAATCGATTTGGAATTAATTAATGTTAAATGAAGGAATCTAAGTGATTGAGGTTATAAATTCAGTTAGAATCAATTGAATTAATTTGGAAGTGATCAAATTTGTTATGAATGATTGAATGGATTGGATGCTTGAATGAGGTGATATTCCGGATATGAAATGTTGTGTACTTCATTATTATAATGTGGGTTAGGATGACACGAGTCTCAAAGAGGCCGGGATCGGGTATTAGGAAATACCCGAAACCACTTCGAATATTTTTATAGATTGATATGTGAAATCAATATGCTGGAGTGAAGTGATTTAAAGGAGATTGGACTATTTAAATCTAAGCCTTGGTACTTAGGGAATGGATGTGTGGAATTAATGATATTTATAACTAATTGTGGCTTTGTGAATTGAAACGAGTTACCCTGGGTTTTATATAAGTTGTTTGCTTTGGTATTCCATGTTAGTTGAGTTTACTCACGCTGGTTTCCAGCCTGACCCGTGTGTTACTTTGGTGTAATGCTCGGGTCAGACCGAGTATTACAGATTTTCAGGTAAGGACGTTCTGGAGCTCAGGAGTCGAGCTGGATGGCAGGAACGTGTAAAGTTTTTCCGGTGTATTATAATATTGTAAATTTAAGACATGTTGACATGTATATGTCCGGTGTTGAATATATTTGTAACTCTGATGTATTTAAAATGTAATCGACAGATATAGTATTCTTCTGTGAACTGTTATTATTTCTTATTATATTTTATCCGCTGCGAATGTGAGATGTTGTTGATTCGGTTCTTCTTCTTCTATCTCTTTCTCTTTTTCATAACTATCTGGAATTTTCGGGATCGAAAATTTCGGATCATTACATGATTTGAATGTTTTCTCATTATAACTCTTATCCGCTAGTCCGAATGAAGTCTTTACAAAACTTATTTTTGAAAATAAGCTCATGCTTCTTAGCCAATTGATATAACTGGGGAAACCCTTTTAAAAACTAAAACTTCAACTTTTCTGATATGAAATTTCACTTAGGAAGAAAGAATTGTTTTTCGAAAAGAACTTTTTCAATAAACCAAGTAATATTTCCTGAAGATTGATCTTTCTTTCATAAAATGCTTTTTGTTGGTTTGGCTTTTGAGTCAATAAGTTGAAAAGTTTTTGGATATTTGAACCCTTTGGTAGAGAAGCCCTCCTCAATGTTACTATTATGTTTTTGCAAACTCATAATAGAAATGCAAATCTCAAATGAGAGATTGAGTGATCATGATTCATGAACCAATAGTCCTTTAATCGAGAATATATTTTTCTACTTATAGTTTTAGCGTGCTAATGAGCCTTAGTAGTTCCAAAAACTTTCTTTGGAAAATATATGTATGTTTTCTCTTTCTCAATGATTTCCGAAAACTTTAAGATTGCTCTTGTTAACATATTCCAGATCATAAACTTTTATAAGAGTATCAATGTTACACAAAATATTTTTAAAATCTTATAATATCATCTTTAAAATAGATATTTAGGTGCTTGTTAAACCGAAATTAGGTTCAACACCCAAAAGATTGTACAAAGTGACATATTCGAAGAAGTTCTTATAATACCCCTTGGTTTTAGAATTATTCATGGAATTGTTTGAAATACGATTCATAAATTCAAAGGATAAAATAGGCAAGTCCAAGTAGCAATAGGAAATATGCTCAAGTTATGTACTTTACTCTATTATGGACATCTTACAAACTGTGCAAATATGAAATTTTCAAATTGTCTAAGCCCTTGTTTGCAAATATCATATGTAATCTTATATCTTGTTAGCCTTTTTTCCATTAGAATTGTCCTCGTGCTCTCATGAAGAGAACTTGGAGAATATGCTAATTGGAAAAAGTGGTAAAAGTAAGTAAGAAGTTAAGAGCCCCCTTTCCATGAGTGGTTGTATCTCCATTTATAGTGGTTGAAAGAAAGCGGGCTTGCTTCCGTTGGCAATGTGTGATTTGGATTGCAATCTTAGTGACACCTTCAACATGGATGCCTTTGAAGCTTTATGAAGGAAAGCACACCAATCTTATTGAATTGCTCTTGTGAATAGTTTTAATCCTCTTTCCATGGATGGCCTTTGACATTCCCATGGCATTGATGTTTTGTGACATTGATAACATGCGACATTCATGGAAGTAGCATTGATTGATATATGATGCTTATTATTATGTCAGAGACATGCTTCATAGTGAATTGCCTTGGTTGATGAAGTACTGTATCAATAAGACGCAGCATTGGTGTTACGCAACTTTGAAGAAAGGCGGCATTACTTGAAATGAGGCATTGAAGAGACGTGTTGATGAGATACGACATTGATAAGGCACAACATTAAAGAGGGACAATATTGATAAGTGATGGCATCGGTTTCGTGCGACATCATTCACTGGTAATTTTCATCATGTTGCTGTATGACATCATTATTGATCAATGGCATGCGGCATTGATAAAGTGTGGCATGGAACCAATATAGCATTGATTGAGTGCAGCATGAAATCAATGCGGCATTGATTGAGCGTAACATGGATGACATGTGGTATTATTATAGTTGTAGGCTTTTGATATCTTTTCATTTGCTAGTCTTCGACAATGACTTTCGTACTAACGAGGTGCGGCATTACATGCCACATTGATGAAGCACGATATCCCCTGAGATGTGGCATCGCTTGTAATAGGTCCAACATCAACTATTCTTGTATGAGTGCGAGATGCTCTTAATGGCACGACAATTTCATCTTTATTGGTTTAATATCGTATGTTGGTAACTGCTTTGTTTTCACAAATGCAATAATTCATATTACCTTTGGATTCAATATCGCTTTAGCTTCATTTTATCCCCTTTGGAAAATAAACGGATAGTATTTACCCCCCTCCTTGTATAAAATATTTATGCTTTAATGTAAAACCGAAAATTCCTTCGCTTTTCTACTCCCACTTTCCTGTAAAGCACAAACTAAATAATGATTTTCGTTATTAACTTCAAATCTAATTTTGGGCAATCCCTTTTGGATTTGGATATATTATGAATTGACTTGTCTTCTTGTAAAGAATAAATTAAGACTACTTTAGTAGGCAATAAACTTGCTTAAAAAAACCAGAAATTTATCCGACAGTAATATCACTTAAGTAGAATTTTATAATAATAATTTCTCGAATGGAAGTCTGGAAAATCATCTGGTGATGATATATCTTTGAAGAGAAGACTAGAAAATTATCCATGATAATGATTTCACGCATATAAAACCAAAAGACCATTTAGCAATTGTAATTCCAAAAGAGTAATATCTTGATTAGAAAACTAGAAAACAATTGGTAACAAGAATAATATCTTGGATAAAAGACCAAAAATCCATTTGATGGTATTATATGAGGGAGGAATAGATACTCTCTTGGTAATTCTATGAGTAGAAAATCAAAAAATTCTATCTGACGATAATAATCTCTTGATTTGAAGCCCAGAAAACCGTCTGGCAATAATCTGAATAAATGACCGAAAAACCATCTGGCAATAATAAAAGATCGAAAATCCATCTAACAATAATAGAAAACCAAAAAACCATCTAGCAAAAATAGAAGACCAGAAATCCATCTGGCAATAATAGAAGACCAAAAATCTATCTGTCAATAATAGAAGACCAAAAATCTATCTGGCAATAATAAAAGACCGGAAAACCATCTGGCAATAATAGAAGACCAAAAAACCATCTGGTAATAATATTACTTGAGTAAAAGACCTAAAAATTATCTAGTAATATTTTGAATAAAAGACCAAATTTTTTTATGGTTATAATATTATGGCTTTATCTAAAATAAAGGACTAAAATATGTGGCGATAAGATTGCTTAAATAGGAAAGCAAAGATTTTCTTGCAAATCTCAACTTACTGGAGACTGATACTGTGAATAACAATAGATATTCTCGTTGTTTAATGGAATGTTTCTAACTAATAGATGCCTATTTTTTAAGGTGCTTATTTTTTATTATTCTTTTAGTTTTCCTATGGAGCAAAATAGCTCGAAGTTAATATTCAGGCGTTCACACTATTCATCTGTTCGGCCGTTCTGATCAGAAAAGGCATGATTACTTTGTTGATATCCATAGCCTAGATTTTCCTTTGAAGGTTATTGTATATTTGGGTTAGGTTCGAATTTGTCATCTTTGACTACTCTTTGTGTTAGAAGATTGCTAGATTTTTGCTTTGGAGCACAAACGACTCATTCTTGATTGATCTTCCTCTAGAAGGTTTACTGCTTGGAAGCAAAATAGCTCATATGCAATTGATCTTCCTTTAGTAGATTACTTGACTTTTTCCTTTATTCCATTCCCTAAGGTAAAATTAAATTTACTTCTGAATTTGATTGATCTTCCACTAGAAGATTGAATCGATCCTTCTTTAGGATAGATTTTGGTTTGCTTTCGAACTTGACTGATCTTCCTTTAGAAGAATGCCTCGACTCTTTCTTGGATTGAGTTTGATTTGATTTTAAAATTGATTGAACTTCCACAAGAAGACTGCCTCGATCTCTTTCTTGGATCAAGTTTGATTTGATTTCGAATTTGAATGATCTTACTTTAGAAGACTGCCTCGATCTCTCTTTAGGATCGAGTTTGATTTGATTTTGAATTTGATTGATCTTCCTCTAGAAGATTGCATCTGGGCTTTGGACTATTGCGACTGTTTTGATTGCCTCTTGATTTTGGACTCTTGTGTCCCTTTCTAGTTATTTAGGCTTATTTTTTTGTCCATTAAAAGGATTTTGGATACCCCTTACTCAATGATTTAGGCCCCTTACTTAGTAACTTAAGTCTTATCATTTTGCCTCTTACTAGTATTTTAGGCCCTTATTAGTGATTTAAGCCTCCTATCGACTCTTGCGTTGGTCTTCTAATGTCAGTAGTTGGGCATTCCCTTAACATTTCATCCAGGTGGAACACCGACTGGGTATAAGATATGTCTTTGCTTAAAGACTCTTTTTTGACCTCGTCATGTCAAAAGCTTCAATAAGCACAGTGTGCCTCACACTGAGGGCCGCCCTTGGTTTATACTCATTGGGACAGCGAGTTTTTATTATTATTATAATTTTTTGGGAAGTCTTTTCTCCTCATGACTCTTACCCACGGTTTCAAAGAAAGTCTTTGTAAAACTTGTTTATGAAAATAATCTCATGGCTTTTTAGTCAATCGATGCATTTGAGGAAACACTTTTGAAAACTAAAATTTCAACTTTTTTGATATGAAATTTACGTTTAGAAGAAAGAATATTTTGAAAAGAACTCTAATACACTAATAAATATTTTCCTTAAATTGGCTTTTTTAAAACGCTTTTGTTGATTTGGGTTTTTAATCGATGAGTTGAAAAGTTTTTGTGCTAATCTCATAATAGAAATGCAAATCTCAAATCTCAAACAAGAGACTAGATGGTCATGATTCATGAACCAACGGTCCTTTAAACAAGAATAGGCTCTTCTAATTAACAGTTCCAAAAACTTTCTTTCGAAAATATGTATAAGTTTCTCTTTTTCAATGGTTTATGAAAGCTTTGAGAATGTTCTTATCATCACATTTCAGCAACTTTTTTTTTGAAGATCTTATAAATCATCCTTAAAATATATATGTATGTGTGTGTATGTGTCTGTATATATATATGTTTTTCCTGATCCATAGGGTAATTGGTAATAAACTTTTTGATTTTTGAAATATTTTTTCGAAAGATTTGTTTGGTAAATTTTTTTGAATAAATCTGTTTGATGAAAATAATATTGGTGTACATTACTTCGCCTTTGTATGATATATATAATTGTACCACTTCAGGTTTTTCTTTGCGAAAAGAAATATCTGGTTTATAAGTCTGAAAAGTCATAATTCATGAACTCATAGATTTTACGGATAAAAACACGCTTTTCTTTAGTAATCCCTTCTTTTAAGAGGATTTTGAATACTTATTTTTTCCAAAAACTAGCCTATGATAGAGGACTGATGATAATTTAGAACCCCATAAAGAAATCTGTTATATTATATAGATACAGGCCTTGAGATAGAGAACCAATTTATCTCGGATGTTTGAATTATCCTCTTTCATAGAAAACCAGAAATCTACTTAATAGAAGGATAGAACACCATCTAATATAGAAAACCAAAAACCATTCGGTAATAAGAAGACCAAAATTTCATCCGATCATAAGAATTCTGAAATACCATCATTTGATATAAGAAGACCGGAATCTCATCGAATAATAAGAAGACCGAAATATCATCTGATAAGAAGAAGACCGAAATATCATCTGATAAGAAGAAGACCGAAATCTCATCTGATAATAAGAACTAGAATAAGAAGACTAAAACCTCATCTAATAATAAGAAAACCAGAATAATACCTAACAATCAGAAATCCAGAAATCTCAGATGTCTACTCATAGTAGATTAGTCCTTGTTCCAACCTGTAAAGGAACATAAATATGTGTTAGCATATAGTGAATTTCAAGCAAAACAAATTAGAAATTTCAATGAGTAGAGTTGATTCATGGTGGGCAATTGCCATAAAATTTCATAATTTAACTGGAATCTGAATTTGAGGTTGCAAATAGCTTCTCCTTTTAGATTTCCTATCTGAAGCTTTCATGTAATTTAACGAAATAAGCATTGTTTTGGATAATTAACATATTAAAGATAGTTTTCTAATTGCATTAGCGGTTACAAAATAAAATCAAGTGCCAATTTTGCAATCCATAATTCGATAGTCAAATAATGGCAGAACAAGAAAACAATTATAGTCAATATACTTTCTTTTAAGCTAATATCGTATAGGTAATTACTTGTCATAAATGAGAATCTTGTTCAAGATAAAAAGGCTATTAGGATTCTAATTCCTCATGCGGTCACGTGCCATTGAATTTCTGAAACCAAGTGTAGTAGAGAAATATGTCTATAATTAGAGAGAAAAATTGCATACCACCATATCCCATATCATTTGGAGAAATTTTCTACCCTGGACCACTGTTGTTCTTAAAATGTTGATGCCCTGTGCATGCTTCGATGTAATAATGTTAGTTATACATTTCAATTTGACATAGCCGTCTTTACTCATGTGCTATGTGTTACCCTAGTTTGTTCCGTATAATACTTACTTCAACCACCTCTTTTTAATTTATTAACTACATCTAAAAAAATAGCACATGATTATGTACCACAAAGTACAATTGGTGCCCACGTGTCTTTCAAGTATGCTCAAGGGCACTGCATTGTACTCTATATATTTTATCTTATGCTTCTGCTCATTATGGTCCATATGCATATTTGATAAAATCACCCTTGATTAGATTGAAACTTCCCATATGAAACCATACGCCTATTTTCAAAGCTTTATACTTTCAAAATATTTACGTATATACATATTTGAAGCTTTTATTCAAAAGCTTTATTTATGAAACCAAGTATTTGCATGAAACTTACATATATTCAAAACTGAAAATTCTCGAAACTTACATATATGAAATCTACATATATAGAACTATATGAACTTGAAATATAATACATATATGTATGTGTATATGTATGTATATTCAAAGCATATGCACTCAAAATTTACACATCTTCAAAAACAAGGTATTCTTAACTATAAACATTTAAAGCTTTTATACCTTTGAAATATGATGATATATAAGTTTTTTATTTTCAAAATCTGATGACGCTTATGTAGAACCATATATACATGAAGCTTTATATATTTGAAGCTTACACATATATTCAAAGATTTTATGCTTAGGAAATTCATATATATATATATATATATATATATATATATATATATATATATATAAGACTATATATTTGAAACTGTACACACACACACACTCTACTAGAAAAGGCGTCATTACCGACAGCAATGACCGACGGCTTCCGACGGCTTATTTCCGACGGCTTTCGACGGGCCGTCAGAAGCCGTCGGAAAGTTACGATTATACCTGCAACCGAGCCTTCTTCTTCCTCCTCCTTTCATACGAAAATTATAAACCAAAACCCCCAAATTCCTTCTCCAAGCTTCCAATCCTTAATTTTTAGCTTCCGGATCCTCCACGGCTGCCTAATCAAACTCCATTACTCTTAATCTCAGGTATAATCTCTTATTTTTGCGAAAAATTCAGTTTTTACCCTAATTGTAGATTTGCATAAATTGATAAATTAGGGCGAATTAGTGATTGCAATTGTTTCCAATAGCGTAATAACGGTTTATAGCATCACATGGTATACTATTTCATCTTTTATCGTGAAATTGTGTAAAACATGTATAATTTGTGATTGTTCATGTATATGTAAATTGTTATGTATGCTTTGATTCGACGATTGTATACGTTATTTGGAATAAGATAAAATGATTGAATGAACTAGGAGTATTATATTGTGCACGTATTTACTTATGAAAAAAATGCATTACTCTAAATTATAATTGTGTGTATTGAAAAATTACAAAAATGTTAAACCAACCTTAAGTTGATTTAATACGTCGAATAAATGTGTTAAATTAATATATATTTTGTAAATGTGAACAGTGAGTAAAACTCTATTTTTCGTAAAATGCGCGCACGTAACTGACAAATGTCCCTTAGAGAGTTTTTGGCCCCGTCTGACGAGTGTTGTACATGATCGTTGTATAAATAGTCGTTTTTTCGAAAAACGACCGTTTATATTCATCTGGTACAATGTTTGTCGGTTTCGTCCCTGTATTGGACAAATTATGAACACAGTAAGCATTTACATTTTGTATAGTACTTCGTCTCAAACGGTTCGTAAAATTTCAGCCTAACTTTTCTTTTTTGTTTCCTGCGTACACGCATTTGTGTACAATGTAGGGAACAAAAGGGAAATGCTGTCGAAATTTTGTTGAATCGTTTGAGACAAAGTAATATACGAAATGTAAATGCTTACTGTGTTTGTAATGGGAAGTAGGATGTCTGACCAATGGAAAAAAAATTATATATATTTTTAAATCGATACGTTAAAAAATAAAATGTGCCCTATTTGAAAATATTTTTAAATTTGTGAAATTGTTCTTTAAATTCAAAATATTATACGACCATGAAAAATGATTGATTATTTTGAACTTCTCATTTTGTCAAATAGGAAAAATGATTGATTATTTTGTTGATCGGAGGAGATGGATGTACCAAAGAAAAGGACTGAGGGGCTCAATAAAAGAAGATTTTTATAATGGTATAAATGTGTTTGTTGAATTCGCTTTAAGTAATAACGGAAACGATCCATAAATTCGTTGTCCGTGTAGTAGGTATAGACATTTGAACTATTTGTTACCAGATATTGTGAAAGTTCATTTGTGCCAACACGGTTTCGCACCCGAGTATTATGTTTGGGATCGGCATGGAGAAGTTGTAGCAAATACTTCTGTAGAGTCTGAAAGTGTCGTTAACGAAATAGTTTCAACGACCCGTATAGAAAATATGGTCGAAGATGCAGCATGATCAATGTTTCCTATAGCTGAAGTTGACGACGACGACGGAAATGTTGAAGAACCAAATATTGAAGCAAAAAAAAAAATTATGATTTACTAGATGCTGCTAAGAAACCTATTTGGGATGGTTGTAAAAGCGGCACTCAGCTGTCAGTAATCGCAGAATACATTGCGATGAAGTCAAAATACAACATCACTGAAGCTGGGTTTACGGCTGTTGTACAAGCTGCAAAAAGACATATGCTGCCCGATAATCTAATGTGTGAAAATCACTACGAAGTTAAAAAACTTATGTCGGCTTTTGGTTTACCGTATCAGAAAATAGATACATGTTTAAAAGGCTGCATGTTGTTTTGGAAAGAAGATCCAAACCTTAGAAATTGTAAAGTATGTAACCAGGAGAGATACAAACCAAGAAAAAAGAAGAGGAAGGAAGTTTCGTACAAGCGTATGCACTACTTACCCATAACTCCAAGACTTCAAAGATTATATGCATCTTCTGTAACTGCATCTAATATGAGATGGCATAGCGTGAGAACGGAGGAAGAGGGTACGTTGACACATCCGGCCGATGGAGAAGCATGGAAGCATTTCGATAAAACGTGTCCAAATTTTGCAGCGGAGGGTCGAAATGTTAGATTGGGATTATGTACGGATGGTTTTTCTCCATTTTCTCAATTTGGTTCTAAATATTCATCCTGACCCATTATCGTCACACCGTATAATTTACCTCCATGTATGTGTATGAAAACGCAATATATGTTTCTTACTGTTGTCGTTCCTGACCTCGACGATTCGACACAAGGAATCGATGTATATTTACAACCGTTGATTGAGGAGTTAAAAATACTGTGGAACGAAGGAGTAGAAACATACGATGTGTCCAAGAAGAAAATTTTTCGTATGTTTGCTTCTTTGTTGTGGACTATAAGTGATTTTCCTGCCTATGCAATGCTTTCGGGATGGAGTACTGCCGATCGTCTAGCATGTACATATTGCATGGATGAAACACGAGCGTTTTCTTTACCTCATGGTAAGAAAATTTCATGGTTTAACTGTCATCGATATTTTCTCCATGTAAATCATCCCTTCAGAGAAGACAAGAAAAACTTTTTAGCTAATAGAGTAGAAACCAGACAACCACCGACGATATGGTCAAGCGAAGACATATATGAACTTGTTAAGGACTATCCAAAGATATATGAAACTGGCAAGCAAACAGAAATTGAAGGCAAATCAGTTGTTCATAACTGGTGCAAACAAATTATTTTTTGGGAGTTGCCGTATTGGAAACATCTTCTACTTCGCCATAACATAGATGTGATGCACAATGAGAAAATTGTATTTGATAATGTTTTTAACACAATTATGAATGTGAAACGAAAGATGAAGGATGATTTGAAATCAAGACGTGATATAGAAGAATTATGCAAACGTTCTGAGCTTCATATAAAACCAAATGACAGTAAAAAACCCAAAGCATGTTACGAATTAGATAATAATCAAGTTAAAGCTGTGTTAAAATGGGTGGAAGGGTTAAGATTTCCTGATGGGATATCATCAAATCTTCGTAGATGTGTTGAATTTAAAAATAGTAGATTGAGCGGAATGAAAAGTCATGACTGTCACATAATGATGGAAAATTTATTTCTCGTAATGTTCAAAGAACTACTGCCGTTAAAAGTTGGAAGGTAGTAACGGAGCTTAATATGTTTTACAAAGAGCTTTGTTCGACTACTTTAAAAGTGCAACGTTTACGTAAACTTGAAGTGGACATTCCTATATTGCTTTGCAAATTAGAGAAAATATTTCGGGTCAGGTTTTTTTAATGTGATGGAACATTTACATGTTCATCTCCCATCTGAAGCACGACTTCGAGGTCATGTCCAATATGGATGGATGTATCCATTTGAGAGGTATGTAATATGTTATAACGTAATTTAATTGCATTTGAAAGGTGAAGTTAATATAAATTGATTTTGCATAGATATTTGGAATCATCTGAAGAAAAAAACGAGGCAAAAAGCACGAGTTGAAGATTCGATTTGCAAATCTTACATCGAAGAAGAAGCTTCGTTCTTTTTCTCTCACTATTTCAGTGACCATGTGAATATTTCATTTCAAAGTGTTCCTCGTAATGACGAAGGCGACGAACAAGAGTCCTCTCAAGCAATGTTATCTATTTTTAGACAACATGGTCGGCCTTTTGGAAAATGTGTAGAAATATGGCTAGACGATAGAGATCTTCATGTAGCACACACTTATATTCTTCTAAATTGTGCCGAGGTTGCACCGTTTGTTAGGTAATCTAAAATAATAATTTGTGTTTTATTCTTTTCTATAATGCATGCGCGTGTATAACCTAATGTAATAATTTGTTTATATAAACAGTGTTTATGAACGTGACCATCCGAATGGAGATCTCAGTAAAGAATTTTCCGGTTGGTTTTCAAATTACGTTTATGAGCCGAGAAATTGTGTTGTTGACGAAGGGTTGAAACATCTTGCGATGGGACCAAAAAGAGTGGTCAAGACATATCCAATATATTTCGCCAATGGATATAAATTTAACACCAAAGAATACGGTACAGAAAAATGAACAAATAATACTGGTGGATTTGTTAAAGGTAGTGACAATCCAGAAAATCATTTAAATGATTTTTATGGCGTTCTGACACAAATTTTGCAACTGACATATTTCTCACGACCCATGGAGGAGGTGTTTCTATTTAGATGCAATTAGTTTAGCAATGTTTCAGGTTCTGGAATTAATGTGCACAAGGATTATAATCTTATCGAAATAAAGCATACATCGCACTATCACAAGTATGATCCTTTTGTACTAGCCAAGCAAGCATTGCAAGTTTATTACGCTCCATATCCATCTCTAAAAAGAGATAAAGCAGATTGGTCTGCAGTTTTTAAAATAAAGGCTAGATTCACATTCGATGGGAAGAATATTCCGGACGAACAAGCTTATCAAGCAGATATTGAGCAAAATAACGAAATAATAACTACAGACGATCATACAGATTTTGGTCCTTTGATCGATGAATCAAATGTTTTGGTAGAAGCGTTTGACAGTGCAGAGGAAAATATCGTCGAAAACGAGACCGAATCTGAATCAGAAGACGATGATGACTGATATAAATCTGAATCTTTTTTTTTGCAATTCATGTAACTATGTTGAATTCTTGATGTATTATTAAATTGATGTAACTATGAAACCAAATCCGTTTACTATTGTAATTTGCATGTTTTATATTTCCATTTGTCATTTATTTAGCAATTTTTATTAAATATGCAATGAACTCTGCTTATCGTTGGAAGAGTACACCCATTATGAATCAGGTATAACGCACTTCCATTTCTATTTCCATTTCAGTCATTAATTAAGCAATTTATACCGTTGATGTAATTTTCATATGAAATATATTTCATTACCATGTTATTATTCTCTTATATAATGATGTGTATATGTCATAGGTTTATCACTATGTCATATAGAGGTAGGAGCTCTTCCCGATCGTCAGGAGGTGATGGCAGTGGCCCATCGCAAGAGCCACAGCATGCAGTTATATCGTTAGTCCCTAGAGCAGATGGGTAAGAATTAAATTTTATTCAGCATCTTATTTTTTCTATGATATACGTACGTACTTATCTATATCGTACTTAAAACAGGGGGTTCGACCTACTTCCCTCTAAGGTTGTGTTGGACGTCTCTAGAGCTTCTTATCGTAGTAGGATGAGTGCTTGCTGGCCGAAGTGGGATAACATCCCTCCTCACATCATAGAGTGCATATGGTAGGATGTCCTAGTATGTATATTTTTCTGTTTTTCATTTTTAATTCGTTTTTTTCGTTTTTCTACTGTTTATCGTTTAAAGTGTAATCTTTTTTTTAACACAGGCTAAGATAGACATCCAAACAGACGATCTGATGCTGGCACGAGCATACTGGATGAAGAAGATGCGCAAGAACTACAGAGACATGATATCTGAGATTAAGAAATCTGGTAAGAAACCACGGTGGATGGGAGAGAGCGTGTGGCAAGGTTGGTTGAGATATTGGGAGACGGACGAGGCGAAGGCAAGTATACTGATTTTTTTTTAATTATTAATTTGACGTGATGGAAAAATAATGTATCAAATTTTGAATGTACGGGCAGAGTCGGATAGAAACTCTGCAAATAGAAATAAGAATCCTGTCACTCATCGTGGAGGATCGAAGTCGTTTCAGCAGTATCGGCAAGAGCTGGTAAATTTACTGAATAATAAATGTAAATAGTTTATGCTATATGATTTTAAATGTATAATAATTGTATGTAACAATCAACTTCAGGAAGCCGAGACACATGGTCCTGTCAGCTATATGGACGTGTTCACCCTTACGCATGCTGTCGAGCATGTTAATCCAGACGGGACTGTTTCGTATACATGGCAGGACTATAAATCCAGCAAAAGCCATGTAAGCATATTTCATTTTATTCAGTATTAATAATTATTTTAATTGTTAAACTATGATGAAATAAGATATGATATTATTAATTTGTTAATGCAGGAGATGTTTATGGAGCAGCGGTAGAAATTCCTTGCTGATACAGGTCGAGATCAGCTAACGACCGATGAGGAGAACGTTATTTTTTAGTCTGTTATGCATCCAGCAGAGCATGGTCGACGATACGGATTTGGCAATCTAGCGGTAAATAATTTACTTTTTTTTGAAATACTTCAAATATGATATTTTGACCTTTTCAAAACAATAAACTTGGATTTTATTCATTTTTCAATTATTGGAGGCTAGTAGTCAAAGTAGGGGACGACAGAGTAGACCTCGGAGCGATCTAGCAGATATAGAAGAATTGCGGACTAGAGTGTCCCAATTGGAGGAGCAGAACCGCCAACAGGCCATGTAGACCGCACAGTTGTTAGAGTACATGCAGCAGTTTGGTGGTCGCTTCCCTTCCTCGGCTGGCTCTGGATCTGGAGGAGATTGATTCATTGTTTGCTTGTTTGTTCGTTCGTTCGTTTAGGTATGTTTTTTTAGTTTAGAACGATTTGGAAGACGGCGTAGGTAATTGTTGATTTATGTATAATCATGTTTGAAACACTTGGTTCTGTAGTTGTATGAGGATGTGTATGAGAATATTGATGAATTTGTGTATTAACAACATGGTGGAACAATTATTGTTAGGATTAATGTTAATGTTCGAATGGTTATGTATATTTTGTATTTTATTTTGATGTAATTTTATTTATTTGTGTGTTTATTGAATATTTTATAGTTTGGGTTTGGATATTTGGTTGGATTATTGTATGTTGGATTGTGCAGTATTGATATCATAGTGTTTGGAAGAGAAATTTGGTTGGAAGACTATATTTGCAGCGAATTTAAAAAAAACAACAGATTACTGACGGCTTCCGACGGCTCTCGGCGGCCTGTAGCAAACTATTTCCGACGGATTCCGACATCGAAGTCTTGTGCGACAGCTTCCGTCAGAAGCCATCAGAAATACTGCTCCCCGATGCAGTAATTTCCGACGGCTTTTTCCGACGGCGGTCGACGGCTTCCGACGGTTTTCGGCCGTCGGAAAACATGATTCCCCTTGTAGTGATATATATATATAAAAAAAAAACTTTATGAATCTTTATATATTCAAAAGCCTGTATATGTCCAAATTATATATATATACACATTGAATCCTATATATGAAACAACGTATGCTCAATGCCATATATACTTGAAATTCCATGTAGTGAAACTGTATACACATCCAAAGTTGTATATGTGTAATATTCAAAAACTCTCATATTTGAGAAACTTTATATTCAAAAGTTGACATATATTTACATTCAAAATCTATACATCAATAAACCTTTATATATAAATCCTTGTATATTTGAAAACTTTGACATATCTATTCAAAATCTAAAACCACCATGTATTTGAAACTTAAATGTGAAGCTCATATACACATTAAATGAAATAATACATATTCAGAAAAAGATGATATTTATATCGGACATCTATATATCTGAAACCGTATATTTTTGAAAATTTGATATATGCATGATGTTGCATATATTCAAAAACAAATACCATTAATATGCGTATGAATCCACTAATGTGGCTGAAATCCCTTAATGCCACCTGATATGGCTGATAACAACATCATTTGAACCATGCGATATTATTTGATGTTTACGACATCACATGATGCATATAATATCATGATATCACCTGGTATGGCTGACATCACCAGACATGACTAACATCTTTAACACTTACAACATCATCGATGACATGAAACTGACAACATCAATATCACCCATTTCGGCATAAAACTGATGACATCAATATCATCAACTTCGGCATAAAACTGACGACATTAAATCATCAACTTTGGCATAAAACCGATGACATTAATATCATCAACTTCGGCATAAAACCAACTTCGTCATTCTCTAGTATTCCAACACCTGATGCTGCTTATAAATATATGACATCATAGATCTCCTAAACTCATTGTCATCTAAATCCACAAATCCGACATCTTTGGATCTATATATTTGAATCCAATCAGATCTATAAATTCAATTATCACCTAGATCCGAAACTTGGTCCAAATCTGACATCCATCCCAGGTCAAAATCTGTATGAAATTAGATCAAATGAGTACAAATTGATGTCGAATGGATTTTGAATTAAGATGATATTGGATGTGGAGCAAATGAAAAAATATATTGAGCAGTGAAGGGAGGAGAAGAGCGATATTGTTTTCACAGGGATGTCGCAGTGTAAAATAGCAGAGGGATCCCATGATGGGAATTGGAATTTTCATTTGGTCATATCATAAGCAAGTTGGTTAGGTAGAATGAATATTGAATGCGTATAATTTGATGCCAAATGCATGCAAGACGGATATCAGAGCAGGTTGATGTCACATTATAAATGAATTGTCTAATTGGTTCTGTGCATTCAAAACAGTAATCAGTTTTAAATTTGAATTTTTTTTATGAAATTCAAATCTCATGGCATCTTGGTCAATTTTGAAACATGTAGAGGCTCGAGGCTTCCTTCTAGAGCAGCATGTTAAACCGAAACTTGGTTCAATACCCAAAAGATCGTACAATGTGGCATATTCAAAGAAGTTTCAATAATAACCTTTGGTTTCATGATTATTCATAGAATATTCTGAAATACAATTCATAAGTTCAAAAGATAAACTAGGCAAGTCCAAGTAACAATAGACAATATGCTCAATTCATGTCCTTTATTCAATTATGAACATAATTAAAAATGTGCAAATATGTAATTTTCAAATTGTTCAAACCCTTGTTTGCAAGTATCATATATCTTCTTCTTTCATCTTAGCCTTTTTTCCATTAGAATTGTCCTTGAGCTCTCAATAAAGAGAATTTAGAGAAGATCCTAGTTGGAAAATGTGGTAAGAGTGAGAAAGAAGTTAAGGCATCTTTCTTTGAGAAGGTGCATCTCTATTTATAGTGGTTGGAAGGAGGTAGACTTACTTTCATTGACGATGTGAGCTTAGATTGCTATCTATGTGATGACTTCAAAATGAATGGCTTTAAAGCTTTATGAAGGAAAACACACCAATCTTTTTGAATTTGCTCATGTGAAAGATTTTAATCCTCTTTCCTTGTATGGTCCTTGACATTCCCATGGCATTTATGTTGAGTGACATCGATAACATTCAATATTCATGAAATGTGCATCGATTGTTAAAGATTCCTATTATATGTCGGCGACATGCTTCTTAGTGAATTTCCTTGGTTGATAAAGTACGATATCAATAAGATGTGGCATTGGTTATAGGCAGCTTTGAAGAAAAGCGACATTACTTGAAATACGGCATTACTTGAAATGATTAAAGAGTCATGATATTGATGAGATGCAACATTGATAACGCACGGCGTTGAAGAGAGGCGGTATTAATAAGTGACGGTATTGGCTTCATGAGACGTCATTCATTGAAATTTTCGTCATGCTACTATATGACATCATTGTTATTCTAATGGCATGCGACATTGATTGAGTGCGGCATGGAATCAATGCGGCATTGATTGAGTGCAACATTGATTGAGTGTAGCATGAATGACGTACGGTATCATTATAGTTGTAGGATTTTGAAATCTTTTGATTTACTAGTCTTCGACGTTGACTTTTCATGCCGATGAGGAGTTGCATTCCATGCTTCGTTAACGATGTATGATATCCCCTGAGACATGGCATTGCTTGTCGCAGGTTCGACATCAACTATTCTTGCATGAGTGTGAGATGCTTTTAATGATGCAACAATATGATCTTCATTGGTTTGTTATCGTTTGTTGGTAACTGCTTTGTTTTCACAATTGTGATAATTCATATCGCCTTTGGATTTGATATCGTCGACTTCATTTTATCCCCTTTGGAAATTATATGGATAATAGTGCTTTTCCTCATCTATATAGTAATTAATAGTCTCTCAAAATATTTTCTCAAAAACGCTTTTGGTAAATTTTTGCACTAAAAATCATTCATTAAAATAAATATAGTTGTATATTGCTCTACCTTGGTATGCTATGTATAATTGTACTACTCCAGGTTTGACTTAGCAAAAAGGATGTTTGTAAGTCTAAAGAGTCATGATTCGTGAAACGATGGACTTTACAGACAAGAGTACACTTTTCTTTAAGAAATCCCTTTTTCTAATAGGATTTTGAATATTAACCTATTTTCGGAAAGTGACCTATAACGAATGATTGATAATGATCCAAAAGTCTATAAAATCCATTATTATACATAAATCTATGCCTTGAGATAGGGAATCATTTTATCTCGGTTATTTAAACCATCATCTTTCATAGAAAACTAGAAATTTGCTCAACAGAAGACAGAATACTATCCGGTAATAAAAAATCTAGAAATCCATCTAGAATAAGAAAATTAAAAATCCATCTGGCAATAAGAAACCAGAGAACCTTTTGGTATAGAAAATCTGAAATTCATCTGATAACGGAGAATCCCGTCGTAACAAGGAAATCCAGAGTTTCTCATATGTTTACTCATAGTAAACTAGTCTGTATTTCAACCTATAAAGAAACCTAAATTTTATGTTAGCATATGGTGAATTTCAAGTACAAACAACTTAACTTAGAAATTTCGATGAGTAGAGTTGATCTACGGTGGGCAATTTGCCACAAAACTTCATAATTTGACTGGAATTTAAATTTAAAGCTGCGAAACTACTTCTCTTCTCCGATTTTCCATTTCTAGAGCTTTCATGTTATTTTACGAAATAAATATTACCTTAGAAAATTAACATATTAAAAATAGTTTTCTAAATGCATCGACTGTTGAAAAATAAAGTCAAGTACTAACAAAAAGCAATTTAGCAATCTACAACATGATAGCCTAGCGATGGTAGAATAGTTAGACTACTAAAGTTCGAATATTTCCTCTTAAATCAATATCTCATGAAAATTTTGCTCTCAATACAAAAGATATAAGGATTTCAATGTAACGACCTGGTATTTTCAACCATTCGCATCCATTATAAGTGTATAGGTAGACACTCATGTCGGAATTGAATTGCTCAAAATACCGCGTTGTAAATAAAAATTTGGCAAACCTCATAATATACAATAAATAAAAATCACAGATCACAGACACAGAGTAATAATAATGCAGCGGAAGTAAAAGAAATAGTAGTTCATGAAGCTACTATATAAAAATATCAGAGTTACATAAAATACATCAGAAGAAATAAAGTACAAAGGAAGTCTCACTACATAGAAGTCTACTAATACAAGAGCTGAACGGAACAACAGACTGCAAAAGATAAACTTGACAAGTAGATAATCTCCAGCGATTTCAATCTCCAGAAAGTGGAAATCCAAATCTGTGAATACTCAGGCTGACCCGAGCGTAAATAAAAAAATACAAACACTCGAGTCAGGACATACATACTTATATAATGTAAACCAACTCAAGTGAACTGTAGCAAAGATACAAGTAACTTAGAGAATGCTTGGGACCGTCCATCCTCTAAGGATCCGGTAAACTATTTACTATGTAGTATATATGCTATATACAGTAGTGTCTAATCAGTAAAGTATAATCATATAGAAAATAGCGTTAAGGGGATGGTGAACCTTAACGCGGTCGGATCTTTAAAACCAAATCGTAGTGGGCTCGCTATAAGGAGATGACACGGCACGCGAGGCAATGTCAGGGTAGATACACCGTTTGCACTCCCGGACCGGTGGTGACGGCAAGCCAGCAGCTTCCGCCCACCTCGAACAATACCCCCGAATCAAAGTGGCGCCACATATCGAATCACAAAAGTAATAGAATGATTTCCGATGGAGCATGCTCGATGAAAGGGTGCGACCCTTTGTGTAGCCTGGTATAGCTCCTGTTTTAGTCATTTATGCCAACTCACGGGAGTTGGATCTACGTAATATACCTCGAGAACGTCACCACCATCCTACTTCATTCTAGAATCTCCACCGCGTATACAGTTGTTAAAGTGGTTTTCGGTATTGGCCGGCTATAAGACAATATCCGATCCCGGTCTCTTTAACAACCAATCGTTATTATAACCCGTAGTTATAACTTTAAAACAATAATTTATATTTCAAAACAAAATATCATTTCAACCCAAATCTTTATCAAAATAAGGATTAAATCATTTCCAAAATATCATATCTTTCAGATCTTCTTTTCAAATCATTTTAATATCAAAATATCATATCTTTCAAAAACCACATTTCAAATCATTTTAATATATCAAAATATCATATCTTTTCGAAAATCACATTTCAAATCATTTTAATATATCAAAATATCATATCATTTCGAAACCACATTTCAAATCATTATTCATTTTATTCAATTTAAAATACCATTTCAATTCATATTTCAAAACAGTTTATATTCCAAAAAAATCATTTTTAATCATTGAAATGAAGTTATTATGTTTAATAATTAAATTATTAAATTTCCAAAATTTTCAACTTCCAAAGTTCATTTATTCACTTAAGTTTATCAAAACAGTGAAAATTCACTTTTCGTGGCATTTAGAAAACGCTACGGAAAGATACATTCAAAACAGTTCAATTTAACAAAAGACAACATTTTAAAATGTTGTAATAGGGTTTACTTAAATTTCAAATAAACTTAGTTAAATTCAAAAATTATAGCACTTACAAAAATTGCTATAATAGCTTTTAATTCAATTTAGCTTTTTAGTTCATTATCATCAACTACAGCATTTACAAATGCCGTAATATTATTTACATTGTAATTAATAGCAATTCAAAAATGCAGTCAATTAACTTCAAATATTCAATATATTTTCTCAACCAATTATATTTTTTATTTAAAACATTTTTAACTCATAAAATCATACATTTTCACATTTATAAACATCATTTAATTTTTCTCAAGTTCATGATTTTATAAAGTTAAATTTCCATTCAAAAATTAAGATTTAATAATAATTCACTTATTAAATTGCAATGTTCAATTTTAAATCCATTACATTAAATTTAAACTTAACACTTAAGTTCAAATTCTCAAATATAACTTAGTTTTATTTTTATTTACTTAACTAAAAGTTCACTTTTAAGTCAATTTCATAAATTTCCACTTTAGTTATATTTTAAAATTTCAACTTGAATATTCATTCATTTCACATTTCAACTTTATTAAAAATCATTAATATGATATAAATCACTTTGAATTCATTTAAATTCAAATTATCATAAATTAACCAAAATTTCATATTCAATTTAATTTCCAATTATAGTTAAATCAAATTTTCCAAAATAACTTACGTTCAAAATTTTCTAACTTTTCATTAATTCATTTTACTTACAATTATTCAGAAAATCAATAATATTTTACAAAAATCCTTTTTAATTAGATTTAAATCAAAATGTTTTAATATTTACATTTCTAAAATAATTTTAAAAATTTTAGAAAAACATATATTAACTACGGGTCTGTATATAATTTTCTACACTAGGAAAAGTGATACGGGTAATATATCATTTCAACCCATAATTTACAAACAAAATCCGGGTTTTATCATTTCAAACCCGCAGTCCCAAGTAAATGAAATAAATTAAAAATCATTCAGGCCTATCATTTCTGCCCATAACAATTTTCCCTTATTCTAAAGTCCGTTCGGGTATGTATCATTTCAACCCATAGTGATTTCTAATTTACAGGGAACTTGCAGTGTGATAAACATATATAAATGAACAGTAACAACATATATATATGATGACAGATGATACGACATGAAATTTAACAGGTTTAACATCATATATAAAAAAATCACATGGCAGTTATAACATCATATTTAATTCTACACATTCAGTTGTTGTTGTTTCACAACTGCATAAGTATAAATGTCGTCTGAGCTTTACTCACCTTTTATGGCTGAAGATTGCAATACAAATGGCACAACGGATTCCAAAAGGCAATAGCACGATTTTTGATTTGAGTGGAGAGCAAATCCAAGCTATAGAACTTGTGTTATAACCCAAAACAAACAAAATAAAATTATAATTCAATATAACATTGAATAGGAATAACTTTGAATTGAAAAACAATATGAATACACAACTTTTTTGCCTTGCTTTCTACACTTGCTAGCACGGCTTAGGGAATGTTTTGGCTCAGGTTTGGACATACTTTGGTTCAGGTTTGGGTCCTATAAGGCATGGCTACAAGGTATTGAAGTGGTGGAGGAGTTACTACGCATGAATATGAAGAGGTTTATGCAAAATAGTGGTTTTTGGTTCATTTTGGACTTGGCTACATGGATCTATGGCTCTGCTATGGCATGTTTCAGATCTGGACAGAGGATGAAGGTGATGGTTAGGGGTGTGTCAAGGTGGTGGTGGAGCAATAGTAGGTGGCCAAGGTCATCTAAGGTGATGGTGATGAAGACTAGGTGGCTAGACATGCTTTTTAAGGAGTTTTAACATAGTTTTTGTGGATTTTACATCATGGGATGGTCATGGCACTTGCAGGTCAGAGGAGGAAGGGTTTTGGTCTTGTATGATGTGGTGAATGAAGTGGTGGTGGTCGGTGGAGGAGATGGTGGAGGTGTTAGGCCAAACAAAGCAAGAGAAGCAAGGCAAAAATCAAGCAAAACAATAGAAAAAGGAAGAAGAAAAGAGAGAAGAGAGGAGGCCATTGCTTATTTTTCTTTGCTCAGATATGAAATGGATGTGTATTATTGATGGAATGAGAAACTTTCACGTGAATAAGCAAAAGAAAAGGAACGGCTACAATAAATTGATGCATTGATTGAAAAAGAAACGGTAAAAGAAACGGTGAAACGACTTTACGTTTCTTAGCTTTTAAAACCTTCCATACTTCCTTTTCTTTTAAATCAAGTAAAACAAAATAACTTCAACAAGTACATCTAAAACCGAAAAAAAGTGAAAAAAAATAAAAATATATAATTAAATTTAAAGAAAATATAAAAAGAATTAAGGAAATTGCTTAAAAATTGAAAACAGGGTTCAAAAATTACAATTAAAACATCGTTTGCTTTGGAAAAATATCTACTTCATTTTAAAAATATTCTAAAGCAAAATATTGAAATAAAATAAATTATTTATCATTTCTAAAATAAAATAATTAATTAATTTTAATTAAATAGAATTTAAATTAAGAAAATGGCTTAAAATTGCGAAGTAGACTTTAAAATTAGAAATAAATTCAATGCACTTTGGAAAAAATTTATATACTTGAAAAATATTTATAAATAAATATAAGTACACAAAATAGAAATAAATTCATAAAATAAAATATATAAAATTAAATTTAAATAAAATTTTGATGAAGAAAATAGCAAAAAATAAGAAAACGGCCTAAAAAAAAGAAATCAACACGGTAAACTTTGGAAAAATTCTAACATCACTAAAAAAATGTTTTTAAAATAGAATATATATCTAATATGTCATATAACACATATTAGAACATGATTTGATAATTAAAAATATAATTTATAAAATTTAACATAAAGAAAATTGTTAAATAATTCAATGTACACACAATATTGAAAACAGTATAACTTTCACAATTTAAATCCGTTTTCAACGAGACAAAAAGCAGTGTTCCTAAAATTTTATGTACTTACAAAATAAAAGAAAAAATTTAAATTTTCAAACTTTTAAAATTTTAAAATAAAAGTCAAAGTTTGACTATTTTGACCAAAAATTCACTTTTTGGAAAATATTCTTTTTAGTCATGCTTTGGAATGATAATTCATATCAAAACTAAAGTTTATCATTCAAAATAAATAAAATAAGTTTTTAAATCAAAAAATCAATTAAAATAATTAAAATATACAAAAAAAATCACAAAGTACAGGGTTGTTACATTCAATCTCTAAAATCAATTGCAGTAGAGAATTGGGATAAATTTATAGTTAGAAAATATTATCCGTGCACCAGAATGCCCCCACATCGCTTGAAGAAGTGCTTTAGCTTATACGATTACCGTTTTTAAACTGTTGACATTCGAAAATTCAGTGTACCACTTTCCTATTTTAATAATTATACATATCTGCGACTGTTTAAGTAAACAGTAGGAAGCATGTGATATAAAGTAAAATAGGCGTGCACTTTAAACAAGAAATATTTATACGTGTCTATCTAGCATGCTTATGGACCTATAGTGTATCTTATTACTATTATTATATTATTACTTTTTAAAATAAAAATATACATCCACGTTCTTTACCGCGCTGTTACTTTTAATATACACCATATTTAGTCATACAACACCTCAATGCCTTAAATCTTGACACTCTTCTTCCAGTATCTGATGATATATTACGAAACCTTACATTTTTATATGAAATTTAACTTATAAGAACCTTAAACATGTTTGAAACTGTATACATTCAAAATCCATAAATTTGTAATATATGTATACACACACAAGACCTTTATATATTTTGAATCTTATAGATATGAAACTACATGTCTTCGAAAACTTGATATATGTACGAAACTATATATATTCAAAAACTGATATATATTTTCGAAACCAAATGCATATTCAACACTATATATTCATTGAAAATTCATCTATATAGGAATATTTATATTTGGAAGTTGATATATATATATATATATATATATATATATATATATATATTTGAAACTTGGTAAAAGGCTTTATTACTTCAAATCAAAACTAAGGTCGGCCCGACCCATACAAACGTTTTATAATTATACAATAATACATATCAATTCCCAGCAGTAAGTAAAATTAAAATAAACTTCTTCTTCTTTCTCAGTTCTTCACGGAGGGAACCATGTCTGCAGCGTCGTCAGCTGAATCTCGTTATTACGTGGTTCTAATCCCAGCTTCTGCAATGCCTCTAGTTCAACAATTGATAGATCTATAAGTTTGCCCACTCTTTTCATGATTATTTTGACATCTCGTTTAATCATTTCACTGATAAGTTGTTCGTTCTTGCAATTGTTGTGGAATATTCTCCTGTTTCTTTCTCTCCAAATGTTCCAAACTGTGGTAGTCAGCAGAATGGAAGCCATTTTCCCCATCAAGCTTTTGGGTTTCCATTTTCTAGTCAGGTAACTCGCTATGTCTCCAAGTTTCTGATCTTGTAGATTGCAGTTCAAAATTGATTTTTGGTTTTCCCATATTTTCCTGGTAAATGTACATGAGAAGAATACATGTTCATGATTTTATTCTTGCTGTTGACAGAAAACACAAATAGAGTTTTGAATTACTCCCCACTTTTTTAATCTGTCTCTTGGTGGGAGTCTGCTTAGGAGTGCTTTGTAAGTAGTTTGCGACATTTTTGGAACACTAGCTCTACTCCACACAATTTGTTCCCAATCTAGTTCCACACTTCTTTCCCTTAGCTCTTCCCAAGCCGTGCTTAAAGTGAAGTCTTTATTATTAGGTTTCCACACCCAGGAGTCTGATATGTTACCATTAAGGGGTACTTTCATGATTTCCTGTTTGATTTGGGTGGCTGGTGAGTTTGGTGGAATGCACCATGTATTTCCTTGTATTATTTTCCCCAACTTGAAGTCTCTTCCTCCATACGTGTTGAAGTTGTCCCAGCCCAGTTTATTAATGATACACTCATTATTCAACCAGGGGTCAAACCAGAAACTTGTGCCTTCTCCATTTGCAATTTTCCTGTGTACTAGTTTTTTAAGATCACATCTAGCTCTGAGAATTCTCTTCCATGTACCTGAAGCATTTGTGTCTTCTTTCTGAGTCCAGAAATTTTCTTTTAAATATCTCCCCCTCATCCATTCTGCCCATAACCCTTTTCTTTTAAGAATTTTCCAAGCTAGTTTAGTGGTATATGCTTTTTGTAAGTCCCTAATATTTTTAAGATCTACTCCTCCTTCTTTCTTCGGTTTGCATAGAGTTTGATATGATATTTTGTGAAATCCTCCTTTCCAAATAAAGTTTGCACAAACATTTTCAATTTTATTAATGGAAGCAATAGGAATTTGAAATGTTTGAATCCAAAATCTGACCATAGAGGTAATAACAGTGTGTACCAGCTCAATTCTACCAGCAAATGATAGAATTTTTAAACTCCAACTTTGAAGCTTTTTTCGAATTTTTGTAACAAGAACTCCACACTCACTGTCTGTAATCACATTAGTAGATAATGGCACCCCAAGGTATTTGACAGGTAAGATACTTTCTTCATATCCTAGGAGGGAGCAATATTGTTCCTTGTTAGTGCACTGCTCATTAAAATAGCATTTTGTTTTCTGTTCATTCACTTTCAGTCCTGCAAAACATTCAAGATTTTGGAATATTTCCTTCATCCCCCTGATTGCATCTGTTGAGGCTTTATAACATACAATCAGATCATCTGCATATAGCAGGTGTGTTATTTGTGGCTTGACTTTATACACTGGTTCAATAATGTTGTTATGAGTGTAGATTTCCATTTGTAAGGAGAAATACTCCATGGCAGCAGCAAATAGATATGGGGATAGGGGGTCTCCTTGTCTCAATCCTCTATTGCTTTTGATGAAACCTCTTGGTGTTCCATTTATTAATATAGAGTATGTTGGAGTGCATATACATTCTTCAATAAGCCTCAGAATTTTTTCAGGAAATCCCATCTTTTTTAACATGTGAATGATAAATCTTCTATTAATTTTGTCATATGCTTTTTGAAGATCTACCTTTAAACAAATTTTTCCTGCACCCTTTCTTTTAAAGTTTCTTACTAGTTCATGAGCCAGTAGAGAATTTTCAGTGATGTTTCTGCCTTTGATGAATGCACTCTGACATTCACTAATGCATGCATTTAGAATAGGTTTAATTCTTTCACAAATGATTTTGCTCAAGATTTTGTAAGATACATTGCAACATGAGATAGGTCTGTAATCTTGTATCTGAGATGGACTTTCTTTTTTTGGTATTAGGCAGATAAATGTATGGTTCATTTCTTTTATGATTTTTCCAAAGTTTAGTGCTTCTTGGTATGCTAACCTCAGTTTTTCTTTTAGATCTTTCCAGTGGGTTATGTAGAAATGAGATCCCAACCCATCTGGCCCTGGGGAGGCATCATGATGAATGGATTTCACAGCCTTTTCAATTTCCCCAATTTCAATATCTCTGGACAGCATGTTTCTCCCACTTTCCGTCACCAAGCACCTAGGTTTAATGTCAGGTAATTCTTGAGAGTAATTGTCATTAAATAGCTCAGTGAAATATTTTATAGCTTCTCTTTCAAAAGTCACCAGATTGATTTGCATATCTCCTTGTTCATCTATAATATTGTTTATATTATTAAAATTCTCTCTGATGGACATTTTGGTGTAGAAAAATTTTGAGCACTCATCACCCTCTGTTAACCACTTTTCTTTTGCCTTTTGTTTTAGATCCAGAGCTTGAATTTGCAGAGCTGTTTTGAGTTCTTGTTGTACTTCAAAGAAATCCCTGTTTAAATTATCATTGTATGGGTCTATATCCAATTTACATTGGATATTTCTTAGGGTTTCTTGAAGGTGGTCAACTATATTGTTTTGCTTTGTTCTACATTTATTCCACTCTTTAATTCTCAGCTTAATGTGTTTAAGAATCATAGTGAGAATAAAAGAATTATTACCCTCAAAAATATCAAGTTTTGAAAAATCAGCTGCTTTGAAGTAATCTTTACACAAAGGCCAGTAATTGGCAAATCTAAAAGGTTTACCTTTTTCTGTTTTAAGTTGAATCAGTTCAACTAGCAGGGGAGAATGATCACTTGTAGAGCAAGGCAGAATATTAACTTTCATTGATGGAAACATGTTGATTGCATCAGAATTAGCTAAAACTCTACCTAGTTTGCATGCTATCTTTCTAACCTCTCCACTTCTCCATGTATATTTCAGTCCAGTGTGGGCTACTTCAGTTAATCCTGCTGCGACTACACAATCATTAAATTCTTCTAGCTGGGAGGCTTTTAATGTGAGACCACCAACTTTATCTTCTGCATTTAGCATTGCATTATAATCTCCCATAGTTAACCATGGACCATTTATTTGTTTAGCCAGGGTTTTCAATTGATTCCATAGACTTACACGTTTTGGAGCAAGGTTATTTGCATAAATGAAAGAGATATTAATTTTTAAACCTCCCTTATTGGTAGCTTTTATTGTGATATGTTGATCATCTTTGCTTATCATGCTACATGACCAGTAATCATTACACCAAACAATTAAAATTCTTCCTTTACTAGTATTGGAATTATTATGATATAAACTCCAACTAGCACCCAGAATAGAATGGAAATAATCTATACTATCATTATTCATTTTATTTTCAATCAAACCAATCAATGATGGCTTGTATTTATTTCTTAAATTAAAGAGGTCTAATTGTCTCTCATCACTATTAAGACCTCTAACATTCCAGCAAATTATTGTCATTGGGAGGATGGTGCTTTTTTACTCCTCAAGTTTCTAGGAGCAATACTCTTTGGACCATGCTTACTGGCTTTCTTATTGAACTGTTCTATGTATTCCTGATTTGGTTTAGTGTAAGTACTTGTTTTTAGATCATCATTTATCTCCTCATCACTTGAACCCAAATTTATGTTCATTTTATTAATATCTTCAATTGTTTCAGGTTCCTCTTCAATCTGGTATGGGTCTTCAAACTCCTGTTCCTGTTCTCTCATCTGCACTGAGTTATTCTCATGCACCATCTGCTGCTTCTGGATTACCTTTTCCGCATTTAGGAGACCAGGGGTTGTTCGACTATCAACAATATTTTGATGTATTAAATCAGTGAAATTACTGACACTGCTTTGTATATTTTGGGCCGGTGATACATTATCCGTATTCTCCTCTAGTGTTTTTTGTGGTTTTTGTAGTGGTTCAGGAGACCTTTCTTTTTGAATGTGACGTAAATTATTAGTTCTTGTTTCTGTATTTTCCTTTTGTTCTCCTTGCTGTTCAACATTGTATAGTTATATATATATATATATATATATATATATATATATATATATATATTTGAAACTTACATACACTCAAAACAATATATATAGTTGAAGCGATATACACTTGAAACCGATGTTTTGAGAACCGAACCTCAACTTGAACCGTGGCGTCCCAAGGTTCAAGGTTCTGAAGGTCGAACCGGTTGGACCGTCGGAATCATGCATTTTTATTTTTTCAACGCTTTGTACATTTAAAATGTAAATTATAGACTAAATTGCTTAATGTATAACATAAATACACTTTGCACATTTAAAATGTAAATTATAGACTGGGTTGCTTAATGTTTAATATTAACTCATGTCAGAAAAAGAATAACATATCATTTCTACATGCACAACCTATCTCATATATACAAACCACAACATAAGTTAATATACTTGAATTTGCAGTAGATATAAAGTTTATTTGTAACTTAAAAATTAGTCGCAACAGACTTTATGTTTAAGAAAATTTTATTAACAAAAGTCAATTTGCGTATATGAGTCAAAATTATGCTTGAAATATGCAACCATCAAAACTTACAAGTTTGGACAAGCTACATCATATAGAAAAAAAATGAAAAAGCATATTTCTATTGTCCCACATCGGTTGGAAAATGAGAAGTTACTCATTTCTCATGTATAAAAAGTCGCCATTCATTTCAAAATACATACCAGGCTTCTATTATTAGTCGGGCTTTCATACAAATACTTTTTGAAAACCAAGCGTTTATGCTGGAAAAAAATACTAAACAAAATGTTTTAATTTTCAACCAAATAAAATCGATTTTAATATATTTGGACCGCGATTCAATATGGTTCTAATGGTTTAGTGTAAACTGAGGTTGAATAGGATTCCGGACCGGATTGGTTCACGGTTTACGGTTTACATGGTTCAACTGCCGGTCCGGTCTGGTTTTCAAAACACTTCTTGAAACCATATAAAACTATATATATTCGAAACAGGGTGATATATATAGTTTTGAAACTTTCTGATACAAACTTGATATATATATAAATATATATTCAAATTTTTATGCTTACGTAATCTCTCTGTGTGTATGAAGCCTTTGTATATTCAAAATCATACACTTTCGAAACCAAAACTTATATATTTGAAGCCCATATTTATTCAAGACTTATACATTCAAAAACTCAATATATTTGAAACCATTACGTTTGTATTTAAAATTTTAATATATATGAAACTAACATATATTCGAAACTGGCATATATTCAAAACTGCAAATTTTCGAAACCTATATGTATGAAACATTATACTTGAAACTGTACATTTTTGGAACCCATATACATTCGAAATATATATATATATATATATATATATATATATATATTAAACATTATATGTATTTGAAACTAATGTATATTTGAAATATATATATATATATATATATATATATATATGAAAATTATTGCATATGAAACTTATATATATTTGAAAGCCGATATATGTGAATCTATGTATACTCAAAGACTTAAAACTCATATATATATATATATATATGAAACCACGTATATATGAAAATTTATATATTTGAAACTGATATATATTTACTATATATATAACCTTATAAACTTTGATCAATATATATATTCGAAACCATGTATATATGAAGCCATATATATTTGAAACTTGATAGTATATACCTTTGAAACCTTTATGTAGCCAAAAACTGATATATACAAAACTTAATATGCATAAGGAACTTTATATACCCGAAAGCTGATATATATGAAACTTATTTATATGTGTATGTATATGTATATATTCAAAATATCACATATATTTGAAACAACTATATATATGAAATTGTATTTATTCAAAGCCTATTCGTTCGATAACTATATATATATATATATATATATATATATATATATATATATATATATATATATATATATATATATATATATATTCGAAACCCAAAAATATGTTTGAAACTTTAATGTATATGAAATTATTGATATAGCCGAAACCTGAACGTTCGAAATCTTAGACATGGTCGACGTTACCCAATGCATTAAAAACCTCTAATATGGCCGACCTCACCTACTACAGGCCCGAAAATCTTATAAGCTTGGTGCTGTTAATTGCATCTGCCATTATATAAATTCAAGAGAGCGATTTATTAAGGCCGAAATGAAGAGGTGGATTATAAGGTGATTGACTTTTTATTTTTTAAAAATAAAGGAGGAGAGAGAAGGTAGAAAAACAAAACACAGGAGAAGAGATGCCAGGAAATCAATCGTTCATGAAGGAAAATAGAAAGATGGCGGAATATAAAAGTAGATCACATGCTCTTATAGTGCAAAAGATGATTCATGCCATAAATAAATGGATGAGTCTGCTAATTGTTGAGCTTTGAATGACATGTTGAGATGTTGGACGTAAAGATTTAATAAGTTGTTGAATGAGAAGCAGGTTGGCAGATGTTAAATGTTGAATGAGCTGCACATTAATGAGAGCTTGTTCATCTTCTACAAATATTAAAATCATTAGTGATAAGTTTCTAGATTTAAAAACTTAATAAGCATTGGATTTTAAAAATTCTACAAAACATCAATTCAAACTTTTAGGGTAATTTGGTCATTTTTCCAAACATTCGGAGGTTCGAATTCTCCTTCTAGCATCAAAATGTTAACCAAAAATTAGTTCAACACCCAAGACTTTATACAAGGATGCATATTGGAAGAAATTTCGGGTTATACCCCTTGCTTTTGAATTATTTATGAAATCATTTGAAATTTAAATCACGTGCCTAAGAGTAAAATAAGCAAGTAAAAATATGCTATAGATCTTGATTTATTGTCGCTAGATTCAATAAGCAATGTGCACAAGTCATATCATTTGTTCAATAGTAAAGCATGTTACAAAACAAGTCGAATATGCAAATTTCTAATTGTCTAAATCCTTTTATGCATATTTTCATGTCATCTTCTATGTCCTTGGCCATTTGCCATTAAAACGGGCCTCAAGCTTTTTAGAAAGTTCCAGTCCAAAAAGTGATTTATGCTAAGAGAGGAAAAAAGGTTAGGGGACCTTTTTCATGAGGGGTACATCTCTATTTATAATGGCTTAGAGGTGGTAAAGCTTCCTTCCACTGATTGATGTGAGTTGGCATGGATTGATGACTTGGCAAGATGGATAGCTTTGATGGTGCCACTTGTCATGATCTCCTTAAGTTTGGATGTTTCACATGGATCACTATCTTGGTGATGTTAAGGTGGGTGTGGTGGAATGTGATTGCCTTTGAAGCTTAACTAGAGAAAATATACTAAATCCCTATGATTCAATTGATTTTACTCTTCTTTTAGTAAACTTGAAATCTTCTAGGTGCTTGTAGTTTCCAACTCCTTAAATATCAAACATCCCACATCTTAGAAATTCGTCACCCTTAATTTTCGACATTATTCATTACGCTGATAATATGTGGCATCCTATTGTTGATATGCGGCAACCTATTGTTGATATGCAGCAATTGACCACATATTGATGATTCAGGACATCTCTGTCTTATTTGACATCCTCATCACTGCAAGGATGACTTTTGTTACCACTAATTCTCACTTCAACCTTGTCGAAACCAAAATGAATAGAAGAAAAAAAGGAACAAGAGATGACAGAACCAATAAAGCATTTCGAAGGAGTCGAAGGAATGCTACAGCCAAAATCCAGATATGTTACAAGCTTTCAAAGGAGTCAAAGTGGTCGAAAGCTCCCTTTCACTTCAATGTCTTCATTTCAAAACAAATGTTTTCGCCTACATGAAGACGTTTCGAATAAGTGGAGGAATACCTTTCAAAGGCAGCAGATAATAACCCCTTACATGTTCGCCAAACCTTTCGAAACTAAAGGTTTTTCCTTCATTCAAACTACTCAAAAAGATGTCTTGATCAGAACAACCCTTTTGAAAGCATAATCAAGCCTTTCAAATCGGTCAACGCCTTTAACAATCAGGAAAGGCTCCGCATCAATTCACAAGCATGTATTCGGAAGTTACCTTCGATGTCGAAACCCTCAACATTTCAACACCTTCGAAAACCCAGAGATCTACCTGTCGACAGAGTCGAAAGCTTATACCTCTTCTTATTTGCAACAACAAAGAAACATAAGGAGAAAAAAGCACATCTACCCCTTTTGATGAAGATGAAGCATTCAAACCCATTCGAATGCAATGTAGAGGGATGTGCAACTGTCAATGGAGACGAAAGGTCTATGAAGCTACCTTTCGACCAGGTTAAAAGCACCGAGTCGAAAGGTGTCAACCCGCACGTATAAATAAGACTATAAGGGTCTGGTTTATAGGATTCGAATTCATTCACTCTTCTCTTATATTTTCTTGAATTTATAGATTTGTAAACCTAATACTAAAATTAGATTAGGGATTTGACCGGATTATACAATTTGAGTTTAAGAAAAGCAAGATTATATTACTTTTGAATGTGCAGCTTGTTTGAAACTCTGATTGGATTTTGTTTTGATCTGCTTTTGTCGACTTGGTCAAAAGGCTATCTTCTAAAGGAGTCGAAACCCTTAACTCATCCAATTTCTTTTAAGTCTTATACCTAATCTCAAGATATTTGAAGGTCACCATTCAAGAGTCGAAACCTTAAACTTAGCCTTTTTTTTTTGATTTATAGAGCGAAACCCAAGCCATCAAAGTGACTAGCTTTCGACAAAGTCGAAACCCATCCAATCAAACTATATCCTTGAACTTTTAGAGTCAACCTTTAAGTCATTGTAGTTGCTTTGAAAGGGAGGTTTCGATAGGGTTCTAAATTAGTTCACCTACTTCGAAAGGTGTTGTAAAGAGGATTAAAGTGTTTCGACTGAGCCGATAGGTTATATCTAAGAAATTCCAACCACTTCAACCCACTCGAAAGGCAGGACTCGAGGAATTTGAAAGGTGCAGGCCATACCTATCTAATCAAAAGGTGGATTAACAAGAATAACTATATCTAGAGTTCTACTTTGGCGTGTTAACAAGTTTTCTTGTTAACATTTTGGCGCTAGAAGGAGAGCTTGAATCTCCGACCTAGTTAAAATTCCAATTTCACTTTCCTCTAACCTAATCCTATTCCAAACCTAACAACATTAGAATTTTCCATCTTCTTGTTAAACAAGATCAAAAGGTCCGAAGAAGGGTCCTCAGAACCACATTTAGTTGGATTCTCCTCAAGAACAGCTAATGATTCCAAACTACATGAAGAGAAAATGCTAAGATTAGAAGCTCTAAGGATTATGAAGAAGAAAAAAGCAGAATCATATGACCCAGAAAAATGGAGTTTAAACCGTTTCCATATTGGTCCCACGCCTATCTTTCCCTTGGGGAAAACAAAGGATACAAGTGATAATTTGTTCAACCAAATGAGGAAAATAATTCAATTCTGCACCAAATGCACAATCTATGAAGAAGGAATGATGTCCGATTACAACGCCTTTGCACATAAAAGGCATCAAGCAACAAGTGGGACATTGCCAACACACTAACTTCAAAGGGTTTTAAAAAGAAAACCAGTTGTCAAAGGTGGAACTCTAGAACCAAGTAATAAACGACCTAGAAACCATCCTCAAGAAAAAAGCTTCAAATCGAGACTTTCTAAAGAATGCAACTTACAACATCTATAGAGAACATCTACTTGCTAACCAAGGATGAACTCAATTATTGGCTAACCTAGAAGAAAAGGCCTAAATATAAAAGAAACTTGGGAGGATTATATTGCCACTACCATATGATGAATGGTCATGAAACAAATCAATGCCCGTTCATGAAACAAATCAATGCAGAGCATTTGAAGGAACGATAATAAACTTTTTCAAACAAGGCAACATTAATGGGTTTGTAAAGAGATCCTAAATGAAGTCAATAAAGAACTACTTTGCTAAAGAGAATCTAATACTCCTTGCACTAAGACATTACCTTAAACGACCAAAGCCTTTGTCCATGCCAAGTTGGCCAGATCAGAGTGCCTCTTGGAGAGAGGTTAGAGTAAGCCTTTATTGATGCCACGTTATGGCTAGAATAAAGCATCGACAAGTCCTTGGCTGTGCCATGCTATGGCCAAGTCAAGGCGCCTCATGGAGGGAGGTTAGAGTAAGCCTTTATCCATGCCACGCTATGGCCAGGGTAAAGCATCGATAAGCTTTTGGCCACGTCATGCTATGGCCAGTTCAAGGCACCTCCTGGAGGGAGGTTGGGTAAGTCCTTAGATCCTTCTTGTGGATAAGCTAACCAAATGCACTAGACAATAATGGACTAAGATGTTCAAGCCCGAGAAGCGGAATATCAAATGATGGGCTAAGACGTCCAAGTTTGAGAAGCAACTAATCAAATAGTAACTACATACAAGGTTTAAAGGGTTAACACATGTCGAAAGAGGCAAGACCCAAGGAGTAGAATAGAACAGAAGGCTTAAATAAGAATCTGTAGCCTCCAACTAATCATAAAAGAAGAATTTCTAAACTTCACTTATTAATACCTGAATCTGGGTTTCGGGTCATTCATTATTGAGTTTGGGAGTTCACTTATTAATACCTGGATCTGGATTTTGGTTCTTTTAGTTTACGGCCTTCGTCATACCTGAATCTGGGTTACGGAGCTATAGCCATTAATGACTAAACTTCACTCATTAATGCCTAAATCTGAGCTAAAGATCTCTATTAAGAAGATCATTATTATGGACATCGTGTTATCACCCACAAATACCCGAATCTGGATTTCGGATCTTCTAAATTTTAAATTTCATTCATTAATGCCTGAATTTGGGTCTGGACTTCTATTACACAATCATTATCGATTTTCTATTGGTTATCTCTAAAAGTTAAATTTATAAACATCTAATTGATTTTTGGTTTTCCACCATTAGAATTTTGATGATCTCGCAATATAATTGAAGATGAATTTTTAGTTGTCTCTTGTCCTTACCAAAGATGGGTTTCAAGATATTTAATCATATTCAATTATGGGATTACTTTTCATATGTTAATGTGACGATTTGTTAGTTTCTGCAAGTGATATGGATAGACTTCTATATAGATTTCAAGCTAATGAGAAGAAATATTGTTTACTTCGTGCTTTTCAGGGAAAGAAAAGCAGTAAAAAGGATTGGAAGATCCAGCAAATACAAGAATCATGGTACAAGTATCAAAGAGCTAATTCAAAAACAACATTACAAGAAAGGATTACAAACTAGGTGATTACAAAATTTTCATAATTTACATAATTTATGAAATTATTTACAAGTGTATAGAACTAATATATACATTTCATAAATATAAATTGTTTATGAATCTTGAACGGCCTTAATTAGATTCTCGACAAAGGATCCACAATGTGATGAATTGCAATACGAAGAACCTCTTTAAGCTTCTTCTCTTTTTTCCTCATCTTGTCTTCATCATCAATAGACTCAATGTTGGTCTTTAAAGCATGATTAAAAGCTTTGTTTGCACCTTTGAGAGCTTTATTTTTTGTTTTCAAATCAGTGACACGCTTTTGACGAAGATACTTCTCGTGTTCAGGTTTTTGAATCTTAGCAGCATATTCATTTGTACTGCGAGTATCTCATTTTCTATTGTGCATTGAAATACTTAATCATCTCAAACTTGACTTTCCTACACCATTCTCCTACTACCTTTTCATCTAAACCAGGGGAGGATTAGTCATAGTAGGGAACTTTTGGATGGAAAGGGAAGTAGACCTCGTTAATTTTGTAATAGATGGAATAATGGAAGAAGCCAGTGAGTTGATGTTTGAAATATTATTTCCCATAATGAATTCAAGCGATGCACACCAAGCTTAACTATCTTTCAACTTAATTTTCAAATCACTTACTTGTTGGAGAAGTTTCGACATCTTGTGGTCAAAGTTAATTGAAGGATTTGACTTTATTTGGCGCTTCAATATGGAGATTGCTTCATTCTTACTTTTAACATCCACCTCAAGATTGACAATCTAATCATTGAGGTTTCTAATGATTGTCTTTTGAAGCAAATGTCTTCTGTACCATTCAAGAGTTGCGGTATTATTTAAAAGCGAGAAGAGAAAGCATCATTAGCGAGTTTTCTCTTTTCAATGTCTATTAACAACCAATCTTTGATGCTGATAAAACGAGATGGAGAATCTAAAAAAATGGCATGATAGATAACTGTAACTCCTATTTAAACAAAAAGAAAAAAGTGAAGTTGAGACTAGAATAATCAATCTCTTTATTACACCAATAAAGGGTTACAACTCAAGTAAAAATGAAATGAAAAGGTACAATTAAAATTTGTTTCTTATCTAAAGTTAGGAAACTACATTTCAAACTTTAAGGAATTAGCAGAAAGAATAAATGTTGAGTAAAAAGGAACATTAAGTCCTTCCAGGGCTATAACTGGAGGATATTTGTTATCCCCGGCAGGAGGACTATTACAACCACATATTAATTTGGTATGATATGTCCATATTTCCTTAAGTAGCTTTTCTTTTTCTTCACCAAGAAAATCGATACGAAGACGAGGATGTTCCATGTAAAGTTTTTGCAAATCTCTAAGAAAGCAATATCGACTAATTTTGAAGATTTCAAAACTGTACCTTTTCTAGATAATCTCTTCTTAGAATAACATACCTGCTTAGATAATCTCTAGAGACAAAGTTACCTGACGGACGTTCGTTCGGTGATAACGTAATAAAATACAGCTAAGTATAAAAGAAAACTAAAGCAAAAGTTTACAAATCAATAGTATTATATAATTACAAATGTTCATCTGGTATTTACAAAATCGATTTTGTAAATAACTTTGCAAAAAATTTGACCTTATAATATTTAAGTTTTTCCAAAGGCGACTCTTCAGGAATCGGCCTAACCTACGATGAGTTCCAACATGCTCCAAGATGCAGATTAGATCCAAATTTATCTAAATATCTCTTATGCAAAATCCTAAGTAGACCCCTACTAAAATCGCCTAAGCACGAGAAATCTACAGTTAGTGTCTACAATAGGCTTTGTATAAAAAGTCTATCGGAATGTTCCTCTCTTCAATCAACATCAAAATAGAGCATAATCAACTCTCGATTCTCTTTTAAAAGGCCATCATATCGAAGGTACGCTCTCCTTAGTCGTGGGGCAGCTTCTTGATTTTTGAAAGACACTAACACTTCCACACTTCTGTTAAGTCTATGATACTTATCAGAGAGAATATTGTATTCTTCCAATTGTTTATCTAACTCTCTATACTGGCTATTTATTTCCACTTGTTTTCTTTCAAACTTGGTTTTATAAGGGTGAATAGGTTTCCTCCTTATCCAAAATAAAGGATTTAAACCATTATTATCTTGGAAGTAAAAGTCGTTTAAAAAAAGAATCCCATATCTGAGAAATGGGAATTGATTCTCAAGGGACCAACTTCTTCTTTCTTGGTTCTTCTACGTTAATGTTAACAGGCACCTCTTGAAGGTCAGAAGCACAGGGGATTCACGTGGGCTAGTTTCATGAATATATGAATCGGGATTGACCGTTTCTGAAGCCCTGGAGTTGTCATCATCATCTTTTTCAGGGGAATCAGAGTGACCACCACTGTCGCCACCTAAACCCTGACCTCCATCTGCATTATCATCATTGTTGTCACCATCATCGTCATAATCATGATCATCGTCATTATCGACCTCTTCTTCGGCGACTTCACCTTTGTCACCTTCATCTTCCGAGTCGGAATCTACTTCGAAGGAAGGGACTTCGAAGGATAGGAATTTAGCGGCATCAATTTCCTCTTTTTCAGTAGCTTCAACCCTCTACTCCATTCTTTTAACTTTGTCCATGACTCTGTTGAAAAGAGCGAGGTCAAGTGAGGGAAGGCTCAAGTCTAGGCATTTATCGATGTTGTTGGCATAAGCAAGAAACATGACGTCTTCAAAAAAATTAACAATGATGTCCTCTAGAGAAGTATCAAGGAATTAAGACACTCGTTGCTTTACATCACAAATGACATTGATAGTCAGCTTTAGAGAATCTTTATTTTTCTTTATCTCTTTCACGAGAGATGAATGTTTTGCTGCCATTTGAGCTTTTTTGTCCTCGGATTCTTTCAGGGCCATTTTCAAGGCTAAATTTTCATCGGCAAGGAGTTGATGTGCTTTCCTCTCCTAAAAAGTAACAGACTCCAGTAGAGAAAGAGAAGCTCTCAGTCTCTCTAATTCCATCGTAGCTTCGTTTTTATCCACAGAAAGGGAGGAGACTTGGCAGTTTAAGTCCGAAATTTCTTTTTGAAGCCTTGATGTCTCTACTGAAGACTTTAATACACCTTCTTGCAAGGAGAGCCATCTCTTAGAAATCTGAAAGAAAAAGCACAACATGAGTAAAAACTTAAAGATAAACAATAGCAATAAGGTTAAGTGATATGAAGCATACCATAAGTTCTTGTTCTACTAGGGATCGACAATGATCCATTGAGTCAGAAACAGAAGAAGGCGGGAGGATAGAAGTAAAGGATGGAGAACTCAAGATAGACTGAACCGTTTTTTCAAAATCACTCAGAGGCATAAGAGACGTGGATCTGGAAAAGTGCAACTCTTGAGAAGGGGTCAAAGTCCCTAAGTCTTTTGCATTTGATCAATCACATGAGGAGAACATGAGATGATAATGCGTGATAAGGGATCGACATGTGAGGGTGCGACGATCCGAATTTTCGGACCAATTAAAATTGCCAATAAATCCGCCCGTTGTAACGATCCCAATTTTCGATTTAAATTAACAATTAATGCGAGTTTTGGATAAATTTTGGAATTATTTTGAATTTGAGGTATATATATGAGTAAATTTGGGTTTGACTTTAAATTTTGAATTTTGAATATTGAATTTGTATTTAAAATTTGAATTTATAAAATAAGAGAAACTATGAAATTAATATAAGAAGGAAAATAAATAATCAATAAGTAAACTAAATGTTGAATAGTTAAACTTCAAAAAGAAATAAAATAAATTTTAGTTATGTAAACTTTAAATAAATACTTAGGATAGCTTTTAAAATTGGATATGTATGATATTGGAATACAAGTAAGTGTAAAATGAAACAAGACAAAGCTATATATATGAAAGAGCTTGCAAAAGAAGATGTATATTCAAGTATGAAACAAAAGAAGAAAAAAAGTAAATATATTCAATGGCTTGCAAAAGAAGAAACAATATAAAAAATCTTGATACAAAACAAAAAAATATCTTTAGCCACAACATATCTACAAGCCACTAAACAAGATATTAGCCACCAAAAGAGATTATCAGCCGAAAACAAAACTGCATAGTTAAATGAAGGAGAAAACGATCTCTGACTTTATATTTGTACAAAACAAAATTTTTCTACTCTATTGTACAAACAAAATCATATTCCCTGTACAACTCTTTTATTTATATCAAGCTTCTCATCAGTTCGTTCCTTCAAAACCAAGTGAATCTGAAGTCATACCATTTCATACTTAAACAAAATTTCACTTAAACAACAACACAATCAATACCACCAGAGATCAAGAGAAAAGCTTCAGCTAGCAAATTCAAAATAGGTTTCAAATAAAGCAGGCTCTGTTCTTCTTCTAGAAAACAACTGTGAGTAACTTTTTTTTAAATACTTAAGTTCTGGTTGCTTGATTTAAGTATGAAGATAATGATGTTTTTGTGTTTATATATGGTTAAAATTCTGTGTGTGTTTGTGAAATAGGATATCTGCATGTTGTATAATCCCGTAATACATCTCTGTATTTAAAATTTCAAACACAGGTTTGATTTAAAAGTTCAACTCTGCTTGATCTACTTGTTGTTCTGACCTAGGATCTAAACAAGATATGTTTGCTTGATTATAAAGTTAAGTTTAAAATTTAATTAAGTTAAAATAACTTCAAATTTTATTTGGGAATCAAAATGAACAGGAAAGGTTGAATTTGTGAAAATTTCACATACGAAAATTTAAAATCCAGTAACATAAACTGAAACCCTGAACTAATTCATGATTTTTAAAATAAGAATTTTGATTTTTCATTAAGTGCATGAGGAGCAGTTTTGAGTTGATCATAAATGGAATCTCGACCTAGTTCAGGCGATCGGAGAAGTTCTGGAGGGCGAGCTTTCGCGTGGAGATGGAGAAGTCTACGGTGGTGGTTGGAAAAATAGTCGGAGGTGGCATCGACCACTGTGGAGACAACGGCGACCTTTCAAAATCTGTAAACCTAGTTTTTGAGAAGTCGAGTATTTTGGTTCGTTTGTCGCCGATAGATGATCGAGCGCGACGAGGCTCTGGGGGAGGATAGCTGGGGGGTTGGTGATCGAGTGGACGGAGTTATTGACCTTATGGTGGTCGGGGCGTGGCAAACGAAGCGTTGACAGGTTCGGTGGTGATGTGTTTGGTTATTTCCAGGTTTCGAGTTTATACTCGAATTCGAATTCGTGAGGAAGATGGGTATTCTGATGGTTGGAGGATGGGTTATAGGTGATTGTCGACGTGCTCGATGAAGTGGTGGCGACTGGAGTTGATCGCTGGCGAAGTGCACGTGCACCGTGCACTGTGTCTGGTGATCTGGAAATTTTATAGTGAGGAATGGATCAGGATGCTCGCTTATTTGACTCGAGTTATTCGAGTAGTTTACTCGAAGCATTGGGGGGGCTGACTCGAAGCAAGTTTGGGTTGTCTCGGGTCAGTTGGTATTATTTCAGTTTTTTTTTGAAAAACCTGTCTGCAATTTGAATTTAAGCAAATTTAAATGAACTTAAAAGTTGTGATGATAGATTTAAACAAATTTTAAATCTAGTATGAAGTTAGATACAAATGGAATTTTGAAGTTTGAAGTTTTAAAATGAAATTTGGATTTTAAATTAAAGTTTTAAATCAGATTTTAAAACAAAGTTTAAAACCAAAGTTTAAATCAAAATTAAAACATGGATTCTAGTCTCTTTGAATCCAAATCTGGAAATTTAAATTTGTTTTAAATTTAAATATGTTTTAAACAAGTTTAAATTAAATAGTCTTTAAAAAGTAATTTGTTTTCAAATAAATGTTTTTAAACTTGAATTTGCAAGTTAAAAATGTAATGTAATTTAAAAGCTTAATTTTTTTTATAAAAAAAATTAAGTAATTGAGTTTAAAGGCTTTTCCTTATATAGGTTTCCTATGTAAATAATAAATGTTCTTTACATTTATTTTAAGGTTTAGAAATTGATATTTAAATTGGTTAATGTTAAATATATAATCATTTTGAATTTTAAATTCAAAATGAAATTTGAATCTAAATTTAGAAGTGTAATGTTTTAAATACACTTTAATATCAATGAAGTCATTAATAAAGAAATAGATTACCTTAGAGATAATTAGGGTAATTAAGTGATTTAACTAATAAGATAATTAAGGAATAATTTATTTAATTTATAAATGAATGATTTAGATTTATTTATAATTAGAGATTAATTAGAAGTGATTAAGAAATGTTATTAGTTAATGAAGATAAATTAACTAAGGATTATTAAGTATTGATTAAGGTGATTAATTTTAATAATTAACTAGATTAATTAATTTAGATAATCAATTATAAATTGTTTAAATCTAATTACTTAATGAAAATAATTAAGGAGTAATCACTTATTATAATTAATTTTGGATATTTTGATTAATTAAAGTTAATTAATTATGTAAATTGGTTCAAAGGTTAATTTAATTAATATGATTAATTAAGAATAATTTAATTAATTAAGGTGACTGATTAATTAATTTATATCAAATGATTTATAATTAACAAATCAAGATTGGATAATTAATTAATAATTAATTAAATTAGAAATAAATTGAATTAGTTAGGATTAAACAATTAATTAATCCTACTTATAAATAATTATTGAATGTTTGACCTTACTTATGAATGATTGTATTGTATGAGATGCCGTGAATTGATTGTCCTATCTGATCTGTGATATTTTGTTCTGTGGATTGAGCTGTGTATTTTATTCATTTATTTGTGATACTTGCATATTATCTGTGAATCTGTGAATGAAAGATAAGCATTATAGCATATACCGCTTATCAACAATATTTCTATGTTTTGATATATGATGATGATGTTGTTGCACTATTGAGTAAAACCCTTGGACCACACCATATACACACAAATATGGATTTCACGAGGAAATCGATTAAGTCACAGATTTTTGAAATTATTTTTAAATAGACAATTTGAATTCAATTGGTTTGGAAATAGAATCGGGTTAAATGTGAAAAGCTTTTGAAATGAAATTTCAAGGTAAAATTTATTTTTGAATAACTCGATAAAGTTTTCAAATTTAAATAATTTGAAATAAATTTGAATTCAATATTTGAAACTGAATTCTATGATTTGAAACTAGGGATTAAAGATGTTATACAAGTTATATATGGGTTAAACCATTTCAAACGTATTGATTTGGGAATTTGAATTTAAATTCAAAGGCTTTAATTCGTGCAATTATAATCAGATTCTTCTGAAACGAAAACTATTTGATTTCAAATAATTAAAACTTTCATATAAGAAATGAACGTCCAGTTTGTGTTGAAAGGAATTTCAAGTCTAAAATGAAAATGGTTTTTCAAGTTATGGAAACGTTTTGAAAGCTATAAGTTAAATCTTTAATTTAAAGATTTAATGAGTGAATCCAATTGAAATGGGAAGTGTTTTGAAATCCGTAAATGGATCTTTGTGAAACTATGTGAACTTCGTGGAATAAATCTTTTTGTTTAAAGGATTTAAAATGGTAATTTATTTAACCATTTGAAAAAAAGTTTTGGATTTTATAAGTTGTGACTTAACTGAAATCCCATATCCATATGTTTTTAAATATTGCGCTCATTATTCGGTTTAGCCGGGAGAGGACCTTTGTGTCATATGACCCATTCCGAATAGTGATACGTCGTTATGGATAGCATTTGAAGACCGGTGTTGAAGACCGGGTGTTTTGCGAGAACGATAGGATAACCTATCGATTGACTCTGCACTGAGTTGCTCCGGTATAGAGTTCTCCCTAAGTGATGGGAAGTCAGGATTGTGAATACCCGGAATTGCAAGGGCTTCTTCGGAAGTGCCTTCGGTTCTGTTCGAACCCGGGACAGACTTGTATGGTTGTATGTCTGACACTACGCCTTGAGATATAAAGCAGATTTCTTTCAGATACATATCTGCTGGTGGCGGAGAATTTATTCTCTTAGCTTAACACCCTTCTCTGAGACGTACGAGCTCATAGGTTATGTAGTTGAAGGTTATCAGTGATATATTCCCAATTTGGTAGTGTGACATGCTAAGTGCTGCTGTGTGTTAATGATCATTTGTGATCAGAGCATGGCTTCTGTATGAAGCGTAGCTTTGTGGACGAGACTGCATCATGACCTCACAACCCGAAAATGGTCTAAACAGGAAAGATGCGACAAGGTTATGAGGGTCGCGCCCTTTAGAGTGTGTCATTCCCTTTTGGTAAAGGGTGGAATCATGGTATGGAGCCCAAGTATTTACCTATGTGGTGGGCTCCAATCTCATTTTTGTGTGGTTGTTTCTTTGTGGTTTAGAGGCGCCTCGGATAAAGGTCCCAAAGGACCGGGGGTGGCATGCTCGAGAAGTAGTTACCTAGTTACAGAGGTAACCCGGCCTTGTGTTGGCAGAGATCCGGTTAGGTTCTCAGGACGTCCCGCCAGAGGCGTACCCATGGACATTGGGAAGTTCCTTAGCCCGACCATTTGTTGGAAAACCAATCAAAACGATACGAGCCTTGTACGGTTTTAGTTGTATAACCCGTCATCTACTTATGGTGGCGCCCCATTGTTTAGATGGTAGCTATAGTAGGCATACGATAATGGTCGTATGTTGGCTAAGATTAATATTATACTTTCGAAATTTTTCTACACTGTGCACTTATAATAATAATATTAAAGGAATTTTCTCGTATCAAGCATGTTTGACTATCATAAGAAGAAATCTCCTCCAAGTCTGCGTTTGCATTATGTGTGTGGTGGGAGGCCTTATGGTAGTTTCATTTTCTAAAAAGCAATGCGAATTTCAGTCTAAATTCTTTTGTTGATTGTTTTAAAGATAAACTGTTTTTGTTACTCACACCTGTCCGATGACTGACTCGGAGTTTATTGTTCCTTTCCTAAACTCTAGGAGCCCATAATTTTCCACACGGGCAGTCTAGAGTTGGGTTTTTCAGATAGTCAGGTTTAGTAGATTATCTAGAGTTAGTCCAGTCTTTGGATCTGGATGACACTTGCTTATCTAGGTGAAACGTGATGGTGGTTCAAGCTTGCTTTGGATTGGAGCATTGGAATTGGGGATGCATTCTATTGAAGATATTGTTCCGCTACTGGTGTTATCTATTTCCTTTCCGCTGCTATTTCTTGTATCTCTGATAGCATTGATATCTGTTGTATCATATTATATCAGATGTTGTATCTGTCACTATATCAATGTATATATAATGATATTTATTTCTTTCGATGTGTTGTACTTAATGGTGTTATAAGCTCCAACGCACCAGATTCGACGTTTGGATCTGCGACATTTGAATACAAGTATCGTATTCGGTGCCGATTTTCGAAGGTCGAGTCAGGATCGCTACATTTGGTATCATAGCTGAGGGTTAAAACTTTAGATCAGGAGTATAACACATTAAGTAGCTCATTAGAGATAGGGTGAAGTAAACCCCAGAATGAGTATATCCCTAAGATATCCGTTCGTATGCCTCAGTAAATTCTCTTGCTATCCACTGATAGTAAGTATGAGTGCAAGAAGAGGCGAGATAGGGGACAGGGGAATACGATAATAAATGGTCAATACCCTGCAAAAGTGGAAACAATTTTCTCTATCAATCTTCTTTGATTCGTCTTTCCAAATTCTTTTGATTGCTTCGTAGCAGCTACGAGAGAAGTTTCGGCGTGATGGTGGCCGTACGAATCGTTGTAGAAAATCCTTACTTAGTATCTTCATCGATTTCTTGTCAGCTTTTCAATTTAAACCTTTAATGAATTGAAAATTTGAAATGGAAATTTTGAATAAATTAGAAATTTTAAATTAAGGTAAATTGATTAATAGAATATAGGGCTAAATTTGATTTGAATCGATAAAACGATTTCGTTTGAAACCGATTTTGAAATTCTATTATAATTTCTTGGGTAGATCGAAGTCCGAAGAGGGACAAGTTGGTATATACTTTAGGGTGTTCCGACTTAAGTTGTAATCCATATCTTATGTTTGAGAAATTGTAGAAGATTAAATCCATCTATCAAACTCTTTTGTTCAGCATCTCTTTTCGATTCTTCGATGGTTCCTGGTAGATCCAGGAAGAAGATTCGATACATTTGCATGGGACATAAACTCCAAATGGGTCAGAATTGTTTGTTTGGATGAATTGGTTGCTTTGGTTGCTACGGTTAATGGGTATACTTCAGTTCTAAACTAAAAGTTTTGAAATTATATCCATATATCTGTCTATTTTTGGGTCCAGATATATTCTACGAATGGTTAGTTATTCTTCGAACTAACCAGTGCCTTGCATATTTCGTAGATTTGATGACCCCAGTATACTATGTAATAATTGTATGAGTTTGTTCTCATATTGTTGATATTCTGATTTGGTAAGCCAAATACAGAATAGATATTTAGTTTGACCTGGAAAACTGTTTTCTGTCTTTGTGTATCTATCTTCGTTGTTTTCGTGCTTGCAAATTTCAAGGACGGAATTTCTTTAAGGGGGGAATCTGTAACGATCCTAATTTTTGATTTAAATTTAAATTAATAATTAATGCGAATTTTGGATAAATTTTGGAATTATTTTGAATTTGAGGTATATATATGAGTAAATTTGGGTTTGACTTTAAAATTTGAATTTTGAATATTGAATTCGTATTTAAAATTTGAATTTATAAAATAAGAGAAACTATGAAATTAATATAAGCAGTAAAATAAATAATCAATAAGTAAACTAAATGCTGAATAGTTAAACTTCAAAAAGGAATAAAATAAATTTTAGTTATGTAGACTATAAATAAATACTTAGGATAATTTTTAAAATTGGATATGTATGATATTGGAATACAAGTAAGTGTAAAATGAAACAAGACAAAGCTATATATATGAAAGAGCTTGCAAAAGAAGATGTATATTCAAGTATGAAACAAAAGAAGAAAAAAGTAAATATATTCAATGGCTTGCAAAAGAAGAAACAATATAAAAAATCTAGATACAAAACAAAAAAAAAATCTTTAGCCACAACATATCTATAAGCCACTAAACAAGATATTAGCCACCAAAAGAGATTATCAGCCGAAAACAAAACTGCATAGTCAAATGAAGGAGAAAAAGATCTCTGACTTCATATTTGTACAAAACAAAATTTTGCTACCATATTGTACAAACAAAATCATATTCCCTGTACAACTCTTTTATTTATATCACGCTTCTCATCAGTTCGTTCCTTCAAAACGAAGTGAATCTGAAGTCATACCATTTCATACTTAAACAAAATTTCACTTAAACAACAACACAATCAATACCACCAGAGATCAAGAGAAAAGCTTTAGCTAGCAAATTCAAAACAGGTTTCAAATAAAGCAGGCTCTGTTCTTCTTCTAGAAAACAACTGTGAGTAACTTTTTTTTAAATACTTAAGTTCTGGTTGCTTGATATAAGTATGAAGATAATGATGTTTTTGTGTTTATATATGGTTAAAATTCTGTGTGTGTTTGTGAAATAGGATATCTGCATGTTGTATAATCCTGTAATACATCTCTGTATTTAAAATTTCAAACACAGGTTTGATTTAAAAGTTCAACTCTGCTTGATCTACTTGTTGTTCTGACCTAGGATCTAAACAAGATGTGTTTGCTTGATTATAAAGTTAAGTTTAAAATTTAATTAAGTTAAAATAACTTCAAAATTTATCTGGGAATCAAAATGAACAGGAAAGTTTGAATTTGTGAAAATTTCAAATATGAAAATTTAAAATCCAGTAACATAAACTGAAACCCTAAACTAATTCATGATTTTTAAAACAAGAATTTTGATTTTTCATTAAGTACGTGAGGAGCAGTTTTGAGTTGATCATAAATTGGGTTTCGACCTAGTTCAGGCGATCGGAGGAGTTCTGGAGGGCGAGCTTTCGCATGGAGATGGAGAAGCCTACGGCGGTGGTTGGAAAAATAGCCGGAGGTGGCATCGACCACTGTGGTGACGGCGGTGACCTTTCAAAATATGTAAACCTAGTTTTTGTGAAGTCGAGTATTTTGGTTCGTTCGTCGCCGATAGATGATCGAGCGCGACGAGGCTCTGGGGGAGGATAGCAGGGGGGTTGGTGATCGAGTGGCCAGAGTTGTTAACCTTCTGGTGGTCGGGGCGTGGCAAACGAAGCGTTGACAGGTTGGGTGGTGATGGGTTTGGTTATTTCCAGGTTTCGAGTTTATACTCGAATTCGAATTCGTGAGGAAGATGGGTATTTTGATGGTTGGAGGATGGGTTATAGGTGATTGTCGACGTGCTCGATGAAGTGGTGGTGACTGGAGTTGATCGCTGGCGAAGTGCACGTGCACTGTGCACTATGTCTGGTGATCTAGAAATTTTATAGTGGGGAATGGATCAGGATGCTCGTGTATTTGACTCGAGTTATTCGAGTAGTTTACTCGAAGCATTGGGGGGTCTGACTCGAAGCAAGTTTGGGTTGCCTCGGGTCAGTTGATATTGTTTCAGTTTTTTTTGAAAAACCTATCTGCAATTTGAATTTAAGCAAATTTAAATGAATTTAGAAGTTGTGATGATAGATTTAAACAAATTTTAAATCTAGTATGAAGTTAGATTCAAATGGAATTTTGAAGTTTGAAGTTTTAAAATGAAATTTGGATTTTAAATTAAAGTTTTAAATCAATATTTTAAAACAAAGTTTAAATCAAAATTAAAACATGGATTCAAGTCTCTTTGAATCCAAATCTGGAAATTTAAATTTGTTTTAAATTTAAATATGTTTTAAACAAGTTAAAATTAAATAGCCTTTAAAAAGTAATTTGTTTTCATATAAATGTTTTTTAAACTTGAATTTGCAAGTTAAAAATGTAATGTAATTTAAAAGCTTAATTTTTTTTATAAAAAAAATCCAAGTAATTGAGTTTAAAGGCTTTTCCTTATGTAGGTTTCCTATGTAAATAATAAATGTTCTTTACATTTATTTTAAGGTTTATAAATTGATATTTAAATTGGTTAATGTTAAATATATAATCATTTTGAATTTTAAATTCAAAATGAAATTTGAATCTAAATTTAGAAGTGTAATGTTTTAAATACACTTTAATATTAATGAAGTCATTAATAAAGAAATAGATTACCTTAGAGATAATTAGGGTAATTAAGTGATTTAACTAATAAGATAATTAAGGAATAATTTATTTAATTTATAAATGAATGATTTAGATTAATTTATAATTAGAGATTAATTAGAAGTGATTAAGAAATGTTGTTAGTTAATGAAGATAAATTAACTAAGGATTATTAAGTATTGATTAAGGTGGTTAATTTTAATAATTAATTGGATTAATTAATTTAGATAATCAATAATAAATTGTTTAAATGTAATTACTTAATGATAGTAATTAAGGACTAATCACTTACTGTAATTAATTTTGGATATTTTGATTAATTAAAGTTAATTAATTATGTAAATTGGTTCAAAGGTTAATTTAATTAATATGATTAATTAAGAATAATTTAATTAATTAAAGTGATTGGTTAATTAATTTATATCAAATGATTTATAATTAACAAATCAGGATTGGATAATTAATTCATAATTAATTTAATTAGAAATAAATTGAATTAATTAGGATTAAACAATTAATTAATCATACTTATAAATAATTATTGAATGCTTGACCTTACTTATGAATGATTGTATTGTATGAGATGCCGTGAATTGATTGTCCTATCTGATCTGTGATATTTTGTTCTGTGGATTGAGCTGTGTATTTTATTCATTTATTTGTGATATATTTGCATATTATCTGTGAATTTGTGAATGAAAGATAAGCGTTATAGCCTATACCGCTTATTAACTATATTTCTGTGTTTTGATATATGATGATGATGTTGTTGCACTATTGAGTAAAACCCCTGGACCACACCATACACACACAAATATGGATTTCACGAGGAAATCGATTAAGTCACAGATTTTTGAAATGATTTTTAAATAGACAATTTGAATCCAAATGGTTTGGAAATGGAATCGGGTTAAATGTGAAAAGCTTTTGAAATGAAATTTCAAGGTAAAATTAATTTTGAATAACTCGATAAAGTTTTGAAATTTAAAAATTTTGAAATAAATTTGAATTCAATATTTGAAACTGAATTCTATGATTTGAAACTAGGGATTAAAGATGTTATACAAGTTATATATGGGTTAAACCATTTCAAACGTATTGATTTGGGAATTTGAATTTAAATTCAAAGGCTTTAATTCGTGCAATTATAATCAGATTCTTCTGAAACAAAAATTATTTGTTTTTAAATAATTAAAACCTTCATATAAGAAATGAACGTCCAGTTTGTGTTAAAAGGAATTTCAAGTCTAAAATGAAAATGGTTTTCCAAGTTATGGAAACGTTTTAAAAGCTATAAGTTAAATCTTTAATTTAAAGATTAAATGAGTCAATCCAATTGAAATGGGAAGTGTTTTGAAATCCGTAAATGGATCTTTGTGAAACTATGTGAACTTCGTGGAATAAATCTTTTTGTTTAAAGGATTTAAAATGGTAATTTATTTAACCATTTGACGAAAAGTTTTGGATTTTATAAGTTGTGACTTAACTAAAATCTCATATCCATATGTTTTTAAATATTGCGCTCATTATTCGGTTTAGCCGGGAGAGGACCTTTGTGTCATATGACCTATTCCGAATAGTAATACGTCGTTATGGATAGCATTTGAAGATCGGTGTTGAAGACCGGGTGTTTTGCGAGAACGATAGGATAACCTATCGATTGACTCTACACTGAGTTGCTCCAGTATAGAGTTCTTCCTAAGTGATGGGAAGTCCGATCGGGATTGTGAATACCCGGAATTACAAGGGCTTCTTCGGAAGTGCCTTCGGTTCTGTTCGAACCCGGTACAGACTTGTATGGTTGTATATCTGACACTACGCTTTGAGATATAAAGCAGATTTCTTCCAAATACATATCTGTTAGTGGCGGAGAATTTATTCTCTTAGCTTAACACCCTTCTATGAGACGTACGAGCTCAGAGGTTATGTAGTTGAAGGTTATCAGTGATATATTCCCAATTTGGTAGTGTGACATGCTAAGTGCTGCTATGTGTTAATGATCATTTGTGATCAGAGCATGGCTTCTGTATGAAGCGTAGCTTTGTGGACGAGACTGTATCAGGACCTAACAACCCGAAAATGGTCAAAATAGGAAAGATGCGGCAAGGTTATGAGGGTCGCGCCCTTTAGGGTGTGTCATTCCCTTCTGGTAAAGGGTGGTATCATGGTATGGAGCCTAGATATTTACCTATGTGGTGGGCTCCAATCTCATTTCTGTGTGGTTGTTGCTTTGTGGTTTAAAGGCGCCTTAGATAAAGGTCCCAAAGGCCCGGGGGGTGGCATGTTCAAGAAGTAGTTACCTAGTTACAGAGGTAACACGACCTTGTGTTGGCAGAGATCCGGTTAGGTTCTCGGGAAGTCCCGCCAGAGGCGTACCCATGGACAGTGGGAAGTTCCTTAGCCCGACCATTTGTTGGAAATCCAATCAAAACGATACGAGCCTTGTACGGTTTTAGTTGTATAACCTGCCATTTACTTATGGTGGCGCTCCACTATTTAGATGGTAGCTATAGTAGGCATACGATAATGGTCGTATGTGGGCTAAGATTAATATTATACTTTCGAAATGTTTTCTACACTGTGCACTTATAATAATAATATTAAAGGAATTTTCTCGTATCAAGCATGTTTGACTATCATAAGGAGAAATCTCCTCCAAGTCTGCGTTTGCATTGTGTGTGTGGCGGGAGGCCTATTGGTAGTTTCATTTTCTAAAAAGCATTGCGAATTTCAATCTAAATTCTTTTGTTGATTGTTTTAAAGATAAACTGTTTTTGTTACTCACACCAGTCTCATGACTGACTCAGAGTTTATTGTTCCTTTCCTAAACTCTGGGTGCCCACAATTTTTCACACGGGCAGTCTAGAGTTGGTTTTTCAGATAGTCAGGTTTAGTAGATTATCTAGGGTTAGTCCAGTCTTTGGATCTGGATGAAACTTGCTTATCTAGGTGAAACATGATGGTGGTTCGAGCTAGCTTTGGATTGAAGCATTGGAGTTGGGGATGCATTCTATTGAAGATATTGTTCCGCTACTGGTGTTATCTATTTCCTTTCCGCTGCTATTTCTTATATCTCTGATAGCATTGATATCTGTTGTATCATTCTGTTGTATCATATTATATCAGATGTTGTATCTGTCACTGTATCAATGTATATATATATATTGATATTTATTGCTTCCGTTGTGTTGTACTTAATGGTGTTATAAGCTCCGACGCACCAGATTCGACGTTTGGATCTGCGGCATTTGAATATGAGTGTCGTATTCGGTGCCGATTTTTGAAGGTCGAGTCAGGATCGCTACACCCGTTCTAAAACTACCAATTTATGTACCATATTTGATAAATATTCAACATTGCTACATGTATAGGATACAGTTTCAATTATACAACTTATCAGAGTAATTAGTTTATTTATTAATCCTACAAAATATGCTTTAATACATACCAAATACAATAACTATAAACCTACCACTGCACAACTCCGACGAGAGAGACAACACTATACTTACCCGCGAACTCAATAAACAATGTAAATGCAGAATAAAATAGTAAGCAACAAAGATATAATAACACAACGTAAACAATAACCAATAACAAATAAACATGAAAGGGTTGTATTATTTTAGGGGTTGCATCACTGCCACCTATGATTGTCTACGTACCCCTATTTAATTAGGTACCCAATTAGATACAGGATCAAGCCAACGTAGTTCTCCTACCTCAAATAGGACTCATGGAGCCTACGATGCAACAAACAATATGCAATTCCCAAAACCACCAACTTAGGCTTAATCTTCAATTTTAAATTTTCAAATCTAATTACCTTTACGGAAATTATCTCTTTAGACTTTATTCTCGAATTCTTATTTCAAAACTTTTGAAATATATATCTTTTATATTCAAATTATACTTTACTTCATGATCTTAAATCAAATCTCTTTTGAAAATTTTATTTGGAAATCCAAAATATTGTAATAAAAATATATCAAACCATATGCAACTAGATCTCGAGGTTTCTCCCAATAACAAAGCAACTGGGTCCCAGCCTTCATATAATCGATAAATAAGTACATCTCTTATTCCAAGAGCGGACTATACCAAAAACATATGCCCACTTTTTAGTTACGGGTTACTCGAATCATCGGTAACATAACGAATTATTTTGTATCCCGAAGCGATAAATCATTTCACACTAATATTCTTAAGTACTTTCCAATCTATAATAATTTTCATTTTCCAAATCCGTTCAAAAATCATCTTAAAACCATAGGCTTTAGTCCTCGAAATTCTTACCATTTTATAAAACCATTCATTATATAAATCATTTCAAAATATTTGTTCTCAAATATCTCTTTTTTTCCTCTTTTAAAGGAAAACATTTCATAGCATTTCAACTTTAAAACCGATCTTCAAAACAATTCATTAAATTGAAATGAACCAAATATTACCGCTAAACATCTTATAGTCAAATTGTGAAATAAATCACAAGGTGTTAGCCTACAATTATCTTCTACCCAGCCCATGCATATGGATAATTAATTGCTCATAAACTGGTCAAGCAAAGTCAACAATCAATAAATAATAATCAATGCTCATAAACTAGTCGAGCGCAATCCAAACAACCAAACAATCAATTAACAAAATAAACACAACAATAAATGATAAATCAACGCTTCATTCTATCAAATATTTATAACACTTTATTTTATCTTGGGTTAAAATGGTTTGATATTCATTTTGGAGCATCCGAGCTTTTCTTTCGACATGTTCCATCTCTCGTCCAAGTCTTCTTGGATCTCACAGATGAAACACACGTACTAGTCATTTCCGCATACCCCAATAATTATTTAACTTCTAAATTTTAAATTACTTAATTAACCATCACATTATATCGAGCAAGGAAATCAAACCATTGTTTTAGAAAACAAAGTAAACAAGCATTCAACAAGGGTTTTCAAACAATACTTAACACTTAAAGTTCTTTCAACTTAGCAATGGTTTTAATGAACTTAAAATAAGAAATAACTCACTTTGGATTCCAACCCGTCAAACTTTAAGGCAAGAAAATTAAGATCTAACCCATACTTACTACCATGCTTTGGAATCAAATGAAAATAAGCCCGAATTTCTCCTTCCTAATGGTTGGCCAAGGCTTGAAATGGAGATTGGCCGAAAGTACAGAGAAGAAGTGGTAGAGCTTTGAACTTGAATTCTCAAAATTAGACACCAAAAATAGGTCATCTTCTCTCTTGTTTTTGACTCTCTTACTCTCAAAATTTGAAAAACTTATTAAATGAAAAGTTAACGAAAATTCTTTTTCTTGAATTTAAAAGAATAATCACTTGATTTTGATTAGTTTTGAGGAAGATATTTTCAAAATAAAAAGATCTATTCTCGAATTCACAAATATAAAGCCCGAAAATGTACTTCAAATAATTGAGTTTCAGGTATGGAAAATCTCAAAAGTGGAAAAAGTAATCAACATTTAAGTTGTAGCTATTGGAGTTTCAGATGATTCAAAAAAAAAGAATTTCTTAATTTGGACCAATTATGATCAAGTTATGATCAAAACAAAATGGTATATTCTCTGGCTTAAAAACTGGGTCAGAGAATGCACTGGAAAGAAGTGGATTTTTGACATGGTTAAGTTTAGAATGAGACAAAGTGGTCAACATGAAAGTTGTAGCCACTGGAAAAATAAATGATTTGAAAAAAGAATTTTGCATTTTTGTTCTGATTTGAAGAAATTTTTGCCGGGATAATAAGATGTAAAATATGGAGAAAAGATGAGTTTGATTTGAAAATGATAAACATTGATTTCTTTTGAATATTTTATAAATATTTTGACATTATTTCTTTCTTCTTTTTTCTTATAGCTTGGAAGCCATTAAAGATGAGGGGAAGAAGGTAAAGGAGCTTGAGAAAAGAAGAAGAAGAAATGTAAATTAAAGTGAAGAAGGAGGTGGGTATTTATAGAAAAAGAAAGAAATGGTAGATTTACCAAAATGACCTCTTACCAAACTATCATTACTTAAACCTAAAGCAACATCCACTTTTTCAATACTTAACATCATCCTTTCACTTCTTACTTTATGTCTTAGTCACTTGAAGATTAAGTAAAGAAAAGTAATTATTTTGTTGGATTTTGATTTGATGTGATTTGATGTTTAATTTTCTAACTTTTGTTAATTCTTACTTACTTTTACTAATGACTTCTAGACGTTTTCTAATCCTATTTAGTAAAAGTAAGCATGTTTAGTTATTAAAATGTGTAATATATATGTTAAAACATGTTAACGTTGCGGCAATTTATTTTGAACAAAACATTAATTTTTGATAAAAAGTTTATCGGTCACATTTTGATGTTTTTGTTAAACTATTTATCCACCTAAACCAAAACTTCAAAATAAATTTCTTATTATCTTTAAATAATTAAAACAAGTATATTTGACTTATAACATAATATAAAACAATATCCAAATCTTCTTATAAAAACACGACATCGATTTATCGATATGTGACACTACAATAAAAACACTCTATTACAACGCCCTTTTTACAACGGACATTGGCTGCCCGTTGTAATAGTAGGCTATTACAACGGTCCATTCAGGCCCGTTGTAATAGATGCCATATACAACGCCTTTTTTTACAATGGGCAAAGATTGCCCGTTGTAATAGAATGCTATTACAACGGTCCTTTCATGTCCGTTGTAGATGTCAATTTTACAACGGTCACAAAATGCCCGTTGTAAGAGGTGCCAATTTTACAACGGGCTAAAAATACCCATTGTAATAGGTGCCAATTTTACAACGGGCTAAAAATGCCCGTTGTAATAGGTACCAATTTTACAACGGTCATAAAATGCCCGTTGTAATAAATGTTTGTTGCCAATTTTTGACAACCACTAATTAATAATTACAATGCTTTCTTAAAATTAATATTTATTATTTATTAATATTTAATAATTATTCATTGATAATATTATATTAATCATATGTTACTAATTACTAATTATAATATTATATTACTAATTACTAATTACTAACCATTAATAATATTATATTATTTATTAATATTTAATAATTAATCATTAATAATATTATATTAACATTTATAACTTATAATAATTAATGAATATTATTAAATAATCAGTAATTACTAATTGTTATACATAATCAGCATTCCAACAAGCTTAATTTTACTTTCCAATTATTAGTAAGTAATACCGAGTAATTGATATTAAATATATAATAATTTATAATTAATAATAAATATTAGTATTTATGATTAATAGTTACTATTAAAAATTAAAAATTAATAATATATACATATTAATTATTAACAGTTAATAATTGACATTAAATTTTAATTAATAAATATGAAGTAACATTTAATAATTAATTTTTACTAATTAATAATTACTATTAAATAATAATGTTTAATAAATAATAAATAATGGTTAATTACATCTCCAACGCGTCCTAACCGAATGTCCAAGGAGAAAAGAAAGGCTCAAATTCCCCTATTTAACTTCCATATCCAATTTTCACCCGCCGCCTTAATTTTTGGCTCCCTTATTTTCGTTCTACCGCCAAAATATTGCAAGCCCTCCTCAAATTTTATCCCGTTTTCTTCTCCACACAGTTAAATTCCCAAATCAAAATAAAACCAACGATAATTCCCAAATCGAATCCAGTACAAATTCGCCTTCACCCAACCTCCGAGCTTCATATATTGAAACTTGACTGAAGACACTGAAGCTTGAAGCAGCCAGAGGCTGAGGCCTCGTCAGAGCGTCTTGATTCTAACAGCAGTGACTTCTAAGTGGATCCAAACAAAGTAAGTCTGGAAGGAAGAAGGACGCAGACATCTTGCTTGACGAAATGCCTGATATGGCCCTATTCGAGTGTCCAGCTCCGCTTGTTAAGGCCGACCCACTTCGTTTCGACCCATCGGTCGTCGGCTTAATTCCAGATGAGAAACAAGCACAAGCATTATATGGACTAGAAGGTGATGTAGTAGTAGATGATGATGTAAAGCTTGGTTCTAAGGCGAATAGTGATGCGGTTTATAATGTAGGAGACACGTATAATATTTTGGTGGCAGAAAATGTAGATTTCTGGTTGGAGTTTTTTTTGGGTTTGGGTGGTCGCAGGGGTTGGTTCAGGTTTGATTCAGATAGATGGATGATTGCAGTGAAGTAGTGGGGTTATTTGCAGGTTGAGATTGGTGATTTTAGGCAGACGTTGGGTTGCTGATTTGTGGGGATGGTGAATTGCACGTAATTGGATTTTAGGATTGTGGTTGCAGGGACATGGCTGTAGTGATTTGAGGATTGAAAAGATAGAGGAGGAGGAGCAGTTAGGTGGTGTTGTAGGAGATTATAAAGGAGAAGATGGTGATGCAATGGGATTATGGATAGCAGTGGTGATGAATTGGCAGGGGGATTGTTTAAATAGGCAGTGAGTTAAATGGCCTGTTTGGTTTGGAATAATGAAATGGCAGTGAAGGGGCGACTGTTGTAGTTTGACAGAAATGTGGATGAGGTGGCATGATAGAAATGTAGTGATGGCAATGGAACAGTTAGGAGGAGTTCTCACCTGTGGTTTATGAACAGTTAGGAGGAGGAACAGTTTGCAATGTTGATGACAGAAATGTGATGACAGGTTGATGGATTGATATGGTGGCTGTGAGGCAATGGTGAATGTTTATAATGTTTGTGAGGCAATGAATTAATATGATTGATGAAGTTTGTGAATGTTTGTAATGTTGTTGCACAGGAATTTTGTTAAAGTTGACAGTGTGGTTGGGTGAAAGAGTAGGATGAAGGCAGAGGAAGTTTGCAGTAGTTGGTTGAATGATGAAGTGACTGAAGTGGATGGGTCTGTAGGCGGTTGTTGGTGAAGATAGCAGGAAGGAGGCAGTGGCGGGTAAAAGAGATGAATGCGTGTGTTGTTTGTGTATAGGAAAGGGTGGTTGTAAAGGCCAAAAGTGGATGATGGAGGCAGTTTGGAGGATGTTGGATTGTTGTTTGATGTTTGTGTGCAGGTTAGTGATTAAGGCAGAATAGCAACAGTAGCAGAGTTATGTAATGAAATGCATAGAAATGGTTATGTGCACAGAAATGCACAGTTTTTGTATATTATGAAATGTGGAATTGTAATGTAAATTTTTGAAATGAAATGCAAAGTTTTTTTTTATATATTATGAAATATAAAGAAATGTGAAGTGAGCAAACGATGAAACGGAGTGTTTTTTTTCCTTTTTTAATTCTTTTTTAAAATTTGCATTTGTTTTGCAACGGTCAGAAACCGTTGCAATATCATGTATTACAAGGGGTATTGCCCGTTGTAAAAAGGTGCATTACAACGGGCATTGCTCGTTGTAAAATATGGTCGACCTATTACAACGAAGCCTAAACAACGGGCTCATGCCCGTTGCGAAATCCATATTACAACGGGCATTGCCCGTTGTAAAATAGTTGTTTTGTTGTAGTGTGACGAAATTTGTCAATTTTATAGAAAAGTTTTATATAGTGGAAAATAGGAATAAGGACAAACTTTGAAAATAAAATAGGCTAAAGGACAATAAGTTTCATTTTTAGACTGGAGGACAAACTTTTAAAAAATATTAAACTGAAGAAAAATGCTAAATATAGCTAGCATTTTGCACAGTGTATAACTGAATATAATGCTAGTTATAACTAGCATTTTGAATAGTGTAAAAACTGAATATAATGCTAGTTATAACTAATATTATCCTCCAGTCTAATTTTCTTCGAAACTTTGTCCTTTAGTCCAAAAATAAAACTTGGTGTCCTTCAGCTTAAATTTTTTCAAAGCTGGTCCTTTGACCCAATTCCCTCTTTTATATATTTATCAAGCCATTATAAATTAAATTACTATTATTATCAAATGAGTTTGATATTGATTATATATATATATATATAAAAGAAATTATTTATCCTTTAAACAAATTTTTCGAATACTTATCCTACTTTATCGGAATCATACTTTTGTCAATTTTATAATGAGAATCCAAAATCTTTATTCAATATCAAAAATAAGTTTACCATTCTTATTTATTATATAAAACATGATTGTTTAAGTTTGAAAATTATACATTTTAATATTTAAAATAAATAAATATCTCATTTTCAAAGTGTTAAAATTACGGGTCGTTATAGAGGGAGTCTTCTTTGGTTGATCAAGAGAAGCTTCGATAGTGGACTCTCTAGAGTTTTGTCAATATCTACAAACTCCCCCTCTTCTCGTGGCGGAGAATCGGGAACTTCAACGATCTAGGCTTTCTTAGAGGATGGTTTCACCACGGTCATTTTACCCAACTTTCTTTTAGCAGCCATCTATGAACTAGCGATTGCCTGAGACAAAGATGATGCATGGGTTGTAGAAGTAGGAAGAGTAGGATCACTTATAATTGGTTCAATCTGAGAAGCAGCTGCTGAAAATTCAAAAAAAATACAAATCAAAGAAGAAATTTAAAAAGTAACACAACAACAAACTACAAGTACTACGTTCAAACTTACTAGAGTGATCGGCACAAATTGGTGACATTGGGGAAAAATTCTTTGGATCACCTAAAGAAAGGAAGCGCTTGCTTCGAGATGTGTGTTGAACCAAATAAGGTTGATCAAGTACCCTCTGACCCGCTGGTAAAAGGGAATGCTTTTGTAGATTAGAAGGATTCAACAGGGTTAATCTATTTCCAATCCTACTTGAAGCAGAAATCAGCGACTTTACAATTATCTTATCTTCTTCATTCAGCTCTTTAACAGAAGCATCTAACAAAGAAGCATAGATTAGCAGAAGAAAGTAATTAAATGAAAAAAATAAAGACTGTGATCAACTTACCGGGGGAAGATAAAACCCTATCGATGTTGGGAAAGCATTTAACGAAGAAGAACTGAGTTTTTCAATTTCTAAACTTGTTTACCCCCTCAGATATTAGCTTTTTGGGAGGGATTGGCTCTAAAGATTTGGTTATTTAGGTTGCTGAAGTTAACCGGTCGAACAAGATAGTTCAAAACTTCAGCACTAAGTGATGGAATTCCAGACTCTAGTGCCATGAGTTCCAAAGATAAAAGATATGTATATACGCTTGGAGACAGTTGGATGGGAGCGATGCCTAAATAGATCAAGAATTTGGATAAGAAATCTGAGAAAGGTAAGAAGCCTCCATGTTAAATGTGGATAGCGGAATAAGAAAAGTACCCTTCAGGAGGGCTTTGAATGTTGTCGTTATCACTCGGGGGAATAGCTTCCACCCCAGTGATGTCGAAGTCATTGAGAATTGCATCCACCTCATCCTTGGGTAGATATTAAGGATTGTTTGGAAGTTGCTTCAATCATCTTGAGAGAAGATTTCATTACTCGTATTATGTCATTTTCTAGTTTTTGGGAAGACTTTTTCACGCCTACGATTTTGTTGAGCTTTCTACTGAGCCGAAAGGGAGAATAAAAGTTGACGCCCAACAAACACCCTTCAACAATGTCGAAAGCTCAAGGATAATTTGTTATTGAAGGAAGTAATGGAAACCTACGCAAATAATTTGAACATAAACGTACGCTAACAACATTCAATAAATAAGATAAAACACCTTTCGACACTGTGAATCCCATAAATTTTGTTTAATAAAAACAATATGGATGTTGTCGAAACCCTATACGCCAATCAAGTCGAAAGGTTTAAGTTTGAATTATATTAATAAAAATGGAAAGGCCTTGGGACATTTTGACAATATTGGCATATAGTGATGATTGAATTCCAGTTAGTTACAAAAGGCGTCGAGAAAGTCGAAAGGGGTACATGGTTTCGAAAGCATATCAACAACTAAATTTGAGTCAATACAATAGGTTTCGACTGAGTTGAAATGTTTGATTTGATTTACAACTTATACAAAGTATGCTTTCTTTAATCCAATTTATAAAAAATGTATGTATCTCTAACTTCACACATCGCTTAAAAATAAATTAGGAGTAGGCATGTACTAAAGGTTTCGAAACCTATAAAATAAAAAGTTATGCTTTCGAAGAGTATGGACTAGATAGTCATTTATAAAGCACATCAAGTAACTTCTTCAAAGGTATCAGGATACACTATAGTGTAATTATACTTTCGAAGAAATCCACTTCATATTAACTACATCAACCTTTCGACCAGATCAATTAAGAGAGATGTTGGACTACCTTTCGACCCCATTGAAAGTGGTTGAAAGAGTAAAATAAAAGTTGCCGCCTTAACCTCTTTCGAAGGGGTAGAAAGGTAAAATTGTAGCGCCAAAATACGATTCGTACTGCAAAAAGACTTCCTTTTGAAGTAACTAGAAATCTCCTTCTTTCCCAAATTCAATTTAAACCCAAAACCTCAAAAAAATAATATCAAAATGGATTTAAGCATGAATTTACAATCTATAATCGTAAAATCTTCCGGTTGAAAATCCGAACTTTAAAAAAAAATGACAATAAAATCGAAATCAGATGAGTTTAGAATGTAAATTAACGGGGGACATAAATTAAAGCAAGCCATGAGAATGAACAAGAGGATATTTTTAAGCGAATAAAAAACCTAAGTTATTTCTATAGAATCGAAACAGCAGTTAAGATTCAAACATGATGGATTTTAAAAATCAAAATTCACCATGAAAAATAAGTTCGAAAAGCAGAAATAATGAATTCTTACTTTGGATTCGAGTTTCTGTTCGTTGAAAATAGAAATTATTTGAGAATTTGAAAACTTTAAGTCTTGCTAGAAGTTTCTTCTAATTGCAGATAAATGAAAGAGTGGAAGAAAGGAATTTGGTTTATAAGAAAAATCGACATAGACGGTAAACTGTATGATCATATTTAAATGAACGGTCAGGATCTGCATAAGAATGTGAATAGGGGGGAAACGTTATAGGTTTCGAAAGTGTTGACTTGGAAAGTCAAGAGCATCCTTTCACATGGGGGAGGGTGGCAAGCGTTACCGTCAATTCTCACTTCAACCTTGTTGAAACCAAAATGAATAGAAGGAAAAAAGGAACGAGAGATGACAGCACCAATAAAGCCTTTCGAAGGAGTCAAATGGATGCTACAGCCAAAAGCCAGATATGTTACAAGCTTTCGAAGGGGTCAAAGTGGTTGAAAGCTCCCTTTCGCCTCAATGTCTTCCTTTTGAAACAGATGTTTTTACCTACATGAAGACATTTCGAATAAGTGAAGAAATACCTTTTAAAGGCAGCGGATAACATCCCCTCACATGCATGCCAAACCTTTCGAAACTAAAGGTTTCGTCCTCATTCAAACTACATGGAAAGATGTCTTAATCAGAACGGCCCTTACATAATCAAGCCTTTTGAACCAGTCTAAGCCTTCAACAACCAGGAAAGGTGCCCCATCAATTCACAAGCATGTATTCAGAAGTTACCTTTCGCGTCGAAACGCTCAACATTTCAACACCTTCGAAATCCCCATAGAACTACCTATCGGTAAAGTTGAAAGCTCATACCTCTTCTTACTTGCAACAACAAAGCAACACAAGGAGAAAAAGCGTATCTACCCCTTTCGATGAAGATGGAAGCATTCAAACCCATTCGAATGCAATGTAGAGGGATGCACAACTATCAATGGAGATTGAAGGTCTATGAAGCTACCTTTCGACCAAATCGAAAGTACCGAGTCGAAAGGTGTCAATCCGCACCTATAAATAAGACCCCAAGGGTCTAGTTTATGGGATCCGAATTCATTCGCTCTTTTCTTATATTTTCTTGAGTTTGTAAATTTGTAAACCCTAATACTGAAATTAGATTGAGGACTTGATCAGATTGTACAACTTGAGTTTAAGGAAAGCAAGATTATATTACTTTTGAATATACAGCTTGTTTGAAACTCTGATTGGATTTTGTTTTAATCTGCTTGTGTCAACTTGGTCGAAAGGTTATCTTTTAAAGGAGTCCAAACCCTTAACTCATCCAATTTCCTTTAAGTCTAGTACCTAATCTCAAGATATCTAAAGTTCACCATCTAAGTGAGTCAAAACCTTAAACTTGGCCTATTTTCTTTAGATTTACAAAGAAAAACCCAAGCCATCAAAGTGACTAGCTTTCGACGAAGTCGAAACCCATCCAATCAAACCATATTCTTAAACCTTTAAAGTCAACCTTTAAGTCATCACGATTGTTTCTCAAGGGAGGTTTCGATAGGGTTCTAAATCAGTGCGCCTACTTTAAAAGGTGTTGTAAAGAGGATTGAAGTGTTTGACCAAGTCGAAAGGTCATGTCTAAGAAGTTCCAACCACTTCAACCCATCGGAAAGGCAGACTCAAGGAATTAGAAAGGTGCGGGCCATACCACTTAATCAAAAGGTAGATTAACAGGAACAACGGTATCTAGAGTTCTACTTTAGGGCATTGACAAGTTTTCTTGTTAACAACTTTGTGTTCTCTATGATCTATTTTATACCGTGTATTGTTCTATCCTGGAGGCACACTTGTTTATTGCTTTGTGCCGATATAATGTATGTATAAGGTAAGTTATTTATTTGATTTTGAGATATGTACCGGTATTAGACCAATGGAATATTCACATGTGTACCTTATACGACCTTATTCTTCGTATAATATAACAGTATTTGTTTGAATATGCGCTTTGCGCTTATATGATTTTTGTTTGATGATAATAAACATATATATATATATATTCATTTAAATGTATTTGTTAATGTACTATTTTATTTTCATAGATTAAATAAATATTTGTTGAATAAAATAAATTACACAGAATTTGAATGGAAATTGAATTCAAACAGAAATTTTATTCAAACAAATATTTATTACAATCTTGAATAGTACAAATTCAAGCTCTCACTATACATATACATTTTTGATTACATCACAATTCAGTTTACATAAATTCCTCACTACATATCACTCACACTCGTATTTTGTCTTCAACTGCATTCCAGTTTGAATCCAGCATTTGAGCAATCTGCAAAAATGTTCACTAACGCAGTAAAATTGAAAAAGAAATATTTTTGCAATATAAAATGAAATATGATTTTTGAAAATATTATTTGCCTCAGTTATTTGGGTTGTTCGTCATCATTCACATTTGAATTCATCACACACGAACAGTGTGACATGCACAGTGTATCACTGTACATGCCACAGGGTCGTGCACATCGATATACACTTGATCGATTTACAGGGACATGTGAGCACAGGTCAAACCCAAATGAAAAGCCAGGTTCAACTCACATGCAATCACGACAGGCTAGCACAAGGTCAAACCCGAGTCTTTAAAACTGGGTTCAACACAAGGCACAATAAACTGAATGCAAAGGTCAAGTCATTGTTGTCATGACTCAACTCAAATGCAAAGTTTCAACAAATCAAAACTGCATCAGATCACAAATGCAAGTTCATATGTACAGCAACCCAACAGCAATGCATGCAAGTGCCAGGTTGAACAATTATAAACATCAACTACAAGCCCAAGTGAAACCAAAGTCAAGAGCCGAGCAACAAAATCAATTATGCAACAGTGAATAGAAGTTGATACAAACTGACTCAAAGATTGCCACCAACATGTCCAGTTACAACAAAGATCAAGTGCACGACTAAACCAACATGAATACAACAGAAAACAACAGAGCATCAAAGCGCATGTATGCAGACCAGTGCCAACAATGACCAGACTCAAGAAAAGTTCAAGTTAGACCAACAAATACATGGAACAATGCTCAAGTATGGAAGTGACTCAATACAGCATGTACAAGGATCAATGAATTGAATGAACTCGACCAGACACACATGAACAGAACATCAACTGGGCAGAGACAAAACAACACAGCAATTCAAATAACACAGTGTAATATCAAAGAGACAACATCGGTATGCAATGAAGACTACTACAAATATACAGAAACAACACAAACCAGTTGCAACATGGATGTCACAAGTAATGAACAAAACTCAAATGCAAGTGCAGACCAAAAACAATGATCAAGAATCAGTACACGACAAGCATGAATCAAGTTCAGTAAGGCAATGCACAAATGCAACAAGACTCAAGTGAATGTAACTACATGACATGAATGCAACTACATGAATTCAAAAAGACAGACAAACGATATAATGCAATCAACATGAAGCACTGCAACTCAAAAAGATGGCCAGAACCAAAGTTCACAGTGAAGCCAGAAGAATTGAACAGTTCAAGTCAGAAAAATTCATGAATGCAACAACCAAATGAAGTCAGCAGTCAGCGGTGATCATGGCCGAGAACTGATACAAATGAATGAAGTGAATGCAAACAACAGAGGCATCAATATGGCAGTATCAATGTCAATCAACAGAAAAATGATCAGAGCCGAAGCAGTGGCAATCAAGTGCCAAAGAAGTCAATGCCGTGTAAATCAATGCTACAGGGATGTTCGAAGTCGAACAATGCAGACGTACGATAATCAAGTGTGTGTAATTTTTTTTAAAAAAATCAAAAACGTATCTTTGAAAAAGTCACAAACCAAAAAGAGGAAAGTTTTTTCTGCCGTATCAATCAAGTAAAGATCGAACGTTCTCAAGTTAAAGCCGTGAGTATCAAGTCAAAAAAATATACCAGGAAAGCACAAATTAGGAAAGTGATGAAGTCACGTAAATTGATACGAACGGATTCAAGGAATTCAATTCATATAAATATCAAACCCAATTATCATCATAGGCATCGAGTACGCAACAAGAACAAGCAATAATTCAAGCAAATTAAACCAGCAAAGAGAATACATACCAATCTATCGAACTCGATCAAAGGAGAAGCTGCGTACGATTCGCAATCTCGAAGTCAACCAGAATCGATCATCAGAGAGCCGCGAGCAAGAGCAAAACAAACCAAAGAATCGAATTTGAACAAAGCCCTAATTCACATTGAACAGAGCCGCCATTTTTCACAAGCCAAAAGAGGAACGGGTTAAAGCAAAAGAATGGGCCGGCCTGGTTTATAAAAGAGGGCTTTAGTTTATAAAGGGGGTTTTTAGTTTTAAATTTGTTTTATTTGAGCAAAAATTATGGAGTCAAGTTTGTAGTTTAATTTTTGCTCCTGCTTTCAATTTGGAAGTCTGTTTTTTTTCTTTTCACGTCAAAGTATTGGTAAATCACCACCTAGGTTGTAGGTAGTGTCAGATTGTCTAGTTAGAATTAGTTCAGTGAGTAGGGTGTGCGAGTTTGCAAAACTCTATAGGCGGGAGCAGAGTTTGCGAGTTTGCAAAGCTCTATAGGCAGAGCAGGGGGTGCGAGTCTAGTAGAGTGATTGTGAGCGGGAGCAAGGGTTTGCGAGTCTGTTAGAGTGTTTGTAAGCGGGATACTGTTTAATTCTAATAGAAATCTGGGAATGCAGCAGTAGGCAGGGGTTGCCGAAGCTGGGTAAATTTTGTGTGTGATTTACTTTTCAGCATATTTATTTCTCTACAGTTTGTGTTTGTGTTTAATTCGAGAAAATTTGCTATAACCCTATTCACCCCCCCCCCTCTAGGGTTAATCTAGATCCTACAGTATTACCCAGTGATATTCTTGGATAGCATGGGTATAAAGGTGGCATGTCATAATACCAGTCTAAAGCAGTAGATTGCGAGACACCTATCCCCTTTTCTCTTAGTCTATTAAACCCAAAATTTTGAAGATCCTTTCATAAGATCTCAACTATATATGCACACCTATTACACCTTCATTTCTCAAGAATGGCTTTCCTCCCAAATAGTATAGTCATTGAAGTGACTCCGGGGAATTCTGTTATGTTTTCGCTATTTATATATATATATATATATATATATATGATATATGACTTTTTAATCTCTTTTATTTGCTAATCTTATTGGAAATTGTAACAGCCCGCAAATCCGTACCCCTTGAGTCAACACTATTCTACCTAAATCAACTCAAGTTGTACAGAAATACGAACCATTTGGGTTAAAGAAGAAGAGGTAGAAGAAGATAATAGAAAACAACAACAGAATCTAACCATCGCATTGGAATAAAATATAATAGATAATAAATAATCTTTACTCAAAAATTAAATATCTCTGTTTATATATTACATCATCAGAGTACATCAATCACAACTCAACAACAACAACATACAAATGGATACACAACAACCCAACACAGTGGAATATATATATAAACAAGTACGAAAGTACGTATCGTCATCCAGCTCGTCTCCTAAGCTCCACAGCATCATATCATGTATCCTATAATACTCGGTCTGACCCGAGCATTACAGTTAAATAAAACCCGAGTCAGTTTGAAATACCAGCGTGAGAAAATCACACTCAATTGATTATTAAAGTTTCAAAATCCTTTTGAAAACAAAAGCATCTCGTAAGACCACGCCACAAATAAACATGTCGGGTTTTTACCTTACGATAGCTAAAACAATTTTTATAGAAATCCTCTGATATTATAATAGGGTCTATATACAAATACTTATAAAATAGCCGAAATTGTTACATCTATTAAATTCCAGCTACTAGCCACAGAGTGGGTAATACAAAGAAAACTCGTACAAGGCTCGTAGGGAGAATGGATTTCCAACTAATGACTATGCACTGGGGTACCACCTGTCACAGTACGTGGCCTAGATCACAGTACCGAGGAGTACGCCCGCTCCCCTACAACACAAGACCGGAACTACCCCTTGCTGGATAATTCCGAGTGAGATCACCCCGCGGTTGGGATCAGCAACCGCCCACTATGCTGAAATAAAGGGACATCTAGACAGGGATGACCTCACCCTGCTTGGGTGCTACCCACCTAGCCTTGCTGCATAACCCCTGATTTTCAGTCATTCCCATTTGATGAGGCTTGAGGCTAAGCGTAACCTTTTTAGAACATGTAACGACCCGTATTTTACGTGTCGACTAATCGTAAAATAATGGTTACTAGGTTGTTAGTGTTGTTCATGTTGTCCAGAGCTTAAGTCATGAAAAGCTAACTCGTGTAGGTGGATTTAGCTTAGGTTGTGTATTTTTAAGTCGTAGACGACTTAAGGGGTTTCGAGTTATAGGAATTACGACCTATAGAAGTTTCACGAGTTATTGTGTTAGAACGAGTTAAGGGGATAGGTCGGTTATACGACCTAAGGAAATGGTCTAGGACTTAGGGTGGTTGCACGAGTTATGGGTTTCTGACCGACCTATAGTACTTGACCGACTTAAGGAAGTTGCCGAGTTAAGGGTTAACGACCTAAGGAACTGGACGAGTTAGTAGCTTAGGCGAGTTATCGGTTTTAGGGGTTAAGCGACTTACTAGACAACGACTTAAGAGTGTTTACGACCTATGGAAGTTGAGTCGTGAACGAGTTATAGTAGTTGACCGACCTATGGGGTTTACGACTTATTCGATGAGCGACCTAAGGAAGTTAGTCATGTTAGTTAGGTCGTAGACGACCAGAGTTAGGATGCTGAGGGATTAGGTCGTGTGAGTTTAGGTCGGCGGGGTATTTAGGTCGTAAGTCGTAACACAGTTAGGTCGTAAGGTTGTTAACTCGTGAAGGCATTAGGTCGCGTAGGAGCTTAAACCATTAAGCCGTTAGGTCGTGTGACCCTGGGTTTGGTTAGGTCACGGCTTTCGATGAGTCGTAGGTCGTTGGTTCGAGTTAAGGAATACGGTAGTATTTTTAGCTCGCATGCATACTGTAGCAACTTAGGTCGTAAACGACCTAGTTAGGTCGGAGATTTCTTAGGTCGGCAACGACCTAAAACCAAGAACGACCTAAGGTGTGATCTGCCTATAAATAGAGGGCTTTGGCTCACTTTTTGGCACCGGTTTTTGAAGCGACGAAGTGCTGCCATTTTGAGAGCTCGACTACAACATTTCTTCATCTTCTTTTCTCCACTCTAATCTAGTTCTAACATCCATCCAAGATCGAAGATCAAGATCGAAGATCCAAGAGCCAAAGTTGAAGATCTTCATCCAACAAAGCTAGATTCCATCGTTTCAAGCGAGATTTCGACGAATCAAGCTTGAATCCTTGCTGTCCAGATCTGAAGTGTTAAGTTTTTGAAGTGTTTGGGTGATTCGGTGAGTGGTGGTTATCTCTCACGCGGACCCAAATGAGTATATTGGATTGGTGGTTTGTTGAAGTGTTGTAGATAGTGATTTTATGCATATTTCTTTAGATCCAAGTGTAGATCCATTACTTATGAAGATGTTTACTTATGCAAGTTCATTTATCAAGTTGTAGAGACAAAACCCATGATTTATATTTGTTAGATCTATGCTAAAAACCTATGATCCATGCATGTTAGACTTATGCTCATTTATTTACGAAATTGCCATTATAGTTGATATTGCTTATTAGATCTTGTTCGAATGCTTGATTGTTTGGATGTGTGATTGATTTGATGGTTTCAAGTTAGCTAGTAGTTGATTTGGAACAAGATGGTCGAAGATGATTCAAAAGCTAAGTGGAAAGGCTCTTGAAAGGTGAAAGCTGCTTGTGGCATATGAAGCGGATGTTGAAGCTCATATGTATGGATTAGATGATGTTGAGATGGGACTTTGCCATGATGCGATGAGGCAAGCCATGATGTTGAGATGGGACTTTGCTATGATGCGATAAAGCGAAGCATGATGTGAGATAGCCTTGGTTTAATCCAGACGGGATCATCCCAAGCATGTTGATAACTCGATGATGCGATGCGAGTTGGTTGATAATGGTTAGCTTGAGAGGCGCTTGAGCTAGTATGGAAATAGTCGTCGAGGAGGATGACTAGGAGGCTGAGATCTCATCGTTGTTGAAGGTTCTAGCATGCTCAAAGCAAGAGTACGTTGGAACGGGCTGCGACGACGTTCCAAGCACGGGCTGCGACGACGTGCTAGTACTCTGGGTAGTTGCGAAAATTCCTAGGCACGGGCTACGACGACGTGCGGAGTTATGTCTAGAACCGGGGTTACCATTAGCCCTTGACAGATGGATAAAAGAATGAGTTGGTCATTCAATTAACGGTGAAATCAAGGCAATGATAACAGTGATAGCCAGAGTCATGGATGTTTGGCTGTACCATCATTCGGTCTCAAGAGCGGTGTTTTCTGGGTGCTTATCTGATCTTGGTTTAGGCCTTGGGGGTTTGTATTTGGAAAACGTCGACCTTGACTCGAATGATTATTGCTTTACTTTAATTGTCTGCCATGTTATGCTTGCTTCTCCTTAGTGTGTGTCTGGGGGCTATCACTGTAGAAAGAGGCGGAGTGGGATGGTTTGGTTCCTATTCCTTTTATCCTTTATGCTCTTTTGGTATGTTTGATAATTGATTTACTGCTCACTAAGACTTTGTCTGACTCAAGGTTTTATGTCTCCTCTTATTACCTTGGGCTGTTCATCCATGTTGGGATGGGCAGACTAGGTAGCAGGTGGCAGGTGCTGTTCTTGGAGATCTACGTTGATGATGACGAAGATGAGCAGGAGGCTTTTGCATATTATTTCATATTATGTACTGGGTGTTCCGCTGTATATACTTTGAGTGCTTTGTAGTGAGGTTTTGATGTATTGACTGTTCTGATGATTGTATCAAACTTCTAAGATGCTTATTTGCTGATATTCTGTTATGAAGCTTCACTATACATATATTTCTCTATTGTATTTTATCCATGCGCTGTGAGATATGCGATAGATTCTGCAATGTTTATTCTACCCTTGACGGTCACCCATGGCTGCCTGGCATGCCTTTCAGCGCATTATTTCCTTGTTTTGGTGCGGGAGTCATGGGCGGTCGTCACATTTGGTATCAGAGCTTTGGTTAATCGATTTTAGCCAACGCTCGCTGACATAACTACGTATGAGAGACGTAATTGTATTTTGATGAATGATTACTATATATAATATAGTAGTTTAGAAGGATTTAAACTCCTTATGCGGTTGTTTCTCAAGGTGTTCTAAGTCATTCCTTTTTGTAGATATTAAGGATGAGTCGAAGGGGGAGACCAGCTGCTGGGGAAGGCCGTGCTGCTAGGGAAGCTGTTGGTTATGCTCCTATGTTTGAGGCCATGATGACTTCGATCATGAGAAGGATACCAGCCTCGGGGCCATCAGTAGATGTTGGAGTTCAAGTTCAAGCTCCAAGACCAGTGGATTTTGCTAAGCTTTGCAAGGACTATACTTCTCTTGGAGGAAAGGTTTTCTTGGGAACGGAATCAACCATTGAAGTGCAAAGATGGATTGATGCTTGTAGAAGGATCTTTGGTGACTTGGGAATTAAGGATGCAACTAAGAGGAAGCTTGCATCAAGGCAACTTCAAGGGAGAGCTTTGGATTGGTGGAATTCTATCACCATTGATACTCCAGAGGAAGAGATTACTTGGGAGCAATTCCAAGCTAGATTTGAAGCTAAGTTCATCTCTACGGCTCAGAAATCTGTCTTGTTTAAAAAGTTTGTGGAGCTCAAGCAAGGAGGAAAACCCGTTCTTGAGTATGTTTCTGAGTTTGAAGCTTTGTCCAAGTATGCCAGATCGTATATTGATTCTCCCTATCAGAAGAATGAGAAGTTTGTGATCGGTTTGGATGCTTATCTTGGAAGACAGTTGGTGGATCATCTGGACGATCCGTTTGAGAAGCTTGTGGAGAAAGCTCTCAGGAATGAGAGTTTGTTTCCTAGGGAGAGTTCTGTTGTTGCTGTAACCAAGGAAGGGTTTAAGCCACAGAAGAGTGGAAACAAGAAGAGGAAGCAACAGCAACAGAAGGGTAAGGATGGCCAGAAGAAGCCGAGGGGCGAAATGACTTGCTATAATTGCCAGCAGAAGGGCCATCTCTCCAAGGATTGTAGGAATCCAAAGGCGCCGGCGAAATGCCACAACTGTGACAAGCCAGGGCATTTCAGGAAAGATTGTCCAGAACCGAGGAAGGACAGGCAAATTGTGCAAGCTTATGCTTTGGGAGCTGTGCCGTCGTTTTCAAAAGCTCTTACTACTGAAGAGAAAGGGAAGAGTGTGGTGGTTCAAGGTACTCTTTCCATTTGTGGTGTTCCAGTTAGAGTGTTGTTTGATACTGGAGCGTCGCATTCTTTTGTTTGTGATGATCTTATAGGCCGGTTAGGTTTGGAACCGGATATTGTTGATAGGCCATTGGTTGTGACTAATCCAGTTGGGGGTTCGTCATGTTTGTGTATGATATGCCGTGGTCTAGTTGTGTCGAGTCATGATTGCTCTTTTGTTTGTGATTGTTTTGTTCTGAACTTTGCGGGGTTCAGAATTATTTTGGGTATGGACTGGCTTAGGAAGTATGCGGCAAAGATTGATTGTGAGAGGCTAGAGGTGACAGTCGGGAATGTGGAGGGGCGAAAGGTTGTGATACGATGCAAGCATGAAGAAGGCGTCTTCATGAGCTTCATGTATTCGCTGGTTGTTCCACGGGATGGACTGTCATCGGTGCCAATCGTGAATAGATTCGAGGATGTCTTTGACGAGGTCAAAGGGTTACCGCCGCATAGAGAGATCGAGTTTCGTATTGATCTAGTTGAGGGAGCCAGACCCGTTGTGATGCCTCTTAGGCGGATGGCGCCTAGGGAACAGCAAGAGTTGAAGGTGCAAGTTGATGACCTTTTACAGAAAGGATTCATTCGGCGTAGTGTGTCCGAATGGGGTGCACCAGTTGTGTTCGCAACCAAAGCTGATGGATCGTTGAGGTTGTGTGTGGATTATCGTGAGCTGAATAAGGTGACTAAGAAGAACAAGTATCCATTGCCGAGAATAGATGACTTGTTTGATCAGCTTCACAATGCTAAGGTGTTTTCTCAGATGGATTTGGCAATAGGATTTCACCAGTTGAGAGTGGCAAAGGATAGTGTGCCGAAGACTGCTTTTAGGACACCATCCGGTTTTTATGAGTGGCTGGTAATGCCGTTTGGATTGACTAACGCACCAGCATACTTTGTGGATCTTATGAATAGAGTATTCAGAGATCAGTTGAACAAGTTCGTACTTGTGTTCGTGGATGATATTCTGATTTATTCCAGAACTGAAGAAGAACACGAGACGCACTTGCATATTGTTTTGGAAATCTTACGGAAACATCAGCTGAAGGCTAAGTTTTCGAAGTGTCACTTCTGGAAGAATGAAGTGAGATTCTTAGGCCACGTTATCTCTGGAAATGGAATAGTGGTTGATCCCGCTAAGGTGGCAGCGATCCAGGATTGGATTAGACCTAAGAATACATATGATGTGAGAAGTTTTCTTGGATTAGCAGGATATTATCGGCGGTTTATCAAAGACTTTTCCAAGATAGCTGCACCGTTAACAGGATTGACGAAAAAGAACCAAGTGTTCAGATGGGATGATAAGTCTGAGCAAGCTTTCGTAATCCTGAAAGAGCGACTGACGAGTACTCCTGTTTTGACTATTCCAAGTGGGAATGATGAGATGGTGGTTTACACCGATGCATGTGGTACTGGACTTGGAGCAGTACTAATGCAGAAGAATAAAGTTGTTGCATATGCAAGTCGACAACTGAAGCCGCATGAAAGGAATTACCCGACTCATGATTTGGAGTTAGCGGCAATTGTTTTTGCTTTGAAGATGTGGAGACATTATCTATTGGGAGTTAGATTCGAGTTGTTTACAGATCATAAGTCGTTGAAGTATCTGTTCTCTCAAAAGGATTTGAATCTTCGACAGCAATAGTGGCTAGAGTTCTTGGCATCGTATGATTTTGGTATAGCCTATACTCCGGGAAAAGGTAACGCAGTGGCTGATGCGTTAAGTCGAAGACATGTTGGATTGGGAGCCATGTTTTCGGAATGGAAGAGTCTCGAGTATTTGGCTGGATTTGACTTCAGGCCTAGATGTGAATTGGAACCTGAAATGTTGGCAAACTTATCGATAAGACCTACTCTTGTGGAAAGGATTGGCGAGAGCCAAAAGCGAGACGATAAGCTTGTCAAGATTATCCGTAATTTGGAATCTGGATTAGACCCAGAGAAGGATAAGGGATTTGAAGTCGATCGAGAGGGTTGGCTTCGGAAGCAAGGACGATTGGTTGTTCCCGACATAGATGAATTGAGAGATGAAGTTCTGAAGGAAAGTCATCACTCGAAGTTGACAATTCATCCAGGTGGAAATAAGATGTATCGGGATATGAAGAGAACCTATTATTGGGAAGGTACGAAGAAGGATGTTGGAAATTTTATTTCCAAATGTATGAGCTGTCAGTTGGTAAAAGCCGTACAGAAGAAGCCAAGTGGATTGCTTCAACCATTAGAAGTTCCTACATGGAAGTGGGAGCAAATATCGATGGATTTTATTGATGGTCTACCTAGAATAAGAGCGGGAAATGAAGGGATTTGGGTCATCGTAGATCGTTTGACCAAGAGTGCAAGATTTATTCATGTTCGATCGACTAGGACTACATCGAAGTTGGCTGAGTTGTATGTTAAGTGGATAGTTCGATTCCATGGTATTCCGAAGATTATAGTGAGCGATCGAGACCCATCGTTCACTAGTGGATTTTGGAAGAGCTTCCAGGAGGTTTTAGGAACCGAGTTGTGTTTGAGTACAGCTTACCATCCTCAAACAGATGGTCAGACTGAGAGAGTCAACCGAGTTTTGGAAGATCTCCTCAGAGCATGTGTTTTGGATTTCGGAGGATCATGGGAGGATCATCTTCATTTGGTGGAGTTTGCGTATAATAACAGTTACCAGTCAAGCATTGGTATGGCACCATATGAGGCACTGTATGGAAGACCGTGTAACTCTCCGACATGTTGGTTGGAAACTGGAGAAAAGCTGATACTTGGGCCAGAGATGATTCGACAGACTACGGATTTCATAGAGATCATTCGGCAGCGAATGAAGGCAGCCCAGGATCGCCAGAAAAGTTATGCGGATAAACGTCGTAAGGATTTGGAATTCGACGTAGGAGATATGGTTTTTGTGAAAATTTCTCCTCTGAAGAATGTTATTCGATTCGGGAAGAAAGGAAAGTTGACTCCGAGATTTGTTGGACCATTCCCGATCATCGAGCGAATTGGAAAGCTCGCCTATAAATTGGAATTACCGGAAAAGATGTTGGGTGTGCACAATGTTTTTCATGTATCATATCTACGGAAGTATGTGCACGACTCGAATACAGTGGTTTCTGCCGATAGCTGTGAAGATTTGGAGGTTGATCCAGTGGTTACGAGACCTCGTAAGCCGCTTCGTGTTGTTGAAACCGACACGAAACAGCTTAGGAGGAAGACGATTACGTTGCTCAAGGTACAATGGAGTGATGATGTTAACGACTGTACATGGGAGGAGGAAGAAAGGATGAAGGCAGCTCATCCTGAACTCTTCGAGGTATGGCCCTAAGGTGTCGTGACATCTCATGAATTTGTAGCTTGTTCCAGTCTTAGAATTCTGCATGCTAGGTTAGAAATTGGATGCATGGTTTGTTGATTGCTATGGATGGTAGGCATGCAGAATAGTTTTGATTGTCGTTGTTTGTTTGGAATTTCGGGGGCGAAATTCCTAAGGGGGAGAGAATGTAACGACCCGTATTTTACGTGTCGACTAATCGTAAAATAATGGTTACTAGGTTGTTAGTGTTGTTCATGTTGTCCAGAGCTTAAGTCATGAAAAGCTAACTCGTGTAGGTGGATTTAGCTTAGGTCGTGTATTTTTAAGTCGTAGACGACTTAAGGGGTTTCGAGTTATAGGAATTACGACCTATAGAAGTTTCACGAGTTATTGTGTTAGAACGAGTTAAGGGGATAGGTCGGTTATACGACCTAAGGAAATGGTCTAGGACTTAGGGTGGTTGCACGAGTTATGGGTTTCTGATCGACCTATAGTACTTGACCGACTTAAGGAAGTTGCCGAGTTAAGGGTTAACGACCTAAGGAACTGGACGAGTTAGTAGCTTAGGCGAGTTATCGGTTTTAGGGGTTAAGCGACTTACTAGACAACGACTTAAGAGTGTTTACGACCTATGGAAGTTGAGTCGTGAACGAGTTATAGTAGTTGACCGACCTATGGGGTTTACGACTTATTCGATGAGCGACCTAAGGAAGTTAGTCATGTTAGTTAGGTCGTAGACGACCAGAGTTAGGATGCTGAGGGATTAGGTCGTGTGAGTTTAGGTCGGCGGGGTATTTAGGTCGTAAGTCGTAACACAGTTAGGTCGTAAGGTTGTTAACTCGTGAAGGCATTAGGTCGCGTAGGAGCTTAAACCATTAAGCCGTTAGGTCGTGTGACCCTGGGTTTGGTTAGGTCGCGGCTTTCGATGAGTCGTAGGTCGTTGGTTCGAGTTAAGGAATACGGTAGTATTTTTAGCTCGCATGCATACTGTAGCAACTTAGGTCGTAAACGACCTAGTTAGGTCGGAGATTTCTTAGGTCGGCAACGACCTAAAACCGAGAACGACCTAAGGTGTGATCTGCCTATAAATAGAGGGCTTTGGCTCACTTTTTGGCACCGGTTTTTGAAGCGACGAAGTGCTGCCATTTTGAGAGCTCGACTACAACATTTCTTCATCTTCTTTTCTCCACTCTAATCTAGTTCTAACATCCATCCAAGATCGAAGATCAAGATCGAAGATCCAAGAGCCAAAGTTGAAGATCTTCATCCAACAAAGCTAGATTCCATCGTTTCAAGCGAGATTTCGACGAATCAAGCTTGAATCCTTGCTGTCCAGATCTGAAGTGTTAAGTTTTTGAAGTGTTTGGGTGATTCGGTGAGTGGTGGTTATCTCTCACGCGGACCCAAAGGAGTATATTGGATTGGTGGTTTGTTGAAGTGTTGTAGATAGTGATTTTATGCATATTTCTTTAGATCCAAGTGTAGATCCATTACTTATGAAGATGTTTACTTATGCAAGTTCATTTATCAAGTTGTAGAGACAAAACCCATGATTTATATTTGTTAGATCTATGCTAAAAACCTATGATCCATGCATGTTAGACTTATGCTCATTTATTTACGAAATTGCCATTATAGTTGATATTGCTTATTAGATCTTGTTCGAATGCTTGATTGTTTGGATGTGTGATTGATTTGATGGTTTCAAGTTAGCTAGTAGTTGATTTGGAACAAGATGGTCGAAGATGATTCAAAAGCTAAGTGGAAAGGCTCTTGAATGGTGAAAGCTGCTTGTGGCATATGAAGCGGATGTTGAAGCTCATATGTATGGATTAGATGATGTTGAGATGGGACTTTGCCATGATGCGATGAGGCAAGCCATGATGTTGAGATGGGACTTTGCTATGATGTGATAAAGCGAAGCATGATGTGAGATAGCCTTGGTTTAATCCAGACGGGATCATCCCAAGCATGTTGATAACTCGATGATGCGATGCGAGTTGGTTGATAATGGTTAGCTTGAGAGGCGCTTGAGCTAGTATGGAAATAGTCGTCGAGGAGGATGACTAGGAGGCTGAGATCTCATTGTTGTTGAAGGTTCTAGCATGCTCAAAGCAAGAGTACGTTGGAACGGGCTGCGACGACGTTCCAAGCACGGGCTGCGACGACGTGCTAGTACTCTGGGTAGTTGCGAAAATTCCTAGGCATGGGCTACGACGACGTGCGGAGTTATGTCTAGAACCGGGGTTACCATTAGCCCTTGACAGATGGATAAAAGAATGAGTTGGTCATTCAATTAACGGTGAAATCAAGGCAATGATAACAGTGATAGCCAGAGTCATGGATGTTTGGCTGTACCATCATTCGGTCTCAAGAGTGGTGTTTTCTGGGTGCTTATCTGATCTTGGTTTAGGCCTTGGGGGTTTGTATTTGGAAAACGTCGACCTTGACTCGAATGATTATTGCTTTACTTTAATTGTCTGCCATGTTATGCTTGCTTCTCCTTAGTGTGTGTCTGGGGGCTATCACTGTAGAAAGAGGCGGAGTGGGATGGTTTGGTTCCTATTCCTTTTATCCTTTATGCTCTTTTGGTATGTTTGATAGTTGATTTACTGCTCACTAAGACTTTGTCTGACTCAAGGTTTTATGTCTCCTCTTATTACCTTGGGCTGTTCATCCATGTTGGGATGGGCAGACTAGGTAGCAGGTGACAGGTGCTGTTCTTGGAGATCTACGTTGATGATGACGAAGACGAGCAGGAGGCTTTTGCATATTATTTCATATTATGTACTGGGTGTTCCGCTGTATATACTTTGAGTGCTTTGTAGTGAGGTTTTGATGTATTGACTGTTCTGATGATTGTATCAAACTTCTAAGATGCTTATTTGCTGATATTCTGTTATGAAGCTTCACTATACATATATTTCTCTATTGTATTTTATCCATGCGCTGTGAGATATGCGATAGATTCTGCAATGTTTATTCTACCCTTGACGGTTACCCATGGCTGCCTGGCATGCCTTTCAGTGCATTATTTCCTTGTTTTGGTGCGGGAGTCATGGGCGGTCGTCACAGAACATATCCCTTAGAATGCCCATCGTCCACCTGACGATGTTCCGAAAGCATTCATCCATACAAGTCCGTCCCGTGTTCGAATGGAACCGAAGGCACTATTCCTAATACATCCATTTTGGAAATATCCTCAGGATTAGTAGCGACTAGCCCTTGCACTTCACTGCTCCATCTTCGAATCCAAACTCGTTTCCACGAAACGTACAAACCGGATCGAAGTGGTTTTCGAGAAATAAATCTCGATCCCGGTCTCTTCGAAACGATCAACGTATTTGTCCAATATTGATAGTCGGTGATTTAACTATCAATTAATATTCACAAACAACCATCAAACTATAAATAATTTCCCAAACTATTTATTAGCCTCAAAAATATTTTTACAAGATATATTTCCATTTTCAATCCTTGAAAACAGTTTCAAAAACCATCTTTCTTTTTCAGAATAAACTTTCCCAAATATTTTCTATCTCTACTAAAATCACCAAGCACAAAACTAGATTTTTCAAAAATAATTCAAAACACTTTACTTTTTTAAAATATACTATGAAACATCCAAGTTAAAACTACTTCAATAATTTGTTTAAAATACATACTATATGAAGTTTGGAAATAAAACTCAAGTTATAAATTAAATTCGACCTGAATTGTTAGTGAAGTAAATGTAATTGAGTTGTGAGTTAATAAATTGGCTGGTAAATTGAAAATGGATAGTGGATTCAGAACTTGAGTTATAAATTAAAATTTAACTTGAAGTGTTAACAAATTAGATATAATTGAAATGTATCGAATAAAAATGAAATTGGATTAAATAATAACAGTGTTGACTCAAGGAGTATGGATTTGTGGGCTGTTACAGAATTCATGCAAAGACATTCTTATTTGATATAGCTATTTTCGCAAGTATATTATGATTAAGAAGCAATTGCTTCTTATACAGATTGTGTATGAATTTACTATAACTATAGAATACAATATTCTCATGAGCTGCTGCATTTATTCGCGTAATCCACAAATGACGAAAGTCCCTTGCAAATTCCATTTTAGTATTTAGGTTTGGTGCTTTAGCAACGCCCATATCTTGAAATGTCGCATAACTTCCATCCATTGGTCTGTTATAAATAGGACGCTTGGATTTTCTGACCCATTTCTTTAACCATTAGGTGATCCAAGAGATACATTTGTGCTAGGTTTGCTAGATCCAATCATTTTTTGATAAATAATATTTCTCACTTATCAAATAAGCACTAGATAATATTATTATTTATCTCAAAATTTTAACTAGCAATTACATATATATCATAAATAAATACATGAATTGATCCTAGTTTCCTTCATCCAGAACACCAACTTTAACTCGTATATTGCATATATGAGTTACTCTCAACTTTACCCAGGTTATATCCAAGCTATATTCAATTTTTATATGTTCTATTTCCTAATTGACTTAATTCTAGCTCAACCTCGGCTTTGATACCAAGCTGTGACACCCCCAGCTCCAATGATCGAATTATCAATGGCAGTTTATCACCCAATAGCTTAGATCAAAGATACACTACTTTGGGTTAACACAGATATATTCCAATACCTGAATGCATATGAGATAATACATATCACGTCTTGACGTAGACTAATATACCCGAGTGATAGAATTGAGTAACTCACATATTAAGAACATATATAAATAAATGAATGACACAAGTTGTTGAAATCAGGCCAGCCCATAGTAGAAGTAATTGGTGAATTTCAAAATAATTTCCATTTTGGATTTTTATTAGGCATATGAAGTCTAATTTCTTTAGAACATTTCTAAATTTCTTTTAAAAATCATTATTTTATTTAAATTTATAATATAGTTTTATATTATGTAATTAATATTATATTACAGATATATACATGTGTATCATATACGCATATATGTTGTGTGCATGTCACATAATAATCCATGCAAGATACAACATGCTTGTGTATAAATGTTGAGGTTTACACCGCAACATGCATGTTAGCTCATCTAGTATATAATTATACATTACAACAAAATGACCTTATTACAACTTTTCATTTGCAATGTTCCCACAATGAAAGCTATAGTAGAAGTTTTTAACAACCTTTTTTAAAGTTGCAATAAAGATGTTTTTTAACAACTGTTTGTATTTTGCCATTATAATAAGGTTTTTAACAACTTTCTTCTCTTGGCCATTAAATATTTATCTATAACATATTATAATTAACGATTGTTAATAAATTATTTATAAATAATTATTTATAATAAATAATTATTTTTTATGATTAAAAGTTTATTATAATTAATTATTAATAATTAATAAATTATATTTAGTAATTTATAATTATCATGTATAAATAATAATATACAAAGGCCACAAAAACCATTAGTTACAACTTGGTCGTCTATATTCTATAAATTATTAAGTAATGTGGACGCTTATTCCCCTCATAGTCTTGAAATTGTGGAAGAGGATGGAGTGTTGATTCCGCTGAAAGAGGTGATTCAAGCGGGCAAAGATTTTTGGTCTGAATACTTAGTTTATTTTTTTATAGACTCAACCCTCCATACGAAATCATTCAGAATCATTGTAAGAGTGCTTGGCATCTAGTAGTGATCTTAAAGTCCGTTATGATGATTCCATGTTCTTCTCTAATTTCTTCATTTTGAAAGGTAGACTTCGAGTCCTATAGGTTGATCCGACCTTCATTCACGCCAACCTGTTTATTATTGCACACTGGTCCCCTTCGGTTGACACAGCTAAATCTCAAGTATTCTATTTCCTATTTGGGCTCGCTTTACTCACATTCCTTCAGTTCTACAACCGATGATTAGTTTAGATTAGTTGGCTAATCCAGTTGGCAAACTGAGATGTTTTGATGCCAATATAGTAGATAGGAAAAGACTAGTGCATGCCAGGGCACTTATAGAAGTGACGTCGGATAAACCTTTGCCAACCAAGTTACGTGTTAGACCGGTGGTGGGACAGGTGGCTATGGTCGACATTTCCTATAGTTGGAAGCCAGACATTTTCTTATCCTACCATTCCTTTGGGCACATTATTGATTCTTGTAAGTATGGTTGTCTTACAATGCCAGTTGTGGTTGATACCCCTCTTCCCATTCCCCCCAAGATTCCATTGCTGAGGTCTCCTGTTATGGAATGGATACCCAACTCTAGTCTTTCTTCTCCTCATGTAGTATAGGTGGATGATGATGTTCCCATATGGTTCGGTTGTCATAATGCTTCCTCCTTATACTATTACTTGGGATTCTGGCAAGCAATCTTGGATCTATGAAGCTACTAAAATGAAACACTCTCTCGAGGGTGACACTTACCACATGTTCATGGGTGAAGGTGAAGGTGAGAGCAGACGTCTATACTATCACATTATAGGTGAGGGTCTCACGCTTACCACCGCCGGTAAACTTGGTGACTTGAACATGAATATTTTTTTGGATGCCACTTGGGATAGGAAATTCATTTACAACTGCAACTTTCTAGATTTTATTCTTAACCTTACATTACTATTTTCTGGGTATGTCCATGTTCAGGGTCCTGATTCGGCTGATGATCGTAGTGGATCCTCCTTTTCTAAAAGGGGCTAGTCTAGGTCTTTAGTAATTAGGCTTGTTTCCTAAATCATGTGCTTTATTTATTTCAGTTGCTTTATTATTTAACTTCCGTGGCATCTTTGCCTCTCATTGCATTTCATTTGCAAGTGATATGGTCACTATAAAACCAGCTTGTCTATGTAAAATAATATAGAAAAAGTAATATTTAACAATTAATAATTTATTATGATTAATAATTCAGAAATATAATTAATAAATAATGATTAATAATTCAGAAATAGTAATACCATTGGCGTCACACTTTTTTGGTGTCAGCATGAGCTACTAAAAATGCTCCCCTATAGATATTATCGAAATCTCAGTATCATTTGAAAATAGAATCTAATAAATAACTTTATTCTACCAATTCAAACGCCCCTCTACAAATATTACCAAATCAAATTTTAACATCATTTAGAAACAAGATCCAACAAATATTTTTTTTAACAAATTCAAAATCACTCTATAAATATGACTAAATCAAATCTCAATATTGCTTGTAAACATGATCTAACAAATAAATATTTTTCACAAATTCAAAATGTCCCTCTATAAATATTACCAAAGCAAATCATATCACTTAAAAATAGGATCTAACAAATAAATTTCTTTTGAAAATTCATTCTTTATTAATTATTAATAAAAAAAAATTGAAAAAAAATAACTTAGAAATAAAAATTAAAACTAACCACACTTTATTTCAACGCATGTTGGGCGAATTCTCACCCAGAAAATCTCGGGACCAGGAAGTCACAATTTCACCCGGGCTCGCAACCTCCACTTCGTTCGACAGCCAAGAAGCTCAATACTAACCTAGAAGTCTATCCGACATTCTCCATAAAGAAGCTCGTTCGACCCAAGCCTCCATTCAACCATCACCTCATTCGGCATCACCTCATTCGGCATCATCACATTCGGCAAAGCACAGCTCTCACCCCCACCGGACCAACCTTCTCCATGTTCCATTCGGCCTCTCCCATGCATGCCGAACCAGGGCCATCACCGGACCATGGCCATCACCGGACCAACTACCTACCTCGATGCCGAATGGACCACCATCCCACTCCACGACCGGACCACCAACACCGAATCGTGCATGGCCGGACCAACGCCACCGAGCCAAAACCATACCTCACCACCGAATGGATCTCCGCCGAACCAGATGATTGCCAGTCCAGATTGCTTCATCCCGGGCCCACCAGCAGCTATATACTTCCAAGACCCCTGCCCCCTACCTCACTCTATAAATAGAGGGGCAGGGGTACAACAATGGCAGACAAGTTTGAGAGCTCAAGCAAGGAAGGAACTTTCAAACTACTTTCATACACTTGTATACAACGCATTGTACTTGTAACCTGAAAGAAAGAAGATAATAACATATAAAGTGGACGTAGGCACATTCTGGCCGAACCACTATAAATCTGTGTGTCTTTTACATTTCAGCCCCTACTTTTCTCATATTTGCATACTCATCTAAAATCATTGAAAATTACATATAATCAACTAAATAATACGACTTGGAGGTGTTTGTCCATTTTTTGTGCAAACATTTTTGGTGCTTTCACTGAGAAGTGAACTCAGGCTTCATCTTCTCCCACTCAACCTCTTTCCTAACAACATCACTCGTTGCTTAGAAATCATGCCTTCCAAGCAGAGAAGGGATGTTAACAAAGGAAAGAACATCGCAACTAGCAGCCTTCCAGATCCAGCAATCACAGATCAGCCCACTTCAACAGCAGTACCAGATGAAAATCAGGAGAATCCAACTGGTCCCGCAACGGAACAACCAATCACTAGGGCAGATCTGGACAGGGTTGTGGCTGAAGTAACTAACCGCTTCACATCCCAACAAGAAACTTTGGTGGACCAACTCATGTCACGCTTAAGGGATGCTGAGGAGTCCAACCGCAACACGGAATCATGGGGTGAATCCCAATCCGGAGGATCCCGGAGGCAACAAAGGTCTTCACTCTTCGAACAAGCTACCAACAGGAAAAACGATGATAGGGGCCGCGCCCGGACTCAGCCCGAATTCCGACTCGAGGAAGCCCTTGGAACCGAACCTAGCGGGGGAGGCACCAGGCGAGGGTCGGATGTAGCTGAGCCAGTCATGCCACCTAATCATAGAAACCCCGCTGAACGGAGCCGAGCTAGAACCCAGCCCGAAGTTGACCCCATGGATGTGCTCGAAACAGAACCCCACAGGGGAAGATCAAGGCAGGGGGCAACTGTAGCTGGTCCTAGCGTGCATCCAAGCAGCTAAAGACAACCACTGGATAATGCTAGAGGTGATAGACTGTACCATCCCTACAGGGCATCTGGACGAGATAGATCCCGCAGGGAAGAACCGAGCTCATTTTTGTCCGCTCCAAGTTCTGACGAACGAATGGCACGATTATTCAGAGAATGTGTCCAACGGGAGCAAAGGGACCGGGGAATAGGCGCTAGGGTCACCAGTCCCTTTACCCGAAATATCGAAACTGCCATCACTCCCCGGGAATGGAAAATGCCAACCATGGAACCTTACAAAGGAACTTCCGACCCCATCGTACACCTGCAGAGATACACCCAGCATATGCTCATGAGTGGAGCAACAGAAGGAGTATTATGTAAATGCTTTCCGCTATTCCTATCAGATCTAGCTACCTCCTGGTTCTGCCATCTACCCCAAGGATCCATCAGCTCATGGGAGATGTTAAAAGAAAGGTTTATTAGCCAGTTCCGCATCCATGTGGAACAACCCAAGGATGCTTATTCTCTATCCAATGTCAAACAGAAATCCGGAGAGACGCTGCAACAATATCTAACACGGTTCAACGCCGCAGCGGCAGCAGTTCAAGATGCCGATGAAAAACTCACTCTGATGGCCCTCTGTAGTGGTGTACATCCAGACACCAAGTTTGCCAGAAGATTAACTAAGGAAAAACCAGCTACCTTGCCTGATTTCTTCCATGAAGCTGGAAAGTATATGAGACTTGAAGACGCTGCTACGGAGAGGCAGTCAGGGCAACAAGGCAAGATAGTTCAGGACAAGGTTCCCACTGCAGCTAAGGACGCTCGAAGAAATGAATCTAGAGACAATGCTGGGGGCAGAAAGGTTGAGAAGCGCCAATATCGACCAGGGCCAAGATTTGGCTCCTACACTCCTTTGAATGAAACAATCGAAAACATCTACCTAGCCACTCAGGGCGAACTCGGATACAAGCGCCCCCCGCACAAGAAAGAATCAGATAACGCACTCAAGTCCGGAAAGTTCTGTCGCTTCCACGAATCCCACGGACATGACACCAATGAATGCCACCATCTTCGGGACTTGATCGAAGAACACATTAGAAGAAGAAGACTGGAACGTTATGTGAAAGGTCAGAACAGGACTCCAACTCCTGCCAACGAGAACTCAAAGCAACCCCTCCCAGAAGTAGGCGGAGGGAATCGCAACAATCACAACACCAGTGGCTCTAGTCAAGAGAAGATAGTGGTCCTTACCATCTCAGGAGGACCACACATCGCCGACAGAAGTTGGGCAGAGATGGAAAGGTACGGCAAGTCGCTTAGAAATGCCGAAGGATATGTTAACTCCATTACGGAGGAACGCCACCCGAAACGAAAAGAAAACAATGACATTGTATTCAGTAGGCATGATTTGGAAGGAAGACAGTACCCACATATGGATCCCATGGTCATCTCTGCCTGGTTTGGTCCAGCTAAAGTTTTTTGGATTCTAATAGACACGGGAAGCTCCGTTAATATCCTGTTCAAACATGCTTTCGACAAAATGAAGTTATCAATGAAGGATGTATCCCCCTGTGACAAACCACTGCACGGTTTCACTGGAGATGCAAAGATGCCTCTCGGGCAACTTGACCTCTTCGTCGAAATAGGAAGTCATCCCCGCTCCGTTGTGCGAAAACAAACGTTCGTACTAATAGAAAACCACTCGGCTTACAACGCTTTCTTGGGAAGACCAGCCTTGTCTGACTTTCAGATTGTATTAGCCCCCTGGTGCCTGAAAATGAAATTTCCAACAGACAACGGAGTAGGAGAAGTAGAAGGAGATCAAGATGCTGCCCGAGACTGCTACGTAACTGAACTTCGCAATAACCGCAGAAAGAATAAAGGAAAAGATGCAGAGACTACTCTCTGCATGAAAAGCTTGGAGGCATAGCAACTAAAGAGAGCCCCTCCTCTTCGATACACAAGCGATCCCTTCAATGAACTAGACCCCAGGGATAAAGAGGAGGAGGCTATCGCCGAGCCTGCAGAGGCTATGGAATTCGTATCGGTAGATAAGCATGATTCAAGTAGACTATTAAAAATCGGATCTCAGCTGAAAACGGGATTGAAGGATCAACTCATTGACTTCCTCCGCCACAACTTAGATGTATTTGCGTGGACCCATGCCGATATGACAGGAATCTCCCCAGACATAGCATGCCACATGTTGAACATCGATCCCACCAAGGTACCAGTAAAGCAGAAAAAGAGGAGCATGGGGGCAGAGCGATCAGCAGCCCTTGATGAGGAAGTAAAAAATCTACTTGCTAATGGCTTCATACGGGAAGCCATCTACCCAGAATGGATCGCTAACCCGGTGCTAGTAAAAAAGGCCAATGGAAAGTGGCGAACATGTATTGACTTCTCCAATCTGAATGACGCTTGCCCGAAAGACTGCTTCCCACTTCCCCGAATTGACCAACTCGTAGACAGCACAGCTGGGCACGAACTCCTATCTTTTATGGATGCATACTCCGGATATAACCAGATCCCCATGCACGCTCCCGATCAGGACCACACTAGCTTCATCACCGACCGCGGATTATATTGTTACAAAGTCATGCCTTTTGGACTCAAAAATGCTGGAGCTACCTATCAACGCCTCGTCAACAAAATGTTCGCAGGACTGATAGGACGAACTATGGAAGTATATGTGGATGACATGTTGGTAAAGTCCAGGAAAGCCAACGACCATGTAAGCCATCTGGACGATATGTTTCAGGTACTTCGCCGGTATGGAATGAAGCTGAATCCTCTAAAGTGCTCCTTCGGAGTTTCATCGGGAAAATTCTTAGGATTCATCGTCCACGCCAGAGGAATCGAAGCAAACCCTGAACAAGTCCGGGCTTTAAAAGAAATAAGGATACCTTCCACTCGAAAAGAAATGCAGAGCCTAAACGGGAAGGTGGCCGCCCTAAGCAGATTCATTTCCAAGGCAACTGACAAGTGTGTCCCTTTCTTCGAAGCACTCAAGAAAGACAAAGGGAGGTTCGAGTGGACCGACGAATGCTTAAAAGCCTTCCTCAACCTAATCGAACACCTTCAGAGACCACCAGTACTCTCAACTCCAAATGAAGGTGAAGTGTTATACCTATACCTCGCTGTATCATCTCATGCTCTAAGCGCCGCCTTGGTAAGAGAAGAAGACCGCACACAACGCCCGGTTTACTTTGTAAGCAAGAGATTTACGGGGGCAGAAGCCAGATATCCTAAACTTGAGAAGTTAGCATATTGTTTATTGATCGCGTCACGGAAACTGCGACACTACTTCCAGTCTCACTCCATCAGGGTTCTAACCGATCAACCACTAAGACAAGTGCTCCATCGTCCTGACACTTCTGGGCGACTCCTCAAATGGTGCATCGAACTAAGTCAGTATGATATCACCTACCATCCCCGCACCGCTATCAAAGGACAAGCCATGGCTGATTTCATTGCCGAATTCACTACCAACGAAGGCAAGGAACAATCCGAAGTAGCAAAAAACATCAAGTGGAACCTCTTTGTAGACGGAGCATCGAACGAACAAGGCTCGGGGGCAGGTATTGTGATCGTCACCCCCAGGGGAAGAAAGTTGTACTATGCATTAAGATTGGAGTTCACGGCCACTAACAACGATGCTGAATATGAAGCAGTAATAGCGGGATTGGAACTGGCCCTAGAAATTGGGATCAATTCCTTATGTATTCATAGTGATTCTCAGCTTATCGTAAACCAGGTACTAGGAGAATTCCAGACTCGAGGAGAACGGCTCACAGCATACCTAAAGAAAACCAGACTGCTGCTCGATCGATTGGACCATTATCTAATCAAACACATTCCTCGAGAAGAAAACCAAGAGGCAGATGAACTTGCAAAGCAAGCTAGTATGAAGGACAGCACCATTCCCGGAGCACTAGCAATCTCAAGACAGCTAGCCCCGAGTTTCGAACAAGCGAATCTGATAACTGCAATCGAAGAAGGAACCTGGATGACTCCTATCCGGAAATATTTGCAAGATGGCATACTACCCGACAGGCGTGACGAAGCCAAGAAGATCTTGAGGAAAGTTCCCTACTACACAATACAAGAAGGCATCCTCTACCGGCGTGGCTTCTCTAGCCCCCTATTAAGATGCGTCGCCGGAAGGGAAGCCAAGGAGATATTAACAAACATCCATCAGGGAGGATGCGGAGATCACACTGGAGGACAGACTTTGGCAAGAAAGATACTCCGATATGGATATTACTGGCCCACACTAAACAAAGATGCCCTAGACTTCGTTAAGAAATGCGACAGATGTCAGAAGTTCGCCAAGATCCCTCGACTACCCACAAACGAAATTACTCAAATGACCAGCCCTTGGCCCTTTGCTGTATGGGGAATTGACTTAATTGGCGAACTGCCAACGGGCCGAGGCGGAGCCAAATATGCTATAGTGGCAGTCGATTATTTCACCAAATGGGTGGAAGCGGAACCTTTAAATAAAATATCTTCAGCAAAAGTTATCAACTTCTTGATCAAAAACATTCTGTGCAGGTATGGAGTCCCCCTCAAGATCGTATCAGACAACGGACTCCAATTTGACAGCGAAGAATTTGCCGACTGGTGCCAAGAGCATGGAATTCATAAAAGCTTCTCATCAGTAGCTTACCCTCAGGCAAACGGACAAGTTGAAGCTGTCAACAAAATTCTCAAAACCCTAATCAAGAAGAAACTTGAAAAGTCAAAAGGCGCTTGGGTGGACGAACTTCCTACGGCACTATGGGCATACCGCACATCTTTCAGAACATCAACGGGACATACTCCTTTCTCTTTGGCATATGGATCGGAGGCAATGCTCCCAGTTGAGACTATTGTGCCTTCCCACCGTAGGATCCACTACAACCCAGAAGAAAACGAAGAACTCCTCCTCATGTCTTTGGATCTGATTGAGGAAAGGAGAAACGATGCAGCACTCAAAGCAGCAGCTCACAAACAAAAAGTGGCAGCACTATACAATTCCAAAGTCAAGCATCGCAGCTTACAAGAAGGAGATCTTGTCCTCAGGCGAATCTTTCCGCGCCCCGGGGCACTGGACCCCATCTGAGACGGACCATATGTAATTCACAAAGATCTCCACAACGGAGCTTACATTTTGTCAACAGTGGACGGAGAGGTGTTCCAGAGGGCATGGAACATCCGACACCTCCGTCGATACTTTTCTTAACTTGTACTGCCCATATGAAGTGAATTAACAAAGAGAATCAGTGGACGTAGGCATTTTCGTGCCGAACCACTTTAAAAAATCTTGTCTCTTTTTAACTTGTTCCTTTATGTCTTGGCTACTTGTTAAGCGTTATCCCTTTCTGTTGAACAAAATTCTATGGCATCTCCACTCAAGACGCACCGCGGCCTCATCTGGACTAGGCCTAACAGGTACGCTACGATTCTATGCACTCGCCAATGAGACTCTTTTGCCCCAGCATCCCTCTGCTGCGGGTTAACTCATTGCGCGCCTGCCCTCAAAGCCAACTGTAATGAGCCGATTATAAGTCATCATAAAGGCCGACTATAGCCGATGGCATCTCATTACGGCGTTCGGCTCGTCGGTAACTGTGAACCTACTTTAAGCCCCAACATAAGGTGTGGCCAGCCAGGGGTAGTTCACGGCCAACGGCACCCACGCTAGCCGGCCACGGTAAATCGAATAATACCCACGATTACGGACCATAATGGTTCGGGTAGTTACCGTGCGCGATCTCGGCTCCGATGTGTCTTAAGTGCGGCTGTGGTAAAAAAGAAAACTCCCCGCGGAGGCGTAAGATGGGTGACAAATGTCTCCAAGACCCACAGCTAGGGAAAGTGACTACAAAACCCGTTTGCCACGAACTTAAGCACATCGACGGCCTTCCGTGACTGGAAGTTTTACTTTTACTATATTTCCATTTCATTTAAATATTTTTCTCCTATCCTGTATAATAAACTCTAAAGTACAGGAAACCAAATAGGAAGCATTCACTCATGAGGCTCTAAGCCTGCGTGCTGGGTAGCAGGGCGCTCGGCTATACCCGTGAACAGTTACACAAGACACTCAAAGCTAACGCCTGCGAATAAAACATAAAGGGCGGTACTCTCTTCTCTTGTACATAAATGCGTAACTATAACTTATTCATACACTGACATTGCAAAACGTGAAATTATATTTCAAGCAAAAACTTAACATCAAACACAAGTGGAATCACAGGCATATACATAATTATACTTCTCACACAGCACATAAAGATAGCAACAACATTTAAACATGACAAAATCAGCTTATATTATAAGATCACACGAAGTTATTCTTTGCAAATAATTTTATTACAGTTGCATATCAAAGACTAACATGAACAGTGATAAAAAAGAAACAAAAAGATGGCAGATGCATCCACACTCCATCACCAACTCCCCCAGCCTACTTAGCCGCAGGATCGGAGCCCCCAGCATGTGGATCTGAAGTCCCACCTGTCCAGATCAGAAGAGGAATTCATTAAACGAACGATCAAGTTATGAAAACACGAAAAGAAAAGAAAGGGAAAAGAATAACTCACCAGCATCCGCCGCTTGATCCTCATCATCCAACTGCACGCCCGCTTCCTCTGCAGCGAGTAGCCGCATCCCCTCCTTCACCGCCGCTTGCTCCTCCTTTGAGAACTGAGCAGTGACCGCACTCAAGTTGAAAGCCTCTCCGCCTTCCTTACCCGCATTCACCCTGGCCTCCTCTAAAGCCTGGAGATACACCTTGGCCATGACCCGAGGGTAATCGTCCATCCAAGACAAGCCGCCCTCCTTCCAAGTGTGGAAGTACATATCCTGCAACATCTCATCCATCATCCCCTCGTTTTCCTCAAACTCCCTCACCCGGGCCTCGGAAGCTTGCAACTTGGTGATGGCGACGTCCCTCTCTGATTGGTATCTCAAGCAGTCAGCCTGGAGTGACCTCCTCATTTCCTCTTCCTTCAACTTGAGGGACCTCCTCATCTCCTCCATCTCCTCCTTCAACTCGGCCTGAGCCATCTCCGCAGCCTCGAGCCTCCCTGACAACTCCTCCACCCGCTCGAGATCCGCATTTCGAACCTCATCCACCGTTGCGATAGCTATGTTAATCCGTTCCCTGCAAGCGACCTCCATCTTCCGTAATTCCGCCCTACTGGCCTTCTCCATGGTCTCTTTCAGACGCTTGGAGGCTTCCTCATGCTGGGAAATCTGGATGGCTTGGTCGGCGAGTTGCTTGGCCTGATCGGCAACCTTTAACCTCAACCGAATGTTAGCACTCCCGATCTCTTCCCCGGCCTTGACCAACTTAGCATGATGCTCCATTAACTTCTTGGTCTCTATGGCCACCCGGTCGATATTAGCCTTGGCCTCATCCCCCATGGTGACTACCCGTGTAGTAAGTAAATCAAGATCTAAAGATTTGGCCTCGTCCAGCACTCTTACCATGGGGTTGCGGGGAAGTAGGTGCTCGCCCGTGGTCTCATCGAATGAAATGTCCCGAAAACTTGGGTCTAAATCAGGATGACCGGCAAAAGGGTCACGAGGCACGGGGCGAGGCACATCGGGACGCCTTATATGAATGACAGTAGAACTCTTGGAAGGAGGAGGAGGGGGGCAGGGCTCCGTGCTCTCCTCCGTAGTATCACGAGGAGGCTGAGTAGGGGGAGGCAGAGTAGGAAGCTGCGAAGCAGAAGAAGACTCAAATAAGGAACGGCTCCGCTTCCTTTTCTGAATGCCCTCTTCGATGACCCCAAGAAGAGGGCGGTACTTGACTACGTCCCCAGTGCGATCAGTAGAAGGTTTCGCAGAAGCTCTCCTCGACTTAAATTGTTCAAGACGATGTCGAACATCCGACGTTTTAACTGCCTGGCCTGCCCCTGAAATAAAGAACAAGTGTTACGAACATACAATAATCCGCAATTCAAAAAATGTGCTAAGTTAAAAAGAAAGAAAAGTGAGGAGACACATCTATTATACAAACCCGGCGGAGGAGTGGGAAACTGCAATAAGTCCTGGATCTCATTCCAGGACGGAAGTGAACCGTAAAAAATTTCTAAGTCCCTATCGAAAATGGAATCGGCAGAAGACAAAAGTTCACCTTGCGTCGCCGGAGTCACCCTAGCTGAAGCCACAGCTTTGCCGGTTTCCTTTGCCTTCTCCGTTTCTTTCTCCTTTTCCTTCTCCGTTTCCGACTCTCCCTCCGACTCCCCGAAGGCCCGACGGAGAGCCTCATCCAGTTCGAGGTCTTGCTCAGAGGTTAGAGCGGCAACACCACTACCACCTTGACCGTCGCCATCTCCTCCACCCTCCGACCCTTCTCCAACTTCGCCTCCTTCCTCCTCTTCCACACCTTCCTCCTCCGGGACAGTCGGGCAAGTACTTGGAGAAGGGCCATCGGACTTCTTCAGTTTCTTCCCCCCAACCGCAGGACGCGCTGCGAAAGGCTCCCTCTTACCGCTCTTTACCGTAGCCCCCTCCTTAGCTTTAGCAGCCCTCTCCTCAGCCGTATCCCTTTGCTTAACCACGGACTGGCGCGGTAAGATCAAATTATACTCCAAGAGGGTTGCGTTCCTGATCAAGAAAGAGGCCGACCGGTCCCGTGCCGGAATAGCCTTTAGTTCAGCAGCCATTCGCACTAAGGAATCGTCCTCCACGACTGCAATACCACCTGTCGCTAGCCAGAAATAGAAGCATGTCAGAAAAAACACTACAGTCAAAACACATGAAAAATATAAATGAAATCAATCTTACAGCCGGAAGTGAAAAGGCGGAAAGAAACAGCATCGTCCTTGACGAAGAACCACTCCTTCTTGAACATGGTGAACTTGGAATACAAGTCCAGAACTGGTTTGAAGGGTACGGCCGCCTCCAGGCTAATGTACGGAGACCCCTTCTTATAGCCTCTCAGGTTGTACAAGTATCGGATTTCCCGGTTAGAAGGAGGACGCCCGTACCTCCTCTGGAAGATAACAAAAAGGCTCACCAGGATGGCATAAGAATTAGGCTGAAGCTGGAAGGGAGCCACCTTCAAATATGTGGTGAAGCTAATTATCCAAGCGTTGATAGGGGGGATAGCACCGCACATACAATGGTATCTGCTAAAAGCGAAGTAGCCCTCGGGAGGATTATATGGCATCACTCCATCTCCCGGCAGCAGCATAAGGGCCCTATCTATCCCAAAGGAACGGGATATGACGTCAAGTTGCTCCTCCTTTAGGGAGCTAGGAAAGCAATCCGGGGGAGAGATCAAAAGTTCCTGTGGACCATATCCGTCCACTAGAGACCTCGGAATAGGTCGGTGTTGCCCGGATCCTGGTTGGACTGGGGGCAAGGAAGAAGAAGGCTCTCCTGTGCCTCTAGACTTCTTTCTGTCTGATCGTGTTTCCGCTTTGCGAGACATTTTCTGCAGCACAAGAAAGACTTGAGATTAGAATAAGAAGTATAGAAACACAAACAAGCAAGTATATAAAGCAAGCGTATAAAAGCCTAAGATTTCGCTCAAGATTCAAATTTTCGAGTCTCATTCGGTATATGCCTCATTCGGAAATTCCATTCGGCATTAGGAGTTCATCCGGTATACGAATTCGTTCGGTGGTACAGTGCAAGTAAATTCATTCGGCCCTAATGACGAAAGCCCATTCGGCACCTATGTCCCATGTTCATTCGGCATTTGAGAACCAACGTGTGTATTCGGCATTCTGAGCCATTCGGTAATAAGAGGCATTCGGCAATAGAGTACGTACCTGATTCGGTAGAAATTTGGTTCGGCAGAAGATTTGGTTCAGCAGTACAGTTGATTCGGCTCTCTGATTCGGTAAGGAAAAACCAAGGGGGGTGTAGCCTCTATATATAGGCGAGCTCAGGACGGCCGAACCAGTTAGTTCGGTACCGGACCAACCAAAAGCCGGATGAGAACAGCCGGACCAAACACAAAGCCGAATGAACTCTCTCTCTGCCAACAACAACCAGGAACTAGGGGCATACAGAGCGCCTCATGCAGATAAGTACCGTACTCCAGAACTAACTAATAAAATAAGATTATGATAACGGTGAATAAGTCGTAAAACTCTCACTAACATGGATTAATCGTTTACACGTGTATGCGACCACGAATGGTCCATAGGCACGCTCTGAATGGTTATGAACCCTATCGTCGTGGGAATTTACACTTTGACACGCCTTTTTAAGCCCATCGGTCATATGGATATTTGATAATTATTATGAAATGGCTAAGCTACTTACACATGTACGGGGTTGCGAACGGTCCCTAGGCATGCTCTGAGCTGGCAATAAACCATCTTCACAAACATAAACCAGGCATCGACGATGCCAAGCCCCTTCGGGGCTCACTCTATCGTCCTTAACGGCACAGTCCACTTCAACTCGAATATTTCGATCATGAACGGTCGTTATTCGAAATCACGCTAAAACTGAAAATTTCTTTGCAGGACATTAACAGGATACGAACATCCAGCCCATGGCATTACGAAACAAGCCTTTCTACCACAGGGAAACAAAGCGCGACACATGCAAGCACGTGCCCCACTTTGGGGGGCAAATGTTGGGCGAATTCTCACCCAGAAAATCTCGGGACCAGGAAGTCACAATTTCACCCGGGCTCGCAACCTCCACTTCGTTCGACAGCCAAGAAGCTCAATACTAACCTAGAAGTCTATCCGACATTCTCCATAAAGAAGCTCGTTCGACCCAAGCCTCCATTCAACCATCACCTCATTCGGCATCACCTCATTCGGCATCACCTCATTCGGCATCATCACATTCGGCAAAGCACAGCTCTCACCCCCACCGGACCAACCTTCTCCATGTTCCATTCGGCCTCTCCCATGCATGCCGAACCAGGGCCATCACCGGACCATGGCCATCACCGGACCAACTACCTACCTCGATGCCGAATGGACCACCATCCCACTCCACGACCGGACCACCAACACCGAATCGTGCATGGCCGGACCAACGCCACCGAGCCAAAACCATACCTCACCACCGAATGGATCTCCGCCGAACCAGATGATTGCCAGTCCAGATTGCTTCAGCCCGGGCCCACCAGCAGCTATATACTTCCAAGACCCCTGCCCCCTACCTCACTCTATAAATAGAGGGGCAGGGGTACAACAATGGCAGACAAGTTTGAGAGCTCAAGCAAGGAAGGAACTTTCAAACTACTTTCATACACTTGTATACAACGCATTGTACTTGTAACCTGAAAGAAAGAAGATAATAACATATAAAGTGGACGTAGGCACATTCTGGCCGAACCACTATAAATCTGTGTGTCTTTTACATTTCAGCCCCTACTTTTCTCATATTTGCATACTCATCTAAAATCATTGAAAATTACATATAATCAACTAAATAATACGACTTGGAGGTGTTTGTCCATTTTTTGTGCAAACAACGCAAAAATATGAATGCACGTATATAATTTGTAGAAAAATAATTCACGAGTAAAACGCGTGCGGTAGCACTCGTTATAAAAAATAATAATTGGTTTTCCTTAAATAGTCAATGGAACATTTTCGGACAATAATTTTTTTTTTCTTCGAAATTTGAGGGCCAGCCAGCCTTTCGGTGAGTTTGAATAGAATTTTGGCGAGCCCAAATAGGATTTGTTCTGTTCCAAATCTGCCCACTGTGCCCCCCGACCCTTGCGTTAAAACCCTGAATTTATAACCGAGCTCTCCGTGAAGCCACCGGAACACACTGCTCATCCTACTCGCCGATGCACGTCGACAACGGTCAATGATCCCCTGAAAACCATCGATCGCTGCTGTTGCTCCTTCTTACCGACTGATATAAACAGACGGGTCGAGTTTGGCACCTATTCCACTGATACCATATCATAAATCGCAACCGAATTAGTGTTCTTAAACCCTAAATCGAGACCCCAAAGATCACCCTACTAGCCTTAATAAAGAGCAGAGCCATGCTTCTCCATCACATCCTTCGCCGTCGCCCGAAACCAATTTTCACCACCCAGTTGACCACCACCCGCTCCATGGGCGGTGGACCCCGCACGTTTCCTGGTGGCCTTAACAAATGGCAATACAAACGGATGCATGAAAAGCTCGCTAAAGAAAAAGAACGGAAGCTCCTTCACCAAGAAAAGCAGCTCTACCAGGCTCGTCTCCGCTCTGAGATTCGGGCCAGGCAAAACAACCATGACCCTCATCAGCAGCAGACTAACTCCAGTAATTATTCAGCCATGTCTTCCAAAGACCATATTAAGGCTTTGGCTGATCGGTTTATGAAGCAGGGAGCGGAGGATTTATGGAATGAAGACGATGGGCCCATTCGATTGGAAGAGAGGCCAAGATTGGAAGAGAGACCGTTGAATTTGAGGAAAATCGTCAATGACGGGAGATCTACTTTGAAACAATTAGGTTTTTTTGAGCACAAGAGAGAGTATTCCACTTTTGCTGATGGATTTGTTGTAGAAGGTTTAAATTATTTGAGTTCTTATAGGCGGACTGATAAAAATCAAAAGAGGCATTATCGAAAGATTAGGAATTGGTCGAGCGATGATGAAGATGATATTCAATATAGTGAAGGTGGTGGTTTGATTGGAAAAGATTTGAAGATTTCGGGGTTTAGGAGCAGAATAGATGAAAAAGAGAAGGGGAAAACTGGACTGAGATTTGGTGAAACTGGGAAGAAGATGATGAGTGGAGCAGCTTTGAAGAATTTTGATAAGAAGAAGGAAAGGAGAGCTCCGAGAGGGTATGCAAGTGAAGAAGACAGTGAGTTGCTGAAGCAAATTCAGGACATGCGAGAAGATATTAAGAATAGAAGCAATGTAAAGGGTGAAGTGAAGGAAGAGTATGTTCTTACTCATAGAAGGTAAAGGTTTTCAAATGAAATTCAATTCATGAACTGAAAAATGCAAAAACTAAATCACAACCTGATTTGAATCGTGAATCGTAGATTCAAAGATCCAAATTTATCGTGTATTTATACTCATATGTTAGAAATTTTGCTGTATGTAGCTGATTAAATGATATTTAGCAATTTGAAAGCATAAATTACAATTTACGAGCACTTCTCTTCATAAGAACACTTCTCTTCGTAAGAATAAATTACAACTTTTAACGTGATTTTCATGCTTGAGCTTCTGCATCTGAACCTAAATTCAATTATTTGTTTTTAGAGTAATAAAATTTGAAATGTAGATTCACATAAGTGTCTTGATGTTTTTTTAATTAATCATGGATTAAATGAATTATTTTTATTTTTTTGGTGATGTTGACTGTGTTTTGAATTATAATTTGAGAGTTGAATCGCAGGGAGGGAGAGAGAGATATTCAATTTGAAATGGGGTTTAAATCGTAAATTTAATTTTTTTTTCGTACTCGTTGCTTAAGGCTGTTTGTTTGTTAGTGAATATGATAAAATTGACATAAAAATGTCACCCACGTGTTTACGCAAACATCTGAAACTGGGATTTGTTCATATTCTGTTGCATGTACTGCAAATGTATTTCATTTGTATATTCCTTATAATGAATAAGCATCATGTCATAGAATGATTTATATGATACGTTACAAATAGTTGAGTGCTGATAGCTTTCCACATATGAGGTTGCCTATATGGTTAAGAAAGGCGACCTTCTTCAACGCAACCCTTTTCAATAAGTTGTGTGATTGCAGAGCAATACTGTTACCAATTTCAAACTTACCACATGCTGCATGCCAGCTTATATTGATGCCATAGAGCAGTGTATACACTTTACTATGATGTGAGTTGAGTGAATTCCCTATTTTATGAGCTTATCTTCCAACCAAGGTTCAAAGTTCCAGCCGAAACATTGAAATTCCAGTAATTTTGCAATTCTAATTTACGTTGAGAAAAAAAAGTAAATTTTGTAATTTCACAAAATAAATTGAAAAACACACACACACACACACACACACACAGAGTTTAGCATTGAAAACAAACAATAAAATTTAAAAAGGTAGAGAATAAAGTAATTTCTTTAACAGAAACAGTTATTATGTTTGTGCAAATGTATATTTGTGCCAAACTTCACATCATGTAAAAAAATTACAGATTTTTTAAACCATTTTTAGCCACTTATGAAATCTGTTAGTTTGTAGATTGTCAGTTGAATACATACTCTGCTTAATTTATCCATCCTGTTCATTTCATTTCATTGGTTTTTGAAAGTTCGGGTGGAGGTCATTGATTTATGTTATCTATCTTCAGGGTTTAAATTTGTACAATTTATAAAAGTCAACATTTTATACCTAAATGTTCTAATCTGTATGATGAAATTTTTGTTGTTATGATGCTCTTTTCTACATGAAATGATATTTAGTGGACTTGGAAATTCATTGATGTGTTTATCTCCTCGTATCTTGCATGTAATCACTGGTCTCCACCGGATGCTTATAGATTTGATGAGTGCAACATATCTCCTTTGACTGTCAAAGCACTGAATCATGCTGGATATATTCAAATGACAGTAGTTCAAGATGCTACACTTAATATTTGTCTCGAGGGTAAGGTTTTATTTGTTCAAACAATACAGTTCATTTTTGATATAAATGAGTCACAATTTGAAAAATACCATAAGTCAGCATGATGTTCCCCTCAGTGATATAGAAAATATTGTTGGCTTTCCGGTGGCAGTTTAAAAGACAACACCCCCCCCCCCCCCACCCCCCCCACACACACACAAAAAAAAACCCCAACACACAAAGCGCGCGCACACTCTTTATTCGAAGGCGCGCTTATCTTCATGATGGAATACACAGATAAACCAAGATTTGTGCATTTACAAACTTCAATGATCTCGTCTGCAGCATGGTGTCACAAAACGATAGTTGTATGGAGGACATACATTAGCCTTAACTGAGCTATTATTAGGTTGTTTCTGAATCAATTTGCATAAATATGTGCAAAGCGGGCTGCTTGGGCTGGGGCTTATGACGTCAATTGGGGTACTTGTATTGCCCTTTTGTTGTAGCATTATTAGATGTAGAATCACTTATTTCTTCAAAAAAATAAACAAATAAATAAACAATAAGATAAAAAAGATTAACCTTAAACTGCCTCAAGTTTCGATGGGCCAATACGTCCACATTAATTAACTTTTCTAGTAAATTTGTATAAGTTCCTAGCATTTAGACATGGTATGTGTATGAATTAACATACATATTTATGTTGATTATATTAGAGCATCTCCAACAAAGAATACAATTACGCATTCGTAATTTGTACCCCGCAATCGGGTTTTTCTCACAATAGAAATGCAGTAGGGCGGCTATTCAACATGCACCTTATAACATTGTGTTGGTTGTGTGTGTTTTTTCAACAAGCTCTATTTATAATAAGTCACTTTGAAATTATAATTTAATTTAGATTTAAAACTTATATAAGCGTTGTTTTAGTTTAATTCTGAATTAAATTATACTTTCAAAGTGACCTATATATATGTATGTATGTATACATATATATATAAGTTTTATTTTTTTGTTTTAATTCTAAATTAAATTATAATTTCAAAGTGACTTATTATAAAAAGAGCTTGTTGAAAACGACACACACATAACCAGCACAAAGCCGTAATGAAAACAACAATACATTGTTTTAACGTACAATACCCATAAAATAAAATTAAATAAAAAAAAAACACACGCACACAACGACAACGACACGTTCTCATAAGAAAACAACAATGATAAACTATGTATCTTCATGATGAGTCCATATATGTTCTCCATGAGATCTCTTGGAAGTTTTTAATTGTTTTACCAAGCGTTGAACCAAACTGCGCCGGTGTAGTTTTCTATACAGCATGTCCCAAACCAGGATAAAGGAGGAGGGTTGTGATAAGCTTGACGAGTCAACATAAAAACTATAGCCTCTCTTATGGAAATGGAACCTTATTATATTTTATTGGAGGCGTAACCCTTTTAGCGATGCGCCGTATCGAGGTTTGGGTATGGTGATAAGTGAGCAAAGGCTGAGTCGCCACTCTCTTAGTGGCGCACCATATCGAGACTCGGGTATGGTGATAAATGTGCAACGACTGGGTCGTCACTCTCTTAGTGGCGCGCTACATCGATGCCTCGATATAGTGATAAATGAGCAAAGGTCTTCGCACTTTACTCGACGGGTGCGAGGGGCAAGGAAGCTAGTCAATTAAAGTATGATTCAGTTAGGTGGTTGGAATATAGGATGCTGGACAAAAAAGTTAAAAGAGATAGCTGATACTATGACTAGGAGACATGTAAATATCTTATGCGTTCAGAAGACTAATTGGATAGGCCAGAAGGCGAAGTAGGTGAAGAACACATGCTTCAAGTTATGGTATACGAGAAAAGAACGTAACAAAAAAGGTTTAGACATCATGAATGACAAGAACCTTAAAAACGGAGTGGTCGACGTTAGGAGACAAGGGGACAAGATCATCATAGTAAAGCTGGTAGTTGGTGATATGATTTTGAACGTCATTAGTGCCTATGTCCCCACAAGTATGCCTAAGTGAAGCCATTAAGATGAATTTCTAGAAAGAGTTCGATTCATGGTTAGATGTGCCTAATAGCGAGAAACTTTTCAAATGAGGAGATTTCAACGGCCATGTTGGTACAATCAGTGAGGAGTTTGAGAGAGTGAATGGTGGTTTTGGATATGACATAGGAACCAAAAAAGAGAAGAAATATTAAATTTCGTCATTACTCATGACCTCATGATAGTTGATACTTTCTTTAGAAAGAGACAACCACACTTAGTTACTTTCAGTCTTGACCAACACTCTAGCCAGATTGACTTTGTCCTTATTAGAAGAGATGACAAACAAGCTTGTGTAAATTGCAAAGTCATAGCCGGAGAAAGTGTCGTCTCACAGCACCAGCTTTTGATATTTGATTCGTCTTTGAATACGTATTCGACGGGATGAAGGAGCCAAGATTCAAGGTTTGAGAACTCGGTTTCGATTTCGATTTCAGTCATTTGAAAATTTTGAAGTTTCGACCAATTTCGGATGTTTCGGTTTTGGTTTCGGCAATTTTCTAATTATGTATTATGGTATATTATAGATAAGTGCAAACAGTAGTCTTTTAAAAAAATTATTATAGCCGATCTAATTTACTTTTGTTTGATTTGTCATAATATATGTGAAACAAAGAAAAATTAATTGAATATTAGCTCAATTTTCATCACTAAATGAGCTCAAATTTTGACCAAAAGGTAAACATTCAATTTCAATTTTATACCACTTAAACAAATAACTCTAAATCCCACACAATCAATGAGTTGGCTTTCCTGAATGGCCCAACCCAAACCAGCCCAAAGCATTTGTAGACCTTAATTATTTTCTTGCTAGCCCACTTTTGCTCCATGATATCATTGTTCAGCCCCTCCTTTCACCGTATCTTCACAAATTTTATTCGCTGCTTAAGAAAAAAAGAAGCCGACACATTCAAATTGATCGATTTCAAATTTTGCTTGAAACTTCTTATTTGGTTAGAAGTGGCTGCTATTTTAGGGTTTACTCGATCTCAATCATGCGAGTTAAGTTTTGATTTCAGTTTTTTTGTTTGATTTTTTTCAGATCTGATTACTTTTCATTCATAAGTTTTTTGTTTCAATCTCATTTCTAATAGAAATTCTAATTTTTTAGCGAATACCAAAAAATTAGGGTTTTTTTAATTGAATCGGCCGAAACCGACTTTCTGGCCAAATTTCGACTCGGCTTTGGCCGGTACCGAGTCGGAAAGACCGGAATTCCGGTGTATCGGCCGATACCTCATTCCTTGCCAACATTAGTTGAACGAAATGGTTGAAGCTCAAAGAAGACGACTTACGAGTGTTTAAGGATAGCGTAATGTGAGAATGGACATGTAATATGGAAGGAGAAGCAAATGACATGCGGAATGAGATGACAAAGTGCACTCAAAAAGTAGCTATTGAGGTGTTTGGGGTAACGAAAGGAAATAAACGCGAACCTAAAGATTCATGGTGGTGGAATAGTGATATGCAAAAGACTATCAAAGAGAAGGAATGCTATAAATGCTTACATCATCACATGAGCGATGACAACATGCAAAAGTATAAAGTGATAAAGAAGAACGCAAAGAGAGCGATGAGTGAAGGAAGGGGTCGGACGTATGAAGATCTATATCAAAAGCTAATTGTGGAGGAGGGTGAAAAAAATGTCTATATGATAGCTTAAAGGAAAGTTCTACAGAAGTTTAAAGCAAAATCCTATAGAAGCGTCTGACATTCTCTATGACAGGGAAGTCCCGCAGAAGCCTAAAGGAAAGTTCTACGGTGGTAACCAGGTCTACGATGTTGTATGGTGCAGAATGTTGATCTACTAAAAGTCAACACGTCAAGAAGATAAATGTAGCAGAGATGCGTATGTTGCGATGGAACTGTGGTCATACAAGAAGAGACTGAATTAAAAATGATGATATGTATGATAAACTTGGAGTATCACCAGTTGAGAAGAAGCTAGTCCAATACCGCTTAAGATGGTTTGGACATCTCCAACGGAGGCCTATCGAGGCACCAGTGCGCGTTGGAATTATAGACCGCGTCGAATGCTCAAAAAGAGGTATAAGTCGACCAAGATTGATATGGAAGAAAATAGTAAAAATGGACTTGAAAGATTAAAATATATCCAAAGAGTTGTTGATGGATAAGAGCGCGTGGTAGTTAGCGATCCACATACCAGAATCATGAGTTAGAAGTTTTTTTTGTTTATGATTGGTTTATGGATAGTGTTATAAGTTTTAGATTATAAGAGTAGTGAATAGGAGCCCTAGACGTAGTTTTGATCTTCGGTCAATATTGCTATTAGTACCATTATTACTATTATTATTATTATCACCATGGCTTTTAAAAAAATATGTTTTTTATTTTTATTTTTATTTAATAATCTTTATTTTTGTTTAACATGGTAATTATTATTATTATTTGTTACTTATTTGACTTTATTCTATTATTATTATCATGATTTTTGTTATTGTTGTTGTTATTATTAAATTGACTTTGTCATTTAGTTTTGGATTTCATCTCTAGCCAACCTCAACTTGTTTGAGAATAATGACTTAATTGTTGTTGTTGTTGTACCAAGCGTTGAACCACTAGATAAAGTAGGCCTCTCAACCCCATTGAGATCGTTATTAGATCTGGACAAAAAGAAGCCAAATCCATAAATCATATGACGTAGACGCTTCAAGAATCAAAGTAGCTTTTTGTTCTTTACCGTTGCATGCTTCTGGGAGTGCTTTTGGACAATTCTTCCTTTGCCAATGTATATGGTCACCAGGTCATCCCTTACTACTGTGCATTTCTAGTAGATTGGTGATGCCAACGTCATTCAGTCTATGCAAGTATTGATTGCCATAATAGACTAATTTGTGTAGAGTTTATAATACTACGCTCTCCCTTAATCGCAGAGTCTAGTAGCTTACCTACATGGTTCCCAAATGCTAGCATTCTCATCGTTGTAGTTAACTTTTGATGTCAAATTAAACCTTGAGTTTTAGAATTGTTTGGTTTGAAAATGAAATATTATCATGAGCTATGACATCTCTTAATATTCTTTTGAACAATAGTCGTCTCATTCTAAACATTCTTCTGAACATATTAATAGTGTATGTTGGATTTTGCACAAAGTAACCTTGCATCAAATGTCTATTAAAGGAGAAATTTTGATGATTAATATAGTGTCGATCCAAAACAGATCTTTCATGCTTAACAGTTGATTGACTCATTTCTTCTTCGCTTATAGCAAAATTGTTTCATACTTCAGTTGGGCTGCTTCCATTTGATCGTCTTCAGAGTCACTATCAAATGCAACATATTTTGATGTAGACATCGTTGTAAATTTGAATTAGATGGTAGTTGAGATTGAATGATGAAAGTTGGTATGAATTGTTTGTAAAATTTTAGTATTTAAATAGGAGTAGAACTAATCATTGTGAAAATAACCATTGTAAAGGGTTATTGAAAGAATTGTCATTATAGAGATGGATGGTTGTGACAAGCGTGTCATGCTTGGATACGCATGCAGAGATTACAAATATGTAATTTCTTAGCCCTTATTTTGGTAATATTACACCTCTTAATCGACTGCTGAAAAGTATTTTGTGGTTTAAGTTACGTAATTGTAATCCATATACTCACTGGTGAAGATGCACTTAGTAGCTGGTAAAAAGGTGAAAATAATATGCTGTAAGTTCATTAACTAGCTTATCTTATTTCTGGCATGTGTTTTCTAACTTCAAATTTGTAGCAATAATTATTATTTTCATAAATTCAGTTTTTTCCCCTTCTGTTCTAGCTATCTTGTCCATCGTTTAGAAATATGGAATTTAGCTTTCGATTCAGGTGATTACGAGGCATATCATCCTGCGGAATTAAGATAATCCTATTTTGTCTCCTACATTTCGCATCTAATGGATAATGACATCACATGAAACTTTATGTATAAATTTCTAGGGTTGTAATGATTCGGAAGTATGTCAAATCGGACATAATAAATGTGATTATCCAAGGGAAAAACAATTTGGATAAGAAAAATGACGAATGACGAAAAATAAATTAGATAAAAATGTTACAGTGGCGAAATGTGTATTCTAGTTTCTTTTAATATAAACCTTTGACCAAATTAATTTTAAAAAAATCTTTTGCATTTTCATAAATTCAGTTTTTAGAAAACTAAGAATGCATTTGGTTTCATTTTGAATTTTGAGTTTTGCATTTTCGAACTTGCATTACAAAATATGAGGAGAGTGAAGGAGTGTATATGATAATCTTAGCCATCACGACGATGGAGGCATGACGGAGGATAGATTGTTTTCTGTGCTTTTGTTATTTTCTGGAACACGAAAAACAAAATATTTTAATTTTTTGTTTTGTATGTTAACTTTATTTATCAAATTTATCAAATTGGTTGTTTTCCATGTGCGTGTGTGTGTGTTTTTTTTGGATGGAAGCCTAGAACTAAAAATGGAAAACCAAACGGAATCTAATATTTTACAAAATAAAAAATTTTAAATTCAAAATTTAATAATATGAGAAATTAAAATATTTAAATGTATAATGTTTAAATTGAAAGAAAAAACATCATTAAAAAAATTGCAAAGAATTTAAAGTTATCCGGTAATATTTAAAATAAATCAATGTAAAAACTGAATTAAAAAAAAAAACTACGTTTGAAAACGTTCGAATTTAAAACATTCAAAACTGAAAGAGTTCAAGTTAAAAACATCCCTATTTTATTGCTCACTATTTCAAATATTATTACAAAAACAAATATAAAGGGTAGAAATGGAATTGTATGCCTTTTTATTTGTAAGAAACGTGCATTTTGTTCCTTTTTCCAAAATTCAGTTTTTTTCTAGAAAGCATTATTCTCTCTTATCCAACTAGTTGCTCCATTTTATGTCCACTAAAAAGGAGGGTGAGAGCTTGCCTCTGCAACCAAAGCAACCAAATTATCAAGATGTTCCCATTTTTTAAAGTTTTCAATTTATTTATTGTGATGCTTAAACCTGCAACTTTCTGGTAAAATTTTACATTGATGTTAAGTGCACCATTATTGACATTACTTATTTAAGATTTAATTCATAATAATTAAAAGCATCAAAATTGCATACTTGTAAACATCCAAGCTCAAATTGGTAAGCGAGTGAACAAAATTATCGATCAGCAGTGATGAAATACTCGACTTGTTTCAAGATTTTCATGTTCTTTAGAAAATGTTGGAAACTTAATTGATGACTTTTAATTAATGAGAAGGATTGTAAGTTGGGAAGCTTTTTGCAATGATTTAAATTTAAACTTTAACTTCCTTTACATGATTGTTAATTTGTTATTTGCTAAGAGCATTCTCTCTATTTATATACAAGCATTCTCTAGATCTGTTTACTTTCTATTTTTTGGGTTCAAAATTGGGAACTATGAAGGAGGTGGATAAAATGGAATGTGAAAATCAGAGTTATACTGGAGTGCCACATTTAAGTCGTAATATGTGGGACACTAAGGGATGATAGTTTCCCGGTAACACTTTTCTTAACCACTTTCCACTAACATGTCAAATATAATGTGTATATACGAAATTCAAACTTTTTTCTTCATGTTCTTGATATCTGCATTTAAAATGAAAATTACCTTTATAAAGCACAATTCAAATTGGTGCACTGTATGCAATATTATTCTAATACCATGGATACTATCAATTGCTTTCCGATCCCCAAAATCAAAATTTTGTGATAATTTCATTGTTAACCGCTTGTTATTTTTACATAAAAGAGATTAGTTCCTAGACATTTACTTTGACATCCACATCCACATGCTTTACACATAAACTAGTGGCTTAGGCTGACGATAACTTACTAATCCAACATTATACTATAAAATTTTAGCATATGAAGAAGTTCTATTCTCCTATGTGATGACATGAGATAGTTGACCGCTGGTACATCAAACACGTTATGATTGTAATCTCTGAATTCATAATTGCAGGTAAGGATGCGTTGGTCAAGGCAAGAACGGGCACAGGAAAAAGTGCAGCATTTCTGGTACTTCATAACCATTTTCTTAACCAGTTACCAACTTCTGTCATTTTCTAAGTTGAGCTAATGTTTATTTAAGACAAACAGCTCCCTGCCATAGAAGCTGTTGTCAAAGCATCAAACAACAATTCAAAACAAAGAGTTCCTCCAATAATTTCACTCATTATATGCCCTACACGAGAAATTGCCATTCAGTTAGCTGCTGAGGCCATCGTTTTGTTGAAGTACCATGATGGCATCGGCGTTCAGACACTGATAGGTGGAACAAGGTTTAAGCTTGATCAACATCGTTTGGAATCAAATCCATGTCAGGTTATGTCTCAACTTTTGAGTTAAACTGTAAGAATATTTTGGATTGCAACCCTGTTGAAAAGTAATAATTAAGACACATCTCTTTAATTAAAACATTATAAGCCAAGTCTTCGTTTTTATGTTTGTAAAATTTTAATTGAAAATGCTGTTAAAAATTTTGTAATTATTTTTCAATCATTGTCCAACATAATATTTTATGAATGTCAAAGATTGAATTTAATGTATTTGAATTGTTACTTACATTTTAAAAAAAAATGCTGTCGGTTGCAATGTAAATATTTGCAGTACGTTTATTAACAAAAAGAATACTGGTAGTGCAAATATTTGGAGCATGGATGTTAACTAAGAGAATACTAGTAGTGCAAGTATTTGCAGAGTAAACAATGGTATGGATTTGGATTTGGAAAATAGAAGCAAAATGACAGAGACTTGTAAAATAGTTTTCTGGAAAATAGGAGCAGACTAACTATTCCTTGTTTTTGTAAATTTCTAGATTAACTGTTAGTGTTTGTACATCTTTAAGTTTGCTTGGCCTTCCATTCCACTCGAATATGCTCATTTTCTTAGCCAAGCAAGAGTCTAAACTCCTTGGGTTTTAATTTTTCTTTCGTCGTAGTAAAAATAAAAAATTAAAAAAACTCTCATTAAATGTTTCAGACTGTTTAGTACTTGAAGATGATAAAAGTTATGAAGTTAGATTCACGGGTTTACATGTTATTTTTGCCCATTGAGTTTTGATAGAAACATTTCTTATCCAGATAATAGTTGCAACTCCTGGTAGATTGCTTGATCACATAGAAAATCGATCTGGGTTCTCCATGCGTTTGATGGGTTTGAAATTACTTATACTTGATGAGGCTGATCATTTACTTGATTTGGGATTCAGAAAAGATATAGAGAAAATCGCTGACTGCATTCCTCGCCAAAGGCAGTCATTATTATTCTCTGCGACAATTCCCAAGGAGGCATGAAACTTCTCTCATTTAAACTATTTCTTTCATTTATTCACACTTTTACCTTACAAGAGTTGTACAGTCTAAAAGATGCTTGAATGTTTTAGGTGCGTAGGATTTCGCAAGTCATCTTGATTAAAGAACATATCTACGTGGATACCGTTGGCTTAGGAAATGTGGAAACTCCTGCCAAGGTATTTTATTTTTGCCAAAGTTATATAAACAATATTTCCTAATGTTCATGATTTATGTTGTTATATATGTAGATAATGCAGTTGGTTATTGTAACACCACATGAGCTTCATTTTCAAATGGTTTATCATCTTCTTAAGGAACATATGATGCATCAGCTCGATTACAAGGTTAAAATAAACATAAATTACTAATATTGGTCTATGGATCATCATATCATCCCATGAGTTGCATTGAAAAGAATATATGTTTTATGTCAGGTTATTATATTTTGCAACACTGCAATGGGAGCAGCATTGATGTACTCATTTCTTAGGGACTTGAAGTTGAATGTCAGGGAAATGCATTCAAGAAAGCCTCAAATTTATCGAACTCGTATTTCTGATGAATTTCGAGAATCCAAGAATTTAATACTCGTAACTTCAGACGTATCTTCACGAGGTGTGCATTATCCTGACGTCACATTGGTGATTCAGGTAGCACAAAACCCAGTTAATGCACTATGCGCTTTTTATCTTTATATAATTGATACATAAATGGGATGGGTTCTAGATCCTTTTTTAAAAATAAATCTACTCGTAAAATCTCCTGATTTATTTTGACTCATCAAAATGTTTTGAAATAAGCCAAAATTTGTATCTTATCATTGTCAAAATCGTTTGTGCCAAATTAGAAGACTATTTGAAACTTTTATCTTATTCAACATTATAACTCAATTTGAGCAAGCAAAAATATTTATTTTGATTGTTGATTTGAAATATAATTTTCAATGTATTAAAAAGGTTTTGAAAAGGTATAAATTTAATGAAGATGATCTTGATAGTAATAAGATTAGCCCCCTTTATTTAGTATCATTTTGTAGCCTTTGATATCAGTCGCAAGTTTCTATTCAAATATTTGTTCTTTCTCTCTTTTGTCACATGAACCAAATATTTAAACATAAACTTGCGGCTGATGTCAAGAGGCCACAAATATTTGTTCTCTCTCGTCCACATCAATACTATTATTTAAATCGGAGTGTGTGGTGAAAATAAGGAAGCTGCAAGGTATGCTACAAAATAGGGGTGTCACACACACCACCTTGTTTATTATGTTTTACCACTATTATATGTAGCCATCGGCAACATGAAACATATATCAGAATGAATGGCGACAATGGTCAGATGCATACTCATACATATATGAACTAAATAGTCACTTCTTAATCACTCAGGTTGGAGTTCCCACCGATCGTGAGCAATACATACATCGCCTTGGAAGAACTGGGCGTGAAGGGAAAGAGGGTAAAGGAATTTTATTGCTTGCACCATGGGAAGAGTTCTTTATGGAAGAGTTGAGAGGCCTACCATTAGAGAAACATCAAGCCCCTGATATTGCTGATTCAGATATGAAGCAAAAGGCGAAGGAATCTATTAGAAATATAGATACAAGCATCAAGGAAGCAGCTTATCATGCATGGCTTGGATATTACAATTCTATAAGCCATATAGGAAGAGATAAAACCTTGCTTGCTGACCTGGCAACTCGCTTTGCCCGGTCCATCGGTTTGGATAAGGCTCCTTCCCTTTACAGGAAAACTGCTGTTAAAATGGGGCTCAAGAATGTCCCTGGAATTTGTATAAGGAAATGATTGCCCATTTCAATACACCGTATAAAATGTGTACATTTAATTTGTAAACCATGTCTCTTTGTTTATTTCAGTTCTGCTGCTATAATGTTACCAAGCAGAATCAGGGAAACTTTGGCATCATGATTTCTAATTTACATTAATTTTTGTAAAGTGAATGGGATAGCAAGAGTCAGGTTATTCTCCCAATCTAAAATCTAGCGTGCGTTTGAGGATTCGTGCTTTCTCTTTGAAGGAAAATTGGTTAACAATATGACTAAAAGTTTGCTTCTGGATGCTAATATATTATGGCATCGAAAGTATTTTAAACTTGGTCGTCATGGGTGCAGGATGAAGAGTGAGGCGGAAATCAGAAATGCAGATCTTGGGTGCCATGCAACTACTGGTTGATGTGTTAGCTTGGGTAGGTGAGAAAACTTTTATGGGTGTTGAATTTTTACTTATGTAAGATGTAAACATATATGAATTAGTTAGAGTATTTGCTAATTTAACCATTTATTAAAATGTATTAGTTTCAATCATCATTTTCATTTCTCGCTTCTTACCTAAATATGGACCATCACAACCTTTTCAATTTATGAATTTCATCTAATTTCACCTTCGATCCTAATTGAAATATTTAGGGGATAAGGTTTTCTTCGTTATCGTTAAATAATCGTAGGTAGTCGTTGCTTGCAATGTGAGAAACTCACACGCACAGCTATAATCATGGCAGCTAATGATTGAGAATTAACTCATCTAGTACGAAGTCTCATTAACCTTTAAAATAATTATTATTATGTAAAATTACAAATTTCAATGTTAGAATCTTCAAGTTAAGTGGTACTAGCAATGTAAGTTTTATCTATTTCAACTTGAAACGTTATCTTTTGATGATTTGTTCTTTCACATCGCTTTTATGAGTTTTATGGTTAATCTCTTTTTCTCACGATGTAATATTTATAGTGATTTTTTTGAAAATGGTTAGGTTTGGTTTTACCGCTAAGCTCGATTAGACCAATGTGATGTATCACACGACTTGGATATGATATGTATATATGACGATGATAAGTGTCAAAAACATCGTGTACTTCTATTAAGATTATAGGCAATCTATGCGGCATGCCATAGAACTGATTCACTCTGATATTTTGATTGCCTCGATGTGGAATAAGATGTTGGACCAGGTCCGTTGGTAGCGGGCGAAATGAGAAAATTTCAAAAAAAAATAAAAAATCATCAAGTGGATCTTGATGGACCTACGTAAATAACTATTTAGCATTTAGACACAGTCTACTAATTTTAGCGTATTTATGTTGTATATAGTTGGTGATACTATATATGTATATATATATATATATGTATATATATATATGTATATATATATGTATATATATATATGTATATATATGTGTGTGTGTGTGTGTGTGTGTGTGTGTGTGTGTGTGTGTGTATACATATATATAATTTGGAATGTATGATAGAAATGAAGAGGGAATTGAGGTGTAGCCAATTAAGGTGCAACCGATCCTTGCTATACACACACACAAACACACACACATACATATGATATAACATGATAATATAAAATAACAACTAAAGTAGCAATAGGTAATTTTTTTCCTCTCCATGGATTAAAAAAAATACTCTTGTGCTCTAGTAATGGCAGACTCATCAACGTCCCGTGACAAGCAATCTACTGCCTCTTATCAAGCTGTAAACCTCCGAACCTTTCGTTATGCCCCGACTCCAGTGATCAAATTATCAGTGGGATTTTACCATCCGATAGCTAGAATCAAAAGGGCACGTATGGAGCGATCTCTCGTATACATTACTTTGGGTCAACATGGATACATTTCAATATCTAATGCTTGTACCAAAAATTGGACAAACACCAATCAGATTATGAATATATAGATTAATGAAGAAATAAATGAAAAACGAGACAAATAACACAAGAGAATTTATAGCGTTCGATAAATACTCTGCCCTACATCCATTTAAACTGTTAACGATTTCTATGATTCTTTACAACCGTGATTTTACAACTCGGTTGCTTACAACTCGAGTAAGGATTCTACAGAGTGTCGAGGTAAAATCAGATACTTCGAAAAGTAAAGCAAGATCCCAATTTTATGCCTCTTCCCTCTATTTATATACTAAGATCAACGAGATAAGCATTGAACTTTCTCCCCGCGTTCTCCACATCCAGTAGGTGGTTCCAGAGAGAGATCATAGCCAACCAGCATTCCTCATCTCAACTCGGTACCCAGTTGAGGCCTACAAGTTAATACCAACTTGTGCTTTGTCTTGGTTTTGCACTTCATTCTGCTTTTGGTTTAGAACTCCTTGAAGTGAATTGGCTGGGTCGGCTTCATGACTTGGTACCGAGTTGAGGGGTTCGACTCGGTACCGAATTGAAACTTCTATTCGTATTTTGCAACTTTGCTCTTTACTGCTTGGCTCATTTGGAAATTAACTAACAATCTTCAAGTGGCAAGTGAGGTTCTACATCGCTTCTTTGGACTTTACTTGAATTTTTGTTTCCAGAGTTATGATTCAAGATGTCTGGCTTATCTTATGACCATTCAGTGGTTCTAAATCGTCCAGATATGTTTTGGTTCAAAAGCAGAGTAACACTTGCTGCTAAAGTATACCTTGTGTTAATAAAATATGGTTTGGATCAAGACAAGCTATCGACTTCAAATTTGATCTGAATGGACCTTTTCATTCTCTGAACTATTTTAAAAAGCAGCATATCTTCTCTGGATTGTCACATCACTTTGAATAGTTATAGATTCATATTCTTTAAATGATATAAGAGCTGAAGTGTGTTGTTCGAGTTCGTCATTTCGATTTTGGAAATTCCTTGGAAGTTCATTCCTTTGTTTGGTCAGGTAAGATTCCAATATTTTAGTTTGATTGCTTTCATTTTCATTGTTTATTGCCATCAATTCCATTTCTTTTTTATTTTCTCTCTTTTTTTCTTGCTTTGTTTTACAACTTTGCACCAAGTTATGAAGCATGACTCGGTATCGACTTTGGAGGCGATTTTTACGTTTCTGAATTTACTTGAGTACTTTTCCATTTTTCTATTTTTCACTTTCACTTGCTTTGGTAACTTTTCAATCTAAGCTTCCAGCCATAGCCAACTTCTGATTCGAGGACTTCAACCTCAACTTTCATTGCCATCGCTGTTTTATTATCCTGCCGCTTACTACTAGCTCCAACGCTGACATCTAAACAATGAATTCACCGCCAATTCAATTAAGTCCCCCCTTGGTTCGATTAGAGTTTCATCTTATTTTCCTTGCACCACTACTACCTCTCTCATCGCCTTCAGAATATGAGTAGGTGGCGCCGTCGATTTTGGTGGCTTTTGGGATGCGTCGTCGACTATCATCATATTTGACCATGATCTCTTGCTTCATCTTTCTCCTTGATTCGGCCATGGCACACAGGAAACTCGAACTTGAATTTGTCTTTGGAGGCATGAATTTGACTCAAAGTTCTTCAATGAATTACCAACGTGTGACTAGGGTTTCTTCTTTTTCTTTATATGCTTCGGATTAGCTTCGAGTTTGGCCTAGCTTCATCTCAAGTTTTTTGTGTGGCCTTGAATTTCTTAAAAAATTTGGCTAAGTCTTTGAAGTATAAGGGGGAAGATGAATATTTTTGATGGTTTATGGTCAAGTTTGATTAATGATCGAGCTCCGGTGGGACAATTTCAAACAACTGTCACATTGAATACGCTTCGGCATTCAATGAACTTTTCCATCACCACTTTAAGTAAGACTTAAGTGTCCCTGCAAAGAAGAGTTCCATGTCGTTTCGAACGATGGTTCTGTTATTATAAATCATACGATAGTGTGTAAAACCCGACACACGATTCTGTTGTGCAACGACGCTCGTTTGCAAGAATGAGTGAGTTATCTACATAGAGTGTTCACATTCACTATGCTCTGGACACATGACACGCTACATATATTTAGTTTTATATCATTGCTTCGTCAATGTATAAGATCCGATTGGTCAATATGCATTGACATTTGTTGGGTCTTATACATCGGCCACATAGAAATTTACTTCAGCATATAGATCAGAATTAAATTCAACTTGACATTGCTCATATATGGAGTTTTTCAATATTTATGCATTGCAGATGCTATTCATGTATGTTTTCGATGGGTGCATGTAAGTCTATGTCGGAGTTTGTTCCACCCATAACAGAGCCAGCCTCTACTACGACATCTTCAACACCATCTATCTCATCATCTTCCCGACATCAATCACCTCATGGTTTGACAAGGAAGTCTTTAGAGGTAGTTCCTTTTATAATGACAGATAAAGCGTTTGCAAGAGTTAGCCCGGTATCAGCTTGGAAGATTTTTTAATTCATGATAACCCCTAAGATTCTCCAGCATCACAGTTAGATAAGACAGGAGTTACACGAATTTGCGAAAGGCGTGGAATCCTTTTTAGGATGTTTTGGTACCAAAGCCCTTTCATCAAACCCATAATATGGTCAAGGGATACAATACTTGCAATCAATTTATGTGTCTTTTCGGATGCATCCCTCTTTTAAATCACTTCATCCTACTATGTAACAACCTAGAAATTCGGCCACTTCATATTTAAATATCTGAATTATTTAAATATTTGAATCTTGGATTAAATGTTATTAAAATGATTTCATATGCTTTTTAACCCCTTTTAAATCATTAATAATGATGGTAAACTTGTTTTGGAAAAATGTTTACAGAAATATATTCTTTGAAAAAGTATTGGTAATATGACCGAAAATCGTTTTGTCGATAAACAATTTTTTTCTCAACGAAAGTTATTTAAACTTTTTGCACATGTCTAATTAAGGAGATAATTAGCAAATAAAAATATTTTCATGTTTATGGCTAACTAAATAGGAAATGAGGAAATAAGAAAAATGAGCAAAAATGGAAATGTTTAACTAAAGCTAATGATCAAATGAACCCATTGCCACTAATTAAACACTCTTCTCTTCATACAAGCTTGGAAGTTCAAAAAAATTCCTATAGGATAATGGATATTATGGTAAGGTTATAATGGTTATTAGCCAAAAAGGAGACAGTGACATAAAGTAAAAATGAGCAAAAATGGTAATACTTCAAAGTTAAGATAATGTGATATAAAGGAGAAGTGATGTGTAATTAATAACATTAGGGTTTTTAGGGGTATATGGTCTTTTCCCATCACCATTCCTAAGCCTATAAATAGAGGGGAGGGGTTTATTCATAAATCACAAATAATTCCTAAGCTTTGACCTCATTTTAATGGCTTCTTCATCCCCTTCTCTGCCTCTCTAACTTTCTCAAATCATTTTTAAATCGACTCCAAATCACTTCAAACTTTGCCACAAGATTTAGTATAATATTAAATAACCTTCTACCATGTTAGAAGTCAAAGAAGTGGAGCTATTCTCCTCATGGAGGGGATGGCCATGAGCAATAGTGAGGAAGGGGGGACTTTGAGCAAGGTGAAGACAAGGAGGAGGAGGAGAAAATGTGTTACAAGGTGGAGGCTTGACTTTGGTTCATGGATCTGAGTTTTTTGCGAGGTTAAAAGTGAGTTAACACCTCACTTTGGATGAAAAATATAAGACATATATGTTGTGTTTGAATTGTTGTTAACTTATGTTGAAAACAATGGTCGTAACTTCTTACTTTAAAAGTAAGTGACATATATGATACATGTACATGGACTTGAACAAACTTGAAATGGACTTGGATGGACTTATATGACACGTGACTAGACCTTGAACAAAAAATATAGGTTGTAGTTGAACAAAGATTGAGATATGACTCGGATTCGGAAGTGCACTTATGGCGCTAGTCGCTATAGATGCAGTTCAGAATTGTTTTGTTTTTGACAATTGTTATGGAACTTTGTAGAGAGATCCATAGGGATTTCTCATCGTATTTACAAATTTTTATATGTATTTTTATTGCTATTAAAAGCTTGAATAGTAAAAAGTTAAGAAATATCTCGAAAATGGTCAAAACATCACTAGTGCAAAACTGCTCCGTTTAACCTTGATTTTTAGACTTCAAATGTTTCAAAAAGGACTTAAGTTTGAGCGATTTGTTTCATTCTTTTTAAAAGTATTGCCTAACTCATATTAGAATATTTTAAAACTAGTTTGAGATTTATATGAATTTTTTAGGATTAGTTGTGAATTTTCAAAGGAGAGATATTTTGTTAAAAAACATGTCGATTTCTAGTTTTTAATGATTTTTCAGACCTGTTATTTTTAAGCGATATTTTAAAAGAGTGTTTTAAAATATATTATAAGTATTAAATTATAAATATCTTGGAAAATATCTTATATAAATATCTTGGAAAATATCTTATATAAATATCTTGTTTAAAATTATAAATAAAAGGTTAGAAAGGGTTTAGTAATTGCTTAATGGTCAAATAGATAATTATTTAATTACTCATTAGGAAAGTTATTAACTATGACAGTAATAAGCCGACGAAGTAATCTTATATGTTTGTGAGAATTAAGATTGATGTCTCCCTCTTAACCGAGAAATAGGTAAGTGGAAAATGTCGAAAACCTGTTAATTGTGTTGATTTCTAATTGTCTATGAAAATCATTAATACTATACTTAACACTAATAGCCGACAAGGTAGACATATCTATTTGTGAAATCCAAGTATGAAGCGTATAGGCAAGGCTTGGAGTAACTAGTGCCCAAACTTACCGGCTTCACTCAGGAATAGTTGAGTTGGAATGTTGAAAACGAATTAAGCGTACGAACCGTGATTTGTATAAGCAATCATTTTTAGAACTTGATAGTTAACTAGTCTATATTGAATTTGGCTAAATACGAACTTAGAACTTTAAAGGGATTTTTAAAAGTAAATGAAAAGTGTAAAAGCGATTTTAGGTTTATAATATCGACATTTGTGCAAGTCTTTTTTAACCCATTTAACTATACTTTTGAAAAGTAATTGGATCTTTAAAATGGAGTCTTAAAGATAACGAGATAGTAAAGTGATTTTGGGTTTTTCTAAACAATGTTTTAGTAACATTTGTTTTTAAACCATTGGATAATATTTTAAAGTGTTGAAATATGGTTAACTGAGTTTGGAAAATACTTGGATCTTTAAAACAAAGGTTTGTAAAGATAGTAACAAGTAGGAGAATGGTTTTGAGTTTTTTGTGACAATGTTTTAATCGCATTCATCTTTAATCCTTTTTTATCATACTTAGGGATGTAAATAGATCTTTAATAAAGATAAGCATAAGCAAAAAGGTCTTGGGTTTGTAGTGACAATGTTTAAATAACATTAGTCTTAAACCTTTCGCAAAGATTTGTGAAAGTACTTAGGTCCTTAAAATGGATATTTTGAAGGAAACAATAAGTAATTGAATCTTTTAAAAAAAATAGAAATGGTAGAGGTTTATTAGGAAAATGAAGTTTACCAATAAATGAGATTTAATTAATAAAAGGATTAAATAAATGGAAGGGATTAGGAGTGGCTTAAGTAACTTATATACTTTGTGTGGCTTGATTTTGTTTTGGATGATTATGGTGTTTTGTGTGTTTATTTTATGGAAAGTAACCCAGACTTGGTTTACATTTACAAACATCTATCTTATATTGAATAGTTGATTAGTCAACTATCGAATTTGACCTAATATTGGCTGAGAAAGTTATCGAAATTCTTCACGATTTCATATTAATAAGAACTCTCAGGGAGGAGCATTGGTACGAAACGTCTCTAGCTTTCGCTTACTTCTGAGAGAACCGGGTTTGAGTTAACAAAAAATGCGTTGATTGGTTTTGAAGAAACTGGGATCGGTAAGTGTTCTACTTATCGAATACCACTTCAAAATCATATACATGATCTATATTTTGGAAGTGATTGAAGATGGACAACTATGTGGAGATTCAAGATCTGCTTAAGATGCTCGAACACATGTAGTTGTTCATGATCTATTCGAGATGAAGGAATTCATTTGGGGATCCATGTTATGTTCAAGTGGTAAAGTGTGTGAAAGATTCTGAATGTAACATTGACATCAAAAATGACTAAAGATAGAGTAGGCTGCATAATCTAGGGTTTAGCCAACCCACGACAGGATATTATCACTCAGATCTAGAGTATGCTTATTGATGTTGCACACAGGGGTTGACGGTATTTGGTTCACGTCGTTCATGTTTATGTTTAGGCGTGGTCCTTTGTTTTTTTCTTATGGTATATTTTATTTAGAGATATACGTTGCTCGGTAGGTAATTTCTGATCCTTGTGCATGGAGCTCAGATTCGGCTTCCCTAAAAAGATCTCCGTGGAAAATCCATTATATGGATGTTCCTTATCGATTTTGGTTGTACTCTTATTATGCTAGAATGGAATCAATGTAACCATTTTGGCTATGATTAATATTTATTTTGAACCTTAGACATTATTATAGTTCACTGGATTCTCTATAAAAGGTTTGATTATCGTAAGGTAAAAACCCGTCCATGTTTATTGGCGGCGTGGTCTTACGAGTTATCCTTATTTTGAAGGGTTTTAAGATATAATAAATCTGTATGATTTGAGTTTCTCACTCTGGTTTACCAGACTAATCCAGGTGTTATTTTCTTAATGCTCGGATCAGCCTCATGTATGTTTCCGGATTTAGTTGTGGACTTTATGGAGATTCTAGAGAAGAGCTAGAGTTCTACCTGCCGTAATATTTATTTCCGTCGCATTTCTTTGTGTGTATCATCAGCATTTGTTAGGATAAATTATTATAACTATCAGGGATGATTACTATAACCTTGAAAAACTTTGTATCGTAGGATGACAGTTTATACTGTCTTTTGATATTATATATGATCGTTTCGTTATGAGATACTGATATTGTGTTCCTTCTTCCTTGTTCTATTTCTTTTTATTTTATCCTAACAATTTGTCTTTTCAGCACTTGGGTGCTCGGCACGTGAATACCGTGGATGTATCAGTGTTGACATTTTAGGTTGAAAAGGTGAGTCGTTACATGCTTGTTCTCCAATTTATGAAGCTTTCCCCTATCCAGCTTCATTCAAATAGTTATGCTTCATTGAATTGAATGTACATGGTATGTCTTCTTCATTTGGGCAAGGTGCCCGCATTAGAGGAGATTCGCTTTCTATACGGCTTCAAAATGCGGAAGAAAGCCCTTTTCTCACTAATTTGGAAACATCTAAGGGCTTTCGTGTCATCATCAATCTTTGGAACAAACTCATTTACTTCAAGGACGAGTACTTCTTTGTACGCTACCCACCTGGCTTTCCCCAGAGATGGCTATGAGGATGTAAGTTCAATTATTATACTTCATTTTGGTGGAGTTAACCACATTTGAATCGCTAACTCTTTTATTTCCTAATTTATAGATATTCCAAGGAGGTCTCGTAGTAAATATCTAGCACGTACTTTCCAAGATCTATAGGCCATTCCCATCGATGAATGAAAGATGAAATTTTTCTCACAAATGAAAGGATATAGCAATTCCACCTTTTGGATAATAATCATAATCTTGGCCTTATGCTTAATGTTCGTGGAGGCGGTTAACCTGTGTGACGACCCAGAATTTTAGGCAATATCAATTTAATAATCTGTATTAATAATTAAATTGATTTGATAATTCTTCTTTATAATTTTAATTTTAATTGATAAATTTAATCTTTTAAAGGTTAATAATATTTAATCTGGGAATACTGATCAACATCTTTTTAACAATTTAAAATTGATAAGATTTATTTTTCAAAGCTAATAAAATTTTATTCGATTTGTAATATATATATTTGATATATATTGTGAATAGGAAAATATTTTGTTTTAAATAAAAGATAAATTTTCAAATTGTAATATATATGTATGTATATGTTATAATTTGGAGTTGTTTTGAAATTTAATTTAATCTATTGATAATTTATATATGTATGAATTGTAATTTGAAGCTTTGTTTTTAAATTTATATTTTTCAAAAGTTAATTTAGATTAATTCAATTTGTTTTAAAAATATAAGATAATTGTTTATTTTAAATATGATAGTTTAAAAAGGATTTAATCAAAGTTTATTTTGTTTTTCTTTTAAAATGTTTAAATTAAAATGGTTATAAATGTATAAATATAAATGTTTTAGAGTTTTAAAATATATGTATAAAGATTTATTTGTATTATAATTAGTTTTCTAATATTTTCTTTAATGATTAAACTTATATTTACATATGTAAGTATTTATTAATAAAGTAAATTAAATAAGTAAGTTATATTTACATTTAAATTAAATAAAAATTCAATTAAAAATACTTAGGAAACATGTGTAACATATTAACACCTCTCAAAAACATGTGTTGAAAATTTAAGTTATGTTAGTGACAAGTGTCTTCTTTTTAAAAATTTACTTTCTTTAATTTTTATTAAATCATAACTAAGTTTATTAAACATATCTTCCTTCTTTTTTTCAATCTATTTTCAGCTGAACAAAGATAATTTCAAGTTGAAACTAAAAAGAAAAATTAAATCTAAAGTTCAAAATAGAAAATCATTTTTAAAACCCGAAACTTGAATTCAAAAAGAAAATCTGAAGTAAATACTGCAGAGAAAAGTTCTTCACAACAATTAAAGCTACAACTTCAGCCTACAGTTCAAAGGGAAGTTCAGATCAGTTTCAACATCTTTTAAAACAACAAATTGAAGGCATGCAGAGGATTTTCAACAGCAAGCAATCAAAAGCTTTTTCAAATTAAATGTTCAGGCCTGGAAGTATTAAAACCTGCTCTGCTTAAAATAACAAGTGAGTAAATTCTTTTAAAAACAGTTTTTAACAAATCTGTAGTTGAATTTATTGTTGCATGTGTTGAATTTGCTATGATATTGAATACATGTTTACATTAGTACTGTTGTATATGCATGATTGAGGGTATGCGATGTCTGAGTATAGATGAACCTATAAAGTTCATCTCTATATTTACAGGAGTTGTTATTCTTTAAGAAAAATTCAAAATCTTTCAACCTAAACCATATTAGATCTTGGTATATGAATGAAAATTGTTTGTTAATGTTTAATAGTAATTTTAAAAATAGTTTGTGGGATTTTTAGTTTACAAATAATTTTTAAAATAAGAATAACAGTAAAAATACTGATACACATGAAAAATCAACAATCTTGTTTTCTGATTTGGATTTCATGAATGTGTTAAGGACTAAAAATTATGATTTTTAAAGTACATCTCATAATTTTTAGTTGAGAAATTAATGTGAATTTGGGGTTTGTTCGAATTGGGGTTTTTGGTGGTTTGTCGTTGATCGGCGTGATGATCGGAGGAGATTTTTTAGTTGAAGCAAGCTTTTGTGATGAGGATGAAGGGAAAAATGCTATTGGATTTTTTTCTATGGCCATGGTGATCTGATTCGAACGATTTAGGGTTTTAGCATGTTTTTGTTTCGGCTTGGCTGTGGAGGTTTTCGCGACTTGGTTAGTGGACCGGAGGTGTTCGCATTTGGGGGTGATGAAGCTCGTGGTCGAGATGGTTCTATGGTAAGGTCGGCGAAGTTCGACAACGTCGTGGTGGTCGGTCATGGGAGGATTTATGGAAGTGTTGCTGCAGTTTTTTTCGAGCAGTGATCAAATTTTGATTCGTAGGTTATTTGTTCGATCTGGGTTTGTATTTGGGCTCGCACGCGTTCATGTGATGATCGTCGGTGGTCGCGACGACCTACGGCGGCCGGAGGCGTTTGGGTAGGTGCACCGTGTACGTTGTGTGCACTGGAATATTGGTTTGGGGAAGACGAGTTTCGCTCGAAGTAGCTCTTGAAAGTGCGGTGTGTATACAATTATATGTACTAATATAGTATACACGGATCGTGTAATATGGATTACAATACAAATGCAGAAATAGATGATAATAGCATTGTAAATAAAAAAATAGAAAAATCACACCAGAGATTTTTATACTGGTTCGGAGCACCGTCCTACGTCCAGTCCCAGACTACTATCTGGATTTTCACTAATTACAACCTCGCTTCACCCGGAGGAACAGGTTTACAATTACCCGAACAGCCGAACGGGATTTCACGCCTCTACAACACTGAGGACTTCAACACTTGCCTCTTACAACACAGAGGACTTCAACAAAAGAACAAATACAATTGTTGTTGACAACTTGTGTTCTTGAAAACACGGATTTGTCACTAGCTGTACACCCTTCCTATAATCTTATCCTCAAATTGTGAATGATGTTTGTGAAGATTATGGAATTTATATTGCTTATTGAATCAAAATATATGAGATAGTGTCAATGATTCAATAAGGAATGAAAGTAGTTTAGAGCTTTTTGAATGCAAGTGAATTCAAAGAATAGATAGAGAGCATATATAATCTTAATAAAACTTGTTGTTTTAATCAATGATATTGATGTGTATTTATAGAGAGAAAATAGTTATAACCCTTGGTGAAAAGTTGCAGTCAAAAGTTATGATTATTGATGAAGAAGAAGAGACGCAACTATTGAAGAAAGATGTGTCTTTTGGAAGAAGTTGCTCTCTGTTTAAAAACGGTCGACAGGTCAAAAACTAACCGGTAGACGGGTTTTTTTAAAAATATAGTCGTTATGTGCATGTGTGCACGTTTATTGTGCACATTCAACAGGAACGGTCGACCGTTCATTTTTGGACCGGTCGACCGGTCTCTGTTAAGTTGCACAATAAAGTGCACAACCTATATAAATGTGTATATATATATATATTATATTTTGTGCATGATTATTTGAGGATAGATTTTGACAATTTTATTACTATTATAACATCAAATAATCAACCTATAATCTAGAGTACCATATGTACGTCTTGATTTGTCGATCGCTTTAATATTGTTGTCAGCAATCAAAATCTTCATAGAAGCTGTGACTCAACAGCTCTCGCGTTATCATAAGTGACGACTCGAAGGCGAGGGGGCAGGGGTTTAGTCACTGGGCAGGCTCGTGTGATTTGGGTTTCGACTCGAGTATTTTTAGTTGTTTTCTGGTTCATATTGTGTAACGGTACAAGTTGCAAAGTAAACTCGAGTTTTTAAGGTCGCTTGTATTCTGGTTTGTACTGTGTAGTAATATAAGTTTTCTGATTTAAAACTTATTGAATAAAAAAAAAATAAGTTATAAACAAGTTTTATAAAAGAAACAAAATACAAAGTTAAAACTTGTTGTTTTAAAATAAATGTAAATCAAACTTTTAAAGTATTATTTGAATTTATTTTAAATTTAAATTGTTAAGATGTTTGTTTTTTTGAAAGTAATTATCTAAGTAAAGTTTGAATTTCAATTAAAAGAAGTATTTTGAATTTTAATTCAAAGGAAATGTTTTCATTTTAAAATATTAAATCAAAGTTATTAAGGAATGTTTAATAACTAAGTTTCAAATTATATTGAAAATGAATAAGTTTAAATTAGATAATTAAAGTGTTTTTAATTTCAAATTAATTTCTAAACGCTTTATTTTTAAATAAAGTTAAAATTATAAATTTGAAAACCAAATAGAATAATTTGTTTTTAAGTTATTAAAATTTGATTAATTTCAAATAATTCATTTATGAAGATAAATAAGGTTAAATTATTTTGATATGAACTTGAGAATACTTAATTAATATGATTTAATAATAAGTAAAGAATTAATTAAGATAAATTATTTTCTTAATTAATTAAGGAGTTTCTTTAAATATAAGAAGTTAATTAATTATTTAATTAATTTTAATTGATTAGTTAATTATTTAATCTTAAATAATCACTTAATTATGAATTAATTTATGGCTAATTATTGAATGTAATTAAGAAAAGGAAATTACTTATGGAAGTAATTAGTGGAAAGTTACTCATGGGAGTAATTAAATAGAAGTGATTAATGGATAATCACTTGATGTTATTAATTAAGGAATTGATTAATATAATTGATTTGAAGTTAATTAATTATGGAGTAATTAATTAACTAATGAATTAAGGATTTATTTAATGATGGGATTAATTACTTTTCAAGGTAATTAATTTAAGAGAGTAATCATCTAATGAAAGTAATTAGAAGATAATTACTTATGCAAGTAATTAAGGATTAATTACTTAATTAATTTAGTTAATTAATTAATGTGATTAATTAATTAATTAATGAGATTAATTAATTAATTAATGAGATTAATTTAAGATTAATTACTAAGGGTAATTAATTAAAAATGTAATTAGTTATTAAAGTAATTAATTGAGGATTATTAATTAATTTAATTGATTAATAATTGCTTAATGAAGTAATTAAAGATCAATTAATTAGATTAATTAATCAAGGATTAATACAATTAATTAAGAAGTTAATTAATTAAGATAAGTAATTACAAGTTATTAATTACTGTTTATGATTAATGAGATGATTAATTACAAGTTAATTATTTAATTAATTTTTAAGTAATTATTAATTAATAAGGATCATTAGTTAATATGTATTAATCAAGGTTGATTAATAAAAGTGATTAATTAAAGTGTGATTAATTAATTGTAATTAATTGAGGATTAATGCAATTAATCATAGTTAATTAATAAATGGAAATGAATGAAGGATCATTAATTATTGTAATTAATGATAGTAATTAAAGGTTAATTACTATATATGGTTAAGCTAATTACTTGAATGTAATTAAAGTATAATTAATCAAGGAAGATTAATTAAGGAAGATCATTAAAAGATGATTAATTTATTAATTTGTAATAAATTAATGAAGAAGGATTTAGATAATCCAATTGATTTAGAGTTAATCAATTCTGCTTTTGGATGATTGATTGATATTGGATGATTGGTGTATATTGGATGATTGATATTGGGTGATTGGTTGATACTGGATGATTTGGGTATGATATCTCTGATATGTGATATGCTGCTTTGTGAGATGAATGGTTGATATGAATTATCTATTGTGATAATGTGATTCATCTATCTGTTTATATCATACTGAACATAATTTTAAATTGTTTAAACCCTTAAACAACTTGGACATTAAAATGGCGTTTGGATTCGGTGAGTCCGGGATCGGGTTTCCATATTTGGATAATCCGAAAACCACATCGATCCGAATTAAACGTTAGGTCGTGAATCCAAGTGGAGTTTAGTGAAGACTCGAGGTGTAAGAACTATACGTCAGTATAACTCTGGGGGTGATTCCGTGATGAGTTTGACGGAGATAGTACTTACAGGTTTGAGATGGTGATTCAGAGTGCAAGGGCTATGGTCGTTGACTCTGAGGGTGATTCCAAAATGAGTGCAATGAGATAGTGCCTTCGGTTTCGTTCGAACCGGGAACGAACTTGTGTGGATTGAATTCTTTCAGAACGTCGTCAGGTGGACGATGAGCATTCTAAGATAGATGTGTTCTATAAAGGTAATCGCAGCCTCAAGCCTCATCAACCGGGAATGGCTAAAACAGGGGAGGTGCAGCAAGGCTAGGTGGGTAGCACCCATTTCAGGGTGAGGTCATTCCTGTCTAGATGTCCCTTTTATTTCGGCTTAGTGGGTGGTTGGTCGCGCCAACCACGGGGTGATCTTACTCGGGACTGTTCGGTAAGGAATGGTCCCGGCTTTGTGATGCAGGGGACTGGGAGTAATCCTCGGTACTGTGATCTAGGCCACGTACTGTGACGGACGGTACCACGGTAGCCCTGCCATTGATGGAACCCATTCTTCCTACGAGACCCCACGGTTTTGTTTATATTACCCACTTTTGTGGCTAGTAGCTGGAATTTAATAATGTAACAATTTCGGCGATTTCTTATTTACTTGAAAACCCTAGACACTATTATAATATCACTGGATTTCCTATCAAATGTTTTGGTTAGCGTAAGGTAAATTTTTTTCCATGTTTATGTGTGGGAAGTCTTACGTGATACCTTTTCTTTTCAAAGGATTTTCTAAAGTTAAGAAATTTAACCATTTACTCACACCAGACCCTGTCTGACCCGAGTGTTTATTTTCTGTTTTATTAAACTCTTGGGTACTCATATTATGTATGAGTAGTCGAGGGATTCAGGTTTTCTTGACGAAGTCTGGAGGAGATATGGAGCAGGAGGCTTCCACGTGTAGATATATTTTGGTTCCGCTGTGTTTGTGTGATATTTGTATCTTGTGTACTTGAGTTGTATAGTTAGACAGATGTTTATAACTGTCTAATATGTGTTGTATAAGTTGTGTACTCTGATGTATATGATACTATGTAATATTTTATGTGATATATTATATTTCATTCGTTCCGCTGTGAGTTATCTGATGTTGTTGAGTTTCTTCTTTCTTATCTTTTCTTCTTCTATCCTTTCTTTATTAATTAGTGACGCGTCTTTCTGGTGGTAGAAAGTCGGGTCGCTACAGCTTGGTATCAGAACATTAGGTTGAGTGAATACCTAGGCTCTGGAGTGGTGTCTTCCTTGAGAGAACGTACTTGTAATTTTTATATAACTATATATATATATATATCTGATTTGTTGGGTTATCTGTATGGATTTTCCAACATTAGTTTTAGAGGTAGATGGAGTAGTGGTATGTGTGTAACACGACTACCCTGATGGGAGAGGTCCATATGCTTGAGGTTGGTAGTATATTTGTCGAGACTGTAGGCCTAATACTGTCTCGAGTGAGATTTGTAGTTTGGAGTAAGGATTTCTCTGATATCCGAAGGATATCTTTTTATAAGATTCGGAGTCCATCTTTGAAGTGTAAGTTTGGATCTGTCGGAAGTGCAGAAGTATGTGATGATATCTTGATAATTGTGTGGTGAGATGCAGTATCCATGGATATTTCCGAAGATGTTTTCTCTTGAAGCAGTTTTAGAAGTGGTTGAGGAGCAGTCTTTACCTGCCGTAGGGAAGATTCGTCTGTGTAGAAGTTATCTGGATCTTTAGCTAGGAGGTTGGCTTTTTTGGAATGTGAGACTAAGGTTTATGAGTTGCTTCGCTTCGGCATGGTCTCATTTGTCATTCCTTAAGGAGAGCGAGATGTTGATGCTTGATTTGGAGCCCGAATTTCTTGAGAGGTTGTCTGCCATCTCAAAGGTCCATTGTGTGGTTTGTTGATAGTTTTGGTTTTCGAGAAGCCTTTGGATTAGAAGTCTTTGGTTAGCTATGGTAGCAGTGCAGCTCGAAGTGTTCGGTGTGCTGACGAGAAGGTCTTTTAGCTCTGCAGTATCATCGAGGTAGAGTTTGGAAGCAGCAGTGTGGCTCGTTTCTCTGATGGTTCGGGAATCTTAGTGGTTCTTCTTTCAGCAGTCCGGGGGGATGGTGAATGTTTTCTTGAAAGGTTAACTTGTTTGGAAAATCTTAAAGCTGTTCTAATTGGTAAAGAGATGACAGTTTCTTTGGAATCCGAACCAGGTAGGATCGCAAAAGTGAATTGTGATTAATTTGGGAATTTATCTTGGGCAATCTTTTGTTTGAGGCTGAGGGTTCTCATTTGGAAGTAGGAGCTACTTATGTAATTAGAAGTTTGTCTACATCTGGAGTTGAGTTTTGTTTTGGTTCCAGAAGCGATACTGGTAGTTAGCCTGGTAGTAGGATAGTTCTTGGAGAAGGAGAGTTGATGTAGCAGCTCAGGAATTTCTGGAATTTGGATTGGTCAGATCTAGTTTCCGAGTTTGGATTTCTGTTGTAAGGATGTGTGACCGAGTCAGATGGGTCATTAAGATTTTATTGATTTGATGAACAAAGTTTCCCGGATATATTGGATAAGTTTGTATTCGTGTTCATCAACAGTATTCTCATCAATTTCAGAATCAGAGTTGTGCAGCGGAAGCGAGGTAGCAACTGTGCAAGGAAGGAAGCAAGTTCAGTTTGCTATTGCTTGGGAAGTAGAGCTTGTGTTCAGGATTTCGTCGGATCTTGGAAGACTTTTCTATTGAATAGATCTAGAAACTGGTTTGCTTTGGTCTAGTTGTTTCTGGAAGAATCAGCATAGGTTGAGCTGATCAGGAAGAAGATGAGCAGCCCAGGATTTTCCGTTGAGTTATACAGATATGAGATAAGGAGTTTGGAATTCGAAGTTGGAGACTTCATTGTTGTTAAGATTTCTCTGGTTAAGAGAGCAGTAATTTGATGGCTAGTTCTGAGGCATTTGAGATTTCTTATCTGAATTTTTGATAGGATAAGATTGAATTGCCAGTTTGGATAGCTGGAATTCATTGTATTTCACGTATCTCTGAGGGAGTACGTGTATGATTCATCGTTGGATGTGGAATCTGCAGTTCAGTTGGATTTGGAAGTTGTGCTAGACTTGAGTATAGTCTGATGTTCTGTTCAGATTGGTGGATCTAGAGATGAGAGGAGCTCTGGATTTTGGTGTAGTTAGTTTAGTTTCTGTAAAGCGAGTCTCCCAGTGATTTATACTTGGGAAACTCTAGATAGTATTAGAGATTTATTCTGATTTGTGTCAGGATAATTGGTTAGGTTTGTTTGATTGATTGATTTCTATGGTTGTTAGTAACTGAATGATAGGTATGCTTTGCTGATTGAAATTAAAATCTTTGCTGGGTTATTAAATTACCTTTGCTTTTAAATTTCGGAGACAAAATTCTTTTAAGGGGAAGGAATGTGACGACCCGGAATTTTAGGCAATATCAATTTAATAATATGTATTAATAATTAAATTGATATGATAATTCTTCTTTATAATTTTAATTTAAATTGATAAATTTAATCTTTTAAAGGTTAATAAATATTTAATTTGGGAATATTGATCGACATCTTTTTAACAATTTAAAATTGATAAGATTTATTTTTCAAAGCTAATAAAATTTTATTCTATTTATAATATATATATTTGATATATATTGTGAATAGGAAAATATTTTGTTTTAAATAAAAGATAAATTTTCAAATTGTAATATATATGTACATATATCACTACGCCATAAATGGCCTTCTGCAATACAAAAAAAATGTTGGCTCAGGTCCGAAAAATGTTGCCATAAGTCTATGGCAACACTTTTAGGGTGATGCAATTTTTTCCGTTGCCTTAGACCTCAAAGGCAACATTTTGACTATCTAAGGCAAAATAAGTAATATTGTTGCAATTGAACACTATTTGGGTCTACGGCAACACCCATAGGTATCTGTAGCAACATTCCAAAAATGTTGCTATAGATATTAATTTTCTGAAGTTGTGGGGCCCACATCTTGTGGAGCCCACGACCCAACTGGGTCCATCCCTATGGCAACACCTTGAATGACTATTGCAACATTATTTTAAGAACATTTATAACCCGGTGGCAACACTATTATGAAGCTACTGCAACACTATTCTGAAGCTACTACAACACTATTCTGAAGCTACTGCAACACTATACTGAAGCTACTGCAACACTATACTGAAGAGACACTAAGAGCACATAGAACAATACAATATCACATAGAACACTTGCATAATACATAGTACAATATCACATAAAACACTTGCATAATACACAGCATAATACACAGTACAGATAACAATTCATACAGCAGTACACATCACAATTCATGTCAGTTACCCCAAAATATCTAGTTACCCCAAAATACTACAAAGCTACCCCAAAATATCCGGTGCACATAACAATTCATAAATGAGACTTAAGACCTGGTGCCTCCAGTCAGATTATCAGTCTCACTGGACATGATTGTGGAAGTTTGATCCTCTACATTGATGTTCATCTCCGGGTTGGCATCACCTAATTTCTTAAGCACCCTAGCCAATTTTTCTTGTACCTTCTGATTTACCTTGGATTCTAGCTGTGCTTCCATTTCTTCGACAAGCCTTTGCCTTAAGTCATGTACGTAAGCATTTGTTAGAGCCTCGGTTGATTGTTTTGCACACTTTGCACGCCTCCCTATAAGCAAAGGACGACCCTGTGATTTTCCATTCGAAATTACTGTTTCAATAGTATTTCCTCCTTCTCCACCGGTCATTGCCTTTTGAACTAAGTCCTACAAAATAAAGCCACATCAAAATTACCCTACAGTAAATGCAGAGAATGCAGCAAATGCTTACATATGGATTGTGTACAACAAATGCAGAGAAAGCCACATTTTGGAAAACAATTTTTTTATGTGCATATAATTAGTAAACAATTTGTAACATATATACTAGTAAAAACTGGAAAACAATTCCGTCGACAGCCAGCTACGGCTTCGTCATCTGGATTCTGAGGCTTCAAACGACCATTCATTTTATTTATGCACATATGTGTATTACTATATACATATATTTTTATATAAACCAAGTCAGTAATCCCTTTAACCAAATTCATTTCTTCGTTTCCAGTTTTTGTGTCATTTCTAGCCAAACGCAAAAGCAATTCCTCTTCATTCGACTAGAAAAGAAAAAAAATGGCTGAGGGATCAAAATTCTTAATCTCACAATATACTCAATTACAATTTCCAAAGCAAACATCTATGACATTAGTAGGTTTGCGAAACTCAGGTTCAACAAGTGTTTCAAGGACAGTTTCAAGTACATGAGCATACATGCACATGAGCAAGACATGAACAATGTGCAGCATGTGCAAAACAGAACAAAATTATTACAAAACAGAATTATTACTTACAAGTTTGTAATTCATTACTTGAGGATTAGACACGTACTCACGTCCATCTGTTCTCTTACGACTTTTAAGAAAAAGTGCTGCATCGGATGGTGTCTCCTGATACAAGTTCAATAGATAGTTTAGCATACACTCTCTTCAGTCAAAAATGTAAAGTATCACATACCATCTTATGACGAAGCTGGGCGAACGACTTTGGACCAGCGGTGTGTGTGTCTTGATACGACTTACGACTATCTGAATTTTTCAGGGCTTTATGCTAAAAATACACAAAAAACAAAGTACTCGTTTATCTCACAAAAAAAAAGTACTCGTTTATCTTGCGAAATAAATAATATGTACGTATACCTGAATCTCATCATCTTCCCAATACCTCAAGAGCACTTTAAAATCCTCCACTGGGATGTTGTCCAGCTTGTTATCTAGCCTCTCCTCATCAGTCTTATAAGCTTTATAATGAGCTGTTTTTATGCGACTCTTGTACCCCCTCCAACAGTCACGAATAGACTTCAACACCCAGTTTTCACATTCATCTGGAATAATATACCGTTGCTTAAATATAAATCAAAGATAAAAAAGAATAAATAAATCAAAATTCAGTTACATTATAGTTAATAGATCAATATTACTTATTAAAGTAAAATTCAGCAACATTATAGTTAATAATAGATTACCTTAACATAATCCCATAGAGATTTCTTCAACTTTTCAGGAACATCCTACCAAGATTTATACATAAGTTGCACAGACCTTTTCAATGTTCCTAAAAAGTTGCTCAGTTCAAATATTACTTTGTCATCATCTGAAATAGGTTGGAACCACTGGTTCATCATAATTACAACTCTTTTGTCATTCGCCCTTGTATGAACATTAAACATCTTTGTGTGACCTCTGAGTCTTTTAGGAACTTCACCTTTAATTAAAATGAAAAGTCCCGTCAAATAATAACATAAATCATAATGTAAATTTGGTACTTAAATATTAATCCTACTGTAATATTAAATATTATTATCACATCAATTCGGTACCTGCATTTTCAATGTCTGGCAAGACATTCTCCGCAACATACTTATTTGCCATACCACTTGCACTAGCTTTTGCAGCATTTTTCTTTTGTCGTTCCCGCAGAGCCAAATAATCATCCATTGTTCCTTTTACTTCAACATCCTTCTCAGTTGAACTTACTACCAGGCTTGGGCTTGGGCTTGGGCTTGGGCTTGTGCTTCTCAACTTTTCCTTTTCCTTTGCGATACCACTAGCTGAACGAGTTTGTGGTCCACTAACAGGCTTGGGCTTCTCAACTTTTTTAGTTCTCTAAATTGTATATATAAGTAGGAAATAAGATTGGATTTTATAGTTATTATCTTCATAAGCAGAAAAAATGAGATATGTAGCAATCACACACCTTTCTTGGACTTTGTGAAGTATCATCTTCACTATGCTCCTCATGGTCCAGATTATATTCCTGATCACTATCCACATCCTCTTGCATCTTTTCTTTTCCTTTATCTTTTTTTTTGGTTTGCGTTTCTCAGTTCAGCTGAAATTGCAGGCACACCTAGAGAAGCAAGAACTTCGTTGTTCCTCATCACATTAACAGCTCTATGTACTTCATAATCTTTTAGGTTCATCATCAACTTAGTAGCTCTCTGTACTTCATAATCTTTTAGAGATAGTGGAGGTGTAGAATACTCATTTGGAGGTGGTAGATGAACATCCTGCAAGTATATAATAAACAGGAACATCATAGTAAGTATGCTGCAAGAGTGGTACAAAATATTCAAATTACAATAAGATCATCATAATAAGAATTCTTCAAACCTGCATGCCATTTTCATCCATATCTTCTTCTTCCGATGTTGGTAAACGTGATTCCAACTTCCTCTTAACACTTAATGAGTTCAGATTCACTGTTGAATCGCTGATTTTTGGTTTTTTTTCTGTATCATCTTCTGAGGATTTACCTGATCAGCTAACTTTAGATTCACGGTTTCATTGTTGGGTTCTGGATTATTCAGCCGTGTCAACTTCCGAGGACTCTTCACCACAGCTAACTTTAGATTCTCTGTTGCATTGTTGGGTTCTGGAATATTTAGCCGTGCCGACTTCCGAGTACTTTTCACCTGAGCTAACTTTACATTCACGGTTGCATCGTTGGGTTCTGGATTATTCAGCCGTGTCGACTGCCGAGGACTGTTCACCTCACCTAACTTTAGATTCACAGTTGCATTGCTATTCAATTGTGCTGACTTCCGAGGACTGTTGACTTCAGCTAACTTATTGTTTTTTTGGTTCAGTTGTAGTTGATGAGCCGTCACGTACTGTCGTTTCACTGGTTTTGTAGCTGCAACAATACAATGATATTATAATCATAATCTTTAAATGTTATAATCAACATATCACAATATTTTTTTTTTGTGCTATATCAAAATATCACAATCTGTAAATGATATTAACTATCCATTTATATATACCTGTAACCAGATTCTGTCTTGGCCGCATGATTACATGCGGCTGCATTTGCTTCAGTGGCTCAATTGCAGTATTGACAACGTTGTCGATATAAAAATCCAAGTTGCCACCACTGTTAAATCCTTTGACTAATTCGGAGAGGTCCGCATCATTCGTCACCAACTTCCACCCACCCTTCTCACCATTTCTCATATAAATTCCTCCTATTTCGGTGTATTGAAGGTCATCCTTCACAAACTCCATGAGCACTGTGTACGAGAAGTAGTCAGGATCAACCCTCTTTACCACAGTATCGGTTCCACCAACATATTGTGCCTTCTGAAATGCATCCTTGTGATGAAATGTGAGCTGCATGAGTTCCCCCATCCTATACAAAATGGATACAGAATGGTGAGTTTACATTGGAAGCAAGATATGAAATAATAAAATGGGCAGGTATATTAAGTACATATGTGTATGCAGGTATATAAAGCACTAGAAACAACAAGGGAACACATAAAATCAGAATAAGTTACAAGCAGTCAAGTAATTAAAAAGTAGTAAATTAATTATGAAAATCAACAGACACAGAAGTCGTCCCTTAATTAAGAACCAATACATAAATAGAAGTCACTTGATATTGCTACATAGAAATGAAGAGGAAGTTTCCTCTATGCTAGGCAGAATGAGGATTTGTGTTGCCGGGACGTCATCTCTATACCACCTAACATCACTAACTTGATTTCCTATTCCATTACCACATTGAATATCATGTAAAACTGGATCATCTTCATTTCCATTTTCATTTTCGACTTCACACCAGTCCCTGGGCAATTTCTTAACAACATTATAAAGTGCCGTATCAGTTGGATCTTGTACATAAAATACTTGTTGTACTTGTGAAGCCATAACATACGGATCAGATTTCTGGCATAATCTATTAAAATTAACTCGAGTCATCCCATACAAATCTTTCTCTTCTTGGTACCAACAACACTTAAATAAAACCACTGAAATTTCTCCCCAATAATCAATTTCTAGTATTTCTTCAATTATTCCGTAGTAACTAACATTACCAACCAATGGATTTTGATCTTTTGAACTTGCAAAGCTAGTGGTCAAGGCAGTCAAGAATACACCACTATTCTGTGTTTTACACTTAGCATCTCTATATTTTGTATGGAATCTGTATCCATTAATAACATATCCACTAACTTTCCTAGCTGTCCGATTAGGGCCCATTGCAAGCACTTCTATCTCTTTCGAAATGTCCTCTTTTTTCCCAACCTCATCCTTCAGCCATTTCCAGAATTCTTCAGTATGTGCTCTCTCTCTTTTATATCTTCTCGATATTGCATGACCATCAATTAAAGCTCGATGTTCCCTATAATAATCATGATGGTATTAATATCAATAAAGAAATATTCTAATTCTTTAGTACTTGCTAGAATAAAATTAGAACATAAAAACTTACTCTTTTAAATTATCTATTTCCTCGTTACCACAATTGAATAGAATGCACCGATGACATGCCATCCACTCAGATTCTTTTAGATGAATAGCTTTTCCGTCTTTATTTCTTCTTGTACCAATAGCATATTCCATATTTTGTGGACAACTTTGAAATTTAGGTACTGCATCACCACCGCTTAAGAATCTTGAGCAGAATGTCAAGCATTCTTCTGCCAAGTAACCTTCGGCTATGGAACACTCCGGTTTAGATCTGTTGCGCACATAAGATTTGAGTTTAGCTAGATAACGCTCAATCGAAAACATACATCGAACGTGCACAGGTCCACCTTATTCAACTTCCTTGCACAAGTGAACCGTCAAGTGAACCATTATGTCAAAGAAAGCCGGTGGAAATATCATCTCAAATTGGCAAAGAATTTCGACAATTTCTTATTGTTGCCTCTTCACATCTTCCACATCAATTAATTTGCCCCAAAGACCTCTTAAGAATGCACCAAATCTTATCAGAGGCAATGCAACCTCAGGCTTCAGTGTTTTTTTCATAGCAAATTGCAACAAGTAGTGAAGTAGAAAATGAGCATCATGGGTCTTGTACCCTGAGATTTTCCTTTCCTTCGTGTGAACATACCGACTGATATTGGCTGCACAGCCGTATGGCAATTTAACATTCTCCAGTACTGAGCAAAATATTTCTTTTTCTTTATTCGTCATGTCAAATATGGCTGCCCTAATCTCAAAGTGTTCGCCGTCATTTGATAAAACGGGATGCAGGACCTTCCTGATGCCCATTTCCTGTAAATCAAAACGAGCATTCAAATGGTCTTTTGACTGCCACTAATATTTAGCAAAGTATCGAGTATGTTGTCGCATATGTTTTTCTCTATATGCATAACATCAAGGTTATGTCGCAATAAATTGTGGCTCCAATGCGGTAAATTGAAAAATATTGACTTTTTTTTGAAATGGGATCTTTTTTCTTCCCAAAATTAATTTCAAAGTCACGCAACAGTTCTTCAATGTATGTTCCTGATAAGTTTCTCGGAATCTGTCCTATTTCAACTTCACCATTGAACCTCCTCTTATCAAACCTCCACTTGTGTTTCGGATCCAGAAATTTTCTATGATTCATGTAGCACATTTTTTTACTATGTTTCAAGTACATGGAAGAAGTCTCATAATGGCATACATGACAACCCAATTTACCATTTGTGCTTCAACCGGATAACATTGCATACCCCGGAAAATCGCTAATGGTCCACACACTTGCACGTAACATGAATTTTTGATCAGTAAAGGCATCATAAGTTTCTATGCCTAGATCCCATAATTCTTTCAACTCTTCAATTAGAGGCTACATATATACATCAATTTTATTCTTTGGAGACTCTGGACCGGAGATGAGTGTTGAAAGAATTAGATTTTCGGGCTTCATGCACAACCAAGGTGGAAGGTTGTAGTTAACTAATACAATTGGCCATGTACTGTAAGTTGTACTCACTGCACGAAAAGGATTGAATCCATCAGAGGCTACACCCAATCTGATATTTCTATTTTCTGATGAAAAATCAGGATACATAGCATCCATCGCCTTCCAAGTCTCGCTATTAGCTGGATGGCTAAGTTTTTCGTACTTTTTTGGCCCAAAAAATGCCATCTCATAAGTTGTGAATACTCCTTGCATATAAACAGCCTTTGCAGCCATGGTTTTAGCGGAAAGTAACGCATTACTTTTGCTGGGACTTTGTGAATCAACTTCTCTGGATCATTGTCACAGGTGCCTTTATTTTCCTCTTCCCACCTCGAAATACCACAAGAGTTACAGACATCTTTATCTTCATTTTCTGCCCAATATAGCATACAATCGTTTGGACATGCGTGTATTTTTTGTAATCAAGACCTAAATCTTTAATGATTTTCTTCGCGGCTCTAAAAGATAAAGGTATGTGGACCTGTGGAAAAGCCTCTCTCATCAACTCTAGTATATCCCCAACTGCAGACTCTGTAATTCCATGTACACATTTTAAAGAATAAAGCCCGATGATAAAACTTAATCTCGAAAATTTTGAACAGCCAGGATATAATGGCTGCTTTCCATCTTCGACAAGGCGATAAAATCTTTTAGCATCGGCATTTGGTGCATCAGAATTCTCATCTTCACAGTTCTGCATATTTCCACGAGTACGGTGCAACATTTCACCTAGATTATCTTCAAAATCACCAGCATCACAGTCTATATCTTCATCACTCCTTCCAAAATTTGGGTGTGAAACCTCACAAATCCATTTCACATACAATGGAGATGGACATTGCAGATGAGATGATCATAAATTATATCTGGACGACGCTACTTGCTATTTTTACAATTCTTGCATGGGCACGTCATTTCATCGCCTACGGCCAATTTAGAAAAACCGTTTTGTATAAAGGCTCTTATTCCGCTAATATATCCTTCACTAAACTTTGGAAGTTCTATCCAAATGTTTTCGCTGTCCATCACTACAATTGTGAATATGTGTATTTTAACATAAAAAGATAAAATTTGTGTGTGTGTCCAACAAGAGGAAACCTAGACAAGTCGAATTGTTAATTCAGGCCGGATTAAGAATTTATAAGTAGTTTAAATCGAAACGCTAAAGTGATGGGAGAGAGTGTTATACCTCAAAATCAAAATTGAACCCTAAAGTGATGTGAACAATGCTTGAACCCCCAAATCGAAGCGAAATCACTGAACAAAGCTTGAACCCCCAAATCGAAGCCCTAATCGAACCGAAATCGCTGAACCCCAAATTAAGAATGTTCGCTTGAACCTTTGTAAGAAGACAGGGAAGAATGAAAATAAAAAGTTATTTGCAGGGACTTTTTTTATTCGTGGCTCTAAAAGATCAAGGAGTGGTGTTCGGATTGATGAGGTGTCACGTTCTCCAACGTATGATTTTCCTTGGTAGATTGGCGTGGATCGACGCGAAAGATATGCAAAGGTCAGCTATAGCAACACTATAAAAAAATGTTGCATCGATTACACTTGTTTAGCTAGAGCAACACGTTTTTATGGCTAAGGCAACACCAAAAATTTAACGTTGCAGTAGGACCAAAATTGTATAGCTATCGCAACATTTTACCTGGCAACACCTTGCAAAAATGTTGTAGAAGGCCATCTATGGCGTAGTGTATGTTATAATTTGGAGTTGTTTTGAAATTTAATTTAATCTATTGATAATTTATATATGTATGAATTTTAATTTGAAGCTTTGTTTTTAAATTAATATTTTTCAAAAGTTAATTTAGATTAATTCAATTTGTTTTAAAAATATAAGATAATTATTTATTTTAAATATGATAGTTTAAAAAGGATTTAATCAAAGTTTATTTTGTTTTTCTTTTAAAATGTTTAAATTAAAATGGTTATAAATGTATAAATATAAATGTTTTAAAATTTTAAAATATATGTATAAAGATTTATTTGTATTATAATTAGTTTTCTAATATTTTATTTAAAGATTAAACTTATATTTACATATGTAAGTATTTATTAATAAAGTAAATTAAATAAGTAAGGTATATTTACATTTAAAATAAATAAAAATTCAATTAAAAATACATAGGAAACATGTGTAACATATTAACACCTCTCAAAAACATGTGCTGAAAATTTAAGTTATGTTAGTGACAAGTGTCTTCTTTTTAAAAATTTACTTTATTTAATTTTTATTAAATCATAACTAAGTTTATTAAACATATCTTCCTTCTTTTCTTCAATCTATTTTCAGCTGAACAAAGATAATTTCAAGTTGAAACTAAAAAGTAAAATTAAATCTAAAGTTCAAAACAGAAAATCATTTTTAAAACCTGAAACTTGAATTCAAAAAGCAAATCTGAAGTAAAATCTGCAAAGAAAAGTTCTTCACAACAATTAAAGCTACAACTTCAACCTACAGTTCAAAGGGAAGTTCAGATGAGTTTCAACATCTTTTAAAACATCAAATTGAAGGCATGTAGAGGATTTTCAACAGCAAGCAATCAAAAGCTTTTTCAAATTAAATGTTCAGGTCTGGAAGTATTAAAATCTGCTCTGCTTAAAATAACAAGTGAGTAAATTCTTTTAAAAACAGTTTTTAACAAATCTGTAGTTGAATTTATTGTTGCATGTGTTGAATTTGCTATGATATTGAATACATGTTTACATTAGTACTGTTGTATATGCATGATTGAGGGTATGGGATGTCTGAGTATAGATGAACCTGTAAAGTTCATCTCTGTATTTTACAGGAGTTGTTCTTCTTTAAGAAAAATTCAAAATCTTTCATCTAAACCATATTAGACCTTGGCATATGAATGAAAATTGTTTGTTAATGTTTAATGGTAATTTTAAAAATAGTTTGTGGGACTTTTAGTTTACAAATAATTTTTAAAATAAGAATAACAGTAAAAATACTGATACACATGAAAAATCAACAATCTTTTTTTCTGATTTGGATTTCATGAATGTGTTAAGGACTAAAAATTATGATTTTTAAAGTACATCTCATAATTTTTAGTTGAGAAATTAATGTGAATTTGGGGTTTGTTCGAATTGGGGTTTTTGGTGGTTTGTCGTTGATCGGCGTGATGATCGGAGGAGATTTCTTGGTTGAAGCCAGCTTTTGTGATGAGGATGTAGGGAAAAATGTATTGGATTTTTTCTGTGGCCATGGTGATATGATTCGAAAGATTTAGGGTTTTAGCATGTTTTTGTTTCGGCTTGGCTGTGGAGGCTTTCGCGACTTGGTTAGTGGATCGGAGGTATTCGCATTTGGGGGAGATAAAGCTCGTGGTCGAGATGGTTCTATGGTAAGGTCGGCGAAGTTCGACAACGTCGTGGTGGTCGGCCGTGGGAGGATTTATGGAAGTGTTGCTGTAGTTTTTTTTCGAGCAGTGATCAAATTTTGATTCGTAGGTTATTTGTTCGATCTGGGTTTGTATTTAGGCTCGCACGCGTTCGTGTGATGATCGTTGGTGGTCGCGACGACCTACGGTGGCCGGAGGCGTTTGGGTAGATGCACCATGTACGTTATGTGCACTAGAATATTGGTTTGGGGAAGACGAGTTTCGCTCGAAGTAGCTCTCGCGTTATCATAAGTGACGACTCGAAGGCGAGGGGGCAAAGGTTTAGTCACGGGGCAGGCTCGTGTGATTTGGGTTTCGACTTGAGTATTTTTAGTTGTTTTCTGGTTTATACTATGTAATGGTATAAGTTGCAAAGTAAACTCGAGTTTTTAAGGTCGCTTGTATTCTGGTTTGTACTGTGTAGTAATATAAGTTTTCTGATTTAAAACTTATTGAATAAATAAAAAAATTAAGCTATAAACAAGTTTTATAAAAGAAACAAAATACAAAGTTAAAACTTGTTGTTTTAAAATAAATGTAAATCAAAATTTTAAAGTATTATTTGAATTTATTTTAAATTTAAATTGTTAAGATGTTTGTTTTTTTGAAAGTAATTATCTAAGTAAATTTTGAATTTCAATTTAAAGAAGTGTTTTGAATTTTAATTCAAAGGAAATGTTTTCATTTTAAAATATTAAATCAAAGTTATTAAGGAATGTTTAATAACTAAGTTTCAAATTATATTGAAAATGAATAAGTTTAAATTAGATAATTAAAGTGTTTTTAATTTCAAATTGATTTCTAAATGCTTTATTTTTAAATAAAGTTAAAATTATAAATTTGAAAACCAAATAGAATAATTTGTTTTTAAGTTATTAAAATTTGATTAATTTCAAATAATTTATTTATGAAGATAAATAAGGTTAAATTGTTTTGATATGAACTTGAGAATACTTAATTAATATGATTTATTAATATGTAAAGAATTAATTAAGATAAATGATTTTCTTGATTAATTAAGGAGTTTCTTTAAATATAAGAAGTTAATTAATTATTTAATTAATTTTAAATGATTAGTTAATTATTTAATCTTAAATAATCACTTAATTATGAATTAATTAAGTGTAATTACTTAATAAAGTAATTAATGGTTAATTATTGAATGTAATTAAGAAAAGGAAATTACTTATGAAAGTAAATAGTGGAAAGTTACTCATGGGAGTAATTAAATAGAAGTGATTAATGGATAATCACTTGATGTTATTAATTAAGAAATTGATTAATATAATTGATTTGAAGTTAATTAATTATGGAGTAATTAATGAATTAATGAATTAAGGATTTATTTAATGATGGGATTAATTACTTGTTAAGGTAATTAATTTAAGAGAGTAATCATCTAATGAAAGTAATTAGAAGATAATTACTTATGCAAGAAATTAAGGATTAATTACTTAATTAATTTAGTTAATTAATTAATGTGATTAATTAATTAATGAATAAGACTAATTTAAGATTAATTACTAAGGGTAATTAATTAATAATGTAATTAATTATTAGAGTAATTAATTGAGGATTATTAATTAATTTAATTGATTAATAATTACTTAATGAAGTAATTGAAGATTAATTAATTAAATTTATTAATCAAGGATTAATATAATTAATTAAGAAGTTAACTAATTAAGATAAGTAATTACAAGTTATTAATTACTGTTTATGATTAATGAGATGATTAATTACAAGTTAATTATTTATTTAATTTTAAGTAATTATTAATTAATAAGGATCGTTAGTTAAAATGATTTATGTATTAATCAAGGTTGATTAATAAAAGTGTTAAAGTGTGATTAATTAATTGTAATTAATTGAGGATTAATGCAATTAATCATAGTTAATTAATAGGTGGAAGTAAATGAAAGATCATTAATTATTGTAATTAATGATAGTAATTAAAGGTTAATTACTGTATATGGTTAAGCTAATTACTTGAATGTAATCAAAGTATAATTAATCAAGGAAGATTAATTAAGGAAGATCATTAAGAGATGATTAATTTATTAATTTGTAATAAATTAATGAAGAAGGATTTAGATAATCCAATTGATTTAGAGTTAATCAATTCTGCTTTTGGATGATTGATTGATATTGGATGATTGATGTATATTGGATGATTGATATTGGGTGATTGGTTGATACTGGATGATTTGGGTATGATATCTCTGATATGTGATATGATGCTTTGTGAGATGAATGGTTGATATGAATTATCTATTGTGATAATGTGATTCATCTATCTGTTTATATCATCCTGAACATAAGTTTAAATTGTTTAAACCCTTAAACAACTTGGACATTAAAATGGCGTTTGGATCCGGTGAGACCGGGATCGGGGTTCTATATTTGGATAATTCGAAAACCACATCGATCCAAATTAAACGTTAGGCCGTGAATCCAAGTGGAGCTTAGTGAAGACTCGAGGTGTAAGAACTATACGTGTATAACTCTGGGGGTGATTCCGTGGTGAGTTTGACGGAGATAGTACTTACAGGTTCGAGATGGTGATTCAGTGTGCAAGGGCTATGGTCGTTGACTTTGAGGGTGATTCCAAAATGAGTGCAACGAGATAGTGCCTTCGGTTCCGTTCGAACCCGTAACGAACTTGTATGGATTGAATGCTTTCAGAACGTCGTCAGGTGGACGATGAGCATTCTAAGATAGATGTGTTCTATAAAGGTAATCGCACCCTCAAGCCTCATCAACGGGGAATGGCTAAAACAGGGGAGGTGCAGCAAGGCTAGGTGGGTAGCACCCATTTCAGGGTGAGGTCATTCTTGTTTAGATGTCCCTTTTATTTCGGCTTAATGTGTGGTTGGTCGCGCCAACCACGGGGTGATCTTACTCGGGACTGTTCAGTAAGGAATGGTCCCGGCTTTGTGATGCAGGGATTGGGAGTAATCCTCGGTATTGTGATCTAAGCCACGTACTGTGACGGGCGGTACCCTGGTAGCCCTGCCATTGATGGAAACCCATTCTTCCTACGAGACCCTACGGTTTTATTTGTATTACCTACTTTTGTGGCTAGTAGCTGGAATTTAATAATGTAACAATTTCGGCTATTTCTTATTTACTTGAAAACCCTAGACACTATCATAATATCACTGGATTTCCTATCAAATGTTTTGGTTAGCGTAAGGTAAAAACTTTTCCATGTTTATGTGTGGGAAGTCTTACGTGATACCTTTTCTTTTCAAAGGATTTTCTAAAGTTAAGCAATTTTAACCGTTTACTCACACCAGACCCTGTCTGACCCGAGTGTTTATTTTCTGTTTTATTAAACTCTTGGGTACTCATATTATGTATGAGTAGTCGAGGGATTCAGGTTTTCTTGATGAATTCTGGAGGAGATATGGAGCAGGAGGCTTCCACATGTAGATATATTTTGGTTCCGCTGTGTTTGTGTGATATCTGTATCTTGTGTACTTGAGTTGTATAGTTAGACAAATGTTTATAACTGTCTAATATGTGTATAAGTTGTGTACTCTGATGTATATGATACTATGTAATATTTTATGTGATATATTATATTTCATTCGTTCCGCTGTGAGTTATATGATGTTGTTGAGTTTCTTCTTTCTTATCATTTCTTCTTCCATCCCTTTCTTTCTTATTTAGTGACGCGTCTTTCTGGTGGTAGAAAGTCGGGTCGCTACAACCCGTTTAACAGGCTGAGGTTGAGCCTTAAGATAAAGAAAACCAAGAGATTCCTCGTGTTCAAGATCCTATGATTAATCAAGAAGAATATATAATGGACGATGGTGATGACAACCTTATGGTAGGAGGAGATGGCGATGATGACGATAATGATGTGAATTGGAAGGGTGATGATGTAAACCCTAGTCACGAGTCCGTTGGAGAAATGGGTGGCGACGATCAAGTGTTACTTATTCCCCATCGCCCGAATCTAAAAATCATTTCACCCATCTAGATCTACAGCCGTATTAGGCTTTGATCGGGGGGGAACCACCGGGTCCTTCGACTAGCGAAATATATGGCTCGCATGGAAGCATACTAGGTAAGATCCCTTCTTATAGCCTTGACAATGTCAGTCTTGATGATATTGTATCTCACATCTATATGACTACAAATGTGCTCGCGACTACTATAGAGGAGATAACCCATGTCAGCAAACTTCGAAAGCATGGTCCGAGAGGAGGGGAGGGCGCTAGAACACATTAACACTACAAGACACTTAAAATCATCACATGTTTATCTTACACATGTTGTTTCTGGATTTCCAGTTCTTAACCCAGTTGTGTTTTCTTTTCAGGTTCAATGGGATGCCAACGCATTTTAGATGATCTCCAAGGTTGCTCTATCGATTATCGTAATCTTGGTTCTTCACGTCGATACCGTGAGTCATCACACGAATCTGACTCAGTAAGACATAGTAGAAAGGAGAAAAAAGGCAAGAAGGCAAATACAAATGTCACGATGATCATGATAGATGGTTGGGGAGGACATATCCTAAACAACATAGAGCTCGCTTTCCTTTACCCATAAGTTTGGATCGTTACTCGACAAAACTCATTCATGTTCCTTTTCTAAAGATCCAACTGCACCCATTTCAGCATCACTCGCCATGCAGCTAATAACTATTCAAAAGTGCGAATAGCTTGTTCAACTGTTTGGGACCGCCACTTCTAATTTCTCCAAGTGAAGACCTAGAAGAAAACAAACTTCTGCTCATGTTCCTAAGGCAGTGACGGAATATGCTCCTATCCTCAATCATCGGCTGCAAAGAGCCTTCCCTAAGTTGTTGTAACGATCCATTTTTTCGTATCATTTAAGCTGATAATAAACCACATATGTCCATCCCAAATCAAATAGAAAGACAGATGGTTATGAGGAAGAAAGAAGAAGAGAAGAATAAGAGAAAAGAAATTAAAGACATATAGAATCTCACAATCGCAGCGGAACAACATATAATATAGTATCAATGATTTTTTCAAAAGAGAAACTATTATATACATACTACATCCATCAAAGTACAATAGCAATCACAATTATCAGCCTGAGCAGTGATAACAACCTATGCTCACAATTTCTGATAATTTTAATAATAAAGCAGAGGAAAATAAACATATATGAGAATACGATTTGAAGACCTCCAATTTTTCTCCTGAGCTCCAATGCATCCAAAGCAATTTCTAGATATGCTCGGTCTAACCTGAGCATTATAATAAAATAACACCCGAGTCAGTCTGGAAAACCGGCATAAGAAAAACACACCTTACTGAATTTTAAAGTTATAAAAACCTTTGAAAACAAAGGTATCTCGAAAGATCACGCCGCAAATAAACATGGATGGGTTTTTATCTTACGACAACCAAAAATTTCATATGAAATCCTATGATATTGTAATAGTGTCTAGGTATAATTACTTATTAATCATAGCCGAAATTGTTACATTATTAAATTCCAACATAATTGGTATACACTCAAGTCCGTAGGCGCTTATTGAAGAATGTATTCCATACAATGATTGGGCTACTGGAGCACCTTCTGCCACGATGCATCTCTAGAAAAAATAACACCGAGGACCTCGCTTGGATCCCCTGCCAACATAGGACCGACCTACCCCTTACTGGATAATACTGAATATGATCATCCCTCCATTAATGGACCCCGAGCAAACAAATGAGAGATAATAGCGAATCTAGATAAGGATGATCGTACCCTACTTGGGAGCGACCTACTTAGCCCTGCTGCATCTTCCACGTTTTACTCATTCTCAGTTGATGAGGCTTGAGGCTATGATTACCTTTTAAGTACATTTACACTTAGAATTCTCATTGCCCTCCAATGACAATGTGCCGATAACATTTATCCATACAAGTCCGTTCTAGGTCTGAACAAAACCGAAGGTACTATTCCTACTACATCGATTTTGGAATCACCCTTAGGATTAGTAGCGATTAGCCCTTGCACTTCACCTCTCTATCTTTGATTCCATGCACTTCAAGATGTCTTGACTTCAAAACGCATTCGTTGGATCAAAGTGATTTTCGCATATTTGATCCTTGTCTCTCCAAAAAAACATTCGATAATTTCTGGTAAACTCAACCTGGTTCTTTAGGAAATAAACAGTCAAAGAAAAGATTGGAGGTCACCTTCTAACCGTAAGTGAACGTTTTTCTTAACATTATCCTAGGAGAACAAAATGAGATTTATACGCACAGTTTAGCATTATCGGAGATGACTGGCCATATAATCATGTGTTTCTTCTAGATATTTCCAAAGTTATGTTTAGAGTCCAATTTCGACAGTCGGTTATTTAACTATCGAGTGCAAACTTTCAATCATAGATTTCATTTCCCATGGAACCTATTGAGCCTCACATTCATTAATTTAAAATCAGTTTTCCAAATAGTTGGAAATCATTTCCATATACTCATCTCAAAAAAATAAGTATATTCACAAAAAGAAATATTTTCAATATATAGAAAATAAAACCATGTACTTATCTTAATGGTATAATAATATTTCCAAATCATTCCTTTCAAAACTTGAAGAACCTTTTCCATATACTTACAAAATGGTATAAGTATCTTTACCAATCACTTAGAAAGTTTTACTTATTTCAAGATCATATTAAAATGATTAAACACAAGTATCCTTTAAACAAAGATAAAATATTCCAAAATAACCTTTCTTTCTTTAACTATCTTTTCTTTTTATTTTAAAATATCTTCTTTATAAATTTCAAAATCTATTTATTGAATTCCTTAAAATTCTCTAAGTTTTATTTATAAAAGCACTCTTTTATAATCTCCTAATTCATTTATAAAATTCCTCTTTTTAATTACTAACCATTTAAAATTCTCTTTACCACAATCATTCAGAATCTAACTTCTTTTCTAAATCCTTTTATAAAAGAAATTCAATTATAATAATTTATTTTATATATTATTATTAAATGAAACTAAAACAGCATAAACTTAGCTTTAATCATTTTTAAATAATATGAAGGAATATAACTAAGACATTTTTAATAATATAATAAACAAACTCTTAAACTTTTAAACCTCTCCAATAGATAAATAAAAAAATAACTTTAAACAACCTTTAAATAAAATTAATTATCTTCAACAATATTTTCAATGAAATAATCATCTTGTTTAAATAACTAATAACAAAATAATTATTATCTCCAAAAACATTAATAAAATAATTTATTTAAAACACTATAGATAATATTGTAACTAACTTACAAAAATAATCTTTACAAACATTTATAATTATTAATAAGGCTCCTTGTATGTATATTGAAATAATTAAAAACATTCTTCTTCCAGTTTCTAAAATTGGAAGTGAATCAAATCTAAATTTCTGAATCTGGAAAAGGCTCGGCGATCCCAATAGTACTTAACAAGCTACCATCACTTTCTATTTAAACTCTCAAGTCAAATTGCCGGTATTACATAATTATATATATATATATATATATATATATATATAAACCAATCCATAATTAACGATCAATTGACCCTTAAATAAATATCTAAATTAATATAATAACAGAACGAGGATTTAGTGCAAGCCAATGTCATTTAAAGGTAAACCCTAATATTTATTAAACGATGTCTATTTGGCCAAATAGATAACACCAAGAAGTATGCTTATATTAACTACGTTATAATTTTAAACAATGTAATTATATTAATCGAAATTAATATCAATTTATCACACATATATATGATTCATTACTTAAAACAAGTTGAATACAAATTTAACACTCAAACCATCTAATAGCATTTCAAGATGTTATATCGCGACCCTCGATCAAACTCAACCAATCTAACAACATTTCAAGATGTTATATCGTGATCCTAGATCAAATTCAATCAACCAGCAAATTCAACAATCCAAACAGGCATAAATAAATTTTATTTATGATAAATATACTAATTAACCAAAAAGAGTGAGTTTTAACTTACCAAAGTGTTTCGCTTTGAACTAAAATCGAACGGCGATCGATTTTAACACAAATTTCCAACTTGCTCCAAATTGGACTAGACTAGTTTCTTCACGGAGCTATCGTCATAGCGAGCACAACAACGAAAAGTTTCGTCTCGATTAGACTTTGTATGAAGTAGTTATAAATTTTACAAGATTTACGGATTAAATATAATAATTAATTTCCTTAATTAAAAATTAATCCACCTAATCACAAACTAAAAACTAACCCTTCTTCTCCATCAATTCCTGCTTATAACCTGCTTCCATCTTCACCATGACCACCACTTTCCCTCTCTCCCCCACGCTCTATTCTCCAAGAAATCGAAAACCGTCGAGAAAACTCCATCACCTCGACCCAAACATTTCTCACCCTCGGCTCCACCTAAAATCCGACTTCTTGCCCTCCTCGACTATACGCAACATCGACCCCCCCATACCACCATCGAGCTTCACAAATCTAGGCATGGAGCTGCCATACAACATGAGGAACTCATAGAAACAACCCACATCCTCTATCATAGTTCCATAGCCGAGAAAAATGGAACTCTAGTTCCATAAGCTCACTTAAAAATTGTTGAATCCCTCATCTCGCTATCGCACCCTCAAATGCTCATGCCAAAGCATAGATTAGCCTTTGACAAAACCAAAGAACTAGCTTTAGTTTTTATTTCATTTCCTTGATTCTAATTTGAATTTAAAAGAAAAAAGAACAGCCAGTGGTACTTGTTTTTTAGTGTGAACGAAAGTAAAAGTAGAGAGCAATAAAACTTGTTGGTGTGCTATGGGATACGAAAATGTTTTGAGTTAAGTTATATTTATTTTAAAATTTTCGGTATCTCGCCACACAGGTTTTCGTTCGTATATGGACGACGAACGACAAAATAAAAATATGGTCTCGCTTAAGACAGCAACGCAATTCCAAAACAATAATAATATACCACCAGTTATAGAATTTTGTAAAATCATAAAAACACTGCATTTTGCTGAAAAATCGTCATATGACAATTTAAATAGTTCCCAAATTTATAATTATGGAAAAATCCAATAAAATAAATTGAAAATACGTCGACAGAATTCAAATCATAAAAATGAAAATGAATTCTCTAATTATTTATTTGAACTATTTATTACTGTAAGTAAATTTATAAGTTGAATTCATTGTTATTATTTATAATTTAAAAGGAGTTAAACAAGTCCGTTTAATCCATAAAATTAATATTCAATTTAAATCATAATATTTAAATCATCATTCAAAAGAATAATTCACAATTCAAAGATTTTAAAGAATCCCATAATTTAATTAAAGTGTTAAAGCTTTATAACCCAATATTTTAATAATTAAAATTAATTAGATATTCAGAATCTAATGCCCAAAATCGCGGGTTGTTACACTCTCCCCCCTTAAAATAATTTTGTCCCCGAAATTGCCAAGGTGAGGAAAATGGCTCCAAACCCATTAATTTCCCCAAAATCAGTTAGTTGGAATAGGTTAGTAAATTTTTGTAAGTCTTAAAATTACTGAAAATTTCAACAGCGTCTCTTTTGTATAGCTCGATCGGAACAAATCGCCACCATGGGCCCAAACTAATCAAACGAAAATAAAAGCCAAGCGGCTTCCCATACTTGGGGCATAAGATCATCAATCCAAACAACAATATAAAAATGTATCTATTTGTCAGGCATACAAATTCAGCTCACAAAACCATAAGCATCAACCAACCTTTGTTTCGATGAACCTGCATCTTACTTATGCATAATATCCAAACATATAACTCATAGCCATATCATATTGCATTTCCAATGTCAAAACATATAATTTATTAAAGCCCGTATGATGAACATATATCATCTATACACAATATCAAATCTGATCGCTCACTCGATCATACAAATTTCACTTCCGAACTAGTATCGTCCACTCGACTTTCCTCGTGCGAACTTCGATCCGGTTCCTTGATTAGAAATCATCGTTCTTCTTGTATAGCCATATATTATGATAGAAAACTTTGGATTCAAATAAAAAATCCATTTCAAGTGTTTGCTGTCGAGAATCGACTGCAAAATCCTTGTTCGGATCAGTATAAATGACCTCTTAATCGTGTACTCGAATCTGGATCAAAATCAATTATGCAAATAATATGATCTACGTACAACTTATATATTTATTTCATTGGTCTCTAAATTATACCAATTTCTTTTTATTCAAATTAAATTTTAAAACACACTTGGTTTTTCAATAGTATTTCCTTTTATACTAAAATTCATTTACACTCTATTTCATGAGTCATTTTACTTAACTTTACTTGAGATAAACTTCATCTCATAGCTTAATATTTCCAACTTACTTTTCTTAACTATACCAATTATTTTAATTTACATTTATTATTTCTTAGTATATTCCCATTAATACTAAAATTATTTATGAACTATTTCATAATCCATTTTCATTAAACACTATTTTTATTTTAACCCATTCCAGAACACATTACTTAAGAACTCAAATATTTCACAACTTAAGTTTTTAAACATCTTGTAAAACACAATTTAGTTTAATCAACATTTTAAAACTCAAGTTTATATGCATTTTAAAAGCCACAACTCCATCTTAAAGCTCCTACATACTTAAGTTTGTTATAAACGTTATATAAAGCACGCTTATATTTATTATCCATTTAAACTTAATTTCATATTCTTAATTAATATTAGAATTCATTTTCTATGTCATTTTATAACATATTACTTTAAGCCTACAAACACTTTGTAAAAATTTATCTCATTAATAAATATTTCCCAAGAATTTTTATTACTTCCAAGGAACCAATATCTTACTTCGGAAATATTACTCAAGTCTATCAACATTCTATACTAAAGTTTATAATTTCAAAATACCCTTGTATTTTCTAAGACTAATTATACAATATTTAGAATTGTTTTACTTAATATGAATGCTCAACACATTTAAAACCTGTTTTAAAATTTCCGTTCCTTCAAATTTATAAGTTACAAAACTTATTTTCTTATGTTTTCTCACAAAATACATAGCTTAAGATTTCTATATCAAATTTGAAAACCTCGACCGTCCAAGATCGTCGGAAATTCCTTTTCATTTCAATAAATGAAAATTTCCAATAATATCCCGAAATGAGATACACCAATCTACTATCCAAACGGTTAAGATGCATGAGTCTATGATATCACTTAGCTGAAAATTTCAGAATTTAAAATCCAGTTTTTACTTTAAATTATTTTGAAATAATAATATATACATAAATCCCTTGTATAACAATTCATCGTTCAGAAAATTTAACAATTTTTTTCCAAAACAACTAAATAAAAAATTTCTATTTTGATCACAATTCCTCACTTAAAAACTCGAAAATGAATACTAAAGATGCTGCAATCATCACCATAATTATTTTCCAGCGATCCAAGTAAGTTTAATACTTTTTAACTCTTTCAAATCCTTTTTCAATATTTATATTAATCAATATTTTCAAAATAATACCATTATTATTTTTCCCAATAATTTGAAATAAATTTTTTGATTTAAGTCCATTTTTATTTGTAAACCATACTTAAAGAAAATTTCTATCCCAAAACACTCTCCAATAATACTATTATTATTCCACATAACAATTTGAAAAACCATTTTAAATCCAGAATTTAGGTACTCAAATTCTCAGTTTTAAATTCTAATTTATAATCTATATTTATAAATCCAACTTATATAATTTCGCTTCTTATCTAAGATCATTTCACCATTGTTGTCTTAGTATAGATTATAATGGATAACTTTTATTATAATTTAAAATTAAATTTAATATTATCATTGAACACCTTATAGTCAACTGTGAAACCAAATTCACAAAGCGTTTAATTTAACAAACAATAAAGGCTCATAAACTACTTAAGCACAAACAATAAACAATAAATGATAACAATTGAATATTATCATTCTCTAACAACCAAACACACATGTATAACTATACTAATATTCTGAAAATTATTCTTTTCATATATAAAATATATAATATAGAAAAAATTATTTCATTCTCTAACCCCTATCGATACAGTTATTCCTTCTGCATCGACCAGAATCCATAACCACTCAATCAATAAATCAACACAATATAAAACGTTTTTATATCACTAAAAAAATACGCTCGTATGTATAATATACTCAAACTCATCCTAGGGTCTCATTTACCCTATCTTAAATGAGTTAACCCCACCAAAGCCTAGATGTTCGCTCAACCTAAGCTTTGATACCATGTGCAATGACCCGTTTTTCCGTACCATTTAAGTCAATAATAAAGCACACATGTCCAGTCCAAATTGAGCAGAAAGACGGATGGTTATGGGGAAGAGAGAAGAAAGAAGAAAAGAAGAAGAAGAGAAAAGAAACTAAAAACACACATAACCTCACAATCGCAGCGGAACAACATATAATATAATATCAATGATTTTTACAAAAGAGAAACTATTGTATACATATGTCCATCAAAGTACAACAACAATCACAATTTTCAGCCTGGACAGTTATAACAGCATGTCCTCACAATTGCTGATAATTTCAATAACAAAGCAGCAGAAAGTAAACATATATAAGAATACGATTTGAAGATCTCCAGTTCGTCTCCTGAGCTCCATTGCATCCAAAGAAATATGTAAATATGCTCGGTCTAGCCCTAGCATTATAATAAAATAACTCCCGAGTCAGTTTGGAAAATCAACATGACAAAAACACAATCAACTGAATTTTAAAGTTATAAAAACCTTTGAAAACAAAGGTATCTCATAAGACCACGCAGCACATAATCATGGACGGGTTTTCATCTTACGATAACAAAAAAAAATCATATGAAATCCTCTGATATTATAATAGTGTATATATACAATTACTTATTAATCATAGTCAAATTGTTACATTATTAAATTCCAGCATAATAGGTATACAATCAAGTCCATAGGCGCCTATTGGTGAATGGATTTCATAAAATGACTGAGCTATTGAGGTACCGCCCATCATGGTGCATCTCAAGACAAAATAACACCGACGACCTCGCTTGGATTCCTTGCTAACACAGGACTGGCCTACCCCTTATTGGATAGTACCGAATATGATCACCCCTCCGTTAATGGACCTCGAGCATACAAATGAGAGATAATAGAGACTCTAGATAGATATGATCGTACCCAACTTGGGAGAGACCTACTTAGCTCAGCTGCATCTACCTTGTTTTAGTCATTCCCGGTTGATGGGGCTTGAGGCTACGATTACCTTCCAAGAACATTTACACTTAGAATGCTCATTGCCCTCCGATGATAATGTGCTGATAGCATTCATCCATACAAGTCCGTTCTGGGTCTGAACGAAACCGAAGACACTATTCCTACTACTTCCATTTTGGAATCACCCTCAAGAGTAGTAGCAATTCATCCTTGCACTTCAAAACCCTATCTTTAATTCCATGCTCTCCAAGATGTCTTTACTTCAAAACGTGTTCGTTGGATCGAAGTGGTTTTCGGATAACATATCCGATCTGGTCTCTCCGAAACAATATTTGATAAGTTCCGGCAAACTCAACCCTAGTTCTTTAGGAAATAAACAGTCAAAAATAAGATCGGAGATCACCTTCTAACCATTAGTGGACGGATTTTCTTATCATTGTCCAAAGAGAACGAAACGAGATTTATATGCATAATACAACATCATCAGAGATGTCTGTGCCATATAACTCACTTGTTTCTCCTAGATATTTCCAAAGTTACGTTTAGGGTCTAATTTCGATAGTCGGTTATTTAACTATCGAATATAAACATTCAATCATAGATTTCATTTACAATAGTACCTACTGAGCCTCACATTCATTAATTTAAAATCACGTTTCCAAATACTTAAAAATCACTTCCATATACTAATCTCAACAAAATAAGTATATTCACAAAATGAAATATTTTCAATACTTAAAAAATAAACCATGTACTTATCTTAAGGATATAAGTATATTTCCAAATCATTCTTTTCAAAACTTGAAGAAACTTTCCCATATACTTACAAAATGGTACAAGTATCTTAACCAATCACTTAGAAAGTTTACTTACTTCAAGATCATATTAAAATGATTAAACACAAATATCCTTTAAACAAAGATATAATTATCCAAAATACACTTTCTTTCTTTAACTATCTTTTCTATTTATTTTAAAATATTCTCTTTATAAATTTCCAAAACCTATCTATAGAATTTCTTATAAATCTCCAAGTTTTATTTATAAAAGTACTCTTTTATAATCTCCTAATTCATTTATAAAATTCCTCTTTTTAATTACTAACTATTTAAAATCCTCTTTTCCACAATCATTCAGAATCTAACTTCTTTTCATAAATATTTTTTATAAAATAAATCCATTTATAATAATCTATTATTATATATTTTTATTATTTTTTTAATAAATAAAAATAAAACATCATAAACCTAGCTTTAATCATTTTTCAATATATTAACGAAATATAATTAAAACATTTTTAATAATATAATAAATGAACTCTTAAACTTTTAAACATCTCCAATAAATAAATAAAATTAAAATAACTTTAAATAACCTTTAAATAAAATCAACAATATTTTAATGAAATAACCATCTAGTTCAAATAACTAATAACAAAATAATTATTATCCCCAAAACATTAATAAAATAATTTATTTAAAACACTATAGATAATACAGTAACTAACTTCCATAAATATTTTTTACAAACATTTATAATTAATTATTAATACGGCTCCTTGTGTATATATAATTAAAAACATTTTTCTTCCAATTTATAAAATTGGAAGTTAGTCAAATCTAAATTTTCGAATCTAGAAAAGACTTGGTGATCCTAATGGTACTTATCAAGCTACCATTACTTTCTATTTAATTTCTGAAGTCAAATTGCTGGTATCTACAAAATTAAGCATATATGCAAACAAATCCATAATTAACGACCAATTAACCCTTAAATAAATGTCCAAATTAATATAATAGCAGAACGGGGATTTATTCTGCTAACCAATGTCATTTAAACATGAACCCTTACATTTATTAAACGATGCCTATTTGGCCAAATAGATAACACCAAGAAATATGCTTAAATTAACTACATTATAATTTTAAACAACATAATTATATTAATAAATATCAATTTATCACCACATACATATACATTACTTAGAACAAGTTAAATACAAATTTAAAACTCAAACCATCTAATAGCATTTCAAGATGCTCTATCGTGATCCTAAATCAAATTCAACCAATCTAATAACATTTCAAGATGCTATATCGTGATCCTAGACCAAATTAAATCAACCGGCAAAGTCAACAATTCAAACAGGGATAAATAAATTTTATTTATGTTAAACGAACTAGTGAACCAAAAAGAGTGAATTTTAACTCATCAAAGTGTTCCGCTTTGAATTAAAATCGAATGATGTCCGATTTTAGCCCAAAATTTCAACTTACTCCAGATTGGACCAAACCAGTTTCATCACGAAACTATCATCGTAATAAGCGCAACACAAAAAGTTTCGTCTCGATTGGACCTTGTGTGAAGAAGTTATAGATTTTATAAGATTTACGGATTAAATATAATAATTAATTTCCTTAATTAAAAATTAATCCACCTAATCGCAAATTTAAAAACTAACCCTTCTTCTCCATCAATTCCCACTTATAACCTGCTTCCATCTTCACCATGACCGCCATTTTCCCTCTCTCCCCCATGCTTCATTCTCCAGGAAATCCAAAACCTTCAGCGCGGACGAACTTCCCATCAAAAACTCCATCACCTCGACCCAAACAATCCTCACCTACGGCTCCACCTCAAATCGCGACTTCCAGCCCTCCTCGACCATATGCAACATCGATCCTCCCCAATACCACCATAAAGCTTCACAAATCTAGACATGGAGCTGCTATACGACATGAGGAACTCACAGAATCAACCCTCATCCTCTATCATTGATCCATGGCCGAGAAAACTGAACCCTGTTAGAAATGAATAAGTGGCTAAAGTGAGGGAAACAATGTCCCACATCGGGGAATACACATCTCAATTCCACCTTATATACTAAGGATCAGTAAGTGATATCAAAAGAAAATGAGGAGAAGGAATGGATCATGCATGAAGGCTTGAAGGCATGAAGGCTTTCATATATATTAATAGATCAAAGATAAGGGCCTTGGGCCTTGGGGCTCTTGGGGTCATGTGATTGAATGGGCCTCCAGGCTGCACTCTGGCTCGCTGCGCTGAACCGTTTATTTTTGAACTTGAAATTCGGTCGTTAGTCCCAGACGGGCGCGCGCGGGTCTGTTGGTTTAAAGGGTCGCAACCTTTCCAACAGTCACACCCGTTTGAACAGCCAACAGACACTTCTCCCCAGTATATATATAGAGGCATACAGAAAATGAAAAAAAAACAACAACAATTTTTTTCCTGCTCTTCTTCTTCCTCCTCTGTTCTGAAATATTTACAGTCTTTATTGCGTTCGTCGTGCTCTATGATTGCTGCGCTGCATCGCAGAGAGGTCCGTTTCAGGTTTGGGAAGCGATTGCTCTACAACCGAAAGCGATGTAGCGGGAGCAATTTCATTTCAAGCCAACAGTTTTATGCTGGACTCGGACATTCTAATCGGTATATCTGTTTTTTATTCAGACCATCTTCCTGTTATTCCATTGCATACATATTGCAACGCTTTGCTGCTATTGCAATTGTGTATAGAACAACATCAGTATTTGAACGTTTCTATTTATAGTTCTGCAACACTATTTGAAATGGTTTGCTGCCGTTTCTACTATATATTTGCTAACAATCTTGAACGAAATTGGCTTGTTGTTTGTATTTGCAGACGAAAATGTCGCAAGATAACAACAACAAATCTGCACCAACAACGAGTGTGCAACCGTCTGCGCCTTCGGTTCCACAACCTGTCACGTACACACACGGCGAGCGACCGAAAAAATTTAATGGGCATGACTTTAAACGTTGGCAACAGAAAATGTTGTTCTACTTAACAACATTGGGTCTAGCCAAATACCTTTCTGAGGATCCACCACATGTTGACGAACTTGAACCTGACGCCACCAAGGCCGAGGCACTTACAGCATGGAAAAATTCTAATTTCATCTGTAAGAACTACATTCTCAATGGACCGGAAAACGGTTTATACAATGTATATTGCACCGTCCATACTGCAAAAATCCTCTGGTTGTCACTAGAAAAGAAATATAAGACTGAAGATGCTGGAATGAAAAAGTTCATTATAGGGAAGTTTCTTGACTTCAAGATGGTGGATTCCAAAACAGTCGTCAGTCAGATTCAGGAACTCCAAGTGATCATTCATAAGATTCACGACGAAAAGATGGAGTTGAGCGAGTCATTCCAAGTCGATGCCGCTATAGAAAAGTTGCCTCCATCATGGAAGGATTTCAAGAACTAATTGAAGCACAAGCGCAAAGAAATGACTATGGAGGATCTGGTTGTTCGTCTACGAATTGAAGAGGACAATAGAAGGTCGGAGAAAAAGGCAACCAATTCAATACAGGCAAAGGCAAATGTTGTCGAGGATGAAAAGACTAATAAAAGGAAACGCGAAAATAATCCTAAGGCAAAGAAACAAAAGAAGTTTCAAGGACATTGCCATAATTGTGGAAAGAAAGGTCATAAAGCAGCTATGTGTCGCGCACCCAAAAAGAAGTAACAAGAAGCGAACGTGGCAGAAAATTCAGATGGTGTCACTGATATGGATTTATGTGTAGTTGTTTCTGAATGCAACCTTGTTGGTAATAACAAAGAGTGGTTTTTAGACATAGGAGCCACTCGTCATATATGTGCCAATAAGTGGATGTTTACAACCTACAAACCTGCCACTGATAATGAGCAACTATTCATGGGCAACTCATCTGCATCAAGGGTTGAAGGCAAGGGAAAGGTTGTACTGAAATTAACTTCTGGAAAGGAACTGACATTAAGTGACGTTCTCCACGTTCCAGAAATCCGCAAGAACCTGATTTCAGGATCGTTGCTTAGCAAACATGGCTTCAAACTAACCTTTGTTGCTGACAAGTTTGTAAGAAGAGGTTATGTGTGTGATGGTTTATTTAAAGCCAATGTAACCACCGTTGTACCAAACAGTGATATAAATAAAAGTGAATCTTCTGCTTATATTATTGATTCTTCTAACATATGGCATTCTAGATTAGGGCATGTAAACTTTGATACATTGCGGAAACTAATTAATCAAGATTTTATACCAAAATGCAACATAGACCCTAACTATAAGTGTCAAATCTGTGCAGAAGCAAAAATAACAAGAACCTCGTTTCATCATGTTGAATGAGAAACCGAACCTCTAGACCTAATACATACAAACGTGTGCGATTTGAAAATGTGTCAAACTAGAGGTGGAAAAAGGTACTTTATTACCTTTATTGATGACTGTACCAGGTACTGTCATGTATACCTCCTTAGAAGCAAAAATGAAACATTTGATATGTTTAAACAGTATAAGGCGGAAGTTGAGAATCAACTCAACAAGAAAATAAAAGCTTTGAGAAGTGATAAAGGAGGAGAGTACAAGTCCCCATTTGAGGAATTCTGTGCTGAGCATGGAATTATACACCAAGCTACAGCCCCCGCCTCAATCCAACAGCATAGCCGAACGGAAAAATAGAACACTTAAAGAAATGATGAATGCCTTACTAATTAGTTCTGGCCTGCCAGATAACTTCTGGGGAGAAGCTATTCTTTCGGCAAATCATATTTTAAATAAAATACCTAGAAAGAAAATATCCAAATCTCCCCACGAACTTTGGAAAAATAGACCACCATCCTATAAATACTTGAAAGTGTGGAGGTGTCTTGCCAAAGTAGAAATACCGAAACCGAAAAAGGTCAAAATTGGACCAAAAACTATAGATTGCATATTCATTGGATATGCTCATAATAGTAGTGCATATCGATTTTTGGTGTACAAATCTGAAATTGATGACATTCATGAAACACCATAATCGAGTCTCGAAATGCCAGAATTTTTGAACATGTTTTTCGTCTTAAAAACTGGATTGAAACTATTGTTCTAAAGAGACCGAGAGATACCGATACTCCTGAGGATAATATTGATCAAACCACGTTTGAAAGGAATGTTGAATCAGAGATAGTAACCAAGAAGGAGCAAACAACAAAGGACCTCTAAAACCTTTGGACCGGATTTCTATGCATATATGATAGAAAATGAACCTCTAACTTATCAGCAAGCAATGTCATCTCCTGATGCTCCTTACTGGAAGGAGGCCGTCAACAGTGAAATAGAATCTATTTTACAAAACCATATATGGGAACTAGTGGATCTACCCAAAGGATCAAAACCACTAGGTTATAAATGGATATTCAAGAAAAAACTAAAGGCTGACGGCTCAATCGACAAGTATAAAGCAAGACTTGTAATAAAAGGATTTAGGCAAAAGAAAGATCTAGATTACTTTGATACATACTCACCAGTAACTAGAATCACATCAATTAGAATGCTTATAGCAATAGTATCCATACTAAATTTGGAAATACACCAAATGGATGTGAAAACTGCATTTTTAAATGGTGAACTGGAAGAAGAAATATATATGCAACAACCTGAAGGGTTTCTAAGCCCAGGAAATGAAAATAAGGTGTGTAAGTTAGTAAAATCACTTTATAGCCTTAAACAAGCACCAAAATAATGGCACGAGAAATTTGATGAAACTATGTTATCAAATGGATTCAAAATAAATGAATCAGATAAGTGTGTTTATATAAAACACACAGATATTGGATATGTCATTGTTTGTCTTTGTGTTGATGATTTGTTAATCCTAGGAAATAATAAGGCCATAATAAAATCTACAAAGGATATGTTATCCTCTAGATTTGACATGAAAGACCTAGGAGTGGCTGATGTAATCTTGGGTGTAAAAATTATAAAAACATCACAAGGATATGCGTTATCTCAGTCACATTACATTGCCAAAATACTTGAATGATTCAAGTAGCATAATATAACTATTGCAAAATCACCAGTAGATATGAACCAAAATTGGGTAAAGAACACTGGTGATGGTATATATCAGCTTGAATACTCCCGTATACTGGGAAGTATTATGTATGTCATGAACTGCACTAGGCCTGATATTGCATACGCTATAAGCAAGCTTAGCGGATATACCAGCAATCCTGGTAAACATCACTGGAAAGCAATAATCAGAGTTCTAGGATATCTAAAGTATACACAAAACTATATGCCGCATTATGAAAAATATCCTTCTGTAATAGAAGGATATAGTGATGCAAATTGGATAACTGGGTCAAAAGACACAAAATCCACAAGTGGATATGTGTTTAAATAGGAAATGGAGCAATTTCATGGAAATCGTCCAAACAAACTTGCATAGCAAGGTCAACAATGAAATCTGAGTTTATTGCTCTAGATAAAGCCATAGAAGAAACAGATTGGCTTCGAAGCTTTTTGGAAGATATTCCAAATTGGGAAAAATCAGTACCTCCAATATGTATACATTGTGATAGTCAATCTGCTATTGGAAGAGCTAATAGTAAACTGTATAATGGTAAATCTAGGCATATTCATCGTAGACATAAAACCATAAGGCAATTTCTCTCCAATGGAGTTATCACTATAGACTATGTAAGGTCAAAAGATAACATCGCGAATCCACTAACTAAAGGCTTGCCTAGAGAGAAAGTTCAAACCTTATCGATGGGAATGGGTTTAAGACCTATAAATTGAAAAGTTTTCTTCAATAGAAACCCAACCTAGCCGACTGGAGATCCCAAGATCTAGGTTCAAAGAGACAACTAAATTGAGGATATAACTTAGTAGCACTGCAAGAAACATTACAACCATTCCTAAGATAAGTCAGTGCACAACCCCTCGGAGAGTAGGATAAGCTTAGCTTTTAATGATGTCTATACTATGGTGTTATAAAGAACCAAGTGGAGTATTACGGGATACTCTTTATAGAATCACCTACGTGAGTGCGAAGGCGCCGCTTCAGGAAGAATTGTAAGGTCAAATTCTTCAAGCACTCATGAGACCAAGCTGGTGTCATGGCAAAAACGAACACAAACAGAGAACCAAGGAGTTATAACGAACACTTATCATGTGTTATCTTTATAAAGCTTACACAAAAGGCTTACAGTTTAAAGATAATCTAGTCCGCTGATTCGCCAGTAAGTTATAACGATAAAACACTAGGAAAAGTTCAAGGCCATTGTGCTACTTTCACCGATATGATCAGTGTTTTGCAATATTTCAAAACAGATTAAATAACCACTCATTCATGTGGGGGATTGTTAGAAATGAATAAGTGGCTAAAGTGAGGGAAACAATGTCCCACATCGGGGAATACACATCCCAATTCCACCTTATATACTAAGGATTAGTAAGTGATGTCAAAAGAAAATGAGGAGAAGGAATGGATCATGCATGAAGGCTTGAGGGCATGAAGGCTTTCATATATATTAATAGGTCAAAGATAAGGGCCTTGGGGCTCTTGGGGTCTTATGATTGAATGGGCCTCCAGGCTGCACTCTGGCTCGCTGCGCTGAACCGTTTATTTTTGAACTTGAAATTCGGTCGTTAGGCCCAGACGGGCGCGCGCGGGTCTGTTGGTTTAAAGAGTCGCAACCTTTCCAACAGTCACACCCGTTTGAACAGCTAACATACACTTCTCCCCAGTATATATATAAAGGCACACAGAAAACGAAAAAAAACAACAACAATTTTTTCTTCTGCTCTTCTTCTTCCTCCTCTGTTTTGAAATATTTACAGTCTTTCTTGCGTTCGTCGTGCTCTGTGATTGTTGCGATGCATCGCAGAGAGGTCCGTTTCAGGTTTGGGAAGCGATTGCTCTACAACCGAAAGCGCCGTAGCGGGAGCAATTTCGTTTCAAGCCAACAGTTCTACGCTATACTCGGACATTCTAATCGGTACATCTGTTTTTTATTCAGACCATCTTCCTGTTATTCCATTGCATACATATTGCAACGCTTTGCTGCTGTTGCAATTGTGTATAGGACAACATCAGTATTTGAACGTTTCTGTTTATAGTTCTGCAACACTATTTGAAACGGTTTGCTGCCGTTTCTACTATATATTTGCTAACAAACCCTAGTTCCATAAGCTTACTTAAAAACTGTTGAATCTCTCATCTCGTTATCGCACCCTCACATGCTCATGCCAAAGCATAGATTAGCCTTTGACAAAACCAAAGAACTAGCTTTAGATTTTATTTCATTTCCTTGATTATGAATTTGAATTTAAAAGAAAAAAGAACGGCCAGTGGTACTTGTTTTCTAGTGTGAACGAAAGTAAAAGCAGAGAGCAAGAAAACATATTGGTGTGCTGAATGTTTTGAGTTAAAGTTATATTTATTTTAAATTTTCCGGTATCTCTCGGCACAGATTTTCGTTCATATATGGACGACGAACGACAAAATAAAAATACGATTGGGCTCAGGATAGCAGCGCGATCCCAAATAATAATATACACTGGTTATTGAATTTTGTAAAATCACAAAAACACTGTCGTTTGCCGAAAAATCATCAAATGATAATTTAAATAGTTTCAAAATTTAAAATTATGGAAAAATCCAATAAAATAAATTAAAAATACGTCGACATAATTCGAGCCATAAAAATGAAAATAAATTCTATGGTTATTTATTTGAACTATTTATTACTGTAAGTAAATTTACAAGTTGAGTTCACTTTTATTATTTGTAATTTAAAAGGAGTTGAACAAGTCCATTTAGTCCATTGAATTAGTATTCAATTTAAATCATCATTCAAAAAATAATTCACAGTTCGAAGATTTTAAACAATCTCATATTTTAATTCAAGTTTTAAAGCTTTATAACCTAATATTTTAATAATTAAAATTAATTAAATATTCAGAATCTAATGTCCAAAATCACAGATTGTTACAGTTGTGCTTCGGTGGAGTAAAATTTATGTTGTAGCCACAAACGTCACGACTTGTGTGAATGACATGCACGATCAGTACTACATATGGAAGAGGCTCGCGAAAGCTGTTTCCGAAGTCAATAAGGAACCAGGGAAAGGAGCTATTGGAGTAAGATAACAAGAGTATCATTTCCAATTTAATTAGATAAGGACGTATATAAGCTCAAGAAATCTCGTATATCCCTGGAGAAGAAGTTAGAAGAAGATTAAAAAAAAACCTTTTGAAGAGAAGTCTCAGCTGCAACAGACTCAGCCATAGGCTGCGCATCATAGGAGCCATAACCTTGTTTTGGAAAATGAAACCTTTAAGAAAATTATCGATGAGTAGGCTTTGAAGATTAGAAATTTAAAGGCTGCACTGGACATTGAGAAGAAGGAAAAGGACTCTCATTTAAGCACAGGAGTACGTAGAGCAACTACTTGATGCTCGACTAGCACAAAATGACGTAGAACTTCATGCTGATAGCGCTGAGGACAGAATTAAGTCTCAAGTAGAGCCTACTATAGTTGTTTCTACGCGAACCTTATTAAGTTTGGAAATCTAAGATGGCTTGACAAGGGATACCCCATGACCTTAGATATGGTCTAGGAGAAGACACTCAAGCAAAAGAGAGAGCACTTGGATGGCGTCGAGGTGATGAAGATCGGTTGATATACAACCTCTTGGATGAGGATTTGGATGCACTTCCTATAGGCTCTGGCTGAGTCTGTTGAGGCTATTACTCTTGTTGATTTGTCCACTGGGATCCTTCTTGAATCTAGTTCTAAAGACTTGGGTGAAAGAACTCGCTTCTAAGGATATTGATGTGGCATTTATCTTGTCCGTCAAATAATAACTGCCCTGTTCTTCAATTTCAGTTTCGCAACATCCATACCTTCAAATACATGCTTCTTGTCTAGGGTTGTCAATGGATATCCAAAAAATCTGATTTGTTCACATTCGTATCCGAAAAGCGGATAAATATCTGATATCTAAAAAAAACAGGAGCAGATGCGAATATGAAAACATCTTCATTCAAAAATTATCCGTCCGGTTTTTTTAGGATTATAGTTTAAATTATATGTGTTTTAGTACAATGAAAAATATTTATGATTGTTTTATTAATTTAATAGTTTTTATATCATATGCACTTGATGCATATTAATTGCTCAAAACTATTTATTATCATCATATTTGATTATTTTTAACACTTCTATAATCAACGGATTTGAACTTTTTTTACATTAAACCAAAAGTTTTAATCTACGTTTCTTTATTTATCGATAGTTAACGGATAGAGTAATCATCCGGTATCCGTCCATATTCGTGGATGCGGATGTCCGATATTCGAAAATGATTGCGGATGCGGATGTAAAGCGTTAACGGGCCTGCTCCTGCCCTCGTTCGTTTGGAAACATGTTTGGATTTGATAATTCCATTACGCGAAAATGTGACACCTAATCAAAGCAAAAGCAATGTAGCAATCCAAACCCTTCAATAAATACAGGCCCCTCATTTTCCAACTTTAAAATCCTTGATCCCCATTTTTGTACTCACACTTTTCGGTCACTGCAGTCCCGTTTGGATTTGCTAATTTAGGTTAAATATAAGCAGATTTAACTGCAGAAAATACTATCAACTCCCAAAAAAAAAAAGTTGAGCATTTTGGGCCTCAGATAAAAATTTTTGAGCAGCACCGCATTTCAATTCCAAAGAGGGGTTGCAAATACCAATTCCAAAGAGGGAATGGATTATTAGGCACTTGCATATGGTACTTATAATGTAAGAGAATGCTATATCAAAAAGTTAAAATGGCGTATATTGGTAAACCAGTAATGCAAGACTATATTATTTCAGTCTTTCTCAGTTTTGATTGAGATAAGTGAAAATAATATTCATTTATCTTTATGCAGTAAAGAAATGACAAAGGAGGGATGATATCGAACGGGAAACCATTAATAAGAACACAAAAGCACTTATTAGAAAATGGCTTGTTAATGCCTATGAGGTATAAGCCAAATAAGCTTTCAGTAGAATTCTAGAAGAGGAACTGAAGGTTGATCGTACATCATATTGCCACATGTTATTTATCATGAATTTGCACTGGATAATTTCAATTATACCTGTCTTCTTATACTTTCTGTTGCATGGAAGCATCACAAAAGAAGGTTGATATTAACAATTAGGAGTAAAAGAAGGGACACACACATACATAAAGAATGCTATGTGGTATATATAGGATCTACACTTTGTAGATGTGTTAAAGTTGTGCAAGATATCATGTTATTTATAGTCCAAGGATAAATATGACATGTTCATATCAATTAATAAGGTAAAAGGGGCCAATATCTGATTGATTTAGACTCGAGGAATTTCACCTTTTGTGGATCTGTTCAAATTTATTATTTTTTTACAATCGCCTTTTCACTAAATTCAGAGTAAATTGAAGAATAATGTGATAACCTGAGACTGAGAGGGGTCGGATACCACAAAGATTACCAGTCACATCAAGCTCTATGATTGTGGCAATCATGGAAAACTTGAAATGAGGATGATTGCCCAGGTCATATAGATCATGTGTCATTTGCATATGCTCATAAACTGATTGTCAATTACTCATTGTGCAATCATGTATGATTTATGATTTTGTATGTACATATGACATTGTGAAAAGGGAGATCTTTTAAATTTTAGGCTTTTAAAACTTAATCATGCAAATAATAAAACTTAATCATGTAAATATGACACTTCACTTATAAATACATGCCACTATTGGCTATGTCAGCGCCACACAGTCAAAAAGGTACCACGACATTTAAATGTCGTCGGTATTTTTTTTACACGGCTCAGAGAACGTGCGCTATTTGAAAAACCATCCATATTAAACAGATAAACAATGCATGACTTTGAAAATGTGTCTGTGTTATTTTCCAAAACCTTACCGGTGTATTTCAATCGCCAATATAAACACACACACGATCAATAATCCTTTTTTTTAGTACAATTTGCAGCCTCCGATATCAGCCACAAATTTATATTTAACTATTTGGTTCGTGTGACAGAAGAGAGAAATAACAAATATTTAAATAAAAACTTATAACTAATATTAAGGGGTTACAAACCGGTACTAAATAAGAGGGCTATTGATCCTACCTCTATATACACACATATGTATACATATGCATACACACACATATATAGGCAAGGATCGGCTACAACTCAAATCTCTGATTTCAGCCACATGTTCCGAATTAAATAATAAATCGTTTCTTTCTTATTATTTCAGAAAAAAAGTATATTATTTAACTTGGAAGAACATGTGGTTGAAATCAGGAGGATTTGATGTGTAGCAAAAAATGAGATGTAGCATACATCAATACATATACACATACACACATATATACATACATATACATATACATATACATATACATATACGTATACATACATACATACATACATACATATATATATATATATAAACGTTTAATGACATCCCCACTTTGCAGCATCCCCGCAGCCTTGATTTCTAATAAGTGTTTATCTCTTTTTATATTCATACTATTATTTAAATCAGAATGTGCGATGGAAATCAGAGGGCTACTGGATGCTATAAAATACAGGTATCATCGAATGCTCCTCATATGTATGGATGTGTGTATATGATATTTGAACTGTCGTTAATATATTTTTGTCAGTGTGGTACTGACATTATAAAAAATGATCTATATTTGTAAATAGTTTCAAAAGTGACATATTTGCGTGATTAGTTTTCAAAAATGGTCTAAATTAAAAAAAAAAATTCCTATGAAAATAGTGTGAAAATTAATCATTATTTTGCAGAATGATCAAGGCGGACTGTTGGCTTTTTGTTTGGATACTGATTTAGCATTAAAGATACACAGGGTAAACGTCGAGTATCCTCTTCCTATTATATTACTTTTCTTTTTGAAGATATTTTCAGGCCATGCATTCTTTTTGAAGGAAAAATAGGATTTTTTTTTGGTTACACACGTCAGTTTTACTTAAATAATTTCATGGCTAGCCTGATTAGAGCAAATGTGACACCTACTTTACCTGTAATCATACCTTAGTATAATATCTTTGTGGCAGTTAGGCATACGATGCAATAAGTTTGTCTACCGCTTAGTTAAGCATTGTTATATATTTAAATCCTTTTGAGAACTCAAAGAGTCTCTCTGTTGCTAGTTCATTAGAAGACTTATGTACTCAAGGATAAAATGTATTTTAAATGTAGACTTCCAAATATGATCTAATTTTTCGTAGTGGAAATTATGTTTACACCGTTTTTTATGCTAAGTTCTCAAATTGCCTTGTTACTTAGCAGAATAGAAATTGATCTCCTATATGTTATCAAAATGTAAAGCGACTCGTATTTTGCATTCTATACAATGCAAATTGGGTATTGTTTTATAAAGCATCTCCTATTTTGCACTTTTAGAATGCAACGTGTTAGGATTGTCTTGCTTGTTTATCATAATTTTTTATATTATGTTATTAGGTGAAATATTGGTTTATAACAAGTGATGTAAATTATTAATTTTTCAAAGTCATGTTATTTTTTTTTGGATTTGGTAGTTTCGTTGTACATTGCGCTTTAACAATGCAGACTACTTGAAATTTTGAATTTATTTATTTTTGCAAAAACATGTTACAATATGTAATTTAATGACATGCTATATGTAGACAAGTGCAATAATGTAGTGAATGTTCATGGTAATGTCTTTCTGCGATTTTGTTTACTTCTATCTACCTTGCATTTTCATAGTGCAATATACTTGTTTCCTTTCAGTTTCTTGCGTTATTATGATGCAAGAAAAGATTTTAAATTTGCACGTTTTTGTCAAAATAATTTGTATTATCTCTACTACTAATAAAGACAATTTATTGAACTACTTTACTTAGCATCTTTTTAAAATACCGATAGTACCCATTCCCCTTCTGTAAACTTCGCATCCACGTACCCTTCGTCCGCTCTCCCTTTTTTACCCACAAACCCTTCGCCCTCTCTGCTTTTTTACTCAAAAACCCTTCACCCCGTTCCCATTTCGCATCCACCAAACAAAAACAAAAAAAACTAAACGATATGTCGATCGATACCATGTCTTTGAGTGGTCATAAAAATCAATTTTGCTTATTTGCATATCGATACCATGTATTTTGCATCCACCATCGCCAAATCAATTCCAAGTATCCTCGCCAATAAACCATCTGCCGATTACCGATTACTGATGTCCATCTATTTCCGACCACTCCGATGTTGCATCTATCGACTGATCGATTCCAGATATTTTCTACTTTTTCTTCGATTACCAATATAGATCGATTCCAGGTATTTTCTATTTTATCTTCGATTACCAATACAAATCGATTCCAGGTGTCTGTACTCTTTGTCTTTGAGTGGTCATAAAAAACCATTTTAGGTATTTGCAGAACGATACCATCTATTTTGCATCCACCATCGCCAAATCGATTCCGAGTACCATGCTAATACAATTAAATGTGAACAGTCAAATCGCAGAATTACTGAAATTAGTAATAATACTTATATGTCTAATCGGCTTGAGACTGATTTTACTATCTGCGTGTTAACTATTTTCAGTTTTGTAATGCAAAATCGATGCAGAAAAGTCATCTGCTGATTTATTACTAATTACCACCAGTTGATTATTAGGAGCTATTTCATTGTTGTCTAAAGCAAGATCTTTCAGCTTTATGCACTTCAATAGCATGTTAATGGAAACCTCATTGCTCTTTATTTTTGGTCCATGCTGGAGAACCATGATTTAGAATAGTTCCACCGCTATCATCAACATTTTTTTACCTCTTCCCATCATGTTTATTTGTTTACTATTTTCCTTATCTCAATCTGTATTTTCTTTATTACAATTTGTGCTGTTAAAGCTGACTTTTCACCATAAAACTGAAATATCCAATACACTTCTTCATCTCTACATTCCTATCTTCTACCTCTATTTACTCATACTTTCTTAGTACATATGGATCAACGAACTTTTTTATATCTATATATTAATTTGTAGCATTGGTTAAATGTAATATTGAATTGACATACGTTTGATATATGTTAGATATGTTACAGAAAATAATATTTGTTATATGATTTGAATACCTGTATGTTTGTACTGTGTGAAACCAAATCATGGTTTATTCTTGATGTCAAAATAAATTTATTGCTTTAATTTTCATTTTTGTTCGCTTTGACGACTTGGTTCATTAGTTATGGTCTGCTTTTAATTTTTGTGTTATTGGTCTATTTGGTGGTATCCCTTTTTATTTTCAAGTATTTTTGAATGTTAAATATGGATGCTTACATCATTTTTATTCACATTTAATCAACAAATAGATTTTTCCTTTTATGTCCATTCAGAAATTTTTAATTTCAAAATCAAATCTATAAGCAAACTACATTTTTAGACTTAGTAAAAAGGTTGCAATACTTGCTTAATTTGGTTTTTTTTTTGTGAAAAATATGGCAGTTTGTTATGATTTGTTATTTACCTTAATTGTTTCCATATTTAATTTAGTTCAAAAAACATTTTTATCTATAACATGCATCTTTCGGTACTGAATTTTCATTTAATATGACAGTTAGCAACTAAGAAAATTTATTTCTATATTATGTTTACTGAGAATTCATCAACTAATCATATACACTTCATGTCTCAAAAAATGCATAAAATGGTTAATATCTATATGCTAAATTGTCGTACATAGTCTATATCATTGAAATTTCATGAATATGTATGTTTCTTTGAAAAATAATTAACAAGGAGAAATTTTCTAGGAGTAATCACCAATCTTTACTAATATTTTGTTATTGTAATTAAATGAAGATAGTGTTAGGAAATCAATTCTATGGTTTCGATGATAACAACTATACAATGGAAATCGAATTTGCATATATATCTCTATTTACAAGAAATTGTTAAAGTAACATCACCAAAGAGACAAGAACAAGACTCAAAAGAAGTATCAAGAGGCTACAAGTCGATCGAATCAGAAGAGCAATGACACAGACATAAGGAAAGTAACATGCACAAGTTCATACGTCTGGGTGCACTAGCCAGACGTCTGATTGAATCCTCTGGTTCGCAAATCAGACAGAATCAGACGTCTGGTTAATGTACTCAGACGTCTGAAAAGCAACCATATATAAAATATATAAGTGCCAGACGTCTGACATATTTTCCAGACGTCTGATTTTGAACTCGGCTGTGAATATTCAAAGAACAACTGTCACAAATGAAAAGACACTTTCGCTCTTCTTCGCTGCAACTCTTCATCGCCATCAGGAGCGACCATACAACACTTGCTAATGGATACAACTACTCAAGGAATCTCTCTACCGCTATAAATAGCATCAAGAATCAAGGAGAAGACTTCACCTTACTTATGCTCTTTACTCTTATTCTCTGATTTATACTTGATCTCTAGCAATCAAATACATGTATTTTAATCTTTCATATATTCAGAACTCTTCAATCAATATTATCTAGATATATAGACTGGAAGCATTTGTACTTAATAGTCAGTATCCGTATTATAGAACACACACTTGACAAGAACAAGTCTTTGTAACCAAGCCTATTCCTCCGGACGAAGTGAGGGTGTTTGATAGTTGAATTCCGAAGAGGAGCTTCGGGACTAGACGTAGGACGGGAGGTCCGAACCAGTATAAATTCCTGGTGTGGTTATTTCCATTTACTTTGCTATTATCATCTATCAAGTTTATATTAGATACATTATATAGTTAGTCACTTATACTTGCATATAAATACATTACACGATCCACTCATATAGACTTTCAATTGGTATCAGAGCAAGGTTTGATTAAAGAGCAGTAACTCGTTTTTGAATCACTTTAATATGACAAGTATTTTTCAAGAAGGACAATCCACAGCATGAACCTCACTTTTTAATGGATCTAACCATGCATATTGGTCAACACGTATGAGAATTTTCATGAAAGCTAATGGTCTAGAAATTTGGTCAGTCACACAAGATAAATATGAAGCACCTACTACTGCTATGAACACATGGACCGATGCACAAAAGACCTTAGCATCAAACAATGCTAAAGCTATGAATGTTTTATTTTGCTCTCTAGACAAAAATGAATTTTCACGTGTCATGTTATGCACTACTGCATTTGACATTTGGCCTACCTTACAAATTACACACGAAGGTACAACAAAGGTCAAATAAACTAAAATTTCAATTTTGCAAAACCAATTTTAGCCATTCAAAATGAAGAAAAATGAAATTATTGTTGACATGTATTCTAGATTTCAAACTATCCAACATGATCTTATGGCATTAGGAGTTAAGTTTACTGATTTTGATTTAGTTTCTCGAATACTCAACTCTTTAATGTCAGATTGGGAAAGGAAGGTATTAGCTATTGAAGAAGCTAATGATATATCTACTCTCAAAGTTGAAGAGTTGATAGGAAATTTAATGTCCTATGAAGCTAATTTGCAGCACGAAAAGAATTAAATTCGGAGAAAAAGAACATAGCATTCCCAGCAACAAAAAATGTTGACTCTGTTTTAAATGAAGAAGAGATAGTCTTCATTGCCAAGAACTATAATAGCTTCAAGAAATTTAGAAAGATGACCAAATTCCAAAAAGAAGGGAAATCCAACACAACAAACCTGTCTCAAATCAAATGCTATGAATGTGATCAACACGGACATATGAAGAAGGATTGCCCTAAACTCAATAATGACAAAAGGAAGAACAAGTTTGAAAAATTCAAAAAGAAGATGGTGTTCAAAGTAACATGGGATGGCATGGATTCTTCATCATCTGAAAGTGATAGCGATAGTGACGGAGAACAAGCTAATGTGTGTTTTATGGCACAAACTGATGAGGTATATCCGGAACTTAGCTATGACGAATTATTAGAACTTAGCATGGAATTAGATGATAAATTTAGACAAATTAAAAAATTGAACAAAGAATATATAGTTAAAATAAATAGATTGGAACTTGAAGTAAGAGTGTTAAAAGACGAAAAATTATCTTAGAAGAATTACTTGAATCATCTCAAGAAAAAATCAAAAATAATTTGATAGAAAGTGAGACTATTAACAAGAACAAGTCTATTTGTTAAAATAGTGATAGAAAGTTTCACTATTGATTTTGAAAACATTAAAATAGTGAAGGATAATTTGTTAAAAGAAAATGTTGACTTAAAAAATAATATTGAAATATTGAAAATTGAAAATATAGAATTAAAAGAAAAATTAGATAAAATTACAAATAATGTGTTAAAATTTAATAAAGGAAAACAAGATTTGGAAAATCTTATCAAAACTTCAAAACCATCAGGCAATAGAAATGGAATAGCATTTAAAAATTCCTCTAAACAAAAAGAAAATGATGCTAAAAAAATTAGTTGTATAAAAACTAAAAGTTTACCTAAGTCTAAAATGAATACCAAAAACACGAAAATTTGGATTTCTAAGACAAATAATAATTTGATTAGACAAAAACATATTAATAATTTCTTAGAGAATGTAGTCTATAATAAAAATTATATTTATAAAGGTACCAAACCATCTTGGGTATGGCTACCTTCTCCTAACAATTAGGACCCTAACAAAATATATGGGTACCAATTAAAACATCTTTTATTTTGTAGGTACCTAAAATAAAAAATAAGGAGAAATGGATACTAGATAGCGGATGTGCCAAGCATATGACCGAAAATTTAAAAATGTTATCAAATATAACATACATCGATGGTGGAATGGTAACCTTTGAAGATAATTCAAAAGGATATGCCGTGAGCATTGGAGAAATCATCAACTCTGGTATATCTAACTCCCATATTATTACAAATGTTTTATTAGTAGAAAATCTAAAACACAACCTATTAAGTAGTAGTCAATTATGCGATAAAGGTTTTCAAATAAATTTTGAAAAAGATAGATGTAATATTTTAGATAATAACAAACAACTCATTTTTGAAGGTGTTAGAAACAAAAATATTTATGTATTAAACACAAATATAAATAAAAATTCAAATTTATGTTTAACTGTCAAACATGATGATCCATGGTTATGGCATAAACGATTTTGTCATATCAGTTTTAAGAATATTAATAAATTGGCAAAATATGAACTAGTTAGAGGCTTACCTAAAATAAATTACAAAGTAGAAAATTAATGCGATGATTGTTAAATTGGAAAACTAAAGAAAAGATCTTTTAAATCTAAAAATAATATTTCTACAAAACAACCATTAAAATTATTACATTTAGATTTATTTGGTCCAACACAAATACGATCTATAAATCACAACAAACATGTTTCTGTAATAGTTGATGATTTTTCAAGATATACATGGAATTTTTTTTAAAACATAAAAGTGATACTTTTGGTTTGTTTAAGATATTTGCTAAAAGAATTAAGACACAAATGGACTTAAAAATTAAAAACATTCGAAGTGATCACGGAGGAGAATTCGAAAACGATCTTTTTACTAATTTTTGTAATAAGAAAGGAATAACTCATAATTTCTCTTTTCCTCGCACACTCAAAAGAATGGTGTTGTGGAAAGAATAAAATCGTACTTTACAAGAATGTGCACGAACATTACTAAATAGTAGTGGCCTACCGAAACATTTTTGGGTTGATACTATTGCCACAGCTTGTTATGTTTTAAATCGAGTAACAATATGTCCTATGACTAAACAAACTTGTTTTGAAATATTTTTTGATAAAAAACCTAAAGTATCATACTTTAAAATTTTCGTTTCAAAATGCTTTATATTAAATACAAAAGATAACTTAGGTAAATTTTACCCGAAGGTATCTTTATTGGATATTCGGATCGTAGCGAAGCATATAGAATTTCTAATAAAAGAAATAATACTATTGAAGAAAGTTTACATGTTTCGTATGACGAAAATCTTTTTAATCATCATTCTAATGATGAAGAAGAAATTATTCCACTAACAAATTCAACAAATTCTATTAATAATGAAACAAATGTTCAAAATAACACTTTGGTATCATCCCCTAGAATTCTTAAGATTCATCCAATAGATAATATTATTGGAGATTTCAATTCTAGAGTAACTAGAAATCAACTTAATCAGATAAGTCATATAGAATTTGTATCAAATTTTGAACCAAAAAATTATAAAGAAGCTTCAAATGATAATTTTTGGATAATAGCTATGCAAGAATAATTAAATCAATTTGAACGTAATAATGTTTGGGAATTAGTACCAAGACCTGAAGACCAATCGGTTATAGGAACAAAATGAGTATTTAAAAACAAAGCAGACGAGAATGAAAATATTGTTAGAAATAAAGCACGTTTAGTTGCTCAAGGCTATAATCGAGAAGAAGGTATCGATTACGATGAAACCTTTACTCCAGTAGCAAGATTAGAGGTCATTCGTACATTACTCGCCTTTGCAACTCATCACAATTTTAAACTATTTCAAATGGATGTCAAAGGTGCTTTTTTAAATGGTTTTATTAAAGAAAATGTATACGTTGAACAACCTCCATTATTTGTTCAGGAAAAATATCCCGATCATGTTTTTAAATTACACAAAGCATTTTATGGGTTAAAACAAGCTCCACGAGCATGATACGAACGTCTTAAAAATCATCTAATTACATTTGATTTTGAAATAGGCAAAATAGATACAACTTTATTTATTAAAAAAGATAATAATAATATTTTAGTTGTACAAATTTATGTTGATGATACCATTTTTGGTTCAACCAATGAAAATCTATGTAATCAATTTTCAAATATTATGAAAAATGAATTTGAGATGTCACATATGGGAGAATTAAATTTCTTCTTAGGTTTACAAATAAAACAACTTGAAAATGGAATTTTTATTTATTAAGAAAAATATTGTAATGATCTATTACGTTGCTTTGAAATGGATAAAACTTCGAGTAAACCAACACCAATGAGTACCACTGTTCACTTAGAAAAGGATGATAAAAGAAAAGATTTTGATGAAAAATTATATCATAGCATGATTGGTTTTTTACTTTATTTGACGGCTAGTCGACCCGATATTATGATGAGTGTATGTGTGAAGGCCCGTAAATTTGTACCCCTTTTGAGCTGGCAAAATCCCACAACAATTCAGCCCAAAGTGGAATAAATGTACCAGTCTTCGGGTTTAAAGAAGAAAGAGGTAGAAGAAGAAGAAAAGAAAACAATAACAGAATCTCAAATTTCGCAGCGGAACAAATATAATAGATAAATGAATATTTTTTAAAACAAAGAAATATACCAGTTGTTACATTACATCACATTACATTATCAGAGTGTTACAACAACAAACAACAGAAAAGAAATATTACATATATAAGTGATACGCCTCGCCATCCAGCTTCAACTCCTGCTCTCCACAACAACGTTTCAAAAATCATTTTTTTGAAATCAATTCAAATTATCCCTTTAAATTTCTTAAACCAAGCCTTTTCCAAACAACTTTAGTTTAAACAATTTGACAGCAATTCCTCTCTTGGAAACTCGAAAATGAACACCGATGACGTCGCGATCATCATCGGAATTATTTTCCAGCGACCTAAAAGAGTTTAGAGCTTTCATCCCTTCAAACCACTTTTCCAAAACCTTTGAAAACCATTTTCAAACCAAAAAGTGATTTAATTTTTTCCAAATCTCCAATCTTTTCCAAACTCCAAAACTTTTCAAACCCTTTCAATTCTTTTCAAAACATTTCTCTGGAATTCCATTTCAAATTATAAATTACATTTACAATTTATATTCTCAAATTCCATTTGTATTTGAATTTATTTCTTAATTTTGGAGTTACGATTTCAATTTTCTATTCAAATGATAATAATATTGTCACTTCCTAACAATCAAGCAACCATATACAATAATAATTTACAAAGATTATTTTCGTTATCTATGAAAATAGTTTTGGGTAAAATTATTTCATTCACCCTATTTTAAAACAATATCATGTCGAATTATTCTGTACGAGTGTTTAGAGATCCCTATCGATTGAGTTGTACGGGCTATATTGACTAGAATCCATATACCACTCAATAAACCAATCATCACAATATAAAATAATTTTATATTCACTAACAAATACGCGCTCATATTTGTTATTATACTCAAACTCATTCTAGAGTACTACTGACTCTATCTCTAATGAGTAACACCCAACAGAGCCAAGGTTGTCGCTTAACCAAATGCTCTGATACCACTTGTGAAGGCCTGCAAATACGTACCCTTTTTGAGCTGGCAAAATCCCACAACAATTCAGCCCAAAGTGGAACAAATGTACAAGTCTTCGGGTTTAAAGAAGAAAGAGGTAGAAGAAGAAGAAAAGAAAACAATAACAGAATCTCACATTTCGCAGCGGAACAATATAATAGATAAATAAATATCTTTTAAAACAAAGAACTATATCAGTTGTTACATTACATCACATTATATTATCAGAGTGTTACAACAACAACAGCAGAAAAGAAATATTACATATATAAGTGATACGCCTCGCCATCCAGCTTCAACTCCTGCTCTCCATAGCAACTTCTTGATAGACTTCGCTCCCGAATAACGATAACCTGACTCTAGGCTGCCCGTGTGGAAAAATTATGGGCACCCAAAGTTTAGAAAGGGAACAATAAACTGCAGGTCAGTCGTGGGACTGGTGTGAGATCTTAAAAACTGTTATTTCCATAAAGAAAAAAAATCTGCTATGCTTTTTGGAAAATGCAACTACCATAAGGCCTCCCGCCACACACACAATGCAAACGCAGAATTGAAGGAGATTTCTCCTTATGATAGTCAAACACGCTTAATACGCAAAATCTTTTTAATATTATCATTAGTGCATAGTGTGGAAAACATTTCGAAAGTATAATATTAATCTTAGCCAGCATAAACATTCCGTCCTATGCCTACTATAACTACCATCTAAACCGTGGTGACCGCCATAAGTAAATGGTAGATTATACAACTAAAACCGTACAAGGCGTGTATTGGGGATTGGATTTCCAACAAATGGTCAGGCTAAGGAACTTCCTACTGCCACATGGGTACGCCTCTGGAGAGACGTCCCGAGAACCTACCCGGATCTCTGCCAACACAAGGCCGGTTACCCCCTTCCCGGGAAGTAAAACCTAAGATATGCCACCCCCGGTCGTTTGCGACCTTTATCCGAGGATCCCCTACACCAACAACCACAAAGAAAGGTATTTGCAGTAACCACATAGGTTAAATATCAGGGTTCCATACCTGATACCACCCTTTTCCAGAAGGAATGGACATACCCTAGGGGAGCTACCCCTGAAACCTTACCGCATCTTCCCTGTTTCGACCATTACCGGTTTGTGAGGCTCGATGAGGTCTCGTCCACAAGGCTAACTTTTCACAAAGTCATGCTTTGATCAACAAATGATCAGCAGCACTTCGTGTGCCACATTACCAAATTGGGAATGTATCACTAGTAACCATCAACTACATAACCTCTGAGCTCGTACGTCTCAGAGAAGGGTGTTAAGCTAAGAGAATAAATTCTCCGCCACCAACAGAAATGTATTTGATAGAAACCAGCTTTACATCTCAAAGCGTAATGTCAGACATACATCCATACAAGTCCGTTCCGGTATCAAACGAAACCGAAGGCGCTTCCAAAGAAGCCCTTGCAATCCGAATATTCACTAATCACGTTCGGAATCCCCATCACAAAGGGTGATAAAAATCTCTATACCGGAGCAACTTAGTGCAGAGACATTCGACAGGTAATCCTTTCGTTTTCGAGAATACCGGTTTTCAACACCATCTTCAAATGCAATCTCATTTCGTCGTATCGTTATTCGGAATGGGTTTTATGACACAAAGCCCTCTTCCGACTATCCAAATAACTAGCGCTTATTTTTAAAAATAAGTGTTCAATCAGATTTCAAACAAATCACACAAATTTCTACTTCGATCTTTTAAATAAAAGATCCACCACAAAGGTTCGATGTGGGTTTCGAATATCCATTTGGAATCCGACCCCCGATCGCATCGAAATTCAATTGTCGTTTAAAGACAAATATCGATAGTCGGTTATTTAAGTATCAATCAACATTCACAATGATTACTAGATTTAAATAATTTTCCCAATTATTTATTTTCAAAATATCTTCACAAGACATATATTTTTAACACTTCAACCATTTGAAAACAATTTCAAATCAGTTTTCACTCGCGGAGTAAGATTCTCGATATTATTTATTTCCACTGAAAGTCTGCCGAGTTCAAATACTTTAAAATACTTTAAATTACTTATCCAAGATATATACTTGAAAAACATTTAGATAAATTATTTTAAAAAATTTATTTAAATATTAGTTATGAAAATATTATACCAATATCTCATATAAAACTTCAAGTCTAAACTAACTTTAAAATAAAATTAGTAGATAGGGTATAACTATTTTAAATAACCATTTTCTAAACAAATAGCAATTTAATCTTTAAATAACCACTTCTATATTAAAATAAATATTTACTTTAAAGATCTTCAAAATAACCCAAGTAAATAATTTCTCCAAAATAATCTTTTCTTAAAACCACCTTCACAACTTCAATTTCATATTTATAGACTATATTGAAAACATACTAGGCTTTCCAAGGAAAGTACACCATCCATTCTAAAATGGTTCATTCAAATCAATTTATAAATCCTTCTGGATTTACTTTAAATTTACGTTCCAAATCCGTAAATTCCTTTCCACACTTTTAAAAAATAAAATAATATTTATTTTTAAAACAAAATTTCCTTTCTTTTATAAAATTCCCATTGTGAATTTAGATTTTCAAATATGAACTAATATACGATTTTTAAATCGATTTCCAAATATTCACTTTCAACACCAAATCAATCTGAAAATTGATTTCCAAATTTATTTCAAGCATCAAATTTATTATCTTTTGAAACAAATTCCTTCTTTTAAATTTATTCGATTTCCTAAAATTAATTTACTATATATTTTCTACTAAATTTCAAAAATCCAATTTTATCTATTTCTGGTATCCTACGATACCAAAAATATATATATTCGGCTAAATTATAGCCCTCAACAATTTAAATTACAATATAATCACACACAGATTATAAATAAATAAACACACTACATATGAAACAAAATCAAATGTTTGAGGAATCCAGTTGGATCCCTCCAACCTGTTTCCCTGCATCCACAGACGTTAGCACAACAATTAAATACCAATTCCACTTCGAGGTGGAATATCGCTGTATATGGGATTAAATATAATATCATCCGCTATTATTCGGCGCATAGGGTCTCATCCGCTATATAGTGCGGTAAATCAACAACTCCAAATACATATATAATACCAATTCCACTTCGAGGTGGAATATCGCGGCATATGGGATTTATAAAATATCATCCGCTATTATGCGGCGCATAGGGTCTAAACTAATATAACTAATAATAAATCATTCATCCAAGCACACCATCACAAAGTCTAAATTTAACTATCACAATTCAACAATCAATCAATAAATGAAAATTTTCAATTATTATTCTGAGTGAGAAGATCTCACCTTTGCTTTTATTTTGCAATCCATTTCCATTCCAGATTTGTTTTCTTCATAGAATTAGACGTTGTATAAACAATTTTACAATTTATTAATATTCAAACGATCAAATAATCAATTTTCATTTGGTAATTTTAATTATCCAATGATTTTATTTTAAACTAATTTCTTTTAATAAATTTATTTAACTAAAATTTCAATTTCAAACTAATGCTTTAATCTTTTAAACAAATTTTCCTTTTTAAATAAAATTCTTTAGTAACAAAAAATTACATAGGTTAACTAAATAAATTAACCACTAAAATTTATTATTTCTTTTAAAACTACATATATATATTTTTAAAATATCTACATAGATTCAAAAATCAATTTTGTATAAATCCTTCAATATTTATAATTTTTTTAAATAATCTCCTAGTGACTAAAATAATTTAATTTTTAAATCATTCTCTTACGATAAATAAATTCCTAATAATAAAAAAATTAAACTGGTTACTTGAATTTGTTAATCACCCTAACTCGTGTATAAAAATGTGTGTGTATATATAAATAAATAAATTGAAACAATATCAAAATACCTTACTGAAAAATCTCACCTTCCCATTACTGTGCTCGAAAGCCTCGCGATATCATCACCTCGAATGAAGCAGTCGCGTACCATCAGCGACGCTCGCGAGTTCGAGCTATTCTCCTCCCATCGATGCCGAGCTTCACGACATCGCGTGCGCGATCGTGGCCGCAACTCCAATATCGCGACACCGCGAATTCCAAAACCAGATGGCTCGAGCGCCATTGAACGACGTAACGCGAAGTCCAACCCGAAACCCCAAACTCGAGCTCGAGTTCGAGCTCGCAACTGCGGTGTCGAATTGATTTAAAATTTGGAAATTAGATGTGAGTAGGAATTTCGAGTCGCTGGAGGAAGAAAGGGATTGCTCGGTCATTTCTTTGAGGATCGAATTCGACTTCGAATAGAAGAAAGGAAAAAGGAAAAAAATCGATTTTATTGGGAACGGGATTCGATTTCGTTTCGGCCATGACCTTGAATTTGAATGAGAAGAGAGAGAGGTTTCGTTTTTTCCCTTTTTTGAGCGAAGAATAATATCAATTTTAATTTTATTAAACGAAGAAGCGTATTAAAGAAGGTAACACGAGTTTTTAAATCTCTATACGTGATGCTAGCTGCAGTATTCAATGCAATTTCATTATTCATCTTTAAATTTAAATTCAAATTAAAATTGTTGAGAAACGAAGCCAAGAATCCCGATCACCAATCGAGGCGTGCCGCTAGGCGTTTATAATGTTATACTCCTATTTCGAACACAATGGAAAAGGTTTCGAGTTCTAATTCGATCGTATGGAGAAGATAGCTTTTTGAACCAGTTATTAAATTAAATTTCGATCTAATTTTCAACGCGTTTAAATATCGTACGCTCACACAACAACTCCAATCACTATGAAATTTGAAATCCGATAATAATACAATATTGCGGATCCAATGGAATAGGTTTCGTCGAATTCTGAGACTATACCTCGGAAGGCTATTTTTAAATATCGATTTAAACGATATAAATCCAAAACTGAACAAATTACTTTCAAATTCAATTTTTGAAGCTTCCATCATCTTCAGTATTATCAATATAGATTTTCTAAGCCATCAAATTATTTTTAACAAGCTTAAAATTGAAAATTCAAATTTTTATCCAACTTCAATAAATTAAATTCAATAATTTAATTGTCAAATTCATATTTGTAATTAAAATTCAAGTTAAACTAATCTCCAAATATTTAAAATCAATTAAATATTCCATTTCAAATGTTAAAAATTTCTAGGTCGTCACATCCTTCCCCCTTAAAAGAATTTCGTCCCGAAATTACTGGTAAAGAAGAATGATCCTTAACCCATTCGTTATCTTTCCAAAACCAAATAGTTTCATCATCTTACCAAAACAAATCTTTTTATTTAAGACCCATCATTAATTCAACTAACTTTCCAACTTCAATTATAAGTTCAAAACAACATTGTTTTCTTTAACAATTTAAATTTAAATTTAAATTCAAATTTTAAACTGTCAAAATTTCTCAAAATTTTTCTAACTCCCTAAATTTTTGAAAAAATTCACCAGCGTCTCTTTTGTGCGGCTAGCTTGGTACGACTGCAAAATGGCACCACGGGCCCTCAGATTCAAAAAGAAAACAAAAGGCCAAGCGGCTAGACAAGAAAATCATCAAATTCCATGTAGAAATTTAAATACATACCTTTTCGTCGAGCAATTTCAAATTTATCTTCGAAAATCAAATCCAATTTATCCTTTGTCTTTAACACACCTGTATATCCTGATATCCATAATATCCAATTACAACATTCAAATTTATTTTGCACATTCCTTTACAATATTTTCAATATATACTTCTTATACCATTTTTACTTTACTATTGAAGTTATATATCCATTTTCATTCAATCTTGCATTTTTAATTTCATTTGAATTCGATTTACACTTTCAATTCTGTTTGGATTCAATTTATCTTCTGAATATCGATTTTATCAATTATCTTTCATTCATAACTGCACTATTTTAAATTAGTTTCATTTACTAATCCATTACAAATTCCAATTCATTTTATCTCAAACCATTTTTTTTCTTCTATTTCCACCTTTTTTTACTTTAGTTCACTTCGAACTAATTTTACAATTTCATTTTATTTCACACAATTCAAATTGGTTTTCGATATTCAGTTTCAATTCCAGTTTTATTCTTTTGTTCAATCCTAAAAATTTATTTTCAATTCACCATTTTGGTTTATACCCACTTATATTTAAACTGGATTTCAAATTCCATTGAATTTAATTTACCTTTCGTTTATAATTATTGAATTTGATTCATTTCAAGTCATGTTCAATTTCATCATTCCTTTAATTAGTTTTATTTACTAATTTTATTTTAATACTTTTCTTTACAAATCAAATTCAATTCCAATTCTATTTGCTTACTAATTCGAAATGAATTTCAACATTCAATTTCAATTTAATTTAATTGCAATTGTAAATTTATTTATTCATTCACAACTTTATTTCCCACCTTATAAAAATTTATTCCATAACTATTTTTATTAGATTCCAGAGTCTTTCCAACATTTCAAAAATCATTTTTTTTGAAATCAATTCAAATTATCCCTTTAAATTTCTAAAACCAACTCAGTTTTCCAAACAACTTTAATTTAAAACAATTTGACAGCAATTCCTCTCTTGGAAACTCGAAAATGAACACCGATGATGTCGCGATCATCATCGGAATTATTTTCCAGCGACCTAAAAGAGTTTAGAGCTTTCATCCCTTCGAAATACTTTTCCAAAACCTTTGAAAACCATTTTCAAACCGAAAAGTGGTTTAATTTTTTCCAAATCTCCAATCTTTTCCAAACTCCAAAACTTTTCAAACCCTTTCAATCTTTTCAAAACATTTCTCTGGAATTCCATTTCAAATTATAAATTACATTTACAATTTATATTCTCAAATTCCATTTGTATGTGAATTTATTTCTTAATTTTGGAGTTATGATTTCAATTTCCTATTCAAATGATAATAATATTATCACTTCCTAACAATCAGGCAATCATATACTATAATAATTTACAAAGATTATTTCCTTTATCTACGAAAATAGTTTTGGGTAAAATTATTTCATTCACCCTATTTTAAAACAATATCGTGTCGAATTATTTTGTACGAGTGTTTAAAGATCCCTATCGATAGAGTTGTGTGGGCTATATCGACCAGAATCCATATACCACTCAATAAACCAATCATCACAATATAAAACAATTTTATATTCACTAACAAATACGCGCTCATATTTATTATTACACTCAAACTCATTCTAGAGTACTACTGACTCTATCTCTAATGAGCAACACCCAATAGAGCCAAGGTTGTCGCTTAACCAAATGCCCCGATACCACTTGTGAAGGCCTGCAAATCTGTACCCCTTTTGAGCTGGCAAAATCCCACAACAATTCAGCCCAAAGTGGAACAAATGTACAAGTCTTCGGGTTTAAAGAAGAAAGAGGTAGAAGAAGAAGAAAAGAAAACAATAACAGAATCTCACATTTCGCAGTGGAACAAATATAATAGATAAATGAATATCTTTTAAAACAAAGAACTATATCAGTTGTTACATTACATCACATTACATTATCAGAGTGTTACAACAACAAATAGCAGAAAAGAAATATTACATATATAAGTGATACGCCTCGCCATCCAGCTTCAACTCCTGCTCTCCATAGCAACTTCTTGATAGACTTCGCTCCCGAATAACGATTACCTAACTTTAGGCTGCCCGTGTGAAGAAATTATGGGCACCCAGAGTTTAGAAAGGGAACAATAAACTCCAGGTCAGTCGTGAGACTGGTGTGAGATCTTAAAAACTGTTATTTCCACAAAGAAAAAAAATCTGCTATGCTTTTTGGAAAATGCAACTACCACAAGGCCTCCCGCCACACACACAATGCAAACGCAGAATTAGAGGAGATTTCTCCTTATGATAGTCAAACATGCTTGATACACAAAATCTTTTTAATATTATCATTAGTGCATAGTGTGGAAAACATTTTGAAAGTATAATATTAATCTTAGTCAGCATAGACATTCTGTACTATGCCTACTATAGCTACCATCTAAACAGTGGTGTCCTCCATAAGTAAATGGCAGGTTATACAACTAAAACCGTACAAGGCGCGTATTGAAGATTGGATTTCCAACAAATGGTCAGACTAAGGAACTTCCTACTGCTACATGGGTACGCCTCTGGAGGGACGTCCCGAGAACCTACCTGGATCTATGCTAACACAAGGCCGGTTACCCCCCTTCCCGGGAAGTAAAACCTAAGATATGCCACCTCCGGTCGTTTGCGACCTTTATCCGAGGATCCTCTACACCAACAACCATAAAGAAAGGTATTTGCAGTAACCACATAGGTTAAATATCAGGACTCTATACCTGATACCACCCTTTTCCAGAAGGAATGGACATACCCTAGGGGAGCTACCCCTGAAACCTTGCCACATCTTCCCTGTTTCGACCATTACCGGTTTGTGAGGCTCGATGAGGTTTCGTCCACCAGGCTAACTTTTTACAAAGTCATGCTTTGATCAACAAATGATCAGCAGCACTTCGTGTGCCACATTACCAAATTGGGAATGTATCACTAGTAACCATCAACTAAATAACCTTTGAGTTCGTATGTCTCAGAGAAGGGTGTTAAGCTAAGAGAATAAATTCTCCGCCACCAACAGAAATGTATTTGATAGAAACCAGCTTTACATCTCAAAGTGTAATGTCAGACACACATCCATACAAGTCCGTTCCGGGATCGAACGGAACCGAAGGCACTTCCAAAGAAGCCCTTGCAATCCGGTATTCACTAATCACGTCCGGAATCCCCATCACAAAGGGTGATAAAAATCTCTGTACCGGAGCAACTCGGTGCAGAGACATTCGACAGGTAATCCTTTCGTTTTCGAGAATACCCGGTCTTCAACACCATCTTCAAATGCAATCCTATTTCGTCGTATCGTTATTCGGAATGGGTTTTATGACACAAAGTCCTCTCGAGGCTAATCCGAATAACGAGCGCTTATTTTTAAAAATAAGCGTTCAATCAGATTTCAAACACATCACACAAATTTCTATTTTTATCTTTTAAATAAAAGATCCATCACCATCACAAAGGTTTGATGTGGATTTCGAATATCCATTTGGAATCCGACCCCTTGTCGCGTCGAAATTCAATTGTCGTTTAAAGACAAATATCGATGGTCGGTTATTTTACTATCAATCAACATTCACAATGATCACCAGATTTAAATAATTTTCCCAATTATTTATTTTCAAAATATCTTCACAAGATATATATTTTTAACACTTCAACCATTTGAAAACAATTTCAAATCATTTTTCACTCGCGGAATAAGATTCCCGGTATTATTTATTACTGAATGTCTGCCGAGTTCAAATACTTTAAATTACTTATCCAAGATATATACTTAAAAATATTTAGATAAATTATTTTAAAACATTTATTGAAATATTATTTATGAAAATATTATACCAATATCTCATATAAAACTTCAAGTCTAAACTAACTTTAAATTAAAATTAGTAGATAGGGTATAACTATTTTAAATAACCATTTTTTAAACAAATAGTAATTTAATCTTTAAATAACCACTTCTATATTAAAATAAATCTTTACTTTAAAGATTTTTCAAAATAACCTAAGTAAATAATTTCTCCAAAATAATCTTTACCTAAAACCACCTACGCAACTCCAATTTCATATTTATAGACTATATTGAAAACATTCTCGGCTTTCCAGGGAAAGTACACCTTCCATTCTAAAATGGTTCATTCAAATCAATTTCTAAATCCTTCTGAATTTACTTTAAATTTACGTTCCAAATCCGTAAATTCATTTCCCCACCTTTTAAAAATAAAACAATATTTATTTTTAAAATAAATTTTCCTTTCTTTTATAAAATTCCCATTGTGAAGTTGGATTTTCAAATATCAATTGATATACGATTTTTAAATCGATTTCCAAATATTCACTTTCAACACCAAATCAATTTGAAAATTGATTTCCAAATTTATTTCAAACATCAAATTTATTATCTTTTGAAACAAATTCCTTCTTTTAAATTTATTCGATTTCCTAAAATTAATTTACTATAAATTTTCTACTAAATTTCAAAAATCCAATTTTATCTATTTCTGGTATCCTACGATACCAAAAATATATATTCGGCTAAATTATAGCCCTCAATGATTTAAATTACAATAATCACACACAGATTATAAATAAATAAACACACAACATATGAAACAAAATCAAATGTTTGAGGAATCCAGTTGGATCCCTCCAACCTGTTTCCCTGCATCCACAGACGTTAGCACAATAATTAAATACCAATTCCACTTCGAGGTGGAATATCGCGGTATATGGGATTAAATATAATATCATCCGCTATTATGCGGCGCATAGGGTCTCATCCGTTATATAATATGGGAAATCAACAACTCCAAATACATTTGTAATACCAATTCCACTTCGAGGTGGAATATCGCGGTATATGGGATTTATAAAATATCATCCGCTATTATGCGGCGCATAAGGTCTAAACTAATATAACTAATAATAAATCAATCATCCAAGCGCACCATCACAAATTCTAAATTTAACTATCACAATTCAACAATCAATCAATAAATGAAAATTTTCAACTATTATTCTGAGTGAGAAGATCTCACATTTGCTTTTATTTTGCAATCCATTTTCATTCCAGATTTGTTTTCTTCACAGAATTAGACCTTGTATAAACAATTTTACAATTTATTAATATTCAAACAATCGAATAATCAATTTTCGTTTGGTAATTTTAATTATCCAATGATTTTATTTTAAACCAAATTCTTTTAATAAATTTATTTAACTAAAATTTCAATTTCAAACTAATGCTTTAATCTTTTAAACAGATTTTCCTTTTTAAATAAAATTCTTTAGTAACAAAAATTACATAGGTTAACTAAATAAATTACTAAAATTTATTATTTCTTTTAAAACTACATATATATATTTTTAAAATATCTACATAGATTCAAAAATCAATTTTGTATAAATCCTTCAATATTTACAATTTCTTTAAATAATCTCCTAGTGACTAAAATAATTTAATTTTTAAATCAATCTCTTATGATATATAAATTCCTAATAACAGAAAAAATTTAACTAGTTACTTGAATTTGTTAATCACCCTAACTCATGTATAAAAATGTGTGTGTATGTATATATATAAATAAATAAATTGAAACAATATCAAAATACCTTACTGGAAAATCTCACCTTCCCATTACTGCGCTTGAAAACCTCGCAACATCATCACCTCGAATGAAGCAGTCGCACGTGCCATCAGCGATGCTCGTGAGTTCGAGTTATTCTCCTCCCATCGATGCCGAGCTTCACGGCATCGCGCGCGCGGTCGCGGCCGTAACTCCAATATCGCGACACCGCGAATTCCAAACCAGATGGCTCGAGCACCATTGAACGACGTAAGGCGAAGTCCAACCCGAAACCCCAAACTCGAGCTCGAGTTCGAGTTCGAGCTCGCAACTGCGGTGTCGAATTGATTTAAAATTTGGAAATTAGATATGAGATGGAATTTCGAATCACTGGAGGAAGAAAGGTATTGCTCGGTCATTTCTTTGAGGATCGAATTCGACTTCGAATAGAAGAAAGGAAAATGAAAAAAAATTCGATTTTATTGGGAACGAGATTCGATTTCGTTTCGGCCATGACCTTGAATTTGAACGAGAAGAGAGAGGGGTTTCATTTTTTCTCTTTTCCAAGCGAAGAATAATATCTACTTTTTATTTTTATTTTATTAAACGAAGAAGCGTATTAAAGATGGTAACACGAGTTTTTAAATCTCTATACGTGATGCTAGCTACAGTATTCAATGCAATTTCATTATTCATCTTTAAATTTAAATTCAAATTTAAATTGTTGAGAAAACGAAGCCGAGAATCCCGATCACCAATCGGGGCGTGCCGCTAGGCATTTATAATGTTATACCTCTATTCTGAACACAATGGAAAAGGTTCCGGGTCCTAATTCGATTGTATGGAGAAGATAGCATTTTGAACCAGTTATTAAATTAAATGTCGATCTAATTTTCAGCGCGTTTAAATATCGTACGCTGACACAACAACTCCAATCACTACGAAATTTGAAATCCGATAATAATACAATATTGCGGATCCAATGGAAGAATTCTGAGAGTATGCCTCGGAAGGTTATTTTTAAATATCGATTTAAATGATATAAATCCAAAACTGAACAAATTACTTTCAAATCAATTTTTGAAGCTTCCATTATCTTCAGTATTATCAATATAGATTTTCTAAGCCATCAAATTATTTTTAACAAGCTTAAAATTGAAAATTCAAATTTTTATCCAACTTCAATAAATTAAATTCAATAATTTAATTGTCAAATTCATATTTGTAATAAAAATTCAAGTTAAACTAATCTCCAAAAAATCAATTAAATATTCCATTCCAAACGTTTAAAAATTTCCGAGTCGTCACAATATGCCTTCTAAATAAATTATATTTGTTATTGTATGTATCTATGTTTATTTGTTATTTCACAACAATAATATTATTTTTTGATTTGTTATAAAAATTTGAAAAATAAGCAAAACATTCAAATTTTAGGCTGTTTTTAGACAAACTGCTTATTTCAAACGTCTGACACAATGATACGTCTAAATTTTAAGCACTGTTCATATGTCGGACGTCTGATATACCCCCCAGACGTCTGAAAATTTGCTATGTCTCCTCAAAATATAAATCAGAGAATTTCAGACGTCTGGTACTCAACCCAGACGTCTGACTTAGTTCTCTGCCACTAAGTTTTTCAAAAGTAACCTAATCCAGACGTTTGATTTTTATACCCAGACGTCTGATAAATCTCTCTGCCTATCTAATTTTATAAACTCGATCAAAACAGACGTCTAAACAAAAAATCAAAAGTCTGAATTTATCTACTGTACTAAATTTTGGGCATACCAGACGTCTGATTTACAATCCAAATGTCTGTAATCCAACCGACCCTTTAAATTAACCCAGATAAAGTCATTTTTCACTTTCATCTCAAAATTTTCATTTGTGACTTCACCATTAGCGATTTTCCTCTTCTACAATTCGTCTTTTTACGCAAAGATAAAATCACAATGCCTTCTAGAACAAAGAATCACAAGATTTTAAAACAAAAACAAGACCAACCAACCTCATCTTCAAATCCTCAGGTATGCTCCGATGATCAGATCGAAATGTGGATGAATAGAGCGCCACATTCCATCAAGAGGTATGAAGATATCCAAAAGAAAAAACTCCACATAGGTCCATTCTATAATCTCCTTAAATTTCCTATGTATGATTTGGATGAACTATGTGAAAATGCCGGGTTGGAAACCTTAATTTCATTCACTTCTAATGATATCCAAATAGACCAATTATCGATATTTCTATTTTATTCGAATTTACATAGTACTTCAGTGTGGAACACTAAAGATGAGGATAACTGGCTTTGGTCTAGCGTGTATGGGAACATGATTAGATTAACTCCGGGCATAATAGGTAGAACCCTAGGATGCTCTGACACAGGGGAAGATTTATACAACATTCCCGATATGCGATTCAAGCCACGGAACAATATTACTCATCAAATTTGGGAGGACGAAATGCCAAAATTTGCCTCCAAATATCTACGTCCAAAAGCTCGATTCCTAACTCGAATGATAATCAATACAATTGTTCCACGTATGGGAAGTCACGAGCAAATAACCGAATTAGAGCACAAAGCCCTCTATGCTCTATTTAGTGGAACAAGGGTGAATTGTGCGAAATTCATCTTCGACGGGCTAAAGCATTTTTGGACTCGATCAAGGCCATCAATTATTTACCCAACATACATTATGAGACTTCTTTGTGCACATAACATTCCATCCTACCTATCGACCTTCGAAGAAATCTCACCAAAATATACTTCCACCAAATCTTTCTCCCTTATGCACCTACCCGAGATTCCTCCAGAATTCATATCCTTCGAAGATTGGACGCACAATCGTCAATCTAGACGAGTTGAGCCTCCTCCTCAACCACACATTGAACCATCTCAAGAGGAGGAACAACATCGAGAAGCAACTCCACCTCCTCCTGCACCATTTGATTATCCGGGACACGATGAGATTATGGAGACTCGAACGGATACAAATCCAAACGAAAGTGTTCGAGATCTCACCCTTTGAAACCAATATATACTATTTCAAAATCAAAAACTTTTGGCTAAGCGAATTGAAAACTTCGAAACATCATTTGCTACACGCCTAGACATAGTTGAAGAATCCCTTTCAACTGTCTTGTCGGTTCTTAAAGAAGTACTACAACGGGTTCATGATCCAACACCATCTTTTGAAGATTGGCCAACCCCAGTACCTTCTCCTCCCGCAAAACATTCCAAACTCTCTGAGGATGAACCTCTCAAGCTATATATATATATATATATATATATATATATATATATATATATATAAGCTTTGACATCTCCTACAAAGGCTAGCACTTCTGAAAAAGAAGAACCAAAGGAAGATGATTAAAATAAAGTTTCTCCAAAGGAATCATAACTTTTGGGAATCATAGATTTTTTTGGGATATCAACTTTTTGTAAAAATGATAAAATCTATGTATGTAATCAAATTTCAGCTTATTAAGGAAATTTCCTTTTTGTTTGACGATTGGCTTCAATTTTATAATTCTTTTTGATAATGCCAAAGGGGAAGAAATATAAGTATAATCATAAAACATTGAAAATAAGCACATATTCAGAGGGAGATTTATAATCTATATATAAGTACATTGAATAGTTGTCATCATCAAAAAGGGGAAGATTGTTGGGAAATTAATTCTATGGTTTCGATGATAACAACTATACAATGAAAATTGAATACGCATATATATCTCTATTTACAGGTAATTGTCAAAGTAGCATCACCAAAGAGACAAGAACAAGACTCAAAAGAAGTATCAAGAGGCTACAAGTCGATAGAATCAGAAGAGCAATGACACAGACACAAGGAAAGCAACATGCACAAGTTCAGACGTCTAGGTGCACTAGCCAGACGTCTGATTGAATCCGTTGGTTCGCAAATCAGATAGAATCAGACGTCTGGTTAATGTACTCAAACGTATGAAAAGCAACCATATACAAAAATATATAAGAGCTAGACGTCTGAAACATTTTCCAGACGTCTGATTTTGAACTCGGCTGTGAATATTCAAAGAACAACTGTCACAAATGAAAAGACACTTTCGCTCCTCTTCACTACAACTCTTCATCACTATTAGGAGCGATCATACAACACTTGTTAATGGATACAACCACTCAAGGAATCTCTCTACAGCTATAAATAGCATCAAGAATCAAGGAGAACACTTCACCTTACTTATGCTCTTTACTCTTATTCTCTTCAACCTTGGTTTAATTTGATTGAATAGAATTTTAAAATCATCCATTCCCTGCGGATCGACCCGTATTCGCCGCGTGCTACATTCGTACACCGTGCGCTTGCGGTTATTTTTAATTTTAATTCGTTCGACGGTTTTCTAAAACGATAGAATTTCGTCGACGAACACTTATTCTCTGATTTATACTTGATCTCTAGCAATCGAATACCTGTATTTTAATCTTCCATATATTCAGAACTCTTCAATCAATATTATATAGATATATAGACTGGAAGCATTTGTACTTAACAGTCAATATCCGTGTTATAGAAAACATACTTGACAAGAACAAGCCTTTGTAACCAAGGCTATTCCTCCGGACGAAGTGAGGGTGTTTGATAGTTGAATTCTGAAGAGGAGCTTTGGGACTGGACGTAGGATGGGAGGTCCGAACTAGTATAAAATCCTGGTGTGATTATTTCCATTTACTTTGCTATTATCATCTATCAAGTTTATATTAGATACATTATATAGTGTGTTATAGAACACACATATGACAAGAACAAGCCTTTATAACCAAGCATATTCCTCCGGACGAAGTGAGGGTGTTTGATAGTTGAATTCCAAAGAGGAGCTTCGGGACTGGACGTAGGACGGGAGGTCCGAACCAGTATAAAATCCTGGTGTGATTATTTCCATTTACTTTGCTATTATCATCTATCAAGTTTATATTAGATACATTATATACTTAGTCACTTATACTTGCATATAAATACAGTACACGATCTACTCATATACACTTTCAGATTGTGCCAACTATATTTGTCAGCAAAAATTGATTGTGACATCATGTACTTTGCTTATACCAAAATGCCTTATTTAATTACATACTAACAAACTTCAATCTATTAGATAGTTTTTTCTAGCTGTAAATTTTTTTGACACGTTTAAAAAGTTGTGATTGTCACTACCGTCATTTCTGAATAGGAAAACTAATAGGAGATGTGTAAGAATATTGAATTTACACCCTTTTGATGCTCATTTCTATTTAAACACTGTCCTAATTAAAGTATTATTTTCTTATTTAAAAAAGAGTATCATATCAGTGATCCTTTTGAATTTGAAATTACAATTTGTTCAACACAAGAAAAATGTTAAACTTAATTGGTAACGGCTTGAGGTTATGATATTATTTCATATTATAATGGTTACCTTTTTAAACATTTTATTTTTGTCCAAAGACGACATCATATGGTTACCTTTTTAAACAAATATTACCTAACAAAAAAGATGAGACATAATGAATGAAAAAGAACAATCGTTATCAGATCATTATTCAGGTAATCTAATTTATTTTTTCTCTTCTACTTCATAAAAGTTGATTTTAAATACTATTACTTTTAAGAAATAGTTTTATATGAATTTCTTTATAATACTGCACAATTAATAGTAATATTGAATTATACATAAGTATAATATATAAACTATTACACAGCTAATTATTTATATGGTCGAAGAACAAAACTTAAAGCTTGAAACTCAATCTTTTACTTGGAATACTGACATTATTCCATTTGTTTATGTTACTTTTAAGATCATTGTGATATATAGTGAAAACATGAATTTGAGATTCATTATTCTTCTTCATAGTATATGATAATGCTACACAACCATGTTGCTAAATTTACACATGCACATTGTGATTAGATGCATGTCCATATGGATGTGTGTAATTTCTTCATAATATGATAAAGTCGTAGTGAGCTTTCTTGATGTCATAGCTATCTTTATACCATTGATTGATTTTCATCTTTTGTGGTCTTTTACAGGACAAAGAGGTGCATATTCTCTGTATTGTTCATCATTGACATTGCTAAGGAGTTTCTCTATATATGCTTATGAATATTGTAGGTAAGATTAAGTTTTGAATGCAATTTATGCGCAACTCGATTTTTAATAATCATATATTATCATAATTTGAACAAATATATATTCATTGTTAGTGTTATATATATATATATATTGTTGACATGTGAAATTAACCATTAAATATTATTTTAACAAATACAAAAAAACGAATTAAAGTCTTCAGTCCCAAAAGACTTTAATTTATTTTAGAAAACACAATATGAATATACCCCTTGGATGCAAAGTTATGCATAGACGAAAAAGAAGTGAAGTGCTGTCGAAATTAAAGCTTTTAGTCCCAAAAGGCTTTAATTTGTTTTAGATAGAAGGGTAGAGTTTTAACAGAGGCATTTGGACATTAACAAATAAGGAAACCAAATATCTTTCATTCACTAAAAACAGCTATACTTATTTTTAACGTGCATCTTCTTTTACAGTCAATTATATAATACATAAGTTGCGATTAAAAATTCTGTGATACTGCTTACACTTGATTATTACGGCATTGTTAAAACCTTACGTTTATTATTATTGCATTGTTAAAAACTTATTCTTCTTATTATTGCATTATTATATTTTAAGTTCTCTTGCATTTTTCTTTTTTCATCTTACTTTCAATTTGTTTGTTCTGTAGTTTATATTATCAGAAGAATTTTTTCATCTTTATCGCTCAACTTTGATTGTTACTCAAGAGGTATGTCTTGGAAATTCAAATTTGGTAATAATTGAATAGCGAAAGCAACTTAGTTTGTTGATATCTCATATTCTTTTAGCTTATCCAAACATTACATACGATGATGTTTGTGGAAGATATGTATTTTTATATTCTATTCATAATAACATGCCCCACCTACTAACTGCATAATATAAGTTAAATATTTTTTGTTAAATAATTATTTTGTTAACTACAATTATTTCCCATTCTCTAAAAAATTCTTTTACATATTTTCTACTACACCTACAAGTTGTAAAGCATGTTCCAACTATTACTATGAAATAAATTATTACTTATATTAGGTATTTTAGTTTTATTAATAAATATATGCAACTTAGCTCTTAAGGCTAAAATGGTGATGTTCACTTACAATACAAATTGAGTATTTTTTCTAGCATTATAGGTCAAACAAAATTCCATTTTAAACTTTGTGAATTTCATCATCAATTCATGGAAGGAAATCAATTTTCTAAGTTAAAACCACGTAGAAATTCTAAAATGAACAAGAGAACTCAACATCAAACAATGGAAGCTAACCAAGTCCCCAACTTACAAAGGGTGGAAATTATTAATAGAGTTCAACATCACCAAATTGAATCCAACTGCATACCACCCTTATTGCCCTGTAGAAGTTCGAGAATTATTGAAAGAAACCAACATCAAGAAATGCAATGCACTCAAGCACCCCCAGTACTGCGTAGAAGCCCTAGAATCATTGAGAGGGCTCATCAAGAAGCATTATTGGATACTCAAATCAAGGCCGAAAGAAAAAGATAACGTCGTTCTGAATTAAGTTCTGAACAAAGGGAAAAACAATTAGAGCACTGTCGTATTCACTATAAAGAAGGAAAAAAGTTAATTACTGAAGAAGACAAAGAGGCAAAACGTGAACAATACCATACTATTTATCGTAGTAGAAAATTTAGAAGACTCGAAAAGAATATCAATGATGATGCATCGCAAACAAGTAGTACTGGTAGTTCTTTTTCGATACCTTGCTCTCACAATATACAAGGTATTACTTCAGAGAACTACTTCTTATAATTCAGTATGTTATATTGTGAGAACAATAAAAGTTATATATTTACCAAAGTTTATTTTGCCTATGTACGAATGCATATAATGATACACAAACAAGTAGTACAAGTAGCTTCATTATCATCATATAATAATTTATTTATTAATATAATCAATGTATAATTTATGAACCCAAGTCCTATTAAATTTATCACCCACATAGTTTATCGAGTCACTTCATGTTAAAAAAAACTTACAAAATTTATTTATCAAATTTTTTAAGCAGATCAAGATCTTAGTGGACCAATGAATAATGAAGAACAAGAAGACATTACTACATTACCTTTTGAACATAAACATGACTGGAATAGAACCATAAGAACAAACAGAATTAGTCAACCATGTCAAAGTTCCACCGCAAGACATAATTGTGCAATAAGCTTTACAGATCATTTCAGTTTTCAAAAGTTCTATTTACCACAATCTAGGATATGTATATATTGCCAAGCAAAACTCTTTTATCGAGAATCAAATAGTTTTTGCTGCTTAAATGGAAAAATAATTTTACAGATAATTTCATCACCGGATGAGATATTTGAATTATACACTGACCAGTCAGATGAAGGGAAACACTTCAAAAAACCATACGAGCTTATAACCATATGTTTGCATTTACATCAATGGGAGAACATGTTGATGAGAACTTAGCTAATGGAAGAGATGGAGTATATATATTCCGTGCTCAAGGTAGTATATATCATAAAATAGGCAGCTTGGTACCAACATCCAATGATCGTCAAGATTTCTACAACTTTTAATATATGACACAGAGAACTAAATCGAAAATCGATTGTTTGAAAATAATATTCTGATACGAGAAATTGTGGAGAAGTCGCAAAAAGCTCTTAATACATATAATAGATTTGTAGTTGTATTTCGACAACTTGGACAAAAACCAAATATCCAACATTGTAAATTGATCATAAAAGAACGATCTTCAAATCAAAAACAATATACTCTCCCAACTTCTTCACAAGTTGCTGTAATTTGGATAGAAGGAGCTGAAAATGAAGAAATACATGAAAGAGATATTGTAGTTGAGACAAACTATAGACAACTCATAACTGTTCCTGAAAGAGCTGGTTATTATGATCCATTGCAATATCTACTTTTATTACCATATGGAAGTTACAGATGGAATATAAATAGTCAGGATGAAAATGGCAATAAATTTTCATGTTGTGAGCATTATGCTAATACCCTACAGGTATATACAATTTAATATATAACACGTTTTATATATTTATATTTTTTACTTCTTAATATTCATCAATATGTGATGTTCTTTTATAGATTCGAGAAAATGATAAATCGCTTTTTCTTTGAGGCGGACGATTGTTTCAACAATACGTGGTTGATAACTATGTTAAGATAGATACCAGCAGGCTAAGATGGTATAGGAGTAATAAAAAAACCATCAGAGCTGAAATGTAACAAGGATTACAAGATGCTTTAAATGCCATGGAAAATGATGCAAGTGCATAGTTTGTGAATTTGAAAACCCGCTCTTATATTAAGTACATTTGTATACATTTACGTAATTAAATTCCATATTTATGAATTTTTTAACAAATTCTCTTATTTAGGCAATGTTGGAACACAGACAAAACTACATTCTTCTTATATTGGTTGTCCACGTGATATGTATCAACGATATCAAGATGCAATGGCTTTAGTAAATAAGTATGGCAAACCCGATTTATTCATTACAATGACATGAAATCCACTTTGGGATGAAATTATTACCAAATTGCTACCCGGTCAAGACCCCTAAGAAAGACCGGCTTTGACAATAAGGATATTTCATGCAAAAAACGAGGAATTAAAAAAGATATTTTCACTATAGGAGCACTTGAAAAAGTAGCTACTTACATCCATGTGATTGAATTTCAAAAAAGAGGTTTACCACATGTTCATATGTTAATTATCTTCAAAGACGAAGAAAAATTAACTAACCTAGATGAATATGATGAAATTGTTAGAGCAGAAATACCAGATTCTAGTGAAGAATCAGATTTACATGTGGCAGTAATGAAGTGGATGATTCATGGACCATGTGGTACTCAAAATCAAAATTTTCCTTGCATGAAAAATGGAAGTTGCAAAAGAGAGTATCCAAAACAATTTTCAAATGTGACTATTCAAGGCACATATTCATACCCAATTTACAAAAGACGCGATACTGGAAAATCTATTCCTATTGATAGAAATGAAAAGTTAATGGTAGATAACAAATGGGTTGTACCTTACAATCCTTGGTTACTACGTAAATATGACTATCGCATCAATGTAGAGATATGTAGTAATATAAAAAGCGTTAAATATCTTTACAGATATGTCTACAAAGGTCTAGACCATGTTACAATGCAAGTTCGACCTAGACCTAACTATGATGAGATACAACAATTTATAGATGCATTGTGGATTTCTGCTCCAAAAGCATCCTGGAAGATTTTTAGGTTCTCTCTTAGCAAGATATATCCATCAGTTGAATGTCTTCAAATACATCTTCCAAATAAACAAAGTGTTATTTTTTCCAACGATCAAACCATCAATGAAGTTTTGGCCAATGAAAGCAACCTACACACGATGCTCACAAAGTTTTTCTACACAAATTCAATTGATGTACAGACAAGACAACTTTTATATCGTGAATTTTCAAAGCACTATTATTGGATTAAAAAATCAAAAAAAAATGGAAAAGAAGAGTATCTAATATAAGGGTGATTGGTAGAAATTACGCAGTCCTACCTACAGAAGGAGAATGTTTTTTCTTGAGAATACTTATGAATCACATTAGAGGACCGTCTTCTTTTAATGATTTACTTACAGTTGTCGAAGTTAGAAGTCAAACATTTAAAGAAGCCGCTGAGAAAAGAGGACTTTTAGAAAACGATGATAGCATTAAAGAATGTTTGACCGAAGCCTCAAGTACAAAGATGCCAGTTATTTTGAGAGCATTATTTGTTACTATCTTGGTTTTTTGCAATCCATCATGTGTGCGAAGGTTATGGGATGAATTTTTCGATCATATGGTAGAAGATTACCGAAATTCAAGTACTACCGACCAAATGCTTCTAACAAATCATCTTTTGAAAGATTTAAACATGTTACTTCTCCAACACAAAAAAGCACAACTGATTATGATTTTCCAAATATATCAAGAGCATACGAGATTGTGATGAATGTGATGAAATTTCAAAGCTAATAGAAGAAGAGTTAGCGATTCCTATTTCCGAGGATGATTTACTAGCTATTGAAAAATTGAATGAGGAACAATTGAAGGCCTACACTACAATTATGAATGCAATTGTAAAAAAAGAAAAATGTTTGTTTTTTTATAGATGGTCCTGGAGGGAGGAAAAAACATATTTATACCGTGCTATTTTGTCAAGGTTAGAAAAGATGGTGGTATTGCAATTGCAACAGCTACATCTGGTATCGCTGCAACTATACTACCTGGTGAATAACTGCATATTCAGTATTTAAACTTCCATTACAACCAAAAGAGACATCAACATGCTCAATAAGCAAACAGTCAACATTAGCAAAACCTTTAAAACAATCAACCGTTCTTATGTGGGATGAAGCTACAATGGTGCATCGTTATGCTTTTGAGACATTTCATAGAACTATGAGAGATATAATAAATGGAGATGAACCATTTGGAGGTAAAATCCTTATTATGGAAGGAGATTTTCGACAAGTATTGCCAATTGTGCCTAAAGCTACAAGAAATGAAGCGATTAATGCATGCATCATTAAATCACTTTTATGGGAAAATTTTAAAATTTTGCATTTAAAGAAAAACATGCGAGCAGCAAATGATATCGCGTATTCAAAATTTCTAATTCAAATTGGAGATGGCGCCGAACCTTCAATCAATGAAGAAATGATTCAACTACGAACAAATATGGTCATAACATCAAAAAAAATGATGTTAATCCACTGACAAAGTTGATAGATACAATTTTCCCCAACTTATCAAAAAATGCATTCAATAAAGAGTACATAGTTAATAGAGCATTAATTACACCACAAAATGAATATGTCGATAAGATCAATGGACAAGTACTCAATATATTTCCTGGAAATGAAATCATTTACTATTCATATGATGCAGTAGAAGACGATGCTCACAATTTATACCAACAAGAATTTCTAAATCAATCATTCCTGGCAGGATACCTACACATTGTTTAAAATTGAAGCTTGGAGCACAAATAATGTTGTTAAGAAATTTGAATCCGAAAATTGGATTATGCAATGGAACGAGGCTTATATGTAAACAACTCAATAAGAATTCCGTTGATGCTAAAATCATCACCGGACATTATATTGGTACTAGAGTTTTCATTCCAACAATCCCACTAAAGCCACCGGAAAATTTGAATTTACCATTTATGTTAATACGAAAACAATTTCCAATTCGTTTGTGTTTTGCCTTCGTTATAAATAAGGCACAATGGCAAATGATAAAAAATACCGGTATTTTTCTACCTGAGCATATATTTGGTCATGGACAACTATGTGGCACTTTCACAGGAGTTTCAAGTGCTAACATTTCAAGTGCTAATACCAAAGTGTCGGTAGAAAAGGGACATATTGTTGGACGAACCGGAACTTTCACTAAAAATGTTGTCTACAAAGATGTTCTACTGACTGGCTTGGAATAACGGTACTTAATTTGATCTTCATCATCAACTTTTCAAGGTTCATCCTCGCTGTATTTACCTCTTTTTTTACGCTACCTACAGGTGAATCTATAATATATGGAATAAAGAAATTTCGTTTAAACATTTCCATAGCTTCTAGGATTTTCTGTGCCTTCTGTATCTATAGTATATGCAATGGAGAAATTCTGGACATGTCATCAACCATTGCGGTACGCATCTTTTAATCCATTACTCACAACAAATAATCTTAGTCTGCTTTTCATAATTGATATGATTTTATTCTTACTATATATCTACCATTACTTACAGCAAATCAGTTAACTCATTTGAATCATTATTGCTGTAATTATTTTATAGGTGGCATTAGACGAATTTGATACACTCCTCCAAACTATGACTAATTCTTTAGCTGCATAAATTAATTCTTTAGCTACATAAATTGGGTCTCATTGCTGTAACTCGCTTCAAAAGTTGGCATTAATTTGTACGGCTAGCACGTTTTGCAATTTACAACATATATCTTTACTACTAATAATAATAATTCAAAGAATAGGGCATCAACCGCATCTTTGAATTACCAATTATACCCTTCGTCCATTATTCATTTTTTATCCCGTATGATGCTTCTTCACGAAACAAAAAACCTAACTCTCAGACCTTCGTCGCTGCAAAATGACGTAATTGGATTTCATCTCCTTCGTAGACACAAACTACGTTAACCCACTCTGATATCTGATCAAACATTCTAACCTACGATTATCAAACGATTATCAACCAATTCAAGATCTAGCAAATCCAGATCTACCATCTCAAATAGCGATTATCAAGCGTCTCCAACTCGCCTCCGGATTTTTTGATTATCGACTGAACGATTTTTGATCTACTACCAACCAAGGTTAGATCTGCTGATCGTCCATTGGCATCCGACTAACTGTTAACGTATGTTTCTCTTCTTCTCATTATTTTACTATTAGTAATTTTGTTCATATATTTCTCTTATAATTTATTATTTTATTTTGGATGTTCAGAATATATACATTTTGGGATACTCTGTACATATACATGGATAATTTAATGATGAAATTGCGATTATCAAGCGTCCCCAACTCGCCTCCAGATCTTCTGATTATCGACTGAACGGTTTTCGATCGACTAAACGATTTTCTCTTATAATTTATTATTTTATTTTGGATACTCAGAATATATACATTTTCGGATACTCTTACATATACACGGATAATTTAATGATGAAATATGATATTATTCTATTTTCAAGAGGAAAACAAGCATGCATGCTCTTAGTTCTATTTTGTTATATCAGTTTAAACTTTGAATTACTTATTTGTTTTCTAAGTACTAATATGCTTTTCATTAAAAAATTATTATTGACAAAAATTGCTTATTTTTGTAATATGATGTTATTTACAAAGTACACACAAAATTGCATTTGGTTAAATTAGTCAAAATTTGCTAATTAATGTTTGTTTTAGTTTTGTTTTAAATGCGTAGACCATGCTGCATTGTTTGGTACTACTTAAATAGTCCTATTTTAAATTTATACACATAAAGTTCATTTTATTCTTTTCCACTAACCGATGTGATGGGTATTACTCCAATTTGAGCATTAATTAAAATATTATCAACTGTTAATATTATTTAATGTTATTGATTTGGCATACGTAATTGGTATTTAATATCATTGATTTGGTTTTAGTTTTTACAACAATTTCAATTTTATCATGACGATAAGATCATATTCTTATAAACTATTAAGTCATAAATATGCAGCCGAACTCTGTATCGATTATAGTTTAATTATTGAAAATATAAGCAGTTTAAATCTTAGAAAGTGTCAACATTCTTCTTATTTATTAGCTGATGTGATGGTATACAGCTTGAGCATTAATTAAATATTTTTTACATGTTAAAGCTTTGGTTTTGGTGAGAATTATGCATAACATTGGTATAGTTCATCATATAAATTGATATTTCAGCTTAATGGAAAGTGTTGTTGCGTAGGAAAGCTAAAAAATTTACAAGCAAGTTCCAAAAGATATTGTTCTTGTGACAAATGGAGTATTGCTTGCAATAAATTTACTACTAATCACATCAGCATAACCTGTGAAAGCAGAGTAACAGATTGGAGATACATTACCAGAAAGGAGAAGGAAAAATTACTAAAGAGGAAGCCTCCTCTATCATTGAACAAATTGTTATCGATGTCTCCCCTATCAAAGATAGTACATGTACACATCTCTTGCTTGCTTTTTTAGTCTAGAATTATGATCTGGAATTAATTTCTAAACAATCAACTGATGATGTTTTTCTTATTTCCTATTTCGTTTAATTTGAGTTTATTTTCAATCGTTTAGCTTATTTTTGATAATGCTACTTTTTGTCTATTTCGTTCAAAGCTGCAATTCGATGCAATATTAAATGACACATTTTTAATCCAGTAACTACATATTTGGAAAAGTAGTGCCTTTTTGTTTTAACAAGTAGAATATTTTTCATAGTGCGCATAATCTAGAATGGTGGTTCCAGAATAGAATAAGCATTCAGCAAAAATAATTTTTTGTCTTTACCAGGAGGAAAATATCAAAATTCTGCTGGATCAGTTGAGAAGCTTTGGCAAACATTTTTTGCTACCACAATTGAACAGTGGGACAACATGAGGGATAAGGTACTGTCAAATACTAAGAATCAAAGTTGTGACTAAATAATAAATATTGCTTTATGCTTTTCATGGTAACAAAGACATAATGCACAAGAGTGCCTTTTGCAATCATCAGTCATAAAATAGGTTTTCAATATTTTTAAGCTATGGCATTGGCAGAGCCACATAAGGTCAAGGGAGGGCAACCCTCACTTACATTTTAGTAGTGATCTAAGAAACGAGTAAAGAACCAAATCCTATATAAAATATTCATATTGGAAAAAAAAGCAGAGAAAAATACAAAAAGTGTGAAAAATCTTCCTAATAACTTGAGATTTTTAGCAGAAACCATTCTTACAATAATTTAATGAATATGAGGAGGGAAGAAAGATTGTTTTTCTAAGATATGCAAGTGAGTTGTGACTATGCTATACTTCCCTTTCTTTCCAAGAGACATATTTACACAGGCAAAACTATAGTAGTAACATTGTAGTAAACGTACACTAACATATATTAAAGCATGCTAATAACAATTATATTTTGCTAAGGAGTTATCCAAGTTATGTAAATGTTATAGAATAATGCTCATATCCATTCATCATAAAGTGGAGACCTCAGACAAGCACCATTGTCCCAGTGGTAAAGTGATTTGGCTTTGGTGCGAGAGGTCACAAGTTCGAAACTTGCCTAGCGTGATTCGAACGTTTCTTGACATGTGATATGTTGTCACAATGATTTGTTGTATATAAAGTACCGTTTCAAAAAAAAAAATAGTGGAGACCTCAGATGAGTATCTTATATACTATAAAGTTATATCATGGTTCTGTACTTGATGTGGAACTGGGAGTTAGTTATGTTGCCTACCATATCCTATATCATAATTCCATGGATGTATACCTTATGCGACATAAATTTCCTAGCATAAGATTAGTCCTTGATTATATGAATTAAAATTATTATTTAGCAAAAATAATTAAAGAAAGCATTTTGAAAAAATAGGGAAGTACTCTTGGACGTGTGGAATGTTCCTTATGAAAGGGGTTTAGTTTATTATTCATCTAAGAAAACCGATTTTTGTTAGAAGGAATAAATATGAACACGTAGTTACTTTAAAATTCAGATATTTGTAAGCTCAAAAGTGCTAAGTTAGTGTAGATAACTATTTAAAATCAGTTGCATTATGCACACATATAAATAGGGCACACAACTACATTATCAATACACGTGTAGTCAGATGCCATTCATATATAGGGAATTAATAAAATGAATATTATCCTACAGACCTTGCACAATGAAATAATTTTACACAACGAATAACTAGCAAAATTTATTTATTTACTAATGGAAGTTTTCCAAAGACATGATTATGAGCCGCACCCTCCTTTCTAACAGTTAGTCTCATATGTTATCTCTAAGAGAAAAAAATTAACTCAGACATTAGATTGACAACTAGGTGTCTAGGAAGGTTATTCTAGGTTTATTATCTGTCAACAATTACTACTGTCGTCAAAAGGTAAATCAACCACACTTATTACCCTTAACACGGCTGAACAACAAAACTCTAAGAGTGAGTTGTTGTGTAGAGCATACATAGACATGATTTTACTACATTGGTAAAGTTGGTGAACATATTACATGCATGTCCAATAAAAATAACTATCTGTTCACTTTCATATTTTTCATATTGACATTGAATGTCTTGAAGATCCACTCCAAAAAATGTTTCAAAACCTTATCAGTGGTCAACAACCTTACGTGTTGTTTGAATTTTCAGTATTTAATTTAATAACTAACTTTACTCAATTTTTTAACTGCCTCATCGTAGTCACTACATGCAATCTATTCCCATGTTTATCCCAGCTTGGTATCTGAGCATTAATATGGGCAACTTCCTTACATTGTTCTTCACATTTATTCAAAGTGCAACTTTCTTACATTATCAGTAGAGGTTTCGGGTTACCAATTTTTACATTATCAGTAGAGGTTTTAGGCCTGGCATTATTCCTATCAACGATTTAATGAGACAAATTGGCAAGCTTTTGAACACAGCTTCTTAATGAATGCCTCTCATGTAGTGGTACAAATCTGTGCTTATCTGAAAAATAAACTCAAAGTATATTCACTTCAAAAGCAAACCAGAAGTTAACTCCTTATTTACTGCACAGCATGACACCAACGTTATGGTCACAAATAGAATAATTATTCTTATATGGCATCAATGTTAAGGATGTCTAATATTTCAAACTCCTTAGTTAACTATATAATTTTTTTACTAAGATATTTTAAATGTTTTACTACAGTAGGGACTTCAAGTGATGAAGGCCGTAATTTTTGCATTAAAGGAAAATCTATCAACCTCATAAATTCAGTTAATGTAAGCCAAATTGAAAACAATTATTGGTGAATAAAACAGGTTTAGTTTTTTCTAAGCTAGAAGTCATTTTATGTGATGGCATAAGAAAGTTTTTGCAACTTCAATGAGTAGCAAGCAAAGCTTATAGCTTATGGTATTAGTGGGGTTTATGTCACTTTATCTATGTCATCGCTAATTATTTTTGTTTTTGTATACATTTTATGTCCGATATTATTATACACAATATACATGGTATCATGCACCACTAGACACCATTTTGTGTTGCCTGTTCGATTTGAAATGTAATGGAATTTTTCATTATTAGCTTTATTTCATTTTGTTTCCAACTAAGATTTGTATTATTTTTTAAGCTGCTTGATGGATTAAATTAAATGAACTTAAGCAAAAGCTGTTTCAATTTAATTTGAAGCTAGATCTTGGATTTATCCGTATTTGATTTGCTTGAGCTTTAAATATGAGTTGATCCAATTTAAAAAATATTGGATTTAGGTAGATTAGTTCTCTGTGTTATTTACTGTAACTTTTGCCAAATTTATATATATTTAAGGGTCATTTGTATGAAAAACATTAGTCAAATGTATGTATGTGTGTATGTTATAGATGTTTATTTTTGCAGTAAATGTTCATACAATTATTATCTTTGTAGTTCAAGTAAATTTATTTGGGTTCATACTATTATTATAGTATTTCTTTATTTAGATTACTCACTAGATGATGCTTTTAATTAAGGGATCGATGTGTCATACAGTCTGAAAAAGATTTAGTTTCAGATTTACAGGAACTAGAAGGTTTGTATTTTGTGAAGATATGTACTAGCATGTATAATACTGAACTTTGTAATCGTTTTATATCATTTTTAATCAATGTAGAAATCAAAGAAGCAGTGCAGGAAATGAGTATAATGAATTAGGTATTTGCAGGAGGGAGAACAGCTACAATAGGAGCTAGAGTGTTGTCAGGTGGATAGTACAATGAATTTTAATAAATTACTGAAATTTTTTGAGGTAGTAAAACGAAATTATATGTTGTATTTAGTCATTCATTACGGAGTTGGTTGGCGGCTGAAGTTATATACTCTACTGTAGATAATATTTTGGTTTAGAGGAGCTATAATCTTGCAAACTTCAATATTTTCAGATGTAAAATCGCATATAACTTAGAAGTCAGATGTATTGCAAATTTGGTTAAATCTATTGTTGTGTGTTCCAATTTAGCGTTCTTTGCAAGTTATTGAATTATCCGTGAAGTAATTATATGAAAATAGGTGATAGGCTCATGCAATATAGGTATAAATGATTTTGTTGCATCCTTAATTTGTGATAAAAAGTTCCCTTTTATTTTCAACAAAATTTATATATGGTAAGCAAGTTATGGAAGTTGGAAATCATTATTTAATGATATGCTAGGTGTGTATTTTGATTAACGTTGTAAGTAGGATTTTTGTGTATACATATAGATAGGTAGCCATATACTTGACTAAATGTAAACTGTAGTTGCATTTCTATGGTATATGATGTGAGATGAAACCAATAGTTTAAGAAGATGATGCTTATGGTTATTTCTGTAGCCACTAGCAACTAAACCCCATCTGAAAACTAACTTGATTTTACCCAAAAATTTAAGGTAGTTACTACAAATTATTACAATAGAAGTTGTAATATTTGTAGTTTTTTCCTACCATATTTGCTAAAAGAATTGCATTTTTTTTAATATAAATATCTTTTTCTACAAATATTTGCTAAAAAACAATTATTTTTTCCTCAAATAGCTACATCTTTTTTTTAATATTTGCATTAAAATATCCATATATTTGCAAAACACTAGGTTTATTTTTGGATTGTATTTAATTTTTTACACTTAGTTGAAATATGTGAATATTAAATCAACCAAGACAATTAGTGGTATTACATGTGGATATTCGATGTTTTCACAATTAAAGTGAGTTCTAAAAGATAGAAGTGCAATTTATGTTCTAAAACAACAATGAAAACAATACCTCAAAAAAAAGTATCGTCATATGTTACACTCTTAATATAACATTATCTATACACCCGTGCAACGCACGTGCTTTCCACTTTACGGTGTTAATGTCCTTAAGAAAATTTGTAATAGATGCAATCTTAAGGTCTTTCACTATTTTTATTATCTTTATTTTGTAATAGCTACACTGTAAAAATACGATACAATGATCTAAATGTTGTCCATTTGGACATGCATACATACGCATATCTATCTAGTCAACTACAAATTCATGCGCATTGTGATTAAATGCAGGTCCACATGGACATGCTGACAATGATACTATCAAATTTACTTTTAGGGGTATAAATATAAATGCATACACATTGTGATTGCAGACCCACCTAGGCATGCATATACACTCGTATTTATAAAGACAATATTTTTCATTCATCTAAATGATAGAAAATTACAAGATGGTCAAATATTTTTCATTTGTATATTTGTGTTTCTTTCATGACATCTTGTATTTTAAAATGTGCAAGCAACCTGAATCGTTGTTGCATTTAATTTGAAGGATTTGATTTGAAATTGTGATTTAGATTACTAATTTTTAGTGGTGATGAATTTGTATGTGATTTTATTAATATCAATTTTAAGGGTTGATTTTACAATATAAAAGGTGAAATGCGGATTTTACCTATTATGATAAATAAAACGGAGGTTAAACATAGGTCCCTTTTTCGCTTGCCATGTATCAAATGTTTCATTTAGTTACATAGTTGCTGAATTTGGTAAAATATAGCAATCTCTTCTAATCTAATCATAAACGCAGGGCAATTTGATGTAATGTCCTTTGTTATGCAGATAGTAGCACGTAGGATACTTTTCTTTGTGTCTGTATTGCCCATGGGTATGTGATATATTAGAAGATCTCTAGTTTGTATTTTTAGTAAAATTATGCAAGATGTCGTATTATTTCAAATAAAAGGGTAATAGGACAAGCATGAGCTCATATCCAATGGCTCAGGGTCGAGACACTAGAAAGATTACCAGCCACGCCAAGTTCTATGACTGTAGAATTCAGTGGAAAGACAATTATGGGAAACATGAAATGAGGTCAATAGCGAAAGTCATAGCTCATCTGTCATTTGCATTTGCTAACACAAAGTTTTTCAATTACCCATCGTGCAATCTTCTATAATTTTGTATTAATTTTATTTGTATATGGAATGTTGAAAATTAGTCTGAGAAATCGTTATTGGCTTTTTGTTGGATACTGATGTTTTAGCATAACAGACATGATGGAGAACATCAAGTATTCTCTTCCTACTTCATAATATACTTTAATTCCCGAAATATCTAACCCTGTAAAAGAAACAAAAAAGGACTTTATGATTGCATGCACAGAGTTTTCTTTATATATTTTTATGGCTAGGGATGGCAATGGGGCGTGTCTAGGGTCCAAACCCGGTCAACCCACCCCTGTTTTGGCCCATCTAGACCCGCTCCATTGGGTCATTAGGGGCGGGTAGACCCGTGACCCGTTTTTGAGTGCTTCGGGTCTAGGGTCGGGTCGGGGCTCGGTTGACCCGCCCCAATCCGACCCGCACTACTAACATCTCATGAAACTGCTTTATTACTATAATGATTTATTTGTTATAATATATGTAAATATATAAATGAATATGCTTTTGTGTTTTTCTATTTAGTCCCACATCATGTGATATGTTCCATCTCATGCTCCAAGGCCTATATATAAAGGAGCCTATGTAATGTAATTGTATGACTAATCTCTGAATATTCTCTGAATGAATAAAATTGTTCTCTATCTAATGGCTTCTACTTTTTTTATTCTATAACACGTTATCAGCACGATGTTTTTTTTATGCATTTAAGATCTATTTCTTCTCTTGGGATCTAATTTTATTTCGTAGATCAAATTTCGTTTTGTAAACATTTGTTTTGATCTCATTTTTTTTCCTGGATCTCATTTTGTATATCTTATAACGTTGATCTAATTATGTGAATCTAGTATTATTTATTTGTATAGATCTTACTTTGTAGACTTCATGTTTCAGATCTCATTTGTAGACTTATTAAATTGATTTTATTTGTGGATGTTATTATGTTGATCTCAATATGATCTAATTTTTCTAACCTAATTCTATTATAGATCTAATTTTATAGATCTATAACATTTTATATTTTATATACTGTTGCTTTTCTTTTCGATCCACAGCCTTGATATGGTATAATGATTGACTTTAGATCTCATTGATCTTTCATTATTTTTAATTGATATTCTTTGTTATGAAGGATTTTATATAAAAAATTCTACCAAATTAATGTTGATTATCAAATGTCTACGGGAAATAGTTTTGATATTTGTAGCGTGTATAATTATATATATTATTGTTGATTTAATAATACAGAGAGGTTCGAGTTGCAGGAGAAGCAAACAGATTAATTTCCAATGACTCCAGTAATGAGAATCGAATCAATGGAGAAGCAAACAGATTAATTTCCAATGACTCCAGTAATGAGAATCGAATCAATGGTACGTATATTTTTGACTTGTTCCATTTTTCATTCGTCGATGTATAAAACACGTTTCCTTTTAATGGAAACACACACTTTTGCTCTTGCTATGAGATTTCCGGTTTCATTCACGCATTGAGTGAAACAAAGTTCCGTGATGTTCATATTTTCATTTAGAAATAATTTAGAATTTATATGATTATATCTGTTTTTTTAGGAATTAACCAAATTCAAATGAGGTATTCCATTATGTTCAGCTTACAATGTTCTATTAAATTGATTATTCATTCTTTATAAAAGCTATGCATATATTATGGACATTATATTCCATTTCTAGCATTTGATTTGAATTATACGGCTAATGGTAATAATTACCATACCATCTTGTTTTATTTGGTACTTGACATTCATTGAAGTATAAAAAAAAATGGTTAGTCCACTATTTGATCAACGAAATTAAGCAACATAAGAAACAAAGTTTCATCAGGTTTCTATTTTATTATATGGTACAAGTCATGTCATTTTTTTTCTTAATCATATGTTTCAGGGCACATACTCACGTCATTCATATTAGTGAGTATTGAAATTGATTCCATGCAAATATATATTTTTATTCAACATTTTTTTTGTTGCCAAATTTTCTATACTTGGTTAACTTGACTTGCATATTACACCTAATTTAGGGGTACTGATGATAGTTATTCCTGTGAGAAAATGGGCTATCTGTGAATTTTTTTAAGTATATGACAATGAAGCAGAATCTAAACTATAGCTTTGTTTTATTTTGCTAACTAAAGTTAGTTAGACTGATTTATTTGTTTGTAAAGAAATCAATTCGTTGTGATAATATTTTATACTTTATGCCACAATAATGGTAAATCACATTCCTTCTTTATCACAAATGCATTAAATGTTGACGTCATGGTAATAAATTAAATTACCATATCATCATAAATGCACTGGTTACAGTAAATTAAATGATGTTGTATTTTTATGTTTGGAATAAGAATAGACATATGCTTTATTATACGGTGTATTCATTTTGGCAAACAATGCCCGATATAATGAAAGAAATAAGTTTGACCAACAATCTGAAGTTGTGCAAAGATTTTTTTTCTTCGACGAGAAGTTGTATAACTCAAAGTCCAAGACCTGAAGTCTTGAATTATGAAAAGATTTTTTGATAAACTTTACAAGCTCGAATTCTTATCAGTATTTTTTTGTCAAAATGTACAAATCTTAAAATAAGAATCGACTTTTATTTTGTAACAATATGGTACAAAAAAAGGGGGAGAAGTTTACACAAAATTTGAGAACCTGAAGTTCATAACAAATTAATGAACTAGAAGTTCATGAATTAAAAGCTCGAAGCTCTATTGAAATTATGTAAAATGATAAGGTTGTACTTCCTAAAGAAGTTAAAGAAAATTAATAAATAATCATATGAGAAAATGATGCTGCATTCAAGAGATTACAAAAATCTCCAAATGAGTTATACCTTACCTTATATCTTAACATTTACACTATATTAACCAAATACCCTGAAGATATTATGTTATATGATATTTCAAACATCATTGGATGTGTATGTGTGCATATTAATCTCTTGAAAAGATGTTTTAGAGATTTATTTATATTTATATTGCAAAATCTAACATCACAGAAGAGATGTTATAGGAATTTTATTTTTGTTACATTGCAATTCCTTAAAAGGAAATACTATATTCCCTGAAGGAATAATGATATAATTTTTTTGACTAATAACAATAATTTATCCAAAAAAAATGATATTGTATACCAATGTTGCACTCCAGAAGTAGTGGTTTTATCTTTCGCATCTTACTTTCATTTGGTGGATCTAATTTTGTTACTGTATTTAAAGTCTGATATGTCATTTCAAAGATAGTTACAACAAATTTCGAGTAGAGATGTTTTATGTTATTGTAAAGGTAGTGATTATGTAATTTCTACAAATAGAAACATTGTACATTGATATGACATTCCAATAGTACATATATATCTCTAGAAGAGATAAATTCACTCCAGCAGTAGTGATAATAAAATATCCCTAAAAGAGACTAATAAATTAGGAAATGATAACATATCTCTAGAAGAGATTTGCTTATATATTTGGTAATTTTATTAAGCCAAATAAATGCATAGAAATTTGATTATAAAGGATCCTAATTTAGTTTAGATTAGATCCTAAAAGTTTGAGAGCTATACATGCGGTCCTGAGAAAATCTGTATCTGTAACATTCCAAGTATCCAGAAGATACTATTATTATTTTTGCCATAATTTTTTTATGGAACTCTCAATAGAGATGTGTAGAAATGTCTATATGCAATAAAAATTATTCCTTGATAAGTAATCATAATCAGTGTTCAAAACTGATATTTGAGATATAATTGAGGAATAAAACTTAACAACTTGAAGTTATATATATTTTGTTCGAACCAGAAGTTCGATATGGTTTCAAACTAAATGTTTTGAACATTATCATGCGGTTTTGACAGGTTTGCATTGACATTGATTTATAAATAGAAATTAATAGTTTGGATCCTTGTAATAGTTTGTTCTAAAAATCACTAATTCAAATGAGAAAGAATATGAAAATTTTATAATATATGTGTGATACGTGGACGCATGTATACATCCATATATGTAAATATTTAGCTAACAACCTGAAGTTTGTTATAAGCTCATCTTATAGATTATGCATAGATATTATTTAGTGATTTAAAATTCAATCAACATAAATGTTGAATGACCTGAAGTCATGTATGTATTCAAATGATCTACACAATAAGTAAATTCCACCAATTGGTTAGATCAATGAACGAGAACAAACTCTAATAAGCTATATCAATTGAATGCATCTTATCAAATAATAAAAGAATTATCCTCCTATTATTAATATTTATGATGTATTTGCTAGTAGCAATGTCATAATGGATCAAAATTAGAGTCCAAAGATGATTATTATTTAATGTGACAATGTTTGTCAACATTGAGGGGGAGGATAAAGGGATACAAGTTAATTTTGAACATCAGTGTTAAATATTTATTAAAATATACAATGATGCAAAAAATTATCAATAATATCCCTAGTAGACTTTCTCCAATATAGATTTGAATCCCTGAAGGATCAAAATTTGTAAACCACATCTGAAATATGGTTCAAAAGTCAGTTCAAAATATTTTTGGAGTAAGTAATAAAGATGCCAAATAAAGGAGGTGAGTGTTCTTGAAGAAACACTTAAGGATGCTCTGAAAGAGATCCATGACATGATTCTCAAATAACCCTAGAAGTGGGTTAGGTACCTAAAACATGATAATTAAAGAGATCTCAATAAATCATGTCTAGAACTGGCAAGAAATAATCATCGATGATAAATTTATAAATAATAAAGCGCTTATGTTTATAAATGGATTAAAGATCCTGGATTAAGGGAAAACATGACTGGCCATCATGAATCCTTTACGAACAGAGAAATATGGACATGTAGTCCGCAAAGTAGCGAAAGTACTCGAAATGCTTAATATACCCCGAAGGTATAAATATGGTTTAAATCATATTAAATAATGAAAGTATACAAATTCCTGAAGAATATAAATAACTTTCATTGTTATAAAGAATGCAAAGAACAAGGAGAGTAGATTTCAACCTACTTTTAAGTATTGTTGTAATGAAATCTTGATATAATTCATGATGAGTAGATTACTTCCTATTTTTAAGTATCGTTGTGATGAAACTCTTAATATCCATTGAAGTGATAGTTGCGATATGCAAATACTTATTAAAGTATACAAATTTATGAAGAATATATATAACTTTTGTAGTTATAAAGAATAAAAAAGACATAAAGTGTAGATTACAAATTTCTTCTGAGTATTGTTGTAATGAAAATCTTGATGCATCAAGATGAGTAGATTACTTCCTGCTTTCTAGTAATGTTGTAATGTAATTTTTAATATTCATGAAAGATGTATAGTTGCAATACGCAAAACAAATTTGAAGCACAAATATGACACTACTAGAACTACAGTGTATTCCAACGTTCAGTTTCCAACGGCCTCCAACGGCATTTCCAACGGCTTCCAACGGCTCGTTGGATATTGACGTAACCGTTTGAAGCCGTTGGAAATTAGCCATTTGCGGCCGTTGAAAGCCGTTGGAAAATTTTCTGCATATTTTCCAGAGACCGATCTTTCAGCTCATTCCATCCTCCTCTTCCCAACTTTCCCCCCATTTCCAACATTCCACCACCTCCAATCTTCAGCTGCCGGCCCAAACACCATCCTAACCACCTCCAACGCCATCTAGAAGCTGCTCCTGCCCATCTCCACCCTTCTAGCTCTTCAAATCGGTAATTTTGCTAAACCTAATATTTAGGTTTTTTGATTTAGGGTTTAATTCGGATGTTGATTGATTCCTATTTGTTAGTGTATGCATATTACATCATGTTATCCCCTAATTGCAACTATTATACCATAATGAACAAGTTATTATAACCGATTGAAAATTTTGTAATTTAGGATATTGCATTATAGTTTATGTTGATTTGGTTAGTATATTAAACGTATGTGCGTGATAGAGTTTATTGCATTTGAAAGCCGTTAGAATGGATATTGCATTTGTGCGAACACGATTTTTGTATTTGTGCGAATACGTGAATTGATTTAGTGTGTAAATGAATTTGTAATAAATGAATTAATTTGCGTACAAATTTTGTGTATAAATGAATTTAGTTCTTATGTAATTAAACTTTAAAATATAAACCAATATTAATTAAACGAGTTATATATTTAAATTTAATATAAACAAATATTTAAATCCTTAGATATATTTGGCCCCGTCTGACAAGTGTTGTATATGATCGTTTTAGGGATATTCGTTTTTTCCACAAAACGGACAACTCTAATCATCTGATACATCATTTGTCGGATTTGTCCCTGTATTGGACAAGTTACAAACACTATAAAGTAATTATATTCCGTCAATCATATCACTTTAAACGGTTCACAAAATTTCGACGGCATTTCCTTTACGTTCCTTGTGTACACGCATTTGTGTACGATACAAGGAATATGGTTCTGGTTCTGGGTCTCGGCGACGTGGCTCTTCACGTCATATTGGAGAGAGTAGTGGTGAGCCACCAGCTCGGCCACTTGTTTACTTGCAGCCTAAGGCTGATGAGACGTAAGTATCATAATTAGCAAGCATAGCATTTTAATTTTTTAATTGTACATGATATATCTATAATTATCTAAAGTTCAATTTTATATTTAACGCAGTGGATTTGAGTTGGAGCCATCCAAAGTGGTTCTGAACATTTCGAAGCAGGCGTACATGACCAGGATGACCGATTGCTGGCCCAAGTGGGGCAAGATCCCCGACGACGTGAGAGAGACGATTTGGCAAGATTTTCTGGTAAGTTTATACTGCTTTACAAGATGATTCATTAAATACAAATAAATAATTAGTAATATTTTCTCATTGTACAGGGCGCCATAGATTTGCAAGAGCCTGACGTCAATTTAGTTCAGCGACACTGGAACTCCAGGATCGCGAAGAACTATAGGGAGACTATGTCAGAGATTAAAAAAGTAGGAAAGAAGCCCAAGTGGATGAGCGCGACTGTATGGGAGAAGCGGGTTGAGTGGTGGAACTCTGAGGAGTTCAAGGTAAATCTATAATAAATCTCATCAATTTTTTTCCGTTTAATAAATAATTAATCATCGTAAATTTGCAGGAGGAGTCAGCTAGGAACTTGGCAAACAGGAGCAGGAATCCTGTATCACACCGTGGAGGCTCCAAATCTTTCCAGCATCACCGCGAAGATTTGGTTAATTTATCTATTATCACATTTGTATATTGATCAGTTCAGTAATTAGTTATGTACAGTTAAATTATCCAAATTATCAATTGCAGGAACGAGCTCGTGGAGGCTCTATTGGCTTAGTGGACGTGTTTGCTCACACTCACGCGTCTAGGCAAGTAGATGAGGCTGGCAATATCATATATCAGTGGGGTGATCAAGATAGGACGACCGAGGCATATGTATGCATTTTTTAATTTCTAATACTTACACCGATAAGTTTATTAATTTCTAACTATGCAAAATAATTACATGCTACTATTTTTCAACTGAAATTGTTTTTTTTCCATTATAGTCGAGGTTGCAGGAGGCACAGGCTTATGCGCTTCAGCAGTCTGGTCGTGATGCGCTGACACAGGTGGAGCAGGATAACATTTTTACCGCTGTTACGGATCCGGCGCAATGGAGTAGACGTTTTGGCTTCGGAAACCTAACGGTAATTAATCCTTTTACATATGTACAAAAAATCAGCGTTTAGATATATAAAGTTATAATATTTTATATGCTGAGACAACCCTTTTGCTATTATTTCTATTTGCAGGCTCGACAGGCTCGACAAGCTCAAAAAGACCGAGACAAAGAAGAAATCAAGGATCTTAGAGCTATGGTTGAGCAGCTACGGGAGGAGAATCGTCTACGAGCCATCTAGGTGGAGCAGCTGGATCAAAAGCTTGTGCAGTATTTGCAGAATCAAGGTACCCTTCCTTCGTCGTCTGGTGCTTCTGGTGGCGACGAGGATCCTTGAGGAGGTATGTTTTTGAGTATTTGTGTTTGAACAATGTATATATTGACTTGCTGATGTTTTGATGTTGATGGTGATGTTGTATATATTGGTACGGAGTGGGTGAGAAATATTTTGATGGTATGTACATGGTTTATCGACATTTGTTGATGGTATGTACGTTGATGGTATATTTTGTGATGTTTGATCGGTTTGGTTTGTTTATATTGGTGTTTTATTGATTTATGTGTGTTGTTTGTATTGAAATTGATATATATATGTGTGGAATTGATTGGAAATGGAATGGAAATTGAATGGATTGGAAATGGTGTGGGTGGAAGGTAAATAGGCTTGCTGTTTTACAGCAAAATAAACCCAGTATTTCCAACGGCTTCCAACGGCTTATTGCCCATTTTATTGTAACGGATTCCAACGGCTACAAGCCGTTAGCGGCCGTTGGAAATTCCGTTGGAAATGGTCAGTTGGATCCATTGGAAAGCGTTGGAAGGCGTGAGATTTATTCCAACGGCTATTCCAACGGCTTCCAACGGCCGCCAACGGCTAGGAGCCGTTGGAATAGCCGTATTATCTTGTAGTGTGAAAGCACATGAAGTGTTTTTCATAAAAATATCATACAAAATGCATAAAATGTAAACCATATTTGAAGAAACAATCTTTGAAAATTTGATTGTATCGAAGGAAACTATTAATAAATTGTATTATTAATGAGATACATATTTATGGATCCAGAAGTATCTATAACCAATTTAAGTCATCGAAAGATGAATACGAATTCAGAGGAAACTTTAAATTAGGGGGAGCATCCACGAGTATTTTATAATGCACTCTTTTTCCTTAACTAAGATTTTTCCCACTGAGTTTTTATTAGTAAGGTTTTAATGAGGCATTATCTTGATCCAGAAGTATCAACTCCCCAGTAACATTTGAAAATAAGTTACAATGTACTCTTTTTCCTTATTTAAGATTTTTCCACTGGGTTTTTCTTACTAAGGTTTTAATGAGGCATTGTCTTAATCTAAAAGAATCAAACGTCTTTTCAAGAAATAACATCTCAAATATGTTATTTAAGTTAAATTATGTTTTTATCCTTGACTAAGGCTTTTCCTACCGGGTTTTCCTTTGTAAGGTTTTTAATGAAGTATTATATTGATCCAGAAGTATCAAACTCTATTTGATTCTGTAAATTATTGAAATATCTCATACTATATTGTACTCTTTTTCCTTCACCAAGATTTTTCCCATAGGGTTTTTCTTAGTAAGGTTTTAATGAGGCATTAGTTTGATCCAGAAGTATCAAACTTCATTTGAAGAAATAAGAAAATAAAATATGTCATCGTACTCTTTTTCCTTCACTAAGATTTTTCCCATTGGGTTTTTCTTAATAAGGTTTTGATGAGGCATTGTTTTGATCCCGAAGTATCAAACCCTTTAGAAAGAATATCATTTTTAACATGATTTTACAAGTTGCACTCTTTTCCTCATTCAAGGTTTTTTCCCACTGGGTTTTCCTAACAGAGTTTTTAATGAGGCAACAGACAATATTTATAACGACTGAATGGATGTATGAAAGCAAGATAATAATGAAGGGGGCAATTGTTATGGACATTTTAAAAGAAACAATTTCTAGGAACCATATGAGCATCCAAGATTTCGAAGACGCATATTTAAGGGGAAGTGTTATAATATATGTAAATATATAAGTGAATATGCTTTTGTGTTTTTCTATTTAGTCCCACATCATGGGATATGTTCCATCTCATTCCACAAGCTTCTCAAACGGATCGTCCAGATGATCCACCAACTGTCTTCCAAGATAAGCATCCAAACCGGTCACAAACTTCTCATTCTTCTGATAGGGAGAATCAATATACGATCTGGCATACTTGGACAAAGCTTCAAACTCAGAAACATACTCAAGAACGGGTCTTCCACCTTGCTTGAGCTCCACAAACTTTTTAAACAAGACAGATTTCTGAGCCGTAGAGATGAACTTAGCTTCAAATCTAGCTTGGAATTGCTCCCAAGTAATCTCTTCCTCTGGAGTATCAATGGTGATAGAATTCCACCAATCCGAAGCTCTCCCTTGAAGTTGCCTTGATGCAAGCTTCCTCTTAGTTGCATCCTCAATTCCCAAGTCACCAAAGATCCTTCCACAAGCATCAATCCATCTTTGCACTTCAATGGTTGATTCCATTCCCAAGAAAACCTTTCCTCCAAGAGAAGTATAGTCCTTGCAAAGCTTAGCAAAATCCACTGGTCTTGGAGCTTGAACTTGAACTCCAACATCTACTGATGGCCCCGAGGCTGGTATCCTTCTCATGATCGAAGTCATCATGGCCTCAAACATAGGAGCATAATCAACAGCTTCCCTAGCAGCACGGCCTTCCCTAGCAGCTGGTCTCCCCCTTCGACTCATCCTTAATATCTACAAAAAGGAATGACTTAGAACACCTTGAGAAACAACTGCATAAGGAGTTCAAATCCTTCTAAACTACTATATTATATATAGTAATCATTCATCAAAATACAATTACGTCTCTCATACGTAGTTACGTCAGCGAGCGTTGGCTAAAATCGATTAACCAAAGCTCTGATACCAAATGTGACGACCGCCCATGACTCCCGCACCAAAACAAGGAAATAATGCGCTGAAAGGCGTGCCAGGCAGCCATGGGTGACCGTCAAGGGTAGAATAAACATCGCAGAATCTCTCGCATAACTCACAGCGCATGGATAAAATACAATAGAGAAATATATGTATAGTGAAGCTTCATAATAGAATATCATCAAATAAGCATCTTAGAAGTTTGATACAACCATCAGAACAGTCAATACATCAAAACCTCACTACAAAGCACTCAAAGTATATACAGCGGAACACCCAGTACATAATATGAAATAGTATGCAAAAGCCTCCTGCTCGTCTTCGTCATCATCAGCGTAGATCTCCAAGAACAGCACCTGTCACCTGCTACCTAGTCTGCCCATCCCAACATGGATGAACAGCCCAAGGTAATAAGAGGAGACATAAAACCTTGAGTCAGACATAGTCTTAGTGAGCAGTAAATCAACTATAAAACATACCAAAAGAGCATAAGGGATAAAAGGAATAGGAACCAAACCATCCCACTCCGCCTCTTTCTACAGTGATAGCCCCCAGACACATACTAAGGAGAAGCAAGCATAACATGGCAGACAATTAAAGTAAAGCAACAATCATTCGAGTCAAGGTCGATGTTTTCCAAATACAAACCCCAAGGCCTAAACCAAGATCAGATAAGCACCCGAAAAACACCGCTCTTGAGACCGAATGATGATACAACCAAACGTCCAAACATCCATGACTCCGGCTATCACTGTTATCATTGCCTTGATTTCACCGTTAGTTGAATGACCACTTGTCAAGGGCTAATGGTAACCCCGGTTCTAGACATAACTCTGCACGTCGTCGCAGCCCGTGCCTAGGAATCTTCGCAACTACCCAGAGTACTAGCACGTCGTCGCAGCCCGTGCTTGGAACGTCGTCGCAGCCCGTTCCAACGTACTCTTGCTTTGAGCATGCTAGAACCTTCAACAACGATGAGATCTCAGCCTCCTAGTCATCCTCCTCGACGACTATTTCCATACTAGCTCAAGCGCCTCTCGAGCTAACCATTATCAACCAACTCGCATCGCATCATCGAGTTATCAACATGCTTGGGATGATCCCGTCTGGATTAAACCAAGGCTATCTCACATCATGCTTCGCTTTATCGCATCATAGCAAAGTCTCATCTCAACATCATGGCTTGCCTCATCGCATCATGGCAAAGTCCCATCTCAACATCATCTAATCCATACATATGAGCTTCAACATCCGCTTCATATGCCACAAGCAGCTTTCCTTATTCAAGAACCTCTTCCGTAGCTTTTGAATCGTCTTTGACCATACTTGTCCAAATCTATCAACTAGATAACTTATTCACAACAATCAAACAAGGCAAACATTAATCCAAACAAATAAGTAGTCAATCAAGATCTAAATAGGCATTTATAACTAAAATGGCAATTTCGTAAATAAATGAGCAAGGATCTATCATACATGAATCAAGGGTTTTTAGCATAGATCTAACAAATATAAATCATGGGTTTTGTCTCTACAACTTGATAAATGAACTTGCATAAGTAAACATCTTCATAAGTAATGGATCTACACTTGGATCTAAAGAAATATGCATAAAATCACTATCTACAACACTTCAACAAACCACCAATCCAATATACTCCTTTGGGTCCGCGTGAGAGATAACCACCACTCACCAAATCACCCAAACACTTCAAAAACTATCAACTTCAGATCTGGACAGCGAAGATTCAAGCTTGATTCGTCGAAATCCCGCTTGAAACGATGAAATCTAGCTTGGTTGGATGAAGATCTTCAACTTTGGCTCTTGGATCTTCGATCTTGGATGGATGTTAGAACTAGATTGGAATGGAGAAAAGAAGTGAAGAAATGTTGTAGTCGAGCTCTCAAAATGGCAGCACTTCGTCGCTTCAAAATCCGGTGCCAAAAAGTGAAGATAGGCGCCTCTATTTATAGGCTGAAACCTTAGGTCGTCCGCCCCCTTAGGTCGCCCATGACCTAACTATTGCCGACCTAAAGACCTCCGACCTAAAACACTGCCGACCTAAAACACATGCACGCGACCTAACAGATACGCGCGGCCTAGCTGCTCAACGACCTAAGCCTTACACCAATGCTCGACCTAATATCACCATACTCACGCGACCTAACATCATGGCCGACCTAACACTCCTGTGACCTAGAGACTTATTAACATCATGACTCAACGACTCACGACTCATCAGCTTACGACCTAACAACTTCACGAGTTAACAATGCCGCAACCTAACTACTCATAGCGGCCTACCTTAGGTCGTCTAACGACCTAACTAACCTACCGACCTAACAATCCAACGACCTAAAACAAACACAGGACTCAACGACCTAACTTAGATCGTCTAACCCCTTAGGTCGCTCACCACCACTAGGTCGCTTACTACCTCTAGGTCGCTTACTATCACTAGGTCGCTTATATCCATAGGTCGCTCCACTCGACCTAAACTCCCTCACGACTTAAACTGCACTAAGCCTTAACTCACCAACTCTTAGGTCGTTAACTCCACTAACTCGCTCACCCCGTTGAGTCGCTCTTCTATCTTAGGTTGGTCCATCCCTTAGGTCGCTCAATACCTATAGGTCGCTTACCTATTTAGGTCGTACTAAAACCTTAAGTCGCTAACTCGTCCAAACATATAGGTCGTTAACCCCTTTAAGTCGCTCCACGACCTAACTCAACACACGACCTAAGCTATCACACGGCTTCACTTCTATAGGTCGCTCCATATCACTAACTCGTTCCACCTTAACTCGGTTAATTCCTTAGGTCGCTCCCTTCGACCCAAGCTATCTCACGACCTAAGCTAACTCCCATACGACCTAAACTTCGAACAATCAAGAACAACACTAACGACCAAATAATTCTTCGATTATCAATACGAAAAATACGGGTCGTTACATTACTCCCATACGACCTAAACTTCGAACAATCAAGAACAACACTAACGACCAAATAATTATTCGATTATCAATACGAAAAATACGGGTCGTTACATTCTCTCTCCCTTAGGAATTTCGCCCCCGAAATTCCAAACGAACAAGAGCAACCAAAACTATTCTGCATGCCTACCATCCATAGCAATCAACAAACCATGCATCCAATTACTAGCCTAGCATGCAGAATTCTAAAACTTAGAACAAGCTACAAATTCATGAGATGTCACGACACCTTAGGGCCATACCTCGAAGAGTTCAGGATGAGCTGCCTTCATCCTCTCTTCCTCCTCCCACGTACAGTCGTTAACATCATCACTCCATTATATCTTGAGCAACGTAGTCGTCTTCCTCCTAAGCTGTTTCATGTCGGTTTCAACAACACGAAGCGGCTTACGAGGTCTCGAAACAACTGGATCAACTCCTAAATCTTCACAGTTATCAGCAGAAACCACCGTATTCGAGTCATGCACATACTTCCGTAGATTAGATACATGAAAAACATTGTGCACACCCGCCATCTTTTCCGGTAACTCCAATCTATAAGCGAGCTTTCCAATTCGCTCGATAATCGGGAATGGTCCAATAAATCTCGGAGTCAATTTTCCTTTCTTCCCGAATCGAATAACATTCTTCAGTGGAGAAATCTTCACAAAAACCATATCTCCTACGTCGAACTCCAAATCCTTTCGACGTTTATCTGCATAACTTTTCTGCCGATCCTGTGCTGCTTTCATTCGTTGCCGAATGATCTCTATGAAATCCGTAGTCTGACGAATCATCTCTGGCCCAAGTATCAACTTTTCTCCAGCTTCCAACCAACATGTCGGAGAGTTACACGGTCTTCCATACAATGCCTCATATGGTGCCATACCAATACTCGACTGATAACTGTTATTGTACGCAAACTCCACCAAATGAAGATGATCTTCCCACGATCCTCTGAAAACCAAAACACATGCTCTGAGGAGATCTTCCAAAACTCGGTTGACTCTCTCAGTCTGACCATCTGTTTGAGGATGATAAGCTGTACTCAAACACAACTTGGTTCCCAAAACTTCCTGGAAGCTCTTCCAAAATCCACTAGTGAACAATGGGTCTCGATCGCTCACTATACTCTTCGGAATACCATGGAATCGAACTATCCACTTAACATACAACTCAGCCAACTTCGATGCAGTCCTAGTCGATCGAACAGGAATGAATCTTGCACTCTTGATCAACCGATCTACTATGACCCAAATCCCTTCATTTCCTACTCTTGTTCTAGGTAGACCATCGATAAAATCCATCGATATCTGTTCCCACTTCCACATAGGAACTTCTAATGGATGAAGCAATCCACTTGGCTTCTTCTGCTCCGCCTTAACCAACTGGCAATTCATACACTTGGAAATAAAATTTCCAACATCCTTCTTCATACCTTCCCAGTAGTAGGTTCTCTTCATGTTCCGATACATCTTATTTCCACCTGGATGAATCGTCAACTTCGAGTGATGACTTTCCCTAAGAACTTCATTTCTCAATCCATCTACATCGGGAACAACTAGTCGTCCTTGCTTTCGAAGCCAACCCTCTCGATCGACTTCAAATCCCTTATCCTTCTCTGGGTCCAATCCAGATTCCAAATCACGGATAATCTTGACAAGCTTATCGTCTCGCTTTTGACTCTCGCCAATCCTTTCCACAAGAGTAGGCCTTATTGATAAGTTTGCCAACATCTCAGGTTCCAATTCACATCTGGGCCTGAAATCAAATCCAGCCAAATACTCGAGACTCTTCCATTCCGAAAACATGGCTCCCAATCCTGCATGTCTTCGACTCAACGCATCAGCCACTGCGTTACCTTTTCCCGGAGTATAGGCTATCCCAAAATCATACGATGCCAAGAACTCTAGCCACCGTTGCTGTCGAAGATTCAAATCCTTTTGAGAGAACAGATACTTCAACGACTTATGATCTGTAAACAACTCGAATCTAACTCCCAATAGATAATGTCTCCACATCTTTAAAGCAAAAACAATTGCCGCTAACTCCAAATCATGAGTCGGATAATTCCTTTCATGCGGCTTCAGTTGCCGACTTGCATATGCAACAACTTTATTCTTCTGCATTAGTACTGCTCCAAGTCCAGTACCACATGCATCGGTGTAAACCACCATCTCATCATTCCCACTTGGAATAGTCAAAACAGGAGTACTCGTCAGTCGCTCTTTCAGGATTACGAAAGCTTGCTCAGACTTATCATCCCATCTGAACACTTGGTTCTTTTTCGTCAATCCTGTTAATGGTGCAGCTATCTTGGAAAAGTTCTTGATAAACCGACGATAATATCCTGCTAATGCAAGAAAACTTCTCACATCAGATGCATTCTTAGGTCTAACCCAATCCTGGATCGCTGCCACCTTAGCGGGATCAACCGCTATTCCATTTCCAGAAATAACATGGCCTAAGAATCTCACTTCACTCTTCCAGAAGTGACACTTCGAAAACTTAGCCTTCAGTTGATGTTTCCGCAAGATTTCCAAAACAATCCTCAAGTGTGTCTTGTGTTCCTCCTCAGTTCTAGAATAAATCAGAATATCATCCACGAACACAAGCACGAACTTATTCAACCGATCTCTGAACACTCTATTCATAAGATCCACAAAATATGCTGGTGCGTTAGTCAATCCAAACGGCATTACCAGCAATCATAAAAACCGGATGATGTCCTGAAAGCAGTCTTCGGCACACTATCCTTTGCCACTCTCAACTGGTGAAATCCCATTGCCAAATCCATCTGAGAAAACACCTTAGCATCGTGAAGCTGATCAAACAAGTCATCTATTCTCGGCAATGGATACTTGTTCTTCTTAGTCACCTTATTCAGCTCACGATAATCCACACACAACCTCAACGATCCATCCGCTTTGGTTGCGAACACAACTGGTGCACCCCATTCGGACACACTACGCCGAATGAATCCTTTTCGCACAAGGTCATCAACTTGCACCTTCAACTCTTGTTGCTCCCTAGGCGCCATCCGCCTAAGAGGCATTACAACAGGTCTGGCTCCCTCAACTAGATCGATACGAAACTCGATCTCCCTATGCGGCGGTAATCCTTTGACTTCGTCAAAGACATCCTCAAATCCATTCACAATAGGCACCGATGACAATCCATCCCGTGGAACAACCAGCGAATACATGAAGCTCATGAAGACGCCTTCCTCATGCTTACATCGTATCACAACCTTTCGCCCTTCCACATTCCCGACTGTCACCTCTAGCCTCTCACAATCAATCCTTGCCGCATACTTCCTAAGCCAGTCCATACCCAAAATAATTCCGAACCCCGCAAAGTTCAGAACAAAACAATCACAAACAAAAGAGCAATCATGACTCGACACAACTAGACCACGGCATATCATACACAAACATGACGAACCCCCAACTGGATTAGTCACAACCAATGGCCTATCAATAATATCCGGTTCCAAACCTAACCGGCCTACAAGATCATCACAAACAAAAGAATGCGACGCTCCAGTATCAAACAACACTCTAACTGGAACATCACAAATGGAAAGAGTACCTTGAACCACCACACTCTTCCCTTTCTCTTCAGCAGTAAGAGCTTTTGAAAACGACGGCACAACTCCCAAAGCATAAGCTTGCACAATCTGCCTGTCCTTCCTCGGTTCTGGACAATCTTTCCTAAAATGCCCTGGCTTGTCACAGTTGTGGCATTTCGCCGGCGCCTTTGGATTCCTACAATCCTTGGAGAGATGTCCCTTCTGCTGGCAATTATAGCAAGTCATTTCGCCCCTCGGCTTCTTCTGGCCATCCTTACCCTTCTGTTGCTGTTGCTTCCTCTTCTTGTTCCCACCCTTATGTGGCTTAAACCCTTCCTTGGTTACAGCAACAACAGAACTCTCCCTAGGAAACAAACTCTCATGCCTGAGAGCTTTCTCCACAAGCTTCTCAAACGGATCGTCCAGATGATCCACCAACTGTCTTCCAAGATAAGCATCCAAACCGGTCACAAACTTCTCATTCTTCTGATAGGGAGAATCAATATACGATCTGGCATACTTGGACAAAGCTTCAAACTCAGAAACATACTCAAGAACGGGTCTTCCACCTTGCTTGAGCTCCACAAACTTTTTAAACAAGACAGATTTCTGAGCCGTAGAGATGAACTTAGCTTCAAATCTAGCTTGGAATTGCTCCCAAGTAATCTCTTCCTCTGGAGTATCAATGGTGATAGAATTCCACCAATCCGAAGCTCTCCCTTGAAGTTGCCTTGATGCAAGCTTCCTCTTAGTTGCATCCTCAATTCCCAAGTCACCAAAGATCCTTCCACAAGCATCAATCCATCTTTGCACTTCAATGGTTGATTCCATTCCCAAGAAAACCTTTCCTCCAAGAGAAGTATAGTCCTTGCAAAGCTTAGCAAAATCCACTGGTCTTGGAGCTTGAACTTGAACTCCAACATCTACTGATGGCCCCGAGGCTGGTATCCTTCTCATGATCGAAGTCATCATGGCCTCAAACATAGGAGCATAATCAACAGCTTCCCTAGCAGCACGGCCTTCCCTAGCAGCTGGTCTCCCCCTTCGACTCATCCTTAATATCTACAAAAAGGAATGACTTAGAACACCTTGAGAAACAACTGCATAAGGAGTTCAAATCCTTCTAAACTACTATATTATATATAGTAATCATTCATCAAAATACAATTACGTCTCTCATACGTAGTTACGTCAGCGAGCGTTGGCTAAAATCGATTAACCAAAGCTCTGATACCAAATGTGACGACCGCCCATGACTCCCGCACCAAAACAAGGAAATAATGCGCTGAAAGGCGTGCCAGGCAGCCATGGGTGACCGTCAAGGGTAGAATAAACATCGCAGAATCTCTCGCATAACTCACAGCGCATGGATAAAATACAATAGAGAAATATATGTATAGTGAAGCTTCATAATAGAATATCATCAAATAAGCATCTTAGAAGTTTGATACAACCATCAGAACAGTCAATACATCAAAACCTCACTACAAAGCACTCAAAGTATATACAGCGGAACACCCAGTACATAATATGAAATAGTATGCAAAAGCCTCCTGCTCGTCTTCGTCATCATCAGCGTAGATCTCCAAGAACAGCACCTGTCACCTGCTACCTAGTCTGCCCATCCCAACATGGATGAACAGCCCAAGGTAATAAGAGGAGACATAAAACCTTGAGTCAGACATAGTCTTAGTGAGCAGTAAATCAACTATCAAACATACCAAAAGAGCATAAGGGATAAAAGGAATAGGAACCAAACCATCCCACTCCGCCTCTTTCTACAGTGATAGCCCCCAGACACATACTAAGGAGAAGCAAGCATAACATGGCAGACAATTAAAGTAAAGCAACAATCATTCGAGTCAAGGTCGATGTTTTCCAAATACAAACCCCAAGGCCTAAACCAAGATCAGATAAGCACCCGAAAAACACCGCTCTTGAGACCGAATGATGATACAACCAAACGTCCAAACATCCATGACTCCGGCTATCACTGTTATCATTGCCTTGATTTCACCGTTAGTTGAATGACCACTTGTCAAGGGCTAATGGTAACCCCGGTTCTAGACATAACTCTGCACGTCGTCGCAGCCCGTGCCTAGGAATCTTCGCAACTACCCAGAGTACTAGCACGTCGTCGCAGCCCGTGCTTGGAACGTCGTCGCAGCCCGTTCCAACGTACTCTTGCTTTGAGCATGCTAGAACCTTCAACAACGATGAGATCTCAGCCTCCTAGTCATCCTCCTCGACGACTATTTCCATACTAGCTCAAGCGCCTCTCGAGCTAACCATTATCAACCAACTCGCATCGCATCATCGAGTTATCAACATGCTTGGGATGATCCCGTCTGGATTAAACCAAGGCTATCTCACATCATGCTTCGCTTTATCGCATCATAGCAAAGTCTCATCTCAACATCATGGCTTGCCTCATCGCATCATGGCAAAGTCCCATCTCAACATCATCTAATTCATACATATGAGCTTCAACATCCGCTTCATATGCCACAAGCAGCTTTCCTTATTCAAGAACCTCTTCCGTAGCTTTTGAATCGTCTTTGACCATACTTGTCCAAATCTATCAACTATATAACTTATTCACAACAATCAAACAAGGCAAACATTAATCCAAACAAATAAGTAGTCAATCAAGATCTAAATAGGCATTTATAACTAAAATGGCAATTTCGTAAATAAATGAGCAAGGATCTATCATACATGAATCAAGGGTTTTTAGCATAGATCTAACAAATATAAATCATGGGTTTTGTCTCTACAACTTGATAAATGAACTTGCATAAGTAAACATCTTCATAAGTAATGGATCTACACTTGGATCTAAAGAAATATGCATAAAATCACTATCTACAACACTTCAACAAACCACCAATCCAATATACTCCTTTGGGTCCGCGTGAGAGATAACCACCACTCACCAAATCACCCAAACACTTCAAAAACTATCAACTTCAGATCTGGACAGCGAAGATTCAAGCTTGATTCGTCGAAATCCCGCTTGAAACGATGAAATCTAGCTTGGTTGGATGAAGATCTTCAACTTTGGCTCTTGGATCTTCGATCTTGGATGGATGTTAGAACTAGATTGGAATGGAGAAAAGAAGTGAAGAAATGTTGTAGTCGAGCTCTCAAAATGGCAGCACTTCGTCGCTTCAAAATCCGGTGCCAAAAAGTGAAGATAGGCGCCTCTATTTATAGGCTGAAACCTTAGGTCGTCCGCCCCCTTAGGTCGCCCATGACCTAACTATTGCCGACCTAAAGACCTCCGACCTAAAACACTGCCGACCTAAAACACATGCACGCGACCTAACAGATACGCGCGGCCTAGCTGCTCAACGACCTAAGCCTTACACCAATGCTCGACCTAATATCACCATACTCACGCGACCTAACATCATGGCCGACCTAACACTCCTGTGACCTAGAGACTTATTAACATCATGACTCAATGACTCACGACTCATCAGCTTACGACCTAACAACTTCACGAGTTAACAATGCCGCAACCTAACTACTCATAGCGGCCTACCTTAGGTCGTCTAACGACCTAACTAACCTACCGACCTAACAATCCAACGACCTAAAACAAACACAGGACTCAACGACCTAACTTAGATCGTCTAACCCCTTAGGTCGCTCACCACCACTAGGTCGCTTACTACCTCTAGGTCGCTTACTATCACTAGGTCGCTTATATCCATAGGTCGCTCCACTCGACCTAAACTCCCTCACGACTTAAACTGCACTAAGCCTTAACTCACCAACTCTTAGGTCGTTAACTCCACTAACTCGCTCACCCCGTTGAGTCGCTCTTCTATCTTAGGTTGGTCCATCCCTTAGGTCGCTCAATACCTATAGGTCGCTTACCTATTTAGGTCGTACTAAAACCTTAAGTCGCTAACTCGTCAAAACATATAGGTCGTTAACCCCTTTAAGTCGCTCCACGACCTAACTCAACACACGACCTAAGCTATCACACGGCTTCACTTCTATAGGTCGCTCCATATCACTAACTCGTTCCACCTTAACTCGGTCAATTCCTTAGGTCGCTCCCTTCGACCCAAGCTATCTCACGACCTAAGCTAACTCCCATACGACCTAAACTTCGAACAATCAAGAACAACACTAACGACCAAATAATTCTTCGATTATCAATACGAAAAATATGGGTCGTTACATTACTCCCATACGACCTAAACTTCGAACAATTAAGAACAACACTAACGACCAAATAATTATTCGATTATCAATACGAAAAATACGGGTCGTTACAGGTCAGTTAGTATTTGCTCTCCTTAACATAAGTGACCGAATGCAGAGGATCCTTTCATTTGCCCCCCTCAAACCCTACATCAGCTAGGGTTTGCAAGAGATAAAATAATGGCACCGCCGACTTGAGCATTTCTCAAAATTCTTCGCGACTGATGGCGATGCTCTAATTGTATATGCCTTCTGCTCTTCTTTTGAGATGCTGTGATACTCTGAGAACCATTAATTGGCGAATTTAATGAGATGTTGAAGACGTGCTCTCAGATAACTTGCAGATAAGTTACCGAAGCTTCTGTTCACTTGATTTTCTAGAGATATAACTTCGGATGATAACTAATTTTGATGAAAAACTTTGTTCGAGCCAAGATCATGATGAATATGAGGCTGAGGGCTGAGAATTCTTCAAGTGTTTGTCAGATCTGGTGAGTTTCTTCTTTTAGCACCCTTAATTATTTCTTTTAGCACTCTTAATTATTGCCTCCATCCTAAGATACTGACTTCAGCTTCTGTTCGTTATTCGAGGTGATAATCTGATGGTACTCTGAGAATGCTGAAGTATTGATCTTTACTTTCTGTTTGAGACAATCAGAAAGTAAAGTTTTGATCATTGACCCGGATCATGGCTTTACAGCTGGTGTTCATTGTCAACGGTACGAACTTTGAGCTTTTGCTTGAAGAGGAGAAAGTTTTTCTTGGATAATGGTTTTGTCAGAATGTCGGCAATTTGGTAAGGCGCGGGTATATGGCTTACATTTAATCTATTGCTGGTGACTTGTTCTCTAACAAAATAAAGATCAATCTCCATATGCTTAGTTCTGTTGTGTAGAACTGGATTTGCACTAAGTAGAACTGTGCTAAGATTATCACACCAAATTGTAGGCTTGCTGTCAATTTTGATTTTAAGTTCACTCAACAGTGATTTTATCCATAGTAACTCTGCTGTGGCATTTTCTACACTTTTGTACTCTGCTTCAGTACTAGACCTAGAAACAGTTGGTTGCTTCTTTGAACACCATGATATAGGATTTGTGCCTAAAAATATACAGTATCCTGCTGTAGATCTTCTATCATCTGGATCTGTTGCCCAATCTGCATCTGCATAACCATTAATGTTCAAGTTTTTACATGATTCTAAGATCAATCCATGTTTCAGTGTGCCCTTTAAGTATCTTAGAATTCTTTTTACTGCCTTCCAATGTTCGTCCAGTTGATTTTGCATGAATTGACTGACTTTATTTACACTGTAAGCAATTTCTCGTCTTGTAATTGTTGCATATTGTAATGCTCCAACAATGCTTCTGTAGTGTCTGTTGTTCTGTATTGCCTCTCCTTTATTTCTGGATAGATGTAAATTGCTTGCCATGGGTGTGGATAGAGCATTTGCCTTGTCCATTTTTGCCTTGACAAGAATTTCTGATATATATTTCTGCTGACTTAGTTGAATCATTGATGTAGACATTCGTTTATCTTCTATTCCCAGGAAATAATTTAAGCACCCTAGATCTTTGATTGAGAATTCTTTATTAAGGTATTCAGTGAGTCTGTTGATCTCTGCCTCACTGTTGCCTGTTACAATAAAATCATCAACGTATATTAATACATAGGTAATTTCAAGTTTACTGAATTTTGTGAATAAGGAATTGTCGGATTTAGTTGATGAATAGCCAAGGCTAATCAGTGTTGACTTCAGTTTATCAAACCAAACTCTGGGTGCTTGCTTGAGTCCATAAATTGCTTTGTTTAGCTTGCACACAAGTTTTTCGTTGCCTTTTTGTTTGAATCCTTGTGGTTGCTCCATGTATACTTCTTCCTGTAAAATACCATTCAAAAAGGCATTATTTACATCAAGTTGTTTGATAGTCCAATCTCTACTTAAGGCAATTGTAAGTACTATTCTGATAGTAGAAGGTTTCACAAAAGGTGAAAAAGTTTCATTGAAGTCAAAACCATTTTGTTGTGAATAACCTTTTGCTACTAGTCTTTCCTTATACTTAGAGACTGAACCATCAGGATTCTTCTTAATTTTGTATGTCCATTTACATCCAACGATGTTTTTGTTGGATGGTAGAGAGACCAGAGTCCAGGTCTTATTTCGAATCAGTGCATTATATTCTTCCTGCATTGCAGTTTTCCATTTCTCATCTTGCACTGCTTCGAAATAAGTATCTGGTTCTCTGATTTCAGTGACTGTATTATAAGTCTTTGGCTTGAATATTCCACTTTTGGCCCTTGTTATCATGTGATGACCATTTGTTGCAAGTTGTTGATCATTGCTATTAATTATGGCTTCATTGTTATTAGATGATTGTGAATCATCTAATGATTGATGACTGCGTGATTGGATGTCAGAATCATGTTGTGCATCTTGAATTGGAACTTCATACTCTAACTGCTCATGACCTGGTTCAACTCTGATCACTGTGTGTTGTGAGCCACTACTACCCTCAACAGGGATAGTGGATTGGGTATCCTGACTTGCTCTTGTATGAGACTAATTATCAATCTCTGAGTATTCTGGTAACTCAGGTATTGATACTCTTGGATTGTAAATTTTTTGTGATGTTTTCACATCTGTTTTACTAAAAGGAAAAACATTTTCATTGAACACAACATGTCTTGATATAAAGATTTTTCCTTTGTCATCTAGACATTTATACCCCTTTTTGTTTGTGGCATACCCTAGAAATGTGCATGGTGATGATCTGAAGCTTAACTTATGTTTGTTGTAGGGTCTTAAATAAGGAAAGCATAGACAACCAAAAACTTTCAAAGCTTGATAATTTGGTTTAATTCCCTGTAACTTTTCTATGGGACTTTTAAAACCTATGGCCTTAGTAGGCAGTCTGTTGATTAAGTACACAGTTGTAGAAAAAGCATCAGGCCAAAATTTTAATGGTAGAGATGCCTGAGCAAGTATGGTTAGACCAGTCTCAACTATTTGTCTATGTCTTCTTTCAACTAGACCGTTTTGTTCAGAAGTATATGGACATGTCGTTCTGTGAATTATTCCCTTTTTTGAGAAGAATTCTTTTAGAGGGTGAAACTCTGTTCCACCATCTGTTTGTATAATTTTTACATTGCAACCTAGTTGATTTTCCACTTGAACTATAAATTGTTGCACTACCTTGTAAGTTTCAGATTTTGATTTCAGAAAATAGATCCATACATATCTAGTATATGCATCAACAAATGAAACATAGTATTTATACCCATAATCAGTGTTGATGGGTGCTGGCCCCCATAAGTCTATAGCAATTAGTTCTAGGGGTTTACTATATTCTGTTTGTGAGCCTGGAAATGCAAGTTTGTGGCCTTTTCCCAGTTGACAGTGTGTACAAACATATGGTAAAGGAATTTTTTCAAAAGAAATTGCATTATTGTTCAACACATGTTTAACAATGTTTACATTTGGATGACCTAGTTTATAATGCCATATATCAAAGATCTTATAGTTATCTTTACATTTGATTTCAGAAACATTACAGCATTTACCCTTAAATCCAGGGTTTCTTGACTTAGCTACATCAAATTTGTACAGTCCTCTAAATTCTCTACCCTGCAATAGAATTTCTCTTGTTAGAATATCTTTAACTAGACAATACTGTGGATAAAATTCAAAAACACATTATTATCTTTTGCAAACTGAGATACGCTTAGTAAATTTTTTTTTATCAAGGAGACTCTTAAAAGATTATTGAGATAAAGTTATTTCTTGCCAACAAGACTTGCATTTCCTGTGTGTGTAATTTTAATGGATTTACCATCCCCCATATGCATAGTATGTGTACCTTTGTACTCTTTGCTTTCCAAGTTTAGCTTGCTCAGATCATTAGTCACATGATTTGTAGCCCCTGAATCTGGGTACCAGCATTCATCATGTATGTCTTCTAGTTTTGTTGTGTCACAGTCTGTATTTTCTGATTGACTTCTCTGATTTGATTGAGTGTTGACCATGTTAGAATTTGGTTGATAGTTCTTTGCATTACTTTGCTGTTGTGGAACATAATTGCTATCATATCTGAAATAGCATCTGCTTGCTATATGTCCATATTTCTCGCATATCTGACATCGAATTCTGCTGCTGTTGTTGTTCTGTCTACCACCTCTGCCTCTTGCTCTGTTTGCCTGACTATCTCTTTGACTGTTAAATTGATTTCTGTTGTTACTGTTCTTTCCCTGATTTCTGTTTCTACTATTACTGATGAAATTGGCTGTGAAATCTGAACTAGCGGTTTTCTTTTGCTCTATTCTACCTTCATGAGCAAGAAGGGTAGCATGAACATACTGAATTGTGGGAGTTGTTTCTTTAGAAGAAATTACTGCAACAACAGCTTCATACTCCTCATCTAGGCCATTTAGAATTGACAATATTTGTTCATAGTCAGAGATTTTGTGTCCTGCCGAGGCCAGTTGATCACATAACATCTTGATTTTGGACAAATAATCTCTCATTGGTAGAGTGTCTTTCTTTAAGTTTTGCAACTGTCTTTTATAGAACGTGACTTTTGCAGCGGATTGGGTATTGAACACTTGCTCAATAGTAGACCAGATTTCATTTGCGGACTTGCATCCAATTAATTGTGGTAGAAGATTAGAACTAATCGTAGAAAGTAACCAAGAACTTACTAGGCTATCTTGTCTTTGATGTGATATGAAATCTTGATTGCTTATTAGTTTCCCATCTTTATCTGTTACAAATTTGGGTGGTGTGATCAATGTTCCATGAACATAGTCCTCCAGACCATACCCTTTAACTGCTCTTTCAATCTGAAATTTCCAAAGTAAAAAGTTTGATTCATCCGGTTGTACATTGATGATTTGACTTTGTGGTTTAACCAATGACTTAATCAGATCTTGTGTTGCAGATCTTTGAGAAGTTGAATCTGAGTTTCTTGCTATGGATGACTCCTCATCAGCCATTGAATAAAAACTGTGAAAGACAGATGTCTTCTTGAATCTGCAGTGTGATGGTCAGCAGTGCAAGATGATCTTGAAATCAAGAAGACTGTAGGAATTAAAGATATGGAAATACTGATGCAGCCTGAAGTTAACTGGATGATGAAGAGACTCTGACAGTTGCTTCTGGCGTGGCACAGATCAGAATCAGGTCAGATGAACTGATAAATTCTTGATATCAACACAGGTATGACCGAATTTTTTTTAGTATCAGATGATGAGAATCTTGATTCTCTGATGATCTTGGGTACGCAGCCTGATCTCTATGATGATATCAACTCTGAGAGATCAATGGCAAGGCGCTTACCTTCTTACTGCTGTTAAGCGATTTGAATCAGATGCTCTGATACCAAAATAGAGTTTGGATGAATTGAAAGTATTTTACTTTATTGAATTGATATCAGAAAAATGATGATACAAAAGACTAATTACAAGTGTTGTATTACATTCTGTTTTTATAAAAGAAATACTGGGCCTAATACATAAGAGGGCTTGTAAATGCTTCTGCTGTATATTATGATAACAGGTGAGATAACTTGGGCCGGGTCAGTTAGTATTTGCTCTCCTTAACATAAGTGACCGAATGCAGAGGATCCTTTCATTTCTTAGTATAATACCCTTGTGGTAGCTAGGTATATGTGGTGTCATAAGTTTGTATAACACTTAGCTTAGTTGACTCTTATTATGGATTTAAATCCTTCTGGAATCTCAAAGAGTCTCTCTGTTGCTTGTTGCATTAGAAGATTCGTATAGCTAAGGATAGAATCTGTTTTATATGTCGTTCATGCTCTGATTTGGCATTTGACATGTATCAGATGTTTTATTTATTTACATTCTTGCTACATTTAGTTACATATAGTGATCTCTTCTGATCTAATTAATTATAACCAAAGGTTATGGATAATTTCTTCTAAATTCTATCAGCTAACTTGAGCTGCTTGTTTTGTCATTTCTTCTAAATTCTAACAAATATAGCTACTTTGTTTGCTATACTCTATCAAGGACAACATCACACTGTAAAATCGTTGTCAATCAGCTAACTAACACGCTATTTATCATGATGTTCAGGAGGTAGCCTATATTGATGGTCTGAAGGGACTGTGACCTACTCTAGTGCTATGCTGCTCATCGGACATGAACCTTCTCCAAAACCAGTGTCTCTTCCAAACAAACTCATTCATCTCGTCTATGGGCACGCTTTTCGTCTCAGGCAGGAAAAACAAGACGAACAAAGACATAACGACTATCCACACCGCGAAGAAGAAGAATATTCCAGCTCTCAAGCGACACATCATTGTAAGGAAAACTTGAGCTATGAGGAACGTTGTGAGCATGTTGGACCCTACAGCGCATGCGAACCCTGCTGTTCTGGTCTCTACTGGGAATGTCTCGCTAGGTATCAGCCAACCAAGTGGGCCCCACGACCATGCGAATCCTGAGATGAACAGGCATACGAAAACTACTACTTTTGTTGCACTTTTTGTGCTCAGGTCGCTTGCTGGAGTTGGTTCTGTGCTCAGGATCACTCCGATTGCAACCTGCAATTTTTGAACTAATGATATTTAATTTCTCACGTTATTTTGTCATAATACTTGTCACTTGAACTAATGGTCCTTGACAATATAATATGTTTTTAAATGTGTTTGAAGTTACAGTAGTTTGAGAACAATATAAATTCCAATGCAAAATGCACTCACTTGAGAAATCAACATCTGAACACAAGCCTCAAGCAGCAGCATCCTCCTACCAGCCACATCCACCAGCACAACCGCAACCATTGTGCAAAACACATTCACTGACCCTGTCATCACCGCTGACAACAGTGACGCATTGCTCTCGAACCCCAGCATCTGAAATACCACCGGTGCATAAAATATCACCGCGTTGATCCCCGTGAGCTGCTGAAACACCTGCAATGCCACCGCGATCACCAGCGGCGGCCTGCTCGACTTCCTCAGTAGAGTCCTGAATGGATGTCTCACTTCCTTAGCCACCATGCACGCATGCATAATCTCCTCAAACTCGTCGTTCACATTCAATATCCCCCTTATCTTCCTCAAGCATTCCAGCCCTTCCATCGACCGTTCCCTCTCCACTAGACTGGTTGGGGTCTCCACTATCACTAGGGATCCTAAACCTAACAGACAGGCCGGCACAATCGCCAGCCCTAGAGATATCCTCCATCCGTCCGGATGCACCTATTAAAAAAACCTCAACATATGAAATCACACGTGCAAAAGTTTAATGTGTTTTGCTATTTCATAAATAACCTCTACGAGGTTCCGGACATTTTGTGTTTGAATTTTTGAAACGTCAAAATAACTCCAATAAATGATGAATTTCATTCAAAAAAAAAGATCAAATAAAGAAATAAAAGTGACTAATTGAAAAATAAAGTCTACTCTAAAAAATGCACTCATCTGAGTGATTTTTTTTTTTTTTAAATTAGTTTGTTGAAAGGTCAAAACCGAATATATCAAATACCAGGTTATGGTCAAAATTATACCAGAATATTCTACAAACTCTGTTCTATAGAAAATTTCAAATTTAAGATTTGTGACAATTTACCATATCACATGCTAAATCTGTCCAATATGATTTACACGGTTTATTCTTTGTTTACTTCTTCTAATCCATTCGATGAAATCAACATGATCGTGTATGAAGATGTAGAGTTTCAGTATCGATTGATTCTAAAGTGCACCAGCTCAAGCGACAAATGATATGACTCTTCAGTTTGAGAACAGTACCTTTGTAGTGTAGTAGTTCACGACATTGGAAACCAATATCCCAACTGTAATGTTGAGTTGAAACAGTATGTTCAGGGCTCCACGTACCCTGACCGGTGCGATCTCAGAGAGGAAGAGGGGAACGGCTTGGTTGGCGAACCCAATGCCCAGTCCTATGATGAGTCTACCTGCGATCAGAGTGCCGAGGTTGGTGGCGACCACATTCAGGAGCACGCCGAGTATGAAGTAGAGGGAAGCGGCCTGCATCGTGAGTTTTCGACCATACTTTGAGCATATTCTGGAAGCTACTATGCTCGCGACTAGAGCTGCCATGTACAGGGAGGAGGTGAAGAGCTGCAGCCCTGGGTCGTCGTATTTACAGTAGTTGTCTTTTGTTGTATGCCTCTTTATGTTCGGGAAGAAGCTCTTTATGAAGTCGTCCATTGCTGTCACTCCACCTACATACATTATTTATCTCTCAATAGCCCTTTCCTTAAAATATAGCGTAATTCTATTGTGAAATGACCTGAAATGCCAATGTCGTAACCGAACATAAGGCCACCAGTGGCGGCGATTACGCCGCTGAGCACGACATGGATTGTTATCTTGCCTTCGAATACTTTCCTGTTCCCTGCGACCATCAAAGGGGCCATTTTCTTTTCTTTTTTCTTGTTTATTCTTGATGGAAGTCATGGGTGAAAGAAAAGTTAAAAAAATAATAAAAGTTAACGGAGAAGTAGAAGTTGTTTACTATGTATGGCATATTAGGAGTGATGAAGTGTGATAATGTTGGAAAGTTGCTAATAATGGTTCTTTTGCTGTGTGGTGCAGATGAAACTCAGAAAACTAGGTGCAACATTCCACAACTCGATTGAATCAGATATGAGAAATGCAACATTGAAAGATTGTTAAAAATAAAACCTCTTTCATGTTTTCATCAACCATTGCAGTGAATACATTCACCATTTGTTTTGCCATGTTAGTTTATTCCACAATCAAAATAGGATATGGAGAAGACCTTCCAACAAGGAATAAAATCTCTTTATTTTTCTATTTGGGGATTTTAGGCTGAACGAAAAAGTTCACGAAAAATTTAGTTTTAAGAACAAAAAGTTTACTTTTTAGGCTTAAAAGACACTTTCTAGTGTAAATAACAGAATGATAGTTGTAACTATCATTTTTTATTTACACTAAACAGTGTCCTTCACGTTAAAAAATAAACTTGTTGTCACTAAGACTAAATTCTTTTGCAACTTCTTCTTCATTTCTATTTTCCTGCAAAAAATATATATTAATTAGCTGTCACACTAATGCAATAATATTAGTATTTTACTTGAATCTTTAAATTTTATTTATGACCTTTTGGGTTGCAGTTCGAATCGATACTGCAGACTCCGTTGGCAATTGCCTGATTAATTGTGTATGCAATATATTTCGTTCAGCAGCAAGTATTTTAAACGTTCGAATTTGAGATAATTGGTTATGGTTTACGTTTTGAAATGAACAAGACTAAGAGGATCTCTTGCAAATCAATAAAGTTTGAAGAGTTTGAATTTGTTTAAAGAGGTGACAGCAAAAATCCAAGTACAGCAGTACGCGAATCGAAATATAGCGTTGCAAAGGGTTAAGCAATCTTGCTGCAAATGCAGCGGTTTTCTATGCGCCGTCCCCAACTGTTCAGGAAACAGTAAAGTGAACATTAACAAATAAATACGGGGAGTTTTCCAAACAATTTTTAAGGGTTTTTTGGATGTAGTACAGCCCACTAATAACTTAATCTAAAGGACAAAATATTCTATTTTATTTCCGGTCCACTTTTGCGCGCTTCTTCTTCTTTCTTTCAATCAACTTTTCTGTCGCGATTCAATTTCTCTCTCAATCAAAATATCGATCAGCCTCGTCCGGTCATTTCAATTTCGTTCTTCTGAAAATTGTTTTCATTGATCAAATTTTTCTCATGCGCGTTTATCGATCACGTTTTTTCATATTTCTATTGTGATCTTGTTTTTCTTCAAATTGTATTAACTAGGTATGCTTATATTATTCTATTTTTTGTTTTTTTATTACAGTTAAAAAAATTTGATTGTGATTTCTATTTGTGTTCGTTTTTACAAATTACGTACAGTGTTGTTTTTCTGATTGCTTGTTCGTTCTTCTATGACAACTTTTAAAATCAGCAGCAGGTTTTTATTTATTTATTGCTTTCTTTATGTAGTGTTGTATTCTAGTATGCTTTAAATTTAATTCATCTTGCATAATCTTGCATTAATGTTAGGATGATTGGAAAAGTATGATTGCTTGGGTTGTATATAAAGTTGTGATAGAGTGGAAAGTATCATAGTTTAGATTCAGTTTCGGTGTATCTTTTTTATTTTTTTTCTTAGTATCATTTTTTATTATTATCAGTAACTAGGTATCAGTTTTGTAGACGATGGGTATCATTTTTGTGAAATGGAAAAACTAAGGCCCCGTTTGGCTTTTCGTTTTTAGTTTTATGTTTTCGTCTTATATGTACTGTTAAAAAACAAACAATTTTGAAAAATGAAATTAACATGTAAAATAGAAAACAAGTTTATTTGTTTTTCATGTTTCGAGAGATAACAAAAGCACGGAGAACAATCCAACTCCTTCGTTATCCGTTGATCGTCGCAATGGTTAAGAATTATAAATCTTTTTCTCTTATTTCTTGTTATTTCTTAGTGCAGGTTGAAAACACAAAACTCAAAATACAAAATGAAACCAAACGGGTCCTAATGTTCTAAACTGAATATATTTTTACTAATATTTTTATTTTTATTTTTATTTTTGGCAGCGGTGATAACAGTCTTCTTTGTCTGTTTGTGTTAAATAATAACACTTTTAGCACTCGATTGTCTATCGATTGCTCTTTGTATGATTTGAGGAATGAGATATATCGATGTTGGTCTCAATTAACTCCATCTTCCATTCAGATTTCCTATGTACTTGAGCACAAAGTTATTATGGTTGATACTGATTCTGATATTCAGAGTATAATTTGTTTTCAGTTATACAAGAAAAATTATTTCTTCGGTTTTACTATTAAGGTTAAGGGTTCTAAATTGGAATATGTTGATGGTGCTTTTATTTCAAGTTCATCTAATGTTCGTGCTTCTTCATCGTCTACTGTATCTGTCTGTTCAAATGTTGTTGTTAATGGTAAAAGTTATTTAAAAGATATATTGATGAGAGGGTCAACATTATGCATTTTCGAATTTACTGGTTTTGTTTTGGAGGAGCTGAACATTTTAGAGAAATTTTGATGGCATATCAAATTCAAAAGGGATATGTATTAATATTTTTAAAGAATTGTGCTACAAGAGTTACTGTAATTTGCTCTTCCTATGAGGATGGTTGTCTTTTTGAAGTCTATGCTTCTTGTGATTCTGGAGAATTGAAAGAAGTTTTTTAATGAGAAATATGGTTGATGATTATTCTTGTGGGGTTGGTGTTAGAAATGTGAATAATCCACATATATCTAGTTCGTTTGTTAAATCATTGATTATTGACGAGATCAGCGATCTTCCTAGTAAAAAGCCTAAAGATATTATAGTTGATTATAGAAGAGAATACAATGTTCAGTTGTCTTACGGTTATAGGAAACAACCTGCATTAACGGAGTTGCATGGTAATGATATTTTGTCTTATAATGATTTGAGTTGGTATTAGAAAGCGGTGTAGAAGTCTAATCCAAATAGTTTTGTTGACATGGATGTTGATCATTGTAGTAATGAACTTGAGATGGTGGTTATTGATTTTGGTGCTTGTTTACTTAGATTCAAGCATTGTCGTCCTATGATATTCTTGGATGCTACTCGTTTGAAGGGTCGTCCTGGTGTTTTGATGGGTGCTACTGCAAAAAATGGTGATCAAGGTGTGTTTTTGTTTTCAGTTTTGATTTATTTGTATTGACATCATAACAGTTGGCACTAGCATTAATATGTATAATTTGTATTATGTCGGTATCGGTTTTAAGATATGTAGTTTATATTTAGCAAATTTCTAGTATCAGAATTTACATTGCATTGAATTGTAAGTTTGTATTTGGTATCATAATTTCATAATGGTTAGCAGGCAATTAGTATCAGTTTGTGTATAATGTTAGTATCAGGTTCATGTATGTTAATATATGATATCATATATAGTTGTGTAGTATTGGAATTTCATTTGTATTATAATATATGTTAATCTACATTATTTTGTTGGGTTAAAATATAGATTAATGTGTATAATTTCCCGGTTATCAATATTTTTATAATGATCATATCAGGTTTTCGACATCAGTTTTTTTAATGTTAGTATCAGTTTCATGAATAGTTTCAGATTTTTGGTCAAAATTAGATTTAGTTTTTTGTACTAATTATTTTTGCACTTGCAGGTTCCTTTCCTTTAGCTATGAGTGTAGTTTCAGCAGAAATTGTGGATGATTGGACATGGTTTTTCAATCATTTAAAACAAACGCTTCAAGAAGATCGTAATTTGGTTTTTATGTCAGATCCACAACAAGGTTTGATTTTAGGTGTTCGTGAAGTTTTTGCTTCATCTTATCACAGTTATTGCTATTTGCATATGGAACAAAATCTTCTTTCAGCGGTAAAAGGCAAAATGCAAATATGTCTATTGTTGATTTATTCAAAATGTGTTTTAGAGCTTCTAATCTATATGAATTTGAAGGAGCACATTCTAAGTTCTGTCAAATTGGTGTAAATTGGTGGTGTTGTTGGTGTGAATTTTTCAAAAGATAAGCCTTTTGATGAATGGGTGGATTTATTTTTTTCAGAAAAACGTTATGGTGAATATAGTTCGAATGTTGCAGAAAGTTTTAATAATTGGATTTTAGATGAACGAGCATTGCCTATTACTTTGTGTTTAGATGGTATTCGTGTCAAGATTATGGAACAAATGGCTAGAAGGAGAGAAATGTGTCATTTGTGGAAAACAACTCTATGCCCTTCTATGGAGTTGAGTTTAGGTGAATTGATTAAAGAAGGACTTGGATAGGATGTGTATAAATCTTTTGATTTTTCTTTTGAAGTGAAATCTCCAAACTCTCGTTGTGTTGATTTGAAGGAACGGGTTTGTAGTTGCAACCAATGGAAAATTAAACGATTTCCTTGTGCTCATGCTATAAAGTGTATGAACAAATCTAAGTTGTCTGTATATAATTTTATGGAGTGTTATTTCACTATTGATGCTTATCAATGTTTTTATGCCAATGCTATAAATCCTATTCCAAATTATGATAGGCCTATTGTTGATGGTAGCATTCAAGATGTTATCAAGCCACCAAAGGAGAAACGTGGCGCTGGTAGACCATCAATCAAGCGCATAGGAGGATTTTTCATATTTTCAGAACAAGCAAAATAGATGTGGCGAGTGCAAGCGGTTTGGTCATATTAAACGTAATTATCAAGCTTCGAAGAGGATATGATTTGATTTTACATTTTGAATTTGTTCAGAGTAATAAGTGAATGTGTGACTTGTTTTGGTGGTTTACAGTAATTGAACCTTGTTATTAATTTGTATTCAGTATAGCATATTATCAAATTGATTTTAATTTCACCTATTTAGTATAAATGATAGTATCGGTTTTAGTATTAGTTATATGTTTTTACAGTATCAGTTCTGATGTTTATTTATTTATTTATTTCAAACATTTATTTTGATATTTGTTGCATACCATTGGTATCAGCTGTTTAGTATTATTTTACGCATTCCGTAGGTATAAAATATGGTATCATTTTATCATTATGTGATATCAGTTTTGTTCAATTTTGTATAGTTTACTTATTTATAACAAAACTGATAGCATATTATATGGATCTGATAATCATTGTGTAATTGATTGAAGAAGATGATTGAATTGATACATGCTTTCTATTGATTGGAGAAAATGTTTGTTTGATTGGATATACAGGACTTTAATATCAGTTTTGGTTAGTTTTTAGTATCAGTTTCGTGTACTATAATTCGTGTTGACACTGACACTAGTACTAATAAATAATTAAAATGATATCTTGTGTTATCAAAAACTGACACTGACACCAATTGTGTTTCATAAAATATGTTGAGTGTCGGTTTTGTTAAAATTGATAATATCAGTTATTGGAACTGATACCCAGTTACTGTTTTGTATTGACATATGATATGAAATCTTATAATATTATTATATAACCGGTAGTTGCATCAAAAAAGTAATGTAGGATCAATAGTTGCATGATAGAGCATTCAATATATAATCTTTTTATAATATAAACAACAGGTAAAGAAAAGAACATCAATTACAACAAATCATTCTAGCAGATCATCATTGTTTTCACAAGTAAGATCAGCATTGTTTTAAGAACAGAATATCATTATTTCACAAGTACCAAATTGCAATAGAGCATCATTACTTCATAGGTATCAAATTTAATTCTGAAACAATACAATGATTTACTTTAACACACAAAATTCTCAATTTCTGCATCTTCTTCTTTGCTTGACTGGTTATCAGTTACATTCCAACAGTGCTTGCTATCTATCTATGCGTCTATTGATAGTTTTGCTTGTACTAATATCAAGCATTGATCATATCAGCATTTCACATTAGTTATCAGTTACATTCCAACAGTGCTTGTACTAATATCAAGCATTGATTGTATCAACATTAAAATACAAATTAAATTCAACTAAATATAAGAAAATAGCTAAAATGTACATCATTTCATGTGAAAATAGTAGCACTTTTTGCAAACTTTTGATTTGTTCATTTATCTTTCTTCTTCCAAACTTGACATGAATTTGGCTAAGCTCCAACAGTGCTCTTTGCCAGTCAATATCTCATGTGCAATTCTTGCTCTAGATTTCAACATTTGTTCAGTGGCTATTTTGAGTGGCATTTGATTTTAATTCATTGATATGATGAATATCATCACATATATACCACGGTCAAGCCTGTTTAAAAGAATATTTGCAGTATCAGTTTTGTGTATCTACGTATTCGTTTTTGTCTATAATTTGCAGTATTAGTTAGCAGTCACTAAGTATCATTTTTAGTATCTAGGTATTAATTTTTTTGTAATTTTTAGTTTCTAGGTATCAGTTTAGCAGTCAGTGGCTTGAGTATCATTTTTTGTCTGTAATTTGCAGTAGCTAGGTATTATTTTAAAGAAAATTTACAGTGTTAGTTTAACTGTTAGTAGGTATCATTTTGAACAACATAAACAATTACGTGTCTGATCCTTGTTGTGCACATGGTATCTGATGCATTTCATTTGCCTTCACCTCCTTATCCTGTATGTTTTTCTTTTTCCGAAGTTCTTTCAGCATTTCTTAAATTTTATTTCTCTACTGAAGACAAAACAATACAAAGTTAGCTAATGTTCAATTTGTTTAATTAAAATATTTTGTTTAATAACAAAAATATATCATACCAATATCATTGCCTGCTTTAGACTGGGGTCGTTTCTTTCACTAGAATTCCTTCTAGGACGTCTAGAATCTAGATAACTCCATTGCATTGTTGGGTACGTCAAAGTTACTAGTGTCCAATGGTATTCACAATGCAATGGGAAATATATAGCATCTGTGTATTCATCATCAACAATTTGTTCAAGGAAAGATAGCACTAAAGATTTTATAATTCCATGTACATTGAAAACTATAAATTGCTGTTAAATAATAAAATAAGTTAGAATTCAATATATATGTAGCATTTATTATATTATTGCATATTAAAGTTTTATTTACCGTCATTATTATTGCGATTGCATAGTTGTGCTCGTTCAGCCCACATTTAGATAAATACCAGTCAATTATCTATATTAACAACAAAAAATGTAAGTTTTTGTTATTGGTGAAGCATTCAATAATAATTAGTATCTTTTGCTTAAATAGTCGTAATATATATTGCAAATTACAAGAATAATTAAGTATGAAATATGATAAAACAGCTTCTGGGTATTATTTTTGCACTGACTTAGTATCACTTTTGCACATGTTATTAAATCAATTGCTACTAGAAAACGAAAGTATGAGTTTATATCAAGTGCTACTAGAAATTAGTTTTGCACTATTTTGGTATTTATTTTGCCATACATGACTGTTAATACGTAATTCAACTAATGCACCACTTTTTAACAAATAGTAAGTAGGTATCGTTTTTGGTTATAAATAGGTATCAGTTTTTGTATAACTAGCATTGGAAATAGCTATTAGACATTATTTTTTGTAATTATTTTTATCGCTAGCAGTATTATTAAGCAAAAAAAAAGTGCATGCCGATCCATGTGTGACATTTTCTTCAAGAAGTTGTTGTAGTACATTTTTTGTTATTGTACATCCTCCTCTAAATGTGTCTTTATCTGTCCATGTTACATCTATATTTTAAGAAAATAAGGCACATATCAATTACACAATGTTATTTTAACCAACAAAATTAGTATATATGTTTGTAAACTTACTCTTTTCATGATGCCATAGCAAATAAAATTTTGATTGTATTTGTTGTTCTATATTCAAGTATGCCAAGGTTTTGCTGCAGTGTTCTAATCCTAAATTTGAAAGTATTGGCCTTATTACTTGAATTGGCATTGGGATTGACTCTTTTGCACTTTTTTTTCATCATTTTCATTTTCTTCCGGTTTTTCATCATTTTTATTTTCTTCAGGTTTTTGTTTTTTCGCTGTTTTTTTCATTCTCTGACCATATTCAAAGCTGGGGCTTTTTTTTCCTTTCTCTTGTTGTAACGACCCTGGATTTTGGCCCCGTTTATTCTAATAAATGTTTAATCTAAGTTAAATAAAATGTAAACTGATCATATTAAAATGAATATAATTTTGGAAATATTGCCATTTGTTTATAATATATATTGGTATTTTGAAAGAAAATATAATTTGAAAGTTTGGAATAAATATCTTAATAATATTTTCAATAAAAATCTATCTTATATAATTTAATTAAAATACTTTACTTTGTTTATATTTAGAATAAAATAATACATATAGATAATAATGTTTGAAAATTCTAAAATAAAAGATTCTTAACAATATTAAATTTACCTTATATAATTAAATTAAAAGGTTTTACATTGCTAACATTGATAAACATATACATATGAATAATAATGTTTGAAATTTAAAATAAATCTCCTTATAATATTTATCTTACATTATTAAATTAAAATACTTTCTTTTGGTTAACATTTGATAGAAGTATCTATAGATGATAATGTTTAAATCTAATCCTAATAATATAAGATATAAAATATAAATAGATGATAATGTTCAAAATAATATAAATATTATTATAAGTCAAACACATGTATATGATCTAATAATTGGTAGCTAAAATAAGGATATAAATAAATGTACAAAGCAAATATAAGTCTCCATGTTGAACATGACTCAAATATTGTTTGTCATAGTTAAATACAAATATAAATACAAGCTAGAAATAACAATACATAAAGTATCTCTTTCTACAGGACCCTAGCCTTTCTGAAATGAATATGTGTATACAAGTATCTTCATGGAAGACCAAAGTCAAACTGAAAAAAAAAGAAAAAGTATCTTCCAAATAAAAAGATAAAATAAAAAATAATAAGACAAATATATATGTAAACATATCTTCATATGCAAGACCAAGTGTTGCCTGCAAAGCATAGAATAAACCTGACAAGTATGTATGTAATTATTCAAGCTAGGAAATGCAAACTAGAAGATAATAAAACAAGTAACATAATAACAAAACAAAATATCTTCATAAGCAAAGCTTCTCACACAAGCCATGTTGACAGCCATAAGTACAAACCTGCATACAAAGATTCATCTACAGCAAGACATAATTATACTTTGTAAGCCTATGAAGTAACCAAACATGTACTTATTTCTTCACGGCCAACTTTTGTTGTCAATTCAATATTATACAAATCTGTTTACAAAGGTAGGCGCTGACCAGATATTGCCTACCCTATTCAACTGTTATTTTCTATATATTTGTATGCATCTTTATTTAGTTGGTTCAGTCAAAATAATTAGCAAACCTGAGACAACCACAGAAAAGAAAGAAAAAGGGCAAGTTCAAAATTTTTAGTTCAACAGCAAAAACAGGTTCAAAGTCTGCAGTTTCAAACTTTAGTTTCAAGCAGCTAGGCTTCAAAAACATTCATGCTTACCGATTCACAAGAATATTTTGGCGAGTAAACTTAATTTTTAAGAGTTTTAAAGTTAATTATACAGTTCAATCTTCTTTTATAAACTGTTTGTTTATATTTCAGTTGCATATGTTTGAGTTGCTCTGTGATTTAGAACTTAGTACAGGCTTTATATTTTGATCAAACTCAGGTTATTCTTACTTAATTCATTTCTAAGCTTTGATTCTAAATAGAACAAGACGCTAAACTTAAACTAAGATTTTTTTTAAAAAGGGATTACAATCGTTTCCATCAAGCACTTCACCGTAATATTGATGAACATGCAATCAAAGTGATAACTTGTAATATTCAATTGTTACAAAATACTGATTCAAGATTGCATATTGAATCTATACAGAAAATCATGATTTTTAAGGCAAAAAGATGGATTTTTAATTAAGAAATTTAAGAGCAGTTTTCAGGTGAATGAAATTTGCATTTTTCTCAATTCCTGAAGATAGAATCAATAATAATCAGTGGAATTTGACGTGAAGCAAGTTTGCAATCCCGAAATGTTGGGAAAAATGTTGAATAAATTTTCTAATTCATGAATTAATCGAGCAAACGCATAGTAGGGCTTGTGTACAGTTTTCTTTCGTGTTTGTAACTCAGTGGGTTTTGACCACTTCAAGTGATCGAGCTGCTCAGGGGTTAGGGAAAGGGTGGCTGGTCGAGTTGTTGTTGTGTGGGCAAGGTATCGGCGATTCTGGCAACTTGGTTGATGATCGTGAGACATATGCCGTAGGCCGTGTTCTGTAATTTTTCTACGGCATTGCTAAATTTCGATGCGAGATCCATTATGGCGATTCGAGCTTGTCTTTCGGTTATTCGAATGATTTGGGACTTGCCTGTGACGATGGTGGCTGCCGGAGTTGGATCGTGCTGCCGTGCACGTGCACGGCAGCGGTGTTGGTGTCAGTACCGTGAGGGGAGGTCTGACTCGAGTCGCGCACGAGTGAGAATGGGGGAAGCTCGGGTTCGCGTTCGAGTGAAATGATCCTGATGCTAATTTAATTTACCTTAAACTTAAACTTATTGCTGAAAGAAGAATAATGAAGAAGAAGATGTTCAGGGAAAACTCGGGAAGTTTGCGTGGGGGAAACTCGAAGTAATTCTCGAGTACAATGCAGGGGAGGTCTCGGGTTTGCCTGGGGCGACTTGAGTTTGGTAATACTACAGTTTTGCAGTGAAGTTGAGGTTGGGTAGAATTGTTTTTGTCAAATTGTCTACACATTTTATGCTTAAAAGGGTTTAAAGGCCAAGCTAAGAATTTGTTCAAGTTTTAAGTATTTTAGTCAAAAACTTAATGATGATCTTAAACACTTAAATTATTTTAATCAATTTAGGATAAGTGTAAATTTAATTAACTCTTCGGTTTGTAGTTAATAAATGAATGATTTAAAATTTAAAGAGGACATTTAAGAGTTAACTACATTGAGTAATTAAAATTAAATGAATTATTAATAGATGGTAATTAAGAATAACTACTTTATAATTGTAATCAAGTATGGATAAAAAGGTGATTAAGTGATAAATAAATTATATTTAACTACCTAAATTAATTAATGAAGGGTTAACAGTTAACTAATCAAATAATTTAATTATGAATTAATAGTTAATTAATTAAGTAATTTAATTAAGAACTAAGAATTTATAATTAATTAATTAAGTAATTAGTAGTTAAAAAATTAAGTAATTAAGTTTCATTAATTAATAATTAAGTTTATTAATTGATGAACAAGGAATAGTAATTAAAGTTAAACAACTTGATTTTAAGGTAATTAATTAAATAGATGAATAAATAATTAATTAAATAACTAAGACTTAATCATTGATTAAGCAATGATTAATTACCTCAAATAATTTGAAAGGAAATAACAAATTAATCGTTAATTAAACAGGGTTAAGCGATTAATTCTCGAGTAATTGATTTTAAATCGAATTAATTGCAATGAGAATTTAAATGATTGCTTATGGATTGTTGTGTATGTAGAATGTCTGGTTTGTGATGTTTAAATTGATGATATTCTGTGATGCTCTCTGATATGCTGTGATATATCTATGATGACTGTATATGTTTATCTGTGATAAATGTTGTTTGAATTATAACTTGAATTAAACTGTTTAAGTTAATTAGACAACTTGGCCTTTAAAATGGCGTTTGGATTTCGATGAGACTGGGATCGGAAGAATCAAATTTGATTCTCCGAAAACCACATCGATCCAATTTAAACGTTAGGTCGTGAATCCTGAAATGAAGATCGAGATGGTGTTTTCAGAATGTAAGGGATTTCGTCGTTAACTCTGAGGGTGATTCCAAAACAAGTGTAACGAGATAATGCCTTCAGTTTCGTTCGAACCCGGAACGAACTTGTATGGATTGAATGCTTTCAGCACATCGTCAGGCAGACGATGAGCATTCTAAGTGATATGTTCTTTAAAGGTAATCGCAGCCTCAAGCCTCATCAACCGGGAATGGCTAAAACAGGGGACATGCAGCAAGGTTAGGTGGGTCATGCCCAAGCGGGACAAGATATTTCCCCTGTCTAGATGTCCCCTTTTATTTCGGTCGTGTGGGCGGTTGCTAGCTACAACCGCGAGGTTTATCTTGTTCGGGACTGTTCAGTAAGAAATGGTTCTGGCCTTGTGTTGTAGGGGGTCGGGAGTGATCCTCGGTACGGTGATCTAGGCCTCGTACTGTGACGGGCGGTACCCCAGTAGCCCTGCCATTGTTGGAAATCCATTTTCCCTATGAGACCCTACGGTTTTGATTTGTATTACCCACTTTTGTGGCTAGTAGCTGGAATTTAATAGATGTAACAATTTTGGATATTTTCTGTAGGATCTAGATTAACCCTAGAGGGGGGGGTGAATAGGGTTATAACAAATTTCTGCGAATTAAACACAGAAGCAAGCTGCAGAAATAAATATGCTGAAAAATAAATCACACACAGAATTTACCCAGCTTCGGCAACCCCTGCCTACTGCTGCATTCCCAGATTTCTATTAGAATTAAACAGTTTCTCGCTTACAAACACTTTAACAGACTTGCAAATCCTGCTACCGCCTATTGAGTTTTGCAAACTTGCAAACCCTGCTAACTGGACTAACTCTAACTAGACAATCTGTCAACACCTAAACCCTAGGTGATAAATTATCATGTTTTGTTTTGAAAAGAACATACGAATAAACCAAATTATAAAAGCAAGCACTAAATTTAAAACTATTTAAATTATCTTGCTTTTATAAAAAAAACTTAACCCAATACAAACATATGATATGCGGTCACTTCCCTTTATTTTACCCGGTCCATTTTCTTTTGTTTGTGAGAAAAAAAATGGCCGATCCTTTTCTTTTTCAATTTAGGGCTTCGGTTCTTCTGTGAGATTTGGGGCTTTGTTCTGATGATTGATTCTTTGACTTGTGTTGATCTTTCTCACGCTCGTTCTCTGATGATTTGATGCTTGTTGCTAGCTCGTTCTCTGACAATCGAGTTTACTGTTGCGGTATGTAATCTTTTTTTTTGTTTGTGGTTTTGTGATTTTCGAACTCGATTGTTCTATTGTCTATGATGATTTCTTGGGTGTATTTATAGGGTTGAAACCCTAATTAACACTGTCAGATTTGATTTCTTCATGTCGTTGATTATTTTCCTGAATTTGTTCTGGATTTGGAGTATTCCTTTCTTGATTCAAATTCGAATAATTGTTGTCCATATTTGAATTCGAATTAATTGATTCGAAGATATCTTGCTGTATTTGTTGTCTCGGTCCTCATTTGAATTAATGCTGTCCATATATGAATTCGAGAAATTTGCTGCAAAAATTTCTTTCCAAATTAGAAATCTTTGACTTAATCAAAGACTTAATAAAAAACGCAAATTTATTCTTTCGGCTTGATTTCTGCACAGCCTTGTACTTGCCACTGTCTTGAGTTCCTACTGCACATTCACCAGTTTACTATATATGTGCATATATACATTTGTATGTGCGTATGCATATATTTTTGGGTTTGTACTTTCATTGTGACTTGATTTTGCTATGGGATTGAATCAGAACTTCATTTGATCTGCATGTAGTTGTGATCTGATTCTTGATAGCTTGCTGGTGCATGTCATTTGTTTCTAGCTCGAATTCTTCTTTGAGGAACACTGTACTTGTTGTTATGATGTTTTGAACTTGATTCACTTCATGTTGCATTAGTCACTTGCATTGGTGCATTGCCTTGTACATCCATGTTCTTTACTTGGTTGTTGTCACTAGTCTGCTGCCATGTTCACGTGCACTTGAGTTTGTTCCACTGCTTTGATACAGATGCTACACTTGTTCATGTTGCCTTTGTACACTTGTTCATATGAGCTGTTGTTCCATAGTTGTAGTTGCAGTATTTATGTTCCTTGTTTGTTGCAGTTTGTCACTGTAATTGCTGTTACATTACTTCACAGTGGTGCATTTGTTCATATAGCTCTGTTGTTGCTGTGTTCCATGAGCATGCTTTACTGCATTATGAAAATGTTGCACAATTTCTGTTGTTTCCAGTTGCACTAGGTCATTTTGTATCTGCATTTGTTCTTTCTGAAGTTCAAGTTGCACTTGCTCACTGCTTGATGGTCTTGTGACTCTTGCCATGTCTTTGTGCATTTTAACCTGTAACTTGAACTTGAATCTGCAACCATCACTACATTATGAAAATGTTGCATTGTACTCTGTGTTCACTGTTGCACTTGGTGTTTGTAGCTGCTATGCAGTTGCTATGCATCACTATATATATATATACTATGTTCTGTACTGCATTGATGCAGTTTCCATATTTTGTGTATTTTGATGTTTCATGCTGCTGTGATGCAGTTTCTTTCACTGTTGTATCTTTGAGAGCTTGCACTGCTTCATGTTGAATTTGTGCAGTGTTGTACTTGTTGCCTTGTATCACTGGTTCATTCTGGTTGGTGCATTCTGATGCTGCACTTGGTCTTTGTTCTTCTCTGTTATGTTGCTTTGAATGAATTTGTGTTTTGTTGCAGTTTGTGCACACGAGTTGGCGTGGCAGTGCACACGTATACGAATGTATACGTGTGTACTGCAGCCACTTATAATTGTCTGTTCCTGATAAAAAATACTGATATGCACAGATATTGCACAATCAAAGATGATGACAATAACCCATGTATCTGAGACACAAACAAATTTTATTTTTGCAAATTTAAATTTGTTTGTTTTCAGATTACTGTTGTAGTTGCTAATTATACAGGTACACAGGAGACAGGACGAGAAGTGGAGCTGGACAATGCAGATAGATGCAGATGTGCAGACAGAGTGAAAAACTGAGTGTTGAGTGTTGTAGTGAGAAAAGTAAAATGTATGAACTGATGTATGTATATATATAGAGAGAGATGAAAACTTTGTATTGTTTAAGTGTTGTAATAAAATATTATATTGAATAAAAAATACTAGTTGAATTATATAGATTCTGTGCAATAGTATAATTATTCAATATGAATATAGTCCAAACTGCAAACACATATATATATTGATATATATATATATATATATATATATATGTTTGTTATCATCAAACAAAAAATCACATCAAACAATCTCCCCCTTTTGATGATGACAAACATATATATTGAAGATTTTGAAATGCTAATACATGTGTTTGAACACGAAATTTTTAGCTCCCCCTATTTGAATGCTCCCCCTACAACCAAGACCACTCCCTGTTTAGATGATAACAAAAAAATTACAAAAGAATAAAAGAACTAAAGAAAAATTAACCAACAACATTTAACCAAATTTGTTGAAATAGGTCAAAAAAATATTTACTTTCTCATCAAAATCTTGTTTTTCTCCCCCTTTTGTCATTATCAAAAGACTGACAAAAAAAATGGAATAGTAGGAACAAAAAATAATATATCATAACGAGATAAAAACTTCCATATTGTAGAGGATGGATCGATGATTAGTTTTAATAAGAAGAGAGATATTTTAACATTAATTTGAAATTTAAGCACAAAAAATAAGCACTTACTAACCACGCATAACCATAAGGACTTTTAAATGGGATTAGCAGTTACTTATAAGTCTAAGCATCCAGACTATTAAGTGAGACCAGAATACTTAGTTACCATACTCCATCCATGCATAACCATAAGGACTTTTAAATGAGAATGGAGTAATGATAAAAATAATTCACTCACATGCTCCATCCATGCATAACCATAAGGACTTTTAAATGAGAATGGATGCATGAGAGTTATTATTTATTTATTTATTTATTTATTTTTATTTATTTTTATTTTTTTTTAAATTTGAAATAATTCACTCTTCTTATTTTATCAAACCATTATGAACGATAGAAAGATGGTAGAAATAGAAATGATCGTGGAATAAGTTACCAAGTTAATTATATTATGTAATATCCAGTACTGAATACCATATTCGAATCAATCTTTGGAAAAATATCCAAAACTTGTTTGAATCCTAGAAATTGAAGTTGAAAGTATATATCCAAGAATATTTCAACCTAAAATGAAAAAAATGGTTAGTCAATTTCTATAATCCCCAAATCCAAACGTAATCTAGAAAATCTGTCTTCGGGGAGGGGTTTTGTGAAAATATCAGCAAGTTGAGCCTCAGTTGAAATATATTCAATGCAAATGTCTTCCTTAGCAATGTGATCTCTAAGAAAGTGGTGTCTCACATCAATGTGTTTTGTGCGTGAATGATGAACAGGATTATTTGATAAGTCTATTGCACTTTTACTGTCACATTTTAATGGAACTTGTTTATAAACTAAGCCAAAATCAGAAAGAGTTTGCATCATCCATAAAATTTGAGCACAGCAACTTCCTAAAGCAATATATTCTGCTTCAGTGGTGGATAATGCAACACAATTCTGTTTTCGACTTGACCATGAAACTAATGAATGTCCTAGCATGAAACATGTCCCACTGGTGCTTTTCCTGTCAACCAATGAACCAGCATAATCAGCATCAGAATAACCAACTAAATCAAAGTTTTCACAAGAAGGGTACCATAATCCAAATTTGTGTGTGTGTGAAAGATATCTCAAAATTCGTTTAGTGGCTTTCAAATGAGATTCTTTAGGATTAGATTGAAAACGTGCACACAAACACACAGAAAACATAATATCAGGTCTAGAAGCAGTAAGATGGAGAAGTGAACCAATTATCCCTCGATATTTTTTTTGATCAACAGCACTTCCTTTCTCGTCTTTGTCCAACTTTGTTGATGGGCTCATAGGAGTTCTCAATGGTTTGGAGTTCTCAACTCCAAATTTCTTCAACAGTTCCAACACATACTTGGATTGCGAAATGAAAATGCCATCACTGTTTTGCTTGATTTGAAATCCAAGAAAATATTTCAATTCTCCAACCAAGCTCATCTCGAATTTAGCCTGCATGACTTGTTCAAATTTCTCGCACAAGAGTTCATTAGTAGCACCATAAATGATATCATCCACATAAATCTGAACAATCAAAAAATCACTTCCTTTATGTAATAGAAACAGTGTCGTGTCAGCACTCCCCTTTTCAAAGCCATTTTCCAGAAGATATGTACAAAGGCAGTCATACCAAGCTCTAGGGGCTTGCTTAAGACCATATAATGCTTTTTCAAGTTTATACACATGATTTGGAAAATCGTGTTTTTCAAAACCGGGGGGTTGTTCAACAAAAACTTCTTCTTTCAGATCACCATTTAGAAATGCACTTTTTACATCCATTTGTTTTAGTTTGAAACCTTTATAACAAGCAAAGCTGAGCAAAATCCTAATGGCTTCTAACCTAGCAACTGGTGCAAATGTCTCATCAAAATCTATGCCTTCTATTTGGTTATATCCTTTTGCGACCAACCTAGCTTTGTTTCTAATTACATTTCCTGATTCATCAAGTTTGTTTTTGAACACCCATTTAGTTCCTACAATTGGATAGTCATTAGGCCTAGGAACTAATTTCCAAACTTTATTTCTCTCAAATTGATTAAGTTCATCTTGCATTGCTAAAACCCAACTTTCATCATTAAGAGCCATTTCAACAGAATCAGGTTCTATTTCAGAAATAAAACCACTATGACAACAAAACACACACAAATTTTTATCAAATGCAGAGCGAGTGCGTATTCCTTCCGTAGGATCTCCTATAACCAATTCAGGAGGATGATTGGATTTGAACTTCAATCTATCAGCATCAACAGTCCTACTTCCATCTTTCTCAGTAGATGTCCCTTCTTTAATGCCTTCATGATCTACCCCATCATCACCCGTTTTTTTAGTCGTCCTTTCCAGATCAGATTCATCAAATTTCACATTGACTGATTCAACAATTGTCTTTGTTCGTTTGTTGTATATCCTGTAAGCCTTGCTCCTTGTTGAATAGCCCATGAAAATTCCCTCATCGGCCTTTGATTCAAATTTTCCAAGTTGATCACCTGTGTTAAGAATGAAACAAGGACATCCAAAAACACGAAAATAAGAGATGTTAGGTTTCCTTTCATGCCACACTTCATAAGCAGTTTTGCCAAGTATTGGTCTAATCATTACTCTATTCATTACGTAGCACGAAGTATTCACCGCCTCTGCCCAAAAAGTTAGAGGTAGTTTATACTCACTCAACATGGATCTAGCCAATTCTTGTAATGTACGATTTTTCCTTTCAACCACCCCATTTTGTTGAGGTGTTCGTGGGGCAGAAAATTCATGTTTTAAACCATTTTCTTCACAAAAGTTTTCAAATTCTAAATTTTCAAATTCGCCTCCATGATCACTTCTCAAAGTTTTAATTGAAACTCCTTTTTCATTTTGAACAAGTTTAGCAAATTTTGAAAAATAATCAAAAGATTCAGACTTTTTGGCTAAGAAATAAACCCATGTAAATCTAGAATAATCGTCAACCAATACATAACAATAACGTTTTCCATTCAAGCTTGCAATTTCATTTGGTCCAAATAAGTCCATATGAATTAATTCGAGGACCCTTGATGTGCTAACAATGTTTTTAGGGCGAAATGATGATCGACTAAGCTTGCCCAAGGAACATGCTTTACACACTTTGTTATCTTTAAATTTCTGATGTGGTAGCCCTCTGACTAATTCTTTCGTTTCAAGATTTCTTAAGAGACTCATGCTAGCATGTCCAAGTCTCCTATGCCATAAAGATGCCTCTTCGTCAGTGGCTACCAAACATCTGGAAAGATTTAGATTGTCAAACGAAAGTGAGTAAACATTTCCTTTTCTTTTGCCCATAAAAACAATGTTATTAGAAGTTTTATCAATTATTTTGCAAGTATCACTATCAAAAACCACATTCATACCTTTGTCACATAGTTGGCTAATAGAAATGAGATTGTGATGCAAATTATCAACGTATAAAACATTAGTCAAGGAAAAAGTACCATTACTTACTTCACCTTTCCCAATAATCTTACACTTGCTATTATCTCCCATGATCACATTTCCACCTCTAAACTTCTCTAGGCTAAGGAACTTAGATTTATCACCTGTCATATGTCTAGAACAACCTGAATCTAGAAACCATTCTTGTTGCTCCTTAGCCCGCCAACAGACCTACATAAAGAGAGAGGAGGATGACCTAGAGAAACTCTTAGGTCCAATGATATTAGTAACTGAAGCATTGTGAACAAACAATCCCTTTGGAACCCAAACTTGTTTCGTCCTTTTATTTTTGTTCCTATAGACATGAAATTTGTTTGTAGAATTCTTAGGAACCCAAACTTGTATAAATTTTGTGTTCTTGTTCCTATGACTACAATTTTCAACACGATGTCCAATTTCACTTCTAACAAAGACACTCTTACCTTTTGCATGATCATCAGCCTGTGTTTTCCCAAAACCTAGTCCTTTTCTGTTGTTAGCAAAGAGTTGATTTCCCAATAACATGTTAAACGATTTTTCTCCTCTTGAAAAGTTATTCAGAGATTTCTCAAGATTTTGGACTTTGGTTTTTAGTGTTGTGTTTTCAGTCACAAGTGTGGTGCATCTATTTATAAAATCCCTTTTTCTAGTGTCAATGATTTCCTTAAGACTCGAGTTTTCTTTTTCAAGATTATCGAAGCTATTCTTAAGTCTTGATATTTCTGAATCTAAAATTTTACATTTTTTACAGTCTAGGTTTTGAATATTTTCAAGTTCAGTTTCTAACCTAGTATTCTCATGAACGAGTTCTCTCCTGTCAGACTTCATTTTTCAATTTTAGTTTCAAGAGTATCAATTGTATTAGTAAAATCATAACACATCAAAACAAGTTCTTTATAAGAATAGTTATGTACCTCACTGGATTCCTCTGAACTTTTTTCTGAATCTGATTTTGCCATAAGGCACAAGTTAGCCTCTTCTGAGCTATTATCTGAAACTTCTTCTCCTTCTTCATCATCCCAAGTTGCTGCAAAGGCCTTCTTCTTCTTTTTCTTTCCTTTGTTGTTCTTGAGAAGTGGACATTTTTGTTTGAAGTGGCCAGGCTTTTTGCAGTTAAAGCATGTTAATTCATTATCGGAATCATTAGAATCTTTTGACTTATTACCACTTGTTTTCTTCTTGCGTGGCCTGAATTTTGACCATTTTCTAATATTATTGACAGCCATCGCAAGCTCTTCAATTGGATCTCCTTCTTCTTCACCGCTTTCTTCTTTGCTTTTTAAGGCAATCGTCTTCTTTTTTGATTCGGAGTTGTTACGTTCCTCCTTTGCCTTTAGCTCAAGCTCATATGTCATCAAGTTTCCGATCAACTCCTCCATGCTTAGTTTACTCAGATCTTTTGATTCTTGTATCGCAGTGACTTTTGCCTCAAAGTTCATTGGTAAGACTCGCAGTATCTTCCGTACAAGCTCTACTTCAGTGAAGACCTTCCCAAGCGCTCTAGCATTGTACACCAAAGTTGAAAATCGTCCAAACATATCTTTTATGCTCTCGCCCTTTTCCATCACAAAGTTTTCGTATTCATTGCTAAATAGAGCTAGTCGTGACTCCTTGACTTGAGAAGTTCCTTCGTGTGTCACCTCCAGAGTGTGCCAAATCTCCTGTGCTGTTGTACAATGAGAAATTCTATTAAATTCATTTTTATCAAGAGCACAGATCAAAGCGTTCATTGCTTTGGCATTTGTAGTTTTTAATTTCTTATCGTTAGCATCCCACCTATCCTTAGGTTTAGGAATCTCAGTATCACCAACAACTATAGTGGGGGATTTATAGCTAGTTTCAATAATATCCCAAACATCATAATCGACAGAACTAAGATAAATACTCATTCTAACTTTCCAATAAGCATAATCATTCCCATTAAACATGGGTGGCTTAGCAATAGATTGCCCCTCAGAAAAAGCATTATTTGGTGGATTCATGACTCTAGAGTTAAAGTAAAATACCTTGCTCTGATACCACCTGTAGGATCTAGATTAACCCTAGAGGGGGGGTGAATAGGGTTATAACAAATTTCTGCGAATTAAACACAGAAGCAAGCTGCAGAAATAAATATGCTGAAAAGTAAATCACACACAGAATTTACCCAGCTTCGGCAACCCCTGCCTACTGCTGCATTCCCAGATTTCTATTAGAATTAAACAGTTTCTCGCTTACAAACACTTTAACAGACTTGCAAATCCTGCTACCGCCTATTGAGTTTTGCAAACTTGCAAACCCTGCTAACTGGACTAACTCTAACTAGACAATCTGTCAACACCTAAACCCTAGGTGATAAATTATCATGTTTTGTTTTGAAAAGAACATACGAATAAACCAAATTATAAAAGCAAGCACTAAATTTAAAACTATTTAAATTATCTTGCTTTTATAAAAAAAACTTAACCCAATACAAACATATGATATGCGGTCACTTCCCTTTATTTTACCCGGTCCATTTTCTTTTGTTTGTGAGAAAAAAAATGGCCGATCCTTTTCTTTTTCAATTTAGGGCTTCGGTTCTTCTGTGAGATTTGGGGCTTTGTTCTGATGATTGATTCTTTGACTTGTGTTGATCTTTCTCACGCTCGTTCTCTGATGATTTGATGCTTGTTGCTAGCTCGTTCTCTGACAATCGAGTTTACTGTTGCGGTATGTAATCTTTTTTTTTGTTTGTGGTTTTGTGATTTTCGAACTCGATTGTTCTATTGTCTATGATGATTTCTTGGGTGTATTTATAGGGTTGAAACCCTAATTAACACTGTCAGATTTGATTTCTTCATGTCGTTGATTATTTTCCTGAATTTGTTCTGGATTTGGAGTATTCCTTTCTTGATTCAAATTCGAATAATTGCTGTCCATATTTGAATTCGAATTAATTGATTCGAAGATATCTTGCTGTATTTGTTGTCTCGGTCCTCATTTGAATTAATGCTGTCCATATATGAATTCGAGAAATTTGCTGCAAAAATTTCTTTCCAAATTAGAAATCTTTGACTTAATCAAAGACTTAATAAAAAAACGCAAATTTATTCTTTCGGCTTGATTTCTGCACAGCCTTGTACTTGCCACTGTCTTGAGTTCCTACTGCACATTCACCAGTTTACTATATATGTGCATATATACATTTGTATGTGCGTATGCATATATTTTTGGGTTTGTACTTTCATTGTGACTTGATTTTGCTATGGGATTGAATCAGAACTTCATTTGATCTGCATGTAGTTGTGATCTGATTCTTGATAGCTTGCTGGTGCATGTCATTTGTTTCTAGCTCGAATTCTTCTTTGAGGAACACTGTACTTGTTGTTATGATGTTTTGAACTTGATTCACTTCATGTTGCATTAGTCACTTGCATTGGTGCATTGCCTTGTACATCCATGTTCTTTACTTGGTTGTTGTCACTAGTCTGCTGCCATGTTCACGTGCACTTGAGTTTGTTCCACTGCTTTGATACAGATGCTACACTTGTTCATGTTGCCTTTGTACACTTGTTCATATGAGCTGTTGTTCCATAGTTGTAGTTGCAGTATTTATGTTCCTTGTTTGTTGCAGTTTGTCACTGTAATTGCTGTTACATTACTTCACAGTGGTGCATTTGTTCATATAGCTCTGTTGTTGCTGTGTTCCATGAGCATGCTTTACTGCATTATGAAAATGTTGCACAATTTCTGTTGTTTCCAGTTGCACTAGGTCATTTTGTATCTGCATTTGTTCTTTCTGAAGTTCAAGTTGCACTTGCTCACTGCTTGATGGTCTTGTGACTCTTGCCATGTCTTTGTGCATTTAACCTGTAACTTGAACTTGAATCTGCAACCATCACTACATTATGAAAATGTTGCATTGTACTCTGTGTTCACTATTGCACTTGGTGTTTGTAGCTGCTATGCAGTTGCTATGCATCACTATATATATATACTATGTTCTGTACTGCATTGATGCAGTTTCCATATTTTGTGTATTTTGATGTTTCATGCTGCTGTGATGCAGTTTCTTTCACTGTTGTATCTTTGAGAGCTTGCACTGCTTCATGTTGAATTTGTGCAGTGTTGTACTTGTTGCCTTGTATCACTGGTTCATTCTGGTTGGTGCATTCTGATGCTGCACTTGGTCTTTGTTCTTCTCTGTTATGTTGCTTTGAATGAATTTGTGTTTTGTTGTAGTTTGTGCACACGAGTTGGCGTGGCAGTGCACACGTATACGAATGTATACGTGTGTACTGCAGCCACTTATAATTGCCTGTTCCTGATAAAAAATACTGATATGCACAGATATTGCACAATCAAAGATGATGACAATAACCCATGTATCTGAGACACAAACAAATTTTATTTTTGCAAATTTAAATTTGTTTGTTTTCAGATTACTGTTGTAGTTGCTAATTATACTGGTACACAGGAGACAGGACGAGAAGTGGAGCTGGACAATGCAGATAGATGCAAATGTGCAGACAGAGTGAAAAACCGAGTGTTGAGTGTTGTAGTGAGAAAAGTAAAATGTATGAACTGATGTATGTATATATAGAGAGAGAGCTGAAAACTTTGTATTGTTTAAGTGTTGTAATAAAATATTATATTGAATAAAAAATACTAGTTGAATTATATAGATTCTGTGCAATAGTATAATTATTCAATATGAATATAGTCCAAACTGCAAACACATATATATATTGATATATATATATATGTTTGTTATCATCAAACAAAAAATCACATCAAACAATTTCTATTTACTTGAAAACCCTAGACAGTATTATAATATCACTGGATTTCCTATGAAATGTTTTGGTTAGCGTAAGGTAAAAACTTACCCGTATTTATTTGTGGGAAGTCTTACGTGATACCTTTATTTTCAAATGTTTTTCAAAGTTAAACAACTTTAAACCGTTTACTCATACCAGACCCATGTATGACCCGGAGTTTATATTTTGTTTTTCATAAACTCTTGGGTACTCAAATTTTTATGAGTAGCCAAGTGATAGGTTTTGGACTGTGATTTCTGGAGGAGCTTGGAGCAGGAGATTCCAGACGTATATAGCTATTTATGTAGTTGCACTGTGTTAGTTGATATGCACTGTACCTCTGATGTATATAGTAATAGATGTATGTATGATGTCATATGTATTGATATTGTGTAACTTTGATATATGTAAAACTATGTAATATTTATGTGATATATTATATTTTGTTCCGTTCCGCTGTGAGATTCTGATGTTGTTGTCCTTTCTTTTCTTCTCTTTTCTATTTCTACCCCTTTCTTTCTTTATGATGATACGTCTTTCTGGTAGTAGAAGGGCGGGTCGTCAAACTTGGTATCAGAGCATAGGTTGGTGATAACCTTGGCTCTGGTAGGATTTACTCATAGGATAGAGTTTGTAAAACTCTAAAATGAGTTTGAGTGTATAAATAGATATGAGCGCGTACTTGTTAGTGAATATAAAATTGTTTTTATATTGTGTTGATTTATCTGTTGAGTGTTTATGAATTCTAGTCGATCTGTGGGATGCCATTTCATCGATAGGAATTTCTAAACTCTTAAACAAGGTAGACCGACACAGTATTGTTTTTAAAAGTAGGGTAAATGAAATAATTTTACCCAAAATTATATTATGACATAAAAGAAATATTTTTCTGAAATTATTATATATATTGGATGTTTGGTTGTTAATACCATAATTGAATAAAATTTAAAATTTGAGTGGTTTATAACCAAATAAAATTGTCTAAGTATGGCTTAAAAAGAATATAACTAAAATTTGATTACACTATAATTTAAGTCCCGGAAATTTGAAAGGTGTTTAAATGAATTTTAACAGAAGGATTTGGGAATTTAAAATCTTGGTAATATTTGAAATGTTTTTTCCAAAAATTTGAAGGTAATAATGTAATATTGTTTTGGAAAAATATGGTTGAATGGAAATTGTTTTCGGAAGAATTTGTGAAAGTAAGGAAGCACTGAACTCACTTCAGTCGTTGGAAAATAATCTGATGATGATGGCCACATCATCAGTATTCATTTTCGAGTTTCTAAAGTGATGGATTGCTACCAGGATAGTTGGTCATGATATTGTTTGGGCTTGTTCAGTATACAAGTGTTTTAGAAATTTCAAGAGGGAAAAATTTGTTTTGGTGAAAATTGGAATTTGGAAATTTGATTTGATATACCAAGTGGGTATGTGTAGTTATTATTTCAAAATGGTTTTGGAAATGAAAACCGGACAATTGAATTCTATGAAATTCTATTTAGATAATGTGAAAGTTTAAATGAATCAACTATTGAACTTATAAAGTAAAGTTGATATTAACAAGAAGAAATCGGGAATTTTAATCCCGGAATTAAAATTTAACTTAAGTAAATGAAAATAAGAAAACATATTGAGTTTAACCTAGGATAAGTTAAATGGAATTGTCGTTCAAAATGAACGTAGTTGGATATAAAACTGGAAGGTAAAATGATTGTAATGGTGAAATGAAAATTTATACCTTAAGATAGTAAGTATTATATATAATCTGAAATTGTGATTATAAGATGAAATGACCCAAATGAGTAATGTAAACTTTTAATTAAACAAATAAGGTTTGAGCTCATATATTGAGAAATAAATTTAAAGAAGGGTAAGTAGCTAAATTTAACTGAAGTTGAGTTGGAATAAAACTGAATTTAAATGAATTCAATCGAGTTATAAATATATTGAATAGAATAAAATTCTTATGTAAATAAGTAAATATTGAATTGAATTACAACAGAATTGGTGTGAGTGTAAACAAATCTAATTCAAGCATAAATTAAATGACTTTATTATAAACTCAATAATAAATTGTTCATGTAAATTTAAGAGTGGATAAAAGAATAAACTAATCAGTAAATAATTGGGATTTGATTAAAGGAAAATCAAATCAAAGATTTGAATGGAAATTGGTGAAATAGAATAAACCTAAGTTGTAAGGTGGAACAGTTTGAAGAAAATAAATAATTTAAGTAAAATTGTGAAATGATTATTTAAAATACTGGTTGTCAAGTTTAATAAAATGGTTTGGAATCAAACTTTTGAAATGAAAGAAAATGCCATGAAAGGATTGTGAACAAATTGATTGGGATGGAGTCAAGTGTAAATTGAGTTGGAATCAATTTAAGATTTGTTATAAAGCTTAAGTGATTGTTTATTCACAATAATATTGTTGAATTGCATAAGAAAATGGGTTGTTTGAAGTAAATGAAATTAGATAAATTTTATGAATTATTAGAAGCGAAATAGGATGATTTTGAATATGAGTTTGTTTTGCTTAAATGGATTATATTTAAGCAAGTAAGTTATAAATCACTTAAACTGAAGAGAACAATTTGAGAATTGGATGGAAGTAATTGAACTAAGTGTCGAAACTAAACATATGTGCTTATGAAAATATGTAATGCTAAACAAAAAATTAAAATTGTAGCAACAAAACAATTTCAAAATTGAAAATTGAAAGTAAATCAGTGGATGAACTAATTTAAAATATATGATAAGAATCAGTTATAAAAGGAAAAATAGTCAATAAAATTCAATATTCAGAATTAAAGATACATTGAATTCACAAGAAATTGAAAATTCAGATTTAAATAAGAAGATATAAAGGCTAAAGTGGTAGAGTAATAATATAAGAATATATATAATGTTTATAATAAACTTAAGAAATGAGTGGTGAAATTCTTAAGTAAATTTGATATTGGGAAAAATTATTCCAAGTGGATAGAAATTAGAATAATGTGAATAAAAGAAATTAATATAGTTAACAATCATATATAAATACGTAGGATGAACGTATATTATTTTATTCGCATAACAATTAGATCCATATTCTAGCATAGAATTTTGAGATAGTTATATCGATCCAAGTTAGGATTTTTCACTCGATTTTCGACGACGAACCATGGATTTGGATTTTGATTGATTCTGGAAATTCTCTATCATAGTTGTGACTATGCAAGGAGAATGACAGTTTTTGATCAAGAAACTAGTTCCGAGTCTGCACTAGGAAGTCGGGTGGATGATACTAGTTCGGAAGTGAAATTGTGTGATCGAGCGATCGGATTTGATATTGCGTACGAATGATATATGTACATCGTACGGGCTTGATTGAATAGATATTGAAATTCTGTAAAGAAGTCAATAAAATTTGGAAAGAGTTAATATTGTAGATTTCAGAATTGAATTTACAGAATGTATGTCTGGAATTCATTGTGTATTCCATATGTCCCATCTTGGAATTTTGTTCATAATTCATCAGTTGTTAAACCCGTAATTCAGGAATTTGGAAGTTGAATCAAATTTGACTGTGGTCAGGAATCCGATTCGAATTGATGACCATTGAGAGGCAACTCTGAGTAATTCTAGGGAAGCTTATCCGAATTTGTGTTCGGATAGCTAGTGATGTTTGTTAGGATGGACTGTTTGGTTGTTTGTTAATATTTGAATGATATGTACGTTTGAATGGTTGATATGACAACTTTTAAATTATCTTCGTTTTAAATTTCGGGGACGAAATTCTTTTAAGAGGGGAGGAATGTAACGACCCTGGATTTTGGCCCCGTTTATTCTAATAAATGTTTAATCTAAGTTAATAAAATGTAAACTGATCATATTAAAATGAATATAATTTTGGAAATATTGCCATTTGTTTATAATATATATTGGTATTTTGAAAGAAAATAAAATTTGAAAATTTGGAATAAATATCTTAATAATATTTACAATAAAAATCTATCTTATATAATTTAATTAAAATACTTTACTTTGTTTATATTTATAATAAAATAATACATATAGATAATAATGTTTGAAAATTCTAAAATAAAAGATTCTTAACAATATTTTTGATAAAATTTACCTTATATAATTAAATTAAAAGGTTTTACATTGCTAACATTGATAAACATATACATATGAATAATAATGTTTGAAATTTAAAATAAATCTCCTTATAATATTTATCTTACATTATTAAATTAAAATACTTTCTTTTGGTTAACATTTGATAGAAGTATCTATAGATGATAATGTTTAAATCTAATCCTAACAATATAAGATATAAAATATAAATAGATGATAATGTTCAAAATAAATATAAATATTATTATAAGTCAAACACATGTATATGATCTAATAATTGGTAGCTAAAATAAGGATATAAATAAATGTACAAAGCAAATATAAGTCTCCATGTTGAACATGACTCAAATATTGTTTGTCATAGTTAAATACAAATATAAATACAAGCTAGAAATAACAATACATAAAGTATCTCTTTCTACAGGACCCTAGCCTTTCTGAAATGAATATGTGTATACAAGTATCTTCATGCAAGACCAAAGTCAAACTGAAAAAAAAAGGAAAAAAAAGTATCTTCCAAATAAAAAAATAAAATAAAAAAATAATAAGACAAATATATATGTAAACATATCTTCATTTGCAAGACCAAGTGTTGCCTGCAAAGCATAGAATAAACCTGACAAGTATGTATGTAATTATTCAAGCTAGGAAATGTAAACTAGAAGATAATAAAACAAGTAACATAATAACAAAACAAAATATCTTCATAAGCAAAGCTTCTCACACAAGCCATGTTGACAGCCATAAGTACAAACCTACATACAAAGATTCATCTACAGCAAGACATAATTATACTTTGTAAGCCTATGAAGTAATCAAACATGTACTTATTTCTTCACGGCCAACTTTTATTGTCAATTCAATATTATACAAATCTGTTTACAAAGGTAGGCGCTGACCAGATATTGCATACCCTATTCAACTGTTATTTTCTATATATTTGTATGCATCTTTATTTAGTTGGTTGGTCAAAATAATTAGCAAACCTGAGACAACCACAGAAAAGAAAGAAAAAGGGCAAGTTCAAAAATTTTAGTTCAACGGCAAAAACAGGTTCAAAGTCTGTAGTTTCAAACTTTAGTTTCAAGCAACTAGGCTTCAAAAACATTCATGCTTACTGATTCACAAGAATATTTTGGTGAGTAAACTTAATTTTTAAGAGTTTTAAAGTTAATTAAACAGTTCAATCTTCTTTTATAAACTGTTTGTTTATATTTCAGTTGCATATGTTTGAGTTGCTCTGTGATTTAGAGCTTAGTACAAGCTTCATATTTTGATCAAACTCAGGTTATTCTTACTTAATTCATTTCTAAGCTTTGATTCAAAACAGAACAAGATGCTAAACTTAAACTAAGATTTTTTTTTAAAAGGGATTACAATCGTTTCCATCAAGCGCTTTACTGTAATATTGATGAACAGGCAATCCAAGTGATAACTTGTAATATTCAATTGTTACAAAATACTGATTCAAGATTGCATATTGAATCTATACAGCAAATCATGATTTTTATGGCAAAAAGATGGATTTTTAATTAAGAAATTTAAGAGCAGTTTTCAGGTGAATGAAATTTGCATTTTTCTCAATTCCTGAAGATAGAATCAATAATAATCAGTGGAATTTGACGTGAAGCAAGTTTGCATTCCCGAAATGTTGGGAAAAATGTTGAATAAAATTTCTAATTCATGAATTAATCGAGCAAACGCATAGTAGGGTTTGTGTACAGTTTTCTTTCGCGTCTGTAACTCAGTGGGTTTTGACCACTTCAAGTGATCGAGCTGCTCAGGGGTTAGGGAAAGGGTGGCTGGTCGAGTTGTTGTGTGGGCAAGGTATTGGCGATTCCGGTAACTTGGTTGATGATCGTGAGACATATGCCGTAGGTCGTGTTCTGTAATTTTTCTATGGCATTACTAAATTTCGATGCGAGATCCTTTATGGCGATTCGAGCTTGTCTTTCGGTTATTTGAATGATTTGGGACTTGCCTGTGACGATGGTGGCTGCCGGAGTTGGGTCGTGCTGCCGTGCACGTGCAAGGTAGCGGTGTTGGTGTCAGTGCCGTGAGGGGAGGTCTGACTCGAGTCGTGCACGAGTGAGAATGGGGGAAGCTCGGGTTCGCGTTCGAGTGAAATGATCCTGATGCTAATTTAATTTACCTTAAACTTAAACTTATTGTTGAAAGAAGAATAATGAAGAAGAAGAAGATGTTCAGGGAAAACTCGGGAAGTTTGCGTGGGGGAAACTCGAAGTAATTCTCGAGTATAATGCAGGGGAGGTCTCGGGTTTGCCTGGGGCGACTTGAGTTTGGTCATACTACAGTTTTGCAGTGAAGTTGAGGTTGGGTAGAATTGTTTTTGTCAAATTTTCTAAACATTTTAAGCTTAAAAGGGTTTAAAGGCCAAGCTAAGAATTTGTTCAAGTTTTAAGTATTTTAGTCAAAAACTTAATGATGATCTTAAACACTTAAATTATTTTAATCAATTTAGGATAAGTGTAAATTTAATTAACTCTTCGGTTTGTAGTTAATAAATGAATGATTTAAAATTTAAAGAGGACATTTAAGAGTTAACTACATTGAGTAATTAAAATTAAATGAATTATTAATAGAAGGTAATTAAGAATAACTACTTTATAATTGTAATCAAGTATGGATAAAAAGGTGATTAAGTGATAAATAAATTATATTTAACTACCTAAATTAATTAATGAAGGGTTAACAGTTAACTAATCAAATAATTTAATTATGAATTAATAGTTAATTAATTAAGTAATTTAATTAAGAATTAAGAATTTATAATTAATTAATTAAGTAATTAGTAGTTAAATAATTAAGTAATTAAGTTTCATTAATTAATAATTAAGGTTATTAATTGATGAACAAGGAATAGTAATTAAAGTTAAACAACTTGATTTTAAGGTAATTAATTAAATAGATGAATAAATAATTAATTAAATAATTAAGACTTAATCATTGATTAAGCAATGATTAATTACCTCAAATAATTTGAAAGGAAATAACAAATTAATCGTTAATTAAGCAGGGTTAAGCGATTAATTCTCGAGTAATTGATTTTAAATCGAATTAATTGCAATGAGAATTTAAATGATTGCTTATGGATTGTTGTGTATGTAGAATGTCTGGTTTGTGATGTTTAAATTGATGATATTCTGTGATGCTCTCTGATATGCTGTGATATATCTATGATGACTGTATATGTTTATCTGTGATAAATGTTGTTTGAATTATAACTTGAATTAAACTGTTTAAGTTAATTAGACAACTTGGCCTTTAAAATAGCGTTTGGATTTCGATGAGACCGGGATCGGAAGAATCAAATTTGATTCTCCGAAAACCACATCGATCCAATTTAAACGTTAGGTCGTGAATCCTGAAATGAAGATCGAGATGGTGTTTTCAGAATGCAAGGGCTATCGTCGTTAACTCTGAGGGTGATTCCAAAACGAGTGTAACGAGATAATGCCTTCCGTTTCGTTCGAACCCGGAACGAACTTGTATGGATTGAATGCTTTCAGCACATCGTCAGGCGGACGATGAGCATTCTAAGTGATATGTTCTTTAAAGGTAATCGCAGCCTCAAGCCTCATCAACCGGGAATGGCTAAAACAGGAGAGATGCAGCAAGGTTGGGTGGGTCATGCCCAAGCAGGACAAGATATTTCCCCTGTCTAGATGCCCCTTTTTATTTCGGTCGTGTGGGCGGTTGCTAGCTACAACCGCGGGGTTTATCTTGTTCGGGACTGTTCAGTAAGGAATGGTTCCGGCCTTGTGTTGTAGGGGGTCGGGAGTGATCCTCGGTACGGTGATCTAGGCCTCGTACTGTGACGGGCGGTACCCCAGTAGCCCTGCCATTGTTGGAAATTCATTTTCCCTACGAGACCCTACGGTTTTGATTTGTATTACCCACTTTTGTGGCTAGTAGCTGGAATTCAATAGATGTAACAATTTCGGCTATTTTCTATTTACTTGAAAACCCTAGACACTATTATAATATCACGGGATTTCCTATGAAATGTTTTGGTTAGCGTAAGGTAAAAACTTACCTGTATTTATTTGTGGGAAGTCTTACGTGATACCTTTATTTTCAAATGTTTTTCAAAGTTAAACAACTTTAAACCGTTTACTCATACCAGACCTATGTCTGACCCGGAGTTTATATTTTGTTTTTCATAAACTCTTGTGTACTCAAATTTTTATGAGTAGCCAAGTGATAGGTTTTGGACTGTGATTTCTGGAGGAGCTTGGAGCAGGAGATTCCAGACGTATATAGCTATTTATGTAGTTCCGTTGTGTTAGTTGATATGCACTGTACCTCTAATGTATATAGTAATAGATGTATGTATGATGTCATATGTATTGATATTGTATAACTCTGATATATGTAAAACTATGTAATATTTATGTGATATATTATATTTTGTTCTGTTCCGTTGTGAGATTCTGATGTTGTTGTCCTTTCTTTTCTTCTCTTTTCTATTTCTACCCCTTTCTTTCTTTATGATGATACTTCTTTCTGGTAGTAGAAGGGCGGGTCGTCACACTTGTTTTAATTCTTTTCACATAAGAAGATGGCTTATGAATTGTTTGTTTCCTTTTTCGACCAGGAGGTTTTGCTGGTTTATTTTATTTATCCTTTGCTGTTATTCCCTTTTGCAACTCTTGTGTGATATTGAGATTGAAAGATGGAGGCGTTTGGTCTAGTACTACATCACTATATCGTGCAACTTTGCTCTCTTTATTGGTATCTTCTTCCAATTTTTGAGCCTCTTTTATTTCTTTATGCGTCGTTTTATCTTCATTTGTTCACAACACTGCTTCATTTGTTTTGTTCAATATGTCTTCACTTTTTTCTTTTGTGTCCATAGCTTTATCTTCATTTGGTTGGAGATGTCGTTTCAATCTCCATGCATGTACTTTCTTTTTCAGCTTTTTGATGGAGTTGTTCTGTATCAGTGTCAGCAATTGTGTCTTCAACTTATTATACATTTTTTTCAGTTGAGAATCTATATTAACAATAAGAAGCTGCTAGTTTTAGTTATTGGTGAATGAATATAATATTTTTAGGATCAATAATCAATAATGTAAATATTGGCAGCTTATGTGTATCATTTTTGCATTGATATCAGTTTTTCAAACATAAAGTAAGTATCAATTTTTCATACATATGGCATAAGTTTTGATTTATTTAATAGTGAAAATTGTTTGTAAAATAACCAACCACGAGTTCTAATAAAATAACTACTACATGTATATTCTGCATTATTTTGGTATCAGTTTTCTACTAAATGATGGTCAACATAAATAGTTTAATTTACATACCATCTAGTTATAAGAAATGGAACATAGGTATCATTTTTTAATACAGTTAGGTATCAGCTTATTCTAACTTATATTCAGAATTATTTATAATATAAGCAAGCATGAATTCGAATCAAATAGTTTTATTTTCAATAATAAAAAAATCATGTACCTGTCCATTTCTGTTAATTTTGCTTGACACTTTGGAGGTTCTTGTTGACACTCTGGATTATCTTCTTCAATATTTGTGATTTTTTTCCTTCATTTTGAAGTTCAACTTCTGAATTTTTCTTTTTATTTTCTTCCAGTCTTGATTTGAGTTCTTTCAATTTCAAATTTTCTTTTTCTACCTTTATCCTCAACTTCTTTCTTTGTCTAATTTCTACTTTGTTTTTTTACCTTCTTCATCCAATTCTTTAATGTGTATTTGCAAAACACCAAGGCTTATAAAATTTTCAAAAGATCGAGTACTCTGTTCAGCTTTTTCAACTTTTCTTTTTTTCGTTGGTTTTCTTTTCTTTTGTCGCTTGATTCACCTTTTGTTGATGCTATTTGGAGTAGATTGTGTTCATGTGGAAGAATCGTGCTTATTTCTTTTACCTGTGTAATTGAAATAGTTATTTTGCTTTAAAATTTAAATGCAAATGTTTTATGATAGTATGTTGTAACTTATAAGTTATAACCGACATTAATAAGTGATTAGTTTAATAGAAGAAAATATAATAGTAATGAAATTGATACTATATACACTTACTAATTGGTTGTGTGCAGTGTTAAAAGTGATACCAAATATTATTGTATATTATAACTGATCCCTTGCAAAATGACAAGATGTACTATGCTGAGGAAAAATTGATACTATGGAATCAAAAATTTAAAGCTACACATTGAAATTGATACTAATCAGAAGCTAAAGTGATACTGCAAAGAGGCATATGTAATACTATGCAGAGACAAAAAATTGTTATAAGCGTTGAAACTGATACTACAGACAGAGAGAGCATAAAATGTAAACTGATATTGATTAGTGTATGTAAGATTTAATTTTAACTTACATTGCCAACTTTTATGTCATTCGAAAATTATTTCACAACAATGTCTTTAGGTTTTCTTACATCCCATCATGCAAATATGGGTAAATCTTCAGCAGATTGCCTTCTAGGTTGGATGAGGTTCATTTTCTCACAGATGCAATACTATAAACATTTAAAGATATAATTAGATAAGAATGTTGAATATAACATTTTTTCAATTAATAATATTTTGCATAACACATCTTACCAATAGAAGCATGGACATCCAGACATGTTTGTTGGCTTGGAGATAATTTTTTTGACAAATTCACTAAAAAAATTCTCTATTGTTTCTGGCCATGAGACAGTCTGCATTATTTCACTATCAATCAAATAGGGTAGAATTCCCCGTCTAAGTTTTTGTTGGTTGTTAGGAAAGAAAAATGCTAATAGTATTTGCATTATTATCAACAAAGGGAGATCTTCTTCATTTTCTTTTTTCCTTTTTGATATTTCTTGTTTTATTCTTCTTTCCACAACATTTCTTGTTATGTAAGTACATGTGCCAAAGTTTTTAGTTGCAAATTCTTTGCAGTCTGGTGGAATGGTTTTGCTCGTTAATTTTTTTGTTGGTTCTATGTTTATTCCTTTTATTGGCAGACCAAACAACAAGCTTATATCTCTGGCAGTGGCCTTTATTTTGTCATCTTCTAAGACGAAGGTATCAGTTTCCATACAATAGCAGTTGTATAAAGCATCTAAGTTGTGTTGATGCTTTTTGCACTCTTTTATCGTTATTTTTTCTTCATAGATGACTTTGAAGAAGCTGTAAAATGGTGTCCTCTTTAGTATGTCAAATATTTTTTTGGTCAATCCATTTTTTTCTTTGACCATTTTTAATATCTTGAAGATAGCTTGTAAGCCGTATCTATAAGCAGTTTCTGGCTTAACATATAGATATTTTGCTTTCTGTTTGTTTGATTGTTTTGTTGTCGCATGCATGCCTTTACGACATGGATTGACAAAATCATCATCATCCTATTTCATGAAAATGTAGCATTAAGTTGTTAGTGAAACAAATAGCATTGAAATAAAACAATATATAACATGATATAGTGGTTTTGATTTCCATAAACATGAGATAAAACATGATATTTTTATCTAACCAAAATTTGGTATCATTTTTGCTAAATGTAGGTATCAATTTTTTCAAAAATTATGGTTGAAATACTTGAAAAATTGCTACATAATAACTTCAAAAGAAACATATTGCATATATAATTTTTAGCTTATATCTGTGTTATTTTTATTACAAATTACAATGAAGTAATTTGTTTAATTAAAAGTATAAAGTTCAAAGAAAGATAAAGTGAGTATCATGTTTATAAGGTGTATGTATCAGTTTGGTTCAAACAAACAGTATATTAATTTTAAGATTTGATGTCCATAAAAATAGATAGTAGGTATTAGTTTTTCATTACATTAGTGTCAATTTTATATTTGTGATAGAAATAATTTCAGTTATGGAGTAGTAAATTCCATCAATGATAGTGGGTATCATTTTATGAATATAACTATATCGGTTTTGTTATAAACTATTGAAAAATTATTTTCAAAATTAAAACGTTTTGTCTTCAACTAAGCAACAATAGGTTCATTTCATAAAATTTAGATATCAGTTTGTTATACAGTGGGTATCATTTTGTGAAATATAGGTATCATTTTATTGAAGAATTACAACATTGACATATTAACTAAAACGTATTATACAGTGGTACCATTTCGCCAAAATTTAGTATCAGTTTTCCTAGAAAAAAGATGGTGAAATAATTTGTAAACTAAAATGAATCAGCCACACACAATTAGACAATAGGTATTACTATTGCAGGATGTTGGTATCAGTTTTTATATGTGTGCCGAAATTAATTTTTCTACATACAAAGTATAACGTTAATTCTAACAGATGTTTGGTATCATATTTTCAATATATTAGTATCAATTTTGTAAAAAAAGGGCAATGAAATTTATTTTTAACCTACTAAGCTTTGTCTTCTACCAAACAAACTATAGGTATCACTTTTTGAACATGAAATTTTTTATAAGTGATATGGCTTGTAATTTTACCGTGTTGGCTTGTTCATCTTCAGATTCTTCAACTGTTATTTCTCTTCCCTTATTATTTTGAGCCTTTTCCTGTTAAACATATTAACACTATTAAAATACATCTAATGATTTAATAGTATCAGTTTTATAAATTAATGGTCTTGTTGCCTGTTGAAGTTGCTGCTGAATTATTTTCTCATTTTTTTATCTTCGATCTTAATTCTCTTTTCTGCACTTGTTGTACAATTGATTTGTCAGCAGCTGTTTTTTCCTGCATGGTTTGTTCATTTTTCTATAAAATAAGTTCAATAATATCATAATTAATCTAGAATGGTTTTGTTATGCTTCATTTCATAATATCATTTATCTTTTCTTTTGTTCTGTTTTCTTCATGTTTCCTTTTTGTTCTTCTTTCCCTTTTTTGCTCCGTATCTTCTTCTATTGATCTTTTTAATGATGTTAACTTTGAAGATTCCTGCTGTGTGTCTACTGCAGCTAGGATATTTGCTTCATGAAGATTATCAGATATAACTGTTAAGGTATCAAATTCACGTGGTAGGTTTTCAATTTCGTCTCGATTCTCAGATTGAGATTATTTGTTTCCAAATTCGTGCTGATAATCAGAATGAGGCACAAGGGTATTAGGTTTTATAGAATATCAGATTGAGGATATAAGGTATCAGATTCGTTCTCAAACTCTTCTTGTTTTATATTGCCTGACGTAATGGAGGTGGCAATTTTGTTGTGGTTTCGTTTGCCATTTTTTCTTAATTTTTATTTTGTATCGTGAATAAGAGTGTGGATTTGAAAATCGAATAGGAAGACGAACGAAGGAAATCGAAATTTTTTTTAACGCGAATGATCTTTAGGCCTGTCCTTTGGAAGAAAACTATTTGTGCGTGTCCTTTTGAATAATTTTTTTAAATTATTTGTCCTTCAAAAAAAATTCCCCAAATTAATATTGGTACGAAACAAAGAACTTGTACTATTTTAATTAAATTTAATAACAAGTAAAGGATGGACACCGACTTATACTTCATGTTGTAAAATAACCAGGGTCAACGTCAATTAATTAATAACGGTATACAATAATAGAACAAACATGAGTTTCGTTTAGAAATTAGATTATAGGGCTTCTCATTTCAAGATAATAGTTTTAAGGACAATATTATGAATAATAAGTTTAAAGGACAATTTACAGCAAAATAATAAATTCATTTATAAGTTATACAGGAAATATATTCATTTATCTTTATTTTTATATAATTGAAAATGATAATTACGTTTACCTCTTTTCTGTAAATTGTCCTTGAGACTAATTTTTCAAAAGGGTGTGCTTAAAACGTATTACCTTTCATAAGGAAGTCATTTGAGTGAAAATCCCCTTTCATTTATTCTCTTGAAAATCTAATAGTGGGTTTCAGAAAACTTCCTCGGATACCAATAAGTTATTGTTATAGTAAAATAATTTCAAAAGTTCCTGTAACAGCAAACAATGGATATGAAAATTATTTCTTTGTATTTGGAAAAATAAAACACAAGTTAATTTGCACTTTCTACCAAAAAATTTAGTTTAAATTTTCTTATTTTAGAAAGTAGGTACTTAATTTACAAAATCATGATTGCGTGGACTTTTTTTACAACTACATCATAAATAAGAATAGAGATATGATGGGCAAAGCTTCATATGTTTTTTTAAAAACTCCCCAATACAAAGAACCTCTGATAAGGACGGCGGACCGACCAACTTCATGAGGAGATTAAGTTGTGTCTTTCCGGTTCAACTCATGACACCCCAGGGTACTATTTTTTGTAAGAAGTGTATGCAAGGCAGGGTTCAAACCTTGATCTGTTATCAAAATTATAGCGGTTTGTACGTTGTTTCTCTTGTAAACTAGTGGTTTGAGAACCAATGATTTTAAAAGAAAGCTAAAACTAGGAGACGCATCTTTCTTTTCAAATTTATTAGGCGGCGACATTCTTCCAACAACCTAATTTAACCAAACAATACGTCCATTTCCAAAGGGAAAAAAATATTTTTTTGTTCTGAAAATTTGCAGTGTAAATTTCAAATATTTATTAAAAAACCGTATATTTTCCAAAAGTTGCTCGGATTTTGTGTCATTTCAACGTAGATTCAAAAACATGATGAAAAAAATTGTTGAAATTAATTAAATAGGTGTTTGATGCAATTCATTTTTGGAAGGAGACCACCATGGATTTTGAAACTCAAGGAAGGGTACTTTACAAATCGTCCCAAATGGAAATGAGTGAGTACAGTGTTAGCACATTCTTTACCAAATGAGTCTTCAAATGTCACTTCTACCCATTTAAACTTCTAACCCCTTCCAAACTACTCCTAAGTAAAAAAAAACCTAACCACTGGAAAAGTCATCTTTAACCTGTCTTTAAAAGGCCGATTACATGGATCGCACGGATTGAAATCCATGTATAGGAAATATTTAAATTTTTACCTTAACCGGTTTTTATAAAGTTGACTAACTTGGCAACACCAAGGATGCCAAGGCAACCCATTAATAGAGCAAACCCTACCCATTTGGGATGTAGTGCATAACCAACCTGAGTTAGGAATGTCTTACAGATGCTCTAAGTGCTTGCTGGTAATTTTGATTGTTAGGTTCAAGCAGACACGAAAATTTATGAAATATTTATATAGCCAACTTTATTTGACACGTGTATACATGGTGCATATAAATCTAAAAGTTATTATCTTAAAATAAAATTATTACTCAATCAGAAACAAAGGATAATTTAGATACATGTTAATTCGTTGTGAAAAGAAAATACATTAAAAAGTATCCATATATTTTTTCGAATAAATAAGGATTTAGTTATCATATATAAGTTATATTAGGCATAGTTAGTGTATTTGGTTGCATTATTAATAAAGATATCTATATACCTGTAATTGTAACAAATCATCTTTATTCATTATTAAAAATTTTATATCGGTGCAAAGCATATTTGGTAGAAAGGAAATACTGAGAAATCTATTTGAGAAATTTTATGAAAATACGGTAAACTAAGGATATTGACTGAAAACAAGATCCGAAGTCAACCCCAAGTCAAACTTAAAATAAAAGTCATGATGGAGCAAGTGAATAAAATAGAAAAATGGGTTGAAATAATAGATCTAGACAAAGCCTAAAATTAGTCAGATAAAATACGAAATATCACTCAAGAAAAAGCTCAAAAAACCCATGAAAAATCTAAATAGTGCTTGGGTACTTCGTTAATAGGGTAAGTAAGCCGCTCCACTAAGTGGAGTGTAAGGTCTCTATTTTGTATGTAGTTCGGATAGCTCTTAAGCACTCCGTTAATGGGGAATGCAAGCTCACCATAAATAGAGTGTTGTGAATTGTGATACAAAGTTACATTAGAATGAAATAATAATTAAATATTTATTTAATTACATATTTTCTAAAAGAGATATTTATGAAGATAATATTTCTCTCTGGTGTCATCGCTTTTAAGGAAATAAATAAATATATAGCCACATATATTTACTTATTTGATTGATTATGAGAGACATATTAGCAAATACACCTTTAGATTTCTTATGATTATAAGAGATATATTAGCAAATATATCTCTATATTACTTTTTGTTGGTGTTAGCTATAAATTTTTATATAAGAGAGCCATCTAATATTTTAGAGTTGTTTTAAGGTTTTAGAATTGAGGTTCATTCTCTACTTTAGGTTTTTGTAATCTTTTGGAGAATCGAATAAATTTGGATTTGAGGGAATTTAATCACATTCTACATTTTCCAAACTTCTTACCTTTTAACAAATATAATTTTGTAAGAATCCTTGGGATAACCCTAACAGTTGGTATTAGAGCTGATTGCATGAAATTTTCTGACGAAAGATATTTTTGGTTAATGGAGAAACTACCTATTGAAAAATTAAATGGAATCAAATGTGAAAATTGAAGGGGGTAAAGAAAGATTATTGTATTTCAATGATCTTCATCGACCTTTAGATAATAAAGGAAATGGCTAAAGGGTAAACAGAAAACAATGGATATATAGCTTTAGAGCTATTAAATGTTATTTATCGAATATAGTGTTTCGTATTGTTGCCAATAAACCATTCACTTTTGAGATTTAGAAGAAATTGGAGGGTGTTTATGCAAAGTACTCGGCATTAAATAAAGCTTTGCTTGTGAGCAGGTTGGTAAACCTAAAGCTCAAAGAAAGAGGTTCAACTGGAGAACATCTTAATTAATGCAACCGAGTCAATCCGTAGAGAGTGAATTGAGTGAATTTCAAAAATACAATTTTCTTGTTGGATCTTAGTGGGCTTATGAAGTCGAATATTTGTACTAGATCCAATCTTGTTAGTTCGAATAAAATCATATCTTATTTCCTTGATATAATTAATTAATGTTAATTAGCAAACATTTATGTGTTTTGAGTATACCAATGTATACTCATGTGTATATATAAGTGTAATATGCAACATATCAAGGTATATATGGTTAATGTTTATATAAGTAGATATTGAGATTTATATTCACTATGTAAACGTTAGTCATTTATATATGTGTTAGTTGTCTTAAAACAGTGTTTATACATTTATAAAATATAAATTTCAAAATTATTTTTATATAATAAAATATAAAATATCTAGTTAAAATTTTAATAATCCAATAAATTTTAAATTCAATTTTGTACTTAAAATATCTAATTAAGACTTAAAAAACATTTTAAAATTCAAAACTATATCTTAAAAATATAAGTTAGAATTCTTTAATTAAATTTAATATTTATATAAAATAATTATTACAGCCAAAAATAATATCTTATTATATTTATATAATTCATGTATATTTATTTATTTAAATGCACAATATTGTTTTAATATGTATACAAAAATTATACATACGCACGCACGTGTGTTTATTATAAAATAAATATTTTAATATTATGTATGTGTAAATTTGGCCTGTAAAAATGGAACACCTATAAAAAAAATTGTAAGAGAGCTATCCAATGTTTCAGAGTTGTTTTAGTATTTTGGAATTGAGGTTCGTTTTCAATTTTAGGTTTTTTGTAATCTTTTGGCGAATCGAATAAATTTAGGGAATTCAATCGTGTTCTACATTTTTTGAACTTCCTACATTTTCACAGTATAATTGCGTAGGAATCCTTGCGATAACCCTAACACTTGGTATCAGAGCTGCTTGCACAAAATTTTCCGAAGAGAGATGTTTTTGGTTGATGGAGAAACTATCTATTAAAAATTGAAAGGAATTAAATAGGGAAAGTTGGAGGGAGTGATGAAAGATTATTTGTATCTCAATGATCTTCATCGACCTTTGGAGAATAATGGAAAAGGCTAGAGGGTAAACAGAAAACAATGGATATAAGGTTGTATAGCTATTAGACTTTATTTATCGAATACAGTGTTTCATATTGTTGCCAATAAAACATTCACTTTCGAGATCTAGAAGGAATTGGAGGGTGTTTATGCAAAGCACTCTACATTAAATAAAGATTTTTTAGCGAGTAGTTTGGTAAACCTAAAGCTCAAAAAAGGTGAGTCAATTGGAGAACATCTTAATCAATGAAACCAAGTCAGTCCGCAGCGAGTGAATTAGGTGAATTTCAGATATAAAATTTCCTCATTGGATCTTAATGGGCTTATGAAGTCGAATAGTTGCACTAGATCCAATCTAGTTAGTTTTAAAAAAAAAAATTATTTTATTTTATTTTCTAGATGTAATTAGTTAATGTGTGCTCACTAGCTTAACATTTATGTGTTAAGTATATCACTATATACTCGTGTCTATATATAAGTGTAATATGCAACATATCAAGTGTATATGTTTAATGTTTATATAAGTAGATATTGAGATTTATATTCACTATGTAAACATTAGTCATTTTATACGCGTTAATTAGCTTAAAACATTGTTTAATACATTTATAAAATATAAATTTCAATATTATTTATAAATAATAAAATACAAAAATATCTATTTTAAATTCAAACTCTGTATTTAAAATATCTAATTAAGACTTAAAATATCATTTTGAAATTCAAAACTAGATCTAAAGACTTTCAGTTAAAATACATTTAATTAAATTTAAATATGTATATTTATATTAAATAATTATTATGGTCAGAAATAATATGTTATTTATTTATGTTTATATAATTCATGTATATTTATTTATTTAAAATATACAATGCTGTTTTAATATGTATAATCGATTTTTACATACATTCGATAGATATTTTAAAATTATATATATATGTAAAACATTATTTGACCTGTAAAAAGAATTATTTTTGAACAAAAACTATTTTCTTAAAAGAATACATATAATAGTACTAAAAGTAAACACTGTATCAAATAATAATTAAGATGTGTGTGCGCGCATTATGATTAAATAAATTTATTCTTTGACTAGGGAATATCTTTTTAATTACCAAAAATAGCTTAACTAATTTGATTATATATATATATATATATATATAGTTTTAAAACAATTTTAAGGTACTTTAGGTTTTAAAGTTAGTAAATAACCATTTAAAATTAAAAAAAAAGTTATTTATAACATTTATAATATACATACATACATATTTTTTTTTTTTTGAAAATTGGTTAATTGAACATACATACATATATATATATATATATATATATATATATATATATATATAAGAATACAAACATGGTTGTATTTAAAACATTTTCTTATATTTTTTTTGAAAATTAAACTATGAATTTAAATAAACAGTTTCATGTATTAATTATTTAATATAATTTAATATACATTAATATTTATAGGAAGACAATATCATATATAAAATCGATATAATGATATGAACAACATATAATGAACAATTTATATAACACAAAGGAATATACCGAAGAGAAATTACTTTTGATCCGCACGTCGATTCAAATCGTCTCTTGGATTTCCTAGATCCATGCCTAAAGGTGCAAACTTCAAAGTGGTACCAGTTGAAGGAATTTTGTATTTGATTTGGGGTGTATGTATGCTCGGCTAGGACTAGAAAATATGGTTGATGGTGGTCAAAAGTTGGAGACGTGGAGCATAAGAAAATCAAATCGTGGAGACTTAGGTTCACTTAAATAAGGGATCTGGTAAAATATTTTCCACTATCTCCTCTTACTAAATCACGCCGTACAACCTCACTTTCCCCTATTTTCAACCGGCCATATCTTTGGTTTACAATGGACCAAATGGGCTTCAAATCCAATATCAGTTAACTCTATTTTAATTCTTATCGATATCATATATCGATGCGCGCGCACACACACATATCATTTATGTACACACCAAATTAATTACTAATAGCACCCAAACCATTCCTAGAGGATACCCATTTACTAAATACATCCTAAATATTAAATACAACAATAATCAATATTTCTTTAAATATTTATTAGTTAAATTAATTTATATTGCATTATAAACTAATTAAATTTAATGATTTTTCAGAGACTGTAATGAATTCAATTGTGTGACTCTCAGTTGTGAATTCTGTTAAAGATTAATATTGAACAATTCAAATGCTAATCTTCACACATCACCTTAGCTAGTGATGTGATAGTTTGGCTGAACGCATCCCTTACAACTCTCACCGATAAAATCAAATTTTACAAACTTAAGTGGTACTTTTTAGCATTGATTATTTACATCAATTCTCTTCATCAACACTATATCGAATTAGGGCTTAGGAATTTGGTTTTAGTCAAAATTCTAATAACATCCATATTCAAGTCGATTAGTTCATAAGTAAAGATCTTGGTTCAATAATAACATTTATTTTAACCTAACTACCACGGCCAGAGATTTTGACTCCGAGTTAACTACAATTAATCGTGATGTTAACCTCATACAACTAAGGATAAAACTCTCAACTGGTTAATGTTTCACTTCCAATGCTTCAAATAAGACCCAAATATAGCCTCTATATTATAGCTCTTCCATGATTTAACCATAATAAAAGTGGAGTTTCCACGTTGAATTTCAACGGAATTCTCAAGTCGATTGAACAATATAGCATCGTCACTTCAAGATTTTCCCTTTGAACTAGCTGTTATTAACTAATAGGATATTCTTGAAGTAACCATTCCATATTTATCCAATATATCATCATTAATCCCTTGACCCTCCAACAACTATAAGTAATACATTGTCCAATATTAAAAAGCATTACGTACTCTGATCTCAATGGATGTGTCGATATCCATTTTCGAAACATCCTTACCAAGAATATTTGAAATAATATGTCATTTTATATTGATATTAATCTTATGATGATTATAAATCTTTGTAATTATTGTCACATAACATAGCATTTAAGGATTTTCTATTCAATATACTTTTAATTAATTACCTAATTAATTATATGAAGGCTAACCGATTTTATAGTGGGTCATTCACTTTTATTAATGAATTTAAACAAGTGTTCTGCACATGCATAAAACAACTATAGAACAACTGACAGAGGAGCTTGGAAAAAATTCCAAAACCACTAAAACACCACGCAGGGTGCAAACAACTTCATCCTGCACAAGGAAGTCACAACACCACGCAGGGTTCATACAACATACACTTACACAACTCTCACAATGATTACAACAAGGTAAAACAAAAGTTAACCAAACAGTGACCAAAATGAGGCAAAAAGTTTCAAACCGTGAGAGCATTGCTAGAAATGCTAATGCTAGAAATCCCGAAGCAATAAAGCGGAATATGACAAGGAAGGCCTAAGCCATATAATACCCATAATAAGACACATACCCACAACACACTAAGCTAGAACTCATCTCAGTTGCAACAACATAGCACAAGTACCCAATCCAAATGCAAGGAGGCACCATAAAGCATTGAACAACAGATCCAATATGAAAAGGGCAGAGGAAAAAAACCTGCAGCCAAAGCAAAGATAAGGCAACATAAGTAAGGGATAGGCCAGAGACCGCCAAAAACGTCCATTAAAGAAACACAAGCTTCCATAAGAAGAATCCCTGTTGTCGGAGTAACCGCAAGGATGCCATTGTAGCAGAGAATAAGACGACAAGGCAGATAAAGACCAAAACACTCAAACAAAACCAAAAAATTTGCCTCAGTAAAACAAGCAAGATCCTAAAAGCAGATTAATAATCATCAAATGGCAAGGGGAATAAAAAACCATGGCCATACAAGAGCAACTAGAAAAACAATCAACAAGTAAAGGAAAAAAGAAAACCAAACAACAACACCCAAGAAAATTCAAAATTCAGCATCAATCAGTCAGAACACTCCTCATGCTCGCTAAGATGCCATGAATTGAAAGAGCAGTTGGGGTTCTCAACCAAGAACTAGTACGAGATGGTAAGACCTACCCAAGTTGCACCTCGAACAGAAATAGTGATTGCAGCCACCAAGGTAATTAAGGCGCCAGCCTAGAGATGACAACCACAACCCAAAAGGCAGAGCCTAATATGAAGTTCACAATGGCAACTTCGAGATCCAAACTAAGAACAACCAAGAAATTTCAGATCACTGACTAAGGACGAAGGCTGTTCATGAGTTGACGAATTCGATCAAAGCCGTACGCAGGGGGTCACGCGGGACAAATAGATGAGGCATGAGATGCATGTTTATGCAATTTCAAAGGGGAGCAGTAGTAATAGGGAAAGCTAAGAGCGAGATAAGAAGTGATGAGTTGGAGATGGGAGATGGAGAAGTGAAAAAGATGATTTGAAATTGAATTAGGGAAAAAGAACCGCACGAGATAGAAGCCCTAGTCTACATTTATGTTGCTCATAACAAAGTATATCAATCAAAATACCTTTATTACGAACAAGATTGTTACAGAATTAGATATATATAACAAATTACATAATTGCTTCAGGTCATACCACTAATTCACTCGATTTCTCACTTGCGTTAGGAGTCAATTATGTAATTTTAATCCCATTATCAATTTTCCTAAAATAATCGAGGTAGTCCCTTGGTGAATGAATATACTATATTGTCTTAGTTTTCTGCTCTATCAATCAACTCTCTCCGACACTAACAAACTGCATTTATTATGTGAAACTTTTTGGAGTATTTTTCTTGACTTTTGATGAGCTCTAGATTCTTTCTTGATCTGTATCGCATCGCCGTTATCATATAACAATGTCATGAGATTCTCAACATTTGGAATCATCTTTAAGCTCAATCATAAATTTGTGCATATACACACACACTGGTTTTATTGTTGTGCTTTTTAAAGGTTATATACATAGCCTATTTGTTGAATTATCCACAATCCTTAGTTGGAACGTTTCCAACTTATAGCTCCTTAAGTAAGGTTGAACATGAATTAGGATGACATACTATGCTCGATATCGATTATGAAGCTTGAGTCTGAATACTCCTTTATAGGGAGTTCATTTTTTGTATAAATAATTATCTAACATTTTGGAAATACTCGAGAATATGTTATGTTAATTTCAAAAATTAGGATGTCATACCAAGATATATTTTTGTGAGTAATGTGAATTAACTCAAGCACGTTGAAGGATGAATATGTTATGTTAATTTCAAAAATTAATATTTATAATGTTATTCTTATTAACATAGCTTACTAAATTCCAATTGCATAGTCTTTTTCTCGAATACACATTTGCGGCCAATGGATCATATTCCTTCAAGTATAACTATCAAAGTCATATTTTGAAAATGTACATGAAATCCATTATGGATTTGCATCATGTTATATGGTAGAGTCATTACTCTTAATAGTTATTGACAATTAAGGAAATCCCATTCTCGACATTGATACAAAATTTATAGTTTCACTCTAACATGAGAGTATTCTTATTAGACATTCGAATGATCGTGTCTACTTTGGATTTGCTAATTTTATTCCATCATATATAATCAGTTTTAATCTTTGGATTGTATCCAAATTCATTTTACTACCAATAATTTCTGAAAGAAATTCCTTTGTCATGAAGTTGACATTTCTTGAAATAATAAGTGGTTTTCAACACGACGGAATAGGCATTCAAAAATATTTTATGAGCCATCTTTATGTATAAATTTAACTTAATATGGAGTTTATGATACTTAGTCAATAACATAAATTAGTCAACCAATACGGATTGTCCCCAAACTCCTTAGGGGTGGTTCGCATAAGATAGCCTCTGGACTGACACAAACTGCCAACTCCTTGACCAAGAATATATAGGGGTTTTGTAACAATCTTCTTTTCTTACACATAAAGACGACACTTAATGTGACACCCCACCTCTATACTCACGCTAGCAAGGACACTACGGAGTAATGCCATCAATTAGCACGAAGATTAAGGCTGTTGAGGAACGACCATCCGTGTAATTGCTTTGTGCGAGCACCGATATGTCAGATCGTATAACATGCATTTCAATTCAAGAGGAAATCCGACATACCGATACAAACTCAAAGCTACTACGCAGTGGCTATATATAATCTTCGAAAAAAATATATAGAAATAAGCATAACACAAATTAGTCACAGATATCCATATCACAAAAGCGAAAATAGATATGAATATAACACATAGAAGTGAACATCAGAGTAGTGGTCAAACAAGATCCACAATATCACAAAAGAATAGATACAAGTGCTACACAAAAGAATATGTATACATCAAGGAGTCTATCTCGAATGTATATTGACAAAAACTACTAAACTAAGTAGTTAGACAAAAGTCAGATGATGGTCCCAGATAAGGAGTCAAGCAGAAGCACCTGTAACATCTCGGTCTGACCCGAGTATTATTTAATAAGAAAATAATAAACGGATCAGTCTAGCTATAAATATCAGATAAAACGAGATAGGATAAGAGATATGATAAAAACGTATGATAACAATAATGTCATACTGTGACAAGTATACATTAAACAACAAAAAAAATCATACAATATCTCAAGAAATCTCAAAGCACTAAAAAGAATGTCATATTCTTTATTTTATTCACCAAACCACAAATATTGACAAACATCCATCACTTCCAATCAAAAAATTGGTAAAACATAAATTCTAGAAATCATCAACTAGAAATCCAGAAATCACAAAAGGGGGAGGCCTATCACAAAATAGAAGCATGAAAACTCACCAACACGTGTATCACAAATGGAACACTATTCCATGGTTGCTAACCATCAATTTTGAGCCGAGGCTCCACAAATGGCCTGAAGTACATGGGTCGCTACCCCACCAATTTTGAGCCGAAACTCCACAGAAATGGGGTTTAGTCTCCCTCTCAGACAAAGAGACATCACACATTGCTAGTCTAAACCGCAAAATGATCATCATCGATCATCAAGAAGTGTCGATTACACTGAGCTAGCAAATAAATGAGTTTAGCTTCATGTCCCATAACCACTGGCTTAACTTAAATATTTACAAACAAATTGTAGTTCTTCACTCGAAAATTGTCACAAGAGTTTCAATCGAACAAGTCCAAAAATTAATCGACGAAAGTAAACGCAAGCGTTTCATACCACTTGTTTTGCTAAGCCATTTACTTAGATTTTCTCATACGAACGAGGTAAAGTTTGTATATACTAATAGGGTGGAAAACGGTTTTATAAACGAGCTTTGTAATAAAAATAGAGTTGAAATCATCCTTAAGAAAGAGTTTGATTATTTACTACTCGTATAGAAACCTTTGTATTTCGAAGTGACAAATCACCAAAAATGATTGTAAAAACAATCATTCATTAAAAATTCGCATTCGAAGACGTGAATTAAATCTAAACAAATCGGTACCAAATCCTTTGAAATGGATATTTCCAAAAATCTCGAAAAAGAAGTTATCAAAGTCAACAAAGATGATAACAACAAATTGGGTCAACACGAATCGATTAAAATTGGAAACCCAAGCAAAATAGGCAAATTTGGCTGAGGCAGCAGATTCAGTCGACTGGACCAGGGTGGTCAGTCAACTGACACAATTCTTGAAAACTTTCTATTTCCAGGTTCAGTCGACTGAAAAAGGGTGGTCAGTTGACTGAATCATGCTTGGAAACTTTCGGTTTCCAAGCTTAGTCGACTGACCCTGAGTCGCCAGTCGACTAATACTGGCCCAGGAAATTTCCTAGGTTCGGTTCAGTCGATTAACTTCCTGATTCAGTCGACTGAACTGGAATTTCTAATATTTTCAGCCTAGCCCGCAAGTGCGGCAAAAACCCAACAAATTGCGATCGGACGAGCGATGGGCGCTAAGGGTTTATACCAATCGGCAACCCAGCCCTATAGGCTCTTCGATACACCAGCAAAAACATGTTCAAACATCAAAGGTAGGATTTTTAAAGATTTGACCTCAAAACACCAAAAATTGGAATATTCCTAAAACCAATTCAATCCAAAGCAAATGGATAAGGAATAGATGTTAGGAATCACTACCTAACAACTATCAAAGATATAGACATAGATATGAGTTCAAAAGCTCACCTTTTACACAGAAACAAGGAAGGAAAAGCTTGAAAACAAAGGAAGATCAACCACTCTTTAATCTCAACTCTAAGAGCTCCATTCTAAGATCATAGGCAAATATTTTCTAAGTTAGGTTATAGGAAATTTATGAAATTGGAGAGAAATTGAGATGGAGAAGAAGAGGAGGATGCTTACCTAAGCTTCTCTTTGATTTTGGAGCCAGAACTTGAATTTGCAAAGGAAACTAGGGCTTAGGATTTTAATTTCCAATCTCTTCCCCCATTTTTACTAAAGCTTGAAGTGTTGGAAAATGAGAATGAATGAAGAGGAGAGGGGGTGGAGCTAGGGTCTTATGTTAGGCTATTGGGCTGAAACCCAAACCCCAAGCCCTAAGTGGAAATGTCAAAATTCAAGCTAACTCCAAACATATCGATGTTTATACTTAAAAAGGTCGCAAACGGCATTTTGAACTCAATGGAAGTGGTATCGAGTTCTAATTTAGCTGTTTGCAAAAAAATAGCTTTTCGGACTTTAATCCGACCAACGATGCTATATTTAAATAAAATATTTAAATATACAACCGTAAAATATGCGGTTTGTGACACACTCTCCTCCTTAAAGAAATTGCGTCCTCGCAATATTTAAGAAGAAAATAAAGAGTAACAACCATAAAAGCATATCAACACAAAAGAAAATTGAAGTAAGAAGTTCATCTCTAAAGAGCACGAGAGAGCAAGTCCGGATGTGATCGCTCGATGAATTCTCTAGATTCCCAAGAGCAATCTTTAGGATTTGAGGACTATTGGACTTTCACAAGAGGGGCCTCTTTATTACGAAGATGTTTAACCTCTGTAGCAATGATACGAATAGGATGTTGCTCATAAGTCAAATTAGGCAAAACTTCAACTTCTTCAATAACACCGGGATCAAGAATAGAATCGGAATCTCAAAGGCATTTTCGTAATTCAGAAACGTGAAACACGTCATGAATAGCAGAAAATTGAGCTGGTAATAAAAGGCGATAAGCCACGGAACCAACGCGTTCAGTGATGGGAAACAGACCAATATATCGAGGCGCTAATTTTACCGATCGATTGAAACGCACAACACCCTTCATAGGTGAAACACGAATAAACACCAAATCTCCCACAGAAAATTCTAATTTCCTTCTTCGGTTATCGATATCGGATTTTGTCTACTTTGAGCTTCTTTCATCCTATGGCGAATAAGGTCAAACTTTTTTGTGGAATCACGAATAAAGTCTAGTCCTAAAACAGCTTCTCGCCGGCCTCAATCCAACAAGAAGGAGATCGGCATGGCCTTCCATAGAGTGCCTCGAAAGGTGCCATACCGATGCTAGATTGGAAGCTATTATTATAGAAAAACTCAACAAAAGAAATATGATCTTTCCAACTTCCACCAAAATCAAGAACACATGCACGAAGAAGATCTTCAAGAGTTTGATTCACACGCTAGGTTTGTCCATCGGACTGAGGATGATAAGTGGTGCTAAAATTAAGCTTCGTTCCCAAAGCTTTTTGAAGACTCTTTCATAATCCACTAGTAAACAATGGATCACAATCGCTAACAATAGAAATAGGAACTCCATGCAATTTAACAATTTCTTTAACAAAGAGTTTGGCCAAGAGAGGTACGGTCTGATTGGACCGAATGAGTATAAAATGGACGGATTTAGTAAGTCTGTCATCCATAGGCTGTCATGACCCAAACTAGAACGGGGAAGACCGTCAATAAAATCCTTGGAAATTTGGTCCCACTTCCAAATTGGAATGTCCAAAGGTTGCAATAACCCACCGGGCCTTTTATGCTCATCCTTAACAAGTTGGCAAGTCATGCAACGCTTAATGAAGTTAGAAATATCAGATTTCATTCCGTCCCAATAATAAAGTCGCTTCATATCCGTATACATTTTACTACTACCGGGATGAATGATGAATTTAGAACAATGAGAATCTTCTAAAACGTCTTTACGAAGATTACCAATATTTGGCACGATAAGTCTACCAAATTTTCGAATGCCGCCACGATCATCGATATCAAAGTCTTTCAAACCTCCAATATTAATTTTATCCCTACAACTTTGGCTGAGAAGAGCCAATTCGGAATCTAGCTTTTGAGCTTCAAGAATGCGGTCTAAAAGAGATGGATGAGCCTCAAGGCTACATAAGAACAAGAGACGAACATAAATCAGATTCACGATCTCGAATCTCGCAAGTGGACACAATCCCAAGATCGTTCCATTCAGATATCATCATAGAAATAACCGCTTGTTGCTTACGACTAAGGGCATCAACAACATGATTTTTCTTTCCGGGAGTATAAAGAATATCAAGATCATAAGATGCATGGAACTCAAGCCAACGTTATTGATGCAAATTAAGTTCCTTTTGAGAAAATAAATACTCTAAAGATTTATGATCAGTATAGAGAACAAATTTCTCTCCCAAAATATAACGACGGCAAATTCTAAGGACGAAAACAATAACCGCAAGCTCTAAATCATGATTGGCATATCCAGTCTCGGCAGGCTTTAAATGCCTATAAGCATAAGCAATAACACATTCCCTTTGCATGAGAATGGCTCCCAAAACCAACACGACTAGCATCGGTACAAACTATAAAGTCTTGGTTCCCTTCGAGAATCACAAGAATAGGAGCATCAGAAAGGAGTACTTTTAATTTCTGAAAAGAAGCTTCACATTTGTCCGACCAAATGTACTTAACTCCCTTCTTCGTCAAATTAGTAAGAGGCACGGAAATTTTAGAAAAGTCTTTTATAAAATAACGGTAATAACCCACCAATCCAAGAAAACTACGAATTTCCGTCACATTCTCCGGTCTCTTCCAATTTTGAATCGCTTCGATCTTTGAAGGATCCACGAAAATTTCGGATTCGGAAATAATATGACCGAGAAATTTCACACGAGATGGCCAAAAGTGGTATTTAGAAAATTTTACTTTCAATTGATTGCTCCTAAGAGTTTCCAACATAATCCGAAGATGCTTTTTACGCTCTTCCTCGGTTTTAGAATGAACACGAATATCATCTATAAAGATGAGAACAAATCGATCGAGGAAGTCTTTGAAAACTCGATTCATAAGGTCAACGAAATAAGCCGGGGCATTCGTTAGACCAAATGGCATAACAAGCCATTCATAAGATCCATAACGAGTACGGAATGATGTCAAAGGAATACTATCCTCTGTAATTCGAAGCTGATGAAAACAGGTTGCTAAGTCTAACTGTAAGGACTCGAGCACCACTAAGTTGATCAAATAAATCATCAATCTAGGGTAAATGATATTTATTCTTGATAGTGAGATCATTAAGTTTGCGGTAGTCAACGCAAAGCCTAAGTGTACCATCAGATTTCTTCACTAAAATAGTCGATGTTCCCCAAGGAGAGGAATTAGAATGAATAAATTGCTTCTCTTCCAATTCGGATAATTGTTTACGCATCTTCTCATTTTCTTTATTGGACATACGATAAGGAGGATGAGTGATAGGTAGAGCTCCAGGGATTAGATTAATTCTGAACTCAATTGCTCGCTTAGGTGGTAATCCTAAAATGGGCTCAAATATATCAGAAAATTCACGAACAACATGAATGAGAGAAATGACATCTTCCTCATCATCATTATCGTTATCATGAGAGTTTAGAGAATACAAGGATGCTGCCAATTTAGAATCCGAATCTTTAAGAACAGTAGAAATCTGCTTAACAGATTGAGGGTGTCGAAGATGAATAGTCCACTGAGGACATAGGATATGGGGTTCATAACTGTTAAGCCAATCCATTCCCAAAATCATTCTGAAGCCTAAGTAACGCATGACTTGCAGATCGGCTTGGAAAGAATAATCACATAAAATAATCTCGACATCTTTACAAAGTAAACTGAGTGTTGTGGATCCACCGACCAAATTCGCAATTCTCAAAGAAGTCATCAAAGCCATAACACTTAAAGAAAAAGTTTCAACAAATTCTTTTGATATGAAAGAATGGGATGCACCCGTATCAAAAAGAACTCGAACAGGTTGGCCATGAAACATAATAATGCCATCAATGATAGAATGAGAAATACCTTGACCACGAGAAGTTTTACTAGAGGCTTGCACAACATTTAGCTTTCCCTCGTTCTTGCTTTGAAGTTTGGGACATGCAGATATATAATGACCCAAACTTTTGCAATAGCGATAAGCAAGGGGCTTTGAACACTTATTCATAATGGTCCTTAGAACCACAATTTTAGCATTGCCCACCACTAAAGGTAGAAGTACTTGCTACCGAAGTTGATTGTTTCCCTTTCTTGTTGGGATAAGGACCTTTGAACTTATTAGGCCTCTTCTTATTGTTGTTGAAGTTCAATTTGGCACTCCCAACTTCAACATCACTGTAACAGCCCGCAAATCCGTACCCCTTGAGTTAACCCTATTCTACAACAATCAACTCAAGTTGCACAGAAATACGAACCATTTGGGTTAAAGAAGAAGAGGTAGAAGAAGAAAATAGAAATCAATAACAGAATCTAACCATCGCAGCGGAATAAAATATAATAGATAAATAATAATCTTACTCAAAATCAAATATATCTGTTTACATATATTACATCATCTGAGTACATCAATCACAGATCACATCAATAACATACAAGTGGATACATAACAACTCAATACAGCGGAATATATATATAAACAAGTACGAGAGTACATGTCGTCATCCAGCTCGTCTCCTGAGCTCCATAGTATCATCCTGTATCCTATAATACTCGGCCTGACCCGAGCATTACAGTTAAATAACACCCGAGTCAGTCTGGAATACCAGCGTGAGAAAATCACACCCAATTGATTATTAAAGTTTCAAAAATCCTTTGAAAACAAAAGCATCTCGTAAGACCACGCCACAAATAAACATGTCGGGTTTTTACCTTACGATAGCTAAAACAATTTTTTTTATAGAAATCCTCTGATATTATAATAGTGTCTATAGAAAGTAAATAGAATCTAGCTGAAATGCTTGCATCTCACGTTTCAGCAATAGTTGGGCACAATCAAAACCGTACGGGCGCGTAGGGAAAATGGATTCCAACTAATGGCTAGGCACTGGGGTACCACCTGTCACAGTACCTGGTCTAGATCAGCGTACCGAGGAGCCACCCTAACTCCCCTGCAACACAAGACCGGAACCATCCCTTACTGGACAGTCCCGAGCAAGATCACCCCGCTGTTGGGATCAGCAACCGCCCACACAGCCGAAAAAAAGGGACATCTAGACAGGGATGACCTCACCCTCCAGTGGGGGCTACCCACGAAGCCTTGCTGCATATCCCCTGATTTTCAGCCATTCCCATTTGATGAGGCTTGAGGCTAAGCGTTACCTTTATAGAACATAGTCCTTAGAATGCCCATCGTCCACCTGACGATGTTTCGCAAGCATTCATCCATACAAGTCCGTCCCGGATTCGAACGGAACCGAAGGCACTATTCCTACTACATCCATTTTGGGAATATCCTCAGGATTAGTAGCGACTAGCCCTTGCATTTCATTGCTCCATCTTCGAATCCAAAATCATTTTCACGAAACGTACAAACCGGATCGAAGTGGTTTTCGAGAAATAAATCTCGATCCCGGTCTCTTCGAAACGATCAACGCATTGTCCAATATTGATAGTCGGTTATTTAACTATCAATTAATATTCACAACATCCATCACACAATAAATATTTTCCCAAATTATTTATTAACCTCCAATATCTTTACAAGATATATTTCTATTTCAATCCTTTGAAAACAGTTTCAAACCATCCTTCTTTCCAGAATAAACTTCCCCAAATATTTTTCTATCCCCTCTGAAATCACCAAGCACAAACTAGAATTTTAAAATAATTTTAAAACACTATACTTTGAAATATATACTTTTAAAACATATAAATTGAAACTACCTTAATAATTTTGTTAAAAATATATCTTATATGAATATTTGAAAATAAAATTACTTAACAAAAGATAAAACTAAATTTTCACTTTTGAAACAAAATACTAAGTCACTTTTAAAATAATTACTACCATAATAGATTTGACAAAAACTTACTTTAGAATTTAAATATTAGAAATAATAAATTGTTCAAAACATACCCTTTAAAACAATTTTAAAAACTATTAACTTATATTTAACATTTACTTGAAAACGTACTTAGTTATCCAGGGAGAATTCCAACTTTAATCACTCAAATCAATTTCCCAAATTGACTTCCAATCTACTCCGTTTGAAATAAGTTTCTTTAATTACTCAATTCCTTTCAAAAATCATTAATTATGGACTTTATTATATATATATTTTTATTATTATTATCTTCCGTTTGGGTTTAAGCCATTTAACTGAAATATACAAATTTCAGATCTTATCCAAATTTCTTCTTTGCTCTTCAACAATTAAAATCTTAAATTTTAAATAGATGTTTTGTTCTTTTGAAACAATAACATTGAAATTTAAATTTTCATTAATTCTCAGTTTATTTAAATTTTCATCCCATACTCAAGATTGATTTAATAAAATTTTAAAGTAACTTTATTTCCATTTCCAAACTCAAATTTGGTAATTCATTATTGCCCGAATATAACAATCAAGCCATAGCATTCAATGTTTCCACGTACTTCATTACAGGATATCAAACATTCAGAACAGAGAATATTAAATAATTAAATAAAGTTGAGGGGTCCAGTTGGATCCCTCCAACCTGTTTTCCCTGCATCCACAGATATTAGCACAACATAATAAGCCAATTCCAAATATATACCATACTCTAGCACAATATAAATCAAACATCCCAAGATGTAGTATATACTATAATATAATCAATCAATTCATCCATTCAACCAATTATTTAAATTTAATCATTTAAATTTAAATTTAATTTACTGAGTGAGATTAACTCACCTTTGCTTTACGTTTGGCAATCCAATTCCATCTCGAACATTTATCTCCCAATTTTGGACCTTGTATAAATATTTATATAAATTTGTTAACATGTGAATTAATTAAACGATTTACTAGCATTTATTTATTTTATTTTATTTGTAATTTAAGGTAAAAATTTTAAGCTAATAATTTTCTTAATCAAATTATCTTTAGTAACCCAAATGACTTATATATATATATATTTATTTATTTAAACTCCACCATATTTGAAAATCCTTCTTATATTCAAAATATTATCTATATCAAATAATATATATATTTTTAAAACCCCTTTTTTTTAAAATCATATCTATTTAATTAAGCAACTGTTTTAAATCTAATTTACCTAAATAAAATTTTATTATTGCTTTTTCTGTAGTGAGTAAAAACATACATATATATAAACTTTAGAATTTTAAAACTAAACAGTAAAACCCCTTTTTGTTTTTCCTTTCTGAACAAATTTACAAAAAGAATCAAATTAAAATCCAAATTAGATTCACTTAAATAAAGAACTCAATACCTCACTCGATTCACGGTGACCCTACTGCCTCCATCACTGCCGAACTCTCCTGGTGATCGCCGAACCAACTCTAACTGTCATCGCGTGTTCGTGAATTGAACCTCCCCTCCATCAGCGTCTTCCCCGAAGTCGCGATTACCACCCAGCAGCCGCCACGAACAACCAAACGCCTTCGCAACTCACATGATCACTCGCGCTCCATCAATTACGCGAATCCCCTACCACCTAACCCTAAATCACCAGACGTCACCGAGCCTCTATCGCGAGTTGACTCGCGACATCCCAACCTTAAATTGCACGCTCGCGGTCCTCTTGCCTTTCTTCGATTCATGTGGCCTTCGATTAAACTGCGACATCGAGGAGATGCTAATAGGCTGAAGAGGGAAAGGGTACGCGGCCATTAATCCCTTTTTGTTTTTTTTTGTTTTTTTTTTGTGAAGATGGCTTCGGCTTGTAATTTAAAGATATTTTTTTTAAGGTCTGAAGCATCGGTTTTAAAAGAAACTTCAAAGTAGATCTCGTTTCGATTCTGAATGATAAAGCTTCGGCCAAGCTCAGTAAAGTGAAAACGAGGCTTGCGTTAGAAGCCAGGATGTGTGACTTCCATAAAAAGATTTGACTAAGTAAATTAGTTTTCTTTATTTATTTACAGGTTGAACGAACAAACGGTAACCCCGAATCCTGCGAAAATCAAAATCCGACAAAAAAATAAAATATTACGGATCCAAGAGAACTGGTTTCATTGAATTCCGAAACTGTGTCTCGGAAGGCTATTTTTGAATTCAATTTAAACTATAAAGTTTTAAAACTGAACAAATCACTGTTAATTTCAATTTTACAACTTCTATTATCCTCAGAACTATCAATATAAATTTTACAAGCCTTCAAATTATATTCGACAGGTTTAAAATTCGAGATTCAACAATTTACTCAACTTCTAATAATTAAATTCTATTATTTAATTATCAAACAAATAGCGATATTTGTAATTCCAGTTAAAATTATTATATTGAATATTTAAAATCAATTAAATATTTCAATTTTAAATGCTCAAAAATTCTGGGTCGTCACATTCCTCCCCCCTTAAAAGAATTTCGTCCCCGAAATTACTAACTAGGATGAATGGCCCAATACCCGTTTACTATTTCGCTAAAACCAAACAGTTCAACATTTATCCAACTATCTTTTATAAAAGACCCATTATCATTCTTATTAACTTCCCAAACCTTTCCCTAGCTTGCAAATGATCCTATTTGCTCAACCATTCAAGTTTTAATCTTAAAACCAATTTTGAATTATCAAAATTTCCTCAAAATTTTCTAACTCCCTAAATTCCCGAAAAATTTCGCCAGCATTTCCTTTGCGCGGCTGACTCGGTACAACTACAAAATGGCTCTACGGCCTCCCAAATTCAAAAAGAAAACAAAAAGCCAAGTAGCTCAATCCAAATCCAAATCCCAATCAAATTTCATACCAAATTTAAATACATACCTTTTGTCGGGCAATTCAAATTTATTTCTTGAAATCAAATCCAATTTTCTTTTCCCCTTTATAATACCTGCATATCCTGCTTAGCACTATATCCAATCACAATATTCCCAAAACATTATATCAACTTCCTTACCAATGTCAATATTTATTAATCCAAACATCAACTTAGAATGTATATGTAATATTCAATTTCCAATTAAGAATTTGATCATTTCTTACTCAAGTTAAGATAAGAAATTTTATATGTTTTCTTTATTTATTTCCGTCTTACCACTTCGGTTTATATCTATTTTTATTCACATTGATTCTTTCATTCCCATATGAATTCAATTTCTCTTTAACTCTAAATTTTCAAACTTTATTTTCCATTAATAACTAATTCATATCACCTTAAGTTGGTTTTCTATACTACGTTATTTTAGTCTCCGATTTGAGTTCGTTTTGTTATTAACAAAAATTCTCCAAAATTTTCAAAATTTTCTAACTCCCAAAATTTCCGAAATTTTTTGGCAGAGTCTCCTTTGTACGGAAGAGCTTTTGCAATTTAACAAAAGAGATAAATATATATACATCGACCCACACGGTCGGAAAAAAACCAAAAACAGTTCATATTTCCTATTTTTATAGCGTAGGCGTACCTTATTTAGCATTTTTAAGCAAGCGGCTTAAAATTTTAGCAATTAGCATAACCCAATCCAGCCTCACGGCTTCCAGGTACCTGTACTTACTCAGTTTAAACTTGTAAGTGCCAAATATATGAAGTTTAACAGCATATCACTTATTTGTAATAGTTAAAACATATGAATTCTAAAAGAAACTCATACCAAACATTTTCCGTAAGCTATTTATATAGTTTCCAAGTAAATTCAACTGTTTCAACTTATTTACAAACCATTTTCATTAAATTTGGATGGTCTTCCATCTATTCGTACACAGCTTCATCAATTTGAATAATTTAAAACTCAATTGCTTATATTTAATTTATTCTTAAGCAAACTGAACTCATTTTTAATTCAATTGCTTTCAAAATTAATTTATTTTACTACTCTCACTCATATAATGTTTAATTACCCCATTTCCAACAAACAATAATTTATTCCATGAAATTCGACGAGATTTACGTGAATAAACAAGTATTTATGTTTTATAACCAATGTAAACTCAATTCTATTCTTAATTCTATTCCATTTCCAAATTTATTCACAACCCAACTATCCTCGCTTCCATTTCAGATTTGAATACATTCACTTGCATTTCATTTATTAACCCAACTAGTTCCATTATTCAAACAAGTTCCATTCAAAACCATTAACAATTTAGGTTCATCTTATTTACCAATTAATCTTCCCTTTTATTTTAATCCATTTACAATCATTTATTTAGCTCGACACATTCCATTTAAATTTTATTTACGATTCATTCCAAATTTGTTTATTCCAAACTATTTTATTTAGCTCGAAGATAATCCAGGATATTTCATTCAATAACCATTTCTCAACTTATTTAAATCACATTTCATTTGATACTTATTTATTCCATCCATTTATATTTATTCAATAATATTAATTTATCTACATTCACTTAAACCATTCTAATAAACTTGAAACATTCTATTTTCCCTATTGTCTCCAGTTATTTCAATTCCTTAATAATTTTTAAATGGTTTACAATTATTTATTCTGGAATTTCATTCCATTAATATTAGTTAATACTCATCGAATTTTATTTCGATTAACAATTTATTTTCACTTAATTTAAATCCAACCCAATATCATTAAACTTGGTTCCAGTTGAATTCAATTCAACTCTCCTCCATTCATTTAGCTTAAGTCAATTTACTTCAATTTATTCGAATTTTATACTTAAGCTCATTTCCATCTTACAAGTATATTTTCTCTTTTATACTCAGCTTGACTCAATTTATTACAGAGCCATATCCAATTTATTTCCACATATTTGGATTTTATTTGCAATTCATACCATTACTATTTTAAATCCAGATCCTTTTTTTTTTCGATACATTCCCAATTATTTTTAATTTGTTAACACTTCAAGTTAAATTTTAATTAATAACTCAAGTTCTGATTTCACCATTTACATTTTAACTTACCATCCAATTTATTAACTTACATTGCAATTTGGTTCACAAATCAATTAATTAATTGCAAGGCCACTTTCCATTATATTTTCTTCATCGACAATGTAAGTCGAATTTAATTACAACTTGAGTTTTATTTTCAAACCTCATCATAAACTCACAATTCAATTTCATTAACTAATTTATTATCCAATTAGTTCTCCCATTATTCATAATCCAACACTTGAAATTTTATTTAAAATATCACTCCATTTAATTTTCTTAAGTTCAATATTTATTTTACACTTCAAGTTTGGATCCTCATTTCATTTTTCAATTTGTCAAAATATTGATTTTGGGCATTGTATTCCATTTTCAATTTAATAAGTCACAACTTATTATTTTATACAATTCCATTCATCATAAGCTGGAATATATTCATCTTTTATTTTTAACTCAAGCCTTCTATTTATTTATAGCCCAAGCATATTTTATGTCCATGGATCTTTAATTCTCTTATAAGTTATTCTGATTTATTGATGTCAATTCCAATCCTCATTTAAATTCCATCTGCTTAGGTGTGAATCTAATTCCATCAAATAATTCAATTGAAGTCTTATTCCAATTCAATTTTATTTTAACTCAGTGTTATTTAACTCAATTCGATTTCAACTTATTCAATCAGTCTCAATCTCAATCCAATCAAATCTTTATTTCCAAATCCAAGTTAATTCCATCTTTAACTTTTCTTTAAAATTTAAGTTCCAACATTCAAAGCTTATATTCCATTTCTGATTTAAAAATCATCTCAATTTATAAGCTTACAACTTATCTCATCAGAATTTTATACACCCGGCTTTTGCTTTCAAATCATTTTGAAATCTCCAATATCCCAAATCACACTTCTCAAATTTTTAAACCAATCTTGGTTTTATTCCCAACAAATTTCCTTTGGAATTTCAAAAACAACTTGCTTTTCTAAACAAAATCAATTTGGTAGCATTACTTCACTTAGAAATTCGAAAACGAATACTGATGATGCGGCCGTCATCATCAGAATTATTTTTCAATAATCCAAGTGATTCCAATGCTATATTACTTTCAAAATCCATTTAAAACAGATTTCCATTCAGAAATATCTTCAAAACAATGCTATCATTTATCTTCAAAACACTTCCAAATCCTGCTTAAATCAAATTTAAGTATAATTCATTTGCATGGTTTATGTTCATACAAATTCTCATTTGGTTTTTATTTCAATTTATAAATTACCTTTATAATTCATATTTACAAATTTCATTTTATCATGAATTTATTTCCGTAAACTTTGTTTATTTTCAATTTCTAGTTAAATTTTCATTTAACAATGATAATACTTTAATATTATCGTTTCTAACATCCAAGCAACCATATAATAGCTATATAGTTTACCAAAAACTTTCTTCATATCAAAAATATATTTTTGGGTAAAATTATTTCATTTACCCATATTGAAAACAATACCGTGTCGATTGTTCTATTTAAGTGTTTAGAAACCCCTTCGATACAGTTTTCGAGGCTGTGCCGACGAAGGTTCATATACCACTCCATAAACCAATCAACACAATATAAAACCATTTTATATTCACTAACAAATACGCGCTCATATCTATTAATACGCTCAAACTCATTATAGAGTACTACGGACTCTAATTTATGAGTAATTCCCACCAGAGCCAAGGTTATCACCAACCAAAGCTCTGATACCAAGTGTAACAGCCCGCAAATCCGTACCCCTTGAGTTAACCCTATTCTACAACAATCAACTCAAGTTGCACAGAAATACGAACCATTTGGGTTAAAGAAGAAGAGGTAGAAGAAGAAAATAGAAATCAATAACAGAATCTAACCATCGCAGCGGAATAAAATATAATAGATAAATAATAATCTTACTCAAAATCAAATATATATGTTTACATATATTACATCATCTGAGTACATCAATCACAGATCACATCAATAACATACAAGTGGATACATAGCAACTCAATACAGCGGAATATATATATAAACAAGTACGAGAGTACATGTCGTCATCCAGCTCGTCTCCTGAGCTCCATAGTATCATCATGTATCCTATAATACTCGGCCTGACCCGAGCATTACAGTTAAATAACACCCGAGTCAGTCTGGAATACCAGCGTGAGAAAATCACACCCAATTGATTATTAAAGTTTCAAAAATCCTTTGAAAACAAAAGCATCTCGTAAGACCACGCCACAAATAAACATGTCGGGTTTTTTACCTTACGATAGCTAAAACAATTTTTTTTATAGAAATCCTCTGGTATTATAATAGTGTCTATAGAAAGTAAATAGAATCTAGCTGAAATGCTTGCATCTCACGTTTCAGCAATAGTTGGGCACAATCAAAACCGTACGGGCGCGTAGGGAAAATGGATTCCAACTAATGGCTAGGCACTGGGGTACCACCTGTCACAGTACCTGGTCTAGATCAGCGTACCGAGGAGCCACCCTAACTCCCCTGCAACACAAGACCGGAACCATCCCTTACTGGACAGTCCCGAGCAAGATCACCCCGCGGTTGGGATCAGCAACCGCCCACACAGCCGAAAAAAAGGGACATCTAGACAGGGATGACCTCACCCTCCAGTGGGGGCTACCCACGAAGCCTTGCTGCATATCCCCTGATTTTCAGCCATTCCCATTTGATGAGGCTTGAGGCTAAGCGTTACCTTTATAGAACATATTCCTTAGAATGCCCATCGTCCACCTGACGATGTTTCGCAAGCATTCATCCATACAAGTCCGTCCCGGATTCGAACGGAACCGAAGGCACTATTCCTACTACATCCATTTTGGGAATATCCTCAGGATTAGTAGCGACTAGCCCTTGCATTTCATTGCTCCATCTTCGAATCCAAAATCGTTTTCACGAAACGTACAAACCGGATCGAAGTGGTTTTCGAGAAATAAATCTCGATCCCGGTCTCTTCGAAACGATCAACGCATTGTCCAATATTGATAGTCGGTTATTTAACTATCAATTAATATTCACAACATCCATCACACAATAAATATTTTCCCAAATTATTTATTAACCTCCAATATCTTTACAAGATATATTTCTATTTCAATCCTTTGAAAACAGTTTCAAAACATCCTTCTTTCCAGAATAAACTTCCCCAAATATTTTTCTATCCCCTCTGAAATCACCAAGCACAAACTAGAATTTTAAAATAATTTTAAAACACTATACTTTGAAATATATACTTTTAAAACATATAAATTAAAACTACCTTAATAATTTTGTTAAAAATATATCTTATATGAATATTTGAAAATAAAATTACTTAATAAAAGATAAAACTAAATTTTCACTTTTGAAACAAAATACTAAGTCACTTTTAAAATAATTACTACCATAATAGATTTGACAAAAACTTACTTTAGAATTTAAATATTAGAAATAATAAATTGTTCAAAACATACCCTTTAAAACAATTTTAAAAACTATTAACTTATATTTAACATTTACTTGAAAACGTACTTAGTTATCCAGGGAGAATTCCAACTTTAATCACTCAAATCAATTTCCCAAATTGACTTCCAATCTACTCCGTTTGAAATAAGTTTCTTTAATTACTCAATTCCTTTCAAAAATCATTAATTATGGACTTTATTATATATATATATATATTTTTATTATTATTATCATCTTCCGTTTGGGTTTAAGCCATTTAACTGAAATATACAAATTTCAGATCTTATCCAAATTTCTTCTTTGCTCTTCAACAATTAAAATCTTAAATTTTAAATAGATGTTTTGTTCTTTTGAAACAATAACATTGAAATTTAAATTTTCATTAATTCTCAGTTTATTTAAATTTTCATCCCATACTCAAGATTGATTTAATAAAATTTTAAAGTAACTTTATTTCCATTTCCAAACTCAAATTTGGTAATTCATTATTGCCCGAATATAACAATCAAGCCATAGCATTCAATGTTTCCACGTACTTCATTACAGGATATCAAACATTCAGAACAGAGAATATTAAATAATTAAATAAAGTTGAGGGGTCCAGTTGGATCCCTCCAACCTGTTTTCCCTGCATCCACAGATATTAGCACAACATAATAAGCCAATTCCAAATATATACCATACTCTAGCACAATATAAATCAAACATCCCAAGATGTAGTATATACTATAATATAATCAATCAATTCATCCATTCAACCAATTATTTAAATTTAATCATTTAAATTTAAATTTAATTTACTGAGTGAGATTAACTCACCTTTGCTTTACGTTTGGCAATCCAATTCCATCTCGAACATTTATCTCCCAATTTTGGACCTTGTATAAATATTTATATAAATTTGTTAACATGTGAATTAATTAAACGATTTACTAGCATTTATTTATTTTATTTTATTTGTAATTTAAGGTAAAAATTTTAAGCTAATAATTTTCTTAATCAAATTATCTTTAGTAACCCAAATGACTTATATATATATATATATATATTTATTTATTTATTTATTTAAACTCCACCATATTTGAAAATCCTTCTTACATTCAAAATATTATCTATATCAAATAATATATATATTTTTAAAACCCTTTTTTTTTTTAAAAATCATATCTATTTAATTAAGCAACTGTTTTAAATCTAATTTACCTAAATAAAATTTTATTATTGCTTTTTCTGTAGTGAGTAAAAACATACATATATATAAACTTTAGAATTTTAAAACTAAACAGTAAAACCCCTTTTTGTTTTTCCTTTCTGAACAAATTTACAAAAAGAATCAAATTAAAATCCAAATTAGATTCACTTAAATAAAGAACTCAATACCTCACTCGATTCACGGTGACCCTACTGCCTCCATCACTGCCGAACTCTCCTGGTGATCGCCGAACCAACTCTAACTGTCATCGCGTGTTCGTGAATTGAACCTCCCCTCCATCAGCGTCTTCCCCGAAGTCGCGATTACCACCCAGCAGCCGCCACGAACAACCAAACGCCTTCGCAACTCACATGATCACTCGCGCTCCATCAATTACGCGAATCCCCTACCACCTAACCCTAAATCACCAGACGTCACCGAGCCTCTATCGCGAGTTGACTCGCGACATCCCAACCTTAAATTGCACGCTCGCGGTCCTCTTGCCTTTCTTCGATTCATGTGGCCTTCGATTAAACTGCGACATCGAGGAGATGCTAATAGGCTGAAGAGGGAAAGGGTACGCGGCCATTAATCCCTTTTTGTTTTTTTTTTGTTTTTTTTTGTGAAGATGGCTTCGGCTTGTAATTTAAAGATATTTTTTTTAAGGTCTGAAGCATCGGTTTTAAAAGAAACTTCAAAGTAGATCTCGTTTCGATTCTGAATGATAAAGCTTCGGCCAAGCTCAGTAAAGTGAAAACGAGGCTTGCGTTAGAAGCCAGGATGTGTGACTTCCATAAAAAGATTTGACTAAGTAAATTAGTTTTCTTTATTTATTTACAGGTTGAACGAACAAACGGTAACCCCGAATCCTGCGAAAATCAAAATCCGACAAAAAAATAAAATATTACGGATCCAAGAGAACTGGTTTCATTGAATTCCGAAACTGTGTCTCGGAAGGCTATTTTTGAATTCAATTTAAACTATAAAGTTTTAAAACTGAACAAATCACTGTTAATTTCAATTTTACAACTTCTATTATCCTCAGAACTATCAATATAAATTTTACAAGCCTTCAAATTATATTCGACAGGTTTAAAATTCGAGATTCAACAATTTACTCAACTTCTAATAATTAAATTCTATTATTTAATTATCAAACAAATAGCGATATTTGTAATTCCAGTTAAAATTATTATATTGAATATTTAAAATCAATTAAATATTTCAATTTTAAATGCTCAAAAATTCTGGGTCGTCACAATCACTCTCTCTATCTGCCTCTTCAAGTCGAAGAGCGATATCAACAAGTTGGTCGAAAGAAACTTCCAATTTCAAAAGTAAAGGATTTTTGAGATTCTTATTCAAGCCATAGATAAACCTCTGATTTTTCTTCAATGAGGTATTTACATGCTCAACCCCATATTTAGAGAGGGATTCAAAATATGCAACATAATCTGCCACAGAAATTCACCTTGAACAAGGTCAATAAAAAGATGGGCCAGGGTCACTTTTTTAGCTTCTGGTACAAACTACGATTCAAATCTTTCCCCGAATTGCTCCCAAATAAGATCCACTTCAATAATTTCAGAAATCATAAGCTCATACCAATGTAATGCTCTTTCTTGGAGCATACTAGAAGCCACTTGGACTCAATGAAGATCAATAAGATTCATGCGAGAAAATATGCGATCACATGTTCTTAGCCAAGCTTGGACTTCTATAACGCTTTCGGAACCCTTGAATGGCTTTCCATCCAAATTGGTATAATCACTGCACAAGCGTGCAAACCTAGATTTAGGGTGAGTAGGCTCTGGAATGGTTCCGACAGCTTGAGCATTCTTTACAAGATCTAGAAGCTGTTGGACAGACATGCATACTCCATCCTGAGGAGTAGCACTAGATTGACTGGCGCTGGGACGGCCTGGTCTAACAATTTCTCTTCTTTAAGAAAGAAAGAAAGAAGAAGAAAAAGGTTATTCACAAAATGAATGTCAAACAATCATGATTGATAAAACAAGGCATCATAAAAGAAAATAGGATAGAACGGGTCCTATGACTAGGATATATCTTAAAGCACGATTCCTAAGAAGGACTTACGACAATGATCCTTGCTAGATTATTCTACATTGTTCCGAAGTTTGGCTCCGATACCAAGCTGTGACACCCCACCTCTATACTCACGTTAGCCAAGGACACTACGGAGTAATGCCGTCAACTAGCACGAAGAATAAGGCTGTTGAGAAGCAACTATCTGTGTAATTGCTTTGTGCGAGCCCCGATATGTCAAATCGTATAACATGCATTTCAATTCAAGAGGAAATCTGACATACCGATACAAACTCAAAGCTACTATACAGTGGCTATATATAATCTTCGAAAACAAACAGAAAAATAAGCATAACATAAATTAGTCACAAATATCCATATCATAAAGGTGGAAACAGATATGAATATGACACATAGAAGTGTACATCAGAGTAGTGGTCAAATAAGATCCACAATATCACAAAAGAATAGATCAAGTGCTACAAAAAATAATATGTATACATCAAAGAGTCTCTATCTCGAATGTATATTGACCAAAACTACTAAACTAAGTAGTTAGACAAAAGTCAGATGATGGTCCTAGATAAGGAATCAAGTAGAAGCACCTGTAACATCTCGATCTGACCCGAGTATTATTTAATAAGAAAATAATAAACGGATCAGTCTAGCTATAAATATCAGATAAAACAAGATAGGATAAGAGATATGATACAAACGTATGATAACAATAATGCCATACCGTGACAAGTATACATTAAACAACAAAAAAATCATACGATATCTCAAGAAATCTCAAAGCACTAAAAAGAATGTCATATTCTTTATTTTATTCACCAAACCACAAATATTGGCAATATCCATCAATGCCAATCACAAAATTGGTGAAACAAAAATTCTAGAAATCATCAACTAGAAATCCAGAAATCAACGAAGGGGGAGGCGTGTCACAAAACGGGAGCATGAAAACTCACCAACACGTGTATCACAAATGGAACGCTATTCCATGGTTGCTGACCATCAATTTTGAGCTGAGGCTCCACAAACGGCCCGAAGACCATGGGTCGCTGCCCCACCAATTTTGAGCTGAAACTCCACAGAAACAGGGTCTAGTCTCCCTCGCAAACAAAGACACATCGCACATTGCTAGTATAAACCGCAAAATGATCATCATCGATCATCAAGAAGTGTCGATTACACTAAGCTAGTAAATAAATGAGTTTAGCTTCATGTCCCATAACCACTGGCTTAACTTAAATATTTACAAACAAAATGTAGATCTTCACTCGAAAATTGTCACAAGAGTTTCAATCGAACAAGTCCAAAAATTAACCTGACGAAGTAAACGCAAGCGTTTCATACCACTTGTTTTGCTAAGCCGTTTAATTAGATTTTCTCATACGAACGAGGTAAAGGTTTGTATATACTAATAGGGTGGAAAACGGTTTTATAAACGAGCTTTGTATTAAAAATAGAGTTGAAATCATCTTATGAAAGAGTTTGATTATTTACTACTAGTATAGAAACCTTTGTATTTCAAAGTGACAAATCACCAAAAATGATTGTAAAAACAATCATTCACCAAAAATTCACATTCGAAGACGCGAATCAAATCCAAAGAAATCGATACAAAATCCATTGAAATGGATATTCCGAAAAATCTCGAAAAAGAAGCTATCAAAGTCAACAAAGGTGATAACAACAAAGTGGATAAACACGAATCGGTTAAAATTGAAAACCCAAGCAAAATAGGCAAATTTGGCTGAGGCAGCAGATTCAATCCATTGGACCAGGGTGGACAGTCGACTGACATAATTCTTAGAAACTTTCTGTTTCCAGGTTCAGTCGACTGAACCAGGGTGGTCTGTCGACTGAATCATGCCTGGAAACTTTTAGTTTCCAGGCTCAGCCGACTGACCAAGAGTGGTCAGTCGATTGATACTGGCCTAGGTGATTTCCTGGCTTCGGTTCAGTCGACTGACTTCCTGGTTCAATCGACTGAACTGGAATTTCCAGTATTTTCAGTCTAGCCCCCAAGTGGGGCAAAAACCCAACAAATTGCGATCGGACGAGCGATGGACGCTAGGGGTTTATGCCAATCGGCAACCCAGCCCTATAGGCTCTTCGATACACCACCAAAAACATGTTCAACATCAAGGCTAGGATTTTTAAAGATTTGACCTCAAAACACCAAAAAATGAATATTCGTAAAATCAATTCAATCCAAAGCAAATGGACAAGGAATAGATTTTAGGAATCACTACCTAACAACTATCAAAGATATAGACATAGATGTGAGTTCAAAAACTTACCTTTTACACAAAAACAAGGAAGGAGAAGCTTGAAAACAAAGGAAGATCAATTACTCTTCAATCTCAACTCTAAAGCTCCAAACTAAGATCATAAGCAAATATTTCCTAAGTTAGGTTATAGGAAATTTCTGAAATTGGAGAGAGATTGAGATGGAGAAGAAGAAGAGGATGCTTACCTAAGCTTCTCTTTGATTTTAGAGCTAGAACTTGAATTTGCAAAGGAAACTAGGGCTTAGGATTTTAATTTCCAATCTCTTCCCCCATTTTTACTAAAGCTTGAAGTATTAGGAAATGAGAATGAATGAAGAGGAGAGGGGGTGGAGCTAGGGTCTTTTGTTAGGTTATTGGGATGAAACCCAAACCCAATGCCCTAAGTGGAAATGTCAAAATTCAAGCTAACTCCAATCATATCGATGTTTATACTTGAAAGGTCGCAAACGACATTTTGAACTCAATGGAAGTGGTATCGAGTTCTAATTTAGCTGTTTGCAAAAAATAGCTTTTCGGACTTTAATCCGACTAGCGATGCTATATTTAAATAAAATATTTAAATATACAACCATAAAAAATGCGGGTTATTACACTTAATACATTCTCAGTATTGATGTAAGTATCCGAAAGGCAGGTTACTAGGGGTTAAAGAAAGAAAAGATAGAACAGAATCTCACATCGTGATGGGAAATATATAATATCCACAAGTCTTTATAAAGAGAAATCATCTTTATTACATACACAACATCTGCTCTTACCTAATTTTAGCCTGGAAAATTATAACAATACATCCTTATAATTGTTGATAAATATAGACAAGAACAAATGGAATACAGTGGAAGAATATAAGATACGTGAATATGTCTTGGAAAATCCAGCTCGTCGCCTGAAAGTTCCAAAGCATGCAACTAAATCCGAAAAATATGCTCGGGCTAACTCGTGCATTATAATAAAAATAATGCTTAGATCAGTCTGATAAACCAGCAAGAAAAAGCTCAATCAAATCATATTGATACCCTTTCAAAATAAAAGGTATATCGTAAGACCACACCGCACATAAACACAGACGGGTTTTTATCTTGCGTTAACCAAACCATTTTTATTATAAAAACCCAGTGATATTATAATAATGTATGTGGGTTTAAAACATCAATAATCAAGAAGCTATGATGTGTGTATATCACAACAATAATAGGTATATAATAAAAAATTGAAGGCGCTTATTGGAGAATGGATTCAAGAAAATGACAAGGTAAGGAACTACCTTTCGAAAATGGTACACCTCTAGATAAAATGTATTCGAGGACAAAAACCTTCCGACCTCTGCCAACACAGAACTGGCCCACTCCTTACTGGATAGTACCAAACATGTCATCACTCCGATTGTTCCCATCCTTTATTGAGAGTTCTCATGCACAACCAAACCATAATATGCTAATCTAGAAAGGTGATGACACGCCCGTATTGGAGCTATCCACATAGCCCAGCCTCATCTACCCTGTTTTGACCATTTCTGAGCTGCAAGGCTCATGAGGTAATGATTTACCTTCCTCCTAGCAGACCATTTTGGGATGCTAAAACCATCCTCCAGGAAGAAATACAACACCAGCATTCATCGATACAAGTTTGTTCTGGGTCTAAACGAAACCGAAGGCACTACCTCTACTACATCCATTTTGGAATCATCCTCAGGATTAATAACAGGTAGCACTTGCACTTAAAAGAACTTTGTCTTCACACATCTTCAAGATATCTTCCACTCGAACACAAAGGCTGATTCGAAGTGGTTTTCAGATAATATACCCGATCCCAGTCTCTCCGAGTCAAACAACCAATAATTTCCTATTGACTCATCTCGATTCTTTCAGAAGTAAGCAGACTATACCAGAGTCCCGAGGATTCTAATATATCCTTTAAAGATAGAGATGTTTCCCTAAAAGAGTTCCCCCGAGAGAACTCAAACCGCGTGAACACGTGAAGCTCTTATTTACTTCCTAAGTCAAAACTAGCCAAGATTTGATAGTAAATTATTTAACTATCAAATATAAAATCAAATAAAAATCCAGAAATTTAATTACCGCAGCAACCCTCAAAATAAATCTTTCATTTATTTCAATCCCTTTCTATAATATTTATCAAAATATTCATATATTCATCCCACTAACATTAGCATATTCATAAAATATTTGTGAAGCATTTCTTATTTCAAAATCATATCAAAATGATCAATACAAATGTTATTTAAATATAAGATAAGAATAACCCCAAACATTATTCTTTCGGTGTTAAGCATGGAAGGAAAGTTCCACGCCACCATAATTAAGAAGGTCAGTTAAGGGAAATCTGAATCTCAAATTCTCTTATAAATTTCTTGTATAAATCCTTTTAATAAATCTCTTTTATTTATCTAAATCTTCTTTACAAAAAGTCCAAATCTATTTATAAAATTTCCTTATAATCTCCAAGTCTGTTTATAAAACTCTTATAAATATCAAAACCATTTATAAACTCTTTTATAAATATATAAAATCATTTATAAAGCTCTTTCGAAATTTGAAAATCTCTTTCCAATTATTAAACAAATTTCATATAATTTCATATTTAAAATGAAACTCCTTTAGTAATTCTTAATCTTAAAATTCCTTTGATAAATAATCAATTATTTAAAACACATTTAAATAATCAAGTTATTATTTAAACATCCTTCATTTAATTATTCGTAAATCTCATTAACAAAAAACAATGATTTTAAAAAATCATTTAAAAAGTATTAAATCAAATTTAACTATTTTAATAAAATAATTGCGTAATTATCCTTTAAATATCATACCTATATTGACAAACTTTAGACCATTTTCAAAAAGGATGAAAATGAAATATCTGACTTCACAAAATCAAAAAGAGACTTAGTGACCATAATAGTTCTCATTTAATTCAGTTTAACTTTCCAGTTATAATATGAGTATTAATATAACAGGCAGATATGTAAAGGGATCAACCAATAACGACCAATCAACTTATATGTAGATGTCCAAGTAACCAAAATAGCAAAACCGAGTTTTCATTCTACTTTAATAGATGTCAACATAATCTACTAAATGAATTATGGCAGAACTATGATTTATTCTACCAAACAGATGTCCAATATAACCTAACTAGGTGAATGGTTTTTTATTCTGCCAAATAGATGTCATTGGATTTCATATTCATATGAGGTTACTTAAGGGTTATCGACAAAAAAATTCCTTGGTTCAAAAAACATTCTTTAAAAATAGCTTTCTTTAAACAAAAATCGACCTACGAAAATAAGTGATTTAAAATCAAAACCGTTATTCAGTAATTAAATAGCAATAAACCCTTTGCTTGGTAATGATTGACATTAACATAATCATTAAACAATAATTAACTTTAAGTGAATAATTAAATAACAATTATCCTCTTAAATAAGTAATTAACTATTAAAATCTCAATTAATAATTAAATAAAACTTAAACCTCAATTTATTATTATATTATACTTTAACCCTTAATTAGTAATTAAATAATAAATTAAACCTTCGTGTAAGAATAATTAAATCTTAACTAAGTCTTAATTAAATTACTCTTAACTAATTAGTAATTAGTTAAATATTTAAATCCTTTCTCAAAATAATAATTTAATAATAAAGAACCTTCAATTATTAATTTAATAAGAATTAATCCTTAAACAAATTATTAAATAATAATTAATCTTTAAATATTTAACTAATTATAATTAACTTACTTAATTTATAATTAAGTACTAATTTCCTTTATTAACTAGTGATTAAGTACTATTTACTTTAATTAATTAATTAATTGAGTACTAATCACCTTTATTAAATTAATTAATTAAACAATAAATAATTAATTAAATAAATAATAATTAAATTAAATATTTATAATACGTCTGAAAACACTTTTGAAAAAATATCCAAGATGAAAACAAAATTCAATTTTCATAAAGAGTTCGTTTTTTATGAACTACATTTATAGCGACTATCGCTATATGACTCATAATTTTCAAAACTTGATTTTCATTCCAAATATCCTTTAAAAACTTTAACTTTATGGTTTTTACTTGTTTTTTCATAACTTTGTACAAGAGTTTGGAAACTAAGAGTAAAGATTAAAAAAAAATTAGAAAAACATTCATGTGAAACTAATTTCAAAACAAGAGATTTCTATGTCGATTCTATGGCCAAAATGCTAACTTTCTTAGAATGTGCATCGCATACATGAATCAAATCATTCATTCACATGTCACCACAATCAAGACATAAGAAAAATTATAACTTTCTAACCATCTCAACATTAGACTTTACTTTCAAGTCAAACTTAACAACGCATACAAGTGTGTGTATACATATACATATACGCATATACATATACATATACATATACATATACATACATACATACATACATACATACATACATACATATATATATATATATATATATATATATGCATATGCAAAACAACACTATATTCAACCAAACAAGCTATGATTTAACAACAAGGAATACTTCAAAATTTAAGTTAGGAACTTTAACAAACGAGTTATCTTTCTTATCTAAAAGTTAGCCAAAATAACATATACTTCACTAGAACTTGTATATTACCTAGATCCATGCTTTCCTCTTAGCAAAAAGGAGATTCTGAAGGCCATAAGGCCATGATGGGTTCGGCTATGAAGGCTACATGGTTCAGCCATGATGTGAACAAGGAGTATGAAGGCTTGTTTGGAGAGGTGGAGTTTTAGAGAAGAAAAGGAAAGCTTTAAATAAGGTTTCATTAATTTTAAAGTGATAAAATTTTGATTTTTAACCATTTGAAATTAAGGAAGCCAAGGAAATATTTTTGAAGTTTTGGAGAAAAGTTTAGGAAATGCGAATGAATGAAAAATGAAAGCAAAATTCATGAAATTGTTTTTATACAAAAGTGCAATTACTAAATTACCTTAATAACCCTAAGTACATGCCCTCCTTTTATGTTTTGCCACCTCACCACCCATGCCCCCCTTATCAACTTTGCTCCAACATGCATTTAATGCTAATGGCACTTATGTTTTTCTAAGGTCATTTTGTGTTAAAACATGTTTTCCTTATTTCAATTTATTTTTCATGAAATGTAACTTCTCTTTACATACATACATACATACATGCATATATATATATATATAAATTACATATAAAATCCAACTTATTTATACATGCGCATATTCACAACGAAGAGTTCACAACATTTCTGATAACGTTTAGCCTACAAAATGTTGAAAAATTGGAAAATGAATGCCGGTTGCATTTTCGATTTTTCTTCGAACTAATTACTTTTGTGAACTGAGTTTGATAACTATTTCATCATTAGTGGTTATAATTTAAAAGAGTGTCATTCTAATTACAAAATTTATTATTTGAATATTTAAAATTAATTAAATATTCACAAATCAAAGTGGTGGCATTCTTGGTTGTTACAGGTTTCTTATAAACTCTTATTTTTATGGTCTCGTAAACTGTGCTTTTAGATGAAATCAAATTTAGCCTTATGTACTTACTTTTAATACATGTCCTAAAAAAAAGAAGTTAACTCAACTTCACTCATCATAAATTATATTTGTCAAAGAAAATTCGATTACTCATATCGATACAACATTATGTATCATAGGGACTGACTTTGGAGATTAAAGCTTATTCATTTTTAAGTACTTTTGGAACTATTTTCCAATATAGTAATTTATTCGATCAAATCACATTCTTTTAATTTCTACGCATGTTATGTTTTCTACTTCCATTTTACGTTCAATGAACTTATCATAAATAGACTACTTATGTATCAAATACACATATTTATATCTATGATAATTCATCTGTGAATTTAATGAAGTAAGGAGATCAGTTTTGGCACCATTAAACTTTGAACCGCGTAGATTTATATGTATTTGTAATGACCCATAAATTTCGATAATTAAATTGGTTAATTAAATAAGATTTTGTAATTAAATTTAGAAAGAAATAAAAACTTTATAATTTAATAATGAAGTGAATGCTAAAATGAAATATAACAACATTAATTAAACCAATTCTTAACAATTTGAATAAAATTCTAATAATTGAAGTAGTGAAAGTGTTATACCTGGTTATAAATTGAATATGAGAAAATAAAGGTAAGTATTGAATTAATTATGAAATAACACATTATTAATAGCAATTGAATGTAAATTAAGGTAATAACGTTAATGCAAGTTAATAAATAACTAATTTAGTGCAATCCCAATTAATTGAAACAATTGTAAGGTTATAATTGATTGTAATTAGTAAATTGGGAAATAAATTCAAAGTTATATTAATTAATGAAATAATACGTAATAAATTGTAATTTGATAGAATCAATGCTAGATAAATAATTATAATAATTGTTGGTTGATAATAAAGTAAAATGGGATTGAATTAGGCAAATAGTAATAATTATTAATTGTTTACCCATTTATTTAATCCATTGAATTAGATCTAAATCCATTGCAATTAATTAAAAACTACGTTAATATGAATTTAGTTGATGACTGTAAAAATATTAGGGTAATTGGATATATACTAATGTTAAATTTATCCATAAGATGATGATTGATTGAATAAAGATATTGAATACAAATTGTATTAATTTATTTGAATTTACTTAAATTGAAGGTAAACACTATAAATTTTGTAATAAATCCTTATTTGATTGATATGGGAATTTTGGTTAATGAATTTGAAGTTTATTTGTAATCAAGAAATGATAGTATGGTAAATAATTAAATTTGAATTGAAGAAGTGATTAATTAATTTAATATTAAATTATTTAATTAATTGGAAAATAGCCATTTTGGCCACTAACTCAGATTTCGGCGAAACCAGTTTCATCGGATCCGTAACGATGAATTATTATAGGATTTCAAGTTTCATAGCGATCGGGCTTGTTATTTAATCGTACGAGCACGAAATGCCTTGAAATCAATTTGAAATAACTTGATTTTTGCATAACTTCTTCATACGATGGAATTTGGACTTGAAACCTGTTCCATTGCGTGTAAAATATTCAAAAACATCTATTTTGATATATGGGTTGACCCAATTTTGTTCCGGAGTCAGAATAGGCTTTTCAGGCCATTTATCGTTCAACAATCCAAACCAATCGTATCCGTTCCTCTACTTTTCAGCTCTACCTATATATATCCTGTTAAAAATCCTAGCAGCCTTTCTATGTCTCATTTCTGTACATAAAAGAATTTATGTTCCTCCTCTTTCCAATGGCTGAAAACCCTAAATTATCCAATTCAATTTCAATTCAAAAAATCAACTTCAATAATTGAAACTCCTCAATATATATTGAATTATATGTCAATTTGAGGCTCTCGAAGAGCGCATCTCAGATCTGTAATTCATTTTCCAATCTGAACCTCTGTCTGTCTAGATATTTAAGAACAATTCTCGGCCATCCATTGTGTCGCGATCAACTTTGTCTGATCGACGAATCGAAGGTACATGGTCGTAGAGATCATCGCACGCAACTCATCGGTGGTGGTCATTCGTCGTTTCGACGGCCAGATTGGTCGAATTTGTCGATTTAGGGTCTGAAACCCTAAACCGTGGGGTGGCGGCGCATGGTGACTCCGGCCATCGGAGGTGATTTCGAGGACCTTGGCAAGAGCGGCATGGAGAGGGGAAGTCATTGGTAGTGGGCGCCAATCGCCTAGAGGCCGGAGGTGGTTGGGATTCATGGTCAAAGATTGGTCAAAAGGGGGGCGAGCTGCTGTGTGCTTCTCTAGTTCGAATGCGTGAGATAGGAGGGGATAGTGACGTGTAAGCTCTTGAGTGGCTTAAGTTTTTTTGTTCATTTATTTTAATTGTGATTTCAATAGTTCCATCACGCATAAATTTCTCATACGATGCCCGATTTACACACGGTTTCTTTTGTTAGGATCATCTTGGAATTCCAGACATTAGAAGCTTGTGATAACCCGGTTTTTGAATAACAGTTAATAGAATAATTAACTAGTTTTTAACTATTGAGATACTAATTTTATTTGAATTAAACAAATAAAATTTGATAATTTAGGATATCTGGATGTATATAGGTGAATTTGAAACTATAATAATAATTGAAATAAAATGATGAATTTAATAATAAGTCATTAAAAATATAAATAGATAGGTGAAAATCTATTATTTTTGAAACTTTAAGTGTGTCCATATACATGCATACAAGTATGTATGTATGTATGTGTATGTGTGTGTGTGTGTGTATATATATATATATATATATATATATATATATGGTAGATAGGAAGCTATTGTTTGAGTTCAACATGATATTTTGCAAAAGCTATATAAAGTAAAACTCTATATTTTCAAAATATAAGATGAATATTTATTTAAATATACGGTAAGATTATTAATAAAAAGGTTTACTTTGCTTTCCTTTAATTTTTACATGGAAATAAGTATGGTTTGAAACTTTATTCTTTCTTTTTAAAATACACATGAATTTTAGTGTGTATATATATATATATATAAAGAAAACATGTACCACATTAAAATAAAAGCATTTTATAAAATAAAGAACTAAACATTTGTAAAACTTAAGAAATAAACAAGTGTTAACAATTTAAGACAAGTGGCATCATGAATCTCTTTTAATTTGAAAAAAAATTGTCAGTTTCAAACATTCAAGCCTGGAAATCCATAAACCAGTAAAAAAAAGTAACTTGTAAACTTTACAAACCAAACATTAAAACCTGTAAACATTTCAAATAAATTCAGATGCAACTTCAAATTAATCTAAAATTGAAGCTGGGCAAGGTCAGTAAGCAAATCTAATTAAGCAACTTCAGATTCAAAGTACAAGCTGTTGTTTCAAGTCCAATTCATCTCAACAAAACAGGGTTTCAAATCAGATAAATGCAAATTCAAAACAGCAAGCCACGGTTCAAGTCAAAACAAGAATCTCCAAGTTTTCAGAAACACTCCATGCTTCTCTATTTTGAGTTATAGAGGTGAGTAACTCTGAAACTTCTGGTGTATATTGAAGTTGTGATGATCTTTGAAAATGATGTGAACTATGTTGTGCATGTTGCTTTAAAATGATTATAAGTATATATATATATATATTTGCGTTAATAATTATACATGATTGGAATCATGGAAAGTAAATCTCTGTAGTTTGTTTGAAGCTAAAAGATGAACACTCTCTGTTTAAAAATAAAAGAGGAAATTCAAGCTTCCTGGAAGAAAAATTTGGATTTTTAGTTTTAAAGATTTCAACTTTTAAATCAAGACTTCAACTTTTACAAAAACATGCAAGTTTCAAATCCAGCTTTCAAACCCTCTACATTTTATTTCAAAGGTGAGTAAACAGAGCCTTATCTATTTTTTTTTTTAAAACTCTGTTGCATGCAGTAAAAATGTGAAGTAAATATTGTGATAAATGGTTCGCATGGGGGTTGATGTTGAGTAAGGTTGTAAAATATGTTTTAGTGGAAACGAATATGTATATTCATATGTGACTTTGTACACAGAGATATATATCTCTGTTGATACATTAACAGTGTTTGAAGCCTGTTCTAAAAAAATAAAAATAAAAATAAAAAACAGATTGTCACATCTATTTGAATTTGGAATTCTATCTTTAAACGGGAAGTGACTATAATGATGTAATACTAATTTTAGTAAATATTTTAAAAATTGGGAATTTACAGTGATGAACATAAATGAGTCAAAACCAAATTTTTGAAATTTCATAAATTGAATTCATAAACAAATTAGTCGTAGGAATTGAGGAATTTTGATAATAAAATTAAAATTTTTAAAATTGTTTTTGAATGGGAAGTGCGAATTGATCGGAAAATGGAACTGAGTCGATTTCTGGCCAGGTGGCTAATGACTGGGGTCGGCTTTTGGTCAAGAGGTGGTCGCTTAGATAGGGAACTCGGGAAAAATCGATAGCGATTTTTCCTTTCCTCTGAATGATCGTAAGAGGGAGGAATAGGGTTTAGATAGGCTTTGAGTCGAGGTGGGTTTTTCGTGTGGCCCGATGTCGTAAGGGCGTCGGAGGGCATCGGTGCAATGGGAATAGAGGAAGGTAAGCCAGGTGAGTTTCCAAGAGGAAGTGTTAGGGTTTCAGAGGTCGACGTCAGCGAGTTCGAGGTGAATAAGGGGATCTAGAATTTCTCTGGTAAGCGTAAAAGCTCGATTTGGGTTTCGAGCAAAAATCAAGTTGGTTTGAGGGTCGGAAAGGGCATGGGTGACGACGACGACTTGGCGACGTGACCAAAAGTGATCGGCGAAGCTCCTATCTCATGTGCACGTGCACGTGGGATGCGTGCATATGGTGGAAGGAAATTGTTTTTTTTAAGGGGAAGAAGAAGATAAGGGGTAGAGGTGAAGATACGTTTGGCTCGAGACAAGATTGTTTTCGATCGCGTGTTAACTCGAAGTGAGTATCGAGTGATTTGCTTGGTTTTGACACTGGTTTGTGAAGTTTTGGCTCGGTAAGGTATTACTGAAATATCGATATTGATTCGTTAAGTAAACAGGTTATACTTCAAACAATTTTCTTAACCAGGCTGTTAAATGAAAATATAATCTAGTTTTAAAGTTTTTCAAAAGGGATGTTAACCGAGTTTCCCAAACAATCTATTAAATAAGTTTTCAAAACAATGATTGAATTTAAATTGTTTATTTTGAAAATATTTACATATTAGTTGATTGATTAAGATAAGTAAATTAAAGGTTTTAAGTGATTTCTTGTATTTAATTTAAAAAGTTTCAAATGTAATAATTAAGAAATGAATGTAATTAGAGGTTAATAACTGAATATTAAGAGGATTATTAAGAGTAATTACTTAATGAAGGAATTAATTACTCAATGTAATTAATTTAACGTGGTTAATTTAAGTTAATTAATTTAAGATAACCACTTGATGATTGGTTAATGTAATTAATGAAGTGTAATTACTAGGTAATTACTAAACGTAATTAATTGAAGGGAATTACTTGATGAGAAGTAATTAAAGAATAATTACTTAGTAAAGTAATTAAGTGTTAATTACTCAGTGTAATTAATTAAAGGATTTATTAATTAATTTAAAAGACAATTAATTATTAAAGTAATTAAGGGTAGTTAATTACGGAGTGGGGTTAAGTAAGGTAAACTAATAAATGAAATTAAGTTATAGATTAATTATTAAATGCAATTAAAGGAATAATTAATTAATAAAAGTAATTAGAGGATCATTAATTAATGTAATTAATGAAAATAATTAAAGGATGATTAATTAATGATTTGTAATTAATTAACGTTAAGTAAGCAGGATTCAAAGGAGATTAAAGTAATTAATTTAATTCATTTAAATTGATTAAAAATAGAGTGACTAATTATACCTTGCTTATGAATGATTGAATGATATTGAATACCTTGGTTTATTGGATATTTCTGATATGAAATGTTTGTGTTATCATTGGATTGAACGATGATAATGTGGTTATCTATTGACAATGAATTGAGGTGTAAAAGTGACATCCTATATTTAAATTTGAATTGTATTTCATTTGAATAATTTGGGTTAGGATAACATGGAACTCGAAGAGACCGGGGTCGGGTATTAGCAAATACCCGAAACCACTTCGATTTGTAATCCTCTATAATTCCTTATAGATTTGATATGTGTAATCAATAGGCTAGAATGGAATGATTTATGTAATTGGATCATTTAAGCTATGAAAAGGTAGATATTGATGTGTGAAATAAGTATTGACTATAACAAGTTGAGAACTCATAGTGAAGTACGAGTTACTTGGGTTTTAAATAAGCTTATGCATGTGTATTTCTTGATAAATGGTTTTACTCATGCTGGTTTCCAGCCTGACCCGGGTGTTAGTTTGATGTAATGCTCAGGTCAGATCGAGTATTACATATTTTCAGGTAAGGACGTTCTGGAGCTCAGGAGGCGAGCTGGATGGCAGCAATGTACGGAGTGTATTCCGCTGTGACATGTTGTAGTCTATCTGGAACTAGTTAATTTTTAACTGTCCAGTGTTTGTGTAAATATTATAACTCTGATGTATTTTACGAAATTTAACCGATACAGCTTCTTTGTATAAACGTTATTTTATGAGATATTATATTTTATCCGCTGCGAATGTGAGAATCTGTGTTTTGTTTCTATTTCTTCTTCTTTCTCTTTTCTTCTTTTCTTAACTATCTGAAAATTTCGGGATCGAAATTTCCAGGTCGTTACATTTGGTATCAGAGCTGAAGGTTAAGCGAGAACCTTAGCTCTGGTGGGATTACTCATTAAGGATAGGGTAAGTGGCACCCTAGGATGAGTTGAGTGTGTGTGTGTGTGTGTGTGTATATATATGAGAGCGTACTTGTTATTTTCTTATATAAAGATTTTAAATGATTTTATAAGAATATATTTTATATATATAGCAATATTTCTTTCTAATAAATATTAAGGTAATTGGTTGTTAAATTATTGGAATTCAATTAAGTGGTAATAGAAATACAACCAAATTGAAATTTAAATAAAAATAAGTTTGAAATGAATTCAAACTGAAATTAAAATCTTGAATTTGGGGAAGAGTTTCAGAATAAGATAATAATGAATTAGTTTCCAGATATGATAATCTTGGCTATTATCATAAATAACTGTTGTGTTTAATAATATAATGTGTATAAATGAGTAAGCAAAATGAAATGTTTTAGGGAAATAAAACATTTAAATTGGAATTAAAGATGATCTAAATTTTGAAGTTTTAAATCTGGGTCTAGAATTTGGAAATTGTTTCAAAGTAATAAAGAAATAATAAATAATATTATTTAATGCATTTGAATGAAATGGTCCTATTTCAAACAAGAGTTGTTTGAAATATATAGGAATTTGTTTTGAATTAAAACCAAACGTGGTTTAAAATTTATGGATAACTTGATGTGCAAAGGAAATAATATGTATATATGAGGGATATACATAATGTCAAAGATGGTTTGAAATGAACTTTAAATGTTGAGTTTTAAATTTGGAATGAGATGTGATACCCAAAGTGATAAGTTTTTGAAATTTAAAAGTGGGAAGATTAATAATGTGAAATTTAGAATTTGAAATGGAATTCAAATTGGTAAGGTTGGCTGGGTTAAGTAAATAGAATTTAACTTTAGGAAAGTTAAATAATTTAATAAGCAACCTGAATTGGAAATTTCAAGATGAATTGGGATTTAACTTGGGAAGTAAAATGGTTAATCTAAATTGGGAGTTTGTGTGATCTCAAAATGGGTTTGAGATCTAGAAATTGGAAATGGACGGATATTTTAAAATAATTTGAATAGTACCATCCTGTTGTTATTAATAAGCTTTAAGCTGAAATTGGATTTGTTTAAATGAATGAAGAAATGGGGTATGGTAAAATATCCATTATTAAGATAAAATGGATTCATTTTGGACTTAAAATTTAAATGTTTAAGATAAAACTTCAAAGGTTTGGTTTCAAAATTGAATTTTGGTGATAAATTGAATTTCAAAGATTTAGTTGTTTAAAAAGGTTTTGGATTATTATTTGAACTCTTAAATAGGTTAAAAAAAATGAAATATGGATTTAGAATTAAATGGTTTAAAGATATAAGTTGATTTGATTTGAAGGATTAAATCAACATTTAAAAATTTAATTCGAATTTATATAATCCGGGATGGTTTAAATTTGAAATTTGAATTGAACTAGCTCAAATTAAAGTTGAATTGAATTAATTGGAATTGTGATTAAAGATGGATAAGTTTTAAAAAAAAATTCAAATGGAAATTTGAATTGGATAATCTGAACAGGAGAGTTCAAATTCAAATAGAAAGTTGATCTGAATTTGGGATGAGAATGGAAGTTAACTTAGTTTAAAATGAAATTGAAAGTTAAAATTTATTGGAATTGGGTTCAATTCAAATTGGAGTTGAATTAATTTAAATGGAAGTGGAAATTTAAATTGAATTGATTGGAAATCGAGGTTGGGAATTGAATAGTTTGACTCTGGACTATTTTCGAAATAAATTATTTTAATATAAATCTATTTTTCCAAACTACTTACTATACAATCTTTCTTTTTAGAAGCCAAACTATCTTATACTTATTTTACAATTATTTTTGGAACTATTTACCAATTTATCAACTGTTTTATAAACCGATTACTGTTTTTCAACTACTTTATAACTAATTTCTATTTTACAACTATTTTGCAATTATTTAAAATTTCTATAACTATTTGACTATTTCTTTTCCAACTATTTTACAATTACTTAACTATTTTACAGCTATTTTATAAACTAATAATTATTTTTCAATTACTTATCTATTTTAACTTTTCACGCTATTTTCTAAATTTAAACTGGACAGAGATTAAACTGTTTATGATTGAATACCTAATTGAGATAAGAATAGAGGTGATAATCCAAATGGATTGAAGCAATTGTGAATAAGTGAATGAAAATCAAAGTGAATGTGAATAGAAAGGATTGATTTGGCTAATAACCAATAAGGATGAATACGTAGGATGTACGTATATTATTCTATTCGCATAATGATTTGATCTAGATTCGAGCATAGAATTTCGAGATAGTATGTCGATCCGAGTTGGGATTTTTCACTCGATTTTCGACGACGAACCTGGATATGGATTGTTGATTGGTTCTGGATATCATAGTTATGGCTATGCAAGGAGAATGACAGTTTCTGATCAAGAAACCAGATCTGAGTCCGCACTAGGAAGTCGGGTGACTAGTTCGGAAGTGAAAATTGTGTGATCGAGTGAGCGATCAGATTGGTATAGCGTACGGATGATATGTGTACATCGTACGGGTTTGAATAAAATAAATACTGGGAGTTTGAGGATAAGAAATGTAAAATGGTTTTTGAAGTGAAAAATATATTTTGTGAAATATATGATGAAAAAAATAGAAATTGGATATTTCTATGGTAGAAATTTACTTATGGAAGTAAGTAATATGGTTAATGACTTTATAGAGTAATCAAATTTGAATATTTGATTTGGAGTAAATAAAGTTATATATCTTTGTTATATAAGATAAATCTCCCCTTGTTGAATCTATTGGTAGAAGAAAAGGATTTTGAAGGTGTTTTGAAGTATAAAAGGAGTTTTATACAAGTTTGAAACGATCCAAAGTTTTAAAAATTATATATATCTGTATATATATAAAGAATCTTATGAGGATTTTGGAAAAGGTTTTGGGAACCTTTGGATTTGGAAAGGCTTTTGATTTTTGGGTAAAATCAATATAGAAATTTGGAAAGCCTAGTTTGAGAATTATCGATTTTGGGATAATCGATTTTGTAAAGGAGCCTTCTATGAGATCATACTAGGTGTATGATTTGAAAGATACTATATGTGTATACTATAAAGTGTTTTGATGATGGCTCTGGGGAAAAATGCGCTCCCTTGAAATGAACTTCTCAGGAGTGCCACCGGGTGGTGCTGCCATGAGCCCCAAGGGGGGTTCTAAAGTTGATCCTATGAGGAATCCGGACAAAACTAGTTCCTAAGGATTATGAGTAGTGTGTACCATAGCGAAAGTCGTGTGTGCCGCTGAGAGCTAACAGTCTGCGTTTGATTTTATATCAGTAGAGTGCGACCTATGGTAACATAGCGAAAGTCGTGTGTGCGGCTGAGAGCCAACGGTCTACGTTTGATTTTACATCGGTAGATTGCAACCTATGTTGGAGTGGAGAAGTTTCATTTTGACAGCGAAAGTCGCGTGTGCCGCCGAGAGCCAACAGTTACATGGACTTTTGTTGTGATGGCAACGTAACCCTGGAATGTAACTGCGATCTGTTGTGGGTTCCATGGTGTAATCGAGGGGCATGGAGTGCCTACAGTTACATGGACTTTTGCTGCGATGACAACGTAACCCAGGATGTAACTGCGACCATGGATGAGGGTGATTATTTCCAGAGCATTCTCACCATAGATTCTCTCTATATTTTTTTTTAAAATGTTTTCTTTATTTTTAATATAATTATTTTCTAAAGTATTTTCACTGGGTGTTGAAAATGGGTCTGCTAAGTACTTATAGATCTTCAGTCCTACGCCTGATCAACGTATGACCGAATTTCTGTGAGAACAAAGACGAACTTGTGGAAACATCGAGTTATAAAAAGTAAACTATTTTGGCAATATTATATAGATTTTAAAATATTTTAAATGATCAAAAAGTGATTTAACTAATATTAAGTATTTTAATAAATTCTAGCTTCGTTCCTTTTCGAGAACGAAAAGATTCAAAGGGGGGAGGAATGTGATAACCCAGTTTTTGAATAACAGTTAATAGAATAATTAACTAGTTTTTAACTATTGAGATACTAATTTTATTTGAATTAAACAAATAAAATTTGATAATTTAGGATATCTGGATGTATATAGGTGAATTTGAAACTATAATAATAATTGAATTAAAATGATGAATTTAATAATAAGTCATTAAAAATAAAAATAGATAGGTGAAAAAACTATTATTTTTGAAACTTTAAGTGTGTCCATATACATGTATACAAGTATGTACATATATATGGTAGATAGGAAGCTATTGTTTGAGTTCAACATGATATTTTGCAAAAGCTATATAAAGTAAAACTCTATATTTTCAAAATATAAGATGAATATTTATTTAAATATATGGTAAGCTTAAAAGGGATTTAATAAAAAGGTTTAATTTGCTTTCTTTTAATTTTAACATGGAATAAGCATGGTTTGAAAATTTATTCTTTCTTTTTAAAATACACATGAATTTTAGTATATATATATATATAAAGAAAACATGTACCATATTAATATAAAATCATTTTATAAAATAAAGAATTAAACATTTGTAAAACATAAGAAATAAGCAAGTGTTAACAATTTAAGACAAGTGGCATCATGAATCTCTTTTAATTTGAAAAAAAATTGTCAGTTTCAAACATTCAAGCCTGGAAATCCATAAACCAGTAAAAAAAAGTAACTTGTAAACTTTACAAACCAAACATTAAAACCTGTAAACATTTCAAATAAATTCAGATGCAACTTCAAATTAATCTAAAATTGAAGCTGGGCAAGGTCAGTAAGCAAATCTAATTAAGCAACTTCAGATTCAAAGTACAAGCTGTTGTTCCAAGTCCAATTCATCTCAACAAAACAGGGTTTCAAATCAGGTAAATGCAAATTCAAAACAGCAAGCCACGGTTCAAGTGAAAACAAGAATCTCCAAGTTTTTAGAAACACTCCATGCTTCTCTGTTTTGAGTTATAAAGGTGAGTAACTCTGAAACTTCTGGTGTATATTGAAGTTGTATGTGATGATCTTTGAAAATGATGTGAACTATGTTGTGCATGTTGCTTTAAAATGATTATATATATATATATATATATATATATATATATATATGCGTTAATAATTATACATGATTGGAATCATGGAAAGTAAATCTCTGTAGTTTGTCTGAAGCTAAAAGATGAACACTCTCTTTTTAAAAATAAAAGAGGAAATTCAAGCTTCCTGGAAGAAAATTTTGGATTTTTAGTTTTAAAGATTTCAACTTTTAAATCAAGACTTCAACTTCAACTTTTACAAAAGCATGCATGTGACGCCCCACCTCTATACCCACGCTAGCCAAGAACACTCCGGAGAAGTGCTGTCAACTAGCACGGAGAATAAGGCTGTTGAGGAGCGACCATCCATGTAATTGCTTATCACACGGTGGCTATAAATAATCTTCGGAAACAAACATAGAAATAATCATATCACAAATCAGTCACAGATATCCATATCACAAAGGCGGAAGAAGATATGAATATATAACTAACACATGAAAGTGTACATCAGAGTAGTGGTCAATAAGATCCACGATAATACAAAAGAATAGCAACACGTGCTATACAAAAGAATACAACTATGAGTCTATATCTCAAGTGTATACAACAAAAACTGCTAATCTAAACAGTTAGCCAAAAGTCAGAGTGATGAATCCCTGGGAAGAAGTCAAGCGGAAGCACCTGTAACATCTCGGTCTGATCCGAGTATTATTTAAGAAAATAATAAACGGATCAGTCTAGCTATAAATATCAGATGACATGATATAACATAAAAGATATGGCATAAACATAAACATCCATAACGACATACCACTATAAGTATGTAAATAATGATCAACAGAAGATCAATCAATAAGAGATAATCAATATCACAAGAATCTTCTCAAAGATTCGAAGGGGGCATCATACCCTAAACTTGTACTCATAACAAGTCAATGACATAAATTCCAGAAATCAACACGAGAAATCCAGAAATCATAAAAAGGGAAAGAGGCCTATCACATGACGGTCCGAAGACCATGGGGAGCTACCCCACATGTGTGAGTGGAATCACACAGAATGAGGTCAAGACTAACCAAAAAGCAGAAAGGTATGTGTGAATGGAATCACACAAGTGGTGTCTAGTCTAACCTTGCAATGAAAGAGACATCGCGCAATTGCTAGTCTAATTCATAAAGCGATCATCAAGATCAACGAGAAGTGTCAATTACACTAAGCTAGTAAATATAGAAGTTTAGCTTCATGTCCCATAACCACTTGCTTAACTTAAATATTTACGAACAAACTGTAAATCTTCACTAATAAAATTGTCATAAGAGGTTCAATCGAACAAGTCCAAGAATTAACCGACGAAGTGAACGCGAGCGTTTCATACCACTTGTTTTACTAAGTCGTTTAATTAGATTTCTCATCCGAGTGAGGTAAAGGCTTGTATATACTAATAGATTGGAAAACGGTTTAAGAAAAGAGCTTTGTTATTAAAAATAGAGTTGAAATTGTTTGTTAAAAGAGTTTTGATATTTACTACTAGTATTGAAACCTTTATATTATAAAGTGACAAAACACATAAGCAAGTGTAGAAACAATCAGTCACAAAGATCGCATACGGAGATGCGAATAAAATCCAAGGAAATCAGCTCAATATTTTTCAGATAAGATCCCCTACGGAGGGGGGGTCCAGGGGGGGTGGCAACCCCCCAAGGTGGGGGTGTGGGGGCAACGCCACCGCTTACGGGGTTCGACCTGCCCGGTCAGGTCGTGGGGGTCTAACGACCTAAGTGAAGACAAGCGGCCTACGACCTAAAGCAAAATGAGGTCTAACGACCTAAGGGTTCACGCGGCCTAACACAATGGCCGAGCGACCTAACTGGAGTTAAGGGAGGCAAGCGACTTAAGGTCCAACGACCTACGACTCAAGCAAGCCGAGCGACCTAGTGTGGAGGGGTCGAGCGACTTAAGGAAGGCGAACGACCTAAGGTCTAACGACCTACGACTTAACAGAGTCGAGCGACCTAAGGTCTAACGACCTACGACTTAACAGAGTCGAGCGACCTAAGGTAAATGGTCCAACGACCTAACTCGAACGACTTATCTGGAGCTTAGGTCGGAGACGACCTACGAGATAAACCAGGCCGACTTAGTGGACGAGCGACCTAAGGTAAATGGTCCAACGACCTAACTCGAACGACTTATCAGGAGCTTAGGTCGGAGACGACCTACGAGATAAAGCAGGCCGACTTAACGTTTGCCTGGAGATTATAGGTCGGAAACGACCTAAGACTTAAAGCTTAACTCACGAGCGACCTACGGCTTAAGGCCTAACTCGTGAGCGACCTACGACTTAAGGCTTAACTCGCGAGCGACCTAATTCCAAAGTGCCAATACTTCTAGAATGACCTAAAGTTAACTCGTGAACGACTCACGACCCATGGACGAACGACTTAACTCCGAACGACCTAAAAATGGCCAGAACGACCTAGGGGTTAACTCGTACGCGACCTACGACCTAAGGTCCACACGACCTAACTCCGAGCGAGCTAAAAACGGCCAGAACGACCTAAATGCAGAAATTTCTCCCAAACACCAAAAATCGGAGTTTTTCGCCAATCCAATCCAAACCAAAAGCAAATATGCATGCTAAAGTGATAGGGAATCATTCCCAACAGTCCAATATAGTTATAGACTAGAATTGTGAGATAAAAATCTCACCTTTGCACTAAAATTTTATGAAGATGAAGCTTGAAAGCAAGGAGAAGCAATCCAAAGCTTGAATCCAATATCTTCTACTTGAATTTGGAGTTGAATGCAATTGAATTTGAGCTTGGAGTTTTAATTTCCCATTCTCTTCACCATTAATGCTAAAGCTTGAGTTAGTTAGGAAATTTATGAAGAGTGAGGAGAAGAGGGTTGGAACTTGGGCTTAATAGGCTAAACTAACCCAAAGTCCAAAGCGGGAAAAGTTAGTGAAATTTCACTAACTCCAAACCTATCGATGTTTATACTTAAAAAGTTGTAAACGACATTTCGAACTCAATGGAAGTGGTCTCGAGTCCTAATTTGACCGTTTGCAAAAAGTAGTTCTTCGGACCAAAATCCGATTAACGATTTAATATTTAAATAAAAATATTTAAATGTAAACTCGATAAATATGCGGGTTGTTACAATGCAAGTTTCAAATCCAGCTTTCAAACCCTCTGTATTTTATTTCAAAGGTGAGTAAACAGAGCCTTATCTGTTTTTTTTAACAACTCTGTTGCATGCAGTAAGAATGTGAAGTAAATATTGTGATAAATGGTTCACATGGGGGTTGATGTTGAGTAAGGTTGTAAAATATGTTTTAGTGGAAATGAATATGTATATTCATATGTGACTGTGTACACAGAGATATATCTCTCTTGATATATTAACAGTGTTTGAAGCCTGTTCTAAAAAAATAAAAATAAAAAATCAGATTATTACATCTATTTGAATTTGGAATTCTATCTTTACACGGGAAGTGACTGTAATGATGTAATACTAATTTTAAAAATGATTATAAGAATATTTATTTAGTAAATATTTTAAAAATTGGAAATTTACAGTGATGAATATAAATGAGTCAAAACCAAATTTTCGAAACTTCATAAATTGAATTCATAAACAAATTAGTCGTAGGAATTGAGGAATTTTGATAATAAAATTAAAAATTTTAAAATTGTTTTTGAATGGGAAGTGCGAATTGATCGAAAAATGGAACTGAGTCAATTTCTGGCGAGGTGGCAGATGACTGGGGTCGGCTTTTGGTCAAGGGGTGGTCTCTTAGATAGGGAACTCGGGAAAAAATCGATAGCGATTTTTCCTATCCTATGAATGATCGTAAGAGGGAGGAATAGGGTTTAGATAGGCTATGAGTCGAGGTGGGTTTTTCGCGTGGCCCGGTGTCGTGAGGGCGTCGGTGCAATGGGAATAGAGGAAGGGAAGCCAGGTGAGTTTCCAGGAGGAAGTGTTAGGGTTTCAGAGGTCGACGTAGGCGAGGCGAGGCGAATAAGGGGATCTAGAATTTCTCTGGTAAGCGTAAACAGCTCGATTTGGGTTTCGAGCAAAAATCGAGTTGGTTTGAGGGTAGGAAAGGGCATGGGTGATGACGGCGACTTGGCGACGTGACCAAAAGTGATCGGCGAAGCTCCTATCTCATGTGCACGTGCACGTGGGATGCGTGCATATGGTGGAAGGAAATTTTTTTTACGGGGAAGAAGAAGATAAGGAGTAGAGGTGAAGATCCGTTTGGCTCGAGACAAGATTGTTTTCGATCGCGTGTTAACTCGAAGTGAGTATCGAGTGATTTGCTGGGTTTTGACACTGGTTTATGAAGTTTTGGCTTGGTAAGGTATTACTGAAATATCAGTATTGATTTGTTAAGTAAACAGGTTATACTTCAAATAATTTTCTTAACCAGTCTGTTAAATGAAAATATAATCAAGTTTTAAAGTTTTTCAAAAGGGATGTTAACCGAGTTTCCTAAACAATCTATTAAAATAAGTTTTCAAAACAATGATTGAATTTAAATTGTTTATTTTGAAAATATTTACATATTAGTTGATTGATTAAGATAAGTAAATTAAAGGTTTTAAGTGATTTCTCGCATTTAATTTAATAAGTTTCAAATGGAATAATTAAGAAATAAATGTAATTAGAGGTTAATAACCGAATATTAAGAGGATTATTAAGAGTAATTACTTAATGAATGAATTAATTACTCAATGTAATTAATTTAATGTGGTTAATTTAAGTTAATTAATTTAAGATAACCACTTGATGATCGGTTAATGTAATTAATGAAGTGTAATTACTTGGTAATTACTAAACGTAATTAATTGAAGGGAATTACTGGGTAATTACTAAACGTAATTAATTGAAGGGAATTACTTGATGAGAAGTAATTAAAGAATAATTACTTAGTAAAGTAATTAAGTGTTAATTACTCAATGTAATTAATTAAAGGATTTATTAATTAATTTAAAAGACAATTAATTATTAAAGTAATTAAGGGTAGTTAATTACGGAGTGGGGTTAAGTAAGGTAAACTAATAAATGCAATTAAGTTAAAGATTAATTATTAAATGCAATTAAAGGTATAATTAATTAATGGAAGTAATTAGAGGATCATTAATTAATGTAATTAATGAAAATAATTAAAGGATGATTAATTAATGATTTGTAATTAATTAACGTTAAGTAAGCAGGATTCAAAGGAGATTAAAGTAATTAATTTAATTCATTTAAATTGATTAAAAATAGAGTGACTAATTAATCTTGCTTATGAATGATTGAATGATATTGAATATCTTAGTTTATTGGATATTTCCGGTATGAAATATTTGTGTTATGATTGGATTGAACGATGATAATGTGGTTATCTATTGACAATGAATTGAGGTATAAAAGTGACATCCTATATTTAAATTTGAATTGTATTTCATTTGAATAATTTGGGTTAGGATAAGGAACTCAAAGAGCCCGGGGTTGTGTATTAGCAAATACCCGAAACCACTTCGATTTGTAATCTTCTATAATTCCTATAGATTTGATATGTGTAATAAATAGGCTAGAATGGAATGATTTAAGTAATTGGATCATTTAAGCTATGAAGAGGTAGATATTGATGTGTGAAATAAGTATTGACTATAACAAGTTGAGAACTCATAGTGAAGTACGAGTTACCCGGGTTTTAAATAAGTTTATGTATGTGTATTTCTTGATAAATGGGTTTACTCACGCTGGTTTCCAGCCTGACCCGGGTGTTACTTTGATGTAGTGCTCGGGTCAGACCGAGTATTACAGATTTTTAGGTAAGGACGTTCTGGAGCTCAGGAGGCAGGCTAGATGGCAGGAACGTATGGAGTGTATTCTGCTGTGACATGTTGTAGTTTATCTGGAACTAGTTGATTTTTAACTGTCCAGTGTTTGTGTAAATATTATAACTCTGATGTATTGTACGAAATTTAATTGGTACAGCTTTTTTGTATAAATGTTATTTTATGAGATATTATATTTTATCCGCTGCCAATGTGAGAATCTGTGTTTTGTTTCTATTTCTTCTTTTTTCTCTTTTCTTAACTATCTGGAAATTTCGGATCGAAATTTCAGGGTCGTTACAAAGCTGGTTTGGACAAATTCTGAGACAGTTCAAATTTTAGTTTTAAATTAGATTTAAATTCAATTTAAATTCAAAAGGTGAGTGTTTTAACCCACTCACATCTAAAATTTCTTATGTTTGTTAAATTAATTTATGAGGTGATTAGAAATTTATTTATGACTGTTTGGCATATTTTGAATCATCATCTCAGTTTATTTCAATAAAATAGTTATTTAATTTATTTTTGAATATTAACCGCCTGTTAATACCTGTTGTTTATTATCTGTTCTATATTGATGTTATTGATTGAATTGGATGATGATTGTGACAAATGTTTGATGATTGATATTGGGTAGATGGATGTTGTATTTTATACTGTTATAAACTGCAAGTTGTTATGGATTTTTATTTCATTCAGGATTGCGGTTTGAAATGATATATAATTGTATTTATATTTTAAATTGCGGATTGAAATGATAAATATCCGTATCACTTGACCATAGGATAAAAAATTATATACAGACACCGCAGACTATATATAAAAATATTTTGAAATGATTTCTGTGGTTTTGTAAAGAAATATATGGTTTTATAGAAATATTGAATCTAGTGGCTATGTATAAATTTGTTTGGTATAAAACAAGTTAAAAAATAAAGATTGATTTATTTAAAAATGTAATATGGTTAAGTATTCATAGAAATTATATTCTATATAGAGTTTATAATGATTTTAATAAAATTAAGGCCGAGAAGATAGATTTTTAAATTGATTTGAAACTATATTAAATGTAGAAATTTATTAAATGAAACCGATTTGGAACTTATGGAATTTGAGATTTGTAACGGATATGATTTATAACTTGATCTTATTCAAAGTGAATTAAATAAATATTTCAAGTATAAATAAATTGAAGGAAACATTCAGTTATTCAAAATCTGGGTTTTATTTGAATGATAATGGATTTATTAAGTAAATATTTCGAAACGAAATAATAGAAAATTGAATTTGATATATATATATATATATATATATATATATATATATATGAAATTATCAAACTTAGGTTGAAATTGTTGAATACCTAGAGTTTGAAATATATTGAATTTGAAATGAGTTATTCTGTGGATCTAATCTGTTTTGAAATCGATAAATTTGGAATAGTTTATTTGGAAACTGATTTGAATTGAAATTCTGATTTGGGGTTTGGTTGAATATAAAATTTAGAAATTCGAGTTGTTTTGGAATTGATTTATGAAATTGAAGAAGCTATTTTATTATATAAAGTATTTTATATTAAAACCATTCAAGTGGTGGAAGTCATGTTTCAAGGTTATGAGTTTCAAGGTATTATGATTTGAAAGTGTATATTTCAAGTGTCGAAATGGATAACTTTGAAAGTGTTATGATTTTAGAAAAGATATATTTGAAATGAAAATGATATCGTATTGATTTGGTTTTGAAAGGGCGATGATATTTGGTTTTAAAGTATAAACTATTTTGAAAATGACCGCGGGGTTATAATAACATTTATTGTTAAAGAGACCGAAATCGAAAGTTATCATACTCTCTGCCAACTTCGAAAACCACTTTAACAACTGTGTACGCGGTGGAGATTCCAAAATGAAGTAGGATGGTGGCGACGTCCTATTGAGGTATAACGTGGACCCGGCTCCCGTGATTTGGCATAAGGTGGCTAAAACAAGAGCGATCTCGGGCCAAGGAGGTAGCTCCTCTTATCGGACACACTCCTTCGATATTATATTCTGACTTTGAGATTTATTTGTTGGCCACTTTTGATTTTTGATTTGGGGGTGTGGCTCATGGTGGGCGGTACTAGCTGCTACGCGTTACCACCAGCCCGTGTGCGTAATTGGTATATCTACCATGGCATTGCCTTGTGTGCGGTGTCACCTACCCTAGTGCACCTTGTACGAGTTTGGTTTTCTCCCATAGCCCATGTGGTATCCTTTGGTGGCTTCCCGATCAGGAGGAACCATGATATTGGATGGACTGCTGGGACTATTACGTGTTAAGGTGGAAAATGTAAAGCCTTAATGCTATTTAAAAGTAAGTTTATTTTACTATAGACATTATTATAATAGTGAAATATTACTGCATAATAAATAGTTTAACAGATCCTTAGGAGAAGTGAATCTCGAGCATCTCTTAAGTTACTGCACTCACGTTTGACACTGGATAGGAGGTCAAATCCCGTAAATATCTCTGACGATATCCACTCATATTGTTTACTATTGATTTAACTTACATAAGATCTTTTAGTTTTGAATCGAGTGTTTTGTCTTTTCAATTCGCTCAGGTCAGCCTGAGCATTTCAGGATTTGAAGACTTTATTTTTGGAGGACGAAGACGATGATTTTATCACTATTATTTATTATATTATTCCACTATATTCATACTATTCCGCTGCATTGTAATTATTATTCTCTAGTATGTGTAACTCTGATTTTATATTGTATTAGTATAATCAAATGTTTTGTAAACAGCTTCATGAACTATTTATTTGATTATTATATTTTGTCATTCTGCTACGAGATTCTGTTTGTTTTATTTCTTTCTCCGTTTTTCTTATTCAACCCAATAACAATCCGCTCTTTAGTATGGTTTGAGTTGACATGTGTGTCTGCTTAAACGTACAAAAAGGTCAGATGTTACATTTGGTATCAGAGCTTTGGTTTAGCGATAAACCTTAGCTTTGTAGGGTTGACTCTTTATTATAGGGTAATATTACCCGATGATGAGTTGTTGAGCGTATATATATGAGAGAGCGTATTTGTTAGTGTTATAAAAAGGTTCTGATATTGTTTTAGTTTGTTCCGTTTTGTATTTATAAATTCTGGTTAGTAGGATAGACACTTAGTAGGATAGACTGACACAATATTTGTTTTGAATATAGGTAAATGAAATAATTTTGCATATTATATTTTCTATATATAAAATATATTTTTTACAAAGTTTATATTTGGTTGTAATATATTGGTTGTTAGGTAGTGAAATTTATAAATATTGATTGGAAATTTTAGAACTTAAGTTTTGGGATTTTGAAAATTTCTTTCAAAGGATTTTGGAATATAATAATAATATTATTTAGAAGTATTTTCTGATATAAATGTTTCAATATAATTTGAAAGAATTGTTTTAAAGAAATTTTGAAAATAAATAAGTTCTGTACTCCCCTCTCTGTCGTTGTGAAATAATTTCGGTAATGAGTGCACGAATCATCGACATTCATTTTCGAGTTTCTAAGTGGGGCGACCACTGTAGTAGTTTTACTATAGATTTATTTTGATAAACAAATATAAATTCCAATTTTTTTAAATATAATTGGATATATAAATTGTAAGTGTATACATCTATCTATTATTTTAAAATGATTTGAAATTAAATCTGGTATTTAGTTCTTAAGTTTCTGTAATTAATAGTTTTAATTAGTGCAGTGAAATGGAATTTAACTAATAAGTGAAGACTCTAAATGAAATTACAAGCATTGAACATTAAATTAATTTAAAAGAAATAAGATAAACTTTTATAATTTTCAATTACATTCTTTAACATATATATAACTTGCCAACTATAAAAATAGTTAAAACGTTAAAAAAAATGTAATAGGAAATTTTACAAGTAAAACTGGAAGTAATGAAACTATTCAATGAATTTGCTTATAATTAAGAATTTAATGTTATAATTGTTGTAAAGTTAAGTACGACCGAAAGGCCATTACTTAAATATAATATAAAAGTTATAAAAAAATGATAGTAAAACTTAAGTAAATGTTGAGGTTATTTATAATAAAAATAAGTAGAAAGATGAATATTGTAAATAAATGAAATTAAGTAGTGAACAAATGAATGTAATACAATAAAAAGAAAATTTTCATGATATGAATAAATGAAAATAAATAGAGAATTGTAAGAAGTTAAATGTAAATTAAAAAGATAAATCATTATATGAAAGAAAAGAAACCAAACAACAAAAATTATGAAATGAAATTAATAAGAATGAACTTGATCTATTGTTTGAAATTGTTGTTTGTTTGATTTATGGTTGTTTGGGCAAGGATACTTTAAAATTGTTTGGATGTATGAATAATCTATCTAGTTTCATCTAAGACTGTTGAGTAAAAGGGTTCACTTAGTAGTTCATTTTTCATTCTGTACAATTTAAAGTTTTTGAACCCGAATAACTATTTATTTTGTTTGATATGAATGGATAATTGAATTGTGTTGATTTTTGTGATGGTTGTATGCTTTGTTGAAAGTGATTTTTGTTTATATTGATTTCTTTATTAGTGGTTGAAACAACTTTAAATATTTCATTTTATATGATTGGTAACCTTTTGGGGATATTATAAGTGAAATACAGGTTATGGAAGCAATTGCTTTTGGTTTCATAAAATAAGCGTTAATTGCCAAACAAATAGGTACGTTCTCAGATTACGGTTTTATAGCGTTATTATATTGTTTTTTCCATTGTTGGGATATATTATTTTGAGATATTGTGTTATATATTGATATATTTGATATTATATTTTCTCCCGAGCCTCTCCATACAAAAGAGACTCTGCCGAATTTTTCCGTAAATTTTAAACTTAGAAAATTTTGAAAAAAATTTTCCAAACTTTATCAATTTGAGTATAAAAAGGTTTAATGGTCGTAAAATTGGTACACGTTATTTAAATTAATTAATTTTATAATTTTATTTGTTTACAAAGTTAATATTTTTGAATAAGATGTATTTGTTTACTTAATCTTTCTTTTCCCTCTTTTTTCCTTTCCAGGGACGAAAAGTTTTGAGTGGGGGAGAGTGTAACGACCCGCAAATTTCGATAATTAAATTGGTAATTCAATAAGATTTTTGTAATTAAATTTAAAAATAAATAATAAAAACTTTATAATTCAATAATGAAGTGAATGCTAAAATGAAATATAGCAATGGTAATTAAAACCAATTCTTAACAATTTGAATAAAATTCTAATAAATGAAGTAGTGAAAGTGTTACATCTGGTTATAAATTGAATATGAGAAAATATAGGTAAGTATTGAATTAATTAATGAAACAACACATTGTTAATAGTAATTGAATGTAAATTAAGGTAATAATGTTAATGCAAGTTAATAAATAACTAATTTAGTGCAATCCCAATTAATTGAAACAATTGTAAGGTTATAATTGATTGTAATTAGTAAATTGGAAAATAAATTCAAAGTTATATTAATTAATGAAATAATACATAATAAATTGTAATTTGGTAGAATCAATGCTAGATAAATAATTATAATAATTGTTGGTTGATAATAAAGTATGAATGGGATTATAATAGGAAAATAGTGATTATTATTAATTGTTTACCCATTTATTTAATCTATTGAATTAGATCTAAATCCATTGCAGTTAAACGTAACTAAAAACTATGTTAATATGAATTTAGTTGATGACTGTAAAAATATTAGGGTAATTAGATATATACTAATGTGAAATTTATCCATAAGATGATGATTGATTGAATAAAGAGATTGAATACAAATTGTATTAATTTATTTGAAATTAAAATATAATTTATTTGAATTTACATAAATTGAAGGCAAACACTATAAATTTTGCAATAAATTTATATTTGATTGATATAGGAATTTTTGTTAATGAATTTGAAGTTTATTTGTAATCAAGAAATAATAGTATTGTAAATAATTAAATTTGAATTGAAGAAGTGATTAATTAATTTAATATTAAATTGTTTGATTAATTGGAAAATAGCCATTATGACCGCTGACTCGGATTTTGACGAAACTAGTTTCATTGGATCTGTAACGATGAATTATTATAGAATTTCAAGTTTTGTAGCGATTGGGCTTGTCGTTTGATCGTACGGGCTCGAAATGCCTTGAAATCAATTTGAAATAACTTGATTTTTGCATAACTTCTTCATACGATGGAATTTGGACTTGAAACCTATTCCAATGTGTTTAAAATATTCAAAAACATCTATTTTGATATATGGGTTGACCCAATTTCGTTCCGGAGTCAAAACTGGCTTTTCGGGCCATTTATCGTTCAACGGTCTAAACCAATCGTATCTGTTCCTCTATTTCTCAGCTCTACCTATATATATCTTGTTGTAAACTCTAGCAGCCTTTCTATGCCTCATTTTTGTACGTACAGAAATTTCTGTTCCTCCTCTTTCCAATGGCTGAAAACCCTAAATTATCCAATTCAATTTCAATTTAAAAAATCAACTTAAAAAATTGAAACTCCTCAATATATATTGAATTATATATATCAATTTGAAGCTCTCGATGAGCGCATCTCAGATCTATAATTCATTTTCCCATCTGAACCTATGTCTGTCCAGAAATTTGAGAACAATTCTCGGCCATCCATTGTATCGCGATCAACTTTGTTTGGTCGACGAATCGAAGGTATAGGGTTGCAGAGATCATCGCATGCAACTCATCGGTGGTGGTCATTCATCGTTTCAACGGTCGGATTGGTCAAAATTTTCGATTTAGGGATTGAAACCCTAAACCGTGGGGTGGCGACGCATGGCGATTCCGGCCACCGAAAGTGATGTCGAGGACCTTGGCAAGAGCGGCATGGAGAGGGGAAGTTGTTGGAAGTGGGAGCCGATGGCCTAGAGGCCAGAGGTGGTTGGGATTCATGGTCAAAGATCGGTCAAAGGGGGGCGAGCTGCTGTGTGCTTCTCTGGTTCGAATGCGTGAGATATTAGGGGATGGTGACGTGTTAGCTCGTGAGTGGCTTCTATTTTTTATTCATTTATTTTAATTTTGATTTCAATCGTTCCGTTGCGCATAACTTTCTCATACGATGCCCGATTTACACGTAGTTTCTTTCGTTAGGATCATATAGGAATTCCAAACATTTTGACGCAGGTTTGGATGAATTTCTAAGACTTTTCAAATTTTGAGTTTAAATTGGATTTAAATTCAAAAGGTGAGTGTTTTAACCCACTCACAACTTCTAAAATTTCTTATGTTTGTTAAATTGATTTATAACGTGATTAGAAATTTATTTATGACTGTTTGACATATTTTGAATCATCATCACAATTTATTTGAATAAAATAGTTATATAATTTATTTTTGAATATTAACTGCCAGTTAATACCTGTTGTTTATAATTTGTTCTATATTGATGATATTGGTTGAATTGGATGATGATTGTGATATGTTTGGTGATTGATATTGGATGGATCGATGTTATATTTTATACTGTTATAAACTTCAAGTTGTTATGCATTTTTATCTCATTCGGAATTGCGGTTTGAAATGATATATAACTGTATTTATATTTTAAATTGCGGATTGAAATGATAAATATCCATATCACTTGACTATGGGATAGAAAATTGTATACAGACACCGCGGTCTATACATAAAAATATTTTGAAATGATTTCTATGGTTTTGTAAAGAAATATATGGTTTTATAGAAATATTGATTTCACGTATTATATAAATGTTACTTTATATATATAGTTAAATTCTTGATTTTTAGCTATGTATAAATTTATTTGGTATAAAACAAGTTTAAAAATAAAGATTGATTTATTTCAAAATGTGATATGGTTAAGTATTCATATAAATTTTAATTTATATAGAGTTTGTAATGATTTTAATAAAATTAAGGCTGAGAAGATAGATTTGAAATTGATTTGAAATTGTATTAAACGTAGAAATTTATTAAATGAAACCGATTTGGAACTTATGGAATTTGAGATTTGTAACAGGTATGATTTATAACTTGATCTTGTTTAAGGTGAATTAAATAAATATTTCAAGTATAAATAAATTGAAGGAAACATTTAGTTATTTGAAATCTGGGTTTATTCGAATGATAATGGATTTATTAAGTAAATATTTCAAAACTAAATAATAGAAAATTGAATTATATATATATATATATATATATATATGAAATCATCAAACTTAGTTTCGAATTGTTGAATACCTAGAGTTTGAAATATTATTGAATTTGAAACGGGTTATTCTATGGATCTAATATGTTTTGAAATCGAGAAATTTGGAATAGTTTATTTGGAAACTAAATTGAATTGAAATTATGATTCGGGATTTGGTTGAATATAAAATTTAGAAATTGAAGTTGTTTTGGAATTGATTTGTGAAATTGAAGAAGCTATTTTATTATATAAAGTATTTAATATTTAAACCATTTAAGTGGTGGAAGTTATGTTTCTAGGTTATGAGTTCAAGGTATTATGATTTGAAAGTGTATATTTCAAGTTTCTTGATTTTGAAATGGATAACTTTGAAAGTGTTATGATTTTAGAAAAGATATATTTGAAATAAAAATGATATCGTATTGATTTGGTTTTGAAATGGCAATGATATTTGGTTTTAAAGTATAAACTATTTTGAAAATGACCACTGGGTTATAATAAAGTTTGGTTGTTAAAGAGACCGAGATCGGAAGTTGTCATACTCTCTGCCAACTCCGAAAATCACTTTAACAACTGTGTACGCGGTGGAGATTCCAGAATGAAGTGGGATGGTGGGGACGTCCTATTGAGGTATAAACGTGGACCCAACTCCAATGATTTGGCATAAGGTGGCTAAAATAAGAGCGATCTCGGGCCAAGGAGGTAGCCCCTCTTATCGGACACACTCCTTCGATAATATATTCTAACTTTGAGATTTATTTAGTGGCCACTTTTGATTTTTGATTTAGGGGTGTGGCTCAAGGTGGGCGTTAGTGGCTGCTACGCGTTACCACTAGCCCGTGTGCGTAATTGGTATATCTACCATGGCATTGTCTTGTGTGCCGTGTCACCTGCCCTAGCATGTCTTGTACGAGTTTGGTTTTCTCCCGTAGCCGTGTGGTACCCTCTGGTGGCTTCCCGATCAGGAAAAACCATGATACTTGATGGACTACTGGGACTATTATGTGTTAAGGTGGAAAATGTAAAGCATTAATGCTATTTAAAAGTAAGTTTATTTTACTATAGACATTACTATAATAGCGAAATATTACTACATAATAAACTGTTTAACAGATCCTTAGGAGATGTGAATCCCGAGCATCTCTTAAGTTACTGCACTCACGTTTGACACTAGATAGGAGGTCAAATCCCATAAACACCTCTGATGTCGTTCCACTCATATTGTTTACTATTGATTTAACTTACATAAGATCTTTTAGTTCTGACTCGAGTGTTTTGTCTTTTCAATTCGCTCGGGTCAGCCCGAGCATTTCAGGATTTGAAAACTTTCTTTCTGGAGGACGAAGACGAAGATTTTATCACTATTATTTATTATATTATTCCACTATATTCATACTATTCCGCTGCATTGTAATTATTATTCTCTGGTATGTGTAACAATGATTTTATATTGTATTGGTATAATCAAATGTTTTGTAAACAGCTTTATGAACTGTTTATTTGATTATTATATTTTGTCATTCCGTTGCGAGATTCTGTTTGTTTTATTTCTTTCTCCATTTTTCTTATTCACCCTAATAATAATCTGCTCTTTTGTATTGTTTGAGTTGACATGTGTGTCTGCTTAAACATACAAAAAGGCCGGATGTTATAGTATTAGTCTGAGGAGCTTACAAACTATTTTGCCGTTCCCACTAAATAGGTGCTTTGACATTAATAATTTGAGATACAATTCACTAATACCATATGATTTATAATCATATGATTAACGAATTATTTCTCAAAGATATTGCTTCGTCCATAATTCCAAAGTAATTCTTAAATTTAAAATAACTTTGTATTTCTATTGCTAACGCATCACTATTGTTATAAAATAATTATCGCTATTATAATAGGCTTATTTCAAAAGGAATATTCACAATATTCATAACAAATAAACTGTACCTATTTTCAATTAGTATCGAAAACAATCATTATTTTAGAAATAATATTTGGTATATTGATGAATAAATATTATATATATATACACGTTATATTCAATTTGACATTTAATATATATAACACTGTTTTAAAATGCATAAAAAATCTATATGTGTGTGTTCATTTATTATAATATAAATATTTTAAAATATATACATGTAAAACATGATTTGGCCTATAAAACAAGTTTTATTTAAAAAAACTAATTTTTTTGAAACAATATATATAATATTAGTAGTAAACACTATATCACATAATAGTTAATACACACACAAACATATGTATATTATAATTAGATAAAATTATGTTTTCAGCCAGAGAATATTTTTTTAACAATCGAAAATTATTTAAATAATTTAATTAAGTATATGTATGGTTAAAAAATAGTTTTAAGGTATTTTAGGTTTTAAAATTAGTACATAATCATTTAAAATTAAAAATAAATATTTATAACATTTATAGGAATAATATATATATATATATACTAGAATACAAACATGAACAAATTTAAAATATTTGCTTATATTTTTTTAATTTTAAGCTTTGGATTTAAATTAGCAGTTTCATGTAGATCAACTATTTAATATAATTTAATATGTGTTTATATTTATAGGGATACAATTTAGCATTTTCATATTGATTTTCAATCTAGAAACTTCACTTTGATTATTGTTAAATCATGACATAACAAACATCGAGCAACCGCATTTGGGTCTGAGTTAAAGCATTAGATGTGAAACTCTATTTAATTAAGATTTTATTTTCTCGATAGTATAAGTTTAGTATCACGGTCGACTCTAGTCAACTCAAAGTCAAAATCTCAAAATAGCACATTTAATAATAAACATTATTGTCGAACTAAGGACTTTGTTTATAAACTAACCAAGTTGAATTTGGATGATACTGAACTTTTAACCAAAAAATTCTATAAATCGTAAAGTGGAATAGTTTTGATGAAGAGAATTAGTGTAGGTAATCGTTGCTAAAAGGCACCGCTTAACTTTGTAAAACCAGATTTTAAACAATGAGTTCGACCAAACTATCGCATCATTAGCTCAGGTGGCATGTGAAAATTAGTATTTGAATTGTTCAAATATTAATTGCTGACTGAAATCACATATGCGAGTCGCACAAATGAATTCATTTCAATCTCTGGATCACCACTCTATTTAATTAGTTTATAAAGTGTTGAAAATTAATTAAATTAAATAACATTTAACGAAATATTAGTTATTGTTTTATTTAATATTTAGGGTGTACTTGTAAATTGGGTGGTATTTAGAAATGTTTTGGATGCTATTAGTAATTATTGGACCCGCGTATAGAAGTTATACACATGTATATCGACAAGAATTTAAATTATATTTAAATGGAATTGATTGCTATTGGATTTTGAGATCCATTTGGTCCATTATCGAGTTTAGGCCAGCTAAAAATGAGGAGGAAGAGGGAGACTTATGGTTGACTTGGTAAGAGGAGATGGTGGAAAGATATTTCTACTATATCTCTTTTTTAAGTGAACCTTGGCCTCCACCTTGCAGTTTACTTTTTTGCTTCACCTCTCCCACTCCTCGGTCACCATTAACTAATGTACTCAAGCCCATAGCCAAGATCTAACACATCCCAAATCAATTACAAAACTTTTTTAGGTGGTGGTATTCCGAAGTCTACCTTTGGATAGGGATCTAGGATATCTAGGAGACGATTTATATTGACACATGAATCAAAAGCTGCTTATCCAGGTATATTCTTTTATATGATATATATTGTTCATTATAAGTTATTTATATCATTATAATGATTTTATATACATGTGATTTTTTTTCCTAATAAATATTAATATATATTAAATTATTTAAATAATTAACCTATACGAAACTAGTAATTTAACTTTAAAGTTTAAAATTGAACATATATGTAATTTTTTTAAATTCGGCATGTTTTTGTTCTAATATGTATATATTAATTCTATAAACATTAGGAATATTTATTTTTATTTTTAAATTATTGATTACTAATTTTAAAACCTACAATACCATAAAACTATTGAAAAACTATATATGTATATATAGTTAATTAAATTATTTTTGACTATTAAAATTAAATATATATATATATATATATTATATGTATATATATTAATAATTCAATTTATATAATATATTTTTATATATTATTTATTCTTGAATACAACATTTATTTTAGCATTATTTTATATATTTGTATATATTATTTTAATAAAAAAAAAATTATTTTTCATCTTTTGCTAAAAAAATTAGTTTTTAATTTAAAAATATTTTTTTACTGGAAACATATTATTTTACATATATATAATTTTAAAATATTCATTTTATAACATATATATATGTTTGTATGAATTGTTTATATGTATTAAAACATTGTTTTTTATTTTAAAATAAATAAATGAATAAATAATATTTTTCTCTTCCTAGCTAAATAATTTTTACATATGTATAATTTTAGAATATTTTGTTTATAATGTGTGTATATATATTGTTTGTACATATTAAAACAGTGTTGTGTATTTTAAATAAATAAATAAAATATAAATGAATATAAATGAATAAATAAATATTATTTTCGATTGTTGTAATTATTTTATATAATTATGCATATTTAAATTTAATTAAAGGTATTTTATTTAATACATTTAGGGTTTAGTTTTAAATTTGTTTTACTGTCTTAATTAGATATTTTAAATACAGAATTTGAATTTAAAATTTATTGACTTAGTGAAAGTTAAATTATATATTTATTATATATTTTATAAATATATTAAACAACGTTTTGAGATAATTACATAGATATTAATGGCCACTGTTTAAATAATGGATATAAATCCCAATGTCTGTTTATGTAATCATCAAACATGTATGCTTTACTATGTTACATATTACATCACAATGATAAATATTAATATACTCAAAAACATAAATTTGTCACATTAATGAACATACATTAATTAATTAAATCAAAAAAAACCTAGTAAAATATGATTTTCTTTAAACTAACTAGATTAGATCTACTATAAACATTTGGCTCAATATGCACATCATGATGGAATTAGACATCTTTTTTTTGAATTTCATCGATTTTAGAGGTAGGGATATTGTAAATATTAACTCTATAGTGTAATTACTTTCGAAATAAAAGATGTTTTCTTTTTATTATATAATTGATATGCGTGGTGTATTAATTAATTATTTCATTTAAGTATGTTTAAAATTCATAAATGGAATGTTTTGTGATAGTAATTACAACATATTGTAATCATGGGAAATTTGTTATAATATAGTAAGTATATCGTTTTTGATATTCCTAGTCAAGATGTATCGAGACTAGATATCAATACATTCCTTGATAGTAGAGTATGTAACGCTCTTCAAATGTTGGACAGTCTATTACTTATTGCCAGTGGGGGCACTAATGAATGTATGCATAGTTATTAGATAACTATGGATAACTAACTCAAGAATTTTCTATTGGTTAATATAACTAAGGTCAACATCAAATTTTGAATTGACGATGTTACATAGTTCTCTAAACTTGAGAATACATTGAACTTCAATTTGGACTTTCCACTTTGATTATAGTTAAATCCAGTATGTTATTCATTGAATGATTATAGTTGGGTCTGAGTTGAAGTTGTGAAATACTGTTCACTAAAGAATTCGTCTCTTTATTTATACGGGGTTAGTATCAAGGTCAGCTTTTGTCAATTCAAAGTCAAAATCTCTGGCCAGAGTAGTGCGTTCAATATTAAATGTTATTATTGATCAAGGACTTTTTTTTACTTACAAAAATGAATGTGGATGATGATGGAATTTTGATCAAAACCATGTTCCAAAGTCCTAATGTGATATAGTCTTGATGAAGAGAATTAGTATAATTAATCGTTACTATTAGGTACCGCTTATAGTAAGTTAAATGACATTTTATCAAAAGATGTTTAAGCGATAAATTTAGTCAAAATATCACACCATTAGCTAAGGTGACGTGAGAACACTAATATCTGAATTTTTACATATAACTTGCTGACTGAATTTACATCTTTGAGTCACACAACTGATGTATTGAATATTCCGAATAACCCTCTGAATAAACCACACGATTTAATTAATTTTTAATCATTAAAAATTAATTAAATCAATTAATATTTATACTAATTATTAATTCTTTTTATTGTTTTGTTTGAATACCATTAGTATTCAAAGAGTGCGTAAATAAAAGTTATAAACATGCATATTGGTATACGATCTCGATAGAAAATCTAAATTGGATTTAAATAAGATCAATACTAATTGGGTTTTGAAAAAATTTAGGCCGACCCCTATGTATTGGCCTTACATAACTTGTGGAAGAGAATGGGTTTATTAATTTTGAAATGAAAGGGAAATCATAATAAAAGGGATAGGAATCACCATATCTTTCTACACACATTTATTTCCTACTTTAATTGATTTTTCTATTGTCATTTTTCTCTTCTCTCTATCCCTAGCCAGAGCCGAATTTTCATGGAGGATAGGATTTCAAAATTCTAGAACCAAATTAAAAAAAAAATCAATCAAAAAAAATTAGGAAGAAAAAATGGTTATCTCTAGTTTGTTTCAGATCTAGAGATCGATCTATTGGACATGGAAAAACTTCACATCTTAAAGGTTTTCCCTTGGCCTCATTTCAAAAGATAATCCTCTATTTTGTTTACACATAATTTCATCATGTTCGTATGTTTCTTTTCTTTGCCTATTCTATTTATTCTTGTATGTATTTGGATAATGTCATGCATATTTAGTTTACCCGCCCCAAAATAGGTCTAAATTTTGATCCATAAAAGGCCCATTGAAACTTAGACCCATTCCAAAGCTGGTTGTTGGTTGATACAAAAAACAATACAGAGCTATTTATCTACTCATTCAACACTCATGGCGGAAGAATAAAATACAACAACATAAACATTACCTTTTTTAAAAAAAATCTCAAATGTCAATAAACCATAACACAATGTTGACATTAAGAATTACATAACCTAGATTCATCATGTTCAAAAACACAATGTCATCTTTAAATGGGTACATTAGAAATAGCATAAATAGATAAACAGACCACTGTCACAAGCTCCTCTCATCGTCATCTCCATCTGAATCATCTTTCCTTCCCTAACTTATGTCGTAATAAGGAGGGAGTCAAAACAACAATGTCCGGTGAATAGAAATCTCGAGCCTTTCTACATTAGTACTTGGACAGTAATATTGAAATAAGGACATGTCTTACGCACTTAAGCTACATTCAAAGTCTATCCAATTATAAGCCCTAAGGCTGATCCAATTCCTTAACCAATAACCCAGAACGATCGTTATTAATGTCTACCAGAGATAGTACCCAAGCCATTTAATACCTTTTTAATGGATAATAGGCAGACTCTGAACATTTAAGACCTCAACTGAGATAGGCCCCTATCATTTAATACCTACTCCCAAGGCGAACTCCTCACAAGTGCCTATCGAGCTGACATTGCACAAAAATCTCTCGGACACTTACTACTTCCTATTGAAGCGGACCTTTTCAAGATATCCTCAACTGCGCCTAAACCCAATCCCGATCATTTAATACTTCATACATAGGAAAGAGGCAAACCCACAAAACAACCACTTAATACCTTCAATCCTCGAATCAAGTCCTTCGTGTTATGATTCGTACCCCATGGATATGCCATATTAGTCCGACTATTTGTAGGAACTGGTAGCCAGATAAGTCGAGCAGATTTACCCTACAGATTTAGGACTAACCTCGCATCATCTGTAGTTATTTATTATAGACGATGTCTCACATCAGCCCTAAAGTCACACTGCTGGTAGTCGGATTAGCTGGGCAGATTTCCGTGTGCTTTTTACTGACCTCGCATTCCTATAACTTAGTCATAATTTATAACACTCTCAAAATACATTATCACATATCTAACCGTTATTCATTATTTCATGCCTTATAAGAATTCCTTCTTAGTTTGCCTTAACAATCAATTACTTTCCTAAGGAGAATTTAATGATAATTATTCCCTAATCAACTGCACAATTAATATGTTAAATTTTACATTATTTATGCTAGTTTACACACATACACATTTATTAATTTTTATGCATGCAGAGATTAGACCCTAAACTAACGTTCAAATGTCAAATCTTTCAAAATTATATAAGTCTCTTTTCCACAATAACATATATACCATAAATCCAATATTCCATAATCAAATCAATAGACTTATATATAGAATTAAAACCCAATTTATTTTATACTAAGACAACGAAACAAATCAATAATAATGGAAACTTACAATCTAATTAATTTGACCCTTTACTAAAAATTTTTTTACGTGAAAGTAGACAAGGAAAATTTTATTCAATTTGTAGAAAATGGTGGTGTAAACTACGAACAACAATTCGTATCTTACACACCATTTCTTAATCAAATCCTTAATCGGGTCAAGAGAAAAAGAAAGAGTAAGAAGTTGAATAGAAGATAAAATGCTTAAATTGCAAAATCTACAAAAAAATTCATTATTTTAACACAAAGCAGTTAAGAATTCAACCTAAGAATTGGCATTTTGCTTTGGTGGAATTTTGGCCATTTTTAACGTGATGTTTTCATAATCCACAACTCCCCAGAACATATACTAAATCCAAACTATACTATTCAATTGCTAAAAATAGAAAAACTAAGATTTCCACTCACTGTAGGTCCTTAGCTTTGCCTTATTTTGGATTTGACATGCTTTCAATAATCCCTTTCAGATCTCTTCTTTTTGATATATACAACAACAAATTTGTATATATGTTAGATTTAGAAAATTAGAGACTTGGAGTAGAGGTTTAAAAAAATAAACAGTAAACAAAATAAATATCTAGGATTTCTTATTTGAAACACCAAAGAATTTTTTTCCTGAATCTTAGAAGATATGAACTGATAGAGCTTCGCTGTAATAACCCTGAATTTTGATCACGAAAATCCCGGATAGTTAGGAAACAAGGAAAGAGAAAGAAGAAGAAAACAGAAACAAGTCACAGAAACCTCACATTCGCAGCGGATCAAAATATAATATCACATAAATAATGGTTATACAAGGAAAACTATACTTGTCAAATTACACTTTAATATATCAGAGTTACAACATATTTACAAACACAGGACAAATAAATAAATCTGTTTCAGATACTATAATATATTACAGCTGAAACTCTCCGTACGTTCCTGCCAACCAGCTCGTCTCCTGAGCACCAGAACATCCTTTACCTGAAAATCTATAATACTTGGTCTGACCCGAGCATTACATCCAAGTAACACCCGGCTCAGGCTGGAAACCAGCGTGAGTAAACTCATCTAACATGGAATACTTCAGTATGAAACATAACTAAAACCCGGGGTAACTCATATCAACTTACAAAATCATAATTTGTTAGAGACATCACTTATTTTACGCATCAATTTCTATGTACCAAAAACTTAGATGTAATGGTCCAATTCACTTGAATCATTCCAGACTATTGATTTCACATCTCAATCTGTAAAAAAAATCGAAGTGGTTTCGAGTATTAACTAATACCCGACTCCGGTCTCTCCAAATTCAATGTCGTCGAAACCCAAGTTATTCAATTAATACAACTCAATTTTAATTACCTGATAACTCTTTTACACAGCAATTCATAATTGATAAATAATCACATTATCCCTGTCCATCCAACATATCATATCATAAAGCAATACATATAAGAGATATCAACCAATCCAAAGCACTTATCATCATTCAATTATTCAAGATTGATCATTTCCATTATTTACATTTGTTAATAATCCTCTAATTACTTCCATTAGTTAATTATTCTTGAATTTTATTTAATAATTAACCTTTAACTTAATCAAGCTTGATCAATCACAATCAGAATTTAACTTCCCTTGATTACTCCATCAATTAAATCAACTCCTTGATTAATTATATTAATTGATCCTTTAATTACACTGAGTAATTATCACTTAATTCCTTACGCCAAGTAATTATCCCTTAATTACTTCCCATCAAGTAATTTCCTTTTAATTAACTACATCCAGTAATTATTCACTCATTACTTCACTAAGGAATTACACCTCATTAATTACCTTAAGTAATTATACTTAATCTTTAATTAATTATATTTATTAATCACCCTAATTAATCCCTAATCCTAGATAAATTATCCTTTAATTATCAATTAATAAACCTCAATTATTAATTAATCTCCTTTAATACAAAGTAATTAATCCTTAATTACTCTCATAATCAATTAATTAACCTTTAATTAACTGTTTAATTATCCATCAACTATCGATTAATAACCTTAATTATTAATCAATATCTCTTAATACAAAATTAATTAATCCATAATTACTTTTATAATTAATTAATTAACCAATTAATTATCTCTTAATTTTTAATTAATAAACCTAATCATCAATTATTAATTAAGAACTTAATTACAGATTAATTATTCCTTAATCACCAGTTAATTAACCATTTGATTAATCCTTAATTACAGATATTTACAATATTTAAATTTATAAACTTTATCTCTTATTCCAATACCTAAGATTTAAATTCAATTTGAATTCAAATTTAAAATACTGATTTAAACTTTGTTTAAATCTTTCCTTACATTTCAAACTCCATTTAAATTCAAATTCTTTAAAATACACCTTAACTTCTTAAACACGTTTATGTTATTAAGACAATTTTGAATTTAAAAACTCATTTATTTCCAAACTAAGATTCAAATTAACTTGAATCGATTTTAGACTTAGATTTAACTTAAACTCAGTTTGAAAACTAGATTTAAACCTTATTTTAAAAAAAAACTTTACTTTCATTTAACTCGGCTTTTAAATTTATTTTAAAATTTAAACAGAACAACGGGTTTCTGTTTAAAAACCTGTTACCATACTAAAACCCGAGCCTACCCAATTTCTGCTTCGAGCCCACCAACCAAAAACTTCGACCAACCCATCCCCATGCTTCGAGTCAATCACCACTCTCTCGAATATAAAACAGAACCAAGCAACATCACTATGACACAATGCACCGTGCACATACACATCACCGGCAACTAACTCCGATCATCAGCGATGATCCACCCAGGTCGGCAATCACCCTCAAAGCCAAATCCGATCATCAGATCAATTACATCATCATGAAATCGAGTTTGAGCATTTAACTCAAACCTGGAACATCAGAAACAACACCAAACCCAAACCTGTCATCGCCTCATCCAAGAAATTCCGACCATCTGAACACCTGCGCCTCCGGTCACTCCATCGCCATCTCACCTGCTTCCAATCCCCTGAGTTACATAGCACTCGATCCACTGAGGAGGTCGAACCAATCAAAAACACTACCCAGATATAATTTAGGGTTCTAAACTTCAAAGTTCAATCATACGCAACCCCGAGCTACGATCACTGTCCAACCATTTTTTTTCTTCGTCATCGATCACTCTTCCTCCTCCAGGAAGAACCCTTACCTCCATATCCACGTGGATCAACAGAAAGTCCTAATTTTCACTTTTCTGTTCAACCCAACTCACACACTCAAAACATAATTAAAATTATGATTTCTCTTCCAAAAATCATGATTTTGGACAATGTATCGGTTCATATACCTGGAACAAGAAATTAGGGTGTTTGGATTTTAAATCAAAACCCAAAACTCCTGTTCATTTGGGTTTTTTTTTCCAGGGCAATTTAAAGTTGTTTTAACTTAATTAAAGTTTTAAACTTTATTTTATGGTAAAAAAACAATCTTTGGTTAAGACTTAAACATTTTCAAAAATCAAATTAAGAGACAAAAATTAATCTTTAGCTTGAAAGACTGGTAACAGAGATTATACAGGAACTAAACATACACATATCCACACATCCATATATCAATATACAGTAATCTCATCAAATATATAAATTCACACAAACACTTATGCATTCCTGAACTTAATATGCAACCAGAATTCAATTAAGCTTTTAAAGTGTGATGTTACTCACCTTAAATTATGCAAACAAAAGGTCCTGAACCTGCTTTTGAAAACTGAAGGTGATGATGCTCTGATTGCTTTTAAACTGGAAGATACTTACTAATTTTTGTTACAGGTTGATAAAAAAGGTTTTGTCGCTTGATCTAAGCTTTGATTGATTTTTTTTCTTTGAATCTGGAATTGCTGAATTTTGCAGCTTCCCTTAGTTTCAACTGTTACACGCATGTAGGGTTGAAACTCTGATTTTCCAGGCTTGCAATATTTTTGAATTACTGTTGTTTAATTCTTGATTAAATTTACAGGCTTGAGAAGAAGGGTTTTGAGTTAGGTATATTTTTTTCTGATTTGTGAAATGTTTGCTGCTCTATGAAAAGGAAAATAAATGAAGAGGAAGTTTGTTTGTTTATACAAGTTTAAGTTAGATTTATTAAAAGTAAAAGAAAATTTACAATAAAAATGACACTTGTCACTAAACCCATTTAATTTCTTAACACGTGTTCTTTTAAGGGGTTTAGATCTTAACACTTGTAATGATTCATATTTACATTATTTTTAAATGATTTTAAAAAACTTTTCTTATTAAATTCCTAATGAAAAATACATTTATAAATTAAGAAATGGTTTTCTAATTTTAAATAAATAAATTTTTTTAAAAGAAAATAAAATGAAAACTAATTATATTTTAAATAAAATCATATAAAATTATTTAATCCATCATTAAATGCTAATTAAAAGCTTTTGTACTTATTCCTATTAAATAAATACTTTTTCCCAAATTTCTATAAATATTTTTTTTTAAAGAGAATAATATAAAACAAATCTTATTTTAAATAAAAACCTTATCCAATTATTGATTTAAACAAACATATTATTAAATTTATGTTAAAGATAATAAGTTTTGTCCATCTTTAAATATTCGTATTAGGAGATTATTAAATAATTATTTTCCTAGTTATGAATATAAATTTTTAGATTTGTTTGTTTCATTCTTAACAATCAGTATTTTAATAGTTAAAATTAGTATTTCTGTAACAACCTGGGGTTTTGTAACAATTAATTATCGTCAAATTGACGATTAAATTGGTTGTTAATTGCTATTGGGATTTTATCGGATGGAAGTTCTCTTAAAAATTTGTTAAGGGTTTGTGGGCTTTATATTGAATATTGGGCCACGTTTCTTTGTGGTGTTGTGATACTTATCAAGGCCGATAACCGTTCCACTATCTCCATTCACTTTTCATTTACAAAGCCCTAAACCTAACAAACGAAAATGGTGGCTTGCACTCATTTTCCTTTGCGTGCAATTAGGGCTTCGTGATTTTTCGAATCAGCATCTCTCGAGATGAATTCGGCTGCGATTGGATCGTTGTACTCTTCGGTGTCAAGGTGAGTGAATTATCACTCACATCTAGTTCATTCTTAGGTCGTTCGACTCTGTTTCGATGTTGATGATTTTTATTTGTCTTAGTTCGTCTTCTTGTTTCACACGGCTTGATGATTTTGCTGTGATGATTTTGGGTTGTTCGACTTTGGCCATCCTTCGGCCACTTGACTTTGTTAAAACTTGTACCTTGGTTATTTTGTTTCTCTGACATTTTTGATTCTATTTCCAAGGCGTCAAGTTTGTTTTCGTTGCCTTTGGCTTCGACTTGATTTTGAGATGGAAAGAATAAGTATTGGTTTTGTTCGACTTTTGTTTGTTGTTTACTCGAATCAGTGACATTTTTGTTGCATTTAGGCTTGCTGTTTGGTCATCATTGTATGAGGTCACCGCCCTTGTATTCTGTTACTTGCGGTGCACTAACCTTAGTTTTGTTTGTATTTGATCTTGTTGAAGATCAGTTTCGTTGAATTTGAACATGAAGTTGTGTTGTCCACTGCTCGTACGCACTTATGTTGTTGGATTTGGTCATTTGTCAATTGTGTTTGGGTGTACTTGCTGTTGCATATGGCCATGGCTATGTCACACCTATGCTTTTAAAAATTCCTTATGCAATTGCTGTTTGGACCCGTTTGTACTTGTGCACATCCTCTGTTGTTCGGTGATATCAAAGTTGATATGATATTTGTTGCTGCATATTTCTTAGTTTTTGGCATTGAACTTGTTTCTTGAGCTTGAGCATTTGTAATACAGTTTTCATTTTTGATGTTGCCATGTTGCAACAGTTTCGATGCTGTGTAGTGCCACCGTTGCCTCTGATTCATTATATATTGTTTCTCCCCCTTTGCATTTGCATATTTTAATTGGTGCATAATTGCATCTGTACTGTCCAGTGAGCTTGTTTTGGTATGGCCAGTGATACACTATTGTTTTGGTGGTTGCATTTTGTGTTGTAGTTGCAGTTTGTATTTTGTGCACTGTTTGGTCTGATGCTCCAAGTGCCACCTCTGATCAGTTGCGTGTTGCCAAACTATGGATTGACTGCTCTGGTTCATCTTATGATCTTGTGGTGGCTGCAGTTTTTCCCTTGTATCACTTGATGGCATTTGTTCTGTTTCACATGTACACCTTGTGCATGTCATATTGCTATGTGCTTGATATACCCGCCTTTGTTAGAACTGTTGCATTGATATTACTACAGCATTATGCAGTAGCCTTGCGTGTGCAATTATGTTTTGTGATGACACTGGCCAGTCGCGTTTGAGTCGTATAACTCAAACTTGATCTCGTGTTGGTGCCAGTTGCTTTTGATTCGCTGAGCTTTTGTGTAATTCATGCTGTAGTGGCGAGGCGGTACACGCGTGTGTGTACTGCAGCCACGCAGAATTGACATTTTGAATTGATATTTCAATTGTTTGAATTGTTTTGTATGTCCAATTAAATATTTTGAAATTGTATTTTGATTTGATCATTTTGTTGTTGTCTAATTATCTATTTGATAATTAGATTATGATTTTCTAATTATTTATTTAATAATTAGATTTTGTTGTTAATTGCTGTTTAGGCAATTCTGTTGTTTTCTAAATTATCTTCATTGATATTCCTTTCATTTATCTTCGTTGATAATTTGAATTTACGGATTTGTTGTTTAACACTGTTACGTGTTATATTTACCGTTATCTGATTTCCTTATTAAAGGATTGGATAGGTAAGGTTTATTGTGACTGTCGTCTATTTGATTATTTAATTATTATTGCTTCCGTGCATTAATAACTGAGTTTGAATTAGACTGACCCGTGTATTATTTTCTTTTGAATTTAATACTCGGGTCAGACCGAGTTATTACAGGTTCTAGATATCTTTCTTTGGGTTGCTGCTTGAGCTATGAAGTCTCCTTATACCTTTTGGAGTAGTTGTTGTCATAGTATAGGATGATATGTATTCATGTATATTAATTATATTAATGTACTTGTATATGTAACATCCTGTGTCGACAATTGTAGTTGTATCATATGTATTGTATCACGTGTATTGTAACTGACTTCAGTTATATATATATATGAGATTTGATATTATCTGTGTTCCGCATTTAGTTTATTTGTGTTGTTATAATATATATTGTCCTAAACTATTATGAATCATCGTAGTTCGTTTTATACTGGAATTGGATATGTCGATGGGAGTATATAAACAAAGAGAAGAAAAATATATATACCACTCCTATCGAGATAACCAATACTATTTTAAGGCCTAACTATGGATGGCCGCTCCTATCAAGCCTTATTCTTCGTAATAACAGACAGTATTTTCTTTTAATACTCTTTGTTATTGTGAGCATAGGGGTGGGGCGTCACAGTTGGTATCAGAGCGAGGTTTTTATGGACATAATATAGAACATAACTTAGATGGAACATGTGTTACAACTATTTGTTGATGTTTTTAGTGGTGCTATGAGTCAAAACTAAAGTTTTGAAATTTTGATGAAATTTTTAAATATCTTTATTTAAAAATAAAAGTGAAATTGTGTTTTGATGATTGAGTAATTTGTGTTCTGTTTATCAGAGTGCGCAGCGGAAACGGTGAGACTGTCTTTGCTGAGTACAGCTGATAAACCTTTTGATTTAAAAATCAAAATATGAAATAGAAATAAATTTCAATTGTTGTTCACATAGATGTATTTATTTTTGTTTTCTCTGAAAATTTCGAATCCGAATTGAGGATCTGAAGCGATTGCAGTTATGTGATTTTGTTGAGATTTTTGCTGTTTTGAATTATCTTCATTGAAGATATTTTCGAGTGATTTCTTTGTTCATTTTGTAGTGTACGTGCAAATTTGAGTTGCACGTTACTGCATTAATTTTACGTTGAACCAGTGTTTGGTTTTAAACGTATTATGTTGTCGTTATCTTATAACGGGATTTTTACACCGGTGCTAAATTTTTGAAGTACGGTGTTTTGTTGACATTTTAATGAATGGAAATTCACTGGTATTATATTTTGATGCGAATTATTTTGATGAGATTTTGACGTATAAAAATTACTGTCGCTTTGACTTCAGTAACCGTCAATTTTAAAGTGAATTTTAAAGCGGCTATCCCGCAATGCTGATTTTGAGATCCATTTTGACGGTGTTTTGAGAGGTGCAATTTCCTCATCGAATTTGCTACAGATGTTGCTGTTTTAATCACGTGTTTTAGAAATCGTTTTAAAATGAAAATTGTTTTCCAAAATTTCTACAATTTGCACTTTCAAAAGAATGAGGAAGCGATTTAAACGCTTCAGCAAAATTAAGGACTATGAACACTCACTTTTACTGATTCGCTTAATTTCGGACTTGTCCGTATAAGAACGTAAAATGTTATTAATTTAAAATACACGATTTTGAACTTTCAAGGAAACGATGAAGAGAATTAAACGATTTAGTAAAACTCATGGTATGGGACATGTGCGTTTGCTATTTCGATTAATTCCGGACTCGTTAATTGAAATATTTGTTGTTTGATGATTTTGGTGATTTTGTGTGCTTTCGAGCCACTATGTTGGACCTTCGGGTCATATGTTGGACCTTCGGGTCATATGATGGACCTTCGGGTCAATACCAGTACCAGACCTTCGGGTCATATGTTGGACCTTCGGGTCATTTGTTGGGCGCCAAAATTATGATGACGGTACTTGGTAGGCTTCGGCCATATGTTGTTGCACGTGCGGTGTGGCTTAGACTTGCCATATGATGGGATTGATCCAACCTTTTATGTTGATTTTCTAGTCATCTTAATTGATTTCTAGATATTTGTTGTTTCCAATTATCTGCAGGTAATTGGATATTTGTTGTTTCTGATTATCGTTTTTGATAATCAAATATTTGTTGTTTCTGATTATCGTTTTTGATAATTGGATATTTGTTGTTTCTGATTATCGTTTGTGATAATTAGATATTTGTTGTTTCTGATTGTCGTTTTTGATAATTGGATATTTGTTGTTTCTGATTATCATTTGTGATAATTAGATATTTGTTGTTTTTGATTATTGTTTTGATTTGTTGTTTCTGATTAACGTTTTTGATAATCGGATATTTGTTGTTTCTGATTATCGTTTTTGATAATTAGATATTGTTATTTCTGATTATCGTTTTTGATAATTAGATATTTGTTGTTTCTGATTATCGTTTTTGATAATTGGATATTTGTTGTTTCTGATTATCGTTCATGACAATTAGATATTTGTTGTTTCTGATTATCGTTTTTGATAATTAGATATTTGTTGTTTCTGATTATCGTTTCTGATAATTGGATATTTGTTGTTTCTGATTATCGTTTTTGATTATTAAATATATTTTTATTTCTGAGTATCGTTTTTGATAATTAGATATTTGTTGTTTCTGATTATCGTTTTTGATAATTGGATATTTGTTGTTTCTGAGATAATTGGATATTTGTTGTTTCTGATTATCGTTTTTGATAATTGGATATTTGTTTTTTCTGATTATCATTTGTGATAATTAGATATTTGTTGTTTCTGAATATCGTTTTTGATAATCAGATATTTGTTGATTTGTTGTTTCTGATTATCGTTTTTGATAATCGGATATTTATTGTTTCTGATTATCGTTTTTGATAATTAGATATTTGTTGTTTCTGATTATCGTTTTTGGTAATTAGATACTTGTTGTTTCTGATTATCGTTTTTGATAATTGGCTATTTGTTGTTTCTGATTATCGTTTGTGATAATTAGATATTTGTTGTTTCTGATTATCATTTTTGATAATTAGATATTTGTTGTTTCTAATTATCGTTTTTGATAATTGGATATTTGTTCTTTTTGATTATCGTTTGTGATAATTAGATATTTGTTGTTTCTGATTATCGTTTTTGATAATTAGATATTTGTTGATTTGTTATTTCTGATTATCGTTTTTGATAATCGGATATTTGTTGTTTTGATTATCGTTTTTGATAATTAGATATTTTTTGTTTCTGATTATCATTTTTGATAATTAGATATTTGTTGTTTCTGATTATCGTTTTGGATAATTGGATATTTGTTGTTTCTGATTATCGTTTGTGATAATTAGATATTTTTTGTTTCTGATTATTGTTTTTGATAATTAGATATTTGTTGATTTGTTGTTTCTGATTATCGTTTTTGATAATCGGATATTTGTTGTTTCTGATTATCGTTTTTGATAATTAGATATTTGTTGTTTCTGATTATCGTTTTTGATAATTGGATATTTGTTCTTTTTGATTATCGTTTGTGATAATTAGATATTTGTTGTTTCTGATTATCGTTTTTGATAATTAGATATTTGTTGATTTGTTATTTCTGATTATCGTTTTTGATAATCGGATATTTGTTGTTTTTTATTATCGTTTTTGATAATTAGGTATTTGTTGTTTCTGATTATCATTTTTGATAATTAGATATTTGTTGTTTCTGATTATCGTTTTGGATAATTGGATATTTGTTGTTTCTGATTATCGTTTGTGATAATTAGATATTTGTTGTTTCTGATTATCGTTTTTGATAATTAGATATTTGTTGATTTGTTGTTTCTGATTATCGTTCTTGATAATCAGATATTTGTTGTTTCTGATTATCGTTTTTGATAATTAGATATTTGTTGATTTGAGATTTCTGATTATCGTTTTTGATAATTAGATATTTGTTGATTTGTTGTTTCTGATTATCGTTTTTGATAATCGGATATTTGTCGTTTCTGATTATCGTTTTTGATAATTGGATATTTGTTGTTTCTGATTATCGTTTTTGATAATTAGATATTTTTTGATTTGAGTTTTCTGATTATCGTTTTTGATAATTAGACATTTGTTGATTTGTTGTTTCTGATTATCTTTTTTGATAATCGGGTATTTGTTGTTTCTGATTGTCGTTTTTCGATAATTAGATATTTGTTGATTTGAGATTTCTGATTATCGTTTTTTATAATTAGATATTTGTTGATTTGAGTTTTCTGATTATCGTTTTTGATAATTAGATTTTGTTGAGAATTTGTGAATTTCTTTTATGAAATTAAAATATTTCTTTGGCATTTGGGTTCTTGACCTTTATTTTTCTATCTTAACCAGTTAATGTTAGAAAAATAATTGTCATTGACGACTTTAATTATGAAAATTGCGGGGACGCAATTTTTATAAGGAGGGGGAGTCTGTAACAACCTGGGGTTTTGTAACAATTAATTATCGTCAAATTTACGATTAAATTGGTTGTTAATTGCTATTGGGATTTTATCGGATGGAAGTTCTCTTAAAAATTTGTTAAGGGTTTGTGGGCTTTATATTGAATATTGGGCCACGTTTCTTTGTGGTGTTGTGATACTTATCAAGGCCGATAACCGTTCCACTATCTCCATTCACTTTTCATTTACAAAGCCCTAAACCTAACAAACGAAAATGGTAGCTTGCACTCATTTTCCTTTGCGTGCAATTAGGGCTTCGTGATTTTTCGAATCAGCGTCTCTCGAGATGAATTCGGCTGCGATTGGATCGCTGTGCACTTCGGTGTCAAGGTGAGTGAATTATCACTCACATCTAGTTCATTCTTAGGTCGTTCGACTCTGTTTCGATGTTGATGATTTTTATCTGTCTTGATTCGTCTTCTTGTTTTACACGACTCGATGATTTTGCTGTGACGATTTTGGGTTGTTCGACTTTGGCCATCCTTCGGCCACTTGACTTTATTAAAACTTGTGCCTCGGTTATTTTGTTTCTCTGACATTTTTGATTCGATTTCCAAGGCGTCGAGTTTGTTTTCATTGCCTTCGGCTTCGACTTGATATTGAGATGGAAAGAATAAGTATTGGTTTTGTTCGACTTTTGTTTGCTGTTTACTCGAGTCAGTGACATTTTTGTTGCATTTAGGCTTGCTGTCTGGTCATCATTGTATGAGGTCACTGCCCTTGTATTCTGTTACTTGCGGTGCACTAACCTTAGTTCTACTTGTATTTGATCTTGTTGAAGACCAGTTTCATTGAATTTGAACATGAAGTTGTGTTGTCCACTGCTCGTACGCACTTATCTTGTTGGATTTGGTCATTTGTTTGATGTATTTGGGTGTACTTGCTGTTTCATATGGCCATGGCTATGTCACACCTATGCTTTTTAAAATCCCTTATGCAATTGTTATTTGGACCCGTTTGTACTTGTGCACATCGTTTGTTGTTCGGTGATATCAAAGTTGATATGATATTTGTTGCTGCATATTTCTTAGTTTTTGGCATTGAACTTGTTTCTTGAGCTTGAGCATTTGTAATACAGTTTGCATTTTTGATGTTGCCATGTTGCAACAGTTTTGGTGCTGTGTAGTGCCACCGTTGCCTCTGATTCATTATATATTGTTTCTCCCCCTTTGCATTTGCAGATTTTAATTGGTGCATAATTGCATCTGTACTATCCAGTGAGCTTGTTTTGGTATGGTCAGTGATATACTATTGTTTTGGTGGTTGCATTTTGTGTTGTAGTTGCACTTTGTATTTTGTACACTGTTTGGTCTGATGCTCCAAGTGCCACCTCTGATCAGTTGCATTTTGCCAAACTATGGCTTGACTGCTGTGGTTCATCTTATGATCTTGTGGTGGCTGCAGTTTTGTTGCAGTTTTGCCCTTGTATCACTTGATGGCATTTGGTCTGTTTCACATGTACACCTTGTGCATGTCATATTGCTATCTGCTTGATATACCGTCTTTGTTAGAACTGTTGCATTGATATTACTGCAGCTTATGCAGTAGACTTGCATGTGCAATTATGTTTGTGATGACACTGACCAGTCGTGTTTAAGTCGTATAACTCAAACTTGATCTTGTGTTGGTGCCAGTTGCTTTTGATTCGCTGAGCTTTTGTGTAATTCATGTTGTAGTGGCGAGGCGGTACACACGTGCATGTACTGCAGCCACACAGAATTGACATTTTGAATTGATATTTCAATTGTTTGAATTGTTTTGTATGTCCAATTAAATATTTTGAAATTGTATTTTGATTCGGTTTGATTTGATCATTTTATTGTTGTCTAATTATCTATTTGATAATTAGATTATGATTTTCTAATTATTTATTTAATAATTAGATTTTGTTGTCAATTGTTGTTTAGGCAATTCTGTTGTTTTCTAAATTATCTTCATTGATATTCCTTTCATTTATCTTCGTTGATAATTTGAATTTATGGATTTGTTGTTTAACACTGTTACGTGTTATATTTGCCGTTATCTGATTTCCTTATTAAAGGATTGGATAGGTAAGGTGTATTGTGACTGTCATCTATTTGATTATTTAATTATTATTGCTTCCATGCATTAATAACTGAGTTTGAATTAGACTGACCTGTGTATTATTTTCTATTGAATTTAATACTCGGGTCAGACCGAGTTATTACAGGTTGTAGATATCTTGCTTTGGGTTGCTGCTTGAGCTATGAAGTCTCTTTATACCTTTTGGAGTAGTTGTTGTCATAGTATAGGAGGATATGTATTCATGTATATTAATTATATTAATGTACTTGTATATGTAACATCTTGTGTCGACAGTTGTAGTTGTATCATATGTATTGTATCACGTGTATTGTAACTGACTTCAGTTATATATATATGAGATTTGATATTATCTGTGTTCCGCATTTAGCTATCTGTGTTGTTATGATATATATTGTCCTAAACTATTATGAACCATCGTATTTCGTTTTATACTGGAATTGGATATGTCGATGGGAGTATATAAACAAAGAGAAGAAAAATATATATACCACTCCTATCGAGATAACCAATACTAGTGTAAGGCCTAACTACGGATGGCTGCTCCTATCGAGTCTTATTCTTCGTAATAACAGACAGTATTTTTTTTAATACTCTTTGTTATTGTAAGCATAGAAGTGGGGCGTCACAATTTCCATTAACTAACCCAGTTAATTATCTATTAACAGATATTTAAAATTTGGGTTATCACTTTCATCCCCCCTTTGAATCTTTTCGTCCTAAAAAAGGAACAAAACCAGAATTTATTAAAATTATCCTCTAAACCCTTTTAACTATAAAATCCTTTTTATTCAAAACATAAAAACACTTTAAAATTTATATAATATTACCAAAATAGTTTTATAAAAATACTTTTTATAACTCGTTGTCTCAACCAGTCCATCCTTGTTCTTATAGAAATTCGATCATACGTTGATCAGGCGTAAGACTGAAAATCTACAAGTGCTTGGCAGACCCGTTTTCAACATCCAGTGAAAATACTTTGAAAATTCAGAAAACAGTTTTTGAAAATAGTGGAAATTTCTTTGTGAGAATGCTCTGGAAATCATCACCCCCATCCATGGTCGCAGTTACATCCTGGGTTACGTTGCCATTGCAGCAAAAGTCAATGTAACTGTAGGCTCTCCGCGGCCTCTCGATTACGCCATGGAATCGACGACAGATTGTAGTCTACTGATATAAAATCAAACGCAGACTGTTGGCTCTCAACGGCACACGCGACTTTCGCTGTCAAAATGAAACTTCTCCACTCCAACATAGGTCGCAGTTTACCGATATAAAATCAAACGCAGACTGTTGGGTCTCGGCGGCACACACGACTTTCGCTATGTTACCATAGGTCGCAGTCTACCGATATAAAATCAAACGCAGACTGTTGGCTCTCAGCGGCTCACATGACTTTCACTATGGTACACACTACTCATAATCCTCAGGAACTAGTTTTGTCCGGACTCCTCACAGGATCAACTTTAGAACCCCCCCCCCTTGGGGCTCAAGGCAGCACCACCCGTGGCACTCCTGAGAAGTTCATTTTAAGGGAGCGCCTTTTTCCCCATAGCCATCATCAAAACACTTTATACTATACACATATAGTATCTTTTAAATCATACACCTAGTATGATCTCACACAAAGCTCCTTTACACCAAAATCGATTATTCTCAAACTAGGCTTTTCAAATTTAAATATCGATTTTACCCAAAAATCAAAAGCCTTTCCAAATCCAAAGGTTCCCAAAACCTTTTTTCAAAATCCTCATATGATCCTTTATATATATATATATATATATATATATATATATATATATATATATATATATATATATATTCAGATATATATAATCTTTAAAACTTTGGATCATTTCAAACTTGTATAAAACTCCTTTTATACTTCAAAACACCTTCAAAATCCTTTCTTCTGGCAATAGATTCAATAAGGGGAGATTTGTCTTATAACAAAGATATATAAATTTATTTATTCCAAATCAAATATTTAAATTTGATTACTCTATAAAGTCATTAACCATATTACTTACTTCCAAAAAGTAAATTTCTATCATAGAAATACCCAATTTCCACTTTACTTCATCATATACTTCACAAAATATAACTTTCATTTCAAAAACCATTTCACATTTCTAATCCACAAATTCCCAGTATCAATTTTATTCAAATCCGTACGATGTACACATATCATCCGTACGCTATACCAATCTGATCGCTCACTCGATCACACAATTTCATTTCCGAACTAGTATTGTCCACCCGACTTCCTAGTGCGGACTCAGATCTGGTTTCTTGATCAGAAACCGTTATTCTCCTCGCATAGTCATAACTATGATAGAGAATATCCAGAACCAATCAACAATCCATATCCAGGTTCGCCGTCCAAAATCGAGTGAAAAATCCCACTCGGATCGATATAACTATCTCGAAATTCTGTGCTCGAATATGGATCAAATCACTATGCGAATAGAATAATATACGTATATCCTACGTATTTATCTTTATTGATTTATTAATCAAATGAATTCCCTTTCTATTCACATTCACTTTAATTTCATTCACTTATTACAATTGCTTCAATCCCATTTGCATTATCACTTTAATTCTTATCTCAAGTGATAACAAATCATAAACAGTTTGAACTCTGTACAGCTTAAATTTAGAAAATAGCTTGAAAAGTTTAAAATAGATAAATAGTAGAAAAATAATTATTAGTTTGTAAAATAGCTGTAAAAATAGTTAAGTAATTGCAAAATAGTTGGAAAATGGTCAAATAATTATAGAAATTTTAAATAATTGTAAAATAGTAATTAGTTATAAAATAGTTGAAAAATAGAAATTAATTTATAAAACAGTTGAAAAATTGTTAAATAGTTCCAAAGATAATTGTAAAATAAGTATAACATAATTTGGATTTTTAAAAAGAAAAGTTGTATAGTAAATAGTTTGAAAAAAATAGATTTGTACCAAAATAATTTATTTTGAAAATAGCCCAGAGTCAAACTGTTCAATTCCCAACCTCCATTTCCAATCAATTCAATTTAAATTTCCACTTCCATTTACACTGACTTAATTTCAATTTAAATAACTTCAATTTGCACTGAAATTGATTTAACACTAATTCAAGTTGAATTAACCCCAATTTCTTTCCAAATTCAATTCAAAATCCATTTGAATTTAAAACTATTCAACTTTTAATCACAATTTCTAAATATTCAAATCAAATTTCAATTTGAACCAACTTCAAATTCCAGTTCACTATGAACCATCTCGAATTACATAAATTCGAGTTAATACTTCAAATGTTGATTTAATTCCTTTAAATCAATTTACCTTTAAAGTTTTTAAACAATTCAATTCACAGTTCAGACCTAACATATTACACCACAAATCAAATTAACCTTTATTTTTACATCAATAACCCAAACCTTTAAACAATTTAATTTTGAGTCAAATTCTCAAAATTCCATTTTAAATTATCTTTACTTAACTTTTTCCAAAGTTCAAATAAGAGTTCAAAACAATTTTATCTTAAAAATTTAATTTATTACTCAATTTTATCTTCCAGTTTAAAACTAGTTCCTTAAACAATTTTAATTTACAAGCGTAATTATTCAAATTTTCAGTTCAAAGTAATTCCTTATCCTTAATTTCAAATTAAAGTGTGATTTTCCTTTTATCCCAATAATGGATATATTACCACACTCCATTTCTCATTTTTTAAACAAATCCAATTTCAGCTTAAAGATTATTAATAACAACAGGATGGTATCATTCAAATTATTTTAAAACATCCATCCATTTCCAATTTTCGGATCTCAAACCCATTTTGAGATCACTCATACTTCCTAATTCAAATCAACCATTCAACTTTCCAAGTTAAATCCCAATTTCATCTTGAAATTTCCAAATCAGGTTGACCATTCCAACTTATTAAATTTTTTCCCCAAGTTAAACTTAATTCACTTAATCCAGTCAACCTTACCCAATTTGAACTTCCATTTCAAATTTTAAACTTCTCATAAATAATCTTCCCACTTATTAAGTTCAAAAACTTATCACTTTGGGTATCATATCTCATTCCAGATTTAAAACTCAATATTTATAGTTTATTTCAAACCATCTTTGGTATTATGCATATCCATACATATATATATTTAACCAACCAGGCTATACTTTCAAATTTAAACCACCCTTGATTTTTAATCCAAAACAAATTCCTTTAAATCTTTAAAAAACTCTTGTTTGCATCAAGCTCTCTCATTCAAATAATATTATTTATTATTCCTTCTAATAATTTGAAAACAAATTTCAAATGTTTTTAAATCTTAAGATTCAAACTTTACAATTTAGATCAACTTCAATTTCAATTTATAACCCATACTTACCTAAATGGTTTACTTCCTTAAAACATTTCATTATTAAATACAACAACCATTTATGATAATAACCAAGATTACCATCTCTAAAAACCAAATCATTATTATCTATTCTGAAATTCTTTCCCAAATTCACGATTTAAATTTCAGTTTGAATTTATTTCAAACTTATCTTTATTTAATTTCAATTTGGTTGTATTTCTATTACTTCTTAATTTAATTCAATAATTTAACGACCAATTCCCTTACTATTTGTTAGAAAGAAATATTGCTATATATATCAAAATATATTTTTATATAAAATCATTTAAAATCTTTATATAAGAAAATAACATGTACGCTCTCATATATATATATATATATATATATATATATATATATATATATATATATATATATAGACACACACACACACTCAACTCATCCTAGGGTACCACTTACCCTATCCTTAATGAGTAATCCCACTAGAGCCAAGGTTTTCGCTTAACCTTCAGCTCTGATACCAAATGTAATAACCCGGAATTTCGATCACGAAAATCCCGGATAGTTAGGAAAGAAGAAGAAAACAGAAACAAGTCACAGAAACCTCACATTCGCAGCAGATCAAAATATAATATCACATAAATAATAGTTATACAAGGAAACCTATACTTGTCAAATTACACTTTAATATATCAAAGTTACAACATATTTACAAATATAACACAAATAAATAAATCTGTTTCATATACTATAATATATCACAACTGAAATTCTCCATACGTTCCTGCCAACCAGCTCGTCTCCTGAGCACCAGAACATCCTTTACCTGAAAATCTGTAATACTCTGTCTGACCCGAGCATTACATCCAAGTAACACCGGGTCAGGCTGGAAACCAGCGTGAGTAAACTCATCTAACATGGAATACTTCAGTATGAAACTTAAATAAAACCCGGGGTAACTCATATCAATTTACATATTCACAATTTGTTAGAGACATCACTTATTTTACAAATAAATTACTACGTACCAAAAACTTAGATTTAATGGTCCAGTTCACTTGAATCATTCCAGACTATTGATTTCACATCTCAATCTGTAAAAAAAATTGAAGTGGTTTCGGGTATTAACTAATACCCGACTCCGGTCTCTCCGAATTCAATGTCGTCTAAACCCAAGTTATTCAATTAATACAACTCAATTTTAATTACCTGATAACTCTTTTACACAGCAATTCATAATTGATAAATAATCACATTATCCCTGTCCATCCAACATATCATATCATAAAGCAATACATATAAGAGATATCAACCAATCCAAAGCACTTATCATCATTCAATTATTCAAGATTGATCATTTCCATTATTTACATTTGTTAATAATCCTCTAATTACTTCCATTAGTTAATTATTCTTGAATGTTATTTAATAATTAACCTTTAACTTAATCAAGCTTGATCAATCACAATCAGAATTTAACTTCCCTTGATTACTCCATCAATTAAATCAACTCCTTGATTAATTATATTAATTGATCCTTTAATTACACTGAGTAATTATCACTTAATTCCTTACGCCAAGTAATTATCCCTTAATTACTTCCCATCAAGTAATTTCCTTTTAATTAACTACATCCAGTAATTATTCACTCATTACTTCACTAAGGAATTACACCTCATTAATTACCTTAAGTAATTATACTTAATCTTTAATTAATTATATTTATTAATCACCCTAATTAATCCCTAATCCTAGATAAATTATCCTTTAATTATCAATTAATAAACCTCAATTATTAATTAATCTCCTTTAATACAAAGTAATTAATCCTTAATTACTCTCATAATCAATTAATTAACCTTTAATTAACTGTTTAATTATCCATCAACTATCGATTAATAACCTTAATTATTAATCAATATCTCTTAATACAAAATTAATTAATCCATAATTACTTTTATAATTAATTAATTAACCAATTAATTATCTCTTAATTTTTAATTAATAAACCTAATCATCAATTATTAATTAAGAACTTAATTACAGATTAATTATTCCTTAATCACCAGTTAATTAACCATTTGATTAATCCTTAATTACAGATATTTACAATATTTAAATTTATAAACTTTATCTCTTATTCCAATACCTAAGATTTAAATTCAATTTGAATTCAAATTTAAAATTCTGATTTAAACTTTGTTTAAATCTTTCCTTACATTTCAAACTCCATTTAAATTCAAATTCTTTAAAATACACCTTAACTTCTTAAACACGTTTATGTTATTAAGACAATTTTGAATTTAAAAACTCATTTATTTCCAAACTAAGATTCAAATTAACTTGAATCGATTTTAGACTTAGATTTAACTTAAACTCAGTTTGAAAACTAGATTTAAACCTTATTTTAAAAAAAAACTTTACTTTCATTTAACTCGGCTTTTAAATTTATTTTAAAATTTAAACATAACAGCGGGTTTCTGTTTAAAAACCTGTTACCATACTAAAACCCGAGCCTACCCAATTTCTGCTTCGAGCCCACCAACCAAAAACTTCGACCAACCCATCCCCATGCTTCGAGTCAATCACCACTCACTCGAATACAAAACAGTACCAAGCAACATCACCACGACACAGTGCACCGTGCACATACACATCACCGGCAGCTAACTCCGATCATCAACGATGATCCACCCAGGTCGGCGATCACCCTCGAAGCCAAATCCGATCATCATATCAATTACATCGTCACGAAATCGAGTTTGAGCATTTAACTTGTAACAGCCCGCAAATCCGTACCTCTTGAGTCAACACTATTCTACAACAATCAACTCAAGTTGCACAGAAATACGAACCATTTGGGTTAAAGAAAAAAGAGGTAGAAGAAGAGAAAACAAAATCAACATCAGAATCTAACCATCGCAGCTGAATAAAATATAATAGATAATAAATAATCTTTACTCAAAATCAAATATATCTGTTTACATATATTACATCATCAGAGTACATCAGTCATAGCTCACAACAATAACATACAACTGAATACACATCAACTCAACACAGCGGAATATATATAAATATACAAGTACGAGAGTACGTATCGCCATCCTGATCGTCCCCTGAGCTCCACAACATCGTATCCTGTATTCTATAATACTCGGTCTGACCCGAGCATTACAGTTAAATAATACCCGAGTCAGTCTGGAATACCAGCGTGAGAAAATCACACCCAATTGATTATTAAAGTTTCAAAATCCTTTGAAAACAAAAGCATCTCGTAAGACCACGCCACAAATAAACATGTCGGGTTTTTACCTTACGATAGCTAAAACAATTTTTATAGAAATCCTCTGATATTATAATAGGGTCTATATACAAATACTTATAAAATAGCCGAAATTGTTACATGATTAAATTCCAGCTACTAGCCACAGAGTGGGTAATACAAACAAAACTCGTACAAGGCTCGTAGGGAGAATGGATTTCCAACAATGACTAGGCACTGGGGTACCACCTGTCACAGTACGGGACCTAGATCACCGTACCGAGGATTACTCCCTTCGTCCCCTGCAACACAAGGCCGGAACCATTCCTTACTGAACAGTCCCGAACAAGATAAACCCCGTGGTTGGCGCGACCAACCACCCACTAAGACGAAATATATAAGGGACATCTAGACAGGGGAATTATCTTGTCCTGCTTGGGTATGACCCACCTAACCTTGCTGCATATCCCCTGATTTTCAGTCATTCCCGGTTGATGAGGCTTGAGGCTAAGCGTTACATTTAGAACGTTTTCACTTAGAATGCCCATCGTCCACCTGACGATGTTTCGCAAACATTCGTCCATACAAGTCCGTCCCGGGTTCGAACGGAACCGAAGGCACTATTCCTACTACATCCATTTTGGAAATATCCTCAAGATTAGTAGCGACTAGCCCTTGCACTTCACTGCTCCATCTTCGACTCCGAACACGTTTTTCGCACGGAACGTACAAACCGGATCGAAGTGGTTTTCGAGAAATAAATCTCGATCCCGGTCTCTTCGAAACGATCAGCGCAGTTGGCCAATATTGATAGTCGGTTATTTAACTATCAATTATATTCACAAAACAACCATCAACCAATAAATAATTTTCCAAATTATTTATTAACCTCAAAATATCTTCACAAGATATATTTCTATTTTCAATCCTCTGAAAATAGTTTCAAAACCATCTTTCCTTTCAGAATAAACTTTCCCAAATATTTTCTATCTCCTCTGAAATTACCAAGCACAAAACTAGATTTTAAAAATAATTTAAAACACTTTACTTTGAAATATATACCTTTAAAACATTTAATTTAAAACTACTTCAATAATTTGTTAAATACACATATTATATGAATATTGGAAATAAGGTTACTTAATAAATATAAAACTATATTTATACTTTTAAAAAAAACATAACATTAAGTCATTCCTTAAATAATTACTTACTATAATAGATTAGGAGAAAATACTTACTTTAGACTTTAAACATTAGAAATAATAAATTTTACAAAACATGCTTCCTTTAAAAAAAACAGCCCTTAAAACATTTAATATATAGTTGAAAATCTACTTTTTATTAAAAACATGTACTTGGCTATCCAGAGGAAATTCCAACTTCAATCACTTAAATCAATTTTCCCAAATTGATTTCCAATTTATTTTATTTGAAATAAATTTATTTAATTACTCCATTTATTTCAAAATTCATTAATCATGCACTTAATCATCACTGTTATTATTTCCATTTGATTTTAAATCTTTTAACTGAACATACAAGTTTCAGTTTTTCCCAGTTTCTTCTTTATTCCTTTTCATAATTTAAGTCATAGATATTATAAAAATGTTTTGTTCTTTTAAATAATAATACTGAAGTTTAAAATTTATTAACTTTCTGTTTATTCAAATTTCCTTTCTATACTCAAGATGTATTTGTTAAAATTTTAAGGATCTTTATTTCTTTTCCAATCATTCTTAGATTTATTAAAATTCTATAATTATTTTACTTACAGTTTCGCTTCTTTTATTATCTTTCCAAAATCAAATTTATATTTTTGGTAATTCATCATACCCAATTATATTAACCAAGCCATAGCATTCAATACATCCACATAATTCATTATAGAATATCAAACAATCAGAACAGAGAATATAAAATAATTTAAATAAAAGTTGAGGGGTCCAGTTGGATCCCTCCAACCTGTTTTCCCTGCATCCAGAGACGTTAGCATCACATAATATGCCAATTTAAGATTATCATACTATATCACATCAATCAATTCAACCATACAAACACTTATTTAAATTTAATCATTTAAATTTTAAATTTAAAATTGAGTGAGATTAACTCACCTTTGCTTTGCTGTTCGCAATCCATTCCAAATCGACTTGTTTCCTTGATTTTAGACCTTGAACAACATCATATAATTTATTAATATTTTGAACGAAGTTTTCCCTTCTTCTCTTTTTTTTTTAAATTCATTTAACTTAAAATTCCCTTTAGTACATAAATTGATTATCTAATTAAACAAACTATCCCTTTTTATATTGATAATCAAATAAGTAAATTTTACAAGCTATCCACCAAACCTATTATTTATATATCTTTCCAAAACAAACCATTTAAAATAATAAGTTTCCTGCTTTAACTTTATAAATACATATTTCAATCTGTATTTGTATATTTATTTAATAACAAATTTAAAATAAACACCCTTAATAAATTATTTTCAAATGACCTGGTAAATTAAAACATTTGTCTATATATTAATGTTATCAATTTACTGTCAACTATCTAAATAAAAGTCTTAACCGTAAAAAAATTCTATTAAGCTGTACTGTCTCAATATCCATTATTTAAACTACAATAAAAATCGAAATACCTCACTGTAAATTCTTATATATATATATTTTAAAACTGTATAAATCAATATAAATAAACATTTTATCCTTCCAGATAAAATCAAATGAAATAAATCTCGATACCTCACAGACGAGTACGCTCACGAGAACGATTCCATCTCCATCGCGAAGCCTTAACTCGAGCCCGAGCTGCTGGCATCACCAACCTGAATCCATCGAGCACACTGCCTCGCTCGATAGCGCGAGCCTCCACTACATCGCCGATCTGACCATCGGCCCCCAATAGCCACACAATTCGCTCACAACCCTAGTTGAGCTCTTCAATTTGTCGCCGCTCCTGAACGAGCTCGTGCTCGAAGCCGTGGGCCAACGCGACTTGATTGGTCGTGAAATGAAGTCGCGTGAAGCTGCGAATTCTCGGCCATTTTTTTTTCCTGAAATTCAATTCAATCTACTTTTAGAAAGAGGGAAACGTTCGCCTTCGAGTTTGGATGGAGGAAAGAGGGATGCGACTCGTGCCTGAAGAAGAAAAAGGGGGGGTATGCGACTCTTTTTCGGCCATTACAGAATTTCGAATTGAAGGGGAGTGGAGTTTTTACTTCTGGAGGAAACAAAGGAGTTCGATTATATAATTTTTTTCTTTCGGTAGCTTGCTTTAGAATCCTTACGTTGAACGGCTCGGGGTATTATAATTATTATTATTTTCTTAAAAAAAAACAAAGCGTGTTCAAGAAGGCTCGACCAATTATAAGCTTACCTTAGCTGACGTGAAATTATTTCGACGGAAGGTTAACTGGTTAAAAATGTATTAATTTAATTTCAATTTTCAATTTAAATCGACTATTATCTATGAAATTCCAGCGCGAATATACTTCGTACACTCATACACTAGCTCCAAACAATACGAAATTTGAAATCCGATAATAATTCAATATTACGGATCCACTGGAACTAGTTTCGTTGAATTCCGAAACGGTGTCTCGGAAGACTATTTTTAAATTCAATTTAAACGATATTAAGTTTCAAAACTGAACAAACCGCTGCTAATTTCAATTTTACAACTTCTATTATCCTCAGGACTATCAATATAAACTTTACAAGTCTTCAAATTTTATCCAACAGGTTTAAAATTCGAGATTCAACAATTTACTCAACTTCTAATAATTAAATTCTATTATTTAATTATCAAACAAATAACGATATTTGTAATTCTAGTTAAAATTATTATATTGAATATTTAAAATCAATTAAATATTCCGATTTTAAATGTTTGAAAAATTCTGGGTCGTCACATAACTCAAACCTGGAACATCAGAAACAACACCAAACCCCAAACCTATCATCGCCTCATCCAAGAAATTCCGACCATCTGAACACCTGCGCCTCCGGTCACTCCATCGTCATCTCACCTACTTCCAATCCCCTGAGTTACGTAGCACTCGATCCCCTAAGGAGGTCGAACCAATCAAAAACACTACCCAGATATAATTTAGGGTTCTAAACATCAAGTTCAATCATGTAACGACCTGATATTTTCAACCATTTGCAACCACACATGTCAGACTTGAATTGCTCAAAATATCAGATTGTTAATTGAAATTTGGCAAAACTTAACATCTACAGTAAATAAACCAATCACAGAATCACAGATACAGAGTAGTACAATGATACGCAGCGGAATAAATGAATAGTAGTTCATGTAGCTACTATATAAACAAAGTTATAAATAAAATACATCAGAATATCCCAGATGCAGTGAAGTCTCCAGTACGAGCAGATGACTTCTCTGGTCCAATCAACTGGATGACTGAAAGGATAGATAACTGGATTTTCAAGCAAGCTCCAACTCCGAAGGTGAGTCTCAAATGCTGTATCACTCAGTCTGACCCGAGCGTAAAGCAAAACGCAAAACACTCGAGTTAGGATTAACATTCTTATATCTATAAATCCAACTCAAGTGAAGTATGAACTGAAATATAATTAACTTAGAGGATGTTTGGGATAACCATCCTCTAAGGATCCAAGGAACTATCTACAGGGTAGAAATATACACTATAACACCGTGGTCATTTCAATTTTATTTATATTTCAAAACTAAAATATCATTTTCATTTCAAATATCTCTATTTTCCAAATTAGTATATATATATATATCCAATAATTTATCAAGTAAAGTATTTTTATTTCCTCAAACTTCACAAATCGCTTCAAAAATCAACTCGACCTTCCCGTTCAAATTTAATTAAATCAAAATTTATCAATTTCCATTCAATTTAATTTCTGACTAAACTAATTCAAATTTTATCTATTTAAAATACGGATTTGAACCATGAAATAAACCATTTAAATTTCAATATAATTCAAAGTTAATATATTTCGGAGCTTTAAATATTCAACATTTCAAAGACTAAACTTTGATAGTTGCATTTATCTCCCAACTTGACTTCACTATTATTTAGTTTTGAAATATTCACTTAATAAATTCAATATTATTTATATGACCTTAAATTTACATTTTCTATATATTACCTTCGATTTCTTTAGACATGAATCATCCATTAAATTTCTTAAATAAAAATTCAAGTTATAAGATCATATGTTAAAGTTTCAAATTTAATAGTTTCAAATTGATTTAACTAAATAAAATCCTTAATTAGAAGGACCTACTCTTAGACATCTTTTCTTGCTTTATGCTAAACTTAATCTTTATTATATTGACAATGATAATGACTTTATTAGTTGGGATTGGGATAAGAGTAAGAAATATACTTCTAATTCCTTTTACAAATTTATCAACTTTTCGGGGGTTTCTGTCAATTGTTTTAAATTCATTTGGAAGTCTAATGCTCCTCCTAAATCTAAGATTCATATGTGGCTCATCATTCATGGTAAGTTAAATACTATTGAATTTTTAAAAAAGAAAAATATTAGTATTGACAATAAATGTTTTTTTTGCAACACATTTTTTGAAGATATTAATCATATTTACTTTGATTGTTTGGATACCTATTTTATTCTTATTAAGATCCTTAATATTTTTGAGTTTCATATTAATTCTAGAATTTCTGATTGCTTATTTTATTGGAATTCTTTTAGATTCATGTTTAATAAGGATTTTAGATATTTGCTTGATTCTTTATTCATTATTTCTTGTTGGTATATTTGGTTTGAAAGAAACCAAAGAATTTTTAATAACAATTATCAACAAAATAACAAATTGATTATTTTAATCTCAAATTTCTGCTTAAAGTGGATTTCTAATCCTAAATATAAATTAGCTAAAAATAATTGCTTTAAGGACTATCTTAATAAGGTTAGAAATAATATTAACTCATTTAATCTTAACTCCAATTATACTGTTTCTAATAATTCTTTAAATCACATTTCTCTTTCTTTTCTAGGATCATAATTAGTTTCTTGTTTGTGTCTGATTATTCTAGCTTTAGTTCTCTCTTTTGGTTTCTATTCACACATATATGTATATAAATTTTATTTATATACATATATGTGTTTCTCTCTTATTTGTTTGCTAGTTCTATTTCAGGTGTTGTTTAGGTTGGATGCGGGTTCTTCTCTTATCAGGTTTGCTGGATAGCATTTAGCTTTTTCAGACTTGCTGGATGGCTCTTCTCAGAGACGCGGATTGCTCCTGTCTTGTCTCTTGGTCTTCTTCTGATTTTCAGTTTGGTGCTCTTCCTTTTGTTAGATACCTCTAACACTTTAGTATTGGGTGGTGGCCTTGCCGGAGCTCGATACTAGGGTGTAATGGGCGGTGGCTTTGCCGGAGCTCATTCGAGGGGTTTCTACTGCTTTATTTTTATTGTTGTTTTAGACTTGCCACCTGTCAGGCATGTTGGCAGCTCCATTTTTTTTAGTTATATATATAGTATTCCATGTGTGCTCTCCTCTCATGATAGAGGATCACACATTTTTCTCAAAAAAAAAAAAAAAATAAAATCCTTAATTAATGAGAAATTCAAATAAGTCCCAAATATATCTTCAAACCTTAGCTGATAAAATTTATTCCACAAATCTATTTCAGAAATACAAATTTAATAAATCCTTAAACATATTTATATCAATAAAATCAATCTTAATTAAATTATCTTAATATTAAATATATATATATAATAACCTTTATGTATAATACTTTAAATCAATATTCATTAAAACCATATATTTCTTTTCAAGACCAAAGAAATTATTTTCAAAACATTCATATAGACCACGACGTCGATGCAAAATTTTCTATTCTATGGACAAGGGATACGGATATTTATCATTTCAATCCATAAGTTAAATATATGCGGGTGGATATCATTTCAACCCGTAATCCCAAATTCAATTCAAATGAAAATCGCTTAGGTTTATCATTTCAATCCATAACGAAATTCTCCTATTCTAAAGTCCGTTCGGGTATGTATCATTTCAACCCATAGTGATTTCTATACTAACAGGGAACTTGGAGAGTGATAATAGATATGAAAATAATAATAACAACAGGCACGTATCATCAAAAATAAATATAAACAGTAGGATATGGTGTCATATCTCATAAGTGAATAGTTACAGATAATAACATATATAAAAATTTAATTAACTACAGCATCATATTTCAATTGTCGTTTCAATTTAATCAAATTTAACAAATAAAAGAATGTTAATCGTGAGTGATTGCTCACCTTTCGAGGCTAGAGAATACAGAAGATGACATGGATACGCACACTGATACGGACACTGAAATTTGAATATAAATCCGAGCACGAATTTCAAAGCAAAGTAGGATTGGCACGAATTGGACGAACGAGGCTGATAATCAAGAATTTATGAATCGAATGAGAATCAGTCTGATACATACAGAAATTTTTGCTATTTTAATAAAAATCAAAATTGCATCCCTAAGAAAAATTTAAATTCGAATCACACACACACACACACACACACACACACATATATATATATATAATTTACTTTTTTTTCATACGTAAACCAATAGTTTTAACATTTGAAATAAAACATATATGTTAAATAAAAATCCTTATAATTTTTCCAAACCATTTTAATTTTTGCACATAGATCAAAATTTCTATTTACAAATCTAAGACCCAAACCACCCCATACGACCTATGTATATAATATCATTAAGATTTATATTTTAAAATAAGATTAATTTATAAAACTTCAACAAATTACACTATTCAAATCTCATTTATAAACTACTATATACATATGGTACAAAATCCACTTCACAATACAATTATCAATTATAAACACTTTACCTATATATATAAAATAATATATAACTACCCATACAAAAACAGTAAAGCCTATACACAAACATATATAAAATTTTAGACAACGGATGTACGAATTACTTATATAACTTATTTTATAAATATATATAATACTGTAACCTGTGCATACCGAAAGTATAAGTTAGAATGTAAACTTTATACAATATATATAAATAGCAACTAGTATAATTTTTTTTTGCGAAAGCAACTGGTCTACACTAAAACACATATACACCTTTAACTTTTATGCAAACATGCATGCCAACTGAAACGAAAACTTATATATTAGAAAACTAACTCCATACATAAGTGTATGCAAAGTATATATATATATATATATATATATATATATATAAGGCCATAAAGATATATCTATAATTATTATAACTTTATATAAATATATGTCATATACGAACTTAGGAAAATAAACAACTTCAAAAATCCTCTACAACTTCCATAATAATAAGATGTAAATTGAATTCCAATAAAAGTTATAAACCCGTTTATTATAAAACTATATATATAATAACGGATTTACAGAACTTATAAAATAAATCATACAATATGGTTTGTAAAATATACATATATGGACTAAAAGTTAAAACAAAAATGAATATAAATCTACTTGCCAAATATGCAGACTCCATTTGCAGATCCAACACAACTCACACATATTAAATATGCATACACTTCTAGAAACAAAACAAACTTTTCAAAAAAAATGGAAACCACGTTTGGTATATATATGTATTCAAATCCAACAACTTTATATAAACTACTATATGTATGCATCTTATATTTTTATACCACTATCAATATATCATAACTATACTCCATATAAACAAATATGCGTACCAACTTTGAATGCTAGAATATGCATCAACAGCACGTACAGGGGACGTGTATTGATAAAATCATCCATATCATAGCTAAATATAAAACTATATATAATATATATAAATAACACTTGCAAATATAAACTTAACTTACCTATGTCTGGTTATGCGAACAGTAGAGGAAACATGGGAGGGTCGCTGCATCTTCGATGGATATTTCGCAAGGAAAAGAGTGGATTCGGTGGAGGAGCGGAGTTTGGAAAAGGTGAAGGAGAGGTCGAAATTTGTAGTGTCATGCAAGTTTATATAGAAGAGGAAGAAATAATAGAGAGGGAAAGAAGAGAAATCTGGGAAGAAGCAATAAAAAAGGGAAGAAAATACGAATAGCAGTAAATGGACACGACTAAATAAAAGTAACCAAAGAAATAGCACAATCACGTGCAGTTGAGGATTTAAGGCAAAATATTCACGTTGATTCAGGAAAATAATCAAAGCAAATAAATGGTAGCACGTTTCAAATTTGAACGGAAGGAAAGAGAAAAGTCATAATTCCAGAAAAATATCAAAGTAACAGCTACACACTTATTCAAGAGCTATTAAAGCAATTTTTAAATTGTGAAGGCAACGTTACTCTGCGTTATATTTTTAAAATAAGAATGCTGAACGAAAATCAACAGTCAAATATGGTGCGGTGTAAATGGCAAGAGTCACGCTGATTACAGAATAAAATAAAACGAATAACCATTTATTTATTTATTTAGACGGTGGAAAAATGAAGAAATAAAAGGTCGGTGAAAGTAGGAATGAATATATTAGAAAATTAACGATTCTAGTAGCAACGGTCATCTTAGATTAAGTTGAAAATTTTATAATAATTATTACCGTGGCTATGGTTCAAATTTTTTTTTTGAAAGTAAGGAAACCAAAAGGTCGCAATTAAAGGTAAGCTTTAAATTTTTAATAAATACGAAACGTATCTAAGTTTATGCGTTTATAACTTTCCAGCTGTAGTGTATATATATATATAATGAACGGTCATAATGAAAGAAGTGGAAACAGGGAGCGTAGGAAAGGAAATGTTAGAAAAATAAAATTTTCACCCTTAAATTCCGGAGATTAATAAGGTAACCTACCTCTTTAATGAAATGTACAGCAACTGTCACAAGCTAAAATTTAGCTGAAAGTTTAAAGAAATAAGGGGAAGATGAGTTTTTTAAATTAATCACTTCCCAGAATTAATATGTCAATGAAAAAAAGGAAAGGAGATGAGTCAGGGAAACGTATTATAACTTATATATAACTATTAAACGGATAGATGGAAGAAAAGGTGAGTAGGTGAGTAAAAGTGGAAACCGATTTATGAGCGAAATGGAATGTGAGCTGTTGCCTGGGAAGAAAATTGAACAGTTTAAAAATTAAAGGCAATGGACTGCTGAAATCAAATGAGTATAAAACATGTAAAAGTTATATACTGAAACGGCTATAAATTTCAATTATTATAAAACGAGGAATAACGAAAGGCAAGGATGATGATTTCAAAGTTTATTAATGGCTAGGAATGGGGAAGTCTATCTGTGAATTGGAAAAATTATTAAGCAATTGAAATCGGTAGAAAAAGTAACAGCTACACGCTGTTTTAGAAACAATCAAAGCAATTAATAGCTTGATTGGACAGCAAGAATAAAAATGGAAGGACACGTTATAAAGGCAAAATGAACCGTTTGAAAATAAATAAAAGAAATGGTGGCAAATAAAACAGCCGTGCCTTGAGTTTTCCAAAATAAATTATTTTATCAACATCAATCATTACTGACTTAAATTGAACAGAATCACACTCTAAAATATACTTTCTTAATTTTTGATGAAAATTTATCATTTGCCACATTTAACTATACGTAATTCAAATGTAAGATTTTATTTCAAAATATCATTATTTAAAATTCCTCAAAAATCAAATTAAATACAATAAATAAAACCATTAAAAATTAACAAAATTTTACGGGTCGTTACAAATCATACGCAACCCCGAGCTACGATCACTGTCCAACCATTTTTTTCTTAGTCACCGATCACTCTTCCTCCTCCAGGAAGAACCCCTACCTCCACATCCACGTGGATCACCAGAAAGTCCTAATTTTCCCTTTCTGTTCAACCCAGACTCACACACTCAAAACATGATTAAAATTATGATTTCTCTTCCAAAAATCATGATTTTAGACAATGTTTCAGTTCATATACCTGAAACAAGAAATTAGGGTGTTTGGATTTTAAATCGAAACCCAAAACACCTGTTCATTGGGGTTTTTTTCCAGAGCAATTTAAAGTTGTTTTAACTTAATTAAAATTTTAAACTTTATTTTATGATAAAAAAACAATCTTTGGTTAAGACTTAAACATTTTCAAAAATCAAATCAAGAGACAAAATTTTTGAATTAATCTTTAGCTTGAAAGACTGGTAACAGAGATTATACAGGAACTAAACATACACATATCCACACATCCATATATCTATATGCAGTATTCTCATCAAATATATAAATTCACACAAACACTTATGCATTCCTGAACTTAATATGCAACCAGAATTCAATTAAGCTTTTAAAGTGTGATGTTGCTCACCTTAAATTATGCAAACAAAAGGTCCTGAACCTGCTTTTGAAAACTGAAGGTGATGATGCTCTGATTGCTTTTAAACTGGAAGATACTTAATGATTTTTGTTACAGGTTGATAAAAAAGGTTTTGTTGCTTGATCTAAGCTTTGATTGATTTTTTTTTCTTGAATCTGGAATTGCTGAATTTTGCAGCTTCTCTTAGTTTGAACTGTTACATGCTTCTAGGATTGAAACTCTGATTTTCCAGGATTGCAATATTTTTGAGTTACTGTTGTTTAATTCTTGATTAAATTTACAGGCTTGAGAAGAAGGGTTTTGAGTTTGGTATATTTTTTTTCTGATTTGTGAAATGTTTGCAGCTCTATGAAAAGGAAAAAATAAAATGAAGAGGAAGTTTGTTTGTTTATACAAGTTTAAGTTAGATTTATTACAAATAAAAGAAAATTTACAATAAAAATGGCACCTGTCACTAAACCCATTTAATTTCTTAACACATGTTCTTTTTTTTTTTTTTGAAACTGGGTACTTATATTTACAAAGTAGGCAGCACACAAGTCTGCAAGAATCATCATGGCGCACAGTTTAATATGCCAGAGGCAGGGATCGAACTGCCGACCTTGTCGTCAACAGCCTGGCGTTTTACCACTGCACCAAGGCCTCGGACTTAACACATGTTCTTTTAAGGGGTTTAGATCTTAACACTTGTAATGATTCATATTTACATTATTTTTAAATGATTTTAAAAAACTTTTCTTATTAAATTCCTAATAAACAAATACATTTATAAATTAAGAAATGCTATTCTAATTTTAAATAAATAAAACTTTTTAAAAGAAAATAAAATGAAAACTAATTATATTTTAAATAAAATCATATAAAATTATTTAATCCATTATTAAATTCTAATTAAAAGCTTTTGTACTTATTCCTATTAAATAAATACTTTTTCCCAAATTTCTATAAATAATTTTTTTTAAAGAGAATAATATAAAACAAATCTTATTTTAAATAAAAACCTTATCCATATATTGATTTAAACAAACATATTATTAAATTTATGTTAAAGATAATAAGTTTTGCCCATCTTTAAATATTCGTATTAGGAGATTATTAAATAATTATTTTCCCAGTTATGAATATAAATTTTTAGATTTGTTTGTTTCAGTCTTAACAATCGGTATTTTAATAGTTAAAATTAGTATTTCCATTAACTAACCCAGTTAATTATCAATTAACAGATATTCAAAATTCGGGTTATCTCATTCGCCATGTTTTCAAAATAATTTATAAATAAAAGTGAGGGTACTAGGTTTTTATTTATAGTGGTTGGAACACACCAAAACCGACGGATTAAGGTCGGTTAAAAACACTAAAATCTGGTACATTAAAACACATAAAACACTAGATGCCACTTAACAGCATCGATCGACCGTCGATTCTCATCAGTCAACTGCTAGTAGTCGACTGGATGTGGGTTAAGGGTCGACCGTTCCCTATTATGGGAACGTCAATATTTTTGTTGTTGTTAATTTATTTTTTTCCTTAAATACTATTTAACTTAACACTAATTTTTGACGTTTACTTAATCCCCAAGTTTAATTACTGTTAACTTCTGAATTTCAAATTTAGGAATTAATTATTCATTTAGATTTGAATCCTGTTTAAATTAATTTGAATTCAAACCTTCAAATGTTCATTACTTTCTCGTTTGAGCTCTGTTTTCGACATATTTTATATAGAAATTGATCAGAACATCTCCATGAATGCAATTGCATAACTTTGGTGGTCAAATTCTAACTTTTACAAAATTTTAATTTTTTAACTCTATCTTATTTAAATTAATTTATATTTATGGTTGATTTTATGAAGTGTTACATTATTCCCTTAAGCTGGTCTTATCCTCATTATGTTAACGAGTGTGTATGCATGCCCAGATGGGCCTACTCTAATCACAATGTTATGCATTAATTCAAGAACACATTTGTATGAGATGTAAAGTAAATATAAATGGTTGTTGTCACATAAAAGATAAAAATAAAGAGAACTATAATCAGACAATCAATATATTTATGAGTTAGATGCTTAGTTTATATTATTCAATGAATGTATTCTCGAAATGTCATGTGAGTAGCCTTCATACTTATTTTGTAAATGAAACTCAACTTATTTTACTTCGAAATGTCATAGTTTTGCACCAATTCACTATGTAGTTATATATTCTCTCTGAATATAACTTAATCAATACAGAGTAAAATGCCACACAATTTGGATTCAATAAATATAAAAGTAACCACAAACAGTTGTGTTTCAAGCCACTATATGTAAACTGTAACTTCACAATGTGCTCAAAATTACAGCGTGATAACATACAAACTGAATTGTGTCGCAGTGGAGATCGATATAAAAGGAAAGATATATACATAAGGCAACATGCTAATATGTTGTTAAACTGATGGTTTTGCTGACAAAGATTGGTAGTGATACAAACATGCAGTGATGTTCAAAGGGGAGATAAATTACAGAAAACAGGAGTAACAGGTTTACAGCAAATGAAAATACAAACAGACTAAAGGAATCAGTTTGCAAACAAAATAAAAAATGGATAAACAAAAGACTGCAGCAGTTGTTGAATGAAGTGGAATGACATAGTGGTCAACCGTCTGGACACCTACTTCTTCCTTTTCTTCTTTGAAGTTCTTCCACGGATCTTTTGCTTACCACGATCCTTTTTTCAGTTAGCCTGAATAGTACAGTAATATATTATAAGTTTTGTTATGTGTTATTAGACAATATTGTAATAAGATCAATACCCCAATGACGATGCCAGGTTGAACTGTCGTTCCAGGTTCTGTATCGTAGCCTGTTTCATTTTCCTTGTGCACCAAGTCTTTTGTTTCCTGCATTGTTCCAGCATTAAAAAGTAAAGTGTTGATTTATAGCATGTCGAACTACATGTTATAAATCTGCTGATTTATATAGTGCTGATTTAATGCTGATAGAAAGTATAGTGCTGATTTATAGAAAGTATAGTGCTGATTATGCAATTATAGCATGTCGAACTACAAATATATTTCAGAATAGTACTGATTTATTGAAAGTATAGTGCTGATTTAAAGAAAGTATAGTGCTGATTTAATGCAATTATTTCAGTAGGTCTATTGACTTTGGGCTGTTTTTATCCATTAAAATTCAATATCACTAACTTTATAAGTCAAACTTACATGTCAATTCAAGCTATATTTAGCATAGTCATATTCCAACAGCATGCATAAATAAGAATATGTTTGATTTCCCATCCACTAATTTTAACAAATATATTACCTTGGCCTTGAAATTTCTGGGCATCCTTTACCATTGCCTCATATAAAACAATCATAAAACATCATTCATCTCTTCATGAAATCAAAACCTTTTTTCTGTTCTCATCCATCTCATGGACTCTTCAACCCAATCCTCAAGATCAATTCCTTGCATTTTTCCTTATAATTCTTATAATTGCACGTCATTTTATAACTAATACACAAATGCAACATATCCTGCATATCAAAACAATTCCGGAATAAATAACAAACAGCAGGTTGTCTAAAACATATAAATATGCCAATTTAGGGATTGCATGATATGTTTATCTGATACAATAATTGAAATCAAACAAATCATTATACATATAATTATTTAATTAAACTTTATCATCAAAATTACATTATAAAGTTTAACCATGTTCTATCAAATCAGTCAACTTTATCACATGGAAATGATAAATTTGTGAAGTTTTGACAATTCTTTGTTCTTAATTGTATCATGTTGTTTCAAATAATACGGAAGAAGGAAATTATACTTCTATATGACTATTTTACATTCTCATGCACTTAGATGTGTATTTGATCTCATCCATTACTTTTAACATGTTGGCACAAATCTTTATGTAAATTAAATATATCGTTTTTGTATAAACATAAGAGCACAAACACAACTTACCAAAATTTTAAATTAGGCATATCTACGATGAAAAATGACATGGTTTTGCATTTAAATTAATAAAAATAGATTAAGACTCCATCTTAAATAGCTGTCAAAACTAAGTGCATGGAAGAAATTAAATGGTCATATGAGTCAAGAAAATAATTTGAAATATATACAATATCAACCCCTGTCATGAATTTAAATGTAGACAACACAATACGTCAAAGTGATTATTTCTATCCACCATAACCTATCAAACAACATATACGATAAGAATTAGACTTGATTCATATAGAATTTAACAACTGAAATAAGACTGTCCAACAGACTTAAGTTAAATATAAACATTTAAGGGAATATCTACAATTTTATTCTTGGAAGATCAAACTATAGGATTAGATTATATCAAATCGGATAACCGAGTAGTCATTCATGCATATGTAATTAGTACAAAAACGTTGGTTAGGATATAACGTCAAGATAGCAGAACCAATGCTCCATTTTTATTATTGGTTGCTGGGTAAAAATAGACTAAAGCATGGAAGCTTTGTTTCAGATGCATTGAAAGTGACAAAGTCATATCATTAGATTAGAGAGATTAAGGTTTTCTTTATAAACTCAATTATAAAAATATATATAATGCTAAAAAAAGGCATGCATGTAATTAAAGAAAATCATGCATGTACATAAATTTACGTTTACTTCACCTAATGCAATTATAACTTCTGATCAAAATATCATTAAAAATTCATGCATTAAATTTATTTGCCAACATTTTTCTTTTGCACTTGTATGAATTTTCTATAACACTTCCAATGGCGTGTCATCAGTTTAAAATGAATTAACCGTGAATCTGTAAAACTTGGCCATGATGAAATAAGAGTAGTGTAAAACTCCTATAACTCAATATAGTTGTACACAACTTAGCTTAACCCACTCATGTATGTACACTATTTTAGTTAACATGATGGGATATGTTTCTTGTATGGACTTATAACCATAGTTCAATAGTAAGTGTGATTAGTGAAGTTTATAGTTCTAAAGCCTTTTTAAAAATGTATAAGTACAATTAATAGAATAACTTAGACATGAAACTATTATGTAGCAAATGAGTAGCTTGAACAGATCTAGCTTTTATTCCAACTACAAAAGAAAAAAATCACTGCCTGAAAACTTTTTTTGCAGTTATATCCAAACAATGCATATTTAGCATCATTGAAAAGGGAGGAAAAAGATAAAGTAGTGGATTTTCATTTTGAATAGTATATAGTGCTAGGATTATAGAAAAATCTTGTATATGAATCTTTTGATGTTATATAACAGGAAATATAGTAGATGGAAGTAATGGGAGTCTAGCTGCAGGTGCACTATAAAACAATTTTTTTATAATACGAAAGTTGTCATTTTTTTCTTTCGTTTTAGTTTATTTTCCTTATATTATGGAAAATGGAAATAATATTTGTACTTTTACATGTGATATAATGTTGTTGAGCATTCAATAGTTTTTTCCTTTATATATTAGAAACTTTAAATTCAATTTTGGTTACTAAATTGTGGTTTAACCTTAAAGAGTCTTGTATTTGATTGATATGTTTTTAGTCATAAACTTTCGAGAAAGAATTTTTATTTCGTACTGCTCGTCATTTGTATATAATGTTCGATTGCCATAGGAGTATGCTCTTAGCTTATATGGGCTCTGAGTGAAAATGTGCCTTAACACATGATCACTTCATAGCGTAGTTTCAATTTAAATGAACAATAATAGCATAAAATCAGCCTTCGTATGAATAAAATAAAAAAATGGATGCGTACCTTAGATTCATGGGAGAATTAGTTTTGAAAAGGGAAAAAACTAAGTATACATGTTAGTCAATAGAAGATGCAAATTAAGTATCAGATTCAGGTGATTAAATTAGCAACCTACAAACTATATAAGGTTACATAAAACCACATGGAAAAAATAAATTAATAAAGCAATGCATCAGTAAAAGCTTATCTAGAAACGGTTATCTTTTCAAATATGTTGACTGTGTTTACTTCCCTGTATGATATTCACTCTTTCATGTTCCTAGTACATATCAGGTGTGTGTGCTTCTGGTATATGATGCAGAGAGAATGTCTACTATTTTTATGGTTAGCAGCAGAGCCTTGATACATCTTCGGCATGAATGAAATTGATAATTGTTTACAGAAACATATCAGCTCATAAATAACATGAAAAGTACAAAACTTCAATGGTTTCAGCGATTGTGGTTATAAACTTATAATATAGTCAAACACTTACACGACTAACTAATTTACTTTCTTGCTTATTGGAATATATAAACATGGATTGATATTTTTAGGGAAGGTCAAGCAGAGTTTTCTTTTCTTATTTCACATTGATGTTTCTAATTACAATTTTCTTTTTAGTCTCAGGTCACCACTATGGGGATCATCATGATCAAAAACATGACTTTGTAGTTAGATGTGTCACTATAGTTTCAAGAGGAACTATGGATCTTGGTGAGGTAATTCAAAATTTCTTTGAGTTGTCACTTTTATCTTACCCAAACTTGCCCCATTTAATTGAAATTTCTGCTTGCTTACATACATGTATGATTGGCTTGAAATACATGTTGAAAAAAGGAAGAATATCTGATGGAAAAATATGTAGTTTCGAAAATCTTACTTGAAGTCAAAAAAACAAAGGAGTTGATGCATATTCCCTTGGACCTTTACATCATTGTGCTTCAATAATCAGAATTCAATCTAATGGTGGACAGCCTAATGAGATGCATAAACCTGCACAGAACAACAACACATATATAAGCAAAACCAAGTTCCACTACAACAAATACAAAGACCCAAATGTTCGTCAAAACCAAAAGCATGATATATTAAGCAGTTTGTAGCGTTATCACATACTATATAAATTATGGCAACATAGAACAAATATGATATAAGTGTCTAAAAATAATAATTCCAATGCTCTTTTGTGAGAAAATAAAAGGCAAAATATACCAAGGATAACTTAATTCTGTAGCCACTAACAGAGTGGAATATAATCAGACATTCAATAACACAGATTGTTTAATCTATAGAAGCTAATGACTCAAGTAACAATTTAATAGCCTTCAGAAACTGAAGATTATCCAATGACACGGGCAGCTAGTGCTGCTACACCAACATTAATATCTAGATATTTTGCTATCAAAAGAAGCAGATGGAAATCCAAGATTTGCCTTAGAAAAGAAGGATGTTTAGTTTTGTTGAAATGACTTTCAAAGCTCTAAGCATAATCGTTGTTATTCTATTCTCTACTGGAAATGTTGAAGAAAGTGGACCATGAAAAGAGTTCAAATCTAACATTAGTTATATATTCATTTGGCAATTGTATATATGACACAGATCAATTGATAATTAATAAAGTCTGCATAGATACATAATGCAATTTCATAATAATTTAAATCTAGTCATTCTTGCATTGTTCAAACTAATAAAATGCTGATTATAAGGTGCTTCTTGCTTCACATTTTCTACACGGTTTAAATGTAAATTTAAATCAGTCATTAGTCCAGCTAAAAGCTTTGGAATAGTGAATCATCTGCAAATTGGATGGCCAATCATCTAGAATAGCGAATCATCAACTTTAGGCATAAAGAATATCAAAACCTGAAAGCCTTTACCATAACAAAAGCTTTAGAAGTTAATTTGGGGTTAATTTGTTAAGATTATTATTCTGCAAAAAAAATTACGTTACTATAGTCTTTTCCATGTTATTGAAGATCAAATCATCTAAAGGTCAACTACACTTTAATCCTTTCATTAGCAACTCCATGAACTTTTGTATGTCTAAATTTAAAAGCTTACTATTCAACACCATAAATAAAAACTTGAAAATAACATTAAGTGCTCACCATTCGGATATATAGTCAATCAAAAGCCACCAAACAAACGAACAAAAAGATATAAGCACAAAACAAACAATAACCTTTTTGCAAATTTAAATCTAGAATTTACAAAAATAAATAAATAATAATACCGTTCATACAATTCTTCTCGGGTTGGAAATGAAACCCGCTTCTCTACCACAACGGCATATGATTAGTTCACGGGTACAAACCCGCTTTCAACATACCCATACCCAAACCCTTCATCGACACTCCCGCTTTCACACCCTGATCCATCACGATCGGGTACCGACGCTTTGGATCCCAACCCATTACATCCACACCCGAAACGAAAATGAACGCAGCCAAGCCTGCAAGCATAAGAAGCATAAGAGCGAATGATATGATGTACGCCATTTTTTATTTTCGAGGAGTGGATTCTTTGGGAAGGAGGAGTTAATATTGGTATTAGATTTTGAAGGTAGAGGAGCTAGGAGGAGTTAATAGCGGTATTAGATTTTGAAGGTAGAGGAACTATGGAATTGATCTAGGTTATCAGAAATAATGCAGGGTGGAAAGAGGGCAAAGAGATGACGAAGGAGTTTGAATCTGATAATGATCTACGGCTTCGTAAGAACAACAAAGAGAAATTTGGCCTGAAGGGTGCTTTTGGTAATCCAAAAAGACACGGTTGATATTAGTTCATGAAACTTTTATTATTAGTAGTAAAGATATATACATACATACATACATATATATATATATATATATATATATATCTCACTTACAAAAGTTGAACCCACTTCATAGGAATGAAAAGACAACATTCCACTTATAATTTTTTAGTACAATCTTTACATGTCAGACCATGCATTATATGTTCAACATGAGGTAGGAAGAAACATGGTAGGGAAGGGATATTCATCATATAATAATGAAAAATATCAATTGTAAAGTCTTAAAAGGTAACTAAAACATTGTTGAAAGAGAAGTAATTACATCATATGTGAACTTGGTAAAAAAATTAATAAAACCAAAAGGACAATTGATTGAAAAAGCCATTCCAGAACAAAAATTATGCTTATAATACTACTGTCCATTGATAAGCTATTTAATACTATTTAATAGTATCATACCTGTTGTTTCTTTAGCAATAGAGACTATGGAAAAAAAATTGAACAAAAACTTTTGGAATTAATGTTCATTAGTATGTCATCTAATGCTGTTTAATAAAATCACACTTGCTATTGCTTCAAAATAAATTACGTACAGGAAAAGTTTATTAAAATAAACTTATCAGCTATCAACTTTGTCCTAATGAAAATGGAAGCATAAGCATTAAGAACGTAAATATTAACAACTACAAAACTGACATATAGAATAACAAACAAACCATTCTCGCTTTTGGGAAATGAAAATACAGATAGTTGAACATCTAAATAAGTATGACATATGATCAAAACATGATTCAATGTGCCATGTTATTTCATGCATATGTAAATTTAATTCTGTAACTAACCGTGGCCTGTTAACATAAATAGCAAAGTTGAAAGTACCTACTAAAAAAACAACGGCCAAAGAAATTCTGCAATTTCTAGTGACAGCGATTCTACTTTGAAGAAGGAACAAAATAATTTTAAGAAACCCTAGAGTGCAGAATAAGAAATTTTTTATGATGATAATGTCGGCCAACGAAGCAAAAAAAAAAACGATCAATCAAATGTGCGTAAGTAATAACTAAAGCATAGACAAAATATGAAGAGGGTATATTAATATTGGTGTTTAGGCTGTGAAAAATTATATATGCAACCACCTGTTGATTTTATTTACACTGTGAATCTCCTAACTTAACTAATTTCATTATACCTTTTGTATTTTATAGCTTGTTGTATATCACAGTTGCACCTTAGATTTTAATTTGCACTCTTGAATATACATCTTAGATGAAACATTAAATCTACAAAAAACTCTTGAATATACATCTTAGATTTTAATTTGCACTCTTGTCCGTGTCAACAAAGAAATCTCGTTTTTTTCATCAAAAAACAATTAAGCCTTCTCTAGATTTTAATGTTTCATCTCAATTTCAAATTTTAAAATTTATTCATAATTCCATCCTGAAAACGAATCAAAAATTCATCTTTATGTCCACAGAATCGAACCACTAAAATTAAATCATGGTCAAAGTTCGTTGTCGAAGCAACGACCGTGTAATCGATTAACGGTTAGTGAAATTTTGGGAATCGCAACAGGAAATCAAATGCAAATCAAAAATACTGCCGAATAAAATTAAGTATCAGAAACACCGGGCATCGGTAGATGTTAAATCAAGAACCACAGATCAGTGAGCTTACCTTGGTGGATCTGGAATAGCACTGACTCAGACCTTGTTTGTGTGGTTCGTTGAAAAAGATGTTGGGACTGGAATCGCTAGCGTCAAAGTATCCTAATCGTCGGAGAAGACGATGTCTGTGGAATCGCCTGGATCTAGAGTTAGGGTTTTTTAGGTCTGGGTATGTAGGCAGAAGCGATATCGCGAGGGTAAAATTTGAGAAGGGTAATCTGGGAAATTCGAAAAGACACGAAAAGACACGGTGAATTTTGTGTTGATTGAACTATTATTATTAGTAGTAAAGATAAATATATGATTAAAACATATTTTATGAAGTGTTACATTATTCCAACACCTCTCTTTTTCAATTACAACAGTTCAACCATTCCATACAATCCACCCAACTATAGCTGACATTATTGCCTCTTCTCCACTTCCCCTACAACACAACCCATAACAGTTCACCATACCCAAACTTACCATTACACCTCTACAAGCCTGAACCACCACCCATACTTACCATACAGTCCCATATAAACCTCCTTTCCACTTGTCAAAGCTACATCAGACCCGTAAAACTTACTTGCCAACCTTCTATCAACCATTCACACCAACAATCCACTTCTACTGCATTTCACAACCCACAGCAGCTCCACCTTCTATCATCCTGCTTTTCACCAATACATATCCATTACATTGACCACCACCACCAGTTTTCCTCCTCACTGTCAAATACAACCATCTCCACTCTTCACAGTCGAGACCATCAAAACATACTGCTCAACTAAAAACCACACCGGCCACAACAAACCAACTGCCAGACCACGTACAGTGCACAACTGCTACATACATACAGTGCACTGCCAAACCAACTGTTTATTCCCCTACCCAACAATTCACAGCAACTCCTCCACTGCACTATCCGTCACTCCCTGACTTCTCACTCTATGACCATCATCTACCAGACCATAAGCATCAGTTCAACCACAAACCCACTTTCAACAACTCTGTGCACTTTCCTGTATAACCAACTTCTGCATCTTCTGTTACAATCCCACTATGCATTCATTATACATCAACATTCCCCTCTATTTCCTCAATCACTTACCACTGCTGCTACTTCCCTTCAATTAATGGTTTCACATTTCATACTCATACTCACACTCATCACATTTCATATTTCACCTCTACCGTACAAATAAAATTCATATCAAATAAAATCCCCACAGTTCACCTGACTTGCCATATCACAGTGCCTCCAGCCATCAAACCACATTACGACTCCTCACCAATCGTTCACCAACTGTGCACTATTGCCTGAACACTACCCACATCCACAAACTTCCTCTCATTACTTCACAATCATCATCTCCAACAACCATACATTCACCATCACAACTCAGCAGGTTTTCCAGCACAATCTAAACCACTTGCTATCCACCATCATATCAGTTGCTACATATTAGTTGCTGAAATCCTACATCCACTGACCATACATCATCAAATACCCCCATACTTCTCTGTGCAACTTCCAACAACTACAGCTCATACCCAATAAAAATACCAAAAAAAAAAAAAAAAAAAAAACTGCATTTTCTTCCTTACTGTCGTGCACTATGCATTGCCCTCTGTCCCTTCAACTGATCACCGGAGCATCAGTCCTCCAACTTACAACCAATCGCGATCCATCACTCCAAACTCGCGACCTCAACCTCGACTAAACCCTAAAACTCAATCCAGACTCACGACTAAAACCAGAGCACGAGCTTTGATTTCCAAAAAAAAAAAAAAAAAAAACTGATTTTGCGAAACTGAGATCTAATTTTTTTGTGGAGCGAACAAGAATCTGTGTAATTGGAATTTGCTTCTGATTTTTTTTCTTTAGGTTTGTATCGAGTGTTTAGATAAGTTCTGAAAAAAAATTATTAGGGCCCGGCCCTAGTAGATTGAAAAAAAAAAAAGACAAGTTAGTTACTTTAGGTATTCCTTTATTTTGTTTCAATATTTTCCTTTATTCAACAAAAAAAAAAGGAGGTTTTGTTCGATTTAAATAAGTTGGTTCAATTCAAAAGTTTGGTGTTGTTTTAGTTTGTTGTTAGTTTTCAGCTTTTTTTTTTCAAGTTTACTTTACTTTTGTTTGATTTAAAAAGAAAAAAGGATATTAGATTGCTCTCAATTGTTTTTAGTGTAATTTGTTTTATTGTTTTATTTTCTTCTTTGATAAATAAAAATAACTATATATATATATATATATACGAGCCTTACGGCACGCGCTTCGCGCGTGATGATTGATCGCACTTTGAGCATGAATTGTTTTTTTATAAATTGTATATGTTTAACTCGTTCGAAAAAAATAAAATTTGCATAAATATTTAATCATATTTCTGCGTTGAAATGATATGCAAACCCAAATTCTATCGGACCGGTATATTAATTGGGGTCGTCTCAATCTCTTTTTACTTTTTAAGATCAACCTCTTTCGGATATGAAAGAACCAGCCCTTGACAGGCGAAGAGAGCATCAGTAAGGCTCTCCCTTATCTATAGAAAAAAAGTTTTAATTTTTCTTTCTAATGTGTACTATCTAATTTTTTTTATTTTGATTTTTTATTTCTATTAATAATTACTAAAGAATGAATTTAATTTTTTATTGGTTTAATTTTTGTTTCTGTTATTTATAATTAGTAAAAAATGACTTTGATAAAAGTTTATTCGTAAGATCCTATTTTTACGTGATATCAAGATAAGTGGTTTTGAATTGGTAAAAAAATAACTGTTAGATCCTATTTTTAGGTATTATTAATATTTAATAATATTTGTAGAGGGGCATTTTTGGTAGTTCACATTGATACCAAAAAAGTGTGACGCCAAAGGTATTACAACTATTATTAAAGATATATCTTGTTTTTATTTTCAGGTTATTAAAGCAGAAAATCGCAAAAAGAGAAGGCCCGCTTTGCTTTGCTAGCTTGCATAAAAAATTGCCGCTTAAAATAAATGCTAATAATAATGCACGCTCTGGTATGGTGCCTTTTTTCTCTAGTTTTATTTTAACTGCATTGTTGGTCGCTTGTATTTGCATTTATAAAAAAAAAAAATCAAAAATCCAAGAACAAAAACAAATTTTATTTGTAGTTGCATTGTAAATTCACGTTTAGTTTCTGTTTTGCATTCATCTAATCTTGTTTTATTTTCTAAGGCCAATATCCCAATTCACATAAGGTGAAAGATTTCATCACTCTTTCCTTAGCCCACAAATCACATTCATAGTAGAATTTGACTAATAATAAATGTTAGATATTCGACTTAAGGGTGTCGCGAGCTAATCTAGGACTTAATTGTATCTTCACAATCATTTTCTTTGAATAATTTTATTTCTTGGTGTCTAGGATACGGGAGAGTAATAACTATTTATAAATATCACGGTGATTCGTAAATATTATAGTAGTTGTTCCTCTGAAGGTACTTAAACCTTCGGCTGCATTGCTACGGTGTTTCGTGGTGCACCGATAACCTCTGCCAGTTACCTGGCTGAGAAATGTTTTTCTTGATTTAAGACAAAGTGTGATTATATAATTTTGGGTTAGGAGCTACTAAGTACAGAAAATTATAATTAAGTCATTTGCATTCATTTAGTTGCATTAGTTCATGCATATTTAAAAAAAAAATCCAAAATCCAAAAAAAATGTAAATTTTACTTAATTTAGTTTTTAATCCAAAAAAATCCTTTTTCCTTTCCTTTGAAAATTTTCAATCAAAAAGAAAAAAAATCCAAAAAAGTATAAAATCTTTTCGAAAAGGGAAAAAATTGAAATTCAAAAAACAAAAAATAATCAAATTTCCTTTTTGTAAAAATAAAAACAAATTTTTTTCCTTTTGTTAAATATTTGAAAATCTGAAAACTAGAAAAAACAAAAAACAATACAAAAACATATAAAAAAAATTGGAAAAGCTAAAAACAAAACAAAAATCAAACTTCTTTTTTTGAAAAATAAATTTTACTTGGTATATATTTTTCTTTCTTAAAAAAACAAAAACAATTTTCCACTTCCTTTTTCAAATCTTGTTTCATTCTCTGAACTCGATTCTAACTTCTTTTTCTTCTTGACTTTCACTTGTGCATGAGTACTTGGACTCGTGACACAACAATAAATCGTTGGACTCGCGACTCAACAGCTAACCGTTTAACTGGAACAGATGATTCTCTCGAAATGGCGAATGAGAACGCCCCTCGAACTCTTATGGATAGAATCTTTTCCGATAAAGTTTCTATTCCATCTTGCATCACGTTACCTGCCCCGATGATTAACCATTTCGAAATTCACTCGAACCATATTGCCACGCTTTTGAAATTTGGCAATTTCGAGCACGATGACCTCTACATTTTCTTGACTAAATTCGAACAAGTTTGCGCTACCATTAAACTCCAACAACTTTCCGACGATGGAATCAAACTTCGATTAATCCCATTGCTCTTACGGATTACATTGAAAAATGGTTGTATAGATTACCATTGAACTCGATTAAAACTTGGGAATAATTTGTAAAAGCTTTCTTAAAAAGGTTCTACCCCTTGGAAAAAAACGAGTAAAATCCGAAATAAAATTGTAAATTTTCATCAATTGAAGGAAGAACCATTCGGGAAATATTTTGAAAGACTCAAAGAGCTTTTGATAAAATACCCACACCATAACTTCGGAAAATGGATGTTTTGCCATATCTTATACGATGTACTCGAAAATACATCATGAACCATGCTCGAATCAATGTTCAAAGGCAACTTTCTTGCCCAACATCACGATGATGCTTGGCAATTTCTTGAAAGCCTCGCCAAAAAAATCATCCCAAAGGGAACGTTCGAACGAAAAATTAATTTACTCACGATCGAGTGCACACTCTGTAGTATCTTCTTTTACTTTGGAAGCTAAGATCGACGCAATAATTAAAAAATTAGATAATTTTTTCTCATCAAATCAAATGAATCAAGCTTCCCAACCGATGTGTTATAAATGCAATGATCCTACTCATATAGCCGATCAGTGTCCTAATTCTGTCGAACAAATCAATGCTTTCAATAAAGCCAAAAATGACCCGTTTTCTCCAACGTACAAACCTGGTTGGAGAAATCATCCAAATTATACCCGGAGCAAAAAAAATGCCAACACCAATACAGTTCGTCCAAATTTTCAAGCACTCTCGAATAATGTTTGGATCCTCCCTTTTAGCCCAACCATTTTCAGCCAAACTTTATGGGTCCGTCTCATAATCAACCACAACAATCAAATTTTCAAACAAATTCTGCTCATCCTCCTCGAGATGATAAATGTTTAAATTCATTTGAGAAAACTCTTGAAATGTTGGCTAAAGAAACTACTCAAAGTCTTCAATCAAACAGCAATTTGCAAAATTTATTGACCTCGTATATGCAAAACACAAACCAATCGATTGCAAAACTTGAAATGCAAATAAGTCAATTAGTCATTTCTATAAGTCAACACGAACGAGGTACATTTCCAAGCCAGCCTATTCCAAATCCCAGAAATCAAAACAAAAATTCAAATCAAAACTATAGTGTTCAAGATAGTAATGTCACCCAGTTGAATGCTATCACAACTTTACGTTCCAGTAAACAAATCGATAATTAAGTCATTAATCCAAACGATTTACCGAAAACCTCTCTCGACACTTCTAAAACAACAAATGAATCAGAATAAAACTTGGAGCCAAATGTTGAATCAAATGCCAATCAAAATTCTTCTTCTTCAATATACCCGCCTACCGAGTATCGTGTTCCATTTCCACATCGTCTTCGACCAAAGAAACACTCGGACCAAATGGAAAAGATATTGGAAATTTTTAAACAAGTGAAAGTTAACATCCCGCTTCTTGACATTGTTCAACAAGTCCTAACTTGAGCGAAATTTTCTTAAGGACTTATGCATCCAAAAGTGACACACTCAAGTGCCCAAAAAAGTCTTCTTAGCTTCCAGTTTGAGTGATGTCTTGCCCCAATCCATGCCCATTAAATATAAAGATCCTGGCCGCCTTACGATTTCATGTACAATTGGGGCTAAGATGATTAAGAAATGCTCGATAAACTTAGGTGCGGGTGTCAATTTGATTCCACATTCCATGTATGAAAAATTAGGCTTACGTGAGCTCAAACCCACAAAGGTCATGCTTCAATTCGCCAATCGTTCCATTAAGAAGCCCGTAGGAGAAATCGAGGACGTGCTCATTCGAGTAGGGCAATTCATATTCCCCGTTGATTTTATCGTTCTCGAAACACAACCCATGACAAATCCCATGAGTCAAATTCAATTAATTTTAGGCCGACCATTCTTAGCCACCTCAAATGCCTTAATCAATTTTTGTAACGGTTCGATGAAAATCTTCTTTGGAAACATGACTTTGGATCTTAATATTTTCAATCTTGAAAGCCAGCCGAACGAACCTCGCGACCAAACATTAAAAGTTAGTGCCATTCACGAAAAATTCAAAAATGAGACACTTGACCTTAATGACGAATGCGCAGCTAAATACGAAAAATCGTTTTACAAATCCCCAACGAGATTAAATATACTCTTCCCTTTGAATTGCTTCCAGGTTAATCCGAATCTCAACCCAATTCTTTGATCGAGAAACTCCTGAAGTTGGACCTCAAGCCACTTCTCGATCACCTTAAGTACGCATACTTAGGTGATAATGAAACGTTGGTTGTCATAATTTCCGAAACTCTCTCTCTCTCTCGATCAAGAAACCTCCTTACTTTCTATTCTTTCAAAAAACAGAGAAGAAATTGGGTGGTCCATAACTGATATTAAGGGAATTAGTCCCGCTCTTGTTCAACGTCGCATCCATTTAATCGACGATGCCAAACCTATTCGTGACGTGCAACGAAGGATTAATACGAACGTGAAAGATGCGGTTCATAACGAAATTCTTAAACTTATCGACAATAGAATCATTTACCCAATCTCTGATTGTTCATGGGTTAGCCCAATTCACGTTGTACCGAAAAAGTCTAGGCTAACCGTTGTCAAGGACGATTCAAACGAATTTCGACTCATACTCAAATGGGTTGACATGTTTACATTGACTATCGAAAACTAAATGCTGCAACACGTAAGGATCACTTCCCTCTTCCATTTATCGACCAAATGCTCGAACGTTTAGCCAGCCATGAATTCTACTGCTTCCTTGATGATTATTCTGGCTATAATCAAATTCCAAACGCTCCCAAAGATAAAGAGAAAACGACTTTCACATGTCCACTCGATACATTTGCTTATAGACGTATACCTTTTGGACTTTGTAATGCTCCTGCTACTTTCCAACGATGCATGGTTGACATCTTTTCCGACATGATTGAATGCTTTCTAGAAGTTTTTATGGACGACTTCTCTATCTTTGTCGATTCTTTTTCCGAATGTTTACATCATCTCGACGTGATTTTAAATTGATGTAAAGAAAAACATTTGACTTTGAATTAGAAAAAATACCACTTTATGGTCGAATAAGGCATAGTCCTTGGACATATCATCTCAAATAAAGCCATTGCGGTAGATAAAGTGAAAGTTGACGTAATTGCAAACCTACTCTTTTCCGAATTTGTTAAGGGCATTCGATCATTTCTAGGAAACGCTGGCTTTTACCAATTCTTTGTGAAAGACTTTAGCGAAATCGCTCGTCCTTTGACGACTCTTCCTGGAAAAGATGTTCCTTTCGATTTTAACTCAGATTGTATCTCTTCTTTCGAATGTCTCAAAAACAAACTCATTTCTGATCCAATCATTTGTGCACCCAATTGGGATCTCCTATTTGAAATAATGTGTGATGCTTTGAACTTTGCAGTTGGTGCTGTCTTAGGACAACACATCAAAAAGGTCCTTCACATTATTTACTACGCTAGCATGACTCTGAACGATGCTTAACTTAACTACACAACCACTGAAAAAGAGCTTTTAGCAGTAGTTTTTGCTCTCGAAAAATTCTGACAATATTTGATCGGATCACACATTACTATGTACAAGGACAATTCTGCGCTTCGATATCTCTTCGCGAAGAAGGACGTTAAATGTCGCTTAATTCATTGGATCCTTTTAAATCAAGAATTTGACCTTACAATAAAAATAATGATCTGATAATGGCATAGCCGATCACTTATTTCATCTTCTGAATGCACCATCTTCTTTGCCAATCAATGAAAACTTTCTCGGTGAGCAACTTCTTCCAAAAACTATCGATCCATGGTACGTTGATATAGTGAACTACTTAGTCACTAAAGAAACTCCCACATCTTGGTCCAAACAGGACAAATACAAATTCATATTCCAAGTGAAATATTTCTATTAGAACGATCCATGCTTGTTCAAATATTATCCTGACCAAATCATCCGACGTTGCATTCCGAATAATGAAATCAAAAGTGTTCTTTCGTTTTGCCACGATCAAGCGTGCGGTGGACATTTCGGTCCTTGAAAAACTGTGGAAAGGGCGCTTCGGTGTGGTCTCTATTGGCCTTCTCTTTTTAAAGACTCATTTGAATTTTGCAAAACTCGCGACCGATGTCAAATGCTTGGATGAATTTCTCGATGAGATATGATGCCTCTAAACCCCATTCTCACGGTCAAAATCTTTGATGTTTTAGGGTATCGACTTTATGGGACCTTTTCCTAATTCTTTTAGAAACTTGTATATCCTTCTCGTTGTCGATTACGTCTCACAATGGGTCAAAGCTGTTCCTTGTAAAACCAACGACCATATAATTGTTGTGAAATTTCTCAAAGAAAACGCCTTCTTGAGGTTCGGCACACCTCGCACAATAATCAGTGATAATGAAACCCATTTTTACAACCGTTCTTTTGAAACTTTAACGAAAAAAATACTCGATAACCCATAATTTATCCACTCCATATCATCCTCAAACTTGTGGGCAAGTTGATGTTTCAAATCGACAAATAAAACAAATCTTGGAGAAAACTGTTAACAAAAATCGAAAAGATTGATCTTAGAAATTAACCGACGTGCTTTGGGCTTATCGCACGGCTTTTAAAACCAACCTTGATGTCCCTATTTCGTTTAGTTTATGGTAAAACATGCCATTTACCCGTTGAAATCCAACACAAAGCGTTGTGAGCAATAAAGGACTTAAACTTTGATCTCGGGAAAGTTTGCGAAAATCGAAAACTATAACTCAATGAACTAGAAGAAATGAGGAACGACACATGTGAAAACGAAAAAAATTTACAAAGAAAGAACAAAAGTTTTTCATGACAAGTCAATCCTAAGAAAAATGTTTTCGCCTAACCAAAAAGTTCTTTTATACGACTCTAGACTACATTTATTCCTTGGGAAACTTAAATCGAGATGGACCGGACCATTTGTGGTACGAACTGTTTTTTCACATGATGCCATAGAAATACAAAACCCTGGGATGGATCGATTTTCAAAGTCAACGGGCATCGTTTGAAACCTTTCTTGAAATTGCCAAGTAACTAAGAGGAGGAGCTCATAATTCTTTATGAGCCTAGCTATGTCTTGTAAGAATGTTAACCCTCTTTTGTAAATATGTACATATTTTTCCCCGTTACACTCATTATATCGTGTGTTGACTGTGCGGACACAGTCAAAATTAAGTGTGGGGGAGTCTCATTTTCATTTTTTAAAAATTTTCATAGCATTTTTGAATTTTCATTTTCTTTTAACTCAAAAAAAATCTCAAAATTTATGAATCTCAAAAACATTTTCTTTTTAGCATTTTGATTTATTTTTGAAGAAACACTATAGGACAAGTATAAGTTTTGGTTAGTAAATTGAAGTTTTTGAGAATTTATTTGTCTTAACAAAAATAATAATGAAGTTTGATTACAAATAACAATGGTTTAACTAATATATAGGAATGTTCATATGTGTTAATTATGAAGTATATTCTAATTGAAAATCTTTGTTTTAAAAAAGTGGTAAATTTAAAGTAAAAGATATAACATTTTTATCTTCTAAGTTAAGTAGTACTAAGATGATTTTGCAAAACTCTCTCTTTCTAGAAAAATATATAAAAAAACACAAAAATATATATAAGCAAATTTTTTTAATATATGAATATATTTTTAACACCCAGAGTCATGTGTTCACACTCATGTGTTCACTTGCCATGCTCTGTACCCTTCTCACATAAGCCAGAAAGGCAGTGCACGATCGGTATATCTGGCCTCAGTTTATCTGAGTTAGGTGAATGTATATAAAAATTCTTTTTAATAATGCCTACAATCGATACGTATTCACACTCGTGTGTTCACTCACAATGCTCTATATTCCCCTCACATCAGTCCGCAAGGCAGTACATGGGTAACATATCTGGCCTCAGTTTATCTGAGTTAGGCATATGTAAATATTGTTAATATTAATAAAATTTTCAAATAAGAGAGAGTAAGCAATTGAAATCCAAGCATTATTTTGACTTGTTTGATTTAACTTGTTATTGAAAAGAAATGAAAATACCACTTTGACAAACTTTGATAATCAACTAAGGATCCACTACATAATTGCATAGTGTTATCAACCAAAACAACTAGCCAAACTATAGTCTATCTGTTATGACAACTTAATTTTTGTTCGAAATTTTGACAAGTAAAAGGACTTAAATTTCTTGGTAATGACTAGAACTTATATTTAATTTATTTGTGTCAATTTAAAAGTAAATCCTTCATTGTAAATATTTTCAAAAACTTGCATTCATCTCTTTGTAAATAAACCTTGTATTTTATACATATTTTCACTTTGCATTCGGATTTTGTGGGTAGTATCTGCTAAAAGATCCCACAAGACAACACTCGTCCTACTGGGGACACCATGACGTTTAACGGCTTGTTGCATATGCTTAATGCAATTATGCTCCCTATGGAAACAGATTTATCTTAATTTTTCTTTATTCGAGGACGAATAAAAAGATAAGTGTAGGGGTATTTGCTGTGCAAGTAAATGTGCATATTTTTATATCCATATTTTATTTATTTTTATTTAATAAATTTCATACTTGGGCATTTTAACACGTTTAAAATCAAATTTCAATTATTTTCAAATCATCATATATCCATCTACATATAGGGGCAAAATAGTCATTTTATGCATGTGTTAATTTTGGACCTTTTAATTGGACATTTTTTCATAATTTTTATAGGAATTTGGATACATATGGAAGAGGGTTTCATGAAGATATATGCATGTACAAGGGAAAACAAAGGAATGAAGATGAAATAATTCAAGCTCATGATCATGGAGGACTCCACCCACTTATCTAAATCTACAATTAGAAGCTAATGGACAACTAAGTAGAGGTTAAAGATTCATGCACATTTAATGATGATTAATTAGTTGCTAATGGTTACTTGGAGTTCACACTTGCTAAAGGGCATTTTAGGTAGCACTCTAAAAATGGAATTAGGGTTTTATGCATATATAAATAGTCCTCTTATGTACATGTAAAGGATCTCCTACCCTTTGAGATTAAAAATGCAAGTTGTAAGCTCTATGTTTCATGAAATAAAAATGGCTTCATAGCCTCTTTCTCTTAGCTTTTCTACTTGTTTTTCTTTACTTTTATGCTCATTTTTATTCTTATGCTTTCTTTGATTTCATGTTCATAGTTTAAATTTACATTTATGCACTAGTTTTGTTCATTTCCTTCTAGTAGTTAATCTTCTTTCTCTTTGTTTATTCTCTACTTTATTTTATTTTCAATGTTGAAATCTCTATGTGTTGAAATGGTAACACAAATGAGAGGTTAAATCCCTATAATTTAAGGGTAATGGAGCTTCTTTTATCATGTAGATTCAACCTAAATTTTTTATGTATGATCTCTTTTGTGCTTCATGAGAAAATGGATGTGTATGTTTGTTTATGGTTTATGTTGAATTTAATAGCCTACTTTGTTCAGAACAAATAGGCTATACTTATCTCATTAATAACAAATTGCCTCTTCATCAAAATATGATCATGGCAATAAAGTGAAGTTTTAAATTAAAAATTTGATGATCTATGTTACTAATTAGTAGTAAATATGATTAAACTAGATTTTGGTTTCATTTTCTATGCCATGTTTCATGAGATATGAAAAGTAAGACTAGAATTGTATTATTGTTTGATGGTTTGATTTGTGTTAATTAATAACTCAAATAGACCATGCTTATGATAAATACATCACTAATTCTTATTAGATTAAAAAGAGATCATCATTTAATTTTATGTTGATTTATGTGAAAAATATAAGAAAGTGGATTTGCCTCTAAATTGAATTTTAATCACATAGTTTTTAATCTCAACATTTTCTTAGCGTTCTATTTTTCAAGACAATCTCCACTTTTGGTTTAATTTGACTGATTAGAAAATTTTAAAATCTAATAATTCCCTACAGATCAACCCGTACTCGCCATGTACTAACTTTTATATGCCATGCGCTTGTGGTTAAATTTTAATTTGAAATTTATCGGTGTTTTTCTGATCCGATAGAAAACTCGTTATTAATATTTGGACTTGAGTACTTTGAGCTTGGTTGTTTGTTGGGTTCAAGGTGAGGTTACTGACCACTTTGATTGAAAATGTAACTCAAAATTGCTTGTGTTTTGTTTTGTTAAAGTTGTTTGCATTAACTTGGACATATGTTGAAAACATTGATTTTAATAGTTGCTTTAAAGCGAGTGGCATATGTATGGATTTGAACGGACTTGAGTGGACTTGTATGACATATAGAAAAGTCCTAGAAAAAAGCACAAAGTTATAGTTGAACATAGATTTGAATATAACTCGGATTTTAAAGTGCACTTATAGCGATAGTTGCTATAGATGCAGTTGTGAATGCCTTGTTTTTGGCGATTTCTATGGAATTTTGTACAGAGATCCCTAAGAGTTTCTCACCATATTTATAATATCTTATATATATATATATATATATTTGTTTCTATTAAAAGCTTGGACAGTAAAAAGTTAAGTAACATCTTGAAAAGTGTCTAAAATTTCACTTGTGCAAAACTGCACCTTTTAGCCTTGATTTTTGAAATTTAAAGGTTTGAAAAGATATTTAAATTTAAGTATTTTGCATCATTCTTTTTACAAGTGTTTATTAACCCGTATTAAAGTATTTAAAAAGTGGTTTAAGGTATTTATGAATTTTTAAGAATTAGCTATGAATTTTAAAAAAAGAGGTTTTAGTAATAAAACATGTCGTTTTCAAGTTTTAAGGAAAATTGTAAGGTTGTTATTTTCAAGTAATATTTTGGATAAATGTTTTAAAAACTATATAAATATTTTCAAATATTTTAAAATTATACACAATTTTTTTCAAAAAGGGATTAAAATTGCTTAGTGGCTAAATGGTTGATTATTTGATTACTTGTTTGAAAAGTAATTCACTATGCTTAACACTAAATGTCGACAAAGTAAGTCTAATCTATTTATGAAAGTTAAGATTGATGTTGAGTTTGGATGGAGCAATAGAGCTCTAATCTACCAGGCTTCCCTCTTGACCGAGGAGTAGTAAGTTGGTGGTCTTTCGCTTCGATACCAGCATACCTAAGAAAAGGAAGGCCTCGGTTCGGACTAAAAGAACACTACCTGACCTGCGCATTCTCATTAGAATTTTCATACTAACCCAGCTATTCACAGAAAAGACCCTCTTTACTACCTATGGTTGGATGCCCGGGGAACAAGGATAAAAATGTAGGAAACATACTCATGTTGATTTCTTCTTATTTATGAAAATTATTAAAACTACACTTAACACTAAAAGCCGATGAGGTAGACTTATCTATTTGTGAGATTAAAGAATAAAATGTCTAGGCAAGGCTTGATACAACCAATGCTCAAACTTACTTGGCTTCACTCTTATGCGATGAATAGTTAAGTTGGAATATTGGAAACGAGTTAAGCATACAAATATTGATTTGTAAAAGCAATTATTTTGATTAGATAATCGATTAGCCGATTATAGAACTTGACCAAATATTGACTTAAGAAGTTATCAAAAGGATTTGCAATTTTATACCAATAAGAATCCATGGGGAGGAGTATTGGTAAAAAAGGTCTCTACCTTTTGCTTACTTCTGAAAGAATAGGAATTGAGTTAGTTGGAAATTCATTGATTGGTTTTGAAAAGTTTGGGATTTGTAAGTGTTTTACTTACCTAATACCACTTTAGAACTAGTACACAGATTCTATGTTTTGGAAGCGGTTGAGAAAGGGAATCTATGTGAAGATTCGAGATATGTTCTAGATGCTCGAATCCATGTAGTGATTCGTGATCAGTTCGTGATGTGGGAATCAATTTGGGTTTCATATATGTTCGAGTGATGAAGCCTTATGTGAAAATGTTGAATGTAATCTCAACATCAGAAATGACTAAAGACAGAGTAGGATACACATTCTGGGGTTTGGTTGACCTACAACAGGATATTATCTACTCGGTATAGAGTAAGCATATCGATATTGCTACTGGGGGTTGATGATATCTGGTACCATGTGGTTTATGTTTGAGCCTAACCTTTGTGTTTTCCTTATGGTATATTTTATCTAGAGATATAAGATGCTCGGAAGGCGACTTCTGATACTTGTGCGTGGAGATTAGATTTCATCTTGACCGAAGGGATCTTCATTGAACATCCATTATGCGAACGTACCTTAGCGGTTTTGAGTATAACCTAAATATGTTATGTGTGACCAATGTATCATAGCTATTTGATACAACTTATATTCTCTACCCTAGGCATTATCTATCATATAATTATATTAAACTTAATGAATGTTTGGTTTCTTTTTATACGAAAATTGTTTTGGGAATCCGTACGATGTCAATAGTTACTTTACGTATTGCATGTATCTCGGGTTTTCTTATACCAAACTTATGTCTGACGCTTGGTTTTTATTTCCCTAAATTCCTTGCATACTCTTTCGAGTAGGCTGAGTATGGCAGGTTTCAACTTTGACGCTTCAGAATTCAAAAGACGAGCTGGAGGCTTCCATCATCTATCGATTTCTATTTTTGTTTTTCCGCATTATCTTATACATATATCGGTAATGTAAGGACGAATAGTTATAACCATCTAGGCTTATGTTGTAATTTGGTTTTATAAATCTAAAAATCATGTATTCAGAGTAATCATTTGTACTGTTCTTTTGATATTATATATTACCATTCTGATGTGAGATTCTGATGTTGTGTTCTACATTCTTGATCTATTTTGTTTTCTTTTTATTTTACCCAAACTTTCTGTCTTTCCAGCATTTGGGTGTTTAGTACATGAATACCGTGGATGTATTGATGTGGACATTCGAGGGTCGAAAAGTTAGGTCGTTACAGATCGAGCTTGAAGTGAAGTAAGGCCCATATAGGGGTAGACGTGGATGGCCATAACTTAGAGAGGAAGGATTGAAATTTGATTTCCAAAGAGTTTAAAATTGAAAAGGAAATAAAAGTTATGCTTCCATCATTAAACCCCTTCTTTCCTATGCTACTTAAACACCTCTAGCTACTTTTTTTGTATAACTCTTTCTAGGGTTTGTCCCTCCACCTCTTCCCATCAAAAATGGCTGAAAATTCCTCTCTACGTTTCTCAAAATTGAATCAAAAATAATCGGACACATATCCAATAAAAATAAAAATAACAATGCGTATCTTTCTCAAAAGGGTTGTGCCTTTGGAAGTGTTAATCAAGACTTCAAGCGGATGTAATATAGATTCAATATTCAAAGTATTCTCTTGGGCAGTAGCAAGGTATTATCTTTATTTATAAACTCTTTCAATTATATAATTGATTATTACATCTTTTTTTTAATTAGTTCTTTATTATCACGATTCCCTTTATGTATGTGTTGTTTGCATGTGATGTTAAAATATGAACATGTGTATGTACATATTTGATTAATTTTTTGTTATATGTATATGTATGCATACTTACTTATAAGTATGGTAATCAAGTCAAAACTGAAATTTTCCCTTTTCAATCTTAAATTTGACAATGTTTAAAATGAATTTTATTAGATTAACCTTAATTTATACATATGTAATTGTATAATTATATAGTTTTATTAATTTACTAAATTTGTTCATATTTATTATTATTATATAACAAAGGAATTTATAATCTTTTAACTTAAGCAGGAAACAAAATCTTATATATATAGGCTACAAATATTTTAATAAAATTAAGTTATCTTTCACAAATATACATATATAACTATTTAATTTTAATTTATTGATTCAACCTTAAAATTAAAAGAATTTTACTATCAAGATTTAGATTTGATATCATGCTTAACCATATACTTTAAGATTTAGATTCAATAGAATAACATCCTTCTATAGAATAATATCTTTCTGTGTTTAAAGGTTACTTATTTAAATGACTATAAATAAAGAAAATAACTTTGTATGTTTAAACAACTTTATATAAGTATAACTAGACTTGATATCATAAGTATAACTTGATACATATTCAACTCTACATACACACATATGTGTGTATGTGTATATATGTTTGACAACACGTATGTATACGTAGGGGATAACTTGTCTATTGTGCTGTAAATCCAACACCTATATATGGGTATGTGAAATATGTACAATATTTATGTTGTACATGTACATATATATACACACATGTGTATATGATATGCATGTACATTCATATGATACAAACACGATAATAAATAAAACTTTATTTATAAAATAAAATAAAATAAGGATTTTATTCTAAAGTAATTTAGATAAGATCTAAATAAAGTTAGACTTCACAAGCTTAATAAGATCCAAAAATGGAATTCTTTTAAAATTCACCTTTACCGTTGTGTGCACAATCAGTTCCTCAATAGTATTAAAGCCAAATAGTCTACACGGTCTAAATTAGTCATGTTAAAGCTAACCAACTAAGTTTTATAATTAAGTAAGTTGTTTAGAAAAGTAGTGTTTAAGCATGGGTATGGTAATCAAGTACCCTGCCCAACCCAATTGCTGACTTGGCCTGAAAGTAAAGTGAACCAAAAGGTTGCCACCAATAGGGAAGATACAATTTGAATTGGGCCTTGGACTAATTTCCAAAATTATTTTAAAAACAAAAAATTAAACATTTTGAATTTAAAAGGTAAGTTTAAAATAAGACATGTATATTATAAAAGTTATAATATAATACAAGTTTTCTAAATGTTTGAAAATATTAAGAAACTAATTTCAAAAATATTATTTATTAATAAGATTAATAAAATAAATGAATTAATTAAATTAGTTAATTAATTAAATATTAATGTATATATAGTGATATATGTTATGTTGTCTTGAATTGTTTTAGACAATATGAGTATACATGTTTGTATAAAAAAGTTGTCAAAATTAATAAAATTTAATTAAAATTGTTTAATTAAATAATTGATTAAAAGTTAATTGATAAATACATACATACATATCATAAGATATATGTGTATTACTATAAAAGATATAATATATGAAAGTTATTATGCTTTGATGCCAAATGAAACAGCTCTGATGCTAAATGTAAGTGCCTATGCTATAGGATCGTGTAATATGGATAAACAACTTGTGCGAAATAAGTAAGTAAATGGTAAAAGCAGTAAAGTAAATGACACCAGAGATTTTTATACTGGTTCTAACTCCCGTTCTACGTCCAGTCCCAGACTCCTTCTGGAATTAAACTAGCAACCTCACTTAACCCGGAGGAATAGGTTTACACTGCCTGAGCGACCGAACATGACTTCCACCGCCTAAGCAACCGAATAGGACTTCTACCGCCTGAGCAACCTAACAGGACTTCTTTACAAATAACAAAAGTGTCTGACTGTAGTATACTCTTTAAATAGCACTGATAAGTCAATTAAGTACAATCTTCCTATAATCTTCTTCTTTATGATATATAGTGTGTTCATACACGAAGATTTTGATCAATGACAATGAGCTTCAACAAATAGGAAGAGAATGCAAAAGCTAGAAGAAGATCGATGAAGACCAAAGTATAAACATTAGTATGATTTTCTATGGGTCTTAGTCTAGATTATTTGTTAAAATCTATCCTCGAAATTGCACATATTCACATATTCACTGTGCATACTTTTATACTTCAGTCGACTAAACAGGCATGGCCAGTCGACTGAAACTGTACACATATACAAAATTGCACAGTTTCAGTCGACTGAATTACCTATGCAGTCGACTGAAATTGTTCCTGAAAATTTTTCTTCATATTTTTAGTCGACTGAATCTCCTGCTCAGTCGACTGAATTTAAACCTGCGAATTTTCTCTGAAAAGACACCTTCTTCCTCCCAAGAGTTGCAACCATTCATCAATGGAAATGGAAGCATCTCTTGTTTGCAACCTTTGACAACATATGCACCTCTTATACAAGTATATATACATGATTCTAACATCATTTAATTCACCGAATTCTCTTGCTTTAATCTTACTATTCTCTTGTTCATATTCTCTAGATATTCTCAAAGCAATCGCCAATCTATTGCTTGAATCACTGTTTTTATTTATAACATTCTTTTGATTCATAGCAATTCACATTTCCTAAATCTTCACAAACACATTGCATATTCTCGAGGATAAGATTATAGGAATATTGTACTACATTAGACTCATTAGTGTTGACAAGAACACAACAAGTCGAATATTGTATTTTAGTAATTGAGTTGAAGTCCTCTTCGGTAGTTGAGGCAAGAAATCCCGTTTGGTTGTTCGGGTAAGTTGTAAACCTATTCCTCCGGGTGAAGTGAGGGTGTTAGTTGGTGAAATTCCTAAGTGAAGCTTAGGGATTGGACGTAGGACAAGAAGTCCGAACCAGTATAAAATCTTGGTGTCTTCTTGCATTTATCTACTTTATCTACCTAAGACTATTCCATTATTATGTATTACACGATCCTACCACATAGCCTCTTTCATAGTGTAATGTGCTTTGAGAATTGTGGAAGATAGAGTGATCAACGATCAGAGAATGTAAGCAGTTTGAGTGCAGTTTGAAAAATAGAGAATAAATAAGAATTCAAGAATATTAAAATTAGTTTAGGTGAAATGTTTGTTAAATTCTGAAATCTATTTATAGATATTAAAATGTTGCAACCATTGTTGGAAGGTAACAATGAAAAGAAACTGGTGCAACTGTTGGTTTGAAGATGTTTCTCTCCGATGAAGAGAAGCGTCTTTTCATAAGATAGCCGTTGAAAAAATATTATGTCGGCTGAATGAATTTATTCATCCTTTTGAATTTTAAAAATCGAAAACAATAAGGAAATATGCTATTTCTGGCCTAATTCAGCTGGCTGAATGAAACCATTCAGCTGGCTGAAACTTCATATCAATCAATGAAAAGTTTCAGCATTCAGCCGTTTGAATGATATTATTTAGCCGACTAGATTCTGTTGATAAACAAAAGTTACCATAGCTCAAATTGTTAGAGCACTTGCCTTCAGAACTAGTGACCCATGTTCGAGTCTCATTTTGTGCAATGTTTTGAAAACTTGATTTTTCATTTAAAATATGAATGTATATGTGTATACCATTTTGAGAAGATTTTAACATTTGTAAACTCCAGACACCACACTCTATGACTAATAATACTTTGTTTGTCCCCTTTGTCTTGTCTTTATCATATATAGCTCTTCTTGTATCTCCATATACATATTTTCATCCTCTTTTGTACTGTGTATCTTCATTTTGAACGTATTTGTTTCTCTCTTTTTGATGTTCATGTACCTGTAAAGTAGCTTAGAGATTCTTTGCAATAACTATATAGTTGTTGTCATTAAAATCCAACAATTTAGATTCTAACATTCTTCCCCTTTTTGATGATGATAATTTTTAAAAAAAATATTCATTCTATATATAAAACAATATTAATATATTTGAAGCTCAAGTATAACATCTCCCCCTAAGTATAATATCTCCCTCAATATGCATATGAATTTCTCCCCCTTTGTCATTATAAAAAAGAATGAGGGAATATAATAAATTACAAAATATCTTGTAAATAGCGGGATAAACTCAATATTAATTATGAAGAAAAATAAAATAAATTTTACCGTATTTTCTGAAGTCCCTATTTCATTGTAAGCACGCATTTCTATTAAACGTATGGAACATCCTTTAAAATTCCAAATTCTGTCCTTTTCCTTTTGTTTCTCCAAGTACCTACAATAAATAATAATCGTTTTTGGTACCCACTTATTATGTTAGGGTCCCGGGGGTTATTTCTTGCGAAACCATACCCATCTGAGTGTGGTTGAACCTTTATAAATATAATTTTCATTACAAATCACACTCTTATGATAGCTGCTAATATAAAGATGTTTATCATGATCAATCATATTAGCTGGAATCCATATCTTAATACTATTAGTCATTAGCTTAGTACTTGAAGAATAATTTCTATCATTTCTGAACTAAGTACTATTATGACTGTAACTGGTTTTAAAACTATCTTGGTTACTAGTGCTGGCACTAAAATTAGTATATAAGAATGCATATCTAGTACTATTTTTACGTTTAGCTTGTTTATAGCCTAGACCGCTTTTTATCATTGCAAGCTTTTGAATTTGTAACTAAGGAAGATAAGATATCTTTACCTTTGTTAAAATTTGTGATTTTTGTATTTAATCTTTTAAAATTTGCTTTAGAATCACAAACTTCTTTTTGAAAAATATTATTATTAACTATTAAAATCTCACATTCTTTAGATAATTCTATATTCTTTTTAATTAAAGCTTCATTCTCTTTTTCAAGAGACAAAATTAAAGAACTAGAATTATTTAAAGAATTTTCCAAAAATGTATTTTTATTTTGCAAAACATTGATTTCCTCCAAAAGATCATTGTTTTTATCTTCTAAATGCTCATTTTCTTTTTGTAGAAAATCTTTTTGTAAGACAAGTTCTTCTACGGTATTTTCAAACCAAAGATTTATTTCCTCTTTTAGATTGGAAATTTCTTGCTCACAATCTTTTAACTTAGCTAAAGAAATTCTATTAATTTTATTCAAAGTTTTACAATCTTTTAATAATTCCTCATGTGCTAAGAGAAGATCTTTATAAAAGAATCTAAGCATACCGATTGTGATCTGAGTTTAGCCATGCAGCATTTGTTTGTTTTCTCCTTTGATTTTTCTTTATTTCTCTTCCTCTTCTTATTGCCTCGACTAGATCTCTTTATAGCCATTTAGTCTAAGATGTTGCTACGATCTCTAGAATCCCAGGCTCTAATACTAAATGAAAGAGCTCTGATACCAAATGTAAGTGACTATGCTATAGGATCGTGTAATATGGATAAACTACTTGTGCGGAATAAGTAAGTAAATAGTAAAAGCAGTAAAGTAAATGACACCAGAGATTTTTATACTGGTTCGAACTCCCGTTCTATGTCCAGTCCTTGATTTCTTCTGGAATTAAACTAGCAACTCTCACTTAACCCAGAGGAATAGGTTTGTACAGCCTGAGCAACTGAACAGAACTTCTGCCGCCTAAGCAATCCAATATGACTTCTACCACCTGAACAACCGAACATGACTTCTTTACAAATAACAAAAGTATCTGACTATAGTATGTTCTTTAAATAGCACTGATTAGTCAATTAAGTACAATATTCCTATAAACTTCTCCTTTATGATATATAGTGTGATGTGCTTTGAGAATTGTGGAAGATAGAATGATCAACGATCAGAGAATGTAAGTAGTTTGAGTGTAATCTGAAAAATAGAGAATATATAAGAATTAAAGAATATTAAAATTAGTTTTGATGAAATGTTTGTTGAATTCTAAAATCTATTTATAGAGATTAAAAAGTTGCAACCATTGTTGAAAGGTAAAAATGAAAAGAAACAGGTGCAACCGTTGGTTTAAAGATGCTTCTCTTCGATGAAGAGAAGTGTCTTTTCATAAAATAGTCGTTGAAAAAATATTCTGCCGGCTAAATGAATTTATTCAGCCTTGTGAATTTTAAAAATCGAAAACACTAAGGAAATAGGCTATTATTGGTCTAATTCAGTCGGTTGAATGCAACCATTCAGCCGGTTGAAACTTCATATCAATTTATGAAAAGTTTCACCATTCAGCCGTCTGAATGGTATTATTCAAACGACCGAATTCTGTTGATAAACAAAAGTTACCATGGCTCAAATGGTTAAAGCACTTGCCTTCTGAACTAGTGACCTTGGTTCGAGTCCTACTTCGTGTAATTTTTTTAAAAACTTGATTTTTCATTTAAAATATGAACGTATATGTGTGTGTACCATTTTGAGAAGATTTTAACATTTGTAAATTCTAGACACGACACTCTATGACTAATAATACTTTGTTTGTCACCTTCGCCTTGTCTCTATCATATATATCTCTTCCTGTATCTCCATATACATACTTTCATCCTCTTTTGTATTGTGTATCTTCATTTTGAACGTATTTGTTTCCCTCTTTTTGATGCTCATGTACCTACAAATTAGCTTAAAGATTTTTTGGAAAAACCGTGTAGTTATTTTCATTAAAATCCAACAATTTAGGTTCTAACATTATATATTCAATATAATATGTTATAATTGAATAATATAATTAATTAATTAAATTGATGAAATAACATTTTTAACGTAATTTTATACATAAAATATTGTGTAAGTTAAATAAAGTATAAAAGTTATATAATAATAAAAGTTAGATAATATAAATGTATAAACTAAAGATGGAACAATAAAGGAACCCTAAACAGACTTAAATAATAAATACGTATGTAAAAGTACATATATCGTAATTGTTGTTGTATCCGACACCAATATCATGAGGGAATTTTATAAGAAATGTACTATTCCATAAGTCGAGCTAATGACGGAACACTATCCCTCAATAACCGGAAGCAACCGATGTAGTCTACTTGGCCAGTATATTAATTGCCACAACAACTATCATCTAGTATATTAACCGGGACGAAGTTCAAGATCCGTTCAGAACAGAACAAGTACCGGTCTGATCAAGTCCATGTCTGATGCTCCTGTGTAAAGCATCACTAGTTGCATGTATGTGTATGTAACAAACCAAACAAAACAAACCAATTAAGGAATTTCATATAAGGCCATATCACTCAATATAATATATTAAAGATTTAATATAAAGTTGTCCTCTACTGTTCATATATTAATAGATTAATTGCATACTCTTTAGTTGTTGAGCTTTCCTCAAGCTAGTGATGTTATGTGTACTACTACTAATATATAAAATAGATGAGGTATGATAATTGCACATATTTGTTGAGCTTTCCTCAAGATATGTGCACTATACTTAGGCTGTCGTGAAATGGTGGGAACAAACGAACAATCTTACTTTATTTGTTGAACTTTCCTCAAGGTAAATACGAAATTATGAAAAGGAAGCATATGCTAAGAGTTGTATATGATACAACGAATAAGGAATTATCCATCGTATATGGGTTTATGATTTATTGAGCTTTCCTCAAAGTCCAAATCCCAAGGCATACGAGTCCTAACACCTAATAGAGAAATCGAAAGACTTCTATGTTTTCTCTTAGGGTTTTATAAAAACTCAGAATTTCACCACTTCAATTTGCGAATATTTAATTAATTTTAAATATTCAAATAATAGTTTTATAACTAAAATAAAGCTCTTTTAAATATTAAATAATGATGGTGAAATAAGTTTTCAAATTTGTTTACAAATATATTTAATCCGAAGAAACAAATAAAATATGACCGAAATTAGTTTTTTGAGTTTTTGACTTTTTATCAACTATTGTCAGAAACATTGTGTACACAATTATATAATTATATACTTGCATTTAAAAAATAGTTAAGATATGTTTATATTTATACACATATACACTTAAATGTATTAAAAGTTTGATGTGACTTTATTTGAAAATAAAATAATAAAATAAAAGATATATAAAATGAAAAGATGCCTTAGGAAACATAAGTACAATGTGTATTGAATGCATATTAGCTCAATTTAGTGAAGGGTCCATGATTTTTATGTGGCACATGAGGTGGAGGGGGAAGCTTGATGTGGTGGCATTAAAAGAGTGGTAGATAGTGTACATAAGGCTATTTTGGTAATTTACTAAATGCATTTTGTATAAAACCAAATTTTATATTTTCTTGTTTCCATTTTTCATTCATTTCTCGTTTCATTTAGTTTATTCAATCTCTAGAAAGGTTTCCAAAGAAAACCCATGGCTTATATGAATTTCAGAGTTTAAAAATATTATCTTTATCACTTACAAACTTTTAAACCTTATTTGAACACTCATCCTTCCTTTCTACACTTTCTTTCTCCTAAAACAAGTCCACACTTCCCTCAAAATAGCCATGGCTGAGCCACACCCTTCATGGCCGAACCATTTTGGCATTTAAAGCCTTCAAAAATCTATTTTACCAAAGCAAATTCTAGATCTAGGGTCGATCTAAAGTTTAAAGGAGGCTCGACTTGATTTGGTTAAGTTTTGGTGAGTAAGAACACCCTTTTATCTAAAGTTTTTAAAACTTCAATTATTGCTTACTTGGCTGTTAAATATGTTGGTTGTTGCGTGCATGATATTGATTCATTTGGATATATATCTGTGTGTGTGTATGGATGTAATGGTTGTTAAAAAACTTGGAAAAGTGAAGTTAAAGTTAGCAAAGTTTTTCAAGTTAGGACCTTTGTTGTAACATCCCGCCTTTTCACACACTTTAAACGACACACGTGCCAATTCAAAGCATACGCGAGGGCGGATTGTTATGGGGTAAATAAGAAAAACAGAGAAGGAATAAAACAAAACAGAATCTCACAGCGGAAGGAAAAATATAATAACAAATATACAGTTCATAAACAGTTTACAAAAGCTTGTTATTCTTTACACAATAAATATCAGAGTTACACATACCAATACAAGCAATGCAGCGGAATAGAAAGAGTGTGGTGCAATACTATATATATAAAATAATACTGAATCTTCGTCTTCGTCCTCCAAAGCTAAAACCTGCTATCCTGAAACGCTCGGACTGACCCGAGCGAATTTGAAAAGACAAAAACACTCGAGTCAGACTAGAAAATCTTATGTGAGTTAAATAAACAGAAATAAATATGAGTACAGTAACTCAAGAGATGCTCGGGATTTACATCTCCTAAGGATCCGTTAAACTATTTACTATATAGTATATTGCGCTATTATAATAGTGTCTATTTATAAAATAAACTTACTTTTTAATAGCGTTAAGGGGTTACCCATATAGCCCTTAACACGTAATAGTCCCAGTAGTCCATCCAATATCATAGTCCCTCCTGATCGGGAAGCCACTAGAGGATACCACACGGGCTACGGGAGAAAACCAAACTCGTACAAGGCGCGATAGGGTAGGTGACACGGCACAACTAGGCAATGCCAGGGTAGATATACCAATTGCTATCCAGGCTGATGGTAACGCGCAGCGCGCAGCTGCCGCCCACCTCGAACTAACTCCCCCAAAATCAAAATATAGAAGTGGCCACTGAATCAATCCAAGTCAAAGTATAATATCGAAGAGGAGCGTCCGATCAGAGGAATGACCTCATTGGCCTGAGAATCGCTCCTGTTTTAGCCACCTTATGCCAACTCACGGGAGTTGGGTCCACGTATTTACCTTACAGGAAACGTCGCCACCACCTACTTCATTCTGGAATCTCCACCGCGTACACGGTTAGTCAAAGTGGTTTTCGGTATCGACAGAGAGTATGTCCATATCCGATCCCGGTCTCTTTGCCAACCAATCGTTATTATAACACCGCGGTTATTTAAAAACAGTTTATACTTTAAAACCAGAATATAATCCATTTCAAAACCATAATATCTCGATATCATTTCTTCTTTTAAACCCAAACAATTCATTTTGATATTAATTTATAAAGACTCAAATCAATGATATCGTTTCCCAAATAAATTTTCCTTTCCAAAAATTATGTCACTTTTATTATTTAATATCCCATGTAACCAATATTTTGTTTGTAACTTTCAACATAATTCTTCGAAAATCCATAGTATTTTAAAACCATTATTTTCAAAACTAAATGGTTTGGATATTCAACGGTATGCGAATTAAAAAGGTTTAACTTTACTGTTGCTTTATAAAGAAATAATTACATGGCTTTCCAAATATTTCTTCTTTAAAAGTTAATCCAAAATCCAAAATATTACTTCAAGTCTCCAAAACCATTTCAATTTTATATATATTTATATCCATTTTGAGCATTAATATTTCAACTAAAGTTGGATTTTTTTTTATCCTTTCGAAATCAATATTCTATTAATTAATCTTGACCATTCACATAAAATCCATAATTAATAAGACTTCAATTTCTAGTAAAATATATATATATATTTCCAAATTCAATTTTTACTAGAATATTCATTTCAAAATATTTTGGGAAAAATCCAATTATAAATATCATATCTTTAAAATTTCCAACTTAATATTTAAATATAGGATATAAATCATCAAACTCCATTTTCTTAATTTTCTTCCATTTTTAATAAAGAAATTTATTCACCTTTTTATTTCAAAATTTCAACTTCATATGCATATAAATATGGAAGAAAACATTTATTCAGTATAAAAATTTAAGATTTTTATAAACCGTATTCCATCCAAACCATAGAAATCACATTAAAATAGTTATATATAGACCGCGGTGCCTGTATATAGTTTTCTATCCTATGGTCAAGTGATACGGATATTTATCATTTCAATCCGCAATTTAAAAAATAAAACTGCGGTTGTATATCATTTCAAACCGCAATCCCGAATGAAATGTAAATGCATACTAACTTGCAGTTTAATGATATCCAAATAAAACATCCATTCAATAACACATCCATCATCCAAACACAACCATCAAGCAATATCAATCAATAACAATATATGTTTGGTAATATACAACAGGTAATAATTGGCAGTTTTATTTCAAATTATATTTATCAACTATTAATCTAACAATTTATATTCAGTGATAATTGACATAACTGTTAACTAGCAGTTTATATGCAAACAATAATTTCCAACAGTCAATTAATACGCAATAAATCAATTAAATTAACAGTTAAATTTAATAAAATGCAATTCAACAGATATGAATGAAATAAACATGCCAAATACTCATAAATAAATTTCTATTCATTTCTAAAATTTATTTAACAAACATAAAAGCTTCTAGTAATTGTGAGTGGGTCAAAACACTCACCTTTTGAATTTAAATCGAATTTAAATTCGATTTAAACCCAAAAATTCGCCCGTCTCGGAATTCGTCCAAACCAGTGTCATCAAGTCCGGAATTAAATTACGATCCTAACAAAAAAAACCGTGTATAAAACGGATATCGTATGAAGAAGTTATAGCGAAAAACGCGCTTGAAAACAATTAAAATAAAAAAAAATAAAAGTGAACACATCTCACCCCATGCCACGTCATACTTCCTCTTACAACACTTTGCTACAGAACACGCACACGCAAATGAACCCAGATTCGCGCACGTTAATTTTTCGCTCAAACCCTACTGCCTTACGTGATTTCATCCAAACCGCCACGCTTCAGAAACCGGAACCGAGCTCTTCCACGTCGCCGACACCCACTCCCGCCCACGCGTGGGTTTGCGCGACCCCACTCCAAAATTTCGCGCACGCAAAGAACCCCCAGAAGGTACAGCAACTGCCGATTTAAACGAACCCTAGATGAATTGTACGCAAAATCCAACCGTCGATTTGCCAAACAAAATACATAGATGCGTTCCCCATCGTCCATACTACAATACCCAGAAACAGAAATTGGATCAGACGAAGTTTGCGACGACGATGATGAAAGGTCATGGACTGTTTGAATTTATTCTGGATGAACGACAGCTCCAATTGAAAAACGAATTGCACCAGTAGATTACGCGCATCGAATACTTCAACATATATTTTTTTGAGAATTTTCTGAAATTTTTGAGTTTTGACTTTTGATTTTGAACTGTGGATAGATCTGGAAGTGGATCTGAGATGTATACATTTGGGGAAGAGGAAAGAGTGAAAAAAATGAACGTATAGCAAATGAAAAAGAAAGGAGCTAGGGTTTATAGCTGTATACTTATAGATAGGCTAGAGGTAGGGTAGCTAGACTGGATACGCGAACGTGCGTGACAAACCATGGTCCAAAAGCCCGCTATGCCTCCGGAGTCGAATTTGTTAAAACTATATATCCAAATAGGTGTTTTAAAATATTCTGAACGCGATGGAAAAAGTTTCGTGACCAAATTCGATCGTATGAAGAAGTTATGCTAAAAAAACAAAATTTCAAATTGATTTCAAAATGCGTAAATTTCAAGGCGTTTCGAGTCCGTACGATCAAACGACAAGTCCGATCGCAACGAAACTTGAAACATTATTATAATTCACCGTTACGGATCCGATGAAACTGTTTTCGTCGAAATCCGAGTCCGTGACAAAAATGGCTATTTTTAATATTTATTAAATAAATTAAAATTAATCATAAAATCCAAATTTTCTTTCAACTTTAAATATTGGCCAAATTTCATTACTTATATAATCCAATCAATTCCAAATAATTTAGCAAGCTTGGATGTGAATTAAAATTTATAAGTATATAAATTTCGCAGTGTTAACCTCTGCGTTTTCTTATTATTCGGGAATTATAAATTTATTCTCACAAATTACCTAATCTTATACTTATACACTCTCATCTTAAACCAAATTAAATAAATAACTTGATTTCCATCTCAACTTACTTTTAATTGCAGTTAACCCTTTTCACCGTAATTAAAATTCCAAATTATAAATAAATTTTTATTCCCATTCCCTTAATTTTCTTAACTATTTATTTATTCAAATTTTCAATATTCAACATAAATAGTTTGGTTAAGTTCATTTATTTACCTTCTTCCTATGATTCACAGTTATGGATGTCAATATGATGAAGTTTACATTAGTTAAGATTTCACTCAATTGTTCTCTAAGTCAAATGTTTACAGCTTTCATTTAACTTTAATAACGTACTAATTTACGTTAAATTCCATTTTTAAATGAAGTAATTACCATTCGTTGAATCAAATACTCAATTCATAAATAAAGTCTTGTTTTCAAAAAGTTATATCACAAATGGTCAACTAAAATTTGAATAAGCTTTACTAAATTCTATGGTATTAAATGTTGCAATAAATCCAAATTGCCATGTCTTAAATCCAAATTACTAATTAAGTCTTGATTCCTTTATTATTCCTTTGGTTTTCAAATAAGTTTTTATGATGAATGTGAATTCGAATGAACAATGGAAACCCATTCCCATTTGATTTCACTATTCCATTAAATATCTTCATATTCCAGCTAAATCAACTAACGTATGAATTAGCTATTTCAATCTTCATTAAATTGCGGTTTTTATACAATAGAAATTAAATCCCATTAACATATAAATAAAGGTTGATATCCATCTATTTACATTATATCACACTTGTGCTTCTATTTAGCTTTGTATAAATGTATGAATGCGGAGTCTTGCCTATTAACGTATTAAATAAGCCTTAAAATCAATTAATGCCCCTCCTTAGTTTAACCTCTTTTTATCCGTATTTATTTTTAGAGTAACCCTTGGATTAAATTCCCAAGTCACCAATTCAATTAATTATACCTTTCAATCCAAATGTAAATCTTCCACCTTTGAATTCTTATATTAAATGAATTTTATTCTAGGCAATATTTTTTTTTACAAATGTTTACTGATTCCACATTTATAGGTTTCTTAAATTTTACTCCATCTAAATGTGACACATTTTTATTTCATTTCAAACCAATATATATATTCATTCCTATTCAATATATATATTCATTCCTATTCCTTTCATTTGGTTACTGCATTGAAATCTATTTATTAGCTAATACTACGTTACTATCATTAATTAAATTTTGGATTATATTCCAATTCCTATAACTAGGCCTTAAGTCACCATTTTACATAGTTTTAATTTAGCGTTTATTTAAATCTTCGTTTATCGTTTAGAATTTCTACTAAATTGAAATGCACAACTTATGAACTTTAACCAATTTAGTCCACCTAATAAATTTTTCAAATGTTTGTGTGTATGTAATCCAATTCAGTTATTGTTACATTAATACCATTAAACCAACAAATTAAGACTTATAACTACAACACAACTTTCAGTTATTTTCAAATCTATGTCATATAACCTTTTAAATCTCTACCTGTAATTACAGTTACTATCTAACTCCTACATTCATCCTTTTAAAATCCTAAGACTTAATTTTATACTGGATTAAATTAGCAAACATATAAATTAAATTTATAAAAATATCATAAATTTATCAGGTCGTTACAATCTCCCCCACTCAAAACTTTTCGTCCCCGAAAAGGAAAAAAAGAAGGGAGAAGGAAGAATAAACAGTACTTTTTATTTCAATTTTTAATTTATAAACAATATTTTCCTGGATTAATCCTCCTAAATGAAATATTCCTGTTTTATAATCATTATATCCTTTAATACTTGAGTTATTAAAGTTGGAAAAATATTTTAACAAAATTCTAAGTCCAAAATTTTCGAAAATTTTTGGCAGAGTCTCCTTTGTACGGAGGGACTCTGGAGAAAATATAATATCCAAATATACAAGTATATTACATATATAATCAAAATATTATATCCCAACACGGGAAAAATATATAAAATATCGCTTTAAACGTAATCCGAAAACGTACCTATTGTCGGGCAATATACGCTTTATTATTTTGGAACCAACAGCAGTAGCAGTTGCTTCCAACACCTGTATTTACTAATAAAATCTAAAAGGTTAAATATTTATTTTAAATGAACTATTCAAGTGGATTCAATCATTCATACTCAATCAAATGCAACAACCATACATTTTAACAAACAGCACAACCACATACAACAACCAATCATTTAAATCAAACGACAATTAGTTGTTCGGGTTCAGATTCTGAAGTTGTACGAATGAAGAATAACTATCAAGTGCATCCGTTGCTCAACAGCCTAAGATGGAACAAAGATAGATTATTTGTAAATCTAACAACTCCATAATTCCTTACCCAACAACATACATCAACCAACAATTCAAATCAACACCAAAATATCTCATTATACATTTATTTCATAATTCAGTGTTTTGATTTTTCTTTCCTTCATTTATGAGGGATTTCTTTGTTTCTTACAAGTTTATTTTCCAATTATCACCAAATTCATTATATTTGTATTTCCTTTTTATTACTTAAGTTTCCTTTTATTACTTAAGTCTATAAAATAAATTCTCATTAATAACAACAAATATTTTGAATATCTTCACTTGTAAGATTTCCCTTTACATTTTCTTACTAACATTGCAACTTTTATTATATGGTAAGTTATGTATGTTTAAGAATGCAAGTGAAAATTTACAAGTTTCTTCTCAATTCCTTTTTATTTATTAATGGTTCAATAAATATATATTCGTTTTATAAATTACAATTTCAACTTACCCTTAATTTCATTCCTTTATTTAATGTTTACGTTTTATTATATTTAATTACAGTAACCCTCTACTTACACTTAAATTATTAACCTTAAAACCTCCATTTTTATAAATAAAGGATCTTATTAATTCATTATCTAGGGTTTACAGACATTTATTTATATTACCTACTTTTTATTATATTACTAGTAGCATTTTAAAACATACTTAAGTTTATAACCCTACACATCAATCTTTATTTATTAAAGAATTTCATTTTATTTACTTAAGTTAAAATCACCTATTAATAATACTCACCTTTAATTTGGGTAAAATTTCAATTATCACTTAAGTTTATACCAATAAATTCTTATTATAACAGTAATTTATTGAATACTTCATTTTTCCTAAATTCCTACTTGTAAAATATTCAATTCCAGTTCCTCATTTAACACTTCAACTTTTATATTTGGGTAAGTTATTTATGTTAAGGAAATTGCAATTGAACTTATACAAGTTAAATCTCCATTCTTTTAATTCATTGATTATTCACTAAGTCTTTACCAATATTCATAAGTTAAAATATTTATCTTCCTTTATCCTTAGCATTAATTCTCTTATTTCAATTAGGGGTTTCAATTCATTTATTACCTAACTTTTATTTCACTAACAAATTTTAAACAATTAATTGACGGAAAAATTTAGAATTAAATACCGGGTTAAATTTCAATTTATTTCAAAATAATAGATAATTAATTTCTTGCAACTTTTATATCTCTAATTATATTTAGAACAATAAAAGAAAATTTTTAGAAAATTTCAAAATAAATCTGCAGTAGGATTTACTACAGTGGCCTTTCCCCTTCGAAACTCGAAAATGAAAGTCGATGATGCGGCCGCCATCACCGAAATTATTTTCCAGCGACAGAGAGGAAAGTACAAAATTTATTCTCTCCAAAATCTTCTTTAAACAGTTTTTTTTTCGAATTATGCTAAATATTTACATAAGAAAATACTTGTAAACCGAATCATTATATCTCATAAATTCTTTGAAAACGAATTCGGAAAAATCCCGGACTTAAGTTCTAAAATCTCCAAATTTGGTTTATTATAATTTCACTTAGCTTCAATTTATTACAAATATTCTTATTGCCTAACATCCAATCTATAGCAACCAAATATATATATATGTTTATAAAATAATTTTTATATATAGAAAATATAATAGGCGAAATTATTTCATTCACCTATATTAAAAACAAATATTATGTCGGTCTGTCCTATTAAGTGTTTAAAAATCCCTATTGATGGCATAGCGTCCTATGCATCAACCAGAATTCATAAATACAAAGCGGAACAGATTAACACAATATTAAAATCTTTTTATCAATACTAACAAGTACGCTCTCTCATATATATACACTCAGCGACTCCCATAGGATATTTCTACCCTATTAACAAAGAGTCAAACCCCACAAAGCCAAGGTTTATCGCTAAACCAAAGCTCTGATACCAACTGTAACATCCCGCCTTTTCACACACTTTAAACGACACACGTGCCAATTCAAAGCATACGCAAGGGCGGATTGTTATGGGGTAAATAAGAAAAACAGAGAAGGAATAAAACAAAACAGAATCTCACAGCGGAAGGAAAAATATAATAACAAATATACAGTTCATAAACAGTTTACAAAAGCTTGTTATTCTTTACACAATAAATATCAGAGTTACACATACCAATACAAGCAATGCAGCGGAATAGAAAGAGTGTGGTGCAATACTATATATATAAAATAATACTGAATCTTCGTCTTCGTCCTCCAAAGCTAAAACCTGCTATCCTGAAACGCTCGGACTGACCCGAGCGAATTTGAAAAGACAAAAACACTCGAGTCAGACTAGAAAATCTTATGTGAGTTAAATAAACAGAAATAAATATGAGTACAGTAACTCAAGAGATGCTCGGGATTTACATCTCCTAAGGATCCGTTAAACTATTTACTATATAGTATATTGCGCTATTATAATAGTGTCTATTTATAAAATAAACTTACTTTTTAATAGCGTTAAGGGGTTACCCATATAGCCCTTAACACGTAATAGTCCCAGTAGTCCATCCAATATCATAGTCCCTCCTGATCGGGAAGCCACTAGAGGATACCACACGGGCTACGGGAGAAAACCAAACTCGTACAAGGCGCGATAGGGTAGGTGACACGGCACAACTAGGCAATGCCAGGGTAGATATACCAATTGCTATCCAGGCTGATGGTAACGCGCAGCGCGCAGCTGCCGCCCACCTCGAACTAACTCCCCCAAAATCAAAATATAGAAGTGGCCACTGAATCAATCCAAGTCAAAGTATAATATCGAAGAGGAGCGTCCGATCAGAGGAATGACCTCATTGGCCTGAGAATCGCTCCTGTTTTAGCCACCTTATGCCAACTCACGGGAGTTGGGTCCACGTATTTACCTTACAGGAAACGTCGCCACCACCTACTTCATTCTGGAATCTCCACCGCGTACACGGTTAGTCAAAGTGGTTTTCGGTATCGACAGAGAGTATGTCCATATCCGATCCCGGTCTCTTTGCCAACCAATCGTTATTATAACACCGCGGTTATTTAAAAACAGTTTATACTTTAAAACCAGAATATAATCCATTTCAAAACCATAATATCTCGATATCATTTCTTCTTTTAAACCCAAACAATTCATTTTGATATTAATTTATAAAGACTCAAATCAATGATATCGTTTCCCAAATAAATTTTCCTTTCCAAAAATTATGTCACTTTTATTATTTAATATCCCATGTAACCAATATTTTGTTTGTAACTTTCAACATAATTCTTCGAAAATCCATAGTATTTTAAAACCATTATTTTCAAAACTAAATGGTTTGGATATTCAACGGTATGCGAATTAAAAAGGTTTAACTTTACTGTTGCTTTATAAAGAAATAATTACATGGCTTTCCAAATATTTCTTCTTTAAAAGTTAATCCAAAATCCAAAATATTACTTCAAGTCTCCAAAACCATTTCAATTTTATATATATTTATATCCATTTTGAGCATTAATATTTCAACTAAAGTTGGATTTTTTTTTATCCTTTCGAAATCAATATTCTATTAATTAATCTTGACCATTCACATAAAATCCATAATTAATAAGACTTCAATTTCTAGTAAAATATATATATATATATTTCCAAATTCAATTTTTACTAGAATATTCATTTCAAAATATTTTGGGAAAAATCCAATTATAAATATCATATCTTTAAAATTTCCAACTTAATATTTAAATATAGGATATAAATCATCAAACTCCATTTTCTTAATTTTCTTCCATTTTTAATAAAGAAATTTATTCACCTTTTTATTTCAAAATTTCAACTTCATATGCATATAAATATGGAAGAAAACATTTATTCAGTATAAAAATTTAAGATTTTTATAAACCGTATTCCATCCAAACCATAGAAATCACATTAAAATAGTTATATATAGACCGCGGTGCCTGTATATAGTTTTCTATCCTATAGTCAAGTGATACGGATATTTATCATTTCAATCCGCAATTTAAAAAATAAAACTGCGGTTGTATATCATTTCAAACCGCAATCCCGAATGAAATGTAAATGCATACTAACTTGCAGTTTAATGATATCCAAATAAAACATCCATTCAATAACACATCCATCATCCAAACACAACCATCAAGCAATATCAATCAATAACAATATATGTTTGGTAATATACAACAGGTAATAATTGGCAGTTTTATTTCAAATTATATTTATCAACTATTAATCTAACAATTTATATTCAGTGATAATTGACATAACTGTTAACTAGCAGTTTATATGCAAACAATAATTTCCAACAGTCAATTAATACGCAATAAATCAATTAAATTAACAGTTAAATTTAATAAAATGCAATTCAACAGATATGAATGAAATAAACATGCCAAATACTCGTAAATAAATTTCTATTCATTTCTAAAATTTATTTAACAAACATAAAAGCTTCTAGTAATTGTGAGTGGGTCAAAACACTCACCTTTTGAATTTAAATCGAATTTAAATTCGATTTAAACCCAAAAATTCGCCCGTCTCGGAATTCGTCCAAACCAGTGTCATCAAGTCCGGAATTAAATTACGATCCTAACAAAAAAAACCGTGTATAAAACGGATATCGTATGAAGAAGTTATAGCGAAAAACGCGCTTGAAAACAATTAAAATAAAAAAAAATAAAAGTGAACACATCTCACCCCATGCCACGTCATACTTCCTCTTACAACACTTTGCTACAGAACACGCACACGCAAATGAACCCAGATTCGCGCACGTTAATTTTTCGCTCAAACCCTACTGCCTTACGTGATTTCATCCAAACCGCCACGCTTCAGAAACCGGAACCGAGCTCTTCCACATCGCCGACACCCACTCCCGCCCACGCGTGGGTTTGCGCGACCCCACTCCAAAATTTCGCGCACGCAAAGAACCCCCAGAAGGTACAGCAACTGCCGATTTAAACGAACCCTAGATGAATTGTACGCAAAATCCAACCGTCGATTTGCCAAACAAAATACATAGATGCGTTCCCCATCGTCCATACTACAATACCCAGAAACAGAAATTGGATCAGACGAAGTTTGCGACGACGATGATGAAAGGTCATGGACTGTTTGAATTTATTCTGGATGAACGACAGCTCCAATTGAAAAACGAATTGCACCAGTAGATTACGCGCATCGAATACTTCAACATATATTTTTTTGAGAATTTTCTGAAATTTTTGAGTTTTGACTTTTGATTTTGAACTGTGGATAGATCTGGAAGTGGATCTGAGATGTATACATTTGGGGAAGAGGAAAGAGTGAAAAAAATGAACGTACAGCAAATGAAAAAGAAAGGAGCTAGGGTTTATAGCTGTATACTTATAGATAGGCTAGAGGTAGGGTAGCTAGACTGGATACGCGAACGTGCGTGACAAACCATGGTCCAAAAGCCCGCTATGCCTCCGGAGTCGAATTTGTTAAAACTATATATCCAAATAGGTGTTTTAAAATATTCTGAACGCGATGGAAAAAGTTTCGTGACCAAATTCGATCGTATGAAGAAGTTATGCTAAAAAAACAAAATTTCAAATTGATTTCAAAGTGCGTAAATTTCAAGGCGTTTCGAGTCCGTACGATCAAACGACAAGTCCGATCGCAACGAAACTTGAAACATTATTATAATTCACCGTTACGGATCCGATGAAACTGTTTTCGTCGAAATCCGAGTCCGTGACAAAAATGGCTATTTTTAATATTTATTAAATAAATTAAAATTAATCATAAAATCCAAATTTTCTTTCAACTTTAAATATTGGCCAAATTTCATTACTTATATAATCCAATCAATTCCAAATAATTTAGCAAGCTTGGATGTGAATTAAAATTTATAAGTATATAAATTTCGCAGTGTTAACCTCTGCGTTTTCTTATTATTCGGGAATTATAAATTTATTCTCACAAATTACCTAATCTTATACTTATACACTCTCATCTTAAACCAAATTAAATAAATAACTTGATTTCCATCTCAACTTACTTTTAATTGCAGTTAACCCTTTTCACCGTAATTAAAATTCCAAATTATAAATAAATTTTTATTCCCATTCCCTTAATTTTCTTAACTATTTATTTATTCAAATTTTCAATATTCAACATAAATAGTTTGGTTAAGTTCATTTATTTACCTTCTTCCTATGATTCACAGTTATGGATGTCAATATGATGAAGTTTACATTAGTTAAGATTTCACTCAATTGTTCTCTAAGTCAAATGTTTACAGCTTTCATTTAACTTTAATAATGTACTAATTTACGTTAAATTCCATTTTTAAATGAAGTAATTACCATTCGTTGAATCAAATACTCAATTCATAAATAAAGTCTTGTTTTCAAAAAGTTATATCACAAATGGTCAACTAAAATTTGAATAAGCTTTACTAAATTCTATGGTATTAAATGTTGCAATAAATCCAAATTGCCATGTCTTAAATCCAAATTACTAATTAAGTCTTGATTCCTTTATTATTCCTTTGGTTTTCAAATAAGTTTTTATGATGAATGTGAATTCGAATGAACAATGGAAACCCATTCCCATTTGATTTCACTATTCCATTAAATATCTTCATATTCCAGCTAAATCAACTAACGTATGAATTAGCTATTTCAATCTTCATTAAATTGCGGTTTTTATACAATAGAAATTAAATCCCATTAACATATAAATAAAGGTTGATATCCATCTATTTACATTATATCACACTTGTGCTTCTATTTAGCTTTGTATAAATGTATGAATGCGGAGTCTTGCCTATTAACGTATTAAATAAGCCTTAAAATCAATTAATGCCCCTCCTTAGTTTAACCTCTTTTTATCCGTATTTATTTTTAGAGTAACCCTTGGATTAAATTCCCAAATCACCAATTCAATTAATTATACCTTTCAATCCAAATGTAAATCTTCCACCTTTGAATTCTTATATTAAATGAATTTTATTCTAGGCAATATTTTTTTTTACAAATGTTTACTGATTCCACATTTATAGGTTTCTTAAATTTTACTCCATCTAAATGTGACACATTTTTATTTCATTTCAAACCAATATATATATTCATTCCTATTCAATATATATATTCATTCCTATTCCTTTCATTTGGTTACTGCATTGAAATCTATTTATTAGCTAATACTACGTTACTATCATTAATTAAATTTTGGATTATATTCCAATTCCTATAACTAGGCCTTAAGTCACCATTTTACATAGTTTTAATTTAGCGTTTATTTAAATCTTCGTTTATCGTTTAGAATTTCTACTAAATTGAAATGCACAACTTATGAACTTTAACCAATTTAGTCCACCTAATAAATTTTTCAAATGTTTGTGTGTATGTAATCCAATTCAGTTATTGTTACATTAATACCATTAAACCAACAAATTAAGACTTATAACTACAACACAACTTTCAGTTATTTTCAAATCTATGTCATATAACCTTTTAAATCTCTACCTGTAATTACAGTTACTATCTAACTCCTACATTCATCCTTTTAAAATCCTAAGACTTAATTTTATACTGGATTAAATTAGCAAACATATAAATTAAATTTATAAAAATATCATAAATTTATCAGGTCGTTACATTTGTTGACATTATGATGTTATGTACTATATATACATTTGTAATCATACATACGATGTTGCATGCTAAAGAAAAGTTAGCTTTTAAAGTTGTTTGATTTGTGACATTGAAACCCCTTATTTAAACCTTGTTTCTTTACTTATTTTATTTTTCATAAAGGCTTGCAAAAGTTTTATTTACTTTTAGTTTTCAAACTTTATTCAAAGCTTATAAAAATAAATTAAAATATAAAAGATAAATTTTTGAAAACTATTTCGAGTATAAAACAAAATTCAAAATTACGAGTCATATAGCGATAGTCACTTTGCGTGCAATTAAAAAATGAACACCTTTTGAAATCTAAAAGTGTTTTCCACTTGAGTATATCTTAGAAAAGTATTTCAAACTTAATTTAGGTATGGAAAAGTAATTATTATTATTTAATTAATTAATATTTACTTAATGATTATTTAACTAATTAATTAAGTAAGATAATTAGTGCTTAATCACTGGTCAACAAGGGTAATTAGTACTTAAGTGTTAATTAAGTAAGTTAATTATAGTTAGTTAATTAATTAAAGATTAACTATTATTTAATAATTTATTAAGGATTAATTATTATTAAAATTTTAAATAATGATTAAGTACAATTTAATTTTTAATTGAGGGTTAACTATTATTTAATGAATAATTAAAGATTAATTATGATTTAAATTATTTATTTAAAGATTAACTATAATTTAATTATTTATTTAAAGGATAGTAATTATTTCATTATTTATTTAATAGTACATTATTGTTTAGTTATTAATTAAAGGATTAATTATTAAATAAAGACAGTAAATGTTACTTAATTATTAAATTAATTTTTTGAAGTTTTAACCCACTTTATTTCTAAAGACTGTTTTTTTATATAAGAGCTTCACGTGTTCATACGGTTTGAATTCTCTTGGAAAAAATCATTATGGTGAAACATCTCTAGCTTTAAGGGATATACCAGAGATCCCTTGGGGACTCTGATATAGTTCTCTTACTTTTGAGAGAATCGGGATTGAGTCAACCATAAATTATAGGTTGTTGGTTGGAGAGACCAGGATCGAACATGTTATCCGAAAACTACTTCAAACCAACATGATCGTTCAAATGGAAGATATCTTGAAGTTTTTCGAAGATGGAGTTCTTTGAAGTGCAAGGGCTAATTGTTACTAATCCTGAGGGTGGTTCTAAAATGGATGTTGTAGAGGTAGTGCATTTAGTTTCATTCAGACACAGAATGGGATCAATGCTGGCATTGCATTTCTACCTAGATGGCAGTGTTAGCATTCCAAGAGGGAATTGCTATGGGGAATTGGTGAGAGCGTAGCCTCTCAACCTCATAGCTTGGGAATGGCTAAAATAAGGGTGGCTGCACGGCTATTTGGCTCGCTCCCATTGGGTATGGTCATCCCTTATCTGGATTGAAATTATCACCTTTCTTATGAATGCTTCGGGACCCATTTTGATTACTTGATTGCAACCTAAGGACGATCATATTCGGTACTATCGAGTAAGGGATAGGCCGGTCTTGTCATGCTGAGGTCGAAAGGTTTTCGATCTCTCGGTACATTTATCTGAAGGTGTATTGCACAGAAGGTGGTTCCTTTTCTTGCCATCGTTGGAATCCATTCTCCAATAAGCGCCTTCGGTTTTCGATTGTAAACCTATGATTGTTGTGACGTACACACATCGCAGCTACTTGATTATTGATATTTAAACCTATAGATATTATTGTAATATCACTGGATTTTTATAATAAAAATGGTTTGGTTATTGTATGGTAAAAATCCATTCATGTTTATATTCGATGTGATCTTACGAGATACTTTTTATTTTGATAAAGGTTTTTAAATATAAAAATCAATATGATTTGATTGAGCTTACTCATGCTGGTTTACCAAACTTATCGTGGCGTTATTTCTTACAATACTCGGGTCAGTCCGAGCATATTTTCTAGATTTAGCTCGATGCTTTGGAGCTTTCAGGTGACGAGATGGATTTTCCAAGATGTATTTACATATCTTATATTCTTTCACTGTATTCTATTTTGTTCTTGTTTGTATTTATCAGCAATTATAAGGACCGGTTGTTATAACTGTCCAAGCTGATAATATGATAGTGTACTCCGATGTTTTATATAAATAACAATGATTTCTTTTTGTAAAGATTTTGTGTATATTATATATTGCTCATCATGATGTGAGATACTATTCTGTCTTCTTCTTTCTTTATCCTAAATGACATGTCTTTCGGACTTCGGCACACGAATACCGAGCATATATTAAGTATCGTCTTTAAGAAAGGCAGATCATTACAAGTTTTGAGAATCATAAAAGCCTAGTAGGTGCCTTAATAGAAAAATTAAATGGCAACATTTGACCTTTCTAATATTGTAAGAACATCTGCTTTATAAAGTCATAGTAATCTAGATTGACAAATTTGTGCAACTAATATAATTAAAAAAAGTTTATCAATTAAAATATACAAATGAACTAAATTAATATTAATAAATAGAAATACTTACCAATGAATATTTGCATGGGTCAAGCTTCTAATTATACAACCATTAAATATGTTTGTAACTTGGTTATTTACGAGTTTGCTCACTCGAAATTGTGTATTTTCTTCTATGAGTTTCGAATTATCAAAGCAATACAATAATATGGATATTTGATACGTATACGATTACATATAAATGTCATATGGTGAATAGTTACAATTTGTAATGTACGAAAACTCGATGAAACTAGTTCGTTGAAATAAACAAGTAAACTATAGTGTGAGATCATGTATTTAACTTTATTGATTACAATAATCACCTTATTGTGTTAAACATAATACCAGACCAAAGGCTATAAAATAGACCTAAGAATTCGGCCACTAAATTGTCAGTTTGATCGGTTTTCATAAAGCATAATTTGTTTGATAACTTTAAAAGTTAAGGATGACCAAAAACATTTTTGCAAAGAGTTTGTAGGATTTCCCTTGAATGGTTTGATTATTTGGAAAGGAAGTTGATAAGAGTGGATGTAACCTAAGGTACGGTTAGGATGAAGAGGCTGAATAATCATTTCTACTCATGAAGAGACATTGAAAATCAGAATTATAAATAATAATAATAGATACTTTAACATTGGAATGAGAAGCATGATATATATTCCAAAAGTAATTTCACATAGAAAATCATTTTCTATGGTATTTATTCTTAAATTAAAGATACTTGATTTGAAAATTCTCAACCTGGAACCGGTTACTGTAAATGAAATAAATTTCCTATATCAAGAAGTTGAATGGAGCTTCGTATTTCATACGCTATTATAATCATGGCAAAAATAGTGGGAGCACGACATATAAAACTTATTGGTTGCATCAAGTAACGAAAATTATTTTCATAGAACGGACTAAACATTATTAATGAAATAATAATTATTTTTTGCTGCTGTCATGAAAGTAGTCATAGTTTTATTTCAACACGTTTATTATGAATATTAATTATAAAATAAAACTAAAGTTCTGGTAATTTTGATGCATTGTGTGACGACCTGCCTTTTCGACCCTCGGATGTCACGACCCGTCATCCACTAACCAGAAAGACGTATCATGTATTAAGAAAGGGATAGAAAGAGAAAGAAAGAAAAGAAAAAGAAACAACAACAGAATCTCAACAGCGGAACGAATAAATTATATTAATAACAGAAGTATTACATAGATATACAACACTATCAGAGCTACACAGATTATACATCACATAACTAGATAGTTATAAACACCTGTCTAGTTATTACAACACAGTACAAAACAACTCAAACAAACGACACAGAGATACCAACACAGCGGAATACTAGATAACTATAACGCAGAAGCCTCCTGCTCCATTTGCTCCTCCATAATTCGTCAAAGCTAACCAGAATCCCTTAGCTACTCGTAAAAACTTAAGTACCCAAGAGTTTAAAAAAAACAGAAATAAACTCCGGGTCAGACATGGGTCTGGTGTGAGTAACAGGTTAACATTGCTTAACTTTTGAAACACCTTTTGAAAAGAAAGGTATCACGTAAGACTTCCCACACATAAACAAGGAAATGTTTTTGCCTTACGCTAACCAAAACATTTGATAGGAAATCTGGTGATATTATAATAGGTCTAGGGTTTTCAAGTAAATATGAAATAGCCGAAATTGTTACATTTATTAAATTCCAGCTACTAGCCACAAAAGTGGGTAATACAATCAAAACCGTTGGCACTTATTGGATTTTGGATTCCATACAATGGCAGGGCTACTGGGGTACCGTCCGTCATAGTACGTGGCCTAGATCACCGTACCGAGGAGCCACCCTAACTTCCCTGCAACACAAGGCCGGAACCATCCCTTACTAGACAGTCCCGAACAAGACAGCCCGGCAGTTGTCGCGAATCAATTGCCCACACAGCCGAATAAAAAGGGACTTCTAGACAGGGGTAAATCTCGCTCTCCAGTGGGAGCTACGCACGAAGCCTTGCTGCACCTCCCCTGTTTTAGCCATTCCCGGTTGATGAGGCTTGAGGCTACGATTACCTTTAGAGAACACATCTCTTAGAAAGCTCATCGTCCACCTGACGATGTTCTGTAAGCATTCAATCCATACAAGTTCGTTCCGGCGTCGAACGAAATTGAAGGCATTATCTCGTTACACTCATTTTGGAATCGCCCTCAGAGTTAACGACGATAACCCTTGCACTCTGAATCTTCACCTTCACTTGCGATTCACGACCTATCGTTAATTTGGATTGATGTGGTTTTCGGATATCCAAATATGGAAACCCAATACCGGTCTCATCAAAATCCAAAGCGTGTCTTTTAGGTCCAAGTTGTTTAAATTTAAAATAATTCAATTTAATTATCTATACACATACAGATAGGTAATTCACATCATCACAATAGATAATCATCACCCAAATAATCCATATTATCATTATCAGAAGATAATCCAAATCATCATCACAATGCAACCAATGCATCCATATCACACGTCATTACTAATCCCATATCTGAGATTCAAACCATTCAAGGAAATCTATATCATCCATATATAAACAAGGATTAATAATCACACCATAAATAATTAATTTAAAATGAATTAAATTAATTACATCATCTTTAATTAATCTAAAGTAAATTAAATTAATTACCTCAATCTATAAATCCTGCTTATACAACCTTTGATTACAAACCAATCAACTAATTAATTAACTACTAATTAATCATTCTTGATTAATCACCCTTGATTAATCATCCTTTAATTACATTCAAGTAAATAATTTCACAAATTCATTATCCTTAACCAAATACAGTAATTAACCTTTAATTACTTCATTAATTAATCACATTAATTAATTACTTTTATCACTTATCATTAATTAATTAATCTTAATTAATTAATCTTAATCATATCATTAATCATATTAATTAATGATTCCTAATTGCATTTAAATTACTAACTTCATTAAGTAATTAACCTTAATTATTAATCACTTTGATTAATTAACTTTCAGTAATTAACTATTCTTAACTACTTCATTGAGTAAATTGATTACCCTTAAATTAATTATATTTAATAATTAATTAATTATTAATCATCCTTGATAAATTTTATTAGTAATTAATTACCCTTAATTAATTATATTCTTAATTATTTTCCAAATAACTTAATCAATCAGTGCTTAAATTAATTACACCAAGTAATTAATTATTAATTTCATTCACAAAGAAATTATTCTTCATAATAATTTCACAAACAATTTACCTCACTTCTTCATACTTTAAATAAATTACGTTCTGTAATTACTTATCTTAATTACTTCCCTAAGTAATTATTAATCTCTTATCAACCCATCAAATGATTATTCTAAATTAATTAAACTCAATTAATTAATTTAAATTAATCAAATTAATTAATTATTTACAATGAGTAATTAATAACTTTAATTACTTTACAAAGTAATCATACTCAACCAAATACCATAATGATTATTTAATTTAATTAATCTAATTAATTACCAAAATTAATTACTTAAATTAATTAATAAATAATCCCAAGTTAATGACCTTCATTAACTTATCATCAATTTCTTTAATTACCTTACTTAAGTAATTAACTTAAAATTAATCATTATAAATCACCAATTTATTAATCTTTAATGATCATTTAATTAATCACTAATTATTTCATTAATTAAGTTTTTAACTTAATTAATCCTAACCTCTTGATAAATTAATTTCTAATCATTAATTAAAATCATAACTAAATTAATTAATGATCTTATTCCAAATTAATTAATCTTAATTAACTAACCTTAACCTTAAATAATTAATTCAAAATCCTTATTTAATTAATTAAATAAATTAATTAATTATCCATCTAATTACCTTATTAATTTAAATAATCAAAAACATTAAACCTTTGATTTATTTTAAAATATAAACATTCCTTTTTAATGATTACATTATCATTAACAAAAAAATGTAAAACAACTTACTTTAAATTTAGTTTTCAGATTACATTTTAAATTTTGAATTTAAAATGGAAACCAAACTTAACTTTAACAAAGTTTTAAAAACATTTTAAAACCTTTTAAAACTTATAATAAATAATTTCTTATATTATAAAGAAGTTTAAAGGATATTTAAACCAATTTCATTTTTAAGATACAAATCATATTTAAAATATTTTCATAATCAAAAGTTGTTTAAACATTTCAAAATTTTAAAAACTTCTTTTATTTTCAAAACATGATTCAAATTTGGATCTTGTTTCCAGATTTAAACCTATGAAATCTTCTATTTTAAATTTAATGCTTTATCTTTACTTAAGATTATTTTAACCCCTTCTAAATTTGCTTAAACATTTCAATCAAAAATTTAAATTAAATTTAAAAACTGGAATTTAAACTCAGATTGAAAACCCAATTATTATTTTTTAAATCAAACATCGAATTGGAAATATACAGGTTTCCAAAACCTGTAACTACAGAAAAATAAAATACCCGAGTCTCCCTCTGTTTTACTTCGAGTAAAACCTGATTCATCTTCGAGCCAAAAACTCGAATTACTCAGTATTACCCAAGCACAAAAAAAACTGCAAACCCAAACAATTCCCACCTGACACAATTCTTCACCGTGCATATGCATGGTGGTTCTGGCCGCCTCCGACCACCCCCAAGGCCTCGAACAAGTCGACGTTTATCCTCCGATCCAACATCGATCATCAGACCCACACGAATATTACAGTGTCAAAATTCAAGCACCCAAAGCAGAAACTTGAAGCACAGGCAACCTTCTCAAATCTGAAAAAAAACTTCTCGTCCTCGCTCCTCCGGCCATCGGAGGCGTTGGAACTCCGTCCAACTCTTCTTCAACACCCGAGCTACCCTCTTCCCGAATAGTAAAGCACTCGATCACCTGTATCCACCATGCCGAACAAAATTACAGCACCATCCAGAAACTAGGTTTTCCAATTAAATCCAACAATCACCATCACCACAGTGTTCTTCCACTAACTTCCCCATTTTCCCCTAAATCACCGACCCCTTCCCTTCCTCAAGAAAGAACTACGACCCTTAAGACCATCGAATTCAATAGAATTTTCCCAAATTCCAATTTCTGGTTAAACCAGAAATACTCTTTAATCCCATAACTAAAAATAGTGATTTTTGTTTTAAAAATCGAATTTTTGTTTAAGCTTTTGATTCATATAACTAAAACAAAGAATCCTGACAATTTATTTTAACTTATTTTTAAGCTTGCTAATGCTTATTTATTTCCATAGGAAATAAATTCAGTTTTACTTAACCAGATTTTTTTTATTTTTTATCCTTAAGTTATAATACAGCAAACATACTTTGTCAATGCCTAAATCTTAACAAAGGCTGTATTAATAGCAGATGAATTTTTTTTAAAGTATGGATCTGGACTTATAAAAACTGTAATAACATAAACTGTATTTATGTTCAAAACCAATTCACACAGAAGACACACATACAAGAATACAAATTTTCATCACAGACAAACAAGCATGAAATCATCATCATACTTAAATTTTAAATAAAAGTGTTAGTCACCTGATATTTTGAAAACTGTTTTGGAAGCAGAGCATAAATTTTATGAAATGCTTTTGATAAAACTTGAATTGCTTTTACTTTTAATTATAACTGAGTTGCAGATTTTAAACGTGCATGTAGGCTTGAACAAATCCATAGTGCAGAAGACAAACCCAGATTCCTTTTTTACTTTTGAATTTGAACTTGCATGCAGGCCATTTGAAACTTGAACTAGCTTTAGATTTAATCTTTATGTGCCCAGATTTAAAGAAATGCAGATGCTACTTGTTTGATGATTAAATTTGCATGCAGGCCATTTCCTTTGCATTTGAAAATGGTTTACAGAGGACTTGCTTGCATTACAGATTCAGGTTTGCAGGCAATAAGGAATTACAGGTTTGATGATCTTTTGAACTGGATTTTAATTTGAGGAGGAAATTCAGTTTTAAAATGATTTTACTTTTGGTATTGGAGAGTTTTGGAGACAAATTTGTTTCAGTTGAAAACATTTTTTTTTACTTCGAAAAAAAAGAAGATTAGAAAGAAGGAGATTGAAAAAAAACATGCTTTTATATAAGTGTACTTGATTTATTAAAAAATTAAAAGAAAAATAAAAATAAAAGACACTTGTAAAAAAGGAAATAACACTTGTTACACTAGTCATTTAATTCAATTACACTTGTCATTATACCCCTTAGTTTAATAACATGTGTCTTGAAATTAATATTATTTATTTTTATTTAATTTAAAAGTAAATGGAATCCACTTTCTTTATTTATTTAATGCTTATATATAAAAACATTTTCCATAAATAAATGTATATGCATTTCTTTTTTAAAGAAAATGAAATAAAACAATTTATATAAAAATGAAAGCTTATTTACAAGTTTTATATATGTTTATTCATTTGAATTTCAAAATTAATTCAAATTCAAATGCTATTCATATATTTAAAAATTCCATTTAAAACTAATTTATATTGACATACTTAATTTAAAAATAATAATAATTTTTCCTTTTAAAAAATATCTATATTTATACATTTATTATTATTTGAAAATAACATATTTATCAAATTTACATAATCTATAAAAGAAATTATAAATTACTTATCTTATTTAACTTAATTAATAAATTACATTAATGTTTTAATATACAAATGGTATTTTAAATTTCTATATATAAATTCCAAATTATAATTATTTAGCTATATTCAAAAAGAAAATAAAATAAACTTTTGTTTATCTTATTTAAGATTTAAACTTTGCTTTAAAATACATTTAAACAATTTAAACAATTTCTTTAAGTATCTTAAAACCAAATAGTTATTTATTAAATAGTTTTGAATAGTTATTTATTAAATAATAAATTCCCAAATTATCAAAATGAATTATTAGAATTTTAAAATAAGATTTTGTTTGTTTATTAATCTACAAATTAAAACTTCTCTATCTACAATATACATACATACATATATATATTCATTATAAATAGAAAGAAATTTGTTAACTTTTAAAAGATAAAATTTATCAATTAAACATTTATTTAATTGGATTATTAAATCAAGTTAAATTTTATTAACAGAATTTTATCAAATCAATTTAAATTTTAAATACAGATTATTAAATTGATATTGCCAAAATTCCCGGGATATCACATTCCTCCCCCCTTAAAAGAATTTCCTCCCCGAAATTTAAAAGCAAAGATAATTTAATAATCTCATTAAAGATTTTAAATTTAAACACAAGCATATATCAATCATATTCTAACAACCAAAGCAACCAATTCATCTAATCAAACAATTTTAATTATCCAGACAAAATTCTGGATAAAATCTCCTCGAGTTTCCCTACAGAATTCAAACAATCAAAACTACGAAGCTACAGAGCTTCTCCTTATCTAGATTTACAGAACTAGACAAGATATCAGACAACAGACTAGTCTGACTCAACAACTAAACCTTTCCTGAACAGCTGGTTCCACAACCAGAAATAACTCATACACGTACTCCTTCAGAGATACGTGAATCTCATTAAATCCAATTATCCAATTGGTAATTCAACTCTTGAAAACCAAACACCAATTCAACCAAAACACAGAAGAGATCCAAAACAAATCTCTAACTTCGGAATCCAAATTCCTTCGTCTCTTAACCACAAATCTCTTCGGATGATCCTGGGCTATCTATATCCAAACTAATCATCTTAACCTTTTCTGATGCCCCCAGAAACAAATAGAACCAAAAACAACCCAACCCAATGATCTCCTCAAGATCAATCCAAAACCAAATACACAACTCTACTCTTCAAACCTCAGAAGAAAAAACTCACTTCTTCTATAGAAACACTTCCAAACTGCTTCCGCTCCATAACTCTGATCTAGAAAAGAAGAAAAATGATGATGATGAACACGAGCATAAGCTGGACAACAAATCCCAAAATATGGTTCAACAGATCCATAAAAGAAAACTCAGAAGTTCCACCAAAACCTGTGTTGCTTCACCAAACTCTATCTCGAGAAACCATCCTTCTACTATACTGAACCTCCAGCTCCACTCCTGGAATCCGGCCGATAAGAAAACTCAATCTTCCAATACAGACAAATCTCTGACTTCTCAGAAGACATCCAGAAAATTTTTGATAACCCAAGAGATCACTCAAACAATCGCTAGTCACTTTTGTGATCAATCCAGATAAATTCCCAAAGAAAACCGTTCTCTCTTTACCAAACAGAACAGCTTACTCTTAACTAGCCAATCCACCGAAGAAACGGGTCCACTCTGCTGCTTCTGAACTCCACCTCAGAAAAACTCCTAATCAGAAGTCCTTCTTTCCAACACAGAACATTCCAAGCTGAACTGCTGACACTAATGCCAAAGACTTCCTAATCCAAAGTCCTTCGAGAAACTCGGACCTCAAAGCCAAACACAAACAACTAGCTGAACCCAGCCCATCACCGAAGCAGACATACTTCCTAAAATTTGTTCTAAAGAAAACTTCTTCGGAAACATCCATATTCACTACATCTCATCACGCAACTACTACTTCCTGAGGTATCAAAATACCATCACACACTTCTGCCAAACTGACAGATCCAAACTCAACTCATCCATCTTCAAAGATAGACTCCGAACCTTAACAAGTTACCTTCAGAAATCGATGAAATCCTTTCACCAAACTACAAAACTCACTCGAGACGGTATTAGGTCTACAGTCTCGACAGATACACTTCCAACCTCAATATTTAAACTCCAACCATTGGTAGTAGTCATGTTACACACACACCACTACCTTATCTACCTTTATAACCTATATTGGAAAACCCGAACAGGTAACCCAACAGATAGGTAGAAATAAATAAATATAGATATATATAAAATTACAAATACTCTCTCTCAAGATAGACACCACTCCAGAGCCTAAGTATTCACTCAACCTAATGCTCTGATACCAACTGTCACGACCCGTCTTCCACTAACCAGAAAGACGTATCATGAATTAAGAAAGAAAGGGATAGAAAGAGAAAGAAAAACAAGAGAAAGAAACAACAATAGAATCTCAACAGAGGAACGAATAAATTATACTAATAACAAAAGTATTACATAGATATACAACACTATCAGAGCTACACAGATTATACATAACATACTAGACAGTTATAAACACATGTCTAGTTATTACAACACAGTACAAAACAACTCAAACAAACGACTCAGAGATACCAACACAGCGGAATACTAGATAACTATAACGCAGATGCCTCCTGCTCCATTTGCTCCTCCATAATTCGTCAAAGCTAACCTGAATCCCTTAGCTACTCGTAAAAATTTGAATACCCAAGAGTTTAAGAAAAACAGAAATAAACTCCGGGTCAGACATGGGTCTGGTGTGAGTAACAGGTTAAAATTTCTTAACTTTTGAAAAACCTTTTGAAAAGAAAGGTATCACGTAAGACTTCCCACACATAAACATGGAAATTTTTTTGCCTTACGCTAACCAAAACATTTGATAGGAAATCCGGTGATATTATAATAGGTCTAGGGTTTTCAAGTAAATATGAAATAGCCGAAATTGTTCCATTTATTAAATTCCAGCTACTAGCCACAAAAGTGGGTAATACAATCAAAACCGTTGGCACTTATTTGATTTTGGATTCCATACAATGGCAGGGCTACTGGGGTACCGCCCGTCACAGTACGTGGCCTAGATCACCATATCGAGGAGCCACCCTAACTCCCTTGCAACACAAGGCTGGAACCATCCCTTACTGGACAGTCCCGAACAAGACAACCCCGACAGTTGTCGCGAATCAACCGCCCACACAGTCGAATAAAAAGGGACTTCTAGACAGGGGTAAATCTCGCTCTCCAGTGGGAGCTACCCACGAAGCCTTGCTGCACCTCCTCTGTTTTAGCCATTCTCGGTTGAAGAGGCTTGAGGCTACGACTACCTTTAGAGAACACATCTCTTAGAATGCTCATCGTCCACCTGACGATGTTCTGTAAGCATTCAATCCACACAAGTTCGTTCCGGGTTCGAACGAAACCGAAGGCATTATCTCGTTACACTCATTTTGAAATCGCCCTCAGAGTTAAGGACGATAACCCTTGCACTCTGAATCTTCACCTTCACTTGAGATTCATGACCAATTGTTAATTTGGATCGATGTGGTTTTCGAATATCCAAATATGGAAACCTGATCCCGGTCTCATCGAAATCCAAAGCGTGTCTTTTAGGTCCAAGTTGTTTAAGTTCAAAACAATTCAATTTAATTATCTATATACACACAGATAAATAATTCACATCATCACAATAGATAATCATCGCCCAGATAATCCATGTTATCATTATCAGAAGATAATCCAAATCATCATCACTATGCAACCAATGCATCCATATCACACGTCATTACTAATCTCATATCTGAGATTCAAACCATTCAAGGAAATCTATGTCATCCATATATAAACAAGGATTAATAATCACACCATATATAATTAATTTAAAATGAATTAAATTAATTACATCACCTTTAATTAATCTAAAGTAAATTAAATTAATTACCTCAATCTATAAATCCTGCTTATACAACCTTTGATTACAAACCAATCAATTAATTAATTAACTACTAATTAATCATTCTTGATTAATCACCCTTGATTAATCATCCTTTAATTACAATCAAGTAATTAATTTCACAAATTCATTATCCTTAACCAAATACAGTAATTAACCTTTAATTACTTCATTAATTAATCACATTAATTAATTACTTTTATCACTTATCATTAATTAATTAATCTTAATTAATTAATCTTAATCATATCATTAATCATATTAATTAATGATTCCTAATTACATTTAAATTAACTAACTTCATTGAGTAATTAACCTTAATTATTATTCACTTTGATTAATTAACTTTCAGTAATTAACTATTCTTAACTACTTCATTGAGTAAATTGATTACCCTTAAATTAATTATATTTAATAATTAATTAATTATTAATCATCCTTGATAAATTTTATTAGTAATTAATTACCCTTAATTAATTACATTCTTAATTATTTTCCAAATAACTTAATCAATCAATGCTTAAATTAACTACACCAAGTAATTAATTATTAATTTCTTTCAAAGAAATTATTCTTCATAATAATTTCAGAAACAATTTACCTCAATTCTTCATACTTTAAATAAATTACATTCTGTAATTACTTATCTTAATTACTTCCCTAAGTAATTATTAATCTCTTATCAACCCATCAAATGATTATTCTAAATTAATTAAACTTAATTAATTAATTCAAATTAATCAAATTAATTAATTAATTACAATGAGTAATTAATAACTTTAATTACTTTACAAAGTAATCATACTTAACCAAATACCATAATGATTATTTAATTTAATTAATCTAATTAATTATCAAAATTAATTAATAAATAATCCCAAGTTAATGACCTTCGTTAACTTATCATCAATTTCTTTAATTACCTTACTTAAGTAATTAACTTAAAATTAATCATTATAAATCACCAATTTATTAATCTTTAATGATCATTTAATTAATCACTAATTATTTCATTAATTAAGTTTTTAACTTAATTAATCCTAACCTCTTGATAAATTAATTTCTAATCATTAATTAAAATCATAACTAAATTAATTAATGATCTTATTCCAAATTAATTAATCTTAATTAACTAACCTTAACCTTAATTAATTAATTCAAAATCCTTATTTAATTAATTAAATAAATTAATTAATTATCCATCTAATTACCTTATTAATTTAAATAATCAAAAACATTAAACCTTTGATTTATTTTAAAATATAAACATTCCTTTTTAATGATTACATTATCATTAACAAACAAATGTAAAACAACTTACTTTAAATTTAGTTTTCAAATTCCATTTTAAATTTTAAATTTAAAATGGAAACCAAACTTAACTTTAACAAAGTTTTAAAAACATTTTAAAACCTTTTTAAAACTTCTAATAAATAATTTCTTATATTATAAAGAAGTTTAAAGGATATTTAAACCAATTTCATTTTTAAGATTCAAATCATATTTAAAATATTTTTCAACATCGAAAGTTGTTTAAACATTTCAAAATTTTAAAAACTTCTTTTATTTTCAAAACATGATTCAAATTTGGATCTTGTTTCCAGATTTGAACCTATGTTTAAATCTTCTGTTTTAAATTTAGTGCTTTATCTTTACTTTAGATTATTTTAAACCCTTTTTAAAGTTGCTTAAACATTTCAATTAAAAATTTAAATTAAATTTAAAAAATGGAATTTAAACTCAGATTGAAAATCCAATTTTTTTTAAATCAAACCTGGAATTGGAAATATACAGGTTTCAAAAACCTGTAACTACAGAAAAATAAAATACCCGAGTCTCCCTCTGTTTTACTTCGAGTAAAACCTGATTCATCTTCGAGCCAAAAACTCGAATTACTCGAGTATTACCCGAGCACAAAAAAAACTACAAACCCAAACAATTCCCACCTGACACAATTCTTCACCGTGCATATGCACGGTGGTTCTGGCCACCTCCGACCACCCCAAGGCCTCGAAAAAGTCGACGTTCATCCTCCGATCCAACATCGATCATCAGACCCACACGAATATCACAGTATCAAAATTCAAGCACCCAAAGCAGAAACTTAAAGCACAGGCAACCTTATCAAATCTAAAAAAAAACTTCTCGTCCTCGCTCCTCCGGCCATCGGAGGCATTGGAACTCCATCCAACTCTTCTTCAACACCCGAGCTACCCTCTTCCCAAATAGTAAAGCACTCGATCACCTGTATCCACCATGTCGAACAAAATTACAGCACCATCCAGAAACTAGGTTTTCCAATTAAATCCAACAATCACCATCACCACAGTGTTCTTCCACTAACTTCCCCATTTTCCCCTAAATCACTGATCCCTTCTCTTCCTCCAGAAAGAACTACGACCCTTAAAACCATCGAATTCAACAGAATTTTCCAAAATTCCAATTTTTGGTTAAACCAGAAATACTCTTCAATCCCATAACTAAAAATAGTGATTTTTGTTTTAAAAATCGAATTTTTGTTTAAGCTTTTGATTCATATAACTAAAACAAAGAATCTTGACAATTTATTTTAACTTATTTTTAAGCTTGCTAATGCTTATTTATTTCCAGAGGAAATAAATTCAGTTTTACTTAACCAGATTTTTTATTTATTTTTTATCCTTAAATTATAATACAGCAAACATACTTTGTCAATGCTTAAGTCTTAACAAAGGTTGTATTAATAACAAATGAATTTTTTTTTAAAGTATGGATCTGGACTTATAAAAACTATAATAACATAAACTGTATTTATGTTCAAAATCAATTCACACAAAAGACACACATACAAGAATACAAATTTTCATCACAGACAAACAAGCATGCAATCATCATCATACTTAAATTTTAAATAAAAGTGTTACTCACCTGATATTTTGAAAACTGTTTTGGAAGCAGAGCACAAATTTTCTGAAATGTTTTTGATAAAACTTGAATTGCTTTTACATTTAATTATAACTGAGTTGCAGATTTTAAACATGCATGTAGGCTTGAACAAATCCATATTGCAGAAGACAAACCCAGATTCCTTTTTTACTTTTGAATTTGAACTTGCATGTAGGCCATTTGAAACTTGAACTAGCTTCAGATTTAATCTTTGTGTGCCCAGATTTAAAGAAATGCAGAGGCTACTTGTTTAATGATCAAATTTGCATGTAGGCCATTTCCTTTGCATTTGAAAATGGTTTACAGAGGACTTGTTTGCATTACAGATTCAGGTTTGCAGGCAATAAGGAATTACAGGTTTGATGATCTTTTGAATTGGATTTTAATTTGAGGAGGAAATTCAGTTTTAAAATGATTTTACTTTTGGTATTGGAGAGTTTTGGAGACAAATTTGTTTCAGCTGAAAACATTTTTTTTTACTTTGAAAAAAAAGAAGATTAGAAAGAAGGAGATTGAAAAAAAACATGCTCTTATATAAGTGTACTTGATTTATTAAAAATTTAAAAGAAAAATAAAACTAAAAGACACTTTTAAAAAAAGAAATAACACTTGTTACACTAGTCATTTAATTCAATTACACTTGTCATTATACCCCTTAGTTTAATAACATGTGTCTTGAAATTAATATTATTTATTTTTATTTAATTTAAAAGTAAATGGAATCCTCTTTCTTTATTTATTAAATTCTTATATATATAAAATATGTTCCATAAATAAATGTATATGCATTTCTTTTTCAAAGAAAATGAAATAAAACAACTTTTATAAAAATGAAAGCTTATTTACAAGTTTTATATATGTTTATTTATTTGAATTTCAAAATTAATTCAAATTCAAATGCTATTCATATATTTAAAAATTCCATTTAAAACTAATTTATATTGATATACTTAATTTAAAAATAATAATCATGTTGCCTTTTAAAACATATCTATATTTATACATTTATTATTATTTGAAAATAACATATTTATCAAATTTAAATAATTTATAAAAGAAATTATAAACTACTTATCTTATTTAACTTAATTAATTACATTAATGTTTTAATATACAAATGGTATTTTAAATTTCTTTATATAAATTCCAAATTATAATTATTTAGCTATATTCAAAAAGAAAATAAAATAAACTTTTGTTTATCTTATTTAAGTTTTAAAATTTGCTTTAAAATACATTTAAACAATTTAAAACTATTTCTTTAAGTATCTTAAAACCAAATAGTTATTTATTAAATAGTTTTGAATAGTTATTTATTAAATAATAAATTCCTAAATTATCAAAATGAATTATTAGAATTTTAAAATAAGATTTTGTTTGTTTATTAATCTACAAATCAAAACTTCTCTATCTATAATATATATACATACATATGTGTGTGTGTATATATATATTCATCATAAATAGAAAGCAATTTATTAGCTTTTAAAAGATAAAATTTACCAATTAAACATTTATTTAATTGGATTAATAAATCAAGTTAAATTTTATTAACTGAATTTTATCAAATCAATTTAAATTTTAAATACAGATTATTAAATTGATATTGCCAAAATTCCCGGAATATCACATCAGAAATTGACAGTAATAGATCTATGGTATTCATATGATGAATATCCAAGTGTTGGAAAGACAGACTGATCAAGGGTAAAAAGAAAAATAAAAAAAATAAAAAAATCTTACACGAATGGAATAACGTATATTATTTCAATATTTAATATTTACAATGGAAAATTTTAAGTACATACATCTGACTCTATTCTAATCTTAGCCTGAACAGTTATAAATCTCTGTCTTTACTAATGCTAAATTCAAACAGTAAACAAATGCAACAGAAATGAAATGAATAACCATCTATAGATGAAAATCTAGCTCCTGCTCCAAGCTCCTCCAAAATGTTCCATGATAGACCTGAACTGCTTCGCTGCCCGAAAAAATAAGACGCCTAGAGTTTAAGGTAAAAGAAATAACTCCGGGTCAGTTATGGGGCTGATGTGAGGAATCCCAAAACACATATATTTTTTAAAATAAAGGGTATCTCATAAGACCACAATGCACATAAACATAGATAGTCCTCTACATCTGGTAAGGAACTACCTTCTGTATAATACATCTCTAGAGGGATGTACCGAGGACCCACAGATAGTCCTCTACATCTGGTAAGACTAGCCTACTCCTTTTCGTGATCAACACAATGATCCTGAATAGTACCAAATATGACATCACCCCGGTCGTTCCCAACCTATCCTTGGCTACATCATACACAACAAACCTGATATATAAAAGATAATCTAGAAAGGTAATGACCATACCCTAATGGGTGCGATCCACATAGCCTTACCGCTTACCCTGTTTCAGCCATTTCCGAGAGTGAGGCCTAAGGTAATGTATTACCTTTTATAAAACAAATCCTACTTTGAATGTCACATTGTCATTTCTAATAAGACATTATTGATTTACACAAAAGTATAGCCCCCAAGTTCATACGCCTCAAGGAAGGGTGTTAATTCTAAAAGGGGATACCTCCTACACCACCAAACATATGTACGTTTGTACAAATCAATATACATGGTCTTAAGAAATGAAATGTCAAATACTCATCCATATAAGATGTCCAGGAGCAGGATAAACCGACGGCACTGCTCCTACTGTATCCTATTTAGAAATCACCCCTAGGGTTAGTAGGGAGTAGTCCTTACATCGAAGATTTCAATATGAAGATACCAATGCTAATATGATGTGGGAATTACCCCAGAGGTTAGTGGCAAGTAGCACTACGTTATGAAGATCTCCATCTTCAAAATCATTTTCTTCAACATGTCTTCACATTCGAATGTGTATATTGGTTCAAAGTAGTTTTCAGATAAGAAGTACCCAAAATCGATCTTGATCTCTCCGAATCAATAATCAACAAGTATATAGGGGATTATTATTCAATTAATCAATATCCTTTATCCAGGTAAAATACCTTCTTAGAGATATATGTCTTTAGATCATTTTCTATTTCAATGTATACGGGATTATTAAACCTCTTTTACCAAAACGTTTGGTAATTAAACCCCTTTTCAACTTTGGAAATACAAAAATATTTCATCCTTTACTTAGGAAAAATATTTCCATATTCGGTTATTAATATAATTCCAATCTTAATGAAGATTTCTCATTTCCGAAACATATATTTAATGGGTCAAAAACAATATTATTTGAGACATCGTTTACTATAAATCCTAACTAGTTAGTATTAAGTAAAAAGAGATCCATAGAAATTAGGTAATTATACTCAATACTATTTTCTGTTTTCAATCTATAGCATTCATCAAATAATGGTAAAATCAACTTTTAAGTTCACACGGATAATACGCGTTCCCTCCTCTGAATTTAACATAGAGTTTAACTAGAATGCTTTCTATGCTTCCAAAATATTTATTATTTTAAAATCTTTTTCACACTTTGGAAAACTCCAAATCTCTTTTTCTCTTATCTTACGAAGATGCGGTCTGAGTAAATAAAATTACATCAGGCCAGTGCAAATAGCTAAGGAGAGCAGGAAATTGGTTTTCCAAACTCAAGCCTAAATATTATCTCTCTATCACCCATAAAACGGTCAAGTTATTTGATCGACTCTAACTTTATTTTTTTTTCAAACTTCTTAATTGCCTTTAGAATACTTGATTAATTACATAAAAAACAAAAGGTTTGGGAAGAAAAACCCAAGTTCTATATACAATTTCCTTTTAAGAATTTATCTTAAATTCTTTAAAAATAACTGTATTACTTCCAAATAACCTTCAAAATACTTAGTTATTCATTTGAAAGATTATTAAAAAGATTGTGGAAGAATAATTATGCTAAGACCCTGATTATCAAAAGTTATCAAAACCATCGCTCAAATCACTATGAATAGTGTTTTTAAAGCTCTTTAATCAAACCACCTTTTCCATTTCATATAAGTCTACTTTTATAACTTAAATTCCTTTTAAAGCATTTTAATATATTTATGGAATTTATTTCACATTTTTAAAGATTAAAAGTATCAATTTTAAAAGAATTTATCACTTTGGTTTTTGAACTGTCAAAGCGTGATGTCTTTGAAAAGTTGATTTGGACATATTTCGAACTCTACTAAATGGAATCTCGATTTTTCCTTTTCATTTGAAAACTATAACCCTATGATTTCGAAAAATTCTTGTTTCAAAGAATTTCGACTTATAATTTACCCTACATATTTGTCTAACTTTTCGGGTTGTGGAATTGCGAACTGCCAAAACGCGATGGCTTATTTTGACTCTAATTTTGTATATTCTCAAAAAATTTCCAAAATGAGTTTTAATGTATATAAAACATATATAAACAATTTTAAACCATTTTTATACATGTTTAAAGAGGTTTAAATATGCTGTAACACTTTTAAAATTCATAAGAGAAAGTGTTTTTTGTGTAAATTCGACGTGAATTTACCGTGAATTATTTTTACAACCAAGCAAACATATTATCGCATTCAAAACATGATGATCAAACATAGAAAACAAGCATGGAAAAACATATCATATCATCATATAGTTCAATAAAATAAACTAGCGAAGTAGTTCACACATTTATTTAACCCATTTACTTCCTACCAACATTCCATTATAACAACACCTCTCTAACATCCTTTACTCCATCAAAGCATCACCACAACCTTCATTCACCTCCCTAAAGCACACGTCCACCCTATCCAACTCTCTTTTAGCTCATGGACACCTTCCTCCACTGTCATTTCTTATGCCAACACCTCCTTCTTCTTTCTAAAAACCCATGGCCAAAGCCATACACGGCCAAAGGCCATAATGAAGAGGAGAGAAAGAAGAAAAGAGAGAGTGAAGAAGAAGTATATTTTGGTTTATGTAGTAATGAAGTGGAATTTCTCACATATTTATAGCCTTTGGAAAAGTGGAAAAGATCACAAAAGCCCCTCCTTAGCCATTAAGAAAAGGTCTCTTCAAGCATGCTCTCTTACATAACACCATCATTCCCGTCATTTCGGCTCGCAACCCCTCCATATGCTTTGTAAGGTGATGATGAGTTGGTTATAAGTTTGCTTTTTGAGTCTTAAGGATGAAGCTTTCATTTGTATACATATAAGGAAGCTTATGTGTATACATACTTAGATATTTACAAACCCTTGATGTGACTAAATGTGTATACATATGTGTGTGTGTATGTATGTACATACACATGTGTATATGTATCATATAACATTGCAACGATTTGAAACAACTTTGATTCGACGAAAGGTCAAAAACCCAAAAGTTGAATCCCGATCAAATGTTCAGTTTTTAATCGAACTATTTGTAAAAAAGAAAACTTGTTAACATCCCAAAAGCTATAAGAATAGAAAATAAGATTATTTATGCAATAGAATAAGACAGTTGAAAGAGTTTGCTTCCTTCGAAACCCCTCTTTCGATCAGGTTGACTTAGTCAAACTACTTTCGGGGAATAGTTTATAAAAATATTAATAGTGGATCATTGATCAAATTAACCTTATCAAAATGAAGGTAAAGAAGGAAGCATCTTATTTGAAACTACACTTTCGAATGAGTCAAAAATAGCTACTCATACTAAATATTCATCCCTTTTGACCATGTTGAAAGGTCTACTCAATCCTTTTTGACCACGTCGGAAGGTCCAATCATCCTTTAAAGAAATAACCGCTTTCAACATAATTGATTTCGTTCTTTATGGTGGAACTCCTTCGAAAGGGTCATAGATGTAGTTGAGTTTATGTTCCTTTTGAAGAAATCTGTCCCTGTAAGACTGCTTTTTATTTGTAAATCAGATTTCTTTCAAAACATCCCTTTCGACCAGGCCGAATAGGATATTTTTCTCTCGAAACAGATCTAATTCACAATTGTGCAAGCTCCATTTAGTGTATTCTATAGAAGATCATTCTTGGATATATGTAAGTTATATGAACTTATCAATGCTGAAACACCATCACCATCTTTTTTGTCATTATATATTATTAATCATGGTGATAATGTGTTTCGCATGTATGTTATCCAAGTCAATCCCATGACATTGCATAAGGCAGAAAGAAGTTAAGAAGATAAGATAGTATCATGTGCAATTGATTATTAGTCTAGCTAATGATCGCAATGATCTCTCTCATAATCGAAATCCTTAATGAATCCATGCTTTTCTTCCTTTTCCATTAATCCAAAAAGAGTTACAAATTTGAGAGCTTTATTTCCAAATCAATTTAGGGTTACAAAGATTTAGTTGTTGCAAAGAAGTTGAAGAATGAGTTTTGGATTTTCAGTCCCTAAAATCGGACCCCTAGGGTCTTATTTATAGATGCTGGTTGGCCCCCTTTCGCGCCCCTTATTTAGACTCAATCGAAAATCCATCCTATTCTCTGCGTCCATCCTTTCAACGTAATCAAAAGCTCAAAGTGTTTCTTTCCTCTGCTTTCTCCTGAATTGCTTTCGACGTTGTCGAAAGGTTGATAGATGCACCTTTTCTCTTTATGTTGCTTTGTTGTCATAATAAGTAAAGATACGAGCTTCCAACTCTGTCGATAGGTTGTTTTCTAGGGTTTCGAAGAGTTGAAGTGTTGATAGTTTCAACACGGTAGATAGCTTCTGAACACATGCTTGCGAATTGATGTGGAACCTTCCCTAGATGTTGAAGGCTTCGACCGGCTCGAAAGGCTTGAATATGCTTCCAAAAGGGTTGTCTAAGAAAGGAGTCTCTTTGAGTAATTTGAGTGAAGGCAAAACCTTTGGTTTTGAAAGGTTTGGCGCGATTATGAAAGGTTGTTATCCATTGCCTTTGAAAGATGTATCTTTAATTCATTTGAAAGGCCTTTATGCATGCGGAAGCACCTGCTTCGAAAGGGAACCGTTGAAGCGGATGAGGCTTTTGACCCTTTCGACCCCTTCGAAAGGTAGTGATACTTATGGCCTTTGGCTGTAGCATCTCTTCGATTCTTTCAAAAGGTCTTGCTCGAGGTATTATCCCTTATTCTTTATTGTCTTCTACTCATTCAGGTTTCAACAAGGTAGAAGAGGAATTTGGTAGTAACATTTTATATTTGTGAGCCCATCTGCATCGAACGGTTTTAGCAAGGCAGAAGGGTAGCCTTGTTTTTCTTCTTTCATCTCTTTGAAAGCTCTTGAACTGTTTATCATTTATGATGATGCTTGATGCTTGCGACCCCTTCGAAAGCCATCTCAATGCACTCGAAACACCCTTCCGTGAACCTTGACGAAAATATGTCTTCAATTTTAGTAGTGCTTAGCGCTTTTATTAACCTTCTTTCGTACCTTTGTTATTAAGTTGATTTTATGGTTAACATTTTGCCCCTCCTGGTATGAAAGAAGCTTTTGTTCTTTAGGACAAAAATTTCACAACTCCTTCATTCTTAAAAACCCTTATTTTCCCGCAAAATTCAATGCAAGTAACTTTTTCTGTTGTTAACTCATTATCATATATATGTATGCTTCATGATTTGGAAATAAAGCCAACACAATAGTGCTTCTTTATTCAAATGATTAATTAATCACAATCTTGAGTTAATAAAGGTATGAAATACTCAGTCGTAAATGATTGAGAATTAAAGACTTTTTTCCCACAATATTATGAGCACCACTATTTAACTTTTATAGTTAAAGATGGAATTCATAGTTGAACTCTCACGAAATTAATAGCTATCTAGGCATATAATAATTGAAGTCCAAGAATTTCATGTTGAAGACAACCAATGTTTAGAAATAAGGGGTTATAAGCTATCAACTGGTGATAAGTCATTGTGATCCATAAATCTTTATTTAGGGGAATAAGTAATATGTATTTAGAAATTCCTCTTGGAAATTAGAATGAACCGGGAGTCTCAATTCAAATGTTGGTGAACGTCATTTAGAGTAAAATACTAATAACCCTAATTTGGGTATTAAGAAGACCAACTCAAATTTTTTGTTAAAGAATTAGATGTCTATTGTAGTTTCAATATTATTGCTTTAAAACCCAGATTCAAGAATTGATAGATGGAACCCAAAATTGATGATAAAAGACCTTAAGTTCAAATTTAGGTATTAAAAAATTAAGAAGTCTAAAACCCAGATTAGGGCATCAGTAAATGGAGTTCAGAAGTTAATAGCAAGATGTTTAGAACTCAGATTCAAGTTTTAATAAGTGAAATTCAAAAATTATCTTCACAATAGAACTCTTAAACCCAGATTTGGTATTTGTGATGGATAATCAGAAATCCGTAATAACTATTTCATGATAGAAATCTTAAGCCCATATTAGGGCATAATGATGGATAATCAGAAATCCATAATAATCATCTTCATCATAGAAATCTTAAGCCTAGATTAGGGCATTAATGATGGATAATTAGAAATCTATAATGATTATCTTTATAATAGACATTTCAGGCCCATATTAGGGTGTTAATAAGTGAAGTTTGGTTATAGTTTCGAAACCTATATTCGGGCCTTAAAAGATGAAGTCCAGAAATGAGTGATCTGAAACTCAGATTCGGATATTAATAGGTGGTGTTCTGTTCTACTGCTTAAATTTTGTCTTCTTCAACATATGTAAACCTTTTAGACCATGTATGTAGTAGTGGTTTGATTGGCTTCTTCTTGAGTTTGGACGTCTTAGTCCATCATTTGATATTCTACTTCTTGGGCTTGGACATCTTAGTCCGATGTTTGATGTGCCGCTTCTTGGGCTTGGACGTCTTAGTCCGATGTTTGATGTGCCTCTTCTTGGGCTTAGACATCTTAGTCCTTTGTAGAAATGCCGTTTTTTGGGTCTGAAAGTCTTTGTCCATTGTTTTATGGTGCACTTGGTTAGCTTATTCTCAAGCTGGAACCAAGGACTTACCCAACCTCCCTCTAGGAGGCGCCTTGACCTGGCCATAGCATGGCGTGGCCAAGGGATTGTCGATGCTTTGACCTAGTCATAATATGGTACGGATAAAGGATTACACTCATCCCTCCAAGAGGTGCCCTACCTGGCCATAGTGTGGTACGGATAAGGGCTTGTCGATGCTTAAACCTTGCCATACACTACAAGAAAATGTTCAACTAATAGCAAGGAGGGGTAGCATGAAAACTTGACTTGCTATGATTAATTAATTGGCAGCCAATTTGGTTAAAACACATCTCGTGTTCACACTATGATTAACAAAATGAAAAAAGTGGTGGTACAATTCTACTCTTCCCTCCGTCGTATTTCTACTCTGCCAAGAACCCCTCTTTTATTTCACTTCCAAAATCAAAAATAACGAGACTTGCTAACTTACCGTCTTCACTTGTTCGTGACCTTTCATCCATTGTCCAACCTGCTAACCATTGATTCTCAACATCATAAAGTGTGATTTCTCAATTTTGCAGAAGCGTGATTACTCTACTTCGCTGAAGCGCGATTCCTCTACTTCGCTGAAGCATCTTCTTAGATACTGAATTCAACACTTCTAGGTATAATTTTCAGTTTCTACTTTTTTAATGGAACGTTGAGTGTACGGATTGATTGATTCCACAAATTTGCAATGGTTGATGGTTTTTGTTTGTAGACAAAATCTTAGGGATTCAGCAAGCAGTTACAGGTTGATTTTTGTGTTTGCAGTTATGTTCGTAATGAAATGTTATAGCTACGCATAATATTTGTGTTTGCCTACATGTATATGTTGATTTTTGACAAGTTTTTGATGATTAATTAACAGCTCCAGGTTTCCAGAAAGCAATTGTGACTCCTACTCATCACATCAAACAACTTTGAAAAGAATATGAAAATTCTAAGAACTCGGTTAGTATTGCCCCGACAAAAGGATTAATCTCGAAATGGCAGCCAAAATATAATAGTACAAGAGCTGTCTACAAAGAATTGAAGTAATACCGTGTAACGACCCATATATTTCGATAATTTAAAACTGTTAATTTAATGAAATTTTATGATTTAAATTTGGAAGAAATAAAAATCTGTAACTTAATAATGAAATGAACACTGAAATGAAGTAACAAATGATAATTAAAGCTAATAATTAACACTTTGAATGAAATTACAATTAATTGAAATATGGAAAATTGTTATACTTGATTATAAATTGATATAAGAAAACAAATGCAAACATTAAATTAATTATAGTATGAGATAAATGATCGTTGAATAAAATTTGGGTTATATGGGAACTGTAACATTTGTTTGTGAATAATGAATTCATAAATGTGATTAAAAGTTATAGTAACGATTGTTATAAGTTACCTGTTTATTTGGTCTATTTAATTGAAATGGGAAATAAATTGAAATTTAATGAAATTTAATGTTACATTAATGAGGTTTAGACAATAGTTGCAAAATGGAAATGTAATAGAATGAATGGGAATTTAAATTTATTCGTAAGGTAATAATTGAGTTAATAAAGGATTGAAATTGAATTAAATTAATTTATTGAAATTAATTTTAATTAATTGAATTTATTGAAATTGAGATTTAACATTATAATTAGTGGAATATTCAATATCAAATTGATATAGAAATTTGTTATAAAGGATTATAAACAATATAGTAATCCAAACTGATAGAAATTGTAAATAACTAAATATTGAATTGAAAAGTGATTTATTTAATTTAATATTAATTTACTTAATTTACTGAAATATAGCCATTTTGACCATTGGCTTGGATTTTGATGAAACCAATTTCATCGGATCTGAAACGGTAAATTATTGTAGCATTTCAAGTTTTGTATTGATCGAACTTGTCGTTTGATTGTACGGGCTCGAAACGCCTAGAAATCAATATAATTAAAATCAATTGAAATCAATTTGAAATAAGTTGATTTTAGCATAACTTCTTCATACAATGGAATTAGGATTTGAAACATGTTCCATTGAGTTTAAAATATTTGAAAACATCTATTTTGATATATGGGTTGACCCATTTTCATTCCGGAGTCCAAATGGGCTTTTCAGGTCGGTTATCGTTCAGTTTTTCAAACAAATTGAGCCCATTCATTTCTATTGTGTTCTGCCTATATATATGTCGTTATAAACCCTAGGTCATTTCTTATTCCTCATTTCTATACCTATAATTCCATTTTCTCCTCCTTATTTCAATGGCAGACAAAACATAATTCCCAAATCTCAAATTCAATTTCAAAATTCAAATCAAAATTTAAACTCCTCGAAACATATCGAATTATATACCGATTTGAAGCTCTTTAAGAGCGTAACCTACATTTGTAACTCATTTCTCGAATCGATTATCATTTGACTAGGAATCAATGAATTAGTTTTAGTCGTTTTCCTTAGCTTTTGTGATTTCGATGGTGGATCTTCCACGTTTCGACGATCAGGAGATGACAAGGCGTAGAGCTCGGCAAATGGAGTCAATCCATGGCATTCGTTGTTGTCATAGGTTCCTCAAATCGCCAGAAACTGCACCTAATACCTCACATTTTTAGCTCGACTTGAGGCGATTCAGTGGCGGCGGAGCATCGGGTTTGGAGGCGAGGAGGCGGCCAAACGTGGTGGTTGTGCTAGTGTAGTCATATCGTAGGCCAAGCAAGTGTTGGTGCGGCAAGTCTCGATGTTCGTCGGCGTGTAGACAAATGCGTACGAGATGCGGCGCGATGGATGTTGCAATTAGGGTTCACGGCCGACGTGGCATGGTATTGGTTTTGTTTTATTTTTAGTCAATTTAATTTGAATTTAAATTTCGAACGTTCTAACTTATGCAAATTTTGCATGCGAGGTCTGTTTCATGTGCGGTTTCTTGCATTGAGATCATATTGAAATTCGCAACACTTTGAAGATGGTTTGGACTTCTAAGGTCGTTTGAATTTTGGGTTTAAATTGGATTTAAATTCAATTTAAATTAAAAGGTGAGTGTTTTAACCCACTCATAATTTCTAAAATTTCTTATGTTCGTTAAATTTAACTTATGTTGTGATTAGGAATTTATTTACGACTGTTTGGTACATTTTGAATCATCATCTCAGTTAATTTGGATTTATTTGAATTAAAACGTTATTTAATTTATTTTTGAATATAAATTGCCAGTTACATGTCTATCACCGATTATCAGTTTCAATATTGATATTTATCGATTGATTTAGATGATGATTGTAATGGATGTTGATTATTGATTGTTGATGTTGGATGAATGGAGTTGTATTTTATATCGCTATAAACTGCACATTCACTATGGGTTGAAATGATACATACCCGAATGATCTATAGGTTAAGCAAAAATCCTTATCGGTTGAAATGATAGACTCGAGCGATTTTATGGATGTTATTTATTTCAGGATTGCAGTTTGAAATGATATATAACCATAACAATTTAAATTGCAGATTGAAATGATAAATATCCGCATCACTTGACTCTATTGTAGAGAATTATATACGGACACCGGATTGGTCAAATTCAATGATCTTAAAATCATCGATTTTGGAATTTAACAAAATGAGATTTTGAAATGAAATTTTATTTATATAAATTGAAGTATTATTGGAAAATCAAGTTTTGCGTTGAAATACAAATTGGTTTAAAAAAAGGAATTTCTTTAAAAAATTAAATTGGAAGTTTGAAGTTAAACTTTTAAGTATAAATGAAATTTTATCGAAATTGAGTTATTAAATTTGTTTTAAAATAACTTTGAAATATTTTTGGAATTAGAGCGATTCGAATTGATATTTGAACATGAATTGAAACCGATTTGAAATTCGATAGTGATTGAAAATTGAAAATTGAAAGGTTTGGAAATTTGATTTGTCGATTTGGAAATTTAAATTAGTCCAAATGTGTTGAAATGAATGAATAGTTTAATTTGATATAAATTCCAAATTCGTATTTTAATATAAACCGCTTTAAAATATATTATTTTAAAATTTCAAATTATTAATATTTTCAAAATTGTTAAACTATTTAACTAATATTAACTATATAAATTATTTTGATTTATTTTAAACCAATTTAACTTATTTCAAACTAATTAAACCATTTTAATTTATTTTAAATCTAATTAATCTATTTTAACCTATTTAATCTATTTAATTATATTTAATCTAAATTAAATCTATTTAACTATCTTAATTCAATTTGAAAGTACTTTACCTATACTTAAACTATTTGGACTATTTTAGCTATTTATAATTATTAAACCATTTCTGAATTTTCAGACTAAGTAAAGTGGAACTGTTTGAATTAAATTTATTGGTTTAAAAGAGAATAAGGTTAAATGATGTCATAACCTAAGTTGGAATTTTGAATGTTATAATATATTGAAATGAGGATTTTGCAGTAAGGATTGAACCTATTTTGGAAATATGATTTTTGGAAGAAATTATGATTTTTGGAAACGATATGATTTGAAGGTGAATATAATTTCAAAAGTGATGGTTTTGAGAATATGATATTTTGATACAAATTGCGAATTTGCTTTTGAAATATAAAAGAACCATCCGGTGTGTAATAAGCGATTGGCTGCTGAAGAGACCGGGATCAGATATTGTCACATTCTCTGTGATACTAATATAAAATTCTAGAGCTCTCACTAAATTCTATCAAATACAAGAAGACTTTAGAAACTTTAATAATAAGAAACTTCTAGAAATTAACAAATCAAGTTTAATATTTCAACACTCCTTTTAAACTTGATTTGTGACTCCAAGCAGATTTCTCAACCGGACAAAATCTTCATGCTTGAGAAGCTTGGTGAAGATATCAGCTACTTGACCTTGTGTCTTCACGTATTCTCGTTGCACATCCTTTTTGGAGACACATCTCTAATATAGTGATAGCGTGTATCAATATGCTTGCTACGATCATGGAAAACTAGATTCTTAGCCAAAGCAATTGCTTATTTGTTGTCCATGAAAATCTTGGTCGGCTTTTCTTGTGGCAGTTTCAACTCCTTTAGTAGATTTGGTAACCAAATTGCATGGAAAACACATGAAGTAGCAACTACATACTCTACTTCGCATGTGGAAAGAGTGACAATCGACTGTTTTTTTCGACATCCATGAGAAGGCTGTATCTCCCATGTATAACATGAAGCCACTTGTGCTTTTTCAGTCATTCATATCTCCACTCCAATCACCATCACTATATCCAACAAGCTCGTAATTATCAGAAATAGAGTAGTACAATCCAAAGTTTGTTGTGCCTTTAACTTAGCAAAGAATCCTCTTTACTGCCTTCAAATGAGTTATTGTTGGGTTCTCTATGTATCGACTCACAACTCCTACCGCATATAGAATGTCAGGTCTTGTACACGTTGAATATCGCAAGCTTCCAACCAAGCTTTTATAGTGTGTTGAGTCCGTTTTTTCTCTTTCCTCATGCCTTGACAACCTGGTTCCACATTCCATTGGTGTGCAAACTGGATTAGAATCATCCATCTTGAACTTCCTCAATGCTTCCTTAGCATAGCCTTCTTGAGTGAATAGAGTGCCTTTATCTTCTTATTTTAGCCTAATATCAGCCATCTCAAACTCTTTCATCATCTCTTTCTTATACTCTTGAAACATGCTTGGATTGCCACCTATGAAGATCAAGCCATCTACATACAAGCATATAATCAATATATCACCATTATGGATTTTAATATAAAGTGCATGCTTATATGGACATTTGGTGAAGTTTCTCTCTTGGAGGTACTTATCAACTCGAGAATTCCAAGCTCTTGGAGCTTGTTTCAACCCATAAAGTGCCTTCTTTAGCTTCAAAACCTTGTCTTCTTCTCCTTTGACTTCATAGCCTTGTGGTTGCTCGATATAAACTTCTTCTTCAAGAACTCCATTTAAGAAAGAAGATTTCACATCCATTTGATGTATCTTCCAACTATTTTGAGCTGCTAAAGAGATTATTAGTCTAACAGTTTCTAATCGAGCGACTGGAGCGAATACCCCATCATAGTCAATGTCGGCTCTTTGACTATAGCCTTCTGCCACCAATCTCGCTTTGTATCTTTCAACTTCTTCTTTGGCATTTTTCTTTGCTTTGTATACCCACTTCACACCAATCGCCTTGTGTCCTTTTGGAAGTGAAGCTAACTTCCATGTGTCATTCTTTATGATGGCCTTGATTTCTTCGTCCATAGCATTTTTCTAATTCTTCATTTGCAAAGCATCTTGGAAGTTCACAGGCTCACAATCCGCAAATAAACAAAAGAGAGTAAGATTGTCTTGATTTTCTGTTACCTCATAAATTTCTTGAAGGCTTTTAAAGCGTGGAGCCTTTTCACTTAAGCTCCCATCTTCTTGACAACTTGTGGTAGGAGAAACTAGTGGGGAAGTAGGCTCCTCCCTTAATTGCTCGATCCTTGGTTGAGGTATTTCATCTTCTTCAAAGTATGGAAAGAAGTTGTAATTTTCATTATGTGATCTCCAATCCCATTCTTCTTCTTCATCAAACACAACATCTCGACTAATTATTATCTTCCTTGAATCAGGATTGTAGAGCTTATATCTTTTAGAGTTGGTGCCATAACCGATGAAAATATACTTCTCACTTTTGCCATCCAATTTACTTTGCTTCTCGTCTGAGCTATGCTTTCAAAGACTCTTAGATGAGAAATACCAGGCTTCCTTCCACTCCATGCTTCTTGTGGTGTCTTTCCCCACACACTTCTTATTGGAGATCGGTTTGATAGATAAACCGCACATGCCACAACTTCTGTCTAAAATTCCTTTGGCAACCTCTTACTTTTGAGCATGCTCCTTACCAAGAATTGTCCTATGCTTTCTTTTTGCTACTCCATTTTGCTGGGGGGATCTAGGCACTGTCGGTTGTCGTCTTATTCCATTACTTTCACAATACTTTTGGAATTCTTTTGATGTGAACTCTCCTCCACGGTCAGATCTCATGGCTTTAATCATAAGGCCACTTTCCTTCTCAATATGGGCCTTGAACTTCTTGAAGTTCTCAAAAACCTCTGATTTCTCTTTTAAAAAGTACACCCATGTTTTTCTTGAAAAAACATCGATGAAAAGAAGAAAAGAGTTACTCTTACTAAGTGAACTTGGCTTGATCGGACCACACACATCTATATGTATGTATGAGTTCCAACGGCTTTTTATCACTTGAGTATGATTCTGTAACAACCCAGTATTTCGTGATTATATTAATTGTTTATTTTAATTATTTAAATTGAAACTCCTGATTTCAAAACTTTTTTTTATTTATTAAAATGAATAAATTTTATTATTTTAAAAGTATATTTTGATTTTTGTGTGAATTATAATTTCAAACCTGAATAAGTTGTATATTTTCCAAAAATGTTGATTTTGGTCAATCTGGTCAAACTTTGACTTTAAATTTAAAATTTGAATATTTGTATTTTTTATTTTATCTTTTATTATAAAAATAGATTAAATTTTAAAAATACTACTTTTCGTTTCGTTGAAATTCGATTTATATTGTGAAAGTTATGCTTTTTACAATATTGGGTGTTGATATATTTAATAAAATTATCTATTTTAATTTATATAAATAATATTTTTATTTTTTAAATCATGTTCTAATATGTCTTATATGACATGTTAGGTATATATTTTATTTTAAAACATTTTTAAAGTGATGTTATAATTTTTCCAAAGCTTAGCGTATTTATTTTCAAATTTTATAACCTAGTTTCTATTTTTAAGCTATTTTCTTAATTTAATTATATTTATTTAAATTTTTATTTATTTATTTTATTCATTCATTATTTTGCTGTGTTTTATTTTATTTATAATCATTTTATATGTATTTAAAATTGTAAAAAGAATTTTGGAAATATGATGAGTTTTGACCTTTTGTATACCTTGTCTTTTCACATTTCAACTTACCTTTTCACACCAAACATCACATGCATTCAGTTGCTGCCATATCTCATTGCTTCAGCCGCGTATCCACTTCATTTTCACGTATAGGAAAGTTTCTCAAACCTAAAATTTCGGCCATCACTCCTGAGGCAAAGTTTGGTAAAATTCTTCTTCTTTTCTTCTCATTTTCTTCTTGTTTTTCTTATCTCTTTGCACTTGTCTTCACCTTTGTAGCTCAGCCCTTCCTCCTCCTTCACCATGGCTGCCTCCACCACCACCACATCAGGCTGCCATCACCTCCAGCCCTCTTCCCAAGCCTGGTCGTGCATCACTAGTTGATCAACTCCACCAAAATTTGCATTATCCACTTGGAAAACTCCATAGCCGAGCTCCTATGCCATCAATACTTCACCACACCACCTTGGCCGGCCCTAACCTCATCACCACCAGCCACCTACATGACCTGATACCTCTGCCACATCAGCTCCTGATCCCACCAGGCCTGGTCGTGACCATGCTTGCATTGGCCGTGACTTGTGTTGCATTGAAATCCACTTTGGTTGCCTTGTATTTGTAGTTTCATGCATATATCCTTATACATCATCTTCCATGCTATGGCCGACCTATTGAACCCAAAACTAGATCCAAATCCTTACCATGGCCGTGTATTTTAACATATGGTTGAGCCAAGGGGTGGCTGAAAGCAAGTGCAAGAGATTTGGTGACTTTTGGTGCATGTATTTCTAGTGTTGTCTAATTTTTTTAAGTGTATATTCATGTGTTGTATATTGTTTTGTTTCATATATTCAACGCAATTAACTTTGTCTCTCCCACACACAAATTGTATTCGTGCTTTCGTGCCTTTGAAGATCTCTATTTTGTGTATTTTGTTGTCATCTCCAGCTATACAAGTGAGTTATTCTCACCAGATAGTTTTATACTTATATGACTAGTAAACCGATCACATTTGAATCTGTAAAATATATCACCATGCTATATTTGCTATGTTATGATCATATGATGTTCACCCATGCTTATTTACCTGTTATATCATCTGTTACTGTTATATTATGCTATTTTGTTATTTATATCAGTTTATCACACTGCAAGTTCCCTTTAGATTAGAATCACTATGGGTTGAAAGAATACATACCCGAACGGACTTTATAATAGGGAAAAAACGTTATGGGCTGAAATGATAGGCCTGAGCGACTTTTATTTATTTCATTTTTACTTAGGATTGCGGGTTTGAAATGATAGAACCCGGGTTTTCTTTGTAAATTACGGATTGAAATGATATATTATCCGTATCATTTTACCTAGGCTAGAAAATGATATACAGACCCGTGATTAAAATATTTTTTTCTAATAATTTTAAAATATTTTAGAAATGTAAATATTATAATATTTTGATTTAAACTTAATTAAAAATGGTTTTATAAAGTATTATTGATTTTCTAAAAATTTATAAGTGAAATAAATTAATGGTGAAGTTAGAAATTAGAAATATAAGTTATTTTGGAAATTATGATTTGGTTATAAATGGAATTTAAATTAAGTAGGAAATATTAAAATAGATTTAAAATTTGATTTAAAACGAGTTTAAATGATTTTTGTAAAGTATTAATGATTTTTGAATAAGTTAAAAGTGAAATAAATGAATATTTAAGTTGAATTTTGAAATATAACTTAAATTGGAAATTTGTGAATTTTGTTTAAAAGTAAATTTTAAGTTAAGTAAATAAGATGAAAATATAAATTATATTTGAAAATTTAAACTTAAGTGTTAATAAAAAAATTTAATTATAAAGAATTGAAATTGAATGTTGAATTATATAAGTCAATTATTATTAAATTGATTTTGAATGAAATTTAACTTTATAAAATCATGAATATAAGGGTATGTGAATGATTGTTTTAAAAGTAAAAATATATGATTTTATAAGTTTAAATGTTTTAAATAAAATTTAATTATTTGTGAAATTATATTGAATATTTAGAATTTAATTAACAACATTTTGAAATGTTATTATTTCTAATGTAAATGATATTACCGCATTTGTAAATGTTGTAGTTGACAGAAACGGGCTAAATGGCTAAATTGAATCAAGGGCTATCATAGCACTTTGTAAGTCCTGTAGTTGTTGAAATTAACTAAGGCTTTATTTGAACTAAAGTAACCCTATCACAACATTTTTAAATGCTGTCTTTTGTTAAATTGAATTGTTTTAAAAGTTACTTTCCGTAGCATTTTCTAAATGCTGGAAAAGTTGAATTTTCATTGTCTTAATAAATTTAAGTGAATAAATGAACTTTAAAAGATTAAAATTTTGGAAATTTAATAATTAAATATAATAACTTCATTTTAATGATCTAAAATGAAGTAATTTGTTTTGAAATATAAACTATTTTGAAATGTGTGTTGAAATGGTATTTTAAATAAAATGAATATGGTTTTGAAAAGATATGATATTTTGATATATTGAAATGGATTTTGAATGATATTGAATTTTGAAATGATATTTGATTTTGAAGTATAAATTACTATTTTGAATTTTAACCACAGGATGTATTTAATTTATAGTTTAACTAATCATTAAAGGATAGGCGATCCCAAGAATCCTTTAAGTTATTGTACATTACTACTACAGTTTACTTGAGTTGGTTTACATTATATAAGTATATATGTCCTGACTCGAGTGTTTTGTATTTTATTTTACGCTTAGGCCAGCCTGAGTATTTACAGCTTAGCTTTGGATTTCTTTTCTGGAGCTAGGAATCGCTGGAGATTCTGCTTGTCTAGTTATTTGTTCCCTTTCAGTTTCAGTTGTTCTATTTCAGCTCTGGTATTTATAAATTGCTATGTATTAGAGATTTCTATTGTATATGTTTCTCAGACTGGTATTATGTATTATGTTTTGAGAATTTGTTATAGTAGCTTCATGTACTACTATGGTATTTTACTTTCCGCTGCAAGTTATTCTGATATTTCTGTGTCTGTGATTCTGTGATTTGTATTTCATTTGCTCTAAATTTATTTACAATGCAGTATTTTGAGCAATTCAAGTCCGGCATGTGTGGATGCGATTGGCTGAAAATATCAGGTTGTTACAGTTGGTATCTGAGCTTTGGTTTTAGGCAAACCTTAGCCTGCGGAGCAAAAACTCATTAGAGATAGAGTAGAAATACCCTAGAATGAGTGAAATCAATCTCAGAATCTTTTCTTTGTGAGAGAATGTATTTTTGAAGTATAAAATGATTTTAAAGGATTTTAAGGATTATTTTGGTATAAAACTTTCCTTATTTTGAAACCAAGATTTTCTAAACTTCATCTCTTCGGTATCCACCTGGTTAGAAATCTCTAGGCTAGGATTCTTATCAATTAGGATTCCTTGAACTTTGGAACGCTCCCACTTGTTCTGAAATCCAGTCTTCTCTTCCCTACTTTATCCTTTTGGATTTTTGGGGCATTCCATAACCCCACTTTGGAATGACCTCTCTAAATATCGGTGGTTCCGTAAATCTTTGAATGATTGGTAAAGGGGTGAAACTCCTTTGCAATTGGCATTAATTAACCGGAGAATTCTATATCCTCGGTTTATGTTGCTATCTTCCTTCTGCTATACCCAGATTCTATCTCTGGCGATCGAATGTTGATTTTCCTTAGATTTCCGAATTGTTTATATTCCTGAAGTAACGGTTGATCGGTTAAGGTCGTCGACGATTTATATGGGCTTATCCATCTTCTATTTAGTAATAAAATTTTATTATCTTCGTTCGATCTTATCTTCGAACCAGAATTCTATTTGACTAGAGTTCCTCTAAATTCGAATCTCCATGTTGTTTGAAATCTAAACTTGAATCATTCTTTGGAAATTTGTGTTTGATTGTATTTTTAATTTGTGCATACATCGAAATTATTATTTTGATAAGGATGGCCCTATTTTGTATATAAAAGTGAAATATTTTCAATAAAGATTTTATATCTTTTGAAAATGAGAATTTGAAGCTTTGAAAGGATATGAAATTTTAAAATTTATAAGAATTTGATTTCTATAAAAATGATTTATAACTGAAAGGTTTTGAATTTGAATTTTGAGGAATCGAACTCTGGTGTTTTGAAATCGGTTTTAAGATTTTGGAAAATATATAATATTAATATGATTTAAAGATATTTTTCCGAATAAAAAATGTTTCCAACGTATTCGAATGAATTCCGAAGATTTCGAAGAGATTTCAAAGAAGTTTCAAGAAAATAAAGTTCAGAACCCACTTAAGTCGTTGGAAAATAATTTCGATGATGAATGCATGCATCATCGACATTGATTTTCGAGTTTCTAAGTGGGGGAGAGGCCACTCCAATAGCTTTGCTATGCGAGTGATTTTGTGAAACCAAATTTTGATTTCAGATTTTGAAGTATGGTTTGATATTTGAAAGATATATGTATATGTATATATATATATATATATATATATATATATATATATATATATATATATATATATATTTGAAATAATTTATTTTAAGATGGTGTTCAGTCCTCGAGACTCAGATCTGTTTTGGTATAACCTTATCTTTTGGAATTGGTTTACTGATTTGTTGGTGATTTCCAACTCTTGGATTGAAAATATGATTTCTTCGACTATTTTGAAGATTCGAGCACTTCCAAATCAAGGTTAACTTTTCAAAGCTAGGTAATTTTGAAAGGTATAAGGTATTTGATAAAGAATACAAGTTTAGTTTGGTATGATTAATGTATAAAGTAATATGATTTATATAAGTTTGAAACTGTTTGTTGAGTGACATAAATGAGACTATTTTGAATTATTCTGGTATGAAATATAGATTTGAAATGTTTTGAATAAAGTATATACATAGAATAATAATCTTTCTAATGGTAAATTGGATTTTTCATGTAGAAATAAATAGTTTGAAGGTTTTAAAAAGAGATGGTTTTAAGCTTTGTAACCATTTTAGATATTTTAATGATTGTGAAATGGTTTTGAATGATATAATCTTTATTTGATAAAGAATGTGAATTTGAAATGATAATTGATTTTGATAAATGAATATTTGAAGTTTATATTTGTATGAAAGGATATTTGGTTTACTTGTAATTTGAGTTTATTTCAAAATGATGGATTTATGAAATGAATATTTCAAAACTAAGTAATAACGAAGTAAAATTTGAGATATATGAAATTATAAAATTTAGTTTTGAAATATGGTATATTTAAGCTTTGAAATATATAAAAGATTTAATAGTTATTTTATGGATCAAATCTTTATTTGAAATTCGATAATATTTGAAATGGTTTTGTTGAAAAACTAAATTGAATTGAAATTGATGATTTGAATTAAATTAAAATTGGAAATTTTAGGTTTGGGTTTAATTGAATAAATTTGTGAAATGTAAAGAATTAAAGGAATGTTTTATGATTTCGAAATGCTATGATTTTCAAAGTGTACTGATTTCAAGTATTTTGGTTTCGAAAGATTTATAACTTTGGAAGTATTATGATTTTTTTTGAAAGTGAATATATGTTTGAAATGGAAGTGAATTTGTTTGACATAAATTTTTTTTGATTTGGAAATTTGGATTATTTTCTAAATCTATTGTTTTAAGAAACTTTGAAACTGAATATATGTAATTGGGAAGAAATGATCCGGCGAAATCATATATGATTTTGAAACTGAATTGATATTAAAATGGTTTGAAATTGAGAACCTTGTTTATTTAAATACTTTGATTTGAGAGTTATCAAATTTATATAAAATTGATTTGTATAAGTATGAAGTGATTTGAAAACTATTGATTTGTAATGTTACTCAACTTGTAAATTGAAATCTTATATAATCGAAGTCTATATAAGTATGATTTGATATACTAGTGATTTGGAAAGTATTATTTTTGAAATGAAATCTTATTTATAATGGACTTTATATAAGTATGATATTTGAAAGTGATTTTGAAAGGTACTATATGATACATATTTCGAAGTAAAGATATGGAAAGTGCCTTCTGCTTGATATCCGCTTTGTGGCCACAATGTGGATTAATTCTATCGATATTATTCTCTCTGATTTGGCTTTTTCGGATATGATACTCGAGTGTCCATCGAACTTCATGGCGGTCTCCATGGTCTTGTGATCGCGACTACATAGCGTAATTCACAGGGGCTACGAGAGCTAAGGATATGGATGTTTCCTGGGAGATCCAGGCATAACCATTGTGTATCTATGATCTATTGGGTCTCTTGGTAGCGTAATCTGCAGGGATTGCGAGAGCCTAAGGGTACGGATGTTTCATGGGGGATCCAGGCGTAACCATTGTGTATTTGCGGTGCTACCAGTCTTCATGGCGTAATCGTAGGGCTGCGGTAGTCAGCCTACGGGTACGGATGTTTCCTGGGGGATTCAGGTGTTACCATTGTGTATCCGCGATCCATGATCGACATGTTTGGTTTGGTTGATTTGTTTGGATTGTACTTTTCATATCTGTTGTTTTTAAAAGGTTTTTCAGTATTTTCATTGGGTGTTGAAACAAGTCTATTAAGTACCTGAAGTATTCTAGCTTTGCGCCTGATCAACGCATGGCCAGAGTCTACAGGAACGAAAGTAAACTTGTTAAGAATCGAGTTATAAAAGTATTTTGATAAAGTATATTATTTAAAGGATATTTTGATCATTTATTTTACTTTTCTAAATAATTTAAAAATGTTTTAAATATTGTTTACTTCGAACTAACAAATTTGAATCAAATGACTACGTTCAAAATGTTGTAAATATAAAACTATAAATTGAAGTGTATATGGTTTTAAAATAATGGTCCATCCTTGTCTTTCAACCTATTTTTTCTTCTAGCCATTCCTACCTTTTTCCTCTTCGAGGGTTCTTTCTGCATTATGGAAGAGTTGGTTCTTTGGCTTATCATTTGGATTTGCCCAAGAAGCATTTTGGAGTGCATGATGTATTCCACGTCTCACATCTTCTCTGGTATCTTCTTGGCCTATCTCTTTTGTTCAGCCTTCTGCTCTTAATGGTTGGGATGTTGAGCCTAATCTGACCGTCGAGAGTAAGCCACTTCATATTGTCGACAGAGGTACGAAGCAGCTAAGAAGGAAATCTGTTAGTTTGATCGAAGTACGATGGGGTACTGATGATCGAGACTGTACTAGGGAAACGGAGGAGAGCATTTGTGCTTCGAATCCGAAATTGTTTTTCTAGGTACTATTTGTTGTCTATCGTGCTTTTTCTTATTTTCCTTGTTCGTTCTTTTCGAGGACGAAAAGATCTGATTGGGGGAGAGTGTAACAACCCAGTATTTTGTGACTATTTTAATTGTTTATTTTAATTATTTAAATTGAAACTCCTGATTTAAAAACTTTATTTTATTTATTAAAATGAATAAATTTTGTTATTTTAAAAGTATATTTTGATTTTTGTGTGAATTATAATTTCAAACCTGAATAAGTTGTATATTTTCCAAAAACGTTGATTTTGGTCAATCTGGTCAAACTTTGACTTTTAAATTTAAAATTTAAATATTAGTATTTTTGAATTTTATATTTTATTATGAAAATAGATTAAATTTTAAGAATACTACTTTTCGTTTTGTTGAAATCTGATTTATATTGTAAAAGTTATGCTTTTTACAATATTGGGTGTAAATTGATTTATTTAATAAAATTATCTATTTTAGTTTATATAAATAATATTTTTATTTGTCAAATCATGTTCTAATATGTGTTATATGACATGTTACGTATTTATTTTATTTTAAAACATTTTTAAAGTGATGCTCTAATTTTTCCAAAGCTTAGCGTATTTATTTTCAATTTTTATAACCTAGTTTCTATTTTTAAGCTATTATCTTAATTTAATTATATTTATTTAAAAATTTATTTATTTATTTCATTCATTATTTATTTTTCTATGTTTTATTTTATTTATAATCATTTTATATGTATTTAAAATTGTAAAAATAATTTTGAAAATATGAAGAGTTTTGACCTTTTGTATACCTTGCCTTTTCACATTTCAACTTACATTTTCACCCCAAACATCACATGCATTCAATTGCTGGCCATATCTCATTTCTTCAGCCGCATACCCACTTCATATTCACACATAGGAAAGTTTCTTAAACCTAAAATTTCGGCCATCATCTCCTGAGGCAAAGTTTGATAAAATTCTTCTTCTTTTCTTCTCATTTTCTTCTTGTTTTTCTTATCTCTTTGCACTTGTCTTCACCTTTGTAGCTCAGCCATTCCTCCTCCTTCACCATAGCTGCCTCCAACACCACCACATCAGGCTGCCATCACCTCCATCCCTCTGCCCAAGCCTGGCCGTGCACCACTAGTTGATCAACTCCACCAAAATTTGCATTATCCATGCCATCAATACTTCACCACACCACCTTGGCCAGCCCTGACCTCATCACCACCGGCCACCTACATGACCTGAGACCTCTGCCACATCACCTCCTAACCCCACCAGGCCTGGCCGTGACCATGCTTGCCTTGGTCGAGACTTGTGTTGCATTGAAATCCACTTTGGTTGCCTTGTATTTGTAGTTTCATGCATATATCCTTATACATCATCTTCCATGCTATGGCCGACCTATTGAACCCAAAACCACATCCAAATCCTTACCATTGCCGTGTATTTTAACCTATGGCTATGCCTAGGGGTGGTTGAAAGCAAGTGCAAGAGATTTGATGACTTATTGTGCATGTATTTCTAGTGTTGTCTAATTTTTTAAGTGTATATTCATGTGTTGTATATTGTTTTGTTTCATATGTTCAAGGCAATTAACTTTGGCTCTCCCACACTCAAGTCGTATTCATACTTTCGTGCCTTTGAAGATCTCTGTTTTGTGTATTTGGTTGTCATCTCCAGCTATACAAGTGGGTTATTCTCACCAGACAGTTTTATACTTATATGACTAGTAAACCGATCACATTTGAATCTGTAAAATATATCACCATGCTATATTTGCTATGTTATGATCATATGATGTTCACCCATGCTTATTTACCTGTTATATCATCTATAACTGTTATATTATGCTATTCTGTTATTTATATCAGTTTATCACACTGCAAGTTCCCTTTAGATTAAAATCACTATGGGTTGAAATGATCATACCCGAACGGACTTTAGAATAGGGAAAAATCGTTATGAGATGAAATGATAGGCCTGAGCGATTTTTATTTATTTCATTTTTTCTTGGGATTGCGGGTTTGAAATGATAGAACCCGGGTTTTCTTTGTAAATTACGGATTGAAATGATATATTATCCGTATCGCTTTACCTAGGCTAGAAAATGATATACAGACCCGTGGTTAAAATATATTTTTCTAAAATTTTTAAAATATTTAGAAATGTAAATATTATAATATTTTGATTTAAACTTAATGAAAAATTATTTTATAAAGTATTATTGATTTTCTAAAAATTTATAAGTGAAATAAATTAATGGTAAAGTTAGAAATTTGAAATATAAGTTATTTTGGAAATTATGATTTGGTTATAAATGGAATTTAAATTAAGTAGGAAATATGAAAACAGATTTAAATTTTGATTTAAAATGAATTTAAATGATTTTTGTAAAGTGTTAATGATTTTTGAATAAGTTAAAAGTGAAATAAATGAATATTTAAGTTGAATTTTGAAATATAACTTAAATTGGAAATTTGTGAATTTTGTTTAAAAATGAATTTTAAGTTAAGTAAATAAGATGAAAAATAAGTTATATTTGGAAATTTAAACTTGAGTGTTAATTTAAAATTTTAAATATAAAGAATTGAAATTGAATGTTGAATTATATAAGTAAATTATTATTAAATTGATTTTTGAATGAAATTTAACTTTATAAAATCATGAATATAAGGGTATGTAAATAGTTGTTTTAAAAGTAAAAATATATGATTTTATAAGTTTAAATGATTTAAATAAAATTTAATTATTTGTGAAATTACATTGAATATTTGGAATTTAATTAACAGTATTTTGAAATGTTATTATTTCTAATGTAAAGGATATTACCGCATTTGTAAAGCTGTAGTTGATAGAAATGAACTAAATGGCTAAATTGAATTAAGGGCAATAATAGCACTTTGTAAGTGTTGTAGTTGCTGAAATTAACTAAGGCTTTATTTGAACTAAAGTCACCCTATTACAGCATTTTTAAATGCTATTTTTTGTTAAATTGAATTGTTTTAAAAGTAATTTTCCATAGCATATTCTAAATGCTGCGAAAGTTGAATTTTCATTGTCTTAATAAATTTAAGTGAATAAATGAACTTTGAAATTGAAAATTTAATAATTTAATTATTAAATATAATAGCTTCATTTTAATGATTTTAAATGAAGTAATTTGTTTTGAAATATAAAGTATTTTGAAATGTGTGTTGAAATGGTATTTTAAATAAAATGAATATGGTTTTGAAAAGGTACGATATTTTGAAATGGATTTTGAATGATATTGAATTTTGAAATGATATTTGATTTCGAAGTATAAATTACTATTTTGAAATTTTAACCATAGGATGTATTTAATTTATAGTTTAATTAATCATTAAAGGATGGGCGATCCCAAGCATCCTTTAAGTTATTGTACATTACTACTACAGTTCACTTGAGTTGGTTTACATTATGTAAGTATATATGTCCTGACTCGAGTGTTTTGTGTTTTACTTTACGCTCGGGTCAGCCTGAGTATTTACAGCTTGCTTTGTATTTCTTTTCTGAAGCTAGGAATCGCTGGAGATTCTGCTTGTCTAGTTATCTGTTCCCTTTCTGTTTCAGTTGTTCTATTTCAGCTCTGGTATTTATAAACTGCTATGTATTTAAGATTTCTATTGTATATGTTTTTCAGACTGATATTATGTATTATGTTTTGAGAGTTTGTTATAGTAGCTTCATGAACTACTATGGTATTTTAATCTCCGCTGCGAGTTATTCTGATAATTTTGTGTCTGTGATTCTGTGATTTGTATTTCATTTGCTCCAAATTTATTCCCAATGCGGTATTTTGAGCAATTCAAGTCCGGCATGTGTGGATGCGAATGGCTGAAAATATCAGGTTGTTATAGACTCCTTTGGAAAGCCCATTTTAAATTGCTTTCCAAGTAAACATCCTTCACACACTTGATTTGGATGGCTTATGCATGATAATCCTCTTACCATTTCCTTCTTGGATAGCCACTCTAGTCGTCCGAAGTTAAGATGTCCAAAATGAAGATGCCAAAGCCAAGCAGTATCTTTATAGCACAACTTAAGCCATCGTGTGACATCACTTTGAATGTTGAGCATAAACATTCTATTTCTTGACATTGGTACCTTTGCAATGACGTTATTTGCACCATCTCTTATAGACAGATTATTATCTTTTAATCGAATATCATAACCTTTCTCTAAGAGTTGTCCTAAGCTCAAAATGTTGCTCTTCATGTTTGGCACATAGTAAACATTGGAAATGAATTGGTGCTCTCCATTCTTCAATCGGATAAGAACCTTTCCTTTACCTTTTATTACTATCTTTGATTCATCTCCAAATGCCACATTCCCCTTCACTGATTCATCAAGCTCCATAAACATATTTTTTATTCCACGCATATGGTTACTTTCGCCACTATCTAGGTACCACTGGTTTTCCTCTCTTTTTTCAATTTCTTTGTAAGCCAGTAATAATGTACCATCCTCTTGGCTTTTTTCTTCAACATAATTGGTCTTCCCTTCAACTTTATTATGCTTTGAAGCTCTACATTCAGAAGCATAATCTCCAAGTTTCTCACAATTGTAGCATTTAACACGTGACCTGTCATACCTTGAATTTCCTCTCCGACGACCTCTTGTTGAGCTTTCTCCTCTTTTATTGTTGTTGCTGTTGTTTTCATAGTTGGGCCTCCAACCTCGTCCATGTTCATGTGCACGACCTCTTCTTCTTTCTTGGCCACCACCCTATCTTTGTTGGCTTCGATTACTTTCTTCCTTTTTTGAATCAATCTGTGTCTTAAGGACTTGCTCCACAGCCTCTTCCTTCTTCCTTCTCTTTTCTTCATAAGCTTGCGATGAGCCTAGAAGTTCCTCTATTGACATGGTCTCCAAGTTTTTTGTTTCTTCGATGATGGCGACAATATGTTCGAACTTTGGATCTAATGATCTAAGAATCTTCTCAATAATTCTTACATCATCTAACTTCTCACCATTTCTTTTAAGGTTATTACTAACCGCTATAACTCTTAAGAAGTAATCAGAAACAAGTTCACCTTCTTTCATATGCAAAGTTTCAAACTCTCCTCTTAAAGTTTGAAGACGTACCTTTTTGACTGGACCAGCTCCCTTATTAGACGTTCTAAGCTTCTCCCATGCTTCTTTGGCCGACTTTGATGCAGAATTTTTTTCAAAGGTATCATCATCCAATGCTTGATAAATTAGACAAAGATCCTTCTTGTCCCTTGTCCTTGATTTTCTCAAACCATCTCTTTGGATTTGAGATAAACCATCTTCATTCTCATGCTCAGTATAGCCATTTTCAATTATCTCACACATGTCGTGTGCTCCAAGAGAGCCATCATCCTTAAACTCCAATTATCATAATTGTTCTTGGTGAGCATTAGAACTTATAGGGGAACGCCATTATTCACCATGTCTGTCTTCTATTTTTTTAAATTCTCACTATGATACTACTTTGTTGAATATTTTTGGAGAAAAGAGGGAGAGAATATAAGAAAGAGAAGTTTTTTTAATTTTATTTAATTTTATTGTAGAAATTTTTTCTTTATTGATGATTTATTTCTTGTTTGATTGATACAAAATGAAGGGAGAGCTCCTCTATTTATATGACTCAATAGAACATTCTAGATATAAAATACTCTAGAAACATGACTCATTAACAACTCTAGAAACGACTCTTTAGGAAACTCTAGAAACATAACTATTATATAAATCTTATTTCCAGCAACTAATATAAAATTATTGAACTTTCACCAAAACCTATCAAATACAAGAAGATTCTAGAAACTTTAATAATAAAAAACTTCTAGAAATTAGCAAATCTAGTTTAATATTTCAACACTTTTTACATTCTTGAATGTTGGATATTACGCCGATATTTGTTGCTTTGGTGTAGTAATTTTAAATAACACGATTTTTACTCCATGTTTTGTGTTAATTGAAAAGGTTTGCTGTAATTGTTCTTGAAAGGGTTTTCTTAAATGAGATACTCCTTGATATTTGGCTAGAACATATTCTTTATGTACTGGTCGTCTAACAAACTCGTGGTTGTATTCCTTATACGCTAATGCAATCTCATTCTTTTCAGAGGGAATCCACAATGGATTGATAGTCCATTTGCTAATAGGCGCATTATCTTCACTTATGAGCAAATATTACATAACTGCATGCTATGAATTTATCTGTACTACAATATATGTATTGTATAATTTCTTCCAAAACACATATGTGCTCACACACCTTACATTCAGAGGGAAACCTATCTGTTTCAACTCATGTTATTCTCCATGTATCTTCTCTTATGTTTTATTCCGTTTTAATATTCAGTACTTGATGTATTTGTGTCATTATCCTGATATTTTGTTTGATTATGCTACATGGAATACCAAGAATAGTTCTTTTGATTTGGCAGTTGAAGTGTACATGCGCGCATATGACTTGTTTAATTAATCTTACATGGGAACCATACATGAACTGGATCACCAAATTCAAAAAAAAAGTTTTTTGTGTGCAGTAAAGTGCCTGAGGAAATTGTTCTTCAACATCCATCAAATGGAAACCACCAACTTTATTTCTTCTATTGCGTCGTGAAGTTACTTCCACCCACCTCCTTTTGTCTTATTGTGTTAATTACAATTTCATCCAAAATCAATATAGTTTAAATTGAATTCAGTTACTTGGGGAATTTGGATACTAAATTTCTGATTGAAACTATAAGTTAGAACATGGTGATTATGCTCCAATGGCTCTCGATGATCAAGTACGACGACTCTTTGACATGTCTTATTTGATATGTCAGCCTGTCTCATTCACTACCATGTTCGATGCATATGTACCACGGTAAATGCATTTACAATGAATAAGAACTAGTAAAAGGAAAGAAAGTTAACATTATATCTACGGGCTCTAGCTATAGTGTGACCCCTTGCCGCATGAGCAATTTCAACTTTCCAAAAAAGTTGAGACTTAAGTCTGTTTATTCTGTTCGTTCTGCTGTTTAAAGAGCATCAATAAACTGAATTCAGTTTTATCCATAAAAAATAAAAATAGAAATAGTTAATAAATTTGTATAAGAAATTTATTGATATTTATTCTTGGTTCAACTTTGTGAAATTTCTTTACAGGAAATTTGTTGTGAACTGAATTCATGCCATATGAGTTTTGCGTATGAAATACACATACACATCCAATATTTTGAAAGGAGGGTAATACTTTGACGGATTCACATTACAAACAATATTTTGAAAAAAAAGTAGCAATGTCTCTAATAATAATAAGATCAAGTTGCAAATTAAAAATCTTTCAATGCAAGACATCAAAGACTAGCTAATGGGAATATAAAATGCAAATTTAAAGAGTGGATGTGGATTGTACATCATACAATATATCTCTACTACATGTACAAAGAATCGAATGAATAAATCTCAGTCTCATCTTAAACTAAATTAATACCCACCTACTTGTTGAATATTTTTTGGAGAAAGAGGGAGAGAATATAAGAAAGAGGTGTTTTTTATTTTATTTTATTTGCAGAAAGCTTTACTTTATTGATGATTCTTGCTTGATTGATACAAAATGAGGGGAGAGTTCCTCTATTTATATGACTTAATAGAACATTCTAGATATAGAATACTATAGAAATATGACGCATTTGACAACTCTAGAAATGACTCTTTAGGCAACTCTAGAAACATAACTATTATATAATTCTTATTTCTAGCAAATAATATAAAATCCTAGAGCTCTCACCAAATTTTATCAAATACAAGAAGACTCTAGAAACTTTAATAATAAGAAACTTCTAGAAATTAACAAATCAAGTTTAATATTTCAACACCCCGTTTTAAACTTGATTTGTGACTCCAAGCAGATTTCTCAACCGGACAAAATCTTCATGCTTGAGAGGCTCGGTGAAGATATCAGCTATTTGATCATGTGTCTTCACGTATTCTAGTTGCACATCCTTTTTGGAGATACACTCTCTAATATAGTGATAGCGTGTATCGATATGCTTGCTTCGATCATGGAAAACTGGATTCTTAGCCAAAGCAATTGTTGATTTGTTGTCCATGAAAATCTTGGTCGGCTTCTCTTGTGGCAGTTTCAACTCTTTTAGTAGATTTCGTAACCAAATTGCATGGCAAACACATGAAGTAGCAGCAACATACTCTTCTTTGCATGTGGAAAGAGTGACAATCGACTGTTTTTTCGACATCCATGTGAAGGCTGCATCTCCCATGTAGAGCACGAAGCCACTTGTGCTTTTTCTGTCATCCATATCTCTACTCCAATCACTATCACTATATCCAACAAGATCTTAATTATCAGAAATAGAGTAGTACAATCCAAAGTTTGTTGTGCCTTTAACATAGCGATGAATCCTCTTTGCTGCCTTCAAATGAGTTATTGTTGGGTTCTCCATGTATCGACTCACAACTTCTACCGCATATAAAATGTCAGGTCTTATACACATTAAATATCGCAAGCTTCCAACCAAGCTTTTGTAGAGTGTTGAGTCCGTTTTTTCTCCTTCCTCATGCCTTGACAACCTGGTTCCACATTCCATTGGTATGAAAAGAAGATTAGAGTCATCCATCTTGAACTTCCTCAATACTTCCTTAGCATAGCCTTCTTAAGTGATTAGAATGCCTTTATCTTCTTGTTTTACTTCAATGCTGAGGTAATAAGACATGAGCCCAATATCAGTCATCTCAAACTCTTTCGTCATCTCTTTCTTATACTCTTGAAACATGCTTTGATTGCTACCCATGAAGATCAAGTCATCTACATACAAGCATATAATCAATGTATCACCATTATGGATTTTAATGCAGAGTGCATGCTCATGTGAACATTTGATGAAGTTTCTCTCTTGGAGGTACTTATCAATTCGAGCATTCCAAGCTCTTGGAGCTTGTTTCGACCCGTAAAGTGCCTTCTTTAGATTCAAAACCTTTCTTCTTCTCCTTTGACTTTATAGCCTTGTGGTTGCTCGATATAAACTTCTTCTTTAAGAAATCCATTTAAGAAACCAGATTTCACATCCATTTGATGTATCTTCCGACTATTTTGAGCATCTAAAGAGATTATTATTCTAACGGTTTCTAATCGAGCAACTGGAGAGAATACCTCATCAAATTCAATGTCGGCTCTTTGATTATAGTCTTTTGCCACCAATCTCTCTTTGTGTCTTTTAACTTCTCCTTCGGCATTTTTCTTTGCTTTGTATTCCCACTTCACACCAATCGCCTTGTGCCCTTTTGGAAGTGAAGCTAACTCCCATGTGTCATTCTTCATGATGGCCTTGATTTCTTCGTCCATAGCATTTTTCCAATTCTTCTTTTGCAAAGCTTCTTGGAAGTTCATAGGCTCACAATCCGCAAATAAACAAAAGAGAGTAAGATTGTATTGATTTTCTGTACCTTATAAATTTCTTGAAGGCTTTTAAAGCATGGAGCACTTTCACTTGAGATCTCATCTTCTTGACAACTTGTGGTAGGAGAAACTAGTGGGGAAGTAGGCTCATCCCATAATTGCTTGATCCTTGGTTGTGGTATTTCATCTTTTTCAAAGTATGGAAAGAAGTTGTAATTTTCATTATGTGATCTCCAATCCCATTCTACTTCTTCATCAAACACATCTCGACTAATTATTATCTTCCTCGTATCAGTATTGTAGAGCTTATATCCTTTAGATTTGATGTCATAACCAATGAAAATATACTTCTCACTTCTGTCGTCCAATTTTCTTCGCTTCTCGCCAGGTACATGTACATGAGCTATGCTTCCAAAGACTCTTAGATGGGAAATACCGGGCTTCCTTTCACTCCATGCTTCTTATGGTGTCTTTCCCCACACACTTCTTGTTGGAGATCGGTTTGATAGATAAACCGCACATGCCACAACTTCCGTCCAAAATTCTTTGGCAACCTTTTACTTTTGAGCATGCTTCTTGCCATTTCAAGAATTGTCCTATTCTTCCTTTCTGCTACTCCATTTTACTGAGGGGATCTAGGCATTGTCAGTGGTCGTTTGATTCCACTATTTTCACAATACTTTTGGAATTCTTTTGATGTGAACTCTCCTCCACGGTCAGATCTCATGGCTTTAATCATAAGGCCACTTTCCTTCTCAACATGGTACTTGAACTTCTTGAAGTTCTCAAAAACCTCAGATTTCTCTTTTAAAAAATACACCCATGTTTTTCTTGAAAAATCATCAATGAAAAGAAGAAAATAGTTACTCTTAATAAGTGAACTTGGCTTGGTCGGACCACACATATTCGTATGTATGAGTTCCAACGGCCTTTTAGCACTTGAGTATGACACCTTTGGAAAACCCATTTTAAATTTATTTCCAAGTAAACATCCTTTGCACAATTAATTTGGATGGCATATGCATGGTAATCCTCTTACCATTTCCTTCTTGGATAGCAACTCTAGTCCTCCGAAGTTAAGATATCCAAAACGAAGATGCCAAAGCCAAGCAGCATCTTTATAGCACAACTTAAAGCATTGGGCGACATCACTTTGAATGTTGAGCATAAACATTCTATTTCTTCACATTGGTACCTTTGCAATGAAGTTACTTGCACCATCTCTTATAGAAAGATTATTATCTTTTAATCGAATAGCATAACCTTTCTCTAAGAGTTGTCCTAAGCTCAAAATGTTGCTCTTCCTATTTGGCACATAGTAAACATTGGAAATGAATTGGTGTTTTCCATTCTTCAGTTAGATAAAAACCTTTCCTTTACCTTTCACTACTATCTTTGATTCATCTCCAAATACCACATTGCCCTTCACTGATTTATCAAGCTCCACAAACATATTTTTTTCTTCCACACGTATGGTTGCTTGCACCACTATCTAGGTACAATTGGTTTTCCTCTTTTTTTTCATTTTCTTTGTAAGCCAGTAATAATGTACCATCCTCTTGACTTTTTCTTCAATGTAATTGGTCTTCTCTTCAACTTTATTATGCTTTGAAGATCTACATTCAGAAGCATAATGTCCAAATTTCTCACAATTGTAGCATTTAACACGTGACTTGTCATACCTTGAATTTCCTCTCCTACGACCTCTTGTTGAGCTTTCTCCTCTTTTATTGTTGTTGTTGTTTTCATATTTAGGCCTACAACCTTGTCCATGTCCATATGCGCGACCTCTTCCTCTTTCTTAGCCACCACCCCATCTTTGTTAGCTTCGATTACTTTCTTACTTTTTTGAATCAATCCATGTCTTAAGGACTTGCTCCACAGTCTCTTTCTTCTTCCTTTTCTTTTCTTCATAAGCTTGCAATGAGCCTAGAAGTTTCTCTATTGACATGGTCTTTAAGTTTTTTGTTTCTTTAATGATGGCTACAATATGTTCGAACTTTGAATCTAATGATCTAAGAATCTTCTCCATAATTCTCACTTCATCTAACTTCTCACATTTTCTTTTAAGATTATTACTAACCACTAGAACTCTTAAGAAGCAATCAGAAAAAAGTTTACCTTCTTTGATATGCAAATTTTCAAACTCCCCTCTTACAGTTTGAAGACGTACCTTTTTGACTTGATCAGCTCCCTTGTAAGACGTTCAAAGCTTCTCCCATGCTTCTTTGGTCGACTTTGATCCAGTAATTTTTTTCACAAGTATCATCATCCAATGCTTGATAAATTAGACAAAAAGCCTTCTTGTCCCTTGTCCTTGATTTTCTCAAACCATCTCTTTGAATTTGAGATAAACCATCATCATTCTCATGTTCAGTATAGCCATTTTCAACTATCTCACACACGTCGTGTGCTCCAAGGAGAGCCATCATCCTTAAACTCCAATTATCATAATTGTTCTTGATGAGCATTGGAACTTGTAGGGGAACTCCATTATTCGCCATCTCTATCTTTTTTTTAAATCCTCGCTCCGATACCACTTTGTTGAATATTTTTTGGAGAAAGAGGTAGAGAATATAAGAAAGAGGAGTTTTTTATTTTATTTTATTTTATTGTAGAAAGCTTTTCTTTATTGATGATTTATTTCTTGCTTGATTGATACAAAATGAGGGGAGAGCTCATCTATTTATATGACTCAATAGAACATTCTAGATATAGAATACTCTAGAAACATGACACATTTGACAACTCTAGAAATGACTCTTTCGGCAACTCTAGAAACATAACTATTATATAATTTTTATTTCTAGCAACTAATATAAAATTTTAGAGTTCTCACCATATTCTATCAAATACAAGAAACTCTAGAAACTTTAATAATAAGAAACTTCTAGAATTTAACAAATCAAGTTTAATATTTCAACACTACTAACAAGATTACCTCCATGTGTACCATCACAGAACCCAAATATATGCTACAATTATTAAAAGTACTGTAAATTTTCAATTTGGTTTGTAATGTGACTTAGCTGTTTCTCTAGGTACATTTCTATACATTTATGTGAGATTATAATGAACTTTCAGTCAACAAAAAATTATAAATTTTTTTGTTGCTTTATCTCCTTGAGTATCCATCTATTTACAGAAAGGTTTTACAAATGTTTTTCTGCCACTTTATTTAATTATTTTTTAGTTGCTTTGAGGATATATATGCATGGGGTTTGGTTGATACTATTTTGGAAGACATCTTCATTAAAGTTGTTAAAAGAGCAGAGTCGTGTATTTTCCATGTACGTATAATAACTAGCACTTTGCTGCTACCAAATTTGTGCCTCTGTGAGATTTTGGTGAAAAGACAATAATGTCATTGCAAAATATTATATGCAAAAAATGGTTCGTGTATAGAAAAAATATTCTAGAAATTGAATGTGATATGTATTTGAAGCACTAAGAGCATATATATAGAACATGGTATTATTTTATGCTTCTATCTTACCATTACCTATTACTTAAGTTTCATTATACTACTAATACATTTTTGACAAGAAGTTTTGTTTCACTTTCAAATGAGTTGCAAATTGCAACTCTAATTTTGAAAAACTGAGTTGCAAATGCAATTCAGTTTGAAAACTGAGTTTCAAAATGCAACTAAGTTGCAAAAAGGGACTCAATTACTCATCAGTTATATCTACTTACATCACCATGACATGCAAGTGGACAAAAATGTTTGGCAAAGTAGCAGGCATGTTTACTAGATTTCTTCTTTTAGTATTTGTTTTTTAATTACTAAATTTGATTACGTTTTGACATAGAAAAGATTAAGGATCATGCATTACGTGTATTAATAATTGATTTAGAACTTAGACAGTTTTATTTCTCTTTCCTGTGTTTTATCTATTTCCTTTATATGTTTGAAATTGCGGTTGCTACTAACTTTGCAAGTTAAAGAAAATTTAGATGTGGTTCTCTAGCTTTGTGGAAGTGGGTAGGTCATCCATTTGGGATATTGATAAAAACATTAAAATTCGGTCATTATTGACTTTGTATTTCACTTCTTCTGCACATTGTGGTCGGGTGTTCTACTATGAACTTTGGTTTTGCTCATTTTAGTTTTTTTTCTGAAGGAGTTTGAAAACGCTGTTTGTTATATGTGAAGGAGCTATTGGATTATAAATGTCGAATCTAGCAATAGGATGTCGTTTTGCTATATGATTGCTAAACTGAAACAGAAAATAGATGGACCCTGTTTTCGTATTGTTAACTTTTAGGCTTCTTGATCACATTAATTCTTCATGGTAAGAGTTTTTTTTTCTACTCTTTTGCTTATTCAAAATTTACATATCTCATATATTTCAACTTTGTGTTTATGATCTTTAATTAATTTCTTTTATCATTTCTTGCTAGCTTCGGCATATATCTTCGAGTACAGTTTCAACAACCAATTACCGTTTACAAAAAGGTTCTTAAACCCCACCTTACACTCAAAAACTACATTGACTTATGCATTCAACATAATCCTTGGAAGAACTGGCATCTTTTGGAACAACTAATCGTGAAAGACACTATGAAGATAAATTATACTTGAACCTATAGCAAGAATGAAGTTTATACATACTACTAAAGTATGTTTTGTGCATTTGAATGTGTACACTATCATGAATTATATTTTGTTATATATGATATAAATCCGGTATTGTTTTGATCGTGTAAATGTATATTGAATTGGGGTGTGCGGGAAAGCACTAACCGCATAAAGGAGGTGCTATCTAAATTTCATAAAATCCGATAAGTTTATAAAAATCAACAAATTATAAGAATGGACTAAGTAACCAAGTTTTATAAATAAAAATTAACTAAGTTTTATAAAATTAAGTTAATATCTAAATATTAATAAAATTTTGCTAAATTTAAATAAATTTATGAAAATCAACTAAGTATAAAAATTTAACTAAGATAACTAAGTTGTATAAAAAATAATTAAAATTACTTAATTTACAAAAATGAACTAATTTATAAACTAAGTCTTATAAATATTCAACTTGTGAGGTAGTTTAGACAGCTGCTGCATCTTTGAAGAAAGAACTTATATTAGAAGGGTATCTAGTTGAAAATGTCCCAACAAAGGTTAGTTTCCTCACTCAAATTTAGTTTAGCTGTGAGCAGTCAGCATTTGTCATGTTTACTTCATTTTATTCCTGTTTTAGTTTGTTTTCTTATTTTATTCCTTATTCATTGTGGCATCATGTACAATTTTGATCCAATATACTTGAAGCGATATTTGTAGACTTTTTATATTTAATTTTTGTATTAAAAAGCAAAACAGTTTGTGTTAATTGACTGAAATTTATGAACTGTCCACATATGATAATCCTGTAAAGCTAACCTTTTTTGTAAGGAAACATATCTTATTTATAGTCCTAACTAATTAATTGAATAAAACGAATAGTTATATACGTAATATATCTGTTTACAAATGTAATTAAACTGACCATGGAAGTTCTGAGTGAGCCAACATTTATACTTGACGATGCATCTGATAACAAAAAATGAATTTTCTGAGTTGGAATCTGACAAAAGCGTAGCTACATCTGCAGAAGAGATAAATTTATTTATCTATTTATTGAAGTACTGATGTTGCAGTTAATTTTTTGTCAATGCAAGTAAATAATTATTTTGTTGTACACAATATTCAGTCTGAAACAACACTAGTTATTATCATAGGATTATTTATATGAATCTGTAATTGTATGCATATCTTTATATACATGTAACAAAAAATGTGTTCAAAATTAAACATCAGTCTTACTCTGTTATATCCTAAGCATCATATATTGCAATTTAAAGGTAGCATCGGGTGCATCATTCAATTTGATAGATGATTTGTGTTCTTCGTTTTAAGATTTTGGATATCTGGCACTTCTTTCCATGTTAAAAAGACACTATTGTTATATAGATAATATTAGTATCAGCCTTGGTAACTTACATTTTACATTACATGATATAGACAGTTTTTGAGTTAAGACTGAAAATGCATACACGTGAAAAGCGAATAATGGTATATGGTTCAATTCTTCTGTTAAGTGTCTATATATGCTTGTATTGTGATGTGATTGCCTTCACCATTGTTGCTTCAAGCTAATATGAGGTAAAATTTGTATTCTACCAATGTATTATAGTTGGCTAAGTGTTACTTCTGTATTAAATTAAAATTTGTACACCTGTAGTCGGTTAAGTGTTACTTCTGTACTAAATTAAAGTTTGTAAACGTAGAGCACATGATACATAGGTTCCATTTTTGGGTCTGCAATTAGAAATAAGATATAAATGATGCATTCTCAATTAAAAACATGATGCTTAAGATGGTTTTTATTGGTTGAAAACGGTGAGTCCATTAACTCATGCTCCTATGTCAAATTTGATTCATAATATCGGCATTCGCACCTTTTGCATAATTACATTACTCTTTTGTAGATTTGCACCCTAATTATTCCCTTTACTTTGCTATATAGGTACATAGAACATTCCTTTGTTATATGGAGGACTGCTAGCTAAAGTTGCTAATAAAAGGTATGTTTTTATGCATTTGAATATTTACGCTATCATGAAGTATATTTTGTTATATACGATGTAAATCCGATCTTGTTTTGATCGTGTAAATGTATATTGAATTGGGGTGTGTGGGAAAGCACTAACCGCATAAAGTAGGTGCTATCGAAAATTCATGAAATTCGATAAGTTTATAAAAATCAACAAAGTTTATAAGAATGAACTACATTAACCAAGTTTTATAAAAATTAAATAATTTTCTAAAAATTAACCAAGTTTTATAAAATTAAATTAATATCTAAATATTAATTAATGTTTATAAAATTTGAATAGATTTATGAAAATTAACTAAGTTATATAATAAATAATTAAAATTAAATTTCTTTTATAAAAGTTAACTACGTTATCAAGTTTTTTACAAATTTAACTATATTAACTAAAAGTTTATAAAAATTAATTAAATCTTATAAAATTTAACCAAGTTATCTAAAAATTAACTAAAATTATTTAATTAACTTGTAAACTAAGTCTTATAAATATTCAACTAAGTTAATTGAGTGAGTTTTATAAAATTTAATTAAAGGATATAAAAATCAACCAAGTTATATAAAAATTAACTAAGTTAATTGAATTTTATAAAAATCAACAAAATTAGAATTTTTTAATTAAATTAACTAAAGTTTATGAAAATTAACTAAAGTTTATGAAAATTAATGTAGTTTTATAAAAATCATGTTCTCTATTTTGGAATCTTTGTTAAATTGTTATAAAAATAGATTAAGTTTTATGAAAATTAATTAAATTAACTAAATTTAGAAGAAGAAAATGATATAATAATAGTAGTAGTAATAAAGTAATATAATATTAATATTAATTTAACAACAACAACAACAAATTAACTAAGCTTAAAATAAGTAACTAAGTCAAATAAGTTTTATAATAATTAAATAAGCCAACTTAATTAAGTTTTATAATATTAAATAAGCCAACTGTTTTTTTTAAATTAAACAAGTTAATAAAATTTAATTAAGTTTTATAAAGATTAATAAGTTTATAACAATATACATGCAATTGCTGAATAAAGTATTTTAAACAAAATTTACATCCATTTAAGGAAATTCCATATGTTATTGATATCATTTCCATATGATTATATAAATTAACAAAATTTATAAAATCAAATAAAGTTTATATAAACCAATTTAATTTTATAAAAATTAACTATGTTAATCAAGTTTCATATAAATTAATTAAGTTCCATGTAAATTAATTAAATTAATATAATTAAGTTTCACACATATATATGTATGTATGTATAGTTTGTAACGACCCGATATTTTCAACCATTCGCATCCGCACATATCGGACTTGAATTGCTCAAAATACCACGTTATAAATAAAATTTGACAAATCTCAGAATATACAGTAAATAAATAATCACATATTACAGATACAGAGTAAATAATAATGCAGCGGAAGTAAAAGAGATAGTAGTTCATGTATAAAAAATAAGATACATCGGAGTTAAACAAGATACAACAGAAAAGCAACAAGATACCTCAGGTACAACTCATAATACATCACTGAAATCACTAGATACTGAAAGCAAAATAGATGGCTGGATCTTCAAGCAAAGCTCCAACTCCGAAGACGTGTCTTGAATGCTGAATCACTCAGTCTGACGCGAGCGTAAAGCAAAACACAAAACATTCAAGTCAGGACATAAATACTTATGAACTGTAAATCAACTCAAGTGAACAGTAACTAAAGTGCATCAGTAACTTAAAGGATGCTTGGGATCGCCCATCCTTTAAGGATCCGTTAAACTATTTACTATGTATTAATATTGCGCTATTATAATAATGTCTACAGTAAAATAAACTTACTTTAAAATAGTATTAAAGAGTGACCCAATATTCCTCTTAACACATAATAGTGCCAATAGTCTATACAGTACTTGCATATCTCCTGATGGGGAGACTATGAGAAGATACTCCATAGGTACGACACAAATAGAAACTCGTAGTAAGGCTCTCTATGGTAGGTGATGCGACACACGAGGCAATGCCAGGGTAGATATACCAATTATGCACACAGGCTGGTGGTAACGTAGCAGCCACATACGCCCACCTCGAAACACACTCCCAATCAAAATTGGAGGATGGCCATCAAATCAACCACAAGTAAGAGTATAGTATCGAAGAAGTGCGTCCGACCAGAGGAGCTACCCCTCTTGGCCCGAGATCGCTCCTGTTTTAGCCACCTTATGCCAACTCACGGGAGTTGGGTCCACGTAATATACCTCAAGAAAGTCGCCACCATCGTACTTCATTCTGGAATCTCCACCGCGTACACAGTTGTTAAAGTGGTTTTCGGAGTTGGCAGAGAGTATGAAAACTTCCAATCCCGGTCTCTTTAACAACCAAACGTTATTATAACGCCGTGGTCACTTCAAAATAGTTTATACTTCAAAAATCAAATCATTTCATTTTCAAACTATATTCCTTTCAAATAGTTTATACTTCAAAACCAGAACCATTTTTAATTCAAAAATCAACACGATATCATTTCCATTTCAAACATATATTCATCTTTCAAAAATCATAATACTTTCAAAGTTATAACTCTTTCGAAACCAAAATGCTTGAAATCATTACACTTTGAAAATCATAACATTTTGAAATCATGGAATATTCATTTAATTCTTTACATTTTACAAATTTATTCAATTAAACCCAAATCTTCAAATTTGCAATTTAATTCAATTCAAACCATCAGTTTCAATTCAATTCAGTTTCCTAACAAGCCATTTCAAATCTTATAAATTTTAAATACAGATTTAATCCACACAAATAAACTGTTCAATTTTTAATATATTTCAAAGCTTAAAATCACACATTTCAAAACTAAATTTATAATTTAATATATCCTAAATTTAATTTCATTATTACTTAGTTTTGAAATATTCATTTCATAAATCCAATATCATTTAAATAAACCAGACTTACAAGTAAACAAAATATCCTTTAAATATTCATTTATCAAATATCATTTCAAATTCATATTGTTTATCAAAATAAAGATCAAATTATTTCCAAATCATTTTAACCATCAAAATATCATATCTTTTCAAAACCTCATTATCAAATCATTATTTGGATTCAATTTTAAATATTCAAATTTAAATATCATTTAACAATCAAATATGTCATTCATTTATTATTTCAAATATCATTACAAAATACATTTCAAAATTCCATTCAAAACCATTATTTAAATTCAAATTCAATTTAAATTTCTTAAAATTAAAGTTTAAATATTAAAATATAATTAAACTCCTGAAATTTCACAAATAATCAATTCCGAAAGTTAAACCATTCAACACTTTAAAAGATAACTCAAACAGTGTTAAAATCTATAACATTTCAAAACATTGTCAAATTATAGCAACGACGGCATTTTTAAAGTGCTATTGTAGCTTATAGTTTCTAAATGGTTTAGTTTAGGAACAACGACATTTATAAAATGCCGTAATAGATATTTAGTTATTACAACATACTTAAATTCAAAAACAACAGCATTTAAAAATGTTGTCATAAGATTACAGCATTTTGGAAATGCTATTAATAAAATTCCAGGTTTTATTTTAACTTCTCAAAAACAATAAAACTTCAGTTTTAGCAAATTTTAAACTTCTAAATCATATTTTTAGGCTTCTAAACTTCTCATCTAAATCATTTTAACACATGATTTATCATAGTAAAATTTAAAATCAAATATTCAATTTATAACTCACTTTCATTTGTTAAGTCAAAATTTCACTGTTTTCTTAACTTATTAATTTAACAAAACTTTAACATTTTATTTCAAATGTCATTTCAAAACTTTAAATTTAATTCCCTTATTTACTAACATTTTTAAAATATAATTTAAAGTCAAAATCACATTCACTTCAAATTTACATCCTTAAATTCAATTCAAATATTTAACTTAATATTTAACTTTCTCAAGACCATAAAATATATATTTTTAAATCAAATTTCATTCTTTTAAAAAAACATATCTTAATAAAAATCATTTAAAAATATACCATGAAGTCTGTATATAATTTTCTAACCTAGGCCAAGTGATATAGATATGTATCATTTCAATCCGCAGTTTAAAAAGAAAACCAGGTTCTATCATTTCAAACCCGCAATCCCAAGTCAAATAATAAAATATAATAAAAATCGCTCAGGCCTATCATTTCAGCCTATAACAATTTTTCCCTATTCTAAAGTCCGTTCGGGTATGTACATTTCAACTCATAGTGATTCTATTCTAACAGGGAACTTGCAATGTGAATATATGCATAAACAATATAAACGATGTCAATGTCACAATATAATTTCATATATCAGATGTCAGGTGATAATTAACAGAGTTAACATGGTAATAACAAGGCATAGCATGTCATATAATCATCATTAACTTGCATAAACATTTAAATTACTAAATATTTGTCATCAATTCACTAGTTCATAAGTAAACATGTAAGAGTGAGAAAGACTCACTTTTTCAAGCTGGAGACCAAAACAACACACACAAGAGCGATTCCAAAAGCACGACAAGCATGATTTGAATTGAATGAATAGAGAGCCTTGATATTGATCTTGTATACAACAAATAAATAAGACAATATAAATATATATATACAATACAAATATGAATTGAAACGTAATGGAAATTTGAATCAACAAAGAACATTACCCAGCTTTAACACAAATTGCTTGACGATGACAACATGGCTTGACACTTGATCAAATTTGCTTGATCACACCACACTAGGCTCGGCCTAGGTGTCAACATGGCTCGGCCATGCCATGTTATAGGCTCAGGTATGCATCATGTATGCACAACACCATGGAGATGATGATGGTAGGAGATGCAACATGAAGCATACAAAGGATCAAGTGTAAAAGGTGGAATTTTTTAGCACAACAAGGCTCGGCCTTGGGTTAAGTGGGGCTCAGCTTTGCATAGATCAGATCTGGTAATGGTGCAGCAGTGGCTAGAGATGATAGCTTGCTGGTGGTTGTGGTTCTAGAGGGCGGCCGAGAGGATATGTGAAGGGATGGTGGTATGTAGGGTCGGCTAGGTTTGTTTTCAAGGGATGTTTGCTATTTTTTTGAGGAGATTGCATCTTCAGGATGCCACTGCCTGATCTGGACAAGGTGGTTGATGATGGTTGCTGCTATGCAAGGTGGAGGTGATGGTCAGTTGTGATGGAGGGGTTTATGGCCGAGAAAGTCTAGAAGAAGAGGAAGGCTAAATTCATTGAAAAAATGAAAAGATAAAGAAGATGAAGCCATTATTAGTTTTTCTTCTTTTGTTTTCTTAACCGTGAGTTTTGTGTGATGAGAAGAAATATTTCACGTGAAATGAAGAGGGAAGTCATGGAAATGCTTAGGAAAATGGACGGCTACAAGGAAAAATGAAAAGGCAATTGGAAAATGGAAAGGCAAGTATATGAAAAGTCAATGGAAAATGAAAGGTTTAAGTCACTTTGTATTTTGTTTTCTTTTATTCAAATTAAACAAATAAAATTTTTAGTAAATAAAAATAAAAAGCAGAACAAAATAAAATGAAAAAATAAATAAATGATTATTTAAGGAAAAATAGAAAATAAATAAAGAAATAGTTTAATAATTGAAATTAGAAATAAAAATTGTAAACAATATACAATTTACAGTTGGAAAATTTATAACTATACTTTAAAAATGTTTTAAAAATAAAATAAATACTTAACATGTCATATTACATATATATACAAAAATTAGAACAAACAAAAATATTATTTATATAAATTAAAATAAACAATTTTGTTATATAAATCAATTTACACACAATATTGTAAAAAGCATAACTTTCACAATATAAATCGGATTTCAATGAAACGAAAAACAATATTCATGAAATACTATTTATTTTCATAATAAAAGATAAAATTCAAAAATTAAGATATTTAAATTTTATTTAAAAGTCAAAGTTTGACCATATTGACCAAAATTCACATTTTTGGAAAATATGCTATTTATTCATGTTTGGAGTTCTAATTTACATCAAAATCAAAATTTAAATTTAAAATAACAAAATTTATTCATTTTAATAAATAAAATAAAGTTTTACATCAGGAATTTAAATTAAAATAATTAAAATAAACAATTAAAATAATCATAAAAATACAGGGTTGTTACACTCTCCCCCACTCAAAACTTTTCATCCCCGAAAAGGAATGAGGTAGGGGAAAGCACAGAAAAAGATAGAATGAAATAGGATTAAGACAAGATGACAAGAAGATTGAAATTATACCTGATAACTGTTGTTGTAGGTAAGTTTAATAAGGTGATGATGATCTTCCCAAGATCCTCCAAGAATCAAGAACACAAGCACGAAAAAGATCTTCGAGAAATCTGATTCACTCTTTCCGTTTGATTGACGGTCTGTGGCTAGCAAGTAGCGCTCAGATCCAAAAATGAGTACCAAAGATTATCAAAGATTATAGAAAGTTTCTAAACAGACGGGTATAAGCAATAGCCTCCCCATTCTATAGCAAGATAAGGGAAATAAGGACAACCAAAAGATAGTTTGAAAAAACAAAATAAGATAATAAATTTGAAACCATGAAAATTTCAACTTAAATTGAAAATTAATTTTACGTAAGTTAAATAAATCTTAATCATCTCATATTTCATTATCTTATCATCCAATTATCTTAAATTAACAATCTCTAAAATCATGGATTTGAAAAATCTTATTTATTATACTAAAAATGTACTCAATAAATTAATTTCTTCTTTATTCCAAATTATAATTAAATTTATTCCTCTCAATGTATTTTATCAACTATGCTAAATATATTTACACTTATTACAACTGCCTTAAATTTATTCTTAGTTCCTTAACATCATTTTATATTGTAAATTATTCCATTACCCATTTTCTCTATTTACCTCTGTTACTCTTTTTATAACCAAAATTTAAGTGTATAACATTTATTATAACCACTCAAATTTTATTTATAAAAATCCTTTTTATATTGTATATTATCCAATTACATATTCAGCTTCTGTATATATATATATATATATATATATATCCATTTAAATTTAAATCATATATCAGCATATGTTATAAATCTTGTCTTATTTTAGAATTTCAAATCAATTAAATTCCCGAAATCAAAACTGTAGCAAGACTACAGAATGGTCTCTTCACTTCGAAACTCGAAAATGAATGTCAATGATGCTGCAGTCATCACCGAAATTATTTTCCAGCGACAAAGAGAAGAGCACTAATTTTAAACTTTAAAATTCTTTGGAAACAAATTTCTATTCGAAAATACTTTGAATAATATATCCTTCTAAAACTTTAAATACAAGATTTGAAACCATCGGAAATTAGTTTCTCAAATTCTTGTTTTAAATTCAATTTAAATTTCCAAATAAATTTAAACCATGCTTTATAGTTCAATTATTTATGTATGAAACAAGAGATAATGGTATATAAAATCAAATATTATTTCTTAACAACCAATGCAATAAAATCCAGAATTTTTTTATAATATGGTTACAAAATTTATTTGAAAAGCGTATTGTGTCAGTTTGCTCTGTTCAAGTGTTTTGGAAATCTTATCGATAGCGTTGATCAGACGAATCGATCAGAAACCCAAATTAACATCAACAACTCAGACAACATAATATATAAAACATTTTAAATATTAGTTTACAAATACACTTCAAGAATGATTTGAAGATAAGTTGGAAACAAAGATGAGATGATTAAATACTAGAATAGGAAGATGGATAAGCTTATATAAATTGCGCGCAACCTTAACCGGTCAACCGTGTCCTAAAAAATAAGATCGATGTGGATTTCTAGGGAAAATCAATATTCGATCTCAAGAGATACTAGCATCTAAACCGAGGACATAAAAATCTTTGGTGAATCGATGATGTTGTAAAGGAGTTTCACCCTTTTACAAATCAATTTGAGATTGGTGGGACCGTCGACTCATTATAAAGATCATTAAAAGTGGAGTTATGGGATACTTCAGAATCAAAAGAAGATGAATAATGAGGGACACGAATGCATTTTGGAACCGTAAGGAACGTTCCAAAATTCAAGGAATCGAGTTAAAGAGGAAGAGATTCAAACACGAATGAAAGTGATTCTGTAAATACACCTACTCCATATGCTGAGTTTTGCCTAGAGCTACCAAAGCTCTGATACTAAATGTAACGACCCGATATTTTCAACCATTTGCATCCGTACATGTCGGACTTGAATTGCACAAAATACCGCGTTGTAAATAAAATTTGACAAATCTCAGAATATACAGTAAATAAATAATCACAGATAACAGACACAGAGTAAATAATAATGCAGCGGAAGTAAAAGAGATAGTAGTTCATGAAGCTACTATATAAAAATAAGATACATCAGAGTTAAACAAGATACAACAGAAAAGCAACAAGATACATCAGGTACAACTCAGAATACATCACTGAAATCACTGGAGACTGAAAGCAAAATAGATGGCTGGATCTTCATGCAAAGCTCAAACTCCGAAGGTGAGTCTTAAATGCTGAATCACTCAGTCTGACTCGAGCGTAAAGCAAAACACAAAACATTCGAGTCGGGACATAAATACTTATGAACTGTAAATCAACTCAAATGAATAGTAAAAAAATGCATCAGTAACTTAAAGGATGCATGGGATCGCCCATACTTTAAGGATCCGTTAAACTATTTACTATGTAGTAATATTGCGCTATATTCCCCTTAACACATAATAGCGCTAGCAGTCTATACAGTACCTGCATATCTCCTGATCGAGAGACTATGAGAAGATACTTCATAGGTACGACACAAATAGAAACGCGTAGTAAGGCTCGCTATGGTAGGTGACATGGCACATGAGGCAATGCGAGGATAGATAAACCAATTACGCACACGGGCTGGTGGTAACGTGGCAGCCACATACGCCCACCTCGGAACACACTCCCAATCAAAATCGGAGGATGGCCATCAAATCAACCACAAGTAAGAGTATAGTATCGAAGAAGTGTGTCCGATCAGAGGAGCTACCCTTTTTGGCCCGAGATCGCTCTTGTTTTAGCCACCTTATGCCAACTCACGGGAGTTGGGTCCACGTAATATACCTCAAGAACGTCGCCACCATCCTACTTCATTCTGGAATCTCCACCGCGTACACAGTTGTTAAAGTGGTTTTCAGAGTTGGTAGGGAGTATGACAACTTTCGATCTCAGTCTCTTTAACAATCAGACGTTATTATAACGTTGTGGTCACTCCAAAATAGTTTATACTTCAAACATCAAATCATTTCATTTCCAAACTATATTCCTTTCAAAATAGTTTATACTTCGAAACCAAAACCATTTTTAATTCAAAACTATATTCAAATCAACGTGATATTATTTCCATTTCAAACATATATTCATCTTTCAAAAATCAAAGTACTTTCAAAGTTATAACTCTTTCGAAACCAAAATACTTGAAATCGTTACACTTTGAAAATCATAACATTTTGAAATCATGGAATATTCATTTAATTCTTTACATTTTACAAATTTATTCAATTAAACCCAAATCTTCAAATTTGCAATTTAATTTAATTCAAACCATCAGTTTTAATTCAATTCAGTTTCCCAACAAGCCATTTCAAATCTTATAAATTTCAAATATAGATTTAGTCCACACAAATAAACTATTCAATTTTTAATATATTTCAAAGCTTAAATATCCTACTTTTCGAAACTAGATTTATAATTTCATATATCCCAAATTTAACTTCATTATTACTTAGTTTTGAAATATTCATTTCATAAATCCAATACCATTTAAATAAACCAGAATTACATGTAAACCAAATATCCTTCAAATGTTCATTTATCAAATATCATTTCAAATTCATATTCTTTATCAAAATAAAGATCAAATTACTTCCAAATCATTTCAATCATCAAAATATCGTATCTTTTCAAAACCTCATTATCAAATCAATATTTGGATTCAATTTCAAATATTCAAATTTAAATATCATTTAAAAATCAAATGTGCCATTCATTTATTATTTCAAATATCATTACAAAATACATTTCAAAATTCCATTCAAAACCATTATTTAAATTCAAATTCAATTTAAATTCCTTAAAATTCAAATTTAAAATATAATTAAACTCCTGAAACTTCACAAATAATCAATTCCAAAAGTTAAATCATTCAACACTTTAAAATATAACTCAAACAGTGTTAAAATCTATAACATTTCAAAACATTGTCAAATTATAGCAACGACGGCATTTTTAAAGTGTTATCGTTGCTTATAGTTTCCAAATGGTTTAGTTTGGGAACAATGGAATTTATAAAATGTCGTAATATATATTTAGTTATTACAACATAGTTAAATTCGAAAACAATAGCATTTAAAAATGTTGTCATAAGACTACAGCATTTTGGAAATGCTATTACTAAAATTTCAGATTTTATTTTAACTTTTCAAAAACAATAAAACTTCAATTTTAGCAAATTTTAAACTTGTAAATCATATTTTTAGGCTTCTAAACTTCTCATCCGATTTATTACAATAAAATTTAAAATCAAATATCCAATTTATAACTCATTTCATTTGTTATGACAAAATTACACTGTTTTCATAACTTATTAATTTAACAAAACTTTCAAATTTTATGTCAAATGTCATTTCAAAACTTTAAATTTAATTTCCATTATTTACTTACATTTTTAAAATATAATTTAAAGTCAAAATCATATTCACTTCAAATTTACATACTTAAATTCAATTCAAATACTTAACTTAATATTTAACTTTCTCAAGACCATAAAATATATATTTTTAAATCAAATTCAATTCTTTTGAAAATACATATCTTAATAAAAATCATTTAAAAATATACCACGGGGTCTTTATAAAATTTTCTAACCTAGGTCAAGTGATACGGATATGTATCATTTCAATCCGCAATTTAAGAACAAAACCGGGTTCTATCATTTCAAACCCACAATCCCAAGTTAAATAAAATATAATAAAAATCGCTCAGGCCTATCATTTCAGCCCATAACGATTTTTCTATATTCTAAAGTCCGTTCAGGTATGTATCATTTCAACCCATAATGATTCTATTCTAACAGGGTACATGCAGTGTGAATGTATGCATAAATAATATAAACGATGTCAATGTCACAATATAATGTCATATATCAAATGTCAGGTGATAATTAACAAAGTTAACATCGTAATAACAAGGCATAGCATATCATATAATCATCATTAACTTGCATAAACATTTAAATTACTAAACACTTGTCATCAGTTCACTAGTTCATAAGTAAACATGTCAGAGTGAGAAAGACTCACTTTTTCAAGCTGGAGACCAAAACAACACACACAAGAGCGATTTCAAAAGCACGACAAGCATGATTTGAATTGAATGAATAGAGAGCCTTAATATTGATCTTGTATAAAACAAATAAACAAGACAATGTAAATATATATAAAATAAAAATATGAATTGCAAAGAAATGGAAATTTGAATCAACAACGAACATTACCCAGCTTTAACACTAATTGCTTGACGATGACAACATGGCTTGACACTTGATCAAATGGGCTTGATCACACCACACTAGGCTCGGCCTAGGTGTCAACATGGCTCAGCCATGACCATGTTATAGGCTCGGGTATGCATCATATATGCACAACAACATGGAGATGATGATAGTAGGAGATACAACATGAAGCATACATAGGATCAAGTACAAAAGGTGGAGTTTTTTAGCACAATAAGGCTCGCCCTTGGGTCAAGTGGGGCTCGGCCTTGCATAGCTCAGATCTGGTGATGGTGCAGCAACGGCCAGAGATGATAGTGCTGGTGGTGGTGGTTCTAGGGAGCGACCAAGAGGATATGTGAAGGGATGGTGGTATGTAGGGTCCGCTAGGCTTGTTTTCAAGGGATGTTTGCTATTTTTTGAGGAGTTTGCATCTTCGGGATGCCACTGCCTGATCTGGACAAGGTGGTTGTTGATGGTTGCTGCCGTGCAAGATAGAGGTGATGGTCGGTGGTGATGGAAAGGTTTATGGCCTAGCAAGTCTAGAAAAAGTGGAAGGCTAAATTCATTGAAAAAAATGAAAAGATAAAGAAGGTGAAGCCATCATTTCTTTTTTCTTCTTTTGTTTTCTTTGCCATGAGTTTTGTGCGATGAGAAGAAATATTTCACGTGAAATGAAGAGGGAAGTCACGGCAATGCTTAGGAGAATGGACGGCTAAAAGGAAAAATGAAAAGGCAATTGGAAAATGGAAAGGCGAGTATATGAAAAGTCAATGGAAAATGAAAGGTTTAAGTCTCTTTGTATTTCGTTTTCTTTTATTCAAATTAAACCAAAAAAATTCAGTAAATAAAAATAAAAATCTGAAAAAAATAAAAAGAAAAAGAAAATAAATAATTATTTAAGGAAAAATAGAAAATAAATAAAGAAATAGTTTAATAATTGAAACTAGAAATAAAAATTGTAAACAATATACAATTGGAAAATTTATAACTATACTTTAAAAACGTTTTAAAAATATAATAAATACATAAAATGTCATATTACATCTATATACACAAATTAGAACAAACAAAAATATTATTTATATGAATTAAAATAAACAATTTTGTTATATAAATCAATTTACACACAATATTGTAAAAGCATAACTTTCACAATATAAATCGGTTTTCAACGAAACGGAAAGCAGTATTCATGAAATTTTATTTATTTTCATAATAAAATTAAAAAATTCAAATATTTAAATTTTAATTTAAAAGTCAAAGTTTGACCATATTGACCAAAATTCAGATTTCTGGAAAATATTCTATTTATTCATGGTTGGAATTATAATTTACATCAAAATCAAAATTTATATTTAAAATAACAAAATTTATTCATTTTAATAAATAAAATAAAGTTTTTACATCAGGAATTTAAATTAAAATAATTAAAATAAAATAATCACAAAAAATACAGGATTGTTACAATAGTTATAATTGCTAATTGTTGAATTTCCTTTTTATTGGTAATTACCTATCTATGGTGCATATAAATGACAACATGTTGCGGTATATTAACGGTTTGAAGTTATTTTGAAGCAACAACTTTTTTGGTTTGCACATTTAGTCATGTGTAGTACGATCTTTTTATCACTTGTATTATTTACACTTCTAAATGTTCATAAATATTATGATATGTTGTGCATTATTCTATGTGAATGTTGAATGGTTAGTTAATTTTCGTTTATTGTGATCTATATTTTTGTGTGAAATGATACATTATGTTTATGTAAATTCGTCGATTATAATGGGATAATGGATATGTATGTGCTGCAAAAATGATTTTTAAAACGTTGTTAAAGGATTTGATAGCATATTAAGAATTCCATTGATAAGACTTTTCATAGCATGTTGAAAACACTAAAATAAACTTGTTTTTTTATAGCGTTTCTTTTGTTGCAATATAGGTTATTGACTTATTATAGCTTTTTTATGGCATACTAAGAACGCCATTAATAAGACTTTTTATAGCATGTTGAAAACGCTATAAAAAGCAAGTTTTTTATGGCGTTTCTTTGTTGCAATAATAGGTCATCGATTTATTACAACATGTTGATTTACAGTGTTTATAAAAATGCTGTAAAAGCTTTTTATGGCTACGATGCTATTAAAGGGTCTTTTTGTTGTAGTGATAGCATGGTGCGGATAAAGGCTTGCACTCCTCTCTCCAGGAGGTGCCTTGCCCTGGCCATACATGGCATAGACAAGGGCTTGTCGATGCTTTAACCTGGCCATAGCGTGATGCGGATAAAGGCTTACACTTCTCCCTCCAAGAGGTGCTCTGCCCTGGCCTTTTTGGCACGGATAGAGGCTTTGACCGTCGAAGGTAGTGTCCAAATGCTAGGAGAATTCTACTCCCAACCTTGTAGACTTTTCTTTTGCAGGAAGAGATACTTTATTTACTGTAGGAAAATATGGTCTCGGATGTTATGCGTTCCATGTTCTAGGAACCATATCACTGTCTGGCCGGCATAACTTGTAATGTAACATCCCAGAATTTCGTTAAATTAAAATCGTTGAATTATTAGAACTTTTAAATTTAAATTGATAATTTCAAAGGAAATTAAATTTTGTAATAAAATCACATAGTTATTTAATGTTAATAACTAAAACAACTTTTCTTTTTAACAAGGTAAAATAAGAAATTGTCTTAAAACCATTAAATGAAATATGGGTTATAAATTTAAATATTGATAGATGAGTTTTTAATAGAAATAAAATTGTTAATGTAAGTTATGTAAAATTATAAAATTTAAATCACATAATTATAATCTAACATTTAAACAAATAAACCAAGATAACAAAAGAGTATGAAGAAAATATAAACTGTAAAAGAAAACAGGACTTAAGCAAAGGAAAAATATCTACAAAACAAACAAAATAGTACTTATATAAATCAAACAGCACATTTCTACAAGTACACATGATAGAAGCATCACAAAACATGCTTACATTAATGCAAGCCTCTACAAAGCAACATACTTTCATTAAATGCATTTACTCTCCAGCAAGAAGAAAATCACATCAGCAACTTTAAAGCATGGGTTTATTCATCTTGTACTTGCTTTAGTAAGCCTCAGTTTACACACAACCTGTTATATATACATCAATCTACTTTCTCATTTTAGTTCATTCGAACATAACTTTGTAAACCCAAAGAACAAATATTAACTGAGATCAGAAAATAAAAGAAGAAAAAATATCACTTTTCATTCAAAGTTCAAAACAATTTACTGAAGGAAGAAAGAAGAGAAGGATCAAAACTGCAGTTATTATCAAAACCCAAGGTGTTCTCTGTTTCAACAAATATGTGAGTAAAACATAAATCTTCAAAATAGGGTTTAAAATTTTTCTTAAAACAGTACAAACTTCATTTGTAAACTGTTGGTACATGTTTCAGTAAGAAACCAAGATTGTAATGTTCTGTGAAATTCATACAGAGTTTATGTTGGTTTCAAAGCTAAAGTCCATTTGCTGATAACCACTAACAAGCTTTGGTTTTCAAATAAAGCAAGTTGTTTAATCCAAGAAACAAGGTTTTGCAAAGTTTATTTAAATATGCAGTGGATTATCACCACTGTAACTTTGGTTTACAGGTATTCCACTATTATTGATAAAAATAAATTGTTGTAAAATATTAATTCAAGAATATTTATTGAATCGATACTGCAAAGAATGAATTTTAAAACAAAAATTTGGATTTTTAGTTTTGTATTCTCTGAACAATTTGTATATGAACAAAATTTTCATTTTTTCGAATTTCAGACAATCAAATCAATAGAAAATCTTAAAATTTGGTTTGATGCATGCTGAAACATTAAGGATATCAGGAAAATTATCAATTAATTTTTCTATTGCGTGAGTTTCGGATTTGGGGTCACATTAGGATTTTAGTTACAGTTTTGAACGTGTTTAGTAAGAAGAGGATTGCGCCCTATTGAGTTGATCGAGCTCCACGAGGACTTGGGGGATGATGGCTTGGGGTGTTGTCATGCTTGGGCCGGAGTTTCATGGCGACAGGTGGTTGTCGTTAGGGAGGCCGAGGTGATTGGGGTTGATGCATTCGTATAGTTGGCGCACGCTTCAGGCAAATTTCGATTTTGACAATTTGGTGAAGAATTAAGTTTCGATCTAGTACGTAGGGATACATCGTGGTTTGTTGGCGATCGAAATGGCCACCGGAGTGACGCCGTGATATTGTGCACGTGCACAGCGTTCGTATGGGAACAGGCAGTTTTCGCGTGTGCTTGGCTTTGGGAGAGACTCGAAAATTTTCGTGTAATGCTTCGGGTTTGTGTTCGTATTCGAGCGAGTTCTCCCTGATGCTATTTTATTTAGCTACAGTTTTTAATTTACTAGAGAAAAAAATAAAGAAAAAATAAAGGAAGAAGATGAAACAGGGAATGAGGAAGAAAGGGAAGGGACGCGGGGAATTTCTGGAAACACTCAAGTTTGGCTCGAGTCATTCTCGTGTTAATTTAGGCTTGCTTTTATAATGGGCTAAGCCCAAACAAATTTTCAAGTTAAAAATGCTAAGTAAATTTTGTATTTGCAATGCAACCAAGATTACTTATGTTAAGTTCAAACTTACTATAAGTTTAAACAATTTAATAATGTTTTAAAATTTAAATTAACCCTTCTTTTAAATAATAAAATCTAAAATAAGGATTGGAATAAAATTACATTAGCACTTTTAAAAGCGACGATAAAGTTGATTTTTTTTAAGCAAAGCAGATTTTCAAATGATAATCAAGGTAAACAATTTATATTAATAGTTTTTTTTTTGAAAAGAAATTTAGAATGATTTAAAATTTATGATTAAAATTGATTTAATAAACAATTAAGTGTTCAAATTAAATTGTCAATTAAGAATTTGTTTTTCAGATAAATTAAAGTCGACAAATCAAAAGTTAGTGGTTAATTTAAATAACTAATTTCGAAATAATAAAACGAGTTAATCAAGATTTAAATTATTTATCCAAATTCTTATCATTGATTTAAAATAATTTAGTGGTAAATTTATTTAAACCACATTTGAAAATGATTAACTATCGTTGTGCACTATATTGATATTTCTGTTCTGAGTGTGATACTGTGTGATATAAATTGCCATGTACTGTACTGTGATTGTGATTCGTTCTGTATTGATGTGAAAACCCTGTTGCCCGTAAAACGACATTTAAACTTCGATGCGATAGGGAATCGGATTTCAGTTGGTTATCCGAAACCCACATCGAACCTGTGAATATTTGTGAATGACATCCACATGTTTTAAAATTTGACACTCACTATTCGAATTAGCCGGGAAAGGACCTTGGTGTCGTATAACCCATTTCAAATATGTGATTCGACGTTATGGATAGCATTTGAAGACCGGTGTTGAAGACCGGGTATTTGCGAGAGCGATAGGATGACCTGTCGAATTGACTCTGCACCGAGTTGCTCCGGTATAGAGTTCTCCATATGTGATGGGGAATTCGATCAGGATTGTGGATATCCGGATTTCAAGGACTTCTTTGGAAGTGCCTTCGGTTCTGTTTGAACCCAGAACAGACTTGTACGGATTGTGTGTCTGACATTACAAATTGAGATATAAAGCAGATTTCTTTCAAATATATTTCTGTTGGTGGCGGAGAATTTATTCTCTTAGCTTAACACCCTTCTCTGAGACGTACGAGCTCAGAGGTTATGTAGTTGAAGGATATCAGCAATATATTCCCAATTTGGTAATGTGGCATGCTGAGTGTTGCTGATCATTTGTTGATTGAAGCATGGCTTTGTAAGAAGCGTAGCTTTATGGACGAGACTTCGTCGAGCCTCACAACCCGGAATGGTCAAAACAGGAAAGATGCGGCAAGGCTGTTGGGGGTAGCACCCCTTAGGGTATGTGCATTTCCTTCTGGATAGAAGTGGTATCATGGTATGGAGCCCAGATACTTAACTTATGTTGATATCGCAGATATATATATGTATTACTTTGTGATTTGTTGCTGGGGCCCCGGTTAAAGGTTGGTTACAACCGGGAGATGGCATACTCGTGTCAGTAGTTACCCAATTAGGGGTAACCCGGCCTTGTTTTGGCAGAGATCCGGTTAGGTTCTCGGGTCGTCCCTCCAGAGGCGTACCCATATGGCCCAGGAAGTTCCTTAGCCTGACCATTGTTGGAAATCCAAAGAAACAATACGAGACTTGTACGGTTTTGGTTGTATAACCTGTCACCTCAGGTGACAGCTATAGTAGGCATAGTATAATGGTACCTATGCTGGCTAAGATTGATATTCTACTTCCGAAATAATTTCACACTATGCACTAGTAATAATATCAAAGAATTTCTTTCTCGTACCAAACATATTTAACTATCATAAGAAGAAATCTCCTCCAAATCTGCGTTTGCATTGTGTGTGTGGCGGGAGGTCTTATGGTAGTCCCATTTTTAAAAGCATACCGAAAATTCCTTTATAAATCTTGTTCTTTAAAAGTAACTGCTGTTTTTGTTTACTCATACCAGTCTCATGACTGATCCGGAGTTTATTGTTTTCTTTCCTAAACTCTGGGTGCCCATTATTTCTACACGGGCAGCCTAGTAGCAGGTTTCTGTATTTTGGAGTAGCAGTATTTTGGATCTCTTATCTTGGAGATATCTTAGGAGCTTTTGGAGATTTCAGGTGTTAGCTTTTGGGAGTTCGTTATCACCTCTCTCATTTGAGGACTTTTGGATATATATATTAATCATGATGTTGTATTTGGAGTTGTGGTGTATGTATTATATACTCTGTTGTAGTATGGATATTATGTTGTAACTGCGATGATATTTATGATATTGATTCTGTTCCGCTGTTTTATATTCATCTAATTGTTGTTATAAGCTCCGGCGATGCGAATTTGATGTCGTTTATCGGACATCGACTTTGGGTCGTCACAAGTGGTATCAGAGCTTCTAGTTGAGTAAGAACTTTAGCTACGGAGTATAACACATTACATGGCTCATTAGAGATAGGGTGAAGTATACCCTAGAATGAGTATAACCAAGACTGAAACTTTAAATTTTCTTAGTCTATTTCTTTTTACTGCTGATATTCCTTAAGATATCTCGTCTGTATATCTAAATCAATTTTCTTACTAATCTCAGATAGTGAAAATGAGTGGATGCAGAGGAAGAGCTAGGGGTCAAGAGAATGCCGCAGCACCTAATCAAATTCCCCCAGTCGCAGAAGCAGTAATAGATATTCAGCAGCAGCCGGACTTGGCTGATTTATATAAGAAGTTCGAAAAGCTTGGTGGCAAACCGTTCACCGGCAAGGAGTCAATTATTGAGGCCCAAGCTTGGGTAAGATCGTGTGAGAAGATTTTTAAAGGGCTAAAACTGCAGGACGAGCAGAAGAGACTTATAGCTTCTTGGCAACTCCAAGGAGAAGCTTCAGCTTGGTGGGAAACCATCATTATAGATGAACCCGAGGAAGAATTTACTTGGGATCGTTTTAAGGAATTGTTTGAGAAACGTTACATGCCGTCAGCGGGAATTTCCAGAATGTATCAAGAATTTATGGATTTGAAACAAGGAAGTTTGTCGTTTGAAGAATACTTAAATAAATTCATCGAACTATCTCGGTTTGGTCTGGAATTGTTAAACACACCTCTTAAGAAAAATGAAAGGTTTATCCGTGGAATGAACCAGAAATATCATGATAGAATGACGGGCCACGTTAAGGAATCGTTTTCAGATTTAGTAGATATGGGGTATAGATACGCTACCCTTGATGTGCAAGAAGCCCCGGAAGAGAAAGATAATTCAGGCAATCAAAATTGGAAAAAGCGGAAATTGGAGGCAAGAAACCTTGGCAAGGCAACGAGAAGAAGAAGAGCATTCAGGGAAGCGCGGCAGAAAATGTCACTTGTTACAACTGCAAAGAGAAGGGCCATTATTCAAATAGCTGCCCAAAACCGAAGAAGAAAGTTAAGGAATGCTACAATTGTCACAAGCCGGGACATGTTGTTAAAGATTGCCCAGTGATGAAGCCAGCGCAGGTGGCAAAAGTTTATACGATAAAGAAGGACCCCTCATCTTCAAAAGCTGATAAAGGAAAAAGGGTTTTGGAAGGTAACCCTACTATTAATAATAGAACTGTTGGAGTTTTATTTGACACAGGAGCTTCATATAGCTTTATCTCTCAACAAACAGTAAATGAATTAGGACTTAAAACTAAATTTGTTGACGATCCTATTTGCGTGAAAAATCCGGTTGGAGGTCCCGCAAATCTTTGTTCATATTGTAAGAGAGTTCCTATTTCATACGCTAGCTATCGATTTCCTATCAACCTTTTTGTCCTCGAATTTAATGAATTTGAAATCTTACTCGGTATGAACTGGTTAACGAGATACGAAGCTATATTGGATTGTAATAATCGGACAGTATTAGTCAAAACAAGTTTTGGAAATCTTATTGAAATCTCTTGTGAGGATCCAAGTCCAAGGAGAGATAGATTAATGTATACCTTGGGATATCTTGAACCCACTTTGCAGTCTACACCTGTTGTTCGGGACTTTTCCGACGTATTTGAAGAAGTGAAATCTTTACCTCCTCACCGAGAAATAGAATTCTGAATTGATCTTGTGCCCAATGCTCATCCTGTCATTCACGCAAGTCGCAGGATGGCACCCAGGGAAAAGATTGAATTGGTTCATCAAACTGATGAACTACGAGCAAAAGGATTAATTCGACCCAGTGTTTCTGAATGGGGCTCAGCCGTCGTATTTGTTGCTAAATCAGACGGATCTTTGAGATTGTGTGTAGATTACCGCGATCTAAATAAACAAACTCTCAAGAATAAATTCCCTCTACCAAGAATTGATCATCTATTCGACCAACTTCATGGCGCTCGTTTCTTTTCAAAAATGGATCTAGCCCAAGGATTCCATCAACTACGAATCGCCGAAGATTGTGTCCATTTGACCGTCAGAGGTCCTGATATGTTCTGCGAATGGTTAGTTATGCCTTTCGGGCTAACCAATGCCCCAGCATACTTCGTAGATCTTATGACTCATGTGTTTCGGGAAGTTTTGAATAAATTTATGTTTGTATTCATTGATGATATTTTGATCTATTCTAAGACTAAAGAAGAGCATGCCGAACATCTTAAAATCGTATTGGAAATATTGAGGAGAAATGTTCTATATGCAAAAATTTTCAAATGCCACTTCTGGGTCAATGAAGTCAAATTCCTTGGCCATATTGTTAATGAAGAAGGAATTTCGGTAGATCCTAACAAAATTTCCGCTATTCTTGATTGGAAACAACCCACTACTCCAAAAGAAGTTCGAAGCTTTTTGGGTTTAGCAGGCTATTACCGTAAATTCGTTCAAGATTTTTCTAAGTTGGCTAGCCCATTGACTAAGCTAACGATGAAAAATACAAAGTTCATCTGGACTTCAGAATGTGAAGAAGTTTTTCAGGAGTTGAAAAAGAGATTGACCACTGCTCCTGTTCTCACTATTGTTAACGGGAACCAAGGCTTATCTGTCTATACTGATGCATGTGGTGATGGGGTAGGTGCAGTATTGATGCAAAATGGAAAGGTAGTTGCCTACGCAAGTAGACAATTACGTCCGCATGAGAAAAATTACCCAACACATGATTTGGAGCTTTTGGCTGTTGTTTTCGCTTTAAAAATCTGGCGACACTATCTTCTGGGTAAGAATCTTTTCAGCTTTCCTAACAATTTATGAAACTAGCTTAACTAAAGAAATATACCTAATAAACTCTCTTTGTTTTAGGTGAAAAATTCGAATTATTCACCGACCATAAATCCTTGAAGTATCTCTTTACCCAGAAAGATTTGAATTTGCGACAACAACGTTGGTTGGAATTTCTGGCATCTTATGACTTAGATATTCTGTATACGCCAGGAAAAGACAACGTGGTTGCTGATGCTTTGAGCAGAAGACATGCTGTTCTCGCATATCTAGTTATCACTCCTACTCTTCTTGAGGAAGTCGCCAGTAAACAAAAAGAGGACGAGTTCCTTCATCAAATTTATGAGAAAATACGTCATGGTGAAGATACGAGTTTCGAAGTTGACGACAATAAAATTATTAGATTAAAAGGCAGGATTTGTGTTCCGAACATTCCTGATCTGAAGCGTGAAATTTTAGATGAATGCCACAAGTCCAAACTCAGTATGCATCCAGGAGTTAACAAAATGTATCGTGATATTAAAAGAACATTCTGGTGGAAAACGATGAAAAGAGACATATCTATTTATGTGAGTCGCTGTGCTAATTGTCAACAAATTAAAAGCGACCAAATGAAAGTGGCCGGTTTACTTCAACCTTTGGAAGTACCGAAATGGAGTGGGATCAGGTATCGATGGATTTCATCGACGGATTGCCACGAACCAAGAAAGGCAATGAAGCGATTTGGGTTATTGTGGACCATCTAACCAAAACAACTCACTTTATTCCAGTTAAGTCCACTCGGACTGCGGCAAGCTTGTCAGGTATATATAAAGGAAATTGTTCGCCTCCATGGTATTCCCAGCAGTATAGTGAGTGATCGTGATCCGATCTTCACCAGTAGATTTTGGGAGGCATTTCAGGATGCATTGGGAACGAAATTAAATTTCAGTATTGCTTATCACCCACAATCTGATGGGCAGACTGAGAGGGTCAAACGAATTTTAGAAGACCTACTGCATGCTTGTGTTCATGATTTTGGTGGTTCTTGGGAGGACCATTTGCATCTGGTTGAATTCTCATATAATAACAGTTATCAGGCCAGTATAGAAATGGCTCCTTTCGAAGCTTTATATGGTCGTCCGTGTCGATCACCTACATGCTGGATCGAATCAGGTGATAGACTTGTTCTAGGACCGGATATGATAAAGGAAGCCACTGAGAAGGTAGACTTTATTCGAAAGAAGTTATTAACTGCCTAAAGCCGTCAAAAGAGCTATTATGACCGCCGAAGGAGAAATTTGGAATTTAAAGTTGGAGATTCTGTATTTCTGAAAGTATCTCCGATGCGGGGTGTATTGAGATTTGGGAAAACTGGAAAGCTAACACCACGTTATATTGGTCCTTTTCCTATTCTGGAAAGGATTGGTCCTCTAGCATATCGAGTGCAGCTACCCAGCTGGTTGTCTGGCGTACATGATGTGTTCCACATTTCTAATCATCGGAAATATGTGCACGATCCAGATGATTTTATTGAAGAAGCTGCTCAGCAGGATCTAGAGATCACTCCTAACTTGGCAGTTAAAAGAGAGCCGATAAAAATTGTAGATCGTGATGAGAAGCGATTAAGAAACAAGATTGTGAAATTGGTCAAAGTTCAATGGAGTGGCGATCCAAAGGACTGTACTTGGGAACTGAAGATAATATGAAGAAATCATATCCCAACTGCAGAATTGACATCTCGGCTTAATCTGTAAGTCATTTCCTTGTTTTTATAAATTCGTCTATTCTTTGTTTGCATTTCTCTCTCTTTCAATTTCGAGGACGAAATATTCTTAAGGAGGGGATATTGTAAAATCCCGAAATTTCGTTAAATTAAAATCGTTGAATTATTAGAACTTTTAAATTTAAATTGAGAATTTCAAAGGAAATTTAATTTTGCAATAAAATCACATAGTTATTTAATGTTAATAACTAAAACAAATTTTCTTTTTAACAAAGTAAAATAAGAAATTGTCTTAAAACCATTAAATGAAATATGGGTTATAAATTTAAATATCGATAGATGAGTTTTTAATAGAAATAAAATTGTTAATGTAAGTTATGATAAAATTATAAAATTTAAATCACATAATTATAATCTAACATTTAAACAAATAAACCAAGATAACAAAAGAGTATAAAGAAAATATAAACTGTAAAAGAAAACAGGACTTAAGCAAAGGAAAAAAATCTACAAAACAAACAGAATAGTACTTATATAAATCAAACAGCACATTTCTACAAGTACACAGGATAAAAGCATCACAAAACATGCTTACATTAATGCAAGCCTCTACAAAGCAACATACTTTCATTAAATGCATTTACTCTCCAGCAAGAAGAAAATCACATCAGCAACTTTAAAGCATGGGTTTATTCATCTTGTACTTGCTTTAGTAAGCCTCAGTTTACACACAACCTGTTATATATACATCAATCTACTTTCTCATTTTAGTTCATTCGAACATAACTTTGTAAACCCAAAGAACAAATATTAACTGAGATCAGAAAATAAAAGAAGAAAAAATATCACTTTTCATTCAAAGTTCAAAACAATTTACTGAAGTAAGAAAGAAGAGAAGGATCAAAACTACAGTTATTATCAAAACCCAAGGTGTTCTCTGTTTCAACAAATATGTGAGTAAAACATAAATCTTCAAAATAGGGTTTAAATTTTTTCTTAAAACAGTACAAACTTCATTTATAAACTGTTGGTACATGTTTAGTAAGAAACCAAGATTGTTATGTTCTGTGAAATTCATACAGAGTTTATGTTGGTTTCAAAGCTAAAGTACATTTGCTGATAACCACTAACAAGCTTTGGTTTTTCAAATAAAGCAAGTTGTTTAATCCAAGAAACAAGGTTTTGCAAAGTTTATTTAAATATGCAGTGGATTATCACCACTGTAACTTTGGTTTACAGGTATTCCACTATTATTGATAAAAATAAATTGTTGTAAATTATTAATTTGAGAATATTTATTGAATCGATACTGCAAAGCATGAATTTTAAAACAAAAATTTGGATTTTTAGTTTTGTATTCTCAGAACAATTTGCATATGAACAAAATTTTCATTTTTTCGAATTTCAGACAATCGAATCAATAGAAAATCCTAAAATTTGGTTTGAAGCATGCTGAAACATTAAGGATCTCAAGAAAATTATCAATTAATTTTTCTATTGCATGAGTTTCGGATTTGGGGTCACATTAGGGTTTTAGTTACAGTTTTGAATAGTGTTTAGTAAGAAAAGGATTGCGCCCTCTTGAGTTGATCGAGCTCCACGAGGACTTGGGGGATGATGGCTTGGGGTGTTGTCGTGCTTGGGCTGGAGTTTCATGGCGACAGGTGGTTGTCGTTGGGGAGGCAGAGGTGATTGGGGTTGATGCAATCGTATAGTTGGCGCACGCTTCAGGCTAATTTCGATTTTGACAATTTCGTGAAGAATTAAGTTTCGATCTCGTATGTAGGGATACATCGTGGTTTGCTGGCGATCGAAATGGCCACCGGAGTGACGCCGTGATGTTGTGCACGTGCACAGCGTTCGTATGGGAACAGGTAGTTTTCGCGTGTGCTTGGCTTCGGGAGAGACTCGAAAAATTTCGTGTAATGCTTCGGGTTTGTGTTCGTATTCGAGCGAGTTCTCCCTGATGCTATTTTATTTAGCTACGGTTTTTAATTTACTAGAGAAAAAAATAAAGAAAAAATAAAGGAAGAAGATGAAACAGGGAATGGGGAAGCAAGGGATGGGACGCGGGGAATTTCTGGAAACACACGAGTTTGGCTCGAGTCATTCTCGTGTTAATTTAGGCTTGCTTTTATAATGGGCTAAGCCCAAAAAAAATTTCAAGTTAAAAATGCCAAGTAAATTTTATATTTGCAATGCAACCAAGATTACTTATGTTAAGTTTAAACTTACTATAAGTTTAAACCATTTAATAATGTTTTAAAATTTAAATTAACCCTTCTTTTAAATAATAAAATCTAAAACAAGGATTGGAATAAAATTATATTAGCACTTTTAAAAGCGACGATAAAATTGATTTTTTTTAAAGCAAAGAAGATTTTCAAATGATAATTAAGGTAAACAATTTATATTAATAGTTTTTTTTTTGGAAAAGAAATTTAGAATGATTTAAAATTGGTAATTAAAATTGATTTAATAAACAATTAAATGTTCAAATTAAATTGTCAGTTAAGAATTTGCTTTTCAGATAAATTAAAGTCGACAAATCAAAAGTTAGTGGTTAATTTAAATAACTAATTTCGAAATAATAAAACGAGTTAATCAAGATTTAAATTATTTATCCAAATTCTTATCATTGATTTAAAATAATTTAGTGGTAAATTTATTTAAACCACATTTGAAAATGATTAACTATCGCTGTGCACTATATTGATATTTCTGTTCTGAGTGTGATACTGTGTGATATAAATTGCCATGTACTGTAATGTGGTTGCGATTCGTTCTGTATTGATGTGAAAGCCCTGTTGCCCATAAAACGGCATTTAAACTTCGATGCGACAGGGAATCGGATTTCAGTTGGTTATCCGAAACCCGCATCGAACCTGTGAATATTTATGAATGACATCCACATGTTTTAAAATTTGACACTCACTATTCGAATTAGCCAGGAAAGGACCTTGGTGTCATATAACCCATTTCGAATATGCGATTCGACGTTATGGATAGCATTTGAAGACCGGTGTTGAAGACCGGGTATTTGCGAGAGCGATAGGATGACCTGTCGAATTGACTCTGCACCGAGTTGCTTCGGTATAGAGTTCTCCATATGTGATGGGGAATCCGATCAGGATTGTGGATATCCGGATTTCAAGGACTTCTTTGGAAGTGCCTTCGGTTCTGTTCGAACCCAGAACGGACTTGTATGGATTGTGTGTCTGACATTACAAATTGAGATATAAAGCAGATTTCTTTCAAATATATTTCTGTTGGTGGCGGAGAATTTATTCTCTTAGCTTAACACCCTTCTCTGAGACGTACGAGCTCAGAGGTTATGTAGTTGAAGGATATCAGCAATATATTCCCAATTTGGTAATGTGGCATGCTGAGTGTTGCTGATCATTTGTTGATCGAGCATGGCTTTGTAAGAAGCGTAGCTTTGTGGACGAGACTTCGTCGAGCCTCACAACCCGGAATGGTCGAAACAGGAAAGATGCGGCAAGGTTATTGGGGGTAGCACCCCTTAGGGTATGTGCATTTCCTTCTGGATAGAAGTGGCATCATGGTATGGGGCCTAGATACTTAACTTATGTTGATATCGCAGATATATATATGTATTACTTTGTGATTTGTTGCTGGGGGCCCGGTTAAAGGTTGGTTACAACCGGGAGATGGCATACTCGTGTCAGTAGTTACCCAGTTAGGGGTAACCCGGCCTTGTGTTGGCAGAGATCCGGTTAGGTTCTCGGGTCGTCCCTCCAGAGGCGTACCCATGTGGCCCAGGAAGTTCCTTAGCCTGACCATTGTTGGAAATCCAAAGAAACAATACGAGCCTTGTACGGTTTTGGTTGTATAACCTGTCACCTCTGGTGACAGCTATAGTAGGCATAGTATAATGGTACCTATGCAGGCTAAGATTGATATTCTACTTCCGAAATAATTTCACACTATGCACTAGTAATAATATCAAAGAATTTCTTTCTCGTACCAAGCATATTTAACTATCATAAGAAGAAATCTCCTCCAAATCTGCGTTTGCATTGTGTGTGTGGCGGGAGGTCTTATGGTAGTCCCATTTTTAAAAGCATACCGAAAATTCTTTTATAAATCTTGTTCTTTAAAAGTAACTGCTGTTTTTTGTTTACTCATACTAGTCCCATGACTGATCCGGAGTTTATTGTTTTCTTTCCTAAACTCTGGGTGCCCATTATTTCTACACGGGCAGCCTAGTAGGAGGTTTCTGTATTTTGGAGTAGCATTATTTTGGATCTCTTATCTTGGAGATATCTTAGGAGCTTTTGGAGATTTCAGGTGTTAGCTTTTGGGAGTTTGTTATCACCTCTCTCATTTGAGGACTTTTGGATATATGATCACAGTTATATTAATCATGATGTTGTATTTGGAGTTGTGGTGTATGTATTACATACTCTGTTGTAGTATGGATATTATGTTGTAACTGTGATGATATTTATGATATTGATTCTGTTCCGCTGTTTTATATTCATCTAATTGTTGTTATAAGCTCCGGCGATGCGAATTTGATGTCGTTTATCGGACATCGAGTTTGGGTCGTCACATGTAAGCTCCTAGGGAATTACTTTACATATGATTAGGGGACCTTCCCAATTTAGTCCTAGTGGTCCACCTGTGAGATTTCTTGTGTTTTCCATTACTCTTCCAAGTACTAGATCTCCCTCTTGAAATGATCTTGTTCTTACTTTTGAGTAGTAATATTTCAAAATTCTTCTTTGGTATTTTTCTATTTGAATTGCTGCTTCATCTCTCAACTGATGTATTAAATCTAGTGATTCTCACTTTAATTCTTGATTTAAATCGAATACATATGCGATCCTTCGATGTGAGGGTATTTCAGTTTCAATTGGTAACATCGCCTCACACCCGTATGTCAATGAATAGGGAGCATGTCCTATTGCAGTTCTGGTAGATGCTCGATAAGCCCGTAGCATGAGTGGCAACTCTTCTATCAAATTCCCTTTAGCTTTGTTCATCCGCTTTTTCAGGATAGTCTTTATAGTCTTATTTATTGCCTCAATAGCTCCATTTTCTTTTGGATGAGCAACGGAGGAAAAGCTCTTAATAATCCCATTCTTATGACAAAATCGAGAGAAAACTACGTTCCGTTGTCTAAGATAATCTTATGGGGAATTCCTAATCTAGTTATAATTTTTTTAATGATAAATTTGAGTACTTTTCCACAGGTGATCTTGAGGAGCGATTCTACTTCAACCCACTTTCTAAAGTAGTCTATCGCGACTACAACATATTTTGCTCCCCCTTTTGAAATTGGCAATAGGCCTATTAAGTCAATTCCCCATATATCAAAGGGTCATGGACTCGAGATCGGGGTCAAATGACTTGGTGGTAACCAGGGAATCTTGGAGCATTTCTGGCATTTCTCGCTCCTCCTTACATATTCAATGGCTTGGGTTACCATATGAGGCCAATAAAAACCCTGTCTTATTATCTTTTTGCTAGTTTTGTTCCGTTAGAATGGTCTTCACAAAATCCTTCATGTGCTTCTACTAACAATTTCACCCATCCTTCAAGCTTACACATCTTAAATAAGGTAGTGCATATCCTTTCTTGTAACTATCATGGAAGCTGGAGCTTGTCGTTAGATTTTCCTAGCTTCCCCCTTATCAAATGGCAATTTTTCTATTGAAAGATATTCAAAAATTGGTGACATCCAAGTGTTATCATAATAATCATCTGCCGTTGGCTGGTTAACCCTCTCATTCGGGATTTCCAAATTAATTTCCTTTTCTTTCCTTTCTCATAACATGGCTTGGGATCTAGTTAAGACTAGAAGTTCCTTTCCTTGTTCGAATGTCCCCTCTTCTATACTCGAATTTCCTTGATATCCTATTAGCACAATCCTAGTTTCTGGGGCTCCCCTTGAACTAGCCAATTTTGCTAATGAGTATGCCTGTGAGTTTTCTCCTCTCAGAACTTGATGTATTGAAAATATTTAAATAAAGCTAACATCTTCAACATCTTCTTTACATATAAAGATAGCTTGGCGCCTTTAGTCTGATACACTTGCTTCATCATTAATTGCGAATCACTAAAGTTTTGAATCCATGGAATTTTGAGCTCCGATTCCAAAGTCAACCCTGCTACCATTGATTCATATTCGGCTATGTTGTTTATTGCTGAAATTCTAACTTCATAGCATAGTGTAGACGGTGTTCTTATGGTATTGTTATAACATATCCCGCACCAGCCCCATGTTCATTTGATGCATTGTCGATGAATAACTGCCACATGGGTTTTTGATCCCTTTCCTTTTGTGACTGTTCCTTAATGAAGTTGGTACACTCGATGATAAAATCTGCCAATGCTTGCCCTTTGATAGCTGCCCATGACTGAAACTCAATATCACACCGACTAAGCTCAATTCCCCATTTCACCAACCTACCTAAAGTTTCCAGCTTCCCGAAAACTTGTTTGTGGGGAAAATTGGTCAATACCTTGATGGGATGTGCTTTAAAGTATGTATTAAGCTTTCACTCTGTGAGTATCAAGCAATAAGCTAATGTTTCTATTATGGGGTACCGAATCTCTACATCCTTGAACTGCATGTATACATAATAAACAGGAAGTTGAGTCCCCCTTCCTTATCCGATCAATTCCGAACTCACCGCGTGTTCTAAGACTGCTATGTATAGGTACTCGATTTCACCATTCTCGGGACTATATAGTATTGGAAGTTTTTCCAAATGATTTTTGAATTCCTAAAAAGCTTTCCTACAATCTTTTCCCTATTCAGAGTTTTTCTTTTTCTTGATTGCGTCAAAAAAGGGGATACACTTATCAGTCGCCCTGGAAATGAATCTACTTAGAGCGACTATCCTACCATTCAAACTCGCTACCTCTTTGCTGGTTTTGGGCTTAGTCATATCCTTATAGCTTGAATCTGGTCCGAGCTAGCCTCAATCCCTTGAGCACTTACAAGATAACCTAAAAACTTCCTCGAATGAACTCCAAAAGAGCATTTTTGGGGATTCAGTTTCATCTGATATTTTCGTAAACATTTCCCTTAGATCTTAAAGGTAACTTTTAGCGTCATAAGACTTTACTAGCATGTCATCAACATAAACTTCCATATTTCATCCAGTATTTTCTTTAAACATGCTGTTGACTAACCTTTAATACTTAGCTCCTGCATTCTTTAACCTGAATGGCATTGCTTTTATAGCAATAGATTCCTCAATCAGTAATAAAACTTGTGTTCCTCATCTGGCTTGAACATGGGTATCTGATTGTATCCTGGTATGCATTTATGAGAGATAACAATCTATGCCCACTAGTTGCATCAACCAATTGATCAATCAATGGAAATGGAAAACAGTCTTTCAGAGAAGCCATGTTCAAGTTAGTATAGTCCAATTCCTCCACTTACCATTTGACTTCTTTACTAATACTGGATTTGCTAGACATTGTGGATAGTAAGTTTCCCGAATAAGTCCATTTTCTAATACCCTATTAACTTCTTCTTTTAAGGCGTCAGACCGCACTTTATCCAGTTGTCTCTTTTTCTGTCCAATGGGGGTTGCTTTTGGATTGATGTTTAATGCATGACACATAACCAATGGGTCAATCCTCACAATATCCGAATGAGACCAAGCAAATACATCTTTATCGGTTTTTAGAAATTGGATTGAGTCCTTCTTTAAGTTGCTATCCAATTCCTTCCCCACCTTGACTACTTTAGCGGAATCATTTAGGTTTATACATGCCTCTTCAAGATCTTCAAAGGGTTTTATTCGTTCTACTTCCCCACGACAATCAAATTCGATGATGATTTGTCCTTCTTTTAAAGAATTTGCATCGACTCTCTTCCTCTTTCCTCTAAGGGAAATATTCATACATTTGTTTGTTAGTTTTATTTGATCTAACCTTTGCTTCAAATGTTGGATGTAAAAATTCATCATTTGAAGGCTGAAAAACAGTAGAAGTATCAAAATAAGCAGAAGACTCACTTTTGTATCGATCAATTATAGCAAAATATTCATGGGAACTGAATTGCTCCCCATGGACAGTTTCCCAGCCTCTCTTGGTCAAGAATTTCACCATCAGATACTTTGGCAAGACAAAAGCATCAATCTCATCAAGCACAGGTCTTCCAAAGAAAGCGTTGTTATAAGATGGTTGGTTAATGATCGCAAAGTGAGTTTTGAAAGTCCGACAACGTGGTGGCACCCTATTTGTACTAGCAGTTTTACTTGTCCCATAGGAGTCGACCCTTTGTTGTTGAACCCAAAGATGGATTTAATGCTGGGCACTAGCTTGTCCTCAGGGATGTTCATCTGATCAAAGGCATACTTAAAGATGACATTGATTGCGCTACCCGTATCCACAAGAATCTTGGATGTGGTAGACAATCCAATCCGAGCTGTGATTATTAGGGGATCATTGTGTGGGTGATGAACTCCTTTCCTTAGCTCAAGAGTAATGACAAGTTTTGGCATAGAGATGTTGAGTCACGGATTTTTTTAGCGGTGGATCTTCTTGGATTGTAAACACGCCTTCTCTAGCCTCCTTAATATACTTGTTCCTTGCCCCTTTGCTGGTCTCGGCCAGATGCGGCCCTCCATGAATTACATCGATCCTATTCAGCGGAGGACTTAAGCTCAAAGGATCTTCCTCTTCCAGAATATAAACACCATTATTAGGGAGCTTCAACAGACAGTACGTGGAAGTTTTTGTTTGTCCTGGATAAATTCTGTCAAGTGACCTTCATGAATCAACTTTTGAATTATTCCTGTTAAGACTCTGCATTCGTCAATCTTGTAGCCATTTGCTTTGTGGTAGACACAGTAGTCATTTCCTTTTCTTTTTTCTGGGTGATTCTTGGTCTTGAAGGAAGTTGGGAAATTGACTCTCTCCTTCGCAATAGCATAGATGTAAAACAATGGCTTGTTCAAAGCAATTGAATTAGCAATAGGCTCTTCCCACCTAGCTCTTTTATTCCCTCGATCCAATATGAATCATCCTCCTTCATTTTTAGGTATTGCTTTCCTGCTTTCCTTGTAGCATGGTATAGCTCATCCATTCGAATAAACTTGTCTGCTTGAAAATGGAAGTCATGCGGATCCTTGCACCCATTAATAAAGAGTTGTTTCCAAAATGCGATGTTCTCTATTTATCAAGAATGCATTGCAATGAGCTTATCACGGTCATTATGTCCTTAACCTTTAATGCTTCAGTGTAGAACCTTTTAAGATAATCCCCCAAAGACTCTCCAAGCCTCTGTTTTATGTTAGCCAGAACTATAGAATCGATGGTTGGGTCCTTGCATATGCGAAAATGAGCAGAGAATTCAAAAGAAAATTGCTTCCATGAAGAGATGGTCTTTTCTCTGTATTGTCAATACCATTTAGTTGCAGCCCCTTGGAGAGTCATTGGAAATAATCTACATCGAACAACTCTAAATGCATTATATTGATCCATTTAGCTGTTAAAAGCCATCAAGTGGTCGTTTAGATCTATAGCTCCATGATACTTCGTAGTCGGGATCTTTACATAAGATGGAATAGTTGTTGCCATGATTTCATCCATGAAAGGCGGCACACGTTCATTGTCATTTACATTCTCATCCAAGGTTCTCTTCCCTTTGGCATTCAACACATCTTTAATTTATTTTTCTACCGCATCCTTTAGATAGGCCTTGGCATCAAGATAATTTTTCTGGTCGGCATAGTATCCTTTCGATGTTGAGCTACCGGACTATTCAAGAGATTTCTCTAGTACTCTTTCTTGATGATCAGCTTCAATTAGATGACATCCTTTCTTTTCTGAAGATGTTAAATCAATTTTTCTTTTGTCCCCGTTTGCAAAAGCCTTAGAATTTCTCCTCATAGAGATCACATCATCTCCATTTGTTGGCCTTGCTGTCTTAGAAGATTTTTGGGACAATGCCATCTTGAGAAGTTTCCGCATCTCGAGCAATTGCTGTTCTAAGTGCTTTAATTTGAAAGTTGGAGTGATATTTTCTTCTAAAGTTGTAGTGTGAACAACATCCTCGTCCATTCTACTAAGTCTCTTGGATTTCATTTTCCCATGTCAAGTTAAACAACCCATAATTAGTTTATAAGATAATCACAAGGTTGGAGGTTCGACCCCTCGCTCTAATGCCAAAAATGTTTATAAGAAAACTTGTTAACATCCCCAAAGCTATATGAATAGAAAATAAGATTATTTATGCAACAAAATAAGACTATTGAAAGAGTTTGCTTCCTTTGAAACCCCTCTTTCGATTAGGTTGACTTGGTCAAACTACTTTCGAGGAAGAGTTTATAAAAAATATTAATAGTGGATCATTGATCAAATTAACATTAGCAAAATGAAGGTAAAGGAGGAAGCATCTTATTCGAAACCCTTCTTTCCAATGAGTCGAAAATAGCTATTCATACTAAATATCATCCCTTTCAACCATGTTGAAAGGTCTATTCAATCTCTTTCGACCATGTCAAAAGGTCTGCTCGTCCTTTAAAGAAATAACTGCTTTTAACATCATTGATTTCATTCTTTATGGTGGAACTCCTTCGAATGGGTTGTAGATGCAGTTGAGAGTATGTTCCTTTCAAAGGAATCCATCCCTGTATGATTGCTTGTTATTTATAAACCAGATTTCTTTCGAGAAATCCCTTTCGACCTGGTCGAAAGGGATCTTATCCTCTTGAAACAGATCTAATTCACAATTGCGCAAGCTCCAATTAGTGTGTTCTATAGAAGATCATCTTGGATATTTGTAAGTTCTATGAACTTATCAATGCCAAAACACCCTCACCATCTTTTTTGTCATTATATATTATTAATCACGATGAAAACGTGTTTCACATGTATATTATCCAAGTCAATACCATGACATTGCATAAGGCAGAAAGAAGTTAAGAAGATAAGATAGCTTCATGTGCAATTTATCATTAGTCTAGCTAATGATCGTAATGACCTCCCTCATAATCGAAATCCTTAATCAATCCCACATTTCTTCCTTCTCCATTAACCCAAAAAGAGCTACAAGTTTGAGAGATTTTTTCCAAATCAATTTAGGGTTACAAAGATTTAGTTGTTGCAAAGAAGTAGAAGTTGAAGAATGAGTTTTGGATTCCAAAATTCGGTCCCCAAAATCGAACCCGGGGGTCTTATTTATAGATGCAGGTCGGCCCCTTTTTTTGCCCCTATTTCGACTCGGTCGAAAAGTCCTCCTATCCTCTGTGTCCATCCTTTCGACGTAGTCAGAAGGTCCAAGTGTTTCTTTCCTCTTCTTTCTCCTGAATTGCTTTCAACTTTGTCTAAAGGATGATAGATGCGCCTTTTCTCTTTATGTTGCTTTGTTGTCAAAAGAAGTAAAGATATGTGCTTCTGACTCTGTTGATAGGTAATTTTTTTCTATGGTTTCAAAGAGTTGTAGTGTTGATAGTTTCGACGCAGTAGATAGCTTCTGAACACATGCTTACGAATTAGTGTGGGACCTTCACTAGATGTTGAAGGCTTCGACTGCCTTGAAAGGCTTGATTATGCTTTCGAAAGGGTTGTCTGATCAAGGAATCTCTCTGAGTAATTTGAATGAAGGTGAAACCTTTGGTTTCGAAAGGTTTGGCATGCATATGAAGGATTGTTATCCATTGCCTTTGAAAGGTGTATGTTCAACTCATTCAAAAGGCCTTTATGAATGCGGAAGCACCTGCTTCGCAGAGGAACCACTAAAGCAGAAGGGAGCTTTTGACCCTTTCGACCAATTCGAAAGGTAGTAATACTTCTGGCATTTGGATGTAGTATCTCTTCGACTCCTTCAAAAGGTCTTTCTGGAGCTATTATCCTTATTCTTCTTTGTCTTCTACTCATACAAGTTTTGAGAAGGTCAAAAAGGAATTTGGTAGTAACATCTTATATTTGTGAATCCATCTGCATCGAAAGGTTTTAGCAAGGCGGAAGGGTAGCTTTGTTTTTCTTCTTTCATCTCTTCGAAATCTCTTGCATTGCTTATCATTTATGATGAAGCCTGATGCTTGCGACACCTTCGAAAGCCATCTCAATTCCCTCGAAACACACTTCCATGAACCTTGACAAAACCCATGTTTTCAATTTTAGTAGTGCTTAGCGATTTTATTAACTTCTTTCGTACCTTTGTTCTTAAGTGGATTTTAAGGTTAACTGTAACGACCCATACTTTTTATAGTTAAAAATATTAAATTAAATGAGATTTTCGAAATTTAATATTGTGAGAAATAAAAATTTACGATTTATAAATGGAAAAATATTATTAAAATAAGATTTAATAGTGTTGATTGACAAAAATCGACAACTGTTAACGTGATTATGATGAATTATAATTGCAAAGGTAATACGATTTACATTTTTGCCCCTTTGTTTAATTTAATTTAATTTATAATTTTCAAACTTCTAATCCTCGTAATTTCGCATACGGACTCGGATTTTGGACACCGTTTCTTCCATTAGGATCGTATCGAACCGGACAACATAAAACTGGTTTGGTTGAATTTTGAGAATGTTGAAATTTTGAGATTTTATTAGATTTTAAATCGACATAAATCAAAGGTGAGTGAATTAACCCACTCACGCAATACTAAATCTTTTTATGCTATTTGAATTAAATATATGAAGTAATATGAATTTTATTGATTGTTGTTTGGTAATTTAAATTGTCATTTAAATTTAATTTGAATTTATATTGGATTAAATTGACATTTAAATTAATACTGAATTTAATTGCTAGTTAAGTACCTAATACCGATAACTAGTTAATTGTTGTGATTTATTGGCTGATTAAGATGTTGACTGTGATGGATGTCTATTTGTTGACATTTGGATGATTGGACGTTTATTTATTTATACATACCCTGTTATCGCCATGTATATTAACTGAAAGCATCTAAACTTTTATTTAAATTATTTCGAACAAATTAAGAAATAGGTTGAAATAATATATACCTATGACACTTTGATTTGGATTGAAATGATATACATCCATCCCTATAATTAAAATTGATAAAATGATCACTTGGCCATAGGGTAGAAAATTATATACGAATAAAGGATTGGTTAAATTCAATGGTTTTTAAAATCTTGAATTTTTTGATTTTAATTAAATGATATTGTTTTTAAGAAGAAAAAATTATGGATTTTTATGAATTGAATTATTTTCGAATTATGCTTTAAAATGTGAAATTGAAATTGGTTAAAAGAAATTGTTTTAAAGAACTGAATTGAAAATGTGAAGTTATAATCGATATATGACTTTAATTTTGAAAATTGATTATTTCTAATTTTAAACCTTAATTTAAACAATGAAGTTTAAATTGATTTAAGGGGTTTGAATCAGTAAATTGAAATTGGACTTGAAATCGATATGAATTGAAATGGGTTAAAATAACAATTGAATTGGAATTTAAATCATTGCATTGGATTATTGAATTGAATTTGAAGTTAAAATGAATGTTTCTAAAATTGAAGATAATTCGAATTGAAATTGAAATCAAGCTAATTTGAAACTAAATTGAAATTTAGTCAATTGGGTTGAAATATTGGAAATTGAGTCTGTTGATTTGAAAATTGGACATCGGTTAAATTTGTGAAATGGAGGGAAACGGTTTGATTTAATACTATTTTCATAAAAAAATTATTTTAATATAAACTGTTTAAAATCTATCATTTTAATATTCAAATTATTTAGATTTTCCAAACTATTTTACTATATAAACTATTTTCAATACTCAAAGCATTTATATCGAACTATTTAAAACTATTTAAACTATTTTAAACTAATTATAACTATTCAAATTATTTTCTAAAATTTCAAGCTATGCAAGTTGGAGTGTTTATATTTAAATTGTTGATTTAAATGTGAATGTGGTTAAGTGGGATTATAACTAATGTTGGAAAATGAAATGATATTTTCAAGTGAAAATGGCATATTTTAGTAAATATGGTATTTTGAAAAGAGGTGATACTTTGAGTAAATATGATGTTTTTGATATCTTGAGGAAAATATGATATTTTGATATCAAATACGAATCGGTTTTGAAAGGTAAAAGAACCAACCAGTGTGAAAAATAATGTTTGGTTGTTAAAGAGACTGGAACCTCTTATTGGAATACTCTCTGTTAATATTGGAACCACTTTAAAAACTTTGTACGTGGTGGATGATCCAGAATGAAGTGGTTGAATTGGAGGAGTTTGCTGGATTTGAAGAAAGAGAATAATGATGGACGACCCCAGCACTTGTGCCAATTTGAAATGATTAATAAATGATGGCTTGTTAGGGCCAAGTGGGCTAGCTATACCTAGCGGACACATTTCTTCGTATTACTATATTGATGTTGGCTTGATCGGCGCACCTTGATTTAATTTGATTTTGGGGGTGTTGGACGCGGTGGGCGATCGTAGCTATGATGCGTTACCACTAGCCCTACGACCCGAACTGGTAGCATCCTATCTTGGGCATTGCCTTAGGTGCCTTGTCATACTCTTTATCCTTATTCGTGCCCACTACGATTTTTTTTAGTGGTACCTATAGGGGACCCACTGGCTACTGACATTACTAGTTGTGTTACAGAACCTGCGTAGACTACCTGCTTAAAAATGTGTTAAGGGGGATCAATGTAAAGCGTTAAAGCTACGAAAAATATTTACTTTACTGGTAGGCACTACATATATAACGTATTTTACTACATATAGATGGTTTAACGGATCCTTAGAAGATGGAAAATCCCATTACTTCTCTAAGTTATTGCACGCACATTATACACTGGATAGGAGATGTAATATCCCAAAAACATCTCTGAAGCTATTACACTCATATTTACTTGTTGTTAATTTAACTTACATAAGAACTTTTAGTTCTGAGTCGAGTGTTTAATCTTTTGATTACACTCGGGTCAGTCCGAGCATTTCAGTGTTTGAAAACATTATTTCTGGAGGTCGAAGACGGACTTTAGTATATTATATTATTACTATTATTCTACTGTATCATTATTGGTATGTTGTTATTGTACTCTAATTGTTGTAAAAATTGTGTAATCAAATGTATATTGTAAAATAGCTTCATGAATTGTTTATTTGGTTATTAAATTTTATCATTCCGCTACGAGATTCGATGTTTTGCTTTGCTTGTTTTCCCTTATTTTTCTTATTTACCCTATTGACAATCCTCCCTTTTGAATGATTTGAGTTAAACATGTGTGGTTATTGTCGATTTAAACCGTCTAAAAAGGTAGTTCGTCGCAGTTGGTATCAAAGCTTTGGTTTAAAGATATCTTAGCCTATTGGGGTTTAAACTCAATAGAGTTAGGGTTATTAATAACCTGGAATGAGTTGAATGTATATATATGAGAGAGTGTATCTGTTAGTGACATACAAATGTTTTGTATTGTGTTAATTTGTTCTATTATGTATTTCTGAATTCTGGGCGGTACATAGGACGCCATGGCATCGATAGGGGTTTCTAAACACTTGAACCGAATGGATGGACACAATATTGTTTTTGAAATAGGTAAATTAAATAATTTTACCTAGTAATTATATTTTGTATATATCAGTGTATGTATAATTTTTCATAAATTGATTTTGTTATTTTTGTTGTGTTTGATGTTAGTAAATGATAATATTCAGTTATTGTCATTTATCGTTGGTTAGTTAAAGTTCTTAAAAACCATTAACTACTGTACGCTATAAGAAGTGTAATTCTATAAATATGGTTTGGAGGGAAACGGTTTGATTTAATACTATTTTCATAATAAATTATTTTAATATAAACTATTTAAAATCTATCATTTTAATATTCAAATTATTTAGATTTTCCAAACTATTTTACTATATAAACTATTTTCAATACTCAAAGCATTTATATCAAACTATTTGAAACTATTTAAACAATTTATAACTATTCAAACTATTTTCTAAAATTTTAAACTGTGCAAGTTGGAATGTTTATATTTAAATTGTTGATTTAAATGCGAATATGGTTAAATGGGATTTTAACTTATGTTGGAATATGAAATGATATTTTCAAGTGAAAATGACATATTTTAAGTAAATATGGTATTTTGAAAAGTGGTGATATATGATGATTTTGATATCATGAAGTAAATATGATATTTTGATATCAAATATAAATCGGTTTTGAAATGTAAAAGAACCAACCAGTGTGAAAAATAATGTTTGGTTGTTGAAGAAACTGGAGCTTCTTTTTGGCATACTCTCTGTCAATATTGGAACTACTTTAAAAACTGTGTACGTGGTGGATGATCCAGAATGAAGTGGTTGAATTCGAGGTGTTTGCTGGATTTGAAGAAAGAGAACAATGATGGATGACCCCGACACTTGTGCCAGTTTGAAATGACTAAAACAAGATGGCTTATTAGGGCCAAGTGGGCTAGCTACCCCTAGTAGGCACATTTCTTCGTATTACTATATTGATGTTTGCTTGATCGGTGCACCTTAATTTGATTTTATTTTGGGGGTGTTGGATGCAGTAAGTGGTCGTAGCTATGATGTGTTACCACCGACCCTGCGACGACTCGAACGGATAGTATCCTACCTTGGACATTGCCTCATGTGCCTTGTCATACTCTTTATCCTTATTCGTGCCCACTAGGATTTTGTTTTAGTATGGTACTTATAGGGGACTCACTGGCTACTGACGTTACTAGTTGTGTTACAGAACCTGCATAGACTACCTTCTTAAAAATGTGTTAAGGGGGATCATTGTAAAACGTTAACGCTAAGAAAAATATTTACTTTACTTCTAGACACTACATATGTAACGTATTTTACTACATATAGATAGTTTAACGGATCCTTAGGAGATGGAAAATCCCGTAACATCTCTTATGTTATTGCACGCACAATATACACTGGATATGGATGTAACATCCCGTAAACATCTCTGAAGCTATTACACTCATATTTACTTGTTGTTGATTTAACTTACATAAGAACTTTTAGTTCTGACTCGAGTGTTTTGTCTTTTCATTACGCTCGAGTCGGTCTGAGCATTTCAGTGTTTAAAGACATTATTTCTGGAGGTCGAAGATGGAGTATGGTTTATTATATTATTACTATTATTCCATTGCATCATTATTGATATTGTTAATTATTGATGATGTCATCAAGGCGTTTTATTTTCGAAAATTATAATAAATAATTTTGTTACATATTCTTGCTTAAATGGACAAATAAGTGTATATAAAAAAAAATCATATGCGACTTTAGATGGTTATAAAGCCGTTTATCAATAAAACGATTTTTAGTCATATTATCGATATTTTTCGACAGAATGTATTTCTGTAAATGTTTTTCCAAACCAAAATTGCCATTATTATTTAGCACATAAAACATGATTATTTATGTTTAACAAACCTATATTCAAATGATTAAAATTAATTAAATATTCCAAATCAATGTGCTAAAATTAAGGGTCCTTACATTCTTTCCACTTAAAAGAATTTCGTCCCTGAAATTTAACCACAACTAAAAACCCAAAAGAGTTGACCCTAATATTATCTTTAAACTCAATTCCATATGATATACCTAGATCATCCATAATATTTGATTCGATCTTCTACTCCAATACACAATTTTGTTTCCAAACTCTTATTAATCCCTCGATCATCTAGTGCGAACTCTGATTAAGTTTCGATTAGAAACCTTCATTTTCCTTACATAGCTCTCAACTATGATAGAAAATGCAAGTACCCGACCATAAACAATCATCGATGTTTGCCTTCAAGAATCGAGTGATAAATCCTTTTTCAGACTAGTGCAAACACCTCAAAGTCACGTACTCGAATCTTAGATCAAAATCGTAAAACGAAATGACCTACGTACATCATACGTATTTAGTTATATCATATAAAAAAATTCAAATTTATTTATGAAAATATTTCATAAAACTTTTATCTTTCATTTAAACATTTTTATAAAAATGCTTCTCTATATATAATCAATAATTCTATCTTCTTCCTAAAGGAATCATTTTAATTACAATATCCAGAAAATACCTTTATATACTTAAATCCAAAAAAATCTTTAAGGAAAGCTTCATATTTTCCAAAACACACTTTATTGGGTCTAAACAATGTTGCGTAAAACATCGTTATGACAACTCAAAAACACTATTATATGGGTCTGATTAATTACACTTTATATTATTTTTCAATGTCGAACTTAAATACTTATTAGTTAACAATGAAGCCGATCAAGTTGGGGTATCATTACCTCTCAAACATTAAACTGACGTCATTCTTAACCTAAAAAGGGATATAAGTTACCTACCTCGAATATTGACATCAAATATAGGAAGTATAAATCCCATATACTATATAAAATATCTCCTTTCAAAAATCACTTACTATAACAACAGTGTTATAGTCTATGTCTTCCTCACTTTCTCGAAAACATTTATTTTCGACGATGATGTCAAAATCCATGTCCTCTTCCACTTAAGCCCTTTTTAAATCACTTTTAAAAAATATAGCTTAAATCTCATTTTAAATATCGCTTTTAAATCATTTCTCTTAAAATATGTTTTAACTTTATAAAAACTCTTTTATAAATATAAACCTTATATTTATAAACACTACTCCTGAAATTATAACTTCTATCAAATCATTTTAAATTTTTCGAAGCTTTTCCAAAATACCAGGATTTAAATACTTAAAATATCTTTTTATACAAAAAATCTTATAAATCCATCTTTATAAAATCGTTTTATTTTTGTAAAACATCACTTTTACACCATGCTCATTTATTATCTTATATAGATTCTTTTCCTTTACTCAATATTAAACACCTTATAGTCAAATCATCACAAGGTGTTCATTAAATCAACAAATGATAATAACTGAATGTTATTACTTCCTCAACCAGTGCAAACACCTTGATAAAAATCAACAATCACTACTTATTACATAAATTAATGATTCACTTTATCTTTTTAACTTTAGAAAATTATATAGATTGAGTAACTCAAAAATGATAGTAAGGAACTGGGTACTATTAACAGCATCATAAATTTCCTTAACAAGAAGAGGAATACCCAAGAGAAGTGTTCACCATTCAAACACAACTCCTGGCCATTTTTAGTAACTTTTGAGCCACTCGATAGCTAATCATCAGATTCTTTTCAAAAATATTGGGATTTAAATTCTCAAAGTTCTCCTTATAAAACACTTTTTATAAATCCAGTTTATAAAATAACTTATAAAATGCATCCATAAAATTTATTATCTTAAATAAATTCCTTTAATCTTAAACAACATTATTATTTATCGAACACCAAATGGTCAAATTGTGAAACTAAATTCATGAGGTGTTCATATTTAAACTTTTAAATTAAACAGCTAATAAATAATTGATAATAACTAAATATTAACATTTCCTTAACAACCAAACACTACACAAATAACTATACCATTTGAAATACATTACTTTATATTCAAAATATAATCCTAGGTAAAATTATTTCATTTACCATTTTTCCAAAATAAAAATCATTTTTATATAACATTAACAAATACGCGCTCGTATATAATACTCTCAACTCATTTTAGGGCGTCACTTACTCTATCTCTAATGAGTTACTCATCCTAGGGTATTACTAACCCTACAAGGCTCAGGTGTTTTCTCAACCTGAGCTCGATGCCAAATGTGATGACCCACCTTTTCAACCTTTAGAAATCAACACTAATACATCCACGATATTCTTATGCCGGATATCCATGTGCCTAAAAGACAGATTGATTAAGGGTAAAAAGAATAAAGAAAAAACAGAGTCTTACACGAATGGAATAACATATATTATTTCAATATAATCTTTATAATGGAAATTACATACATCAGAGCCTATCCTAATCTCAGCATGGATAGTTATAAATCTTTGTCCTTACTAATGTTGAATGAAAACAGTAAACAAATGTAGTGAAATGAAATAGATAACCATCTATAGAGGAAACTCCAGCTCCTGCTTCAAACCAGACTTGAAATATTTAGCTATCCAGAAAAATAGGGCACCCAAAGTTTAAGGGAAAAGAAAATAAACTCTAGGTCAGTCTTGAGACTGGTGTGAGAAAATTCAAAACAAGGTTATTTTTGAAAAGAAAGGGTACCTCATAGGACCAGGTTGCACATAAATATGAACGTGTTTTTACCTTATGACAACCAAAACATTGCTACGTAAAATCCAGTGATATTATGACAGCGTCTAAATTATAAATACATATTACTCTTAACCGAAATTGTTACATGGATTAAATTCCAGCATAACAAGTATACAACTAAGTCCAAAGGCACTTATTGGAGCATGGATTCCATATAATGACAAGTAAATGACTACCTTCCTATAGTATATATCTTGAGGAATGTACCGAGGACCCATTGATAGTCCTCTGCATTTGGCAAGACCGAACTACTCCTTTCTGCTGATCAACGTAATGATCTTAAATAGTACCGAATATGACATCCCCCTTGTCCTTCCCACCTTATTTGTGGCCATAACATATACAACAAACCCGATATATAAAGGGTAATTTAGAAAGATGATGACTATACCCTAATGAGTGTGACCTACATAGCCTTACGGCAAACCCTGTTCAGCCAATGTCAAGTGTGAGGTCTGAGGTAACGTATTATCTTTTACAAAACAAATCCCAGTTTGAATGCCACATGGCCATTTCCAAAACACACTATTGATTTCCACAAAAGTACAACCCCCTAAGTTCATATGCCTCAAGGAAGGGTGCTAAGTGTAGGAGGGGATACCTCCCACACTACCAAAACGATGTACATTTGAAAATAAATGTACGTGGTCTATAGAAATGCAATGTCAAACACTAGTCCATACAAGTTGTCCAGGAACAGGACAAACCGAAGGCACTCCTTCTCCTACATCTTGTTTGGGAATAGTATTAGTAGCGAGTAGTCCTTGCATTGAAGATTTCCAAATGAAGATACCACTACCACCATATATAATACAAGAATTACCCCAGAGGTTAGTAGCAAGCAGCCCTACATTATGAAGATATCCATCTTCAAAATCATTATCTTCAACATGAAGTGGTTTTCAGATAGAACAGCCAAATCCGATCCCAGTCTCTCGGAACTAATTATCGATAAAGATGTCAAGTATGTATGTGATTATTATTCAATTAATTAGTATCTTTTATCCAATTAGACTATCTTCTTAGAGATATATGTCATTAAACCATTTTCTTTTTCAGCATATATAGGATTATTAAAGCTCTTTTATCAAATACTTTGGTTAATTAAACCCCCTTTTTAAATTTGGAAATTCCTAAACATTTATTCCTTTTCTTAGGAAAAATATTTCCATATTTGGTTATTAGTATAATTCCAAGCTTAACAAAGATTTCTCATTTCCAAAACATATCTTTAATAGGTCAAAAACAATGTCTTTTGGGACATTATTTACTGTAAACGATGTCCAGATAGTATTGAGTAAAAAGGGTCCGCAAAAATCATGCTTATTATGCTCGATATTAATTTCCATATTCAATCTATACTGTTTGTTGAATAACGGTGAAATCACCTTTTAAATTCATGTAGATAGTATTGTTCCCTTCTCGAAATTTAACATAAAGTTTAACCGGAACGTTTTTTTATGCTTCCAAATCTTTATTATTTTAAAATCTTGTTTATCCTTTAGAAAACTCCAAATCCCTTTTTCTATTATCTTAGGAAGATGTGGTTTGAGTAAATCAAATTAGTTATCCCCTCCATCAGACTATTCTAGATAGATAGGAAGAGCAGGAAACTGGTTTTTCAAATTCAAGCCTAGAGATAATATCTCTTTTACTCATAAGACAGTCAAGTTATTTGATCGACTCTAACCTTGATAATTTTCAAACTTCTTAATTGCCTTTAGAATACTTGATTAATTATTCGAAAAACATTCACAAAAGATTTGGAAAGAAAATCCCAAGTTTTGTAAACAATTTCCTTTTAACCACTTATTTTAAAATCCTTCAAAATAATTGTATAACTTCCAAATCACCTTCAAAATACTTAATTATTCATTTGGAAAGATTATTAAAAACATTAAGGAACAATAGTTAAGCAAAAACCCTGATTTTCAAAAGTTATCAAAGCCGTCGCAAAAACTGCTGTGAATAGTGTTTTTAAAGCTATTTTGAACAAACCACCTTTTCCATTTCATATAAGTTTGGTTTTATAACTTAAGTCCTTTTTAAAATATTTTAACACATTTATGAAATTTATTTCATATTTTTAAAGATTAAAAATGTCCATTTCTAAAGAATTTACCACTTATGTAAAGGTTACGGGATTTTCGACTCACGAAAGTCGACATTAATACGTCCACTATATCAACTGCCGAGCAATCGAATGCTGAAAAACCGAACCCTTAGGGTTTAAGAAGAAGAAAAAGATAGAAGAAGAAGAAAGAAAAGCAACATAACAATATCAGAATCTCACAATCGCAGCGGAACAACATATAATATATCAATGAATAATCTTTAAAATGAAGAATCATATCTGTTATTACATTACATCACATTATCATTACATTATCAGAGTGTACAACAACAAACAGGGGAAAAGAAATACTATATACTAGTTGATACACCATGCCATCTAGCTTGCTCCTTGAGCTCCATAGCATTTCTTGAATTCCAGAATGACCTGATAACCCGACTCTAGACTGCCCGTGTAGAAATTGGTGGGCACCCAGAGTTTAGGAAGGAAACAATAAACTCCAGGTCAGTCATGGGACTGGTGTGAGAACTTAAAACAGTTTATCTTAAAAAAAATAAACAAAGAAATATTTTAAATTAGATTCGCAATGCTTTTAGAAGATGAGACTACCATAAGGCCTCCCGCACACACACACAATGCAAACGCAGAATCGGAGGAGTTTCTCCTTATGATAGTCAAACATGCTTGATACGCAAATTTATTTGATATTATTACTATAAGTGCAAAGTGTAAGAAAACATTTCGAAAGTATGATATAAATCTTAGCCAACATACGACCAGTATCGTATGCCTACTATAGCTACCATCTAAACAGTGGGGCGCTACCCTAAGTAAATGGTAGGTTCTAGAACTAAAACTGTACAAGGTACGTATTGGAGTTTGGATTTTCCAAAAAATGGTCAGGCCAAGGAACTTCCCATTTCCACATGGAAACGCCTCTGGAGAGACGCCCCGAGAACCTAACCGGATCTCTGCCAACACAAGGCCGGCTTACTTCTGCAAAAGTTGGTAACAACTGACACGAGTATGCCATACCCCGGTTGTAAACAACCTTTATCTGAGGATCCTCAACCAACATCAATCACAAAGTCATATATATTTGCGACATTCACATAAGTAAGTATCTGGGCTCCATACCATGATACCACTTCTATCCAGAAGGAAATGACATACCCTAAGGGGCGCTACTCCGTAAAACCTTGCTGCATCTTTCCTGTTTTGACCATTACGGAGGTGTGAGGTCCGACGAAGTCTCCTCCGCAAAGCTACGCTTTTCACAAAAGCTATGCTTTGATCAATAAATGCTCGGCAGCACTTCGTATGCCACATTACCAATTTAGGAATGTATCACTAGTAACCATCAACTACATAACCTCTGAGCTCATACGTCTCAGAGAAGGGTGTTAAGCTAAGAGAATAAATTCTCCGCCACCAACAGAAATGTATTTGATAGAAACCAGGTTTACATCTCGAATTGTAAAGTCAGACACACATCCATACAAGTCCATTCCGGGATCGAACGGAACCGAAGGAACTTCCAAAGAAGCCCTTGCAATCCGGATATTCACTAATCACGACCGGAATTCCCATCACAAAGGGTGATAAAATCTCTATATTGGAGATCAGCCAATGCAAAGACAGTCGACAGTAATCATTCCGTTTTCGAAAATATCCGGTCTTCAACACCGGTCTTCAAATGCTATACATTACGACGTAGAACTATTCAGAATGGGATTCATGACCCAAAGGTCCTCTCCCGGCTAAACTAAATAACGAGCGCTTATTTTTAAAATAAGTGTAGCATTCAAATTCAAGCAAATCACAACAAATACCCATTTAAAGGTAAATATTGATAGTCGGTTATTTAACTATCAATAGATATGCTCAACATCGCCAGATTCCAAATAATTTCCCAAATTATTTATTTTCCAAAAATATCTTTACAATATAATCCGTAAATTTGTTTTCACACTTCAAAAATAAATCAATGTTTATTTTTAACAAATTTCCCTTTCCTTTATAAATTCCATGCTGAATTTAAATTTCCAAAAATCCATTGATATATGATTTCAAATCAATTTCAAATATTCACTTTCAATTAATCTTTAAAAGATAAAATCTCAAAACATTTCACTTCATATTGGCAAACATTTCCATACTTATTTAATAATAAGTAATTCACAAATCTATTTATTTTGAACATTTGGAAAATATTCGATATACTTAATTCACAATTAGGTATATATTTTATTCTTTAAGGAAAACGTTCTCTTTAACACATTTATTTGAGTCAAAACGAATGTTGCGTAAAACATCGTTACGACAACCCAAAATCACTAGTATAGGGATTCGAAATTAAGATAGATATATAAATCCCAATACTATATAAAACATTTCCTTCCGAAAATCATTTACTATAACAACATGTTATAGTCATACTTTTCCTTATTTCTCGAAAACGTCTATTTCAACAATGAATGTTGAAATCTAGGGTTTCGATAGTTAATGCATTTTAAAACACATTTAAATCATTTTAATTCTATTTAAACTATCACTTCCCCGAAACATTTCTTTAATATATTATTCACCGTCTAAAATCGTGAATATACTTCGTTAACCAAATTCAACACTTTTACATATTTTAATTTAAAGGATTATCCACTATCCAAAATCGTGGATGTATTTCCTTTGATAAGCTTTCATATTTACTTATCTAATTCAATCAATTTCGAATTTATAAATCGATGTTTATAAATTCACATTTATATATTATAAAAACATCAAGTTATTAAATCACTTTATTTACAAATTCTATTATATCTTATTTACACGCCAAAATCCAATTTATAAGTTAATTACTTATAAATCTTTATTTAGAAAATAAATTCTTTTATAACTTCATCAATTATAAATATGTAAATCCTATTTACTTATAAAAACCCATTTTAACATCATTTTAAAACATTTTCAAAACTCCTTTATAATTTCATCACTTTGATTTATAAAAATCAAATTTTATAAATCTTATATATAAAGCTTTTATAATAATTTCAAAAATCTCTATTTAAACTATTTTTATAAAATCATTAACTCCATATTTCAAAAATCACATTTCAACTATATTTCTCAAAAATCATAATTTTTATAACATTAAAATTATAACGTTTATTTATTTAAAATGAATCAATTTCAAAATTCAATAAAACATATACTTTCAAACATTTATTTATTGCCGGTATCTAAGGATACCAAAATTATATTCGGCTAAATTTTAGCCTTCAATGATTTCCATCACAAAGATAATCATATAGAGATTATAAATAAATCAACATGCAACATTGAAACAAATTCAATTATTTGAGGAATCCAGTTGGATCCCTCCAACCTGTTTCCCTACATCCATAGATGTTAGCACAATACCAATCCCGTTTCAAGATGGAATATCGCGGTACATGGGTTCATATAAAATATTATCCGCTATTATGTGACACAATAGGGTCTCATCCGCTATATAATGCGGAAAAATCAACTCCAAGTACATATATAATACCAATTCCACTTTAAGGTGGAATATCGCGGTATATGTGTTTAATAAATAACATCCGCTTAATATACAACGCATAGGGTCTATTTCAAAACAATAGATTATAATTTATCATCCAAGCATAAAATCAACACAATCAAGCAATTTTAAATCTAACTATTTAAAATTTAAATCGAAACAGATTCGATTGAGTAAGAAGTTCTCACCTTGCTTCAAATAACAGTTGCAGTGTTCTATTTCGAATCAAATTAAACATGCGTTTAAATTTTACTCAAAATTCAAACTATCTCCAATCAACTCCAATCTAGTTCCATCGCGTAGTGCTCGTCAATAAGAACCCGACGCAATTCGTTTCGTGCGAAACGGACCTCGTATGAAAAAGTTATAGCTTTTTAAAGTTTGAACAAATTTAATATGTAATTATTTACAATTTTCTTTTATATTTTCAACCTTAAACATATCTGGGCCGTAGATTTCATAGGGAAAGATCGTGACCGCTCACTCTATCTTCTTCTCCACCCTGGTAACGAGAACGAATAGGAACCCACGGCCGCCTCCTTGCTCGAAATTTCGAGCCACCATCGTCGACTTTGAAGACGATCAGAGAGTGCCATTCGAACGCCCCACTCGAGAGCCATCAACGCCGTGAACCCGGTCGAGCTCGGCCCCTCCTTGCGCCTAAAAACGCATGCGAACGCGGCACATTCCAACCTCGATTTCTCCCTCCACGTTGCTCGAAACACGATCACCATCGTTGGATAGCAAGATTTCACCACCATATACAACTTTGCAGTTGGAAACTTTTTGAAATAATGCGTGGATTTGATGAAAAATAAGGAAGAATGAGACAAATTTTCGGCCATTAGATGAATAGGTGGCGGCTGAAGAACCCTAGCTCTGTTTTGTTTGCAAAATGAAATTGTGACGTCCTTTTATAGAAAATTACGCGCGCATTATTCATTCCAAAAAATTTCGAAATCCAAACGAAGCATGTTGCCTGGCGTATACAATGTTTTACCCATATTCCGAATGCAATAGAATATATATCGGGAGCCAATTCAATCATATTTGAAAGATAGGTTTTCAAATTGACTATTCAAATTTTAAAAATTCACTCAAACCGATTTCAGTGCGTTTTAGCTTGCCCCGGACAAACTGTAAATCCGATTGACACGAAATTTGAAATCTTACAATAATATAAAATTACGGATCTGATGAAACTTGTTTCGTCGAAATCCGAGACTATTTGAAGAATGACTATTTTTACTCATCAATTAAATATTAAAATATTCAATTTCCACAATAACTTTTAGTTTGATTTTAAAAGTTCTATAACATCATTCTAACTCCAATATGATTAAATACAACTTTATAAATCATATTCAATCACATTAAACCCAATTTTCAATTATTTCTGTAATTTCACATATTAAATTATCGATTTAATTATCCAATTAAATCTAGATATTCGAAATAAAATTCATTCGACTTACAAAATTTTACTTGTTAATATTTAAAAAATCAATTAAATATACGAATTTCAAATGACAGGAATTCTGGGTCGTTATAAACTTCCCCCCTTAAACGAATTTCGTCCTCGAAATTACCAAGTAAGAAAAAGTTACAGAATCCATTAACTTTTCAAAACCATTTATTCAAATTAAATTTCAAATTCATTTAAACGTTTTAACTTTTTTAAAATTCATAGTTAAATTTCTTACAATAACTTTACTAAGTTTTCAAATCATATTTAGTTATCTTTTCAAAACCAACTATATCGTTAAATTTTCACTCTAAAATTAAAGTTATAGTTTTCAAAAAAATTCAATTTTCTCAAAAAATATTCCAACGCCTTAAATTTTCGAAAAAAATCGCCAGCGTCTCCTTTGCGCGGCTAACTCGGTAGAACTACCAGAATGGCACCACGGCTCTCGGATTTCAAAAAGAAAAGAAAAGGCCAAGTGGCTGGACAAGAAAATCATCAAATTTCATACTGAAATTCAAATACATACCTTTTGTTGAGCAATTCAATTTTTTATATCTTCGAAATCAAAATCCCAATTTCCTTTAATCCACCTGTATATCCTGCTAACCATAATATCCATTTTCATTCAATCTCAATTTCATTTGAATTCAATTTTCAATTTCAATTCTATTTGGATTCAATTTCCCTTCTGAATATTGAATATTATCAATTATTTTTCATTCACAACTGATTCATCTTGCTATTTTCAATTAGTTTCTTTTACTAATTCATTACAAGTTCTAACTCATTTCATCTCGCACAATTCAAATTGGTTTTCGATATTCAGTTTTCAATCTCAGTTTTTTTTTTCTTTGGTTCGTTCCCAAACACAATTCAATTCACTATTTCGGTTTATAGCCACTTATATTTGAATTGGATATCAAATTCCATATGAATTTAATTTACCCTTTTATTTATAAATGTTGAATGCAATTCAATTCAACCCATATTAAAATTTGCATTTCTTCAATTAGTTTTACTTACTAATTTTATTTTAATACTTAGCTTCATTTAATTCAACTTGACAAATTTTCAATTTACTTGAAATTTCAAGATAAATTTCAACATTTCATTTCCAATTTCATTTACTCGTAATTGTAAATTCATTCATTCATAAATTTATTTCCATAATTCAAACTCAATTTCAATTCATTTGTTTCTACCCCAAATTTATTTTCAACTTAATAAATTTTATTCCCTAACTATTTTTATCAAATTCCAGAGTCTTTCCAACATTTCAAAACCATTTTTGAAACCAATTCAAATTATCCTTTGAATTTCAAAACCCAAACCCAAATTTTCCAAACAACTTCTATTTAAGACAACTTGGTAGCAATTCCTCTTTTGGAAACCCGAAAATGAACACCGATGATGTCGCGATCATCATCGAAATTATTTTCCAGCAACCGAAAAGAGTTTCGAGCTTTTATCCCTCCAAAAACATTTTTCCAAACCTTTGAAAATCATTTTCAAACTCAAAAAGGAATTGAATTTCTAAAATTTCCAAATTCTTTCAAAAACATTTCCAAAAATTCCTCTGGAATTTTACTTCAAATTACAAATCACATTTACAATTTATATTCTCCAATTCTATTTGTATGTGAATTTATTTGTTAACTTTGGAGTTACGATTTCAATTTCTTTTTCAACACTAATGATAATAATTTAATATCATTACTTTCTAGCAACCAAACAATCATATATTATAATAATTCACAGAAATTTTTTCTCTTTTATATACGAAAATATTTTAGGTAAAATTATTTCATTTACCTTATTTTAAAATGATATCCTGTCGAATTTGTTATGTACAAGTGTTTAGAGATTCCTATCAATAACGTTAATTACTCGTATTAACCAAAGTCCATATACCACTCAACAAACCAATCAACAAAATATAAAACAATTTTTTATTCACTAACAAATACGTGCTCAAATCTATTATTACACTCCCACTCATTTTAGAGTACTGCTGACTCTATCTTGAATGAGTAACACCCAACAGAGCCAAGGTTGTCGCTTAACCAAAAGCTCTGATACCAACTGTAAATGTTACGGGATTTTCGACTCACAAAAGTCGACATTAATACGTCCACTGTATCAACTGCCGAGTAATCGAATGCCGGAAAATCGAACCCTTAGGGTTTAAGAAGAAGAAAAAGATAGAAGAAGAAAGAAAGAAAAGCAACAGAACAATGTCAGAATCTCACAATCACAGCGGAACAGCATATAATATATCAATGAATAGTCTTTAAAACGAAGAATCATATCTGTTATTACATTACATCACATTATCATTACATTATCAGAGTGTACAACAACAAACAGCGGAAAAGAAATATTATATACTAGTTGATACGCCATGCCATCCAGCTTGCTCCTTGAGGTCCACAGCATCTCCTGAATTCCAGAATGACCTGATAACCTGACTCTAGACTGCCCGTGTAGAAATTGGTGGGCACCCTGAGTTTAGGAAGGAAACAATAAGCTCCAGGTTAGTCATAGGACTGGTGTGAGAACATAAAATAGTTGATCTTAAAAAAAATAAACAAAGAAATATTTTAAATTAGTTTCGCAGTGCTTTTAGAAGATGAGACTACCATAAGGCCTCCCGCACACACACACAATGCAAACGCAGAATCGGAGGAGATTTCTCCTTATGATCGTCAGACATGCTTGATATGCAAATTTCTTTGATATTATTACTATAAGTGCAAAGTGTAGGAAAACATTTCGAAAGTATGATATAAATCTTAGCCAACATACGACCAGTATGGTATGCCTATTATAGCTACCATCTAAACAGTGGGGCGCCACCATAAGTAAGTGGCAGGTTCTACAACTAAAATCGTACAAGGTACGTATTGGAGTTTGGATTTTCCAACAAATGGTAAGGCCAAGGAACTTCCCATTGCCACATGGAAACACCTCTGGAGAGATGCCCCGAGAACCTAACCGGATCTCTTCCAACACAAGGTCGGGTTACCTCTGCAAAAGTAGGTAACAACTGACATGAGTATGTCATCCCCCGGTTGTAAACAACCTTTATCTGAGGATCCTCAACCAACATCAATCACAAAGTCATATATATTTGCGACATTCACATAAGTAAGTATCTGGGCTCTATACCATGATACCAGTTCTATCCAGAAGGAAATGACATACCCTAAGGGGTGCTACTCCCTAAAACCTTGCTGCATCTTTCCTGTTTTGACCATTACCAGGGTGTGAGGTCCGACGAAGTCTCGTCCGCAAAGCTACGCTTTTCACAAAAGCTATGCTTTGATCAACAAATGCTCAACAGCACTTCGTATGTCACATTACCAATTTGGGAATGTATCACTAGTAACCATCAACTACATAACCTCTGAGCTCATACGTCTCAGAGAAGGGTGTTAAGCTAAGAGAATAAATTCTCCGTCACCAACAGAAATGTATTTGATAGAAACCAGCTTTACATCTCAAATTGTAATTTCAGACACACATCCATACAAGTCCATTCCGGGATCGAACGGAACCGAAGGCACTTCCACAGAAGCCCTTGCAGTCCGGATATTCACTAATCACGACCGGAATTCCCATCACAAAGGGTGATAAAATCTCTATATCGGAGATCAGTCGATGCAGAGACATTCGACGGTAATCCTTCCGTTTTCAAAAATATCCGGTCTTCAACACTGGTCTTCAACACCGGTCTTCAAATGCTATCCATTACGACGTATCACTGTTTGGAATGGGTTCATGACCCAAAGGTCCTCTCCCGGCTAAACCGAATAACGAACGCTTATTTTTAAAATAAGTGTAGCATTCAAATTCAAGCAAATCACAACAAATACCCATTTAAAGGCAAATATTGATAGTCGGTTATTTAACTATCAATAGATATGCACAACATCACCAGATTCCAAATAATTTCCCAAATTATTTATTTTTCAAAAATACCTTTACAAGATAATCCGTAAAAAAAAATTCACACTTCAAAAATAAATCAATGTTTATTTTTAACAAATTTTCCTTTCCTTTATAAATTCCATAGTGAATTTAAATTTCCAAAAATCCATTAATATATGATTTCAAATCGATTTCAAATATTCACTTTCAATTTATCTTTAAAAGATAAAATCTCAAAACATTTCACTTCATATTGGAAAACATTTCCATACTTATTTAATAATAAGTAATTCACAAATCTATTTATTTTCAACATTTGGAAAATATTCGATATACTTAAATCACAATTAAGTATATATTTTATTCTTTAAGGAAAACGTTGTCTTTAACACATTTATTTGAGTCAAAACGAATGTTGCGTAAAACATCGTTACGACAACCAAAAATTACTAGTATAGGGATTCGAAATTAGGATAGATATATAAATCCCAATACTATATAAAACATTTCCTTCCGAAAATCATTTACTGTAACAACAATGTTATAGTCCATCTTTTCCTTATTTCTCGAAAACATCTATTTCAACAATGAATGTTGAAATCTAGGGTTTCGATAGTTAATGCTTTTTAAAACACCTTTAAATCATTTTAATTATGTTTAAACTATCACTTCACCAAAACATTTCTTTAATATATTATTCACTGTCCAAAATCGTGAATATACTTCGTTAACCAAATTCAACACTTCTACATATTTTAATTTAAAGGATCATCCATTGTCCAAAATCGTGGATATATTTCCTTTGATAAGCTTTCATATTTACTTATCTAATTCAATCAATTTTGAATTTATAAATCAATGTTTATAAATTCACATTTACAAATTATAAAAACTTCAAGTTATAAAATCACTTTATTTGCAAATTCTATTATATCTTATTTACAGGCCAAAATCTAATTTATAAGTTAATTACTTATAAATCTTTTATTTAGAAAATAAATTCTTTTATAACTTCATCAATTATAAATCTGTAAATCCTATTTACTTATAAAAACCCATTTTAACATCATTTTAAAACATTTTCAAAACTCCTTTATAATTTCATCACTTTGATTTATAAAAATAAAATTTTATAAATCTTATATATAAAGCTTTTATAATAATTTCAAAAATCTCTATTTAAACTATTTTATAAAATCATTAACTCCATATTTCAAAAATCATATTTCAACTATATTTCTCAAAAATCACATTTCAACTATATTTCTCAAAAATCATAATTTTTATAACATTAAAATTATAACGTTTATTTATTTAAAATGAATCAATTCCAAAATTCAATCAAACGTATACTTTCAAACATTTATTTATTTCTGGTATCTTACGATACCAAAATTATATTCGGCTAAATTTTAGCCTTCAACGATTTCCATCACAAAGATAATCATACAGAGATTATAAATAAATCAACACGCAACATTGAAACAAATTCAATTATTTGAGGAATCCAGTTGGATCCCTCCAACCTGTTTCCCTGCATCCACAGATGTTAGCACTATACCAATCCCGTTTCAAGACGGAATATCACGGTACATGGGTTCATATAAAATATTATCCGCTATTATGCGGCGCAATAGGGTCTCATCCGCTATATAATGTGGGAAAATCAACTCCAAGTACATATATAATACCAATTCCACTTCAAGGTGGAATATCGCGGTATATGTGTTTAATAAATAACATCCACTTAATATACGGCGCATAGGGTCTATTTCAAAACAATAGATAATAATTTGTCATCCAAGCATACAATCAACGCAATCAAGCAATTTTAAATCTAACTATTAAAATTTAAATCGAAACAGATTCGATTGAGTGAGAAGTTCTCACCTTGCTTCAAATAACAGTTGCAGTGTTTTATTTCGAATAAAATTAAACACGCGTTTAAATTTTACTCAAAATTCAAATTATATCCAATCAACTCCAGCCTAGCTCCATCGCGTAGTGCTCGTCAATACGAACCCGATGCAATTCGTTTCGTGCGAAACGGACCTCGTATGAAAAAGTTATAGCTTTTTAAAGTTTGAACGAATTTAATATATAATTATTTACAATTTTCTTTTATATTTTCAACCTTAAACATATCTGGGCCGTAGATTTCATAGGGAAAGATCGTGACCGCTCGCTCTTTCTTCTTCTCCACCCAGGTAACAAGCACGAATAGGAACCCACGGCCGCCTCCTTGCTCGAAATTTCGAGCCACCATCGTCGACTTTGAAGACGATCAGGGAGTGCCATTCGAACGCCCCACTCAAGAGCCATCAACGCCGTGAACCCGGTCGAGCTCGGCCCCCCCTTGCACCTAAAAACGCATGCGAACACGGCACGTTCCAACCTCGATTTCTCCCTCCACGTTGCTCGAAACACGATCACCACCGTTGGATAGCAAGATCTCACCACCATCTACAACTTTGCAGTTGGAAACTTTATGAAATAATGCGTGGATTTGATGAAAAATGAGGAAGAATGAGACAAATTTTCGGCCATTAGACGAATAAATGGCGGCTAAAGAACCCTAGCTCGGTTTTGTTTGCAAAATGAAATTGTGGCGTCCTTTTATAGAAAATTACGCGCACACTATTCATTCCAAAAATTTTCGAACTCCAAACGAAGCATGCCGCCTGGAGTTTATAATGTTTTACCCATATTCCGAACGCAATGGAATATATATCGGGAGCCAATTCGATCATATTTGAAAGATAGGTTTTCATATTGACTATTTAAAATTTAAAAATTCACTCAAACCGATTTCAGCGCGTTTTAGCTTACCCCGGACAAACTGTACATCCGATTGACATGAAATTTGAAATCTTACGATAATATAACATTACGGATCCGATGAAACTGGTTTTGTCGAAATCCGAGACTGTTTGAAAAATGGCTATTTTTACTCGTCAATTAAATATTAAAATATTCAATTTCCACAAATTAACTTTTAATTCGATTTTAAAAGTTCTATAACATCATTCTAACTCCAATATGTTTAAATACAACTTTATAAATCATTTTCAATCACATTAAACCCAATTTCCAATTATTTCTGCAATTTCGCATATTAAATTATCGATTTAATTATCTAACTAAATCTAGATATTCGAAATAAAATTTATTCGACTTACAAAATTTTACTAGTTAATATTTAAAAAATCAATTAAATATACGAATTTCAAATGACAGGAATTCTGAGTCATTACAACTTAGGTTTACGAACTACCAAAACGACGTCTTTGAAAACTTGATTTGGACATATTTCAAATCTACTAAATGGAATCTCAATTTTTCCTTTTCATTTGAAAACAATAACCCCAAGGGTTTGGAAAATTCTAATTTTAAAAAATTTGACTTATAATTCACCCTACACATTTCATTTAACTTTTCGGATCGTGAAATCGCGAACAGCCGAAACGCGATGCCTTATTTTGTCTCTAATTTCATATTTTTTCAAAACTTTACCAAAATGAGTTTTAATGTATATAAAACATTTATAAACCATTTTAAACCATTTTTATTCATGTTTAAAGAGGTTTAACTATGCCATAACACTTTTATAGTTCATAAGTAAAAGTGGTTTTTTGTGTAAATTCAATGTATATTTACAGTGAATTATTTCCACAACCAAGCAAACATATTATCGCTTCCAAAACATGATTATCAAACACCGAAAACAAGCATGACAACACATATCATATCCTTATATAGTTTAATAAAATAAACTAGTGGAGTAGTTCTCACATTATTTAATCTATTTACTTCCCACCAACATTCAATTATAACAACACTTCTCTAATATCCTCTACTCTATCAAAGCATCACCACAACCTTTCTTACCTCCCTAAAGTACACATCTGTCCTCTCTACCTCTCTTCTAGCTCACGCTACCTTCATCCACCACCATTTCTTGCGCCAACACTTCCTCCTTCTTTCTAAATACTCGCGGCCTATGCCACTGCAAGGTACATGGCCAAAGGCCATTAAGAAGAGGAGAGAGAAGAGAAAGTTGTTTGTGCAGAAATTAAGTGGACTTGCCCACATATTTATAGCCTTGGGAAAATATGGAAAAGATCAAAAAAGTGAAAGTCCCTCCTTAGCCATTAAGCAAAAGTCTCTGCAAGCATGTTGTTTTACACAACACCATCATTTCCATCGCTTTGGGCCACACCCCCTCCATGTGCCTTGTAAGGTGTTGGTGAGTTGATTACAAGTTTGCTTTTTGACTCCTAAGGATGAAGTTTTCATTTGTATACATATAAATAAGCTTATATATATTTAGATATTTACAAAACCTTGATGTGATTAATTGTGTATACATATATGTATGTGTATATGTATATATGTGTGTATGTGTATCAAATAACATTGCAATGATTTTAAACAACCCCGTTCGATGAAAGGTCGAAAATCCAAAAGCTGAATCCCGATGACATTTTCATTTTTTAATCAAACTATTTGTTTATGTAAACAAAACATGAAAATAAATTTCTTATCATCTTAGAATAATTAAAATATGCTCATTTGAATTATTAAATCATATAAATCAATATTTGGACAAGTGCTTCAAAATTCTGCCGTTAAACTATCAAAATGTGATGAAATTTACATATTTTTATAAAGCAATTTTATATAATAATTAAAATGAATTATTTATCATTTAAAACAATTATTAAATCATTTAAACTCAATTTAAATTCAAAAACCAATTATTTAAAAATGATGACATTATTGATGAAGTCATAAAGACATTTTATTTACAAAGACTATAATAAATAAGTTTATCACATATTGTTTCTTAAATGGAGAAATAAGTGTATGTAAAAAAAAATCATGCATGACTTTTGATGGTTAAAAAGCTGTTTATCGATAAAACGATTTTTAATCATATTATCGATATTTTTCCGAAGAATGTATTTTTATAATTGTTTTTCCAAAACAAAATCATCATTATTATTTATCATATAAAATATGATTATTTATGTTTAATAAATCTTTATTCAATTTTTTAAAATTAATTAAATATTCCAAATCAAAGTGATAAAATTACGGATCGTTACACATTGGAAAATACAGAACCGTCTAATTTTAGTTGCAATTAATTTAGAACTATGGACTAAGACATGGTTTTGAGAGATAATTTTTTTTATTATATGATCATGAATCATATGGTGCTAGTAAATCATATCCCAAATAAGTAAGGACAAAGTACCCATTCAGTGGGAGCGACATAAGAGTTAACGAACTCTTTAGATTGATACATATAGGTTTATGCAATCATAAGTCTGATAATACGAAGACGTTGCCACATACTTTATCGTATTCAATAATGAGTTATCACATATATGAACATGTGTATTTAATACATTTGTAATATGTTTGTGATAAGCTTATAATGTATAAAACAGATGTAAATAAGATAACACATAATAGAAAATAAAATTTATCTGATTTGATCGAATAACAAAGTATATTGGAAAAAGTTCTAAACATTCCTAAAAATGAATAACGATCTCAAAAGCCAGCCATCACTATGGTACATAATGATATTTATCGATAAGGAGTAATAGAACTTTGTTTAACAATATATGATTAATAGTGAGTAAAGTTGAGTTAACTTCTTTCTATAAAGTCATGTACTTAACAGTAGTACACAAGGTTAAAATTAATTTCATCCAAATAATAGTTTATAAAACTATACAAGATACGAGTTTATAGGAAATCCCAACATATCCTAAGACCTAGGCCAATGAGTTGGCAGATTATGCGAGTCGAAAGATTGTACGTAGTAATTGTTTGTAAGCGATTTTGTATGGATCTCTCCAAATGGAGTTTGAGAATGACTGTCATTGGTTAACCTATTTATGTTTTGAAAATATAAATTTTGTAAATTAAAACCAAATTGATTTTATATATAAGGCAATTCGTAAAATGTTTAGAGCACCTATTCCATTACATCGAGAAACAATTGTCATTTCAAGAAATACAAACATCATAGCAAATGAAGCTCTTTTAGAAATTACTTGTAGTAAAATGGATTTGGATATGATCTAAAGATAAATATTGACTACGAGGAATGAAATGAAATTAACCAAAACTAAGCAAAGCAATGCATTAGAATAAGTATTCTTACGCATTGAAAAGAAACTGTAACGACCCGTAAATTTTCGATAATTAAAATAGCTAATTTAATAAGATATCTTGATTTAATGTTAGAAAAAAATTATTAATTCGTTTGGAATAATAATAACTGGAATGAATTGTGACAATAATTATCCAAGTAATGAAAAATAAAAGCTACTTAGTGAATGCCTTTCAATCAAAAGTTGAATAGGATAATAAATGTTGAATTCATTGGGTATAATAAAGTAATTGATTGATAAGTAAAATCAATTTAAAATCAAATATTGAATATTGAAAAGGTAAATTGTTTAAATTAAATATTTAAAACTTATTGAATAATTGGATGACTGTAAAATGAAAATAGTGTTCTAAAGTGTGAATTGGTTTTAAAAGTTGAATCTTATAAGTTCAATTTCAATATTTCAAAAGATGATGAATTATTGGATAAGCGAAATTGTTTAAATTAATATTTGGGATTTATTGAATAATTTAATAATGGGAATTGAATAACCATATAATGGAAGTATTTATTCTAAAATTTTAATTCGTTTCAAAAGTTAAATTTTTAAGTTCGTTTTGAATATCTCAAAAGATAGTGATTTAAGAATAATCAAATTGTTTAAATTTAATATTACAAATGTTTGAATAATTAAATTCCGAATTTGATATGATTAGTTTGATATTGAAATTTAATATATGGAAATAGAGTGAATAACTGAAATTTGCTTTAATATGATTCAAATTGGGTTCCAAAGTGAATGTAAGTTATATTTGGATTTTAATAGAGTCAATAAGATTTTAAAATGGGAATTTATTGGATAAATTGAATAACGGGTTTAATATGATTAAAAATGATTTGTAAAATTTTATTTTATCATATTGGAGTTATAGTGATGTTATAGAACTTTTAAAACTGAATTTAAAATTTATTTGTGAAAATTGAATATTTTAATATTTAATTATCGATTGAAAAATAGTCATTTTTCAAACGATCTCGGATTTCGACGAAACTAGTTTCATCGGATCCGTAACGTAATATTATTGTAAGATTTCAAATTTCGTGTCAATCGGATTTATCGTTTGTCCAGGGCGAGCCAAAACGCATAGAAATTCGTTTAAATCGATTTAATTTAAATTGATCGTTTATCGCTATAAGTCTCACATACGATCGAATTAGCTTTCGAAACCTGTTCCATTGTGTCCGGAATGCGGGATAAACCCTAGAAACGTCGGTCATCGCGCGTAAATCGGAGTTCGGAAAATCCAGATTGAATAGAGTTCGTCGTTTCCTATAAATAGCCCTTTATTCTCAAAAAATAAAATAAAAAGGAGACCTAGGGTTACAGCCGCCGCTTGTTATAATCAATGGCCGGTAATCAATCTCTTTCCTCCCTCAATTTCTTCAAATCCAAGAGTTTTTAGGCAACGATCTCAACTAGAGAATCGAAGAGAGTAGCGAGGCCGAGGTATCCAACGGTGATGATGGAGTTTCGAGCAACCGATCAACAACAATGGTCATTCAAAGGCGTGCGTTTGGGCACGGTTTTCGAGCAGCTAGGGGAGGCCGAGCCTTGCCGTGCTCTGGCCGGTGGTGAAGCTCGCCGAGGTGCGTCGTTCGTCATGTTCTGATCGAATTATCGACGAACGTAGGGTGGTGCGTTTGGAACCCTAGTTGATGGCTCATGGGCTGTCTTCGTGCGTGAAGACCTGGAGCAACGCGTGATGGAAGAAAAGGGGCATCGGCCTGGATGCGTGTAGGGCAGATCCAACGGCCAGGAATTGATGGGGTTTGAAATTAATAAAAGAATTGTAAAATTATTATATTTATAATTCGTGTAACTTCAAAATTTCGTATCTTTTTCATACGAGGTCGAAATTTGACGAGACGAAGTGCATTGGAATCGTATTCGCGAATGCTACGCGGTGCAATTGGATTGGAGTCGTTTGGAGCTAGAGAAAATTTCGGGTTAAATCGAACGTCGTTCGATTTGATTTAAAATCGTAAAAATCAAGGTGAGTGTTTTATAACGCTCACACCGTACTAAATATCTTTATGCTAGTTAAATTTGATATTATGAAGTGTTATGATTTTATTTGTCGTTGTTTGATAAAAATTTAATTGTCATATAGCTTGTCATTTGAATTAACCGTTGAAAAATTAAATTGACAGTTAAATTGAAATTAAAATTGAATGGCGATGAAATTACCTGACATTGATAACTATGAAATTGCCATGAATTGTATTGTCTATTGGATGATTTATTTCGATGGATGTTATTGGTTGATATTTAAATGTTGGATGTTTATTTGCTTAGATATAACCTATTATGCATACATATGATACTGTGATTTAATTTAAGTAATATATACTCATCCCTGACATTTAATTGAAATAAATAATTACTTGGCCATAGGATAGAAAATTATATACGGACATCGAATTGGCTAAATTAATAATTTTAAAAAAATCGTCGATTTAAAATTTGTTTAAATGTTTTGATTTAAAAGTTATAAATAGAAATCAATTTATAGAAATCAAATTTATCGAAATTTGAGTTTGGAATGTTGAAATTAATTTTGGTTAAAAGAAACTGTTAAAAAAATTAAGTGGAGACTTTGGAATTTAAAATCAGGATATGATTGAATTTCGAAATTGATTTGTTTAAAGATTTAACCTAAATTCGAGCTTCGAATATTACTGAGTAAAAGTGAAATAAAAATGATATTTTGAAATCGAGCTTGAAATTGAACCATATTTGAAATTTGGATTTAAACTTGAATATTGATGGAAAATTTGTTAAGTGTTATAAATGGATATTTTGAAATCAAGCTCCAAATCGATAAAAATTGAAATTGAATATATTGAGGGTGAATGTAGAATTGAATTGATTTGAAGTTAAAATTGACGTTGTTTTGAATTGAAATCGAAATTGAATCGGTAGAATGGAAATTGAAATTGATTTGAATTGGGAAGTTATAAATTGAAATGGATTGGTTTTGAAGCTGTTTTGTTTTGTTTTCCAAATTACTCGGTTATATAAACCATTTTGGATACTTAAACTGTTTTAATCTATTTTAAATCTACTTAACCCGATTTAAATTATTTTAAACTAATTTATCTATTTCACATCCATTTTTAAGAGTTTAAGTATTTTAACTATTTCTAATTATTTAAAACTACTTTTAAACTACTTAAAACTATTTTTCTAAAATCCTAAGCTGGTTAATAAGGTGAAATGTTTATATTTAAATCTTGAATTTAAATACGAATTGAGTTAAATGAAGTTGCAACCTAAATTGAAATTCGAAATGATTTTGAAATCGAAATGAGATATTGATGCGAAAAATGATTTTTGAAACGGAATCTTACATTTGAATAGATACGATGATATTTGAAATGGACTTGATTTTTGAAGCGAATATGATATTTTGATATCAATTATGAATCGATTTGAAGTATAAAAGAGCCAGCGGTGTAATAATTCGTAGTTATTAAAGAGACCGGGATCGGATATGGACATACTCTCTGTCGATACCGAACACCACATTAATAACTATTATACGCGGAGTGTTGATCCAGAATGAAGTGGATGGTTTGGTGAACGCGTTGACTGAAGAAAGAGAACGATATTGGATGACCCCTGACATGACTAAAACAGGAGCCGCGCCGGGCCATTGAGGTTCGCCACCTCTAGCGGACACGCTTCTTCGATACCATTTCTATTACATTTGTGATTCGATTTGGGTGCACCCCTTGATTTGGGAGTGTTGTTTCGCGGTGTTGGGGTGGCTACTGGCTATGCCCAACATCAGTCCGGATCACGCAACTACTAGTATTCTAGTTGGTATCGCCTCATGTACCTTGTCATACTGATTATCCTATTCGCGACCACTATGTTTTGATTTGTACCTTGAGTATATGGATTGCCCTCTGGCGACTTCCGGTTTTGGGGAAACTACGGTCTTGTATATGCTTTTGGGAATATAAAATGTGTTAAGGGGGATTATGGTAACGCCTTAACGCTATTTTGATACTTTATATTACTGATAGGCATTATCTACTTAGCGTATATTACTACATAGTAGATAGTTTCACGGATCCTTGAGAGATGGAAAATCCCGTAACGTCTCTTGAGTTATTGCACGCACGTTGACACTGGATAAAAGATATCAAACCCCGTAAACATCTTTGACGTCGTTACACTCATATTTATTTACGATTGATTTAACTTTCATAACGATATTTTAGTCCTAACTCGAGTGTTTTGTCTTTTCATTATGCTCGGGTCAGTCCTGAGTTTTTCAGATTTTTGAAGATCTATTCTGGAGGATGGAGACGAAGATTTGGTATACTATTACTATTATTATCTGTGCATCATGCTATCTGCTACATTATTTAAATTGTTCTGTTGTATATGTATAACTCTGATAAATGTTGTATAAATAATTGTCAAAGTATAGTAGACAGCTTCATGAACTGTTTATTTGACTATTATATTTTATCGTTCCGCTGCGAGATTCTGTGTTGTTTCATTTCCTTTATTTCTTTTCCTTTTCCTTTTCTTATTTACCCCAATAACCATCTGCCCTTTTGAATGGTTTGGAATCGACATGTGTATTTGATCGTCGGTTTAAACTGTCCAAAAGGCGGGTTGTTACAGTTGGTATCAGAGCTTTGGTTTAGCGATAACCTTAGCTTTGTGGGGTCTGACTCTTTATAAATGGGGTAGTAATACCCTATGATGAGTCGCTGAGTGTATATATATGAGAGAGCGTATTTGTTAGTGATATAAAATGTTTTATATTGTGTCGGTTGATTTGTTGAGTGGCTTATGGATTCTGGTCAATACGAGTAATTAACGTCATTGATAGGGATCTCTAAACACTTAAACAGATCAATTCGACATAGTATTGTTTTGAAATTGGATAAATGAAATAATTTTGCCCTAATTATATTTTGTATATAAAGGATTTATTTTTAGAAATTATTGTGACTTGTCTAGCTTACCTGGTTGTTAGGAATGAAAATATTGGTTATTATCATTAATTGGATCTAGTGATTTAATAAATAAGGTGAACTACAAATTGAACAATGATAAAACACTTGTGGATTGTTTTAAGAAAAAAATTCCTATAAGAATATTTTATAAAGGTGACTTATGAATTAAATTAGATATAAATTGGAAAATATTGAATTTAAGACCCGGAGATTTTGAAAAATGGTTTTCAAAGCTTTGAAGAAAATATATTGTGATATTAGTTGGAAATATTTATGACAAATATTTTGAAAGGATTTTAAAGGAAGGAATGAATTCAGTACTCCTCTCTTATGTCGCTGGAAAATAATTTCAGTGATGACTGTGCAGCATCATCGACGTTCATCTTCGAGTCTCAAAGTGGGGGAGACAGCTTTGCTTTTCTTCGAAATTATTTTGGGTAAATGGGTTATGGTTTAAACTCCAAAGGTATGATTTGATATATTAAAGATATAAGTATATATGTTTATTTCAAACGATTTGAAAAGAACCGGGCATTTAAAATTCTAAGTTATGTTAATTAGAAATTTTCAAATTATTTGAATGAAATGTGAATAACCAAAATTTATAAAATAAGAGGATTTGGATATCTAAGCTATTGTTTGGGAAACTTTAAAGTTGAAAGGTAAAGAGGATTTAAACAAATTAAATTTGTGAACATTCTAATTAAGTAAAATGAAATTCTATAAATTTGTATAATACCAAAATTACATTCTGATAACATATAACAAGACTTACCAAATGTTAAAAGTTAAAATGATGTTTTGGATATGTAATGAGATATTGTATAAATAAACAGAACCTGAAGTAATTGAAGTATACAAGTAAGGAAAGCTCAAAATGAATTAAAATGTATGTAAATGAAAATTTTGGTTGTGAAAAAAATTGTTATATACTTAAATATAGCATGAAATGATAAATGGATAAATGAAACAAGTAAGTGAACTTAAGAAATGAATCGTATTATATCTTTATAAATTGGTTATAGAAATAAATATAAATTGCAAAGGATTGTAAGAAAATTAAATTTGTAACCTTTAGGATAACTACAAAATAAGAAAAGTCATATATAAGAAGTTAGGCTTTTATGGAATGACTATAAATTAAAGTGATGATTAATAAAATGTTCTGCGTTAATAAGTGTTCCACAAATAAATTTGTATTAACTGAAATTATGAAAATGAAATAAATGTAAACAAAGGAATTTCTTATAGCTAAGGATCAATTGGAAATGAAATTGAATTTAATTAAATCACATGGAATGTTTAAAATGAACTTGAGTAAGAAAATTCTTTGATATGATGTTAAGAAAAGATAATGTCAAAGAATATGCTATGTAAAGAAATGAATATACTAACCGAATAATGGATTGTGAGTAATTAAGTGAAAAAAAATAGAAGTCAATAAAATAATTTAATATAGATAAATTGGATAGAAACCCATTGGAAGGAAATACGTGAGATTGTATGTATATTATTTTATTCGCATAACGATTTGATCCAAATTCGAGCACAAAATTTCGAGATGATTTATATCGATCCAAGTTAGGATTTTTCACTCGATTTTCGACGGCGTACCCTAGATATGGATTTTTAATTTGATTCTAGAATTCTCTATCATAGTATATGGCTATGCAAGGAGAGTAACAGTTTCCAATCAAGGAACCAAATCTGAGTCCGCACTAGAAGGTCGTGTGAACGATACTAGTTTGGAAGCGAAATTGTGTGATCGAATAAGCGATTAGATTGATATTGCTCACGGATGATATATGTATAGCTTACGGACTTAATTAAAGTTAATACTGGAAATTTAAGATGCCAAATATAAAATGATTCTTTTAAAATTATATAACATGATATATATATAAGAGATAAACCAAATTGAATGTAAAATTAATAATTTGGTTATATTGGGTATGATTTGGTTGTTATATGATGTTAGTTGATTTTATATAATTCATTAAGTGTTAATGAAATTGGAAGCTATAAATCACTGAAATCAAATTGGAAGTTAAATGAATTTAAATAGAATTTAGTTTGATTCAAATTGGAAGTGAACTAATGTAAATATAAATTTGGGAATGCTAACCAATTGAATTGAGAATGAATGTTAGTAAAATCCAACGTTAATGAATCAACTATGATTAAAATTGAAATCCAAGTCAATAAATATTAATGAGAATTAAATTTATATTGATTGGTTATGGATTTGTTGGATGATAGTTGGATGATAGTTGATTGATGGTTGCATTTGTTGTTTTGTTGCACTTGCTATGTTGGCACATGTAGTTGTTATGTTGTTATATGATGTATATTGATATTATTTTCATATATGCATGTTTCTCATAGTTTGTTGAGTGTTTAGTAGGTGCGGATTGCGCTTGCTTCGCATTTGGAGCTCGCTTTTGCGCTATATTATTCGTATATGCTCGCTAATAAAAATATATATAAGATACATGCTTATTTTATCATTGGATTTGGTGATTTTTGATGAGCCACTTGGCTTTTGGATTTTCTTTTGTTGGTTTGGGGCCCGTAGAGGCGTTTTGTAGTTGTACCGATCGAGCCGCGCAAAGGAGACTCTGCCGAAATTTTCCGTAAAATCCGGGTGTTAGAAAATTTTTCAAGTTTAAAATTTTTATAACCTGTTTTGATAACTAACTTTTAAAGTTAGAAAGCCGTTTGGAATAACTTAGTGAAAGTGTAGTAAAGACTTTATAAATGGAATTTCATTGTTTTATGAGTTGTTAACTTTGAATAGAAATATATCTAATGTTGAATTCTATACTTAGTTCCTTTTCCCTTCTTTTTCCTTTTCGGGGACGAAAAGTTTTGAGTGGGGGAGAGTGTAACGACCCGTAAATTTTCGATAATTAAAATAGCTAATTTAATAAGATTTCGTGATTTAATGTTAGAAAAAAATTATTAATTCGTTTGGAATAATAATAACTGGAATGAATTGTGACAATAATTATCCAAGTAATGAAAAATAAAAGCTACTTAGTGAATGCCTTTCAATCAAAAGTTGAATAGGATAATAAATGTTGAATTCATTGGGTATAATAAAGTAATTGATTGATAAGTAAAATCTATTTAAAATCAAATGTTGAATATTGAACAGGTAAATTCTTTAAATTAAATATTTAAAACTTATTGAATAATTGGATGACTGTAAAATGAAAATAGTGTTCTAAAGTGTGAATTTGATTTTAAAAGTTGAATCTTATAAGTTCAATTTCAATATTTCAAAAGATGATGAATTATTGGATAAGCGAAATTGTTTAAATTAATATTTGGGATTTATTGAATAATTTAATAATGGGAATTGAATAACCGTATAATGGAAATAGTTGTTCTAAAATTTTAATTTGTTTCAAAAGTTAAATTTTTAAGTTCGTTTTGAATATCTCAAAAGATAGTGATTTAAGAATAATCAAATTGTTTAAATTTAATATTACAAATGTTTGAATAATTAAATTCTGAATTTGATATGATTAATTTGATATTGAAATTTAATATATGGAAATAGAGTGAATAACTGAAATTTGCTTTAATATGATTCAAATTGGGTTCCAAAGTGAATGTAAGTTATATTTGGATTTTAATAGAGTCAATAAGATTTTAAAATGGAAATTTATTGGATAAATTGAATAACGGGTTTAATATGATTAAAAATGATTTGTAAAATTTTATTTTATCATATTGGAGTTATAGTGATGTTATAGAACTTTTAAAACTAAATTTAAAATTTGTTTGTGAAAATTGAATATTTTAATATTTAATTATCGACTGAAAAATAGTTATTTTTCAAACGGTCTCGGATTTCGACGAAACTAGTTTCATCGGATCCGTAACGTAATATTATTGTAAGATTTCAAATTTCGTGTCAATCGGATTTATCGTTTGTCCGGGGCGAGCCAAAACGCATAGAAATTCGTTTAAATCGATTTAATTTAAATTGATCGTTTATCGCTATAAGTCTCACATATCATCGAATTAGCTTCCGAAACCTATTCCATTGTGTCCGGAACGCGGGATAAACCCTAGAAACGCCGGTCACCGCGCGTAAATCGGAGTTCGGAAAATCCGGATTGAATAGAGTTCGTCGTTTCCTATAAATAGCCCTTTATTCTCAAAAAAAAAAAGGAGACCTAGGGTTACAGCCGCCGCTTGTTATAATCAATGGCCGGTAATCAATCTCCTTCCTCCCTCAATTTCTTCAAATCCAAGAGTTTTTAGGCAACGATCTCAACTAGAGAATCGAAGAGAGTAGCGAGGCCGAGGTATCCAACGGTGATGATGGAGTTTCGAGCAACCGATCAACAACAATGTTCATTCAAAGGCGTGCGTTTTGGCACAGTTTTCGAGCAGCTAGGGGAGGCCGAGCCTTGCCGTTCTCTGGCCGGTGGTGAAGCTCGCCGAGGCATGTCGTTCGTCATGTTCTGATCGAATTATCGGCGAACGTAGGGTGGTGCGTTTGGAACCCTAGTTGATGGCTCATGGGCTGTCTTCATGCGTGAAGACCTGGAGCAACGCGTGGTGGAAGAAAAGGGGCATCGGCCTGGATGCGTGTAGGGCAGATCCAACGGCCAGGAATTGATGGGGTTTGAAATTAATAAAAGAATTGTAAAATTATTATATTTATAATTCATGTAACTTCAAAATTTCGTAACTTTTTCGTACGAGGTCGAAATCTGACGAGACGAAGTGCATTGGAATCGTATTCGCGAATGCTACGCGATGCAATTGGATTGGAGTCGTTTGGAGCTAGAGAAAATTTCGGGTTAAATCAAACGTCGTTCGATTTGATTTAAAATCGTAAAAATCAAGGTGAGTGTTTTATAACGCTCACACCGTACTAAATATCTTTATGCTAGTTAAATTTGATATTATGAAGTGTTATGATTTTATTTGTCGTTGTTTGATAAAAATTTAATTGTCATATAGCTTGTCATTTGAATTAACCGTTGAAAAATTAAATTGACAGTTAAATTGAAATTAAAATTGAATGGCGATGAAATTACCTGACATTGATAACTATGAAATTGCCATGAATTGTATTGTCTATTGGATGATTTATTTCGATGGATGTTATTGGTTGATATTTAAATGTTAGATGTTTATTTGCTTAGATATAACCTGTTATGCATACATATGATACTGTGATTTAATTTAAGTAATATATACTCATCCCTGACATTTAATTGAAATAAATAATTACTTGGCCATAGGATAGAAAATTATATACGGACACCGAATTGGCTAAATTAATAATTTTAAAAAAATCGTTGATTTGAAATTTGTTTAAATGTTTTGATTTAAAAGTTATAAATAGAAATCAATTTATAGAAATCAAATTTATCGAAATTTGAGTTTGGAATGTTGAAATTAATTTTGGTTAAAAGAAACTGTTAAAAAAATTAAGTGGAGACTTTGGAATTTAAAATCAGGATATGATTGAATTTCGAAATTGATTTGTTTAAAGATTTAACCTAAATTCGAGCTTCGAATATTACTGAGTAAAAGTGAAATAAAAATGATATTTTGAAATCGAGCTTGGAATTGAACCATATTTGAAATTTGGATTTAAACTTGAATATTGATGGAAAATTTGTTAAGTGTTATAAATGGATATTTTGAAATCAAGCTCCAAATCGATAAAAATTGAAATTGAATAAATTGAGGGTGAATGTAGAATTGAATTGATTTGAAGTTAAAGTTGACGTTGTTTTGAATTGAAATCGAAATTGAATCGGTAGAATGGAAGTTGAAATTGATTTGAATTGGGAAGTTATAAATTGAAATGGATTGGTTTTGAAGCTGTTTTGTTTTGTTTTCCAAATTACTCGGTTATATAAACCATTTTGGATACTTAAACTGTTTTAATCTATTTTAAATCTACTTAACCCGATTTAAATTATTTTAAACTAATTTATCTATTTCACATCCATTTTTAAGAGTTTAAGTATTTTAACTATTTCTAATTATTTAAAACTACTTTTAAACTACTTAAAACTATTTTTCTAAAATCCTAAGCTGGTTAATAAGGTGAAATGTTTATGTTTAAATCTTGAATTTAAATACGAATTGAGTTAAATGAAGTTGCAACCTAAATTGAAATTCGAAATGATTTTGAAATCGAAATGAGATATTGATGCGAAAAATGATTTTTGAAACGGAATCTTACATTTGAATAGATACGATGATATTTGAAATGGACTTGATTTTTGAAGCGAATATGATATTTTGATATCAATTATGAATCGATTTGAAATATAAAAGATCCAACGGTGTAATAATTCGTAGTTATTAAAGAGACCGGGATCGGATATGGACATACTCTCTGTCGATACCGAACACCACTTTAATAACTATTATACGCGGAGTGTTGATCCAGAATGAAGTGGATGGTTTAGTGAATGCGTTGACTGAAGAAAGAGAACGATATTGGATGACCCCTGACATGACTAAAACAAGAGCCGCGTCGGGCCATTGAGGTTCGCCACCTCTAGCGGACACGCTTCTTCGATACCATTTCTATTACATTTGTGATTCGATTTGGGTGCACCCCTTGATTTGGGAGTGTTGTTTCGCGGTGTTGGGGTGGCTGCTGGCTATGCCCAACATCAGTCCGGATCACGCAACTACTAGTATCCTAGTTGGTATCGCCTCATGTACCTTGTCATACTGATTATCCTATTCGCGACCACTACGTTTTGATTTGTACCTTGAGTATATGGATTGCCCTCTGGTGACTTCCGGTTTTGGGGAAACTACGGTCTTGTATATGCTTTTGGGAATATAAAATGTGTTAAGGGGGATTATGGTAACGCCTTAACGCTATTTTGATACTTTATATTACTAATAGGCATTATCTACTTAGCGTATATTACTACATAGTAGATAGTTTCACGGATCCTTGAGAGATGGAAAATCCCGTAACGTCTCTTGAGTTATTGCACGCACATTGACACTGGATAAAAGATGTCAAACCCCATAAACATCTTTGACGCCGTTACACTCATATTTATTTACGATTGATTTAACTTTCATAAGGATATTTTAGTCCTGACTCGAGTGTTTTGTCTTTTCATTACGCTCGGGTCAGTCCTGAGTTTTTCAGATTTTTGAAGATCTATTCTGGAGGATGGAGACGAAGATTTGGTATACTATTACTATTATTATCTGTGCATCATACTATCTGCTGCATTATTTAAATTGTTCTGTTGTATATGTATAACTCTGATAAATGTTGTATAAATAATTGTCAAAATAGTAGACAGCTTCATGAACTGTTTATTTGACTATTATATTTTATCGTTCCGCTGTGAGATTATGTGTTGTTTCATTTCCTTTATTTCTTTTCCTTTTCTTTTCTTATTTACCCCAATAACCATCTGCCCTTTTGAATGGTTTGGAATCGACATGTGTATTTGATCGTCGGTTTAAACTGTCCAAAAGGCGGGTCGTTACAGAAACTATGAGTTTCTTATTGATGTTAAGAATAGATAATCCTCGATTTCAATTAAACCATTACAAGTATTGAATCTACAATGTGGTGCGCAAATCTAAAATGGATTCCAAGTATGTTATAATTATATTTTGATACCTGTACTCAAAGGGACATGATCCATTGGCTGCGAATTTACCATTAAGAAGAAGACTTATGCGGTTGGAATATACCAAGCAACGTTGACAAGAATAACATCGTAAATTTCAATTATTGAAATGATCACAATAGATTTGTTGTTCAATATGCTCAAGTTGATTTAGATATTCACTCATAAATTTATCGTTTGGTATGAATTTATGTTTTGGAACATATGTATTGAAATAGAAATTTCTTAGTAGTGATTTAGAATAGATTGTATGCATATAACAAATAAAATGTCTCAAAGTCAGTGAGAATGATATTGAGTTTGTCGATTTTTGGTATCCAAGAACGGATATGAGAATATCGTTCGAGAAGCATTAAAGTTGAATAAATGTTTCTAATAGAAATATTAAATAGTTTGATTTTCAGTCAAATTGTAGAGGAAGCATGTGTTCATAAGAAAGAACATTAAAGGTATATGAACATTTCTAAACTATAAGTAAATAACTTACTACTGGTTTTTAATGATATACTTATATTAAAATTAACTCTAGTTTAGTTATTTAATACTCAACATTGGATTTGCAGATGATGGCTTTTATAATAAGTATAAAGTATAAAGGGTATAAATGTTCTTTTATAATATTCAATATCATAATCTTCTTATGTATTTGATGCATGAACCAAATATCAAATCCAAATTTAGATCATTTAATGGTAGTTTGGAATATTCTCGAATATTTATGAAATACTAGATAATTGTTTACATAAACTACAAACTCGGACTCGAACTTCACAAGTGCAATCGAGTATAATGTGTCAATATTAAATTCATGTTCAAATCTTATTAAGAAGCTTTGAGTTGTAAATGTTCCAAAAGAAATTTTGTGGCTGAATCAATGAAAATGCTAATTACATCACCTTGAATAGCTCCACGATAAAAGCTTAGTATAATTGTAAAGGCATAAATTTAAAATTGAGCTAGGGGTGATTTAAGTATTGAAAATACTACATTATTGTTATACGATAACAATATGATGATAAGAGCTCATTAGAAGTTGAGAAACATACTTTGAATAGTTTCACGTGATAAAAGTAAATTATCAACATCAGAGAGAATTGATTGATGGAGTATATAATTAAACCAACATAGAAGATCCATTCATGAAGGATATAACTCGGTCATTCTCATCAAACTGAATGAAGGGATGGAATAGAGGTTCGATAATTAAATCCAAGTGCGCGTGGGAGATTGATGGAGTTATAGGTATTCCCTAAGGAAATTATGTAATTTGTTACATATATTTGACTCGATAACTAATTTTGTTCGAAATAAAAGGTATTTTCTTTCTATCATATGTATACTGGATAAATATGTTTCATTAACTAACTAGTTTAATTAAGAGTATGTTTAATATAAATCCATAAATGGTATGTTTTTTGATAGTAGTTACAAAGTGTTTTAACCATGAGTAATTTATAACATTGAAATTAAACATACTGTTTTAAATATTCCTAATCAAGATGTATCGAGATTGGATATCGATGTATCAACAGAGACTAGAGTACATAATGCTTTTCAAATGTTGGACAGTGTATTACTCATGACTGTTGGAGGCACTAAGGGGTTACGTATCGATTGTTATATGATAACTATGGAATGACTCACTTGATAGTTTTCTATTGGTTGATATAAATAAGGTCAAAAGAAAACATTGATGTTATAGTTCTGTGCAATTACCTCGACTTGGGAATATTGTCGAACTTCACTGTGGAAACTCCATTTTTATTATAGTCAAATCATTGCGACGATTACAGTTGGGTCAAGTTGAAACATTGTAAGTGAAACATGGGAATTTGTTTCCTCGATTATATGGGGTTGGTATCACAGGATCAACTTAAGTAAACTCAAAGCCAAATCTTTGGCTAAAGTAGTGCAGTTAATAATAATTGTAATTATCGAACCAATGGCTTTGTATTTGGGCTATAAAGTTGAATATGCCTGATATTGGAATTTTGACCATTACCAAATTCCATAAGTCCTAAGTGATATAGTTTTGACGAAGATAATTGGTATAAATAACTATGTTACTGGGTAACGCTTAAAATTAAAAAATTGGATTTTACTGAAGCTAAGTAAGTGATATATTTGGCCGAAATGTCATACACAGCTAAGGTGACGTGTCATTATTATTATTCAAATTATTCGATATTAGTCATTAATCGAATATGCATCAAGAAATTTCTATTTGAACTATGTTGATCGGTATTAAAAATAGTGCGCATATAAAAGTTGTACACATACTTATGAATATACGATATCAGTATATGTTTAAATTTGATTTAAATGTAAATTATCCAATCTAGCTTGAAGTGAAGTAAGGCCCATATAAGGGCTCATGTGAATGGCCATTACTTGGAGAGGAAGGCCATGAATTTGGTTCCAAAAGAGTGTTAAATTGCAATGGAAAGAAAATACATGCTTCCATCTTTAAACCCCTTCTTTCCTATGTTATTCAAACACTTCTAGCCACTTTTTTCTATAATTCTTTCTAGGGTTTTTTCCTCCACCTCCCCTCATCAAAAATGGTTGAAAATTCCTCTCTCCTTTTCTCAAAATTCAAGCAAAAAAACCAAACACATATTCAATAAAAATCAAAAGAACGGTATGTAGCTTTGTTAAAGGGTTTGTGTCTTTTGGAAGTGTTGATCAAGACTTCAAGTAGAGTAATAAAGATTCAACATTCAAGGTTTTCTTTTCAGCAATAACAAGGTATTATCTTTATTTATAAACTCTTACAATTATATAATTAACAATTACATGCTTTTGTTTGGTTAATTATTCTTTATCATAATTCCCTATATGTATGGCATTGTCGGCATGTGATGTTAAAATATGAACATATGTATATGTATGTTTGATTAAAATTTTGGTATGTATATATGTTTGGATATCTAAGTTTGGCGATGAATCAAAACTATTTTTTTTCCTTTTAATTTTTAATTTTGACAATGTTTGAAATGAATTTAATTAGATTAATCTTAATCTATTTTTACATGTGTGGTTGTATACTTATATAGTTTTATTAATTAACTTTGTTCGCATGTATTATTATTTTATAACAAAGGAAGTTACAATATTTTTATGTATAGTTATTAGATTTTAATATATGTATATGTGTGTGTGTGTGTATTTTAGAAAATATAATAAATTATTTAATATATATATTGACTTAAATTCATATACATATATCTATTAGACAAAAATTATGTATGTATGTGTGTATGTATAAGTTTCCTTTTTCCATAAAATATACATGTATGTTGATGTAAAGATCTAGATTTGAAATTATTCTTTTTGAAAAATGGCAAAAGGTTTCCATTTTCTAAAATTCACAAGTAGTCTTTTATGTAAAGTTATGAGATTTTGTTTGCTGCCTAAGTTTAGAGATTGAAATTAATTTCCAAACATTAAATTTAACCATATACGGAACATGAATTACAATATATATATATATAGTGTTCATAAGGGCAGTGTATTTGTGTATTTGATGCATTGTACTAATGCGTATATTATATTTGTTAGTTATTAATAAATGAACCCATTTTCAAAAAAAAATCTATGTGTGTATTCATACATATAGCTTAGGCTATAAATATTTTAGTAGAATTAAATTATTTTCTATAAATATATACACACATATTTTGTAATTTTAGTTTATCGATTTAAGCTTAAAATTAAAAGATATTTTAATATCAAGATTTGGATTTTATATCATACTTAACCATATATACTAAAATTTAGATTCAATTGAATAATATCCTTCTATAGAATAATATCTTTCTATGTTTAAAGGTTACTAATTTGAATGACTTTAAATAAAGAAATGACTTTCTATGTTAATTAACTTTCTACAAGTTTAACTGGACTTGATATTATAAGTATAACTTGATACATACTTAAGTATACACAAACACATGTGTGCGTGTGTGTATTAGACAATACATATGTATATAGAGGGATAACTTGTCCATTGTGGTGTAAATCTTAGCACGTATATAAAGAAAATATGAAATATGTACACTATTTATGTTGCACATGCATGTATAGATACATGTGTATGATATTCATGTACGTTTATATAATACAAACATGACATTAAATAAAACTTTATTTATAAAATAAAGTAAAATAAATATTTTATTTGAAACTAATCTAGATAAGATCTAAATAAATCTAGAGTTTTAGGCTTAACAATGTCCAAAAATGAATTTTTTAGAAATTCACTCATTTTATCTGCCACATGCTCAACCAGTTCCTTCTCACCTCAATAAGTACTACAGAGTACAGACTCTGCACTTTGGCTTGGGGCTATGAAATCCAAAATGGATTCCATGTATTAAAAAAAATATGGACTTTGGCAAAAATACCCAAAGGAATAAAACTCATCAGCTATAAATGGATTTTTAGAAAAAACCTAAATGCAGACAGACAGTGAAGACTTACAAAGCAATTCTATTTGCGAAAGGATTACGTTGAATTCAAGGAGTTGATTATGAAGAAACCTTTTCACTCGTAGCAATGCTTAAGTCCATTAGGATAATGCTAGATGTTATTGCATTCCACGACTACAAATATGGGAAATAAACTTACAAGCGGCATTTTTAAATGGTGATTTAGAAGAGACCATCTATATGTCACAATCTGAGGGCTTCAAGGTCAGTGGGAGAGAAGACAAGGCTTGCAAGTTGTTAAAGTCTGTTTATAGACTAAAAACGCCTCAACTAGTTGGAATTATTGTTTTGATAAAGTAATTAAATTGTTTGGTTTTTATTATAACATGAAGGAAGCATGCATATATCAAAAGGAATAAAGAAGGGACATCGTGTTCTTAATTTTATACGTCGATGATCTACTATTGATTGTCAGCGAAAGTTTGGCTTACCAAAAAATTCTCCATGAATAATATGGAAGAAGTAGCATATATATTAGGTATAAAGATCTATAGAGATAAATCTAAGAGGTTGTTAGGAGCATCGTAATCCTTGTACATAGGCATCATGCTGAAAAGATTTAGCATGGAGAACTCCAAGCGTGGGAATATTCATATGTAATCTGGAATCATCCTATCTAAGAAGGATGCTCCTTAAACCGCTGAGAAGAAGAGTCTACGGAGATGATACCATATGCTTCGACAATAGATTCCATAATGTATGCCATGTTATGTACTAGATCAGATGTGACATACACATTGGGATGTATAAGTCAAAACCAATCTAATCCTTAAAAAGACCACTGGACGGTTGTAAAATGTATACTAAAGTATTTGAGAAATATTTTTATTCCTTATCTATAGGAATGTAGATCTCTTTATGAAGAGGTATACAGATTATAGCTTCCAAAGTAATCATATCAACTATAGTGAGTCGGTGTCAGGTTATGTCCTTACTTTAAACAAAGAGGCCGTCAGCTACAAAATTTTCAAATGGGTAATGGTTGCCGATTCCATGATGGAGGCCCAATACATCGCCCTCAATGTAGAAACTAAGGATGCGCTCTAGATATGCAAGTTCCTAAGTGAGCTAGGAGTGATTCCATACAAGGACAATCCAATGGCATTATTTTATGACAATAGTGCACCGATGCATATTGCAAAGGGCCTAAAATGCATAATAAATCACGATATGTTATTCGTAAGTTCCACCTAATTAGAAAATTCGTTGAATAGAAAAAGGTCTTGATTCAAGGAGTAGATATGCATGAAACATAGCAGACCGATTCACTAAAGAGCCAGCTCTGTCATTTTTCATCTAACTAATCGAAAGGATGGGATTGAAATTCCATAATTGGCTCTATGCAAAGGGGAGATTGGTAAAGATATGGGTATGCCGTAGGAGCAATTCTATAATTTATTATAAATTATTAACTCTGTAATAAAATCTCGTTCGAAATAAAAAGTGCTTTTCTTTCTATTATATACTTGGTATAACATGTTATATTAAAAAATTGTTTAATTTAAGTATATTTAATAGAAAATCCATAAATAGTATGTTTTGTGATAGTAATTATAATGTGTTCTAATCATGGGCAGTTTATCACAATATAATAAAATATATCGTTTTGAATATTCCTAGTCAAGATATATCGAGAATGAATATCGATATATCTGTTGAGACAAGAGTACATAACTCTCTCCTAATATTAGGCAGCGTATTACTTATGGCTATTGTGGGTACCAATGTTTTATGTACTGATAGTTATTAGATAACTATGGAATAACTCACCCAAGAGTTTTCTATTAGTTATTATAACTAAGGTTAACAGAGAATCTTGAAGTGACATTGTTACACAGTTCCGTCGACTTGAGAATACTGTTGAACTTCAACGTGGACACTCCACTTTGATTATAGTTAAATTATGGCATGATGTCCACTGAACAACTATAGAAAGGTCTGAGTTGAAGCTTTGGAAGTGAAACACTATTCAGTGGAGAATACCTCTTCTTAATTGTATGGGGTTAGTATCACGGTCAGCTATAGCCAATTAATAATCAAAATCTCTACCAGAATATTGCAGTTAAAAATAAACATTATTATTGGACCAAGAACTTTGTTTTTAGACTTACAAATATGAATGTGTACGATATTGGAATTTTGATGAAAAGCAAAATCCATAAGCCTCGATGCGATATAGTTTTGACAAAAGAACCAGTATAAATAATCATTATTACTGGGTATCGCTTATAAGAAGTGAAGTAAGATTTTACAAAAAGATGTTTAAGTGATAAATTAAGCCAAAATTTCATATCATTAGCTAAGTTGATGTATGAACATTGATATTTGAATTATTCGATACTAATTGTTGACTGAGTTACACTTTTGAGTCACAACCGAAATTTTGAATATTCCGAATAAACTATACGGTTTAACTAGTTTTTAGTCATTGAAAATTAATTAATATTTATGAATTATTAATTTTTTATTTGATTTGTATGAATAAAATTAGTATTTAAAGAGTGTATATATAAAAGTTATAAACGCGCGTATATGAAAGTTGTAAATGCACGTATCGGTATACGATATCGATAGAAATTTTAAATTCCATCTAAATAAGATTAATACTAATTGGGTTTTAGAATGTTTTGGACCCAAACCCCTATATGTTGGTCGACCATAACATGTGAAAGAGGGGTGTCTTTTAATTTTCAAATGAAAGGGCAATCTTAATTAAAAGGAGAGGAATTAGCATATCTTTCAACATACATTTATTTCCTTATTTGATTAATTTTGTTGCTTTCATTTTTCTCTTCTCATTATAATAAAAAAAACCTAATTTTCATGGAGGCTACGGTTTCAAAATTCTAATACCAAAGTCAAACAAAATCAATCAAAAACATTAGGAAGAAACAGTGGTTATCTCTAGTTTGTTGTAGATCTAAAGATCGGTCTATTTTATCTAGGAATCTTCACAACTTCAAGACGTTTTTCTTGGCTGCGTCTCAAAAGGTAATCCTCTTTTTTATTTACGTATATTTTCATCATGTTCATATGTTTCCATTCTTCACTTATTTATACATTTGTATGTATTGGGATAATGTTAGAAGTTTATTCACTCGAACTAGTTTTATCCGCATCTTGTTAATATGATTAAAATCATCTTGTTTATATTCTTCGTTATTCACATGCCACCTATGATAATAATTTTGGATTTTTCTCTGTTTTGTTTGGTTGTTTATATTGTGTCTTTAACTTAGATCTACATCTCACCGTCATGAATTTATATGTGTTTATGTCGCCCAATTCTTTCATATAGAAACCGCTGTTTGAATAAAATCTTGAAATAATTTTTTTAATAAATTTAATTCATGATTGAAAATTGAATGTTTTCCTCCGAATTATTTTGAAACTCTCTTCTTATTGTTTAAAATTTAGATGGGTTTAAAACTCATAAGTTGATTTAAATATAGCAATTGATAATTTGATTGAAAATCTAATGTTAAATTAATTAACATGATTTTTATTACTTATTACATATATATTAAAACTTGAACAAAATACAAATGTTATTTATTTGTAATCATTTGAAACTTGATCACAAGTTTTGTATGGTTGTTGTTTTGAATATAACGCTTTTCATCATTGTATACTTTATATAAAAGTTAAAAAAAAGTCATAACTGGACTTTTATACAAAATGTCATATGCCTATTTGATTCCAATTTAGTTAAGGTTGGATTTTAATTTATTAACCTTATACACACACATAATTTAATGTATATTTAATTTAAAGTTTACAAAGCAGATCCTTGTGTGAAATCATTAATTTAATTTTAAACTCTTAATAAATTAGATCTTGCTTTAAGATTTGATTTCAAAGTGTATAAAATAGTCAATCTTAATTTTAATACATATAAGTATGTATAAGTATGCATATGTATATGTAATTATTACGGATCACATGTATATTTTTTATTAGTCAAAAACTTGGATAACAAAGGCATGTGTAAATTTAGTTATAAATGTCATTTAGTATGTAAATCAGTCGAATTAAAATGAGAGAGGGGAGATAAATGAAAGGTTTCTCTATCTAAATATATAATTTTAACTTCCCCTAATTAATTGTATATATTAAGAGAAATCTTTCCCTAAAAATTACATGTTTATTTACGCATATATACAATGCTTGTATGTTGCACATACACTTTATACATACGAATGTATTCGATACATTCATTATAATGCATGCAAAATTAAATTAAACTTAAACTTTTAACCAAATTAAACAAAATATGATTTTATTTAAAACTTCATTAAATTGGATCTAGTAATCTTTTAGACTTCATAGGCCCAATAGGTCTAGATAGGATAACTTTTTTTGAAATCTACCAATTTCACCGCTTCTGACTGGCCTGGTTCCAACACCTATTTCAACCACTGCTTATCGACCCAATTCCAATATTGGTTTTGATCAAAATTCCAGTATCATCCATATTCAACATGATTAATTCACAAACAAAGTCATGGATTCAATAATTACATTTATTATTTGTAATGATCTGTCTTTCTTACACCTAAAGACAACACTTAATACATCCATGGTATTCGTGAGTCGATCTCTAAGTGTTCAAAAGGTAGGCCATTTAGGGTGAAAGAAAGAAAAGATAGAACATAATCTCAACATCATGACGAGAATAATATATAATATACAAAATATCTTTACAAAATGAAATCATCTTTCTTATATACAAAATCAGAGTACACTAACCTATTTTTAGCCAGGATGGTTATAATAGCATGTCCTTACAATTGCCGATAAATACAGACTAGAACAAAGCAAACAAAACAACAGAAAATAAAAGATATGTGAATACGTCTTGAAGAGTCCAATTAGTTTCCTAAAAGCTCCAAAGCATCCAGCTAAATATGGAAAATATGCTCAGGCTTACCCGAGCATTATTGGAAAACAATGCCCAGGTCATCCTGGTATAAACAGCATAAGAAACTCAAATAACGGAGAATTTTATTAATTTAACTTGCAAAGGCCTTTAAAATCAAAGGTATCTCATAAGACCAAATCGCACATAAACACGGATATGTTTTTTACCTTATGGTTACCAAAAAAAATTCTATAGAAAATCCAGTGATATTATTGTCAAAGGTTAAAGTAAATATTGAATCATAGCCGAAATTGTTACATTTATTAAATTCCAGCATAATAGATATACAATCAGTCTGAAGGCTCGTATTGAAAAATGGATTCCAACTATGATTAGGTAAGGGACTATCTTTCGATGGTACACCTCAAGAATATGTACTCGAGGGCTATAGGTGCATTTTCCCCTCCGCTACATAGAGTCGTCCGCCTCTATAAGATGACAGGCAGGATTACCTCATCCATTGACATCGAGGCAGCAAACATTGCCTCTCGATGCCTTGCTCATAATGGTAGCTAACCACAAAGCTTTGTTGCTTATGCTGTTTTAGCCATTTTTCTGGGTTGTGAGGCTTGAGGCTTTGCTTTTACCTTTTCTAGTAGCAGGCCATCTTGGAATGCTAACACTATCCTCCAAGAAGAGATGCAATGTTAGCATTTATCCATACAAGTTATTTCGGGATCCAACAAACATTTTAAATTTACTATCTTCCATTTTGTAATAACCCTAGGAAGAATAGTATAGCTCCATAGCATACTTCATCATGAATATTATTAGTTTGGAATCGTAACGATCCGGAATTTTCACCCCTTTGATCTACGAATATTTAATTAATTTTAAATATTCAATATATAGGTTTTATAATGAAAATAAAACTCTTTTAAATGATAAATAATGATGGTGAAATAGTTTCTAAAATTTGTTTACAAAAATATTTGGTTCGAAGAAAAATCGAAAATGTGACCGGAATTCGTTTTTCGGAATTTTTGACTTTTCGTTGACTAAAAGTTGTCGAAAATGCTGTGATTAAAAAAGCATATGTATATACATTCATTTATAATTAAAGTTAGGATTTCACCTCACATGTATATATACATGTATTCACTTAAAATATCATATGTATAAGTAAAATAAGTTTTCCTTTATATATATATATATATATATATATATATATGTAAAGATGCTTAGGAAAACATATGTAGACATAAGTACATGTATGCATTAAATGCATGTTGGCTTAGAAACGTAAGGGGGGACAAGGAGGTGAGGTGGCACAAGGTGGGTGAAGGGCAAAGGACAAGGGTGTTTTGGTAATTCTTTTTTCCTCTTGTTTCATAAATAGTCTTTTCCTCTTCACACTTTACCTCCTCTTCCTTCTATCCTAACTTCCTTGTTTTGGCCCAAATAAAGATTTACCATTTTTCAAACCGTAAGAAATTCCAATAGCTACAGCTTCTAACGGTACCATATTTTCAAATTTTGAGTGTAGCTATGTCGAAAATACATTTCTTTCAGACATGTTTTTGGACTCAGAGATCCAAGACCGAAAATGGTTCTTATTGCTTGGGTCATATCTTCCTCAAAAATAACTAAAATTGAGTGTTTTTTTAAATGTGTAGAGAAAAGAATTTACTAAAACTTTATTTTGGCTACTTTTCCAAAATCTGATAAATTCATGTCTAAAAATCAAGGGGAAGTTGACCTATTTTTGAGTGGATTTTGTGATTTTCCAAGCTTTCTGAATTCCAAAATGTATTTCAAAGGATATTTGGGGAGTAAATTCTTTCACTTTTGGAAAAGTTGTATCTTTTTATGTATTTAATATTGGATGGTAAAATAAGTTGGTTGTTTGGTTGGAATATTATATGGTTTGAATATATGTATATGTTGCTAGTTGTGGTTTGGATATTGACTTGTGAATCGAAAGCTAAAACATTGTGTTTCGTTATAAAGATGTAATTTTTGGGTTTGTGCTATGATAGTGATATGTTTATAGATTTTTAGGTATGTGCATGTGATGTCATGCTAAGAAAGTGGACACTTTGATATGTTATTGATGATTGGATTTCTTTGTGAAAAAACTAGTATTTTGTTTAAAAAAATTAAAAATCATTTCAAATTTTTTAATTTTGTTTTATTATGTAAACTCTTATGCTATGTTTATGATAAGTAAGTATTTAAGTGTTGAGGTTTCGGTGAGGAAAGTCAAAATATTTTCAGGTTATGGTGTCCATAGCGATAGTCGCTATGGGTGCAGTTTCGATTAAAAAGTCAGAAATTTTTAAAATTTAATTTTGATACGTAAAAGTGTCTTTAAAATGTTTTATAAACTTAAAAATTAATTTTTGATTAATTAAGTTTTGATAATTAATGCTTAATAAAGTATTAAACATGGTTTATTAATTATAATTAAGTGAAGGTTAACTACTAATCAATTATGTTTTAAAAGTAAGACTAATTTTAATTAATTTTTAATCAAGCAATGTTAATTTAAAATTAATTATGAGTTAAATACATGATTTATTTTTAATTAATTATTAACCAAATATAAGGCCAATTATTTATTTATTTAATTAATCAATTGTTAACTATTTTTAATGATAAATTAATTAAGGTTTAATTTTAAAGTAAATTATTTATTAAAGGTTTAATTTATTATTTAAGTTTTAATCAAAAGATTATTTCATTAATTAAGAATAATTAATATTTAATTATTAATGGAGGTTTAATTAATTTTAATAATTAATAAAGGATTAATTGGCATTTAACAAATAGTTAATAATTGTTTAATTGTTTAATTATTTGATAAATTAAGTTAAGATTAAATTAAGATTAATTATAATTTAAATAAGGATTTAATTTATAATTAATTATTTTAAAAAGATTTTTAAAATCCTAACTCCTTTTTTTTTCTAAGAATCAAATTGTTTTAAAGGAACTTCTTTTTCAAAGATGGTTTTGAATTCAAGGGATTCAAGTGTCGATGCCATTAAGAAACCATATAACTATAAACAAGTTATAATTTAGATTGTTTGATTGTATAGACATATGTTAGTAGAATAAGTCCTCGTTCTGCTATAAACTAATTGAATTGTTTGGACATCTATTTAGCAGGACAAATTACCATCCTGCTATTATGTTATATGGACATCTTTATACTGGTTAGTTTATATTGACATATTATTTCCTAATTTGGATATGAAGTGTATTTACATATATGTTGACTTATGTAAAAAAATTGTTGAATGACTTGAGAATGAAATTGAAATTAAATGATAACTTAAATTAGTATCATTGGAATTGATAAGCTTCCTTTTGAATTTATAAATATGATTTTGAATTAACTTCAATTCTTTAATCAGTCTAGGGTTTAAAAGTTTATAAATGACTTTCACGTTATATAATTATTGTATAAAGATATTTATATATAATAACTTGTTTAAATAAAAAGGTTTTACTAAATAAAAAGGTTTATTTAAGGTGATTTAAAATGAGATTTTGTAAATGATATTTTATAACGTCAAAGATACTTTATAAAGGAAATTTCATAAAGACTTATATACATGAAAATAGATTTTATAAATCATTTTAGAGATTTAAAAAGAAGTTAAATCTATTTTGAAGATTTATAAGGAGGATTGAAATATGAATTGAACTTACAAAAAGAATTTTATAAGGGATAAGTGAATGGGTTTTATAAAGTGAATGGTTTAATAGCAAGTGATGTTTTGGGAGCCATTTAATATGGAATTTGAAAAGAAGGAAACTTTTATAAAGTTTAGTAATTATACTTATATAGTTGAGATGCGTATATAAATGTTTTCTTTCAAGTATGAAAGGAATGTAAAGGGTTTGGGGAATAGTGTTTTAAAAAGATCTTGCAAGCAAGTTTTGAAAATTGTTTTAATTAATTAAAGATTAATTAATAAAGGCTTAGTGGATCTCATATGGAATCAAATCAATTTTGAATGATTTTTTATTTGATAGTTAAATAATCGACTATCAAATTTGGACCTAAACGTAACTTTGAAAATATTTAGGAGAAATCCTTGAGTTATATGGCACACTCATCCTCAATGATGTTGTATTGTTCATATAAATCTCTTTTCATTCTGCAAGGATAAATGATAAGGTAATCCGTGCACAAACGGTTAGGAGGTGAACTCCGCTCTTATATTTGTCTGTTTATTTCCTAAAGAACCGGAGCTGAGTTTACCGTAAAATTTTCAAAAGTTGTTTCAAAGAGACCGGGATCGGATATGTTATCCAAAAATCACTTCGATCTAACTCAAGCGTTTTGAACTGAAAACATCTTGAAGAATATGGAAACGAAAACGGCGTATTGAAGTGCAAGGGCTGCTTGCTACTAGTCCTGAGGGTGATTCCTAAATGGATGTAGTAGAAGTAGTGTCTTCGATTTATCCTTATCCTAGACAACTTGTATGGATGAATGCTGGCACTTCATTACTGCCGGGAATTGTTAGCATTCCAAGTGGGATTGCTATTCAAAAGGTAAGCGTAGCCGCAAGCCTCATCAACCGGGAATGACTAAAATTATGGGAGATGCAGCAAGACTAAGTGGATCGCTCCTATTAGGATGTGCCATTACCTTTCTAGATACATCTACATATTTATTAATTGGTTATGCATGAGATCTCAATAAAAAGAGTTGCAAAGCAACCGCGGTAATGACATATTCGGTACATCTAGTTAGGGTAGGCCGGTCTTGCATTGGCAAGGGATCCCGGCGAGGTCCTCGTTACATTTTCTAGACGTGTACCGTGATAGATGGTACCGCGGTGCCTTGTCATAATATGGAATCCAATCTCCAATACATGCCTTTATAGTTTTGATTGTAGAACCTTGTATGCTGGAATTTAACTAATGTAACAATTTCGGCTATGATTAATAATTATTTGTATTCTAGACATTATTATAATATCATTTGATTTTCTTTAAAAATGTTTTGGATATCGTAAGGTAAAAACTCGTTCGTATATATATGCGGCGTGGTCTTACGAGATACCTTTGATTTTAAAAGGGTTTTAAACATAATAATTCAGTTGTTTGAGTTTACTCACACCAGACCCATGTTTGACCTGGAGTTTTATTTTCTTTCCCTAAAACTCTTGGGTGCCCAAATTTTTATGGGATGACAAGTAGTTCAAGTTTCCCACAGATGCATCATGGAGGAGCTTGGAGTTAGAGGCTTCATCGATAGCTAGTTATATCTTGTTTCTACTGTATTATATGTAACTTATATCAGTTAGGTAGGGGTAGGCTATTATAATTGTCCAGGGTAGAATTTTATTAGTATTACTCTTATGTATCATTTTTGAAATAGCTTTGTAAAGAATTATGTTGATTAATATATGTGCGTTGTGAGATTCCGTGATAGTTTAGCTTCTTCTATATTCTTTCTTTCCACTCACGATCAGTCTTTCCAGTACTTGAATGTTCAGCACAAAATACAGTGAACGTATTAGTATCGATTTTCATGGGTCGAAAATCCCATTCGTTATAGGAGTGGTTTGGATAAATCTGAAAAACCGGTGTCTCCAACCGAGACGATTATTTCTGACTAACTCAATTCTGGTTCTTTGGAAGTATGCAACAAGTATTTGAGTCCTCACCGGGGAACTTGAATATACAATCATACTTCCTGAGTCAAAATAGGTCAAGATTTGATAGTCGGTTATTTAATTATCAAATAATCAAACCACAATAATTCAGAGATTTAATTACTCACAATAACCACTAAGCCTGAAAATAAATCTTTCATTTATTTTAAATATCTTTTCAAGATATTTTTTGGAATATTCATATACTTATCCCATTGGTATAAGTATATTCACAAAATATTTGTAAAAGATTTCTTATCCGAAAATCGTATTAAAAGGATCAAACAAGGGTTATTTAAGTTAGAGGTAAGGATAATCCTAAACACTATTCCTTTGGTGTTAGGCATGGAACAAATATCCACACCACCATAATTAAGAAGACCAGTTGAAGGGAATCTCATCTCAAATTCTTTTATAATTTACTTCTAAAATCCTTTAATAAATATATTTCATTTAAACTCCATATCCATTTATAAAACACTTTATAAATCTACAGGTTTATTTATAAAACTGTAACGATCTACAAATTTATCACTTAGGTCAATTATATTTATTTTAAAGATATATTTAGATATGAGTTTAAAAGTAAGAAATATTCATGTTTTAAATGATAAATAATAATAGTTATTTTGGTTGGGAAAAATATTGTGAACAAATTACCAGGTAAAATATTGATAATTACTAAGTATCGTCATAGGTAAAATATTGATAAAACAACTGGAAATCATTTTATCGATAAAACTGCTTTTAAACAATAATTACCATACATATCTCTGGATACATACACTAATACATGTTTTCAAATAAGATTATGAAATAAAATAATTTCATTTTTGAAAAATAAAATGTATTTATGACATCGACGGTTGATATCATCGGTTTTATATATTTCTTCGAAAATTCAAGTTAAGTTTAAATAAAAATAAATGGCTTTTATTAACAAATAAACCAATTTTAAATATTTAAAAATAATGGTAAAAGACCTTTTTATTTTTTTACCAAAATAGATAGTGCGTAGAAAAATAGAAAATGTGACTGAAGAACGTTTTCCGGAATTTCATCCCTTCGACACCGGAAAGTTGTTGAGAACATTGTTCATCTTTAAGCACCCTATATAAATATATATAAGAGATAATTAACCATACAATAACAAATTTAATTATTTTTTAATCTTAAGGTAAATATGGTTAGGAAGTGATGTGACAAGTCATGGTTTTAAAAAATATAATACACACACACACACACAAATACACTTATATATATAAAGTACATTTTATCTCTTGTCATTTCTATAGCATAATCATCATATTCTGCAGATGGAGCAAGTGGGGGAATGATGGACATGACTAGAGAGGATGTGTAGGTGGGATGTGACCGTACATAATAATGACATGTTATGTTATTTTATTCAAAGGATAATTTAGTAATTTTTTCAATATTTTGTCTATAAATACACACCCATGCACATACATTTTCATTTACATTCTCTTCTTCATTTTCTAAACTTCTTCTCTAAAAAAATTCATGACTTCCAAAGTTTCAAAAAAATTAAAAAAAGAATTCGCTTATTTTTGCTCGAAATCGCTTCTTTTCGCTACTACAACACTTCTACAAGTTCTACAAACCTTCACTTTCCAAAAACCAAACCCACACCTACCCTACACTAGGCCAAGCGCCCACACTACCAGGCCAAGCCCATTCGAATTCCGAAACCCTAAGAAAATCTTCACTCTTCGAAGCTTAGGCGTTGTTTTCTAGGTCTAGTCGAAGTTCGCTTTGTGTTTACGTAGTTTCGGTGAGTAAACTAATTTATTTTGGAAAGTGTTTTGACTTTACTATGATGAGTTATTGTGGTGATAACATGATGAAAAAATTGAACGGTAATTACATTGGACGATGGTGATTTGATGGATGTTTGCGTTTGGGGTTGAATTTGAGATTTAAATGTGATGTTGTCAAGTTAGTAAGCATATAACATTATGTTTATATATGTATTTCACCGTGATGTCAAAATATGGTAGTATAGATGTATGGTTTTGATCTAAGAACCAATGTATGTTGAGTTGAAAAAATGGTAACAACTTTGTCTGTTGCGACGGACCTGAGATCCGATTCAAAATCAAAAAACTATGTTTTCTTATTTTAAAGTTTGGAAATTGTTTCAAAGTTTCTATCTTTGTTTCTAAGTCTAAAAAACTTTAAAAGTTAAGTTTCTAAACATGAAATAAGGAAGAATAAGCAAGTATTTTCACTTAAAGTATGTTTAAGCGAACTGCACTCATAGCGATAGTCGCTTTGGACGTAGTTTAACAAAATTGTCAATTTTTCATTTTGAAGCGATTTCTTTTGAAATGATTTTGCAAAAATTTCCAAGCTTGATTAGTAACATTAAAAGAGTAAGTTTGGATAATTTAATAATTTATTTATTTAAAGTAATTAGTACTTAATTTGTAATTAAGTAAGGGTTAAATAACAATTAAGAAAGGTTAACGACTAATTACTGATTTATAAGGTTTCATTAGTGATTAATGAAGTTAAGAAGTAATTTATTGATTAAACTAAGTTAAGTAACTATTATTTAGTTAATTGATTATTTAATTAATTTTTAATTAATTAGGGTTTAACTAATAATGAATTGATTTAACCTTAACTGCGATACATTAGAAAGTTATTAGGACTTAACCATATCCATTAAGTTAATTAAAGTTTAATTATGAATTAATCTTGATTTAATTAAGATATAATTATGGTTTAAGATAATTAAAAATATTTTAATCTTTTCAAAGCTATTTTTAAACTGAATTGGTTATATTTTAAAATCATTCTTCTTTCGAGTTAATTGATTTTATATCAAAGGATCTCTTAATCGGACCATTAAGTAGCCAAATGAATTAAAGTAGTGGTTATAAAATATTGACATGTTTTATGGAAAGTAAGTGACTCGTGTTTAGCATAAATATCGAATATCGGTAATGTGATAGACACAAGGAAGTTAATTTCAATAAGCGGGTCATGATAACTTAAGCGTATAGATATATTTCTATATGTACACTTTTCACCTGATTATGGATTTACCTATATTTATAACCTGGACATATACCTATGATTGATTGGATGTTATGTGTGAATCTCTTACATATCTAGTGTTTGGCAGTATCTATGATATAACTTAGATAAGTAAAACCCAAATTTAATTATGATAGCCATTGAGCCTCTGTTTGGTTTTGTAAAGTAAATATTTCATTTTCTTTTGAAACGGTCTTCAAAGTTATCCTATTTTGAATAAGATATTTGAAGAATGATTTGACAATAGGTTTGAGAAATTTTATAACTGATTTTGGGTATTCATAAAAGGAGTTTTAGAAATGGTGTTGAATGTTTATACGGTGATTTTATAAATGGATTTGAATGTCACCAAAGGGAAGTTTTATACATGGTGTGAAAGTTTATAAAGAAGTTATATAACCAGGTTTTAATAATTATAAAGATTTCATAATTAAGTATGGAAGTTGATAAATGTTTGTAAATGGGTTTGTGTTAAAGCAAAGAGGATTTCATGGATAAAAAAATTTATAAAAAGATTTATTAAAGATAAATAAAATGATAATTTGAGGTTTGGGTTTCTTGAGGCTGACCTTTTTAAAATGGTGGTATGGGATATCCGTTTTGCACTTAACACCTAAGGAATAGTGCTTAGAGTTATCCTTTTCTCCAATTTAAATAATGTAGTTCAATCATTTTTAAGAGATTTAGTAACGGGAAATCTTACAAATGTTTTGTGAATATACTAATGTAAAGGAGATAAGTATACGAGTGTTGACAAATGTTTGGGAATAGGGATTTAATAAATAAAAATGGTTTGGAGGCTTAGTGATTGCTTTGGATAATTAAATCTCTACATTTTGTTATTGTTATTTGAAAGTTAAATAACCGACTACCAAATTTGACCTTATTTGACGTAGAAAGTATGAATGTAAATTCGAGCTCCACTGTGAGGGCTTGAATACTTACTTCCAAAAGAATAGGGAATGAGTCAACCGGAAATTATCGGTTTTGGCATGGAGAGACGGGATCGGATCTTTATCCAAAAACTACTCTGAACTAACATGTACGTTCGAGTGGAAGACATTTGATGATGATTGAAGATAGTGCTCTTTAAAGTGCAAGGGCTACTGCTACTAATCCTTAGGGTGATTCCAAAATGGATGTAGTAGAGTTAGTGCCTTCGATTTCATTTAGATCCAGAACGAACTTGTATGGATGAATGTTGGCATTGTATTGACGTCTAGAGGGTAGTGTTAGCATTCTAAATGGTCTGCTAAGAGAAAAAAAGGTAAAGTGTACCCTCAAGCCTCACAATCGGGAGGAATGGAAAAAACGGGGCATAGAGCAGAGCTATGTGGTTAGCTACTATTAAGAGCAATCGTCCCATTCTAGATGTCCCTTTCATAGTTGGTTTGCATGTAGACACCGTGGTAGTATAAGGCCTCGGTGTTAGGGGGTGAGATAATTCGGTCTGCCATGTTAAAGGAGCAGCCGGCTCTATGTTGGCATCAGTGCATTTTCTAGAGGCGTGTCATCGGATGGTAGTCCCTTACCTTGCTATTGTTGGGATCCAATCTCCAATACATGCCTTACCGTTTTGATTGTAGAGCCTAGTGTTGAAATGCGAGTTGCAAGCATTTCAACTATTTCCTCTATTTACTTTAAACCTAGACACTATGATAATATCGTTGGATATTGATTTAAAACGTTTGGGTCAGCGTAAGGTAAAAACCCATATGTGTTTATTGCACTATGGTCTTACAAGATATCCTTTGTTTTGAAAAGCTTTCAAATGTAGAAATCAGTTGGTCGTTACTTGTTGTCGAGTTTTACTCACGATTTACCAAACTAAACCCGGGCGTTATTCCATGAAATGCTCAGGTCAGACTGAGCTTGTTTTACCAGGTTTAGCAGGATACTTCAGAGTTGGAGAAGTGATAATGGCCAAGACGTATCCATGTATTTTACTTCCGCTGTACTATAGAGTCTGTACGATTGGTCAATGTAAGGCCGGTTTTTATAACTGTCTAAAAGTTTAGGATGGGTATTGTACTCTGATGTTGTATATATGAATAAAGATATTTCCTCTTTGTAAAGATCATCATGTAACATACCTTATTCGCTGTGTTGTGAGATTTTATGTTGTTTAGTTTTCTTCAATCTTCTACCTTCTTCTTTCACCCAAACAGATCGGTATTTTTGGCACTTGAATGTTTGACATGTAATACAGTAGGCGTATTAGTGTCGATTTTCAAGGGTCGAAAATCTGGTCCGCTACAAAAACTCTTTTATAAATATCCAAAATCATTTATAAAACTTCATTTATAAACATTCTTTATCTAAAACAAAACTTCTTTAATAAACTTTAATCAATAAAATTCCTTTGATAAACAATCAATTACTTAAAACACCTTTAAATAAACAAGTTATTATTTAAACATTCCTCGTTAAATTATCTTTTAATCACATAAACAAAATGACCATTACTAAACAATCATTTAAAAAGCATTATATTATTTCAAAACATCTTTAATAAAATAATTGCTTAATTATCCTTTAATATCATACTTAAAATGATAATAAACTTTAAAACAAATGATAAAACTCTTTAAACATTTGTAATACTTATAATAAACAAGCTTAACATTTTTTTAAAAAATCTTAAACATTTTTAATAATATAATAATAAAACTTAATAATGAATTGACATTAAAACATTATTGATATAATAGTAAATCAAATTTAAATATTATTATCATAAATAATAATATATTAACTTTAAAACAATATTATTGTAATAATAAATTAACTTTTATAAAATATTATATAAAATAATAGTAAATAACATTAAAATATTAATAATATAATAAGTATCTTTAAACAAAATAATTAACTTTAAATATAAAATAGTTAACTTTAAATAATAATTTACTTTTAAATAATAATTAACTCTAAAATAATAATATAAATTATTAAAAGATAACTTTAAATATCATTAAAGTATAAAATAATTTTAACGGTATTAAAAACATAAACTAGTTAGCTTTAAAACAACGTTGATATAATCATTATTATAAAAAACACTTTGCTAAAATGATACATATAAACATTCGTGATTGTCTAAAATTGAAGCTGATTTAAATTCATAAGTTCAAGAATTCGGAAAAACGCTTAGCAATTACAATGGTACTTAAACAAGTCACCGTTAAGTTATTTTAACTTTCTAACTTATATTATTGGTATTTACATAATTAGACATCTATGTAAATCAAATCCATAGTTAACACATAATTGTTAATACATCACTTAACCAATATTAATCAATTGGTATATGAATAAGTGTCCAAATAAATGTAATAGCAGAATGGGGTTTATTTCTGTACAATAGATGCCCAAACATAATCTATCCAGTGAGTTATAGCAGAACGGTGATTTATTCTACTAAACGGGGGTCCAATTAATTTAACTAGTGGAACGGTGTTTTATTCCACTAATATGAGTTCAAATTACCTTATTCAATTTACTTTAACAGTAAGATGTTTATTTGGCCAAATAGATAACATCCCTTAAGTATAATTAATTAAACTGCATAATTATCCAATTAACATAATTAAAATAAGTTAGTATTAATTTACTATTACGTTATACTACACCAAAACTAACAATAATATGTCAAAATGCTGCATTCATCAACACAAACCTAACGCAAAATTCCTTGGGATAAACAGATTAAATATGAGGGAGTTATAATTTTTCAAAGTTTTAAACATTTTAAATTAAATAAAATAATTCTCATCATCACGGCCCAAGACCCGCTCTACATCCCAAACCCGCTTCATAGAGGAACTCCTCCTTTATCGCCCTAATTCATGAATTCCTATAGCCTTCGAACCTAACACGATGTGCACATATACGCGTGCACATGTAGACGCATTCCGACCACCATAGCAATGATCCATGGTCGCCCCATGCCTGCCTTGAAGCGCTTGCCCACCAACGCTTTTCCCCACCATATTGGCCCTGTGGGTCAAATTACGACCCTATCTCCGAATTTAAGAAAGCATCCTGTCCCAAAAGCAACATGAACGCGATACAATCACCACCCATACACTCCACTTCAGCCCAAGCCCATTAACTCATTCCTGTACACTTCCTTATCCATGCATGAATGCCATCACTTCCTCCACCTATGCATAAATATACGCGGCCCAAAACAAACCCAAAACTTTCCATGCCTGCATGTTTCACACCTTCCATTCACGTTTCTTTCGGGACTAACACTTCATTTCCATTCATGCAAACTCCTCTTCGAAGCCCACACACATATATACACACTCACACATACACATAAGCATAGAAAAGAACACACAATATTATTTATTTGGTATGTATCTTCATATGTATTGGAAGATATGTGATAAATGAAATAGGAAAGAAAAGTTATTATGCATTTTGTGTTTATAGGGAAGAAAATGGAAAATTAAATAATGAATGTGGATGTATACCCCTATGGTTATGTGGATGTGAACTTATATAGGCATAGAACTTTAACAGCTAAGGAGAACAAGGTACAAACATTTAACGCTAGCCATAAAAATGTCGAGCAAAGTAGAGAAGAAGTGTTCCAAAAAATAATATGATGATGTGGAGATTTTATTTTGAAGATTTTGTCGTACGATGCCATACAATATCACATTCATGTACGAGCCACAGAAATAAATATGATCGCGCACATGAATGTGACACGATCATAAAACAAAAATAAAATACACAGGTTAACTACTTTTGTAAAGTTCCAAAAATACCAACGTTTGCGCAAAAAGCATCAAACGAAAATTTAATTATTTTTCAAATTAAGATTATGAAAAATTCTATAAAGTAAATTAAAAATACATCACCAAAAATCAAATCTTAAATTAAAATATATATTTTATCATAATTAAAACCAAATTCGAATATTTAAATAAATTAAATATTTAAATTCGAAGACTCAAAAATATGGGTCGTTATATTATTAACCGTACTACTCTAGCCAAGGGTTTTGACTTTGAGTTGACTATAATTAACCATGATACTAATTATATAACTGAAGAGACAAATTCGCTATTCTATTGAATAGTATTTCACTTTTCATGCTTTAACTCAGACACACTATAATCGCTCAATGATTGTTAGTCATGATTTAACTATAATCAAAGTAGAGTTTCCACAATAAAGTTCAATAGTATTCTCAAGTTGAGAGAACAAGGTAACATCATACCTTCAAGATTTTCAGTTTGACTAATTGTTACCAATCAATAGGAAACTCTTGGATAATTCATTCTATAGTTATCCAATAACTATCGATAAGTAACCCTTTGGCCCTCCCAAGCCATTGGGTAATACATTGTCCAATATTTGAAGGGCATTACATACCATGGTCTCAAAGGTTATATCGATATCTTTTCTAGAAACATTTGACCAAGAATATTTAAAGTAGTATGTTATTTTATTTTGAAATAATTTTCTCATGATTATAATTTCTGTTAATTATTATCACATAAAATATCATTAAGGATTTTATATCTAATATATTTTAAACTAATTACTTAATTAATTATATCACTATATAACAAAGTATATAATAAAAATCAAACACCATTATTCAAAACAAGATTAAATATAGAGTTATATATAATAAATTTCATAATTACCACTATGGCATAGCCCTAACTCTCATATTAATAATTTTAAGGCCATTGTAAACTAATTGGAAACCACTGAGTATAAGATTGATGATGAAATACTAGTTGATAATTTCATTGCCAAAGAGTTGGGAAACACCGGTGACTTCGTTGAAAAATTCAAATTCTAACGGATTGTTTTCTTTAGATCCTATGATTAGTAGCCTTCTTGTGAGGAGATGATGATAATGAATCTAATAGATGGAAAGGTCAAGGAAGAAAGGGCAGATAGAAAACCTATTGAAGAGGTAAACCTTGTAAGGAGAGGAAGGCAATCAAATTTTAAATGTGATGTCATTTGCTATTATTCCCGTGGAAAACTAAGTCATTTGTTGAAATTTTGTAACAAACTAAAAGGGAAAAGGAGGATGAAGGTGTTAGATCCATAGGCATTGATATGGAGACAACAACCATGTAAATATTACTATTATTGAATTTTCATATTATGAAGATTATAGTATAGGAAATACAAGTACACTACTTAGGTATATTGTAGGAATACACAAATATGAATGAACTATACTTCAAGACAGACCAATATAAGAGGAATCAAATTGATCAATGATAATAATAGGAATTAAGAAAATCAAAGAAAATAAGAGGAATCGACTAGATCAACAACACTAAGAGGAATCTAGGAAAGGAGAACACATAAGATTGATATATGATGCTAGGAAGATACAAAATGCTTAAGAAACTAAGCCAAGAGCGTTAGACATTCGGTTAATTGAAACTTCGTGTAAATGGTCTTAGAAATATTTGTTAAAGACCACTCAACACATCTTTGAAATCTTTCTCTAAAAGATCTTTATTTTATTCTCTAGAATTTTTTTACTAAAGCATAATATTAATTTTAAATATTATAAAGCTTAAAATAATTTTTATAAAGTGTTTTTTCAAAATCAACCTGTACATATCGACATACCCTAAAAGTATGTCAACATAGTAGCCGCTTACAAGTTTTTAAAAATCAACATATATATGTCGACATACTCTAATACCATATATTGGCATACTAGTCAGTGTTGCGACCCTTGAATTTAAATGAAAAAGAATTCTTTCACCTTTTCATCAAAAGATACTTCTCTTCATTTTCTACATAAAAGCCAGAAAAAATAAATTATTAAATAAATTCTCATTCTCTCTTATCTACTACTTTTCATACATGTTCTCTTACTACTTCACACATATACTTTATGAATTAATATTCTTTGCCACTCATTCTTCACGGATTCATAAACTACAAAAGGTTAAAGAGTTCTTGCTTGAATTCTCTATCATTTTATCTCTGCTTGCATATTCCTCAAAGATTTTAACAACAAATTCCTACCGGAGGTTTATAAGATCAATATGCTAAAAACTACAAGATTTTCTATTCAAAAGGTAGAATTTCTTGTAAATTTACTATCTACTACTTGAATTGTAAAGGCGTATCTCTGCTAAGCATGTCTTATTACCGATGGAAAGTCAGGATATGTATGCTTGCCACCTGGTTCAAAGCTAAGTTATATAGCCAGACTTGCCACCCATGAAATTGTAAGGTTTTGTTATTGTGAAAATTCTGTATGGGGTGTAGAATTAGAAATAGGATTGGAATCCAAACTATTATAAAAACTTGTAGTGTCATGCTTTTTACTTTACTGTTTTTTATTTGGAATTTAATTTATAATATACTTATGATTGTGATCGTGAATTGATAAATTCGAGAAATACATGTTAAAATATTAACAAGTTTAATTACACTACTCATCCCGCTCGAGTGTTATAATAGCCTGATCTATTCTGCATTAGTATTTGGGTGTCTCAGATAACCCACATTTGGTATTTGAGCAGGTTAAAGCATGACAGGGTTCTCACAATATGATCCATGGCAAAAATTTAGCTCTTAGTCCCACGCATCCCTTGGAGTGGTTGGTCCGAGTCAAGAAGCTGGACGTAAAACCTAAGTTTGAGATACCTTTGGTCACCGAGGTGAGTTAAAATTCCTCGTGAAAGGAACATATTTTATGTTAGAGCAATAGTTTTTCAAAATTACCCTCTTTAGCACATTCGTAGAAGGTCAATCCACTACTAGACCATTTAACGATGGTAATTATGCATATTGGTCACATAGAATGAAAACTTCCAATCTAATGGATTAGATACATGGAATATCACACAAACTGAGTACACTAAACCTTATACTAAATATGCATAATGGACTAACAAGAAAAAGTTATAAGCACTTAATAATTCAAATGCTAGGAATATTATATTATGTACCTATAGCAACATGCCCTTCGTAAAACCCAAAAGTCGTCATCTCATAACAAATACAAAATCTAGAATATTACAAAAGTTAGATTATCGGGGTAAAATTGGAACAAAATATCAAACCAAAACATCGATAGGATATCAAAATGGAATGATACCATATAATATACTGAATAAACATGAATAGAATAAAATAACAATATATAAGAGACTGCACTAGTGGAAACAATTGATAAATAAATATCAGCATAGAAAGTTAGAATGCATCCACTTCCAATAGTATGGAGTTCTGAATAAATATCTGATACAACAGTCTCATGTACAAAACAACAGGTCTGTGGTGTACTACTAAAATATCAAGTATACATATCCAAAATTAATGTTGTGCCTCTAAAGTGCTCCAGCTACACATCCAGCTAGCGTATCCCCAAAAACACCAGACTCCAAAAACTACTCAATCGAGTACCCGAGAGTTGTCATGACATAAACAGACAAAGACAAAACGCAGGTCAGACATAAAACCTGGTGTAAGGGGAACTATCTCAAAATATTGTATATCAAAACTATATATACATAAATAGGAGTCGGTCTACTTTACAATCGTGGCTCAGGAGTAATCCGGGCTATCTGTAAACAAGTAAAGCAAACCTATCCAAAAAGATATAAAATCATGCATACGTGCTCCTTTTCTATAATCAACGAGTCAGCACAACTAATATAATGTAACTGAAATGTAACAATCATACTATAATTAAGGTAACGCAACATTCTAAAGTAGGACGATCATAATATAATTCTATCATGAAGTACATAATAATAGTAAATGCATCAATAATAACATCAGCCAACTAACAAAATACATGCAATATATAAATGAAAGACACCAAAGGAATTTAATTGATACCCGTCATTATCGATGGGTGAAGTCCACTATGGACATCTATTACGATCCAATGATTCTTTTAAAGGGTCACGAATAAAAAGAATCAATACCTAATTATATCGTAGACCCCGAGCCACATCCTCTATGATGGATCCCATGTAGATCTCGTTGTACCCTCTGAAGCAAGCTTTGGTGATATGATCTACTCTATTTACTTGAGATCTATGTGAGCCACACCGTACCCTCTAAAGCAAGCATGGTTACATCTAGTTACTTGTAGATGACGTCATCCTATGTGAACCACACCATACCCTCTAAGCAGGCTTTGCTGATACCTAGCCACTCACAGATGATTGTCATTGTTCCCACTTTCTAGTCATCTGGATTTCCCAAGTAACTTGTGTACGCCTCTTATCAAAAAGATAACAACGGCCGTGTCTCCTGTAATATGCCATTGGGACCATAAAGGGGCATTGTTGCTGTATAAATAATATGTAACATCAAATATAATATTGCATGGTCAAATATGCCTATCATGAATGAAGACTGATATCTCATCATCGTTTATCTATACGGATGGTCTCTATTACAAGACCCATAATCGGTACAATCACTAATATAAGATCGATACTATTTACCAAACTATAAGTACCCCGTGGTCAACCCTAAAGGTACGAATTTAGTCCACTTGATCGTACAACCTTGTCGAACGTGGTCGTGTGACCAATCATCATAACAACCATGTGCTTGATTGTTGTTGATTCTAAAGGAATCACTTAACATTTGCATCCAAATCTTAACCTTGCATTCCACCTTCCCAAGTAGCCCAATGTCTCTCTGAAGTCATGGGAAGACCCTATAAAGACCACAATCAAATGAGGAAAGAAATCCTTGAAGTCATTCTCAACCCAGAGGTTCAGTCGATTGGAGGTTTCGTTCAGTCGACTGAGCCTAGTCGACTAAAACCAATTCCCCTTATCCTTATGTTTGAAACTCCCCCTCAGGTCAAATTTCCATACTAGTTCAGTCGACTCAATGTATATTGAGCCGACTGAAATTGCCAGGTTCAGGCAACGAACCTGGCCAGGGAGAAATCACCCAAACGGACGCCGATTCATGCGCCGTTTCTTCTAACACGTTGCCTGATGAGTCGCCTTGCTTCTAGAGCCTGCTTCTATCCCATCGAAACTCTACCAAGGTTCATTTGTTAATGTTTTAGGAGTGGTTCCTTAAGTATACAAAAACATATTTTGACACAAAAATCCACTCTTTGCATGAGTAGAGTTCAATGGTCGATTACAGCTACCCGGCTTCCTCTAACACGCCGAAATGACATACCCGACCTTCTAGCCCCGTGTGTAACTTATACTTATGTCGATACACTCATTCATGCATGCTTATGCATACACACACACACACACACACACACACACACACACATATATATATATTCACGTAAACATAACCACTTCACGAGTCATATCTCATACTTCACCGAAATGAATGCTCGATCCGATGTACTCTCATGCAACTTAGTGCACAAGATGGTCACCATGGCTACGTGAAATGTCCCCCACAAACATGTATTCGATAATATTTTTATATAATCAAACAATTGCGTACATATATAAACAACTAAACGTACAATGATTTTAACTACAATTTTGTTATATATCTTCAAATACACATATAGGTATACTTGCCCATACTTATATACATGCATGTATGTCTAAATAAGCAATTCATTTATTATTTAATCAAATCTTACTTTTATTTATTAAATCTTTTCAATAAAATTCTAATATGGTTTCATACTATAAAATCATACATCTATTTGATAAAATATGATTAGCTTATATATATCAATTTTAAGCCTTAAAATACTTAATTGCCTAACTTGAAATTAAGTATACTTCATATTACTATTTTATAAAATCTCATTTCCATTTTATAAAATACTTCATTTATAAAATCATACAACCATTTCATAAATAATTAAGCTTTATTTAGCATTTTATAAAGTATCATATTATTTTATGAAATACCTTCTTTACTTGTAAAGGTCATTCTTCTACTTAAACAATATTTATAAATAGTAATTAAGCTTCACTTGCCCTCTAATAACTTTAATAATAAGTGTAAAGTTCATAACTTGTTTAAATAGTTTACTAACTTTTCCGAAATCATTTGAATAAGTTTACGAACTAAGGACATGCACTTAATTATCGCATGTACTTAGTCTCTAATCTATCACTATATCACTTATAATCATTCAAATTAACCTAAAATCAAATTTTTAGATTACTAACTATTTTCAAAAATCATTATTTAGGTCTTAAAAAAATGAAGAGTTAATATGATCATTTTTATAACACAAACATAATCCCTGATCAACCCAAATAATCTCCAAATCACTTCCTATAATTTTATAGCAATCAATCAATGAAATATGAAGTATAGCATAAAAATTAATACGGAGAATCATCCTACTCACCTTTCTTAACTCCAAACCAAGATTTAATCACCAAAACCCAACCATAAGCTCCCTTTAAATTCTGAAATGCACACCAATTCTCCGATTCAAGCTAATTCCCTCATGGATTTTATAAAGAATTGAAAGAGAGGAATTATGGTGATTTTTATTTGATTTTAGGAAATTTATTTGATGGGTTTAGGCCTAGGGATTAGAAGTGGATCAAGAGAAGATTATTGAAGTACTTAGAGAAAGAGGAGAAGAAGATAGTGGAAATGAAAAGTGAATGAGAATTATGAAGAGAAGTTAGCCACTTATAGATATAATGGGCTTAACATAAATTCTCTTCATGTTACTCTATTCATCTTCCAAAATCATCGACTCTAAACATAACCAAGTTTATACTCATTTTACTTGCGTCGAAAAAGCAAAATCAACCATGGGGTATCGAGTCCCAATTCACTCGTCTATAAACGTCGAGTACAAAAGGCGTTTCATTACTTAACGATTAAATATTTAAATTAATCATTCAAATATTTGATTATTAAAATTGCATGGTATTACATTCTCCGCTCCTTAAAGAATTTTGTACTATCGGAATTTTCTGAAACTGAGATTCGAAAAGTTTGGTCAGTCCCATTACTTCATCACACTTATAGGAATTTCGAGGACGAAATTCCAACAAGCCTCGAAATTCCTATGAGTATGATGAAGTAACAGGACTGACCAAACTTCCGAACTCAGCTTCAGAAAATTCCAACAGTACTTTCCCTTATGCTATCGATTTCATGGAAATTCCCAATTTAGAATACATCACACAACTGGAAAATGTGCGATAGCCTATGACATCCCACATTTCCTAAAAAATTCATGCCTCTCTTAAGAAAGATTCTCACTGTTTAAATGCCAATCAAAGTAAATAAGCATTTAAATAGCTATATGTCGGCTCTCAAGTACCTAATTTTACTACATAAAAAGGATTGTGTACTAACACAAAATTCAAATATGTATAACCTTAGTATAGTAATTGATACCACTGTAGCCATACATAACAATCATTGGAGACTAAGCTCAAGTGAGTTAGTATCAAAATATACCACAGACTCCATGTCACATTAAAAAGTAGCAGACTCATAGATCCTATCTTGACCCCATAGTAGGCATGGATGATATACGATCTATTCCAGATAGCTATCATTATCACTTTCTGAATCATATTTTCTTATGAAATTATACCTACCATAATAGAAATTAAACACATAAGACAAGCAACAATCAAATCATAGTAAGCAAGAATAAGCAACAATGACTAGCATCCAATTATTAAACATGCAAGCAAGCAATCGACAAAAATAGAAAATAATAAAAATCAGCTAATAGCGAAATCAAACAACAACAAACAGTAGAGTGTAAACATAAGCACTAGCAACAACACCAAGCAATAAGCAACAATAATCAATAAGCAATAATAAGCAATAAGCAATAAGAAGCAACAAGCAACAAGGAATAGTAAAAACAAGAAACATGCAACGATCAACCCATAGCAAACAACAATAAAAAATCAACAAGCAACAATAAGCATACCAAACAATGAAATATTCAAAAGGAGTCTACACCAACATGCATGTAACCAAATTAAGAGTCAAACGCGCATGTCAAAACATAAACTCAAATGAGTCCATTCGTCATTCAAAAGGAATAAACGCTTAAGTGATGTAACCCCTTCCGTATATATAATATGCAAAAGACTATTACACCTCCTGCTATGAAAAGGAAAACCTATGTGATATGCAGAATCACCAAGTCTCTAAACTCTCGAATAAATCTAGCAATCACTGCCCTGGCCCTTATTTTCTTTCGAAAAGAACTTAATCTCCAAAGGATAAAATTCTATTAATTAAATTGTCATTAAATGAAGATCTATAATTGCCTGGGGTTGCTTGGATTCAAACTCACCTCGATCGCACAATGTTAATAAGGATAATATATTAAGTGTACTACGTGCTCGCGTAGGCAAGTATCATCTCGTCACTAAGAAGATTATCTGAATCATCACAAAACTAGTTGAGAAATCCTTCTTCAAAGTATCCCATGCAGCAACAACTATACCACATTAAACATTTTCAGTAACTAAAGATCATCCTAAAATGACAGGATGTCCATTCCAACCCTTTATTTGCTAGTAAGATTTCTTTGTTAAAGCAGGGTTGGACACCTGACCCTTTCCATGCGAACTTCAATCTAGTTCCTTGATCAGCAATTGAAATCTCCTCGCACAACTAGGACCGTGCTTTGAAAATCCCTCAGTCATCTTAAGAATCCAACTCAAGTGCTCGTCTATCAAAATCAAGTGAAAAACCTTTTCCTAACCTGTGCAAATCAACTAGAAGCTCTATGGTCAAACCACAGGTGAAGAACCGACACATAAATAGACTAATCTTTAGAAAATGTCCCATTCAACACATGTGATTACTCCCATCATCTGAGGTTTGGTAACATAAAGAAAAACAATTATAACATGAACGAATCTAGGCAAATGCTTATAAGTCATCCGCTCTGCACTGCTTAATAGTGGGCATCCACTGAACCTAGCCTGGACATGAATCCAAGTCACACTTCATTGAGCAAACTCACTCGACTTGAAAGCTCATGCATCAATTTTGAATGATAATACTCTCGGTCGCTTCACCTTAGGTTTGCAACTAAGGTTACTCATAGAAGGTTTACCTCTACCAAAGAATTTACCTGCTATGAAAGATGTCAAGTTCAACCTATCTATCAAGTAACTAATAGCTGATAAAATATATCTCTCAAGTGTCGGAAGAAGTAGAAATGAGTTCCCAAAAATAGAGAATACCTCACCATACAAGCTCCTTTCCTTTCTCCTGAGCCGTAGGCTTGCTAGGACCTAGTAATGCCTGTAAGGCACAAGTCATCATCACTTACTCATCCATCTAAAATATGGTACATGCCTTCTTCAAGTAATCAAGCTAATCACAATCGAAGAACTTACGATTGCTTTAGCCGGATAACATTTTATAGCGAAATGCCCATATATGCTATTAAAGTGACATACAATATCGGCTTTCTTTTTCACATAAGCTCTATTTTCCTTGTATCATGGTATTTTTGCTTTGGTTGGAGCTTCAATTGCTTTCCACTTTTGCTACCTCAAACAGTTCCACATGGGTGACTTATAAAGGAGAACCATTCCAATAAGACTTTTAAAATTAGTTCCTAACAGGGATAAGACTAAGCAATGAATCCCCAATTGATGCTTAAGACCTAAGGTATTGCCCACAACAATGGAGTACTGACCATCTAAAACCCCAAGAACAAGGTTGAATTGGTAAATACTCCTTCACTGATAAGCTACTCTACTCAAGATGGATGGAATGCTCAAGATACAATCCCTTCTCGATCTTAAAAATGAATCGAGCACCAAAGTGACGCTGAATTAATTCTAAATCACTGGCCTTCTCATCAACCACACAAACACTCCTTCCTATCCAGCCAAAGTCTCCCTTCACCGAATGCCAAGAAGCGATCTTCCTTATGAGAACATTCTCTAAACAAATATCGATGGTAGCACTCTCACGCATGTGTCCAAGATTGTGTCTCAGGAATCAGATCTAGCATCGCTCCAACGCTAAGGAAATTCTGACATTTCTTCGAAGAGTCTAAAGCTAGTGGAGATGGATATACTAGTGCTCCAAGGGCTACACCACTTCTGACGCCAACCGCATCTACTGGAAAATGTTCACGGTAGGCAGAACAACTTTTACAGTAGCTAAATGGTCTTTAAACCAATCAGGCATTTCAAACTTCCTATTCGCAGTCACCTATGCACTCCATCTTCTCATATTGATAGTCTTAAAAAGATACCTTAGTAACTAGCGATAAAAACAAATCAAGTCTAGAAGACAAACGTATACAGTATAATATAATAGAAAAATATAAGTACGCTCTCTCTACATATCTCCTTTTTCCAGATTGATTAAATCAAATTGGTCTACTTGGTACAAGTGTTGAGCCTAGGCTTTAATACCAAATGTAAAACCTGCCTTTCGTAAAACCCAAAAGTCATCATCTCATAACAACAATAAAGTCTTGAATATCATAAAAGACAAACTATGAAGGTAAAATTAGAACAAAACTCTAAATCAAGACATCGATAGGATCCCACAACGAAATGGTACCATTAAATATACTGAATACACATGAGCAAAACAGAATGAAAATATATAAGAGACTGCACTAGCAGAAGCAACTAGTAAATAAAAATCAGTACAAAATCAGAATACATCCACTCCCAATAGCATGGAGTTCTGAATAAATTTCTGATGCAATAGTTTCATACATAAAAAAACAGGTCTGTCACGTACTACTAAAATATCAAGTATACATATCCAAAATTGATGCCACACCTCCAAAGTGCACCAGATCCCCAAAAGCATTTGACTTCCAAAAGTACTCAATCAAGTACTCGAGAGTTATCATGATATAAATAGACAAAGACAAAATGCGAGCCATACTTAAAGCCTGGTGTGAGGGGAACTATCTTAAAATATTGTATATCAAAACTATATACAAATAAACATGGATTACTAATGTACATCTAGTCCTCTCCACAATCGTGGTTGAAGGGTAATCTGGACTATCCATAAATAGGTAAGTAAACCTATCCAAAAGATAGGAAATCATACCATAACCTTCTCTTCTCATGTAATCAACGAGTCGGCACAACTAATACAATGTGACTGAAATGTAACAATCATAGTATGATAAAGCTAATCCAACATCCAAAAGTAAGGTGATCATAATATAAGTCTATCGCAAAGTGTATAATAATAGTAAATGCATCGACAATAACATCTGCTAACTAATAGTACACATAATATAGAAATGGAAGGCAACCAAAGAATATAAATTGATACCCTTCATTATTGATGGGTGAAGTACACTACTGACATCTATCGCGATCCAATGATTCCCTTCAAGGGTCCCGAATAAATAGAGTCAATACCTAATTATATCATAGACCCCGAGCCAAATCCTCTATGACGGGTCTCATGTAGATCTCACCATACCCTATGAAACAAGCTTTGGTGATATATGACCTACTCTATTTACTTGAAGTCTATATGAACCACACCATACCCTATGAAGCATGCTTGGTGACATCTAGCCCACTAGTAGATGATTGTCATCATTCCCCTTTTCTAGTCATCATGGATTTCTCAAGTAACTTGTGTACACCTCTTATCAAAAAGAGAATGACTATCGTGTCTCATGTAATATGCCATTGGGATCATAAAGGGACACTGATGACATATAAATATACGTACACATCAAATATAACATCACATAGTCAAATATGCATATCACGAACAAAGACCAACATCTCGTCATCATTTATCTACACGGATGGTCTCTACTATAAGATCGACGATTGGTATGGCCACCAATACAAGACCAATACTATTTATCAAACTATATGTACCACAGGGTTAATCCCAAAAGGTACGGATTTACTCCATTCGATCGTACATGCTCATCGGACATGATTGTGTGATCCATCATTGTACCAACCCAGTGCCCAATCGTTGTTGACTCCAAAGGAATCACCTAACATTCACATCTGAATCTCAAGCTTTGTCTTACATTCCACTTTCTCGAGTAGCCCAAAGTCTCTTTGAAGTCATGCCAAGGCCCCATGAAGAACCGTAATTGAAAGTGGAATGAAATCCCTAAAGTCATTCTCAACCGAGGGATTCAGTCGACTGGGGGTTTCGTTCAGTCGACTGAGCCCGGTCGACTGAAACCAATTCTCCTAACCTTCTATTTGAATCTCCCTCTTCATCCATGCTAGTCTAGTCGACTGATTTTATATTCCATCGACTGAAATAGCAATGTTCGGGCAATGAACTTGGGGCAGGTCGCTTAATTAGTCGCCTTGCTTCCACAGCCTGCTTCTATCCCATCGGACCTCTACCGGGGTTCATTTGTTGACGTTTTCGAAGTTCTTCCTTTAGTATACGAAAATCAATTCGTTAACAAAATCCACATTTACACGAGTAGAGTTCAACATCCGATTAGAGCGACCCGACTTCCTCTAACATGCCAAAATGACATACTCGACCTCCTAGCCTTGTGCATAGCTCATACATGCATCGATATACTCATTCATGCAAGCTTATTAACATGCATTCATGAAAACACACAACCACTTCAAGAGTCGCATTTCAAACTTCACCAGAATGATTACTCGGCCCCGTGTACTCTCACGTAACATAGCGCACACGATAGTCGCTCTAGGTACATGAAATGTCCAATACAAACTTGTATTCAATAATATATATATATATATATTCAAATAATTGCATACATATATATATATATAAACAACCAAACATACAATGATTCTAACTATAATTTACTCAACATTTTGATTATTGTATATCTTCAAATACACGTATACATATGGCTATACTCATATACATCATATATGTTTAAATAAGTAATTCACTTATTACTTAATTAAATCTTACTTTTATTCATTAGATCCTTTTGATAAAAGTCTAATATGGTTTCACACTATTTTATAAATTCATACATCTATTTTGTAAACTATCATTAGCTTATATATTAATTTTAAGCCTTTAAATACTTAATTGCCTAATTTGAAATTAAGTATATGAAGACTATTTTGCAAAATCTCATTTCCATTTTATAAAATCTATACTTCATTTATAAAATCATATAAACATTTTATAAATATTAATTAAGCTTTATTTGCAATTTTATATAATATAATATCATTTTATAAAATACCTTCTAAAGTCATTCTTCTACTTAAACAATATTTATAAATACCAACTAATCTTCATTTGCACTCTAATCGCTTTAGTAATAAGTGTAGAGTTCAAAACTTGTTCAATTAGCTTTCTAATGTTTTCGAAATTATTTGAATTAGTTTAATTATCACTAACGAATGATATGAACTTAACTATCACATGTAATTAGTCTCTATTCCATCACTATATCACTTATAATCATTCAGTTAAACTAAAATCAAATACTTAGGTTGCCAAATATTTTCAAAAATAGTTATTAAGGTCTTAAACAAATAATGAGTTAATATAATCATGTTTATAGCACAAGCATAAGCCTAAATATACTCTACAAATCACTTCATATAATTCTATAATCACCGAGAAATGAAAATATAAAGTATAACACATAAATTAATAAGGAGAATCATCCCACTCACCTTGCTTAACCCCTAAACCAAACTCTAATCGCCAAAACCCAAGCTTAAGCTCTCTTTAAATTTCAAAATGTACACCAATACTTTGATTCAAGTCAATTCTTTCATGGTTTTGTAGAGAATCGAAAGAGATGAATTATGGTGATTTTTTTATTTTATTTTAGGGAATTTATTTGAAGGGTTTACAGCTAAGGATTAGAAGCCAATTAAGAGGAGATTAGTGAAATAATTGGAGAAAGAGGAGAAGAAGATGGGTGGAAACGAAAAGTGAATGAGAATTATGAAGCATTAGCCACTTATAGGCAACTAATGGGCTTCGTCCAAATTCTCTTCATCCAACACTATTAATCCTCGAAAATAATCAATTCTAAACATACTCAAGTTTATACTCATTTTACTCATGTCAAAAAAGCGAACTCAACCATGGGTGTATTGAGTTTCAATTCGCTCATCTATAAAAGTCGAGTACAGGAGGCGTTATGTTACTTAACGATTAATTTAAATTAATCATTTAAATATTTGATTGTTAAAATATTACAGGGTATTACAGTACCGTAGATAAAACGAGTTCAATAGAGTGTCTATTTGTAAAGTGCTTAAAAATTTGGAGGACATTGCAAATCACACATGAAGGCACTAATAAAGTAAAACAAACTATGATTTCTATGTTAACTAATCAGTTCAACCTTTTAAGATGAAACAAAATAAATCTATTTTTGACATGTATTCTAGATTTAAGGAATATTACATGCACTGATATTATTATAAAAGAATTTCACTCAATAGGACCAAGTCTGTAAAATCTTAAATTCATTATTTGGTAAATAGGATCAAAAGACTTTGGTAATCGAAGAAGCCCATGCTGTTAGTAAAATGAGAGTTGAAGACTCTATTGGTAATTTAATGTCATATGAAGTACAGTTGTAGAGAAGGAAAGAAAATCAAGCAAATGAAAAGAATTTTCTAGCAGTTAATGCTATAGTAGAGAACTAAGGTTCGAACGAAGATGGTGATGATGAAATTGTATTTATGGCAAGAAATTTTAGAAAATTCTTAAGGTACGGGAAAAGGAACAAATTTTAAAGGATATACAACAATTCAAATAACTCGTAAATGGAAATGCTATTAAATGTTTTGAATGTAATAAATTTGGATATCTGAAGTGGGGCTGTCAAAATCTAAATAAATCAAAGAACACACTTAACACTGATTCATCAAGTAAAGAAAGGGACTGTCTATAGAAGATTTGACGACATCAAGCAACACTAATCCAGATAATGAAAATATCGATTTCTGTTTCATGGTAGAAAAGAAACAAAGCATCTATTAGTCAGCAACACTGAAACCTACTCTCTTTTTTTAACTTTTTTGAATTTTTGGGTGTGTAGGTAATTAAAAATGCATGTATGAGTATATATACATCAATAAAGTTTAACTTATTAAATATTTTAATATATATATATAACACATACAAACACAAAGTATTTACTATTTAATTTCCTAAAAAATCAAGTTAAATAATAATTATTTTTTTAATACATACTGCATACTTTAAAAACACATGTCGATATGTAAAAAAAATGTATGTCAGCATATTTGTGTCAATTTAGAAAAAAAAAATTGAAACTATATGTCGGCATATACAATGGTAACTTTAGATTTAAATATTAAAATATAAGTCGGTTAACTTATTTTTTGGTGGGAATAGTTATTAATTCGGTTTTAACTTTATAAATACACCATTTTGGACAGAAAACTAAACCCATCTTCTCTCTAAACACTTTCGTTCATTCTAAACAAAATTCTTCAAAAATGGACAAGGGAAAGAGTATGGTTATAGAAAATTTAAGTGAAATCTTGTAGAAACTCTCTAAAAAAATATAGAATGCACCATACACCATTCTAAGGAATCAAGTGAATTTGGAAGTGAACCAAAGGTAAATAGCCTTTGTACAAGAAAGATAATTTTCCTCTCTTAATTGTTTCGTTGCCTATGTTATTAATAAAAGAAATGAAAATCTTCTTGAAGATTGGATTGTTAACTCACTAAATCACATTTTCGGTCCCAATGATGGATGGGTAAAAATTTCATCTACAAACCATGAAGATTATTCATACAAACCTATAGTTTGTCTATGTAAATATATAGATATTATGTATGCTAGTTACATATGTAAGATTGATTATTTTATGTGTTATATATAGTTTTCTTAAAAGTTGAACTATAAAAAAAATGCATATATTTAATTCAAAGGGCTATGAAAATATGTTCTTAATATGTTAGCTAGTTATCGTTAATTTTGATTACTCACCTATGTATCATCAACCTACACTCCGTAATAAGGTGAATATATGTATATCCCTTTTGTAAATAAACCCATTTTTTATGACAAACATGGAGAAATATATTAGTCAAAAACATAGGGGAAATAATCGATGCATCAACTATGGTGGAGATATAACAAATTTCAGATAACATTATCATGTGTTATATCAAGAATGTTTAGATGGTTGTTGTTGGGTGCGTTTCCACACCTTGCCGAACCAGTCCACTCCTTGCCGAACCACAAGCACTACCGAGCCAAAAACTCCAACCTCGTTCCTGCGCACTACCGAACCAACCACCTCTCCCATGCCTGTCGAACCACTTCACCACCGGACCACCTGCCACCGGTCCAAAGCCTCGTCGAACCAGGATCTCACCGAACCAGATCCACCCCACACCAATGCCGAACCAACCTACCTCCCAAGCATCACCGGACCAACGTGCCACCAGACCACCGAACCAGATGGAGAAGGACCACTACCGGACCAAGCTACACCCTCGACCGAACCAAAAGCCTCTCCAACTCCACACCACCGATCCAAGGCACCACCGGACCACTTATCCAACCTCCGCCGAACCACGTTGCCAGGCCAGATTGCTTTAGCCCAGACCCACCAGCTGTTATATACATCCAGGACCCCTGCCCCTAGCCTCACTCTATAAATAGAGGGGCAGGGTTACAACAATGGCAGACAAATTTGAGAGCTCAAGCACGGATAGAACTTTCAAACAACTTTCAATTACTTGTAATCAAAGTTTTGTACTTGTAATCTGAAGAGAAAAGGAGAATAAGATATAAAGTGGACGTAGGCACGTTCTGGCCGAACCACTATAAATCTGTGTGTCTTTTACAGTTTAGTCCCTGCTTTTTATATATTTGCGTAAATCACCCAAATCACTAGAAACAACATAAAATCAACTAATTCATACGACTTGGAGGTGTTTGCCCATTTTTTGTGCAAACATTTTTGGTGCTTTCACTGAGAACAGGAGCTCGAAGCTTCAGCTTCCCCCACTCAACCCTTTTTCTATCAACATCGTTCATTACTTGGAAAACATGCCTCCCGGACGGAAGAAAGATGTTAACAAAGGAAAGAACATTGCAACTAGCAGTATCCCAGATCCAGTGATCAGAGACCAAGACAATCGTCCAGTTCCAACAGCAAATTTAAGTTAGGCAAATCCGACAGCCCCTGCTACGGAACAACCAATTAAAAGGGCGGATCTGGATAGGGTTGTGGCTGAAGTAACTAACCGCTTCACATCTCAACAAGAAGCCTTGGTGGACCAACTCATGTCACGCTTAAAGGATGCTGAAGAATCCAACTGCAACACTGAATCATGGGGTGAGTCCCGGTCTGGAGGATCTGGGAGGCGACAAAGGTCTTTCTTCTTCGAAGAGGCTAACAACAGAAACAGCCATGATAGGAGCTGAGCCCGGACTCAGCCCGAATTCTGACCCGAGGAAACACTTGGAACCGAACCCAACGGGGGAGGTGCCAGGCAGGGGTCGGATGTAGCTGAGCCTGTCATGCTACCTAACCATGAAAACACCAGTAGACGGGGCCGAGCTGGAGTCCGACCCGAAGTTGGACCCGAGGAAGTGCTGAGAACAGAACCCAGCAGGGGAAGATCAAGGCAAGGGCCAACTGTGGCTGACCCCAGCATGCCCCCAGAAGACCAGAGGCAGCCATTGGAGAATGTTAGGAGTGACAGACGATACCATCCCTACAAGTCGTCTGGACGGAATCAGTCCCGTAGGGAAGAACCAAACTCATTTCTATCCGCTCCAAGTTCTGATGAAAGGATGGCGCGATTGTTCAGAGAGTGCGTCCAACGGGAGCAAAGGGATCGGGGGATAGGTGCTAGGGTAACCAGCCCCTTCACTCGCAATATCGAAACCGCCATCACCCCCCGGGAATGAAAAATGCCAACAATGGAACCTTACAAGGGAACCTCTGACCCCATAGTACACTTACAGAGATACACCCAGCATATGCTCATGAGCGGAGCAACGGAGGGAGTATTGTGTAAATGCTTCCCACTTTTCTTGGCAGATCTAGCTACCTCCTGGTTCTGCCACCTACTCCAAGGGTCTATCAGCTCATGGGAAATGTTGAAAGAAAAGTTCATCATCCAGTTCCGCATTCATGTGGAACAACCCAAGGACGCTTATTCCTTACCTAATATCAAACAGAAGCCCGGAGAGACAGTGCAACAATATCTAACCCGATTCAACACCGCAGCGGCCGCAGTCCAAGATGCCGACGAGAAACTTATCCTAATGGCCCTCTGCAGTGGTGTATATCCGGATACTAAATTTGCTAGAAGACTAACCAAGGAAAAACCAGCTACTTTACCTGATTTCTTCCATGAAGCTGGAAAGTATATGAGACTTGAAGACGCTGCCACTGAGAGACAGTCAGGACAACAGGCTAAGACAGCTCCAGACAAGGTTCTCGCTGCAGCAAAGGATGTTCGGAGAAGTGACTCTAGAGACAGTGCTGGGGGCAAGAAGGGAGAAAAGCGCTTATACCGACCAGGACCAAGATTTGACTCCTACACTCCTTTGAATGAAACAATCGAAAACATCTTCCTAGCCACTCAAGACGAAGTTAGATACAAGCGCCCCCTGCACAAGAAGGAGTCAGATAACGCACTCAAGTCTGGAAAGTTCTGCCGCTTCCACGAATCCCATGGACATGACACCAATGAATGCCACCATCTCCGGGACTTGATTGAAGAACACATTAGAAGGAGGAGACTGGAACGCTATGTAAAAATCCAGAACAGGACTCCAGCTCCCGCCAATGAAAACCCAGGGCTACCCCTCCCAGAAGTAGGCGGAGGAAATCGCAACACCAGCGGCTCTAGTCAAGAGAAGATAGTGGTCCATACCATATCAGGAGGACCACACATCGCTGACAGAAGCTGGGCAAAGATGGAAAGATACGGTAAGTCACTTAGAAACGTTGAAGGCTACATTAATTCTGTTATGGAAGAACGCCACCCGAAACGGAAAGAGAATGACGACATCACATTCAGTAGGCGTGATCTAGAGGGAAGACAGTACCCACACATGGATCCTATGGTCATCTCTGCCTGGTTCGGTCCAGCCAAAGTTTTCCGAATTTTAGTAGACACTGGAAGCTCGGTGAATATCCTATTCAAGCATGCTTTCGACAAAAGTGAAGCTGTCAATGAAGGATGTGTCTCCCTGTAACAAACCACTACATGGTTTCACTGGAGATGCGAAGATGCCCCTCGGGCAACTGGACCTTTTTGTTGAAATAGGAAGTCATCCCCGCTCCGTTGTGCGAAAACAAACGTTTGTACTAATAGAGAACCACTCGGCCTACAACGCCTTTTTGGGAAGACCAGCCTTGTCTGACTTCCAAATTGTCCTAGTCCCATGGTGCATGAAGATGAAATTTCCAACAGATAACGGAATATGAGAAATAGAGGGAGATCAAGACGCTGCTTGAGACTGCTATGTAATTGAACTTCGCAATAACCGCAGAAAAGATAAAGGGAAAAATGCAGAGACTACTCTCTGCATGAAAAGTTTGGAAGCATAGCAACTAAAGAAAGCCCCTCCTCTTCGATATACCAGTGACCCTTTCAATGAATTAGACCCCAGGGACAAAGAGGAGGAGGCCACCGCCGAGTCTGCAGAGGCTATGGAATTCGTAGCTGTAGACAAACATGACTCGAGTAGACTATTGAAAATCGGATCTCAACTAAAAGAAGAATTAAAGGATCAACTCGTTGATTTTCTTCGCCACAATATGGATGTATTTGCATGGACGCACGCTGATATGACAGGAATCTCCCCAGATGTAGCATGCCACGTACTGAACATCGATCCCACCAAGGTGCCAATAAAGCAGAAAAAGAGAAGCATGGGGACAGAACGATCAGCAGCCCTAGAGGAAGAAGTAAAGAACCTACTTGCCAATAACTTCATACGAGAAGCCATCTACCCAGAATGGATCGCCAACCCGGTGCTGGTAAAGAAGGCTAATGGGAAGTGGCGAACATGCATCGACTTCTCCAACTTAAATGACGCTTGTCCGAAGGATTGCTTCCCACTCCCCCGAATCGATCAGCTCGTGGACAGCACCGCCGGACACGAACTCTTATCTTTTATGGACGCATACTCAAGATATAACCAGATCCCTATGCACGCCCCCGATCAAGACCACACTAGTTTCATCACTGACCGGGGATTGTACTACTACAGAGTAATGCCTTTTGGACTTAAAAACGCCGAAGCTACTTATCAGCGCCTCGTCAACAAGATGTTTGCGGAACTAATAGGACGAACTATGGAGGTTTATGTGGATGACATGCTGGTGAAATCGAGGAAGGCCAACGATCATATAAACCACCTGGATGAGATGTTTCAAGTACTTCGCCAATATGGAATGAAGCTGAACCCTCTAAAGTGCTCCTTCGGAGTGTCGTCGGGAAAGTTCTTGGGATTCATCGTCCATGCCAAGGGGATTGAAGAAAACCCCGAACAAGTTCGGGCTTTGGAAGATATCAAGATATCATCCACTCGAAGAGAGATGCAAAGCCTAAACGGGAAAGTGGCCGCCCTAAGAAAGTTCATCTCTAAAGCAACCGACAAATGCATCCTTTTCTTTGAAGCTCTAAAGAAAGACAAAGGAAAGTTCAAATGGACTGACGAATGCTCGACACCCTTCCTTAACTTAATCGAACACCTCTAGAGACCACCAGTACTCTCAACTCCAAATGAAGACGAGGAACTGTACCTATACCTTGCTGTATCGTCCCATGCTTTAAGCGCCGCTTTGGTGAGAGAAGACAACCGCGCTCAGCGGCCCGTATACTTTGTAAGCAAGAGATTTACAGGGGCAGAAGCCAGATACCCTAAACTTGAAAAGCTAGCATACTGTTTGCTAATCACGTCACGGAAACTGCGATACTATTTCCAATCTCATTCCATCAAAGTTTTAACCGATCAACCGCTGAGGCAGGTACTCCATCGCCCCGACACTTCTGGACGACTACTTAAGTGGTGCATTGAACTGAGTCAATATGATATCACCTACCATTCTCACACCGCTACCAAGGGGCAAGCCATAGCTGATTTCATTGCCGAATTCACTACTAACGAAGGTAAGGAGCAATCTGAGGTAGTAGAAGATATCAAGTGGAATCTCTTCGTAGATGGAGCATCAAATGAACAAGGCTCGAGGGCAGGTGTTGTGATAATCACCCCCAGGGGAAGGAAGCTGCACTACGCCCTAAGGTTGGAATTCGCTACCACCAACAATGACGTAGAATACGAAGCAGTGATAGCCGGATTAGAACTTGCACTGGAGATTGGAGTCGGTTCTTTATGTCTCCATAGTGATTCTCAACTTATTGTAAATCAAATACTGGGAGAATTCCAGACTCAAGGAGAACGACTCACAGCATATCTAAAGAAGACCAAGCTGCTGCTCAATCAATTGGATCACTATTTAATCAAACACATTCCTCGAGAAGAGAATCAGGAGGCCGACGAACTGGCAAAGCAAGCTAGCATGGAGGACGGCACCGCTTCCCAAACAATAACCATCTCACAGCAACTAGCCTCGAGTTACGAGCCAATGAATATGATAGCTGCAATCGAAGAGAAAACTTGGATGACTCCCATCCGGAAGTACTTACAAAGTGGCACATTGCCCGACGGGCGTAACGAAGCTAAGAAAATCTTACGGAAAGCTTCCCGCTACACATTACAAGAAGGCATCCTCTATCGGCACGGCTTCTCTAATCCCTTATTAAGGTGTATCGCTGGAAGGGAAGCCAGGGAAGTCTTGTCCAACATCCATCAAGGAAGTTGCGGAGATCACACCGGAGGGCAGACTCTAGCCAAGAAGACACTCCGATACGGGTATTACTAGCCCACTTTAAACAAAGACGCCTTGGACTTCGTCAAAAAATGCAACAGATGTCAGAAATTTGCTAAGATTCCTCGACTGCCCACAAATGAGATTACTCAAATGACCAGCCCTTGGCCCTTTGCAATATGGGGAATTGACTTGATTGGCGAACTGCCAACGGGCCGAGGCGGAGCCAAATACGCCATAGTGGCGGTTGACTACTTCACCAAATGGGTGGAAGCGGAGCCTCTAAATAAAATATCTTCGGCAAAAGTTATTAACTTCTTGATCAAAAGTGTTTTATGCAGGTACGGGGTTCCACTCAAAATCATATCGGACAATGGACTTCAATTTGACAGCGAGGAATTCACCGACTGGTGCCAAGAGCACGGAATTCACAAAAGCTTCTCATCTGTGGCTTACCCCCAGGCAAACGGACAAGTCGAAGCTGTCAACAAAATCCTCAAAACCCTAATCAAGAAGAAACTTGAAAAGTCAAAAGGCGCTTGGGTGGATGAGCTTCCTACGGCACTTTGGGCCTACCGCACATCTTACAAAACATCAACAGGGCATACTCCTTTCTCTTTGGCATACGGATCGGAGGCCATGCTCCCAGTTGAAACTGTAGTGCCTTCCCACCGTAGGATCCACTACAACCCAGAAGAGAACGAAGAACTCCTCCACATGTCTTTGGATCTAATTGAGGAAAGAAGAAATGATGCAGCACTCAAAGCAGCAGCTCACAAGCAAAAAGTAGCAGCATGATACAACTCCAAAGTCAAACACCACAGCTTACAAGAAGGAGATCTTGTCCTCAAACGGATCTTGCCGCGCCCCGGAGCGTTAGATCCAATCTGGGACGGACCCTATGTAATTCATAAAGATCTCCACATCGGAGCTTATATTTTGTCAACAGTGGACGGAGAGGTGTTCCAGAGGGCATGGAACATCCAACACCTCCGTCGATACTTTTCTTAACTTGTACTGCCCATATGAAGTGAATTAACAAAGAGAATCAGTGGACGTAGGCATTTTCGTGCCGAACCACTTTAAAAATCTTGTCTCTTTTTAACTTGTTCCTTTATATCTTGGCTGCTTGTTAAGCTTTATCCTTTTCTGTTGAACAAAATCATGTATAGCGACCTTTCCATTCTGGACACTTCGCGGCACAACCTCACCTGGACAGGATCTAACAGGTACTATACGATTCTATGCACTCGCCAATGAGACACTTTTGCTCCAGCATCCCTCTGCTGCGGGTTAACTCATTGCTCGCGACTTCCCTCAAAGCCAACTGTAATGAGCCGATTATAAGCCATCAAGAAGGCCGACTATAGCCGATGGCAGCTCATTACGGCGTTCGGCTCGCCGGCAACTGTGAACCTATTTTAAGCCCCAACATAAGGTGTGGCCAGCCAGGGGTAGTTCACAGTTGACGATCGGCACCCACGCTAGCCGGCCACAGTAAATCGAATAATACCCACGATTACGGGCCATAATGGCTCGGGTAATTACTGTGCGCGATCTCGGCTCCGATATGTCTTAAGTGCGGCTGTGGTAAAAAGATAAACTCCCCGCGGAGGCGTAAGATGGGTGACAAATGTCTCCAAGACCCACAGCTAGGGAAAGTGACTACAAAACCCGTTTTCCACGAACTTAAGCATATCAACGGCCTTCCGTGATTGGAAGTTTTACTGTTTCTTATATTTCCATTTCATTCAAAAACTTTTCTCCTATCCTATATGACAATCCCTAAAGTACAGGTCACAAAATAGGGGAACTTTCGCTTGTGGAAATATGAACTCACATCCGAATGACGGAACACCTCAGCTACATTCCATACTCAGTCACGCAAGACATTCAAAGCAACCCTCTACAACTAAAACACGAAGGGCGGTACTATCTTCTCTTGTATACAAATATGTATCTTTAATTTATCACACATCATATTGGCATTGCAAGACACGAAACAATATTTTGAGCAGAAACTTAGCATCAAATATGATTAAATCACATGCATAAACACGCAGCTGTATTTCTTATGCAACATATCAAAATAACAACCACATTCGAACATAACAGAATCTGCTTATGTTATAAAGTTACATAAAGACGTTCGTTGCAATGATATAATTACAGTCTGAAAATACAATAATGTTTTGGACTAGTATATACAGGAATGTCAAGCAGACCAAATAAAAGAGTCAACTACATCGGGGCTCCGCCTCTGTCCTACCCGCCATCCGGATCTACTTAACTGCAGGGTCAGAACTCCCCGCATGTACTCCAGAGGTCCCGCCTGCCCAATTCAGAAGAGAATCCATCAATAATCATGAAAGATAAGCAATCAAATCATGAAAAGATTAAAAGGAAAGACTTACCAGCGTTTGCTCCCTGGTCGTCATCCTCCAGCTGCACACCCACTTCCTCGGCGGCAAGCAGCCTCATGCCTTCCTTCACCGCCGCCTTCTCCTCCTTGGTGAACTGTGCAGTAACCACATCCATTCTGAAGGCCGCGCCACCCTCTTTATCCGCTTCAGCCTTGGCTTCCTCCAAAGCCCGAAGATATATCCTAGCCATAACCCGAGGATAATCATCCATCCAGGACAGGTTGCCCTGCCTCCAAGTACGGAAATACATGTCCTGGAGCATCTCATCCATCATCCCATCGTTCTCCTCAAACTCTTTCATCGGGGCCTCAGAAGCCGACAGCCGTGCGACAGCAGCTTCTCTCTCCAATCAATATCTCGAGCAGTCAGCCTAAAGGGACTTCCACATCACTTCCATCTCCACCTTCAGCTTGGCCTGAGTAAGCTCTGCGGCCTCAAGCCTCCCAGATAACTCCTCTACCTGCTCAAGATCCGCTCTCCGAACCTCGTCCACAGTTGCGATGGCCATGTCAATTCGTTCTTTGCAAACAGCCTCCATTTTTGCAACTCAGCCTTGCTAGCCTCTTCCATGGTTTTCTTTAGTCATCTGGAGGCCGTCTCATGCTGGATATCTGGATAGCCTGATCGGCAAGCTGTTTGGCCTGATCAGAAACCTTTAGCCGCAACCGAACGTTAGCACTTCCGATTTTCTCCCCAGCCTTGGCCAGTCGAGCGTGATGCTCCATTAGCCTCTTGGTCTCTTCAGCCACCCGATCGATGTTTGCCTTGGCCTCATTCCCCATGGTCACAATCCGAGTAGTAAGAAAATCGAGGTCTAAGGACTTAGCCTCATCAAGCACCCGTACCATGGGATTGCGGGGAAGAAGATGCTCACCCGTGGCCTCGTCAAAAGAGATGTCCTGAAAACTCGGGTCCAGATCCGGGTGGCCGGCAAATGGGTTGCGAACCAAACCAGGATGGTCTATCGGGGTGACGGTTGGATTTTCGGACGGATGTGGGGAACGCATAAACTCAGTATCTTCCTCAGTAATATCATGGATAGGCTGGACTGGAGCCTGAGGGCCAGGTGAGGGTTCAAACAAAGATCGGCCCCTCTTCCTCTTTTGCATATCTTCTTCAATAACTCCGAGAAGAGGGCGATAGCCAACCACATCTCCGGGACGGCTAGTTGACGGCTTTGGTTTGGAGGAAGTTTTGAGTAGCTTGTACTGTTCAAGGCGGTGCCGAATATCTGATGTCTTGGCCACCTTGCCCGTTCCTGGAATAAAGACCAAGTGTTACAAGCACGCATGAAACTATGATCCGAGAAATATGTTAAGTTAAAAGGAGTAGGAAAACGCGCTTATTTTACAAACCCTGAGGGGGAGTGGGATACTGCAATAAGTCCTGAATCTCATTCCAAGACGGGAGCTGGCCATAAAATATTACTAAGTCCTTATCATAAAGGGAGTCTACGGAAGTTAAGAATTCTCCTTGAACCGCCGGAGTTGCCTTAGCTAAAGTACTCTCAGAAGATAGACTGGCACCCGTCCCGGCCTTATCAGACTTCTTCGATTTCTCCACCAAGGCCGGCCCTTCCCCCAACCCCTCGAAGGCTTGACGGAAGGCATCATCCGTCCACTCTTGAATCTCACCCGCTTTCCCAGAAGTCAAGGCACCAACGCCACTACCACTCTGCCCTTCGCCACAGTTACCACCGTCACCTTCTCCATCGCCTCCGCTCTCCTCCTCGCCTCTTTCTTTCTCTCCACTTTCCTCCTCCGGAACATCTGGGTATGTGCTGGGAGAGGGTCCATCAGATTTCTTAAGCTTCTTCCCCCCGACGACTGGAGGTACCGAGAAAGGTCTCCTCTTGCTACTCTTCGCAGTAGCCCCGACTTTAGCTTTAGCAGCCCTCTCCTCGGCTGTATCTCTCTTCTTAACCATAGATTGACGTGGCAGAATTAAGTTGTACTCCAGGAGAGTGGCATTCCTGATCAGGTAAGAAGCCGACCTATCCCGTCCCGAAATGGCCTTTATCTCCGCAGCCATCCGAGCCAAGGAATCATTCTCCACGACCGCAAAGCCATCTGTCGCTAGCAAGAAATAAAAGCATATAAGAAGAAGCATTGCGGTCGAGACAAGGAAAATATAAATGAAGTTCTACTTACAGCCGAAAGTGAAAAGACGGAAGGAAATAGAGTCATCCTTGATGAAGAACCATTCTTTCTTGAACATACCGAGCTTCGAATACAAATCCAGGACAGGCTTGAACGGCACGACCACTTCCAAGCTGATTTATGGAGACCTCTTCTTATAGCCTCTCAAGTTGTACAAATACTGGATCTCCTGGTTGGAAGGGGGACGCGCATATTTCCTCTGAAAAATGATGAACAAGCACACCATGATAACATGGGAATTGGGCTGAAGTTGGAATGGAGCCACCTTCAAATAGGTAAGAAAGCTGACTATCCAGGCATTGATTGGGGGAATGGCCCCGCACATACAATGGTATCGGCTGTAAGCGAAATATCCTTCAGGAGGATCGTACGGCATCACACCATCTCCCGGCAACAGCATACTCGCCCTGTCAATCCCAAAGGAGCGAGCGATGACATCAAGTTGCCCTTCTTTTAGGGAGCTCGGAAAGCAATCGGAAGGAGAGTTTAGAAGCTCCTGAGGACCATATCCGTCCACTAATGACCTCGGGGTAGGTCCATGACGCGCTGGTCCCGGCTGGACTGGGGGCACGACGATAGACTCACTTCTGTCCGTAGATTTTTTCTTTTCTGATCGGGTTTCCACTTTGTGAGACATTTATCTGCAAACAAAAAAGTAAAAGTATGTTGTTAGAACAAGGAGTATGAAAATATAAAAAAGCGAGTATGAACAATCTAGAGTATCATTCGTAGGTCGAAACATGAAAAGCCAGAGATTCATTAAGCATTCAGGGTCCCAGAGTTCAATCAATAGTTCAAACACAAGGACCATTCGGCATTTAAACACTCCCGAATTCATTCGGTGTTGAAAGTTTTCAAATTCATTCGGTATCGATGATCTTTGAGTTCATTCGGTATTGATGGTCTTTGAGTTCATTCGGTGTTGAAGGTTCTCAAGTTCATTCGGTACTGCTAGCACAAGCTCATTCGGCAAAAGAAAAACATACCTTGTTCGGTACTCGGTTGATTCGGTACTCAGATTGATTCGGTACTCAGGTTGATTCGGCTATCTCAAAACGATAAAGGATAACAGTAACTTGAGGCCCCTATTTATAGGCGAAACATATCGACCGGACCAACTAGTTCGGTACACCCAGGACCGAACGAAGCTACCTCAACTGCGGGAAAACAAAGCACGACATATGTTAAACATATGCCCTACTTTGGGGGGAAAATATTGGGTGCGTTTCCACACCTTGCCGAACCAGTCCACTCCTTGCCGAACCACAAGCACTACCGAGCCAAAAACTCCAACCTCGTTCCTGCGCACTACCGAACCAACCACCTCTCCCATGCCTGCCGAACCACTTCACCACCGGCCCACCTGCCACCGGTCCAAAGCCTCGCCGAACCAGGATCTCACCGAACCAGAGCCACCCCACACCAATGCCGAACCAACCTACCTCCCAAGCATCACCGGACCAACGTGCCACCAGACCACCGAACCAGATGGAGAAGGACCACTACCGGACCAAGCTACACCCTCGACCGAACCAAAAGCCTCTCCAACTCCACACCACCGATCCAAGGCACCACCGGACCACTTATCCAACCTCCCCCGAACTACGTTGCCAGGCCAGATTGCTTCAGCCCAGGCCCACCAGCTGTTGTATACATCCAGGACCCCTGCCCCCAACCTCACTCTATAAATAGAGGGGCAGGGGTACAACAATGACAGACAAGTTTGAGAGCTCAAGCAAGGATAGAACTTTCAAACAACTTTCAATTACTTGTAATCAAAGCTTTGTACTTGTAATCTGAAGAGAAAAGGAGAATAAGATATAAAGTGGACGTAGGCACGTTCTGGCCGAACCACTATAAATCTGTGTGTCTTTTACAGTTTAGTCCCTGCTTTTTATATATTTGCGTAAATCACCCAAATCACTAGAAACAACATAAAATCAACTAATTCATACGACTTGGAGGTGTTTGCCCATTTTTTGTGCAAACAATTGTCATCATTAAAAAAGGGGAAATCGTTATATTCACGAGTACTGATTTTGAAGACAGCAAATATATAAATATTATTAATAATGACTTTTTAAGTTGTGAAGATAAAGTATAAGAAATACATGTAAACTACTCAGATATATTGCAGGAGTATATAAATATGAATGAGGTATACTTCAGGATAGATCAGTATAAGGGGAATCAAATGGATAAAGGAGGATAAGGGAAATTAAGTAGATCAAGGAAAATATGAGGAATCATGCAGATCAAGGAGACCAAGAGAAATCAAGGTTAAGAGAACATAGAAGGTTCAAGGATAATGCTAGGGAGATATAAGATTCTCAGGAAAAAAAGGTCGAAGAACATTAGACATTCAATTAGCTAAAATAATGTGTAAAAAATCTTAGAAATATTTATTAAAGACTTCGTAACATGTCTTTAAGATCTCTCTTTAAAAGATCTTTATTTTCTTCTCTACATACTTTTTAGAAAAGTACAATATTGATTTTAAATATTATATAAAGTTTAAAGCAATTTTTGTAATGTGAATTTCAAAATCAACTTGTATATTTTGACATGCCCATAAAATACATTCGATATAGTAACTGCTTACTAGTTTTAAAAAATCGACATGTATATGTCGACATATTTGGAATTATGTATTGAGATACCAACCATTGTTGCAACCTTTAAATTTAAATGGAAAAACACATCCTTTCATCCTTTTGTCAAAACGACACTTCTCTTCATCTTCTACGTAAAGGTAAGAAAAATGAATTTTCAAATAAATTCTTATTTTTTTCTCACTCTTTCTTCTCTAATATACCGTAAACAAGTTCTCTTACTACTATATGGATATGCTTTAGAATTCATATTCTTTCGCTCGCATTCTTTATGAATTCACAAACTACAAAAGTTCAAAGAGTTCTTATTTGAATTCTTTATCATTCTATCTCCGATTGCATCATATTCCTCAAACATTTCAATCACAAACTACTACCAGAGGTCTATATGATCATTTTATTGAAGATTATGATATTTTATATTTGAAAGATATGATTTCTTTTAGAATTATTATCCTATGGAAACTGAAGAGATTAGGTGTGTCCTACCAATGATGAAGAGTCATGATATGTGTGTTTTCCACTTAATTCAAAACCAGGTTGTACAGATGTGCCTACCACCTACGGAATTGAAAGTTTGTTTATAATATAAATTTTATACCAAGTACATGACTGAAAGTAGGATTGGGAATCCAAATGGGTATAAAAATTTCTACTATCACTCATTTTGCTTTACTGCATTTTATTCTACATTTATATTATTGTTTGCATGTGATTGTGATTATGAATTGATAAGTTTGAAAAATACAAGTCAGAGTATTAACAAGTTTAAATACATTATTCAACCCATCTATTATTATAATAGCCGTAAGATCCATTCTGCACAAGTATTAGGTACCTCACATATCACAAAAGGCTTTAGGAAAAAAAGAGCCAATGGAAAGCAATGACAAAGAGGTAAATTTTGGTGCTGAAATTGATGATGATGTGCTGTGTATTGATAAAGGAAAAGACAACGAGTGGATGTTTGATTCGGATGCATGTTTCTATATTTACAATCAAAATGAAGCATTTACTGAATATAAAGAGTAAAATGACAAGATCGAGTCTGGTAATGGTGTAGATTTGAAGGTGATTGGCATAAGCTCTGTTGGGTTGAGAATGTTTGATGGAAGTAGACCTGTCAAACAGGTTGGGTTGTGTCAAAATCGGGTGGGTCAGGTTTGACCGAACCCATTTATGATCCATTCTTTTTGACCCATTTATGACCCAACTCATTCGTGTCCCAACACATTTAATAAGCGGGTTACCCATTTAACCCCCTAAAGATTTAAATTTGATTAGACTGATAAAAAATAAATAGATATAAAATATTTCTAATTCTAATTTTAACGTTTTGAATTCTGATAAAAATCAAAATTTAAAAATTTAAAATTTTGTTTCTAATTTTCATTAAAATTCAAAATATGGGATGTGGTAGTTTGTATTTTCTAAATACAACTGTCAGTCTTCATGGAGAACTACATTTTGCGTTTACAAGATGAAGTATCTGAGCGTTCCATACTGTATGTAATTTAGATAAGAGCTAATCAGTCGAAGTCTCGCCTGATTCCGGCTTAGCATGCAGAAGTTATTGCAGTCTGAATAAAAAAATTACGGCTTCTGCAATAGACGGAGTTCAAATATGGAGATGTTGTAGCTTGTTATTTTCTAAGTACAGCTATCAGCTTTCGTGAAAAATTACAGTGTGCGTTCACAAGATGAAGTATCTGTGTGTTTTATATTGTTCGTAATTTATGTGGGAGCTAATCGGTCGAAGTCTCGTCTGATTTCGAGTTAGCATAAAGAAGTTATTATAGTCTGAACAAAAAAATAGCGGCATCTGCACTAGGCGGAGTTCAAATATTGAGATATGGTAGCCTGTTATCTTCTAACTGTTAGTACCCATGGAGAACTACAGTATACGTTCACAAGATAAAATATCTGAATGTTCCATATCGTTCGTAATTTAGGTGGGAGTTAATCGGTCAAAGTCTCGTCTGATTCCGAGTTAGTATGAAGAAGTTATTGCAGTTTGAAAAAAATAGGGTCTTCTACACTAGGCGGAGTTCAAATATGGGGATGTGGTAATTTTCTAAGTTCAACTGTCAGTTCCATGGAGAACTATAGTGTGCGTTCACAAGATGAATTATTCGAATGTTCCATATTGTCTGTAATTTAGGTGGGAGTTCATCAATCGAAGTCTCGCCTGATTTCGAGTTAGTATGAAGAAGTTATTGAAGTCGGAACAAAAAATAGCGGCTTCTACACTAGGTAGAGTTCAAATATGGGGATGCACTAGCCTGTTATTTTCTAAGTACAACTGTCGGTCTCCATAGAAAACTACAATGTGTGTTCAAAATTTATATTTTTAAGTTTTAAGTTTTTAATAAACGGGTAAAGAGGTTACCCATTTTAACCCTTTTGAAAATGAATCAACCCAACCCAACCCATAACCCATTTAATAAAGTTCATAAATGGGTTGACCCAACCCATTTATAAGTAGGGTAAATGGGTTGGGTTAGTTGATTAGGTCATATTTGAACAAGTCTAGATTAAAGAATAGTAAAACTCAATAGAGTTAGGCATGACCTAGGAATTAAAAAGAATCTTATTTTCAGTTGTCCAACGGGAAGAGAAATAATGCAATTTTCAAATCGGAGTGGAGTAACCAGAGAATGGAAGGCTAATAAGGAGGAACTGCATGCAAAACACTTAAGTCATGATTTGTACAAAATACTTGGAAAAACAATGGAGGATGTGGAGAGTTCTCAAATTAAAGTTAAAGATGCATATTCATCTAAATCAAGGTGGAGCAAGCAAATGAAAATCACAAAGATCGCTTGGAGGTCTTTATGGTACTACAAGCATTTTTGAATGGTTGATGGATGCATGTTACTTGACGGACATGCATAATTAGGTCATATAGTCGAGAGTGGTGCCGATTTAGACGTTGGTTGAATGATATGTTGTATCGAGATGAAGTATTGGAGTATCTAATGTTGCACTTAGATGGAGCGTGGAGTACTTGGTTACATATTTTTTGGAAGTGTTATTTATATAGATAATATTTTTCTTTAATATCTTCGTTTTTAAACAAACAAACCAATAAATATAAGGTCGGATACAATTATTATTTGATTAATTATGAGAGATATATTAATAAATATATCTCCAGATAACTTTTGGTTAGTGGTAGCTATAAATTCGTTTGTAAAAGAGCCATCCAATGTATGAGAGATATTGTTTTACGGTTTTGGAATTGAGATAGGTTCTTAATTTTAGGGTTTCTTTGTAATCCTTTGTTGAATTGAATAAAATTAAATTTAGAGGAATTTGCTTGCGTTTTGACTTTCTTAATTCTTTATCTTTTCTCAAATCTAATTGTGTAGGAATCCATAGAATTACTTTAGCATAGAGTGTTCAAACACTCCACTAAATGGAGTGCAAGCTGTCCATACAAGAGTGCTCAAGTACTCCATCAGTGGAGAGCGAGCATACCGTATAAAAGCATTTAGTGATCCTTTCAATAGCTCATGTGCTCTTTAATGGAGCGCTCAATGCTCCTTCAAGGAGCATTCAATGTCCATTTAAGAGTAATCGCGCGCTCCTATAATGAATCGCTCAATGCTTCATATTAGAGCGCTTACACGTTCCATTGATAACAAGAAAAGGAGAAAAAAGAGCACTAGTTTGAAAAGAAGAGAGTCTTCGATAAGAAGAAAAGCAGTTCAAGAAAAGAGCAGAGTGCTCAGAAAAGAAGAACTTTCGTAGGAGATTTCCAACCAGGTGCTTGCAGCTGTAAATACATCATCTCATAATAGAAAGGAAGATCAAAAGATATAAAGATAAAATGATAATACTATAACAGTTTTACTCTCCTTAAAAAGTGTCAAACTCAGCCAATGTTTTACTTTAGTTATGACTTTTATATTTAGGTATCAGCCTTGCAAGAGATGTGCACATATAAAAAAGGAGAAAAATAAGTGCACAAAGTAGATCTAGGTCAATTTATGCCTATATAAATCGAGCGTTATTTATTTCCCGCACCTTTTCTTTCTTTCACTACGATTCAGTTTTTTTATTTGATACTTCTATATGCTATAAATTTGTTTTTTTAATATTTTATTTCCAATCTCAATTCTCTCAAGTATAAATTCATAAATGAAAATCTTATCGAGGTTTATGGACAGTTTAGTGCTTCCATTGAGAGGGACCAACTCCTTTAAGTACATTTTCTTAAGATTTTTTTTATATATTAAATTTTTTACTTTGCATTTATTTCCTATATAAAAAAAACCAATTTTTTACATGGAAAAGATCATCATGTAGTTTAATACGGTATTTTTCATTTTATATAAAAACAACAAAAATAACTTTGTTTTTCTACGAGGAAAATTTCATTTTGGTAGTTAGTATCATGAAGATAATATTTTATTCTTAACTATAATAATAATGATACAACATTATAAAGCTATTTTCCAAGAAAAATGTAATATCTTTCCAATAATTAATATTGAAAAACATATTTAATTCACAAAATATAATGATGTAAATCTAATAATATAGAACTGCTTTCTTTATATCTAAAAGGAAGGTTTGCAATAAACAAATTGTGAAGATAACTTTTATTTTGTTGTGAAGATAACATTTTATTTTATTTAAATATAGATCTATACTATATGTAAACATGTTATCTTTTCAACAATAAAAATCTTAAAATTGCATTTTATTTTACTAAAATTGAAAGGATCAAATATTAAAGATCTATTTTTACTACGAAAGAACATCATTTTACTGATAAGCAATGTTATAGAGATAATGTTTTAATCCTAAATATTATTCCCAAAAATTAAACATCACGTGTCTAGAATACTTCCCAAAGACAAGCAATCCCATTTTGGAAGCGTCCCCTTGATCCTTCCAAAAATCGTTTCTTCAATGATCAAAAATCGAAAAATCATCCTTTTATCAGTTTTGTATTTTTTTTCTTTTCATAACAAGAGTGATATTTAATTTAATAGAGCATACATTTTACGCAAGATTTCTTGAATCACAATGCAGGGTCATTCTTGTAATTTTTTATCAATCGATTTAGCTATATACGTACATAAACAATTTCCAAATTTACCACTATTTCAGCTTAATTAATTTTATTCGTAGTCACCGACCATGAGTTAAGCTAGTATAGTAATACTATTGCTATTATAGTAATACAAGATTTTTGGTCACATGCAATGGATGTGCATATAAAAGCCCTAATAAAATTATTAAATTTAAAGTTTTCGTGTAGTTTGATAAAAAATAAACTGAAAAAATAAATTTGTTTTTTATTGGAACATAGTTTGAACTTGTAACCTTATTTATGTTTCAAAATTTATATATGAAAATATATTTAATTTTTTTCCACAAGAGTCGAACTCCCGACCTCTTGTTAGAGCATCTCCAACAAGGCTTCATTCATCCTTTATATTCAGTAAAGCCTCAGAAGGCCCCTTAGTGGACCACTCAAATAGTTCATATTACCAGAAATATTTAGAGCAATATGCAGGGACCAATTCAAAATTCTGAATTGCTTCAGACGTCTATCTGATATGCGCATGAACTTAGACACCTATTAAATAGACGTCTAGGCATTTATTTAATAAAAGATTTATTTTCAAACGTTAATTTAGTAGGCTTTAGAGTTCAGATACATATTTAATAGCCTTTTGGGAGTAAATCTATTATATTAAACAATGATACAAAGTTAGCCGTCTATTATTAATAGATGTCTGAATGTTTGTGTAATTCCCTAAATGTTAAAGAGGTTAATATTCAGGGTTTGAATGTTAACTCTTTTAACCGTTGAAGATACTCTTACGTATATGAGTATTTATAAAACTGCGCAGTTGAATGAATATTTATAAAACTGTGCAGTTGGATCTAAAGATTGTGTCTTCGTTTCAAATTTTCAACTATTAATGCTCACATGAGATATAAGAAATGAAACCATCTCATTTACTGCCTTCGCACTTAGCTATCAAAGTAAATCAAAATCTAATCTCGTGTTCCGCGTGCTGAATATTTAAATCAGGACAGCTGCGTGTGTACATCTTTATTTTGCATGTAAGGTTATGGTTTACTGTCAGAAATACTTTTTTAGTCTACATTAGCAAATGGATTTAAGTCTGATTTTAGCAGTAATTCCAGTGATTTACATAAATTGGAAAAAAAAAATTAGCTAAATAAGCTATAAATTAAAAACTGCATTTTCTTTTTTCATCCATAAAATACTACTTTCGTTTTTATATATCCATCTCCTTTTTTATGGTTTATTTTTCCCAAACAAACATTTGTTATTTTAACTCTTTGAGACAAATGATTACAAAGGAAAATAACCTAAGTGCAAATCTCATAAAGTTCACTTCAATCTTTTGCAAGTATTTATTGGTTTAAATTTCGGGGGTATAAGTTGTACCTAATTTGCCTTCTTAACTTTTAAATTTAATACAATGAGATAATAATTTTTTTAATTTTGAAATCTCTTTTCATAAAACAAAATTTGGAAATATCACCAAGACGACATAACAAGAAGCAACCTTTCAGGACGATAAAGAAATTAAAAGCGACTTTTTCACTTAAACGTTTTGTATGAACTCACATAAAGAAGCAGATTGTTTTAAGTGAATATTAGACTTAGGTCTCTAATAAGTTTCAAATACACAAAAACACCAGAAAAAAATATATGTAAATTAGGTCTCTAGAATTAAGTTACTAAGTAATTGCATACAGTTATGCAATTATTCACCAAATAATTGCAGACATTGATGCAATTATATCCAAAAGTTGTATAAATTTATACATTTTTTTGGTGAACAATTGCGGAAATTTCCGCTATTTTTTCGGTGAATAATTATGGAAATTTCCATAATTTTTTGAAAAATTTAAAGCAATTACCGCAATTTTTTGAAAAATTTGCGGAAATTATCGCAATTTTTCAGTAAATAGTTGTGAAAATGTCTGTAATTTTTTGATATAATTGAATAAATGTCTGCAATTATTCACTGAATAATTGCATAAGTGTATGTCATTATTCGGTACTTTAATTCTAAAGACCTAATTTACAAACTTTTTTTTACCTTGATTTTTGTGTATTTTGAAACTTGAAGCGTGAAACTATCCTTATTTTAATATATGGGGTTAGGAAGCTTAAATTACTCACACGACAGAATTACCCACACTAAAAAAGCCCCAATGGACAACATCATCTTTGAATGACCCTGAAAAATTGGAATCCACGAAAATCATGTATATTAAGAACAGCAAAATATAAAACAAAAGCTGGGGAAAAAAGGAAGGAAAAAGAGAGAAGGGGAAAAAAAAAAAAAAAACAGAAAGAATGGGGACGATAGTGGCGATGATGGATCATCCAGACGAAATATTCGCGTTAATGAAACTGAAAATCGCCGCATCCAAATTAAGCAAACAGATCCCATCTGAACCGCATTGGGGATTTTCGTATTCCATGCTTCAGAAAGTTTCTAGAAGTTTCGCTCTTGTTATCCAGCAGCTTGGGCCTGAGCTTCGTAATGCGGTATTTATTTATTGTTTTCTTAATTTTTTGTGAGATTATAGGGTTCTTTCCTGGAAAGATTTCGAGTGCTGTCAACATTGGATCTTGGGTCTAGATATATGATGGAAAGAAATATATCGATTGTTTTCTTCTGTGGAATGCTTGTTTTAGCAAATTTGATGATTATTTATATGAATCGATCACATATTGGATATTTGTTTCAGGTTTGCATATTTTATTTGGTTCTCCGAGCGCTTGATACAGTAGGTAATGTTTTATTAAGTCTGGCATAACTGTTTCACTTGAAGAAATTGCATGACACAAGTTAATCAAAACTCATACTGCTAGAGTTATTTTCATAGGCATATTTTTTCATGTATCTTATTTTTCATGCTCTGAAATCATAATGTGATCTTTTTTGTTTTTATTTTATTTTATTTTTAAAATAAAAATAAAAAACGTTTTAAAGATGATAATGCATCGATTATCACAGGAAAAAGTATTTTAAATTCATTATAAGAAGGAACAAAAACAGAGCATGTTTACATAGTCATTGGTAAGATCCCTATTATATTTCTTTGCTAATTTATTTGGGTATTTATCTGCAGAGGATGATACAAGCATTCCAACAGATATCAAATTGCCGATTCTGCAATCCTTTCATCGTCATATATATGACCGCGAATGGCATTTCTCATGTATGGTTCTTTTAGTATTCCTTTTACCTTCTGTGTTATCTTATGAAATATAAGATTTTGGTGGTGCATTATATTTGTATGCACACATATGAATTCTTATACGAAGCATCTGGACTACTGGCTAGACAAACAACAGCGACTTAACAGCTGCTTGATTGAAACTATACTTGATATAATGGGTTACATAGTATATTATGTAGTTCAGATGCATGAGTCATTATTTTTCTCTGTTGGAACCATAGAATTGTCTGCTCACATGCAAATAAATAACATGCACCTTATTTTTGAATGATTTCAAGAAAATGGTAATGATAATAACAGCAAATTAAACTTGCCCAACTTTGAAAGATGCATGCTTCATTACATAGAGAACAGATGAGATATAGTTTAATCAACAGTGAAATTTTAGTATAACATTGAGTTTTCCCAAATGTTAATCCAAATGACTGTTTAATGCTCTTTTTAAAATATAACATGAAAGAAAACTTCTTATTGCTACAGTAAACATATGGTACCGACACAGTCTAAAATGGAGATCATCTCTTTTGTTTAGCACTAGCAAGGGTCGTTACTCTATAAACTTTTATCAAGAAATTATATTTATGGCCATTCATCTTTTTGGCTAATGCACCAGAGTACTTTTAAACCAATATTCATAAGCTCTAATAAGCTATCATAATTAAGTAGATAGGCATTATTATTATGAACAATAAATTGAAGTGAAATCAGCCTTTTCAGTTTTTATCTCTCTTGCATATTGGCTGATGGAGTGCCTAATTATAAATATTCTTTATTTTATTTAATACCATAGCTTTTCTGTGATTCTTTTGCGGCTACCCTTACGCGAGCTTCTCGGGCTATTTTGTAATGCTTTTTGATCCCATCATGTTTTTTAGGTGGTACAAAAGATTACAAAGTTCTCATGGATAACTTCCGCTACGTGTCTACTTGTTTTTTGGAGCTTGGTGAAAGGTTTTTCTCTTACTATGCTATCATTTTATAATCATTTTAAATTGTGTGTAAATGTCGATATTAAATGCTCATTTAGTAATTTTCTGTTGCAGTAAAAGATTGATCTAATTTGATAGAATCTTGATCTTAGTAATAAACCAGTGGCTCCCCTTTTCATGCACATCTGCGGTACTCAACCTAAGTATCCTCCTGGATATTGAATTTCAAATGCTTCTTTTATTTCAATTTTCTTATCAACATTCCTGAATAAGTCATCCATTTACCGAATATATGAAATTTATGTATGATTTAGGAATTTTGAAATCCCATAGCAATTCTATTAATTGCCATGCAATAGTCGAAAATGACAAATTTGAACAACTTTATCCTCAAATAAACAATTTAATTAGGTTTGTTTCAGTAACACTTTTGTATTTGATTATATTTACGCAATACAATAATGCAATATCAGAAGACATCGCCCATATGTAACAGCTTTTACTTCGAAATATTCCATGGAACATTGTAAGTGTTTACTTGTTGAAATTTCGGTGCCATAGTCATGCTCTACATTTATATAGTCACATCCATTTGATTAATGTTTTAATTGTATTTTCAGTTACCAAACGGCCATTGAAGATATTACCAAGAGAATGGGTGCAGGAATGGCAAAATTTATATGCAAGGAGGTCAGCAACTCAAATCCTTTATAATTCATTCATTTATGCTTTCATGTTGCAAACTTATCTTAGCATCGATCTTCTTTATCTCATTTATTGAAACCCATAAATTTTGACCGTTGCATCATATCATATACATGCTTTCTTTTTTAATAAAAAATTCACCTAACAGCACAGTTGTATTGTTATCTTGATTGTGATGTCGTGCTAGAAAAATTAAGAAAAACATGATCTTAAATACTACACATGCATATGCAATATCTCTACTATTAATAAAGAGAATTCAATGAATAGATTTCCACGACGTCCTTTTGAAATTCCGAAAATACCCTACATCCATCAACGAAATCTCATTATCAGTTTGCAACCTCCAATACCGCCCACTTTTCAATCATTCATCAACGGAATTCACTATTAATTTGCTTGAAATAAAAGTGATGCGACCACCAAATTTTTTGCACTTATAGCACACATCCGTCCTTAGATTTTTTATTAAATAAAAAGTAAATATTTCTAGCCATTATATGCACGTATGTGCGATTTACACTAGTACTAATAAAGGGAATTGCTTGCACATTATTTCAATTGTCGTCGTTTCTTCGGTCTATATAGTTACGTAAATGATCTTTTGTTTTTTGTTTTTTTAGAGAAAGGGAGAGTGGATGAGAGGAATGAAGAGTAGATGAGGCCAGCTTCTAAATAGCATAAATTAAGCCCTTTACTTCATATTGAAAATATTTGAGAATGTATTTGTGCACGCACACATCATGTATGCAGATATACTAGTGTGTGCGCGCGCGCACACGCGCGCGTGTGTATGAGATAATGATAAGTAACGTTAAGGGTTATGGTCAACAGAATTTTATGTATATAAATTTGTAAATGTGGGAACATGGTAATTCTTTGTTCAACTATTAGTAGTGTTTAAAGTGTAACAATGAAGGTTGACTAAAAAATTATACATATTCATTTTTGGAATTTTGTTAAAATAATCTATGTAAACAATGAGAAATATGTAATTTGAGCCTAAGTAATCCATCTTTCAATATAAACTGCTCTCTGGTACATTTCAATGTATCTGTCTGCAACTTAACATATTATCTTCTTAATGTGAATTCTGCAGCACTATACATATGTAAATGAATTTCTCTGAATGTTTTTAATGATACGTAGGTGGAGACAGTGGATGATTATGATGAGTATTGTCACTATGTAGCGGGTCTTGTTGGTTTAGGTTTGTCCAAGCTGTTTCATGCTTCTGGTAAGGAAGATATGGCTTCAGATTCACTATCCAACTCAATGGGTTTATTTCTTCAGGTACATCTACAAATTCCTTGACCTTTTGATTGCTCGATAATTTTTAGTGTTTCCAACTAACACTAATATATCTTTTTGTCTAAATGTAGAAAACAAATATTATTCGTGATTATTTAGAAGATATAAATGAAATTCCAAAATCACGTATGTTCTGGCCTCGCCAAATATGGAGTAAATATGCCGACAAATTAGAGGTACTTCTAGCTTTAATATATAACATATTTTACTTGTTTCTTGAAGTCTTTGTTAATGTAAATTTTCAAGCTGAAGTAGCATTAGGTTTGCATGGCTGAATAAGTTATAAGTTTTGTTAATGTGTAAAGATTTCAGCTATTCTCACATTATAGACTGATATTTTATATCATTTGGTATTATGGTGGTTCAGGATTTCAAGTACGAGGAAAATTCAGTGAAAGCAGTGCAGTGCTTGAATGAATTGGTTACTAATGCTTTGTTTCATGCTGAAGACTGTCTTCAGTACATGTCTGCTTTGAAAGATTTTGCAATCTTTAGATTTTGTGCTATCCCTCAGGCAAGTAGAATATTTCTCTGGATATCAAGGCTATTGTATTGATGTATTTTCGTGCTTAAAAATTGTTGCATGATATTTGATTTTGTTTGAAATTTTTGGCTTTTAAGACCATTCTTAATTATTTTCTCTCTGTATATGGGGTTGAGATTCAGGATTCAAGCTTGCTATGTAATTGGATTACCATTTGCTTTTAATCATGGCTAATGATAATCGTTAGTTTGATGAGAGAGGCATTTAAAATGGTTCATAACTCTGTATTACACTGCATAGGAAATATGAATTTGTGTTTGACTGTTGTCCTTTATTGGTAAAAATGATAAAAAAACATCGTTTCTTTCATTTGTGCATCCACCTTTGATTTTTTGAAAATACACTAGTTGATTTGGTTACATGATGCCTTTGTTTATAAGAATCTTGTTTAAAAGACAAAAATTACATATGATGTGACATTTCCTCTTTTGTACTAGATAATGGCCATTGCTACTCTTGCCTTGTGCTACAATAACTTGGAGGTTTTCAGGGGAGTAGTGAAAATGCGACGTGGTAATTATTTGATTCGATTTTGGCAAACGTTCCATTTTGAAGCGACATGCTGCTCAGTTTGTATTATGTTTAGTGAATTATCATCAAGTAAGATCATGTGTAATTTGTAGTTGATGTGATCCAATATTGAGAACAAGCGGGGGATTGTTGGGCAGCGGAAATCTATGCGTAGTTCATACATCACTTGCATCATAAAAAGAAGAGGCTTTACTAATTTATTCATAGAACATTCTGTTTACAAATATATTTTATTTACTAAATACCGTGTATTTTAAAAGATAATTATATTTTAATTTTTCCATATATTAACAGCCATCCTTTTCCAGGACTCACCGCAAAGGTTATGGATCAGACAAGAACAATGTCTGATGTCTATGGTGCTTTTTATGAATTTTCTTCTTTGTTGAAGTCAAAGGTACTGTTCTGCAATCTAGTAACATTTTAAATAGGGATTTTCTTTACTCTATTTGATAAATTGATGGATGAATTTAATTCTTTTCTCTCTACTACTCTATTGTCATCCCCTTTCTTTACATCGCAACCTAATCCATCCATCCATCTATCAAATCTAATGGTGGATACATGTGTATGCATGCATATTTCAACAGTAAATAAACCATAACCATGTCTCCCAAATATAAATGTTGATGGTGGCATAGAGTTCCAAATGAACCATGATCTGTTTGGTGTGCTAACAAAAATGAACATTTAGATTGACGAGAGTGATCCAAATGCTACCGTAACTCATAAACGCATAGATGCAATACAGAAGGCTTGTGTTTCCTCTGGAAAACTAACTAAAAGGTACGCCCCTCGTTTTACATTTGATTTACATCTTTCTTACATGTTTGCTTCTTTTTACCCTGTAATAATCCGACTTCCTTGCCTTATTCCACAATTGCAGAAGTCTTGGCTTGTACAAGGATCAGGCTCGAAGCACCTCTACTATGGTAAAATAAAGAACATTAGAAATTTTGAACATTCATCTGACATTTGCTGATTGCTCTTCTCTATTTGTGCAGTTTGTGATGTTGGTTGTCCTTTTGGCCATCTTATTTGCTATAATCTCCAAGAAATAATGCTGCACCGTCTTTCGTCTACATTGGCATTACGAGATATCTGTGCATGTATCATACCATGGTGTGAAAAGATATACATTTATTTTACGGGTACCAAAGGTCAACATGTTGAAAGTAGCACGTACCCTATCAGATTTTCCTTATTTCAGCTGTTAGTATATATTAATCCTGATACACTCATTTTTATCCTACTTTTTTTGCCTTTTCTTTTGTATTACCAGTGATACTGTATTTTTATCCCATTGAGGGATAATACGTTTATTATATTGGGAGATTGTTGTTGCTTTTGTGGTGTTGATGGTTAGTGTCAAATTTTATTTTACCAGGACAAACCCGCGCACGCAGACGGTTGTCTCATAAATAATTTTAAGATGTTGACTTCTCGTTAATTAGAATGGGAATGCTCTTTTTCAGTATGTGCGTGTTACATCTCATTTCTACTACATCTCTATCCTTCCGATTTTAACTGAATGTTTTAAATTAAATAATACAATTTTTTCTCTCGTCCTCTTATTGTATATACTTTTGAGTAGTTATTCGCTGCTGACCCTATGCTCAAATCCAGTAATTTGAAAACATGGAGCCTTTGGTAAATGATCTATTATTTACAAACCGTGTATTTTAAAGTTATTGATGTATATTTTGATCAACAACGTTTTAGAAAATCAATATTCTATCACATATTTTTAAAAGAGAAAATATCCGAAATCGATAATGTTTTGGAGTTTATGTATTTTTCTTTTAAGTATTTTGATTCTTTCCGCATTCTCTAATTTTTATCGTAATGATGTTAACTTTCTTGCAAATTTGTATCCTTTGATCTCTATACTACGTAGATAATTTGTATCTTTCTAAAAGAGAAAAATGTTAACTCATTATGCTGTTTCATGAGTTCGAACCCGCGACCTGTAGAACTTTTGTCTAAAATGTCATTCTTCTGACTACTCGAGCTAGAGGTCGTCGGCTAGTGTTTTTTGATTTATTGCGACTATTTTATATCTTTGAAAAAAAAAATATTTTGTAGCATTATGTTTTTTATTCGTCCAATTTTTTACTTTCTTTATAATTATTTAATTTCCAAATTTTATCTAGTTAGAAAAAAGAATTTAATTACTTCATTATTTTGGATATTTTTATTATTTCTTACATTTTGAGGTATTTAAATTTATAAAGATTATTAAATTATTTGACAGAATATTTTTCAATTTATATTTAACACTTTTGAAATTTAAAATATGTATGTATGTATGTATGAATGTTTGTATCCTTGACTATATGATCCATACAAAATTTATGGGACATCCTTGGTTTCATCTACGTTTTTTATATAGTCAACAATAATGCCTGGGAAGAAATAGTTATAATACATAGTAATGAAGAAACTTTAGATACTTACATCAATATTCTTTTAAATACGTAAATTTTAATAATAATAAAAATAATAATACTGAACAGGTTAAGTTCAAAACATGCTCATTTGTATCTTTACCCCTTTTTATTTCTTTAAAATATTATTATGCAAATAATAAAATAATACACAACTTAATGATATTCTTCAGTTGAAATGGTTCTCACACTCCACAGATTTACATTTTTTCCTATGTTATTGGTTATAAGCATAAGAAAAGATCACAACCGACGGAAACAATTTCTAAACTACGCATCATGTTTTACTGCTTCTTGTTCGTACATATTAAGATCAATGCTTTGACTTAGCATGTAATTCTTAATCACAAATTTTAATAATAGTTGTAATATCTTTGGTGTCCTATTTTTTGGTCACATTTTTTGGTGTCAGCGTAAACTGCCAGAAATACTCATATGTAAATATTACCAAATCTTAATATCACTTAAGATAAGATCTAATAATTAAAATTCTTTTACAAATTTAAACGTCTATCTACAAACATTATCAAGTCTCAATGTCACTTAAAAATAGGATTTAACTAATAAACTTCCTTTACAGGTTCGTTCTTCATTAATCAATAATATAAATAGAAATTCAAGCTAAAAAAAATAGATGTTGCAACTTAAAAATAAAAATTCAAGCTCACTAAACATGATTTCAATGCAAAAATATGACTAATTTTTTTGTGCAAATCATTTTCTTTTGAATGTGTTAAACATTGTAGAAAAACGATTCATGCACCATCATCATGTACGAAATGCGTGTCGTAAGGCTCTTGCAAATGTGTAATATTTGGAACTTGTTTCCACCAACGGAAAAGGTCTTTCATATTTAAAACTGAAAAGACTTAATTTGTAATATATTGTCTCATCTCGTATATTTCCTCAACACATATTTTTTTCATGCTATTAGAAACCTTATCATCCAAGGCATATATACTAATATACCAAATCAAGTAACGAAAAATATATAACTTTTTATGAACTTGGAAAACCTTGATTTGATTAGACACAACATCGACCACCTTATTCACTACACCGATAACAAATTTTGAAATACAATTATAATATAGATAGAAGTACATAATATACCAAAAACTAAGATGGAAATCTAGAAATCACCAAATTTAAACATCTATGATATATTTATCTTTATAGAACAAACTATAAAATGTTAGAGTTAGTTTTTATCTTACTAACATCACGAAAGGTTGCAACTTATATACATGAATAATGCAAATTAAAATTTATATGGCATATTGAAGTACGTTATTATAATAATATCTTCGAGAGAACTATCAACGGGAAAAATTTAGTCATAAATTGCAAAGCATAATATATCTAGATTAATATCATAAAACACAATAAATACCTTGAAAAATACAAAGCTAGAGTATGGAGATTCAACCACCATAGGAGAAAATCCATGTATATAGATCCATATTCAAATTAAAACATATTGAAACAAACTTAATTGCAAACTTTTTAACTTGATAACCACTCATAAATATTAGAGACATGGCTCAAAAAATTAGTTTGCAAATTATAGCATAGGAATGTAAAAGCCCGATCATGATATGAAATTACCGATTATTACCTGAGTGGCGCTTGTGCTTTTAGTTACTAGAAAAGTTGTTATCATTTTTGGCATGTTTACACACATAAATATTTATGTTTTGATGAAATAGTGATACTCAAAAATAGAAGAGCACTCATTAATGAGTATTATTAGTATACGGTAAGCGAATTGTACAAATGGATCCTATGGATCATCATACGAATGATCAAATTACAAGAAAAGAATCAAAAAGAAAATAAAATAGGCTTAGTGTATGTTCATTGTTATTATACAAGACTGTTAACTTATATTATTTGATGGATTGAAGTGCATAGAACAAGATCTTCATGTGCAATAGTGTTTGTATGAATTAGCTGTCGTAGCCTGAAGTGCGTTGCTGAAAGGAAAGCAAAACCGAAGGTGCATGAGATTAGAAGAGTGAAGCTAGTGTACACATATAAATATTTTATAAAAAAAATGATTTACTTTGACACTTTGGTTGAATCGACACATAATATTTAGGATAAACTTTGTCATCATGACTAAGCATACATTTTAAGTTATTTCTATAAACAACCACGTGATTTGAATTATACAACCAAACAAAAACAAAATTTATAGACAAAAAAATTCATACAGTAATTGAAATTTCAAAAAAAAAAAAAAATGATTAACAAACTCATATGAGACACTACATCAATTTTGAAGTAGAAACAAAAGTTTCAAAACTTTTTGGCATACAATGAAATCCACTATTATTATTTTTCATATATGATAAAGAAGTCAAAATTAATTTTATTATATTGGTATTACCATTAAAGATGTGAATGGTTAATGGATTCTATGTCCTATCTCAAACTTACTTTCTTTACTCTGTCACTTTTTTCTGATGCAAAGTAAAGTTATTATATGCGAGTTACAGACCAAAATAGTTAGGGAGTTTTCTAGAACAGGACAAATCATAAGCATGTAATTTGACAAAAGTGAACAAATTTCATACTGTTATGTTATATGTACTTTTCATATGCAATTCTATTTCTATCCTACTTTGTCTTCTATGTTGTTTTATTTTCTTCATATTTGGATTACACCTGATACAACTATTAAATAAATGTATGATTAAGTTATTGATAAATGCTTGTGTTTATACTTTTATGGTATCATAACTTAGTAATTTCACTTAAATAATTTCAATAATATCGAGAAATGTCAAATTAGTATATGATATGTATTTACAATTATGATCTCAAGTGCTAGAGCATTGAAGTATTTGTTCTTAGAAGAATCATGTTCACTATAACCATTCACAATTGAACAGTATAAGTAAGGTCATGCAATACTAATATTTTCTTTATGCAAGTTATACTCAGAATATTATATTTTAAAAACGATGTTTTTTCCCTATTTTAATCAAACTTAAAGGTTCAATGGTCGTTTTTACTTCATAATTGAGAATAGCTTTAAGTCATTAGAATAAATAACCACATGATTTGAATTGTATTGTAAACAATCAAATTTATAGTTTAAAACAATTAAAGTTTCAAATGAACACAAAAACTAAAATCAGATATCACATCTTGTCAACAATGGAGTAGAAACATAAGTTCTATTTTGATAGCATTTCAAATATAAGAAATAAAATGATAATACATAGATTATGCAATTTCTTGAATCTCAGATATTGTTTTAAATCTATCACTTTACCACCCTACTAATTAATATCTTTATATGAAAATCATAAACCAAAATAAAGTGGAAGTTATTTAAAATTGAGTAGATCATAAGCAAGCAATTCAACAGAAGTTGGTTAAAATGCAAAAAAATGACTATAATGTTATTTGATTTTCTTTTATATTCTCTCTATCTAGATTTATACCATAAATGCACTGAACCTGAATAAATAATCTAATAATTACATAGTAAAGTTATTTGTATTTGCATATGTTTATAATTAGTCAACGTTGCAACTTAATAATGATAAAATTCATCAAAAGTTGCATCAAAATGTATCAAGGCATCCACACAAAATAGTTCGGTTTCAAATTAACAATAGAAAATTGTTATGCATTACAAGTAAGGAAACTGGTAACCAAAAGTCAATAATCATAAGCTGGTCAATTAATTATGATCATGACATCAGAATATTTTTTTTGTAATCAGAAAATGATAAACTGTCTACTATCAAGTAAAGATCGAAATATCAAAGGTAACATCCTTCATTAATATATATGGATTAATCAAACTTAATTGTCACCATATTATAAATGTAAGAAAAATTGTTAAATTACCTTGCAGTCAACTTCACATTTGACATGATCAAACACTTCTTCCCATGATTAGATGAAAACATTTTATCAGAAAAAAATCGTACATTGATTAAGGTAGATAAAACAATGAGAAAATAATAATGTTGATTAAATCATGGAAAAAAATTTTAGTAAGTCAATCCAATCCGAAATTTTATGTGAATATTTATCTTAAATATTGTTATCTACATAATTTCAATGTCAAAAGTAATGCTATAAGTGAAAGTGTTACAAAGAAATCAATGCCTCATGAGATCACTAACATACGTGGTCGATGCTGCTTCTCTTTGGAGTCGCCTCTATCTCATATCATTATTTTTCAATATCACTTCCCAAGCACCATCGCATATCAGTAAAGCCAAGATTGATATTTCTTCGAATTAGTATCGTTATCAATCGACATCACATGTCAACAATGCCATCTGTCATCCATACCCCACTTCATCGTGTCGAAATTTAGCAGTGCCGCATTCCACCAATAAGGTAAAGGAGAACGTCATGCCTCATCCACATCGCCCTCGAATGATACTGCATGTCATCCATGCCGCACTCAATCGACGCCGCATGAGATTCATATCGACCATCATCGAAGCTGTATAATTCATGGATGCCGCCTTTAAATAGTGTCTTGCTCTTCGATGCCCCCACCCAAGCAATGCCTCATAACAACAAGGTGGAGATTGGGATCACACTTAATCAACATCGCCTCCAATTGACAGCGCCTCTTATCAAACACTGAGAATCAATGTTGCCATTGAGCAATGTCATTATCGACACTACTGCCCCAGCTTAGAGATACTATTGTAGACCTTAGATGCAACATTGGTGATGAACACTGTCAATGTTCATGCCGAAGCTATCAAAATGAATGTGATACTGAATGATGTCGCTCTACATCAACATTAATTTATCTTGTTGCCACATCATATCATCGAAAGAAAGGGATGGAACTGGGCACCGTTAATGATGTTGAAAGCTATGCATGCCGAAGCTTGAAGACATTGGAGGCGGGATGATGCAATATGTCGAGCCACTCCACCCCTACTAAAGACTGACCTAGGAATTCAATCACTAAAATGTCAGTTTTGATTATTTTACTTAAGTGTGATCTATTCGATATCCTTAAATGTTGAGGATGTTGAATAAAGAGTTCAATGCAGTCTTGTGGTGAGGGTTGCTTTTTAAATGGTTCGACCATTTTGAAAGGGAAACGAATGTCCCAGAGTGGATGTAACATAGGCACGGTTGGGATAAAGAGAGTGAATAGTCACTTTTGCTTCATAAAGAGATATTGGAAAATAGAATTGTATAAAATACTAGATTTTACTTAATATATAAAGAAAATGTGATTTCTAATCCAAATTTATTTTTCTTATAGAAATTTTTTTTTCATGAGAGTTATTTTTTTGAGTTTAAAATATTGGATCTGAAATTCCCAACTGCAAACTAGTTACATTGGATGAAATAAATGACTCATAATAAGTGGATGAATAGAGGTTCATATTTCATGCGCAATTATTATAATGGTGGAAATAGTAGGAGCATAATATATAACATTTATTGGTCGACACATCAAGTTGAGAAAGATTGCTTTCATACATATATATATGTATACACACACACACACACCAAATATTGATTGTGAAATAATAATTGTTTTCAGTATTGACTGGATATATATATTTTTATATTAATACGATATTATAAATAATGGTTTTTCTCATAACGATAGCGATGCATTAACAATAAAATATACAAAAATATTTCAAAAAATTAACAATTATTCGGGAATTATGGACTAAATCATATCTTTGAGAAATAATTCTTAATCATATTATTATGAATCATTTGGTACTGCTGAATTATATCTTAAACAATTGGAGGTAAAGCACACATTAGGTGGGAGTGACAAGAGAGCTAATGAAGTTTTTGGATTTATATATATAGATATGTGCAGTCCAAGGTCTAACAATACCAAAACGGATCCACGTACTTCGTTAAATTCACTGATAAATTATCATAGATATGAACATGTATATCTTTATACAAGTAGTATATCTATGAGAAGTTCATAAAACATAAAAAGGATGTAGAAAACATAACGTGAACAAGAAATAAGACAATTTTATTTGATTGAGTAAATGAGTATATTGGAAAAGAGTGCCAACAATACCTAAAATGAATAAAATTCAGTCTCAAAGTCACTCCTCCCTATGAAACATAATGATGTATCGATAAGGAGCAACCGGACTTCGTTGGAAAAAGTACTATTGATGCTGATTTGAACTCTTTCTACAAGGATCTGTACTTAAGAGAAAGTACATAAGTTAAATCAAATTTCATCGAAAGCATAGTTTACAAGATGATATATATATGAATTGAGAACAAACCTCAATCTTGAAAAGTTTAAGATGTCAGATTGACTATTCGTGTTATTAACGGAAGTATCATTGTTTATACCAGAATATGGCATAAACACCCAAGAAATTATAGTAAAGAAATAAGTAAAGAAATTAAATGAAAATAAGTAAAAGAGAGACATGCAAACTTTACAGTGGTTCGGCTAGATGTTGCCTATGTCCACTTAGCTTTGTTGCTAATTATATTGTTACTTACAAACACTATTCTTGTGGATTGGTAACGATCCTCAGGATTATAATAATTATATGGAAGTTTGCAAACAACTGGAAAAAGACCATTCAAAATGACACCCTCGGCCTCTATTATTAGCCAAAGGTCACTAGAAGTTCCTCCACCACATTCTTAGCCATGTTCCCCACATTTAGGAAGAAAGATGCTTGGGTGGTCGAGGCTACATCATCCATTTTAAGGGATCGGTACCGATCCATGGCCTTGAATGTGGTGTTATCCATAATTTTAACAAGGTTGTATTTGGATGAATCCGACTAGTCAAACTGGAAAGTTGTCAAGGCAGTGAGACCAAAGAGGTAATTAAAGAATCCAAAAGCCAAGTATGACCAAAATTACAAGCCCAACGCATAACATCTAGCTTTCGAGAAAAGGCCAACATCCAAAACATCAACGAGCAAACATTCAACACCACTCAACAATTAAAGTGATGGATCGGTATCCCCCATGATGGGGATCGGTACCGATCCCTACAATTTCATCAACATCATCTCCCACCCTCTTTGCTTCCAGCCGATGGTGATTACAACATGTTTCAAGCCTTAGTGGATTGTTCAAATGCCATTTGCCTTCGAGCATCTCGAGCACATGAAGCCAGGAACTCCTTTCCACCACCGATCCAAGTAGTTCACCCAAAAAAAAAGTTTCTAGCAAAGTAATCAATATGAAAAACATGAAGTCACAAGCCATTCGCATCTACCCAAGGCCATAAAGAAGCTCCATGGAGTGATCTTATGGATCGGTAATGATCCCCGGCTGCGGGTTGGTACCGATCCTTGAAAATGGATGATATGGCCATGATCTTCCAAGCATTTCTCTTCCTAAATGTGAGGAACGTGGTTATAAACATAGTGGAGAAATTTTAGACAACCTTCAGCTATAAAAAGAGGTAAGTGTGATGTTTTAAAGGATATTTTTTTCAGTTTTATATGGATTTCCATAGAATTCTTATAATCTCGAGGATCATTGTCGATCCATAAGAAAAGTGTTTGCAAACAGCGATATAATCAGCAACAAAGCAAAATGGACACAGACAACGTTTAGCCGAACCACTATAAAGTTTGTGTGTCTCATTTTTACTCATTTTCATTTATTTCTTCACTTATTTCTCAACTATAATTTATTAGGTTCTTATGCCACATTTTGGTATAAAATTTTTGGTGCTTTCACGGGAGATTTATTTTTAGGATATCTAGATCAATCTCTACTATTGGATTTCTTTAGTCCGAGAGATCGATCCATTTTCTTTGTTTTTTGCATTCAAAATTACTCAGATTCCCATATAATCTAACGAAAGCTACTATAAATGATGGCCCCACAAAGAGACCGCTCCACCACATCTAAAGCTGCAGATGATGTTGAGAACGTTGACTCCTAACATGCTGGGGAAGTTGCATAACCAACAGCTGCTGAAGTCCAGAACCTGTCTGAGGTGATAATGAGGGTTATGATGGACCATATGATGGAACAGATGGAGGATAAGCTAAAGGAGAGCCGAAAAGAATGAAGCAGCAAATGTAGGAGAGTATTAACTTGTTGAATCAACTGACCTGTAATCGTAGAAGAAGCGGGAATGAGTTGACGCCTTCCGATTCAGAGGTGATAGTTCCTCATCATCCGGGCAAAGGCATAAGGAAGGAATGCAAAAGATGGTCGGAAAGGAGACCGTCACAACAAGGTAGAGGCTAAAGACCACTCATGGAAAAAATATGGGGATTGATACCTAACCCCACGTAGGAATTTGTACTGACCTCCCTTTCCAGTTTCATGAGTCATGTGTTGATGTTGTGGATGATGATGTTGAAGGTACGTCTAGACGTGCTATTGATGTCTAGAATGCTGAAGACCAAGCAGCCGCTGTGGATCCACCACGTAGAAACCAAACTAGTAGAACTGCTAGATGAACAGTTCTCCCAGAGTAAATAAAACCCAGGTATCATGAAACCAACCAAGAGATATTGCCAGGCTAAACACTCATAGTTAACCATGATTACCGCCATTCAGTAGGCCTAGCAGAGCCGGAATATTTGGTTGAGATGGTATGAATTTTGGTGAATGAAAATCAGCACCAGAGTAATTATGAATGGGGCTCTTCTCCTAGCCGGAACCCATTCATCAAACATATATTATGTGAGGAATACCCTAGAAGGTTCGAGCTACTAACGATGCCATCATACAATGGAAGGGCGGATCCAAAGGAAAAATTTAATGACGTATGAATGACATATGGACTCGGCCAAAGTGACCGATGTTTCCAGATGTCGTTGTTTCCCGATTTCCTTGAAGGTATTACGATGATGTGGTTCACTTCGCTTCAGTCAAGATCCATATCGTCTTTTGATCAGTTAGCATGGAAGTTTCTTGAGCATTTTTGTTTACACACCACTTGTCTCAAGGACGTAATGTCAATATTAAACCTCTTCTAGGAAGTGGGAGAGTTGTTGAATGATTTCTTGAACAGATTCCACATGGTTATATCCAAAGTCGGTAATGCTCAGGAAGATATTGTTCTGATGGCTTTAATAATGGGGTTCATCCTGGTACCGATTTTGGGAAATGGCTGAAGATGAACCCACAGCCGATGATGGATGCATTTTACAGAATGAAAACCAATTCTTGCACTTGGAAGAGGCAAATACTACTACCAAGAAGGCCGGTGCCAAGTAATCGATGGAAGTTATTCATATTAATGTCACTGTAAAGCAGTCTGGAGGGAATTCCGAGAACGTTGATGTTAACGTTGAGAATAAGAGTGGTGGCTAGAGAAGGAATGATAATAATGCTAGAGACCGAAAGTATGATTCCTGGAGATGCCCAAGATTTCTAAAGTATGACAATTGCACCCAGTTAAACAATTCGACTGAGAGCATATACCTTGCGACCCAAGGTATAAAGTAGTATAAGAAGCCTGTTCCAAGGGAATAAACCGAAAAGGTAAAGAAATCTAGAAAGTATTGCATGTTTCATGAAACTCATGTTCACAACACAAAAGAATGTAGACACTTACGCGGTATGACTGAAGATTTGAGAAGAAATAAAAAGTTACATCAGTTTGTCAAAATCCCATAGGATGGTGGGCAAGGAAGTTCTAACCATAAGGACCGTCGTTCCAATTGGGGAAGCTAGGCCTGGTAAGGATGAGTCCAGGCGGCTTGAAAAGAGATTGATCATCAACACCATTTTTGGAGGACCACGTCCAACGGAGAAGAGGTGGAATGAAATGGAATGATACTGCAGGTGCTTTGAAGCACATAGATAATGAGAGTTGCTTTGCCATCAAAGATGGAGCTCCAACAAAGCAGCTCAAGACAATGACTAATGACACTGTTTTCAAAAACAGAGACGCCAATGGAGTTGCAGCCCCAACATTGGATCCCTTGGTGATTTTAGCCATGATTGGGCTGGCTATTGTGAGAAAGGTGCTGGTTGACTATGGTAGTTCAGTCAGCAATCTATTTAAGAAGCTTACGACCAAATGCTCTTAGAAGGGAAAGACTTAAAATCGTGTAAATTTCATATACAGGGATTTAACGGGACAACATCTGAACCCATTGACCGTGTGGATTTTCCTATGGTGCTAGGAGAATGTGACTGTAAGAGAGTGTGGGTGGTGACCTTCGTCATGTTGGATATTTCCTAGCATACAATGCATTTCTAGGATGACCGGCCCTAGTTGATTTTAGAGTGGCCATTACCCTATGGTGATTGATGATGAAATTCTCAATGAAGAACAAAGTGAGAGTTATGCAGGGAGACCAGGGGCCTGGATGTGAATGCTATGTCATAGAGCTGAAAGAAGTGAGACGACATGAGAAAGGAAAGATGTAGAGAAGACTCTCTACATCAAATCTTTGATGCATAGTAACTACAACCTGAGCCCTGTCTCAGGCAGCACAGTCAGTTCCATAAGGATATGGATTCGAAGAAAGAGCCAGAGGATGCAAGTATGCCTCCCGCGGAGTTGACGATCAATATCCTAGTTAGTCTAGGCGATCCTACACATGTCCTGAATATTAGATCTCAACTTGGCATAAGGACGATGAAGGAATTAACTAGTTTTCTCTAAGAAACCTGGATGTGTTCGCCTGGGCACATTCCGACATGTGTGGAATATTGTCAAAGATAGCACACCACATAATTAAATGTGAACCCCAAATTCATTCCTGTGGAATAGAAATGTCATAACCTAGGTTAAGAGAGATTCGTTGCAATGAAAGAAGATGTGGATAAGTTGAAAGACAACGACTTCATCCGCGACGCTATGTACCTAGAATGGATGTCTAATCCAGTCCTAGTGAAGAAGTCTAATGGGAAGTGGAGAACACGTGTTGACTATTTCGATTTGAGTAAAGCATGTTCGAAAGATAGTTTCCACTCCCGAAGATTGATCAGCTAGTAGATTCAGCCGCTGAACGCAAACTGCTATCATTTATGGTTGCTTACTCTGGCTACAACCAGATTCCATTGCATGTCCCAAACGAAAAACACCCTAGATTTATAACTGACCTGGGACTGTGTTGTTATTTTGCAATGCCCTTTGGTTTGAAGAATGTTGGACCAACTTCCAGAAGCTAGTGAATTCAATGTTCAGGAAAAACATTGGGCTTTCGGTGAAGGTCTACATGGATGATATGCTTGTGAAGTCATAGCATTTGATGAACCACATTAGTGACTTGGCAAAGATGTTCGGTGTACTCCGCAAGTTTATAATGAAGCTCAATCCGATGAAGTATTCATTTGGTGTTGCATCAGGGAAGTTTTTGGGTTTTATAGTGAACTTGAGAGGGATAGAAACTAATTCGAGGAAGGTTCAAGAATTAAGGAATATCGATGTCCCAAAGTCGACAAACGAAGTATACAGCTTGAATGGAGGGTACCGCACTAAGCCATTTCATTTCAAGGCCACCGATAAGTGCATCCCTTTCTTTAATATCTTTAAGAAAGGGAAGAGAAATTTTGCTTGGATGCAGGAGTGGCAGGATTCCAAACTTTGGTGGATCATTTTGAGAGACCTCCCATCCTATCGAAGCCGTTGGAGCCTAGCAGTATGCACGCTTTGAGCACTGCACTTATGCGTGAGGCATCCTGAATCTAGAGGCCAACGTATTATATTAGGAAGCGATTGACGAGGTCGGAGAGGAGTTATCGAAAGTTGAAAAAGCTGGCATACTGCCTGCCGATCGCTTGCAGAAAACTCCGCCCATACTTCCAAGCTCATTCGATTAAGGTTCTTACCTACCAACCTTTGAAATAGATATTGCAGCGACCAGAGACTTTTGGAAGGCTGTTGAAATATAATATTGAATTAAGCCAATATGATATAACATATTATCCTTGGAGGGCAATCCAAGGCAAGCATTGCCAAACTTTATAGCTAAGTACATCGTGCGAGATGATACTCCACAGAGCAGTGGAGAGCAGTATGTTGGGCATACCGATGGTGCATCTGATGAGCGTTCAACTTGGGCAGGAGTTGTGTTGGCAACCCCCTAAAGAACATTCAATCTATCACACCCTGAAACTTGACTTTCCAGTGACAAATAACGAAGCAAAATATAGGCATTGATCGTGGGACTAAAGATCGTGAAAGTGTTGGGAGTCCAAACTTTACACATCTTTTGCAATTCCTAACTGGTGGTGTGCCAGGTGAGAAAAAAGTTTCAAGGAAAAGTGGAAAGACTGGCTCCTTATCTAAAAAGAGCCCTTGAGTTGCTTAACGACATCGAGTATTACACGATAACACATATTCCTAGAGAGGAGAATTCGAAGACTAATTCGCTGGCCAGGTTGGGTAGCTTAGGAGATGTGCAACTCATGGCCTTGTTCCTTGTGGAAGTGCTTTTAGCTTTGAGCATCGACCAAATGGATGTCAATCGGATCTTGAAGGCTGAGTCTAAGAAGGAGCCATGGATGACTCCGATTAAGAATTACTTGCACAAGGAATCCTTCCTTACTAGAAGAACAAGCGACGATATCTCTTTACAAAGATTCATGATTTATTATTCAAGAAAGAGTGCTATACATGAAGGGATTCTCAATCCCCTTGCTTCAGTGTGTTGCTAATGAGGAAGTCAAGCAAGTCCTCAGAGAAGTGCACGAGGGAGCTTGTGATGACCATACTAGGGGGCAAACCCTAGCAAAGAAGATCCTTCGCTAAGGGTATTTCTACCTGACTATCAATCAAGACACAATTGATTAAACTAGGACATGCGACAAATGCCATAGGTTTGCTAAAACCCCACCAATGGAGATAACACACATGGTTATCCCCTTGCTATTTGCAATTCGGTGAATCGATATCATTGGTGTGCTACAATATCCAAGGATGGTGCAAAATACGCCATCTTGTTGTTGACTATTTTATGAAGTGGGCTAAAGTGAAGCCACCATCCATTACCACTACTAAGAAGTGATAAAATTCATAGTCAGAAACATCATTTTTCATTTTGGGGTTCTACGAACGATCATTTTTGAAAACGAAACCCAATTCGACAATGACGAGTTCAAGGACTTCCGCCATAGGCATCACATTGAGATGAAATTTGCAGCGGTACTGCATCCACAAGCGAATGGACATGTATAAGCTATGAACAAAATACCTAAGTCCATACTCAAAAAGTGACTAGAGAAGGCCAATGGCAAGTGGGTCGATGAATTATCATTAGCGCTTTGGGCTTATAGAACGACGCACAAGTCCGCGACCGACCACTTCCCGTTCAACATAGCCTATGGATCAGAGGTTATGATTCTAGTCGAACTCGAAGTACATCCTTATCGAGTAAATCATTAGAACCTCTGAACAAGCGAGGAACTCTGACTAGAGTCTCTCAATATGGTCGATGAGAAGCGTGATGAAACCGACATGAGAGCAGCTGCACACCAGAAATGAGTCGCTCGATATTACAACACCAAGTTCAGGAGCCGAACCTTTGAAATAGCGATCTCGTTCTCAAATGAATCTTCCCAATCCCTGTGAATCTGGGACCAAGCTTGGAAGTTCCATATGCAGTCGAACATAAGCTTGGAGATGAAACATTCAAGCTGGGAATCGTAGATGGCATCTTATTCCCACAGGCGTGGAATGGCGAACACTTGTAATGCTATTCACTTATGATCTGGCATTGTAGATATTTAGTCAAGTTTGATGTAGCAAGATAGAATCTGTTGTTTCCTATGAGTATAAAATGAAACGACTTCTTGAATCAGTTAGTCTATTCCTGCTTAACCAACAATTATGGATTATGGTGAATATGAAAGAATCTGCATATGTATAATGCAGGTGTGTAGGTACCCGGGGATAGGTTCCAACCGAACTTCTATGGTCCATGATCGGACTTTCGAAGTAAAACGATTCCTAGCATCCGGAGATGGATGCCTGCTAACTCCTTTAATCCATGACTCCGTGGCAGGAGTATAAACATGCAAGGAAAAATGAGACAGTTTTACCCAACAGCTTATGCCAGAAGTTTGGTAGAGCGCTGAAAGTTTTCCTATAGAATGGCAAGGTGAAAGATCAATACCCAAAGTCTGGCAAGATCTTATTCAAACCCCGTTCAATGCCCGAAGTTAGGCACAGTCGAAGAATAAACATCCTGGAAAGGGATTCCTAAATCGCCGTCTTGGGTGAACAGTAATGATCAATGCCCAGAGTTAGGCATGGTCTGGTTCAAACATCCCAGAGAAGGATGTTCGAACCAATGTTCCAAGTGGTCAAGACTCGGTCAAACCCCAGATTTGAACATGGTCGAGCAAAGACATCAGGAATAAGCGCCCTTAGCTGTTACTTTTTACTTATGAAAATAAGACCTTGTTTGTAGTCACTATTAAGACAAAACCTGGCCAGAAACAAACAAGATAGGTTAAAGACTTAGGAAAATGAGATAGAGAAATGGTTTGCAACGTAGAAACAAGAATATCAAACGCATTTCTCATAACTCGAACAAGTCAATATAGGGTCTGAAATGAAAATCGAGTTTTTATTCACAAAGCATATAAAGCAAAAGCGGGGCTGAACCAACAGAAAATCAGCCCGTGCAAAAAGAAACCATATGGCTATAGAACTAAAAGGAGGCAAGTGAATAGTTGTACTTAATGTTTCTTCCTCTTCTTCTTTTCGTTAGCTGCCTCTCTAGAGGAGTATGCACCAGGCTCCTTTGGCTTCTTTATACTTCTTTCCCTACTTCCATAGCCGTTCGAAGAGGTACTTTGTGATGATCTGGTAAGTAAACTTCGAGTGCTTTTGGGCGTGGGGAGAGTCACTAGAGCAAAGATGGTCTGGTCAGGCAATGTTATGGACAAGAAGGAGGAATGAATTCAACTATCTCTTTCTTGATCTCTTTGTCCAACAAGACTTGAGTCCAAACCAACTCCTACATGGTGGGCTCTGAATCTTTAAAGATCCAATTATGAGAACGTCCTCCTCGGCCTAAGGTCCTAGGAGATCACAATTCATCTCCTCCCCCAAAGCATGAATCATTTGTGCACTATGTCTGGGGGCTGTGTTATTGGAACATTTGGAATGGTCCAAGAAGTAGACACAATCACGGACTCAATCGTCGAAGCTTGTTTGCCCAGCTGCAGATCTACCACTAAAAGAGGATCAACATGGGGCTGACCTAAAAATTGAGAAACATAAAAGGAGATATTAGTGGCATTGATCGGTTTCAATATGAGTCGAAGTGTCGTCAAAAATCCCCTCCAAAATAGGGAACATAATGGTTGTCATTTGCATATGTGGTGTATTTGGATTATATAGATGATCTGATTGAAGAGATGGAGGCAGTTGGATGCTCGAAAAGGAGACTCGTGGTGTATTTGGATTATCACAAGATCTAATGATTCAAATCGTTTGCATTCAAAAGCTCACATTAAACTCTTTCAAGTTTACTTCATCTTCGTCTAGGGACTTCCGCTCTTCTTTTACTGTCTGCTCTCATGCCTTGGCCAGGGCCATGGGATAGTTGTAACGATTCCAAAATTTACCATTCTTTTGGAAAGTTATTCGATTTGAAATTGATCTTGATTTAAGTTGAGAATTTAAATTTTTAATTTAAATAAATGTTGTGTACAATTGGTTAACAAATAAAATTTGAAAAATAAATATAAAACATAAATTTTAAAGGTTTGAAATTTAACGTTGAAATCAGTTGTTAATATTAACAGTGAAATTTTTGGTTTTAGAAATTTAAATATTTTACATGAAATATCATAGGAATTTTTTTAATAAAAACGTTGATGTTTATTTCATCAAATCCTTATTTCATTAGCTTAGTTTAAATCATTTATAGGATCGATTTACGGTAGCGATAACCGATGCTGCATAAATATCAAATTTCACCAGAGCGTTAAATAGCCAGTTTTCTGCGTGATAACATGTCCGTATCGACATACTGATCAAAATGGTGGTTCGTTTTCGCGTGTTCGGATTTTCGGTGCAATTTGTTTTGATCCAAGTTAATGTTGTTTGCCCTATATATATACAGGGTTTATTGGCTACCAGAATTAGAATATAAGTTTAAAAAGGGATTTGCATTTGAAAAAAATAGTAACAACTGTAAAAAGGAATGCGTACTACATATACATAAAAGAGAACACTAGACAAAAGGTATTTGGATCGGTAGTCTAAAATTTTGAACCGGCATAGGCTTGAACGAGCAAAAATAGAGCAACAGAAGTGTTCAAATTTCTTGTCACGTGAATAAATTTGGGAATTTATTAGAAAATTGTTTGAAATTATAATGGAGATTTAATTATTTAATAAATTTTTGGAAATCATTAGACAATTGTTTGATAAAATTATAATGGATATATAAATTGTTTAATAAATTTTTGGGATTTATTGGAAAATTGGTTAGTTAAATTGTAATGAAATTTATGATTCAACTTAAATAAGTTTTTATTTAAGTGATCCAATTTGTGGGTTTAAATGGACTAAAATTTAAGGTTTCAAAGGAAATTGAGTTTTGAGATTGGAATGTTTATAATAGAATTTAGGAACGGGAAATTGGATTTGAGGAATTTGGAAAATAAAAATAAAATCCCGTTTGTTATTAATATGAATCGTTTTTAAACCATAATTGACCAAATGGTGTGTAAAATATACGTTGGGTTGTTAAAGAGATCGGGGCCAAATATTGACATACCCTTTGTCAATCCCGGAACCACTTTGATAACCGTGTACATGATGGATGGTATCCAAAATATAGTGGTTGAATTGGCAACGTTTACTGGAATGAAGTAAGAGAACGATGATGGATAGCCTTGACACTCGTGTCATAATTAAAATAACTAAAACATAAGCCTATGTCTGACCAATGAGGTTAGCTACCTCTAGCAACGTTGATCTCTCGTATTTTACTACCGTGATTTCAACTCGATGGGTGCACCCTTTCCATCTAGATTGATAGTCGGGGTCGGCCACGGATGGATTACGACCAACTAAAAAGGGTAAACTATTAGAATCCTACCATAGGCATTGCCGCACGTGCCTTGTCATATTTATCCCTATACGAGCCCATTACGATTTTGGTTTAAACTATATAAATGTGTTCAGGTGGATCAATGTAAAGCCTTAACGCTATTTGATAGTTATTTTACCGATAGACACTATCTATTGTAGCGTACACTATTATATGTAGATAGTTTACGGATCCTTAGGAGATAGAATAACCTGTAACATCTCTTAAGTTACTTTGCATTGATTTATTGACTTACATGAGGATATTAATTCTGATTTGAGTATTATGTTTTTTCCACTATGCTCAGATCAGCCTGAGTATTTCCAGTATGGAGAGCTCATTGTGGAGATGAAGGCATTTATGGAGATTTTGTTCTATTTTAGTTATTTCATCATTTTAGTTCGTTATGTCAGTTAGACTCATTTCATTTCCAGTTATTTATTTCCGGTTATTTAGTGTGAGAATAATGTAACTTATTTGGAGTTTTCATGACTTATTTGTGTGCTTATTTATTTTCCATTATGGGATTCTAAGTTGTATTTATTTTCGTGTCTGTATTTTGTGATTGATTCTATTTTACCCTAAATAACTATCTATCACTTAAGCATATGTCCTTATTTAAATGATGGGTCGTTATAATAGTCCTTGTCAAGCCACTCCAAATTTCTAAATTTCATTAAGTTGGTGTTGTAATTGATGATGATTGGATCGAATTTCTCCTTAATCCGCCTCTTTCTAGCCTTGGCATGCTCATCCGCTCCTTTGGCACGCGCTACCACCTCATCCCTCTCATGTAGCAACTCTTCACAGTAGTTATGAGCTTGTATGAGAGTGTCGTCTTTTTCCTCCTTCACTTTCTCTAGTTGTTCTTTTATGCTCTCCTACTACACCTTCAGCTTCACTACCTCTTTTGCTAGACTCCCCTTCTCTTCCGGTAGAAGATGGGTTCTGTGCTAAGTAGAGTCAATTGAATTTGGTAGTTTTGCATTTTTAGCCTAACCGGTTAGGTCATCGAGATGGTTCATAGTCTCCTTGTCCTGCTCAGCCTCGAGCTTTAGCCTTACGACCTCCATATTTTTGCTTTCAGCATATTCAGAGATCACCTCAGCCAATTTCTTCCATTTAAAATACCGTTGTAAGCATCATTGACATAAATTGTGGTTTGACCTTGGATGTGTGTAGGGATTTCTTTTAAATCCATAGCAAACTTGACCATGTTGAAGCAGTTTTTTGGAAAACGATGCGTCAGATTAGCCATGTGAGGATTAGAAACAACCTGTTACTCTATCGTCACAACTGGAGGTTTGATACCTTTCATGTCATCCCTTTAGCAAGAATAGTCAGGGGAAATAATCTTGGATGTCTGCTCAAACTACCGAGATGCATGGGACGATACCATTTACTTTGTAGAAAGGGAAGCCGAAGATTTTGGGTAAGAGTGACCTAAACCTAGATTTGTGTTTTGATGATGAATCGTGAGAGTGATAACCCCATCTAGGCTCCCTCGATCCTGACTAGAGTACTTGCAGTACCTAAGTCATGACTGGTGCCGTGAAAATATTTATTCAGGTTGCGCCTTATATGCTTCCTTATCCGACTCTCGAGATAATCAAATGTAGTCCCATGCTCCATTGAACTTGTAGGTGAAACCAAGATGAGTTAATTGTAATCGGATGAAAGACAGGGTGCAAGCTAAGTAGCATGCAGTGCATGTGTGTGAGTGTCCTAGCATCCCCCCAATGGACTGTGAGCTTGGACTTTGCTAATAGGATTGTTCTCTCCATACTGGTAGTTGGCAAGTCACCCTGTAGACGGATAGAGAAGTCGATATCCCCAAGACTCATGTTCCTCAGACCAAAAGAACCAAATTCATCCAGAATCAGACCAAGGCCTTGGTAGGTGTCATGCAAAGGAAGGATAAGAATCCTTTCTATTACAATGGTAGGAAAAGGGTGTGTATGAGTCTGCCTCGTAACAATTTTTGTCTTGGGTCGCTACCTTAAAAGAAATTCCTGGCCATTGTTTCCATCATTGCTGCAAGGCTCGCGACTTACGCCGGTGTCATCGTAGCCTTCTCCACTACCTTCACCTTCTTCAACATCCTCATGCAATTCTTCAGCTCCATCCACTAGACATTGGACTGGGGGAACCACTGGGTCCTCTCCATTATTCCCAAATGAGGAATTATCCTTGTCACTATCGGTAGCCATCAAAATTTGACCGACACTAAGCCTTCTTCTAGCAAATTGTAGGCCAGGAGGTTCTCATCAATAAGGAGTGTTCTCGCCTCCCTATAAGCCATAAAACTTCAAGAAGAATCCCTAGAGTGACTGCAAGGGATGCACCGCTAGGTCTTCTTGGTACATCTGAAATGGTAAAATAAAATGATCTGAGTGGACAAAATTATAAAATGTCCTCAAATGGCAAGGACTGAAAACAAGACTTACATTCGAATAACCACCGTTGCGCGAATCCAGATGGGAAAAAAACAAAGAAGAACTTGTCTTTGAAATAGCTCAATTTATTCCAAGTGCATATGACAGTCCTCCAACATCTGGAGGGTTCCAAATATGTAAGAGAAGGGTTTCCCTTCCAATGTTTGAAGCTGTAGAAATACTGGACTTTGCATCACTTGGGACACGATCTAAGTATCGAACAAAGATGATATAAGTGACATGTAGAAAGGCGTAGCTATTAGGATGTAGCTCTATCGGAGCAAACTTCATAAGATTCAAGACTCGATAAATGAATTGATTAAATGGTGGGAAAAACCCCGCCAAGCGCATATACCGATTACATGTAGTGTACTTGTTGAGGGATGGTGTGTTCGCTAATGATGTGCAGTAACTAGAATGTCCATGAACAAGACTCCATGTTTGTCGCATATTCTCCTAAGAGTCCCTTCTTCGATTTTAGAGGCAATAGAATCTATAGGTGAAGTAACCGGGCCAGCTCACCGTGAAAGAAATAGGTGAATTTCAAAAAAATTACCATTTTGGATCTTTAATGGGCCTGCGAAGTCTAAATTTCATTTAAAACTAGTCTAAATTTGGTTTAAATAGAATCTCGTATTCTATTTAAAACAGTTAAAGGGAAGTTTAAATAAATTTAATTTCAAATGTATAGTGTATCAAATACACCTAATATTTATTTATAAGTGTTAATGTATAAGAAATAAAATCTTTCATTTCTTTCCCTGAAACAAGAATCAATTGAGAGCATTAATTGTATTAAATGGATATATAAACCTTTCAATTTCTCTCTTTAATTTGAATTGGTCGATTCATTAATTATCATTATTAATAATTTGTTCATGGAAATATTTATTACTACGTCCATATTTATTCTAACTATACAATTTATAGTTTGAGATTTATTTAGTTTAATTTTATACATTTATACAAGCATATATATATATATATATATATGTATGTATGTATGTATCATATATGTACATATATATGTGTGTGCATATGTAACATCATAATCCATGAAGGGTATAATGTGCCAGTATACAAATGTCGGGATTGACATTGCAACAGACACATTAGCTCATTTTGTGTGTACTGTAATTTGTCCAAATATGTGCTTGTATAATATGTCAAAACAAAATACTAATATATGTGTGTTTATGCATATAATGTATTGAATAAAATAGTTTTTGGCATAACAAATTAATTATACGATAATAATACAAGTTTTTAAAATTTCAGAAAATTTGGAAATACATTTTGGGCTTAAGATTAATTTGTGAATTTCTTTTTACAAACAAAATAATATTTATTATTAAATAATTGATAATAACCCATAATCAAATTAATTCTTAAGAAAAGAAAAGCAAGTTAAAAATTCTAAAAAAAATTCTGAAGGTATATAAGACATATTTTGGGCTTAGAAAAAATTTCTGAAATTTTCTCATTTCAAAAAATTAATAAATTAAGTTTTAAAATACGATTTTTTTGAAGCTTCCAAATACATATATAAGCATTACAAAATCTTTTTTTATATTTTTCTCAATTGACATTATATTTTTAATCAAATAACTAATTGCAAGCCCAAAGTAAATTAATTTTTAAAATAATAAATTAAGTTTAAAAAATCTAATTTTTTTACAGTAATCTTATTATAAGGTGAAGCAAACATAAAAATATAAAATTTAAATTTTGGATTATTGATTATTTTATTCATAATGAGCAATTCACAAAATCATTAAATAATAATCAAATATGTATGTACATATTTAATAAAATATTTTTATATTTATGATTCATAATAGGCACAAATCATCATAATAAAATTTTAAGATTAATATATATGATATATAAACATATATACAATTATACATAATCATAATATGCAGATCTATACACATTTAATCTAGATCTATATATATATATCAAAATTAAAACTTTTTTTATAAAATTAATTCAATAATAAATCAATAAACAAAAATTATAACAAGCACATAACTAATCTAATTGTAATAAACACATATACCCACAAAAATCTCATCTAATCTAAACAATAAAAGATCTAAATACAAACAGAGAATTTTGATGTAAATCAAATTTTATATGATAAACTTAAAATCAAAACAATGATAATAAACAAAAATTCACCTCATAATAAAGCCTTTTAAGTCCACGTTGAATAATGATTTCTCTTCTAAGAACAATTCAAAATCCTTTAGGTTGCTAATCCGGATTGGTGACCTTCTGCTACAAATTAGTATTTTTAATTTTTAATTGGATTTGAGAATTTTAGGGATGATTTTAGAGGAAAATTTCTGCATCAAAATGAGGAAGAGGAAGAAGAAAGTGGTGGCTCAAAAATGGATTAGTTTGTAATTAGGTTTTGAGAATGACTTTTTATATGGATAGAACAAGAGAGAAAATAATGATCTCAACTACACATCTCAAAACCTAATCACACATGTTGTAGCCACCTCCTACATTTCTCCAAACCAACAGCTATCCTCTCCAAATCTCATGGGTTGTGAGCCCATTTAACCCAGAGATTTTGACTTTGGGTTGACTTGTTCACCATGATACTAACCCCATATAACTGAGGAGACGAATCCTCTCTTAAATAGCGCTTCACTCCCAATACTTCCACTCGACCCAACTATAGTCACTTGATGGACGCTATGCCATGATTTCACTACAATCAAATCAGATCTTTCATATTAAAGATTCACAGTATTCTCAAGATGAAATAATTGTGTAAATCAGTCACATCGCTATTTTCTGTTTGACTTTAGTTATATTAACAAACAGAAACTACCGAGTGAGTCGTTCCATAGTTATCCAATGATTATTAGTACATAACCCCTAGGTGCCCCCAGCAGTCATGAGTAATACACTGCCCAATATTTGGAGAGGGTTATGTACTCTAGTCTCAATGGATATATTGATATCCAGTCTCGATGCATCTTGGCTAGGAACATTCAAAATGATATATTTGTTTCATTGTAATTATTACTCACGGTTACAACACTTTGTATCTACTATCACAAACCATACCATTTATGGATTTTCTATCAAATATACATTTAATTAAATTAATTAATATAACCACATTATATCAAGTATATAATAGAGAGAAAACACGATTATTTCATACAAGATTGGTCAATGAGTTAGATATATGTAACAAATTACATAATTAGCCCATAGGACATACCTCTAACTCTATCAGCAGGGCTGTCCAATATAACGACATCTTTGAGACTATCTAGACTCTCCTCACCACGAGACCTTCTACCAGCTCAAGAGGAACCTCCTGGCTTAGTTGTTCGGGTCGTTGATCAGTATGCTGAGATACAGAGGTTGGTGGAGTGCGTCATTTGATAGGAATCATGGTTGAACTTGACTTGGTGTCCGATTGGACATATCTAGAAGTTGATGGTCCTTCAATCATCATGGAGAGACACTCGAAGCATCTACGATCCATATCTACGAAGGCTCAACACACAGGTGATATCAGAAAAATTAAAAGTTCCATCCCCGTGCTAAAATGAAAGTCCGGTATGGTATGATGCAAGCTACATTATTATGTAGTATCGTGCAAAATCAGTGTCTGATGTTGTGCAGTAGTTCAATTGAAAGCCAAGTTATTATCCGAAGCAACTGTGATCGCTGACCATCCTAACGGGCTTTACGTCGTCGACCACGCATTGGAAATGCCATGGAATTTAGAAGATTTTACATGAGAGAACTTTAGCTTTTATTACATTTGCAAGTTTTCTCAAGGCTTCAAAGTGGAATTTCACCAAGTGTTAGGTCGGCATCGACCCATAACCTTGGGTTGAGATTCCACAATCAACTTCTTCCTTCCTTTCCCGAGCATGGCCAATGATGTGAGCTCCCATCTACATCTTCCACCAGCATTGCCGCCTACCTAAATAGATCGAAGTTGAGATCTATGTGAAGGTTCATGTGAGAAATCGAAGATGTTAAGATAGGGATCTGTGGGATGGAGGGTTGGTGACCAGAAAAGGCGGCGACGGTGGCAATACTTGGGGGCAAGCGGTGGCATCATGCACTTCGATTAGGTGCAAAAGGATTTTAATGGTGGCCTGGGGCTTGAGCTCTCAAAGACGGAAAAAGTGAAGAGAAGACAAGTGTAAGATCAGGTCTTATAACTCCAAACCCAAGAGTTTAGGCTACAAAGTAGCCTAAAATTTTGAAGTGTTGGATCGGCACCGATACCTAGTTAGGGATCGGTACCAAATCCTGGTATGAAAAAGGAAAGAAAAGAATAAACACATAGATATAAAATTTGGGTGTGCGCGCTTGTTTAAAGCATGGTGGATAGCTTATGTACTTGTGCACGTGCATACTTAATACTTGACCACTAGAACCGCAAGGCAACAAGTTCAAACCCGTGGAATCCAAGAAAGGAATTTGCTAAAAAAGCTATTGAATTTGGAGTGATAGGTTACAAGAGCGCACTTCGGTTTTTATAATCCGAGGCAATATATTGTGACGATGGTCAAAGACGCTATGCTTCACTAAAATAGTCTAAAGAAAGGATAGCAACCATTTGAAGTATAGATTGGAATATAATGTAGAAATCCCAGCTTGTTTTGATCAAAGCACATCGTTTTGAAAACAAGATGTACTTTAGGGGCAAGTGTTGTCCAGCCTTTCGACCAAGCCATAATTGGATGAATCTGACTAGTTGAAATGGAAAGTTATCAAGGTAGAGAGTCCAGAGAGATAACTAGAAAATATAGAAGCCAAGTAGAACCTACAAGCCCAAATTATAACAACTAGCTTTCGAGAAAAGGCCAACATCCAAAACATGAACGAGAAAACATTCAACAACACTCAATAATTAAAGAGATGGACCCGTACCAATCCATGATGGAGATCGATACCGATACCTACAATTTCGTCTCCCATCCCCTCTACTTCCACCCCATGGTGATTACAGCATGGTTCAAGCCTCAATGGATTGTTCAAGTTCCATTTGCCGTCAAGCATCTCGAGCATATAAAGCCAGGAACTCCTTTCCACCACTGATCCAAGTAGTTCACCCAAAAAACAAGTTTCTAGCAATGCGATCAAGATGAAAAACATGAAGTCATAAGCCATTCGAATTCTCCCAAGGCCATAAAGAAGATCCATGGAGTGATCTTAAAGATCGGTACCACTTCCCATCCATGGATCGAGTATCAATCCCTGAAAGTGGATTTTTTGGCCACTATCTTCCAAGCATCTCTCTTCCTAAACACGGGGAATGTTGTGGAGGAATTTCAATGACCTTCCGCTATAAATAGAGGGCAAGGTTGATGTTTTGAAGGATTTATTTTCAGTTGTTTACGAATGTCCATATAATTCTTGTAATCTCGAGGATCATTACCGATCCACAAGAAAAATGTTTTTAAACAGCAATATAATCAGTAACTAAACTAAGTGGACATAGAAAATGTTTAGCCGAACCACTATAAAGTTTGTATATCTTATTTTTACTCATTTTCATTTAATTTCTTCACTTATTTCTCTACTAATTTCTTGGGTGTTTATGCCACATTCTGGTATAAACAATCATGAATTCAAAACTAACTCAGTGTTATGCAAGTATAAGGCAGTTCATAAAATGTTTCTGAATGCGTATTCCATCGTATTGAGAAACAACCGTTGTTTCAAGAAATGCCACCTTCATGGCTACGGAAATTTCTTTTAATATTAGTAATAGTATAATGGACTTAGATAAGACCCAATGATTTTAACATAGAAACCGATTATATAGAATGAAAGAAAATTAAAAAGCCTAAAATGGACAAAACTAAATAGAATACTTCTAGGAATTCTCACATCGTAAAGAGAGACTATGAGTTTCTTATAGATGCCAAGAAAAAGAATAGTCGGTAATAACAATTTCCATAAATGTCAATAAGTAATGAAGAGTATTGACTCTGATATATAATAGGATGCTTTAAATTTGGAATTGACTCCATGTGCATTTTCAAAATATGATTTAGATAGTTGTACCGAAGGGATACGATCCATCAAACACAAATGTTTCATCAAAAAGAAGATCAAAGAAGTTGGAATATAGCAAGCAACATTGATGGGAACAACCTTTTAAATTTAATTACTGAAATTAATGTAACGGATTCATTAGTCAACTTACTTAAGTTCATGTAGATTCTAGTCACAAAATTATCGCCCGATACGACTTTGAGTTCTGACGCAACATGTTGAAACAAAAATTCTAGATAATGATTTAGAATAGACTATTTGCACATAATAACCAAAATGTCATGAAGTCGGTGGGAGCGATAACTAAACATGTGAGTTTTTAGATAAGGTCCATGAACTGATACGACAATATCGTTCAACAAGCATTAGATTTGAGAAAATATTTTGACAACAAAATCTAATAGTTTGATTTTTAGTATAAATGCAGAGGAAGTGTGTGTTTGTAAAAAAGAATATTAGTAGGTACTAAAATATTTATAAAACTATAAGCAAACAAAACACTACTAATTCTTAACAATGTACCCATGCAAGTCTTAGTTTAGTTTAACCTCGATATAAGATTTTAAAATGATGTCCTATATAAGTAGTATAAAAAGATGTTGGGATTATTCCAAATGATATACATAGACACCATACTAAAATGTTTAATATGGAAACTATGGGATTGATTCTTTATGCATTGACAATATGAATTATCAATTATGTTATGTTATCTATTATATTATATTTTTCTCATGTACTTTGTACATTGAGAAAATATACAATAAGAATTAAAATTGCTATATGATAGTTAAGAGTATTATTGATTACTTACGAAATACTACACATGTTGTTTAAAGAAACAACAAACTACTTATGAAGGAGTGTTCAGACTCAAACTTCAAAAGTGACATCAAATATAGTCTGTCAATCCTAAATTCATGTTCAGCCTTAGTTAAAAAAAGCTTTAAGTTGAAATGTTCCAAACAAGAGGTTTGGTCTAATTCAACGAAAAGGCTAAGTACATTGCCTTGTATAGTGCTGCAATAAAAGCATTATATATACGTATGTAAAAACTTATGAATAAGCTAGGGATGATTTTAAATATGGAGAATCCAATGACATTATTTGTGATAAAAATGCCATAATACAGATTGCAAAAGAACCTAGGGCTAAAAAGAAGTCAAGACGCATGCACTAGAAGTTCGACATGATAAAAGTAGTTTATCAACATTGGAGAAGTGTTTGTTGATAGAGTATATAGTAAAAACAGCGTAGAAGAGCCATTCAAGAAGGGCTACCTCGACAATTTTGAGAAAACTAATCAATGGAACGTGATTAAGAATCCATAATTAGCCCTAAGTGAAAATGGGAGATTGAAAGGGTTAGTCGTATGCCCTAAGAGAAATTATGCGAATTGATGTAACTAATTCTATGAATCGTCTTGTTCATTATAAAAGTTATTTTTGGTATTTGCTTTCTTTTATATACTGAACTATACTGAGACATAAATAATAAATAATTAATTTAATTTAGATAAATAAGAAAATCCTTGAATGAAATGTTATATACTTGTAGCTTCAAGTAGTTGCAACCTTGAGTAATTAATTAATCTTGTATTAGATTTTTTTTAAATATTCATGGTCAAGATATTTCGAAAAAGGATACCAATGTGTCCATTCAAACCATAGTATCTAACGCTCTTTAAATGTTGGATGGTGCATTGCTCATGGTTGATGCAGACAATAAGGGGTCACATGCTTATAGTTATTGTATAACTATAGAATGATTAGATGAGAGTTTCCCGTTGATTGATAAAAACTAGTTCAAATAGGAAATCTTAATATGATGATGTTACACGGTTCTCTTGACTTGAGAATACTGTGAAACTTCGATGTGAATACTCCATTTTGATTATACTCAAATGTTGAAATGATGATCATCAAAATATTATAGTTGGATCTAAGTTGAAGCATGGAAAGTGAAATACTATTTAAAAAATAATTCGGCCCATCGGTATAGGGGTTTAGTATTATGGTCAACCGTGGTCAGCTAAAAGTTAAAATTTCTAATTTGAGTATAATGGTTAATAATAAATGTTATTATTGAACCAAAGATTTTGTGTATGGATTAAACATGTAGGATCGTAAATATACCCTAGAAGAGGGATGGATATGGTATTTAAAATTATTTAAGGAAAAATAAATACGTAAAAACGTAAAATACAGAAAATAAAGAACATACAAATTTACTAAGCTTTGGCAACTAGCCCGTAATTCCTAGTACCGCCTCCTAGATTATTGCTAAAATTAAACAATCGACCTCTTACAAATCAGTAATCTTGTAATTCTTCACTAAACTGACTATTCAATCCATGTCTAGTAATTCAATCTTGAATTTATCCCCAAGTCGAGAATTTTTTGAACGCCATGAATCTTGTTGCTTGCATCAGCCTAAAGGTTATTTCTGATTTATGTCGGAAGTTTGTCGATAATTCTGGATCTGATGCCGACTGTTTTTTTCCATTATTGTTTGCTGAAGGTTGTTGTTGATTTAATTCCAGAAGTTAACCGATAATTCTGGATCTGACGCCGACTGTTTTTCTGGCATTATTGTTTGCTAGAGTTTGTTGATTCAAGATATTCCTTGTTGCTCAAGTTTGCACCGTTGGATCTGATGCTTGCGTGTCGTAAGCTTGAACGTGAAGGTGAGGAAGGTATGTGTTTTTGTTTGGCTTGCCAAAAAATTGCTAACAATTGTTGCCTACCCAAGATGCTTATTTCCAGATATACGAGTATTGCTATTTGATGTATGTATGAAGCGCTTGAGTTTCTAGTTGATCGGATGACGATGTTGGAGTGAGGCTGTGGTTTTTGATGACGACGACGAAGGTAGCTAGGAAATCTTGTGTGATTCTTTTGTTGAATTCGAGTTTTCTAAGAGCCCGAGACTCAGACTCGACCCATTTGTTTTGATTGCCCTAGACAAAGTTAAAAATTTGAGCAGAGCATAGAGGGAAAAGTGCTTGGGGATGGTTAACTAGGGAATCGAACTCAAATCATTTTCTTTAAAGCCAACACTGTTACCACTCAGATAAATTATCATTTGTTATTAATGTGTAATAAAAGTAAATACTTATCAGACCTCATATATTTTTCCCCTTCCCGCCCCGTTGCCCCAGCCTTTCCCTAGGGTCGGGCCTGTTGAGACTCACATCGATGCGGAGAGGTGGTAATTGTTTCGAAGTTGGAGTATATGGATGAGTGTTTTGTGAACGTGTATGGAGTTTATCTATGATATAAAAAACTGCTGCTTGTGTATTTGTTTGGTGATGAAATTTGTGAGATTTTCGTTTAGAGCTTGCGTTTTATGTGATGTAGGAGATGAGAATATGTATTATTTGAGTTATTACCATTTTGAACAATTGTTTGAAGATGAAAGGTTTGGGTTCTTTTTATTTTTGATGTTTTGTTTGATGAAGTATGCACGGATGTGTTAGTGGTAGTTTGGTGTTGAGATGAACGAGGAAAGGGATCAGAGAGTTTTTATTGTTTTTGGTTTTTTTTAAAGATAAATCTATATTGGATCCCATAAAAATTTGGGTAAGATGGGAGTTTATACAGAAGTGAATATTATGGAATTTAGAAAAATACAGAATATATTTTGTATTAGAGAAATATTAGAAGTGATAGAGAGTTGAATGAGTGAAATAGTTTATTATATTTCTCATTGGAGATAGACACATATATTATGCTGACATTCATAATAAACTAAACTAACCAATGTTTTCATTATATTTATCTGAATTAAGCATTTGAACTAAATCGGCAAACACCCAATAAAAATATTAGTAACAAATAAATGTTTTTTTCATCAGACAACATTATTGATCATATGTTCCACAAAGCAGTTATATGTAGATATTATTGGAGTTTTGACCCACATCCATGTATCTTAAAATAATATAATGCTAATAAAGAAAAGTGTGTATATTACATCGTCACTGAAAGATACAACTTAAATTGATCTAAAGTTTGATTTTACAGAAAAGATCTATAAGCGATACAATAATCTTGGCTAAAAATAAGCTAATTTTTTTGTAAAATTAAATTATTCGACTTAGTCAAAGTATTAATATTTGTGCTTTTAACTTGAATTTTATACTTACATGGTATTTTAAACTAATAAAAATTGGCTTAAAATTTTAAAATAAAATATCTTTTAGCTATTCAAATTAATTTTAAATTACGACATTATAAAATTTTAAATTTTAAATTTTAAATTTAAATTGATATTCTACTTGGTTAAAATAACTAAGTTATTTAATAAATTTGAATTAATATAAATATACAATATGTTTCAAAATTATTCACTTAAAATATTAAATATGGCAATACTATGTGTGTGTAGATAAATATATACCTATGCTGCCCACACACATATTGTGTTAAGAATACATGTATTCAAAAAAACCATATACGCATATCTTGATATATTCAAACACATGTATATACTTAGATATTTATATTCACCCTTGATATGTATATGAAATTTTCATATACTTTGTAAGTATATTAAATATACACAATAGATATAAATCCCAATACCTATATGTATGTGTATTTATGCACATGCTATATTGTGGTTGTGTTACACTGTTATTTCATGTACATGTAACAATCAACATTTTTTCAATTGGATATTTAAATAATGAATCATTGATTAATCGAAGTCTAAAAATATGACTTTTCACATACGAACGATTATGACTCGAGACCACTTCCATTAAGTCCAGATCGACATAATGAATCAATATGAATGTAAATATCACTATATTTGGAATCATGGTGTTTTTAACATTTACGTATTGTTATACATATTTTGTAAAAATACGCGCATAGTCAAGTCAAGTGGGATCTCGACTGATGACCTATGATTTTGAGGTGAGGACTTCATTATAGGACGTATGGTTGAGAAATTTTTGGAAACAAGTGATCCGATGGCCAAAACAATCTTGAAATGCATGGAATTATCATCCTAGAGTGCTATCTCAGATGGCGGAAAACTTTATAACATCGAAAGCATAAAAATGAGGTGATGTGCGCCGACGAGTTTCGTGGCGATCCAACAAATATGTGATCGTACGAGCTCAAAATGTGGGTTGATTTATTTAACAAATAATACACACACACACTCATAAGAGATATTCCATTTTTCCATCTTTCATTTCTTACTTTCTTTCTCCTGCTCCTTAAAATGCAAAGCCACTTCCTTCCTTGAATTAGATCAAGAGCTTCAGGTCGTGTTAGACAGTGAGACCAGATCCATTGGATTCGAAGAGGGTAAAGGTTTGAATATGCATAGGCATTTCCATGTGTGGTCATGCTTGGCTGAGTGTTGGTCTTCTTACCATAGATGGCGAAGAGGGGTAGCGGAGCTAGAGGACGCAATTAGGGAAATGGAGGGCGCTACTGTAAAATTCATTCGAAGAGGAGTGGATTGGCCCCAGTTGGAGGAGCTCCAATCAAGCCTTGCAAATCGCAACCTGATGAGCGATAAGGCATCAAAAAATGTCGTTTTTTGGCAGCGAGGTGCGAATATGTGGTTGTTGGCATGGTCGGGTTCTTTGTCTCTTGAAGAGGAGGAGAACGGAAGTCCTCGTGGTCGATTTCTTTGACCATAGCTCTTGTGGGAGAAAGTGTTCACAGCCATTTTGAGTTTTTTACGTGAATGCAAATCTTTGTGCAAAGGACAAAGATTGGAGAAGAAAAGAGTTTAAGGAATAATAAGGTAATCAAATTATTTAATTATCTTAATTAATATCGATTCGTATTTAATTCGTATCTCCTGCATAAGAAATCCAATCGAGGCGCTGTCTTCACCTTCGCACGCATATTGAGATTATCTGTGACATGCTATTGGCTTGAACTGAATTTGAACACTTGAAAATTCATAATTTAGGTAAGAAGAATTATTACTCTAAATTTATATTTTAGTAAAAATACCTGTAATTTTATATATTGGAAAATATTACCTAGAAGAGGTAGAATAATGTACATAAGTAATTATTTCCCCATTTGATTGGATTGGTTTGAGTATATATTATGGGTAATTTATTAATATCCCATATATATAAATATTGTGTTCTGTTCCTATGGAATAGAATTAGACGGACTTGATATTAATTATAACATCGTTATAAATTATTGAAACTATAATTTGTAGTTAGATTAGTGACAGAAATATTATTATGTATTTTATTACTAATATTCAAGATAATTGATTGAGATTCCGTAGATACAAGTATTGTGTTCTGTTCGTATTGAATAAAATTAGATGAAGTTGATATTAATTTTGTAACATGGTTATAAATTAATCAAACCCTAATTTGTAGTTATATTAGTGATGGAATGTTATTATATATTTTATTACTAATCAAAAATTAGAAGTATTGTGACAACCCGCTCCTTCCGACACATCGAACCAAAGCCTTGGATGTCTTTTAGACTTGCTTTAGTGCTAAGAAGTATGAGCCATCAGGTTTTTATAACATTATCGAACTAAAAAAAATAGATATGATCTAAGATATACCACACTTTCGGAACTCATAGTGGAAGGAACAAAAATACATGTACGGAAATAACCATCTCAAAAAATATCTCAAAACACAGTCTTGAAAAATAGTATGCAGTCAGATATAGAGTACATAGAAATACCACTCATAGTCTAATAAAAGAAATACTAAGTACTAATAAGATAGACAGTTATATGGAAAGTAAATAGAGGATAAGCAACTCCTGTGATGATCTCACCTCTTCACATATTGAAATTAGGCCAAATCACCTGCTGCCCTATCCTCCTGTGGTAGGAAAAGAAAGAAAAAAGGGTGGGTTGGACAAAAGTCTAGTGCATGAGTGTACATTTAATATATGGTAATCATGTATAGTTAACTTTAATTCTACCCTATGTGACCTATGGTGTTCTACAAACATTCGTGCATTCTTTGGGTCCTTCACTTGAGGGTATTTATTCATCACACCTATACTAACAACTTACATAGGCTTCTACAAGAATCGAACTATGGAACGAACATCAATAACTAATGTTCGGGCACTTCTCCTAGAGTTACTTAGTACGAAAACACCGCTACTAGAGCTACTTAATATAGGAACAAGGCTTCTAGAGCTACTCAATGTATGAACATCGCTATTGGAGCTACTCAATATAGGAACATCCTACAACTTTCCTGTATGGGGCTGTGAACCCACATTATGTCTACGCATAAATATTTCATATAGGTTTCCTTACAATTACCATATCGGAATAAATTGCCTACAACTACGACCACACGTAGTCCAACTATGCATCAAGGGAGGCCACAATGCCGTCTCGACAGAGCATCTCATCCATGTCCACCTCTCGATCGTAGTATACGCCTTTCATTGCACTTGTCGGGATTCATCAACAACATAGTATCACACCTCGTCAGAATCATGAATACCATGAAGTCCAGCTATGTCGAGCTCACACAATTCATCAGGCATCAGTTTATGCATCCATCATAGAACCTCCTATGAGTGCCATCTCATCCCCAGTTGTATAATTAATCCCCGTTGGGTAAAGTGCATTTATCCAACCCGCAACATCCTAACGTCGTCTCCTAGGGAACTAGCTTCCCTACTCTTTTTGAATCCACACATATGTATACAACACAGTTATACATGCATTATAATTTTATTTCCAACATTGGCCTTAGGCCGAGGTTCATGTTACGCATTTCAAACATCAACCAGTCGACTGCTACACCCTATCGATCGACCGCTCAAGGTGAATGGTCGACCGATCATAATGCAAATTTTTAGTGTTTTCAATTTTTATTTATTCAATTTTAATTGTTTTGTAATCTGAAAAGTTCTGGAGTTACACAATGAACCCTAGACATTGATTTACACAAAACAGTCTTTGAAATTTCACCCTACTTTTTTGATATCAAATTCATATATTTATACTAGTTTAATTATAATTATTTAATTCAGGGTTAACTAATCATTAGGGGTGTATATTTAATAACAAAATGGGGTTTAACTTAGGTAAAATGACATTTGTCAGTTTGTACCAATTCAATTTCTAATTTAAATTTTATATTTAAACAATTAAGGTTTACGGTTGATTACTAACAATCTAGACCAGATAAAATAGGTGAAAATTAATTATGTATAATCAACTTATTAAACTTGTTCCCACTAAACTCGGATCCAAGCTCTAACTCTAATCTCCATCGGAGAATCGACACCCGTTAGCTTGCCTCCTCCTTGATCCGATTACTAACATTCTATTACTTTGTTTTTAGAGAAATTTTTGTAACCGAAGAGAAGGAATTTTGGTAGAGTTTTGGTATGCAGTAGATTTTTTATGAAGTTAGTGTTAGGTTTTATTTATAGTGGTTATAGAATGATATAGAGCGTTAGATTGACCCTAAAGAATCTTTTCTTTCATCGCTGGCGCACATTAGAAACTTGACATAGAGGAAAAATATTTGGTTCAATCGTCTTTGTCCGATCGTTGCTTCATAGTCATCAAAACTATACGTCAACAGTTGACCGCTAGGGTAGTCCGGTCGATGGGATTTGGGTGCCGATCGGTGATATTGTTTTATTAGAAAGGTTTTTATTTTTAACTTATCATGTCTTTAAATTTTCAAACATGGTAACTTCTACATGCTAACTCCAATTTTAGGTGTTGTATGTGAAAATTGTCCAAAAAATTGCTATAAACGCAATGGTATAGGTTTCATAGCCAAATTCAAACATTTGTGAAAAAATTCATTTTATCCCTTATTATATTTAAGTTTAATTTTCTTATTAAATTTTCTGCTAAATTTCAGGGGTGTTAAGGATTTCGTCCCCGAAATATCAAAAGATGGAAAATGTACCTTATACATGTAATAATCAATAGCTAAAACCATCTACTCATACATCATCCACAGGAAATCATTGTCTTTACTAAATGTTTAACGTGGCATATTTATATGTAAGAGTGAAATGCGAACGTATACTAATGTAAAGAGTAAGCGGTCTCCTGATCTAGTTGACCTCCTATCATACAAGTGGGCATGCCATGAAAATAATATGTATGCAACATCATAGGTTAGTATACTTGCAATTCTACATATATATGCAACCATTCAATCCATATGCAACATCTATATACACAATGCTCAACAAGATAAACAATAAACAAAAGATAATATGAATGTGTGCTTAATATATAGAGGATATATGTGTAAAAGAAACAATCCAAATCATAAATCCAGTAGCATCCATCACCAATAATATGTCCTAACGACACATTTACAATCATTCCTACAATCCAATGGTCTATACCTAAGGGGTATACCAAGCTAAGTCCTAATGCATAAGCAATCTCTACTTATTAAAATTAGACTAGAAAAGTATCAGAAAAGTGATATGGGTGGGTAGCTCTAATCCTCGCTCTGATCCTCTCCTCAGGCTCCCATGTACTCTTCGCTGAATTGTCTCCTCATTGTACCTTAACAAGTTTTATTTCTTTATTGTGGATTCACTATATACCATGCTCAAGAATAAAAGCGGGCGCAAAGCGAAGAAGTGACTCCCTCCCTAGCTCCAGCTCCTCTAGCTGAGTGGGCTCGACCATGGTAGTTGAATCATGCAAGCACTTTCGCAAGTGCAACACATGAAAAACATTATGTACTCCCACCAACTTCTCTAGAAGTACTACTCTATATGCCAACTTCCTTATCCTCTCCATAAGAGGGAAAGGTCCTATGAACCGTAGTGCTAGCTTCACCAAACTACCAAATCTCATAACATGCCTAAGCGACGAGACCTTTATAAACACCATGTTGCCCACTGCGAACTCTAACTCCATATATCTCTTGTCAGCATTAAATTTTTGCCTATCTTGCACAGTTTTCATCTTCTGCAGATCAAGTCTACTTTTCTTATGTATCCCTCACCATATCTGGCCCAAGGATAATCCTATTTTTATTGTCCTACCAATGCAATGGTGATCTACTGGGTCTACCATATAGGTCCTCAAATGGTGTCGTCTATATGCTTGCCCGATAGCTGTTATTATAGAAAAAAAATCCACCAACGACAAATGATCCTCCCAAGAGCCTCTAAAATCTAAGATACACATCCAAAGCAAGTCCTCCAAAACTTGATTCACTCTTTTCTTCCATCCATTCATCCGTCCATTTGTAGATGATATGGTGTACTCAAGCTCAACTCCGTGCTCAAAGCCATCTATAGACTCCTCCAAAAATCATTGGTGAAAAGAGGATCTTGACCGCTAACTATGTTATAGAAACTTCATGTAATCTAACGACCAACCTTGGGTATAGATTCACCAAAGATGCCGCTATCCTTGTACTCTCAACTGGTATAAAATGAGCGCGTTTGGTCAATCGATCGACTATGACCCAAATACTCATTCCCTCTCCTGCTCCTTAGCAAACCTTCGACAAAATCCATAGAAATAGTCTCCAACCTCCATAGAGGAATATCCAACGGTGGCAATAAACCTCTTGGCTTTTTCTGCTCCACCTTTACCCTCGGAGAAGTGATACATCGAGCTACATATTCTGCTACATGCTTCTTCATACCAGGTTAATAAAAGACTCTCTTAATGTCATGGTACAATTTTTCTCTACTAGAATGGGTGGTCATCCTCAACGATGAGATTCAACTAGTACCATACTCCATAATGAGAGGAACACACGATCTACCATCTCTATGCAACCATCCCTTCGAGTCAATGGCAAATGGCTCAACTACTCTCCTCTACCAAGATTTTCAAAAATATCAACTAGCATCTTATCTTGCTTTTGACTGGATTTAATACGTTCGATATGTGTAGGCCACACATCTAAGGCTGCTAATAATCCTGGTGCATCGACCCGAGTGATAAATAAAACATAGTAGTTCATGAAGCTACTACAAAAATAATAAATTCAGAGGCAAATACAACAGAAATCCAAATACATAGAGGTTTGCTAATACATAAGCAAATGACAAATGTCTAAACTGAAATAACTAAGCAGATAGATATATAAATCTCTAGAAAAGTCTACAGCTCTAAAAGGTGAGTCATGAATGATGTGAAACTCAGATTGACCCGATCATAAAGGAAAAACAAAACACTCGAGTTAGGACTAACATTCTTATGTAAGTAAATCAACTCAAGTGAAATGTAACAAATGAAATGCAACAATAACTCAAAGGATGTTTGGGATTCCCATCCTTAAGGATCTGTTAAACTATTTACATATGTAGTAATATACGCTATATTTGTAATGTCTATCAGTAAAATATAATATTGAAAATATCGTTAAGGTGTTACCCATATCCCCTTAACACATTTTTATAGGTATCATAGTCTATACAGTACTGTAAACTCCACCGAACCTGGTGGCCTATCAAAGAGCACTCCATAGGTACAACATAAATAAAAATCATAGTGGGCTCGACAAGGCATATGACAAGGCACGCGAGGTTATGCCCAGGGTATGATTTTACCGTTTTGCACTCCTAGACTGGTGGTAACATGTAGCAGCTACTACCGCCCACCTCGAGGCACGCGCCCATAATCAAATGTGTGCACCAAATCAAATCATAAAGTAATAGAGATGGTTTCGAAGAAGCGTGTTAGATCGGGAGAGCGACCCCACTTGGTCCGGTATAGCTCCTGTATTAGTCATATCAAGCCGAACCGAAGGTCAGGGTTGCGTTTCTTACCTCATATCACTAGCGTTCGCCAAATCATCCTACTTCATTCTGGATTCTCCACCACATGCATAGTTGTTAAAATGGTTTCGGAACTAGTTGAGAGTATGAAAATATCAGACCCCAGTCTCCTTAACGACTAAACGCTTATTTCACACCATGGTCATTTTTATAAAACATTTAAGTAATAAATCTTAAATTATAGATTAAACCAATACTAAAATATTTAACTTATATTATAATTTAGATTTAAGCTAGGGTTACGGCTTTAGGAATTTTGAGGGAGATGGAAGCTTGAAGAAGATGTAGTTTACTATAATTTCTCTTTGGAGAAAATGAGAAGAGGATGAAATGAGAAGCCAAAAACAAAAATATACGTATCTTTTCTCAACAGATTCCATTCAAATAAGGAGTGAAGGAAATGAGGGGTCCTGGAAGTCCAAGGGTTATTCAAGCCCAATGAATCAAGCCCAAAACCCAAAAAAGGAAATAGGCAAAATACACATAAATATTCGGAATATTTTTACATTGAAAAATGTAGATTAACAGCTATGCAAGTCAGATTTTAAAGAAACAAAAAGTGGAGACCATCTCCGAATTCAGTCTAGAATTAGAAAAAAAGAATAAATTTAAATTTTCAACCAAAATTCAAACTTTGACTAATTTTGACCAAAATTTGAAAATTCACAAAATTTTTCATTTTATTGAATTTGGAAAGATACACTACCCAATGTCCCAAAATTGTTTTTTAAATCCTAATTTATTTAAATTTTAAAATATTTAACTCAAAAATTTAAATAAAATTTCTTTAAAAATTTGACCGAATTTATGGGTTGTTACACTCGGGGTAATATTCGACGGCGGTCGAAAATCAAATGTAGAGATGAATTCCAAATGCCTTAACTCCTAGAACAAAGGACTCAATACTGCATAGTATTTGCTCAAGGCATTGGCCAGGACATTGCCTTTGCCTATGATATATGAGTTATCAAAATCTTACGATGTTAAAAACTCCATCCACCTCTGCTACCTTAAATTCAAGTTCCTTTGGAAGAACAAATACTTTTGAGCCTTATGATCTGTATACAGCTCAAACCGCTCTCCTAAAAGATAATATCTCCATGACTTGAGTGCAGAGATAATGGCCGCTAACTCAAAATCATGGGTAGGGTGGTTTCTCACGTGGAACTTCGGCTATTGACTGACATAGCTCATCATCCTTCTTTCTTACATCAAGACCGCGCCCAACCTCATACTACATGCGTCAGTATAAACTGTGAATGTCTACGCATCATTGAGCAATATCAAAACTGGTGCACTAGTCAACATCTCCTTCAGCTTAATAAAAGCATCCTCACACTTCGTGTCTTATTAGAAAACTAGATTCTTCTTCGTGAAGCAGGTCAAAGGGGAAAAGGCCTTTTGAAATCCTTAATGATCTTCCGATAGTAGCCCGCTAAACGAAGAATATTCCTCACTTTTATGGCATTCTTGAGCATATGCCAATGCTGAACTCTTGCAACTTTGTTGGGATCAACTGCCAGCCTACTTTCTGAGAAAACATCTCCTAAAAAGTGTACCTCCTCTAACTAAAAGCTGCACTATGAAAATTTTGCCTTTGGCTTATGCTTACGGAGGGTATCGAGAATTTCTCCTAAATGCAAGGCATGTTCCTCCTCACTTTTGAATAGGCTAAAATATCATCCATAAATACCATGAAGAACTTGTTAAGCAACATTCTGAAAACTCAGCTCATCAAATCAACAAAGTAGACGGGTGCATTGGTTAATCTGAAGGTCATGGCTAGCCACTTATAAAGTCTGTTGGGTGTTCGAAAGGCAGTCTTCTGGATATATCCTCAGCTACATACAACTAGTGGAATCCAATACTGTGAGAACACCCTCGCTCCAACTAATGGATTAAAAAGTTGTCTATACGAGGCAGTGGATATGATTCTTCTTTGTCCGTTTATTCAGCTTCCTAATACAAAGACCCAGAATTTTGATTGTTTGAAATTGGAATATTTAGTTGATTTTGAATATTTAAAGGTTAATTTTATTGGTTTAATAACTTGAGTTTCAAATATAATGATTTATTGGATAATTTAATTGCTAAATTTAATAATTGGAAATTGTTTAAATAATTTAATCATGGTTTTTTAGCTGGATCAAAATGATTTAATGGCTTATTAAATTTATATTAATGAGAATGATGATAATAAAACTTTTTAAAACTGATTTAAAAAGTGATTTAATTAATTTTAAATATAATTCGTTTTAATTTACGAGTGGAAATAGCCTTCCGGGGCACAGTCTCGGATTTCAGTGAAACTAGTTCCATTGGATTTGTAATTTTGTATTTTTATCGGATTTCAAATTTCGTAGCATTTGGAGTTATCGTTTGGTCATACGGGATAGAAATGCATTGAATTAATATTGGAAATTTAATACTGTAATTGGGTTCAAAAGAATATCTTCTCCATATGATGAAATTGGGGCTCGAAACTTGTTCCATTGTGTTCGGAATAAGGGTATAGCATTTGGAACGCTAAGCGGCATGCCTCGATAGGGGTTCGGGATTTCAAGTTACTTTAAATGAGATATTTGGAATTAATTAATATTTTTAATTTCAAAAGTCAACCATCAGCCGTTATTATTTCATTTCAGCCACCCTATACTGCTTTATCTTCCCTTCCCTAGTTATACCTTTCTTCTATATATGACATTCTTCTTTCCGGTGAAGAGAAAGGAAAATAGATTAAGTTGGTATTTCAAAATTTTATTTCTCTTATTATCCTCAATAAGAAAATCTGAAACGAATTCCAAAATTTGTATTTCGCATCGAGCTTTCCTCTAGTATGTTTGGTACAAGGCGAGGCTGTCATTTAGGTTGCTTGATAGTAAGAGTCAACTGGGTTTAAGACTAGGGTTGGAGACTGATTTTTATTTAGACGTCAATTTCGGAAAACGAATTCAAATTGGTGACCATGGAGGGGTTTAGCACTCAAGTTTTTATGGCACTTGATCGTAGATTGGTTCAAGCAGCTACTATAGCCTAGACAAGGCATGAGCAAGTCACGATGAAGAAAAGAGGGCATCAAGTAAAGCCAGTGGGTCGAGCGCGAGAGAAATTGGAAGAGAAGCTCGTCGGTGATGTTTATTCGTGGTTTTGCGGAGTCGTTCTTCATGTCAGTGAGAACGTGCATGGCATGATGATGTTTTTGCATGCACAAGGGAAGTAGCAGACATTTGGGGAAGAAGGGATGGAAACGGGCCGAGTTTTCTTGTTGGGCTAAGTGGTAAATGAATTTAAATGGTGATTAAGTAAATTTAATTTTTTAATAAATTCAAATTCTTGTAAATTTCATAACTCGTTCATTTTAGGTCAAATCCAACGCGGTCAGTTACGTTGGGTTCGTAACGAGATCTTTTCTATGGAATCAATTTGGTTGAGTTTAGAGCTTGTAGAATTTTCAGTTAAATTCGAACGTGTAATAGCCCGTTCTTCTGTACCCTTTGATTCGACAATAAACCACACATGTCCAACTCAAATTGCATGAAAAGACGGATCATTAAGGGTAGAAAGAAAAATAAAGACAGAACAAAATCTCATACGAATGGAATAACATATATTATTTCAATAATAATCTTTCCAACGGAAAATTTTAAAATACAATATCTGAGTTTAACCTGTATTCAGCCTGGACAGTTATAACTACTGCACTTACAAATGCTGACAAACAACAAAACAATTGAAATAGATGTAGCGGATAATAGAATACGTCCATACGATCATGAAGATCTCCAGCACTCCTCTGGAAACTCCAACCATTTTCAACTAAACCTGAAACTACTTGGATTTGACCTGAGTATTAAAAATAACCATATCAGGCTTGATAAACCAGCGCGAGATACTTGAAATTTAAAATGATTATGTTATCAAAACCTTTAAAAAGAAAGGTATCTCATAAGACCACGCCCACACATAAACATGGACGGGTTTTTACCTTATGATAACCAAAACACTTTTACAAAATATACTTAATATTATTTTTATTGACATTCTTTTGAAAACGCTTTTCAATAAACTTATTCAAATAAGGTATCAATATCCGGACTAAGTCTAAGGTAATATATCCGGACTGGGTCAACAGAGTATACCGAACGAAATATATGATATCAAAAGGGGTAGCTGAAATGTTTGCAAGTCATTACAGCTATTTTGGGAATACAATCAAAACCATAAATCTCGTACTAGGATTGGATTTCCAAATGATAGGAAACTAGTGGTTTTTTCTCCGATCCATGCATAACAAACATAGTTCCTACAATGCCTTAAATCGCTTTTCTCAAATTAGTCACTTAGAACTATACTTGGTGCACTGCTACTGATAACTAGTAGTTCCCTATTTTTCTCAAGCTAACCAATTTATCCAAATAGGGCAATAAATGCCTTAAGGGACGTATCCCCAAAGGGTCCAACATATTGAACACCACCATACATACTCACTTTTTACGAATTTGTGCCTGTCAGACCATGTAGTATCCCATATCATCTTCCTAGATGGGCTAATGAGGCTACGTTCAATTTCTTTAAAGCGACATTTTCATACAAAACCACGCTTTGATCGTAATAGGTTGCACTTTGAATGCCACACCGCCATTCCTTTGATCACTATTTGACTCCCACAAGCATACAACCTCTGAGCTCGTATGTATCAGAGAAGGGTGTTAAGCTAAGAGAAGTTGCCTTCTCCGCCACCAAGTAGATGTACATTTGTAAAAGTCAAACATTGTGTCTCAGAATGCAATGTCAGACATTCGTCCATACAAGTTCGTACTAGGACTGAACGAAACCGAAGGCACTTTCCTCAGCCATTATTAGGCGAGAAGCCCTTGCAATCCAAATAAATCTCCATAACAAGGAAACCACTTCTATAAATAACTCTATAATGGGAGCGACCTAGAGAATGTCAACTAGCAGTCTTCACGCTATGAAGATCCATGGTCTTCAATAATCGTCATCTTCAACATGTCTTCAGATAGAAATTACCCAAATCCGTCTCCGGTTCCTTCGAAGCCAATTATCGATAAAAAAATGTTAAGTTCATACTTGGATATCAATCATCGATCAATTACTTCATCTTTTGTTTAAATGAAATATCTTTGTTAGATATATTCTTTTCAATTTGTTCCATTTTCTTTTTAAGACTATATGGAATCATTAAGCCTCATTTATCAAATCATTTGGTTTGTTTAAACCTTTCTTAAATCTTGGAATAATTCCAAATAATTTTCTATTTTACTTAGGAAATCCTTTCCAAATCAATCTTTTAATCTTAATCAAAGATTTCTTATATTCAAGTTATAAATTTAACTTAGGGAAAATATTCCAAAATTATTTATTAAATCTTAATCAAAGATTTCGTTCTTAACTTCAAATCATATTCTTGCAAATCGAAGATTGTCGTAACATAGCACTACTTCCACCTTAAATATGGTAAATTTTACCTCAGGGACTAAAGGCAAGTAATCCTACATCATGAAGATGTTTTTCTTTGATAATTTTTTATTTCAAAAATTAGTTGAAGGGGTTTTCGGATAGGAATCACCCAAATCCGATCTCAGTTCTTCGGGTAGGAATCATCCAAATCCGTTCAGGATTCCTTCGTGCTAACCATCGAATAAAAGATGCTAAGTGGTTAAATAACATTCAAAGAATTTGTTTCTTTTCTTTTATCTTGGAAAAACTTAAATATGATCTTTTTGAGCATTCGGGCTTTCCTTTCGATCTATTCCACCCCTCGCCTAAAAAGAGAAAACATAGGCCAGGTAAGTTCAGGGCACTGATTGCTCCATCCCTAATCTTAGTTAAACACCTTGTTTCATCTTCCCAGATCTCATAAGTGGGACTAATGTACTAGTCGTTTCCGCATACTCAGTTCGTTATTACATTCAATATTCTTCTTCTTTTTTGTTTAAGTGTTACAAACAATTCCTCTTAACCATTTATTTAAACTCTTTTAAACTTCCAAAACGTCTTAACGTTACTTAATTATTCCTTTAAAATCATTCACAAAAGATTTAGGAAAGAATTGTTAAGTTTGAAACTCACATTCAAAAGGTTATAAATTTCGCAGCATAAAAGTGCTGCGGAAAGTGCTATATAAGCTTATTGATTTAAACAAATTTTTAATATTTGAAAATTCATATTTTCCATTCCAAATCACTTTTAAACCATTTTGATAGATTTTTCAATTTCATATTTTTAACCATTAAAAAATATCAGTTATAAAAAGAAACGCTTTTTGGATTCCGAACTGCAAAACCGAAGTTTATAGAAATTTTTTTTGGACGTACGTCAAAATCTACTTGATGAAATCTTGTTGTTATTTCTTCTTTGGAAAAATATTATCATTGTGGACCAAAGTATTTTTATTTCGAAGAAATCCGACTTATAAATCATTCTCTACCTTAATTTGAAGTTACAGGTCGAAATTTACGAACTATCGCTACGCGACGAGCTCGATTTTTACCAATTTTGTGAATTGCTTCTTAACTTGTCCAAAACACATCGAATTTATTTTAAACCATATTTAAACTATTTTAACTTATTTAAAATAATATTTTCATCATTTCAAACTCATTTTTCATTTCATTTCACTTTATAATATCATATTGTTATAATATCATTTTCAACTCTTTTTAGATATTTTGAAATCATTAAGAGGTTAAATAATTTCCATATATATATTTATATGAATTTAATTTCAATTGAATTAATTATACTTACTAATCATTTCTTTTATCATTTATCAAACAACTTATCATCCATATCACAAACATATAATCAACCATAATATCAACCAAGTTATCATCCAATATCAACCAATATTCAACAAACTTTTTATGTAATTAACTTGAAATATTTTTAGAAATTTGTAACTTTAAAATATGAGTACTCACGATTAGTTCCACTCCACCAATCTTTTTAGTAGATTTTTGAATCGATACCGGCAGCACTTCTTTCTCTTTTTCTCGCTCTGAAGCTTTCCTATCTCCTTCCTTCTTCTTGATGTGCTCGGCCTTGACCTTAGAGGAAGCTATTGCTCACGGCCTAATCTAGGGGTAGTGGTTGGCTTAGGTTTTGAGGTGGAAGGGGGTAGCGGTGGGTAGGAAAGAGGAAGAGAAGGTTTTTGAAGTGATTTTGGTGAAGTTTTTAAGTGGACATTTCTTTAGTAAATAATTTTAGAATATTTTTCATTATTTTATTAAGAAGAGAAGCCATTAAAGAAGTGGAAAAAAACTTGAAAAAGGAAGAAGAAGAAGTGAAAAAAGTGAGAAAGTGGATGCTTATTTATAGAAAAAGTTTTGTATTAAAATAATATTTTGTAAAAAGACCAAAATACCATTTACTTACTTTTTAAGCAATCTTACTTTTTCTACACTTAACATCACATTTCAAATCACTACTTTATGTCATTTTCACTTAAATATTAAGTAAAGAAAGTAGTAATTATGTTTTTTTGATTTGATGTTTTACTTTTTGACTTTTGTTCTTTTTTATCCTTTTGTGCTTACTTTCTGTTAATTATATTCTAGAATGTTGTAAGCATGTTTAATGTAAGTAAACTTGATAAGTGAATTAATTAATACTTATACTAATTGAATATATGTTTCTAGATAAGAAAATAAAGGTGCAATGACATTGCGACAACTTTTAATCGACAAAACGTTGATTTTGGATAAAATGTTTTCTGGTCACATTTTGACGTTTTAGTTAAACTATTTATTTATGTAAAAAAATTTAAAAATAAAATTTTATATTCCTATTTAAAATATAAACACTCATAAATAAATTAAAATAATTTATATAACCATTGAAACTTACTTTTCTGACATCAACATTATGTCACTTTTGTCGATATATGCAAATGTTACTATTTTTATGTATACTTATCTTTCCAAATCCTATCTAATATTGTTTGAATCACATAACCTTATCTAGTTTATATTTAAAATCACTTTAAATAGTATATTTTAAACTGATCAAATTCTGGGTCGTTACATTCTCCCTTACTTAAAAGAATTTCATCCCCGAAATTACTCAAAACAAAAGCTTGCCTAAAACATTTATCTTTAAACTTAGTTCCATATTATATACGCAGATCATTCGTATGAAATATCTTATTTGATCTTATATTTTAATCCACATATTTTCTCTCGAACTAGTGTCGATCCCTCGATCCTCTTATGCGGACTCTATTCAGGCTCTTTGCTCAAAAACTTTTGCTTTCCTTGCATAGCTCTTAACGATGATAGAAAACTCAAGTACCCAACCATGAACCCTAATCAATGTTCGCCGTCAAGAATCGAGTGATAAATTCTTTTTTCGGATCGATGTAAACACCTCAAAGTTCCGAACTCGAATCTTAGATCATAATTATGTGAGGAATAACCTACATATCTCATACCTACTTTTTTATATTCAAAAATATTTTATGAAATCATTTCATAATTTCCAAATATTTCTTCTTTTAAAAGGGAACATTTCATTCCAATTTTTTTTAAACCATCTTTTAGTATAACACATTTCTTTTTTTTTTTCAAAATATTTATGCAAAATAGTTATATCTTCTTTTCCAAAGAAATCAATTATCTTTTATTTGGAATACATCATTTAAATTTTTATTTCAAAGCTCTCTCTCTCTATATATATATAGATATATTAAATTTTCTTTGCTAATACATCTTATAATAGATTTTATTTCCAAAATTATCTCAAGTTTAAATAGCTTTCCTCTATTTCTTTAAGCTTTTTCAAAAGTCTATGATAAAATTTCCATAGTTTCATCCATTTCTTAATATTATACAATATATTCTTACAAGATATATTCTTAAATAATTTTCTAAACTTTTATCACTTTTTTTAATAAAGCTATTTCTTTATAATAATCCTTTAAACTTTTTATTTCTAAATATCTTATTAGATTTGATTGGATACAAGAAGAAGTGCATTGAGAGGATAATCAAAAAAGGAAGTTTATTAATTAACATCATATTCATACATCCATTTCTATCCCTAACTGGCATTACAAAATTTCAGAGATAACTTCCATAAGGAATACAACATATCACTTACTACCATTATATAGATACTTAGACTAATATATACTATTCTTGAATTCCTTTTGAGGTAGACGGTGCTTTATCTTTGGGCTTAAGTCATCTGACCTTTCCTTTGGACAGTCCTTCTCCGAATATCCATATTTACAACATGATCTGTAGGGCCACGAAATCGTGGCTATCTGAATGGTATGTGCCTTAGCTGACTTTTCTCCTTTCTTTAAATGGCAAATTTTGACTGTAAGGCACCAATAACAACACTTTTCCTTCCTTCTGGGAATTGGGTTTCTTCTTTGTTCTAGGGCAATCATGTAGAAAATGTCCTAGCTTCTTACACTTAAAACAATGTATGTCTTTTCGAACAATTTTTTCTTCCTTCCGTTTCTTTATTTTCCTATCATAACAAACTGCATAATGCCCTTCTTGAAAACACCTAAAGTAGTAAATGCTAGCATATGCTCCTAGTTTTTGTTTCTCTTCTGCTTCTCGTTCTGCATGTGCCCTTCGTGCCTGCTTTGGAGTCATCCAAAACTCATCACTCGACATATAATAAGTCATTCTACCCCTACGTGATATTTCAAGATAAGATTAGAAGTGTTTATACTGTTTATTCATCTTATTCAAACATCTTTTATCCAAATACTTAATTCAACTTGTTTGGATTTGAACTTGCCTTCATCCTCCAATGATAAGAAGAAGAATTTACCAAGTGTTCAATACCGTTTGTCCAAGCAAACATACGATTGATACTTAGAAGATTATTTTGATCGTCACTAGACGGATCAAGACTTCATCCACGAGACTTCCCTAAGGGAAAGTATCTTATAAATTTCCCTAACTACACAAAATTTTATATCTTTTGAAAGAATCCTCTATATGAAAAATATAATCTCTTCAAAATAGTGTGTCGATATGCCTTGTTAAGAGTTTAAAAATACCTATCGATACAGTTGTACTTCCTGTATCGACCAGAATTTATAAACCGCTCAACCAATAAATCATTTTTTTTATTAAATAACAAATACGCACTCATATATAATACAATCAAACTCATTTTAGGGTATTACTAACCTTATTTCTAATGAGTTACTCATCCTAGGGTATTACTAACCCTATTTTGATGAGTCTTTTACCCCAACAAAGCCAAAATTCTCGCTTAACCTTCATCTCTGATACCAAATGTAATAGCCCATATTTCTGTATCCTTTGAATCGACAATAAACCACAAATGCTCAACTTAACTTGCATGAAAATACAGATCATTAAGGGTAGAAAAAATAAAGACAGAACAGAATCTCACACGAATGAAATAACATATATTATTTTAATAATAATCTTTTCAGCAGAAAATTTTAAAATACATTATCAGAGTCTAACATATATTCAACCTGGATAGTTATAACACCTTCCCTTATAAATGTTGACAAACAACAAAACAAATAAAATAGATGTAGCAGATAATAGAATACGTCCATATGATGATGAAGATCTCCAGATCTCCTTTGGAGACTCCAACTGTCTTCAACTAAACCAGAAACTACTCGGATCTGACTCGAGTATTAAAAATACCCGCATCAGGCTTGATAAACCAGCGTGAGATACTCGGAATTTAAAATGACAATGTTATCAGAACCTTTAAAAAGAAGGGTATCTCATAAGACTACGCCCATATATAAACATGGATGGGTTGTTACATTATGATAACCAAAATACTTTTACACCAAAATACAAATGATATTATTTTTATTGACATTCTTTTGAAAACACTTTTCAAATAAACTTATCCAAATAAGGTATCAATACCCGGACTAAATCTAAGGTAATATATCTGGACTAGGTCAAAGGAATATACCGAACGAAATATATGATACCAAAAGGGGTAGCTGAAATGTTTGCAAGTCATTACAACTATTTTGGGAATACAATCAAAACCGTAAATCTCGTATTAGGATTGGATATTCAACATGATAGGAAACTAGTGGCTTTTCTCTAATCAACGCATAAAAAACATAGTTCCCATGATGCTTTAATTGTTTTCTCAAACTAGTCACTTGGAACTATACTTGCTACATTACTAGTGATAACCGGCAGTTCTCTGCTTTTCTCAAGCTAACCACTTTATCCAAATGGGACAATAAATGCCTTGAGGGATGTATCGCCCAAAAGGCCCAACATATTGGACACCACCATACATGCTCTTTTTTTTTGAATTTGTGTCTATCGGACTACATAGTATCCCATATCATCTTTCGAGATGTGAGACTAATGAGGCTACGTTCAATTTCTTCAAAGCCATGCTTTTCATACAAAACCATGCTTTGATCATAACATATTCCACTTTGAATGCCACAGCGCCATTCCTTTGATCGCTATTTGACTCCCACAAGCATACAACCTCTGGGCTCGTATATTTAGAGAAGGGCGTTACGATAAAAGAAGTTGCCTTCTCCGCCACAAAGCATTTGCATATTTATAAAAGTCAAATGTTATGTCTCAGAATGCAATGTCAGACATTCGTCCATACAAGTTCGTTCCGGAACTGAATGAAACTGAAGGCACTTTCCTTGGCCATTACTAGGCGAGAGGCCCTTGCAATCCGAAAAAATCTCCATAACAATGAGACCACAGCTATAAATAACTCCATAATAGGAGCGACGTAGAGCATGTCAACAAGCAGTCCTTATGCTATAAAGATCCACAGTCCTCAATAATCTTCATCTTCAACATGTTTTCACTTCCGAACGTTTACATTAGTCCGAAGTGGTTTTCGTATAGGAATCATCTAAATCCAACTTTGGTTCGTTCTAAGCCAATTATCGATAAAAAGATGCTAAGTTCATATGTGGATATCAATCATCAGTCAATTACTTCATCTTTTGTTTAAATCAAATATCTTTCTTCAATATATTCTTTTCAACTTATTCCATTTTCTTTTCAAGAGTATATGGAATCATTAAGCCTCATTTATCAAATCATTTGGTTTATTTAAACCTTTCCTAAGTATTGGAATAATTCAATATCATTTTCTCTTTTACTTAGGAAAACCTTTCCAAATCATTCTTTCAATCTTAATCAAAAATTTCTTATATTCAAGCTACAAGTTTTAACTTAGGGAAAATATTCCAAAATCATTTATTAAATCTTAATCAAAGATTTCGTTTTTAACTTCAAATCATATTCTCGCAAATCGAAGATTTTCACAACAGAGCATTACTGCCACCTTAGATATGATAAATTTCACCTCCAATGACTAGTGGAAAATAATCCTAAGTCATGAAGATCTTTTTCTTTGACATGTTTTATTTTTAAAATTAGTTTGAAGGGGTTTTCGGATAGGAATCGCCCAAATCCGATACCGGTTCTTCGGATAGGAATCACCCAAATCCGATCATGGTTTCTTCGTGCTAACCACAGAATAAAAGATGTTAACTGGCCAAATAACTTTCAAAATATTTGTTTCTTTTTTTATCTTGGAAAAACTTAAATATGATCTTTTAGAGCATCCGGGATTTCCTTTAGATCAATTCCACCCCTCGTCTGAAAAGAGAAAACAAAGACCGGGTAAGTTTAGGGCACTAGTTGCTCCATCCCTAATCTTAATTAAACACCTTGTTTTATCTTTCCAGATCTCATAGGCGGGACAAATATACTAGTCGTTTCCGCATACTCAGCTGTTATTACATTCAATATTCTACACTTTTTGTTTAAGTGTTATAAACAATTCCTCTTAACCATTTATTCAAACTCTTATTAAAACTTCCGAACCATCTTTAGTTACTTAATTATTCCTTTATCATTCAAAAAAGATTTAGGAAATAATTGTTAAGTTTAAAACTCATATTCAAAAGGTCAAAGAATTCGCAGCATAAAAGTGCTGCGGAAAGTGCTATATAAGATTATTTAATTTAAACAACTTTTTAATATTTGAAAATTCATATTTTCCATTACAAATCTCTTTTAAACCATTTTAATAGATTTATCAAATTTATTTCATATTTTTATTCATTAAAAAAAATATCATTTATAAAGAAACCCCATTTTGGATTTCAAACTTCAAAACCGATGTTTTTAGAAAATTGTTTTAGATATATTTCAAAATCTACTTGATGAAATCTTGATTATTTTTCTTCGTTAGAAAACTATTATCTTTGTGGACCAAATAATATTATTTTGAACAAATCCGAAGTATAAATCATTCTCTACCTTAATTTGAAGTTACGTGTCAAATTTACGAACTGCCGCTACGCGACGAACTCGATTTTGACCAATTTTGTGAATTGCTTTGGAACTTGTTCGAGACACGTCAAATTTGTTTTAAACCATATTCAAACTATTTTAACTTATTTAAAACAATATTTTCATCATTTCAAACTCATTTTTCATTTCATGTAACTTTATAATATCATATTATTATAATATCATTTTCAACTCTTTTTAGATATTTTGAAATCATTAAGAGGTTAAATAATTTCCATATACACATTTATATGAATTTAATTTTTATTGAATTAACTATAGTTACTAACCATTTCTTTTATCATTTATCAAACAAGTTATCATCCATATCACAAACATATGATCAATCATAATACCGACCAAGTTATCATCCAACATCAACCAATATTCAATAATCCTTTTATGTAATTAACTTGACATATTTCTAGAAATTTGTAACTTTAAATTATGAGTACTCACGATTAGTTCCACTCCACCAATCTTTTTCGTAGATTCTCGAATAGATTCTGGCATCACTTCTTTCCCGATGTGCTCGGTGTTGAACTTGGAGGAAGCTATTGCTCATGGCGTAAGCTAGGGGTGGTGGTTGGCTTAGGTTTTAAGGTGGAAGGGGGTGATCGTGGGTAGGAAGGAGGAAGAGAGGGGTTTTGAAGTGATTTTGGTGAAGTTTTCAAGTGGATATTTCTTTAGTAAATAATCTTAGAATATTTTGGCATTATTTTATTAAGAAAGGAAGCCATTTAAAAAGTAAAGAAAATCTTGAAAAAGGAAGAAGAAAAAGTGAAAAAAGTGAGAAAGTAGATGCTTATTTATAAAAAAAGTTTTGGATTAAAATAATATTTAGTAAAAAGGCCAAAATACCCTTTACTTACTGTTTAAGCAACCTTATTTTTTCTACACTTAACATCACATTTCAAATCATTGCTTTATGTCATTTTCACTTAAATATTAAGTAAAAAAAGTAATAACTATGTTTGTTTGATTTGATGTTTTACTTTTTGAATTTTGTATTTTTTATCCTTTTATGCTTACTTTTTGTTAATTATATTCTAGAATTTTCTAAGTATGTTTAGTAAAAGTAAACTTGATTAGTGAATTAACTAATACTTATACTATTTGAATATATGTTTCTATTTAAAAAAATAAAGGTGTGACGACGTTGCGACAACCTTTAATCGACAAAACGTTGATTTTCGACAAAATATTTTATGGTCACTTTTTGACGTTTTAGTTAGACTATTTATTTATGTAAAACAAATATAAAAATAAAATTTTATATTGCTATTTAAAATTATAAACACTCATAAATAAATTAAAATAAATTATTTAACCATTCAAACTTACTTTTCTGAAATCAGCATTTTTTCACTTTTGTCAATTTAGGCAGATGTTACTATTTTTGTGTATAATTATCTTTCCAAATATTATCTAGTATTGTTTGAATCATATAACCTTACCTATTTTATATTTAAAATCATTTAAATAGTATATTTTAAAGTGGTCATGTTCTGGGTCGTTACAGAACGCATTCGAATTTAATCGGAATCAGAATGCGGAAGTGATAACAAGATAAAGGTAAGTTAAACCCACTTATTTGGTGAATCAGTATATTTTTATGGTAAATATAATTTATTTCTGCTTGTTTGGGTTGTTGAAATTAGTGATTGTTGAAATTAATTTAGGATAACGATATAGCATCTTAGAATATATCGTAGTTGTCTATTTGGCCAAATAAATACCGTTGAATAATAAATGGAGGATTTATTATGAATGACCTTGATTAGTAGAATAAGTACTCATTCTGTTATTAGGTTAATTTGGATATTTATTTTAAGTACCAGTGGATTTGCATTGGATAATTGGTGTGTAAACAATTGATTGTTAATTACGGATTCAATTTTACATATATGCATGTTATTATGTAAACGCATGTAATTTAACTTAGAAAGTTAAATTGAATTTAATGGTAGCTTGTTAAGTACCATTGTGATCGTTAAGCCTCTTTCTAAATATGGAAAGTTATGATTATTGGTTAACTTCAAATTCCAAAATTTGGAGTAAAATGTTTTATTAAATTATTATATATACGAATTTTTTATTTAATTTTCATTTTACAAATGTTTATAAGATCCTTTATTTAGGTTAATTATGTTTTAAAGTTAATTGTTTATTTGATTTTTTTTAAAGAAATGAATTATATTATTTTTAGTTATTTAAAACTAGATAATTATTTCATTAATAATAGTTATTATAAAGTTAATTAGTTTTTATTTAGATGTTGATTAATTCTATTTAAAGGTTGGTTTAGTTTATTTTATTAGATTTTAAAATGTCAAAGGTTAAATGATTATATTATTAATAAATGTTTTAAACGTATTTTTTATTATCAAAAAGGGTTAAGATATTTTTGCGACGTTTAAAATCTTATTTATTATAATTATGTAATAAATTATTTACAAAAGAAATCCTTTATGTGAAGAATTAGTTAAAGGAGTTTACAAATGTGAAGGTAGTTTGAAATTTGAAAAGGGAGTTACAAATGGTTTGAAATTTGTAAAAGAATATTTCTCTAAGTTAAACTTGAAATTTATAAGGAACTTTTATAAATAGATTTGAAAATATTATGAAATAAAGAAATTTTTGGGAAGTAATGGTATATTTTCATAGTGTAATTCTAGGGTAGAGATCACCTATAGTTTAGGATGTTTTTCGCTAGGATAGCGACGTAACCATTATGCAAACCGCGACTTATGATTGATTGCATGGTAGAAATCGGGAGGCAAAGATCGACTTTGGTTTTTCTGAGGTAGAGACGCAACCATCAAGCTACGATCCATGGTCGATATCGAATAGTACTTCCATATCTAATTTAATGTTTGAGTATTTTGAAAGAAGGGAAATAGGAACTCAAAGTTATCAAATTTAAATTAAATGAGGCTTAGTGATTTTAGTGGGAAATGTAATCTTAGTTGAATATTTATTTATTTGATAGGTAAATAACAGAATATCAAATCTTGGCCCAAACATGTAATCCTTCTTAATTTTGGTGGTAGGAAACGATTTCCTACTTAACATCGAAGGGTTTTAGCTCTGGAAATATCTAGGGGAAAATGGAAATTACATGGTATATTTACCATGGGTGGTACCATACTGTATGTATAAACTCGTTATTCTTCTAGGATAAATGATAAGGAGGTCCGTCCACTTACATAGTTAGAGGGCGATCCTCGCTCTTATGTATTGTCTGATTATTTCCTAAAGAACTAGTATTAAGCATTTCGAAAATTGACGATTGGTTTATGGAGCACCCAAGAAGCGGGAGACTGTACTCGTAAGAGATGACTCGGAACCATTACCACTCCAAACTCATATATGGTTCTATAAAGAAGTTTTCGTGTTATATTGAATTGTTGAAATCCATGTGTGGTTCCAAGACCGTTAGATATAGGAATCCATGTGTGATTCCAAGATCTACTTGAGATGTAGGAATATGTATGCGATTCCAAGGCCACTATGGTATGGGAATCCATATGGAATTCCATGATCTATTTTTGGAGCGGTGTGTAAGATGAAACGCCAGTTGCAGCCTCATCAGCATAAATAACTAAAACAGAGATATGAGGCATGACCGGTAGGGTTGACAAACCCATAGGGTGTAATCAGCTCCATTTTCTAGCAATACTGATACCTTCAGTTGTTTTTAGGCATGCCGGAGCAGTGCATTCGGTCTTAGCAAGACCAGTTATGTTTTTCTTGTAATACCCCGATTAGATGAGTATGATGTTTTGGAAGGATAACTTTGATCCTTGTGTAAGAGGATTGTTCTTGAAGTGCTGAGGGCACCGCCATGGAATCCTACACAATTAGCGAACGAGGCTTATCGAATTATTGATTTTATACCAGTATTGTTGTTATGTACACAACACAAGCATCATAGCTACTTGATTATTATTATTAATTTAACCTTTAGACATTATCATAATATCACTGAATTTCCTATGGAAATGACTTTGGTTATTGTAGAGTAAAAACCCGTCGTATTTATATGTGGAGTGGTCTTACGGGATATCTTTGTTTTCATGGGATTTTGACAATAGTAATAATTCAAATTGAGTGTGTTTTTCTCACGCTGGTTTTTCAGACCAACTCGGGTGTCATTTTGTTATAATATTCAGGTCAGACCGAGTATTACAGATTCAGGTTTGGATGTTATGGAGCTTAAGAGACAAGCAGGATGATAGAGACGTATGCTCGTACTTATTTATTTTCCGCTATGTACGTGTTAAACTGTCTATCCATTATTTGTAGGGACAAGTTATTATAACTGTCCAATATTGATTTTTTGATTGTTGTACTATAATGATGGTATGTATAATAACAGTTATAGTTCTTTCTTGTACAAAAATATGTTATTATCTATTATACATTGTTCTACGGCGATTGTGAGATTCTATGTTATTGATCAGTTTTCTTTTTATCTCCTTCTTTCTTCGCCCCTAACAATCCACCCTTTTGTTCAATTTGAGTTGACATGTGAGTTTTATTGTTGGCCTAGACTATATATAAAAGTGGGTCTTTACACCTATAACCAATGTAAAGTCTCGGATACCATTTGCCTTGGTGGCAAATAAGACTAGTCCGCCCCATCCTGAAATGCTCCTCCAAATGAAGCCCTTCTCTAATAACTCATTTACTTGTTTATTTAATTCACATCACTTCTTTGGAGCCATATGCCTTATGGGTAAGGCAATATGTCCCGCATTCTCCATAAAATAAATTAGAAACTCAATCTCTCTCAGAGATGGAAGATCGGTGACCTTAACAAAGATATCTGGGCAAACTCTAACTATAGGCACTGAATTTAGCTCATCATGTGATAGGTCTAAAAAAAGTATCTCAACGTAACTGATCCTTGAGGATCGCAATAAAACTCCAAGTTATATCCCCTACACATACTCAAACCAATAACCTTCCTATCACAATCTAGTATAGCCCCTTACATCATCATCCAATCCATGCCCAATATTAACCCAAACCAAGGGAATATTAAGACAAAAGCATCGCCATCGAGCTCAACCTTAAAAATAAATACTTTCAAATCCCTACACACCAAAGACAAATAGGTTGATCCTCCAACAAGGCTTGACACAACTATAGGGCCCGTAATATACTAGTATCTAAGTGTAACTCATCCGCAAGTCTACTAGAAATGACAGAGTGTGATGGCCCCGTGTCAAATAATTGCGAATGTATAAACTAGATAAAGTCAACACACCTTCAACCATGACCTTCTTCCCCTTATGTGCAACTAATGGAAGCTAGGTACTGCGTCCAGTGTATATGTTAGGACCACTAGGGTAGAGGTCTTCTGAGGTGCTGGACCCTCTCACTTTATATACCTAAGCTGATTGCTATTATAACACTTGACCTTTAAACCCTTTGTCCTGCACTCCTTCGTTAAATGACCCTTCTTTCCATAATTTCTACGATTCATATTCGGCTTCTTGATCTTTCCCTTAGGTCTGAATCCTCCCTTACGCAGATTCTACTACTGCGCTTTCCCTCCTGTTTTCTTGGGTTCCTTCATTGCTTCTTCTATGGAGATGATATTCAGCAAGGCCATTTCCACTTAACCCTTACTTGTAGAACCTAGGAGAATATGACTTAGAGCTAAACCTTGAAGAGGTTGGTTCATCCCTTTAGCAAACTTCAAAGCCTTTTTATATGAGGTATTGAATGTCCCATCCCAAACCTAGCCAGTTCATTAAATTGATTGACATACTCCTTTACTAACATGTCTACTTGCTTCAAGTGGATAAACTTCTCTAATTGTACCGTTTCTCAGCACTAGAAAGAAACTTCAACTCAAAGCATCTCTGAGAACTCACTCCAAGTGATCTTCCCTCCGTCAGTCTCTACCTCAACTACCTCCCACCAATTGAGAGCCTCACCCGATAAGTGCCAAGTAGCTACTATTTCCTTGTCTTATCAGCAAGACCCATAAACCCAAAGATCCTCACACAAGTAAGAATCCATTTTGTCGAATCTACATGTTACTCGACCTTATATATGGCTTTCCTCCCAAGCTAGTGGAATCCTTCCATAGCTTAGAAAAATTGACAATAGCTGGGTGGGTAGAAACCACACTTCTCGCTCTCTTTGTGGATCCTCTAGTGGGATTAAGCTTGATTTGTCCCCTCGCCTGAAGATACTGGTAGAATAAAATTAGAATGTTCACGTTCGGAGCCTCAACTACGTCACTTGAGCCTGAACCTGCGGGATCGCTCATCTTTTATCCGTGACTTCTATGAATTTATCAACAACTTTTCACAGATAGTATTGCTACAAATAAGAGAGAGAATATGATACATAAAAATTTTAAAAACTTTTTGAAACCTTTTATCTGTAAATATATACACATTTGAAATTCATTTTGAAAACTTTTTGGAATTTTTCTAAAAAAACTTTATGAAAAACCATTTTCTTTTCAAAAAAATTCAAGCATATTTTCTCAATACGCTCCTAATCCGGAAGGAACTTTAAACCTAGGCAATGATACCAAATGCGATAACAAACACCTCCTAACACACCGATCCAAAGCGCAGGCGACTTTTGGACTCGCGTCGACGTTAAGAAGTACGAGCTATCGGGTTTTTTATAACATTATAGAGACTATAAACAACATATATAATCTAAGATATATTACACTTTCAGAACTCAAAGTGGAAGGAACAAAAATATAAGTATAGAAAATAACTATATGAGCAAATATCCCAAAACACAATCTCAAAAAATACAAAGTAATCAAATGCAGAGTACATAGAAATATAACTCATAGTCTAATAAAAGAAGTACTAAATACTGGTAAGATAGACAGTTACATGGCGAGTAAATAAAGGATAAGCAACTCCGATAATAAGCTCGCCTCTTCACGTACTAAAATCAGGCTGAATCACCTGCCGTCTTATCCCCCTGTGGTAGGAAAAGAAAGAAAACCGGGTGGAGTAGACAAAAATATAGTGAATCGTACACTCTTAATGTATGGTGATCATGTGTAGTTAACTTTAATTCTACCCTATGCGACCTAGGGTGTCCTACAAATGTTTGTGCATTCCTAATGTCCTTTATTTAAAGGTCTTTATTCATCATACCTACACTAACAACTTATGTAGGCTTCTACAAGGATTGAACTACATATCGAACCTCAATAACTAACGATCAATCGCCACTCCTAACGCTACTCAATATGGGAGCACCACAACTAAAGCTACTCAATTAGGAACATTGCTGCTAGAGTTACTCAATGTAGGAACATCCTACAATTCTCCCATATGGGACTGCATCCCACGTTATGCCTATGGTAACCATCTCACATAAGTTTCCTTACAATTACCACATGGCAATAAATTTCCCACAACTACGATGTTAGACGATGAATTTTCTAATAAAAATAACCATAAGCACATGACGTACGATTTGAATACATGGCGAGTACAGATTGATCCACAGGGAAATTAATTGATTTCAAATTCCACTCAATCAAATTAACCCAAATTCTCAAGTTTGTCTTAAACTCAAAAGAAATGCAAAAACTAACTACAAATAAAAGTGATTAAACATAACATTAAAAGACAATTTAAAGGCAAATCCACTCTCATACTCTCACATAAATCAACAATATTAATCTATGATCTATCATTTTAATCTAAGTAGATTAGTGATGCATTTATCATAATTATGGTTTATTTATGTTATAATTAACATAAATCAAACCATCAAATTTTAATACAACAATTAAAACCACTTATTAGTTGTCATGAAAATGAATATGAAGTTAAAGAAAAAGCTATTTTAAGCATGATTTATTTACTATTTTGATTAGTAACATAGATCATCAAATTTTGTTTCTCCTTTAATTCCATGATCAAAATCACTTAGTTAGATGATGATGTAAATTGTATTTATGTTGGATGTTAAGCATAGCCCATTTGTGATTATAACCTAGGCTATCAAATTCCCTACTAAACTTGCATCATAATTTACTAGCATAAAAAGAGATCATTAACAATAGAATATATTGAATTTACATAATTTTATAGAGCTTCATCACCCCTAACTTAAAGAGGTTTAGCTTCTCATTTATATTATCATTTCAACACATGTAAATTTCAACATAAAATAAAATAAGTGCGAGCTAATTAAAATAAAAAAAGAACTAAATTAATTGCATAAATTAAATCTAAACTACTAACATAAGAGGAAAGAAAGCAAATAAATAAAAATAAGCATAAAATAAAAGCAAGTAGGAAAAGAAAAAGAGGCTTAGGAAGCCATTTTATTTCTCATTTAATTTGTTGCTGCAATTTTCATAAGAAACAATAAGATTTTAAAAGCTCCATTACATGAACATAAGAAGGTTATTTATCACATGCCAAAAAGCATAATCCATATTTTAGGAATCTACCCAAATTGCTCTTTAGGAAATGTAACCTCCAAGAAATCGTTAGCATGAGCTTAATCCCCATTAAATGTGCATGTGACTTTACCACTGACATATGCATTAGCTCTTAATTTTGGTTTATGATTAGTAGGTAGGTGAGGTCCTTCATGATTAAATGAATTCTATTATTTCTTCATCCTTTTTCTTCCAACATTTGTGCAAGCATACATACATGAAACCTTCTTCATATTTGCTTTCCAATTCCTACAATTAAAAATAAAAATGTGCAAATAATTTTTCTCAAACTAAATCATACATAAATTTATCATTTTGCCCCCAAATGAAGATGAATAAATGATGATTTGAAAACAATTTAAATTTTGGTTTAAACATGTAAAATACCTTAATATGCTCATTTATTAAATAAAAGTATATTAATATTGAAGTAAAAATATGCACTTTTATGTGCACGTTAAATTCCCCCACACTTATCTTTTTATTCATCCTTGAATAAACTTAAATTGAGGTAAATCTACTTTCATAGAGAACGCGATTACATTGAGCATATGCAACAAGCCGTTAAACCTCTAGGTGTCCCTAATAGCACGAGGGTTGTCTTGTAAGGATTTTTAGCGGATATTACCCATAAAATCCAAACGCAACATGAAAAATTCCTAAGTGTAAGATTTATTTACAAAGATATGTTTTGAAAATATTTACAAATGATGAATTTACTTTTAAATTGACACGATACGTTAAATACAAGTTTCGATCATCATCATGAAATTTAGTCATTTTACTCATCAAAACATCCAACAAAAATTAAGTTAACATCACAATTAGACTCTAGTTTGGCTAGTTGTTTCGGTTGATTATATATGCAGCTATGAAATGGATCCTTTAGTTGATTATCTAAGTTTTGAAAAGTGGTATTTTTATTTCTTTTGAATAATAAATCAAATCAAATAAGTAAAAATAGTGCTTGGATTTCAATTGCTTGCTCTATTTAATTTGAAAAATATTAACATTATTATTATTTACACACCTAACTTGAATAAAACGAGGCGAGATATACCAATCATGCACTGCCTTTCGGGCTTACGTGAGAAGAGCATAAAGCGTGGCAAGCGTACACACTTGCGTACGAACACATGACTCTAGGTGGTTATTTTTATTAAATCCATTAAAATACAACTAATTCAGATGAATTGAGGCTAGATATACTGATCCTGACTACCTTTTAGGCTTGCGTAAGAAGGGTACAGAGCATGGCGAGTATACATACTTGCGTATGAATATATGACTCTGGGTGTTTCTTATTTTCACAAAAAACCTTTTTTATGTTTTATATTTTGTTAAAAGAGAGAGTTTTGCAACATCATCTTAGCACCACTTAACTTAGAAAATAAAAATTGTTATTGTCTTTACTTTAAATCAGCCACTCTTTTAAACAAAGATTACAATTAGGATATACTTCATTATCATCCATGAGCCTTCCTATATAACTATAGTTACTTGTAATCAATTTTATTTTTATTTTTGTTGAGACAAATAAATTTTCAAAAATTTCAATTTAATAAGAAAAAAACATATACTTATCCTGTAGTGTTTCTTCAAAAGTAAATTAATATGCTAAAAAGAAAATTGGCTTTGGGATTTTTTTGTGCTTTTTTTTATGTTTTAAGTTTTGAAAATCAAATGGAAAAAATAAACCATGAAAAATAAAAAATGAAGTGAGACCCCTCCACGCTTAATTTTGAGTGTGTCCGCACTATCAACGCATGATATAATGAATGTAATGGAGAAAAATATGTACATATTTACAAAGAGTTTTGACATTTCTTACTAGACTTAGTATGGCTCATGAAGAATCATAAGCTCCTCCTCTCAATCACATGCCAACTTCAAGTAAGGCTTTAGACGATCACCATTGACTTTAAAAATTGAACTATCCCTTGGGTTTTCTATTTCAATGGCATTGTATGAAAAAAAGTATGTACAATATATGGTCCGGTCCATCTTGATTTTAATTTCTAAGGGAATAAGTGAAGTCGAGAGTCACATAGAAGAACCTTTGGTTTGCAAAAACGTTTTTCTTAGGATAGACTTGTCATGAAATTTTTTTGTTCTTTCTTTATAAATTTTTTCATTTTCATACGCATTGGTCCTAATTTCTTCTAATTCGTTGATTTGCAATCTTCTTCTTTCGTCGGCATTTTCAAGGCCAAAATTTAAGTTCTTAATTGCACATAACATTTATGTTCGATTTCAACTGGAAAATGGCACGCTTTCCCGTAAACTAAACGTATGGAGGCTTTCCAAGGTTAGATTTAAAACCAGTACGGTAAGCCCAATGTGCATCCATTAATTTTTGAGACCAATCTGTGAGAAATGCGGATTATGGATCTTAAGGCTAGGATTAACACTAGAGGGGGTGAATAGTGTTAATAAAGAATTACTAAATATTTTTCTGTTTACGTTAATTTAAACACCGATGTATGCAATATACAGACACAGATATGATCATAGAAATACACAGTTGCAAAAATAAAATAAAAGCAGTAAAGGAAAGAACACACCGGATTTTATACTGGTTCGGAGTTACCCTACATCCAGTCCTGCAACACAAGTACGGATTTCCTTTCAAAAGCAATTTTACAATTACACCCTCGGTTTCAAGGCTATGAGGTACACCCTCCAGAATTTCTATCCTCTAGGTAGAAAACCTTGTATAGATAGTGACAGAGAATCAAACTAGAAGTAATTGAGTTCGATTCAATGTTGATTTCGACAGAGTAATGGTAAGAGTATGTATTAAGAAATGTGGAAGAAGAAGAGGAGTGAAAAACCAGAAATCAGATATATGATTCGTTGAAACTAACCCCTATTTATAGAAGAACAACAGCCATGTCCATTCATGAAGAGTTATGGCGAATAGACACTTCTTTTGAAATTTAAATTTTAAACTCAACTGACACCATGTCGACATGGGGTACTTGTGCATGTCGACATCCCAAAGGATTTTTTCGTGTTTTGATTTTCTTTGGAAATAACTTTTATTTAATATTAAAACTATTTTAAACTTTATAAATATACTTGACTATAGTTAAAATTCATAAGTAAATATAGAGAATAATATATATAGAATTTAATTGTAATTTTATATTTAAATCTAAGTATAAATATTTAAAAGTTAAATATACTATATTAAAAGATAGTTTAAAAACAGGAGTAATTTGACTTTGAAATTAAAGATAATTTTGAGGCTAAAATTATTTAAAATCCGGATAGAGGGTTTTGATGTTTTCAAAAGGAAAGTTTTGAAATCATTTTGAAAACAAGATAATTTTGTAAAATAATTTGAATTAAAATTAGTGGATACAAAACAATGTTCGACAAGATTTTCGTTAGTTCCATCCTACTTAGGGTTCCATCCCTTTAACAGACTCGAAGTGGATTCCATTCCACGAATAAATTGGATTTTAAGATGCCAGTGCTTTTCTACGAGTTTTAACAAAAATTCCTAATAAAAAGACTTAACCTTGAAATTTTGGACTCTTGATAATCTTGATACTCATGAGTCTTCTATCTCGATATCTTGAATCTCTATACTGTACAATCTTCATTCTTGGTACCTGCATGGTTAAATCCAGCATATACACATATATATCTAAATTTATAATGTCATTATTTATATTTTATAATCTATTCTAAGGTTGTTGTCATCAAAACCATAATCTCACGGACTAACACAATCATTACAATTTTTAGTAGTAATTTTTTTCAAGATTTGTTTGATTTGATGATTTGAAACTTCAACTTGACCATAAGTTTGAGGATGGTAAGGAATGGATAGCTTGTGGATTATCGAGTATTTCTTCATTAGAGTTTCAAATGATTGATTACAGAAATAGGTTCAATTATCGCTTATTATTGTGCGAGGCGTGCCAAACCTCGAAAAGATGTTTTCTTTAAGGAATTTCACAACAATTCTATGGTCGTTGGTTTTACACATAATGGCTTCGGATCATTTAGAGACATAATCATTAACAAGAAGAATGTACAATTTCCAAAAGAATTGGGAAACGGTCCTATAAAGTCAATAACCCAAACGTCAAAGATTTCGATCATAAAAATGTGGTTCAAAGGCATCATATTTCATCAAGAGATTCTTCTTAACATCTGGCAATGATCGCAAGTTTTACAAAACTCTAATGCATCTTTAAAAAGTGCAGACCAGTAAAAGCCACATTGAAGCACCTTTTCTGTAGTTTTCTTAGAACCAAAGTGACCACCACAAGCTTGATCGTGACAAACTGAAAGTACGCTTTAGATTTTGCAACTCGGGGTGCAATGTCGAATTATTTGGTTTGAATATTATTTAAACAAGTATGGATAATCCCAATAGAAGTACTTGACTTGGGAATGAAATTTATATTTATCTTGTTTCGACCAAAATGAAGGTGTTTCCTTAGTGACTGAATAGTTCACTATGTTTGCATACCATGGATCAACAGAAACAGAAAGGAGTTATTCATTAGGAAATTTCTCGTTGATCAGCAAAGTAGACGGTGCATTTAGAAGACGAGAAAAATGGTCAGCAATGACGTTATCAAATCCTTTTTTATCTTTGATCATAAGGTCAAATTCTTAAAGTAGAAGCATCCAACGGATCAAACAAGACTTTGTGTTCTTTTTAGCATAAAGGTATCTAAGAGCAGAGTGGTCAGTGTAAACAGTAATGTGTGAGACGATCAGATAAGGTTGAAACTTTTCGAGCACAAAGACTACCGCTAGAATCTCTTTTTCAGTGGTTGTGTAATTAAGTTGAGCTTTGTTTAGACTCCTACTAGCATAGTAGATGACATGAAGAATTTTGTTGATGCGTTGTCCTAAAACAGCAACAACTGCAAAGTTAGAGCGTCATACATTATTTTAAAAGGAAGATCCTAATTCGATGAGCAAATGATGGGAGAAGAAATGAGTTCGTTTTTTAAACGTTTGAAAGCAAAAGCACAGTTAGAATTAAAGTCGAAAGGAACATCTTTCTCAAGAAGAGTTGTAAGAGGTCAAGCGATTTTACTAAAGTCTTTCACAAAGCATCGATAGAAACCAACATGTTCAAGAAATGAACGAATGTACTTGACAGATTTAGGAATGGGTAGATTCGCAATTACATCAACTTTCTCTTTATCTATCTCAATGCCTTTGGTTGGAATGAAATGCCCAAGGACATTGCCGTGTCTGACCATGAAATAGCGTTTTCCCCAATTTAACGTTAAATGTTTGTCCTTGCAATGATTAAGAACCGACTAAAGATGGTGTTAAGCACTTAGAAAAAGAGTTTCTAAAGGTAGAAAAATCGTCCATAAATACTTCTAGAAAGTGTTCGATCATATACTAAAAGATGCTGACCATGCATCTTTAAAACGTAGCAGGAGCATTGCAAAGGCCAAATTTCATATGTCGATAAGCAGATATGCCAAAGGGACATGTGAAAGTCATTTTCTCTTGATCTTCGTAAGCGATTGGAATTTGGTTATAACTAGAATAGCCATCAAGAAAGTAAAAGAATTCATGGTCAGCTAAACATTCAAACATTTGGTAGATGAATGGAAGAGGGAAGTGATCCTTATGTGTTACAGCATTTATTTTTTGATAATCAATGCAAACATGCTAACCCGTTTGAGTGAGAATTGGAATGAGCTCATTAGAATCGTTCTTGATAGCGTTAAATCCAGATGTCTTCGGCATGACATGAATTGGTCTAACCCATGAACTGTCAGAGATCGGGTTTATGATTCCATTATCAAGGAGTTTAAAAATTTCTTCACTAACCGCATCCTTTATTTTTGGGTTAACCTTCGTGGCATGTCATGAACATGCTTGGCATCATCGATTAAATGGATGCGATGTTGTAATAACCCGGATTTCTGGGCATTGTAATTAATAATATAATTGGATTATGTGGTAGAAATACTGAATTTATAAATTGAAAAAATGAATCTGATCAAATAAATAAATATTTATATTTTTAATTGTGTTATATATATATAGATAGAATTAGTATATATACAAGTTGAAATTGTATTTGTTTAAATATATGTATATATAAAATTGATTTGAAATTTAATTTGAATTTGGGTTTGATATGGAATTTCAAAGAATAGATATATATCTTAAATATAATTTGGATTTAAAAATATAGTATATATGATTTTATTTCTTTTAGTTTTACATTGTTTTTTTTAAAATATTTATTTATATGAATTAAAACAATGTTTTTACTCAATAAAAATATATACATATAAGTTTTATAAATCATTTTAAAAAAATATCATTAACTCTAGGTAAATACACTTGTATAATAAGAATATATATAATTTAACAAATGTATCAATTAATTCATGCTAGTGACAAATGTCACATTCTTAGACAAGTCTCAATTGATTTAATTTAAGAGGATTTAATAAAGAATAATACTTCAAAATATACATAGGTTGTATATATAAAAGTATTATATATATAATAATAATTAGTTCTATGTTATTTTCTTCAAATGCTTTTATAGAATAAATTCAGAAAAGGTACTTACCAAATAGAGATTTAATATAAAAGTTTTATAAAACATTTTTTTTTCATTAACACATGCATGAGTGCTAAATAAAATTTAAGGGTTTAAAAAACAAATTTTCTTTTATGACATTTGTAAATTGGGAGGTTCATGTATTGACAAATGTTGATAAGTAATATAAAATTTAAAACAAGTGGCATTTTTGGATTTAATTTTCTTTTATTTTTGCTAAATAATTTTCAGCCTAAATACATATACTTCTCTTTATCTATTTTTTTTTCTTTTTTTCCTTCAAAATTCAAAAGCTAAGGAACAAAATCTGAACTCAAACAATCTTTCAAAACAAATCTACAATGATTCTTCAAACCTGTAATCACTTTCAAGAATGCATGCAAGTAAATCTGGAGTATATCTAAGCAAAGTTTCCAAAGCCAGAGGCCATGGTTTTCAAGTTTTCAAAGCTAGCATTTCAGTTTTCGAAGCAAGTATTTCAGTTTCAAAACCGATGCAGTTTGAACTTTCTGTTTTTCAAAGCTCTGCCTCTTTAAATAGGTGAGTAAACATATTTTTTTTAAAGCTTAAGTAAATCTAAACTGTGCATGTGATTCTTGGGTAAAATTTGTGTTTTCATGTGTATATATAAGTATGGATCTCTGAATATATGATTGTATTTGATCTGTATATGTTTGGATGCCAGTTATTCTTTATTTCCTATGTTCTGAGAAGTAAAACAAAATTTTAAATTCAAAATCATCTCATCTCAAAAACATAGCTGATTTCTTAAACATAATTAAGTTTTAATTTTTTTTAATTAAGTGAATTAAGTTTGAAATCTACTGGAAATTGGAAAATAGCAGTGGAAATTTAGAAATGGGTTGAAACCAAGTGCAATGATTTGTGAATTCAAGTATAGAACCTGAATCGCCTGTTCGAATTAGGATTTTTAAAATAAAAATCATAATTTTTAGTGGAGTCTTGGATGTGCATTTTTTAGATAATCAAAAAAGGGGTTTTGGTCATTTCTGGTGGCCGGAGAACTCGAGGGAGGTCAGGGTTTTTGTCGAAGCCAGCTTGGCGATGGGGGAGGTCGGGAAAAACAGTTTAAGATTTTTCTGGCGATCAGAGTTGCTTGGCGAAGCTAGATTAGGGTTTGATTTCCAGTATTGGGCGACTTGGTTTCGCGACGTCGTGGGTTGTTTAGGAGGCACCGACCGCGAGTGGTTGAAGGGTTGCGTAAGATTGTGACGTTGCTTGGATCGGAGGGGTGTGAATTCTGGTGGGCTAGATTGTCCCTGGTAAGTGGATTTAGCCAGAGAGGTTGACTCCAATTTTCGATCTGAAGACTCAATTTCGAGTCAAGATGAAATCGCGATGTCTTGATGGCCGTGGATGATGTTGAGGTGGTTATCGACCTATCGGAGATCTGAAGAATGACCGGAGAAGGGTGGTGTGTCGGTTCATGTGCACCGTGCATGTCAGAGGATCAGGTGTGAAGGAAGTTTGGGGAAGAAAGTTTTTTTTCTGGAGTTCGAGTTCGCGTGTTTCTATGATAAACTGGAAGTTGTTGTGGTGGGGGAAACCGAGAGTTTCTTGGGGGTTCACTCGGGTTTTTTGAGTTTTTGAACCCGAGATAGTCAGTTGGTTTCAGGTTTTTAAAACCTATCTGTTTTCTAAATTTTAAAATGAATTTTAAAATTGAAAGCATGATTTTAAACAAAGTTTAAATCAAAATTTTGAGCTATGGATTCAAATTAACTTTTGAATCCTAGTTTGTAAAATAAATAAAGTTTTAAAATTTAAATTGTTTAAACAAGTTTAATGTTTAAAGTGTGTTTTAAAATGAAAATGATTTTTAAATAAAATGTTTAATTCTTTATAAAAGTTCCTTTAATTTTTGATTTAAGTGGTTTAGGAAATTGATTTAAATTTGGTTAAAGGTAAGTTTGTTAATCGTTTTTTTTATTTTAAAAATTTGAACTTTAAAGTAAATTTTAAAAGTTAAATGTTTTAAATGCAACTGTTAATGATAATTAAAGTCATCAATAAATAAAGAATGATTTATCCTAAAGATAAATTATATTTTAATGGTTAATGATTAATGATTAATGTAGTTAATAATTAATGATTTTGCATTTATTAATTATGGATCGTTAGTTAATTAATTAAGAATTAATTAATTTGGATTAAGAGATGATTAATTTAAGTTTAATTACTTAGAAATAATTAAAGGATTGTTAATAGTTAATGAAGGATCATTAACTAAGGATTTTCAAATAATTAATTAATATAATTGATTTTTGATGATAAATTTGATTAGTTAATCAAAGATAATCAATTTATGGAATTGTGTAAGTATAATTACTTAATGAAAGTAATTATGGGATTAATTACTCAATGTAGTTAATTAAAGTAATGTGATTAGTCAAGTTATTAATTGGTTTAATTAATTTTAGATAGTCGCATGATGGTTTGTTAAAGTATGATTACTGAATGTAATTGGAAAGGTGTAATTACTTAGTGAAGTAATTAATGAGTAATCATTTAAGATTAATTATTAAATGTGATTAATAATTTATTGAAGAAGTAATTAAGGATTAATTGAAGAAGTAATTAAGGATTAATTGAAGAAGTAATTAAGGAGCATTAATTAATATAATTAAGGGCTGATTAATTAAGATTAATTAATAAAAAATAAGTGATTAAAGAGTAATTAATTAATAAAATTAATTAAGGAGTTGGTTTAATTGATGAAGTAATTAGGGAAAGTAATTTTTGATTGTGATTAATCAAGGTTGATTAATGAACGTAATTGAGTTAAAGGTTAATTATTAAATGAGATTTAAGAATAACTAACTAATGAAAGTAATTGGAGAATCATTAGTTAATGTAATTAATGAAAGTGATCAATTTGGCTTATGAATGATTGAATGATGACAAGTGCTTTGGATTAGTTGATATCTCTGATGTGAATTGCTTTGTGATATGATATATTGAATGGACGATGATAATGTGATTTTCAATCAATTATGAATTGCTGTGTTATCCGACAATTAAAGTTGAATTGTATTAAATTAGATAACTTGGGTTTAGATGACATTGGATTCGAAGAGACCGGAGTCGGGTATTAGTTAATATCCGAAACCACTTCGATTCTTCATGGATTGATATGTGAAATCAATAGGCTGGAATAAAAATGATTTAAGTGAATTGGATTATTTATCTAAGTTTGGTACTTAGAAATTGATGTGTGAAATAAGTGTTGTCTATAGCAACTTGTTGATTTGCTAAATTGATATAAGTTACCCTGGGTTTATATAAGTTGTTTGCTTTTGTATTCCATGTTAGATGGATTTACTCACGCTGGTTTCCAGCCTGACCCGGGTGTTACTTTGGTGTGATGCTCGGGTCAGACCGAGTATTACAGATTTTCAGGTAAGGACGTTCTGGAGCTGAGGAGACGAGCTGGAGAGAAGGAACGTATGGAGAGTTTCTGCTGTGATATAGTATCTGAAACAGATTGATTTATCTGTCATGTGCTTGCAAATATGTTGTAACTCTGATATACCAAAGTGTAATTTGACAAGTACAGTTTCCTTTGTATAACTATTATTTATGTGATATTATATTTTGATCCGCTGCGAATGTGAGGTTTCTGTGACTTGTTTCTGTTTTCTTCTTCTTTCTCTTTTCTTCTTTTCTTAACTATCTGGAAATTTCGAAATTGAAATTTTTGGGTCGTTACATTTGGTATCAGAGCCAGGTTAAGCGAGAACCTTGGCTCTGGTGGGATTACTCATTAAGGATAGGGTAAGTGGTACCCTAGGATGAGTTGAGTATGTATATATATGAGAGCGTACCTGTTATTTTCTTATATAGAGATTTTAAATGATTTTATATAAAAATATATTTTGATATATAAAGCAATATTTCTTTCAAATAGTAAGGGAATTGGTTGTTAAATTATTGAAATTAAATTAAATGGTAATAGAAAACCAACCAAACTGAAATTAAATTTAAAATTGGGAATGAGATATGATACCCAAGGTGATAAATTTTTGAACTTAATAAGTGGGAAGATTATTTATGAGAAGTTTAAAGTTTGAAATGGAAGTTCAAATTTGGGTAAGGTTGACTGGATTAAGTGAATTGAGTTTAACTTAGGAAAGGTTAAATAAGTTGGAATGATCAACCTGATTTGAAATTTTCAAGATGAAATTAAGATTTAACTTGGAAAGTTAAATGGTTGATTTGAATTAGGAAATTTGAGTGATCTCAAAATGGGTTTGAGATCTGGAAATTGAAAATGGATAGATATTTTTTATAAATAATTTGAAAGATACCATCCTGTTGTTATTAATAATCTTTAAAAAATAAATTGAATTTGTTTAAATGAATAAGAAATGAAGTGTGGTGATATATCCATTATTGAGATAAAAGAAAAATCTAACTTTAATTTGAAATTAAGGATATGGAATTACTTTGAATTGAAAATCTGAATGATTGAATTTGTAAATTAAACTTGTTTAAGAATTGATTTCAAACTAGAAGATAAAATTGGGTGATAAGTTGAATTTTTAAGATAGAAATTGTTTTGAACTCTTATGTAAACTTTGAAATGAGTAGGTAAAGGTAATTTAAAATGAAAATTCTAGAATTTGAGCTCAAAAATTAAATTGTTTAAAAGCTTTTAATAAAGGTTTACTTGGTTTAAAGGGTTAAACCGACCTTAGTGGATTTAACTCGAATTTATATAATTCGAGATGATTTAAAGTGAGATTGATTTGAAATTAGTTCAAATTGAAATTTGATTTAAAATATTTTGGAATTGTGATTTAAACTGAATAGTTTTAAATTCAAATGGAATTTGAATTAGATTTGGAAGGAAATCAATAATAATTCAATTTGATTTGGAAATGGAGTTTGAAATTGGGATTAATTCAAACTGGAATTGAAATGGATTGAAATTTGAATTGAATTTGGAAAGAAACTGAGGTTAATTTAACATGAATGGGGGTTGAATCAATTTCAATGGAAATTGAAGTTATTTAAAATTTGAATTGGGTCAGTTTAAATAGAAGTGGAAATTTAAATTGAATTGATGAGAACGGAGACTGGGAAGTGAGCAGTTTTGACTCTGGACTATTTTTAATGTAAATTGTTTTAATATAAACCTATTTTCCAAGCTATTCATTATATATACAACCTTTCTTTTAAAATCCAAATTATCTTATACTTATTTTACAATTATCTTTGGAACTATTTAACAATTTTTCTACTGTTTTATAAACTAATTTCTATTTTTCAACTACTTTATAACTAATTACTATTTTACAATTATTTTGCAATTATTTAAAATTTCTATTTTCCAACTATTTTACAATTACTTAACTATTTTACAGCCATTTTACAAACTAATAATTATTTTTCAACTACTTATCTATTTTCAACTTTTAAGCTATTTTCTAAATTTAAACTAGACAGAATTTTAAACTGTTATTGGTTAAATACCCAATCGAGATAAGAATAGAGGTGATAATCCAAATGGATTGAAGCAATTGTGAGTAAGTGAATGAAAATCACAGTGAATGTGAATAGAAATGGAAATGATATGGCCAATAACAAATAAAGATAAATACATAGGGAGTACATATGTTATTCTATTCGCATAATGATTTGATCTCGATTCGAGTACAGAATTTCAAGATAGTATGTCGATCCGAGTTGGGATTTTTCACTCGACTTTTGACGGCGAACCTGGATATGGATTGTTGATTAGTTCTGGATATTCTCTATCATAATTATGACTATGCAAGGAGAATGACGGTTTCTGATCAAGAAACCAGATCTGTGTCCGCACTAGGTAGTGGGGTGGACAATACTAGTTCGGAAATGAAATTGTGTGATCGAGTGAGCGATCAGATTGGTATAGCGTACGGATGATATGTGTACATCGTACGGATTTGAATAAGATTGATACTGGGAATTCATGGATTAGAAATGTGAAATGGATTTTGAAACGAAAGTTATATTTTGTAAAGTATATGATGAAGTAAAGTGGAAATTGGATATTTCTATGAAAGAAATTTACCGTTTGGAAGTAAGTAATATGGTTAATGACTTTATAGAGTAATCAAATTTAAATATTTGATTTGGAATAAATAAACGTTATATATCTTTGTTATATAAGATAAATCTCCCCTTCTTGAATCTATTGCCAAAAGAAAAGGATTTTGAAGGTGTTCTGAAGAATAAAAGGAGTTTTATAGAAGTTTGAAATGATTCAAAGTTTTAAAAATTATATATATCTGTATACATATACATATATATATATATATATATATATATATATATATATATATATAAAGGATCTTATGAGGATTTTAGAAAAGGTTTTGGGAACCTTTGGATTTGGAAAGGCTTTTGATTTTTGGGTAAAATCAATATGAGAATTCGGAAAGCCTAGTTTGAGAATTATCATTTTGGAATAATCGATTTTTTGTAAAGAAGCTTTGTATGAGATCATACTAGGTGTATGATTTGAAGATACTATATGTGTATAGTATAAAATGTTTTGATGATGGCTCTGGGAAAAAGGAGCTCCCTTGAAAATGAACTTCTCAGGAGTACCACCGGGTGGTGCTGCCTTGAGCCCCAAGGGGCGGTTTTAAAAATGATCATGTGAGGAGTCCGGACAAAACTAGTTCCTGAGGATTATGAGTAGAGTATACCATAGCGAAAGTCATGTGTGCCGCTGAGAGCCAACAGTCTGCGTTTGATTTAATATCGGTAGACTGCGACCTATGGTAACATAGAAAGTCATGTGTGCCGTTGAGAGCCAACAGTCTGCGTTTGATTTTATATCGATAGACTGCGACCTATGTAGGAGTGGAGAAGTTTCATTTCGACAGCGAAAATCAGAGGCCGCTGAGAGCCTGCAGTTACATGGACTTTTGCTGTAATGGCAACGTAACCCTGGAATGTAATTGCGATCTGTCATGGGTTCCATGGCGTAATCGAGAGGCCGCGGAGAGCCTGCAGTTACATGGACTTTTGCTGCGATGGCAACGTAACCCAGGATGTAACTGCGACCATGGATGGGGGTGATGATTTCCAGAGCATTCACTTCAAAGATATTTCCTCTATTTTCAAAAACAGTTTTCTATATTTTCAATAAAATTATTTTCCAAGTATTTTCACAGGATGTTGAAAATGAGTCTGCTAAGTATTTATAGATTTTCAGTCTTACGCCTGATCAATGTATGACCGAATTTCTATGAGAACGAGGATGGACTTGTTGAAACATCGAGTTATAAAATTATATTTTTATAAAACTATTTTGACAATACTATATAGATATTTTAAGGTGTTTTAAAAATGATCAAAGAAAAATTTATTTGATTTTAAGCAATTTAAAAATCCTAGTTTCGTTCCTTTTCGAGGACGAAAAGATTCAAAGGGGGAAGGAATGTAATAACCCAGATTTCTGGGCATTGTAATTAATATTATAATTGAGTTAAGTGGTAGAAATACTGAATTTATAAATTGAACAAATGAATCTGATCAAATAAATAAATATTTATATTTTTAATTGTGTTATATATATATATACATAGATAGAATTAGTATATATACAAGTTGAAATTGTATTTGTTTAAATATATGGATATATAAAATTGATTTGAAATTTAATTTGAATTTGGGTTTGATATGGAATTTCAAAGAATAGATATATATCTTAAATATATTTTGGATTTAAAAATATAGTATATATGATTTTATTTCTTTTGGTTTTACATTGTTTTTTTAAATATTTATTTATATGAATTAAAACAATGTTTTTACTTAATAAAAATATATACATATGTAACGACCCAGAAATTTCAAACCCGAAAATTCGAGATAGTTATAAAAAGAATAAAGAGATAGAAAAGAAGAAGAAGAAGAATCATCAACAACTCAATTTCGCAGCGAATAAAATATAATAATAAATAATAACAGTTTACAAAAGAATACTATATATGTCGATTACATTTTAATACATCAGGGTTACACACTTATACAGACATTGGATATACACAATTACCATGTCATAGATATACAATAATATAATATAGCGGAAGCACTTCATACGTTCTTGTCATCCAGCTCGCCTCCTGAGCTCCAGAACGTCCCTACCTGAAAATCTGTAATACTCGGTCTGACCCGAGCATTACATCAAGGTAACTCCCGGGTCAGGCTGGAAACCAGCGTGAGTAAACCCTTATAACATGGAATACAAAACGTACAACCTATTTAAAACCCGGGGTAACTCATTTAGATATACAACTTCACAAGTTGATATAAGCATCACTTATTTCACACATTGATCTCTAGTACCCAAAACTCAGATCAAATGATTCAATTCACTAAAATCATTCCATACCGACCCATTGATTTCACAAATCAATTTATAAAGAATCGAAGTGATTTTGGATATTTACTAATACCCGACTCCGGTCTCTTTGAAACCAATATCATCTTAACTTAAATTATTCAAGTGAAATACAACTCAATTTTTAATGCATGGTGTCACATAATTCATCAACAATAGATAACCACATCATCACAGTTTAAATCAACATATCTTATCACATAGCGTCACAAACCACATAATAGAAATAACAATAAATCAAAGACTTCCAATATCGTTCTATTTATCCTTTAATTACATTTAAGTAATTAACCCTTAACTAATTTCATAAAATAATTATCCTTAACCCAATACGGTAATTAACCTTTATTTATTTCATTAATTAATTACTACCATAATTATTAATCACCCTTGATTTATAACATTAGTAATTAACTACTCATAATTACTTCTCCTAAGTAATTTATCCATCAATTACTTTACTAAGTAATTACACTTACCAATCTTATTAAGTAATCATACTTAATCAATTTCCAAGTGACTGTCTCTAATTAATTATCAAAGTAATAGATCATATTCATTTCATTAATTACAACTGGGTAATCTATCACTTAATTATCCTATAACCCAATTAATAAATCTTTAATTATAAATTATTTATATATATTTAATAATTAACCAGCCTTTAATTTCATTAGGAAATTTATCTTGATTACCACACAGATTAATTAGTCTAAAAAAATCTCATTGATTATCTTTTAATTAATCCCCTTATTAACACAAATTTATTGCCTTGATCCATAATTAATTACTCAAGTCAATTATCCTATATTTACTTACATTGATTAATTATCCCATAATTAATCACATACATAAATTAACTAAACTTTCAATTAATTAAGTAATCATACTGTCAAATCAATTTAAAATTTTAATATTCAAATTACTTAACCTTTATTAATTACTTAATGATTTAATTAATTATTTGTTTCCCTCAATTGATAACATAAATCAATTAACCACACTTATTAAATAATCAATGCTTTATCAAATTTCACCAATTAATTTATCCCTAAATAAAACACATAGGACCAAACCATTCATAATTATTTAAATATCACAATTTGTCAACAATTAAAACCCTTGGACTAACACCTTTCGATAAGGTTTAATACTTGTTCAAATATTCTTAACAGGTGAAAATGTCAAATTTTTTACCCGAGCAGAATTAATCCAAAACCCGAGTCAAACGCAAGCGATCACGAGAACTTACCCGAGTTCGATCTTATTCCCCAACTCAATACGTTGAATTTATTTAAAAATTTAACCCTGAAGCAATCTAAAACTGTCAACATACTTTGAATATCACGAGCTACTCGAATTTAATCTCGAGCAAAAATCCCTCAGTCCCGAGTTTTAACCCGGGTCCCACTTCCTTCTCAACTACTGACACCAGAAATCGCTGTGCATATGCACCAGCGACCGCCGTAGCTCCGGCCATCGACTCCAGTTCCCACACGTCACCAATGACTTCGATAGGCTAAAGGATCATCCAGAACCACCGAAATGTCACCCAGCCAAAATCGAGTTTCCTCACCAAAATTGGAATCCAAACGTCAATCAAAAACCACCCAATTGCCAACGTCTCCGATCTCAGAATCATTCATCAACCTACCTGGAGCTACTCTAAACTCCGATGATCCTTTTTTTCCCCTCGCGATTAACCCTGTTAGCCTCAAGTCGTCGACATTTTCTCGGCAATCAACTCCACAAATAACATTCAGAAACCATACTCCGCCCCCAATGAGCCACCACGAACCCCGGGAAAAAATCCATCAATATTTTTCCCTGCTCCTTCCACCTTCCAACCTTCTTTGACCTAAATTTCAACTCTGATCATCATGCCATTCGCCGTGAATTGGCAAAAGCCCCAAAAACTCTCGATACCAATTATCACAGAAATTTCCAATCTTAAAAAATATGATTTACCTTCATAAATTCATTATTTACAAATTGGAAATATATTATAAGACTAAATCAAGACTTCAGGTTCACTAGATTTGAGCTTATTTTGATTCAGCACTGTAAAATTTCCATTCTTGTAATACAAACCCCAATTGTTTATTTGAAAACTATTTTTAAATTTGAAATTATACTGTTATAACCATTTGCTACTTGAAGATCAAAGTTTGAAGTCATTTGTATAGGTAGATATGAATTTTCATTGTTATTCCAAAGCCTGGAACCACAACAGTATCAAGCAATCATGCAACCAACCATATATACAAATGTATATAATGTATTTCAACTAAAATCTGTTAAAATCATCCATGCAACCCATCCTTATAACTTACTTTGCAGATTTATCACATGCATTTCAATATTCAACAAGTTTAAACATTTTAGAATTTTATTTATTCACAGGAAATTAAAGAACAGAAAAAGGAAGGTTAGATCACTCACCTGCAAAAGAAGATCAGAGACCTTAAACTAAAATCTGGAAATGCTTCCTTCTTGCAAAACTAAAACTTTGAGTTGCTTCCTTATATTATTATTTTTCTTAACTTCGATCTTGATTTTACTGCAAATGTTTATCCTGATTTACAGCTACATGCTTCCAGATAAAAGGAAAAAATATGTAGACTTTTGGAAGTTGTTTTCAAAACAGAAAAGGAAAGATCTGCAGTTTCATGCAGGTTAGAGTTGCATATTGCTCTTCAGGTTGATGAATTTGAGTAGAACTTCAAGTTTAAACTTTAATTTGCACTTTATTTTTAAAGATGATTCAGATAGCCGTAGTTTGATTTGGTTAGAGGAAATTATTGGTTTTAGATTTGTTTTGAGGAGAATTTGCAGGATTTGTTTTTGAGCAAATTTTCTGGTTTTGAATAAATCTTCAAATGAATTTTAGTATGAATGTTGATTTTCAGATTTTGGTTTAGATGTTGGCTGAAGATTACTTAAGTTGTGAAAAGAATAGGAAAAGGAGATAAAGTTTCTATAAGCACATTTTTGATTTAATTAAAAATAAAAGGAAGAGAAAAATCAAGAGGACATTTGTTGATTACATAAATTCCTAGGCTTACATTTGTCAAATTATGTGTTAATAATCCAACACTTGTATTTTGTAAATGTAATTATATTTTTAAAATGTTTTATTCTATAAAGTTAATATTTCTTATGTTCTATATTTTAAATATTTTATAATATACATTTTTTTTAAATTTAATTCCTTTATATACACACACACACACACACATCCTATATAAATTCAAAGAAAGTATTAATCTTTATAAATTCTTATTTTAAACTTATCATATATATTTAAATAAATGTAATTGATGAAGTATAATTAAATATAAAGTATATTTTAAATAGCTTTTGCAAATTATCAAATAGAACCCAAACAATAGCCCTTTTTCACCATATACACACTTGTATACATGTATATGAATATTCTTTAAAGTTTTCAAAAATAATAGAATTTACACACAAACACACACACGCACACGCACACGCACACATATATATAATGATTTACTATTAGGTTCATCAATTTATTTCAATTATTATTATAGCTTCAAATTTACTTATGTACATCCAGACATCTTTAATTATCCATTTTATCTGTTTAATCCAAACAAAATTCAATTAATCATCTAATTTATAGATGCCCGGGAATCCAGGTTGTCACATTCCTTCCCCCTTTGAATCTTTTCATCCTCGAAAAGGAACGAAGCCAGAGTTTATTATAATGCTTATTTTTAGAAAAATTATTCTTTGACCATTTTTCAAACACCTTTAAAATTTATATAATATTGCCAAAATATTTTTTATAAAAAATACTTTTTATAACTCGATGTCTCAACCAGTCCATCCTTGTTCTCATAGAAATTCGGTCATACGTTGATCAGGCGTCTGACTGAAATTCTATAAGTACTTAGCAGACCCGTTTTCAACACCCAGCGAAAATACTTGAAAAATAATTTTATTGAAAATATAGAAAACAATTTTTAAAAATAGAGGATATATCTTTGATGAGAATGCTCTGGAAATCATCACCCCCATCCATGGTCACAGTTACATTCCAGGGTTACGTTGCCGTCGCAGCAAAAGTCCATGTAACTGCAGGCTCTCCGTGGCCTCTCGATTACGCCATGGAACCCACACAACAGATCACAGTTACATCCAGGGTTATGTTGCCGTCACAGCAAAAGTCCATGTAACTGCAGGCTCTTAGCGGCCTCTCATTTTCGCTGTCGAAATGAAACCTCTCCACTCCTACATAGGTCGCAGTCTGCCGATATAAAATCTAACACAGACTGTTGGCTCTCAGCGGCACACACGACTTTCGCTATGTTATACCATAGGTCGCAGTTACATCCTGGGTTACGTTACCATCACTGCAAAAGTCCGTGTAACTGTTGGCTCTCAGCGGCTCACACGACTTACACTATGGTATACTCAACTCATAATCCCCAGGAACTAGTTTTGTCCGGACTCCTCACAGGATCAACTTTAGAATCCCCCCTTGGGGCTCAAGGCAGCACCACCCGGTGGTACTCCTGAGAAGTTCATTTCAAGGGAGCGCCTTTTTCCCCATAGCCATCATCAAAACATTTTATACTATACATATATTGTATCTTTAAATCATATACCTAGTATGATCTCAATACAAAGCTCCTTTACACAAAATCGATTATCCCAAAATCGATAATTCTCAAACTAGGCTTTCCAAATTAAATATTGATTTTACCCAAAAATCAAAAGCCTTTCCAAATCCAAAGGTTCCCAAAACCTTTTTCCAAAATCCTCACATGATCCTTTATATATAGAGATATATATATATAAAATCCTTGATAAAAATCTTTGGATCATTTTAAACTTGTATAAAATCCTTTTATACTTCAAACACTTTCAGAATCCTTTCCTTCAGGCAATAGATTCATCAAGGGGAGTTTTATCTTATATAACAAAGATATATAACTTTATTTATCCAAAATCAAATATTCAAATTTGATTACCCCTTTCAATATCAATTTCATTCAAATCCGTACGATGTACACATATCATCCGTATGCTATACCAATCTGATCACTCACTCGATCACATAATTTCACTTCCGAACTAGTATCGTCCACCCGACTTCCTAGTGCGGACACAGATCTGATTTCTTGATCAGAAACCGTCATTCTCCTTGCATAGTCGAACTATGATAGAGAATATCCAGAACCAATCAACAATCCATATCCAGTTTCGCCGTCGAAAATCGAGTGAAAAATCCCACTCGGATCGATATAACTATCTCAAAATTTTGTTCTCGAATCTGGATCAAATCACTATGTGAATAGAATAACATACGTACACCCTACGTATTTATCTTTATTGGTTATTAGCCGAATTAATTCCCTTTCTATTCACATTTACTTTAATTTTCATTCACTTATTCACAACTGCTTCAATTCCATTTGGATTATCACCTCTATTCTTATCTCGATTTGGTTATTATCTCGATTGGGTATTTAACCATTAACAGTTTGAACTCCGACCAGTTTATTTTAGAAAATAGCTTGAAAAATTTAAAAATAGATAAGTAGTTGGAAAATAATTACTAGTTTGTAAAATAGGTGTAAAATAGTTAGAAAATAGCTTGAAAAATTATAGAAATTTTAGATAATTGCAAAATAATAGTAAGATGGTAATTAATTTTGTAAAATAGTTGTAATATAGTAATTAGTTTATAAAACAGTTGGAAAATAATTAAACAGTTTCAAAAATAATTGTAAAACCAGTATAAGATAGTTTGGCTTTTAAAAGAGAGGTTGTATATATAATGAATTGTTTGGAAAAATAGGTTTATATTAAAAATAGCCCAGAGTCAAAACTATTCAATTCCCAATCTCCAATCCAAATCAATTCAATTTAAATTCCACTTCCATTTAAATTGACCCAATTCTAATTTTTAAATAACTTCAATTTCCATTGAAATTGATTCAACCCCAATTCAAGTTGAATTAACCTCAGTTTCTTTCCACATTTAACTTTATTCAATCCTGAACTCAAATTCTACAAATTCAAATAAATTTCAATCGAACTAGTTCCAATTTCAATTCATTTCAACTCCAGTTTGAATTAATTCCAATTTTCAAACTCCATTCCACTTCAAGTCGAATTATTCTTGATTTCCTCCCAAATTCAATTCAAATTCCATTTGAATTCAAAACTATTAAACTTATAATTACAATTCCAAATTATTCAAATCAATCTAATTCAAATTTTCCATTTGAATCTTATACTCATACATCTTCAATCACTATTTCAATTAATTCAAATCAAATTCAATTTGAACCAACTTCAAATTCCAGTTCACTATGAACCATCTCGAATTACATAAATTTGAGTTAATACTTCAATTGTTGATTTAATTCCTTTAAATCAATTTACCTTTAAAGTTTTAAACAATTCAATTCACAGTTCAAACCTAACATATTATACCACAAGTCAAATTAACCTCTCTTTTTTTAATCAATAACCCAAACCTTTAAACAATTTAATTTTGAGTCAAATTCTCAAAATTCCATTTTAAATTATCTCTATGATGGATATATTACCACACTTCACTTCTCATTCATTTAAACAAATCCAATTCACAATTTAAAGAATGTTAATAACAATATGATGATATCATCCAATTCATTTTCAAATTCTCTCTCAAATCCAATTTGAGATCACTCAAACTCTCAATTACAATCAACCATTTAACTTTCCTAGTTAAATCTTTAATTTCATCTTAAAATTTACAAATCAGGTTGAACATTCCAACATTTTTAACTTTTCCCAAGTTAAACTCAATTCACTTAATCCAGTCAACCTTACCCAGTTTGAACTTCCATTACAAATTTTGAACTTCACATTAATAATTTTCCCATTTATAAGTTCAAAAACTTATCACCTTGGGTATCACATCTTATTCCAGATTCAAAACTTAATATTTAGAGTGTATTTCTAACCATCTTTGATATTATGTATATCCACATATATACATATTAATTTTCTTTTACATACCAAGTTATACTTTAAAATTTTAAACCACCATTGGTTTTTAACTCAAAACGAATTCCTTTAAATTTTCAAACAACTTCTTGTTTGAAATAGGACCATTTCATTCAAATACATTAAATAATATTATTTATTATTTCTTTAAATTAATTACATCATTAATTAATCACATTCAGTAATTAACTTATTTCTTAATTACCTTCATTAAGTAATTGTCCCTTAAATTACTTGCCTCTAGTTACTTCATTAAGTAACTCCCTCTTTATTTATCATTTCCAATTATTATCCATGAATTAAGCTCATTAAATAAAGTTCAATTAATTACATAAATCAATTGATTATCCTTATCCTGAAACCTTTTCCGAATTCAAGATTTAATTTCAGTTTGGTTGTATTTCTATTACTTCTTAATTTAATTAAATAATTTAATAACCAATTCCCTTACTATTTGTTAGAAAGGTATATTACTTTACATATCAAAATATAATCTTATATAAAACCATTTAAAATCTTTATATAAGAAAATAACAAGTACGCTCTCTCATATATATACACACCCAACTCATTCTAGGGTACTATTGACCCTATCCTTAATGAGTAATCCCAACAGAGCCAAGGTTGTCGGTTAACCTTCTGCTCTGATACCAAATGTAACGACCCGGAAATTTCGAACCCGAAAATTCCAGATAGTTATAAAAAGAAAAAAGAGATAGAAAAGAAGAAGAAGAAGAAGAAGAATAATCAACAACTCACATTCGCAGCGAATAAAATATAATAATAAATAATAACTGTTTACAAAAGAATACTGTATATGTCGATTACGTTTTAATACATCAGGGTTACGCACTTATACAGACACTGGATATACACAATTACCATGTCATAGATATACAATAATATAATATAGTGGAAGCACTTCATACGTTCTTGTCATCCAGCTCGCCTCCTGAGCTCCAGAACGTCCCTACCTGAAAATCTGTAATACTCGGTCTGACCCGAGCATTACATCAAGGTAACACCCGGATCAGGCTGGAAACCAGCGTGAGTAAACCCTTATAAAATGGAATACAAAACGTACAACCTATTTAAAACCCGGGGTAACTCATTTAGATATACAACTTCACAAGTTGATATAAGCATCACTTATTTCACACATTGATCCCTAGTACCCAAAACTCAGATCAAATGATTCAATTCACTAAAATCATTCCATACCGACCCATTGATTTCACATATCAATTTATAAAGAATCGAAGTGATTTCGGATATTTACTAATACCCGACTCCAGTCTCTTTGAAACCAATATCATCTTAACTTAAGTTATTCAAGTGAAATACAACCCAATTTTTAATGCATGGTGTCACATAATTCATCAACATATCTTATCACATAGCATCACAAACCACATGTAACGATCCGCAAATCCGTACCCCTTGAGTTAACCCTATTCTATAACAATCAACTCAAGTTGTACAGAAATACGAACCATTTGGGTTAAAGAAGAAGAGGTAGAAGAAGAAAATTAAAAAAAAAACAACAGAATCTAACCATCGCAGCGGAATAAAATATAATAGATAATAAATGATCTTTACTCAAATCAAATATATTTGTTTATATATTACATCATCAGAGTACATCAATCAGAGCTCAACATCAATATCATACAAATGGATACACAACAACTCAACACAGCGGAATATATGTATGTAAATAAGTACGGAAGTACGTATCGTCATTCAGCTCGTCTCCTGAGCTTCACAGCATTTTCTGTATTCTATAATACTCGGTCTGACCCGAGCATTATAGTTAAATAACACCCGAGTCAGTCTGGAATACCAGCGTGAGAAAACCACACCCAATTGATTATTAAAGTTTCAAAAATCCTTTGAAAACAAAAGCATCTCGTAAGACCACTCCACAAATAAACATGTCGGATTTTTACCTTACGATGGCTAAAACAATTTTTATAGAAATCATCTGATATTATAATAGGGTCTACATACAAATACTTATAAAATAGCCGAAATTGTTACATCTATTAATGTAACAACCCGCATATTTAACGATTTTATATTTAAACGTTTAATTTAAATATAGCGTCGTTAGTCGGATTTTGGTCCGAAATGTTACTTTCTGCAAATGGCTGAATTGGAACTCGAAACTACCTCCATTGGTTCCAAAATGGCGTTTGCGATCTTTTTGAGTATACTCTTTGATATATTTGGAGTAAGTCGAATTTTGCTATTTGTTAAGTGGGCTTTTGGGTTTGGGTTTCACCCAAACTGTTCTATAAACCAACTCAGCCCTTCTCTCCTTCCATTCACTTATTCATTTCATTAAACTTAAGCTTAAAAACTGATAATGGGGGAAGAGAAAGGAAATTAGAGACTCCTAGCCCTAGTTTACTTGCAAATCCAAAATTCTTGCTCCAAAATCATAGAGAAGCTATTGGTAAGTTCATCTCCATCTTCTCCATCTCTTCTCCTCTTCAATTTCAGTAATTTCCTAACCCTAACTTAGGAAATACTTGCTTTGATTCTAGATTGAAGCTTGTAGTGTTGAAGTGGAGTGTAGTTGGTTGATTCCTTGCATTTGTGCTTCTTCATCTTCTTTGTTTTGTGTAAAAAGGTGAGTTTTGAACTCACATCTACTTCTCTTGATTTCATGGGTGTTGGGTATGAATTCCTAACAAGTATGCATGTGCCATTGCTTTGGATTTAGAAAGAAATTGCATTTCATTGAAATAGGGGAAGAAGTGCTGGAAAACAGCATTCGGCCGACCGAGTGCAGGCTTCGGTCAACCGACCTGCTTCCCCGAGCCTTGTTATGTTGCCTGCATCTGGCCGGCCGACCGAGCCCTGTAGTCCGGTTGACCGACCTGCTCTATTTGCCTTGTTTTGCCTGTTTTTGTATATTTTGTTTTTTTTTCCGGATTTTATCGATTCAAGTTGCTTTTTAGTGGTTGTTATTGCATATTTGGCTTTGATAACTTACTCTTGACTTCATCCACGGGTTTTTATAATATAACCTCTCGAATCGCATTTAAAAGCTCGTTTCTCCAATTTATAAATTCTATTTAAAACACACACTTTCGCACGTCGAGCGAAGTGGAAGGGTGATTAAATGGTTGGGCAAAACACGGACCATGAATCTGTGCGTTTATCCTTTCGATTAATCCCCGACCTATTCGATTGATTGTTTTGACCTTCGGGTTTAGTTTACCGATGATATGAGGTAAATTTGTATCGCTTTGAGTGTGAAAGTGGCTGACGAAATAGTAAACCGTTTAGTGCGAACGAGTGGTTATGGGACGCACGTTAACACTGTTCGGATTCCTTTTCGAGAGTTGTGAAACATTCCGCCAGTTAGTGGTGTCCAGTACTGGGTCTCTGACCTTCACCACTACGGTTTGTTGCCCTATAAAGTATCGCTCCGATGTTGGCCTTATGTGCCGCATGAGTGATATTGGGTTTGTTGCCTTCGGGTATGTTGCCTTCGGGTTTGTTGCCCTATATAGTTTCGCTCTGATGTTGGCCTTATGTGCCGCATGGGTGATACTTGGGTTTGGAGCTTTCGGGCTCATGGATCCTTGTTTGTACAGTACTGAGCTCGAGCAATTTTCTGATATTTCATGATATTATATTCCCTTGGTATCGCCCTTCGGTGTTGGTCATTATGAGCCGCATGATGCGTAGCGTTTACCTTGCGGAATTTGTATACCTTTTTGGTATTTGTTATTGCCTTTTGGCTTGTTTAGGGATATTTGTATCCTTTGCTTCTATATGTTGCCAATGATACGAGGCTTGTTCTATATGATTCATCTCTTGTTGATGATTGTGTTATCTCCTCTAGAGATATTTGTTATACTGTATGACCTTGCAGGTTTATTATTGTTCAGTTTATCTAACTGATTTGTTATCTAGACTGACCCGTGTATCTTATACTCGGGTCAGACTGAGATGTTTCAGGTTAGGTGCTTTTGGGACTTAGCCTATTTTGCTTCCGCATGGACTATTCGCTAGCTTCATTTTGTTGTAGCGTCTTTTGTGGTCCTTATCTGTTGTAACTCTGATATTTATACTTTTTCGTCTCGTCTGTATATTGTGGTTTGCTATACCACTTGATATGTATCATATTGTGTACTCTGCGTTGTATCAGTATATATGTGTATATGATGGTTTAATGTATATTGCATTTGAGTTGTTATATTCTGTTCTGATAGATCCTATAGCCATTGTAGTCTTGCTTTAAATATTTATTGAATACGTCGAACTGTTTGTGATTCTACTTTTCGACGTGTTTAGTGAATAGTTAAGGTAAGATTACACATGGTCGCTCCTATCCAGCCTTATTCTCCGTGTTAGCAGACGGTATTATCTATACAATACTCTTTGCTAGCGTGGGTATAGAGGTGGGGCGTCACAGCGTGGTATCACAGCTGAGTTCAGAACAAAATATGATAAACACAGAATAGATGCACATATTATGGTACATAAAAGTGTACAAGTGATACAAATCTTTGAATCATCGTGTCTCTTTATCCCATCAAGGCTAGATAGTATTTGGGAATACGTCTAGGATTATTCCGTAGTATCCCATATTGAAATATCTACCTTGTGAATAATCTTTTCCTTATCTTGACTTTCAGCTTATGTCTGGAAGAGGCAGAGGTCGACGTTCGGATGCTGGGCAATCTAGTGGCTCACATCCGGATGGCGTTTATATGTCTACCGATCAGTTTATGGAGTTGTTTAGGAGCACTCAGCCTCCCGTTCCTCCTCTAGTGTCTCCACCTCGCAAGTCTGCCTTTGCACGTCAGTGTAGTGATTTTTCTCATCTTGGAGGAAAACCGTTTAAGGGTTCCGAGTCTGTTCTTGAAGTCCAAGCTTGGCTTCGCACGTGCGAATGTATCTTCTCTCGCATGGATCTTTCTGACCATGATCGAGTTCTTGTTACTTCTAGCTTATTGCAAGAGCGTGCTCTTGATTGGTATGAGCTTCTTGTAGCCGAGATTGATGAGTCTACTCTTTCTTGGACTCAGTTTCGGGGACGATTTGAACTCAAGTTCGTTCCTGAATCTGAAAAAGTTTTATTGACCCGTCGCTTCCTTGAGTTGAAGCAAGCGAAATCTTCTGTTTCTGAGTATGTCGCATCGTTCGAGGCTTTATCTCAGTATGATCTTGAATTCATCAGCACTTCTTACAAGAAGAATTTGAAGTTTGTCTCTGGTCTTAAGAAATATCTTAAGAAGTCCTTGTTGCTCCAGCTTAAGCTTTCTTTCGAGGAATTGGTTGATTCGGCACTTCATCTCGAAGCTGTCGAGAAGGAGTGTGATAGTGGTGAGGATGTTGAGGTTTTCAAGAACCCCAACAAGAAGCAGTTTCTGTTTCAGAAGAAGCCTTTTTCCTTCTAAGAAGAAGAAGACTGGTGGTCCTAGCTCTCAGCCTCAGTCTTCTGGAACACCTTTCGTTCGAAAGTGTTTCAATTGTGGTTCTCCGGATCATATTATTCGAGCTTGTCCTAAGCCTCTCTTCTGCCGTTATTGCAAGGAGGAAGGTCATCATGTTTCAGCTTGTCCTACTGCTCCTGCTAATGCAAAATCTGGTAAGCTCAATGTGGCTAATGCTTCTAGAGGTTCATCTCAATCCAAAGGTATGTCTCCATCTATTTTGGAGGGTTCAATTCTATTTCATGATCATAGTATACGAGTTCTTTTCGATACGGGTGCTTCACATTCTTTCATATCGAAGAAGCTTGTTGATGATTTATCTTTGGATGTTTCTTGTATGGTTACTTCTTTAAGGATTGCGAATCCTATTGGGGGATCCGCGACCCTTAGTTTGCTTTGTGATGATGTTGAGATTGTTTTATGTGGTTTTTCTTTCTATGCGAATCTGCACGTTATTTCTTGTCTGGGTTTTGATATGATTTTTGGTATGGACTGGCTAGTGAGGTACGATGCCAGGATTATTTGATCGGAGAGAATTTTATATCTTTGTCATCCTGATTCGCCTTCTCAGTTATCTCTTGTTCTTCGGGATGTGGATAATTCCGAGATGGCTTTGTATTCTCTTGATTCGCGAGATGATGAGGATATATCTCGTATTCCTATTGCTTGTGACTTTTCAGATGTTTTTGAGCCTGTATCGGGTTTGCCACCCAAACGGGCAATTGAGTTCCGCATTGATCTCATTCCAGGCACGCAGCCAGTTAGTCGTCCTCCCACGAGGATGTCTACAAAGGAAAATGAGGAACTCAAGAAGCAGCTTTTAGAGCTTGAGTCCAAGCAGTTGATTCAATCTAGTTTTTCTCCGTGGGGATCCGCGGTTGTCTTTGTGAAGAAGTCCGATGGAACTCTTAGGCTTTGCATTGACTATCGCAAGCTTAACGAGTTGACCATTAGAAATAGGTATCCATTGCCTAGGATCGATGATATGTTCGATGTATTGAATGGTGCTAAGGTCTTTTCTCAGCTTGATCTTGCCACAGGTTTTCATCAGTTACGAGTCGCGGAGGATAGCATATCTCTTACCGCTTTCCGCACTCGTTATGGTTCTTTCGAGTGGCTCGTTATGCTGTTCGGTTTGATGAACGCTCCTGCTTTCTTTGTCGATCTCATGAATCGGGTATTCCGGGAATATCTCGATAAGTTCGTGCTTGTCTTCATTGATGATATCCTTATTTGTTCTAAGTCTGAAGCCGAGCATGCTAATCACTTGAGAATTGTCTTGAGTACTCTCCGTCATCATCAGCTTAAAGCCAAATTCTCCAAGTGCCACTTTTGGGAGAATAAGGTTAAGTTTTAAGGCCATGTTGTATCTTCCGATGGCATTTCTGTCGATCCCTCAAAGATCGTAGCCATCCAGAATTGGAAGAGGCCTGAAAATGTTCATGAGATTCGTAGTTTCCTTGGATTGGCGGGTTATTACCATCGGTTCATTAAGGATTTTCCCGTATTGTGCTTCCTCTCACAAGCCTTACCCGGAAAGGCATTCGTTTTGATTGGTCCGACAAGTGTGAAGCTTCCTTTCAGGCATTGAAAGAACTTCTCACTAATGCTCTATTCTTGTGGTTCCCGAAGGGAATCATGACCTTGTTGTCTACACCGATGCTTGTGGTAGTGGTCTCGGTGCTGTTCTTATGCAGAAGGATCGGGTAGTTGCTTATGCTTCTAGGCACTGCGTCCAAATGAAGTTCACTATGCCACTCATGATCTTGAGTTAGCCGCCATTGTCTTCGCCCTGAAGATTTGGCGACATTATTTATTGGGCGAGCACTTCATTCTTTATACCGATCATAAATCTTTGAAGTATTTGTTCACTCAGAAGGAACTCAATATGAGACAACAGCGTTGGCTCGAGTTTCTTGCTTCTTATGACTTTGATATCCAATATACCCCTGGTAAGGGTAATCGTGTTGCAGATGCGCTTAGTCGCAAACATTCGGCTGTTATTTCTATGATGCTTGCCGAATGGAATATTCTTGAAACTCTATCTTTTTGTGAAATTCGTGATCGAGGTTCATCTTATGATTTTCCTATTCTATTATTTAGTTTGGGAGCTCGACCTATTTTATTGAATCGTATTGCCGATGGTCAGAGGCGTGATCCTGAATTGTTGCATCTTATTCATCTTTGTGAGTCTGGATCTTGTGATGAGGCATTGCAAGATTTTAGCATTGATTCTCATGGGTGTCTTCGTAAGAAGAACCGTCTTTTTGTGCCTTCTGATTTTGCACTTAGGCATGACATTCTTGATGATTGTCACCGTTCTAAGTATACCATTCATCCCGGTAGTAGCAAGATGTATGCCGATATGCGACATCTTTATTATTGGGAAGGCATGAAGCGCGATGTGGCGAGTTATGTGAGCAATTGCATAACTTGTCAGCGTTTTAAAGCCGAGCATCAGCGTCCTTCGGGTCTTCTTCAACCTCTTGAGATTCCATTGTGGAAGTGGGATCAAATTTCTATGGATTTCATTGTCGGCCTACCTCGTTCGAGATCTGGCCATTCTAGCATTTGGGTTATTGTTGATCGCCTCACTAAGTCTGCTCATTTTGTCCCTATTAAGTCTAATAGGACTGCTTCTCTTTTGGTTAAGTTGTATGTCAAGGAAATCATGAGACTTCACGGTGTTCCTAGTTCTATTGTGAGTGATCGTGATCCTTTATTCACGAGTCATTTTTGGAAGAGTCTTCAGCAAGCTTTGGGAACAAAGCTTAATTTTTCTACAGCTTATCATCCGCAGTCTGACGGACAGACTGAACGGGTGAATCGTATCTTGGAAGATCTTCTCCGTATTTGTATCTTTGATTTTGGTGGAAGTTGGGAGGATCGCCTACCTCTAGTAGAGTTCTCCTACAACAATAGTTTTCAGTCTAGTATCGGTATGGCTCCTTTCGAAGCCTTATACAGAAGGCCATGTCGATCACCTTCATGTTGGTTGGAATCTGGGGAGAAGCTTGTTCTTGGCCCGGACTTTGTTCGTCATTCTTCTGAGAAGATTGATCTTATTCGATTGAGAATGAAAGAGGCACAGAGTCGCCAGAAATCCTACGCGGATAACAGTAGGAAGCCTCTCGAGTTCTCGATCGGCGATCTTGTTTTTATTCGTGTTTCTCCTTTGAAAGGGGTTATGCGTTTCAGTGCGACAGGGAAATTGGCTCCTCGCTTTATAGGACCGTTTTCTATTACTGAACGTATTGGCCCTGTGGCTTATAGAGTTTCACTTCCTGCTCATTTATCTGGCATTCATGACGTGTTTCACGTCTCGCAACTTCGGAAGTGTCTTCGGGAGTCGGATTCTGTTATTACTTCTCCTGATTTGCTAGAGCTTGAGGTCTCACCGGACTTATCCATTGTACAGCAACCTATTCGCGTGCTTGACACGGAGGTGCGACACCTTCGGAACAAGGACGTGCCACTCGTTAAAGTTCAATGGTCCGCTAATCCCAATGACTGTACTTGGGAAACCAGAGAGTATATCGAGCGATCTTATCCGGGTTTTCTTTCCTTGCTTTGAAACGGTGAGTATGTCTTTTCATCTCAAGCTTATTTTCTTTTCTTTTGATTGATTGTATGTATGTAGTTGTTACAAATATCGTCTCTAGAAATTGCGGGGACGCAATTTTGTAAGGAGGGGAGATCTGTAACAACCCGCATATTTAACGATTTTATATTTAAATGTTTAATTTAAATATAGCGTCGTTAGTCGGATTTTGGTCCGAAATGTTACTTTCTGCAAATGGCCGAATTGGAACTCGAAACTACCTCCATTGGTTCCAAAATGGCGTTTGCGATCTTTTTGAGTATACTCTTTGATATATTTGGAGTAAGTCGAATTTTGCTATTTGTTAAGTGGGCTTTTGGGTTTGGGTTTCACCCAAACTGTTCTATAAACCAACTCAGCCCTTCTCTCCTTCTATTCACTTATTCATTTCATTAAACTTAAGCTTAAAAACTGATAATAGGGGAAGAGAAAGGAAATTAGAGACTCCTAACCCTAGTTTACTTGCAAATCCAAAATTCTTGCTCCAAAATCATAGAGAAGCTATTGGTAAGTTCATCTCCATCTTCTCCATCTCTTCTCCTCTTCAATTTCAGTAATTTCCTAACCCTAACTTAGGAAATACTTGCTTTGATTCTAGATTGAAGCTTGTAGTGTTGAAGTGGAGTGTAGTTGGTTGATTCCTTGCATTTGTGCTTCTTCATCTTCTTTGTTTTGTGTAAAAAGGTGAGTTTTGAACTCACATCTACTTCTCTTGATTTCATAGGTGTTGGGTATGAATTCCTAACAAGTATGCATGTGTCATTGCTTTGGATTTAGAAAGAAATTGCATTTCATTGAAATAGGGGAAGAAGTGCTGGAAAACAGCATTCGGCCGACCGAGTGCAGGCTTCGGTCGACCGACCTGCTGCCCTGAGCCTTGTTATGTTCCCTGCATCTGGCCGGCCAACCAAGCCCTGTAGTCCGGTCGACCGACCTACTCTATTTGCCCTGTTTTGCCTGTTTTTGTATATTTTGATTTGTTTTCCGGATTTTATCGATTCAAGTTGCTTTTTAGTGGTTGTTATTGCATATTTGGCTTTGATAACTTACTCTTGACTTCATCCATGGGTTTTTATAATATAACCTCTCGAATCGCATTTAAAAGCTCGTTTCTCCAATTTATAAATTCTATTTAAAACACACACTTTCGCACGTCGAGCGAAGTGGAAGGGTGATTAAATGGTTGGGCAAAACACGGACCATGAATCTGTGCGTTTATCCTTTCGATTAATCCCCGACCTATTCGATTGATTGTTTTGACCTTCGGGTTTAGTTTACCGATGATATGAGGTAAATTTGTATTGCTTTGAGTGTGAAAGTGGCTGACGAAATAGTAAACCGTTTAGTGCGAACGAGTGGTTATGGGACGCACGTTAACACTGTTCGGATTCCTATTCGAGAGTTGTGACACATTCCGCCAGTTAGTGGTGTCCAGTACTGGGTCTCTGACCTTCACCACTACGGTTTGTTGCCCTATAAAGTATCGCTCCGATGTTGGCCTTATGTGCCGCATGAGTGATATTGGATTTGTTGCCTTCGGGTATGTTGCCTTCGGGTGTGTGCCTTCGGGTTTGTTGCCCTATATAATTTCGCTCTGATGTTGGCCTTATGTGCCGCATGGGTGATACTTGGGTTTGGAGCTTTCGGGCTCATGGATCCTTGTTTATACAGTACTGAGCTCGAGCAATTTTCTGATATTTCATGATATTATATTCCCTTGGTATCGCCCTTCGGTGTTGGTCATTATGAGCCGCATGATGCGTAGCGTTTACCTTGCGGAACTTGTATACCTTATTGGTATTTGTTATTGCCTTTTGGCTTGTTTTGGGATATTTGTATCCTTTGCTTCTATATGTTGCCGATGATATGAGGCTTGTTCTATATGATTCATCTCTTGTTGATGATTGTGTTATCTCCTCTAGAGATATTTGTTATACTGTATGACCTTGCAGGTTTATTATTGTTCAGTTTATCTAACTGATTTGTTATCTAGATTGACCCGTGTATCTTATACTCGGGTCAAACCGAGATGTTTCAGGTTAGGTGCTTTTGGGACTTAGCCTATTTTGCTTCCGCATGGACTATTCGCTAGCTTCATTTTGTTGTAGCGTCTTTTGTGGTCCTTATCTGTTGTAACTCTGATATTTATACTTTTTCGTCTCGTCTGTATATTGTGGTTTGCTATACCACTTGATATGTATCATTTTGTATAATCTGCGTTGTATCAGTATATATGTGTATATGATGGTTTAATGTATATTGCATTTGAGTTGTTATATTCTGTTCTGATAGATCCTATAGCCATTGTAGTCTTGCTTTAAATATTTATTGAATACGTCGAACTGTTTGTGATTCTACTTTTCGACGTGTTTAGTGAATAGTTAAGGTAAGATTACACATGGTCGCTCCTATCCAGCCTTATTCTCCGTGTTAGCAGACGGTATTATCTATACAATACTCTTTGCTAGCGTGGGTTTAGAGGTGGGGGTCACAATTAAATTCCAGCTACTAGCCACGGAGTGGGTAATACAAACAAAACTCGTACAAGGCTCGTAGGGAGAATGGATTTCCAACCAATGACTAGGCACTGGGGTACCACCTGTCACAGTACGGGGCCTAGATCACCGTACCGAGGAGTGCGCCCGCTCCCCTACAACACAAGGCCGGGACTACCCCTTACTGGATAATCCCGAGTGAGATCACCCCACGGTTGGGATCAGCAACCGCCCACTAAGCCGAAATAAAAAGGGACATCTAGATTGGAATGACCTCACCCTGCTTGGGTGCTACCCACCTAGCCTTGTTGCATAACCCTTGATTTTCAGTTATTCCCATTCGATGAGGCTTGAGGCTAAGTGTTACCTTTTTAGAACATATCTCTTAGAATGCCCATCGTCCACCTGACGATGTTTTCGCAAGCATTCATCCATACAAGTCCGTCCCGGGTTCGAACGGAACCGAAGGCACTATTCCTACTACATCCATTTTGGAAATATCCTGAGGATTGGTAGCGATTAGCCCTTGCACTTCACCGCTCCATCTTCGAATCCAAAATCGTTTTCACGAAACGTACAAACCAGATCGAAGTGGTTTTCGAGAAATAAATCTCGATCCCGGTCTCTTCGAAATGATCAACGTATTTGGCCAATATTGATAGTCGGTTATTTAACTATCAATTAATATTCAGAGAAAACCATCAAACAATAAATAATTTCCCAAATTATTTATTAACCTCAAAATATCTTCACAAGATATATTTCTATTTTCAATCCTTTGAAAACAGTTTCAAAACCATCCTTCTTTTCAGAATAAACTTTCCCAAATATTTTCTATCTCCTCTGAAATTACCAAGCACAAAACTAGATTTTTAAAAAATAATTTTTTTTAAACACTTTACTTTGAAATATATATTTTTAAAACCTTTAAATTAAAACCATTTCAATAGTTGGTTAAAAATACATACTATAAAAATATTTGAAAATATGGTTACTTTATAAAATATAAAACTAGGTTTTCACTTTATAAAACAAATATTAAGTCACTCTTTACATAATTATTGCTATAATAGATTAAAAGAAAATACTTACTTTAGAATTTAAATATTAGAAATAATAAATTTTACAAAACTTGATTTCTTTAAAAACAACTTATAAACATTTAATTTATATTTAAAAAAAAATTCTTTTAAAAACATGTACTTAGCTATCCAGAGAATATTCCCAACTTCAGTCACTTAAATCAATTTCCCAAATTGATTTCCAATTTATTTTATTTGAAATAAGTTTCTTTAATTACTCAATTCATTTCAAAATTCATTAGTTATGGACTTATTATTATTATTATTATTTTCCGTTTGATTTAAAACCTTTTTGGCTGAAATCTACAAATTTCAGGTTATTCCCAATTTCTTCTTTATTCTTCTTAAATAATTTAAATCCTAAAATTAAAATAAATGTTTTGTTCTTTTAAACAATAACATCGAAGTTTAAGTTTCATTAACTTTCTTTTATTTAAATTTTCCTTTCCATACTCAAAATTTATTATTAAAATTTTAAAGTCACTTTATTCCCTTTCCAGTTCATTCATAAATTTATTCAACTTTTCTATAATTATTTACTTACAATTTCACTTCTTTTATTTTCATTCCCAAACTCAAATTATATATTTGGTAATTCATTATTACCTGATTATAATAATCAAGCCATAACATTCAATATTTCCACATAATTCATTACAGAATATCAAATATTCAGAACAGAGAATATTAAATAATTAAATAAAGTTGAGGGGTCCATTTGGATCTCTCCAACCTGTTTTCCCTGCATTCACAGATGTTAGCACAATATAAAATGCAAATTCCAAAATATACCAACTATAGCACATCAATCACTTCAACCATCCCAACAATTATTTAAATTTAATCTTTTAAATTTAAATATAACTGAGTGAGATTAACTCACCTTTGATTTGTTGTTTGCAATCCATACCATCCAGCTTGTTTTCTTTTCAGAATTTGACCTTGTATAAGTATTATAAGGTTTTATTAATATTTGAAATAATCAGTCAATTCATTACCATTTAATAAATTAACAATTTATTTTAAACAAATTCTCCTTTAATAAATTAGTCTTGGCAAATGAAAAATTAAATAAGTTTTATTAGATGAGTTAACCACCCAAATACAACAGTGAATTGGAATGGCAAATGGATATACTATTTTGAAACTTTTATATACTCATAAGAAAAAATATTGACAAATCTAATCCTTCACAATTTCCTATGTATTTATTTTTTTCGAAATCTTATATATATAACATTTTTGTTTTATCCAACTATGTATATATATTAAATTCCCTCTAATCTATATATATGTATTTATTCGAAACCACAAATATTCTTTACTGTAAAACAAAGTACCACGATATATATATATTTAAACTCTGGAATTGTAAAACTAAATAGTGAACATTTTTTTATATATATACACATATGCAGTTAAACGAAAGTTAGAAAATAATTAAATAAATTAACACTTACAGAATTCGAACCTATCTCACCCACGAAGATCGCAGGCTAGGCCTTAACTTCAGGCTTCGATCGCGACTCCTTGCGTAGCTCGAAACCATCACCAAAACGTCGCGAGCTCCACTCCTCGCGTAGGATTCCACCTCGATCGAACACGCCGTGCCGCCATGCTTAAAACCCTAATTCGCGCCTCGAACAAGGCAAAGTCGTGAACCCTAAAATCGAATTAGGGAAACTCGCGACTATCGATGATGACGACGACGCGATTTCCTCGTGTACTCGAGCACGCGAGTTTCCCCCCACCTCCGGTTTTCTTTTTTTTTCTTTTTTTTTATTCGGCTGTTCTGTGAAGAGGGGAAAGAAAAAGATAAAAGAGGGTACGAAGGAGACAAAGATGATGGCGGGTTGTAGGTATGGTCGGGTTAAAGAAAGTAAGTAGGCTTTATTAAATTAAATTGTCTCGGAATAAATTCCAATGCATTCATATACCGTACGCTCTCACGTTAACTCCGAAAGTTACGAAATTTGGAATCCGGTAATAATTCAATATTACGGACCCAATGGAACTGGTTTCGTCAAATTCCGAGACTGCACCCCGAAAGGTTATTTTAAATTCAATTTAAACAGTATAAATTTTAAAACTGAACAAACCACTGTTAATTTCAATTTTACAACTTCTATTATCTACGGTGTTATTAATATAAATTTTACAAGCCTTCATATTATTTTTAACAGGCATAAAATTCCAGATTTCATATTTTACCCAATTTTAAATTATTTAATTCAATAATTTAATTGTCAAATAAATTAGGATATTCATAATTTAAGTTAATAATTAACCTTTAAATGTTTAAAATCAATTAAATATTCCGGTTACAAATGCTTAAAAATTCCCGGTCGTCACATTCCCCTCCCCCTTAGAAGAATTTCGTCCCCGAAATTACTAATTTGGAAGAATGGTCCAATATTCGTTTATTATTTCCCTAAAATCAAACAGTTCAACATCTAACCAACTATCTTTTTATAAAAGACCCATTATTATTCTTTTTAACTTTCCAAACTTTTCCCTAGTACCCAAACAACTCTGATCATACAATTATTCAAATTATAATTCAAAACCAAATTTTAAATTATCAAAATTTTCTCAAAAATTTTCTAACTCTCTGAATTTCCGAATTTTTTTGCCAGCGTCTCCTTTGCGCGGCTAGCTCGGTACAACTACAAAATGGCTCTACGGCCTCCCAAATCCAAAAAGTCCAAGTGGCTCAATCCAAATTCCCAATCAAATTCACATCAAATTTAAATACAAACCTTTTTGTCGAGCATTTCAAATTTATCTTCTTGAAATCAAAAATCAATTCTCTTTTCCCTTTTATAATACCTTCATAACCTGCTTAGCACTAATATCCAATAACAACATCCCAAAAGCATTTTATTGATTTCCTTACCAAATGTAAAAATTCATCCAAATATCAACTTAGAATATATTTGCAATATTCAATTTCCAATTAAGAATTAACCATTCCTTACTTAAGTTAACATAAGCATGATATATGTTTCTTTATTTATTTCCGTCTTACCACTTTAGTTTATATCTATTTCTATTCACATTGATTCCTTCATTTCCATACGAATTCAATTTATCTTTAACTTTAAATGTTGAATTTTATTTTCCATTTATAACTAATTCATGTCATTATTTGAAATTGGTTTCATTCACTAATTTATTTCAATTTCCAGTTTGAAATTGTTTTGTCGTTAACAAAATTTTCCAAAATTTTCAAAAATTTATTAATTCCCAAAATTTCTGAAAACTTTTGGCAGAGTCTCCTTTGTACGGAGGAGATTTTGCAATTTGACAAAAGAGATAAATATATATACATCAACCCACACGGTCGGAAAAACCAAAAACTGTTCATATTTCCTTTTTTTATTGCGTAGGCGTACCTTATTTAGCATTTTTAAGCAGACAGCTTATTTATTTAGCAGTTAATGCAACCCAAATCCAGCCACACGGCTTCCATGTACCTGTACTTACTCATTTTAAACATGAAAGTGCCAAATATATGCAGTTTAACTATATTTCACTTAGTTGCAATGGTTAAAACATATGAATTCTAAAGAAATGCACATCCAACATTTTCCTTAAGCAATTTTTTACAACTTTCATACTAATTCAACTGTTCCAATTAATTTATAAACCATTTTCATTCAATTTGAATGGTTTTCAGTACATTCGTATACCACTTCATCAATTTGAATGGTTCAGAACTCAATTGCTTACATTTAATTTATTCTTAAGCAAACTGAACTCATATTTAATTCAATTTCTTTCAAAATCAATTTATTTTACCCTTATCAACACATAGAATTTTAATTACTTCCATTTACATCCAAACGGCAATTTATTCCATGCAATTCGACGAGATTTATGTGAATAAATCAGTATTTATGCTTTATAACCAATTTAAATTGATTTCAACTCAATTTATTCTTAATTCTGTTCCATTTTCAATTTATTCACAATCCATGTATTCTCATTTTCATTGCATTTCAGATTTGAATCCATTTACTCGCATTCCATTTTATTAACCAAATTAGTCATTCAAAACCATTAACAATTTAGATTCATCTTAATTACCAATTAAATTTCCTTTTTATTTTAATTCATTCACAACCATTTATTTAGCTCGACACATTTCATTTCAATTTTATTCACAATCCATTCATTTACATTCCATTCCACATTTGTTTATTCCAAACTATTATATTTAGCTCGAAGACAATCCAAGCTATTGCATTCCACAACCATTTTCCAACTTATTTAAACCACACTTCATTTTGATTCTTATTTATGCTATCCATGTATTTATTCAACATAATTAGTTTATCCACACAATCCATTAGGAATTTTCATTTCTTTAAATATTATTTATAACCCACCAAATTCTATTTCGACCCAAAGTTATTTTTACTTGATTCAAATTCAATCCAATATCATTAAACTTGGTTTTAAGTTAAATTCAATTCAACTCTCTTCCATCTATTCAGCTTAAGTCAATTTACTTTAATTTATTCAAATTTTATACTTAAGCTCATTTTTATTTTACAAGTAAATTTTTTTCTTTTATACTCAACTTAACTCAATCTCAATTAAATCTCATTTTTAATCTACAATTTCGTTTGATTAGTTATTACAAAATTTAATTTTCGAATTTAACTCTTTAAATTGATTACAAGGCCGTTTCCAATTTATTTCTTCTTATTTGGATTTTATTTGCAATCCTACCATTACTATTTAATCTATTTCATTTTCCTTTATTTGACACATTTCCAATTATATTTAATTTATTAACACTTCACGTTAAATTTTAATTTATAACTCAAGTTCTGGATCCACAAACCATTTTCAATTTACCATCCAATTTCATGAACTCACAATTCAAATTCCATTTACTTAATTGACAATTCAAGTCGAATTCAATTTCTAACCTAAGTTTTATTTTCAAACTTCATTATTACCTCACAATTTAGCTGTTATTTAACTGCATTGGGTTCTCATTACATATTTCATTATCTAATTATAATCTAAATAGTCTTTCCCCAACTTATAATCCAGAACTTGATTTTTAATTCCAAACATCACTTTATTTAATTTTTCTTAGTTCAATTTATTTTATAATTCAAGTTTTGATCTTCATTTTTTTTTCAATTCATCCAACAATACTTATTTTGGGTTTCTACCCCACTTCATCAAATTTTATAAGCTACGACTTATTATTTACACAATTCCATCCATCATAGGCTTGAATATATTCTTATTTTATTTTAACTCAAGCCTTATGCTTATTTATAACCCAAGCATATTATTTTTTATTTCCATAGATTTTAATTCTTTTACCAGTCATTCTAATTTATTTAACTCAATCTACTTCCATTCAATAATTCAATTTTATTTTAACTCGGTTTCATTTAACTCAATTTGATTTCAACTTGATTCGAATACAACTGGATATTATTTTCAACTTATTCAATTTATTCCAAATCCAGTTAAATTTTTATTTCCCAATCCAAGTTAATTTCATTTTTTTAACATTACACTTTTAATTCAAATTCCAATATTCAAAGCTTATATTTCCTTCCTGATTTAAAAATCATATCAATTTATAAGCTTACAACCTATCTCATCAGGATTTTCAAACACCCGACCTTTGGTTTCAAATCATTTTGAAATCTCCAACATCTCAAATCATACTTCTCAAAAATTTAAACCAATCCTGGTTTTATTCCCAACAAATTTCTTTTGAAATTTTCAAAAACAACTAGCTCTTCTGAGCAAATCAAATTTGGGCAGCAATCCGTCACTTAGAAACTCGAAAATAAACATCGATGATGCTGCAGTCATCACCGAAAGTATTTTCTAGCGACTGAAGTGAATTCAATGCTAAATCTCTTTACAAAATTTATTTGAAACAATTTTCCTTTCAGAAATACCCCAAAAACAACAATGCTACTATTTATCTTCAAAATACTTCCCAAATCTTCGGGGTTTTAAAGTTTCAAATTCTATTTTAATTCAAATTTTAACTATATGCATTTGTATAATTTATGCTTATACAAATTCTCATTTCATTATATTTCAATTTATAATTTACATTTATAATTCCTATTTTATAAATTTCGTTTCATAATTGAATTTATTCCCTTAAATTTTGGTTATATTTCAATTTCTAGTTAAATTTTCACTTAACAATGATAATACTTTAATATTATCATTTCTAACATCCAAGCAACCATATATTAGCTAAATAGTTTTCTTTATATCAAAATATATTTTTGGGTAAAATTATTTCATTTACCCACATTTAAAACAATACCGTGTCGATTGTTCTATTCAAGTGATTAGAAACCCCTTCGATACAGTTGCGCAGACTGTGCCGACGAAGGTTCATATGCCACTCAATAATTCAATCAATACAATATTAAAACAATTTATATTCACTAACAAATACGCGCTCATAATTATTAATACGCTCAAACTCATTATAGAGTACTACAGAGTCTATTTTATGAGTAATTCCCACCAGAGCTAAGGTTATCACTAACCTAAGCTCTGATACCAAGTGTAACGACCCGCAAATCCGTACCCCTTGAGTTAACCCTATTCTATAACAATCAACTCAAGTTGTACAGAAATACGAACCACTTGGGTTAAAGAAGAAGAGGTAGAAGAAGAAAATAAAAAAATAACAACAGAATCTAACCATCGCAGCGGAATAAAATATAATAGATAATAAATGATCTTTACTCAAATCAAATATATCTGTTTGTATATTACATCATCAGAGTACATCAATCACAGCTCAACATCAATATCATACAAATGGATACACAACTCAACACAGCGGAATATATGTATGTAAACAAGTACGGAAGTACGTATCGTCATTCAGCTCGTCTCCTGAGCTCCACAGCATTTCCTGTATTCTATAGTACTCGGTCTGACCCGAGCATTACAGTTAAATAACACCCGAGTCAGTCTGGAGTACCAGCGTGAGAAAATCACACCCAATTGATTATTAAAGTTTCAAAAATCCTTTGAAAACAAAAGCATCTCGTAAGACCATGCCACAAATAAACATGTCGGGTTTTTACCTTACGATAGGTAAAACAATTTTTATAGAAATCCTCTGATATTATAATAGGGTCTATATACAAATACTTATAAAATAGCCGAAATTGTTACATCTATTAAATTCCAGCTACTAGCCACGGAGTGGGTAATACAAACAAAACTCGTACAAGGCTCGTAGGGAGAATGGATTTCTAACCAATGACTAGGCACTGGGGTCCCACCTGTCATAGTACGGGGCCTAGATCACCGTAACGAGGAGTACGCCCGCTCCCCTGCAACACAAGGCCGGGACTACCCCTTACTGGATAATCTCGAGTGAGATCACCCCGCGGTTGGGATCAGCAACCGCCCACTAAGCCGAAATAAAAAGGGACATCTAGACTGGAATGACCTCACCCTGCTTGGGTGCTACCCACCTAGCCTTGCTGCATAACCCCTGATTTTCAGTCATTCCCATTCGATGAGGCTTGAGGCTAAGCGTTACCTTTTTAGAACATATCTCTTAGAATGCCCATCGTCCACCTGACGATGTTTTCGCAAGCATTCATCCATACAAGTCCGTCCCGGGTTCGAACGGAATCGAAGGCACTATTCCTACTACATCCATTTTGGAAATATCCTGAGGATTAGTAGCGATTAGCCCTTGCACTTCACCGCTCCATCTTCGAATCCAAAATCGTTTTCACGAAACGTACAAACCGGATCGAAGTGGTTTTCGAGAAATAAATCTCGATCCCGGTCTCTTCGAAACGATCAACGTATTTGGCCAATATTGATAGTCGGTTATTTAACTATCAATTAATATTCAGAAACAACCATCAAACAATAAATAATTTCCCAAATTATTTATTAACCTCAAAATATCTTCACAAGATATATTTCTATTTTCAATCCTTTGAAAACAGTTTTAAAACCATCCTTCTTTTCAGAAGAAACTTTCCCAAATATTTTCTATCTCCTCTGATTACCAAGCATAAAACTAGATTTTTTAAAAATAATTTTATTTAAACACTTTACTTTGAAATATATATTTTTAAAACCTTTAAATTAAACCATTTCAATAGTTGGTTAAAAATACATACTATAAAAATATTTGAAAATATGGTTACTTTATAAAATATAAAACTAGGTGTTCACTTTATAAAACAAATATTAAGTCACTCTTTAAATAATTATTGCTATAATAGATTAAAAGAAAATACTTATTTTAGAATTTAAATATTAGAAATAATAAATTTTACAAAACTTGCTTTCTTTAAAAACAACTTAAAAACATTTAATTTATATTTTAATTTTTTTTAAAAAACATGTACTTAGCTATCCATAGAATATTCCCAACTTCAGTCACTTAAATCAATTTCCCAAATTGATTTCCAATTTATTTTATTTGAAATAAGTTTCTTTAATTACTCAATTCATTTCAAAATTCATTAGTTATGGACTTATTATTATTGTTATTATTTTTCGTTTGATTTAAAACCTTTTTGGTTGAAATCTACAAATTTCAGGTTATTCCCAATTTCTTCTTTATTCTTCTTAAATAATTTAAATCCTAAATTTAAAATAAATGTTTTGTTCTTTTAAACAATAACATTGAAGTTTAAGTTTCATTAACTTTCTTTTATTTAAATTTTCCTTTCCATACTCAAAATTTATTATTAAAATTTTAAAGTCACTTTATTCCCTTTCCAGTTCATTCATAAATTTATTCAACTTTTCTATAATTATTTACTTACAATTTCACTTCTTTTATTTTCATTCCCAAACTCAAATTATATATTTGGTAAATCATTATTACCCAATTATAACAATCAAGCCATAACATTCAATATTTTCACATAATTCATTACAGAATATCAAATATTCAGAACAGAGAATATTAAATAATTAAATAAAGTTGAGGGGTCCAGTTGGATCTCTCCAACCTATTTTCCCTGCATTCACAGATGTTAGCACAATATAAAATGCAAATTCCAAAATATACCAACTATAGCACATCAATCACTTCAACCATCCCAACAATTATTTAAATTTAATCTTTTAAATTTAAATATAACTGAGTGAGATTAACTCACCTTTGATTTGTTGTTTGCAATCCATACCAACCAGCTTGTTTTCTTTTCAGAATTTGACCTTGTATAAGTATTATAAGGTTTTATTAATATTTGAAATAATCAGTCAATTCATTACCATTTAATAAATTAACAATTTATTTTAAACAAATTCTCCTTTAATAAATTAGTCTTGGCAAACGAAAAATTAAATAAGTTTTATTAGATGAGTTAACCACCCAAATACAACAGTGAATTGGAATGGCAAATGAATATATTATTTTGAAACTTTTATATACTCATAGGAAAAAATTTATATAGACAAATCTAATCCTTCACAATTTCCTATGTATTTATTTTTTTCGAAATCTTGTATATATAACATTTCTGTTTTATCCAACTATGTATATATATTAAATTCCCTCTAATCTATATATATGTATTTATTCGAAACCACAAATATTCTTTACTGTAAAACCAAGTACCACGATATATATATATATATTTAAACTCTGGAATTGTAAAACTAAATAGTGAACATTATTTTTTTTATATATACACATATGCAGTTAAACGAAAGTTAGAAAATAATTAAATAAATTATCACTTACAGAATTCGAATCTATCTCACCCACGAAGATCCCAGGCTAGGCCTTAACTTCAGGCTTCGATCGCGACTCCTTGCGTAGCACGAAACCATCACCAAAACATCGCGAGCTCCACTCCTCGCATAGGATTCCACCTCGATCAAACACGCCACGCCGCCGTGCTTAAAACCCTAATTTGCGCCTCGAACAAGGCAAAGTCGTGAACCCTAAAATCGAATTAGGGAAACTCGCGACCATCGATGATGACGACGACGCGATTTCCTTGCGTACTCGTGCACGCGAGTTTCCCCCCTCTAGTTTTTTTTTTCATTCGGCTGTTCTATGAAGAGGGGAAAGAAAAAGATAAAAGGGGGTACGAAGGAGACAAAGATGATGGCGGGTTGTACGTATGGTCGGGTTAAAGAAAGTAAGCAGGCTTTATTAAATTAAATTGTCTGGGAATAAATTCCAATGCGTTCATATACCGTATGCTCTCACGTTAACTCCGAAAGCTACGAAATTTGAAATTCGGTAATAATTCATTATTACGGACCTAATGGAACTGGTTTCGTCAAATTCCGAGACTGCACCCCGGAAGGTTATTTTTAAATTCAATTTAAACAGTATAAATTTTAAAACTGAACAAACCACTGTTAGTTTCAATTTTACAACTTCTATTATCTACGGTGTTATCAATATAAATTTTACAAGCCTTCAAATTATTTTTAACAGGCATAAAATTTTAGATTTCATATTTTACCCGATTTTAAATTATTTAATTCAATAATTTAATTGTCAAAGAAATTAGGATATTCATAATTTAAGTTAATAATTAACCTTTAAATATTTAAAATCAATTAAATATTCTGGTTACAAATGCTTAAAAATTCCGGGTCGTCACACTACATATTAGAAATAACAATAAATCAAAGACTTCCAATATCACTCTATTTATCCTTTAATTACATTTAAGTAATTAACCCTTAATTAATTTCATAAAATAATTATCCTTAACCCAATACGGTAATTAACCTTTATTTATTTCATTAATTAATTGCTACCATAATTATTAATCACCCTTGATTTATAACATTAGTAATTAACTACCCATAATTACTTCTCCTAAGTAATTTATCCATCAATTACTTTACTAAGTAATTACACTTACCAATCTTATTAAGTAATCATACTTAATCAATTTCCAAGTGACTGTCTCTAATTAATTATCAAAGTAATAGATCACATTCATTTCATTAATTACAACTGGGTAATCTATCACTTAATTATCCTATAACCCAATTAATAAATCTTTAATTATAAATTATTTATATATATTTAATAATTAACCAGCTTTTAATTTCATTAGGAAATTTATCTTGATTACTACACAGATTAATTAGTCTAAAAAAAATCTCATTGATTATCTTTTAATTAATCCCCTTATTAACACAAATTTATTGCCTTGATCCATAATTAATTACTCAAATCAATTATCTTATATTTACTTACATTGATTAATTATCCCATAATTAATCACATACATAAATTAACTAAACTTTAATTAATTAATCATATTGTCAAATCAATTTAAAATTTTAATACTCAAATTACTTAACCTTTATTGATTACTTAATGATTTAATTAATTATTTGTTTCCCTCAATTGATAACATAAATCAATTAATCACACTTATTAAATAATCAATGCTTTATCAAATTTCACCATTTAATTTATCCCTAAATAAAACACATAGGACTAACCCATTCATAATTATCTAAATATCACAATTTGTCAACAATTAAAACCCTGGGACTAACACCTTTCGATAAGGTTTAATACTTATTCAAATATTCTTAACAGGTGAAAACGTCAAAATTTTAAGCCGAGCAAAATTAACCCAAAACCCGAGTCAAACGCAAGCGATCACGAGAACTTACCCGAGTTCGATCTTCTTTCCCAATTCAATACGTTGAATTTATTTAAAAATTTAACCCTGAAGCAATCTAAAACTGTCAGCATACTTTGAATATCATGAGCTACTCGAATTTAATCTCGAGCAAAAATCCCTCAGTCCCGAGTTTTAACCCGAGTCCCACTTCCTTCTCAACTACTGACACCAGAAATCGCTGTGCATATGCACCAGCGACCGCCGTAGCTCCGGCCATCGACTCCAGTTCCCACACGTCACCAATGACTTCGATAGGCTAAAAGATCATCCAGAACCACCGAAATGTCACCCAGCCAAAATTGAGTTTCCTCACCAAAATTGGAATCCAAACGTCAATCAAAAACCACCCAATTGCCAACGTATCCGATCTAAGAATCATTCATCAACCTACCTGGAGCTACTCTAAACTCCGATGATCCTGTTTTTCCCCTTGCGATTAACCCTGTTACCCTCAAGTCGTCGACATTTTCTCAGCAATCAACTCCACAAATAACATTCAAAAACCCTGCTCCGCCCCCAATGAGCCACCACGAACTCCGGAAAAAATCCATCAATATTTTTCCCTGCTCCTTCCACCTTCCAACCTTCTTTGAACTAAATTTCAACTCTGATCATCATGCCATTCGCCGTGAATTGGCAAAAGCCCCAAAAACTCTCGATACCAATTATCACAGAAATTTCCAATCTAAAAAAAATATGATTTACCATCATAAATTCATTATTTACAAATTGGAAATAGATTATAAGACTAAACAAGACTTCAGGTTCACTAGATTTGAGCTTATTTTGATTCAGCACTGTAAAATTTCCATTCTTGTAATACAGACCCCAATTGTTTATTTGAAAACAATTTTTAAATTTGAAATTACACTGTTATAACCATTTACTACTTGAAGATCAAAGTTTGAAGTCATTTGTATAGGTAGATATGAATTTTCATTGTTATTCCAGAGCCTGGAATCACTACAGTATCAAGAAATCATGCAAGCAACCATATATACAAATGTATATAATGTATTTCAACTAAAATCAGTTAAAATCATCCATGCAACCCATCCTTATAACTTACTTTGCAGATATATCACATGCATTTCAATATTCAACAAGTTTAAACATTTTAGAATTTTGTTTATTCACAGGAAATTAAAGAACAGAAAAAGGAAGGTTAGATCACTCACCTGCAAAAGAAGATCAGAGACCTTAAACTAAAATCTAGAAATGCTTCCTTCTTGCAAAACTGAAACTTTGAGTTGCTTCTTTATATATTTTTTTCTTAACTTCAATCTTGATTTTACTACAAATGTTTATCCTAATTTACAGCTACATGCTTCCAAATAAAAGGAAAAAATATGTAGACTTTTGGAAGTTGTTTTCAAAACAGAAAAGGAAAGATCTGCAGTTGCATGCAGGTTAGAGTTGCATATTGCTCTTCAGGTAGATGAATTTGAGTAGAACTTCAAGTTTAAACTTTGATTTGCACTTTATTTTTAAAGATGATTCAGATAGCTGTAGTTTGATTTGGTTAGAGGAAATTATTGGTTTCAGATTTGTTTTGAGGAGAATTTGCAGGATTTGTTTTTGAGCAAATTTTCTGGTTTTGAATAAATCTTCAAATGAATTTTAGTATGAATGTTGATTTTCATATTTTGGTTTAGATGTTTGCTGAAGATTACTTAAGTTATGAAAAGAATAGGAAAAAGAGATAAAGTTTCTATAAGCACATTTTTGATTTAATTAAAAATAAAAGGAAGAGAAAAATCAAGAGGACACTTGTTGATTACATAAATTCCTAGGCTTACATTTGTCAAATTATGTGTTAATAATCCAACACTTGTATTTTGTAAATGTAATTATATTTTTAAAATGTTTTATTCTATAAAGTTAATATTTCTTATGTTCTATATTTTAAATATTTTATACTATATATATGTTTTTTTAATTTAATTCCTTTACATATATATACACATCCTACATAAATTCAAAGAAAGTATTAATCTTTATAAATTCTTATTTTAAACTTATCATATATATTTAAATAAATGTAATTGATGAAGTATAATTAAATATAAAGTATATTTTAAATAGCTTTTGCAAATTATCAAATAGAACCCAAACAATAACCCTTTTTCACCATATACACACTCGTATGCATGTATATGAATATACTTTAAATTTTTCAAAAATAATAGAATTTACACACACACACACACACACACACACATATATATATATATATAATGATTTACTATTAGGTTCATCAATTTATTTCAATTATTATTATAGCTTCAAATTTACTTATGTACATCCAGACATCTTTAATTATCCATTTTATCTGTTTAATCAAAACAAATCAATTAATCATCTAATTTACAGATGCCCGGGAATCCAAGTTGTCACAACATATAAGTTTTATAAATCATTTAAAAAAAATCATTAACTCTAGGTAAATACACTTGTAAAATAAGTATATATATAATTTAACAAATGTAATCAATTAATTCATGCTAGTGACAAATGTTACATTCTTAGACAAGTGTCAATTGATTTAATTTAAGAGGATTTAATAAAGAATAATACGTCAAAATATACATAGGTTGTATATATAAAAGTATTATATATATAATAATTTAGTTCTATACTATTTTCTTCAAATGCTTTTATAGAAATAAATTCAGAAAAGGTACTTACCAAATAGAGATTTAATATAAAAGTTTTATAAAACATTTTTTTTCGTTAACACATGTGTGAGTGCTAAATAAAATTTAAGGGTTTAAAAAACAATTTTTCTTTTATGACATTTGTAAATTGGGAGGTTCATGTATTGACAAATGTTGATAAGCAATATAAAATTTAAAACAAGTGGCATTTTTAGATTTAATTTTCTTTTATTTTTGTTAAACAATTTTCAGCCTAAATACATATACTTCTCTCTGTCTATTTTTTTTTCTTTTTTTTTCCTTCAAAATTCAAAAGTTAAGGAGCAAAATCTGAGCTCAAACAATCTTTCAAAACAAATCTACAATGGTTCTTCAAACCTGTAATCACTTTCAAGAATGCATGCAAGTAAATGTGGAGTATATCAAACCAAAGTTTCCAAAGCCAGAGGCCATGGTTTTCAAGTTTTCAAAGCTAGCATTTCAGTTTTCAAAGCAAGTATTTCAGTTTCAAAACTGATGCAGTTTAAAGCTTTCTGTTTTTCAAAGCTCTGCCTCTTTATGTAGGTGAGTAAACATATTTTTTTTAAAAGCTTAAGTAAATCTAAACTGTGCATGTGATTCTTAGGTAAGATTTGTGTTTGCATGTGTATATTTAAGTATGGATCTCTGAATATATGATTGTATTTGATCTGTATATGTTTGGATGCCAGTTATTCTTTATTTCCTAAGTTCTGAGAAGCAAAACAAAACTTTAAATTCAAAATCATCTTATCTTATCATTGTTTGGAATTGAGTTTCAAAAACATAGTTGATTGCTTAAACATAATTAAGTTTTTTTTAATTAAGTGAATTAAGTTTGAAATCTACTGGAAATTGGAAAATAACAGTGGAAATTTGGAAATGGGTTGAAACCAAGTGCAATGATTTGTAAATTCAAGTATACAACCTGAATCCGCTGTTTGAATTAGGATTTTTAAAATAAAAATCATAATTTTTAGTGGAGTTTTGGATGTGCATTTATTAGGTAATCAAAAAAGGGGTTTTGGTCATTTCTGGTGGCCGGAGAACTTGAGGGAGGTCAGGGTTTTTGTCGAAGCCAGCTTGGCGATGGGGGAGGTCGGGAAAAATAGTTCAAAATTTTTCTGGCAATCGGAGTTGCTTGGCAAAGCCAGATTAGGGTTCGATTTCCAGTATTGGGCGACTTGGTTTCGCGATGTCGTGGGTTGTTTGGGAGGCACTGGAAGCTTTCGCGAGTGGTTGAAGGGTTGCGTAGGCTTGTGACGTTGCTTGGATTGGAGGGGTGTGAATTCTGGTAGGCGAAATTGTCGTTGGTAAGTGGATATAGCCGGAGAGGTTGACTCCAATTTTCGATCTGAAGACTCAATTTCGAGTCGAGATGAAATCGCGATGTCTTGATGGCGTGGATGATGTTGAGGTGGTTATCGACCTATCGGAGATCTGAAGAATGACCGGAGAAGGGTGGTGTATTGGTTCATGTGCACCATGCATGTCAGAGGATCAGGTGTTAAGGAAGTTTGGGGAAGAAAGTTTTTTTTCTGGGGTTCGAGTTCGCGCGTTTTTATGATAAGCAGGAAGTTGTTATGGTTGGGGAAACTGAGAGTTTCTCGTGAGTTCACTCGGGTTTTATTGAGTTTTTGAACCCGAGATAGTCAGTTGGTTTCAGGTTTTTAAAACCTATCTGTTTTCTAAATTTTAAAATGAATTTTTAAAATTGAAAGCATGATTTTAAACAAAGTTTAAAATCAAAATTTTGAGCTATGGATTCAAATTAACTTTTGAATCCTTGTTTTTAAAATAAATAAAGTTTTAAAATTTAAATTGTTTAAACAAGTTTAATGTTTAAAGTATGTTTTAAAATGAAAATGATTTTTAAATAAAATGTTTAATTCTTTATAAAAGTTCCTTTAACTTTTGATTTAAGAGGTTTAGGAAACTGATTTAAATTTGGTTAAAGTTAAGTTTGTTAATAGTTTTTTTTTTTTTTTTAAATTTGAACTTTAAAGTAAATTTTAAAAGTGAAATGTTTTTAATGCAATTATTAATGATAATTAAAGTCATTAATAAATAAAGAATGATTTATCCTAAAGATAAATTATATTTTAATGGTTAATGATTAGTGTAGTTAATTAATTAATGATTTTGCATTAATTAATTGTTAATTATGGATTGTTAGTTAATTAATTAAGAATTAATTAATTTGGATTAAGAGATGATTAATTTAAGTTTAATTACTTAGAAAATAGCTAAAGGATTGTTAATAGTTAATGAAGGATCATTAACTAAGGTTTTTCAAATGATTAATTAATATAATTGATTTAAGATGATAATTTTGATTAGTTAATTAAAGATAATCAATTTATGGAATTGTATAAGTATAATTACTTAATGAAAGTAATTAAGGGATTAATCACTCAATGTAGTTAATTAAAGTAATGTGATTAGTCAAGTTATTGATTGGTTTAATTAATTTAAGATAATCGCATTATGGTTTGTTAAAGTATGATTACTGAATGTAATTGGAAAGGCGTAATTACTTAGTGAAGTAATTAATGAGCAATTATTTAAGATTAATTATTAAATGTGATTAATAATTAATTGAAGAAGTAATTAAGGAGCATTAATTAATATAATTAAGGGCTGCTTAATTAAGATTAATTAATCAAAAATAAGTTATTAAAGAGTAATTAATTAATAAAATTAATTAAGGAGTTGGTTTAAGTGATGAAGTAATTAGGGAAGTAATTTTTGATTGTGATTAATCAAGGTTGATTAATGAACGTAATTATGTTAAAGGTTAATTATTAAATGAGATTTAAGAATAACTAACTAATGAAAGTAATTGGAGAATCATTAGTTAATGTAACTAATGAAAGTGATCAATCTGGCTTATGAATGATTGAATGATGATAAGTGCCTTGGATTAGTTGATATCTCTGATATGAATTGCTTTGTGATATGATATATTGAATGGACGATGATAATGTGATTTTCAATCAATCATGAATTGCTGTGTTATCCGACAATTAAAGTTGAATTGTATTAAATTAGATAACTTGGGTTTAGATGACATTGGATTCGAAGAGACCGGAGTCAGGTATTAGTTAATATCCGAAACCACTTCGATTCTTTATAGATTGATATGTGAAATCAATAGGCTGGAATGAAAATGATTTAAGTGAATTGAATTATTTATCTAAGTTTGGTACTAAGAAATTGATGTGTGAAATAAGTGTTGTTTATAGCAACTTGTGGATTTGCTAAATTGATATAAGTTACCCTGGGTTTATATAAGTTGTTTGCTTTTGTATTCCATGTTAGATGGATTTACTCATGCTGGTTTCCAGCCTGACCTGGGTGTTACTTTGGTGTAATGCTCAGGTCAAACCGAGTATTAAAGATTTTCAGGTAAGGACGTTCTAGAGCTCAAGAGGCAAGCTGGAGAGCAGGAACGAATGTAGTTTGCTCAAGTGTTTGGGTGAAGAGTTGAATGATGGTGAAGGAACTGGTTGCTGCAGTGTGGAAATGCAAGCATGTAATTTGTTGTAAATGCAATGAGTATGTGGTGAAGATTATGGTGCACAGGGAAGGGATGACTGGTAAGATGGTTGTTCTGTTTGGCAACTTCAGGAGGTTTATTTGTTGGAAGTTGAAGTTGCTGTAGTGAAGTGGTATGTTTGAAGTTGAAGTATGGAAGTTGTAGAAGGATGGAAGGTAGGGACTGTTTTAACTGTAGGAATGTTGCTGGTGATGTGTGAGATGCAGTGGTGGTTGAAGTCGTTCGAGGAGGTGAGATTGTTTGGTTGAGGTGGTCGTTGTGATTGTGCAGCTGATGTTGATGAAGGAGTTTCTGGTGAAGGCAGATGGCAGAACTGTAGATGGTGTGTGAGGGTAGGCGAGTTGGTAGTGAGTGAATGTATGGAGGAGGAGTTGTTGATAGTGGTGGAGTTTGTACGTTGTTTGAGAAGGGATGAGAGGTGACCATAGAAATGCACAGGCAAATGGTTGATGACAGTGAGAATTGACTGTATGATGGAGCGATTGCTAACAAAGGAGATGGTGGAGTTGATGACAGTGAGAATTGACTGTATGATGGTGGAGTTGCTAACAGAGGTGATTGTAGGTGGGAAATGATCGATGGATGCAGTGTAATAGGATGCGGTAGAGGTATACAGAAATATGCACAGTTTTTTGGCGTGTGCACTGAAATGCACAGAGGTAGGGGTGAATTTGGATGTCTGGAGATAGGGGAATGGTGGCGGCAAGTTGTATTTGGTTGAGGAGCAATAATGCAATAATGATAGTGGTTGGTAGGGTGAATGTTTGATGGCAGTATGAATGGTAACAATGGTAAGACAGTGGTAGGACAATGGTAGGGCAATGGTTGTAGGACAGAAGTAAGGTAGGTTGAAATTGTGATGTTGATGCAGTGCATAGTGCATAGAAATGTATATAGCACTGTTGTATTGGTTTGTATGGAACAGTTTGTAAAAAGAGCCGTAAAATCAAAATAGAAAACGTAAATGTAATGCGAATAATAAAATATTTTTGTTTTGAAATTGTGTATGTTTTGTTTTAAAATAGAAATGAAAATATAAAAAACAACAAGCACACAAATCAAATGAAAGCACAAATCACACAGCAAACGCATAAAGTAAAATATTGGTTTTTTTAAACGCAATTCAACACAAAAAATTAACACACAATAAAATCAAACAAAAATAATTCGAAGAATAAAACTAAAATCAAATCTATTTCCTTGGCAACGACACCAAAAACTTGTTAGATGACAAATTTAATATTGGTTGGAAAATTGTCGAAAAATATTGTAACTGCAAGCGCACGGCGTACAATTTTAGTACGTGGCGGGTATGGGCCAATCAGAGAAATAAATTGATTTCAAATTCTACCCGATCAAATTAGCCCAAATTTTTAAGTTTGTTTTAAACTAAAAAGAAATACAAAAACTAACTACAAATAAAAGTGATTAAAATTATGAGATTAAAAGATGATTTAGATGCAAATCCACTCTCATACTCTCTCACAAATCAGCAAAACCAATCTATGATATCTCATTTTAATATAAGTAGAATAAGTGATGCATTTATCATAAGTATGGTTTATTTATGTTATTAATTAACATAACTTAAACCATCAAACTTTAATACAATAACTGAAATCACTTATTAATTGTGATGAAAATGAACATGAAGTTAAAGCAAAAACTATTTTAAGCATGATCTATTTACTATTTTGTTTAGTAACATAGATCATCAAATTTTATTTCTCCTTTAATTCCACGATCAAAATCACTTAGTTAGATGATGATGTAAATTATGTTTATGTTGGATTAAGCATAACTCATTTGTGATTGCAACATAGGTTATCAAATTCCCTAATAAACTCACATCGTAATCTAACTTTTCATGAAGCACAAGAAGAGATCATAAATAATAGAATATGTTCAATTTACATAATTTTATAGAGCTTTATCACCCCTAAATTGAAGGGATTTAGCTTTCCATCGTCAATATCCGTGTCCACCTCTCAATCATAGTATACATGTCCTAACATATGCACGGGGATCCATCAACAACATAGTATAACGCAACATCAGAATCATGAACACCAAGGAGTCCTGTTGTGCCGACCCCACGCACTTCATCATACATCAGCCAGTGCTGCGCGTCCAGTGTAGAACCTCTTATGAGTGTCATTTGCAATAGAATCGCCCTACGTTGAATAATCTACCCCCTTTGGGTAAATGTATTTACCTAACCTCGCAACATCCTAGCATTATTTCATAGCTTCCCCGCTATCTATAACATCCATACATATGTATATAATATGGTTATACGTACCATTAATAATTTAATTTCCAACTCGGGCCTTAGGATGAGTTTCTGGTTACGCATTTTAGATATCAACTGGTCGACCGCTTGCTGTCGACTACTCAGGGTGAATGGTCTATTGGTCATATTGTAAATTTTAGGATTTTCGATTTTTAATTATTCACATATAATTTTTTGTTAATCTATTTAATTTTGGAGTTACACAATGAATCCTACGCATCAATTTACACTAAAAAGTCTTTGAAAATTTTACCTTCCTTTATTGGTATCAAATTCATAGGCTTATACCGGTTTAATTGTACTTATTTAATTCATGTTTAACCAACTTTTAGGGTTTCCATTCAATAAAAGAAAGGGGTTTGACTTGGATAAAATTGTATTAGCCAATTTGTACCAATTTCAAATTAATCAAATTTAGGTTTAAACAATTAGGGTTTACGATTTGATTTCTAATATCCTAGATAAGATAGAATAAGTGAAAATTAACTATAAATAATCAACTTATTAAATTTGTTACCACTTACTTTGGATCCGAGCTCTTACTCTAAACTCCATCAAAGAATCAACACCCATTAGTTTGCCCCTTCCTTTAGCCGATTACTAGTATTCTCTTACTTTATTTTTAATTTGTTTTTAAAGAAATTTTTGTGAGTGGAGTGAAGAAATTTTGGAAGAGTTTTGGTATGTAGTAAGTTTTCTAATGAAATTAGGGTTAAGTTAGGTGTTTATTTATAGGGGTTACATGTTGATATGGAGCGTTAGATTGACCCTAAAGAATCTTTTCTCTCATCACAGACACACATTATAAACTTGGCATAGAAGAAAAATATTTGTTTCCAGATCATCAAAACTATTCATCAACGCCCGACTGCTAAGGCAGATCATTTGCTTCATGTCAACCGAGACACCCTAGGTTGTCGGCCGATAACATTGTTTTATTAGGAAGGTTTTTTAATTTATATTGTTTTCAAATTTTAAAACGTCTGCAGCCTCTCCATAATAACTCCGACTTTAAAGTGTTATATGCAAAAATTTCTAGAAAATCACTACACATGCAATGGTGTAAGTCTCGTACCAAATTCTGACATTTGCGAAAATTTCATTTTAACCCTTATTGTATTTAAGCTTAATTTTCTTATTAAATTTTCCGCTAAATTTTTGGAGTGCAACAAATATGACCTTTAAAATAAGTTGTAACGCTAAAACAATGATTTAGACATGTTCAACTTATATTAAATTGGCATTGAAGTTTATCCGACCTTGATATTGATTTATTATAATGTAAATAAATAATTAACCAACTAGTGAATTTCTATAAAGGTGATACGAGAAATTAGAATTATGAAGAAGTGTCGTATATTTAGTAGGATTTGGTTAATGTTATGAAATCTTGAATATTGTAATAACGTGATCTATTACTTTTAGACACTAAGAAACGGTCAGAAATATATATGTATACATACATATAGAAATTATATAGATGAGCCATATAATATTTTAAGGCATATTGATATCTAAAATTAATTTAAATAGAAGAATTAAGTGAAAATAATCTATAGTATAATTGATAGGCAAGCGCATTATTTTATAAAATAAATGTAAGACTTCTGTAAAATAATATGAAGAATATAATTGTAGATTGGTGACTTAGTAAGATGCAGTTTGTTGAATTCTTTATATGATGGAATGTGTTATCATTGTTATTAATATTGTGTTGATACATTTGTTACTTTGGTTGTAAATTACCTTTGTTTAAAAAAATGTGCACAATAAGTGTTTATTAGCTTTCATATAGTTGGACTGCTTACACACACACACACACACACATATATATTCATACACATATACATACATACATACATACATACATACATATGCATACAGTTTATGTGATTTATGTATGTTTATATGTATAAATATAGTTCTAGTATGTCCGATCTGAGGCTGCTAGGGGATGCATAGAATATTATTTATTTAATGATAAATGGTATAAAGCATTTATATCTAGTTTCGATATGTTCGGCTAGGGGCTGCAGATTGATATATGGAATTCATTGTACCATTGAGACAACACGAACTACAAACGTAGTTTCGAAGCAAGGGTGGAGAGAGATTGGGATGTCAATTGTAGTACACCATAAAAATTAATAAGAAATAAATAAAATGGATAAATTAATTAAATACGATAAAGCTAAAAATGGAAGTTTTGCAAAATTCAGAATTTAACTATAGAAGTTATGCCATTGTGTTCATCGCAAATTCTGATTGATTTCCACATATAATACTCTAAAAACAGAGCTCAAATGAAAAAGTTATGGACGTTTAATGTTTTCATATTCAAAATAATTTAAATGGAATTCAAACTCAAGTATTCAAATAATTCTTAGATTTGAAATTTGAAAGTTAACAGTGATTAGACTTGGAGTTTGCTATCTAGCTCTTTTCCAGTTTTAACTGTTTTTGTTTTCTCGGCCGAATCCAAGCATATTTCCTCAAGATCTTCTATGGGTTTCATTCTCTCTTGTTTGTTTCTACACTCTAATTCGGTGATAATTTCTTCGCCTTCTATTTCATCTTCTGCCCAATTCGCTTCCTTTCTTTTCCTTTTCTTTTCAGAGAAATCAATTTTCTCGATGCATGTTTAGGCTCTATTTTCGCCTTAGGTGATGAGTTTAAGCAATCATCAACTAAAGGCTTTTTAGTATCAGTTCTGTTTAATTCAATTTCCTCTGAATCGTAACAAGAAGAATATTCTCATTTATATTACTTAATAGTGGCAAAGTTCATCTTCAAGCACTAAATTATTCTCCACTTATAGCCCCCACCAACTTTGGTTAATGACTTCACCATCGTATACTTGGTGAAACAAAAGCATCAACTTCGTCCAAAGCTGGTCTTCCAGAAAAGGTGTTATAATGTGAAGGTTGATCCATGATGACAAAGAGAGTCTCAAAGGTCCAAGAATGTCATGGCACTCTCATTTGCACAAGAAGTCTTATTTGTCCAATAAGAGTTAACCCTCTATTATTGGATCCAAAAATAGGTTCAAAACTCGGTTTAAGTTTTTCTTTTGGAATTCCCATATAGTCAAATGCATGTTTGAAAATTACGTTAACCACACTTTCGGTATCCACCAAAATTTTAGTGACTAAAGAAAGTCCAATTTACATAATGATCATAAGTGGATCATTATGCGGATAGCAAAACCCTTTTAGCTCTTGCGGAGTGATGGTCAAATTATGCATCTATATTTGGAATCTTGGTTTATTAAGCGGTGACTCCTCTTGAATAAAGAAAATCCCTTCTTTTTCTTCCATAATATAGTGATTCCTAGCTTCTTTGTTATTCCCAACTAGTTGTGGGCCTTTGTGGATAACGTCAATTTGTTAAGGGGTGGAATGAAATCTGGCTAAATTTCACCTTCTACCAAATTTGCGACGTTGTTTGGTAGACTTTGGTTGCCATCTTCAAAATTAATAGCTTTCTGAGTATCCTTAAAAAATTCCTTCAGCTTCCCGAAGCAAATCATGCATTGAATTATGTCTGCCAATACCCGGGACTCATGTGTTTTATGCTTGTTAGATTTATGATAAGATCAGTAATCTCCCCTATCCTTGGTTTATGATCTGTTTTAGCTTTCTAAGAAATCAGGAAGTCACCGCTTTCCTTCATTGAAGCATATATGTATGATATTGGCTATTAAGAGCAACATGGTTAGTATTTAGATCTTCTTCCCATCTTGGCTTCTTATGGTTGTGGTCACGGCTAGGTTTCCCTATTTCCTTTTTTACCTGGGCTTTCTTTCTGGCGTGATACATTTCATCTATGTGAATAAGATTATCATCTCTAAAATGGAAATCATGCAAGTCCTTGCAGCTGTGTACATTGAGTTCTCACCAAAATAGGGTTTATTAAATCACCCCTCAAATGTGCTGCCACCAACGTGTCTCTGTTGGTCATAATTTTTGCCTTCGGGGCCTCTATATTGAACCTCTTAAGATAATCACCCAACAATTCCCCTAGTCTCTGTTTGATATTAGCTTGCACGTTGTATTCGATAGTATGATCTTTACAAATACGGAATTGTGTCTAGAATTCATAAGAAAATTGCTTCCAGGAATATATAGTCCTCTTTCGGTACTGTTGGTACTATTTAGCCGATGCTTCTTGAAAAGTAGTAGAAAAATGTCTACAACACACAGCTCCAGATGCGTTGTACAAGTCCGTCTGACTTTCAAATCCAATAAGTGATCATCTGGATCAGCCGTTCCATTGTTCCTAATGGATGGGATCTTGAATTAAGAAGGAATTTTCATGGACAGGATTTCATTTTGAAGGGAGCTTCTCGATGATTATTGTTGACCCTATCGTCTAGAGTTCTCTTTTCCTTAAGATTAAGCATATCTTTTGCTATTTTTTCTGGCATGTCTTTCAAAGGCCTCATATATATTGTAGTTGTTCCTTTCAAGATCAACTAAGATGACCAGACTTTTTTCCATAAAAAGTCATATCATCCTTCAGAAAGAAAGGGATGGAAAAGAGAAAAGAAAGAAGAGAAAGAAGAAACAACACTAGAATCTCAACAGCGGAATGAATAAATTATATTAATAAAATAACTATTACATAGTATACAACAGATATCAGAGTTACACAAACATTACAACACATACTAGACAGTTATAAACACCTGCCTAGTTATTACAACTCAATACACAAAATAGAAACACTCAGAGATACCAACACAGCGGAAAACTATATATCTATGCGCAGAAGCCACCTGCTCCATTGCTCCTCCAAAATTCATCAAAGCTAACCTGAATCCTAACCTGAATCCCTTGGTTACTCGTAAAAATTTGAGTGCCCAAGAGTTAAAGAAAAACAGAAATAACTCCTGGTCAGACATGGGTCTGGTGTGAATAACAGGTTAAAGTTGCTTTTCTTAGCCTTCAGAGGTTGAGCTTCCAGACTGCTCCTTAGACTTTTCCTCTATCCTTTCTTAATAGTTTCTTTTGCTTACTGTTCATTTCTTCTCTTTTGTGGAGTTAGGATAAGTTTTCCTTTGCTTTTATTTTTAAGCAATGAGGTATTCAAATCCCTCCTTGGAGACTTTGCCTCATCCTCCCTATAAGCCTGGTGGTTTTGGAGGATTTTTTATCAAGTATTCCTTCCAAAAGTCTTTCATCATTAATACTTGTTGTTATAAGCTTTTAATCTTGGCATCGCTCTAGTAGGTTATGCTGGTTCTGACGGCTATCTAGGCTCTATATTTCCCAAGTTGAAGTTGGCAAATACATTCTCTTCTAATATTGCCGTTTGTATGACTTCCTCATTTGTAGCATTAAAGTCTTGACCTCATTTTCCTAAAACAACAATTTGCTTCACTAGCTTATGGAAGGAATTGAATAGGATCGGAGGTTCGAGCCCTCCTTCTAATGCCAAAAATATTAGACCAAAAACCGGTATAACATCCATGATGCTAATTGTGATAAATTAATCCTTACTTTGAACATATATGATGACAGATTAATCACAGCTCAATCAATGTTGATCAGATAGTGTTATCAAGGACCATTTTATCACTTAAGACTTAGTGCAAGATGGAATTATAAAAGAATAAATTTATGATGCTTGATAGGCTTTTGAGGTGATATGTTCGAAAGTCTATATGATTTCTTAGAATACTATACTTATAATTTCCTAAGGTCATTTGGAATCAATGTATTCAAGAATCCATGTAGGCTTTGGGATGAAATTCTCAAAAGGCCCATGTTAAGTCATATATTAATAGGAGGTAAAGAAGATACATGTAATAGCCCATTAAGCTCATCAATGGGCTATGCAATCCATTCTTATGGTCAAAGTCCAACGTCCATAAATAGTGGGCAAAATAAATATCATGCATATAACTGCTTGTTTTAGCTTAAAACTCTTATGAAATGATCATGGAAGAAATTAGCATGGCCCCTAGAAGGTTCCAGCACTGTTCATTATTATGTTTAATTAAGTTCTATGTCTTTAATGTTGTGTTGTTGAATGTTGTTAGTTAACTTTTTAGTAATGTTGTGTGGTTGAAGGTCCTTTTTATTAGTGTGTAAGCTTCCTATTTATTGTACTCCTATGTTATGTATTGTATAAAAAATGTAGTGCTGGAATGAATAAAAATCTGCCCCTAAGTATTAAGCTAATTGGTTAACTCGCTAGTAAAATTTAAGATTTGAATTCGCTATGCACCTACTATTATCTATTATTATTTCTTTCTTTGAGTTAGTTACAATCTTCTTCTTAAGTTTGTAACATCCCCTACTTGAGGCCCAAAACTAACGATTATGGATGCTGCAGTCATCCATAGTCATTAATCCTCAACGACCAAATACGGTAATGTTAGATACATTGATATAACAGAAACATATGGATATGTTAAAACATTAAAATCATTAAACATCTTCCACATTCCATTTCAAATCATTTCACATTCATTACATAATCTCAGATTCGAGAACCACGTTCAGAGAAAATATATTTGCTACAACATACACTAAGAGCGACATACGAAGATGCCCCCTTGGATGATCAGAGTCTAAACATAGACCGTCCGATCACCTCCAAATTGATTTGGCCATCATTGGCCTAAGCAAATTTTTCCCAGGCCCAGGCAATTGGTTGAAATTTCCAGACGTTTAGTTGAGGTTTCTGAGAAAAAAATAAGGAATATAGAAAAAAAAAGGCAGAATATAGGGTCAGATGTCTGGTACGGGCTTTCGAAAAAAATATAAAAATGAAAAATAAAATAAATTCCAGAGCCTAGGGTCAGATGTCTAGTTAAACCCACCAGATGTCTGGTCCTATTAAATTTTGCCTGTTTGCCTATTTTTGAGTGGATTTCCAAGTTTTATCGATCTTTGACGATCCGAATAGCTATTGTTAATCAATACCGATTTTGATGACTTCTTTTCTGGATTTTTGGTGTTCCCGTTTGATAAATTTAATATCAATTTCCATGGTTTTGATTCACGTTATTGAAATGTGGATTTTTAGTGACAGATAGTTTTTACAATTGTTTATATGATTTTCACTTTAAAATACACAGGTTTCTATACTAGTAGTAAATACTCAAACTCTTTCACAAAAATGATTTCAATATTACCTTTAATACAAAGCTCATTTTTTTAAAAACCTTTTTCCAGTCTATTAGTATATACAAACCTTTACCTCATTCGTATGAGAAATCCAATTAAACAGCTTAGCAAAACAAGTGGTATGAAATGCTTGTGTTTACTTTGTCGGTTAATTCTTGGACTTGTTTGATTGAAATCTTGTGACAATTTTCAAGTGAAAATCTACAATTTGTTCATAAATATTTAAGTTGAGCTGGTGGTTATGGGACATGAAGCCTAACTCATTTATTTAGAGCTTAGTGTAATTTACACTTATTGATCAATGATGATCATTTTGTGGTTTAGACCAGCGATATGCGATGTCTCTTTGCCCATGTGAAGGACTAAACCCCATTTGTGTCGAGCTTTGTCTCATTTTTATGGGCTAGCAACCCATGGTATTTTAACTATTTTATGGAGTTCGGTTCATAGGGCGTACCGTTGTACTACGTCGTTATTCCGGCTTATTTGAGTTTCAGGTTCGTCGGACATACTGTCGTACTACGCCATTGTACTGACTTATTTGAGTTTTAAGTTAATTAGGCGTACCATTGTACTACGTCGTTGTTTCGCTTATTTGAGTTTCAAGTTCATCGGGCATATCGTTGTACTATGTCGTTGTTCTGGCTTATTTGAGTTTCAGGTTCCTGGGGCGTACCATTGTACTACGTCGTTGCACCGGCTCTATGGATTAGCTACCCATGGAATAGCATGCCATTGTGATACACTTGTTAGTGAGTTTTCGTGCTCCTGTGGTGATAGGCCTCCCCCCTTTTATGTTTTCTGGAATTTATGTTTTACCAATTTTTGCGATTTGCATTGGTATGTTTTTTCAATATTTGCGGTTTGGTGAATAAGCTAAAGAATATGATATTCTTTTTGGGTATTTGAGGAGACTTGAGATATTGTATGATTTTTGTTGTTATCATATATATTTTCCATATCACTTATCCTATCTCATCCTACATGATAATAATATCAATGCTGATCCATTTATTATTTTTCTTCTTAAATAATACTCGGGTAAGACCGAGGTGTTTAAGGTGCTTCCACTTGACTTCTTAGCAGGGATTAGCTTCTCTGTAACGATCCAAAATTTCTGTCATTTGATATTCATATATTTAATTAATTTTAAATATGCATAAGTAAATTTTATAAGCTGAATAACTTATATTTCAAATATCGTGATTTAATTGGATATTTAATATTTGAAATTTCAGAAATAATTGAAATTTGGATTTAAAATGAATGAAAATGATTTATAAAGTTGTTTTAAATTTATTTGAATTAGAATGATGTTAGAGAACTTTTAAAATCAAATTAAAAGTTAATTTTCAGAAATTGAATATTTGAATATTTAATTGACGAGTGAAAATGGTCGTTTTTCAAACAGTCTTGGATTTCAACGAAACCAGTTTCATTGGATATGTAATGTTATATTATTGTATGATTTCAAATGTTGTGTCAATCGGATTTACAGTTTGTCCGGGGCAAGCTAAAACGCGTAGAAATATATTCAAGTGAATTTTAAATTTAAATAGTCGATTCGAAAACCTATCTTTCAAATATGATCGAATTGGCTCCCGATATATATTCCATTGCGTTTGGAATAGGGGTAAAACATTATAAATGCCAGGCGACATGTTTCGTTTCGAATTCGAAAATTTTCGAGATGAATAGTGTTTTGTAATTCTCTATAAAAGGACGTGAATATCTTCATTTTGCAAAACCCTAATTGAAACTAGGGTTAGCCGCCACCTAGCTTTCTATGGCCGAAAATGTTCCATCCTTCTCCCCTTAATCCCTTTCAATCCAAAAACAATCAAAAGAAACGTTCAACTGCAAACTTGAAGGGGATCACGAGAGCTTCAAATCCATACGGTTAGGTCGATGAATCATCGACCATAGGTGGAGATTTTGGCCCGTGTTCACACGAGTTGCGCACTTTTTTCAACGCAGCGGGATTTATCGAGCTCCTTGATACTTCGGCGATGGTAGAGTTTGGCTAGGCAATTCGAACGGCGTCCCCTGTTCATCGCATAGCTCGTCGATGATCGTGCGTTAATTCACGAAATAGTGGCGGCTTTGGGTTTCGAAACGTGATTGTTAGCCTGGGGAAGAAATAGAAATGACGGCCTGATGTAAAGCAAGAAATGTGCGGCCTAGATTATCTAAGGTTTAAAATTAAAAATAAAATTGTAAATTTATACAATATAAATTCGTACAAACTTTAAAAATGTGTAACTTCTTCATACGAGGTCCGTTTCGTAGTTTCGCACGAAAGAATTGCGTTGGGTTTGTTTTGAAGAGAACTATATTATGGAGCTGGATTGGGATTTATTAGAACTAGTTAAAATTTTGTTTGAAATTAAACGCTTGTTTAATTTTAATCGGAATAAATCGCTATCGCGACGACTACAAGCAATGTGAGTACAACTCACTCTTTCTAACTCACTGGTATTTTTATATAAGTGAGAAATAATTTATTTATGATGATTGATGATTGTTTGGATGATGTAGGATATATTATCTATATATTGATTGGTATTTGGATATATTCCTGCCTAGTGGAACAGATGACCTTATACGTTCCCGTGTATGAGCGGATAACCCTTTGTCCGTGCGTCTACCTTGAAGCGGACATTATACACATATTCTAATATATATATTTATTGCAGGTGATAGGTTGGAGGGATCCAACTGGATTCCTCACTTGTATTGATTTATTTACAAATATTGTGATATATGCTGTTATCATACGATATATGATATTTGAATGTTGTGATTGCTGTATTTAGTGCTGTTGCAACATTGGGCCCATATTTTGGAATTTAAAAATATTAAATGACGATTTCAAAATTTTAAATGGATTTTCAAGTGATTTGAATTTTTAAGTAAGGGAATTTATTTTTAATAAATAAAAGTTATAATTTTTATGTTATAAAAATTATGATTTTTGTGAAATATACTTTAAGTATGATTTTTGGAGTTATATAAGTTTTAACTATGATTTGTAAATTATTAAAAGAATAAGTTTATTTAAATTGAGAATTTTGAATTATTATAAATGGTTTATATATAAGATTTATAAATTGGTATTTTATAAACCAAAAGTGATGGAATTTTAAAGAAGTTTTATAAGTGTTCAAAGTGAAATTATAAATGGAATTTTATAAGTAATAAGATTTATAAATTTTGTAAAGTTATTAAAAGAATGAATTTGGGTAAATAAATGGATTACAAGTAATTAACTTATAATTGAACTTTGGCATTTAAATGAAATAATAAATGGAATTGGTTAATAAAGGAATTTTATAACTTGAAGTTTTTGTAAAATATATATGTAATTTATAAACATTGTTTATAAATCCAAAATCAATTGAATTTGTTAAGTAAATAGGAAAGCTTATTAAAAGAGATATATCCATGATTTTGGACAGTGGATAATTCTTTAATTACATTTAATTTGGTAATAGATTTATATTCATGATTTTGGATAGTGAATAAAATAAAATGGATATTTATGGAAAGTGTATATTATTAAATGAAGTTAAATGGTTTGAAGATGTTTTAAAATTTGTTAAGTACCGAAATCATAGATTTCAACATTCGGTATTGAAATAGTCGTTTTCGAGAAATAAGGAAATGGTGGACTATAACACTGTTGTTATAGTAAATGATTTTCGAAGGAGATGTTTTGTATAGTGTATGAGATTCATATATCTATCTAATTTTTGAATCCCTATACTAGTGATTATGGGTTATCGTAACGATGTTTTACGCAACATTCGTTTTGACTCAAATAAATGTGTTTAAAGAGAATGTTTTCCTTAAAGAATAAAATATATACTTAACCATGATTTAAGTATATGTAATATTTTCTAAGTGTTGAAAATAAATTGAATTGTGAATTACTTATTAGTAAATAAGTATTTGGAAATGTTTTCTAATATAGAAGTTGAAATGGTTTTGAGAATATATCTTTTTAAAGATAATTTGAAGTGAATATTTGGCAAGTGATTTAATTAATAAAAGATTAATTAAAAAGGGCCTAGTAATTATTATAGTGCTAAATATTTCTTTGTTTGTTTTGATAGTTAAAAACCAACTATCAAACTTTGCCAAATTTTAGTTCCTCGACTTGATGTGGGAACTATTTAATTGTGCACTTAGTACGTAGCCTGTGTACACTTGATTATCATTTGTGCCGAGGATGTTGATTCGTATAGTGCGGAGTATTACTCCAATCTATCGGGCTTCCTTCTTGGCCCGAAGGATAGCAAGTTGAAAGTTGGAGACGTGATAAGTCTATGAGACTTGGTTTCTGTGTGAAGTTGAGATATGCTTTTGCGTTATTGGTGCGAAGAGACCGAGATTGGATTTATCTGAAAACCACTTCGGACCAATGTATATGCGATGATTGTGCAGGATGCTTGTAATGATATTGATATTCAGGATTTTCATAGTTGGGGACTGCTTGTTGATCGTTTGGGGTTAAAATCCTAATATACATCCAGTAGTAGTGGTCTCTTCATTATGAAATATCCAATGCAAGGACTATTCGCTACTAATCCTAGGAATTTCCCGACAGGATGTAGGAAAGTACCTTCGATTTGTCCTGTTCCTGGACAAATTGTATGGATGTTTGTCTGACATTGCATTTCTACAGATTATGTACATTGATTTTACAAACGTACATCAATTGGTGGCAGGGAAGGCAACTTCTCTTAGCCTAACACCCTTCTTGAGACGTATGAGCTTAAGGGTTGTATTTTGTGGAAGGCAATTAGTAGTCAATAGAAATGGCCCAATGGCATTCTAAATGATGTGATTGTGCTTTGTGAAAGGTGATCGTTACCTCAGGCCTCAACAACCGGAAATGGCCAAAACAAGGTTAGATGCGGCAAGGCTAAGTGGATCGCTCCCATTAGGGTATGATCATCCTCTTCTAGATATATCTTTACACGCTATGACGTCGTGTATCTGATTATTGTGGTTTGTACGCTAGAGGGCCCTCGGTAAAGGCCGGTAACGACCAGAGGATGATATATTCGGTACCATCTAGTTATAGAGGTAGGCCGGTCTTGTGTTGGTAGAGAAACTTTATGATGGTTACTTGGCGCATTCTTCTAGAGATGTATCGCCGGAAGGTAGTCCCTTCACCTGGTCATTTGTATGGAAATCCAAACCTCACTATGTGTTTGCCATTTAGATTGTATTAAAAAATTGGGCTATATGTTGGAATTTAATCAATGTAACGATTTCGGCTATGATTAATATTATTTGTATATAGTAGGCACTACTATAATATAAGATGATTTGATATGATATGTTTTAGTTATCATAAGGTAAAAGCATGTCTGTGTTTATGTGTGGACTTGTCATACAAGATACTCTTGTTTTGAAAACTAAGGAAGAGTTTGGTAATTTAATAAATTCTATTGGGTGTGTTTATCGTGTTGGTTTACCAGACTGACCCGAGCGTTCTTCCCTTTTAATGCTTGGGTTAGACCGAGTATATTTACAGGTCCGAATTTGATGCTTTTGGAGCTTCAGCAGGAGAGCTGGAGATCTTCATTTTCGTACATCCGTATTTTTTCGATTATCCACTGCATTGCTTAGTTGTTTTAAATTATCGACAGTTGTAAGGACAGGTTATTATAATTGTTCAGGGTGATTACTATTGATTGATTGTTGAACTCTGATTGATGTGTGTATATATATACAATTTTTGTTTTGTAAAGATCGTTGATATGATATTATATATTCTCCGCTGCGATGTGAGATTCTGTATTATTCTATTTGGTTCTCTCTTTCTTCTCTTCTCTTCTTCTTTCTTCTTTTCTTTCTCTTGACTTTTCGTCAGTCTGTGCTTTTTGGGTCGGACATGTGAGGTTTATTGTCGATTCAAAGGGTACAGATTTGCCCGGTTGTCACATTTTGTCTTTTGGCTAACTACTTTAGCTGAGTAGTTTTTGTTTTTCATGTATACGAGATAGACTCTTTGATGTATACATATTCTTTTGTGTAGTACATGTATCAATTATTTTGTGATGTAGTGGATCTTTTATGACCACTACTATGATGTTCACTTTCATGTGTTATATTCATATCTATTTCTGCCTTAGTGATATGAATATCTATGACTGATTTTATGTTATGTTTATTTTATATTGGTTTTGAAGGCCACTTAGCCACTGTGTAGTAGATTTGAGTTTGGATTGGATACGTCAGATTTCCTCTTGAAATGAAATGCATGATATACTATCGGACATATCGGTCCTCGCTTAAACCAATTACACAAATGGTTGCTCCTCAATAACCTTATTCTTCATGCTAGTCGACAGCATTGCCCCATAGTGTTCTTGGCTAGTGTGAGTATAGATGTGGGGGCATCACATTTGGAAGGATAGCTTCGAAACCCCTTTCGAAGCAATTGCCTTCGAAACCATTAAACCCCTTTCAAAAGCTTTAAGAAGTGGCTACTATGTTTATAAAATAAAATATACCTTTCAAATTAGTAAGCGACTTCAATTCATTTGAAATACATAAGGTCGGCAACATGGTTTCGATTGGGTTGAAACTACCCTTTTGAAAGCATTTATTTAAAAACAAGGTAACTCATTCGAAGACTATTTTTTCGAAATCAAAAGGCAGCGACTTCTTCCAAAGCTATAGTAAACCCTTTTAAGGCATTCTTTTGAAAACAAGACAAACACATTTCTTTGGATAGTAAAATGAAGGCTTTGACCCCTTCGAAAGCTAGGTTTCGACTCCATACCTTTCGCCTTTCTCCAATCCACTACGTACCAACTCATTGATGCCTTGTGTATTGGTTTTGACTTGGTTGACCTGGTTGAGGCAGAAGTATAAGGTCGAAATGTAGTGTCCAAAAGAGGTGAAACATAATTTCTGACTATTTTAATGCCTTTTTAAGTATTGCTTTTTAACTAACCTGCCTATTTTTAAATATTTAATTGGTTGCCGTAAACTTTTAAAATTCTTTCGAAAATAAAAATGCAGCAATAATTTCAGATCTAAGAAAAATAGTTTAGGAAATAAACATTTCCTTAAGCAAAATAATTAAAATATTTAAGTCCTCCACTTAAAATAATTAAACTTTTCGTAGTAAATTACGTAGGAAAAATCCCCAAAAATCACAGAAATTCACTTTTAATATGTTATCTAATATATATAAATTTTCGACCCAAATTCTTCATAATATAGCCGAAATCAATTTCTAAACCCAATTATTCATATTTCCCTTTGAAAATCCATAATAAATTTTCCTTAGCTTGAAAATTTCTAAAAATCAAAACCCATATCCAAAATAATGTTTCACATGACATATCAATTTCTCATGACATTGAAATCCAAAAAATATGATTTTTGCCTAAAAACCAAATTAAACATTTATCAAACCATCTTGTTTGAATCAGACATATCATAGAGTCCATGCATGTCATCATTAAAATCATCACATAAGGTTTTAATCATAATCCCAAAATCAAATGATCTTTAAAAACAAAAATGGAGATAGTTTTGATTATTATTCACCTTGATTAGGATAATGTAAAGATCACGTTTTTTCGTTGTTGAAAAACCGAACATTTATGGTTTTTAAGAAGAAGAAAGAGGTAGAAGAAGAGAGAGAAAGAAAGAAAAAGCAGAACAGAAAAGAAAGTTACACAGAACCGTATCAGAATCTCACAATCGCAGCGGAACAACATATAATAGATAAATGAATATCATTAAAACAAAGAACTGTACATTTTATACATTACATCATTATCAGAGTTTACAACAACAATAAACAACAGAGTCAATACATCAATGGACAGTTATATAAACTTGTCCTCATACAGAATACACAGCGGAATAATACATAGTATAATATCATATACAAGTGGTACGTTTTGATATACAGCTCGCCTCCTGAGCTCCATAGCACTCCTAAATCCCGAATAACCTGATACCTTAACTCCGACTGCCCGTGTGGAAATTGGTGGGCACCCAGAGTTTAGGAAGGGAACAATAAACTCCAGGTCAGTCATGTGACTGGTGTGAGAACTTAAAACAGTTATTTATCTTTAAAACAAAGAATAGGACAATTTTTAAATAAATTCGCAATGCTTTTTTTTTGAAAATGAGACTACCATAAGGCCTCCCGCACACACACACAATGCAAACGCAGAATCGGAGGAGATTTCTCCTTATGATAGTCAAAGATGCTTGATACGCATTAAAAAGAAGCATTTTATATTATTACTAGTGCATAGTGTAGAAAACAATTTCGAAAATAGAATATAAATCTTAGCCAGCATAGGCATTTCGCACTTATGCCTACTATAGCTACCATCCAAACAATGGGGTGCCACCATAAGTGAATGATAGGTTCTACAACTAAAACCGTAAAGGCTCGTATTGTTTCTTTGGATTTCCAACAAATGGTTAGGCCAAGGAACTTCCCATTGCCACATGGAAACGCCTCTGGAATGACGTCCCGAGAACCTAACCGGATCTCTGCCAACACAAGGCCAGGTTACCCCTAACTGGGTAACAACTGACACGAATATGTCATTCTCCGATCGTAACCGATCTATATCTGAGGATCCCCGATTTCCAACAACAACAAAGTAATAAATTTGCAGTAACCACATAGGTTAAGTATCTGGGCTCCATACCATGATACCACCTCTATCCAGAAGGAAGGACATACACTAAAGGGGCGCTACCCCTTAATAACCTTGCCGCATCTTTCCTGTTTTGACCATTTCCGGGGTGTGAGGCTCGATGAAGTCTCGTCCACAAAGCCACGCTTTACAAAAGCAGTGCTTTGGGTCAACAAATGATCAAAGCAATGATCATCAAGATAGACGATCAAACAAATGATCCTATCACAAACGATTAACCAATGATCATTTCACAGCATCACTCAGTATGCCACATTACCAATTCGGGAATGTATCACTAGTAACCATCAACTATATAACCTCTGAGCTCGTACGTCTCAGAGAAGGGTGTTAAGCTAAGAGAATAAATTCTCCGCCACCAACAGAAATATATTTGATAGAAACCAGCTTTACATCTCAAATTGTAACGTCAGACATACAATCCATACAAGTCTGTTCCGGGCTCGAACAGAACCGAAGGCACTTCCAAAGAAGCCCTTGAAATCCAGATATTCACTAATCACGTGAACCCGTCACTAAGGGTGATAAAACCTCTATATCGGAGATCAGCCGATGCAGAGTAACTCGACGGTAATCCATCCGTTTTCACAAATATCCGGTCTTCAACACCGGTCTTCAAATGCAATTCATAACGACGTATCACATATTCGAAGTGGGTTATACGACCCCATGGTCCTTTCCCGGTTAACCCGAATAGTGAGCGCTTATTTTTAAAAAAAAATAAGTGTGGCATTCAATTCAAACAATCACAACAAATACCTATTTAAAGGTAAATATTGATAGTCAGTTATTTAACTATCAATAAAGATGCGCAACATCACCAGATTCCAAATAATTTTCCAAGTTATTTGATTTCCCAAAATATAATATCTTTACAAGATATAAAATTTCCACACTTCAAAAATAACCAATGTTTATTTTGAAACCAATTTTCGCTTTCCATTTATAAATTCCATAGTGAATTTATATTTCAAAATATCTACTGATCTACATTTTTCAATAGATTTCAAATATTCAATTCCAATTTATTTTCAAAAAGATAAATTCTCAAAAACGTTCCATTTCATATTGGAAAAGCAATTCCATACTTATTTAAAAGTAAGTGATTCACAAATATTATTTATTTTCACAATTTGAAAATATTCGGTATACTTAAACCATGGTTAAGTATATTTTTTCATTCCTTAAGGAAAAACGTTCTTTTATTCACATTTACTTGGGTCAAAACGAATGTTGCGTAAAACATCGTTACGACGACCCAAAATCACTAGTATAGGGATTCAAAATTTAAAATAGATATATATAAATCCCAACACTATACAAAGTATTTCCTTTCGGAATCATTTACTATAACAACAGTGTTATAGTCCACCATTTCCTTCTTTTCCTCGAAAACGTCTATTTCAACAATGAATGTTGAAATCTACGACTTCCTTTCCTTCTATTTCTCGAAAACGTCTATTTCAACAATGAATGTTGAAATCTATGTTTTCGATACTTGATGCATTTTAAAACATCTTTAAATCGTTTTAAATTCTATTTAAAACATCCCTTTCCCAAAAGATATCCCTTTTCTTTAATAATATATCCACTGTTCAAAATTGTGAATATAGCTCCTTTAATAAATTTTAATATTAAATTTATCAAATTAAATTTGATTTTCGAATTTATAAACAATGTTTATAAATTCCAACCCTATTTATAACTTTGATTTATAAATTTCCTTTATCAATCCAATTCAATTTATAAAATTCAATTTTATACCAAAAGTCCATATTATAAGTTAAGTACTTATCCTTCATTCATTTAACAAATCGTTCTTTTTTAAACTTCACAAATTCCAAATCTTATTGCTTATAAGATTCTTTTATATTCCATGACAATTTCAACTTTAAAAAAAAAATTCCTTTATTTACAATTTCTATAAATATCCCATTTAAATGCCCAAAATCCATTTTATAAGTTAATGACTCATGAATCTTTTATTTTCAATATCTATTCATTTTATAACTTTCACAATTTATAAATCTATAATTTTCAATGATCCATTTTATTCTTCATTTTAACACATAATAAACTTGTTTATACTTCCAATATTTTTATTTATAAATATCAATTTATAAAATCTTTTATATTCATCCCTTATAATAATTCAGAAATCCAATTTAAATTTTTATATAAATCTATTTATTTTTGAAAACCACCTTTGGTTATATTTCACAAAAATCTTAAATTCTATAACTTTAAAAATTAAAATTTTTATTTAATTAAAAATGAATCAACTCAAAATTTCAATAAAACATATACTTTGGAAAAATCAATTTAAAATCCTTTATAATTCAAAATTGTTAAAAATACTTTTAAAAAAATGGATCCGATGATGCAACAGCATCCAATAGTCAATCATGGCACAAATATCATATATCAATATGATAATCAATAATCACACAATATCTATAATCATATAAATATTTGTGAGGAATCCAGTTGGATCCCTCCAACCTGTTTCCCTGCATCCACAGACGTTAGCACAATACCAATTCCACTTCAAGGTGGAATATCGCGGTATATGGGATTTATAAAATATTATCCGCTTAATAGGCGGCGCAATAGGGTCTCATCCGCTATACAAGGCGGGAAATCAATTCCAATATATACATATGCCAATATATATATATATATATATATTGCTATATATAGTATATCCTACTATATCTACTATCACAATCAAACAGCAATCAATAATTGCAATCATCATTCAAAAATTTTAAATCCAACTATTTAAAATTTAATTCGATCTGTTCGATTGAGTGAGAAGTTCTCACCTTGGTTTTATTTTGCTTTCAGCTTTTATTTCGAATAAAATTAAACGTACGTTTAATTTTACCCGAAATTTTCACTGACTCCAATCGCCCCCAGATATTTCCATCGCGTAGTGCTCGTCCATGCGATTCCAACGCAACTGGTTTCGTGCGAATCGGACCTCGCATGACAAAGATACCACGTTTTAAACATTTACATGATTTAATATAAAATTAATTAACAACTTTAATTTGCAATTTAATTCAAACCTAATCTTGGCCGCTCATTTCTGCTTGGAGGCATCAGGGCCGCACCCCTTTTCTTCTCCCTCTCTCGTTCAAAACCCAGTAAACAACACGCGAACGAACCCATACAAGCCGCCCCCCAAACCCTAGCTTTCGCAATCACCTCAAGCCTCTACATGACAATCAGGTAATACCACATCGAAGCCCAATGCCGCGCCTACCCACGGCCAAGTCTGCATGAAGCTCGGTCGAGCATTTGGCCACGAAAACGTGCCCGTTCATGAGCCTTCACGGCCAAAATCGAGCTCCCCTCGACACTCCGTTGTTGATCATGACCGTATAGACTTACTCGTCTCTCCATCCCCTACAACTTCTTAGTTGAGAACTTTTGACGAAACGATTAGATTGAGAGAAAAAATCGCGATGAATCCTGGAGCGTATCGGCCATTGATTCCATGAGGAGGCGGCCGGCCATCAAACCCTAGTTTTATTATTATTTTTTTGTTTTGTGATAAAATTTGTCTATTTATAGAAAATATCGAACACTATTCATTTCGGTTTTCCAAGCTCCGATTTTCACGCGGTAACTGACGTTCCTAGGATTTATCCCGCGTTCCGGACACAATGGAACATGTTTCGGAAGCTAATTCGATCATCTGTGCGAGATATGGAATTAAACGATCAATTTGAATTAAATCGATTTAAACGATTTTCTAGGCGTTTTAGCTTGCACCGGACAAACAACAAATCCAATCGACTTGAAATTTGAAACCTTACAATAATATCGCATTACGGATCCGATGAAACTAGTTTCGTCGAAATCCGAGACCGTTTGAAAAATGACTATTTTAACTTGCCAAATTATAATAAAAAAACAATTTGATGCGTTTCGAGCTGCCACGGTCAAACGACAACTCCGATTGCTACGAAAATTGAAATCCGATAATAACTAACTATTAAGGATCCAATGGAACTGGTCTCGTTCAATTCTGAGACTGTTCAAAAATTGGCTATTTTTGAGTCGATAATTAAATATTAAAATATTCAATTTTCACAGATTAACTCCAAATTCAATTTAAGAAGTTCTGTAACATTTCTATAACCCCAATATGATATAACAAAATTTTCCAAATCATTTTCAATAATATTAACTTGATTTTTAATTATTTCTGGAATTTAACTTATTAAATTATCGATTTAATTTTCCAATTAAATCCAGAAATTCGAAATAAAATTATTCGACTTATAAATTCACTTATTAATATTTAAATTCAATTAAATATTCAAATTTAAATTAATAAAAATTCTGGGTCGTTACAATCTTCCCCCCTTAAAAGAATTTCGTCCCGAAATTGCAAGTTAAGGAGAATGATCCTAAACCGTTTATTATTTTTCACAATTCAAATAGTTTTATCAACTTTCTAACACAAATCTTTTTATTAAAGATTCAATATCATTTCAATTAGCTTTCAAACTTCAATTATAAATTTCAAAGAACATTGTTTACCTCACAATTCAAATTTAAATTCAAATTCAAATTTTAAACTTTCAAAATTTCTCAAATTTTTCTAACACTCGAAATTTTCGAAAAATTTCGCTAGCGTCTCCTTTGCGCGGCTAGCTCGGTACGACTACAAAACGGCACTACGGCCCCTCAGAATCAAAAAGAAAAGAGAAAGCCAAGTGGCTGGAGAAGGAAATCATCAAATCTCATACTAAAATTGAAATACGTACCTTTTTGTCGAGCAATTCAATTTTTAACTTTGAAATCAAAATCCCAATTCCATTTCTTTTAATACACCTGTATAACCTGCTAGTAGTAGTATCCAATTACAATATTCAAACCATTTTGCACATTTCCTTTACAAAATTTCGATATATACTTCTTATATCATCTTTACTTTACTATTGGAGTTATACATTCATTTTCATTCAATTTTGCATTTTAATTTCATTTGAATTCAATTTACAATTTCAATTTTTATTTGAATTCAATTTATAATCTCAATTCTATTTGTTTCTAAGCCAAACGAATTCATATTCATTCTAGTTTATACTAATTCAAATTGATACCAATTCAATCTATTCTAATTCTACTTCAGTTCAATTTACATTTCATATTTTCCATTCAATTTTGTTTACATTCCATATTCATATTCATCTTGAATTTACTTAAGCTATTTCACTTCAAACTCAAGTTCATTTCCTTGTAAACAATCTTCAATTTCATTTCCATTTTCATTTAATTCAATTCATTTACAAATCATATTTACTTTCATTCCTTCAATTAGTTTAGCTTACTAATTTTCATTTCAATACTTCGCTTTGCTTAAATCAAATTCAATTCCAATTCATTTTAATTACTCCAAATTTATTTTCAACTTAATAATATTCCATAAATATTTTTATATAGCATTCCAGAGTCTTTTCAGCTTTTCCAAAACCAAATCCAAATTTTCCAAACAACTTTTATTTAAAACAATTTGGCAGCAATTCCTCTTTTGGAAACCCGAAAATGAACACCAATGATGCCGCGGTCATCATCGGAATTATTTTCCAGCGACCGAAAAGAGTTTAGAGCTTTTCATTCCTTTAAAAATTCTTTTCAAAAAAATTTAAATTCATTTTCCAGATCAAAAAGGAATTTAATTTCTAAAATTTCCAAATTCTTTCAAAAACATTTCCAAAAACTTCTCTGGAATTCTATTTCCAATTATAAATCACATTTATAATTTTCATTCTTAAACTTCATTTGTATATTGATTTCATTTTCTTATCTCTGAAGTTATGATTTCAGTTTCTTATTCAATTTCAATGGTAATAGCTTAATATTATTACTACCTAACAACCATGCATCCATATACTATAACAATCTATAAAGATAATTTTCTTTATCTACAAAAATAGTTTTGGGCAAAAATTATTTCATCTACCCGATTTTTTTTTAAAACAATACTGTGTCGAATTGTTCTATTCAAGTGTTTAGAAACCCCTTCGATCCAGTTGTACAGACTGTGCCGACGAAGGTTCATATGTCACTCAATAAACCAATCATCACAATATAAAACAAATTTTATATTCACTAACAAATACGCGCTCATATCTATTATTACACTCAAACTCATTCTAGAGTACTGCTCAATCCATCTCTAATAAGTAACACCCAAAAGAGCTAAGGTTGTCACTTAACCATATGCTCTGATACCACTTGTAAAGATCACGATTTTTCGTTGCCGAAAAACCGAACCTTTATGGTTTTTAAGAAGAAGAAAGAGGTAGAAGAAGAGAGAGAAAGAAAGAAAAAGCAGAACAGAAAAGAAAGTAACACAGAACCGTATCAGAATTTCACAATCGCAGCGGAACAACATATAATAGATAAATGAATATCATTAAAACAAAGAACTGTACATTTTATACATTACATCATTATCAGAGTTTACAACAACAATAAACAACAGAGTCAATACATCAATGGACAGTTATATAAACTTGTCCTCATACAGAATACACAGCGGAATAATACATAGTATAATATCATATACAAGTGGTACGTTTCGATATACAGCTCGCCTCCTGAGCTCCATAGCACTACTAAATCCCGAATAACCTGATAACCTTAACTCCGACTGCCCGTGTGGAAATTGGTGGGCACCCAGAGTTTAGGAAGGGAACAATAAACTCCAGGTCAGTCATGTGACTGGCGTGAGAACTTAAAATAGTTATTTATCTTTAAAACAAAGAATAGGACATTTTTTAAATAAATTCGCAATGCTTTTTTTTGAAAATGAGACTACCATAAGGCCTCCCGCACACACACACAATGCAAACGCAGAATTGGAGGAGATTTCTCCTTATGATAGTCAAAGATGCTTGATACGCATTAAAAAGAAGCATTTTATATTATTACTAGTGCATAGTGTAGAAAAAAATTTCAAAAATAGAATATAAATCTTAGCCAGCATAGGCATTTCGCACTTATGCCTACTATAGCTACCATCCAAACAGTGGGGCGCCACCATAAGTGAATGATAGGTTCTACAACTAAAACCGTAAAGGCTCGTATTGTTTCTTTGGATTTCCAACAAATGGTTAGGCCAAGGAACTTCCCATTGCCACATGGAAACGCCTCTGGAATGACGTCCCGAGAACCTAACCGGATCTCTGCCAACACAAGGCCGGGTTACCCCTAACTGGGTAACAACTAACACGAATATGTCATTCCCCGATCGTAACCGATCTATATCCGAGGATCCCCGATTTCCAACAACCACAAAGTAATAAATTTGCAGTAACCACATAGGTTAAGTATCTGGGCTCCATACCATGATACCACCTCTATCCAGAAGGAATGACATACACTAAAGGGGCGCAAGCCCCTAATAACATTGCCGCATCTTTCCTGTTTTGACCATTTCCGGGGTGTGAGGCTCGATGAAGTCTCGTCCACAAAGCCACGCTTTACAAAAGCAGTGCTTTGGGTCAACAAATCATTAAAGCAATGATCATCAAGATAGACGATCAAACAAATGATCCTATCACAAACGATTAACCAATGATCATTTCACAGCATCACTCAGTATGCCACATTACCAATTCAGGAATGTATCACTAGTAACCATCAACTATATAACCTCTGAGCTCGTACGTCTCAGAGAAGGGTGTTAAGCTAAGAGTCCGTCACCAACAGAAATATATTTGATAGAAACCAGCTTTACATCTCAAATTGTAACGTCAGACATACAATCCATACAAGTCTGTTCTGGGCTCGAACAGAACCGAAGGCACTTCCAAAGAAGCCCTTGAAATCCGGATATTCACTAATCACGTCCGGACAACCCGTCACTAAGGGTGATAAAACCTCTATATCGGAGATCAACCGATGCAGAGTAACTCGACGGTAATCCATCCGTTTTCACAATAATCCGGTCTTCAACATCGGTTTTCAAATGCAATTCATAACGACGTATCACATATTCGGAGTGGGTTATACGACCCCATGGTCCTTTCCCGGTTAACCCGAATAGTGAGCGTTTATTTTTTAAAAAAAAATAAGTGTGGCATTCAATTCAAACAATCACAACAAATACCTATTTAAAGGTAAATATTGATAGTCGGTTATTTAACTATCAATAAAGATGCGCAACATCACCAGATTCCAAATAATTTTCCAAGTTATTTGATTTCCCAAAATATAATATCTTTACAAGATATAAAATTTCCACACTTCAAAAATAACCAATGTTTATTTTGAAACCAATTTTCCCTTTCCATTTATAAATTCCATAGTGAATTTATATTTCAAAATATCTACTGATCTACATTTTTCAATAGATTTCAAATATTCAATTCCAATTTATTTTCAAAAAGATAAATTCTCAAAAACGTTCCATTTCATATTGGAAAAGCAATTCCATACTTATTTAAAAGTAAGTGATTCACAAATATTATTTATTTTCACAATTTGAAAATATTCGGTATACTTAAACCATAGTTAATTATATTTTTTTCATTCCTTAAGGAAAAACGTTTTATTATTCACATTTACTTGGGTCAAAACGAATGTTGCGTAAAACATCGTTACGACGACCCAAAATCACTAGTATAGGGATTCAAAATTTAAAATAGATATATATAAATCCCAATACTATACAAAGTATTTCCTTTCGGAATCATTTACTATAACAACAGTGTTATAGTCCACCATTTCCTTCTTTTCCTCGAAAACGTCTATTTCAACAATGAATGTTGAAATCTACGACTTCCTTTCCTTCTATTTCTCGAAAACGTCTATTTCAACAATGAATGTTGAAATCTATGTTTTCGATACTTGATGCATTTTAAAATATCTTTAAATCGTTTTAAATTCTATTTAAAACATCCTTTTCCCAAAAGATATCCCTTTTCTTTAATAATATATCCACTGTTCAAAATTGTGAATATAGCTCCTTTAATAAATTTTAATATTAAATTTATCAAATTAAATTTGATTTTCGAATTTATAAACAATGTTTATAAATTCCAACCCTATTTATAACTTTGATTTATAAATTTCCTTTATCAATCCAATTCAATTTATAAAATTCAATTTTATACCAAAAGTCCATATTATAAGTTAAGTACTTATAATTCATTCATTCATTTACCAAATCGTTCTTTTTTAAGCTTCACAAATTCCAAATCTTATTGCTTATAAGATTCTTTTATATTCCATGACAATTTCAACTTTAAAAAAAAATTTCCTTTATTTACAGTTTCTATAAATATCCCATTTAAATGCCCAAAATCCATTTTATAAGTTAATGACTCATGAATCTTTTATTTTCAATATCTATTCATTTTATAACTTTCACAATTTATAAATCTATAATTTTCAATGATCCATTTTATTCTTCATTTTAACACATAATAAACTTGTTTATACTTCCAATATTTTTATTTATAAATATCAATTTATAAAATCTTTTATATTCATCCCTTATAATAATTCAGAAATCCAATTTAAATTATTATATAAATCTATTTATTTTTGAAAACCACCTTTGGTTATATTTCACAAAAATCTTAAATTCTATAACTTTAAAAATTAAAATTTTTATTTAATTAAAAATGAATCAACTCAAAATTTCAATAAAACATATACTTTGGAAAAATCAATTTAAAATCCTTTATAATTCAAAATCGTTAAAAATACTTTTAAAAAAATGGATCCGATGATGCAACAGCATCCAATAGTCAATCATGGCACAAATATCATATATCAATATGATAATCAATAATCACACAATATCTATAATCATATAAATATTTGTGAGGAATCCAGTTGGATCCCTCCAACCTGTTTCCCTGCATCCACAGACGTTAGCACAATACCAATTCCACTTCAAGGTGGAATATCGTGGTATATGGGATTTATAAAATATTATCCGCTTAATAGGCGGCGCAATAGGGTCTCATCTGCTATACAAGGCGGGAAATCAATTCCAATATATACATATGCCAATATATATATATTGCTATATATAGTATATCCTACTATATCTACTATCACAATCAAACAGCAATCAATAATTGCAATCATCATTCAAAAATTTTAAATCTAACTATTCAAAATTTAATTCTATCTGTTCGATTGAGTGAGAAGTTCTCACCTTGGTTTTATTTCGCTTTCAGCTTTTATTTCGAATAAAATTAAACGTACGTTTAATTTTACCCGAAATTTTCACTGACTCCAATCACCCCCAGATATCTCCATCGCGTAGTGCTCATCCATACGATTCCAACGCAACTGGTTTCGTGCGAATCAGACCTCGCATGACAAAGATACCATGTTTTAAACATTTACACGATTTAATATAAAATTAATTAACAACTTTAATTTCCAATTTAATTCAAACCTAATCTTGGCCGCTCATTTCTACTTGGAGGCATCAAGGCCGCACCCCTTTTCTTCTCCCTCTCTCGTTCGAAACCCAGTAAACAACACGCGAACGAACCCATACAAGCCGCCCCCCAAACCTTAGCTTTCGCAATCACCTCAAGCCTCTACACGACAATCGGGTAATACCACATCGAAGCCCAATGCCGCGCCTACCCACGACCAAGTCTGCATGAAGCTCGGTCGAGCATTTGGCCACGAAAACATGCCCGTTCGTGAGCCTTCACGGCCAAAATCGAGCCCCCCACGACACTCCGTTGTTGATCATGACCGTATAGACTTACTCGTCTCTCCATCCCCTACAACTTCTTATTTGAGAACTTTTGACGAAACGATTAGATTGAGAGAAAAAATCGCAATGAATCCTGGAGCGTATCGGCCATTGATTCCATGAGGAGGCGGCCGGCCATCAAACCCTAGTTTTTTTTTTGTGATAAAATTTGTCTATTTATAGAAAATATCGAACACTATTCATTTCGGTTTTCCAAGCTCCGATTTTCGCGCGGTAACCGACGTTCCTAGGGTTTATCCCGCGTTCCGGACACAATGGAACAGGTTTCGGAAGCTAATTCGATCATCTGTGCGAGATATGGAATTAAACGATCAATTTGAATTAAATCGATTTAAACGATTTTCTAGGCGTTTTAGCTTGCACCGGACAAACAGCAAATCCAATCGACTTGAAATTTGAAACCTTACAATAATATCGCATTACGGTTCCGATGAAACTGGTTTCGTCAAAATCCGAGACCGTTTGAAAAATGACTATTTTAACTCGCCAAATTATAATAAAAAAACAATTCGATGCGTTTCGAGCTGCCACGGTCAAACGACAACTCCGATTGCTACGAAAATTGAAATCCGATAATAACTAACTATTACGGATCCAATGGAACTGGTCTCGTTCAATTCTGAGACTGTTCAGAAATTGGCTATTTTTCAGTCGATAATTAAATATTAAAATATTCAATTTTCACAGATTAACTCCAAATGCAATCTTAAAAGTTCTGTAACATTTCTATAACCCCAATATGATATAACAAAATTTTCCAAATCATTTTCAGTCATATTAACTTGATTTTTAATTATTTCTGGAATTTAACTTATTAAATTATCGATTTAATTGTCCAATTAAATCCAGAAATTCGAAATAAAATTATTCGACTTATAAATTCACTTATTAATATTTAAATTCAATTAAATATTCAAATTTAAATTAATAAAAATTCTGGGTCGTTACAGATAAGGAACTTAAGATTTGATATTTGATTAATTCTCCTTGCTTGATTGCTTAGCTTTAATTTGATTTTCCCCCTTTTTACCCTAAGTAATGGCCGACTTGCTTTTCTTCTTTGATTTATGTTTTTGGTGTTTTGGAAATGATTGTGCAAAATAAAGAAAACAAGACATTTAAGCGTAATGGGATTATGATGCAACAATTACCCATTAAGCCCTTGCGTCAATTGTCTTCCTATTAATTAACATATGAAACCTTTCATAGCCTATTCTTTGTATTTAATCAAGCACGGCCTTCAATTTGAATTTTCAAATCTCAATTCCCTTATTGCACTGATATTTATATTATTCTAATTAATTTATATAATTAAATCTTCTGAGTAGTGTTATTAAAAATTAGGTGTGTTAAGGCTCTCCTCCTAAAAGAATTTTGTCCTCGAAATTCAGTAAGGACTTAATACTAAGCATATAATCATCTTTAACAGCTCCAAACTCCCATACCAGCAAACCTGACTAGCAACAGTCTATATAAAGCAAATATAAAATAAAATGCAGATGGTCGCTCCTCAAAGTCTGACGTATCGGTTCTTGCTCAAACCAATTATACAGATGGTCGCTCCTCAACAGCCTTATTCTTCATGCTAGTCGACAGCATTACCCCGTAGTTTCCTTGGCCAGTGTAAGTATAGAGGTGGGGCATCACAGCTTGGTATCAGAGCCAAACTTCGAAACAATATACAATATTATGACAAGAATCATTGTCCTAAGTCTCTCTTAGGAATCGCGCCTTAGGATTTAATCCAAGTCTAAGGACCCATTCTATCCTATATTATTTTATGAAGCCTTGTTTTACCAATCAAGCTTATTTGAATTCAATTTGAGAATAACATTTTTCCTCTACTTTCTTTCTTTCTCAAAGAAGAGAAATGGTTAGACCTGTCCGTCCTAGTGATGGTCAATCCAGTGGTCCTCCTCTAGATGGCGTATTCATGTCTGCCCAATAACTTTTGGATCTTGTAAAGAATCAAAGGTTTATCTATGCTTTGAATAAGAGCCTCAAAAAGGTTTTACCTCCGAAATTAGAAGTGTCTTTCGACTGACTTGTAGATATCACTCTTCGACTTGAAGAGGCCAATAAAGGAAGTGATAGTGATGTCGGAGGTGCCAAGAAGAGCCTCAATAACAACAAGAAAAGACATTTTAAGTTCAAAAGCCCTAATCCCAACGAGAAAGGGAAGAAAGCAACTTCGGTAGCAATGACTCCTACCACTGATCGTGGAGAATGCTACAATTGTGGTTCTAAGGGCCACTATGCAAATAAGTGTCCGAAGTCCCTTGCTTGTTGCTATTGCAAAAGTTTGGATCATCTTATATCTTCATGTCCCAGACTTCAAAACAAGAAAGAGGGAAAGCTGAATGTTGCGCAAGCTTTTAGTAACCCTTCTCTTGGTCAAAGTATTTCTCATTCTGTTCTTGATGGCACTGTTTTGTTTCATGATCATCCTATTCGAATTATTTTTAATATGGGTGTATCTCATTCTTTTGTATCAAAAGAACATGTGGATACTTTGTCTTTAATTTTTATGGGTTTCACGACTTCACTGAGAATTGCGAATCCGATTGGTGAATCCACGACACTCAGTTTGTGTTGTAAGGATGTTGAGATTATTTTATGTGATTATGCTTTTCGTGCCGATTTGCAAATTATCTGTTACTTAGGTTTCGGAATAATTTTGGGAATGTATTGGCTTAATCGAAACGAAGGCCATATTATATGTCCCAAGAGAAGTATTCATCTTCGACATCCCTAATATGTTAATCAGATTTCAATTGTTCTTAATGATTTTGATTCCAATTCAGTGGCATCCTTTATTCTTTAAACCCACATGGTGACGACAATAATTATAAGGAAAATGTTATTTCCCTCATTCAAGTAGTTCGTGAATATCCTGATATCTTTGAGCCTGCCTTAGGATTACCACCTATGTGATTAATTGATGGGTGCTAATGCCTTTTTAGCTCGACCTTGCCACTGGTTTTCACCAGCTACGAGTTATGGAGGATAGCGTTCCACTTACCACATCCTGCATTCGATATGATTCTTATAAGTGGCATGTTAAGTCATTAGATTTGATGAACCCTCTAGCTTATTTCATCCATCTTATGAATCGAGTGTTCTACGAATATCTCAATGAGTCTGTCCTTGTATTCATTAAATATGGGTGAAAACAGCAATTTAAAATTGCAAATCTTTCTGATAAGATATATTTGTAAGTATAATTGGATTTTGTTCTTAAAACGAGCAAAGAATATTCGTAAAATTTTTAAGAGACATGTTTATCATTATGATGATTTTGTGTTGTATTGCGCACCAAATGCTTCAAGAATTCTGGTCGATGCGCCTGATTAACATTATCGATATGTGTCTCCTAAATGCTATGATGAGATATTCAAACATAGTAAATTGACTTGTATAAGTAAATTTTTCAAAAAATATGATTGCATAAAGTTAATTATAATTTTGAATGTCTTAGCTTTTCGGGAAAGAGGATCATGGAATAAATGATTTAGCATGGAAGCTGCTTTTCAAAAATTAAAAGAGCTCCTTTCTAATTCTTCTGTTTTTGTGATTCCCGAAGGGAACCAAGACTTTACTATTTGTATCGGTGCTCGTCCTATTGGTTTGGGTGCGTTCCCATGCAAAAGGGAATGTGTCATCATTTATGCTTCTAGAAAATTAAAGCCTGCCGAGATTAGATATGCCACTCATGATCTAGAGCTCGCGGCCATCGTTTTTGCTCTTAGAATTCGGTGTCATTATCTTTTGGGAGAGAAATTTGTTCTCTACACCAATCATAAAACTTTGAAGTCTTGATTTTCTCAAAAGGAACTTAATTTGCATCAACAACATTGGTTTGAATTTCTTGCATTATGATCTTAATATTCTCTATACTCCAGGAAAGGGAAATCGTGTTGCCGATGCCCTTAGTCGAAAGAAACAAGCGGGTTTTTCCATGATGATATTCGAATGGAATGATCTTGAGACTTTGTCTACATATGAGATTCAAGATCGTGAATCTGATTCGTATTTATCTCTTGTTTTATGTAGCCTTGAAGCTCATCGTTCTCTTTTAGATTGCATCCTTGAAGCCCAAAAGCAAGATCCCGAATTGGCTCTTCTTAGCCAAAGTTGTAGGGATAAAAATAAGATTGATGTTTGAAAGACTTTGATATTGATGCTCGCGGAGGTATTCAAAAATTTAGTAGACTTATTGTGACTAATATTAGCGATCTCCGTAAGGATATTTTAGAAGATTATCATCGTTCTAAATTTACCATTCATCCTGGTAGTAGTAAAATGTAAGCGAACATGAAGCAAATTTATTATTAGGATGGAATGAAATCTGATATTGCTAACTTTATTAAGGGTTGTATGACTTGCCAACTCGTAAAGGCCGAGCATCAAAGGCCCGGTGGGTTATTGCAACCTTTGGACATTCCCATTTGGAAGTGGGATCAAGTTTCCGTGGACTTTATTAACGGTCTTCCCCGTTCTCGTTCGGGTCATGACAGTCTATGGGTGATTGTACATAGACTTACAAAATCTGCCCATTTTATTCCTGTTCGGTCCAATCGGTCCGTACCTCTTTTGGCTAAATTCTATGTTAAAGAAAATTCTAAATTTCATGGAGTTCCTACTTCTATTGTTAGCAATCATGATCCATTATTAGCATGTGGATTTTAAAGGGTTCTTCAAAAAGTTTTGGGAACATAGCATTAGCACCGCTTATCATCCTCAATTCGATGGACAAACTGAGCATTTGAATCAAACTCTTGAAGATCTTCTTCGGGTATGTATTCTTGATTTTGGTGGAAGTTCGGAAGATCATATTTTCCTTGTCGAGTTTTCTTACTATAATAGCTTCAAGTCTAGTATTGGTATGGCACCATTTGAGGCACTCTATAGAAGGCCATGTCGATCTCCTTCGTGTTGGCTTAAAGCCAGTGAGAAGCTGGTTTTAGGTCCGGATTTTATTTGTGATTCCATAGAAAGGATTGACCTTATTCATCATATGATGAGAGATGCTCGAAGTAGACAAAAACCCTATGCTGATAACCGAAGAAGGAAAATAGATTTTTCTATGGGAGATTTGGTATTTATTTGCATTTCACCTATGAAGGGTGTTGTGCATATCAATCGTTCGGGAAAATTAGCACCTCGATATATTGGCCCATTTTCTATCACCGAACGCATTGGTTCCATGGCTTATCGCCTTCTATTATCGGCTCAATTTTATACTATTAATGATGTATTACACGTTTCTCAACTACGGAAATGCCTTAAAGATTTCGATTCTATTCTTAAGCCCGGTGTTATTGAAGAAATTGAAGTTTCACATAATTTTACATATGAGCAACATCCCATTCATATCATTGCTAAGGAGGTTAAACGGCTTCGTAATAAAGATGTTCCGCTTGTGAAAGTTCAATGGTCCGTAAATTCCAAGGATTGTTCTTGGGAATCCAGAGAATTCATCGAACGAACACATCCGGCTTTACTATCTCGTGCTCCTTAAGGTGAATTCTCACTTCAGAATTTTCTTTTATGTTGTTATGCCTTAGAGTTGTTGTCGCTCTTTATTTTCTTCTTAAGTATTGCAAGGAGCAATTTCTTTAAGGAGGGGAGTCTTTAACAATCCGCATATTTTATGATTATATATTTAAATGTTTTATTTAAATATAGCATCGTTAGTTGAGTCCGAAATGTGACTTTTTATAAACAGTCGGATTCGGTCTTAAGACTATTTTCATTGAGTTCAAAATGACGTTTACAACTTGTTTAAATATAAACATTGATATGTGTAACGACCAGCCTTTTTGGACAGTTTAAATCGACGATCAAATACCCATGACGATTCCAAACCATTCAAAAGGGCAGATAGTTATTGGGGTAAATGAGAAAAGAAAAGAAAGAGAAATAAAGGAAATAAACAACATAGAATCTCGCAGCGGAACGATAAAATATAATAGCCAAATAAACAGTTCATGAAGCTGTCTACTATACTTTGACAATTATTTATACAACATTTATCAGAGTTATTCATATACCACAGAACAATTAAAATAATGCAGCAGATGGCATGATGCAAGGTAATAATAGTAATAGTGTACCAAATCTTCGTCTTCATCCTCCAGAATGGATCTTCAAAATCTGAAAAAAACTCAGGACTGACCCGAGCGTAATGAAAAGACAAAACATTCGAGTCAGGACTAAAGTATCCTTATGAAAGTGAAATCAACCGTAAATAAATATGAGTGGAACGGCGTCAGAGATGTTTACGGGGTTTGACATCTCCTATCCAGTGTCAACGTGCGTGCAATAACTTAAGAGATGTTCCAGGATTTTCCATCTCCTAAGGATCCATTAAACTATCTACTATATAGTAATATACGCTAAGTAGATAATGCCTATCAGTAATATAAAGTATCAAAATAGCGTTAAGGCGTTACCATAATCCCCCTTAACACATTTTATATTCCCAAAAGAATATACAAGACCGTAGTTTCCCCAAAACCGAAAGTCACCAGAGGGCAATCCATATACTCAAGGTACAAATCAAAACGTAGTGGTCGCGAATAGGATAATCAGTATGACAAGGTACATGAGGCGATACCAACTAGGATACTAGTAGTTGCGTGATCCGGACTGATGTTGGGCATAGCCAGCAGCCACCCCAACACCGTGAAACAACACTCCCAAATCAAGGGGTGCACCCAAATCGCATCACAAGTGTAATAGATATGGTATCGAAGAAGTGTGTCCGCTAGAGGTGGCGAACTTCAATGGCCCGGCGCGGCTCCTGTTTTAGTCATGTCAGGGGTCATCCAATATCGTTCTCTTTCTTCAGTCAACGCGTTCACCAAACCATCCACTTTATTCTGGATCAACACTCCGCGTATAATAGTTATTAAAGTGGTTTTCGGTATCGACAGAGAGTATGTCCATATCCGATCCCGGTCTCTTTAATAACTACGTATTATTACACCGTTGGCTCTTTTACATTTCAAATCGATTCATAATTTATATCAAAATATCATATTCGCTTCAAAAAACAAATCCATTTCAAATAACATCGAATCTTTTCAAATGTAGGATTTCGTTTCAAACATCAATTTCGCATCAATATCTCATTTCGGTTTCAAAATCGTTTCGAATTTCAATTTAGGTTGCAACTTCGTTTAATCCAATTCGTATTCAAATTCAAGATTTAAACATAACATTTCACCTTATTAACCAGATTAGGATTTTAGAAAAATAGTTTAAGTAGTTTAAAAGTAGTTTTAAATAATCAGAATAGTTAAAATACTTTAAAACCTTAAAATGGGTTTGAAATAGATAAATTTAGTTTAAAATAATTTAAATTGGGTTAAGTAGATTTAAAATAGATTAAAATAGTTTAAGTATTCAAAATGGTTTATATAACCGAGTAATTTGGAAAACAAAATAGAACAGCTTCAAAATCAATCCATTTCAATTATAACTTCCAAATTCAAATAAATTCCAATTTTCATTCTACCGATTCAATTTCGATTTCAATTCAATCAACGTCAATTTTTACTTCGAATTAATTCAATTTTTCATTCACCTTTAATTTATTCAATTTCAATTTATATCGATTTGGAGCTTGATTTCTCAAAATATCAATTTATAACACTTAACAAAAATTTCCAACAATATTCAAGTTTAAACCCAAATTCCAAATATGATTCAATTTCAAACTCGATTTCAAAATGTCATTTTTATATCACATTTACTTGGTAATATTCAAAGCTTGAATTAAGGTTAAATCTTTAAACAAATCAATTTTCGAAATTCAATCAAATCCCAAGTTTTAAATTTCAAAATCTCGAATCATATTACTTAACAATTTCCTTTAACCAAGATTTATTTCAACATTCCAAAACTCAATTTTTCAATAAATTCGACTTTTATAAATTGATTTCTATTTATAACCTTTAAATCAAAACATTTAAATAAATTTCAAATCTACGATTTTTAAAATTATTAATTTAGCCAATTCGGTGTCCGTATATAATTTTCTATCATATGGCCAAGTAATTATTTATTTTAATTAAATGTCAGGGATGAATATATATTACTTAAATCAATCATAGTGTCATATGTATGCATAACAGGTTATATATAAGTAATAAATATCCAAACATTTAAATATCAACCAATAGCATCCATCGAAATAAATCATCCAATATACAATACAATTCATAGCAATTTCATAGTTATCAATGTCAGGTAATTTAATCGTAATTCAATTTCAATCTCAATTTAAATTTAACTGTCAATTAAATTTCAACGGTCAATTTAAATGACAATCTATATGACAATTAAATTTTATCAAACAACGACAAATAAACATAACACTTCATAATGTCAATTTAACAAGCATAAAGATATTTAGTACGTTGTGAGCGTTATAAAACACTCACCTTGATTTCAATGCAGTTTCAGCGTTTTATTTCGAATAAAATTAAACGAGCGTTTAATTTTACCCAAATTTTCACTAGCTCCAAACGACTCCAATCCAGCTCCATAGCGTAGTGTTCGGCAATACGAACACAATGCAACTTGTTTCGTGCATTTACGACCTCGTATGAAAGAGATACCAATTTTTAAAGTTTGAACGATAATTAAATATATAAATTACAATTTTATTTGCAATTCAAACCCACCCCATCCTAGCCCTTCATTCGCGTGCATCCATCAGGGCCGTCCAAATTTGCTTCTCCTTTCTACTGGCAACGCACACGTAACTCATTAGCTCATTCGAACCCATTAGCTCGTTCGAAAACGTTGACGCCGCCGCCATCACGAGCCCCCTGGAGATGATCAGAACCCTCCACATCGAAGCCCTACACGCGAGCCAGCCACGGCCAGAGCCACGTTGAACTCGGCCACCCCTCCTCCTCTATTTTCGTGCACGAACAGTGGAGCTCTGCTTCCGATTTGGCATCGATTCACACCACCATTTCCAATCATACCCGTATAGATTTGTAGAGCTTGACGTGCTCTTCGACTTTCATGTTGAAGGTTTCTCATAAATGTCGTTGGATTTTGAAGAAAATAAGGAAGAAAATGATGAACTTTCGGCCATTGATAAATTCACTGGCGGCTCGGGTTCCTTTATTATTATTATTTTTTGTGAATAAAAATGGGGTCTATTTATAGGAAACGGCGAATATTTTTTATCCGGCTTTACCAAACTCCGAATTTCACGAAGTAACTGACGTTCCTAGGGTTTATCCCGCGTTCCGGACATAATGGAACAGGTTTCGGAAGCTAATTCGATCGTCTGTGCGAGTTACAGCAATAAACGCTCGATTTTAAATTAAACCGATTAAACGAATTTCTATGCGTTTTGGCTTTCCCCGGACAAACGGTAAATCCAATTGACATGAAATTTGAAATCTTACAATAATATCACATTACGGATCCGATGAAACTGGTTTCGTCGAAATCCGAGACCGTTTAAAAATTGACTATTTTAACTCGCTAAATTAATATTTAAAACAATTTCAACGCGTTTCGAGCTGCCACGGTCAAACAACATCTCCGATTGCTACGAAAATTGAAATCCGATAATAACTAAATATTACGGATCCAATGGAACTAGTTTCGTCCAATTCTGAGACTGTTCAAAAATTGGCTATTTTCAATCGATAATTAAATATTAAAATATTCACTTTTCACAAATAAATTGTAAATTCAGTTTTAAAAGTTCTATAACATCACTATAACTCCAATATGATAAAATAAAATTTTACAAATCATTTTTAATCATATTAAACCCGTTATTCAATTTATCCAATAAATTCCAATTTTAAAATCTTATTAACTCTATTAAAATCCAAATATAACTTACATTCACTTTGGAAACCAATTTGAATCATATTAAATTAAATTTCAAATATTCACTCTATTTTCATATATTAAATTTCAATATCAAATTAATCATATCAAATTCGAAATTTAATTTATTCAAACATTCGTAATATTAAATTCAAACAAATTTGATTATTCTTAAATCACCATCCTTTGAAATATTCAAAACGAACATATAAAATTTAACTTTTGAACGAATTAAAATTATAAAACAACTATTTCCATTATACCGTTATTCAATTCTCATTATTATATTATTCAATAAATTCCAAATATTAAATTTAAACAATTTCGATTATCCAATAATTCATTATCCTTTGAAACATTGAAATTGAACTTATAAGACTCAACTTTTAAAACCAATTCACAATTTAGAACACTATTTTCATTTTACAGTTATTCCGTTATTCAATAAGTTTTAAATATTTAATTTAAACAATTTACCTGTTCAATATTCAATATTTGATTTTAAATAGATTTTACTTATCAATCAATTACTCTATTATACCCAATGAATTCAACATTTATTATCCTATTCAACTATTGATTTCAAAGGCATTCACTAAGTAGCTTTATTTTTCATTACTTGGATAATTATTTTTTGCAATTCATTCCAGCTATTATTATTTCAAACGAATTACAAACTTTTTTCTAACATTAAATCACGAAACTTATTAAATTAGTTATTGTAATTATCGAAAATTACGGGTCGTTACATTCCCCCCCACTCAAAACTTTTCGTCCCCGAAAAGGAAAGAGAAGGGAAAAGGAACTAAGTATAGAGTTCAACCTTAGGTATATTTATCTCAAAGTTACCAACTTATAAAACAAGGTAATTCCACTTATAAAGTCATTACTACACTTTTACTAAGTTATTCCAAACGCCTTTCTAACTTTAAAAGTTAGTTATCAAAACAAGTTATAAGATTTTTTTTTAAAACTTGAAAAATTTTCTAACACCCGGATTTTACGGAAAATTTCGACAGAGTCTCCTTTGCGCGGCTCGATCGGTACAACTACAAAACGCCTCTACGGGCCCCAAACCAACAAAAAAAAATCCAAAAGCCAAGTGGCTCATCAAAAATCACCAAATCCAATGATAAAATAAACATGTACCTTATATTTTTATTAGCGAGCATATACGAATAATATAGCGCGAAGGCGAGCTCCAAATGCGAAGCAAGCGCAATACGCACCTACTAAACACTCAACAAACTATGAGAAACATGCATATACGAAAATAATATCAATATACATCATATAGCAACATAACAACTACATGTGCCAACATAGCAAATGCAACAAAACAACAATTGCAACCATCAATCAACTATCATCCAACTATCATTCAACAAATCCATAACCAATCAATATAAATTCACTTCTCGTTAATATTTATTGACTTGGTTTCAATTTTAATCAAAGTTGATTCATTAACGTTGGATTTTACTAACATTCATTCTCAATTCAATTAGTTAACATTCACTAATTTATATCTACATTAGTTCACTTCCAATTTAAATCAATCTAAATTCTATTTAAATTCATTTATCTTTCAATTTGATTTCAGTGATTTATAGCTTTCAATTTCAATAACACTTAATGAATTATATGCAATCCACTAACAATCATATAACAACCAAATCATACCCAACATAACCAAATTATTAATTTTACATTCAATTTGGTTTCTCCTTCAATTCCAATTATACCCTTTAAAAGAATCATTTTAAATTTGGCATCTTCAATTTTCAATATTAGCTTAATTAATTCTGTAAGCCGTACATATATCATCCGTGAGCAATATCAATCTAATCGCTTATTCGATCACACAATTTCACTTCCAAACTAGTATCGTTCACACGACTCTCTAGTGCGGACTCGGATTTGGTTCCTTGATTGGAAACTGTTACTCTCCTTGCATAGCCATATACCATGATAGAGAATTCCAGAATCAAATTAAAAATCCATATCCAGGGTTCGCCGTCGAAAATCGAGTGAAAAATCCTAACTTGGATCGATATAAATCATCTCGAAATTTTGTGCTCGAATTTGGATCAAATCGTTATGCAAATAAAATAATATACGTACAATCTCACGCATTACCTTCCAATGGATTTCTATCCAATTTATCTATACTAAATTATTTTATTGACTTCTTTTTTTCAATTAATTATTCACAATCTATTATTCAGTTAGTATATTCATTTCTTTACATAGCATGTTCTTTAACATTATCTTTTCTTAAACATCATATCATAGAATTTACTTACTCAAGTTCATTTTAAACATTCTATGTAATTTAATTAAATTCAATTTCATTTTCCAATTGATTCTTAGCTATAAGAAATTTCTTTGTTTACATTTATTTCATTTTCATAATTTCAGTTAATAACGAATTCATTTGTGGAACATTTTATTAATCAACACTTTAGTTTATAGTCATTCCATAAAAGTCTAACTTCTCATATATGACTTCTCTTAGTTTACAGGTATCTCAAAGGTTACAAATTCAATTATTTTACAATCCCTTTGCAATTTATATTTATTTTCTATAACCAATTTATAAAGATATAATACGATTCATTTCTTAAGTTCACTTACTTGTTTCATTTATCCATTTATCATTTCATGCTATATTTAAGTATATAACAATTTTTTTTCACAACCAAAATTTTCATTTACATACATTTTAATTCATTTTGAGCTTTCCTTACTTATATACTTCAATTACTTTCAGGTTCTGTTTATTTGTACAACATCTCATTACATATCCAAAACATCATTCTAACTTTTTAATATTTGGTAAGTCTTGTTATATGTTATCAGAATGCAAATTTTCGGTATTATACAAATTTATAGAATCTCATTTTACTTAATTAAAATGTTCACAATTTAAATTTGTTTAAATCCTCTTTACCTTTCAACTTTAAAGTTTTCCCAAACAATAGCTTAGATATCCAAATCCTCTTATTTTATAAATTTTGGTTATTCACATTTCATTCAAATAATTTGAAAATTATTAATTAACAGAACTTAGAATTTTAAATGCCCCGGTTTTTTTTTCAAATCGTTTGAAATAAACATATATCTTTAATACATCAAATCATACCTTTGGAGTTTAAACCAAAATCCATTTACCCAATTTTTTTTTTTGAAGAAAGCAAAGCTTCTTAGAAGTCTCCTCCACTTTGAGACTCGAAAATGAACGTCGATGATGTTGCGCAGTCATCACCGAAATTATTTTCCAGCGACATAAGAGAGGAGTACTATATTCATTCCTTCTTAAAAATCCTTTCAAAATATTTCCATAAACAATTTCCAACTAATATTACCATATATTTCTTCAAAACTTTGAGAACCATTTTCAAAATCTCCGGGTCTTAAATTCAAAAAAAAAATTCAATCTAATTCTATTTTAATTCATAAGTCACCTTTATAAAATATTCTTATAAGATTTTCTTTCTTAAAACATCCCACAAGTGTTATATCATAGTTCATTTTGTAGTTCACCTTATTTATTTAAATTACAATATCCGATTAATGTTAATAGCCAATATTTCATTTCCAACAACCAAATAAGCTAGATTGATCACAATAAATTTTGAAATAAATTCTTTATATACAAAATATAATTATGGCAAAATTATTTCATTTACCCAATTTCAAAACAATACTATGTCGAATTGTTCTATTTAAGTGTTTAGAGATCCCTGTCAATGACGTTAATTACTCGTATTGACCAGAATCCATAAGCCACTCAACAAATCAACCGACACAATATAAAACATTTTATATCACTAACAAATACGCTCTCTCATATACACTCAACTCATTCATATAGTTTACCTCTATTTCAATGAGTTATTCCCCACTAGAGCTAAGGTTTATCGCTAAACCAAAGCTCTGATACCAACTGTAAAGACCAGCCTTTTTGGACAGTTTAAATCGACGATCAAATACCCATGACGATTCCAAACCATTCAAAAGGGCAGATAGTTATTGGGGTAAATAAGAAAAGAAAAGAAAGAGAAATAAAGGAAATAAACAACACAGAATCTCGCAGCGGAACGATAAAATATAATAGCCAAATAAACAGTTCATGGAGCTGTCTACTATACTTTGACAATTATTTATACAACATTTATCAGAGTTATTCATATACCACAGAACAATTAAAATAATGCAGCAGATGGCATGATGCAAGGTAATAATAGTAATAGTGCACCAAATCTTCGTCTTCATCCTCCAGAATGGATCTTCAAAATCTGAAAAAAACTCAGGACTGACCCGAGCGTAATGAAAAGACAAAACACTCGAGCTAGGACTAAAATATCCTTATGAAAGTGAAATCAATCGTAAATAAATATGAGTGGAACGGCGTCAGAGATGTTTACGGGGTTTGACATCTCCTATCCAGTGTCAACGTGCGTGCAATAACTTAAGAGATGTTCTAGGATTTTCCATCTCCTAAGGATCCGTTAAACTATCTACTATATAGTAATATACGCTAAGTAGATAATGCCTATCAGTAATATAAAGTATCAAAATAGCGTTAAGGCGTTACCATAATCCCCCTTAACACATTTTATATTCCCAAAAGCATATACAAGACCGTAGTTTCTACAAAACCAGAAGTCACCAGAGGGCAATCCATATACTCAAGGTACAAATCAAAACGTAGTGGTCGCGAATAGGATAGTCAGTATGACAAGGTACATGAGGCGATACCAACTAGGATACTAGTAGTTGCGTGATCCGGACTGATGTTGGGCATAGCCAGCAGCCACCCCAACACCGCGAAACAACACTCCCAAATCAAGGGGTGCACCCAAATCGCATCACAAGTGTAATAGATATGGTATCGAAGAAGTGTGTCCGCTAGAGGTGGCGAACCTCAATGGCCCGGCGCGGCTCCTGTTTCAGTCATGTCAGGGGTCATCCAATATCGTTCTCTTTCTTCAGTCAACGCGTTCACCAAACCATCCACTTCATTCTGGATCAACACTCCGCGTATAATAGTTATTAAAGTGGTTTTCGGTATCGACAGAGAGTATGTCCATATCCGATCCCAGTCTCTTTAATAACTACGTATTATTACACCGTTGGCTCTTTTACATTTCAAATCGATTCATAATTTATATCAAAATATCATATTCGCTTCAAAAATCAAATCCATTTCAAATAACATCGAATCTTTTCAAATGTAGGATTTCGTTTCAAACATCAATTTCGCATCAATATCTCATTTCGGTTTCAAAATCGTTTCGAATTTCAATTTAGGTTGCAACTTCGTTTAATCCAATTCGTATTCAAATTCAAGATTTAAACATAACATTTCACCTTATTAACCAGATTAGGATTTTAGAAAAATAGTTTTAAGTAGTTTAAAAGTAGTTTTAAATAATCAGAATAGTTAAAATACTTTAAAATCTTAAAATGGGTTTGAAATAGATAAATTTAGTTTAAAATAATTTAAATTGGGTTAAGTAGATTTAAAATAGATTAAAATAGTTTAAGTATTCAAAATGGTTTATATAACCGAGTAATTTGGAAAACAAAATAGAACAGCTTCAAAATCAATCCATTTCAATTATAACTTCCAAATTCAAATAAATTCTAATTTTCATTCTACCGATTCAATTTCGATTTCAATTCAATCAACGTCAATTTTTACTTCGAATTAATTCAATTTTTCATTCACCTTTAATTTATTCAATTTCAATTTATATCGATTTGGAGCTTGATTTCTCAAAATATCAATTTATAAAACTTAACAAAAATTTCCAACAATATTCAAGTTTAAACCCAAATTCCAAATATGATTCAATTCCAAACTCGATTTCAAAATGTCATTTTTATATCACATTTACTTGGTAATATTCGAAGCTCGAATTAAGGTTAAATCTTTAAACAAATCAATTTTCGAAATTCAATCAAATCCCAATTTTTAAATTTCAAAATCTCGAATCATATTACTTAACAATTTCCTTTAACCAAGATTTATTTCAACATTCCAAAACTCAATTTTTCAATAAATTCGATTTTTATAAATTGATTTCTATTTATAACCTTTAAATCAAAACATTTAAATAAATTTCAAATCGACGATTTTTAAAATTATTAATTTAGCCAATTCGGTGTCCGTATATAATTTTCTATCCTATGGCCAAGTAATTATTTATTTCAATTAAATGTCAGGGATGAATATATATCACTTAAATCAATCATAGTGTCATATGTATGCATACAGTTTATATATAAGCAATAAATATCCAAACATTTAAATATCAACCAATAGCATCCATCGAAATAAATCATCCAATATACAATACAATTCATAGCAATTTCATAGTTATCAATGTTAGGTAATTTAATCGCAATTCAATTTCAATCTCAATTTAAATTTAACTGTCAATTAAATTTCAACGGTCAATTTAAATGACAATCTATATGACAATTAAATTTTATCAAACAACGACAAATAAACATAACACTTCATAATGCCAATTTAACTAGCATAAAGATATTTAGTACGTTGTGAGCGTTATAAAACACTCACCTTGATTTTTTTATTTCGAATAAAATTAAACGAGCGTTTAATTTTACCCGAAATTTTCACTAGCTCCAAACGACTCCAATCCAACTCCATAGCGTAGTGTTCGGCAATATGAACACAACACAACTTGTTTCGTGCGTTTACGACCTCGTATGAAAGAGATACCAATTTTTAAAGTTTGAACGATAATTAAATATATAAATTACAATTTTATTTGCAATTTAAACCCACCCCATCCTAGCCCTTCATTCACGTGCATCCATCAGGGCCGTCCAAATTTGCTTCTCCTTTCCACTGGCAACGCACACGTAACTCATTAGCTCGTTCGAAAACGTTGATGCCGCCGCCATCACGAGCCCCCTGGAGATGATCAGAACCCTCCATATCGAAGTCCTACACGCGAGCCAGCCACGGCCAGAGCCACGTTGTACTCGGCCACCCCTCCTCCTCTATTTTCGTGCGCGAACAGTGGCGCTCTGCTTCCGATTTGGCATCGATTCACACCATCATTTCCAATCATACCCGTACAGATTTGTAGAGCTTGACGTGCTCTTCGACTTTCATGTTGAAGGTTTCTCATAAATGTCGTTGGATTTTGAAGAAAATGAGGAAGAAAATGATGAACTTTCGGCCATTGATAAATTCACTGGCGGCTAGGGTTTCTTTATTATTATTATTTTTTGTGAATAAAAAGGGGGTCTATTTATAGGAAACGGCGAATATTTTTTATCCGGCTTTTCCAAACTCCGAATTTTGCGCAGTAACTGACGTTCCTAGGGTTTATCCCGCGTTCCGAACACAATGGAATAGGTTTTGGAAGCTAATTCGATCGTCTGTGCGAGTTACAGCAATAAACGCTCGATTTTAAATTAAACCGATTAAACGAATTTCTATGCGTTTTGGCTTGCCCCGGACAAACGGTAAATCCAATTGACATGAAATTTGAAATCTTACAATAATATCACATTACGGATCCGATGAAACTGGTTTCATCGAAATCCGAGACCGTTTAAAAATTGACTATTTTAACTCGCTAAATTAATATTTAAAACAATTTCAACGCGTTTCGAGCTGCCACGGTCAAACGACAACTCCGATTGCTACGAAAATTGAAATCCGATAATAACTAACTATTAAGGATTCAATGGAACTAGTTTCGTCCAATTCTGAGACTGTTCAAAAATTGGCTATTTTCAATCGATAATTAAATATTAAAATATTCACTTTTCACAAATAAATTGTAAATTCAGTTTTAGAAGTTCTATAACATCACTATAACTCCAATATGATAAAATAAAATTTTACAAATCATTTTTAATCATATTAAACCCGTTATTCAATTTATCCAATAAATTCCAATTTTAAAATCTTATTAACTCTATTAAAATCCAAATATAACTTACATTCACTTTGGAAACCAATTTGAATCATATTAAATCAAAATTTCAAATATTCACTCTATTTTCATATATTAAATTTCAATATCAAATTAATCATATCAAATTCGAAATTTAATTTATTCAAACATTCGTAATATTAAATTTAAACAAATTTGATTATTCTTAAATCACCATCCTTTGAAATATTCAAAACGAACATATAAAATTTAACTTTTGAACGAATTAAAATTATAAAACAACTATTTCCATTATACGGTTATTCAATTCTCATTATTATGTTATTCAATAAATTCCAAATATTAAATTTAAACAATTTCGCTTATCCAATAATTCATTATCCTTTGAAACATTGAAATTGAACTTATAAGACTCAACTTTTAAAACCAATTCACAATTTAGAACACTATTTTCATTTTACAGTTATTCCATTATTCAATAAGTTTTAAATATTTAATTTAAACAATTTACCTATTCAATATTCAATATTTGATTTTAAATAGATTTTACTTATCAATCAATTACTCTATTATACCCAATGAATTCAACATTTATTATCCTATTCAACTATTGATTTCAAAGGCATTCACTAAGTAGCTTTATTTTTCATTACTTGGATAATTATTTTTTGCAATTCATTCCAGCTATTATTATTTCAAACGAATTACAAATTTTTTTCTAACATTAAATCACGAAACTTATTAAATTAGTTATTTTAATTATCGAAAATTACGGGTCGTTACAATATGCTTTGGATTTGATTAAGATTTTGGTATTTTCATTTGGGCTTTGGATTGTGTTCTAGCCCATTAACCCAACAAAAGAACCCAAACCTTCTACTATATACCTCCCACTCCACTCCTCTTCATTCATTCCATTTCTAATATCCTAATACACTCAAGAGCTAGGAAAAAATGGTGGGAATAGGAAATTAAATTCCTAAGCCCTAGTTCTTTTAGGAAATTCAAATTCAAGTTCTAAAATCAAGGAGAAGCTTAGATAAGCATCCTTTTCATCTTCTCCATCTCAATTCCCCTTCAATTCTTGATTTTTCCTATAACCTAACTTAGAAAAAACTCTGCATTTGATATTATGAAGATTCTAGAGGTGTAGTGAAGAGGAATTGATCTACGCTTGTTTTAGAGCTTCTCATTTCTTGTTTTGAATATAAACGTGAGTTCTTGAACTCACACCTATGTCTATAGCTTTCGTTATTGTTAGGTATGAATTCCTAACATCTATTTCATGTTCATATGCTTTTGATTTGAATTGGTTTGGTGAATTTTCTAATTTTGGTATTTTTGAGGTCAAAATCTTTAAAGATCTTACCTTGAATGTTTGGACATGTTGTTTGGGGTGTATCGAAGAGCCTATAGGCTGGGTTGTCGCTTGGTATGAATCCGTAGCCTCCATCGCTCATCCCATCGCCTCCGAATTGATTTGGTCATCATTGGCCTAGGCAAATTCTACCCTGGCCCAAGCAACCAGATGTTTGGTTAAAATTTCCAAACGTCTGGTTAAGGTCTCTGAGAAAAAAATAACGAACACAGAAAAAAATGGCAGAGCCTAGGGTTAGATGTCTGGTAGGGGCTTCTGAAAAATAAAATAAAATTCCAAAGCCTAGGGTCAGACGTTTGGTTAAACCCACCAGATGTACGGTCCTGTTAAATTTTGCCTATTTGCCTATTTTTGAGTGAATTTCCAATTTTTATCGATCTATATGATCCGAATAGCTATTGTCAATCAATACTGACTTTGATGACTTCTTTTCTTGATTTTTGGTGTTTCCAGTTGATGGATTTGATATCAATTTCCATGGTTTTGATTCACGTTATTGAAATGTGGATTTTTGGTGATATATTGTTTTTACGATCTTTTATATGATTTGTCACTTTAAAATACAAAGTTTCTATACTAGTGTAAATACTCAAATTCTTTCACAAAAATTATTTCAACATTACTTTTAATACAAAGCTCATTTTAAAAAAAAAACATTTTCCAATCTATTAGTATATACAAACCTTTACCTCAGTCGTATGGGAAATCCAATTAAACGGCTTGGCGAAACAAGTGGTATGAAACGCTTGCATTTACTTTATCAGATAAATCTTGGAGTTGTGCGATTGAAATCTCGTGATAATTTTCGAGTGGAAATATACAATATGTTCGTAAATATTTTAGTAAAGCTAGTGGTTATAGGACATGAAGCTTAACTCATTTATTTACTAGCTTGGTGTAATTTACACTTATTGATCAATGATGATCATTTTGTGGTTTAGACCAGTGATGTGCAATGTCTCTTCGTCCACGTGGGGGACTAAACCCCGTTTGTGTAGAGCTTTGTCTCATTTTTATGGGCTAGCGACCCATGGTTCGCTGGGCATAACGTTGTGCTACGTTGTTGTTCCGGCTTATTTGAGTTTTAGGTTCATCGGGCATACCGTTGTACTACATCATTATTTCGTCTTATTTGAATTTCAGGTTCATCGGGCGTACCGTTGTACTACGTCGTTGTTCCGGCTTATTTGAATTTCAGGTTCATCGGACATATCGTTGTACTACATCGTTGTTTCGGCTTATTTGAGTTCCAGTTTCCTCAAGCGTACCGTTGTACTACGTCATTTTACCGGCTCTATGGATTAGCGACCCATGGGATAGCGACCCATTGTGACACACATGTTGAGGAATTTCCGTGCTCTCGTGGTGATAGGCCTCCTCCTTTTATGTTTTCTAGATTTTTAATTATAAATTTCTGGAATTTATATTTCACTAGTTTTTGCGATTTTCATTTATATGTTTTGTCTATATTTGAGGTTTGGTGAATTAGCTAAAGAGTATGATATCTTTTTGGGTATTTGAGAAGACTTGAGATATTGTATGATTTTTGTTGTTTTCATATATATTTGTCATATCTCTTATCCTATCCCATCTTACATGATAATTATAGCTAGTCTGATCTAGTTATTATTTTCTTCTTAAATAATACTCGGGTCAGACCGAGGTGTTTCAGGTGCTTCCACTTGACTTCTTAGCAGGGATTAGCTTTTGACTTTTGGCTAACTACTTTAGCTTAGTAGTTTTTGTCTTTCACGTATACGAGATAGGGACTTTTAACATATACATATTCTTTTGTGTAGAACATGTAACTTTTCTTTTGTGATGTAGTGGATCTTGTATGACCACAGCTATGATGTTCACTTCTATGTGTTATATTCATATTTGTTTACGATATAATGATATGAATATCTATGATTGATTTTATGTTATGTTTAATTTATATCGATTCTAAAGGCCACTTAGCCACTGTGTAGTAGATTTGAGTTTGGATTGGATACGTCAGATTTCATCTTGAAATGAAATGCATGATATACTATCGGACATATCGGTCCTCGCTTAAACCAATTACACAAATGGTTGCTCCTCAATAACCTTATTCTTCATGCTAGTCGACAGCATTGCCCCATAGTGTTCTTGGCTGGTGTGAGTATAGATGTGGGGGCATCACATTTGGAAGGATAGCTTCGAAACCCCTTTCGAAGCCATTGCCTTCGAAACCATTAAACCCCTTTCGAAAGCTTTAAGAAGCGGCTACTATGTTTATAAATAAAATCTACCTTTCAAATTAGTAAGCGACTTCAATTCATTTGAAATACATAAGGTCGGCAACATGGTTTCGATTGGGTTGAAACTACCCTTTTGAAAGCATTTATTTAAAAACAAGGTAACTCATTCGAAGACTATTTTTTCGAAATCAAAAGGCAGCGACTTCTTCCAAAGCTATAGTAAACCCTTTTAAGGCATTCTTTTGAAAACAAGACAAACACATTTCTTTGGATAGTAAAATGAAGGCTTTGACCCCTTCGAAAGCTAGGTTTCGACTCCATACCTTTCGCCTTTCTCCAATCCACTACGTACCAACTTATTGATGCCTTGTGTATTGGTTTTGACTTGGTTGACCTGGTTGAGGCAGAAGTATAAGGTCGAAATGTAGTGTCCAAAAGAGGTGAAACATAATTTTTGACTATTTTAATGCCTTTTTAAGTATTGCTTTTTAACTAACCTGCCTATTTTTAAATATTTAATTGGTTGCCGTAAACTTTTAAAATTCTTTCGAAAATAAAAATGCAGCAATAATTTCATATCTAAGAAAAATAGTTTAGGAAATAAACATTTCCTTAAGCAAAATAATTAAAATATTTAAGTCCTCCACTTAAAATAATTAAACTTTTCGTAGTAAATTACGTAGGAAAAATCCCCAAAAATCACAGAAATTCACTTTTAATATGTTATCTAATATATATAAATTTTCGACCCAAATTCTTCATAATATAGCCGGAATCAATTTCTAAACCCAATTATTCATATTTCCCTTTGAAAATCCATAATAAATTTTCCTTAGCTTGAAAAATTCTAAAAATCAAAACCCATATCCAAAATAATGTTTCACATGACATATCAATTCCTCATGACATTGAAATCCAAAAAATATGATTTTTGCCTAAAAACCAAATTAAACATTTATCAAACCATCTTGTTTGAATCAGACATATCATAGAGTCCATGCATGTCATCATTAAAATCATCACATAAGGTTTTAATCATAATCCCAAAATCAAATGATCTTTAAAAACAAAAATGGAGATAGTTTTGATTATTATTCACCTTGATTAGGATAAGGAACTTAAGATTTGATATTTGATTAATTCTCCTTGCTTGATTGCTTAGCTTTAATTTGATTTCCCCCCCTTTTTACCCTAAGTAATGGCCGACTTGCTTTTCTTCTTTGATTTATGTTTTTGGTGTTTTGGAAATGATTGTGCAAAATAAAGGAAACAAGACATTTAAGCGTAATGGGATTATGATGCGGCAATTACCCATTAAGCCCTTGCGTCAATTGTCTTCCTATTAATTAACATATGAAACCTTTCATAGCCTATTCTTTGTATTTAATCAAGCACGGCCTTCAATTTGAATTTTCAAATCTCAATTCCCTTATTGCACTGATATTTATATTATTCTATTTAATTTATATAATTAAATCTTCTGAGCAGTGTTATTAAAAATTAGGTGTGTTAAGGCTCTCCTCCTTAAAGAATTTTGTCCTCGAAATTCAGTAAGGACTTAATACTAAGCATATAATCATCTTTAACAGCTCCAAACTCCCATACCAGCAAACCTTACTAGCAACAGTCTATATAAAGCAAATATAGAATATACCTTCAAAGAAGATCAGGATAAGAATCTCTATACTGTCTTCTGTCTTCTAAGTGCAGTCCTTTTAGTTGTCGCTCCACTGAACTTTCACCAACTTGACTGTCTTGTTCCTTGACCGTTTCTCATATCTCGCTATAACCCAAACTGTTTGTCTAATAATAGTGAATTTCGGCTCTACTATCAACTCTTCCAACTTTGTTGGAGGAATAGCGGTCTATGGACATGCACATGCTTGTGAAGATGAGACATATGAAATACATTATGTACACCTGCCATACTGCTCGGCAACTCTACTCTGTATGCGAGCTTCCCGATCCTTTCTATGACTTGGAACAGACAAATATATCTCGGTGCCATTTTCCCTTACTTTCCAAATCGCACCACACCCTTCATTGGTGATACCTTAATGAAAATTCTATCTCCAACTAAGAATTCAAGATCTTTACGCCTCATCTACATAACTCTTCTATCTAGACGGTGCTTTCTTCACCCTTTTTAAAATCAACTCAATCTTCTCTATCGCATCTCTAACCAGATTTGGACCTAAGACTAATCTGTATCCAGTCTCCAACCAACATGCAGGTGATTTGCATGGCCTTCCATACTAAGCTTCAAAAGGCACCATTCCTATACTATTCTGATAACTGTTATTATAAGGAAACTCCACTAAGTGTAGGTGATCTTCGCAAGATCAACCAAAGTCCAATACACAAGCTCTCAATAAATCTTCAAGTACCTTATTGACTCTTTCTGTCTGCCTATCCGTCTGAGAGTGATATGCAATACTCATCTTGAGCTTAGTATCTAATGCATCCTATGGATACTTCCAGAATTCACTAAAAAATAAAGCTTCTCTGTTAATAACCATACTACTTGGAATTCCATCTAGTCTAACTGTGTTCTTCATGAATAGCTGAAACATGTGCCATCCTGGTTGACTTCACTAGAATAAAATGGACACTCTTGGCAACCGGTCCACTATGACCCATATACTTTCATTTTCTCTATTTGACCTTGGCAGCCCGTCTATAAATTCCATAGATATCTAATCCTACTTCCAAACTGGTATATCCAAAGATTGAAGCAATCCACTTGGCTTCTGATGTTCGGCCTTCACTTGTTGACAATTTGCACACTTCCTAACCCACAAGCCTACATCCCACTTCATACCTTCCCAATAGAAGCTCCTCTTCATATCTTGCTACATCTTGGTTCCTCCGTGATGAATCATAAATTTGGATCAATGACATTCCTTAAGAACTTCTTTACTTAAGTCCTTAACATTTGGAATACACCACCATCCCTTCTTTCTCAACCATCCTCTCTGGTCAAGACTAAAATCTCTTAGATCATCAATCTTTGATCCCATCTCAAGCCTTCTAATCCTTTTGGCTAATATTGGATCCTCTTGTGCTTAGAAGAAATCCTTTTGATCAACACTGATCGAACTTTCAAACATGACAACATGGCGGTGCTATGACTAGAACTAGCAGTCGATCTTAACTGCACACTACAAGTAGTCAATGCTTCTAAAATTTTCCATTCTGCCAACATAGCCAACACTACATTCTTATGTCTTCTGCTAAGAGAATCTTCTACTTTATTCCTTTTCCTAGGTGTATACTCTATACCGAAATCGTAAACTGCTAAAAACTCACCACCTCTGCTGTCTCATATTCAGCTCCTTCTGAGAGAATAAATGCCTTGTGGACTTCTGATCTATGTATAGCTCAAATCTCTCCCCTAAGAGATAATTTCTCCATATCTTCAATGCAAAGATCATCATAGCTAACTCCAATCATTAACAAGATATCTTACTGCATGCGGTCTAAGCTGTTGTGAAGCATATGCAATAACTTTACCCTTATGCATCAACACAGCTCCTAATCCAGTTCCACATGCATCGGTAAACACCACTAACCCTTAGTTTCCATCTAGACCTTCTAATATATGTGCATTGGTCAACAAATGCTTTAACTTAAGGAATGCTTCCTCACATTTGTCGGACCAAAAAAACTTCACATCCTTCCTGGTTAACTTGGTCAAAGGTGCTGCTATCCGCGAGAAATCCTTAATAGTCTCCGGTAATAGCCTGCCAATCTAAGAAAACTTTTAATCCCAGTCACTGTCTCCGGTCTCTTATAATTATTAACAACTTCGAACTTATCTGGATCGACTGAAAATCCTTTCTCTGAAACCACGAGATCAAGAAACTTAACCTCTTTCTCCCAAAAATGACATTTGAAAAACTTCGCTTTCAGCTGATGCTGCCTCAGTGTCTCAAGCACTACTTTAAATGATTTGCATGCTCTTTTTCATCCTTAGAGTATACTAAAATGTCATCTATAAACACCAACACAAACCTATCCAAATCTTCTTGAAAAATCCAGTTCATTAGATCCACGTAGAAAGCTGGAGCATTCGTTATCCCGAATGGCATTACTAACCACTCATACTACCCAAACCTTGTTCGAAATTTTGTTAATGGAATGCTTTCCTCTACCACTCTTAACTTATGGAAACCTATTGCCAAATCCAGTTGGGAAAATACTCTACCTCCACTCAACTAATCAAATAGATCGTCTATTCTCGGCAAAGGATACTTATTCTTAATTGTCTTCTTGTTCAACTTACATAGTCGATACACATCTTCAATGACCCATCTGGTTTCTTCACGAACACCGCGACCGCTCCCCAAGACGAACTGCTTGGTCTAATAAAATTCCTCCCTTCTAGATCCACTAGTTGCACCTTCAATTCCTTCTTCTCAGTCAGTGTCATCCTGCTAGGTGGTCTATATATATGTTCAGCTCCTGGCACAAGGTCTATACAAAACTCAACAACTCGTTTTAGTGGTATTCTTGTAACCGGATCAAAACCATCGACAAACTTTATGGCTACCCGAACCTGACTTAACCCTTCTTCTACTTCCATGGCTCTCAACAAAGCACAAGCATTTCTGTTTGAATTCTCAACTAAGAATTTGATTCGGTTATGACTGTCAGCGTGTCTCAACGATATTTCCCTATCCTGAAAAAATATCCTTGCTTCATATCTAACCAACCAATAAATTCCAAAAATGATTCTGAAATCTACGAAATTAAAAACATACAGACTGCATGCAAACTTATAACCTAACAAATCAAGTTCTGACCGATCACATCTTATCCCCAGAGTTGCATACCCTCCTACCAAATTTGCAATCCTTAAAGAAGTAACAAGATATGTGGGTTTTAAGCATAACCTATCAACCAAATACTAAGATATAAATGAATGTGATGCATTAGTTTCAAATAGTACCCTAACTGGTATACTTTGAATCAAAAACATACCTTCATCATAGTCTTTCCCTTCTTAGCAGTAGTTGGCCTAGCAAATAATGGTCCAACAGTAAAACAATTTTCGATGTCCACCCCGACTGGTTTTGGACACTAATTCTTATAATGCCCAATCTGGTCACAGTTAAAGCGTTTCATGCTCTTCTTTTTTGTAGCCTTCCTTTCCTTGCCTGTCCGGCATTCATGAGAATAATGACCCTTCTTATCACACTTAAAACAAACTAAATCAGCCTTTGCCTTCTTGGCAGTCTCCTCTTTCTGTGTTCCCTTCTTCTTAAAGAAATTCCTTTTCTTTCCCTGAGAACCCTAGGTTTCAATCAGCTTTTCCTTCTCATAAGTAGCAAGCATTTCCTTATGTGGATTGCCATCTCCACAACTACATTATAAGGATCATAGAGATGTGGCAGGGTTGCGCTAGAAATCTTGAGTCTCAACCCCTGAATAAACTTCTTATCCTCTTAATGACGGTGTCAATAGTAGCATATTCATATCTAGATAGCTCGTCAAACTTAGTAGCATACTCAATTACTTACATCTCTCCCTACACCAAATCAATAAAATTTCTCAAAAAAGCCGACTAAACAACTTCAGATAAAAACATCTCCTCGAGTCTCGTTTGAAATTATACCCAAGTCAACTCTTTCTCAGGTACTTCACTAGTAACACTATTCCACCAATGGAGCAGTTCTTCCTACAATTGCCTAGAGGCTAGTCTCCTCTTCTACTCATCATTCAATCCCAAGTGAGCGAAGATTCATTCACAATGCAACAGTCAATTTTCAACTTCTATGGCATCTTCCATTCTCACAAACGACTTTCCACCATGACTGGTGTAATCTCTGCTCAACCAAGCATAGTCATCCCCAATTGAAGCCACAGGATTAGCTCCTCCAACATTCCCAGCAACTCCAACACCTGCTCTTGCTTGCATCGGGTTATAGAAGAACCGGTACATTATCCCCATCTCTACTAGCAGATTTCCAGTACCTACATTAGCATCTGCATTTTGATTTGCATTTGTCTGTCAACCCGGTTTCCATTTGGTGGGTCGAACATTTCCATTTGTTATTGTGCTTCACCCATCGAGATTTCCTCTTCCGTTTCCTACCTCCATATCTTCGTTTCTCGTAAATCCACATATGAGCCTTAGTAAGATATTGAAAAACAGTTTAAGAGAGAGGGGGATATGTACTTATATATATATATATTAAATACAAGTACGTTACTATAGGGTTACTCCCACCCCAATCTTATTTTCTAATTCATTGGATTATGTTTCGTAAAATCTTTTAGGTTTAAATTTCTTTTAAGTTTTCATAAACCTATACTATGATACCAACTTGCAACATCCTCTACTTGGAGGCCCAAAAATAATAGCTACAAATGCTGTGGTCATCCATAGTTATTAATGCTAAGGAACAAAATACGGTAATGTTTGATACATTGATATACAAAAACACATGGATCTGTAAAAAAATTAAAATCATTAAACAAATTTTACATTCCATTTCAGATCATTTCAAATTCGTTACATAATCCCAAATTCAAGAACCATATTCGGAGAAAATATAATATTTACAACATACGCCAAGAGCGACATATGAAGATGCCCCTTTGGATGATCAGAGTCTAAACATAGGCAATCAAACAACTTTGCCTTTACAACAAAACATAGGGAAATGGAAATAGTAAGGAATTAACACTAGCTAGCTTGCCTCATGCACGTCTTCGGAAGCTTATTCGTCTAAAGATGTACATGGAATCCTCAACTCTCAAACTACTTAAAACTAAGTGAGTACCTGAGAGTTTAAGGGAAAACATAAAATTCGAGTCAAACGTAAAGCCTAGTATGAACAATAACCTACCATCTTGAACCATTTAGATATCTAGTGAGACCACACCACTTAATAGACTGGGTTTTTCCTCATTAGTCTTATCAAAAACTTATAATAACCATATACTAGCTCCAGCATCCACAATTGTTAAAACATAACAATTCAAATTTTTGTGATGATATGCAAACAAGTAAATTATTCTAGATTTCCCATCCCCATTCATTTTAAAAATATGTCTTAGTTATAATTTATAGGGTCACTACTAACCTATTAGTTTTCATTGGTTGACTAATAACCTGTTAAAAGTTTATAGACTCCATGTCCTGTCTCATAGTTTTCATAGGATCACTAAGAACCTATTTGCCCCTACCAATAACTTCATTATTCATGGGATCTCTATGAATCTATTGTTATTTCCAATAACTTCCTTCTTATCATAGTTTTCATGGGTTGACTATGAACCTATTGATTTCTGTCAATAACTTAATTCGGATATAGTTTTCATCAGTTCGCTATAAACAATTGGCCCTTGCCAATACCTCTTTCGAAACATAGATTTCATTGGTTTATTATGAACTTGTATATCTAATAACTTATTTAACCAGTATTTAGGCATCCTATATTCTGGCCTTCCTGACCTCCTGGATGCAATCCTAATCATTCAGGAGTTAACTTAATTTATATGCACTACTGGGTCAACCTAACTGGTTATCCTGCCTTTTTCCCCCAAAATATAGTTATGGGTCCATTTTACAATGAATATGTATTTAGAAGAAGCAAATAAAATAATATAATAACACCACATCTATGGTTTAATATCCTTGAAATAATTTTAATATAAAATATGGTTAATCCCTTTAACCTATTACTTTATCAAGGAAAGCTTATTCAAAAACTCCATACTTAAAAGCCCTTTCGAAACTCATTTATTTTGCCATGGTTTCGCTTTAAAAATGAGACTAAGTTCTTTGATTTGAAAACTAAGGATTTTGAAACCTTAAACCTTAACTTTCAAAACCATTGGATAACCTTTTTTGAAAGCATTCAAATCTTCTTTTCCAAACATTAAGTATATGCCTTTCGAAACACTTCAAAACATCTCTTATGAAACTATCAAAACATACCTTTCAACAGTACCAAAGCATCATTTATTAACTCATAGAAGCATAGCTTCGAAACCTTTTGAAAATACCCCTTTCAAAACCATTTGGTTTATCCTTAAAATATCTTTTGGGTCAAAGTGAATATAAATGAAAGTACCCCTTTCAAAAGAGTTTGGGGAAAAATGATGGCTTTGGAACCATCCTTTCGAAAGCATTGATCAATTAAGTAAAACATTTGGAAGGATAACTTCGAAACCCCTTTCAAAACCATCAAACCCCTTCCGAAAGCTTTAGGAAGTGACTATTATGTTTATAAAACAAAAGATACTTTTGAATCAGTTGATGACCTCAATTGATTCGAAAGGCATAAATTCGGCAGCATGGTTTCGACTAGGTTGAAACCACCCTTTCGAAAGCATTGATTTAAAAATAAGGCAACTCATTCCAAAGCTATATTTTCAAAACAAAACGACAGTGACTTCTTCGAAAGCTATAACAAACCCTTTTGAAAACATTCTTCAGAAAAAAGGAAAATACATTTCTCTGGATAGTAAAATTAAGGCTTCGACCCCTTCGAAAGCCAGGTTTCGACTTGGTTGAGGCGGAAGTATAAGGTCGAAAGGTAGCGTCTAAAAGAGGCGAAACATAATTTCTGGGTAAAGACTGTTTTAATGTCTTTTTAAGCAATTACATTTTAACTAACTTGCCAATTTGTAAATATTTGATTGGATTCCATAAACTTTTCAAATTGTTTCTAAAATAAAATTATTGCATTAATTTCAAATATAAATAATATAATTTAGCAAATAAGCCCTTCCTTAAATAAAACATTTAAGTCGTCCACTTAAAGTAATTTAATTTTCCATAGTAAATTACTTAGAAAAACTCCCCAAAAATCATAGAAATTCACTTTTAATATGTCATCTAACATATATAAATTTCAGACCTAAATTCTTCATAGTATAGCTGAAATTAATTTCTAAACACAATTGTTCATATTTTCCTTTGAAAATTCATAATAAATTTTCCATATTTTGGAAAATTATAAAAATTAAAACCCATCTCCAAAATAATGTTTTTCACAACATATAAGTTTCTTATGGCATTCAAAATCTAGAAAATATGATATATTTTTCCTAAAAACCGAATTAAACATTTATTAAACCATCTTGTTTAAATCAAACATATCATAAAATCCATGCAAATCATCATACAAGGTCTTAAACATAAACCTGAAATCAAATGATCTTTAAAAACAAAAATAGAGATGGTTTTGATTATTATTCACCTTGATAAGAATAAGGAACTTGAGATTTGATCCTTGCTTGATTCCCCTTGCTTGATTACTTAGCTTTAATTTAATTTTTCTCCTTTTCTTCCCTAGGTAGTTGCCGGCTTGCTTTTCCTCTTTGATTTACGTTTTTAATGTTTTGAAAATGATCTTGCAAAATAAAGGAAACGAGATATTTAAGGGTAATGGGATTACGTTGCGGAAATCACCCATTAAGCCCTTGCGTTAGTTGTTTTCTTATTAGTTAACATATGAAACCTTTCATAGCCCATTCTTTTTATTTGATTAATCACGACCTTTAATTTAAATTTTCAAATCTCAATACCCTTATCACATTAATACTTTGAATTATTCTATTTAAATTATCTAATTAAATCTCATGAATAATGTTATTAAAAATTAGGGGTGTTACAATGTGTGTCCATGTCAATAATGTTCAAAGAGTCATAGTCAAAGTAATAGGCATGCTCGTGTCCTTGTTCATATAGATTATGCATGGTTATAGTCAAATAAGTTTTGCTCCAATTCGATTTATGATTTACAGGAGTTTTAATTTCAAATGTAAGGAAACGAAAATGATAGCCCCCACTTGCAAGCCCCTAGTATTTATCCTTGGTCTATTGTTGTTTTCAACTAAACAATTCCTATTTTATTCAATCATATTAAACAGATGATCTTGCACTATGGTTTACTTCTCATTTCGAGTGAATAAATTTCATTGAGATTACACAAAGATTATGAATCATAATTGTTCACTGTACAACATTTATATATATTTGGATATGGATAAAATATTTGTATTCTCACAAAAACAATACACAGACTTAGGTGAACAACACTTCAAGTGAATAGGATATGAATGTTTTAATAGTTGCATAATTTAGCTCTTATATGGGTTTTGAAGTGATAATATGCCAAAAGATTTATTTGTAAGTATATTATATTTCTTTATCAATTTTAATTTAGTTCATTTGCATATTTTATTTGGTAAATTTTTTTATCAATTATATTTGTTGACCAATTTTATTGAAATAGATTATTTTAATTTTATATAGCATATGTTCTTATAATATTGGAATGGTTAAATGTTATCATTTTTTCTAATAAGGCTCACTTTTGAATTTTTTTTAATATTTTCCAAATCCTAAAAGAAATATAGAAATCATTTGATTTCTCTAGTGAGTATTAGGACTCACTTGCCTTGAGATGTTGACCTTGAGTTTGCTTAACAAATCATAACCCTACAAGTGATGGATAACCCTAATAGAGATATATAAACCTTTCGATCACTCCTAACTGTGGCCTTTCCCTAATCCAATTTTGACCTTGAGTTTGCACAACAGATCAAAAGAAACTAGCACTCTTACTTGTCATTTCTTGATGGCCTAAGTATAGATGCTTTTACCTTGAGTTTGCTCAACAAATATAAGCATTTATCTTACCCCGTGTAAGAACATAATAAATAGTACTACACATATCAGCCATGATTTGAGTTTGAACAACATCCGGTGCATATGTAGGTAATTTGTTGATATATAAATGATAAAGGGGAACTTTACAAAAAAATCATAATCTTTAATAATTTAGAGTAATATCGATTTAGATGAATACTGTATTTCTTCTGAAAAACACTCGTGATACAGGTGTAAACACACTTGTATCACGGTATACGTATCATGTGTATGTATTTATTCCAAAAATATATTTTAGGTTTATTTTACTTCCACTTATATATTAATTAATACATATAATTATATAAGTCCAATTCACTAACAACTTTTATAATGTAATTAACTTATATAATACGTGTGTATATACATGTATCTTATTAACTAAAACAATTTTAATTCTTAATTTAATTAACTAATTTAACTAAATTTTTGTTTAAAATTTCAAAAAATTTATTTATTTTTATTTAACAATTTAAGAAAAAGATTAAACTATTACTGTAACAACCGTGATTTTATTACCGTCGTAATAAAATTTTAAAATAGGAATTTTTTAAATTAAAATTTGAAAAAAAATGATGCAAATTCATTTGCAGAGTCAGTTGCCAATTTGCTTGTTGCATTTAACAAGTTGTGTTATATTTTTGCCTTTCACGTGTTACACGTATTGGTCCATTTATGCAAAATTGAACAAGCCTAAGTCTAGACCAATGTGAGCATAATTTGCTTTGCTGTCACTTCATTTAAAGAGCAAAAGTGAACACACACTTTCCACCATCATCATCTTGTACAGACCGTGTCCTTGTTTCTTCAGTTGAGCACGTCTGCTTTAATTGCTAATGTACATAATGTTTGCCAGCACTTCATCATTGTCTTGTTCACATTTTTAAGAGGAGAAAAGTAGCTACATCTTCCTTTTGTTCATTCATTTCCAATAGCTCAGCAAGCATTAAATGTAGATCTAAATCTAGCTTCAGATGGTTCCGGTTGCTAACAAATTTAAAGAAAATTTTTAGTGAGTTCAAAACTCACAATTCTAATTTATTCACTACTTCATCTTTGCGTGCAAACTTTGTTTCATCTTTGCGTGCAAATAGGATTGCACTGGTATGTCTAGATTTTGTTATACTTTCGTTTTTATCATTTTTGTGAAAGAAACTTTTAAAACTTTATGTGCATGTATACAAGTAATACATGAAAGCTTGGGCTAATTTTTTTTTTACTTCACCATGCGCCTATATAGCTTTGCTCAGGAATTTTCTTTTTCATTTATTTCATTTTTACATGTACAATTTGAAGCATATGACATTCATGTCCAGGCAAGTGTTATTTCGTTCATTTTTAGCATGCATGATGTTGAATTCTTGCGGGTATGCAAATTATGTCCAGGCTACAATTTCTCCTACTTGTGTTCCAGGTTATATTTTTTTATTTTGGTGCAAGTGTAGCATATGAAAGGTTGGCCCAGATTATTTTTAATGCACGGAGAGTTTGACGAAATGCACGAATCCAGGTCATTTGATCTTTTTCTTAGTTAGTTGAGTGTGCATAAGTTGCATTGTCATCTTTCATTTACACGTCACTATGCCGTGTCTTTGAAGTTGGTTCATTTATATTTTGCCCATGTATAGTTACTCACATGCAAAATTATAGTGTACAGACTAATTTGTCAACTCCTTTTAGTGTAAATGTTGAAACATTCAAAACTTTACTACTTACGTGTGTATATAATTGTGCTCTGGTTACTTGAGAATTTTGTCCACTTGATTTTGTGAGTGTTAATGCATTGCTTGGTAAATCTAACATTTAGTAAATCATATGTTGCCAGGCTATACTGTTACGTACTTTGAAAAATTGTCACACAACATGCTATGAGTTGAATATGCTTGCATATTGATGAGTTTTCCAGGTCACATTATAACTTAGGCCATTGTGTTACGTGTGTAAGAATAGTGCATGCACCAAAGTGAATGAAATCCAACTCAAATAATCTTTTGCACATTTTGACGTGTCGGCATGTTGGGGGTGTGTGCATTTATTTTGTCCCTGCGTGCATATTAGCAGTGTAGACCAGCGAATTGTTTACATTGAACTGGTGTTTTGTTTTAAAATGAATTTTATTACCGTTATTTTTATAAAGGATTTTTACGCCGGTGTTAAATTGTTGAATCATGTTGTTTTGACGACATTTTTTGACGAAAAAAATTAGTTTTATTTTGTCTTCAGTAACCGTTAATTTAAAGTGAATTTTTAAGCGGTTATCCCACAATGCTGATTTGGCATCCGTTTTTATGGTGTTTTGTGAAGCACAATTTTCTTGTCGAAATTGCTATAGTTGTTGCTATTTTAATCACGTGTTTTAGAAATCGTTTTAAAATAAAATTGTTTCCAAAATTTTTACAGTTTGCGCTTTCAAAAGAATGAGGACGCGATTTAAACGCTTCAGCAAAATTAAGGACTATGAACCCTTAGTTTTACTTATTCGCTTAATTCCGGACTTGTCCATTTGAGAATTAAATTTTATTTATATAGAATACACAATTTTGCACTTTCAAGGAAACGATGAAGAGTTTTAAACGATTTAGCAAAAGTGCAGAGTAGGAACCACACTTTTACTAATTCGGTTAATTCCGGACTCTTTAATTGAAATATTTGCTATTGTTTGATGATTTTGATGATTTTGTTAGGCTTTCGAGCCACTATGCTGGACCTTCGGGTCATATGTTGGACCTTCTGGTCAATTACCAGTACAAAACCTTCGGGTCATATGTTGGACCTTCGGGTCATTTGTTGGGCGCTAAAATTATGATGATAATACTTGGTAGGCTTCGGCCATATGATGATGCACGAGCGGTGTGGCTTAGACTCGCCATATGCTGGGATCGATCCACTTTTATGATGATTTTCTAGTTATCTATTTTTGATTTTTAGATTTTTGCGTATTGCTATTTTGAATTCAATTATGAATTTGAAAGTTAATTTCGATAGTGTTTTATGATGTTTCTTCATTAAACAATGTTGATTATTTATGTTGCTATTTCAAATTCAATTATGAATCTCGAAGTTGATTTGATGGTGTTTAATGAGATTTCTTCATTTAAACAGTGTTGATCACTATGTTGTGTAGCCTCATCCGAGATTAATTTTTGTGTATAGTCTCATCCGAGATTATAATTTTGTGAACTACTGTTTTGAATTCAATTATGAATTTGAAAGTTAATTTTGATAGTGTTTAATGAGGTTTCTTCATTTAACAATGTTTATTATTTATGTTGCTATTTCAAATTCAATTATGAATCTGGAAGTTGATTTTGATGGAGTTTAAATTGAGATTTCTTCATTTAAACTATGTTGATTATTTATGTTGAATAGTCTCATTCGAGACTATATTTATTTACTTAAGTGTTATTTATCATACACTTATTTCTGAGTTTAAATTAGACTGATCCGTTTATTATTTTCTTTTAAATAATACTCGGGTCAGACCGAGTTATTTCAGAGTAATTGCTATCTCTGATTCTGTTGCCGCTTCAGCTTTTGGAATTTCACATCATCTTTTGTCTAGACTTCGAGGTGTTTCTTTTGGTATATTGTCTCTCGTCTCACGTATTGATAGTCATGTACATGTACATTTGGTTCATGTGAACCATCGATTGTTGTAGCATGTATTCCAGACTTGTCTTCTGCTATATATCTGATATTTCTATTTTGGTGTGATTATACATATCTATGTTGTTGTTGTTATGAGTTGTTCTGAATTTTTCTTTAGCCACCGTTGTTTCGTTTTAGATTTGGATTGAATGTATATCTTTGGAAGTAATTTACATAACTCCTATCGATGTAATCAATACTCATCTAAGGCATAACTTACGGATGGTTGCTTCTAACAAGCCTTATTCTTCGCAATAGTAGACGTTATTCCTTATAATAACCTTTGTGTTGTGAGCATAGAGGTGGGGCGTCACAGCTTGGTATTAGAGCTGAGATTCTGAACAAATTATAATAAACATGGAACAGAACAGAATGGAACATGCGTTACAACTATTCAAGGGTCTTATTCGTGCCTTTCTAATTTATCCCTACGTTGATCTTAAAATCTTTTATCCTCTCTTACAAGTTGGAATATGCCTAGGAATAAATCTCATCTTTCCGTAGTATTCCATTTGTTAAATTCCTTATCAATATTGCTTGTAGTTTCCTTGAGTTAAAATAAGGAAAGTCCTCTGTTTCTGATTGTTCTATTACTCCTAAGGTTTTCAAATCTGGGAAGCTTAATGTTGCTTTAGCTTTTGGTGATTCTTCTAGTCCCAAAGGTATTACTCCTTCTGTTTTGAAAGGTTTTATTTTATTTCATGGCCGTTCTATTAGAGTTCTTTTCGATACGGGTACATCGCATTCATTCGTGTCAAAGGAGCTTGTTGATGTTATTCCTTTGGATGTTGTTACTCTTTGCGACCCTTTGAGGATTGTGAATCCTATTAGTGGATCTGCTACTCTTGGTTTGTTATGTGTTGATGTTGAGATTATTCTATGTGTTTTTTCCTTTCATGCGAATCTGCATGTTATGGATCATCTTGGTTTTGTTATGATATTGGGTATGGATTGGCTCATCCGTTATGAAGTTCAAATTATATGTCCCGAAAGAACTTTGTATCTCAAGCATTCCGATGCTATCGAGCAATTATCTATTATATTTCGAAGCATGGATCATACTTTAAATGCTCTCATTTCTTCCTTCGAATCGGAGGATGTCATAGCCAATATTGCTGTTGTTTGTGATTTTCTGATGTCTTTGAGCCTATTTCGTGTTTGCCGCCGAAGAGGGCAATTGAGTTCCGTATTGATCTTATCTCTAGTGCTCATCCTGTCAGTCGTCCTCCAACGAGGATGTCCGCAAAGGAAAATGAGGAACTCAAGCAACAATTATCTGAATTGAAAGCCAAGCATTTTATTCGTTCTAGCTCATCTCCTTGGGGAGCCACCTTTGTCTTTGTTAAGAAGCCAGATGATACTCTTAGGCTTTGCATTGATTATCGCAAGCTTAACGAGCTCATTATCAAAATAGGTATTCATTACCTAGGATCGACGACATGTTCGATCAGTTAAGTGGCGCTAAGCTTTTCTCCCAACTCGATCTTGCTACCGTTTTTCATGAGTTACGAGTTACGGAAGATAACATTCCACTTACCTCATTCCACACTCGTTGTGATTCTTATGAATGACTTATTATGTCATTCAGTTTGCCCATCTTATTTCATCCATTTTATGAATCGAGTATTCTACGAATATGTTGATGACTCCATTGGCGTATTTATTGATTTTGGATGAAAACAGAAATTTAAAATTTTGCAAATATTTTTCATAAGATTTATTTACAAGTACAATTGAATTTGTGTTTATCATATAAAAGATGATTTTGTGATTGTATTGCCCATTGAGTGCTTTAAGAATTCTGGCCGATGCGCTTGATCAACGTTATCGATAGGAATCTCCTAAAGCTTTGATGAGACAATTTGACACAGTAAATTGACCTATAAAAAGTAATTTTTCTAGAAAATGATTTCATAAAGATAATTGTAATTTTGGAAGTTTTAGCTTTTCAGGAAAGAAGATGATTTAAAAGAACTCTTTTCCGATACTCTTATTCTTGTGAAACCCGAAGGGAACCAAGATTTCATTATTTGTACCAATACTAGTCGTATTGGTTTCAGTGCTGTTCTCATGCAAAAAGATAGAGTAGTTGCCTATGCTTCTAGACAACTAAAGCCTAACATGATTCATTATGCTACCCATGATTTGGAGTTAGCCGCAATAGTCTTTGCTCTAAAGATTTGGCGACATTATTTATTGGGCGAGCGTTTTATTCTCTTCACTGATCACAAATCTATGAAATATCCATTCATTCAGAAAGAACTTAATATGAGGCAACAGCGTTGGCTCGAATTTCTTGCTTCATATGATTTTGATATTTAGTATACCCCTAGTAAGGGTAATCGAGTTGCTGATGCGCTTAGTCGCAAGTAGCAGGTTATTGTTTCCATGATGCTAGCAGAGTGGAATATTTTGAAAGCTTTATCTTTTTGTGATATTATAGACCGCCCTTTAGTTTCTGATTCTCCCGTGCTTTTATTTAGCATGGAAGTTCATCCTAGTTTGTTGCATCGTGTTACCAATGCCCAGAAAAAAGATCCAGATCTCTCTTATCTTATTTAGAGTTGTAAATCGGAATCCAGAAGTGATGATCTAAAGGATTTCGATATTGATATTCATGGTTGTATTCGGAAGAAGGGACGGTTGAACGTGCCTAATGTTCCTAATCTTAGAAATGACATTCTTGAGGACTGTCATCGTTCTAAGTATACTATTCATCTGGGCAGTGGTAAGATGTATGCTGATATGAAATGCTTATACTTTTGGGAAGGAATGAAGCGTGATGTTGCAAGTTATGTAAGTCATTGCATGACTTGTCAACTTATTAAAGCAGAACACCAGTGTCCTAGTGGTCTTTTGCAGCCCCTTGAGATTCCATTATGGAAATGGGATCGGATTTCTATGACTTCATTGATGGTCTACCTAGGTTGGGCCATACTATTATTAGGGTGATGGTTGACCGACTGACTAAATCAGCCCATTTTATTTCTATCCAGTCCAATCGGACTGCTCCTTTGTTGGTTAAGCTTTTTATTAAAGAAGTCGTTCGACTTCATGGTATGCCTAGTTCTATTGTTAGTGACAGAGATTCACTTTTTACTAGTGGTTTCTGGCAGAGCCTTCAGAAAGCTTTGGGCACTAAGCTTAATCTCGGTACAGCTTAACATCCACAGTCTGATGGTTAGACTGAAAGGGTGAATCAAGTCTTAGAAGATCTCCTTCGAGCTTGCATTCTTGATTTTGGTGGTAGTTGGGAAGACCACTTATCTCTTGTTGAATTTTCTTATAATAACAGTTTCCAATCCAGTATCGGTATGGCTCCTTTCAAAGCTCTTTATGGAAGGCCGTGTCGATCACCATCTTGTTGGTTGGAATCGAGGAAAAAGTTAGTTCTCGGCCCCAGTTATATTCGTGAATCTTTTGAGAAGATTGATATTATTAGACGGAGAATGAAGAGGCTCAGAATAGGCAAAAATCTTATGCCGATCATCGTAGGAAGCCTTTGGAATTTTATGTTGGCGATCTCGTATTCATTTGTGTTTCTCCGATGAAGGTATGATGCGTTTTAGTAGCTCCGAGAAATTGGCTTCTCGATATATCGGACCATTTCCTATTACGGAACGCATTGGCCCTGTTGTATATCGTGTATCGCTACTTATTCAGTTTTCGAGAATTCATGACGTATTTCTTGTACCCCAGCTTCGTCGATGCCTTCGAGATTCGGATTCTATCATTGATCCTCGTGTGTTGCAAGATCTTGAGATCTCACCCGACTTGTCAATTGTGCAAAATCCTATTCATTTGCTAGCTTCATAGGTCAAACACCTTCGGAATAAATAAGTCCCGCTTATGAAAATTCAATGGTCCGCAAACCCCAAAGATTGCGCTTGGGAAACCAAAGACTTCATCGAGCATTCTTATCCGGGTTTTCTCTCCTCTTCGGGTGGGGGTGAGCATTTTTTATCCATCTTTTCTATTTTAATCTTTGTTGTGATGAATTATTTGTGTTATAGACTACTTCTAGTATGAAAATTGCGGGGACACAATTTTTATAAAGAGGAAGTTTGTAACAACCGTGATTTTATTACCGTCGTAATAAAATTTTAAAGCATGAAATTTTAAATTAAAATTTAAATAAAAATGATGCAAATTCATTTGTAGAGTCAGTTGCCAATTTGCTTGTTGCATTTAACAAGTTGTGTTATATTTTTGCCTTTCACTGTTACACGTATTGGTCCATTTATGCAAAATTGAACAAGCCTAAGTCTAGACCAATGTAAACACAATTTGTTTTGCTGTCACTTTATTTAAAGAGCAAAAGTGAACACACTCTTTCCACCCTCATCATCTTGTACAGGCCGTGTCCTTGTTTCTTCGGTTGAGCACGTCTGGTTTAAATGCTAATGTACAAAATGCTTGCCAGCACTTCATCATTGTCTTGTTCACATTTTTGAGAGGAGAAAAGTAGCTACATCTTCTTTTTGTTCATTCATTTCCAATAGCTCAGCAAGCATTAATGGTAGATCTAAATCTAGCTTCACATGGTTCCCGCTGCTAACAAAATTTTAAAGCAAATTTTTGGTGAGTTCAAAACTAACAATTCTAATTTATTCACTACTTCATCTTTGCGTGCAAATAGGATTGCACTGGTATGTCCAGATTTCGTTATACTTTCGTTTTATCAATTTTGTGAAAAAAAGTTTTAAAAACTTTGTGTGCATGTATACAAGTAATACATGAAAGCTTGGGCTATTTTTTTTACTTCACCGTGCACCTATATAGCTTTGCTCAGGAATTTTCTTTTTCATTTATTTCATTTTTACGTGTACAATTTGAAGCATATGACTTTCATGTCCAGGTAAGTGTTATTTCGTTCATTTTTAGCGTGCATGAAGTTGAATTCTTGCGGGTATGCAAATTATGCCCAGGCTACAATTTCTACTACTTGCGTTCCAGGTTATACTTTTTTATTTTGGTGCAAGTGTAGCATATGAAAGGTTGGCCCAGATTATTTTTAATGCATGAAGAGTTTGACGAAATGCACGAATCCAGGTCATTTGATCTTTTTCTTAGTTAGTTGAGTGTGTATAAGTTGCATTGTCATCTTTCATTTACACGTCACTATGCCATGTCTTTGAAGTTGGTTCATTTATATTTTGCCCATGTATAGTTACTCACATGCAAAATTATAGTGTTCAGACTAATTTGTCAACTCCTTTTAGTGTAAATGTTGAAACATTCGAAACTTTATTACTTGCGTGTGTGTATAATTGTGCTCAGGTTACTTGAGAATTTTGTCCACTTAATTATGTGAGTGTTAATGCATTGCCAGGTAAATCTAACATTTAATAAATCATATATTGCCAGGTTATATTGTTACGTACTTTGAAAAATTGTCACACAACATGCTGTGAGTTGAATATGCTTGCATATTGATGAGTTGTCCAGGTCACATTATAACTTAGGCCACTGTGTTACGTGTGTAAGAATAGTGCATGCACCAAAGTGAATCAAATCCAACTCAAGTATTCTTTTGCATATTTTGACGTGTCGGCATGTGGGGGTGTATGCATTTATTTTGTCCCTGTGCGCATATATGTAGACCAGCGAATTGTTTACGTTGAACTGGTGTTTGGTTTTAAAATGAATTTTATTACCGTTATTTTTATAACAGATTTTTACGTCGGTGTTAAATTTTTGAAGCATGTTGTTTTGACGATATTTTTTTGATGAATAAAATTACTGTTATTTTGACTTCAGTAATCGTTAATTTAAAGTCAATTTTTAAGCGATTATCCCGTAACGCTGATTTGGTATCCGTTTTTACGGTGTTTTGTTAAGCGCAATTTTCTCGTCGAAATTGCTATAGTTGTTGCTGTTTTAATCACGTGTTTTAAAAATCGTTTTAAAATAAAATTGTTTCCAAAAATTTTATAGTTTACGCTTTCAAAAGAATGATGAAGCGATTTAAACGCTTCAGCAAAATTGAGGACTATGAACCCTTACTTTTACCAATTCACTTAATTCCGGGCTTGTCCGTTTGAGAACATAAATTTTATTTATATAAAATACACAATTTTGCACTTTCAAGGAAACGATGAAGAGATTTAAACAATTTAGCAAAAGTGCAGAGTATGGAACGACACTTTTACTAATTCGGTTAATTCCGGACTCGTTAATTGAAATATATGCCGTCGTTTGATAATTTTGATGATTTTGTTAGGCTTTCGAGCCACTATGTCTGACCTTCGGGTCATATGTTGGACCTTCGGGTCAATTACCAGTACTTGACCTTCGGCTCATATGTTGGACCTTCGGTTCATTTGTTGGGCATCAAAATTATGATGACAGTACTTGGTAGGCTTCGGCCATATCATAGTGCACGAGCGGCATAGCTTAGACTCGCCAAATGCTGGGATCGATCCACTTTTATGATGATTTTCTAGTTATCTATTTTTGATTTCTAAATTTTTGCGTATTGCTGTTTTGAATTCAATTATGAATTTGAAAGTTAATTTTAATAGTGTTTAATGAGGTTTCTTCATTAAACAATGTTGATTATTTATGTTACTATTTCAAATTCAATTATGAATCTGGAAGTTGATTTGATGGTGTTTAACGAGATTTCTTCATTTAAACAATGTTGATCACTATGTTGTATAGTCTCATCCGAGATTATAATTTTGTGTATAGTCTCATCCGAGATTATAATTTTGTGTATAGTCTCATCAGAGATTATAATTTTGTGAATTGCTGTTTTGAATTCAATTATGAATTTGAAAGTTAATTTTGACAGTGTTTAATGAGGTTTCTTCATTTAACAATGTTGATTGTTTACGTTGCTATTTTAAATTCAATTATGAATCTGGAAGTTGATTTTGATGGAGTTTAAATTGAGATTTCTTCATTTAAACTATGTTGATTATTTATGTTGAATAATCTCATCCGAGACTATAATTATTTACTTAAGTGTTATTTATCATACACTTATTTCCAAGTTTAAATTAGATTGATCTGTTTATTATTTTCTTTTAAATAATACTCGGGTCGGACCGAGTTATTTCAGGGTAATCGCTATTTCTGATTCTGTTGTCACTTCAGCTTTTGAAATTTCACATCATCTTTCGTCTAGACTTCGAGGTGTTTCTTTTGGTATATTGTCTCTCATCTAATGAATTGATAGTCATGTATATGTACATTTAGTTCATGTGAACCATCGATTGTTGTAGCATGTATTCCAGACTTGTCTTCCGTTATATATCTGATATTTCTGTTCTGATGTGATTATACATATCTATGTTGTTGTTGTTATGAGTTGTTCTGAATTTTTCTTTAGCCACCGTAGTTTCATTTTAGATTTGGATTGAATGTATATTTTTGGGAGTAATTTACACAACTCCTATCGATGTAATCAATACTCGTCTAAGGCATAACTTATGGATGGTCGCTTCTAACAAGCCTTATTCTTTGCAATAGCGACGTTATTCCTTATAATAACCTTTGTATTGTGAGTACAGAGGTGGGGCGTCACAATTACCATTAAAGTTTAATATATATAATACACACACACACACACACACACACACACACACATATATATATATATATATATTAATTATTTGTTTAAATAAACATTTTAATTTAATAAATTTTGAAAATTTTATTTTATATAACTTAAAAAGTTTAAGATAAATATTCAACTAGTTATAGTTTTGTACATATATCAATATATATAAACTTTCTATTGCTTAATTTTTTAATTTAATATACTAATTAAATGATTTAATAAAAATTTCAAAAAACTATTTAATTTAGTTTCCCAAAATAATTTCGAGAATAAAATATTTTAAATTGTTTAACTATAACCTGATAGTTATATAATCAATATACACTTATATTAAGTAATTAACCATTTAACTAATTACTTACTTAATTAAAGATTTTAATTAAATATCCAATGAATTTCAAAATTTTATTTAATTACCAAAAATATGTTTGAGAAAATTTAAAATATTTTAGATTTATTTATAACATTTTATAAAATCCTTTATATTGTAAACTTAACCTTAAAAATTTAGAATATATTTTATAATTTGTCACATCTTAAATTTGAATTTAGCCTAAACACCAAAATAAATCTGGGACCAATATTGGGGCTAACCTTTTAGGCTTCCTCCTCTCATTAGGTCAGGCTAGGATCTAGAGAGGAGAGGGTATTTATTCCTACCCTAAGCCTAAACACTCCTATTTTAGACACGTATTCGATACAAAAGTTTATCAGTTGTCCCTAAGTGTTGACTAACATATTTACATAAAACGAAGTGGGCACTGATACCATTGTTTGAAGTGGCCCTTTGGCAGCGGGTTAAATGAGGTACATTTCAAGAAATTTCCTTAAGTAGGTCTTAATATGCCCATGTAAACTACTAGTTAACATTTAGATCTAGTCTAGGTTTTAAAGTAATACCTTATTTTATTTTAAAATGTTTATATTTTATATTTTTTTGTATGTTTAAGATATAACATGCACATACATACATAATAGAATAATATAATACAACTATAGTATAAAATAAACATAAATACACACACATATTTTTTTGGAAAGTGGGTAAATTTTATTAAGTCATTTCAGTCCATTTTAGTTCAGGCCAAGACCACAAGACATATATGTGAAATACAACAGTAAATACAACTTTACAAACTGATATTCTTTCCACTTCGGAACTACTAACTCCTTTCTCTTTCTACTTCAATTTGTTTTCTCATGGCGATTGAAAATCAATGCTCGTACCATGGCTTCTTATCAATGCCGGACTCGAGTCCCCTACTTCAAACGCAGTTATTACCGATTCCCAGCTCATGGTAATGCCTCTCCCTTTAATTATATTCGTAATCAATTTCATGTCTATTAGAGCTAAATCACCCACTAGATTTGTTTTTCTTTCTCCGTGCTGGAATATTCTACGATTCCTTTCTCTCAAAATACTCCAATCACTGACTATAACAGCAACTACACACAACTTGGATTTAAAGTCTATTAGCTTACCTTATTTCACATGGGTATGTTGCAATTTCTTGAAGTTTAAAGTTGGAAATATTGAAACTAGACATAGACTTTGCACTTATCTCGGACCCTTTTAGAGAATTCACATTCTAGAAAAAGATGGGATTGATTTTCCTCTTTAACTTCAAAATATAATTTTTCTCTACTAAAATACCCCTTTTTGCTAATCGATCCCTTGTAGGGGGGATCGAGTATAGCTTTGTAAGTGGTTAGAGCCATCTTAGGATTGTTTGCCTTATGCCAAATAATTTTGAACCATTCCATTTTTAGTGCCTCGTTCTCAAGACATTCCATCCAGTCTTAGTTAAAAAATCAATATCATCATTCCATGATCAAATGTCACTTTCTCTGTTAAAGTATAGGGCCATGAACTCTATTTGCTTTTTTAGTTCCTAAGTGCATGTAATGCCAATTATTTTATGAATTATCAATTCCACTATCAAGTCTGGAAAGCCAAAAGTAGAGAGTATCCTAGCCTAGGGTATCAATAAGTGATTTTTCCATTAATCCAAGGGTCCTTCACAAATTTATGTCCTTTCTACAGCAAATTCTCTAGAACAAAGTTCAACCAGCTTATCGCTAATTCTCAGAACTACTTCCCAAGTAAAGGAAGAATTATTATTTACTGCCATTTGCAAGAAATTTCCCTTAGCATAGCACTTCCTCATCCGTCTAGCCCACAAATAATTAGAGTTGATGATTTCCAACCTTGTTTCAAGGTGAAAACATTCCTCGTATCCTTCGGGTTTTTAAGACCCACCCTACCTTCATATTTAGGTCTACAAAGATCCTGGCATTTTATTTTGTGTAATTCCCTTTTCCAAATAAAATTATCACAAACTCAATCAATTTTATGAGTATATGCATCCAAAAGCAGGAAATTATAGAGCCAAAAGTTAATTTTCACTTGAATGACATGTGAACTGGTCAATTCTCCCAGCAAAGGAGAGGATTCTTGAACACAATCCTTGAAGTTTGTTCCTGATTTTAGTAATCAGATCAGTACATTCTCTATCTGTAATATTGTTAGACGAAAGAGGGACTTCAAGATATTTAATTGAAAGCTCTCCTTCTTTAACCCCAAAAATATCAAGAACTTCGGAATTTTTTTACAAAATTTATTAAAGTAACATTTGGCCCTCGTTTCATTGAGTTTCAAACCCACCTTTTCTTCTACATTGTGAAAGATTTTTATAATGCTACTAGCTGCTTCTTTACTATATTTAATACAAATAATCAAATCATCAGCATATAACAGGTGGCTTACTCTAGGCTGGAAATTATGTATAGTCTGGAGCAGCTTGTCGTGACTAGCTAACTCCATCTAGAGAGAAAAATATTCCATAGCCATCATGAATAGGTAAGGAGCTTGGGGATCTCCTTGCCTAGTTCCACAAGAACTGCTGATGTGTCCTTTGGGAATTCCATTCGCCAGAACTGAAAAAGTAGGAGTAGTAATACAATTGTTAATCAACTCTATTAGTTTGTTTGAGAACCCATACTTCTAAGCATGTGAAGGATAAAGTGTCTATTTATCTTGTCATATGCCTTGTGGAGGTCAACTTTTAAACAAAACTTATTCGCACCCTTTTTATTTAAATTTCTAATAAGTTCATGTGCAATTAATGGTTTTTAGAAATACTTCTTTCTTTGATAAATGCACATTTACACTCAGCAATGAAGTCTAGTAAGAGTTTCTTAATTATATTGCAAACAACCTTACTAAGGATTTTATATATAGCATTATAGATGTGATCGGTCTATGATCTTTAATTTTTGTAGGGTTATATTTCTTTGGAATTAGACAAATAAAAGTGTGACTAATTTCCTTCAGAATTTTATTAGAGTGAAAAGATTCTTGAATGACTAATATAACGTGATGTTTTCGGTCCCCCGAATGCCGCATGTAGATCTTGGACCCTAGATTATCTGGTCCAGGACTGGAGTACCTGTGGATGGAATCCAAGGCAACCTAAACTTTTTTTTTAGCGATCCCTCTTGTAGCGTATGCCTTCAATTGGAGTTCACCAGTTTACGGCAGTTAATTTATGGTGATTTTCTTTTAGAGTACCCATTATAAAGGTCGATGTAATATTTAATAGCCTCCTCCTCTATCACCTGATAGTTGTTACATTGATTGCCATCCTGTTTAAGACATTGAAAACTAATATTAGAGTTTCTCCTGATTGAATTTCAATGTAAAAAAAAAAAATTAATGCACTCATTCACTTCTGTAAGCCGCTTTTCTTTAACCTTTTGTTGTAATTTAATGTATTTTATCTTCGTTTCCTCTTTGAGTTTATCCTGAGATTAGAAATATAAATTCCATGTGTCTACATCAGGGGAACCTGAATATATTTTGAGTGGATATTCTTCGCACTCCTTTTGCAACTTTGAAATGTTCTCCTTGCCTTTTGATCAGCATTTGTTTTATTCCTCAAGTCTTTACTTGATGAATTTAAGAATATGAAGGAGTTTAAAGAAGTGGCAACCTATGATTAGCTCACAAGTTCCAAAATTAATGACTTCACTATAACCATCAAATAAGTGCCATTTATTGGCATATCAAAAAGGCTGTCCATCTCCATAGGTGGTCTATCAGTTGAAAGAATGTGTAGAGGACTATGATCATTGGTAGAACTTGGTAAAATGCTAACTTGAAGATTTGATAACAGGCTTATGCAATTAGAATTAGTCAGCTCTCTATCAAGTTTGCACATTACTTTCATACATTCTCCACTTCTCAATGTAAATTGCAAGCCACAATGGATTGGCTCAACTAGCCCGGTTTGGTAGCACATGTTGTTAAATTCAGCAAGTTGGGAGTTAGGAGACCCTTAATGTAATCCACCTTGTTTCTCCTCTTCCTTTAGGACCATGTTAAAGTCACCCAGTACAATCCAAGGTCCATTAATTGATGAGCAGTATTTTTAAGACTATTCCATAATGTAATTCTGCAGTATGCAAGATTACTTGCATATACATATGAATATAATGTATGACTTCCAGAATTAAAAGCTTGTAAAGTAATATGCTGATCTTCTCTATATATAACTTGCATTTGCTAGATCATCTTATTCCATATGATGAGAATTCTCCCCTTGTTACCCAAGTCATTATTACACATGGTCCCACTCGACTCATATAATATCTGAGAAAAATCTTATGTCATCATCATTAAACTTGTTTTTTTAAATGCCCATTATCGAAGGTAACAGAAACCTTCTGGGATTAAAGAGGTCTAATTTACAGGCATCGCTATCTAGACCTCTTACATTTCAGCTAATTGTAGACATTTAGTATGAAGAGATTTACTCAATTGTATAGGAGCATCCTCTTGCAAACTAATTGCCTTACCTTTCTGAACTTTGCCTTTGAACTACTACTCATAACTTTAATTTGGTTCAGTATATGTTTTTCCATTCTACTCCTCCTCTGTTTCATCCTTTGACATATTTAAATCAGTATGTAGCTTACTGAAATCTTCTATGTTTTCAAGCATCTTCTCAAATAGGCCTCCAATAAGGCCTGGATCTACTGACACCCCTGGATATTCTTCTCCAACTTAATCTGGACCGAACCATTATCAGTTATTTTATATTGGGCCTCCTCCACCTGCACTTTAGCAGAGCTTATGCGTGGTTTTGCAGTTGGTCTTTGTGTATCTTTTTGATGTAAATTAGTAGTATGTAGTAGGGATTCCACTGCAGCGACTATGTGTCCTTCCATGGGAGAAGAATTCATGTTTTTGTCTTAGCTATTTTGATATGTACATAAATTGCTAATTGAATTACTGTTTTCTTTTTTCTTCCAAATTTGTTTGATAGGTTGTGCTAAAATTTCACACTAGGCATCCAAATGCCTAAAGCATTGGCAATTCTTACAGCAGAGGGGACAAATTCATACTTTACATCTTGCATATATATGTTCCCGTTTCCGTCTTTTACTCTAACTTGATGTCTCAAATCATTCGTTGCCTTAATGTCAATAAGAACATGAGCATATTTCTATCTCTTCACATTTCTAGTAACATCATCCATGGCAAATGGAGTACAAATTAAACTTGCAATCTTACTTATTCCCTTGGTGTTCCGTGAAGATAGATCGAGATTTAGAAATCTGACTCATACAGGGTGAGATTTAAGCATTTCACAATCCAATCTAAGATTAGGTTCTCATTTCTTGATGAAAATTAACTCGTTGTCCATGAACTATGGCCCTCTGTCTACTACTTTCTGACGCAGCTTTGCCTAGGCTCGAACAGTTTAGATATCAAACCGTCGCAACCTATCCAGAATCTTCCTCTCGAAATGATGATTTCGTGTCAATAAACTGATAGAACGATAAATGCTCAATTCCGTTGATCGTGATAATGCCGGAATCTAGCTATCTCCAACCCGTTGATCTCGCAAGATGCCGTATTGAAAGATCTACAATTCGATCGTTGATCACTCGTAAGTGATACCGAGAACTGGCTTCAAATTCGTTGATTCGCTCACGAATAACCCGAAGATGTAAAGTAGAAGGAGATCACACTCAACTTCCAACAATGGTGGCCAAAGCTCACACACAATTTTATTTTCAAAATCAACTCCCTTTACAAATGACAACACACCCCTATTTATAGGAAATTACAACACACGCGACTTAACACCATACGACTCACGACCTAACATTTACGAGTTACAACATCACACAACTTAACAACACACGAGTTACAACATCACACGACTTAACAATACAACACACATGCGACTTAACAATACAACACACACATGCGACTTAACAATACAACACACACATGCTACTTAACAATACAACACACGACCTAACAACATACGACATAAGAAATCAACGGCATAATTGAGCGACTTAAGGTAGGCGACTTAAGCGACATAAGCTTCAGGAACGGCTTAAGCGATATAAGCTTCGTGCGACTTAAGAGAACCATACGGCATAGCTGAACGATCTATAGAGATGCGGCATAAGTGATCGACCTATAGAACTGCAACTTAAGGCCTGCGACTTATGGAAATGCGGCATCAGTGAACGGCTTAAGAAAATGCGGCATAAGTGAACGGCTTAAGGAAATGCGGCCTACGACTTACGATTTAAGGAATGTTTGGGGCGACTTAAGGTTGAGCGACTTAAGGTTGAGCGACTTAACATGATGTGCTGCATCATCCTCCCCTGATTGAAAAGAATTCGATCCTGAATTTACACTTTCCTCTTCTTCGACATACTTATTCTCATGATATGGAATCAAGTGTTTGACGTTGAAAACGTCACCAGTATGGATATGATCCGATAATCTTAACTGATAAGCATTCTCATTAATCTTCTTTACGGTTTCCAAAGGACCAATCTTTCTAGCAGCTAGTTTGTTGTAAGTACCAATAGGAAATTGATCCTTAGTCAATACTGCATATACAAAATCTCCTTCTTTGAACTCAACATTTCGTCATTTAATATCTGCGGATTGCTTATTTTTCTCATTTGCCTTAAGCAATCGTTCCTGCACTACCTTATGGCACTCTTGCAATTCATTCACAAAATTACTAGCTCGTTTGATCACTCCTTTCTGCTGTGGTACTATCGATTAATCCAATGGTCCCTTAGAAATTGTTGAGTAAACGATCTGGAATGGGCTGAACCCAGTGCTGCGATTAACTGGATGGTTGTGTGCAAACTCATCTTGACATGGTTTGGAATCCCAACTCTTCAAATTGTCATTCACGAGGCATGTCAATAGATTACCTAGGGATCTATTCACAACTTCTGTCTGTCCATCCGTCTGTGGGTGATAAGCACTACTAAATTTCAGCTTTGTCCTGACCATTCTCCATAGACTCATCCAAAAATGACTCAGAAAACAAGTGTCTCTATCCGATACAATAGATCCAGGCAACCCATGAAGACGATAGATCTCTCTGAAGTATAACTGTGCGACATTAACTGCATCTGTTGTCTTCTTGCACGCGATAAAATGTACCATTTTTGAAAACTGATTAACCACCACGTAGATAGAATCATTGCCACGTTGTGTCCTCAGCAAGCCCAATACAAAATCCATACTAACATTATCGGTTTAGAAAACCTTCGAACGAATTTTGAAATAAAAATAACCGCAAGCGCACGGTGTACAAATGTAGCACGTGGCGAATACGGGTCGATTCACAGGGAATTGTTGATTTAAGTTTCCTACTCAATCAAATTATAGCAAAGTCGAGAGTATGTTTAAGCTAGAAAATGAGAAAATGAACTAACTAACAAAAAGAAAAGAAATGCAAATATGAGAGTTAAATGACAATTTAGAGAATAAATCCACTCTCTAGATCATGTAGTTCAACACATGAAATCATGATCTCTCTTTTATGGTCATTAGTGTTTTAATTGATGTGTTTATCATAAGTATGACATATTTGAGCTATTGATTAGCCAACATAAACCACCAAACTATAACACACCCCTTAAAACACTAACTAACTTTCATAAAACTTGACAAAGAAAATGAAAATGAAATCTATTTTAAGTATGGCCTATTAACTATTGATTAGAAACATAGACCATCAAATTTTAATTTCAAATCACTTTCTTATGCCATAATCATATATTGATGAAGAGACATTTGTGTTAGTGATTGTTTAAGCATAACCTATTTGGTGTCAACAATATAGACTATCAAATTCAAAGCAAAAACAATAAATAAAACCACTTCTATCATCATCATTAAGCATAAAAAGAGAGCATGAATTAACAAATAGTTGAAGCTACATTAAGTAGAGAGCTTCATTACCCCTAAATTGAAGAGATTTAGCTTCTCATATTTGTCATTTTATTAACAAATGTAGCTAACAACATGAAAGCAAAATGAAGAGAAAAAAGAGAGCGAAATGAAAAGATAAGCTAATTAACTTGCATAAAAGAAAAGAGATCTACACTACAACATAAAAAAGAAGCATGTAAAAGGAAAGAGCATGTATTAATAACATAAAAAAAAGGAAAATTACATGAAAATAAAATGCTAAGTAGCCATGAAAAGAGAAAGAGAGCTTTCTTTTTATTTTTGATCTAAACTAAACTAAAGAGAAGGAGGCCTAAGAGAGACTAAGAGAAGAGAGGAGGGTACATGAAACATATGAGTATTTATACATGTATGAAACCCTAATTCATATTTTTGGGGAATGCCCAAAATGCCCCTTAAGAAGTGTGGAGGCCAAGTAATCATTAACATGTCTTAATCCCCCATTAAGTGTACATGAAGCCATTAACTCCAAAAGCATGTGCATTAGCCATTAATTTGTACATTAAGGTAGATGGGTAGGTGGGGTCCTCCATGTTCTTCACTTTGAATTATTTCCATCTTCATTCCTTTGTATTAATTTTGTGCATGCATATCTTCATGAAACCACTTCTATTTGAGATCAAATTCCTACAAAAATATATACAAATTTTCAATTAATTTTTCTCAAATTAATATACGCACAAAAATGACCATTTTGCCCTTGGATGAAGATGAATATGTGACAATTTCAAATAATATGAATTTTGGTTTAAACAAGTTAAAATACCCAATATGATCATTTATTTAATTTAAAAAGGATAAATATGATGATAAAAAATATGCACATTTACGTGCATATCAAACATCCACCCATGGTTTAGTAGGTATAGGCAACAGATTATATAAACCTGCATTTGTCGCGGTTTCCTTTGAAACTTGACAAATATGGCACCTCTGAACGAACTTTTCAACTTCCTTCCTCATTGACGGCCAAAAATAAGACTTTGAGATCAACTGCATAGTACGGTCGCGGCCCACATGTCCTTCTTTATGTAGTTCTTTGATGATTTTCATTCGTAGACTGCAATCTGGAATACATAACTGATTTGAATAGAAAACCTTCAACCAACATATATCCATCCATGCTTCCCTACTTGACTTTGTCTAGGATTTTGAAAAAATACGAATCTGAAGTAAGAAGATCTGGAAATAAGTCAAAACCCTTCACCTCTATTCGCATGGTTGTTAGTAAATTATTCCTCCGACTCAATGCATCGGCGACGCGATTAGTTACTCCAGACTTGTGCTTTATGACGAATGTAAATTGCTGCAAATAAGCTATCCACGATGCGTGCCTAGCTACAATTTCATTCTGCCCTTGTAAATGTTTCAATGCTTCATGATCTGTATACAAAACAAATTCTTTGTGGAACAAGTAATGTCTCCAATGCTTCATGGCCTGCACAATAGCATAAAACTCCACATAATAAGTATTGTAACTCATTTTTGCTCCAGAAAGTTTTTCACTGAAATAGGCCATTGGACGTCCCTTCTGACTCAACACTCCTCCGATTCCAACTTTGGATGCATCTGTATGTAACTCAAATAGTAACTGAAAATCTGGCAACACTAGAATCAGTGCTGAGGTTTAAAGTTCCTTGATTTGTTCAAAAGCAGATCCTGCCTCTTTCATCCATGAAAACTGCTTTCCTTCCATACAATCAGTAATAGGAGCCATTACACTACTAAAGTGCGGTATAAATCTTCGATAAAATGAAGTTAACCCATGGAAACTTCTGATTTCTGTTATAGTTTTGGGCTGTGGCCAATTTCTGATTGCGACTACTTTACTCTGGTCCACTTGTATCCCTTCCTTAGATACGACATAACCCATACATAAAACACTTGGCGTCATGAACACGCATTTCTTCGTCGCTGCATAGAACTATTTTTGACGAAGAATAGTTAACACCTTTCGCAAGTGTTGAATGTGCTCCTCCATGCTAGCACTATATATATCAAGATATCATCAAAGTAGACTACAACAAACTTCCCAATGTAAGGTCTGATAATTTGATTCATCACCCTCATAAATGTGTTTGGTGCATTAGATAGACCAAATGGCTTGAAAGCTATTCATATAATCCTTCCCGAGTCTTGAATGCTGTCTTCCATTCATCACCTGGTCTTATGTGAATCTGATGATAACCACTCTTTAGGTCGACCTTAGAAAAGATTACAGACCCGCTGAGTTGATCCAATAGATCATCAAGTCTTGGCATAGGAAATCTGTATCCGACAGTTATTTTGTTGAGTGCCCTGCTGTCTGTACACATTCTCCATGAGCCATCTTCCTTTGGTACCAACAGAGCAGGTACAGCACAAAGACTGAGACTCTCTCGAACACGCCCTTGCTTAAGCAACTCCTCAACCTGTCTCCTTAACTATTCATGCTCTTTTGGACTCATACGATAATGCGGCCTATGCGGTAAAACAACACCTGGTACTAGATTAATTTGATGTTGTATATCCCTTACTGGCGGTAATTCCTTGGGTAATTCCGCAGGAAAGACATCTTCGAATTCATGTAACACCAATCTAACTTCCACAGGAATTTCAAGATCTTCACTTGTTTCATACCCAATCAACATAAACAATTCAGCACTATCTTCCACTTCTTTAACAAATTCTCTCGTAGATAATAGACTAGTTGATTCCACTTTCTTCTCTGATTTGCTATCACTTTGTTCACGCTTCTTAGGAACTAAAGTAATTTGAGTACCTTCGAACATGAAACTGTAGCTGTTGGTGCGACCATTATGTTGTACAACTCTATCATATTTCCATGGTCTTCCCAATAGTAGATGACACACATCCATAACGACAACATCACACCATATATCATCCTTGTACTTCTTCCCAATAGAAAATGTAACAAATGCTCGTCTTCCCACTGTCTATTCTCCACCTTTCTTTAGGCATGCCAGTTTATAAGGTCTAGGGTGTTTTTCAGTCTTCAACCCTAACTTTTTGACGGCTTCTTCAGAAATAATGTTATCGCAGCTTCCCGCATCAATAACAAATCGACAAACCTTTCCCAAGATAGTACATGTAGACTGGAAAATATTGCTTCTCAGCAACTAGAATCATTCTCATGCTTTGGCACTAAACAAGACCTCCTTATCATCAAGTTACACCCTTCGTCTCCTGACAGAACTTCTTCATCTTCGTCAAACTTCGTTGGTTGAGAGTAGTCAATTTAAGCTTCCACATCCTCATACTCACATTCCTCTGCAACTAATGCTCTCTTCTTTGGCTTTGTACATTCATTACTTTTATGGCCAAACTCCTGATACTTATAGCACTTGATACTGTTATTGACCTTTGCTTTAGCGGCTTCATTGAGAATTGGTTTATTGACTGCCTTGGAAACATTAGCATTGCTACTAGCACCCTTATTCTGGTTGTTAGAACCCGCAAACACACCAATTCCTCGTCTCCCTTGTTTATCCCAAGCTAGATCTTTCTGATGTTCTCCGGCAACAGACATTGGATTAAACATATTAACCATGTCTTTAATTTGCATTCGTAACCCTCCAGTATATCTAGTCGTTAGCTGTTCCTCGGTTTTCATAATATCATTCCTTGCAATCAATTGATAGAATTCATCTGCATAATCATTCATTGTCTTCGTCCCTTGTCTCAAATTCTGCAAACGTTGATACATAAGATATTGATAATTGTACGGCAAGAAAGTCGCTTTCATCGTCTTTCTCATCTTCTCCCAAGTGACAACTTTTGATTTTCTCATTCTCTCCCGAGTTAGTTTAGTTTGTTGCCACCAAGCCACAGCTCTTCCCCTTAGTTTTGTAGCAACTAATTGGACTCTGCGATTCTCAGGCACCTCCTTGAATTTTAAAATTTCTTCAACATTCGATAACCAATCAATAAATTCTTCTGCTTGCATACCCCCTTTGAATTCTGGAATTTCCATTCTCATACCTGACTCCCATTTACGATCATTTTCTGAATCCAGATATTGATTTCGCACTTGGCCTCGATTTCGATAATGAATACTACCTCCATCACCATCTTCCTCAAAATCAGATGTATTTCGATATCGATCCTGACCGTCTATGACCCTACTACCATGCATGTCCCTTCTACCCTGTCTTTCAGCATCATGATATGGTTCATTTTTGAACCCACGTTGAGTTCTTCTCTCTTCATTTCGGTACCCATGGTGGTTTCTCATCATTGAAACTGATGATTCTCTCTTATCTCGATAAGACTGGGGTGACATCCTCCTTTCTCCCAAAATCGATGGTGAAACCATGTTTCCACTCTGGTTCGAAACTGGTGACGTTCTCCTTTGATTTCGATTCATACCGTTCATCAATTTCTCCAATTTTTCAATACCCTCATTGAATTTTTCATTGATACGCTGCTCCATCTGCTCGGCTTCTTGTCTTCTATATAAATCTTCAACATTATGAAAGCGATTAGCATGTCTCGGAGGCATGATCATCAAACAATCTCGTTTCCATCTCTGATTTAGCTTCGATACTAATTGACGCAGCTTTGCCTAGGCTCGAACAGTTTAGATATTAAACTGTCACAACCTATCCAGGATCTTCCTCTCGAAATGATGATTTCGTGTCAATAAACTGATAGAACGATAAATGCTCAATTCCGTTGATCGTGATGATGCCAGAATCTAGCAATTTCCAACCCGTTGATCTCGCTAGATGACGTGTTGAAAGATCTACAATTCGGTCGTTGATCTCTTGTAAGTGATACCGAGAATTGGCTGCAAATTCGTTGATCGCTCATGAATAACTCGAAGATGGAAAGTAGAAGGAGATCACACTCAACTTCCAACAATGGTAGCCAAAGATCACACACATATTTATTTTCAAAATCAACTCCCTTTACAAATGACAACACACCCCTATTTATAGGAAATTACAACACACACGCGACTTAACACCATACGACTCACGACCTAACATTTACGAGTTACGACATCACACAACTTAACAACACATGAGTTACAACATCACACGACTTAACAATACAACACACATGCGGTTTAACAATACAACACACACATGCGACTTAACAATACAACACACACATGCTACATAACAATACAACACACGACCTAACAATACAACACACGACCTAACAATACAACACACGACCTAACAACATACGACATAAGAAATCAACGACATAACTGAGCGACTTAAGGCAGGCGACATAAGCTTCAGGAACGGCTTAAGCGACATAAGCTTCATGCGACTTAAGAGAACCATACGGCATAGCTGAATGATCTATAGAAATGCGGTATAAGTGATCGACCTACATAACTGCGACTTAAGGCATGCGACTTATGAAAATGCGGTATCAGTGAACGGCTTAAGGAAATGTGGCCTACGACTTACGACTTAAGGAATGTTTGGGGAGACTTAAGGTTGAGCGACTTAAGGTTGAGCGACTTAAGGTTGAGCGACTTAACATGGTGCGCTGCATCACTTTCTTTCAATCGGCCTGACTACTGAATCTAATCAAATGAAATTCATTCTCCCTTGCAAATACATCCACGTTCCAAACGATTTCCACGCTCTCTTTATGTATGCATTAAAATGTATATAATATGGTCTGTGCCATACTAGGTACATGTAGATAGTGTTATTTTACATAGAGCTTGCACTGTTGAACACCTCATCATCTAGATCTATGAATTCGCCCTTGTTATCAATTAAAGAATCAAACTTCTCTACCCTTTCATTAATTTGAGTATTCCCCACTGTAGCATACGCCCATGAGCAATCCCTATCTTGAAATGTTGCTGAATCGTCACGTTGCCCTCTTTAATTTTAGGATTTGTGTTAGCTCCAATAAACCTAGATTTATATGATCTCCTATTTTTTACTTCGATCCACCATACGTCATCTTTCTCATCATCTTTGGTCGTCTCGGTAGAATAATTTTCCCTAGGGTTTGGTCCCCATTGTTGTATGCAGCCGCTATTCTTTTACCTATACACACACAGATATATAAATGCGCGTGCGTGTATGTGTGTGTATTTTTATCTATTGCGTGATTGTGTATATAATATACTTATATGTGTATATGATAATTTCATATACATATAAAGGGGCAATATAAATACCTAAGTTTATACATATGTTTTTTTATACTTGTATTATTAATACATTACATCTACGTACAACATATGCATAAGCATATATATATATATATATATATATATAGACACACAATATTACCATATATTTTATAAAAAATATATGTATATGTGTGTGTATATAATAAATAATTTCAAAATATTACATATACATATATATTTAATTTTAAATTTCTAATAAAACTTTTTATTTTGACTAATTAAAATAGAAATCTAAATTTGAAATTTGAAAATTTAAAATATTGATTTAAAATTAATTTGACTAGGTCCAATTTTGATTAATCTAAAATATTATAAATTTAAAATTCAAATTTATAGTGTAAATATCCCATACTTTGAATAAGTCATATAATTTAGTTTTACAAAATTATGTTTAACTTATTTTTGACTACAAACATTTTATAATATCTACACATATGCACTTATTTATATTTTATTTATTAACCCATACGTATACATATAAAAAAATATTTAATAATATTTAAAATATTTTATTTTCGACTTTAGATAAACTTCTTTTTTTAATTTTAAAATCAATTTGCCAAAAGTATTTCCATTTAAATGCATTTATCTAATTTATGTTAATTAAATATGCATATGTGTGTGTATAAACCGTATATAAAATATATTTTTAATAATAAATGTGTATACATAGTAAATGATTTAAAATTTAAAAAGTTTCAGTATGAAGTAATAATATATAGCCGAAAATAAATATGTTTATATTTTATGAAATATAATTAAAACATGTCAACTAATGTTAGATCTACATTAAGTATTGTTTATCCTAAAATGTTAACTCAAATTACATACATATGGCAATAATGTATATGCGGCGTTAAGGGCATGATCGTAGAGTTATGTCTAAAATAGAATTGTTATCGTTGAAGGTCTAGCCACTTTTAACACATTAAGCTAGTTTAGTATTCTTGGATTTAGGATCCACCACTCAAGCTTTGTAAATGGAAGAATTAATGTAACATTCCTACATGAAGTTAAAATAAAATAAATCCATTAAAGTGATATTTTAATAAAAGAAAAAACACTATAAGAATGAAATAAAATTCTTATAAAATGCCTTAAATGGATTTTTAAATGGATGTAAAGTTTTTATTTAAAGGCAGCTCGATTAAAAGGCATTTAAGAGTATGAATTTATTTTAAAAAAATGGACCATAATTTTAAAGCTTATCAACTAAATCATACAATTTTAACTCACTCTAAAATCTTATCACCTAAGGTTTTAAATCTATCCAAGACATAATTATTTTATTTTAACTTATTTCTAATTTAACTTATATTCCATGCTTATCCTAGAATATCACCATTTTACTTTAACTTATATTCCATGTTTATCTTAGAATGTCATCATTCTATTTCAACTTATATTTCATGCTTATCCTAGATTGCCATTATTCTATTTTAACTTACTTCTGTTTTAACTTTTACCTATTATTTATTTCCTAAGCTTCATAACCTTATAAATACTTGGAGACTCGCCTTACTTCCTCCTCCTAAATTTAAAACTAAATCAACATACTAAAATCTTTCATAGACGCTAAGGTTTGCACATTCAAAGCAAGATAAATCAAAGCAAAGGAACATGATGTAAGTATAATCGTTTCTTTTAGTTATACCGCAAACCTCCATGAATACGATTTTAATTCTAAAGCTACAAGTGAGTACAAGTTCTCCTGCTTCTAACTACCTTTTCCAAATTTTAATTTGAGTTTTAAAACAAATTTTGATAATTACTCGATTCTAGATAATAGAATTGCTACGTTATGACTTGATTATCGAATAGCTTGGTATGATTCAAATTGGTTGAATCAAATGTTTGATATTAAGTTATTGATCATTCTGGATGTTAAAATTTAATGACATTAGATGATTGAAATCGACACTTTATTTGTTAACCGAAATAAAACACATTTCTGCTTAAAAATGATATTTTGGTTATTCTTGAATATTTTTATTAATATATTTGAGAATAAAGGTGTTTATTTATAATTTGTGGAACCATGTAATTAAAGTTGATATAGATATTTGACAATAGCAATATTTTGGCATTTAGCAGAATCAAACACTATTCTGCTAGTAATTAGTCACATAAAGTCGTTGGTGTATGAAGAGAATCTCGGCTCCTCCCTTTGTCATTTCGGCTCCCTGAAGCCATCAGCAGTTTTCGTTTTCCCTTTGTGTTTTCCAATTCCAGCTCTCATGGCATTTATTTCAGTATCGACATCTTCATCCTCGGCTTCAACGTCTTCCTAACGTAAATATCTCACAGGTTTGTAGTAGAATTCCACAAGATCCATTGGTGAATCCCTTTTTAATGCAGCTTTGAAATACCGCTGCCATTAGGATAAATAATGGATCCGGCTTGTCGACCGCAGCTGCCACCACATTGAATCTTGTTAAATAACTTCTTAAGGACTCCCTAGGCCTTGTTTTACGTTTGAGAGCATAAGTAAATTCCATGGTTGCGAGGCATAAACTCTGAACTGTCTTAAGAACTTGCTCATCAAGTTAGTCCATGTGCTTATGGACCCATTTTCCAACTGTCTGAATGACATTGTAGCCACATCTATCAAGTATTATGGGAAACTCCATCCCATTACCTTTTCAAGAGCACCCAACACCTCCATATGTTAGATGTATCTCATATGAATCATCAGATCTGTCTTCCCATTGTATATTTCCAGCATCGAAAGCTTGAAATCTGGAGGACTTCTCATGTTCAAGACAATAGCAGTAAACAGATTCCTATTTACGTCTTCCAGACCCTGATCTGTAGGTCCCCTTCTATGAACGTTCATACCAATTCAACAATTCGGTTCTCACCATCAAATAAAGGTCACTTTCCTAAAGCAATACTTTTCCCATGTTCTAGTGAAGGTATCCCAAGATGCACTCTTCCAACCGCATGCCTGTATTTTGATTCATAACTCTAGCTTCATTCAGACCTATGTTCCTTCGAGGAAATTTTAGTACATATTCTTCTACCGGTTGCATCCTAATATTTGGATTGGCTCCCATACCACTAGTTCATGGTGTTTTAATAGTCACTCCGGCATTGGGATTGATTTCCATGTTGATTCTTTCATTGCCCCCAAGTATCAGTTGCTCTAGGCGTAGAGGCAAGACTCCATCTTGTTCCAATCCAACTCAAGCAGCTCCTTCATTGTTCCATGGATTTTTTTTCCTATTCTCTATAGATCTAGCCATCCCTTGCTGCTCCATCCTCTGGAAGAAGCCATCCATCATCTCCTGTTGTCTAGCTAAGATTCCATCCTGCATCTCTTTCATCATCCTTTCCATCTCCTCTCTAATTACATAACTGGGTTGATAAAATTTGAGGACACCTCCCGGCTGTTCCCAGGCTCCGATTGAATTGCTATAACCCTAGATCTAGTACTAAGCCAAATCATGTTCTCTAAATCATAGATTCAATCTTCAATTCTTTAAATCTCGTTCATGGTTCTCAGTGAAAGCACCTATGTTAACCCAAAAAATGGATCAATACCCTGAATCGAGTGTGAAAGCACCAGTGCAGATCATTGGCAACATAAATCTTAAATATTCAACAAATAAAAAGCAGAAGTAAGAAAAAGAGACACATAATTTTTATAGTGGTTCAGCTGACTTTGGCCTACGTCAAATTTAATCAATCTTTATTATGATTATGCCAATTGATTCTCTCTGAATATCAACTAGTTAGTCCTTGGATTTAAGTTACAATGAGTTGGAATAAGTCACAAGTACAAGGTTGATTGGAGAATCACAGTAACTCCCTTGATAGATGTTGTGAGGGAGAAGAAAGTTGAAGAAGTGAAGGATTTCCAATAGAGTAATACGCCTCTCCCCAGGAAAGATCCTTCTCTAGTTACAGGTAGGTTAGTGTTTATAGAGGAGTTTAGTGAGCATTGGGTCAGAAGTCCAAGTGCAGAAGAGTCCAGTCGTTATGCCAAGTCATCATTGGAAGTCTCAGATCAATCTGAGTCATTTCAATGGATCGCTAGCTATCCATAGGGGATGGATCACCAGCTATCCATCAAATTAGATATTTTTCTAACAGAAGCCTTTACTTAGTGCTACGAAGAAGCTTAGCAAGTTTGAGGATGATCCGACCTATCTTGGTGGATTGCTAGCCATCCATAGGGCATGGATCGCTAGCTAACCATAGGGGATGGATTACTATTCATCCATCCACTTAACATATTTTTGAGTGATCTTAGTTTGTTTGTCTTCCTATCTTATATTTAAGTGCCTTGTCCAAATATCAAGTCATTTGGAGTTCATTTGATCATCCATCTTCATGGGCCGTATAGTCCAGAAGAATCATCCATTACTCACTCAGAACTTAACAAAATAAGATGAAACTTTGCAGGTATATCCTGGAGGGTGTTTGGGACCTACCATAAAAATTTCATCTAGTGCGGCCCAATCTACATGGATCATTATCGATCCATCTAGTTAGGCCACTAGAGATCCATCAAACAACCTCCAAACGATCCCATTTTTTCTACGAGCCTTCTTTTATGCCTTCTTAGTGTTCTTTAAAATTTAAAGCCAACCTGACTCTGTATGAGTTCTCTAGATCCATTTTTAGTTAGCTGCTTTTGGTCGAATAGCTTAAATCAAATAAGTCTTCACTTCTCGAGCTGGATTGTTTGGCATGCTATGAAGCTTGGCAAGCATGCTTAGAAATGTTAATGAACCATGATGCAAGAGGTTTGGGCGACTTATGCTGCTTTCCTATAGATTCCTAGCAATCCATCTACTTAGTATTTTATTGGCTGATTTTCATGAGTCCTATTGACTTGTTCGCCTGGTTGTTTTTATTGAATCTCGAGTTATTCTAGCATAATCTGAATGTTCTAACTCTTATTGAATTCTAATGGGTTAAAAACCCAGTTAACATTGATAAAGAAAATCAAATTGATTAAGGGTTTGAAAGTGGAGAATAATAAATTTTGCATGTCAATCCATTTTCATTATGTCGATGAAAATGTAAGTATACATATTGTAATAAATTTGCAATATAGTCGTTCTCTTGGGACCATTTTCTTATACAATCATTCGAAGCAATTAGCATTTTACCATGGTTTCAAAACTTGTTACACATATATCATGTCATCGTTTTTCTTTCATTTTGAAGTTTTAACTGTGTTTTGGCACGATACTTAAATCTTTTTATAACTTAAAATAAAATGAATTGCGACTGATGGAACGTCTTAATGATATAATAACAATTAGCATATTGATAATAATCATTTTGTAAAATAGATATATGATGCCATATTTCGATACCTTTTATTGTGTATACAAGAAATTGAGCAAATTGGCATGATCAAGTGGTAGATTTGGTTGCTGGATTAAGTTGACATCTAAGGTCATTCTATTATATACTCTTTTTTAAATAATCATTTATCAATGATTTTATGATTTTCTCCTATTTTACTGTTAGTTTATACCTTTCTGCATGTACCTACAGACTTGCTATTCTCTTTCAATTTTATCATATCACTAGATTGTTTAAGTAACTGACACTCATATTTCTCTATTTCAACATCTTTCATGTTACTTTTGTCCACTTTCTTGTTACTTTTTTGTACACTCGTGTTTTGCATATTCTTTCATTTTATCTTGAATTAAGCTAAAACTATCAAGATGAATAATTATTCTGAAAATATGCTTTATTGTAGATCATATCGCAGCTCATGACGAAGTTAGACAAATCGTATACTAGTTGAGAAATCATGCGGTATGTCTTAGAAACAAGTGTGCACCCTCGAGAGCCATAAACATGAAAGAAATAATTGAGATCACAAAAAGCACCCTTGGAACATAATGACAACCTCCGCAAACGAAGGTCGATTCTTAAACATCTTACTCAAACTAATCAATGCATGAAGTGTGGTTGTAAAAACTTAAGCGTATAGGAACTTGTAGTCATTTTTTAGTTTTATATGTGTTATCATTTTTATTATTTGCCTATACATACTGCAACATCTGTTTATTTATTTTTATTGAATGTTTTAGTAGATGTATAATGCAGGACTTGTTTGTACTATTGAAATAAGGCAAATATGTTATTTTTAAAAATATAAATGATTTGGTTGTTATTAGTACAATGTTGGTTTCAGTTGTAAAATGATATTAAATCTATTGGTGTGTGCTTCATAAGTTCCTAATATTTTTTGTATTTTTTTTAACAACTGACATTAATAATTGTAAATAACTTATTACAACAAGCATTATAAGTTGTAAAAATCCTACTACAACCGGCAAAAATAGTTGTAAAAGATTTTATTACAACAGATACCTGCAATGGGCAAAACCAATGATAAATGCTTTGACCTTATTACAACTTCGTATATTAAGATTGGCAGCCGACAATTGTAATAGACCTATTACAACCGGCATTGTCAATTGCAAAATGGGTATTTTATTTCAATGAAAAGACGTTGGGAAAATGACTTCTTATATGAAGTTTCCTTTTTTTTTCTACTCTTTCATTTCTATACTTCTATGAGAAAAATCTATTAATATTCATCCATTATTTGCAAATCCATACCCTTTCACTATTCTTCAAGGAATTATAAAGCACATAAAATCAAAGAGTTTGTACTTGAATTATCAATCATTCTCTTTTATCTCTTTCAATTCCTCAAAGATATCAAAGTTATATTTCTATTATAGGTCTATAGAATCATTGTACTAAATTAACAGAAATCCTATTAAAGATAAAACAACTTTTCATAGTCTACTGCTCTTTGTAAAGAGAAAGGTGTTCTTGCCATTCGAGAAAAGTCTACAGAAAAGATGTATCTTACTACTCGAGGAATTGTGTGACTGTAAAGATGTACCTACCACCCATAAAAAACAAGCTGTTATAATGGAAATTCTATACAGAGAGTACGACTTGATGTCGGATTAGGAATCCCAACCGGTATAAAAAAAATACCGATGTCGTTTACTTTTTGTTTACACTTTACTTTCTATTTAAACCCCGATTATCTGCTCTGCTTATGACTTGATTATTAATCTGAGCTGAAAATTTTAATTTCATATATTAACTTTTAAATATTGTATAAATACTCGTCATCCCCTCTTTGTCTAGTGTAGTAATAGCCTTAAGATCCACTCCACATAACATTTGGTACCAAAGCACATAGTTTTCAAAAAAATTGATCATCTGATTTTTGAAAATTTAAATGGCTAACAACACTAGTAACACACTCTTTAACACTTTTGAAGAAGGACAATCCACTACTAGGCCACCACTATTTGATTATAGTAATTAGGCATAAATGTCTTGTAGGATGAAAATTTACTTATAGTCAGATGGTTTATACATTTAAAGTATTACACAAATTGAGTACACTAAGCGCTAAACAAATTATGTACAATGGACCAATGACCAAATGATACAAGCGCTTAATAATTCAAAGCCTACGAGTGTTATCCATTCGTTTGACCAGGCAGAATTCAGACAATCTGGACAGGTAGAACCTGGAGTTATCGAAGCAGGAAGCCTAGAAAGATAACCTAAGAGTCCAAAAAACAAACACAGTCAGAGTCGCAAAATTAGAGTCAAGACAACCCAAGGCAACAAGGTAATGGGATCCCCTAAGTTGGGTGTTGGAACAGACTTCTACTCGGGGATAGATACTGTTATCCCATTTTTTGGTCAAAACTGGAATATCGACAAATTGGCAAGGAATTATGAATACCAGGATTGGAGATCGGTTGGAATCAAGGCTACGATCGATATCGTCAAAATTTTGTTGAACTCCGATCGGGATGAAATTGAGTGGAGATGATGATAAGGACTAGGAAAGGCTATGTTTCAAATTTCAAGTTAATCGGAGTTCTTATGGAGGAAATATGATGGATTCAAGGTGGGGAATGCATGTTGTTTGAATCCATCAAAAGGGACAAAGTGGTGCTCGGTTCGAATCGATCAGATTCGAACCCACCAGGATGGATTCGAACCCAACAGGTTCGCATCGATCAAGAGGCGTTGCGCAAGGACAGTTCGAATCGATACACTTCGTATCGAATGGCATGGTTTCGGCTTGGTAAAGTTCGCATCGATGGTTCTTCGAATCGATGGACTTTGACTCGATGGAGAGGCATAAAGGTGTATACTGGTTAGTTCGCATCGATGGTGGTTCGAATCCATGGGAACCCCATGGATTCGAAGATGATGGATACGAAGCAGTGGGCATGGATTCGAAGATGATGGATACGAAGCAGTGGGCATGGATTCGAAGATGATGGATACGAAGCAGTGGGCATGGATTCGAAGATGATGGATATGAAGCAAGGGACACGGATTCGAAGGACGTGGCTTCAGAAAGCATGGATTCGAAGAGCATGGATTCGAAGGAGTCGGCCTTATGGATTCGAAAGAGATGGTTTCGGAGAGGATGGTTTCGAAGCATGGGTTCGAACCAGGCAGAACGCACGGAGCTTTGATCTTGAATCGATCATATCTTCCAAACCGTTGATCCAAATACAATGAAATTTTTACAGGAGCTTACATACATGTTGAAGAATGTTCTCACCAAATTTCAGCTCAATTGGATGATTTCTTGATCGATTCGAACCTTACTTCGAATCGATCCCAAGGTGGGCCCGGATCTCCAGATTTCGGGCGTGTGGGCCCCCTCACGTGCCTGAAGCGGTCTTCCCGGATTTTAGGAGAAATATCAGCCTCCTACGCTTATAAATAGAGCCCCTGGTCATTCGGAAAAGGGGTCGGAGATTCTAGAGAGAGAAAACACGCTTGGACGCTGCCAGAATCATTCCATATCATCATTGCTGCTATTTATTTCAAGTTTTGGACTTTGTAACTGTTGTAATCATCTGTAATCATCAAGGATAATCAATAAAAGGATAAAAACTTTGGAGTGGACGTAGGCCGGAGATAGCCGAACCACTATAAAACCTGTGTCTCTGTTCTTTATTTTGGGATTACTGTTTAATATTTGCTGAGACCTGAGATTTGTGTTTGAATATTATTGATTTGTATTCATACACTGGTGCTTTCGCGGTATTCGGGGTTTGTGACCAATTTTGGCACAAACACTTTGGTGCTTTCACTGAGAAGGACTAGCACCCGCTACATCGGATTTGAAAGTTGGATTTGAAGATTTTAAAAGAGTTTGGATTCAAGGACAATGGCTAGGCAAAATAGTAGAAGGCAAAGGGCTGAGAGAAGCCAACAGGAAGGAAGTCAACAAGCATCCTCCGGAGCGGGGGAAGGACAGGCTTCGATCTACATAACTCGGGATGAAATGGAGGCTATGGCAAATTCTTTGCAAGAGAGATTGTTAAAGAACCAACAGGAAATGATGCAGACTTTCTTCGAGCAAATAAGAGCTGCAGCGATGCAGAACTTAGGAACAGCTACAGCCGCTGTGGATGCAGGACAGGGGACTAGGGTCGTGGAACCCAATGGAGGACGAGATATGGAGCCACAAAGCAATCAACAAGGGCTTGGGGGCAGGCCCACGGGATCCAATACAGGAGGACCTTTGGAAGGAATTCAACAGGCTAGAGCTAACATTGCTCCTAGTGAACCACACGAAGAATACGTACCAGAGTTCCCTCGGGGGCACGGGGGGCAACCCCAACAGACAATACCGGATTAGCGGAAATTATCAGAAGAACTGTGCGGGGTGGTTTGACCAGTAGAGACTTGGAAGGAGTGAATAGGAGTCCGTTCGCTCAGGAAATAAGGATGGCTCAGAATCCACCTAAGTTTAAGCTACCTAGCGTGGAGGTATATGATGGTAAGGAAGACCCAACCGATCACTTGATGAGGTACACCAGACATATGGAGGTGCTGGGGGCATCGGAAGAAGTGATGGCCCGATGTTTCCCTTTGTATCTGACGGATTTAGCTGCAATGTGGTTTAGGCAGCTGGGAGAAGGAACTATCAGAACTTGGAGGGAATTGGTGGAAAAGTTTTTGGGACAGTTTCGGGTTCACGTCAAGAGGCCGAAGAATGTGATGACATTGACATCAGTGAAGCAAAGGATGGATGAATCGCTTAGAGCTTTTCTAACTCGATTCAGTGCGGCAGTCGCTTCGGTGGATCGGCCTGATCCATCGATGGTTTTAATGGCAGCAGTGTCAGGAGTCAGGGAGGACTCTGATTTCAAGGTATCTCTGATACGAGATCCCCCACAGGATCTCGATGAATTCTTTCACGAGGCAGAAAGGTTCCTTCGGCAAGAGGATGCGAGTACGGATCTAAAAGTGAAAAAAGTTAGTGCGATCGAGGTTGGAGCAATATCCAGCGGTGGTTCGGATAAAGACAAAGGAAAAAGGAAATTGGATAATGATTTTGGAAACGCTAGGAAGCGATGGAAGGATCCAAAGTTTTCCACATACACAGGATTGAACGAGACGCTGGAGCAGATATACATGGATACTCGGAATCGCCTTCCCTACCGGAGGCCAGCCAGGAGAGAGCCTTCTAAACGAGAGAGGGCATCAGGGAGGCATTGTCTCTTCCATGACTTAGACGGACATGACACCAACAGCTGTAGGCACTTGAAGGATATAATCGAGGAGCATGTAAGGAATGGACAGTTACAGCAGTATGTCGGAGCTCGGAATGCAACAGTGGAGCAGGAGCAACCACCGACAACCTCTCGCCGTGATGATGGGAGACCCAGGGATGGTGGTCGATTGATCATCCACTAATCGGGATAATATGGAATAAGTAACGAACTATTAGCAAGCAACCAAGTCATTTACACATGTACGGGGATGGAGATAGCCCCTAGGCATGCTCTGAATGATGATAAACTGCAACGCTATGGTTTGTGAAATCTATCTTTTGCTTTTGGATTGGACACTACTTTTCTTTTCGGATTTTTGTTTTGGAGCTTGGATTGAGCTCCTGGTTTTGCTTGCTTTTTGATTTGGGTTTTTCTTTGGGTGGTCGTTTTTGATTTTGAATGCTGCTTTGGATTTCTGGTTTTCTGGTTTATGATTTGGATTTTTTGGGTTTGGATGTTGGATTGGATTTTGATTGGATTTTCATCTAGTTTTTGGTAAATGGTCGTCGGGTATGGATTATGCCTGGCAAGGGGTGAGTCACTTCGCCCGAACGTGGTAAATTGACTCATTCAGGTCGCCGACTATGGACTATGCTCGGCAAGGGTCCGGAGTGACCAGGATTCGGCCTAGGACTTAGGCCCTGTATTATCAATTGTTATTTTCAGGTCGTTGAGTATGGACTATGCTCAACAAGGGTCCGAAGGGACCAGGATTCGGTTTAGGACTTAAACCATGGCATTACACGGCGTCCAGGGACACTGGACCAAGGTCGCCAAGTGTGGATTACGCTTGGCAAGAACCTAGAGAGGTTAGCTTAACGTCCAGGGACACTGGACCAAGATCATCAAGTGTGGATTACGCTCGACAAGAACACGATGAGGCTAGCTTAACATCCAGGGACACCGGATCACGATCGTCATGTGTAGATTGCACTTGGCAAGAGCCCGGAGAGGTTATGGATTTGAATATCGACCCGGAGAGGTCCTGGATTCGGTTATTGGCTATTGAATAAGGATGGATTGGGACTCGGTTGTCGAGTTCGAATGGATATGGAATTGGATCAAGCTTTGGTTATTGGGTTTGGAATTGGATATCGACTCGGAGCAGTCAAGGATGATATACTCTGGCAATATGGCTATGGACTTTGGATATTGGATTCGGAACTATTCAAAACATGCCTTGTTATCACAAGGCATGTTTTGGGGGGCAAAGTGTTATCCCATTTTTTGGTCAAAACTGGAATATCGACAAATTGGCAAGGAATTATGAATACCAGGATTGGAGATCGGTTGGAATCAAGGCTACGATCGATATCGTCAAAATTTTGTTGAACTCCGATCGGGATGAAATTGATTGTAGATGATGATAAGGACTAAAAAAGGCTATGTTTCAAATTTCAAGTTAATCGGAGTTCGTATGGAGGAAATATGATGGATTCAAGGTGGGGAATGCATGTTGTTCGAATCCATCAAAAGGGATAAAGTGGTGCTCGGTTCGAATCGATCAGATTCGAACCCACCAGGATGGATTCGAACCCAACAGGTTCGCATCGATCAAGAGGCGTTGCGCAAGGACAGTTCGAATCGATACACTTTGTATCGAATGGCATGGTTTCGGCTTGGTAAAGTTCGCATCGATGGTTCTTCGAATCGATGGACTTCGACTCGATGGAGAGGCATAAAGGTGTATACTGGTTAGTTCGCATCGATGGTGGTTCGAATCCATGGGAACCCCATGGATTCGAAGATGATGGATACGAAGCAGTGGGCATGGATTCGAAGATGATGGATACGAAGCAAGGGACACAGATTCGAAGGACGTGGCTTCAGAAAGCATGGATTCGAAGAGCATGGATTCGAAGGAGTCGGCCTTATGGATTCGAAGGAGATGGTTTCGGAGAGGATGGTTTCGAAGCATGGGTTCGAACCAGGCAGAACGCACGGAGCTTTGATCTTGAATCGATCATATCTTCCAAACCGTTAATCCAAATACGATGAAATTTTTACAGGAGCTTACATACATGTTGAAGAATGTTCTCACCAAATTTCAGCTCAATTGGATGATTTCTTGATCGATTCGAACCTTACTTCGAATCGATCCCAAGGTGGGCCCGGACCTCCAGATTTCGAGCGTGTGGGCCCCCTCACGTGCCTGAAGCGGTCTTCCCGGATTTTAGGAGAAATATCAGCCTCCTACGCTTATAAATAGAGCCCCTGGTCATTCGAAAAAGGGGTCGGAGATTCTAGAGAGAGAAAACACGCTTGGACGCTGCCAGAATCATTCCATATCATCATTGCTGCTATTTATTTCAAGTTTTGGACTTTGTAACTGCTGTAATCATCTGTAATCATCAAGGATAATCAATAAAAGGATAAAAACTTTGGAGTGGATGTAGGCCGGAGATAGCCGAACCACTATAAAACCTGTGTCTCTGTTCTTTATTTTGGGATTACTGTTTAATATTTGCTGAGACCTGAGATTTGTGTTTGAATATTATTGATTTGTATTCATACACTGGTGCTTTCGCGGTATTCGGGGTTTGTGACCAATTTTGGCACAAACAGATACCAACTCCCAAACAGGGCTTGGGTGGACCCCATCTTCTTCCCGGACATCTATCTTGATGCCAAAGCCCCATTTCCAAAGTCGTTTTATTAAATCAATGCAATTCTTCACTGGTCTTCACGAACACTTGAAACTACAACTTTGTTCTCCTTCAACTCCATCATTTGGACTCAAAATCAAGCTAATATTGGTGTAAAAAACTATGGAATCATGAAGTTAACAACAAGACATTCCAAGGAAAAAAGTCAAAGACACCAAAAAATGGTAAACTTGGGGATCTGTACCGTCTCCCACTTGGAGAACGGTACCGACCCTTAGATATTACTAAGATGGCTGTTATTATTTTGGAAGAATTGATCAAATTCGTGGAAAATGGCTTAGAGATATTTTAGATGATATTTTAGGCTCCCTACCTCTATAAATAGGAAGGAAGAGTTCATTTTTAAGGATCTTTTGGCTTTAGCTCAGTTATTTCTCATATTCTTGTAATTTTGAAATTCTAAGTGTTGGAACTGTACGAAGTCCTAAGAATCCAAGTCAGAAATCAGCATTAAAATATTAAAGTGGACTTAGGTCAAGCTTTGCCGAACTACTATAAAAGTTTGTCTTGTTATTCCCTCGTTTTCATTTGTATTTGTTCATATTTTATTCTCCTCTATACTTCTGGATGTTTGTTCCATTTTTGGTTCAAACATTTGGTGATTTCATTGAGAGCTGAACTCAGGCTATTCGGATCCATCATCTACTATTGGTTTCCCATATCCAAGAGATAGACCCAATTTGTCAACCTTTTAACTCTACGGCTTAGATTTCCAATACATGTACAAGAAGCTTATTACCATAGCCCCATCAAGGAAGGAACTCCAAACCTGAACCATAACTACCAGAGCTACCACTAATGATGCTGAGAATTTGAATCCTCGACATGGGGATGAAGTTAACCAGCCAGAGCAAACAGAGACCCAGACTCCAACTGACATTGTCACTAGAGTGGAGATGGATAGGATGATGAAGCAGATGGAAGTCATATTCTAAGCTAGCGAATAGGAGATGAATGACACGATGCAATAGAGCTTGAGGCTGTTGAATGAGCTAACTCAAAACGACTATAGGCGGAGTCGATGGGATTCAAGCTTAGAATCAAAGAGTTCTTTTTTATCCAAGCGAAGATGGAGGGAAGGTAGAAGAAAACTCAATAGGTTGTTGGAACATCTATACAAGGAAGAGGACAAGCCCCAGGCTCAAATTCAAGGCTCGGTACTGACCCCTACTTGAGACTCAGTACCGACCCCTAAAATGGTGAGACCAGGGTTCATCCTTTGGAAGGTGGCATGGATGTCATCCTTGGACGTGCTATTGAAGGTCTGAATTTGGAAAATCATAATATTTCTGATGACACTGCTCATGGGAATCAAACATGGGCGGAATGCTAGACAAATAGGTCCCTTAGAGTTTGAGGAGCCTAGGCTGAGCACCTTTCCGAGAGCGTTCGCCGGGTCGAACACTTAGGGCAAGACCCCATTACCCACGTTCAGCCAAAAACATTGATTTGGACTATTTGAAGGATATGGTTAGAAGGTTAGTTAGTGAAAAGAGATCTAGGACTAATGAAGATTAGGGAACTTATGCAAGTTGGAACCCATTACAAAGGACTTCCTTCATGCAAGATACTCTGAAGATTCAACAAGCCAGCAATGTTGTTGTACTACGAAGCAATTATGGATCCTAAGAAACACTTATTAAGGTATGAAAGGCACATGGATTCAGCCAGGTCTACGGATGTTGTGAAGTGCCGTCATTTCCCTATTTTCTTAGAAGGGGTAGCTACAATGTGGCTCACTCGTCTTCTGTCAAGGTCTATATCATTTTTTGCTGAATTATCATGGAAATTCATAGAGCAATTCCATTTGTACACCTCACGTTTGAAACACATGATGTCATTGTCTACTGTTTATCAAGTTATAGGAGACTCACTAAAGGATTATTTAAATTAGTTCTACATGGCTATAATGGAAATAATGGATCCAAAGGAAGATATGGTGTTGATGGCGCTCTGTGGAGGAGTTATCTCGACTCGGATTTAGTGACTGGATATAAAAAAAGCAACCATTGAATATGAAAGATTTTTATAGAAAAGCTAATGAGTATTTGCATTGGGAGGATGCGTGTAAGCATCCATAGAGGATTGATGTTGGAAGTTCGAATGAGCCGATTCAAAGTAATATTGTTGTAAAGAAATCTAAATGAAGCTCTAGGAATGTTGATGTGAAAGTTAGTAATCAAAATAAAGAAGGAAAATAAAACAATGATGGGGCATAGAAGGCAAAGCTAGATAATTAAAGTCATTTCAGAGGTCGCAAGTATGACAATTACACTGAATTGAACAGCTCATTAGAGAACATCTATTTGGCTACTCAGAGTACCGAACCTTATAGGAAGACGACTCCTAAGGATTCAACTAAGTAGGTAAAGAAGTCAGGTAAGTTCTGCAGATTTTATGAGACTCGTGCTCATAATACTAATGAGTGCATCCACTTGCATGACGTGATTGAAGATTTGATAAGGATAAAGAAATTCTAGCTGTATATGAAAGCCTACAAAATGGCGAGCAAGGATATTCTAACACCTTTGGGTTATCTTTCCAGCATGGGCAAGCTAAGCCTAGTGCTGATACATTCAGGCAGCCAGAAAAATAAATAGTGATTAACACAGTCATCCATGGGCCTCATCCGGTCGATAAGATTTTTGCAAAATAGATAGATACATTAAAGCCTTAAAGCATGCAGAGAATGAAAGTTGCTATGCCATCAATGATGGAGCTTTGACATGAACCATGACGGACGATATTGTTTTCAGAAACTGGGATACTGAAAGAGTAGAGGCTCTGACAATTGACCCACTCGTGATCTCAGCTATGACTGGTCATGTTATTGTATGAAAGGTGCTTGTTGACTATGGGAGTTTAGTTAACATTTTGTTCAAAAAAGCTTACAGTCAAAAGATATTGGAGGAAAGAGATTTGAAGCCTTGTAGATCTCATATACTGGGTTTCAATGAGATGGCTACCGAAGCTACAAGATTTATCGAATTACCAGTGGAACTTGGTAGGGGCGACCGCAGTCAAATGTGGGTCATGCCATTTCTAGTATTCTATCGAATATTTATTCTGCTTATAACGCATTCTTGAGCTGACCAGACTTAGCTGAATTTCGAGCGGTCATCGCTCCCGAGTTCTTAACTATGAAATTCCCTATAGGCAATGGAGTGGGGATCGTGCATGGAGACCAAGTGGTTGGCTGCGAGTGATATGTCATTGAATTGAAGAAAGCAAGGCATAAGAAGAAAGGAAAGAATGTAGAGAGGGTCCTCTGCATAAATGCTTTGTACATATAGCAACTATCGTTTGAGCCCTGTCTTGGCAAACTAATCGGCTCTATGATGACATGGACCAGCGAAAAGAGCCGAAGAGCAAATGAGAAGCTCACGCTAAGATGATAATCGTTGTACCAATCGGCAGGGATGATCCAAATAAAGTCCTAAGGGTTGGATCTTAGCTCGATACTAGTGTGATGAGGGAGTTGGTTGGTTTTCACAACGAATACCTAGATGTGTTTTCCTAGGCACACTCGGATATATGTAGGATCTCGCCCTGGATAACGAGCCATGCATTAACATCAACCCTAAATGTGTTCCTAGTTTGGGTCTGGAGAGATTTGTTGCACCGAAAGGAGAAGTGGATAAGCTGAAGGACAATGGCTTTACCCGTAGTGCTCTATACCTAGATTGGGTATCTAACCCTGCTTTAGTGGAGAAAACAAAGTGGAGGCTTCGATTATTTGGGCTTGAATAAGGCATGCCTAAAGGACAACTTCTCGCTTCGAAGGATAGATCAGTTGATGGACTCAACTGTTGGACATGAGCTACTTTCATTCATGGATGCATACTGTGGATACAATCAAATCTCAATGCACGTTCTAGATCAGGAATGCACCCGCTTTATTACCGATCTCAGACTCTATTGCTATCTGGTCATGCCCTTTGGATTAATGAACATAAGAGTGACTTACCAAAGGCTCATGAACCGGATGTTTAAAGAATAAATTAGACGGTTGATGAATTTTAAGTGGATGACATGCTTGTGAAGTTACGGTGGTCGAAAAACCACATTGACAAGTTGGTAGAGATGGTTGGTGTCCTTCGATAATACGAGATGAAGGTCAATCCCTTGAAATGCTCTTTCGGCATTGCATCAGTAAAATTCTTGGGCTTCATTGTTAATTCCCATGGGATTAAAGCCAATCCAGAGAAGATCAAGGCTTTTAGAGAAATCAAATCCCAAAAAATGATCAAGGAGGTCCAAAGCTTGAATGGAAAGGTTGCCGCCCTGAATCGATTCATTTCCAAGGCCACTGACAAATGCATCCCTTTCTTCGTGATGATCAAGAAGGGAAAGAGAAGTGTCGAGTGGAACAAAGACTCCAAAGATTCCAGGCTCTAGTAAATCACTTGAAGAGACCTCATATTCCCTCAAAACTAGTGGATGATGAGGATTTGTTCTTATATCTAGCGGTGTCGGTGCATGCCGTATGCGTTGCACTTGTACATGAGGAATCCTGCATCCAACGACTGGTCTACTATATCAGCAAGTCGTTGACAGGAGCAGAAAGAAACTATGCGAGATTGGAAAAGTTTGCATACTGCCTATTGATTACTTCCAGAAAACTCTGCCCATATTTCCAGGCTCATTCGATCAATGTCCTTACAAACTAGGCAAGTCTGCAACGACCTGAGCTTTCGAAAGACTTTTGAAGTAGAACATTGAATTGAGTCAATACGATATCACCTTCACCCTCTAAGAGCAATACAGGGTTAGGCTTTGGCAGATTTCATAACTGAATTCACTACATGAGATGATCCTTCGGAGAGTAGTGGAGAAAAAGAAGTTGGATGGAAGATGTATATGGATGGTGCATCCAACGATTGATGTTCTAGTGCTGGAGTCATGTTTGTCACTCCTGAAGAACACCCGATTAGTTATACACTAAAACTTGACTTTCCAAAAACGAACAACGAAGCTGAATACGAGGTCCTGATTGAAGGAATCAAATCACCTAAGAGCTAGGAATAAAGACTTTACACATTTTATGTAACTCCCATTTAGTGGTATGTCAAATTCGAAATGAGTATTAGGTGAAAGGAGCAAGACTAGCTCATATCCTAAACTGGGCTCTTGAGCTGCTTGATGGCTTTGAGTATCACACGATCACTCATATTCCTAGAGAGGAAAATGAAAAGGCCGACTCACTTGCTAAGTTAGCTAATTCTAAAGATGTGTAGCTCATAGGCCTGGTTCCAGTGGAATTATTTTCAGCTCCGAGCATTGACTAGATGGATGTCGATTAGATCTTGGAGACTGAACTTGAACAGAAGTTGTGGATAACTTTGACTCGGGATTATTTACAAAGGGAGATCCTTCAGGAGGGAAGGAATGTACGATGAAAATAATTCTCCAAGCTTCGAGATATGTCTTGCAAGAAGGATTACTCTACGTGAAGGGTTTCTCTATCCTTATGCTTCGGTGCGTCGCTCGCGACGAGGCCAAACAAGTCCTAAGAGAAGTGCACGAAAGGGCCTATGGCGACCACACTAGAGGGCAAACCTTAGCGAAGAAGATTATTTGATACGGATACTTCTGGCCAACTGTCAATCGAGATGCAGTTGATTATACCCAGAATGTGACAAGTGCCAAAGGTTTGCTAAAGTTTTAAGGTCCTCGCTAATGAAAATTACTCAATTGGTTAATTTATAGTAGTTTGCAGTTTGGGGTATTGACATGATCGATGTATCATCAATATCAAAAGGTGGCATGAAGAATGCCATCATTGCAGTTGATTACTTTACTAAATGGGCTAAGGCGGAGCCATTGGCCACGATTACCATGAATAAAGTAATCAACTTTGTTGTTCGAAATATCATCTGTCATTTTGGAGTTCCACAGGCACGAGCCTTAATTCGGTAGTACGGAGTTTGAGAATTTCTACCTCCGATACCGCATAGAGAAAAATTTACAGTGGTGGTACATCCTTAGGAAAATAGACAGGTTGAAGCTGTAAACAAGATTATTAAGTCCATTCTTAAGAAGCGATTGGAAATGGCCAAAGGCAAGTGGGTCCCATTAACACGTTGGGCTTATCGAACCGTCCACAAGTCCACAACTGGCCACTCTCCCTTTTCCTTGGCATACAGATCAGAAACTATGATCTCGATCGAGCTGGAAATGCCCTCTCATCGGGTTTCTCACTATGATCCATGGACAAACGAACAACTCCTTTCGGAGTCTCTTGATATGACTGATGAAAGGCGGACTGAAGCTGAGTTCAGAGCAGCTGCACATAGACATGAAGTAGCTCGGTATTATAGCACCAAAGTCAGGAGTCAGACCTTCGAAATCGATGACTTGGTCCTCAAACGAATCTTCCATGGCCTTAAGAACTTGGACCCGAGATAGAAAGATTTGGATGCAGTAGAGGAAAAGTTTAAAGATGGCACTTCCAAGCTGGGAACTGTAGACAAGATTTTGCTCCCAAGGGTATGGAATAGCAAGCACCTATGACGCTACTTCACTTAGAATAATCTTTTAAATAATAGGCTAGAGCCGTGTAATAGGACAGATTTTGTCATTTTTGGTGTTTTATGAAATAAACGGCCTTTCAGTCCAAACTTATGTCTTTCCGGGTCTTAAAAGTTATGACTTGATCAACTCAAATAAATCTACATATGATTAATGTAGATGAGCAGGTACCTAGATATAGGTGCCAACCAAACTTTGGTGGCTTATGATCGAGCCTATGAAGTCTCCCTTGGTATTCAGAGATCGATATTAGCTAACTCTTGCCTTCAAATTGTGGGCAGGAGTATAAACATAAGCTGGACACGACACAACTGTCCACATCTTAACTCTCATTCTCAGAGTAGGAGCTGGAGTGTAAAATTGAACCGAATGCGATAAGAGCATTCGTACCCTAACTCTTGTTCTCGAAGTAGGAACCGGAGTATAAATTTAAGCCAGATGAAACATAATCATCCGCAAACTGGCTCTTACCTTCAGATCGGAGGCAAGAGCACAAACTTAAAACTAGACATGGCACAACCATCTATGTGCCAACTCTTTCCCTTTGATGGAGTGTATGAGTATAAATCAAAAAAGCATGATATGACCGATCACTTAAGTCTCATCCCCGGACTGGGGGTATGAGTATAAATGGAAACGGACATGACAAGTCTGTATAATCCTTAACATCTTGCCTAAAGTAGGCAGAATGGATGGTCCACACTTGGAGTAAAGCGGGATCCAATTTTTAAGCCTTCGATCAAAGCCCGAAGTTGGGCATGACTGAATGCTAACATCCTGGATAAGGATGTACGGGCTACGATTCTAAGTAGTTAACTTAAGCTCGTACCCGAAGTTTGGTGCAACTGGAACTTATTGTCTTAGAAAAGGATATTCAAGCCATAGTTTTAAGTGGTTTACCTTGAGGATTGCTTTATGTTCACAGAAGCGGTGCGAGGTCGGTAAATTATAAATTGGACTAAGGATTTGTTTTGAAAATATTAAATGGAAAGAATATTTCTTAAGTACTTAAACAAATTTGAACAAAGATTTTTCAGAACAAAAAGTCTTTATTATTAACATTATACTAGGAAAGCTAAGTACAAATGGTTCACACCAAAAGAAAAAATGCAGAAATGGGGGCCAAACCCATACAAAGTCGACCAACAAACAAAAGGAGTCTATATATGGAAAAAAAAACTAGCAACTATTTCTTCTTTGACTTCTTCTTCTTAGAACTAGGGAGACTTTCACTCAAGCTCTCTACTTGCTTCTTTCCATCTCTTCCTCTACTGCCTTAGCTTTTGCGAGGAGTGTTTTGTGAAGATTCAGCAGGTTCATTCTGGCCTCTCATAAGAGGAGGAATGGAGGTTGGAATGCTTTGTGAGGGCATTTCCGTCATGATTTAAGCGCTTTCGAGTGGATGAATATGTATAGGTTAGAAGATGGTCTGGCCTGGCGAGGCTATTGATTGAGAAATAGGGAAAACCTCCTCCTTCTCCAGCTTAGCTTCAATGGCCAACATACGTTGGAACTCGATGTCACCCAAAGTGTGACCTGAAAGAGCTTCGGAAACTCCAGTGATTATAACATTTTCATCAATATGGGTCTCTTGAGTCTCGCCAGCTCCTTCTTCCAGTAGAGTTTCAATCATCTATGCATCAAGGCAGCATTCATCTTCAACCGGGATGGTTGGAATAGTTGTGGAAGATGCAACAGTCACTAATTCTACTACAGGCGCATGTAGTCCCGACTGAGAGCCCTTTTAGGAAGTGGAGCAATGGTGGATTGACTTGAAGCTTGAGAAATAAGGAAAGAAAGAGGTAGACTTATATAATGTTACACGCTCGAATTTCTCCAAACCAAAAAACATGGAAATTTCTCAACGTGAGGAGTCGGTATCGACTCCCAAATTGGAGATCGATAGCAAGTCCCAAATTAAAAAAAACTGGTGAGTGTATATGTGTGTGTGTGTATATATTTCCTTCGTATATATATATATATATATATTCATGTACATCGAGAGATGTGTTAGTACATGCACATTTGACTGATGTATGTATAACCCAACTTAAGGAGATGCACGTGGGCATGTGTATGTGAAAACATCCAATACTTAGTGACGAAAGTTAAAGGAAAATTATATTCGTACCTGAGGAAATCATTGAGGGGATCAGCTCCCAAATAATCAAACATGGAATAGCAGATCGTGGAATCACGTTCCAGATTTATAGTCCCGGATGTTAGCAGAATGTTGCAAAGGATCACTTTGGACATGAAAATTCACGGAATCGATTCACGAAAGGATAGCAACCATTCAGAGCACAACGTGGAGTCCCTAAAAGGAATCCAAACTTTTCTCGATTCAAAGCACATCATGTTGGAAACGAGACATACTTTGGTGGGTAAGTGTTATCTAGCCTTTTGACGATGAAGAATCCAGATAGATCGGATAGACAGATCTTAGAGTTATTAAGGTTGAAAGCCCGAAGATAGCCCAGGTGTCCAAAAATGAACATAGATGGAGTCACAAAATCAAAGCAAGGCAACCCAATGCAACAAGGCAATGGGATCCCTCAAGTTGGGGGTCGAAACCGACTCCTACTGGAGATCATTACCGACTCCTAAAAATGGCTTGGATGGACCTTATCTTCTTCCCACATGTCTTTCTTAATGCCAAGGCCCCATTTCCAAAGTCGCTTAATCAAATCAATGCAATTCTTCATCGGTTTTCATGAAAACTTAAAACTACAACTTTGTTCTCCTTCAACTACATCATTTGGACTCTGAAGCAAGCTAATATTAGTGCAAACAACTATGTAATCACGAAGTTAACTACAAGACAATCCGAAGCAAATAGTCGAAGATACCGAAAATTGTGAACTTCGGGATTGGTACCGACTCCCAGATATTATTGAAATGCCTTTAATTACTTTGGGAGAATTGATCAAATTCATGCACAATGGTTTGAAGATATTTTAGACGAGATTTTAGACTCCCTATCTCTATAAATAGAAAGGTGGGGCTTATTTTTTAGGATCTTTTGGCTCTAGCTCTGTTATTTCTTATATTCTTGTAATTTTGAAATTCTAAATGTTGGAATTGTACCGAGTCCTAAGATCTTATGCCTCCAAGTTAGAAATAAGCAATAAAATATTAAAGTGGACGTAGGCCAAGCTTTGCTGATCCACTATAAAAGATTATGTCTTATTATTCCCTTATTTTCATTTAATATTTCTTATTTTATTCTCTCCTATTACTTTTGGTTGGTTGTGCCAATTTTTGTTCAAAAAACGAATACTTATTTTGTGCCTTGGATAATAATGAGTTCAACAGTGTGTCTATATGTTACAGTGCATATGAAATTTGGAGGACTCTCTAAGTTATACATGAAGGAACTAGCAAAGTTAAACAAACAAAAATTTCTTTGTTGAAAAACCAGTTTCAACATTTTAAAATAAAACAAAATGAATCCATATATAAAATGTATTCCTGATTTCAGGGTATTATACATGCATCAATATCATTAGGTCAGAATGTGATTGAAGAGGACTAAGTCGAAAGATCTTGGATTCACATTCTAGTCGGTAAGATTAGAAGATTTTAGCAATTGAAGATGCCGAAGATATTAATACTATGAAAATAGAAGTATTAATTGGTAATCTAACGTCAGATTAAGCTTAGTTGCAGGTTATAAAAGAAAATCAAGAAAAAGAGAAAAAAATCACTTGCACTCAACACTACAAATGACAGTCATAGATTGATTGATGAAGAGAAATCGATTTCATGACCATGAATTTCAAGAAATTCTTGGAATATAGAAATATGAAAAAACTTCGAAAAACTAACAACTATACAAATAATAAATATAAATGTTGTTAAGTGTTTTGAACGTGATGAAACTAGTCGTATGAAAAGGGATCATTCAAGCTTGAAAAAATCAAAGTTCTCTTTGATATTTACACATTCAATAAGAATGGTAGCGGGCTTACAATGCAACATGGGATGATTCAAACAAATCATCAAATGACAGTGTGTTAGAAACTGAAAATTCCAACATATGCTTTATGATATAAGATAATCAAGCATAGGATTCTAACAAAAAGAATATGAATATTTTAAATAATATGTATAAGGGATAAAAATTATTTAGAAAATAGTATGAGAATAGTTTAGTAGAAATAAATAGGTTAAAGATGTTTAATGGAATTAACTAAAAAAATAATGTCTAAAAGATGAGATTAAAAGACTCAATGAACTTAACAATAAACAAAACATGTAGTTGGAGAGGTTTTTTTAAAATTGGAAAGTGGAAATGAATCCTTAAAAATGGATAATATTTCATCAAATCCAAAGGTAACTTGTTTGAATGATAAATGTTAGTGAAGTTTTTTGACTTTACCACACTCAACTAGATCATGAAGCAACTTAACTGTCAATTGCTTCACGAGTAAGTATCAGTGGACTTAAGCTATGTTATTCTACATTTGAGAAGCGATTATATCGTTGGATGCTTATATAGCCTTGTAGTCGTACTTCAACTGTATGTTGAAATGTCAAATTGATTTTACAAATTAAAAGGCAATCTAAAATCATATAGTAGAATAGTAAAAGACATAGAAATTTTACATTTTTTGGATTTTTATCAATCCTACGTCCATGGGATAATCCACTATATTTCTGTTGTTTTTGTACAAAAGATTATAATGGCCTAGGGGCATACAATATTTTTATTTTCCTTTTTCTCTCTTGGAAGAAGAAGGTTTTGGGAAGCAAAATATCCTTCTAGAAAAAGAAAACGGTCCCTTCTTCGCCCTCTCATGTTTCCTTTTATAGCACGAAAGGTGCATTACGGGTTGTTGCAATGCCTTTGATCATTTTCTTCAACCTCCGCCGTTAGATTTTGCCACTAATCACTCATCCATGATGCCTGTCCGTTCTGACTAGATTGATGATGAGTTTTTAGTGGGAAATTATGATAATGGCGGGATCTTGGAAATCTGAAGTGGAATGCTTGAAAAGTTGGACAGGAAGCCCAAGTCTGTATGGGTCAGTCCTTTCTCTCTCAGAATGAAAGATATCTTTAGAGGAATGATGGAGGATTGCCTATAAGCTTTGCTATGCTGTTGATGCATATTAAGAGGTGCGGTGATGAATATTGCTAATTATTCAGACTACATAGCCCCGTTGATATCTTTGCTTCCTCGATTTGACTTAATAAGATGTCAGGTCGGAATGGAATAGTGTTCCCTCATTCTGTTCTAACAGTTGACTTGGCATATATTTGAAATGTTTCTGAGACTATTCGTAAGTTGGTTTTCCCTATATACATGTATGTCTTGTCCGCTGATGAAGAGGATAGAACTTCACACTTGTTGTATGCCTATAATTATGGTTCTGCATTGAAGCGTGTTCCGAGTAGTCCTGTATATAACCCCTTCGGAGTGCTTTTTAGCTTTGTGTGGGTCTGTCTACGTTGCCTTTGATATGTGTTGGAGCGGGCCTGTTACTGTAAGCATAGAGTGTGAGTTTAAGAAGTTTGATTACCTTAGTGCATCCGGTACTGCTTTTTATGCCTTTGTTTGCTTTATGTGTTTGATTTTGGATACAGCTACTATTCCCTGCACCTATTTCCTGATGCATGCTGTATTTGCCCTTCGTTGATGCTTGTGGTTAAAATGGATGTAACACTTACCTTCCACATCTATGGCAACTGTAGGTCAGGATAGATTTGTTGTCTTAAGCGCTAGGTCTGTACATCTAATCACTTCTGTCTAATCTATCTTTTTCAGTGCTGGGAAAAAGTCTTTTCAGCTATACTTGCATTTAATGCTCTTGTACACATATCAGCTTCTTAGTAGGCCATATTTAAATAGCTGTTTTACCTAACCTTTTCATTTTTCAATGTGGATATTTATAAATCTTTACACTCGTTATTTTTATAGTCAACCTGCGTTTCACAAAATCTTTGATTACTTCCATCATGCGGCCATTATTCAAATTAAGGTATATATTTTCTTTCTTCTTTTTCCCATTTTTTATTTTATCCTTTTTCTCACATAGAACAGCTATTAAATTAACTTTTAAATTTAGGGGTAATTTGTTAGATCGACAATAGGGAAAATTGGTTCGATTCTTGTTCAATCTTTCTTTGAAGCAACCTTTAGGACTTTAACAAGGATTCTTCTTCTTCCTTTATGCTTCCTCCTTCTAAAATTATCAAGGAGATGCCATTGGCATCCTTAAAAAATATGGATTTTTTGGATATGCGGCTAGGGTTTCGAAGTCCCATGAATGCGTTAATACTCCGCCAAAGGGGTATATGGCTTATTTATTCCTATGCATCTGACTATCCTACAATGGCTTGCTAATTTAGATGGTGCTTCAGTTCAACCTTCTCCTCATTCATGTACCCATGCTCTGGCCACTTTTGTTCTTTATGTTGAAAATGGCATCAATCATTCTGGTAAGGAACTTCGATTTTTTTTTTAGGTCAGGAGAAGTCCTGGAAAGGGGAAAGAGGACTTCTTTTACATTCAAGTTAAGGGCTCTTTTTTTTCGGATGACCTAATGGAATTGAAAAATGGACCAAATTCTATTTCCTTATTTTGAATTTTGAAATTTTTCCTTCTTTCTCTCAACATTATTCTATTCACACCATCTCTTTTAATGAGAACACAAAATTGTATGCTTCATACAAATAGTAGATTCAGGGATTGTCAGCAAAGGTCACAAAAATAAAGGATTTATTTGAGGAATCAAAGCTGAAGTGTTGCAATTTATTATGTCCTCATCATATACTTTCTTGTAGCATATTTAAGCTTACTCCTTCCCCGACTGAACTTGGGGGTATAAGTTGTTTGTGATAGATTTAGGGAATTGTTATACTAGTAACCCTAATCTTATTATTTCTTCCTTTTTGCAGATACCATGGACACTAAAGTTGCTACTGAGCTTCGTAGGGCTCTGGAGGAGAAGAAGAAAAAGACCCCGAAGAGACTACATGAAGGGTCTGGTGGTTCTCCCACGGCTTCCAAGAGATTAAGCTTTTCTTCCCCATCTGATATTCCACCTCTACCAGATGTAGGTGTTCCTCCTCCTTCCATTTCTATGCCAGTTGGGCTGATTGCTTCTTTTTCTCAGAGTGAAACCTTCCCTTGACGCAAATGGAATAACCACATCTAATGTTTCCATCCCCTTTTTAATAGAAAAAGTAGGAAAAGCTGCACATGTCCCCCTCTCCTTTCTACTCTGACTTCTCAGATGTTTGCCCTCGAAGTTCTATTTGAGTTTGAAAAGCTTTGATCTTATGTGAGTTGTAACGACCCGTAAATTTCGATAATTAAAATTGGTTTAATTTGTAAGATTTGTAAATAAATTTATGTAATTTAATTTAGAAAGAAATAAAAATTTTATAATTAATAATGAAGCAAATGTTGAAAATGAAATGAAACCATGGAAATTAAAGCTAAGTATTAACAGTTGAAATAAAATTACAAATAAATTGGAGTGATGTAAATAGTTATACTAGGCTAAGAATTGAATAGAAGAAAACAAAGGTAAATAGTGAATTTATTTAATGAATTAATAATATTAAATAGTAAATTGAATTAAATCAATGTCCTGTAGTAATTGAAACATTGTTTGGGAATGAAAACTTATAAAGGTAAGCATTTAATTTACAAATGAAATCAGTGTATTAATTTATTTGTAACTGTATGTAAATTTGTGAAATTATGTTAATGTAAGTTATTAAATAATTAATTTAGCGCAATCCAAATTAATTGAAATAACGGTAAGGTCAAAATTTGGGGTATCTAGTAAACTTGGAAAATAAACCTCAATAAATGTAAATTAAGGTGGAAATGTTAATGACAGTTGATAAATAACCAATTTAGTGCAATATCAAATAAATAGCAACTATTATAAGGTTTTAATAGATTGAAATTAGCATATTTGGGAGAACTGTAATTAAAAAGTGTAAAGGTAATAAGCAACGGAAATGCATATTTATTTCATAAGTTAATATAAAAGAATGAGACCTACTGAATGAATTAATTGAGCTTCTAACTCTAACAAATGTATATAGTTAACAACTTCAATATATTCGGAAATAATAATAATTAATACAAAGGGTAGCATTTGTTGTAAGCGATAAACTTTTTATGAAATAAAAAGTTAATGGTATCGAATTTTACGTGTTACATATTTATTTAGTCTATTAAATAAAATTTGGAAATCAATTTGCAATCGAAGGAAATTAAGTAGCACGTTAATTGGAAATAAATTAATAAATACATTAATGAAATGTGATATAATTCAATGTTAATTATACCCATAAAATGTCAATTTATTGAATAGCAAGATTGTAAATCAATAAACGAATTTATTGAGATTTCAATTTATAATTAATAACGTTTAATGTGAAATCAATTATAATTAATTGACTTAATTTGTGCAGTTAGGGTAGATGTGATTTGTCATTGAAAAGGGTTAATTTCATAAGAAGTAATTAATGCTAAGCCTATTTATTTTATGAAAATTGATTGATTTAAAGAATAGAAAGCAAGATTTATAGATTTGATTGAAGTGTAAAATTAAACAATTGAATTTGTTGCAAATGAATGAAATTCAACATTTAATATTTCGTTAATTGAAACTAGATGGAATGTGAGGATATGAGAATAATTTATGTAATAATTTTGAATCCAATGGTAAACCCGTCTATTTGAAAATAATGAATGGAATAATTATGGGTTAATTTAATTAAATGGAAATTTTGGAAATTTTATTTATAATTTTGAATTTATGAAATTGAGGTTAATATTGAAATTTATATATTATTCACCTCTAAATTGACAATTAAATTTGTTTAATACATTGTAAATGATTGAGAAATATAAATGTGATAAAAATTGTAAATTATAAAATTGAAATAAAGATGAGTTTAATTAATTAATTATTAATTTATTTAAAAGGTATAAAATAGCCATTTTGGCCATTGACTCGGATTTCGACGAAACAAGTTTCATCAAATCCGTAACGGTGAACTATTGTAGGATTTCAAGTTTCGCATCGATTGGACTTGTCGTTTGACTGTATGGGCTTGAATCGCCGTGAAATCGATTAAATTAAAATCAATTGAAATCAATTTGAAAATATTGTTTTTAGCATAACTTCTTCATACAATGCAATTTGAACCTGAAACCTTTTCCATTGCGTTTAAAATATTTTAGAACATCTATTTTGATATATGGGTTGATCCAATTTCGTTCCGGAGCCGAAATGGGCTTTTTGGACCACTTTGGCGTTAGCGCGTATATCTGATATATCCATCCATTCTATTTTCAATTCTGCCTATAAATATCCTTCTATAAACCCTAGCCTCTCTAATTCTCATTTGTCTGTGTGTACATCTCAACTCTCTCCTCCTCAATGGCAGACAACACAATTCCAGATCCAATTCCATTTCAAAATCAAAGTCAAAAATTTAAACTCCTCAGAAAAATTCACAAAAAATATATGTTGTAGCTCTCGACGAGTGCATCTCAGATCCATGATTCGTTTTTCATTTTGGTTCGTCGTTTCATCAGTAAAAATTTGAGAAGTTTCGGCAGTTCATTGTATGGAGGTTCAACCAACGGTGGATCTTCCAAGATTCATCGATAGGGAAGTTCGGGCGTGTAGAGGACGACGAGACTTAGTCATCGGTAAGGTTCATTCTGGTCAAAGGAGTTTGGAAGCGCCTCGATTGGAGTGCTTGTGCCAGCAGCGGCGTACGACGTGGGGTGGCCGGAAGGGGGCTGCTCGATCAGGAAGGGGCGGCACGACGAGCACGTTACGATGTTGGTACTTGATCGAGGTCAAAGAGATTGTGGCAGCGACGAAAATTGGTCAACGATCGATCATAGTGGCGGCTCGTTTCTGGTTCGCGTTCGAGACTCACCTGTTAGGGTTTCGTGCGTTCTGCAAGATGTGACGTGGCAAAGTTGGATTGTGAGTGTTGTTTTTTTAATTTTATTTTTTGATTTCATACCGTTTAACATGAATAAATTTGACATACGAACTCCGTTTCATGCGCGATTTTTTTCGTTAGGATCGTAATAAAATTCCAGACATTTTGGCGCAGGTTTGGACGGATTTGAAGACTGTTCAATTTTTGGATTTAAATCGGATTTTAATTCGACTTAAATTCAAAAGGTGAGCGTTTTAACCCACTCAAAACTTCTAAAATTTCCTATGTTTGTTAAATTGATATATGATATGATTTAAAATTTATTTATGGTTGTTTGGCATATTTTTAATCACCATCTCAGTTAATCTCATTTATTCAAATTAAATTGCTATTTAATTTATTCATTGCATTTAAATTGCCAGTTAAATTTGTAAATTAATTATTCATTGCATATAAACTGCTAGTTAAACAGTTATTCAATTTATTATTGAATTAAATTGCTATTTAATACCCGTTGTTTATTTTCCATTATATATTGATGCTATTGATTTAATTGGATGATGATTGCCATAAATGGTTGATGGTTGATATTGGATGAATTGATGCTGTATTTTTATTGTTACAAACTGCAAGTTATCATGCATTTTCATTTCATTCGGGATTGCAGTTTGAAATGATATATAACCGTAATTTTTATTTTTAATTACGGATTGAAATGATAAATATCTGTATCACTTGACCGTAGGATAGAAAATTATATACAGGCACTGCGGTCTATATATATATAAGTACTTTGAAAGGATTTCTATGGTTTTGTAAGGAAAAATATGGTTTATGAGATATTGATTCGGATATTTATAAATGTTATTCTATATATATAAAGAATTTCTTGGTTTTAAGCTATGTATAAAATTAGTTTAAAGTATAAAAGAAGTCTAATAATAAAAGTTGATTTTATTAAGATATGATACAGTGAAGTATTTATTTATATTTTATTTGTAGAGTAGAATGACTTAAATAATGAAGGCTGGAAGAGAAATATAAATTGATTTGAATTACAGTATTTTAAGAATTATCCTCGAATAAGAATTGATTTAAATTTTAAATAAATCTGAGATTTTAAAAGGTATGATTTGTATAACTTGATTTTGGTTTAGAGGATTTAAATGAGTATCGATCAATTTAAATGAATATTATCAAGTTAATTTAAATTGGAAAAGTATTCAGTTGTTTGAAGTTAAAGTTTTACTTAAACTATATTGGATTTATTAAGTATACGTTTCAAATCTAAATAATAGCAATTGAATTTGATATATGTGAAATTATCAAAGAATTCATTTTGAAATGGCGTAATATCTAAAGCTTTGAAATATATGGAAATTAAAACGGTTTAATTGGGGATTTAAATCTATATTTGGAACTTATTTGTGAAATTAAAGAGGCTATTTTATTTTATAAAGTAATTTATATTTAAACCACTTAAGTGGTGCGATTATATTTTAAAGTTATATAATTCAAAGTTTTATATTTTGAAAGGCTATATTCAAGCGGTTGGTTTAGAAAAATTTTAACTATGAAAAGTTATGGTTTTATAAAAGGATATATTTGAAAAAGACATCATATTAATTTAGTTTTAAAGAGGAATTGATATCGTAATTATATGGTTTTGAAATGAATATTATATCCTGGTTTTAAAGTATAAATTATTTTAAAATAACCACGGTGTTATAATAATGTTTGGTTGTTGAAGAGACCGGGATCGGAAATTGTCATACTCTCTGCCAACTCCGAAAACCACTTTAACAACCGTGTATGCGGTGGAGATTACAGAATGTAGTAAGATGGTGGCGGCGTTTCCTTTAAGGTAAATACGTGGACCCAACTTCCGTGATTTGGCATAAGGTGGCTAAAACAGGAGCGATTGACGGGTTAATGAGGTAGCACCTTTGATCGGACACATCCCTTCGATATTATACTTTGACTTTTGGTTTCTTTGATTTGGGGGTGTGGCTCGAGGTGGGCGGTAGCTGCGGCTATGAGTTACCACCAACCCGGAAGCGTAATTGGTATATCTACCCTGGCATTGCCTAGTTGTGCCGCGTCACCTACCCTAGCGCGCCTTATACGATTTTGGTTTTGTACCATACCTATGGAGTGCCCTCTGACGACGCCCAGTACGGGAGAGATTACGGTACTGTATAGACTACGTGAATATATAAATGTGTTAAGATGGAAAATGCAAAGCCTTAACGCTATTTAAAAGTAAGTTTATTTTACAATTAGGCACCATTATAATAGCGAAATATACTACATAGTAAATAGTTTAACGGATCCTTAAGAGATGTAAATCCCGAGCATCTCTTGAGTTACTGCACTCATATTTATTTCTGTTGATTTAACTTACATAAGATCTTTTAGTTCTGACTCGAGTTTTTTGGCTTTTCAATTCGCTCAAATCAATCCGAGTGTTTCAGGATTTGAAGATTTTAGCTCTGGAGGACAAGGACGAAAATTTATATTTCTATCTACTAATTATTCCACTACACCATTTTTGTAACATCCCGCATATTTGTCGATTTTATATTTAAATATTTTATTTAAATATTTTATCGTTAGTCGGATTTTAGTCCGAAAAGCTACTTTTTGCATACGGTCGAATTAGGGCTCGGGACCACTCCCATTGAGTTTAAAATGCCGTTTGCGACCTTTTTGAGTATAAGCTTCGATATGTTTGGAGAAAGTTGATTTCTGCTACTTTTTACTTTGGGTTTGATTTTTGGGCTCAACCCTATGTTAACTTATGCTCAAATCTGAGCCACTCTTCCCCACTCACCCTCATTCTCTTCTCATTTCAGTTTTTAGAGTGTTAATGGTGGGAGAGATTGGAAATTAAAATTCCAAAACCCTAGTTTCTCTTGCAAATCCATCTCCTTGCTCCTCCATCTCCTTGCTCCAAACTCAAGAAGAACCCCTTGGTAAGCATCTCCTTCTTCTTCTCCAACTCTTTCTCCATTCAATTTCAGAAATTTCCTAAACCTAATTTCGGGAATGTTCTTGTTTTTTGAGCTTAGATTCAAGCTCATTTGGGTTGTGATTGAAGAAAGGTTGATTCTCCATTTGCTTTCAAGCTTCTTCTTGTTCGATTTTGTGAAAAGGTGAGATTTTTATCTCACATCTATGACTATAATTATCTTTGGTTGTTGGGTATGAATTCCTAACACTTCTTCATGTGCATTTGCTCTTGATTTGGATTGGTTTTGTGAATATTCCAATTTTTGGGCTTTTATGTCAAATTTGTGTAAAATCCTTTTATGGATGTTTGATCATGCTTTTGGTGATGCATCGAGGAGCATATAGGGCCGGGTTGCCGATTGGCATAAACCCTTAGAGCCAATGTTCGTCCGATTGCATTTTGGAAGAGTTTGCTCTTCATTTGAATAAGGCTGAAAAACAGCCCAGGCATGATTCAGTCGACTGAAATTCTCTGTTCAGTCGACTGAACCTGAAACCCAAGAGTTTCCAGGCATGATTCAGTCGACTGAAAAACTCTGCACAGTCGACTGAAACTGGAAACAGAAAGTTTCCTGAACCTGGAAAATTTCCATGTACAGGATCAGTCGATTGAAATTCTCTGTTCAGTCGACTGAACCTGCTGTTTGAGTCCAATTTGCCTTTTTGGATTGGAATTCCAATTTAAATCGATTCGTGATAATCCTATTTGTTGTTATCATCTGTTATGATTTTGATGACTCTTTTTAGGGATTTTTGAATATCCATTTCGATGGATTCTTTATCGATTTCTTTGGATTTTATTCACGTCTTTGTATGTGAATTTTTGTGATTGATTGTTCTTACAATCTTCTTCGTGATTTGTCACTTTAAAAATATAAAGGTTTTCTAAACTAGTAGTAAATATCGAAACTCTTTCCTCAAACGATTTCAATACTATTTTAATACCAAATTCGTTTATAAAACCGTTTTCCAATCTATTAGTATATACAAACCTTTACCTCACTCGTATGAGAAATCTAATTAAACGGCTTAGTAAAACAAGTGGTATGAAACGCTTGCGTTTACTTTGTCGGTTAATTCTTGGACTTGTTCGATTGAACCTCTTGTGACAATTTTCTAGTGGAGATTTACAGTTTGTTCGTAAATATTTAAGTTAAGCAAGTGGTTATGGGACATGAAGCTAAACTCATATATTTACTAGCTTAGTGTAATCGACACTTCTTGTTGATCATGACGATCATCTTTGTGATTTAGACTAGCAATGTGCGATGTCTCTTTGTCTGCGAGGGAGACTAAACCCCGTTTTGTGGAGTTTCGACTCAATTTGTGATGGGGTAGCAACCCATGGTCTTCGGGCCGTTTGTGGAGCTTCGGCTCAATTTGTGGTGGGTAGCGACCATGGAATTATGCTCCCGTTTGTGATAGGCCTCCCCCCATTTTTGTGATTTCTGGATTTCTTGTGTAGATTTCTAGAATTTGTGTTTCACCAATTTTCGTGATTTCCATTGATAAGTTTTATCAATATTTGTGCATTGGTGAATTTGTGTGTCATTGACTTTTGTGATTTCTGGATTTCTTGTGTAGTCTTCTGGAATTTGTGCGTCTTTGACTTTGGTGATTGACATTGATATTATCGTCAATATTTGTGGTTTGATGAACGAAATAAAGAGTATGACACTTCTTTGATTCTTGTGTAGATTTGGTGACATTGATTAATCTCTTGATGATTATCAACTAAGTATATATATATATATATATATATATCACAGCTTGGCATTGTGATTATTACGTGTTTAGTCATATCTCTTATTCTATATCGTTTCATCTGATATTTATAGTTAGACTGATCCGTTTATTATTTTCTTATTAAATAATACTTGGGTCAGACCGAGATGTTACAGGTGCTTCTGCTTGACTTCTCATCCGGGATTAACTCCTTGACTTTTGGGTTAACTACTTAGATTAGTAGTTATTTTGTTGTATACATTTGAGATATAGACTCCTTAATGTATACTTATTCTTTTATGTAGTTCGTGTAACTATTCTTTTGTGATATTGTGGATCTTTTTAGACCACTACTCTGATGTACACTTCCTAGTGTAATATTCATATCTTATTCCGCCTTTGTGATATGAATTGTCTGTGACTGATTTGTGTTATGTTTATTTCTATATTTGTTTCCGAAGGATTTATATAGCCACCGTGTAGTAGCTTTGAGTTTGTGTTGGTATGTCGGATTTCCTCTTGAAATAGAATGCATGTTATATTATCTGACATATCGGTGCTCGCGCAAAGAAATTACACGGATGGTCGCTCCTCAACAGCCTTATTCTCCGTGCTAGTCGACAGCGTTCACCGTAATGTTCTTGGCTAGCGTGGGTATAGAGGTGGGGCGTCACAGCTTGGTATCAGAGCCAAACTTCGGAACAATATGGAATATTATAACAAGGATCATCGTCCTAAGTCTTTCTTAGGAGTTGTGCTTTAGGATTTTATTCGGGTCTTCGCACCGTTCTATCCTATTTTCTTTATGATTCCTAGTTTTATCTATCAAGATTGCTTGATATTCAATTTGGTGAATAACCTTTTCTTCTTCTTCTTTCTTTCTAAAGGAAGAGAAATGTCTAGACCTGGCCGCCCCAGAGCCGTGCCATCTAGCACTCCGCCCCAGGATGGAGTTTTTATGACTGCTCAACAGCTTCTTGATTTGGTAACAAATGCTCAAGCAGCTGGAGCTAACCCGGAACCTACTCACCCAAAGTCGGGATTTGCACGCTTGTGTAGCGATTACACTAATTTAGGTGGGGAATCATTCAAAGGTTCCGAAACTGTTATTGAAGTACAAGCTTGGCTTAGAACATGCGATCGCATCTTTTCGCGCATGAACCTTATTGACCTTCACCGAGTTCAGGTGGCCTCTAGTATGCTCCGAGAAAGAGCATTGGATTGGTACGAGCTTCTTATTTCTGAGATTAATGAAGCGGATCTCACTTGGGAGAGATTCCGAGAACGCTTCGAGTTGAAATTTGTACCGGAAGCAGAGAAAGTGACATTGGCTCGACGATTTATAGACCTTGTTCAAGGTGAGTCCTCCGTGACTGATTACGTCGCCTCCTTCGAGTCGCTTTCCAAATATGGGGTTGAATACATCAACACCCCTCTTAAGAAGAATCAAAGATTCGTTTATGGCTTAAACAAAAGCCTCAAGAAGCCATTACTTTTAAAGTTAGAAGTTTCTTTCGACCAACTCGTTGATATCGCTCTTCGTCTTGAAGAGGCGGATAGAGAGAATGATGTTGAAGTGGTGGGTTCCAAACCAAACTTCAACAACAGAAAGAGGTCAAACAAATTTAAAGGCCCTTATCCCAATAAGAAAGGGAAGCAAGCAACCTCCGTGGCAAAGACTTCTTCCTTTGGTCGTGGGGAATGCTATAATTGTGGTTCGAAGGACCATTATGCGAACAAGTGCCCAAAGTCTCTTTCTTGTCGCTACTGCAAAGTTCCCGGTCATGTTATATCTTCATGCCCCAAGCTTCAGGGCAAGAAGGAGGGAAAGTTAAATGTTGCTCAAGCCCCTGGCAACACATCTCGTGGCCAAGGTATTTCTCATTCTATTCTAGATGGAATTATTTTGTTTCGTGATCATCCTATTCGAGTTCTTTTTGATACGGGTGCGTCCCATTCTTTTATATCAAAAGAACTTGTTGATGCTTTTTCTTTGGATGTTTTGTGTTTAATGACTTCTTTGAGAATTGCGAATCCGGTTGGTGGATCCGCAACAATCAGTTTATTGTGTAAAGATGTCGAGATTATTTTGTGTGATTTATCTTTCCGAGCCGATTTGCATGTCATGCGTTATTTAGGCTTTGGAATGATTTTGGGAATGGATTGGCTTAACCGTTATGAAGCTCATATCCTATGTCCTGAGCGGACTATTCATCTTCGACATCCTCAATCTGTTAATCAGGTTTCTGTTATTCTTAAAGATTCAGATTCTGCTTTGGTTGCATCTTTATATTCTTTAAATCCTCGTGATGACGATGATGATGATGAGGGTGATATTATTTCTCTTATTCACGTCGTTTGTGAATTTTCCGACAGATTCGAGCCCGTTTTAGGATTACCACCTAAACGAGCAATTGAGTTCAGAATTAATCTTACTCCGGGAGCTCAACCTATCACTCGTCCTCCTTATCGTATGTCCAATAGAGAAAACGAGGAGATGCGTAAACAATTATCTGAATTGGAAACGAAGCAATTTATTCGCTCTAGTTCCTCGCCTTGGGGAGCTTCAGCTATTTTTGTGAAGAAATCCGATGGTACACTTAGGCTTTGCGTTGACTATCGCAAGCTTAATGATCTTACTATCAAAAATAAATATCCTTTACCTCGGATTGATGATCTATTCGATCAACTTAGTGGTGCTAGAGTCTTTTCACAATTGGACTTGGCTACCGGTTTTCATCAGCTTCGTATTGCAGAGGATAGCATTCCTTTGACATCGTTCCGCACTCGGTATGGATCTTATGAATGGCTTGTTATGCCATTTGGGTTAACAAATGCCCCGGCTTATTTCGTTGACTTAATGAATCGAGTTTTCAAAGACTTTCTCGACCGGTTTGTTCTCATCTTTATCGATGATATTCTTGTTTATTCTAAAACCGAGGAGGAGCATGAAAAACATCTTCGGATTGTGTTGGAAACTCTTAGGAGTAATCAATTAAAGGCAAAATTTTCTAAATGCCATTTTTGGCAATCTCGTGTGAAGTTTCTCGTCACATCATTTCCGAATCCGGAATTTCCATGGATCCTTCAAAGATTGAAGCGATTCAAGATTGGAAGAGACCGGAGAGTGTGACAGAGATTCGTAGTTTTCTTGGATTGGCGGGCTATTACCGTCGTTTTATTAAAGACTTTTCTAGGATTTCCGTGCCTCTCACTAGCTTGACGAAGAAAGGTGTTAAATACATTTGGTCGGACAAATGTGAAGCTTCTTTTCAAAAATTAAAAGAACTTCTTTCTGATGCTCCTATTCTTGTTATTCCCGAAGGGAATCAAGATTTAGTTGTTTATACCGATGCTAGTCACATTGGTTTGGGTGCCGTTCTTATGCAAAAGGAACGCGTTATTGCTTATGCTTCTAGGCAATTAAAGCCTGCTGAGACTAGATATGCCACTCATGATTTAGAGCTTGCGGCTATTGTTTTTGCTCTTCGGATTTGGCGTCATTATCTCTTAGGGGAGAAATTTGTTCTTTACACAGATCATAAGTCTTTGAAATATTTATTCTCTCAAAAAGAACTTAATTTGCGTCAACAGCGTTGGCTCGAATTTCTTGCACCATATGATCTTGATATTCTTTATACTCCCGGTAAGGGTAATCTTGTCGCCGATGCTCTTAGCCGTAAACAACAAGCTGTTGTTTCTATGATGATATCCGAATGGAACGATCTCGAGATTTTATCCACTTGCGAAATTCGAGACCGTGTTTTCGATTTATGCTCATCGTTTGTTTTATGTAGCCTTATGGCTCATCCATCTCTTTTAGACCGCATTCTTGAAGCTCAAGGGCTAGATCCCGACTTGGCTCTTCTTGGCCAAAATATTAGGGATAAAATTGATATTGAAGGTTTGAAAGACTTTGATATCGATTCTCGTGGCGGCATTCGGAAATTTGGTAGACTTGTCGTGCCAAATATTGGTGATCTTCGTAAAGATATTTTAGAAGATTCACATCGTTCTAAATTTACCATTCATCCCGGTAGTAGTAAAATGTACGCGGACATGAAGCGACTTTATTATTGGGAGGGAATGAAACTTGACATCGCTAACTTCGTTAAACGTTGCATGACTTGCCAACTCGTTAAGGCCGAACATCAAAGGCCCGGAGGGTTATTGCAACCTTTAGAAATTCCAGTTTGGAAGTGGGATCAAATTTCCATGGATTTTATAGATGGCCTTCCCCGTTCTCGATCGGGTTGTGATAGCTTATGGGTAATTGTTGATAGACTTACTAAATCCGCTCATTTTATTCCTGTTCGGTCTAACCGAACTGTTCCTCTTCTGGCCAAAATATTTATCAAAGAAATTGTTAAATTGCATGGTGTTCCTACTTCTATTGTTAGTGATCGTGATCCATTGTTTACTAGTGGATTTTGGAAGAGTCTTCAAAAAGCTTTGGGAACGAAGCTTAATTTTAGCACCGCTTATCATCCCCAGTCCGATGGACAAACCGAGCGTGTGAATCAAACTCTTGAAGATCTTTTTCGTGCTTGTGTTCTTGATTTTGGTGGAAGTTGGGAAGATCATATTTCACTTGTTGAATTTTTCTATAATAATAGCTTCCAATCTAGTATTGGTATGGCACCTTTCGAGGCACTCTATGGTAGGCCATGCCGATCTCCTTCTTGTTGGCTTGAGGCCGGTGAGAAGCTGGCTTTAGGTCCAGATTTTACTCGTGATTCCACAGAAAAGATTGATCTTATTCGTCATAGGATGAAAGAAGCCCAAAGTAGACAAAAATCCTATGCCGATAACCGGAGAAGGAAGTTAGAATTTTCTGTGGGAGATCTTGTGTTCATTCGTGTTTCACCTATGAAAGGTGTTGTACGTTTCAGTCGATCGGGAAAGTTAGCGCCTCGATATATTGGGCCATTTCCTATCACCGAATGTATTGGTTCCATGGCTTATCGCCTTTTATTACCGGCTCAATTTTCTGCTATGCATGACGTGTTTCACGTTTCTCAACTTCGGAAATGTCTTCGAGATTCCGATTCTATTCTTGAGCCCGGTGTTGTGGAAGAGATTGAAGTTTTGCCTAATTTAACTTATGAGCAACATCCTATTCGTATCATTGCTTCGGAAGTCAAACGACTTCGAAATAAAGATGTTCCGCTTGTTAAAGTTCAATGGTCTTCAAATCCCAAGGATTGTTCTTGGGAATCTAGAGAGTACATCGAGCGTACACATCTGGACTTACTTTCTCATGCTCTTTGAGGTGAACTTCTTATTTCAAACTTCTTTTGTGTTGAATATGCTTCTATGGTTGTTACTATATACCTTCTTCTTGTAATATTGCGAGGACGCAATTTCTTTAAGGAGGGGAGTCTGTAACAACCCGCATATTTGTCGATTTTATATTTAAATATTTTATTTAAATATTTTATCGTTAGTCGGATTTTAGTCCGAAAAGCTACTTTTTACATACGGTCGAATTAGGGCTCGGGACCACTCCCATTGAGTTTAAAATGCCGTTTGCGACCTTTTTGAGTATAAGCTTCGATATGTTTGGAGAAAGTTGATTTCTGCTACTTTTTACTTTGGGTTTGATTTTTGGGCTCAACCCTATGTTAACTTATGCTCAAATCTGAGCCACTCTTCCCCACTCACCCTCATTCTCTTCTCATTTCAGTTTTTAGAGTGTTAATGGTGGGAGAGATTGGAAATTAAAATTCCAAAACCCTAGTTTCTCTTGCAAATCCATCTCCTTGCTCCAAACTCAAGAAGAACCCCTTGGTAAGCATCTCCTTCTTCTCCAACTCTTTCTCCATTCAATTTCAGAAATTTCCTAAACCTAATTTCGGGAATGTTCTTGTTTTTGAGCTTAGATTCAAGCTCATTTGGGTTGTGATTGAAGAAAGGTTGATTCTCCATTTGCTTTCAAGCTTCTTCTTGTTCGATTTTGTGAAAAGGTGAGATTTTTATCTCACATCTATGACTATAATTATCTTTGGTTGTTGGGTATGAATTCCTAACACTTCTTCATGTGCATTTGCTCTTGATTTGGATTGGTTTTGTGAATATTCCAATTTTTGGGCTTTTATGTCAAATTTGTGTAAAATCCTTTTATGGATGTTTGATCATGCTTTTGGTGATGCATCGAGGAGCATATAGGGTCGGGTTGCCGATTGGCATAAACCCTTAGAGCCAATGTTCGTCCGCTTGCATTTTGGAAGAGTTTGCTCTTCATTTGAATAAGGCTGAAAAACAGCCCAAGCATGATTCAGTCGACTGAAATTCTCTGTTCAGTCGACTGAACCTGAAACCCGAGAGTCTCCAGGCATGATTCAGTCGACTGAAAAACTCTGCACAGTCGACTGAAACTGGAAACAGAAAGTTTCCTGAACCTGGAAAATTTCCATGTACAGGGTCAGTCGACTGAAATTCTCTGTTCAGTCGACTGAACCTGCTGTTTGAGTCCAATTTGCCTTTTTGGATTGGAATTCCAATTTAAATCGATTCGCGATAATCCTATTTGCTGTTATCATCTGTTATGATTTTGATGACTCTTTTTACGGATTTTTGAATATCCATTTCGATGGATTCTTTATCGATTTCTTTGGATTTTATTCACGTCTTCGTATGTGAATTTTTGTGATTGATTATTCTTACAATCTTCTTCGTGATTTGTCACTTTAAAAATATAAAGGTTTTCTATACTAGTAGTAAATATCGAAACTCTTTCCTCAAACGATTTCAATACTATTTTAATACCAAATTCGTTTATAAAACCGTTTTCCAATCTATTAGTATATACAAACCTTTACCTCACTCGTATGAGAAATCTAATTAAATGGCTTAGTAAAACAAGTGGTATGAAACGCTTGCGTTTACTTTGTCGGTTAATTCTTGGACTTGTTCGATTGAACCTCTTGTGACAATTTTCTAGTGGAGATTTACAGTTTGTTCGTAAATATTTAAGTTAAGCAAGTGGTTATGGGACATGAAGCTAAACTCATATATTTACTAGCTTAGTGTAATCGACACTTCTTGTTGATCATGACGATCATCTTTGTGATTTAGACTAGCAATGTGCGATGTCTCTTTGTCTGCGAGGGAGACTAAACCCCGTTTTGTGGAGTTTCGACTTAATTTGTGATGGGGTAGCAACCCATGGTCTTCGGGCCGTTTGTGGAGCTTTGGCTCAATTTGTGATGGGTAGCGACCATGGAATTATGCTCCCGTTTGTGATAGGCCTCCCCCCTTTTTGTGATTTCTGGATTTCTTGTGTAGATTTCTAGAATTTGTGTTTCATCAATTTTCGTGATTTCCATTGATAAGTTTTATCAATATTTGTGCATTGGTGAATTTGTGTGTCATTGACTTTTGTGATTTCTGGATTTCTTGTGTAGTCTTCTAGAATTTGTGCGTCTTTGACTTTGGTGATTGACATTGATATTATCGTCAATATTTGTGGTTTGATGAACGAAATAAAGAGTATGACACTTCTTTGATTCTTGTGTAGATTTGGTGACATTGATTAATCTCTTGATGATTATCAACTAAGTGTATATATATATATATATATATATATATATATATATATATATATATATATATATATATATATATATATATATCACAGCTTGGCATTGTGATTATTACGTGTTTAGTCATATCTCTTATTCTATATCGTTTCATCTGATATTTATAGTTAGACTGATCCGTTTATTATTTTCTTATTAAATAATACTCGGGTCAGACCGAGATGTTACAGGTGCTTCTGGTTGACTTCTCATCCGGGATTAACTCCTTGACTTTTGGGTTAACTACTTAGATTAGTAGTTATTTTGTTGTATACATTTGAGATATAGACTCCTTAATGTATACTTATTCTTTTATGTAGTTCGTGTAACTATTCTTTTGTGATATTGTGGATCTTTTTAGACCACTACTCTGATGTACACTTCCTAGTGTAATATTCATATCTTATTCCGCCTTTGTGATATGAATTGTCTGTGACTGATTTGTGTTATGTTTATTTTTATATTTGTTTCCGAAGGATTTATATAGCCACCGTGTAGTAGCTTTGAGTTTGTGTTGGTATGTCGGATTTCCTCTTGAAATAGAATGCATGTTATATTATCTGACATATCGGTGCTCGCGCAAAGAAATTACACGGATGGTCGCTCCTCAACAGCCTTATTCTCCGTGCTAGTCGACAGCGTTCACCGCAATGTTCTTGGCTAGCGTGGGTATAGAGGTGGAGCGTCACAATTTTATTCCGCTGCATTGTTATTATCCTTTGGTATGTGAACTCTGATATTTATTGTATAAGAAAAATCTAATGTTTTGTAAAACAGTTTTATGAACTATATATTTTATTATTATATTTAATCATTCCGCTGTAAGATTCTATTTTGTTTTCTTTCTCTACTTTTTCTTATTTATCCTATAACAATCCGCCCTTCTGTATGGTTTAAGTCTAACGTGCGTGGTTTATCGTCGATTTAAAGCGTGCGGAAAGGCAGGACGTTACATCTGGTATCAGAGCTTTGGTTTAGCGATAAACCTTAGCTTTGTGGGGTCTGACTCTTTATTAATAGGGTAGTTATACCCTATGGGGAGTCGCTGTTGAGTGTATGTATGAGAGAGTGTACTTGTTAGTGTTATAAAAAGATTTTAATATTGTGTTAATCTGTTCCGTTTTGTATTTATAAATTCTGGTTGGTGCATGGGACGCTATGACATCAACAAGGATTTCTAAACATTTAATAGGACAGACCGACATAATATTTGTTTTTAACATAGGTGAATGAAATAATTTTGCCTATTATATTTTCTATATATAAAATAAATTTTTAAATGATATATATAGATATATTTGGTTGTAATATATTGGTTGTTAGGTAATGAAATTTATAAATAACAGTGAAATAAGATTGAAAATAAAATAAATAAAATTTGGAAATTTAGAACTTAAGTTCCGGGGTTTTGAAATTTCTTTTGAATGATTTTGAAATATATAATAATAATATTATTAGAAGTATTTTCTGAGATAAATATTTTAATATAATTTGAAAGAAATGTTTTAAAAGGAAATTTGGAAAAGAAATAAATTTTGTACTCCCCTCTCTGTCGCTGGAAAATAATTTCGGTGCTGAGTGCACGCATCATCGACATTCATTTTCAAGTTTTGAAGTGGGAAGGCCACTGTAGTAGTTTTACTACGGATTTATTCTGATAACCCAATATAAATTTCTAAATTGTTCTAAGTATAATTGGATATATAAATTTTAAGTATAAACCTCTATCTATTTTCTTTAAAATGATTTGAAATTAACACGGTATTTAAATTCTTAAGTTTCCATTAATTAATAGTTTCAGTTATTGTAGTGAATTTGAACGTAAGTAATTAATGATTGAAACCTTTAATTAAAATAAGTGATTTAATGCTAAGTTATAAATGGGGTTAAAAGAAAGTAGAAATTGTAATCTCATAAAACGAAAGATATAAAAGTTGAAAATGTTAATAAGAAAATGTAATAGATATTATACAAGTAATTAACTTGAGGAAATGAAAGTAATTAATGGAATTCTTTAATAAATAAGAATTGATGTTGTGGTGTTATAAAACTTAAGTAAATTGAAAGGCTACTAATTTAATATAATAGGAAGGTAAGTAATATAAATAAATGATTGCAAACCTTGGTAAATGAATTAATGGGCAAAGAAATTGAATTAAACATGAATAACATGAATAACATGAATATTAATAAATGAAATTATGTAATAATTGATAAGTGATGGCATTAATGAATGAAATAAGATTTAAGTAATAAAGGGATAATTAAAATAAACATTGAACCAATGAATAAAAGCAAAAGGTTGTAAGAAGTAAAATGTAAAGTAAAAGGATAAACCAGTATATGGATAAAAAGGAAATCAAACAACAAATGTATAAATGGAATTAATAAGGATAAACTAAATCTGTTGTTTGAAATTGTTGATGTTTGTTGGTTTATGGTTGTTTGGGGGCAAGGATACTTTAAAATTGTTTAGATGGAAGAATAATCTATTTAGCTTCATCAGAGGCTGTTGAGTAAATGATGCGCTTAGTAGTTTATTTTGTGTAACGACCCGAAATTTTCGCACTCGAAAATTCCAGATTGTTATGAAAAGAAGAAAGAGATAGAAGAAGAATAAGAACAGAAACATTAACATCTCATATTCGCAGCGGATAAAATACAATAATAAATAATAACAGTCTACAAAGGAATATATCTGTCGAGTACATTCTAATACATCAGAGTTTCACATTATATACAGTCACTGAGTATTTACAATCATCATGTCACAGATTTACAATAATATAACACAGCGGAAGTACTCTATACGTTTCTGCCATCCGGCTCGCCTCCTGAGCTCCAGAACGTTCATACCTGAAAATCTGTAATACTCGGTATGACCTGAGCATTACATCAAAGTAATACCCAGGTCAGGCTGGAAACCAGCGTGAGTAAACCAAACTAACATGGAATACCAAAGAAATCAACTTTTATAAACCCGGGTAACATATATCAATTCACAAGCCATAAATTATTATAGACAACACTTAGTCCACCTTTAAATTCCTAAATACCAAGATTTAGATTTTATATATCTAAATACCTCCAAATCACTTCAATCCAGCATATAGATTTTATATATCAATCTACAAATATTCGAAGTGGTTTCGGGTATTTCTCCTATACCCGACCCCGGTCTCTTCGAATCTCATGTTATCCTATCCCAAATTATTTAAATAAAATACACAACATTTCATATCAGAGATATCAACACATTCAAAACATCCAATACCATTCAATCATCCATCACATACAAATTAATTCAATGGTTCTAATTGAATTTCTAACAACATTCATTTAGATTCCTTCATTCAATATTAGTTAATTCCAAAATCAATTAATTAGTCAACCCTTCACTATTCATCTTAATTAATCAATCTTGATTAATTATTTTTCAATTACATTCAAGTAATTACCTCAAATTAACTTCACAATATTAATTAGTCTCAACTAAGATCATTGAGTAATCTTAATTACTTCATGAATTAAATATAATTACATTAATCCTTAATTACTTATACTAATTAACTTCCCAGAAGTCACTTATTACTGATTAATTCATCTTAATTAATCGATCTTCAATTACATCTTTAATTTCATTAATTAATTATTTCCAATCATATTTTAATTTGTTCCAGTCTAAATTAATTACTTTAATTCAACCACAATATTAATCAATTTCGATTACCCTCAACCTGTAATTAACTATCTTTCATTTTACTTCATTCATAATTTAATTACTCCTTACTTAACTATCTTAATTAATCAAGTGATTATTTATCACACCATCAAATGATTTTTCTGAATTTCTTATACTTAGTAAACTAATTTAACCTTAATTAATTAATTCAAACCCTTAGTAACTTTTAAAACGGAAACATTTCCTTATTTATGTTGAAATTTAAAACATCTTAAAATTCCCAATATTTCGAGTTAAGCAACAATTAACTCGCGAACTATCCAAACCAAAATCACCAGATCATCAATTCACAGTGCATATCAAATAAATTCAATCATTCAACCATATATTTAAATTTAACCATTTAAATTTAAATATAAATCCAACAAAGTGAGATTTACTCACATTTGCTTTTGCTTTTTGCAACCCATTCCAACCAGCTTGCTTTCTTTTCAGATTTCAAACCTTGAATAAACATTAGATAATTTTATTAATATTCGAACAACTTGTATAGTTAATTTCCATTTTGATAAATTTAATTAACTACTAATGATTTAATTTTGAATAAGTAATTAAGTTTTAAACTGATTTTCCTTTTAAAAAAAGTCTTCTAGTAATTAAAATAATTTAAATACACTAATAAACCAGTTAGTCACCAACATACCTTTTTTTTAAATAATCTAGTAAACTAAAAGGTGTGTACATATTACCTTATTTTCGAAATAATCTATATAGGTTCTTTTTATTTTATTGCTTATTAAAATAAATTTGATTTTATATGAAATGTCATATTTTAAAACTCTATATTTTCAAAATCTTACATATATACTTATTTATTTATTTATTTATTTATTTTATTACAACAAAAATCATCCCTGTATAAAATTTTCTTATGTCTGTCTGTCTAAATTTAAATCTAGATAGGTATGTGTACATTCTTATTTATATTATACCTTAATAAATTAAATTAAAACTAGAATAACCATACCTCCACTGCCGAGTTCAAAATTGAACAAAACCCAAGCTCGACATCTCCAGTTCGCGGCAATCCACCACGCACGTTCGACTCAAAGCCTTCATCGATGCTCGAGATCAAATCCCTCCGCTGCCAAACTCCTCCAACATCACCACGTCGCGCCGTGCTCGTCCTAGATCGCCGCCCCCAATTCCGGCCTCCTCGGTCGCGCCGTCGTCGCCGTGCTCATGAACGCGAGCCTTACCACCGCGACTACCCAGCCTCTACCACGCGCGCGAAATCCAATCGCGACCCCTTCTCCATCGAGTTCGAACTCGAATATGAATTCGATTTGATGAGGCCGGCTTCGGCCATTCTCTTCTCTTTTTTTTCAATCGAGAACTGGAATTCGCGAGTTAGGATAAGGACTCGAGTGTGATGTTACGAAAAGGAAGGAAAAACTTGAATTGGGAATTTTCATTTGAAGAAGGATTCGAAAATGATGATGTACAGAAGAAGAAGTTCGGCCCTCCTTTCTTAATTTTTTTTCCTCGTTCGTTTGATTTCCGTTTCGAACTTGAGGGAGACGAAGATAATTTATCGATAAGGGTTGGCTTCCTACGTACGCTTGTTAAAAAATATCTCGTGTTGTTAAAAATATCTTGACTTGTTGATTTTAAATTATATTATATTATAAAACCTTCAAAACGTCTCGTTAATCGCCACATAAAACTTTAAACTTCTCTTAAGGAATGCCGCTAGGCGAATATAAGATTTTACCCGTATTCCGAACACAATGGAACGTGTTTCGGAGGCTAATTCGATCGCGCGAGTTACAGAAGAAAACGATCAAATTTAAATTAAAACATGGCTGGGAGGGCCAAAAAATAATAAATGTGACGACTCGGAAATTTTAACAAAGTAAATTGGAATAATTAATTGATTTTAAATATTTAGAAGTTAATTTTTAACTTGAATTCGAAATACCAATATTTACTTGGAAATTAAATCATTGAATTTTATATAGTTTAAATATTGAATCATATAATTTGAAATTGGATAAAACGCTGAATCTGGAGTTTTAAGCCTGTTAAAAATAATTTGAAGGCTTATAAATTTATATTGATAGCACTGAAGGTAGTGAAAGTGTTGAATTTGAGTTTGGAAATGTTTTATTCAGTTTTAAAAATATATCGTTTTAATTAAATCTACTAGAATAGTTTCTAAGCGTTTTGAGCTGCCAGGGTCAAATGACAACTCCGGTTGCTACGAAAATTGAAATCCGATAATAAGTAACTATTACGGATCCAATGAAACTGGTTTCGTCGAATTCCAAGACTGTGCCTCGGAAGACTATTTTTAAATTTAATTTAAACGATATATTTTTAAAACTGAACAAAACATTTCCAAACTCAATTTCAACACTTTCACTACCTTGAGCGCTATCAATATAAATTTTATAAGCCTTCAAATTATTTTTAACAGGCTTAAAACTCTAGATTCAGCGTTTTACCCAATTTCAAATTATTTGATTCAATATTTAAACTATATAAAATTCAATGATTTAATTTCCAAGTAAATATTGATATTTCGAATTCAAGTTAAAAATTAACTTTTAAATATTTAAAATCAATTAATCATTCCAATTTACTTTGTTAAAATTTCCAGGTCGTCACATTCCTCCCCCCTTAAAAGAATTTCGTCCCGAAATTATTAATTAGGAAGAATGGATCAATATTCGTTTACTTTTCCCAAAACTCACAATTCAACATCCTACCAACTATCTTTTATTAAAGGCCCACTATCACCTTAACTAACTTCCTAAAACCTTCTATAGTTTCAAACAATGCCCTTTTCCTCAATCATCTAAATTTCAATTTAAAACCAAATTCTGAATTATCAAAATCTTCTCAAAATTTTTCTAACTCTCTAAATTTCCAAAATTTTTTGCCAGCGTCTCCTTTGCGCGGTTAGCTCGGTACAACTACAAAAGGCCTCTACGGGCTCCCAAATCCAAAAGAAAACAAAAGCCAAATGGCTACATCAAAAACCCAATACAATTCATACAGAAATTAAAATACATACCTTTTTGTCAGCAATTCACATTTATCTTTTGGAATCAAATCCAATTTTCTTTTTCCCTTTTAATACCTGCATATCTTACTTAACAATAATATCCAATCGTAACATTTCCAATCATTTTATACATTTTCTTACATAGGTTTCATATTTATTTTAATTTAGTTTTTCCCATTTCCGTATGATTTCAATTTGTCTTCACTTCTGAATATTAAATTTTATCTTTCAAGTATCACCGATTCATATTAGTTTCATCTACTAATTTACTTTAAATTTTCAATTTGAAATTATTTTGTCGTTAACAAAAAAAAATTCCAAAAAAATTCCAACTCCCAAATTTTCGAAATTTTTTGGCAGAGTCTCCTTTGTACGGAGGAGCTTTTACAATTTGACAAGAGATATAAATATATATACATCGACCCACCCGGTCGGAAAAAGCAAAAACAGTTCATATTTCCTATTTTTATTGCGTAGGCGTATCTTATTTAGCGTTTTAAGCATGCAGCTTACTTATTTTAGCAATTAGTGCATCCAAATCCCGCCAAACGGCCTTCAGGTACCTGTACTTACTCAATTTAAATATGTAAGTGCCATATATAGAAAATTTATTAGCATTTCACTTATATTCAACAGCTAAACACATGTGTATCATAAGTAACAAACACCAAAACCTTTCCATAAGCGATTTATATAACCTTAAAGCTAATTCAAATGCTTTCAACCAATTTATAAACCATTTCATTCAATTTCAATGGTTTGCAACTCAATTTCTTACATTTCATTGATTTTTAATCCAAACAAACTCATATTCACTTCAAATGATTCAGAATCAATTTTATTTAATCTCTATTAACTCACAGGAATTTAATTACTTTTGTTTACGCCAAACGATAATTTACTGTTATGCAATTTCGACGATATTCTCTTAATAAAGTGTCTATTTTAGTTTATAACTGCTTCAAAATAATTTCAACTTACTTTATATTTAATTCCATTTCATTTCTAATTTATTTACCAACCATTCATTGCATTTCATTTCATTTCCGCAATTTGTTCCATTCAAAACAATTTATTAAGCTTGGCACATTCAATACTTATAAATTAATAACCATTTCCCAAATTACTTCAATCCAAGTTTTTTTTTGAATGGGCTTTCACCCTTATTCGAAGTCAAGCTTCCATAAATTTTAAACTTAGGTGAATTTACTTTAATTTATTCCAACATCAAACTTAAGTTAACTTCTATTTAATTCACATTTAATCAACTTCCCTTAAATTCAGTTAGCCCATCAATTTTAAATTTTAATTTTAAATTCACCTTCTTAATTTCCAAAATAATATCCCAGCACATATTTAACACATTTATACTTCAAATTAATGTGCCACCGAACTTAAGTTCAGTCTGACAATCCAATTCCAATCACAACTTTGATTTAGTTTTTTTTATTCAATTAGACTTCATCCATTTATTATTTAACTCAATTAACTCGTTTTAAATTTTTTTAATTTACTTACTTAATTCGTTATCGAATTTATTTTATTAATACAAGGCCACTCTCAATTTATTTCTATTCACTTGGGTTTTGTTTTGCAACTCAAACTATTTCTATTATAATCACTTCTCTTATATCCAATTTACTTGCAAATTTCATTAAATATTATTCAAATCGCCCTTGAATTTTATTTATAATTCAAACCATCATATTTTTCAATCCAACTCTATTTTATTTTTACTTTACAACATCTCCTCTTATTCAATTCATTATCAAATCTAAGTCAAATTCTATTTAAAATTCGAATTCATTTCCAACTCGATTTTTAATTCACAATCCATTTTATTTCTCCGAGTCAAACTTTGTTAACATACTCAATCAAATAATTATTTAGCCACTTAGCTTACTTCCAATTTTCAAATCAATATTCGATTTTAATTACAAATCCACTTCATTAAAATTCCAGTTTGGTTTCCCTTTATTTTCCAAAATTCCAACATCTTTTATTTAAAAAATTTAGAAATGCTTTTAAATTCACATCATACTTAATAAAATAGCTCTTTACAAAATACTTCCTATAACTTGATGTCTCAACCAGTCCATCCTTGTTCTCACAGGAATTCAGTCATATGTTGATCAGGCGTAGGACTGAAAATCTATAAGTACTTGGTAAACCTATTTTCAACACCCAGTGAAAATACTTGGAAAATAATTTTATTCAAAATACCGAAAGCATTTTGAAATAGAGGGAATATCTTTGGTGAGAATGCTCTGGAAATCATCACCCCCATCCATGGTCACGGTTACATCCAGGGTTAATTTGCCATCGCAGCAAAAGTCTATGTAACTGCAGGCTCTCCGCGGCCTCTCGATTACGCCATGGATCCCACGCAACAGATCACAGTTACATTCTAGGGTTACGTTGCCATCACAGCAAAAGTCCATGTAACTGTAGGCTGTTAGCGGCCTCTGATTTTCGCTGTCAAAATGAAACCTCTCCACTCCTACATAGTTCGCAGTCTGTCGATATAAAATCAAATGCAGACTGTTGGCTCTTAGCGGCACACACGACTTTCGCTATGTTATACCATAGGTCGCAGTTACATCCTAAGTTACGTTGCCATCACAGCAAAAGTCCATGTAATAGTTGGCTCTCAGCAGCACACACGACTTTCGCTATGGTATACTCAACTCGTAATCCTCAGGAACTAGTTTTGTCTGGACTCCTTACAGGATCAACTTTAGAACCCCCCTTGGGCTCAAGGAAGCACAACCCGGTGGCACTCCTGAGAAGTTGATTTCAAGGGAGCGCCTTTTTCCCCAGAGCTATCATCAAAACATTTTATACTATACATATATAGCATCTTTCAAATCATACACCTAGTATGATTTCATACCAATCTCCTTTACACAAAATCGATTATCCCAAAATCGATAATTCTCAAACTAGGCTTTCCAAATTTTAATATTGATTTTACCCAAAAATCAAAAGCCTTTCCGAATCCAAAGGTTCTCAAAAACTTTTTCCGAATTCCTCATAAGATCCTTTATATATATATTCAGATATATAAAATTTTAAAAACTTTGGATCTTTTCAAACTTGTATAAAACTCTTTTTATACTTCAAACACCTTCAAAAATCCTTTTCTTCCGGCAATAGATTTAACAAGGAAAGATTTATCTTACATATAACAAAGATATATAACTTTGTTTATTAAAAATCAAATATTCGAATTTGATTACTCTTTTCAATATCAATTTCATTCAAATCCGTACGATGTACACATAACATCCGTACGCTATACCAATCTGATCGTTCACTCGATCACACAATTTCACTTCCGAACTAGTATTGTCCACCCGACTTTCTAGTGCAGCCACAGATCTGGTTTCTTGATTAGAAACCGTCATTCTCCTTGCATAGCCATAACTATGATAGAGAATATCCAGAACCATTCAACAATCCATATCCATGTTCGCTGTCGAAAATCGAGTGAAAAATTCCGACTCGGATCGATAAACTATCTCAAAATTCTGTGTTCGAATCTGGATCAAATCACTATGCGAATAGAATAATATACGTATATCCTACGTATTTATTTCCATTGATTATCAGCCAAATCAATTTCCTTTCTATTCACTTTTCCTTTAATTTCCATTCTCCTATCTACAATTGCCTTAATTCCCATTTGGATTATCACTTCAATTCTTATCTCGGTCGGGTATTTAAATCCATAACAGTTTGAACTCCGACCAGTTTATTTTTAGAAAAATAGCTTGAAAATTTTGAAAATAGATAAGTAATTGAAAAATAATTAATAGTTTGCAAAATAACAGTTGACTAATAGTAAAATAGTTGGAAAGTAGTTAAATAGTTTCAGAAATTTTAGATAATTGCAAAATAGTTGTAAAATAGTAATTAATTTATGAAATAGTTGAAAAATAGCTATTGGTTTAGAAAACAGTTGAGAAATGATTAAATAGCTTCAAAAATAATTGTAAAACAAGTATAAAACAATTTGGCTTTAAGAAAGAAAGGTTGTATATACTTAATAGCTTAGAAAAATAAGTTTATATCAAAACAATTTATATTGAAAATAGTCAAGAGCCAACTGTTCACTTCCCCAACAATTCAACTTAAATTTCCATTTAAATTAACACAGTTCCATTTCAAATAACTCCAAATTCCATTGGACTTGATTTATTCCCAATTCAAGTTGAATCAATCTTGATTCCTTTTCCAATTTAAATCAAATTCTATTCGATTTTAATCATGTTCTATTTTAATTATGATTTCAAATTATTCCTATCAATTTGAATTATTATCAATTTAATTTCAGAATCCAATTCTCAAAATTCCATTTTAAATTATTTTTACTTTTGTATTTCAAGGTTCAAATAAGAGTACAATTTTATTTGTTTCAAAATTTAATTTATTACTCAATTTTATCTTCCATTTTAAAGTCGGTTCTTAAACAAGTTTAATTTACAATTTAATTATTCAAATTTATTTTATTTATACAATACCATTCTCAATTGAAAGATTTTTTCTAAAATAGAATGATATCATCCAATTTATTTTAAAACGTCCATCCATTTTCAATTTCCAGATCCCAACCTATCTTGAGATCTCTCAAACTACCAATTCAAATTAACCATTTAACTTTCCCAGTTAAAACTCAATTTCATCTTCAAATTTTCAATTCAGGTTTCTTTTTCTACACTTATTTTACTTTCCCAAAGTTAAATTTCAATTTACTTAATCCAATCAACCTTACTCAATGTGAATTCCCGCTTCAACTACAAAATTCTTTCCCTCTTATAAGTTCAAAACTTATATCACTTTGGTTTTTACATCACACTTCAGGGGAAAAAAAAATCAAAACTCAACCTTTTAGAGTTTATTTCAAATTATCTTTGATATCATGTATATCCATACATATATACATATTATTTCTTAGCCCTCCCAGCCACGTTTTAAAATTTTAAACCACCTTTTGGTTTTAAACTCAAATCAATTTTCAAACAACCCATTATTTGCAACAAGTCCCAGTTATCCAAATAATACTTATTTATTATTTTTCATTACTATGAAACAAAATTTTCAAAGTCTGGGACCAAATTTAGAATTTCATTTTCAGTCCATTAAATTTTAATTTGGTTATATTTCTATTTCTACTAAATTTAATTCCAATTCAAGACTTCAGTTTGGTTGTATTATATTACTTCCTAATTTTTAATTTCAATAATTTAACAACCATTCGCCTTAATATTTATTAGAATGAAATATTCCTTTATATATCAAAATATACTTTATATAAAATCATTTAAAGCCTTTATATAAGAAAATAACAAGTACACGCTCATACATATATACACTCAACTCATTCTAGAGTACTACAGACTCTATTAAATGAGTAATTCCCACCAGAGCGAAGGTTCTCACTTAACCTTTCTGCTCTGATACCAAATGTAACGATTTGGAATTTTCGGGTGCAAAAATTTCGGGTCGTTACATTTTGCATTCTGTACAATTTAAAATTTTAATCCCGAACAACTATTTGCTTTGTTTGATATGAAAGATTGATTTTATTGATTCTATGTGATGGGTGTATGCTGTTTGTTGAAATTGGTTGTTGTTGTATTGATTTGGATGTTTGTGATTAAAATAACCTTAAATATTTCATTTTATATAAGTGTTAAGCCTTTCAGATTATATAAGTGAAATCCAGGTTATGGAAACAATTGCTACTGCTTTTGATTTCATAATTAAGCGTTAATTGCCCGACGAATAGGTAGGTTTTCGATTTACGGTTTATAGCGCTATTATATTATTATTTTTCCGTGTTGGGGTATATATTATTTTGGGAAATATATGTTGTGTATTGTTATTTTGATATTATATTTCCTCCAGAGCCTTCCCATACAAATGAGACTCTACCGAAATTTTCCCGAAAATTTTGGACTTAGAAAATTTTGGAAAATATTTTCGAACTTTATTAATTTAAGTATAAAAAGATTTAATGGTTGTAAATTTGTATATTTTATTTAAAGTAATTGATTTCGTAAATTTATTTGTTTATAAATTTAATATTTTAAATAAGATATATTGATTTCCTAATTCTTCTTTTCCATTCTTTTCCTTTTCAGGGACGAAAAGTTTTGAGTGGGGGAAAGTGTAACGACCCGTAAATTTCGATAATTAAGATTGGTTAAATTTGTAAGATTTGTAAATAAATTTATGTAATTTAATTTATAAATAAATAAAAAATTTATAATTAATAATGAAGCAAATGTTGAAAATGAAATGAAACCATGGAAATTAAAGCTAAGTATTAACAGTTGAAATAAAATTACGAATAAATTGAAATGATGTAAATTGTTATACTAGGCTAAGAATTGAATATAAGAAAACAAAGGTAAATAGTGAATTTATTTAATGAATTAATAATATTAAATAGTAAATTGAACTAAATCAACGTCCTGTAGTAATTGAAATATTGTTTGGGAATGAAAACTTATAAAGGTAAGCATTTAATTTACAAATGAAATCAGCGTATTAATTTATTTGTAACTGTATGTAAATTTGTGAAATTATGTTAATGTAAGTTATTAAATAATTAATTTAGCGCAATCCAAATTAATTGAAATAATGGTAAGGTCAAAATTTGGGATATCTAGTAAATTTGGAAAATAAACCTCAATAAATGTAAATTAAGGTGGAAATGTTAATGACAGTTGATAAATAACCAATTTAGTGCAATATCAAATAAATTGCAACTATTGTAAGGTTTTAATAGATTGAAATTAGCATATTTGGGAGAACTGTAATTAAAAAGTGTAAAGGTAATAAGCAACGGAAATGCATATTTATTTCATAAGTTAATATAAAAGAATGAGACCTACTGAATGAATTAATTGAGCTTCTAACTCTAACAAATGTATGTAGTTGACAACTTCAATATATTCGAAAATAATAATAATTAATACAAAGGGTAGCATTTGTTGTAAGCGATAAACTTTTTATGAAATAAAAAGTTAATGGTATCGAATTTTACGTGTTACATATTTATTTAGTCTATTAAATAAAATTTGGAAATCAATTTGCAATCAAAGGAAATTAAGTAGCACGTTAATTGAAAATAAATTAATAAATACATTAATGAAATGCAATATAATTCAATGTTAATTATACCCATAAAACGTCAATTTATTGAATAGCAAGATTGTAAATCAATAAAAGAATTTATTGAGATTTCAATTTATAATTAATAACATTTAATGTGAAATCAATTACAATTAATTGACTTAATTTGTGCAGTTAGGGTAGATGTGATTTGTCATTGAAAAGGGTTAATTTCATAAGAAGTAATTAATGCTAATCCTATTTATTTTATGAAAATTAATTGATTTAAAGAATAGAAAGCAGGATTTATAGATTTGATTGAAGTGTAAAATTAAATAATTGAATTTATTGCGAATGAATGAAATTAAACATTTAATATTTCGTTAATTGAAACTAGATGGAATGTGAGGATATGAGAATAATTTATGTAATAATTTTGAATCCAATGGTAAACCCATCTATTTGAAAATAATGAATGGAATAATTATGGGTTAATTTAATTAAATGGAAATTTTGGAAATTTTATTTATAATTTTGAATTTATGAAATTGAGGTTAGTATTGAAATTTATATATTATTCACCTCTAAATTGACAATTAAATTTGTTTAAAACATTGTAAATGATTGAGAAATATAAATGTGATAAAAATTGTAAATTATAAATTTGAAATAAAGATGAGTTTAATTAATTACTTATTAATTTATTTAAAAGGTATAAAATAGCCATTTTGGCCATTGACTCGGATTTCGACGAAACAAGTTTCATCAATCCGTAACGGTGAACTATTGTAGGATTTCAAGTTTCGTATATATCAGACTTGTCGTTTGATCGTATGGGCTTGAAACGCCGTGAAATCAATTAAATTAAAATCAATTGAAATCAATTTGAAAATATTGTTTTTAGAATAACTTCTTCATACGATGCAATTTGAACCTAAAACCTTTTCCATTGCGTTTAAAATATTTTAGAACATCTATTTTGATATTTGGGTTGATCCAATTTCGTTCCGAAGTCGAAACTGGCTTTTTGGACCACTTTGGCATTAGCGCGTATATCTGTTATATCCATCTATTCTATTTTCAATTCTGCCTATAAATATCCTGCTATAAACCCTAGCCTCTTTAATTCTCATTTGACTGTGCGTACATCTCAACTCTCTCATCCTCAATGGCAGACAACATAGATCCAATTCCATTTCAAAATCAAAGTCAAAAATCCAAACTCCTCAGAAAAATTCACAAAAAATGTATGTTGTAGCTCTCGACGCGCGCATCTCAGATCCATGATTCGTTTTTCATTTTGGTTCGTCGTTTCATCAGTAAAAATCAGAGAAGTTTCGGCCGTTCATTGTATGGAGGCTCAATCAACGGTGGATCTTCCAAGATTCATCGATAGGGAAGTTCGGGCGTGTAGAGGACGATGAGACTTAGTCATCGGTACGGTTTGTTCTGGTCAAAGGAGTTTGGAAGCGCCTCAATTGGAGTGCTTGTGCCAGCAGCGGCGTGCGACATGGGGTGACCGGAGGGGGGCTGCTCGATCAGGAAGGGGCGACACGACGAGCACGTTACGATGTTGGTACTTGATCGAGGTCAAAGAGATTGTGGCAGCGACGAAAATTGGTCAACGATCGATCATAGTGGCGGCTCGTTTCTGGTTCGCGTTCGAGACTCACCTGTTAGGGTTTCGTGCGTTCTGCAAGATGTGACGTGGCAAAGTTGGATGGTGAGTGTTTTTTTTTTTAATTTTATTTTTGATTTCATATCGTTTAACAAGAATAAATTTGACATACGAACTCCGCTTCACGCGCGATTTTTTTGTTAGGATCATAATAAAATTCCAGACATTTTGGCGCAGGTTTGGACGGATTTGGAGACTGTTCAATTTTTGGATTTAAATCGGATTTAAATTCGATTTAAATTCAAAAGGCGACTGTTTTAACCCACTCACAACTTCTAAAATTTCTTATGTTTGTTAAATTGATATATGATATGATTTAAAATTTATTTATGGTTGTTTGGCATATTTTTAATCATCATCTAAGTTAATCTCATTTATTTAAATTAAATTGCTATTTAATTTATTCATTGCATTTAAACTGCCAGTTAAATTTGTAAATTAATTATTCATTGCATATAAACTGCCAGTTAAGCAGTTAGTTAATTTATTATTGAATTAAACTGCTATTTAATACATGTTGTTTATTTTCCGTTATATATTGATGCTATTGATTTAATTGGATGATGATTGCGATAAATGGTTGATGGTTGATATTGGATGAATTGATGCTGTATTTTTATTGTTATAAACTGCAAGTTATCATGCTTTTTCATTTCATTCGGGATTGCGGTTTGAAATGATATATAACCGTAATTTTTATTTTTAATTACGGATTGAAATGATAAATATCCGTATCACTTGACCATAAGATAGAAAATTATATACAGGCACTGCGGTCTATATATATATATATATATATATATATATATAAATACTTTGAAAGGATTTCTATGGTTTTGTAAAGAAAAATATGGTTTATGAAATATTGATTCAGATATTTATAAATGTTATTCTATATATATAATTAATTTCTTGGTTTTAAGCTATGTATAAAATTGGTTTAAAGTATAAAAGAAGTTTAATAATAAAAGTTGATTTTATTAAGATATGATACAATGAAGTATTTGTTTATATTTTATTTGTAGAGTAGAATGACTTAAATAATGAAGGCTGGAAGTGAAATATAAATTGATTTGAATTACAGTGTTTTAAGAATTATCCTCGAATAAGAATTGATTTAAATTTTAAATAAATCTGAGATTTTAAAAGGTATGATTTGTATAACTTGATTTTGGTTTAGAGGATTTAAATGAGTATCGATCACTTTAATTTAAATTGGAAAAGTATTCAGTTGTTTGAAGTTAAAGTTTTACTTAAACTATATTGGATTTATTAAGTACACGTTTCAAATCTAAATAATAGCAATTGAATTTGATATATGTGAAATTATCAGAGAATTCATTTTGAAACGGCGTAATATATAAAGCTTTGAAATATATGGAAATTGAAACTGTTTAATTGGGATTTAAATCTATATTTGGAATTTATTTGTGAAATTAAAGAGGGTATTTTATTTTATAAAGTAATTTATATTTAAACCATTTAAGTGGTGCGATTATATTTCAAAGTTATATAATTCAAAGTTTTATGTTTTGAAAGGCTATATTTCAAGCGGTTGGTTTAGAAATATTTTAATTACGAAAAGTTATGGTTTAGAAAAGGATATATTTGAAAAAGATATCATATTGATTTGGTTTTAAAGAGGAAATGATATCGTAATTATATGGTTTTGAAATGAATATTATATCCTGGTTTTAAAGTATAAATTACTTTAAAATAACCGCGGTGTTATAATAATGTTTGGTTGTTGAAAAGACCGGGATCGGAAGTTGTCATACTTTCTGCCAACTCCGAAAACCACTTTAACAACCATGTACGTGGTGGAGATTCCAGAATGTAGTAGGATGGTGGCGGTGTTTCCTTTAAGGGAAATACGTGGACCCGACTCCTCTGATTTGGCATAAGGTGGCTAAAACAGGAGCGACTGATGGGTTAATGAGTCAGCACCTTTGATCGGACACATCCCTTCGATGTTATACTTTGACTTTTGGTTTCTTTGATTTGGGGGTGCGGCTCGAGGTGGGCGGTAGCTGCGGCTATGCGTTACCACCAACCCGGAAGCGTAATTGGTATATCTACCCTGGCATTGCCTAGTTGTGCCGTGTCACCTACCCTAGCTCGCCTTATACGATTTTGGTTTTATACCTTACCTATGGAGTGCCCTCTGACGACGCCCAGTACGGGGGAGATTACGGTACTGTATAGACTATGGGAATATATAAATGTGTTAAGATGGAAAATGCAAAGCCTTAACGCTATTTAAAAGTAAGTTTATTTTACAATTAGACACTATTATAATAGCGAAATATACTGCATAGTAAATAGTTTAACGGATCCTTAAGAGATGTAAATCCCGAGCATCTCTTGAGTTACTGCACTCATATTTATTTCTGTTGATTTAACTTACATAAGATCTTTTAGTTCTGACTCGAGTTTTTTGTCTTTTCAATTCGCTCGGGTCAGTCCGAGCATTTCAGGATTTGAATATTTTAGCTCTGGTGGACAAGGACGAAGATTTATATTTCTATCTACTAATTATTCCACTACACCATTTTATTCCGCTGCATTGTTATTATCCTTTGGTATGTGAACTCTGATATATATTGTATAAGAAAAATCTAATGTTTTGTCAAACAGTTTTATGAACTATATATTTTATTATTATATTTTATCATTCCGTTGCAAGATTCTATTTTGTTTTTTTTCTCTACTTTTTCTTATTTATTCCATAACAATCCTCCCTTCTGTATGGTTTAAGTCTGACGTGCGTGGTTTGTCGTCGATTTAAAGCGTGCGGAAAGGCAGGACGTTACATCTGGTATCAGAGCTTTGGTTTAGCGATAAACCTTAGCTTTGTGGGGTCTGACTCTTTATTAAGAGGGCAGTAATACCCTATGGGGAGTCGCTGCTGAGTTTATATATGAGAGAGCATACTTGTTAGTGTTATAAAAAGATTTTAATATTGTGTTAATCTGTTCCGTTTTGTATTTATAAATTCTGGTTGGTGCATGGGATGCTATGACATCAACAGGGATTTCTAAACATTTAATAGGACAGACCGACATAATATTTGTTTTTAATATAGGTGAATGAAATAATTTTGCCTATTACATTTTCTATATATAAAATAAATTTTTAAATGATATATATAGATATATTTGGTTGCAATATATTGGTTGTTAGGTAATGAAATTTATAAATAACAGTGAAATAAGATTGAAAATAAAATAAATAAAATTTGGAAATTTTGAACTTAAGTTCCGGGGTTTTGAAATTTCTTTTGAATGATTTTGAAATATATAATAATAATATTATTAGAAGTATTTTCTGAGATAAATATTTTAATATAATTTGAAAGAAATGTTTTAAAAGGAAATTTGGAAAAGAAATAAATTTTGTACTCCCCTCTCTGTCGTTGGAAAATAATTTCGGTGATGAGTGCTGTAACGACCCAAAATTTTAATTAATTAAAATTTGAATATTTAATAAATTTTAAATATTAATAAGCGAAATTTATAAGTCGAATAAATTTTATTTCGAATAATTAGATTTAATTGGATAATTAAATCGATAATTTAATATGTGAAAATACAGAAATAATTGAAAATTGAGTTAAATATGATTTAAAATGATTTTTAAAATTTTATTTTATCATATTGAAGTTAGAATGATGTTTTAGAACTTTTAAAATCAAATTAAAAGTTAATTTGTGAAAATTGAATATTTTAATATTTAATCGACTAGTGAAATAGCCATTTTTTAAAAAGTCTCGGAATTCGACGAAACCAGTTTCATCGGATCTGTAATGTGATAATATTGTATGGTTTCAAATTTCGTGTCAATTGGATTTACCGTTTGTCCGGTGCAAACTAAAACGCCTAGAAATTTGATTTACCGATTTAATTTTAAATCGAACGTTTATTGTCATAACTCGCACAGATGACCGAATTAGCTCCCGAAGCACGTTCCATTGTGTTCGGAACGCGGGGTAAACCTTAGGAACGCCAACCGACACGCTTCGTTTGGAGTTCGGAAATTCCGGGATGAATAGTGTTCGCGTATTTTTCTATATAAGCCCTTTAGAATTCATTTTTGCAAAAGAAAAACGACCCTAGGGTTTCAAAAACCTTCAGCTGCCTCTTATATAATCAATGGATGAAACAAACATGTTCTTCTTCCTCAATTATTTCTTCATCCATCAACCAATTCAAGAATTCTTTAACACGAAAGTTGTAGATCTTGGCGAAAGCTTTAAATCCATACGGGCGAGATGATGTTTAGTTGACCAGAGGGGGAGCTAGGGGGGCCGACGTCCTACAGGTCGTGCACGCAGTTCGAGGAGAGGGGGTGGCCGAGTGCCACGTGGCTGCGGCCGAGGGTGGTGCTCGCGAAGACGCATGAATCGAAGGTGGTTGATCAACTTATCGATGCTCGAGGTGGCTGAAAGTGTTAACCCTAGTTTGCAAGATTGGGTTCGGCAAATTACTGGGAACGAACAGCAAGGGAGAAGAAGATAGAAAGGTGCGGCTGTGATTTGCAGGGCTTGGATCCAAAGGCTGAGATGATTAGGTTTAAAAAAATATAAAAAAATGTTGTAAATTTATATTAAAAATTTGTGTAAACTTCTAAAATTCATATCTTTTTCATACGAGGTCGAAAACGCGCGAAACCAGTTGCGTTTGAACCGTATGGACGAGAATTACGCTATGGAATTGGATTGGAGTCATTTGGATTTAGTGAGAATTTCGGATAAAATTAAACGTCCGTTTAATTTTATTCGAAATAAAAGCTGAAAACGAAATTGAAATCAAGGTGAGAACTTCTCACTCAATCGAATCGGTTTCGATTTTAATTTTAAATAGTAAGATTAAAATTCTGGATAGTATGTTTGAATGATGATTGTTATCTATTGATTGTTAAAATAGACATTATACGTTGTTAGTAAGCGGATGTTATTTATTAAAAACATATACCGCGAATATTTCATAAACAGTGAAATTGGTATTATTTATGTACTTGGAATTGATTTCCCGCAGTATATAGCGGATGAGACCCTATTGCGCCGTCTATTAAGCGGATAATATTTTAAATCCTATATACTGCGATAATTCCGTACTGGAACGGAATTGGTATTGTGCTAACATCTTTGGATGCAGGAAAACAGGTTGGAGAGATCCAAATGGATTCCTCAACAGTATTTATTTGATTATGGATATTTTGATACTCGTTGATTATCATATGATATACGATGTCGTTGTTGTCGTGATTGACTATTTGGTGTATAGCATCACTAGGCCAATTTTGGAACTTTAAAATGATTTTTTAAAGTGATTTTTGAAATTATACGTTTATAAAATATTTTTGGAATTAATTCATTTTAAATAAATAAACGTCATAATGTTAATGTTGTAAAAATTATGATTTTGAGAAATATAGTTAAAAGTTGATTTTTGAAAATATGGGTTAATGATTTTATAAAATAGTTTAAATCGGGATTTTTGAATTTATTGGAAAAAGTTTAAAATATAGGATTTATAAAATTAGATTATTTTATAAGTCAAAAGGATGAAATTATAAAGGAGTTTAAAGACGTTTTAAAATAATAATATAAATTGATTTATACAAAGGATTTATAAATTGATATTTATAAATTAAAATATTTGAATTATAAAATGAGTTTTTATAAGTGTTAGAATGAATTGTGAATGAATTTCATAAATGAATGAAATTTATAGGATTATAAACGGTGAAGTTATAAATGGAATTTTATAAGCAGTAGGTTTATAAAATTTGTAAAGTTATTTGAAGAATAGATATGGGTAAATAAATGAATCTTATAGTTATAAGATTTATAATTTGGGAAGTTTAAAGGAACGATTTTGTAGACAAATAAATTATAAGCATTTAACTTATAATATGAACCTTTAGTATATCATTGAGATATAAATTGAATAGGTTAATAAAGGAGGTTTATAAAAGAAGTTGTTATAAAATAAATAGAAATGGAATTTATAAACGTTGTTTTATAAATCCGCCAACGGCTTATTTTGATAAGTAAATTGTTATAACTTATTTATGGAGTTATATTCACGTTTTAGACAGTGAATAATCCTTTAAAATAAAATGTATAGAAATGATGAAATTGGTTAACGAAGTATATTCACGTTTTTGAATAGTGAATAATATGTTAAAGAAAATGTTTTGGATGTGATGTTTTAAATAAAACTAAAACGATCTAACGATGTTTTCAAAATGTGTTAAGATTCAAAACCATAGATTTCAACATTCATTGTTGAAATAGACGTTTTCGAGAAATAGAAGGAAATGGTGGACTATAACACTGTTGTTATAGTAAATGATTTCCGAAAGAAAATGTTTTATTTAGTATTGGGATTTATATATATCTATCTTAAATTCGAATCCCTATACTAGTGATTTTGGGTTGTCGTAACGATGTTTTACGCAACATTCGTTGTGGCCCAAATAAATATGTTTAAACGAATGATTTCCTTAAAGAATGAAATATATACTCAATTCGATTTAAGTATATTGAATATTTTCCAAGTGTTGAAAATAAATAGATTTGTGAATTACTTATTAATAAATGAGTATGGAAATGTTTTCCAATGTGAAATGAAACGTTTTGAGAATTTATCTTTTTGAAGATAAATTGAAAATGAATAATTGAAATCATATATTCATAGATATTTTGGAATATAAATTCACTATGGAATTTATAAAAGAAAGGGGAATTTTTTTAAAAATAAATTTGATTTATTTTTGAAGTATTGAAATTTTATATCTTGTAAAGATATTTTTGGAAAATAAATAATTTGGAAAATTATTTGGAATCTGGTGATGTTGTGCATATCCATTGATAGTTCAATAACCGACTATCAATATTTACCTTTGAATGGGTATTTGTTGTGATTTGCTTAAATTTGAATGCCACACTTATTTTTAAATAAGCGCTCACTATTCGGGTTAGCCGGGAAAGGACCTTGGGGTCGTATAACCCATTCCGAATATGTGATACGTCGTTATGAATTGCATTTGAAGACCGGTGTTGAAGACCGAATATTTTCAAAAGCGAAAGGACAACTCGTCGAATGTCTTTGCATCGACTGGTCCCCGGTATAGAAACTCCATATGTGATGGGAAGTCCGGTCGTGATTAGTGAATATCCAGATTGCAAGGACTTCTTTGTAAGTGCCTTCGGTTCTGTTCGATCCCGGAACAGACTTGTATGGATAGTATGTCTGACATTACAAATTGAGATATAAAGCTGATTTCTTTCAAATATATTTCTGTTGGTGGCGGAGAATTTATTCTCTTAGATTAACACCCTTCTCTGAGACGTACGAGCTCAGAGGTTATGTAGTTGAAGGTTATCAGCGATATATTTCCAATTTGGTAATGTGACATGCTGAGTGTTGCTGTGAAATGATCATTGTTTGATCATTTGTGAGATGATCATTTGTTTGATCACTTATCTTTGTGATCATTTCTTTGATCATTTGTTGACCCAAAGCATGGCTTTGTACCAAAGCGTGACTTTGTGGACGAGACTTTGTCGAACCTACCCCGGAATGGTCAAAACAGGAAAGATGCGGTAAGGTTATTGGGGGTAGCGCCCCTTAGGGTATGTGCATTTCCTTCTGGAAAGGGGTGGTATCATGGTATGGTGCCCAGATACTTACTCATGTTGAAACACTTTATTTATCATTGTGTGATGTTGGTTATCGAGCGCTCGGATAAAGGTCCTAAAGGACCGGGGGATGGCATACTCGTGTCACTAGTTACCCAGTTAGGGGTAACCCGGCCTTGTGTTGGCAGAGATCCGGTTTGGTTCTCGGAGACGTCCTTCCAGAGGCGTTCTCATGTGGCAATGGGAAGTTCCTTGGCCTGACCATTTGTTGGAAATCCAAAGAAACAATACGATCCTTGTACGGTTTTAGTTGTATAACCTGCTATGGAATGTGGCAGTAACCTGCTATTGAACATAGTAGCTATAGTAAGCATACGATAATGGTCGTATGTTGGCTAAGATTTATATTCTACTTTCGAAATTGTTTTATACACTATGCACTAGTAATAATATCAAATGTTCTTTTTAATGCGTATCAAGCATCTTTGACTATCATAAGGAGAAATCTCCTCCGATTCTGCGTTTGCATTGTGTGTGTGTGCAGGAGGCCTTATGGTAGTCTCATTTTTAAAAGCATGGCGAATTGACTTTAAAAATATTCCTCTATTTTGATTTTAAAGATAAATAAACTGTTTTGAGTTCTCACACCAGTCACATGACTGACTCGAGTTTATTGTTTTCCTTCCTAAACTCTGGGTGCCCACCAATTTCCACACTGGCAGTCAAGAGTTAGGTTTATCAGGATATTCTGGAATTCAGGAGTTGCTGGAGGCAAGCTGGATGGCATGGCGTATTCACTAGTATATAGTATTTTTTTCCGCTGCATTGTTTGTTGTTGTTCACTCTGATAATGTAATGTAATAACTGATATAGTTCTTTGCTTAAAGATTATTCATTTATTTATTATATGTTGTTCCGCTGCGATTGTGAGATTCTGATGTTGTTCTGTTGTTGTTTTCTTTCTGTTCTATTCTATCTTTTTCTCTCTTCTTCTATCTTTTTCTTTTCTTAAAACCCTAAGTGTTCGGTTTTCTGCCATTCGATTGCTCGGCAGTTGATACAGTGGACGTATTGATGTCAGTTTTCGAAAGTCGAAGAATCGGGTCCTTACACTGTGGTATCAGAGCATATGGTTAAGCGACGACCATGGCTCTGTTGGGTATTACTCATTAGAGATAGAGTCAGTAGTACTCTAGAATGAGTTTGAGTGTAATAATAGCTATGAGAGCGTAATTGTTAGTGAATATAAATTGCTTTGTATTGTGTTGACTTATCGGTTGATTGTTTATAGATTCCGTTCGATGTAGTCTAGCTAACTATCGTAGGTAGGGGTTTCTAAACTCTTAAACAAGATAAACCGACACGATATTGTTTTAAATTGGGTAAATGAAATAATTTTACCTTGATTATATTTTATATATAAAGGAATAATTTTTCAGAATTATTAAAGTGTATATAAGTTGATTGTTTAGTTGTTTGAATAATCTAAATTAAAGAATAATTGTATAAGTAAAAAAGAATTATAAGAATTGAATTATAATTAATGTGATTTACAATTGAGAAATAAACTTATGTATTTAAGAAATGAAACTATATGAATATATTTATGAATATGATTTGTAAATAAAAATGAATTTAAAGTTAAATGGAAATTTTACTCTAGAATTGGAATCTGAAATTGATTTATAAGTGGGAATTTAAGTTATGTAAAACCAAGTGATGTTTGTAAAATGGAAGTATAACTTAAGAGATGTTGAATGAAGTTGATTTTGGTATCAAAGTAAATTAATAAAGTTAAGTGATAAATGTGAACTTGAGTTATGTAATGAAATTCAACTTTTGTAATTGAATCGAATGAATGGATTAAATGTTAATCAATTGAATGTAAATTAAGTTGATATGAAATAATGAATATAAGCAAATAAATTTGGTTGTAATTAATATACATTGGTTGTTATATGGTTGTTAGTTGATTGTATATAATTCATTAAGTGTTAATGAAATTGAAAGCTAAAGTAATTGAAATCCAATTGGAAGTTAAGTGAATCTTAAATATAATTGAATTTGATTTGGGAGTAAACCAACTTGAATATGAATTAGTGAATATAAACTAATTGAGAACGAATGTTAGTAAAAATATCCACTGTTAATGAATCAAATGTGATTAAATTGAAAACCTATTTCATTGAATCTTAATGAGAATATGAATGAATATTTATTGGTTATGAATGCTAGTTAGATGATAGTTGGTTGATGGTTGAATATATATTGCTTTTACTGCATTTGCTATGTTGACATATATAGTTATTAGGTTGCTATATGTTGTATATCGATACTATTGTCTATATACATGTTTCTCATATGTTTATTGAGTGTTTAGTAGGTACGGATCACGTTTGCTTCGCATTTGGAGCTCGCTTTTGCGCTATATTAGCCGTATATGCTCGCTAATAATATATAAGATACATATCTCGGATTACATACCGTACTTTTACACTTTTTCCCCTACGGGATGCCTCATCACTTGATGAGATGTGTATTTGTGATATATATACTGTCATTTTTTTCGGATCGAGCCGCGCAAAGAAGACTATGGCGAATTTTTCCGAAATTTAAGGCGTTGGAATATTTTTGAGAAAAATTCGAAAATTTTGAAAACTATAACTTTGATTTGGAATTGAAAGTTAAACGATAGTAGTTGTTTCTGAAAAGATAACTAAGTATGATTAGAAAACTTAGTAAAGATTTTGTAAGAAGTTTAACCATGAATTTTGGGAAAGTTAATAGATTTTGTAACTTTTCTTACTTAGTAATTTCGAGGACGAAATTCTTTTAAGGGGGGGAAGTACGTAACGACCCAGAATTTTAATTAACTAAAATTTGAATATTAAATAAATTTTAAATATTAATAAGTGAAATTTATAAGTCGAATAAATTTTATTTCGAATAATTAGATTTAATTGGATAATTAAATCGATAATTTAATATGTGAAAATACAGAAATAATTGAAAATTGAGTTAAATATGATTTAAAATGATTTGTAAAATTTTATTTTATCATATTGAAGTTAGAATGATGCTTTAGAACTTTTAAAATCAAATTAAAAGTTAATTTGTGAAAATTGAATATTTTAATATTTAATCGACTAGTGAAATAGCCATTTTTTAAAAAGTCTCGGAATTTGACGAAACAAGTTTCATCGGATCCGTAATGTGATATTATTGTATGGTTTCAAATTTCATGTCAATTGGATTTACCGTTTGTCCGGTGCAAACTAAAACGCCTAGAAATTTGATTTACCGATTTAATTTTAAATCGAACGTTTATTGCCATAACTCGCACAGATGACCGAATTAGCTCCCGAAACACGTTCCATTGTGTTCAGAACGTGGGGTAAACCTTAGAAACGCCAACCGGCATGCTTCGTTTGGAGTTCGAAAATTCCGGGATGGATAGTGTTCGCGTATTTTTCTATATAAGCCCTTTAGAATTCATTTTTGCAAAATAAAAACGGCCCTAGGTTTTTAAAACCTTCAGCCGCCTCTTATATAATCAATGGCTGAAACAAACATGTTCTTCTTCCTCAATTATCTCTTCATCCATCAACCAATTCAAGAATTCTTCAACACGAAATTTGTAGATCTTGGCGAAAGCTTTAAATCCATACGGGCGAGATGATGTTTAGTTGACCAGAGGGGGAGCTAGGGGGGCCGACGACCTGCAGGTCGCGCATGCAGTTCGAGGAGAGGGGGTGGCCGAGTGCCACGTGCCTGCGGCCGAGGGTGGTGCTCACGAAGACGCATGAATCTAAGGTGGTTGATCAACTTATCGATGCTCGAGGTGGCCGAAAGTGTTAACCCTAGTTTGCAAGATTGGGTTTGGCAAATTACTGGGAACGAACGGCAAGGGAGAATAAGATAGAAAGGTGCGGCTGTGATCTGCAGGGCTTGGATCCAAAGGCTGAGATGATTAGGTTTAAAAAAATATAAAAAAATGTTGTAAATTTATATTAAAAATTCGTGTAAACTTCTAAAATTCATATCTTTTTCATACGAGGTCGAAAACACGCGAAACCAGTTGCGTTGGAATCGTATGGACGAGCACTATTCTATGGAATTGAATTGGAGTCATTTGGCGTTAGCGAGAATTTCGGGTAAAATTAAACGTCCGTTTAATTTTATTCGTAATAAAAGCTGAAAACGAAATTGAAATCAAGGTGAGAACTTCTCACTCAATCGAATCGGTTTCGATTTTAATTTTAAATAGTTAGATTTAAAATTCTGGATAGTATGTTTGAATGATGATTGTTATCTATTGATTGTTAAAATAGACATTATACGCCGTTAGTAAGAGGATGTTATTTATTAAAAACATATACCGCGAATATTTCGTAAACAATGAAATTGGTATTATTTATGTACTTGGAATTGATTTCCCGCAGTATATAGCGGATGAGACCCTATTGCGCCGTCTATTAAGCGGATAATTTTTATATCCTATATACCGCGATAATTCCGTACTGGAACGGAATTGGTATTGTGCTAACATCTTTGGATGCAGGAAAACAGGTTGGAGGGATCCAACTGGATTCCTCAACAGTATTTATTTGATTATGGATATTTTGATATTCGTTGATTATCATATCGATATATGATGTCGTTGTTGTCGTAATTGACTATTTGGTGTGTAGCATCACTAGGCCAATTTTGGAACTTTAAAATGATTTTTTAAAGTGATTTTTGAAAGTATACGTTTATAAAATATTTTTAGAATTAATTCATTTTAAATAAACAAACGTCATAATGTTAATGTTATAAAAATTATGATTTTGAGAAATATAGTTAAAAGTTGATTTTTGAAAATATGGGTTAATGATTTTATAAAATAGTTTAAATCGGGATTTTTGAATTTATTGGAAAAAGTTTAAAATATAGGATTTATAAAATTTGATTATTTTATAAGTCAAAAGGATGAAATTATAAAGGAGTTTAAAGACGTTTTAAAATAATAATATAAATTGATTTATACAAAGGATTTATAAATTGATATTTATAAATTAAAATATTTGAATTATAAAATGAGTTTTTATAAGTGTTAGAATGAATTGTGAATGAATTTCATAAATGAATGAAATTTATAGGATTATAAACGGTAAAGTTATAAATGGAATTTTATAAGCAGTAGGTTTATAAAATTTGTAAAGTTATTTGAAGAATAGATATGGGTAAATAAATGAATCTTATAGTTATAAGATTTATAATTTGGGAAGTTTAAAGGAACGATTTTGTAGACAAATAAATTATAAGCATTTAACTTATAATATGAACCTTTAGTATATCATTGAGATATAAATTGAATAGGTTAATAAAGGAGGTTTATAAAAGAAGTTGATATAAAATAAATAGAAATGGAATTTATAAACGTTGTTTTATAAATCCGCCAACGGCTTATTTTGATAAGTAAATTGTTATAACTTATTTATGGAGTTATATTCACGTTTTAGACAGTGAATAATCCTTTAAAATAAAATGTATAGAAATGATGAAATTGGTTAACGAAGTATATTCACGTTTTTGAATAGTGAATAAAATGTTAAATAAAATGTTTTGGATGTGATGTTTTAAATAAAATTAAAACGATCTAACGATGTTTTCAAAATGTGTTAAGATTCGAAACCATAGATTTCAACATTCATTGTTGAAATAGACGTTTTCGAGAAATAGAAGGAAATGGTGGACTATAACACTGTTGTTATAGTAAATGATTTCCGAAAGAAAATGTTTTATTTAGTATTGGGATTTATATATATCTATCTTAAATTCGAATCCCTATACTAGTGATTTTGGGTTGTCGTAACGATGTTTTACGCAACATTCGTTTTGGCCCAAATAAATATGTTTAAACGAATGATTCCTTAAAGAATGAAATATATACTCAATTTCGATTTAAGTATATTGAATATTTTCCAAGTGTTGAAAATAAATAGATTTGTGAATTACTTATTAATAAATGAGTATGGAAATGTTTTCCAATGTGAAATGAAACGTTTTGAGAATTTATCTTTTTGAAGATAAATTGAAAATGAATAATTGAAATCGTATATTCATAGATATTTTGGAATATAAATACACTATGGAATTTATAAAAGAAAGGGGAATTTGTTTAAAAATAAATATTGATTTATTTTTGAAGTATTGAAATTTTATATCTTCTAAAGATATTTTTGGAAAATAAATAATTTTGAAAATTATTTGGAATCTGGTGATGTTGTGCATATCCATTGATAGTTCAATAACCGACTATCAATATTTACCTTTGAATGGGTATTTGTTGTGATTTGCTTGAATTTGAATGCCACACTTATTTTTAAATAAGCGCTCACTATTCGGGTTAGCCGAGAAAGGACCTTGGGGTCGTATAACCCATTCCAAATATGTGATACGTCGTTATGAATTGCATTTGAAGACCGGTGTTGAAGACCGGATATTTTCAAAAGGGAAAGGACAACTCGTCGAATGTCTTTGCATCGACTGGTCCCCGGTATAGAGACTCCATATGTGATGGGAAGTCCAGTCGTGATTAGTGAATTAACAGACTGCAAGGATTTCTTTGTAAGTGCCTTCGGTTCTGTTCGATCCCGGAACAGACTTGTATGGATAGTATGTCTGACATTACAAATTGAGATATAAAGCTGATTTCTTTCAAATATATTTCTTATGGTGGCGAAGAATTTATTCTCTTAGCTTAACACCCTTCTCTGAGACGAGCTCATAGGTTATGTAGTTGAAGGTTATCAGCGATATATTCCCAATTTGGTAATGTGACATGCTGAGTGTTGCTGTGAAATAATCATTGTTTGATCATTTGTGATATGATCATTTGTTTGATCACTTATCTTTGTGATCATTTCTTTGATCATTTGTTAACCCAAAGCATGGCTTTGTACCAAAGCGTGGCTTTGTGGACGAGACTTCGTCGAACCTCACACCCCGGAATGGTCAAAACAGGAAAGATGCAGCAAGGTTATTGGGGGTAGCGCCCCTTAGGGTATGTGCATTTCCTTCTGGAAAGGGGTGGTATCATGGTATGGTGCCCAGATACTTACTCATGTTGAAACACTTTATTTATCATTGTGTGATGTTGGTTATCGAGCGCTCGGATAAAGGTCCCAAAGGACCGGGGGATGGCATACTCGTGTCAGTAGTTACCCAGTTAGGGGTAACCCGGCCTTGTGTTGGCAGAGATCCGGTTTGGTTCTCGGGGACGTCCTTCCAGAGGCGTTCTCATGTGGCAACGGGAAGTTCCTTGGCCTGACCATTTGTTGGAAATCCAAAGAAACAATACGATCCTTGTACGGTTTTAGTTGTATAACCTGCTATGGAATGTGGCGGTAACCTGCTATTGAACATAGTAGCTATAGTAAGCATACGATAATGGTCGTATGTTGGCTAAGATTTATATTCTACTTTCAAAATTGTTTTATACGCTATGCACTAGTAATAATATCAAATGTTCTTTTTAATGCGTATCAAGCATCTTTGACTATCATAAGGAGAAATCTCCTCCGATTCTGCGTTTGCATTGTGTGTGTGTGCGGGAGGCCTTATGGTAGTCTCATTTTTAAAAGCATGGCGAATTGACTTTAAAAATATTCCTCTATTTTGATTTTAAAGATAAATAAACTGTTTTGAGTTCTCACACCAGTCACATGACTGACTCGGAGTTTATTGTTTTCCTTCCTAAACTTTGGGTGCCCACCAATTTCCACACGGGCAGTCAAGAGTTAGGTTTATCAGGATATTCTGGAATTCAGAAGTTGCTGGAGGCAAGCTGGATGGCATGGCGTATTCACTAGTATATAGTATTTTTTTTCCGCTGCATTGTTTGTTGTTGTTCACTCTGATAATGTAATGTAATGTGATGTGATGTAATGTAATAACTGATATAGTTCTTTGTTTAAAGATTATTCATTTATTTATTATATGTTGTTCCACCGCGATTGTGAGATTCTGATGTTGTTCTGTTGTTGTTTTCTTTCTGTTCTATTCTATCTTTTTCTCTCTTCTTCTATCTTTTTCTTTTCTTAAAACCCTAAGTGTTCGGTTTTCCGCCATTCGATTGCTCGGCAGTTGATACAGTGGACGTATTGATGTCAGTTTTCGGAAGTCGAAAAATCGGGTCCTTACAAGTGCACGCATCATCGACATTCATTTTCAAGTTTCGAAGTGGGAAGGCCACTGTAGTAGTTTTACTACGGATTTATTCTGATAATACAATATAAATTTCTAAATTGTTTTAAGTATAATTGAATATATAAATTTTAAGTATAAACCTCTATTTATTATCTTTAAAATGATTTGAAATTAACACGGTATTTAAATTCTTTAGTTTCCATTAATTAATAGTTTCAGTTATTGTAGTGAATTTGAACGTAAGTAATTAATGATTGAAACCTTTAGTTAAAATAAGTGATTTAATGCTAAGTTATAAATGGGGTTAAAAGAAAGTAGAAATTGTAATCTTATAAAACGAAAGATATAAAAGTTGAAAATGTTAACAAAAAAATGTAATAGATATTATACAAGTAATTAACTTGAGGAAATGAAAGTAATTAATGGAATTCTTTAATAAATAAGAATTGATGTTGTGGTGTTATAAAACTTAAGTAAATTGAAAGGCTACTAATTTAATATAATAGGAAGGTGAGTAATATAAATAAATGATTGCAAACCTTAGTAAACGAATTAATGGGCAAAGAAATTGAATTAAACATGAATAGCATGAATATTAATAAATGAAATTGTGTAATAATTGATAAATGATGGCATTAATGAATGATATAATATTTAAGTAATAAAGGGATAGTTAAAATAAACATTGAACCAATGAATAAAAGCAAAAGGTTGTAAGAAGTAAAATGTAAAGTAAAAGGATAAACCAGTACATGGATAAAAAGGAAATCAAACAACAAATGTATAAATGGAATTTATAAGGATAAACTAAAACTGTTGTTTGAAATTGTTGATGTTTGTTGGTTTATGGTTGTTTGGGGCAAGGATACTTTAAAATTGTTTAGATGGAAGAATAATCTATTTAGCTTCATCAGAGGCTGTTGAGTAAATGATGCGCTTAGTAATTTATTTTGCATTCAGTACAATTTAAAATTTTAAACCCGAACAACTATTTGCTTTGTTTGATATGAATGAAAGATTGATTTTATTGATTCTATGTGATGGGTGTATGCTGTTTGTTGAAATTGGTTGTTGTTGTATTGATTTGGATGTTTGTGATTAAAATAACCTTAAATATTTCATTTTATATAATTGTTAACCCTTTCAGATTATATAAGTGAAATGCAGGTTATGGAAACAATTGCTACTGCTTTTGATTTCATAATTAAGCGTTAATTGCCCGACGAATAGGTAGGTTTTAGAATTACGGTTTATAGCTCTATTATATTATTATTTTTCCATGTTGGGATACATATTATTTTGGAAAATATTTGTAACAACCCGAGATTTTATGAAAATTTATTATCGTCTAATGACGATTAGATTGGTTTGCTAATTACTATTGGCATTTTAATTGGGTTATAATTCTTTAATAATTCGATTAAGGAATTAGGTGGGCTATCAATAGAATGTTGGCCCATGGGGTTTTGTGCCGTGTTATCTCGAGTTATACCCGTCCCACTTTCATTTTCATTAATTCGTAATCCTAAACCTAAAATAGAACGAAGAATAAAAATGGCGGATCCGTCCTTCTCTCGTTCGTTCCTCATTTCAAATTAGGGCTTCAGGAATTCGAAGGCGCCGACTTCGAATTGGTCGATCGATTCAAGGGTTGGTAGCGTGTTGCCTTGCTCGATCGATTCTACGTTACTCGTTGCGGCTGCTTCTTTTCGTCGAAGGTGAGTGATTCTTTTCACTCACATCTACTTCTATCTCATGTTTATATAGGGTTTAAATTCCTGTTTTGTTTGTTTGAATTTGTGATTTAATTTATTTCGACAATCGATTTTGTTGACGATGTTGAATTCGTTTGACTTTGGGTTATTTCTTTGCTACTTGCTTTGCACGACATTGATTTTATGTCGTGATTGCCACGGCTTTGGTTTGACAATGTTCGATCTTTCTGTTGATATTCTGGCTTGACTTGTTCTTACAATTCGATTTTGCCTTGCCTTAACAGTGGCTTCGGCTCATGATATTGTTCGAACTTGTTTTGGTTGACTCCGCCATTGGCTTGATTTTTCGATAGGAAACTGCATTTCCATTTCCCTATAGCATACTGTGGCTTGTGATAATGTTCTCCTCGACTTAGGTTTTATGATGACTGCGATTTCTTTCTCTTTGGCTTTGGCATTGTTCTAACTATTGCATTTGGACTTGAGCATACTGAATGTTGTTTCTCGATTTTGAATCTGGTTTTGGGTTTGGCCTTTGTTCGTTCACGACTTCAAGTAAAACTCAGGCTTGTTGAGTTGGAGTTACTGTCTCGACCTGTAGGGTTTGTGCATTTCTGTTGCTTTCAGTATACATACATTTATGTACGTATGTTATTGCATTGTTGTGAGTTGCCTTTGTGTCTTTACTTTCAACCCAAACATTTTGACTTGCTTCTGTAGTTGGTCTGCATTTCATGTTGTTGGTATATATGTACACATGTGTGCATGCTTATTCTGCACCACTTGTATACCATCAGTTGCCACTGCCTGTTTCAATATGCATATAGTTTTTCCACTGTTGCATCATGTTGTCACTGTATATCTCTTCCCCACTAGAGAACACTTTATATAGCATCGTCTATTCATTCAACTGCGTCGAGTCAGGTTGCATACTCTCCGCGCATTCCTGAAAATGTAATGGGGTCTGATATTGGTGAAGCGTGCACTGACCAGTTGCACTATTGCATACATGTAGTATCTTTTGCAGTTCCATGTTGCACTTTCGATTCATTTTGTCCATGGGCAGTTGGTTATGTACATTCATTTGTGTACATATTGCATATTCACTTGGTTGGAGCTTTATACTGCTGTTGACTTGACTTGTTTACCTCGGCTTTGACTAGGTTATGAATTTTGGTTTCTGTGAAAATGTTGCTTGATTATTTTGAAATGGATACTCGGCTCAGGCATTGATATTTGAAGTGTTGCATATTTGTTTGCATTTTTCCAGTTTCATTTAGTTGAAACTGTTCCATTGCACTGGGTTGAGTCTTGTGGTCTTTGTCATCTTCACATTCAGTTTGCCTGTTCATTGTAGTTTGATTTGTGTACTAACATGTGTTCGAGCCTTTTTCACATTGTTGGTTCATGTTGCATCCACTTGTCTCATTACTGTCGTGTGCTGTGGTGCCATACTTTTGGTACTCTCACCTTCACTCGGTTGTCTTCACGTAGTTTGTACCAATGCCTTTGTGCACTTAGTCATTGTAGTCATTGAGATGTTCAGGTTACATAATTCGTGCTGTTTGGTCATTTCTCTACGTTGTCACTGCTCTTGTGGGTTCAGACTTGTAGCATACATGTGCCATTCCTTGGTGCAGTTGCATATATTTTGTTATATTCATTTCATAGTTGCTGTTTCAATTGATGGGTTGTGTTATCATACTCACTTGTGGCATTTGGTGGCATACCTATCACTGCACTGTTCGGTTGTGTTTGAATTTATGCTCGACATTTTTAAGTGGTTTCATGTGGGATCTTGTGGTGGCTGTAGTTTTTGGTTGCAGTTCGCCCTTGTATTCATTTATGCAGTTACTCTTCTTGGCTTGCATCGCATTGATGCAATTGGATTTGTTTTTTTTAATAAACTTGAGTTGAATTCGGTATTCCGGGTTTGACCTTGTGCTCGCTTGTGAGCTTTCATTGTGCACTCTACGTGCTCTGTGTATTTGATGTCTACTGGGTGGATGCTGTGCTCATGCTGTTGCAGTCCCATCTGGTTCATTTTGATTTGAGTTGGTGTTATCTGCTTTTGATTCATTGATTTTTTGCGTATTTCATAGGCTGTATTGGCGAGGCAGTACACGTTAGCGTGTACTGCAGCTAATCAGTATTGATGTTTTTAAGTGACATTTCAATTGTTTGAATTGATTTGGTTTGATTTGATCATTTTGTTGTTGTCTAATTATCTATTTGATAATTAGATTCTGAGTTTCTAATTATTTATTTAATAATTAGATTGTGTTGTTAATTGCCAATTAGTTAATTCTGATGTTTTCTAAATTACCTTCATTGATAATCTTTTCATTTATCTCAGTCGATAATTCGAATTTGTTGATTTGTTGTTTAACACTATTACGTGTTTTATCTACCGTTATCCGATTCTCTTCTTGAAGGGTTGGATAAACGGGATTTATTGTGACTGTCGTCTATTCATTATTTAATTATTATTGCTTCTGTGCATTAATAACTGAGTTTGAATTAGACTGACCCGTGTATTATTTTCTTTTGAATGTAATACTCGGGTCAGACCGAGTTTTTACAGGTTGTAGATATCTTGCTTTGGGTTGTTGCTAGAGCTATGAAGTCTCTTCATATCTTTTGGAGTAGTCGCTATCATTTTTAGTAGTCAGTGTATTTGTATAGGAAGATATGTATTCATGTATATTATATACGATAATGTACTTGTATATGTAACTTCCTATGTCGACGGTTGTTGTTGTATCATATGTATTGTATCATATGTATATCAACTGACTTCAGTTATATATATATATATGATACTTTTCATTATCTGTGTTCCGCATTTGACTTATCTGTGTTATTATTATATATATCATCCTAAACTATTATGAACCATCGTAGTTCGTTTTATACTGAAATTGGGTGTGTCGATGGGAGTAAATAAATAAGAGATGAAAAATAAAAATTTATACTACTCCTATCGAAATAACTAATACTAGTGTAAGGCCTAACTATGGATGGCCGCTCCTATCTAGCCTTATTCTTCGTGATAACAGACAGTATTTCCTTTAATACTCTTTGTTATTGTGAGCATAGAGGTGGGGCGTCACAGTTGGTATCAGAGCTTGGGTTTTATGGACATAATATAAAACATAACTTAGATGGAACGTGTATTACAACTAATTGTCGATGTTTTTAATTGTGCTTTGTGTCAAAACTAAAGTTTTGAAATTATGATGAAATTTTTAAATAGCTTTATTTAAAAATAAAAGTGAATTTGTGTTTTGATGATTGATTGATTTGTGTTCTGTTTATCAGAATGCGCAGCGGAAACAGTGAGACTGTCTTCGCTGAGTACAGCTGATATCCTTTTTGATTTAAAAATCAAAATATGAATTTGAAATAAATTTCATTTGTTGTTTTCATAGCTGTGTTTAATTTGTTTTCTTTGAAAATTTCGAATCCGATTGAGGATCCGAAGCGATTGCAGTTATGTGAATTTGTTGAGATTTTTGCTGTTTTGAATTATTTTCATTGAAGATATATTCGAATGATTTCTCTGTTCATTTTGCGGTATACGTGCAAATTTATGTTGCACGTTACTGCATTATTTTTATGTTGAACCGATGTTTGGTTCTAAACGTATTTTTTTGCAGTTATTTTTATAACGGAATTTTTACACCAATGCTAAATCTTTGTAGCACGGTGTTTTGTTGACATTTTTAATGAATGAAAATTCACTGGTGTTAGATTTTGATGCAAATTATTTTAATGAGATTTTGAAGTTTAAAAATCACTGTCGCTTTGACTTCAATGACCGTCAAATTTTAAAGTGGATTTTCAAGCGGTTATCCCGCAATGCTGATTTTGAGATCCGTTTCTACGGCGTTTTGAGAAGTGCAATTTCCTTGTCGAAATTGTCACTAATATTGCTATTTTTATCACGGATTTGCAAATCGTTTTAAAAATAAAATTGTTTCCAATTTTTTTATAGTTTACGCTTTCAAAAGAATAAGGAAGCGATTTAGACGTTTCAGCAAAATCGAGGACTATGACCCCTTTCTTTTACTGATTCGCTTAATTCCGGACTTGTCCGTTTGAGAATGTGAAATGTTATTTTTGGAATACACAATTTTGCACTTTCAAGGAAACGAAGAAGAGAATCAAACGATTTAGTAAAACACGTGGTATGGGAAATGTGCGTTTGTTATTTCGGTTAATTCCGGACTCGTTAATTGAAATATTTGCTGTTTGATGATTTTACACTTTCAAGGAAACGATGAAGAGAATTAAACGATTTAGTAAAACTCGTGGTTATGGGACATGTGCGTTTGCTATTTTGGTTAATTCCGGACTCGTTAATTGAAATATTTGATGATTTTCGTGTGCTTTCGAGCCAATATGATGGACCTTCGGGTCATATGAGGACCTTCGGGTCAAATACCAGTACCAGACCTTCGGGTCATATGATTGGCGCCAAAAATTATGATGACGGTACTTGGTAGGCTTCGGCCATATGAGATGCACGTGCGGTGTAGCTAAAACTCGCCATATGATGGGATCGATCCACCTTTTATGTTGATTTTCTAGTTATCTTAATTGATTCTAGATATTTGTTGTTTCCAATTATCTACAGGTAATTGGATATTTGTTGATATGAGTTCTGATTATCGTTTTTGATAATCGGATATTTGTTGTTTCTGATTATCGCTTGTGATAATTGGATATTTGTTGATATGAGTTCTGATTATCGTTTTTGATAATCGGATATTTGTTGTTTTTGATTATCGCTTGTGATAATTGGATATTTGTTGATATGAGTTCTGATTATCGTTTTTGATAATCGGATATTTGTGGTTTCTGATTATCGCTTGTGATAATTGGATATTTGTTGATATGAGTTCTGATTATTGTTTTTGATAATTGGATATTTGTTGATTTTGATTATCGTTTTTGATAATAGAATATTTGTTGATTCTCATTATCGATTTGATAATCGAATATTTGTTGATTTTGATTATCGTTTTTGATAATCGAATATTTGTTGTTTCTGATTATCGTTTTTGATAACTGGATATTTGTTGATTTTGATTATCGTTTTTGATAATCGAATATTTGTTGATTCTGATTATCGTTTTTGATAATCGAATATTTGTTGATTTGATTATCATTTTTGATAATTGAATATTTGTTGTTTCTGATTATCGTATTGATAATCGAATATTTGTTGATTTTGATTATCGTTTTTGATAATCGAATATTTGTTGTTTCTGATTATCGTTTTTGATAATCGGATATTTGTTGATTTTGATTATCGTTTTTTATAATCGAATATTGTTGTTTCTGATTATCGCTTGTGATAATTGGATATTTGTTGATATGAGTTCTGATTATCGTTTTTGATAATCGATATTTGTTGTTTCTGATTATCGCTTGTGATAATTGGATATTTGTTGATATGAGTTCTGATTATCGTTTTTGATAATTGGATATTTGTTGATTTTGATTATCGTTTTTGATAATCGAATATTTATTGGTTCTGATTATCGTTTTTGATAATCGAATATTTGTTGGTTCTGATTATCGTTTTTGATGATCGAATATTTGTTGATTTTGATTATCATTTTTGATAATCAGATATTTGTTGATTTTGATTATCGTTTTTGATAATCGAATATTTGTTGTTTCTAATTATCGTTTTGATAATCGGATATTTGTTGATTTTGATTATCATTTTTGATAATCGAATATTTGTTGTTTCTGATTATCGTTTTTGATAATCGGATATTTGTTGATTTTGATTATCGTTTTTGATAATCGAATAATTATTGTTTCTGATTATCGTTTTTGATAATTGAATATTTGATTGATTTGAGATTTGATTATCGTTTTTGAGAATTGAATATTTGTTGATTTGAGATTTGATTATCGTTTGTGATAATTGAATATTTGTGATTTGAGATTTCTGATTATCGTTTTTGATAATTAGATAATTGCTAATTTTGCTGATTATAAGATTTTCTAGTCTCTAATTGATTCTAGATTATGTTGGTTATATTGAATTGCTGTTTTCTATCTATCTCTATTGATAGTTAGAGTTTGCTGATTATGAAGTTCATGTTTTCTAATTATCTTTGTTGATAATTAGATTTTGCTGTTTTCTAATTGTCGTATAGATAATTAGATATTGTTGTTTGTGATTTCTATATTCTAATTATCTAATTGATAATTGAATATTGTTGATATTGCATTTATTCAGCTTTGTTGTTTTCTGATTATCTATTTGATAGCTAGATTTTGTTGAAAATTGTGAATTTCTTTTATGAAGTTAAAAGATTTCTTTAGCATTTGTGTTCTTGACCTTTATTTTTCTAGCTTAACTAGTTTATATTAGAAAAATAATTGTTATTGACGCCTTTAATTATGAAAATTGCGGGGTCGCAATTTTTATAAGGAAGGGAGTCTGTAACAACCCGGGATTTTGTGAAAATTTATTATCGTCTAATGACGATTAGATTGGTTTTCTAATTGCTATTGGCATTTTAATTGGGTTGTAGTTATTTAGTAATTCGATTAGGGAATTAGGTGGGCTATCAATTGAATGTTGGCCCATGGGTTTTTGTGCCGTGTTATCTCGAGTTATACCCATCCCACTTTCATTTTCATTAATTCATAACCCTAAACCTAAAATCGAACGAAGAATAAAAATGGAGGCTCCATCCTTCTCTCGTTCGTTCCTCGTTTCAAATTAGGGCTTAAGGAATTCGAAGGCGCTGGCTTCGAATTGTTCGATCGATTCAAGGGTTGGTAGCGTGTTGCCTTGCTCGATCGATTCTTCGTTACTCGCTGCGGCTGCTTCTTTTCGTCGAAGGTGAGTGATTCTTTTCACTCACATCTACTTATATCTCATGTTTATATAGGGTTCAAATTCCTGTTTTATTCGTTTGAATTTGTGATTTAATTTATTTCGACAGTCGATTTTGTTGACGATGTTGAATTCATTTGACTTTGGGTTATTTCTTTGCTACTTGCTTTGCACGGCATTGATTTTATGTCGTGATTGCCACGGCTTTGGTTTGAAAATGTTCGATCTTTCTGTTGATATTCTAGCTTGACTTGTTCTTACAATTCGATTTTGCCTTGCCTTAACAGTGGCTTCGGCCCTTGATATTATTCGAACTTGTTTTGGTTGACTCCGCCATTGGCTTGATTTTTCGATAGGAAACTGCAATTCCATTTCCCTGTAGCATACTGTGGCTTGTGATAATGTTGTCCTCGACTTGGGTTTTATGATGACTGTGATTTCTTTCTCTTTGGCTTTGGCATTGTTCTAACTATTGCATTTGGACTTGAGCATACTGAATGTTGTTTCTCAATTTTGAATCTGGTTTTGGGTTTGGCCTTTGTTCATTCACGACTTCAAGTAAAACTCAGGCTTGTTGAGTTGGAGTTACTGTCTCGACCTGTAGGGTTTGTGCATTTCTGTTGCTTTCAGTATACATACATTTATGTACGTATGTTATTGCATTGTTGTGAGTTGCCTTTGTGTCTTTACTTTCAACCCAAACATTTTGACTTGCTTCTGTAGTTGGTTTGCATTTCATGTTGTTGGTATATATGTACACAAGTGTGCATGCTTATTCTGCACCACTTGTATACCATCAGTTGCCACTGCTTGTTTCAATATGCATATAGTTTTTCCACTGTTGCATCATGTTGTCACTGTATATCTCTTCCCCACTAGAGAACACTTTATATAGCATCGTCTATTCATTCAACTGCGTCTAGTCAGGTTGCATACTCTTCGCGCATTCCTGAAAATGTAATGGGGTCTGATATTGGTGAAGCGTGCACTGGCCAGTTGCACTATTGCATACATGTAGTATCTTTTGCAGTTCCATGTTGCACTTTCGATTCATTTTGTCCATGGGCAGTTGGTTATGTACATTCATTTGTGTACATATTGCATATTCACTTGGTTGGAGCTTTATACTGCTGTTGATTGACTTGTTTACCTCGGCTTTGACTAGGTTATGAATTTTGGTTTCTGTGAAATTATTGCTTGATTATTTTGAAACTGCTACTCGGCTCAGGCATTGATATTTGAAATGTTGCATATTTGTTTGCATTTTTCCAGTTTCATTTAGTTGAAACTGTTCCATTGCACTGGGTTGAGTCTTGTGGTCTTTGTCATCTTCACATTCAGTTTGCCTGTTCATTGTAGTTTGATTTGTGTACTAACATGTGTTCGAGCCTTTTTCACATTGTTGGTTCATGTTGCATCCACTTGACTCATTACTGTCGTGTGCTGTGGTGCCATACTTTTGGTGCTCTCACTTCACTCGGCGGTCTTCACGTAGTTTGTACCAATGCCTTTGTGCACTTGGTCATTGTAGTCATTAAGATGTTCAGGTTACATAATTCATGTTGTCTGGTCATTTCTCTATGTTGTCACTGCCCTTGTGGGTTCAGACCTGTAGCATACATGTGTCATTCCTTGGTGTAGTTGCATATATTTTGTTATATTCATTTCATAGTTGCTGTTTCAATTGATGGGTTGTGTTATCATACTCACTTGGTGGCATATGGTGGCATACCCATCATTGCACTGTTCGGTTGTGTTTGAATTTATGCTCGACAGTTTTAAGTGGTTTCATGTGGGACCTTGTGGTGGCTGCAGTTTTTGGTTGCAGTTCGCCCTTGTATTCATTTATGCAGTTGCTCTTCTTGGCTTGTATCGCATTGATGCAACTGGATTTGTTTTTTTCTAATAAACTTGAGTTGAATTCGGTATTCCGGGTTTGACCTTGTGCTCGCTTGTGAGCTTTCATTTTGCACTCTGTGTGCTCTGTGTTTTTGATGTCTACTGGGTGGATGCTGTGCTCATGCTGTTGTAGTCCCATCTGGTTCATTTTGATTTGAGTTGGTGCTATCTGCTTTGGATTCATTGATTTTTTGCGTATTTCATAGGCTGTATTGGCGAGGCAGTACACGTTAGCGTGTACTGCAGCCAATCAGTATTGATATTTTTAAGTGACATTTCAATTGTTTGAATTGATTTGGTTTGATATGATCATTTTGTTGTTGTCTAATTATCTATTTGATAATTAGATTCTGAGTTTCTAATTACTTATTTGATAATTAGATTGTGTTGTTAATTTCCAATTAAGTAATTCTGATGTTTTCTAAATTACCTTCATTGATAATCTTTTCATTTATCTAAGTCGATAATTTGAATTTGTTGATTTGTTGTTTAACACTATTACGTGTTATATCTACCATTATCCGATTCTCTTCTTGAAGGGTAGGATAGACGGGATTTATTGTGACTGTCGTCTATTCATTATTTAATTATTATTGCTTCTGTGCATTAATAACTGAGTTTGAATTAGACTGACCCGTGTATTATTTTCTTTTGAATGTAATACTCGGGTCAAACCGAGTTATTACAGGTTGTAGATATCTTTCTTTGGGTTGCTACTAGAGCTATGAAGTCTCTTCATATCTTTTGGAGTAGTCGTTATCATTTTTAGTAGTCAGTGTATTTGTATAGGAAGATATGTATTCATGTATATTATATACGATAAGTACTTGTATATGTAACTTCCTGTGTCGACAGTTGTAGTTGTATCGTATGTATTGTATCACATGTATATCAACTGACTTCAGTTATATATATATATGAGACTTTTCATTATCTGTGTTCCGCATTTGACTTATCTGTGTTATTATTATATATATTGTCCTAAACTATTATGAACCATCGTAGTTCGTTTTATACTGGAATTGGGTATGTCGATGGGAGTAAATAAATAAGAGATGAAAAATAAAAATATATACTACTCCTATCGAAATAACCAATACTAGTGTAAGGCCTAACTATGGATGACCGCTCTTATCCAGCCTTATTCTTCGTGATAACAGACAGTATTTCCTTTAATACTCTTTGTTATTATGAGCATAGAGGTGGGGCGTCCCAATATATGTTGTGTATTGTTATTTTGATATTATATTTCCTCCAGAGCCTTTCCGTACAAAGGAGACTCTATCGAAATTTTCTCGAAAATTTTGGACTTAGAAAATTTTGGAAAATATTTTCAAACTTTATTAACTTAAGTATATAAGATTTAATGGTTGTAAATTTGTATATTTTATTTAAAGTAATTAATTTTGTTAATTTATTTGTTTATAAATTTAATATTTTAAATAAGATATATTGATTTCCTAATTCTTCTTTTCCATTCTTTTCCTTTTCGGGGACGAAAAGTTTTGAGTGGGGGAAAGTGTAACGACCCATAAATTTCGATAATTAAGATTGGTTAAATTTGTAAGATTTATAAATAAATTTATGTAATTTAATTTAAAAAGAAATAAAAAATTTATAATTAATAATGAAGCAAATGTTGAAAATGAAATGAAACCATGAAAATTAAAGCTAAGTATTAACAGTTGAAATAAAATTACGAATAAATTGAAATGATGTAAATTGTTATACTAGGCTAAGAATAGAATATAAGAAAACAAAGGTAAATAGTGAATTTATTTGATGAATTAATAATATAAAATAGTAAATTGAATTAAATCAACGTCCTGTAGTAATTGAAATATTGTTTGGGAATGAAAACTTATAAAGGTAAGCATTTAATTTACAAATGAAATCAGTGTATTAATTTATTTGTAACTGTATGTAAATTTGTGAAATTATGTTAATGTAAGTTATTAAATAATTAATTTAGCGCAATCCAAATTAATTGAAATAACGATAAGGTCAAAATTTAGGGTATCTAGTAAATTTGGAAAATAAATCTCAATAAATGTAAATTAAGGTGGAAATGTTAATGGTAGTTGACAAATAACCAATTTAGTGCAATACCAAATAAATTGCAACTATTATAATAGATTGAAATTAGTATATTTGGGAGAACTGTAACTAAAAAGTGTAAAGGTAATAAGCAACGGAAATGCATATTTATTTCATAAGTTAATATAAAAGAATGAGACCTACTGAATGAATTAATTGAGCTTCTAACTTTAACAAATGTATATAGTTGACGAATTCAATATATTCGGAAATAATAATAATTAATACAAAGGTAGCATTTGTTGGATATACTTTTTAATGAAATAAAAAGTTAATGGTATCAAATTTTATGTGTTACATATTTATATGGTCTATTAATTAAAATTTGGAAATCAATTTGCAATCAAAGGAAATTAAGTAGCACGTCAATTGGAAATAAATTAATAAATACATTAATGAAATGTAATATAATTCAATGTTAATTATACCCATAAAATTTCAATTTATTGAATTGCAAGATTGTAAATAAATAAACGAATTTATTGAGATTTCAATTTATAATTAATAACATTTAATGTGAAATCAATTACAATTAATTGACTTAATTTGTGCAGTTAGGGTAGATGTCATTTGTCATTGAAAATGGTTAATTTTATAAGAAGTAATTAATGCTAAGCCTATTTATTTTATGAAAATTGATTGATTTAAAGAATAGAAAGCAAGATTTATAGATTTTGTTGAAGTGTAAAATTCAATAATTGAATTTGTTACAAATAAATGAAATTCAAAATTTAATATTTCGTTAATTGAAACTAGATGGAATGTGAGGATATGAGAATAATTTATGTAATAATTTCGAATCCAATGGTAAACCCATCTATTTGAAAATAATGAATGGAATAATTATGGGTTAATTTAATTAAATGGAAATTTTGGAAATTTTATTTATAATTTTGAATTTTATGAAATTGAGGTTAATATTGAAATTTATAAATTATTCACCTCTAAATTGACAATTAAATTTGTTTAAAACATTGTAAATGATTGAGAAATATAAATGTGATAAAAATTGTAAATTATAAAATTGAAATAAAGATGAGTTCAAGTAATTAATTATTAATTTATTTAAAAGGTATAAAAATAGCCATTTTGGCCACTGACTCGGATTTTGACGAAACAAGTTTCATCAGATCCGTAACGGTGAAATATTGTAGGATTTCAAGTTTCGTATCAATCGGACTTGTTGTTTGATTGTATGGGCTTGAAACGCCTTGAAATCAATTTGAAAATATTGTTTTTAGCATAACTTCTTCATACGATGCAATTTGAACCTAAAACTTTATCCATTGCGTTTAAATATTTTAAAACATCTATTTTGATATATGGGTTGACCCAATTTCGTTCCGGAGTCGAAATGAGCATTTTGGGCCATTTTGGCATTAGCGCGTATATCTGTTATATCCATCTATTCTATTTTCAATTCCGCCTATAAATATCCTGCTATAAACCCTAGCCTCCCTAATTCTCATTTGTCTGTACGTACATCTCAACTCTCTCCTCCTCAATGGCAGACAACACAATTCCAGATCCAATTCCATTTCAAAATCAAAAATCCAAACTCCTTAGAAAAATTCACAAAAAATATATGTTGTAGCTCTCGACGAGCGCATCTCAGATCCATGATTCGTTTTTCGTTCTGGTTCGTCATTTGATCATTAAAAATCAGAGAAGTTTCGGCCGTTCATTGTATGGAGGCTCAATCAACGGTGGATCTTCCACGATTCATCGATCAGGAAGTTCGGGCGTGTAGACGACGACGAGACTTAGTCATCGGTTGGAGTGCTTGTGCTAGCGGCGGCGTATGACGTGGGGTGACCGGGGGGGCTGCTCGGACAGGGAAGGGGCGGCACGACGAGCACGTTACGATATTGGTACTTGATCGAGGTCAAAGAGATTGTGGCAGCGACGAAAATTGGTCAACGATTGATCATAGTGGCGACTCGTTTTTGGTTCGCGTTCGAGACTCACCCGTTACGGTTTCGTTCGTTCTGCAAGATGTGACGTGGCAAAGTTGGATTGTGAGTGTTGTTTTTTTTTAAATTTTATTTTTGATTTCATATCGTTTGACATGAATAACTTTGACATACGAACTCCGTTTCACACGCGATTTTTTTCGTTAGGATCGTAATAAAATTCCAGACATTTTGGCGCTTGTTTGGACGGATTTGGAGACTGTTCCAATTTTGGATTTAAATTCGATTTAAATTCAAAAGGTGAGTGTTTTAGCCCACTCACAACTTCTAAAATTTCTTATGTTTGTTAAATTGATATATGATGTGATTTAAAATTTATTTATGGTTGTTTGACATATTTTTAATCATCATCTCAGTTAATCTCATTTATTTAAATTAAATTTCTATTTAATTTATTCATTGCATTTAAACTGCCAGTTAAATTATTAAATTAATTATTCATTGCATATAAACTGCCAGTTAAACAATTATTTAATTTATTATTGAGTTAAACTACTATTTAATACCTGTTGTTTATTTTCCGTTATATATTGATGCTATTGATTTAATTGGATGATGATTGCGATAAATGGTTGATGGTTGATATTGGATGAATTGATGCTGTATTTTTATTTTTATAAACTGCAAGTTATCATGCATTGTCATTTCATTCGGGATTGCGGTTTGAAATGATATATTACCGTAATTTTTATTTTTAATTACAGATTGAAATAATAAATATCCGTATTACTTGACCATAGGATAGAAAATAATATACAGGCACCGCGGTCTATATATATATAAATACTTTGAAAGGATTTCTATGGTTTTGTAAAGAAAAATATGGTATATGAGATATTGATTCGGATATTTATAAATGTTATTCTATATATATAATGAATTTCTTGGTTTTAAGCTATGTATAAAATTAGTTTAAAGTATAAAAGAAGTTTGATAATAAAAGTTGATTTTATTAAGATATGATACAGTGAAGTATTTATTTATATTTTATTTGTAGAATAGAATGACTTAAATAATGAAGGCTGGAAGAGAAATATGAATTGATTTGAATTAAAGTGTTTTAAGAATTAACCTCGAATAAGAACTGATTTAAATTTTAAATAAATCTGAGATTTTAAAAGGTATAATTTGTACAACTTGATTTTGGTTTAGAGGATTTAAATGAGTATCAATCACTTTAAATGAATATTATCAAGTTAATTTAAATTGGAAAAATATTCAGTTGTTTGAAGTTAAAGTTTTACTTAAACTATATTAGATTTATTAAGTATACGTTTCAAATCTAAATAATAGCAGTTGAATTTGATATATGTGAAATTATCAAAGAATTCATTTTGAAACGGTGTAATATCTAAAGCTTTGAAATATATGGAAATTGAAATGGTTTAATTGGGGATTTAAATCTATATTTGGAATTTATTTGTGAAATTAAAGAGGCTATTTTATTTTATAAAGTAATTTATATTTAAACCATTTAAGTGGTGCGATTATATTTCAAAGTTGTATAATTCAAAGTTTTATGGTTTGAAAGGCTATATTTCAAGCGGTTGGTTTAGAAATATTTTAACTATGAAAAGTTTTGGTTTTAGAAAAGGATACATTTGAAAAAGATATCATATTGATTTGGTTTTAAAGGGGAAATGATATCGTAATTATATGGTTTTGAAATGAATATTATATCATGGTTTTAATGTAAAAATTATTTTAAAATAATCGCGGTGTTATAATAACGTTTGATTGTTGAAGAGACCAGGATCGGAAGTTGTCATACTCTCTACCAACTCCGAAAATCACTTTAACAACCGTGTACGCGGTGGAGATTCCAGAATGAAGTAGGATGGTGGCGGCGTTTCCTTTAAGGTAAATACGTGGACCTGACTCCCGTAGGTTGGCATAAGGTGGCTAAAACAGGAGCGATTGACGGGTTGAAGAGGTAGCACCTTTGATCGCACACATCCCTTCGATATTATACTTTGAATTTTGGATTTATTCGGTGGCCACTTTTGATTTCTTTGATTTGGGGGTGTGGCTCGAGTTGGGCGGTAGCTGCGGCTATGCGTTACTACCAACCCGGAAGTGTAATTGGTATATTTATCCTGGCATTGCCTAGTTGTGCCGTGTCACCTACCCTAGCGCGCCTTATACGATTTTGGTTTTGTACCATACATATGGAGTGCCCTCTGACGACGCCCAGTAGGGGGGATTACGGTACTGTATTGACTATGGGAATATATAAATGTGTTAAGGTGGAAAATGTAAAGCCTTAACGCTATTTAAAAGTAAGTTTATTTTACAATTAGACACTATTATAATAGCGAAATATACTACATAGTAAATAGTTTAACGGATCCTTAAGAGATGTATATCCCGAGCATGTCTTGAGTTACTGCACTCATATTTATTTCTGTTGATTTAATTTACATAATATCTTTTAGTTCTGACTCGAGTGTTTTGGCTTTTCAATTCGCTCGAGTCAGTCCGAGCGTTTCAGGATTTGAAGATTTTAGCTCTAGAGGACAAGGATGAAGATTTATATTTCTATCTACTATATTGTTCCACTACACCAATTTATTCCGCTGCATTGTTATTATCCTTTGGTATGTGAATTCTGATATTTATTGTATAAGAAAAATCTAATGTTTTGTAAAACAGTTTTATGAACTGTATATTTTATTATTATATTTTATCGTTCCGCTGCAAAATTTTATTTTGTTTTGTTTCTCTACTTTTACTTATTTACCCCATAACAATCCGTCCTTCTGTATGGTTTGAGTCGGACGTGTGTGGTTTATCGTCGATTTAAAGCATGCGGAAACGCGCGACGTTACATGAGTAATTTTCTATCCTCCCTTTTTCTTCCTTTTATTGCATTTATTGCTTATATTGTTGAAATTCTGAATTCCTGTAGTCTTCAGCCTTAATGGTGAAGGCATTGGAGGTAGAAAGTGCATAAGCCTTATTTACAGATCGGGTGGCTGAGCTTAATGCTTGCCTTACCTTCGGTAATACTAAGAAGAATGTAAAAGTTTTTGCTAGGGTCAAGGCTAAAGAGGAGGTTAGGATTCTTCTTGAGAATATCAAGAAGGTTGAGATGGATTATAGGGCTACTAAGAATGTTCAGTCTATAAAGGAGCGTGAGCCAAGGGAGAAGGATGAGACATTAGACAAGGTTGAGAAGGACCATGGGAATTGGATGAAGAGTTGACCCCATCGAGGAAGGACCTTGGGAACATTACCTCTGATGTGAATTTTGGTTTTTATGATCAGCCAGGCGTAATTTTGGGATAGAGGTTAAGCCTGATTTATTAGGTGACTTGCCTACGGCTACTTCAATTTTTGCATATTGTCAGGGTAGATGGAAGGCAAAAGAGGTTGAGGAATGGGATGTTGACCCAAACTGTTCTATGTGTCCCTCTAAGGAAGAGAGTGTAGGGACTTAGGAGAACGTGCAATCTGATGAACAAGGCCAAACTACAAACTTATTTAACTCAAGTCCTCTGATAGACTTAGATAATTAATCCTAAATTTCACTTTATTTTATTGTACCAAAGACTTTGAAGTTTTATTTTGGTGTTTGTAGTGCGATATTGTGTTTGCTATATTTTGCTAATAAATTATAACATTCCTGAAAATCAACCAAGATTAATTTGGCAATTTAATTAATTTTTTTGAAAATAAATTGTGAATTTATTCATGAATTAATTAGAAAATTTCTAGAATGAATAACTAATTTTTAGACTATAAGTAGAATTTGGTTCAAAATTTAAGGATAAGTAATTTTATAAATAAAATTGGATTTAAAAAATAAATATTTATTTGAAGATAAATAGCAATTTGATTTGAAGTTTAAGAATAAGTATTTTATCAACAAATATTGGATTTCAAAATAAAATGTATTAAAAATAAAATAGAATTAAAAGCTTTAAATTAATAAAAAGTTTGGTTTCTAAATTTTTAAATATATTGATATTTGGAAACTGTAATTCAAGAATTAATGTAATAATTTTCAAAATATTATTTCTAAGATTTAATCTTCTTGTGTATATACATATATAAATAAAAAAGTGATTAATTGTTAATATGTAACTAAAATATTTAGATCATTCTTTTCTTTTTAAAAGTTGTTCAAAAAATAAATAATAAAAGAAATGCATGAATATAAAATGTATAAATTTGTTGTATATAAAAATAGAGAGCTAAATTTAAGTTGAATGTGAAAAACAATAGAAATTTTATTTGTGTAAGATATAAATATAAAAGAGGATATAAACAAATAAAAATATAAACAACTTTAAAAAATTTAAGGCATATGTATATATGGAAATACATTTACATGGAGGGTAAAATTAAAATTTACAAAACAATTTAAGTCAAAGGATTTAAACACAAATTTCCCTATATGTAACAATTGTACGACATGCAAAAAGAAAATGGACAAATGGCATGCAACTTTTGAAAAGAAAAAAAATTAGACAGCCATTTAACTTCCAAAAAAAAAATCTGAAACCAGAAGTCAGTAAATAAAAAAACAGAAAAACAAATCATCTTCAAACTCAAAAAATTTCAAAATTCCTCCTCTCCAAAAATATGAAAACAAATCAAATCAGATTTGAAAAAAAGGAGAAAATCCATTTCCAGATTCAACAGCAAATAGTAGAGCCAAAATCTGGAAGAGAATAAGGCCTGGGAAATGTTGAAGTAAAGCATAAAAACAATTCTTCTGAAATCAAACTTCAAACCTGGAAGAATATCAAGCAAAGCAAAAATACAAATCTACACAACCTGGAAAATAAAAGAACAAAGCAAAAGATCAAGCAGGGTCAGAAGAAAAAAAAATGGGGGGATCAAGCAAAGCTTAAGTTAAAACAACTGTTCCTCTCTGTTCTTCCCTTCACTGTGAGCAAACCTCTTAACCTTAATTTTTTTCTCGATGTTTGGATTGGTATCTGATATATGATATGAATTATGTTGGGATAATAGTGTGAATATGGTTGCATGCCCTTATAAAAATGAATGACTGTGTGTATATTGAGTACAAGCAAGAAAAACATGCCTCTGTTTTTTCCAGTTTTCTTTTTTTTTCCAAAACCCTATTTCAAATAAATTCAAAAGCCTTTCCTCTGATGTTTTTCAGGCTTAGAAATATAAACAGATTATGATTGTATAATCAAGATTTAAGTTTTAAAAAATACTTTTGAGTATTGAAGAGGAATGGATCTACTAGGAAGTTTAAAAAACACAATGAAATTTTAAAAAAGTTCAAAACTTAGTTGATCAAAAACTTGAATTTGATTTCATAATCCTACTCCCCTTCACAAAATATGAATTTTGAAGATGAAATCAAATTTTTTAAGCTTGGGATTCTCGTGTTATCTTGAGTTGAACAGAAAACCCCTTTTTGTGAATTTACGATGATTGGCGAGATGATAATCTACGTGTTTAAGGCTGGGGGTAGCCGAAAGTCAAGGGATCAACGGAAAAATACGATGGAAATTTATTGAAGACCCTGATGGCCAGGCATCGATGATTTAGGACTTAACCCTAATTTTAGTAGAGGTAGGAAAATGGGTCACCGTTACGTGGTCAGGGCATCAGACTACATTGGTCCAGGGGGAAAAGGAGTCTAGGGCAGTGATGCAACTGTGGACGTGACGACGAGGTCACTGGAGATCGGGGTTGTTGATGTGAGGTGATCTTGGTCGATGGTTTGAGTTTCTAGGTGATGCTAGATTACTCGATTTCGATTAAGGATTTCTTTGAAGTTTCTCGGTGGAAGGATGATTGGATTAGGTTTTCGTCAACGTGTTGAGGGCGGCGAGATTGATCGTAGATGGTCAAAACACTCGTAGATGTGCATGCGCGTATCAGTGTATCAGGTGGATTTCATGTATGGGGTAGAAGAAGGCGCGACTCGAAGCAAGGCTCCAGGAGTAGCAGGGGTAGGTCGAGTTTTAACTCGAAGTAGGATGTTGGTGCGAGAGTAAAATACTTAGAAAATTTTTAAGGTCGAAAATTTGGGGGACTCGGGTTAATTTTTGGAAAAACTCAAAGTAGGGCTCGAGTACGTTGGGGTTTAGCTTGGGTTTCACTCGGGTTTGCCTGGGGTTTTTTATGTTTCCAATTTTAACAACTTTAACAAAGTAGTCAAATAAATTTCTAAAATTATTTCTTCTATAAATGATGATTTTATTGTTAAGTTAGAAGGTATAAATTAAAAGTTTTGAAATAAAGGATTTTTTAAGACAATTATGTTTTAAACTTATATTTATAACAAGCTATTTTAAATAAAACTTAATAAGTGATTTAGGAATAAAATCAAACGTTTTAAATTTTTTAACTTAAAGGTAAGTTAAATTATATTGTTAATGATAATCAAGTAATTAATAATTTATAGTTGAGATTAGTTTATTAATTAAGAATAATTATTATAAAGGATGTTTTAAAATGGTTAAGTAACTTTCAAAGTTTAAGTTAACATATTTGTTAAAGAAAATCTAATACTTGAAAGCAAATTACTAAACGAAAGTAATTAATAATTCAAGTTAATTGATCAAGTAATAATGAATGATCAAATAAAAAATAATAGTTACTTAGTGAAAGTAATTAGGAGCAGATAATTTAAGATTAAAGATTGATTAATCAAATATTAAGTGTTAATTACTTTAAATAATAATTAATTAACATGGTTGATTAATAAAGGTAATTAAATTAAGAATAATTAATTAAAGGTTAATCAACTTAAAGTGATTAAGAGATCATTATTTATTAAGGAGTAATTAAATATTGTAATTAATTAAGGAATAATAAAGCTATTAATTAATCAATTAAGGATAATTAATTATAATTAAGATTTAATTAATAACTAGGGGTTTATTAATTAAAGTGATTAATTAAGGAATAACTAATTAATAAAAGTAATTAAGATTTAATTAATTACAATTAAGTGTTAATTAATTAAGATAATTAGTTAAGGGATGATTCATAAATGAAGTGATTAAAACTTAATCAATTGAAATTAATAATCGTTGATTTAAGATTGCTAATGAAAGTAATTATGTGGTCAATAAATTTAAAACCATACGGTTTATTCATCTTAATTAAAGATTTTTAATTGCTATTGAATGTTGTGTGATGGACTGATATATTTGATATATGATGTGATGACATGTGATGCTTTGTGCTGAGCTGTTATATCTATGATGTATATATTGTTGTATGAACATGAAAACCCCTTCACCCGTAAAACGACATTTGAATTTCGATGCGACAGGAAGTCGGATTCCAGTTGGTTATCCGAAACCCACATCGAATCGTAATGATGAATCTTTGTGATTGATAAATTTACTTTATCTGTGAATCTATGAATGAAGATAAGCATTATGGGTTATACATCTTATCGATATTGATATGGTTGATGTTGTGCCCTATTGTGTAAAACCCACTGGACTACACTATACCCACACAAATATGGATTGCATATGGAAATTGGTTAAGTCTTAGATTTTTAAAATTATTTTAAAAAATTGAATTTTTGAATCCAATGGTTTTGGAAATGGATTGAAAAGCTTTTGAAAAGGAATTTCAAAGATAAAAGTTATTTTTGAATAACTTAATTTAGTTTTGAAATTTGACCTAAATTAGAATTCGAAAATTTGAAATTTAATTCTAATTTGAGGATTCATGGTGTAAAAAGTCATACAAGTTTATATGGGGTTTTAAACCATTTTTAAAGTGTTGTTTTGGGAGTTTAATTTAACCCAGGTTTGAAAACTTTAACTTGTATAATTGAAATCGGATTATTCCGTAATAAAAAAAACCTTTTGTTTTCAAATGATAAAAGCTTTCATATAAGGAGTGAACTTCCAATTTGTCTTATAGGAACTTCAAGTTTGAATTGAAAATGGTTTTTTGAAGTTATAAATAAATCTTTGGAAACGGTTTTGAAAGCTATAAGTTAAATCTTTGATTTAAAGATTAAAAGAGTTAATCCAATTGAAATGGAAATTTGTTTTGAAATCCATGAATGAATATTTGTGAAACTAGGTGAACTTTGTGAAACGGATCTTTTTGTTAAAAGATTTGAAATGGTAATTTGATTAGACCATTTGAAGAAAGGTTTTGAGTTGTGACTTAACTGAAATCACATATCCATATGTTTTTTCAAATATTACGCTCATTATTCGGTTTAGCCGGGATAGGACCTCTGTGTCATATAACCCATTCCGAGTAATGATACGTTGTTATGGATAGCATTTGAAGACCAGTGGTGAAGACCGGTGGTGAAGATCGGGTATTTGCGAGAGCGATAGGGTGACCTATCGATTGTCTCTGCACTGAGTAGCTACGGTACAGAGATTCCCTAAGTGATGGGAAATCCGATCGGGATTGTGGATACCCGGATTTGTAAGGGCTTCTTCGTAAGTGCCTTCGGTTCTGTTCGAACCCAAAACAGACTTGTATGGATGTATGTCTGACATTACACTTTGAGATTTAAAACCAGTTTCTATCAAATACATTTATTCTTGGTGGTGGAGAATTTATTCTCTTAGCTTAACACCCTTCTCTGAGACGTATGTGCTCAGAGCTTATGTAGTTGATGGTTACTAGTGATACACTCCCAATTTGGTAATGTGGCATACGAAGTGCTGCCGATCATTTGTTGATCAAAGCATGGCTTTGTGAAAAAGCGTAGCTTTGTGGACGAGACCTCATCGAGCCTCACAAACCGGTAATGGTCGAAACAGGAAAGATGCGGCAAGGTTTCAGGGGTAGCTCCCCTAGGGTTTGACCATTCCTTCTGGAAAAGGGTAGTATCATGGTATGGAGCCCAGATACTTACTCATGTGGACACTGTAGTATATTTATTATTATGTGATGTTGTTGGTGTAGAGGATCCTCGGATAAAGTCCCAAAGGACCAAGGATGAAATATCTTAGGTTTTACTTCCCAGGAAGGGGGTAGCTGGCCTTGTTTGGCAGAGATCCGGGTAGTTTCTCGAGGCGTCCCGCCAGAGGCATATCCATGTGGCAATAAGAAGTTCCTTAGCCTGACCCTTTGTTGGAAATCCAATCATCTAATACGAGCCTTTTACGATTGCAGTTGTATTACCTGCCACCTCAGGTGGTAGCTATAGTAGGCATAGTATAATTGTACCTATGCTGGCTAGGATTAATATTATACTTTTGAAAGGTTTTTCTGCACTATGCACTAATAATAATATCAAAATGGTTTTCGCGTATCAAGCACTTTTGACTATCATAAGGAGAAATCTCCTCCAATTCTACGTTTCATGGTGTGTGTGGCGGGATGCCTTATGGTAGTTTCATTTTCCAAAAGCATTGCGAATTTCGAAAATCTAATTCCTTTTGTTTGTTTTAAAGACAAAATGTTTTTGTTTCCACACACCAGCCCATGACTGACCCAGAGTTTATTGTTCCTTTCCTAAACTCTGCACGCCCATAATTTTCCACACGGGCAGTCTAAAGTTTGGTTTTTCAGATAGTCGGGTAGTAGATATTGTTTTGGTAGCCTTCAGCTTTCTGTTTGATACATTTTGGAGTGCACGGGCTGACCTTGCTTAGCTTTGTGCAACCTTGATGGTGGATCGAGCTTGAAGTTTGGAGCTTTGGCTTGGAAGTTTTGGTTTGGGGTTGCAGTTTCAGTTTCTTTTGAAGACTTATCTCATATTTTATCGTGTTCTGCTGTTTTTTGTGTTGTATATTCTCTGATGTTGATGATTATCATTGTATCAAATTGATGTATTGGATATTGTATTCATGTTGTATCAGTGATATCATCTTTTATTTTCCACGGTGTTATTTATCATCTAATGTTGTTGCAAGCTCCGGCGATACGAATTTGATGTTGTTTGTCGAACATCGAGTTCGGGTCGTCACAATTGGTATTAGAGCTAAAGGTTGAGTAAGAACTTTAGCTACAGAGTGTAACACATTAGATGGCTCATTAGAGATAGGGTGAAGTGTACCCTAGAATGAGTATAACCAGTGAAACCAAAATCCAAATTTCTCAGTCTATTCTCTTTATCTGTTGTTATTCTCTAAGATATTTCGTCTGAATGCCTAAATCGGGTTTCTTACTATTTACAGATAGTAAGAATGAGTGGAAGAAGAGGAAGGGATTGGGGACAGGGAAGCACCACTCGAATTGGTCAAAGTCCTGCAACGACAGATATTCCCATTCAGTCTCAATCAAATCTGGCTGATTTATATCGAAGCTTTTCTAGACTTGGTGGAAAGTCATTCACAGGCAAGGAAACCGTTATCGAAGCACAAGCCTGGATTCGATCGTGTGAAAGGATTTTCAAAGGACTAAAATTGGAAGATGATCAGATGCGATTGATAGCTTCCTGGCAACTCTAGGAAGAGGCTTTAGTATGGTGGGAAATAGTTACATTGGATGAGCCGGCGGATGAATTTACTTAGAGCCGTTTCAAGGAAGTGTTCGAGCAGCGATATATGTCGTCTGTTGGTATCTCTAGAATGTACCAGGAGTTTATGGATTTAAAGCAAAGAAGCTTATCATTTGAGGAATACTTGAGAAAATTCAATGAATTATCTTGGTTTGGTCCAGAATTGATCAATACACCGCTAAAGAAGAACGAAAAGTTTATTCGGGAATGAACAAGTAATTCCAGAAGAGGATGACTACTCACGTAAAGGAATCATTTTCTAAATTAATTGATATGGGTTATAGATACGATACTCTAGATAAGCAGGAAGTTCCAGAGGAGAAAGGAAATACAAGCAATCTGAATTGGAGGAAAAAGAAGTTTGGTGGAAAGAAATCGAGGAAAGATAAAGAAAAGAAGAATACTCAGAAGAAGAAGGTGAAAGATGTTACTTGTCTCAATTGCTTGGAGAAAGGCCATTACTTGGATAAATGTAAGAATCCTTAGAAGCCATGAATGAGAGAGCCATTTATGAGGCCAGATCAGGAATCTACGGGATGCTATTACTGCTACAAGCCAGGACACAGGATCAAAGACCGTCCTGCTCATAAGCAAGCTCTAGTAAAGAAGGTATATGCAGTCAAAGATGATTCTTCAACCTCAAAGGCTGATAAAGGAAAAGAAATTTTATAAGGTAACCTTCTCGTTTACGATTAAATTTTCAAGTTTATTCGACACGAGAACTACCCTTAGTTTTATTTCTCAACAAATCGTAAATAAGTTAAATCCTGAATCTGAGATCATAGTCAAATCTATTTTTGTCTGTTTGATTGGATTTCGATATATTCAACGAACGGCTAGTTATCCCTACGAACTAACTAGTACCCCTATATACTTCGTAGATCAAATAACCCAGATTTTTTCATAATTGATTGAGTTGTTCTCACATCTATTGTTGATATTCTGATTTGGTAAACCGAATGCAGAATAAATATTTCGATCTGATCTGATCGATCATTTCTTTATCTATCATCTATCCTTTCTCGTCTCCCTAGCAAATTTCGGGGACGAAATTTTTTTGGGGGAAATCTGTAACATTCCTGAAAATCAACCAAGATTAATTTGGCAATTTAATTATTTTTCTTGAAAATAAATTGTGAATTTATTCATGAATTAATTAGAAAATTTCTAGAATGAATAACTAATTTTTAGATTATAAGTAGAATTTGGTTCAAAATTTAAGGATAAGTAATTTTATAAATAAAATTGGATTTAAAAAATAAATATTGATTTGAAGATAAATAGCAATTTGATTTGAAGTATAAGAATAAGTATTTTATCAACAAATATTGGATTTTAAAATGAAATGTATTAAAAATAAAATAGAATTAAAAGCTTTAAATTAATAAAAAGTTTGGTTTCTAAGTTTTTAAATATATTGATATTTGGAAACTGTAATTTAAGAATTAATGTAATAATTTTCAAAATATTATTTTTAAGATTTAATCTTCTTGTGTATATACATATATAAATAAAAGTGATTAATTGTTAATATGTAACTAAAATATTTAGATCATTCTTTTCTTTTTAAAAGTTGTACAAAAAATAAATAATAAAAGAAATGCATGAATACAAAATGTATAAATTAGTTGTATATAAAAATAGAGAGCTAAATTTAAGTTGAATGTGAAAAACAATAGAAATTTTATTTGTGCAAGATATAAATATAAAAGAGAATATAAACAAATAAAAATATAAACAACTTTAAAAAATTTAAGGCATATATATATATTTGGAAATACATTTACATGGAGGGTAAAATTAAAATTTACAAAACAATTTGAGTAAGAGGATTTAAAGACAAATTTCCCTATATGTAACAAGTGTACAACATGCAAAAAGAAAATGGACAAATGGCATGCAACTTTTGAAAAGAAAAAAAATTAGACAGGCCATTTAACTTCCCAAAAAAATCTGAAATCAAAAGTCAGTAAATAAAAAAACAGAAAAAATCATCTTCAAACTTAAAAAAATTTCAAAATTCCTCCTCTCCAAAATTATGAAAACAAATCAAAGCAGATTTGAAAAAAAGGAGCAAATCCAATTCCAGATTCAACAGCAAATACTAGAGCCAAAATCTGAAAGAGAATAAGGCCTGGGAAATGTTGAAGTAAAGCATAAAAACAAATCTTCTGAAATCAAATTCAAACCTGGAAGAATATCAAGCAAAGCAAAAATACAAATCTACACAACCTGGAAAATAAAAGAACAAAGCAAAAGATCAAGCAGGTTCAGAAGAAAAATAATATGGGGGATCAAGCAAAGCTTAAGTTAAAACAACTGTTCCTCTCTGTTCTTTCCTTCATTGTGAGCAAATCTCTTAACCTTAATTTTTTTCTTGATGTTTGGATCGGTATCTGATATATGATATGAATTATTTTGGGACAATAGTGTGAATATGATTGCATGCCCTTATAAAAATGAATGATTGTGTGTATATTGAGTACAGGTAAGAAAAACATGCCTTTGTTGTTTCCAGCTTTCTTTTTTTTCCCAAACCCTGTTTCAAATAAATTCAAAAGCCTTTCCTCTGATGTTTTTCAGGCTTAAAAATATAAACAAAATATGACAGTATAATCAAGATTCAAGTTTTGAAAAATACTAGTGAGTATTGAAGAGGAATGGATCTACTGGGAAGTTTAAAAAAACACAGTGAAATGAAAAAAAGTTCAAAACTTAGTTGATCAAAAACTTGAATTTGATTTCATAATCCTACTCCCCTTCACAAAATATGAATTTTAAAGATGAAATCAAATAGCTTGGGATTGTCGTGTTATCTTGAGTTGAACAGAAAACCCCTTTTTGTGAATTTACAATGATTGGCGAGATGATAATCTACGTGTTTAAGGCTGGGGGTAGCCGAAAGTCAAGGGATCAATGGAAAAATACGATGGAAATTTATTGAAGACCATGATAGCCAGGCATCGATGATTTAGGACTTAACCTTAATTTTGGTAGAGGTGGGAAAATGGGTCACCGTTACGTGGTCAGGGCATCAGACTACATTGGTCCAAGGGGAAAAGGAGTCTAGGGCAGTGATGCAACTGTGGACGTGACAACGAGGTCACTGGTGATCAGGGTTGTTGATGTGACGTGATCTTGGTCGATGGTTTGAGTTTCTGGGTGATGTTAGATTACTCGATTTTGATTTAGGTTGTCGTTGAAGTTTCTGGGTGGAAGGATGATTGGAGTAGGTTTTCGTCAACGTGTTGAGGGCGGCGAAGTTGATCATAGATGGTCAGAACACTCGTAGATGTGCACGCGCGTATCAGTGTATCAGGTGGATTTCGTGTTTGGGGAAGAAGAAGGCGCGACTCGAACCAAGGCTCGGGGAGAAGCAGGGGTAGCTCGAGTTTTAACTCGAAGTAGGATGTTGGTGCGAGAGTAAAATACTTAGCAAATTTTTAAGGTCGAAAATTTGGGGGCACTCGGGTTAATTTTTGGAAAAACTCGAAGTAGGGCTCGAGTACGTTGGGGTTTAGCTCGGGTTTCACTCGAGTTTGCCCGAGGGTTTTTATGTTTCCGGTTTTAACAACTTTAACAAAGTAGTCAAATAAATTTCTAAAATTATTTCTTCTATAAATGATGATTTTATTGTTAAGTTAGAAGGTATAAATTAAAAGTTTTGAAATAAAGGATTTTTTAAGACAATTATGTTTTGAACTTATATTTTTAACAAGCTATTTTAAATAAAACTTAATAAGTGATTTAGGAATAAAATCAAACGTTTTAAATTTTTTAACTTAAAGGTAAGTTAATTTATATTGTTAATGATAATCAAGTAATTAATAATTTATAGTTGAGATTAATTTATTAATTAAGAATAATTATTATAAATGATGTTTTAAAATGGTTAAGTAACTTTCAAAGTTTAAGTTAACATATTTGCTAAAAAAAATCTAATACTTGAAAGAAAATTACAAAATGAAAGTAATTAATAATTTAAGTTAATTGATCAAGTAATAATGAATGATTAAATACAAAATAATAGTTACTTAGTGAAAGTAATTAGGAGTAGATAATTTAAGATTAAAGATTGATTAATCAAATATTAAGGGTTAATTACTTTAAAGAATAATTAATTAATGTGGTTGATTAATAAAGGTTATTAAATTAAGAATAATTAATTAAAGGTTAATTAACTTAAAGTGATTAAGAAATCATTATTTATTAAGGAGTAATTAATTATTGTAATTAATTAAGGAATAATAAATCAATTAATTAATCAATTAAGGATAATTAATTATAATTAAGATTTAATTAATAATTAGGGGTTTATTAATTAAAGTGATTAATTAAGGAATAATTAATTAATAAAAGAAATTAAGATTTAATTAATTATAATTAAGGGTTAATTAATTAAGATAATTAATTAAGGGATTATTAATAAATGATGGTGACTAAAACTTAATCAATTAAAACTAATAATCATTGATTTAAGATTAATAATGAAAGTAATTTTATGTGGTTAATAAATTTAAAACCACACGGTTTATTCATCTTAATTAAAGATGTTTAATTGCTATTGAATGCTGTGTGATGGACTGATATATTTGATATATGATGTGATGCCATGTGATGCTTTGTGCTGAGCTGTTATATCTATGATGTATATATTATTGTATGAATATGAAAACCCCTTCACCCATAAAACGACATTTGAATTTCGATGCGACAGGGAGTTGGATTCCATTTGGTTATCCGAAACCCACATCGAATCGCAATGATGAACCTTTGTGATTGATAAATTTACTTTATCTGTGAATCTATGAATGAAGATAAGCGTTATGGGTTATACCGCTTATCGATATTGATATGATTGATGTTGTGCACTATTGTGTAAAACCCCCTGGACTACACTATACACACATAAATATGGACTGCACGTGGAAATTGGTTAAGTCATAGATTTTTAAAATAATTTTAAAAAATTGAATTTTTGAGTCCAATGGTTTTGGAAATGGATTGAAAAGCTTTTGAAAAGGAATTTCAAAGATAAAATTTATTTTTGAAGAACATAATTTAGTTTTGAAATTTGATCTAAATTTGAATTCGAAAATTGGAAATTGAATTCTAATTTTAGAATTTATGGTGTAAAAGGCCATATAAGTTTATATGGGTTTTTAAACCATTTTTAAAGTGTTGTTTTGGGAATTTAATTTAACCCAGGTTTGAAAACTTTACTTGTATAATTGAAATCGAATTTTTCCGAAATAAAAAAAACTTTTTGTTTTCAAATGATAAAAGCTTTTATATAAGGAATGAATTTCCAATTTGTATTATAGGAATTTCAAGTGTGAATTGAAAATGGTTTTTCGAAGTTATAGATAAATCTTTGTAAATGGTTTTGAAAGCTATAAGTTAAATATTTGATTTAAAGATTAAAAGAGTTAATCCAATTGAAATGGAAATTTGTTTTGAAATCCATGAACGAATCTTTGTGAAACTAGGTGAACTTTGTGAAACGAATCTTTTTGTTAAAAGATTTGAAATGGTAATTTGTTTAAACCATTTGAAGAAAGGTTTTGAGTTGTGACTTAACTGAAATCCCATATCCATATGTTTTCAAGTATTACGCTCATTATTTGGTTTAGCTAGGAGAGGACCCTTGTGTCATATAACTCATTCCGAATAATGATACGTCGTTATGGATAGCATTTAAAGACCGGTGGTGAAGACCGGGTATTTGCGAGAGCAATAGGATGACCCATCCATTGTCCTTGCACTGAGTAGCTACGGTATGGAGATTCCCTAAGTGATGGAAAATCCGACCGGGATTGTGGATACACGGATTTCAAGCGCTTCTTCGGAAGTGTCTTCGCTTCTGTTCGAACCCAGAACAGATTTGTATGGATGTGTGTCTGACATTACACTTTGAGATGTAAAACCAATTTCTATCAAATACATTTCGGCTTGGTGGCGGAGAATTTATTCTCTTAGCTTAACACCCTTCTCTGAGACATACGAGCTCCGAGGTTATGTAGTTGATGGTTACTAGTGATACATTTCCAATTTGGTAATGTGGCATACGAAGTGCTGTTGATCATTTTTTGATCAAAGCATGACTTTGTGAAAAAGCGTAGCTTTGTGGACGAGATCTCATCGAGCCTCACAAACCACTAATGGTCGAAACAGGAAAGATGCGGCAAGGTTTCAGGGGTAGCTCCTCTAGGGTATGACCATTCCTTTTGGAAAAGGGTAGTATCATGGTACAGAGCCCAGATATTTACTCATGTGGACACTGTAGTATATTTATTACTGTGTGATGTTGTTGGTGTAGAGGATCCTCGGATAAAAGTCCTAAAGGACCGAGGGTGGCATATCTTAGTTTTTACTTCCCGGAAAAGGGGTAGCCGGCCTTGTTTAGCAGAGAGCCGGGTAGGTTTTCGAGGCATCCCGCCAGAGGCGTTCCTATGTGGCAATAAGAAGTTCCTTAGCCTGACCATTTTTTGGAAATCCAATCATCCAATATGAGCTTTTACGATTGCAGTTGTATTACCTGCCACCTCAGGTGGTAGCTATAGTAGGCATAGTATAATGGTACCTATGCTGGCTAGGATTAATATTATACTTTCGAAAGTTTTTTCTGCACTATGCACTAATAATAATAACAAAATGGTTTTCGCGTATCAAGCATTTTTGACTATCATAAGGAAATTTTTTTTTGAATTCTGCGTTTGCATGGTGTGTGTGGCGGGAGGCCTTATGGTAGTTTCATTTTTCAAAAGCATTGCGAATTTCAAAAATCTAAATCCTTTTGTTTGTTTTAAAGACCAAAGTTTTTGTTTTCTCACACCAGTCCCATGACTGACCCAGAGTTTATTGTTACTTTCCTAAACTCTGAGTGCCCACAATTTTCCACACGGCCAGTCTATAGTTTGGTTTTTCAGATAGTCATGTAGTAGATATCGTTTTGGTAGCCTTCAGCTTTCTATTTGATACATTTTGGAGTCTTTGGAGTGCACGGACTGAACTTGCTTAGCTTTGTGCAACCTTTATGGTGGATCGAGCTTGAAGTTTGGAGCTTTGTCTCGGGAGTTTTGGTTTGGGGTTGCAGTTTTAGTTTCTTTTGAAGACTTATCTCATATTGTATCGTGTTCCGCTGTATTTTTTGTTGTATATTCTCTAATGTTGATGATTATCATTGTATCAAATTGATGTATTGGATATTGTATTCATGTTGTATCAGTGATATCATCTTTTATTTTCTGCTGTGTTATTTATCGTCTAATGTGGCTGCAAGCTCCGACGATACGAATTTGATGTTGTTTGTCGAACATCGAGTTCGGGTCGTCACATAAACGGTCATGCTTTACTCATTGTTTTGTTTAGTATTATGAAGGGAACGTGTTTACAAAACTATTGAAAGAGACTGAGGCTAGGCTTGAAAATGACATATTAGATTGTCTTGGGTTGAGAGTCATGGCTATGACTCGATATAAAAAGAATTAGACAAAGCTTGTGTGGATCTTAAGATTAGGGCTGAGGAGTTGTAAGCCTAAAATGTCAAGTAGTTTGGGAAAAATAAGCCCTTAGTGATTTTGTGCTGCATCGATGGGGATACACATTAAAGAGTGGTTCTTTTTCACTTGATAGCCCTGATCTTTAGCGGTTTAGGCTTGAGTTTGGAAACTTGATTAATGAATAACTTTATCATGTTTTTGTTAATTTACATACATTTCCAAGTATGTGATCAAGTAGGGCTGATGTAATTAGTACTGGGTGTTTTAGTGCTGACACCTAATCTATTATGCTTCGACTATGTAGTTAAGTTTTATTTCTATAATGAATTTAGTTGATTTGTTTTGGGCTTTGTTCGACACTAACCACATTCATTGTTAGGAGGTTTCTAAGATGATGTTGCTCAACTCAGATATGATGTTGAGAGGCTTGAAATAGAGCCGAAGCTTAACTATGCAGAGTTTGCAAGTGCCAAGAGCATGCTTGAACATTGGTATGTCTACAACAGGAAACTGTGCACATGGTCAGAAGATGTCGCATCAGAGCTTGAAGGGAGGGAAAATAACTTTACAGAATTGTTCATAGAGAAGAGATTGCATAATATAAGAAACAAGTGAAGGATACATCTGTTGAGATTGCGAGATTGCTTATTGAGCAAGAGGCTGCAGGATATAGGAGGATGGGGATACAGGATGATGGTAGAGGTGTTGAGACTAGGTTTTGATTCATGACACAAAGCTATCACTGCAACATACATATTCGACGATTGTTACGACAAAAAGAGAATATATACTACATGGAGACAAGACATCAAAATCGGTGCATCAATTTTTTTATTTTGTTTTGAGTCTTAAGTCAATTTTGTTAAGATCTCTCCTCGTTTACATATATATTAGCTTATATATATTAATCTTCTTACTGTCAAATGATTTATACATATATAAGCATATAATATATATATATATATATATATATATATAAATTGTCAAAGTTTTGTTAGAGTCATATATAATATATATAAACCTGTAAAAACTGTGCAAATTGCACAAAAATTACCAGATCAGTCTACTGATCTGGTAGGTAGTCGACTGACCTGCTAGTTTCTATGCAACATGCATAGGTGCACAAATATACATACATACATACATATATATTTAAAAATTAATTTGAATATTTAGTCGACTGACCTAGAGGCTCGGTTGACTGAATTTCTATAACAACTATATTTTCTGAAAGGACACGATCATTTGTGAAGAGTTATGAATCTCTATGAAGAGATTTGGACGCAGCGCTTCGACCAGAACTCATCGCCAATGGTCGCTGCTATTTGAAAACTACAAGTACATATCCTAACTTGATTCCAAATAACTGAATCTGCTTATCTCTCTTATCAAACCTTCTTGAATATTCTTGCAACTATACTCTCAAATATTCAACGATATATCGTATTCAAAAAATACTATTCCTTTCTAATCTTCATAAACTTCAAATACACATATTTTACTCAAGGAGAAGATCATAGGAAGGGTGTACTATAAACAGATTTATACATGTTATCAGAACACAAAAAGTCAAACAGCATTTTGTATTTGGTGAAGTCCTGTTCTTTTTCTCAAGCTTGTGAAGTCCTCTTCGGCTGTTGAGGAGAAATCCCGTTCCACTGCTCATGTCCCTGTTCGTCTGCTCAGAGGTTGTATAGACTGGACGTAGGACGGAGCTCCGAACCGGTATAAAAATCTCTGGTATTATTTTTATTATACTGCTTTTATATTCTGCACTATTTATTGTATAAATATCATCACTGTACTCTATATTATAGTATATCCATATTACATGATCCGTAGCACACTTTTATTTGGTATCGGAGCAAGTTCTTTATATAACCGTAAAACAGTTATCTGATACTATAATAATATGGAAACTAACATTAGCACTAGCATTGACACTAGCTTCATAGAAGGACAATCCACTGCATGTCCACCACTTTCCGTGGCATGAACTATAGTTACTGAGCCACATGAATGAGAATATATATGCAAGAAAATGGTTTTCATTCATGGAATATAACTCAGAAAGAATACACTATTCCTATTGGGGAGTATTCTACTTGGACAAACACACAGAAACTAGATGCCACAGCAAATGCAAAAGCCATCAGTATGCTGTTTTGTGCCTTAGATAAAAATGAGTATAACCGTGTTAGCATGTGCAACACTACATATCAAATATGGCATACACTCAAAGTTACACACGAAGGAACTAACAAGGTCAAACAAAGTAAGATATCCATGCTCAAAAGTCAGTTTCAAAACATTAGAATGAAAGACAATGAATCTATAAACGATATGTATTCAAGATTTCAGGATATCTATCATTCATCTGTAGGACAAGGAGAAAAAAACTCAGATTTTGATATGTATCCAAAATCCTTAACTCTTTAATAGAAGAATGGGAAAGAAAAGTTCTCGCTATTGAAGAAGCGAAAAATATTTCCAAAATAACTCCAGAAGGTTAATAGGAAATTTAATGTCCTATGAAGTGAATTTGTAGGCTAAACGAGTTCAAGCTCAAGATAAAAAGAATATAGCATTCCATGCAGAACAAGAAGAGTCAGATTCAGACAAAGATGACCTAGCCTTTACTACCAAAAACTTCAAGAAATTCTTGAAGTATAGAAAAGGAAATAGAAATAATGTCAAGAGAAGCTCAAACAACAATAAACCACTGTCTTCATCGGTTTTGGAGTGCTTTAACTGCCATAAAAAGGGGCACATATAGAAGGATTGTCTGGATCAAAAGAAAGAATATCGTAATAAAAGGAAGGACAAATTCGAAAGGAAAGCTTTCTCGGTTACATGGAGTGATTCAGACTCCTCCTCCTCCTTTGAAAGAAAGAGTGACAGCGATAAGGAATAAGCCAACATATGCTTTATGGCCAAAGATAATGAGGTTAGTGATTTAACTTTTGATGGTACGGTAGAAATAAACTCAGAATTGTTAGATACTTTAAAAGGTCTTAAAATAAAATATAAAGAGGCTTTTGAAAATCAGAACAAGGCAGAATTCGAAAGAGACATGTTTAAAGACGAGAAGAAAATATTGGAAGAAGAACTTGAGAAAACTCAAGAATTGCTTTCAAATGTTAATTCTCAATTAATATTATTGAATCAAGAAATTGAAATTCAAAAAGAAAAAATGATGTTCTTGTTTCTGAAAATCATGATTTGAAAACTAATATCAAAATGACAGAACTAGATTATTCGTGTGTAAAGACCAAACTAGAAGGAATCACTAAAAATGTATCAAATTTTAATAAAGGCAGAGAGAATTTATTTATAATTATTGAAAATTCATAACCTGCTAACAATAGAAAAAGAATAGGTTATAAGAAGAAAGTCAAGAATTCACCGTCCAGTAATTTAAATAATGTTAAGTCTAATAAAACACCAATCTTTTCAAAAAGATCAATTTCTAAAACTATCAATATATGGGTTCCTAAAACAAATTACAAGTTAATATTGAATAAGCATATTAGATCCTTCATAGAAAATGTTCATAATAATAAGAATTATATTTATAGAAGGGATACTGAACCCACTTGGGTTCGGTTTTATAAGATCTAACTCTTAGGACCCTATTAAAATGGTGGGCACCAACGTCATCTCATATTTTTGCAGGTCCCACTCAAGAAAGAGGAAAATGGATACTTGACAATGGTTTCTCAAAATACATGATAGGAGACAAAGTTATGCTAACAAACATTACATATTCCGATGGAGGTTCCGTCACTTTTGGAGATAATTTCAAGGGATATATCATCAGCAAAGGCGGTGTGAGCAATTGGTACATCTAATTTACCTCTTATTACAAATGTTTTATTAGTTAAGAATCTAAAAAATAACCTATTAAGTACAAGTCAATTATGTGATAAAGGATTTAAATTATCTTTTTCTGAAAATAAATGTAGTATCTTCGACCGAAATCAGAATCTTATTTTCGAAGGAAATAGAGTGAGAAACATTTACATTTTAAATATGAAAGTTAATCATAACTCAGACATGTGTTTAATAGCCAAAGAAAATGATCTTTGGCTATGGCACAAACGATTCTGTCATATCAATTTCAAAACTATAAATAAAATTTACAAAAATAAAATTGTGAAAAGATTACCAAAGAAAGTTTTAAAGTTAATAATATATATGACGCATGTCAATTAGGTAAATTAAAAAAATCTTCGTTTAAATATAAGAAATTTATTTCGACATTACAACCACTTGAATTACTTCATGTGGATTTATTTAGACCAACCCAAGTTCAATCCATAAATCACAATAAATATATATTGTAATAGTTGACGATTTTTCTAGATATACATGGACTATCTCTATGAAAAATAAAAGTGATACTTTTGAGAATTTCAAAACATTTGTTAAATTAATTTAAAATTTAAAAGGTACTAAAATTAAAAATATCAGAAGTGATCACAAAGGTGAATTTGAAAACAAACTGTTTGATAACTATTATAAAAGGAAAGGAATATTTCATAACTATTTGTTTCCTAGAACTCCACAACAAAATGGAGTTGTAGAACGAAAGAATTGGACTCTACAAGAATGTGCAAGAACCTTACTAAACGAAAGCATGTTACCAAAACATTTCTAGGTAGAAGCCATTGCAACTGCCTGTTACGTATTGAATCATGTTTCTATTAGACCCCTTACTAAGAATACACCTTACGAACTTTTTAACGACAGAAAACCAAAAATATCTTATTTTAAAGTATTTGGATCAAAATGTTTTGTGTTAAATACCGAAGATCGGCTTGGAAAATTCAATTCAAAATGTCAAGAAGCAATATATCTTGGATATTCGAATCGAAGCAAAGCTTATCGAATTTTCAATAAACGAACTAACACTATTGAAGAAACACTCCACATATTTTTTAATGCATACTTTAAACATATTTCAAATTTTAATGATGACGATGATTTACTTGATGATAACATGAATATAGAAATAAATAATTTAAGAGAAGATGAAAACATTATTAAAAATTCTAGAGAAGATGAAATATTATTCATAATCTAGAAAATAGAAATATCACCAATCACCAATACAATAAGATCTCCTCCAAGAATTTTACGAAATCATCCTACAGAAAATATAATTGGAGAAATAAATTCAAATGTTCGAACTAGAAATCAACTAAATATAATGGGTCATGTAGCTTTTCTTTCTTCTATAGAACCTAAGAATACTAAGGAAGCATCATCTGATGAAAATTGGATTATTGCTATGCAAGAAGAACTAAATCAGTTTGAATGAAATGAAGTTTGGAAACTAGTACCCAGACCGATCGATCAGACTGTTATAGGAACTAAATGGGTCTATAAAAGTAAAGCAGACGAATTAGGAAACATAACTAGAAACAAATCCAGATTAGTAGTGTAAAGGTTTAACCAAGAAGAATGAATAGACTACGAAGAAACGTTTGCTCCAGTCGCTAGACTAGAAGCAATACGAATCTTACTGGCTTACGCGTGTTATAATAACTTTAAACTCTATCAAATGGATGTTAAAATGCATTTTTAAATGGTTATATTAAAGAATTTTTTTTTTGTTGAATGACCACCTTTATTTGTTCATGAAAAATATCCAGATCATGTCTATGAACTTAAGAAAGCTTTATATGGTTTAAAACAAGCACCACGTGCTTGGTATGAATGCTTCAAAAGCTATTTAGTTGAATCAGGATTCGAAATAGGTAAAGTAGATCAGACTCAATTTATAAAACATTCTAAAAATGATATTTTAATAGTTCAAATATATGAAGATATTATATTTGGTTCAACTAGTAATAAATTATGTAAAGCGTTTTTTGAAATAATGACCAGAGAATTCGAGATGTCTAATATGGGAGAATTATCATATTTTCTAGGTCTTCAAATAAAACAATATTCAATTGGAATATTTATAAATCAAAAAAAATTGTATAGTAATCTGATCAAGCGATTCGGAATGGAAAACACTTCTACCAAACCAACACCTATGAGCACAACAACACATCTCGAAAGAGATGAAAGCGGAAAGAGTGTAGACCAAAAATTGTATCGTAAAATGATTGGATCATTACTATACCTAACAGCTAGTCGTCCAGATATAATGATGAGTGTATGTCTATGTGCAAGATTTTCTGAAAGAATCACACTTACGAGCTATAAAATGAATACTACGTTATCTTAGTAATACTAAAGAATTCGGATTTTTCTATCCAAAAGATTGCTTTTTTGAGTTAGTATCCTATAGCGATGCTGATTTCGAAGGATCATGAACGGACCGAAAAAGTACTAGCGGTACATGTCATTTCATTGGCAAATCATTAATATCATGGTTTAGTAAGAAACAAAATTGTGTCTCACTATCAACTTGTGAAGCACAGTATATATCTACAGCGGTAGCTTGTGCACAAGTAATCTATATGCAACAGACATTTAAAGATTTCGGAATTAATTTATCACAATCAATGATTCACTGTGATAATACCAATGTAATTAATCTGTCTAACAATCCAGTAAATCACTCTAGAACTAAACATATAGGTATTAGACATCATTTTCTACGCGACAATATAGAAAAAGATGTGATAAATTTAGATTACGTTCCATCTGAAAATCAATTACCTGATATTTTTACTAAACCATTGCTAGAAAATACATTTATAAAACTACATCGAGAACTCAGTATAACGTCAATTAAAGATATATAAATGATAAAGTATGAAATTTTGGACTAAAACTCAAAAACAGAAATTTTTGACAAAAATTCATTTGCTAACCATGTTGAGACTCGAACCTAGGACCAGCTGTGAATAACCCAAATGTCTTAACCATCTGAGCTATTGATTAATTGCATTAAGGTACAGATCGAGGTTTTTCTTATGTAGTCACAACCATGCTTTAATTTGTTTATAACACTTACTTTTATACATATGTCTACTGCATATATAAGCATATTACATTAACAAAAGAAAAACTACAATCACATGACAACCACCAAACAATAGCAATGATCATCCTTAACTAACGAATTTGTTTTAACTAAAAACAATTCAATCCACTCATTTAATCCTTGTTATTCTCCATTATAATCTATAAATAGACATCTTATTCGCTACTATTCGTACAAACAACTATTTGAAATATACAAAGTTCCTCCACTATGTCAAACTCCTCACATTCAACTCCCTTCATAGAAATCATAACTTCTTCCGAATCACCAACAAAAACACCCGTTCATCATTCTACACCACCTTCTACTTCTCGAGATCATACTGGATGCACTTCGGAGAAAAAGAAAGAAAAGAAAATGATGTTTGATGTCTCTCCAACTACTAAACAAAAGATAAGTGATATACATCACTATCAGCAGGAGTCGTTGACGCTTCAACGCGAAATGTATTACGAGCAGAAAATCAATTCAAGATGTCTAGGTATTATAGAACATATTGCTATGAAATTCTGTGGCGCTTCATCCCATCCAATCGACGAACATGTGGTTACGCCCATTCGTCAACCTTCTACTTCATCTCCGCCACGACCACTTGTCTCACCAAACTCACGCGATCGAAATTGAAGCATCCAATGTTAAACGCAAACAGCTACAGGGGGACAAAACTCCTAATCCTTCAAAATAAGAAAAATGTCATTGTATTTCATTTCTCAAATAATTTAACAAATCATGTACAATTTTGTTTATTATTAATAAAATGAAACATTTCTTTTCCTTCGTATATTCAAAAAAAAAATACTGGGTCTATTCTTCAAATAAATAAATTTACATCTTCATAAGTACTAATTTATAAAATAAAAAGATAAGCAAAACACTTCAGAAAAACAGGCTTATTAGGAAAATTTGCATAGGCCAGGCGACTGAACCGGTAGGTCAGTCGACTGAGTTAGAAATTAAAAAAATTATTCTAACAGACTCGGTCGACTGAACCAGTGGATCAGTCGATTGAACCAGAAGTTAAATTTTTAATGACCCAGATTCAGTCAATTGAATCAGGCCTTCAGTTGACTGAACTAGAAGTTCAAAAATATTGAAATTCAGGTTCAGTCGACAGAACTCCCGATTCAGTCGACTGATTCGTAGATCTGAGCCAAATTAACTGCTCCTACCAACCCAATCTCACCTTTTCTCCTCCAAATTCACCTTTACTCTTCACTCTCATTTTAGATTTTTCAACTCTTCTCAAACCCTATTCCTTTAAAAACCAAATTTTTACCTCCAAACACTCAAATTCAATGGCTCCAAAAAGAAAAGAATAAGAATCCTCATCTTCCCAACCTCCTTCCAATGACCAAATCCAACAATGGCTTTTCGACGATATCGCGGTTAGACGATGGAGGAGAATGCAAGATTCTCATACTTTTGAAGGTTCCTTCGTAAAATTTGCAGATTTCTCTCCTTATCATATACAAAAATTGGCTCGTGGTAGCCATTTGGAGTCTTTATTCAATATCGATGAAAATAAGCACAAAATAATCCAAATTATGGTCAAACTCTTCTATGCCAATCTTAATTTAGGTCCCAAAATATACAAAACTGAGATGATTGCGTATGGAGTTTAGTTTATGGAAAACTGGTATTTTTCTCTTCAGATCTAATGGCTCACGTCTTAAAATCTGAAAAGATGGAACTGAACTAAGTAATGTTGATTGCGGTATGGTCGTTCGTGATGGTATAAGTCATTTGTTTTTAGAAGATGATATGCGCCAACTCAAATCTATGTCCTTAAGGCCTAAAGCTAGAATTATGCACCGTGCGTTAATGAAAAACGTAACTCCCCGAACCGGAAGTTATGAACTTTTTTATGAACACAATTTCAAAGCCATATGTGCCATCTTTGGAAATATCAAATTTAATTAGCTCTGATTAATTCTTGATGAGTTTTTAAGTTTCAACAATGGCCGCATGAACGTTATACATTGCGGTGAGTACATTATGCGCTTACTAAAAGAATGAGAGACTCCGTAACCCGACTTACCGGTCTCTACCGTCGGCTACTTAAACTCCCTACTGTAGCATTGATGAAATTACTGGTTGCTTGACCTCCTTCCATCATTGCTTTTAAAGAATGAAATCAACGCCAAATACCTCAAGATCAACCACCTCGACAACAAGGCGAAGCATCATCTCACCGTTCAACCCGCCAAAGATCAACTATTCGTCAACAAGATGAAATTATGATTCCAAATCTAGGTCTTCCTCCATATGAGTCTATTCCATGATATGTCGTAACCAGCAAATTCTTCACACACATATCACTAGGGTTGACAAAAAACTTGATGAAGTGAAAGGATTTTTCACAAATTTATGGCAAGCAATCTCGTGTTCATCTGGTTCTTCCACAACTACACTAGGTGGTCCAGGCAAACAACCCGTCTTCACTTGGTCCTCCTCTTCTAATGATCAAGCAAGTAATAGTGACAATGATGGAAATGGAGACAATAGTGGTAATATAGGTGGTCAAAGTTATCAGGGTGATAGGAGTAAGCATATAATCAAGTAAGTTGTTGCTTATCTTATGATCTACAAACATGAGTCTTTCATTTCATTTCATGGCTTGTACTAAATAGCCAATTTTTCGTATTATTTTGCTATTTTAAAACTTTTGTTTGTGAATTTGTAATGTATGCATGTTTGTTTCTTTACTACTATGATTTGAAAATTTATAAATGCATCATACTATTACTCGTGCATTTTATTCCTTTTTGTCGATGACAAAGGGGAGAAAATTATCACTAACATTTAAGAATGCATGATATATATCGCCAAAGATTCAGGGAGAGTAAGTATTTATATTACATACGGTTGAAATCTATATCTATTTACAGGTTGTCATCAATTAGAAAAGAGAGAATGTTGAGACTTGGTTTTGATTCGTGACATGAAGCTAGCACTGCAACATACATATTCGACGACTGTTACAACAAAAAGAGAATATATACTACATCGAGATAAGACATCAACATCGGTGCATCAATTTTTTTATTTTGTTTTGAGTCTTAAGTCAATTTTGTTAAGATCTCTCATTGTTCACATATATATTAGCTTATATATAATCTTCTTATTTTCAAATGATTTATACATATATAAGCATAATATATATATAGTCAAAGTTTTGTTAGAATGATATAATATATACATATAAACGTGTGAAAACTGTGCAAATTGCACAGAATTACTAGGTCAGTCGACTGATCTACAAGTTTCTATGCAACATGCAAAGGTGCACAAATACACAAATATATATTTAAAAGTTCGTTTGAATATTTTGCCAATGGTCGCTGCTATTTGACAACTATAAATACATATCCTAACTTGATTCCAAATCACTAAATCTGCTTATCTCTCTTATCTAACCTTCTTGAATATTCTTGCAACTATATTCTCAAATATTCAGCGATATATCGTATTCTAAACAATACTATTACATTCTAATCTTCATAAACTTCAAATAAACATATTTATACTCGAGGAGAAGATCATAGGAAGGGTGTACTCTAAATAGACTTATCCGTGTTATCAGAACATTAAAGGTCAAAAAATATTTTGTATTTTTGAAGTCTCGTTCCGCTGCTTAGGTCCCTGTTCGTCTGCTCAAGGGTTGTATAGACTTGTTCCTTCGGGTTAAGTGAGAGTTGTTGTTTTAGTGAAATTCCGAAAGGAGTCTGGGACTGGACGTAGGACGGAGCTCCGAACCAGTAATAAAATCTCTGGTGTTAATTTTATTATACTGCTTTTATATTCTGCACTATTTACTATATAGCTCTCATCACTATACTCTGTATTATCGTATATCCATATTACAAGATCCATAGCAAACTTTCAAGAGGTTCCTCACTCAAATTTAGCTCCTGTTCATCCCACGGGTTCTGGCTTTCTTTCCTTTACAATGACGGATGGAAAACCATTGCTAGGAGAATATTAAGTGATTTGTCGAATGAGAGTAGAAAATAAAAGGATTAATTAATCAAGATTTTAAATGAGACTAGGAAAAGAGCGGTAGAAAAGGTATGTTAGCTTGAGGAATTATTGCAGGTTGCTCAAGATAGAATCATTTCTTACTCGAATAAGCTTGAGTAAGAGAGTTTAGGCGCTATTACAATGGTCTCGAGAAGTTACGGGCATCTTCGATCCCACACAAGTTCAAAGTGTTATAAACGACAACGAGGGCTTTGAAGTGGTAGTTGACCAGAGGATGGATCCTTAGGCAGGAGCACATTATGACCCTCATCGGATATTTGTTGCCAGTACGGCTCCACCTCTTCTTAGCGTCCCTTAAAGATCATTTAGTCTTCTATTGTAAAGACTTTAATGATAACAAAAACATTTTATGTAGTGGTTGACATGATCCGGAAGTTCTAACAAAACTTATGAATTTTTAGTAGTTTTATTTTACTTATTTATTTGATTCTGATATGTGTGGATTTATTTACTTTTGCCCCAATTGGCTTCTCTCGATTAGGGTTCAGAAGTAGCTGTTCTTCAGAAGAGGTTAGATTCCACTATGTTCAGATTACCAAATTTAAAAGGCCTGCTAAAGAATGTTGAGAGCATATATGGGGCCGTATATAAGGATGAAATCAAAATGCTAAGGAAAGGATTGTAGAGATGGACAGAAAGATGGCGTTGCGCATGAGTGTAGAAGAAAATTCTCCAATAACTCCGATCTCATGTGTCCCTCTCAGGTTGGTGTGGTTCCTATGCCTCCTCTAGGGCAGACTCAAATATGGTCCTTAAGTGGAAGAATGACGTGAAGGTTCATTATGAGGCCAAATCAAAGAGTTAGAGGATTATTTTAGAGGAGAACTAGGGACACTAGATACTCAGGTTTCACCATTCATATCTATGGAGGATGAGTTCTTTGGTCCCTTCCCTAGTGATATCAAACAGACAAAGGAGCACCTCTCAGGTGAACTTTAGAGGATTATGAAAATAATTATGAGGCAGATAAATGCCTTAGAGAATAAGATATATAATTTGGAGTCCATCGCAGTTTTTCAAGTAAGATGGATATGGCATCTCTTTTGGATGAGCTTTATAAAGGGAGGGTGAAAACAAAGATAGAAGAGATCGATCAGCAATGTGCATTTTGGATGTTTTTGGCATGGACTATTTTTGTCCTTTTTGTATAGCCGGATCGACTATGTGTATAAATTCTCAAATTATGAAAACATTTGGGCCAGCCCTTGCCACGTTCCTTACGTCACTTATGATGCCTCTGCTTATAGAAGGGTTTAACGTTCTCGACCATCAGTCATGATTACTGAGCTGGAAACCTATTTTTTGCCTTCATTCAGCAATTCTTCATCCTACAACATCGCATTTCAGTAGATCGTAACAGCATAGTGCGGTCATGTCGAATTTGCTCTTCGAATTTGGATCAGAGTCATAGCTTAATTTTTATTTATAATATGATCCAGATTGTTAATTACGTATACGCATGTAGAAATAGATAAAGTTATTTTTGGTAGACATGTAAGATTCATAATGAAGTATTGATAACCCAGTTTTTGATATATACTTGGCGAGCTTTGAGCATAGACTGGACTTGTACTTGATTGACAACTTTTTGGTACATTCCATGTATTATGCTTTCTTGTCATGCTTAGGATAGTCTCCTAGAGTAACATATGTCTACTGGTCATGACCCGATGGGCCACGACCTTATTCTTGCATGTTGAAGCAATCTGAGCGATGGTCTAGGTGTAACATCCTACACCAGTCTGATCATATGCATGATATGACCTTCCTCTACGTCTAGGACCAGAGCATCCTTTGCCGCCTTAGCCGTGGGTCGAGTGTGACATGCCCCTTGCTTGGGGCGTAATATCCTTAGCCGTATGCTTGGCTATATGTTTACTATGACTTGCCCCTATTTGATGGGAGCGGAATGCCCTTAGTCGTATGTTTAGTTGTATGTTTATTATGGCTTCCCCATGTTCGATGGAGTCAGAATATCCTTATCCGTATGCTTGGCTGTATGTTTGTTATGACTTTCCCATTATTCGAGGGCATAATGTCCTTAGCCATATGTTTGGCAGTATGTTTGTTTTAACCTGCCCCCTATTTAGGGTATAATGTCCTTATCCATATTCTTAGCTGCATTCTTTACCATTCTCATTTTTAAAATTGTTATTATCGCTCGTAGGAAGAACTTCACCTCTGAATGACGATGGTGAGCAACGAAGAGCCGAAGAAGATTTAACTAAGAAGTCAGGTCGTGTATGTACAACCCATAATCACACGTGCATGGTTATTTTGAACTGGTTTTAGCCATCTAATATCCATACGTCTAGTGTGGTATGTCGAATTACTCAAACAAGATTTTTTATAATCGTTCAGGCAGTCGAATATCCCTATGACCAATATTCCTACGATTTTTATCATAGGAATATTCTTACTAGATCAGGGTAATTTTTTATCATGTCCAGTGCATGGCTGAGAAGTTGGTCTTGCATTGATGCAAGTTCAAGTGTGTAGGCCCAGTATCACCATTCTCAATATTGAGGGTGCACTCCTATCGATTATGCATTAAGCTTTAACAAGTAAATATCAGCAGTGAACTTTCCATGTGTATTTAACTTCGTTTCAAAGAGAAATAATACAAAGATTTTATACTAGTTTGGGATGTCTAGTATCCCTATGACCAGTTTAGTACATTGATATATATATATATATACCTTTTTCTCTAAAAGGCTGTGTTGGTTGGATTCTGGTGTTCCTGATGCAGTTCTCTTCTTGAATCTTCAACTCCATTTGTAACTCAGTCATCTCCGCATAATGTTCGGGCATGAAGATAGTTAATGTTGATGTCTTGGTAATCGAGTCTTCTGTTCTTTGAGCAGGAAGTGCGAATATTTCTATCGGCCTGATTGCAGAAGCGTTCTTCGGCTTCCTCCAGTTTCTTTATCGGAGTTCCTGACAACACCAACACATCATCGAGCATTTAGGAAATCACTGGTTGGTAATGGAGGAGGGATAGAGGAGGTAGAGGGGGCGATTACGGAAGATGAAAAATTATACCATTAAAGGCGTCGGATCACCGCTGTAAGCAAGGTTATACCCACCTCGCGGTCGAAGAGTAATTGAGTCAGTATAGGAAATAGTTAGGGCCCATCTCACTGTTCTTATTCTTGAAAATGCCATGGTTGTTTGTTTTCCACATGAAACGTGCAGCAAAAAAGCAAGAGCGGTGAACCTTGGGCGGTAGAGAAATGGAAGATGGAACTGGAAGTTTGTGTAGGATCGATTTCACCCTAGAGGGGGGGTGAATAGGGTGATAGTGTTAATTATAAAAATTAATCGCGGAAGCTTATAAACTAATATTAACACAGATCACAGAATATTACCAGCACAGAAATAAATAGCAGAATAATAAAATGTAGAACAGAACAACACAGAATTTACCCAGCTTCGGCAAAACCCTGCCTACGTGCTGCCCCCAAGGTTTCTACTAGAAATTAGATAGTCCCTCGCTTACACACGTAAACTCGCTATACCCGCTATTGACTAACCTAACTCTACGCTCAAAACCTTGACCACAACTCAACTACCGAGTTGCAAATTCCCAAACTACACACCGTAGTTTGCACCCTAGTCACACGACTAGAAAATAAACGGTTTAAAAGTAAAATACAAAACAAAAACAAATTAAGTAAAATAAAGCCCTATTTAAAATAATAAACTAAAGCCTTTTAATAAAAGAAAGTCGGCCCCTTGTTCACTTCAACCCGTTTCTCTCCTTTTTTCCTTCGTGAAAAAATGGCCGCTCCTTTTTCAGATCTAGGGCTTCGTCCCTTTGATTCAATTAGGGCTTTTGAAGTGCCGATCCTACTTCGATCGATTTTGTGATTGTTCACGTGTTGCCATGCTCGATCGATTCTCGTTGGTCTCTCTCTGGCTACTTCAAGTTGATGGAGTTCGACTTTGATTTGGTATGTGATTTCTGCTTCGTTACTGTTTGATTTTCGTATTCGAACTTCCATGATTATGCCGATGATGATTTTGGTTTATATAGGATTTGAATTCCTATTATTGCGTTCGTATATGTTTTATTTGAATTTGTCAAATAATTTGTTCTGGCCATTCGATTATACTTGAATGCTCGTGATTTTTCCTTGACTAAATCATACTCGATTGCTTGATTGACACGGCTTTACAAATTGTGATGAGCACGGCTTTGAATTGATTTCGTGATGACCACGGTTTTCGTTCCTTTTGCTGTTGACTTGTTAAAACACACGGCTTTGATACATTTTTGTATCTGCAGTTTGGATATAGATGATTCCCTCTGATGCTTGATAAAGTTGATATGCTATTTTTGTAGCATACTTGACTTTTGGTTTGTGATGTGAATTTCTGGACATTCGAACTTGCTTGCTTTGTCTTGAACACTGCACTTGTACATATTCACTATCACTTGCATTTTTATTACTGCATTGTTTTAATGCCTGATGCATATCACCTGATCATTGTTGCTGCATTGCTTATGTATTAGTGCTTTGATGCATTGCGCAATTTTTCATGACTTCTATTTACTTCATGTTTGTTGCCAGTTATACTTGTTGCCTTGCATTCCATATGCTTGCAACCTTGCTATAATATTGGCTTGTTCATACCACTGTCTCATGCGTGCTCTACTAGTTGCTGTGTTGATCACTTTCACTGCTGTTGACTACTCTTCATTCACTGCCTGTAGTTGTTGTGTCATTGCTGTTGACATGTTGTTGCATTCTTCTTGATTATTCATTGGTGCACTTTGGTTTGCTGTGATCTCCACTTGCTTGAGTTTCACTGCCATAAGTCGTGCATGTGTGTTGCATATTGTATTCGATATGCATTGCTGCTATGTTGAATAACAGCTCGACCATATGCAATATTACAACTTGTACATGCTTTGATTTTCATTTTACATCACTTGAACTTGCTTGCTGCCATACTGGTTCACTGGTGTACATTATTTGCTGTGCATATATATTGGCCTTTGCTGTGTACATGTTGTAAGTGATTTGTGCTTAGTTGCATTACTGGTATTTCATTTGTAATTTCTGATCTTGTGTATATTTGGGCTGATCATTTGTATACATACATTCTTGTATGTATATATGTGTATGGTCACTTGTGTATTGCCTTTCTGAACTGTGCACATTGTTGCATGGTTCTCTGACCTTGTTGCCTCTGTTTATTTGCCGGTTAGCTTGCAGTTGTATCACTTGATATTCATTCCTGTTGTTTGCAACTGTGTTGCACTTGTGTACTTCATCTATGCACTGTGTCTTTTGTTTGCACCTGTTATCCTGTCCCTTGTTTGGTTTTTGGTGACATCTGTTGGCTGTGCATTGAGCATTGTTCGAACTTGTATCACTTGAGTTGAATCCAGTTTCACAACTCGGGTTTGACCTTGTGCCGAAGTCGAAATTTTATTTATGTTGCACCTGAGTTGAACCCGTCTTTTTCATTTGGGTTTGACCTGTGCGCACCTGTCCCTGTAAAACAATCAAGTGTATATATCGGCGTGCACGGCCTTGTGGCATATACAGTAATACACTGTGTATGTCACAAGTTGTTCGTGTATGATGAATTCAAATTTAAATTATGACGAACAACCCAAATAACTGAGGCAAATCATATTTTCAAAATTATCTTTTATTTTTGAATTGCAAAAATATTTCTTTTTCAATTTTACTGCGTTAGTTTATATTTTTGCAGATTTCTCAGATGCTGGATTCAAACTGGAATGCAGTTGATGATAAAAATACGAGTGTGAGTGATATGTAGTGAGGTGCTGATGTAAATGTGAAAAAGTGTGATGTAATCAAAGTTGTATAGTTATAGTGAGAGCTTGAAATTGTACTATTCAAAGATGTAATAAATATTTGTTTGAATAAAATATTCGTTTGAATTCAAATTTCGTGTTATTTATTTTATTCTGCAAATATTTATTTAATCTGTGAAAAAATAAAATAGTATATTATCAAATACATTTAAACGAATGTATATATGTTTATTATCATCAAACAAAAAATCATATAAGCGCATATTCAACAATCTCCCCCTTTTGATGATAACAAACATATATTTAAGATTTTGAATATGTTAAATGTATTTGATCGTGGATATGCATTGCTCCCCCTATTTAAATGCTCCCTCTCTACACAATACTCCCCCTACATATATGCATTCAAATAAAAATGAGCCTAGATGCAAATGGAAAATTATTTGACCTTTGCTTGATTTTATTTGACAAAATCTTAACTTTTCTTATGCATTGCTCCCCCTATTTAAATGCTCCCTCTCTACACAATACTCCCCCTACATATATGCATTCAAATAAAAATGAGCCTAGATGCAAATGGAAAATTATTTGACCTTTGCTTGATTTTATTTGACAAAATCTTAACTTTTCTCTCCCCCTTTTGTTATCAGCAAAAGAATAATAGTATTAGAGAAAATAGAGATAAAGTAATCGATATCAATCCAACATTAAAACTCAATTGAATATAAATATTAAATTTCAATAAAAAATCAAACAAAAATCATAAATATTTTGTTAGGCGCATATTCCACTTTTAGAATGATGGAAGTGATGTCATCATATAAAACCATACAGTTGTGTCTATTTGTGGTATATTTATATCAGGAATTTGAATATCTACTAACCATGCATAACCGTTAGGACTTTTAAATGAGATTAGTAGTATTCCAATTTTATTTTTAAAAATTAAATTCAAGTATCTTCTAACCACGCATAACCGTGAGGACTTTTAAATGGGATTAGAATCAACTTGTTTATTTTAAAAATCAACTTTTGATATGCGTTCCATACATGCATAACCGTGAGGACTTTTAAATGAGCATGGAAGCACATAACAAATTCCAAGTAATTCACCCATGCATAACCGTGAGGACTTTTAAATGAGAGTGAATACTTTGGTATTTATTTATTTATTTATTTATTATTATTATTATTATTATTATTATTATTTTTTAAAAAAATGTGAAAATGAAAAACGAACGATTCCTGTTTAAAGTACCACATATTGACAAACTATATAGAATTTTGATGAGTGATGGTTGTTAGAAATATGATAGTCATAGAGATGGTCATGGAATTTGTACCAACAAAAAGTTTTATAACTCTTGTTTAAATTTCTAAAGAAATTTTCTATTTATACTTTCTCGAGTTATAATATATGATCAATATCAACACTCATCACTTTTTCAATCACTGTTTTTCTTTTCGATAATCATTTGGGAGTCAGATTAGTCATAATAGTCATTTAAAATCAAATTCAAAAATAATTATGAAATTAATTTTTCAAAAATGAATAATCTGAAAATATGGTCAAAAATGATTTTCTCCAGGGGGTTTTAAAAGAAAATTTTCTGCTATTTGAAAATTATTTGAAATGAAGAATATGCAGATATTTTCTTTGAAAAAACGATGCAGCAAATGAATGTTTCAAAAATTAATCACGTTACACTAATAATTTTTCTATCAACCATATTACCAGTGTAATCTGCATCTGAATTTAAATTTCACTCAAAATTCACTCGTTGAATGTCAAAGACCAGATTAAGAAATTTCAACAAATTTTCTCATGATTATTATCAACAAATTTTAAATGAAATTTTCTTGGATTTGAAATGAAAACCATGTCAACAATCAAACATATATTAAAGTGTCAATTTTAGAAGCCATCAAACATTATTTTTATTTCAAAGCAATTTCTTAAAAGTTTCAACACTTTCAAAAAAATTTAAAATCCTTTTTACAATTTTTTAAAATAGAATTCATTAGGATTTTAAATCGAGGCCGTGTCAAAACATGAATATAGTTTTAGCCAAAAATATTATAACAACAATATTATTATCCAATCAAAACACTATTTTTCTCTCAAACTTATATATCAAGTAATTCTAGAGAATTTTATAGTGTTTTTGGCATAAGAATATAAATGGCTAACAATTTTGAATAAAGTCAGAATCAAAATCATCATTAAATCATCATCATATCATCATCGCATAATTGGCTGGTTTTATTCAGAAAATGGTACAGATTATCACATTTAATATATCGTACAAATAAATATACTTTTACCTGTCTTTACCTTTACGATATTTCTCGTCGTTGTTCATTGTGATTCTGTCACCCTTATACTAGGCTAAGGAACTTAGCTTTGTCGCCCGTTGTGTTTCTGAAACAGCCAAAATCCAGAGAACACTATTGTTGTTCCTTAGCCTGCCACCACACCTACACGGAAAAGGATTTATGTGACCTATTTGTTTTTATAGGTCCATGGTTGTTAGTGGCAGAAAATTTTGAAAAATAATTTTGTGTAGACCCAAAACTATTTATAATTGTTCCCTTTGGCACCCAAATTTTTTTAACTTTGAGAGATTTTATATTTGTGCCTTTTGGAACCCAAATCGGTATAGATTTCACATGTTTGGGTCTATACCAACAATTATTGTGATCGTGTCCAAATTTTCTACAAATTGTGCACATAGAATTAACTTGATTAATCTTGTTTTCAACAATTTTCGAATTATTAAATCCAAGTCCTTGTCTAATCGTATTAACAGTTTGCTTTCCTAATAGCATATTCAACGATTTTTCACTTTTTGAAAATTTATCTAAAGTCGTAGACAATTGTTGGACTTGTGATTTGAGAGATTCATTTTCGTTTAACAACTGTGTGCACTTTTTAATAGAATTCTCTCTCCTAGTATTTTCATTCTCCTTTAAAATCAGAATTTCATTTTCAAGCGATTTTATTTTAATTTCTGATTTTTTAATTTCCTCATCAAATGTTGGACACTTATCACACTTAGGGATCCTACTTTGATAGGTTTTAACTAATTGATCAAGTTGTTTATTACATTCTATCAAAGTATCTTTTTGAGATTCAAGTTTGGCGTATTTTTCCCTAAGTCGTTCAAAACAACCGTTTACTTCATGAAAGTATATAAGCAACTCAGAATGGGTAAGTTTTGATACCTCACTTGGCTCGTCATCGTCACTGTCAGTTGTATTACCTCGAAGACACAATTCTGCCTTTTCGCTTTCACTGCCAGTGCTTTGATCATTCTCGTCTATTTCATCCCAAGTGGCTGCAAAACTTTTCTTTTTCTGTTTCTTTCCGTGGCTGGATTTAATTTGTGGACAATCGGGCTTGATATGGCCGGGTTTGTTGCAATTACAACAAATAAACTTTTGTTCTTCTGAGTAGTCTAGTGCTTTGGCTATTCTGCTTTTTGCTTTTTGAATTTGAGCTGAATTTCCATGTTTTTGATTCCATTTTTTGAATTTCCTTATTAACAGCTCCAATTCTGCTGCTCCATCATCTTCATCGTTATCATCATCACTTTCGGTTGTTCCTCTGAGAGCTATTGATTTCTTTTGAGTGTCACCTCCTTCACGCTCTTCTTTGAATTTCATTTCAAGCTCATAAGTGGTGAGATTTCCGATGAGTTCCTCAACTTTAAGTTGTTTTAAATCTTTCGATTCTTGTATGGCAGTTACTTTTGCTTCAAAGCTTCGTGGAAGGACTCTGAGGATTTTCCGGACTATTTCTAATTCGGTGTATGTTTTTCCAAGAGCTTTTGATTTGTATACGATATTGGAGAGTCGTCCGTACATCTCTTTGACATTTTCTTCCTTCGCCATTTTGAAGTTCTCGTATTCGCTGCTTAGCATTGCAAGGCGAGATTCTTTGACTTGAGATGTTCCTTCGTGAGTCACTTCTAGTATGTGCCATATTTCCTGCGCAGTTAGACAATGTGAGACACGATTAAATTCAAATTGATCCAATGAACAGATAATAGAATTCATAGCTTTGGCATTAGTATTCTGTAATTTATTTTCTAATTCTGTCCATTGTTCCTTTGGTTTCTCTATTTCCTGATTATCTACAGTTATAGTTGGTATTCTATAACCTGTCTCAACAATATTCCAAGCGTCAATGGTTTTCAGAAAAATTTGCATTCTATTTTTCCAATAAGCATATTCACCATTGAACATTGGTGGTCTAACTATGGATTGACCTTCTGCAAAAGCATTATTAAAAGAAGCCATTTTAAAAATTCAAATTTTTTAAAAAACAAAAACTGATTTTTTCAAAAAAAATTGAATTTTTAAAACAGATGTTGACTTCTAAACCTGGCTCTGATACCACTTGTAGGATCGATTTCACCCTAGAGGGGGGGTGAATAGGGTGATAGTGTTAATTATAAAAATTAATCGCGGAAGCTTATAAACTAATATTAACACAGATCACAGAATATTACCAGCACAGAAATAAATAGCAGAATAATAAAATGTAGAACAGAACAACACAGAATTTACCCAGCTTCGGCAAAACCCTGCCTACGTGCTGCCCCCAAGGTTTCTACTAGAAATTAGATAGTCCCTCGCTTACACACGTAAACTCGCTATACCCGCTATTGACTAACCTAACTCTACGCTCAAAACCTTGACCACAACTCAACTACCGAGTTGCAAATTCCCAAACTACACACCGTAGTTTGCACCCTAGTCACACGACTAGAAAATAAACGGTTTAAAAGTAAAATACAAAACAAAAACAAATTAAGTAAAATAAAGCCCTATTTAAAATAATAAACTAAAGCCTTTTAATAAAAGAAAGTCGGCCCCTTGTTCACTTCAACCCGTTTCTCTCCTTTTTTCCTTCGTGAAAAAATGGCCGCTCCTTTTTCAGATCTAGGGCTTCGTCCCTTTGATTCAATTAGGGCTTTTGAAGTGCCGATCCTACTTCGATCGATTTTGTGATTGTTCACGTGTTGCCATGCTCGATCGATTCTCGTTGGTCTCTCTCTGGCTACTTCAAGTTGATGGAGTTCGACTTTGATTTGGTATGTGATTTCTGCTTCGTTACTGTTTGATTTTCGTATTCGAACTTCCATGATTATGCCGATGATGATTTTGGTTTATATAGGATTTGAATTCCTATTATTGCGTTCGTATATGTTTTATTTGAATTTGTCAAATAATTTGTTCTGGCCATTCGATTATACTTGAATGCTCGTGATTTTTCCTTGACTAAATCATACTCGATTGCTTGATTGACACGGCTTTACAAATTGTGATGAGCACGGCTTTGAATTGATTTCGTGATGACCACGGTTTTCGTTCCTTTTGCTGTTGACTTGTTAAAACACACGGCTTTGATACATTTTTGTATCTGCAGTTTGGATATAGATGATTCCCTCTGATGCTTGATAAAGTTGATATGCTATTTTTGTAGCATACTTGACTTTTGGTTTGTGATGTGAATTTCTGGACATTCGAACTTGCTTGCTTTGTCTTGAACACTGCACTTGTACATATTCACTATCACTTGCATTTTTATTACTGCATTGTTTTAATGCCTGATGCATATCACCTGATCATTGTTGCTGCATTGCTTATGTATTAGTGCTTTGATGCATTGCGCAATTTTTCATGACTTCTATTTACTTCATGTTTGTTGCCAGTTATACTTGTTGCCTTGCATTCCATATGCTTGCAACCTTGCTATAATATTGGCTTGTTCATACCACTGTCTCATGCGTGCTCTACTAGTTGCTGTGTTGATCACTTTCACTGCTGTTGACTACTCTTCATTCACTGCCTGTAGTTGTTGTGTCATTGCTGTTGACATGTTGTTGCATTCTTCTTGATTATTCATTGGTGCACTTTGGTTTGCTGTGATCTCCACTTGCTTGAGTTTCACTGCCATAAGTCGTGCATGTGTGTTGCATATTGTATTCGATATGCATTGCTGCTATGTTGAATAACAGCTCGACCATATGCAATATTACAACTTGTACATGCTTTGATTTTCATTTTACATCACTTGAACTTGCTTGCTGCCATACTGGTTCACTGGTGTACATTATTTGCTGTGCATATATATTGGCCTTTGCTGTGTACATGTTGTAAGTGATTTGTGCTTAGTTGCATTACTGGTATTTCATTTGTAATTTCTGATCTTGTGTATATTTGGGCTGATCATTTGTATACATACATTCTTGTATGTATATATGTGTATGGTCACTTGTGTATTGCCTTTCTGAACTGTGCACATTGTTGCATGGTTCTCTGACCTTGTTGCCTCTGTTTATTTGCCGGTTAGCTTGCAGTTGTATCACTTGATATTCATTCCTGTTGTTTGCAACTGTGTTGCACTTGTGTACTTCATCTATGCACTGTGTCTTTTGTTTGCACCTGTTATCCTGTCCCTTGTTTGGTTTTTGGTGACATCTGTTGGCTGTGCATTGAGCATTGTTCGAACTTGTATCACTTGAGTTGAATCCAGTTTCACAACTCGGGTTTGACCTTGTGCCGAAGTCGAAATTTTATTTATGTTGCACCTGAGTTGAACCCGTCTTTTTCATTTGGGTTTGACCTGTGCGCACCTGTCCCTGTAAAACAATCAAGTGTATATATCGGCGTGCACGGCCTTGTGGCATATACAGTAATACACTGTGTATGTCACAAGTTGTTCGTGTATGATGAATTCAAATTTAAATTATGACGAACAACCCAAATAACTGAGGCAAATCATATTTTCAAAATTATCTTTTATTTTTGAATTGCAAAAATATTTCTTTTTCAATTTTACTGCGTTAGTTTATATTTTTGCAGATTTCTCAGATGCTGGATTCAAACTGGAATGCAGTTGATGATAAAAATACGAGTGTGAGTGATATGTAGTGAGGTGCTGATGTAAATGTGAAAAAGTGTGATGTAATCAAAGTTGTATAGTTATAGTGAGAGCTTGAAATTGTACTATTCAAAGATGTAATAAATATTTGTTTGAATAAAATATTCGTTTGAATTCAAATTTCGTGTTATTTATTTTATTCTGCAAATATTTATTTAATCTGTGAAAAAATAAAATAGTATATTATCAAATACATTTAAACGAATGTATATATGTTTATTATCATCAAACAAAAAATCATATAAGCGCATATTCAACAGTTTGTTGGAGATTAGGAAAGAGAAACGGAGGGATTGAGGGATGGAGGTTCGAGCTCTCCTTCTAGCGCCAAAAATGTTACGAAGTTTTTCATCCTCACCACATTCAACTAGATCGTGGAGTAACTTAACTGTCAATTGCTTCCACAAGTAAGAAATAAGCAGACTTAAGCTACGTTATGTCCACTTTGAGAAGCAGCTATATCATCCGATGCTTATATAGCCGTGCAGTTACACTTAACCAGTATGTTGAAATGCCGAAATGATTTTATAAATTAAAAGGCAATCCAAAATCGAGTAGTAGAATAGTAAAAGTAAAAGAAACAGAAATTTTTACGTGGTTTAGATTATTGTTAATCCTACGTCCATGGGATAACCCACTGTATATTTGATGTTTTGGTATAAAAGATTACAATGGCCCATGGGCACTATTTTTATTTCCTTTTTCTCTCGAGGAAGAAGAAGACCTTGGGGAAGCAAAATGTCCTTCTGAAAAAATAAAAGTCCCTTCTTTTTCCTCTCACAATTCCTTTTATAGCACGAAAGGTGAATTGCGGGTTGTTGCAATCACCTTTAATCTTTTTCTTCAACCTCCACCCTTGGATTTCGTTGCTTTTTGCTCAAACATGATGCATGTTCATTGTCTCTGGATTAATAAAGGATTTTTAGCAGGAAATTATGATATTGGAGACATATGAAGATGCCTCTTGGATGATCAGAGTCAAATATGTAGTATTTAATACAACTTGCCATTACAACAAAAAGCTGAATCAAAATACAGCGGTACTAGCATGATTGCCTCCTTCACATCTCCAGAAGCTTATTCATCAAAAGATAACCTGAAAAGCCCTTGATTTCAACCTATAAAAATGAGTACCAGAGAGATTAAGGGGAAAACAAAAACTTCAGGTCAGACAACGAGATCGGTATGAACAATAATCTACCATCTCAAACAACTTAATATCTCATGAGACTACACCATTGCGCAGAACGGGTTTCCCCCCCACTAGTACCTAATTAAACATATGAACCATATATTATGTCCTGCATCCACAATGGTTATAACAAAATAACATAATCATATGTAAACATTTCATATATATCGAAATACCCATCCTCCATTTATTAGACTACCTGTCTAAGTTTTTATTGACTATCCGTCTTATATTCATATGGACTACTCATCCTACATTTTATTTTACTTAAACTAATGTGGTCTATCCATCTCACATTTTATTTAACTTAAATTAACGTGGACTATCCATCCCACATTTTATCATTTAAATTGAAGTGGGCTAATCCATTTCACATCTCATAGTTTTCCTGGGATGACTATGAACCCTTAAATTAAATACTAGAGACTATCAATCATACATTCCATAGTTTTTCTAGGATGACTATGAACCCATCACTTGGATACTTTATTCATTGTATCCACATGTTTAACTTTACTCCATGTTACCCACATGTTCAACATTAATCCATGCTATCCACATGTTTCTATTTACTCCATATTACCAACATGTTTAACTTTACTCCATACTTCCCACATGTTCAACATTAATCTATGTTATCCACATATTCAAAATTAATCGATGTTATCCATATATTCAACATTAATCCATGCTATCCACATGTATAACTTTTTTCTATTGGTGTCCCCAATTAAGCTATTTTCCCTTAGTTATTTAAATTTAATGGTGACTTACATTGGTAACCCCAAAAGATTTCATGTCAACTCATTAAAATATTACTTAGCGTTAAGGTTAGGAGTTAAAATTTGCTAAAAATGGCTCTCCTCTATTTATAAGCTCGATGTGTATTAGCATCGACATCCATCTTATGTCGATGTAAAAGCATAAGGCTTTCCATCTATTAAAACTTGAAGACTAAACATGTGGCATCATGAGCCTCGATAACGATGAAGTCATCGATCCTTATGATACATAGATTATCCACATATTTAAAAACACAAAGACTAGTTAAAATCGACGTTGACAAGGCTCAGTATCAATTTTAAAAGCGACATAAAGTAACACGATGACAAATTTAAAAACGACCTGTCTAGGCTCGATGAAAAATTGGGTCGACTAGGCTAAAACTTGAAATCATTTAACAAAACAGATCAATATCGAGCTTACAAAAGTTGGCAATCTAGTAGAACATAAGAGATTGTATGCCTCTTTGTATAAAATGCAGCATGTATAAGCATCGACATGCCCATATCGAGTCCTTATCTTTACCTTTATTACTTCGGCCTCGACGAGGCTCAAACCCAATCCACTTCATGCCAAGATCATTGACATCATGCAACATTATTTTTTGCCGTGTCGATGACACTGGGATGTAGTGGGATGTGGCTCAACGTGGCCCGTATCGGCATGGTAAACTGGTGATTAACCTAAAAACCGCCAAATTATTATAAAAAGATATTAGTGTTCACAAAACATCTATAATTTATCAAAAGCTTATTGGCTAGAAATTTTTTATCAATTTTCTTTACTGAAAAACTATCGCACCCTATTTCCAAGATCCAAAACATTGTTTCAAATAATTAATTACTAACCATATTTGATTAAACTTTTATATGCATATTCTAGCATAAATAATTCTTCATAATTCAAAATTACATGGAAAAATCCTACACATAAAATCAAACATTTCATTTAATTTATAATATAAAAATTTCAGGCGAAAAATCATTATTTAATTATTTAAATTAAATAAAATCAGAAACTGCTTCCTTTTCTCACTAGAAAATTCATAAAATATTTATTCCATCTAGGGAAATCATGGAATTAAAAACCCATCTCCAAAATGTTGTTTCACATCACATATCTACATTTCAAATAATTTGGAGGATATAAAATTATTTTTAACCTAAAACTGGATTAAACTATTTCTGACTAATTCAAAAAAATTCCCATCAACCATCATTTTATCCAAACAATGATTATTATATCATAATTTGACCGATCAAACACATAAGATTTAGGTATTACCCATAACCGAATCAAAAAAAGAATTAATAGATGTTAAGTGTCGTTATTCACCTTAGATTAATGGTTGGAGTTTGAGATTTGGTGTTGCTTTAATTTTCTAAGCTTTCTTTAGAATTTATCCTTATCTCGTGCTTCCTTCTGCTATTGGAATGGCTAGCCTCCTCTAAATTTTCTTTTGTTTATTTTGTGAATGATAGAAATGAGAAAGGAATAAGGGGTAAGGGCTTAAGGAAAAGGGTTTAGCATATTTTCTAAGATGTCCCTCTTAATCGTTCTCTTATATGTTAAATTTTTAAACACTTATCTTAGTTCATTAAGGCACGACCAGGTTAATTGCCCCAAACATCGTTCTCCTTAATTATCTTTATTTTTCTATTTGATCTATCAAATTAAATGTCTTGAATAACGTTAAACAAAAATTAGGAGTGTTACAGGCTTCCACCATTAAAAAAATTCATCATCGAAATTCAATAAGGACTATATATTAAGCATAAAAACATGCAACCAAAACTAGTATATCCTACCAGCCATAAAATCGATATGCAATAAATATAAAAAATACCTTACAATATCTCAGGATAAGTATCCCTAATCCTATCCTCTGTCTCCCAAGTATAGTCTTTCTCGTTGTCGCTCTATTGAACTTTCACCAACTTGACTATCTTGTTCCTTAACTTCTTCTCATCTCTCGTTATAACACAAACTGGTTGCCTGATGATGGTCAGATTTTGTCCTACTACTAAATCTTCCAATGCAGTTAGAGTTATAGTAGCCTATGGATCATGCACATACTTCCAAAGATGAGAAATATGAAAAACGTTATGGACGCCTGCCAAAATGCTCGGTAACTTTACTTGATATGCAAGCTTTCCAATCCTCTCTATAACTAGGAACGGTCCAACATATCTTGGTGCCAGTGTCCCTAAAAACGTACCACACCTTTCACCAGCGATACTTAATAAAAACCTTATCTCTAATAGAGAACTCTAAATTCTTAAGCCTTCTGTCCACGTAACTTTTCTGTCTATGCTAAGCTTCTCACATCCTATCTTGGATAAACTCAATTTTCTCTATTGCTTCTCTAACCAGATCTGAACTTAAGACTAATTTGTCTCTAGTTTCAAACTAACATGTGGGTGACTTGCACGACCTTCCATACAAAGCTTCAAAAGGCGTCATTTCTATTAGTCTGATAACTATTATAGGAAAACTTAACCAAATGTTTATGGTCTTTCCATGATCCACCAAAATCTAGCATGCAAGCTTTTAACAAATGCTCGAGCACCTTATTGACTCTCTCTGTTTGCACATCTGTCTGAGGCTGATAAGCATCACTCATCTAAGCTTGGTACCTAACACTTCCTATACACTCTTCCAGAACTCACTAGTAAACAATGTATCTCTGTCACTGACTGTACTACTAGAAATCTCATGCAGTCTAACTATGCTCCTTATAAATAACTTAATCAAAACTGGTGCTATCCTGGTTGACTTAATAGGAATGAGATGGGCACGCCTGGTCAATCTATCCATTATGATCCATTACCCTCATTTACTCAATTTGACCTTTGGCAACCTGTCAATGAAGTCCATGGATATTGAATCCCATTTAAAAACTGTTATATCTAAAGGATGAAGCAATCCACTCGGCTTCTGATATTCGACTTTTACTTACTAGCAATTCAAACATTAGTTTACCCATAAGCCAACATCCTTCTTCATACCTTTCTAGAAGAAACTTCCATTCATATCTTGATACATCTTGGTTCGTCGATGATGAATTGTAACTTCGATCGATGGCATTCCCTAAGAACTTCTTTCCTTAGGCCTCTTACATTCGGAACACACACTCATCCCTTCTTTCTCAACCATCTCTTTTAGTCAAGACTAAAATCTTACAGGTCATCAATCTTACTTCTAACCTCTAGCCTTCTAATCTTCTTGGCTAACAATGGATCATCGCTCTGCTTAGAAGCAACACTTTCGATCAAAACTGGTCGAACTTCCAAGCAGCGTATCATGTCAGTACTCTGCCTAGAACTAGTAGTTGATCTTAACTGCACACTACATGTAGTCAATGCCTCAAGATCCTTCCATTCCGCAAACATAGCTAACGCCACATTATGATTTTTCTGCTAAAAGCATCCGCTACTTTATTAACTTCCCCGGTGTATACTCAATACCGAAATCATAAGATGCTAAAATCTCCAACCCACCTCTGTTGTCTCATATTCAACTCATTTTGAGAGCATAAATACCTTATAGACTTAAGATCCATGTACAACTCAAATCTTTCTTCCAAAAGGTAATATCGCCACACTTTCAATGCGAAGATCGCTGCTGCTTACTCTAAATCATTGGTCGGACATCTTATTTCATGCGGCCTGAGCTGTTGAGAAGCATAGGAAATTACCTTACCCTTCTGCATCAACATAGCTCCTAATCCAGTCCTACAACATCAGTAAGCACTACTAACCCTTAATGGCTGTCTGGCACAACTAACACGGGCGCATTGGTCAATAAATGCTTTAACTTAATGAATGCTTCCTTATATTAGTCGGACCATACAAATTTCATGTCCTTTCTAGTTAGCTTAGTAAGAGGTGCTGCTATCCGTGAAAAATCTCTGATAAATCTCCAATAATATCCATAGATTCTAAGAAAACGTTATCTCGGCCACGTTCTCATGTCTCTTTAAACTATTAACTGCTTCAATCTTAGTTGGATCAATTGATAACCCTTTTCCTAAGCTTACATGACCAAGAAACTTTACTTCTTTCCTCTAGAAATGGCACTTCAAAAACTTCTCTTTCAGCTGATGCCATCTCAGTGTCTCTAACACTATTCTATGATGAACCTCATGTCTCTTTCGTCCTTATAATATATAAAAATGCCATCTATGATCACCAATACAAACCTATCCAAGTTCATTAAGAAAATCTGGTTCATCAAGTCTACGAAGAAAGCTAGTGCATTAGTTACTCCGAATGGCATTACTAACCACTCGTACGAATCATATCTTGTTTGAAGCGCCGTTAAAGGAATGTTGTCCTCTGCCACTCTTAGCTGATGGAACCCTATGCCAAATCTAATTGGGAAAACACTCTAGCTCCACTCAACTAATCGAATAAGTGGTCGATACTTGGCAAAGGATACCTATTCTTAATCGTCTTATCTTTCAACTTACGATAGTCGATACACAACCTTAACGATCCATCTGGTTTCTTCACAAACACTGTAGACACTCCCCAAGGTGAACTGCTCGGTCGAATAAAACCGTTTCCTTCTAAGTCCACTAACTGCACCTTTAACTCCTTCATCTCTATAGATGGCATCTTACTAGGTGGTCTACTTACGGGTTCTTCTTCTGGCAAAAGATCTATTGAAAACTTGATAGCTCATTTTGATGGTAGTCTTCTTAGTGGCTCAAAACATCTACAAATTCTCTTGCTACCAAAACTCGGTTCAACTCCTCTTCTGCTTTCGTTGCTTTCAGCAAAGCATAAATTTATGGCTTCGAATTCTCGATTGAGTATACTATTCGGGCATTACTACTAGGATGTCTCAATCATATTTCCGTATACTAGAAAAATATTCTAGCATCGTATCTATCTAACCAATCCATACTCAATATGATCCCAAAGCCTACGAAATCAAAGATGTATATTTGCATGAAAACTTATGACCTAACAAATCAAGTACTAATTGGTCGCATCTCATCCCCAAAGTTGCAAATCCTCCTACTGGATTCACAACCCTTAAGGAAGTGACTAGGTATGAAGGTTCTAAGCATAATCTATCTACCAAATGCTGGGATATAAATGAATGTGATGCTTCGGTATCAAATAGTATCCTACTTGGTACATTATGGATTAAAAGAGTACTTTCCATCATAGGTTTTCCCTTCTCAATTGTTGTTGGTCTAGAGGATGATGGTTCCAAAGCATAGACTTTACCCTTCTAAGCCTTGGCTGCTTCTGAACACTTGCTCTTGTAATGCCCCACTAGGTTGCAGTTAAAGCACTTTACATTCTACTTCCCCACAACCACATGTCCATCACCCAAGCGATACTCATTAACATAGTGCCCCTTCTTATGGCACTTATAATAGGTAATATATGCATTACCCTTTTTTGCTGCTGCTCCTTTCTGAGCATCTTTCTTCTTAAATAATTTCCTCTTTTTATTCCGAGAATCCCGAGTCTTTTTTGACTTCTCCGTTCTAAAGGTAGAAAGCATTTCTTCCTATCTAGTTGCCATCTCCACTACTATAGTTGATGGATCTCAAATATGGGGCATGATTTCCCTAGCGATTTCCAGCCTTAAACCCCAGACAAACTTCTCCTTCCTCTTAATCATGATATCAATGATAACATATCCTTATCTGTACAGCTCGTCAAAAATTTAGTGACATAGTCAATCACCGACATTTCTCCCTACTCCAAATCCATAAACGTCCTGAAAAAAGTGGACCTAGCTACCTCAGACAAAAATCTCTCATCGAATCTCCTTCGAAAATCTGTCCAAGCTAATTCTTCCTCTGGCACATCCATAGTAACTCCATTCCACTAGATGAATGTTGCACCTTGCAACTGCCTCGAAGCTAGTCTCCTTTTCTGCTCATCATTCAAACCAAGATCAGTAAAGATTCTCTCATAAGGTAAAAGCTAATTCTATACTATACAACATCCTCTGTTCCAGGCTTTCCTCTAAGACTGGTATAGTCTCCGCTCAACTTGGCATAATTATTTCCAACTGGCGCCATGGGATTTGCTCCTCCTACATTCACAACATTTCCTCCAACTACTCCTATAGCCGCTCTAGCTTGCATCAAGTTAATAAAGAACCGATACATCGTTCCCATACCTACCGGCGAGGTTCACACACCTACGATGGAATCTGTCTTTTGATTAGCGTTTGCATGTCGACCTTAGTTTCTACTGGTATTGGTTCGAGCATTTCCGTTAGTTGTTGTGCTTTCTCCACCTAGATACAATCTTCTGTTTCTTGCTTCCATATCTTTCTTTCTCATAAATTTGCATACGATCCTTAGTAAGATATAGAAGAATGGCCTAAGAGAGAAAGACGAATGCATACTCATATATAGCAAAAATACAAGTACATTATTATAGCATAATCCCAACCTCAATCTTATTCTCCGAATCATTTGATTATGTTTTCAAAATCTTTTAGATTTAAAATTCCATTTAAATTTACATAAACCTATGCTTTGATAACAAACTGTTACATCTCCCATTTTGAGGCCCAAAACTAAGTGTTATGGATACTGCAGCCATCTATAGTTATTAATTTTCGATGATAAAATGCAGCTATGTTAATCGTATTATAATACCAGAAACACATGAATATGGAAATTTCAAACATAATTTAAAACAAATTTCACATTTCATTCCATGATAGAATTTCAAGTTCGTTACATAATCCCGGTTCACAAATCACGTTTAGAGAACATATATTTGTTACAACATATTCCAAAAGTGACACATAAAGATGCACCTTGGATGATCAGAGTCAAATATTTGGCATTCACTACAACTTGTCATTACAACACAAAAGCAAAATGAAAATACGGTGGTACTATGAAGATTGCCTCCTTCATGTCTCTAGAAGCTTATTCGTTTAAAGATATCTTGAAAAGCCCTTACTCTCAACCTACTCAAATGAGTACCTGAGAGTTTAAGATGAAAACAAAAACTTCGAGTCAGACAAGAAGTTTGACGTGAATAATAATCTACCATCTCTAACCAATATATATCTAGTGAGACCACACCGCTGTGCCAAATGGGTTTCTCCTCACTATTACCCAATTAGAGATGTTAACCATATACTATGCTTCTGCATCTATAATGGTTATAAAAAAAATAACATAATCATATGTAAACGTTTCATATATACCAGATTACCCATCCACAATTTATTAGAATACCCATCTAAGTTCTCATTGACTACCCGTCATATATTTATATGGACAGCCCATACCATATTTTATTTACTTAAACTAATGGGGACTATCCATCTTATATTTTATTTTAAATAAACTAATGTGGATTATCCATCTCACATTTTTATCATTTAAACTGATATGAACTATCCATCTCACATCTCATAGTTTTCCTAGGATGACTATGAACCCTTAAATTAACCGATTAGAGACTATCTATCTTCGGCGTGATGTAGCCTATTCGTCATATATCCTATAGTTTTCCTAGGATGACTATAAACCCATCGCTTGGCCATTTAATTCATGTTATCCACTGTTTAACTTTGCTCCATGTTATCGACATGTTCAACATTAAAAAATGCTATCCACATGTTTCTATTTATCCCATGTTACCCACATATTTAACTTTACTCTATGTTACCTGCATGTTCAACATAAATCTATGATATCCACATATTGAAAATTAATCCATGCTATCCACATATTCAACATTAATCCATGCTATCCACATGTATAACTTATTTCTATCGGTGTCCCCAATTAAGTTATTTTCCTTTAATTATTCAAATTTCATGGTGACATCCATTGATAACCCAAAAGGTTTCATGTCAACTCATTAAGATATAACATAATGTCTCTAAGGTTAGAAGTTAAAATTTTATAACGAATGGCTCTCCACCATTTATAAACTCGATGTGTGTTATCATCGACATCCATCTCATGTCAATGTAAAAGCATAAGGCTTTTCGTTGATTAAAACTCGATGGCTAAGCATGCGGCATCATGGGCCCAATGATTATGGAGTCATCAATCCTCATGATACATATGTTATCCGCCTATTTAAAAACTCGAAACTACTTAAAATCGACATTGACAAGGCTTGATATTAATTTGAAAAGCGGCATATAGTAACTCAATGACAAATGTAAAAGCGACCTGTCTAGGCTCGATGATAAATTAAAGCATGGGTTGGGCTCGATGACCATTGGGTTGACAAAGCTGAAACTTGGAAATCATTTAACAAAACAAATCGATATCGAGGTTATAATAGTTGGGGATCCAGTGGAACATAAGTGGATATATGCCTCTTTGTATAAAATGTGGCATGTATAAGCATCGTCATACCCTGTCAAGTCCTTTCTCTTTACCATTATTACCTCAACCTCGACGAGGATAAAACCCAATCCATTTCATGCCAATCTCGTTGATATCATGTAACATTGTTTTATACCACATCGATGACACTAGGATGCAATGGGATGTGGCTTGACATGACTAGTGTCGATATGGTAAAGTTGCAATTGACTTATAAACTGCCAAACTACTATAAAAAATATTACTTCTCACTAAACCTCTATAATTTGTGAAAATCTTATTGGTTAGCAAAAATTTATCAATTTTCTTTATTGAAAAAATGTCGCACTCTATTTCTAAGATCCAAAACATTATTTCAAAAAATTAATTACTAACCATAAGTAATTAAACTTTTATATGCATATTCCAGCATAAGTAATTCTCCATCATTCAAAATTACGTGGAAAAAAATCCCAAAAATTCATATAAAATCAAAAACATCATTTTATTTATCATATAAAAAATTTAGGTGGAAAATCATTATTTAGTTGTTTAAATTAAACGAAACCTGAAATTGCTTTCTTTTCTCTTTAAAAAATTCATAAAGTATTTATTCCATCTAAGGAAATCATGGAATTAAAATCCCATCTTCAAAATGTTGTTTCGCATCACATATCTACATTTCAAATCATTTGGAGGATAAATACTTCAGTTTTTTCCCTGAAACCGAATTAAACTATTTCTAATTAATTCAAAAAATTCCCATTAACCATTGTTCTATCCAAACAATGATTATTAGATCATAACTTAACCAATCAAACACATAAGATTTGCATATTACCTTTAACCAAATCAATACAAGAACCAAGGGATGATAAGTTTTATTATATTCCTTAGATTAGTGGTTGAAGTTTGAGATTTGGTGTTGCTTTGATTTCCTAAGCTTGCTTTAGAATTTCTCCCAATCTTGTGCTTCCTTCTGCTTTTGGAATTGCTGCTCTCCTCTAAGTTTATTTTTTTTGTGAATGGTAGAAATGAGAATGAAGTGAGGTGCAAGAGTTTAAGGAAAAGGGTTTAGGTCTATTTTCTAAGATGCCCCTCTTAATCATTCTCTTATATGTTAAATTTTTAAACACCTATCTTAATTAAAAGGCACGACCAGATTAATCGCCCTATCCTTGATTATCTACGTTATTCTATTTAATATATCCCGCTAAATGTCCTAAATAATGTTAAACAAAAGTTAAGGGAGATACAAAAGTGCTTTTGTCTCCTCGTGGGTCTGTTTAGGTTGCATTCGGTATGTGATGCAGTAAACCTGTTCCTATATGCATCATAGTGCGAGCTTTAGAAGTTTGATTACCTTAGTACATCTGGCACTACTTTCTATGCCTCTGTTCACTTTATGTGTTTTATTTTAGATATGGCTACTACGGCCTGCCAGCGTTTTCTGATACGTGCAGTATTTGTCCTTTGTTGAAGTTCGTGGTTAGAATGGATGTGACTACAAAATTACATCTTTAGACAATGTTATTCTTAACTGTAATAAGGATACTAATAAGACGAAAACCTATGTAGATAAATTTAACGAAGGTAAAAATAATTTAGAAAATTTATTATATGCATCGAAGCCTTCAAATAATAAGTATGGACTTGGATACACCCCTAAGCCTTAATCAAAGAAAAATAGTACTCAAAGTATTGAATTTGTTAAGACTTTCAAGTTTAAACCCAAATCTATAGAATTAAGATTAAAACATCCTAATAAATTCATTAATATATTGGTTCCTAGAAGTTTTGGTGATAACGACAAGGAGAAATGTATTGATAATTTTATGAAAAAAGGTCATCTACCTGATGATTATATTTTTAAAGGGCATAAAGATTTTTCATATGTTTGGCTTTCCAAAACTTAACCCCACAAACCCCAAAATAAAACAGGTATCGGTATGCATATTTTTTATTTTTAGGTACCTAATAATGAAATAAAGAAGGAGAAATGATGCTAACTTCGGATGTTCAAAGTATATGATGGGAAATCCATATGCACTGAGCGGTAGTATATACAAAGATAATGGAACCATAGATATTAGAGATAATTCACGAAGATATGTTATAGGCATTATACTTCGGTAATTTCAAAACTTCTTTTGTTTGTAATTTTTTAAAGTATTGATTTTGGTTTCCCTCATAAGTTTATTTATATATTTTATATACTAATCTATATACGAACTCTATACATGATGTCTAGTTGTGCTTAAATGATTCTTTTATGCCTATTTTTATTGATAAAAAGAATGAGAAAATGTACAATATACTAGGACAAATGATAGGGGTGTTTATAGAGTAGGGGAGTTAAATATAAAAATATTATATTTTATCCTTTGAACCTTTATGTGGTTGTCATCATCGAAAATGGGAGATTGTTAACACACTAAGTATTGATTTTGATAACAACAATGTATAAATATTACTATTAATGACTCCTCATGTTTGCAGTATTTTCTGATATATTATGGAGATATTTCGAAGAGGTAAACAGAACTCAGTGGAAGAAAATAAATTACATATATGAAGATTAATTAAAGAAAATGAAAGAGCAAAACTGACTAAAGATAAATGGAATACAGGCGCTTTAATGATAGAGATATTTAAAGTGCTTAGTAAATCAGTTCAAGTCTTAGAATTCTTGTTAAAATCCCCATAGCAATTATCTTTAATATTTCTCTTTTACTAAAATTCTATTTCATTTCTAATATATTTTTGTAAAAAATATTAACATTAGTTTAAATTTTAGAGATCAAACCTATTTTAATACAGTGTTGTTCAAAATCTACATTAATATGTCGACATACTCATGGAATAGTGATGGATATGTTGACATATGAGTGGACCATATGTCGACATAGTAACTGTTGGACAGTTTTCCTAATTTCAAAAATGGTCATCTTTATTTAAGCTTTCACCAATATTCATGTTAATTCGTTCTCTATATAAGGGCTCTAGAAAATAAATTTTAAAATATAATTCGCTCATGTTCTCGTACTCTTTCATTTCTACACTACCGTGAGAAAAATCTATTAATGTTCTTCCATTCTCTTTGCAAATCCATACCCTTTCACTTCTATTCTTCAAAGTTTTACAAAACATACTAGATCAGAAGGCTCATACTTGAATTCTTAAGCATTCTCTTTGTAATCTCGTCATATTCCTCAAAGAAGTCAAAGATATATTACTACTGAAGGTCTATAGGATCATTGTACTGAATCTGCAAGAATATGTACTAAATGTACAACTACTTGATAGTATATTATTGTTTGTAAATGGAAAGGTGTAATAACCTATGATTTTATGTAATTAAATAATTAGATTAAATAGGTAAAATTGGAATTTTATATAAATAAAAAATAGTGAATTTTACGAAAGATGAAATTTTATTGATTTGGTTAAACTAGATACAAATCCGAATATAAGTCAAACTCGATGGCATTTTCATAATATATTGATTTCGGGAATTTAGCCTAATATGTGTTAATTTAGCCTATAAAAAGAAAAGTATACCATATTCTCTAGTCAAATTTTAAGCTAAAAACCTTAACCGTAATCTTCAATATATTCTTTATCAATCCTCTAAATTAGATCCCAATTAAACAAATTTATATATGAACCAATCATCGTGGAGAGAGCTACGTAAGTAAATCAATGCTGTTAGGAAATTTGAACTTTTGAAGACGAGGAATTTCTAAACAATGAAGGAGAAGGAGGATCTACATCATATTAAAGAGGATGCACGACTAATCGGTGAGTGTGACTCTTCTTATTTGGGCATATTGATAAGATGCAGTAATCCATTTCTTACGGTCTTAACTCAAATTAAAAATGATGAAATTCAAAATTTAAAAGTTTTTTTAAATATACGTGATTTGGACGTGGTATGTTATGGCTAGATGATTAAAAAAGTGATTATTTGTCACTTGTAATTAACCAAAGTCAAGCTCTCTCAAAATTAAAATGTTTGAAATACTAAATTGTTCCAAATTATGCAAATATTATAAATTAAAATTGTAGTTCTCGATCGCAAACCAACGGGTGGTGTTCATTCACTAATTGGGTTAATGGATTGATCAGAAAGCATGTTAGAAGTTTTGATGAATGTGGATCTTTCATTTTGATCTAATGGTGAAATAGTAATGATAGGATGATCGGAGAACATGGGTGTGTAGAGGAGATCGAGTAGAAGCTTATGGCAGTCTATGATCATCTCAGATATAAGGAAGGTGGTGAGAAATCATCATAGATGGGCAATGATGTTTGAACTATTAGTGATGATCGAAGGTGAGGAAGTTGGGTGGGCTAGGCTTATATTTTCATGTAGAAGTAAAAGTGGCAATGGCTACGGTGGCAAGCGAAAGAGTGGTGGTTGGGAGTTACGATGCACAACATGGGTATTCTTCGATACTGTAGCAAAGAAAATGAAGAAAACAAAAGAAATAAAAAATTATGAATAAAGATATTTTAATAAATAATTACATATTTCCCCTAATCTTTAAATGCTCGTAACTCTTCCATACAGACTCTATTTCATATACGGTTTATGGCATCAGGATTGTGGTGAGACAAGAAACATTTTGGTACGTTATTTGTAGTGTTTTGTTATGTTTCAAAAATCTTCCTTAATATGCGAGGTTCGTTATACGGATTTGCACTAATGGGTTAATGCTTGATCCAGTAGCTTCTTATATAGTGGGGGCAATGATGAGTTTTAGGCCTGATCCTAATAGTGTCCTAGACTGTTAGAAAAATGACTAACATAGACTTAAGCTCGATAGTCGTGTGTGATTCCACGATGGCGTGTTGAGACTTTGAGCTCAATAGTGTTGCATATGGGTCACATTAGTTGAAACTTTAAGCTCAATAATGTGGTATACGGTAGTTGTCAGGTGCACTTCTGGTGGGGCTAGTGATATCTAACGATGGCGGGATTTGAGCCTAGTAATGTCGCAATTGGCGGTACACGAGTTAGGACTTTAAGGTCAATAGTGTACATACTTTAGGCAATGATGAGTTGGGACTTTGAGCTCAATAGTGTCATAATTATTTTGGCATATGAGTTGGGACTTTGAGCTTGGTAGTTTGCATACATTTAGGCGATGATGAGGTGAGACTTTTGGCCCAATCCTGTCATAGTTGTTGACAGAACAGTTGAGATGATGAGATCTCTAGTGTGCATATGATTAGACTTGGTATAGAATTTAGTGAGGCATTAATGTATGATTTTATTATATTATCATATCATGTTTAGCCGAATTGTTAGGTGCAGGTGACACATGTTAAAGTATGGTTTTCGAGCATAAGCGTTGTTTTACTAGCTTGTTAATATTATACACTTGTATGATGTGTATCACTCACCTGACATATGTTTGGCTCCCCTATCATTTTCCTCTTTTAGTTATACTCATATAGTTCAATAAAGAGGACTGATGGTGTCTTTAAGGCATGATGGTATAATGGAGATGTGCATTTATTTGTCTATTAGCTATATACTATTTTTTTTCATTATTCCCAGACATTACACTATTTCCATCACTAGTATAGAGAGATGTTGTAGTAGGAGTTTATTTGATACTACATTATTTTATTTGTCTAAGACTGTACTATTGATTGCTATATTTTACTTTTCCATTGTAAGTTTTAGAAAGCATAAAATATTGTAGATAGCCCTGTGATCTTTTTCATGTATTTTACCTCAAAAATATCCACCATTAATGAGGTCCTCTATGTCTGCATCATTTTAAGAGTGAATGGGGGTTTCATAGATAACGGTTTGTTTCAAAAGGTGTTCTTGATTTCTCATCACCCATGAAAAGTTAAAGAGAAAATGTGTACCTCGACACCCATGGAATTCGAAGAATGTAAAGGTATACCTGCCACCCGTGGAAAGCAAGTTATTATAGTGATTATCCTTTACGGAGAGTACATGACTGGACGCAGGATTGATAATTTGTATAAATATAAAAATTCGCGTGCCATTTACCATACTACTTTTACTTTATTTTATATTATTTCTTTGATTATCTACTTTGTTTGTGATTTGATTATTGATCTAAGTCGTTAAACTTTATTTTCACAAATTAATTTTTATATAGTTGATAAACACTATTCACATCCTTTTAGTTAATAATAGCTTTAAGATCCATTTTCCATAAATATAATAAAGAACTTGCAAAAATTATAGTTAATTGAGAAGGAGATTTTATTTCAACCGATTAATGAAGATGGATGCTTCACCAGTGAGTGGGATTCTTCATATTCATGTATATACTGATAATTATAGTAGTTCATGCTTTTTATCTTAAACCAAGTTACTAATGGTGAATTAAGATAGGATTGATTAGTAATATTAGGAATTTATACTAATTCGTGATTAGGCTAGAAATGCCATGGCTAGTTATTTACAAAAGTGAATTTTTTATTGTAATTAGACATAATGTAATCTCTTCTTAATCAAAAAATGTAAAATGTAAAACTATCCTAAATTCAATATATTATATATAGAAACTATACTACTTGACAACAAGAATCTTACGATGGTGCTTATTCATCAAATGGGTTAATGAACTGGCCATAAAACACATCAAAAGTTTGGTAAACGTGGAATGTCCATTGAGATTCAATGGTGAAACGGTGATGATAGAGTAATCGAAGGGTACAAATGAATAGATGAGGTCAAATAGTGCTTCACACCGGTCTTCGATTATGGAAATAAGTGACAAGCGACTCAGATTTGGAATTGACGTAGGCGACGATGGTGGTTAAGTAGGTGGTCGGTGATGATGTGGCGACTGGCATCAGATGGCGCACAACATGAGCATGTTGTTGGTGATGTTAGATCGAGGTGGCATGACTTGGGGCAACGATGAAGAGAAGGGAGCATCTAGTTTGGTGGCGAGGATGCATGATAATGAAGAAAGGTGTAATGACCTGTAAATTTTAGTTGTTTTATTTATTTAATTAATTGAAATTTTGTGAAATTTTAAATAATAAAATTTATAAATAAAATTTTTACCTTTGGAGTACGTCTATTTAAACATAGCAAATGGTAAATTTTCATCAGAAAATATGGAAGTTTATTTTCTTATGTAAATTCTATTTTAATTTAAATTAGTTAAATATTAATGATGATAAAATGTTTCCCAAACCTGAATATTTTTCTATAGAAAATTTGTAAATCATCTTCTGAGTGAGATGTCATATTTCGTTTCTTCAAATTTTGACTTCTATTGCTCCGTTAATCTTATTTCTGACAGATTAGCAGCATTTTCGGTACCGATATCGATTTTTGACCGAAAGATCTTACCACAGATATTAGTATATCATTCTGATCATTTCGTCATGCTGATCTCTACGATATATTCACTTCTGTGTTTTGAGATCTGGTACACCGTAAGATTCGTGAAACGATATATAGTATTAGTTTCGTATTTGAGTCCTTTGCATTTCTGATGACCACTCGTTATCCATCAGATTGATGTCATAGCCTCTATCCTTTTCAACTTCCGAAAAAAAATTAAATTCCTACCTTTTTCTATTCATTTTGACTATTCGTTCCTCTTTGCACGGTTCACTTTGAAATTTGGTATTAAAATATATGTTATCTGAGTTGTCTTTTGCTATTCATACCTGTTGATACTTATTGTTCTCCTTCCATCCTCTTGGTATTATTCTTTCTGTCATCTTTAAAATAAAACGCATTATGTGCCGTATTTTCCCTGTTTTGATCGAAGCAACCCAACCCTTGTCGTCCTCCCTCTTCAGATCCAAGCGTAATCACCCACACAGCCTTCAGCTCGTCGCCCAAGGCCGACTCCCAGCTCGAAACAAACCAAACCCGGCCTATGACTCCTCACCACCATTCCTTCTGTCGCTTTCCACCGCTGCTCCTCCCTTCTAGCTCTCCTCCCAACGCCTGGCAATCACTTACCACTCTATTTCTTCCCATGAACCGGCCATCGTTCACACGCGTAGGCCCAAGCGACGCAAGCAGCCACCCTTGCCGAACTTCACTGTGTGAGCTGCCGCTTCTATCAGCCTGTCTCGGCCTCAACTTCTCTACCTTCGGCCTCCACCGGAGGTCATCTCCTTCTTGACGTTCAAATTCTTGTCCCATGCTTGTATATATAGGTATACATCTATATGTAACTATCTGCTAATATATATAGCATTGTTTATTTCATATAGTATGTATAGTATGTTGTATTTGGATTTTTGAGCATACATATTATTATATATATATATATTAAGTAGTAAAAAGATATATATATATATATATATGGTTATAGCAGGTTTATATATGTATATAAATTTACAATGATTTTTTACAATTATATATATGTTAGTATACTTCTGGTATATAGGCTTTGTGAAACGAATTTTATACATAAGTCTGTCGTTATTCATATTCGTATAAAGTTAATCTTTTGTTGGTTATATTTAAGTATATATGGGTTTGTGGGTATGTAAATAACTATGCCTACTTTATACACAATATTTTGTGTTTCAAATGTTTATATTTTATGTTATGTTTGAATTCTACAGATTTTAGTAATAATAATATATAAGTTTATTTTATATGTATTATTTTATGTTTACAGCATGAAGATTTTATCTATAAGGTCTGTTTATAAGTTTATGTTTGATATTTTTTATATAGTTACAGCAATTTATATTTTACAGTAATATACTTATATAAAGTTTATATATATATTAGTTATATATGAAATTTGTTTCTATATTTCATAAAGGGTTGTGCTTTTATATTAGTTATATATATTATATATTATATAAACAGATTGTTTCTATATGTATATTGAATATACTCTGTGATTTGATATGTGTGTGTATATATATATATTATCTATATACTACTGTAATATTTTGTATGCAGGCAAAATATGTTAGTGTTCACAGTTTTATATATACACATGATAGTTCATATAGACTTCTATAATATGTTTTGTTGTATTCTGGTATACGTACATTTTAGTTTTGTTAAAAGGGTATATTATATAAGATGTCATATATTCTGTCAGTATATAACAGTTTATTAAGTATATATATCTGTTTCATTATATTTTATGTATATTTAGTTAACATACACACACACACACATATATATATAAGTTATATTGCAGTTATATATATATGATATGTTTATATATATATCCACTTATATGTTACAGTATATAATTCTGTATAAGTAAATATGTGATATTGGGTTGTATTGCCTATATGTTATAGTTGTATTGTTTTTAGAGTTTATGGGTGTGTATGTGTAAAACAATATTGATTTATGAAATAAACAATGATTTTAAAATGCATATATATTAGTGATACATATACATTTTGATTTCAAAGTATATATAAATATATATATTAGTGGTATTATGTAATTTCAGTTTTAAGACTATATAAATAATAAGAGGTATACATTATATATTATATATTGTATATAAGTGATTTTGAAATATATGTACTTAATTTAATATATGCTTAAAATTAGAATATATATATACGTTCACTTATACCTATTTATCATCATCGAACCAATTCTGACTTGATTTCTTATATTCCTTGTTACCAGCTTTGATCAGCGAATTCGTGCTTGGATTCGTAACTCAATTTCAGTGCCAGTATAAGCGTGCGCATCTGTGTCATCTCCTGTTCTCTCTAACTTCGAAAGATGAGCAATTACTCACGATTAATGTTCTTATATTTATTAAATTTGATTTCAATTGAAACGACAACTGAAATATGCTGTTTTTAGTTATTTACATTGTTATATATATATGCCATTATATGCTATTTGTTCACCCATGACATCTAACACCATTATCTCTTATTTATATTGATGATATATGCCTGTTATATTATTTCATATCTGTTATCACTCTACAAGTTCCCTGCTAGTATAAAATTCACTATGGGTTGAAATGATACATACCCGAACGGACTTTAGAATAAGAGAAAATCGTTATGGGTTGAAACGATAGACCCAAGTGATTTTCATTGAATTGAATTTGGGATTGCGGGTTGAAATGATATAACCCGTATATAATTTAAATTACGGATTGAAATGATAAATATCTGTATCACTTGACCATAGGATATAAAACTATATACAAACACCGCTGGTCTATATATAAATATTTTGAAAAATGATTTCTATGATTTTGGAAAGAAATATATGGTTTTATAAAATATTGATTTGGATATTATATAGATGTTATTTTATATATATTTAAATTCTTGATTTTAAGATATGTATAAATTGGTTTTAAAATATAAAATAAGTTTAATAACAAAGTTTGATTTTGTTAAAATGTAATATGGTTAAGTATTTATTTAAATTATATTTTATATAGAGTTTATAATGTTTTAAATAAAATTAAGGTTGGAAGATAAATATGAAATTGATTTGAAGTTAAATTTATATAAGAATTATATTCAAATAAATTTGATTTGAAATTTAATAAAATTGAGATTTTACAGGATATGATTTTTTTTACTTGATTTAGATTTAAAGTTGATATAAATGAATAAATCAAGTCGATTTAAATAAATATATCAAGTTGATTTAAATGAATATATCAAGTTGATTTAAATGAATATATCAAGTTTAAATAAATTGAAGCAATATTTAGTTATTTGAAGTTTGAAAGTTTTATTTAAATGATATTGGATTTATTAAGTAAATATTTCAAAACTAAATAATAGTGAATTTAATTTGATATATATGGGATTATAAAATTTTAATTTTGAATTGGAATTTTTAAAGCTTTGAAATATATGGAATTTGAAATGGTTTATTTGAGGTTCAAATCTGTATTTAAAAGATAAACTGAAATAGATTATTGAAAACTGAATTTAGTTGAAATTTATGAATTGAGATTTGATTTAAATCGAATTTTTTGATTCAAGTTGATTTGAATCAATTTGTAAAGTTGAGGAAATTATTTTATTTTATAAAGTAATTTCAAATTTAAAACTATTTTATTACTATTTGAATATCTAATGTGATATCCCGAAAATTTTGACAATAACAATTTAATAATTTATGTCAAAATTTAATTGATTTGATCATATTGTTAATAATAAAGTTGAATTAAATTTAATAATCTTCTTTAAAATAAATGTTTAAACTGATAATTTTTTTTAAAGGCTAATAAATTATTTAATATTTATAATGTATACATATCTGTATATATTATAAATAGATAATCTTTGTTTAAAATTTAATATACATAGGCATGTTTTCTTATTCTAATATTTCTGATAAATTAAAAATTGGATTTAATTTGATATTAAGCTATTGAATAAATAACCATATGATTTTAATACTCAGGCTAAAAACTTGACTATTTAAAATTGATTTCAGCTTAAGTTAAATTTAAATAAAAAGGTTTGTTTTGTTTTTTTATATATAAGTAATGTATTAAATAAGAAGGCAAATTCTTTTGTGAATTATTTTAATTTAATAATGAGTTATATTTAACTATATCGATGATATAATATTTTTACAAATGGATTTTTAATACAAATAAAAATTGTTATCTTAAATCTATGTATGTGTACTTGATAGAAAAGATGTGATTGTAAATTTGAAATAGCATCTTTCAAATATGTTTAAAATAAAACAAGTCTTTAATATACTGAACTTAAGCATAAAATCCAATGTATGATATTAGCATAAGTATGAAACTAACTTAATCATCATCAAATTAAGTGTTGATAGTTAAGTTTAAAAATAAAAGATAAATAAAAATAAGCATAGAAATAAATACTTAGGCTAAAATTCATAGCAAAGACTAAAATAACTTTATATATTGGACATAAGTAAAATACAAACCAGGCATGAAATATTGTAATCTGTAGGCAAGACAAAGCAAAAGAAAAATTTATCAACATCAAAATTAATAAGTTAGACAAAGGAAAACATTTTGTACTTAAGTATAAAAGCATATACAGGTAAGAATAAAAGAAAGAGGAAGTATGTATAGGCCTGTGGAGTTTTGTATGTTAGAATAAGCTAAGGAATAAGACAAGAGAAAATTTTATATAAGTAATATATACAAGACAAAGAAAATAAGACAAAAGAGAAATATCTTAATACATACAAAACCAGATATGTTTGAAACATAAAGTACTTTGTGGCATTTAATATTAGCACACCATTTGGTCTACTAGAGATATATAGATATCATTTCAGCCGGAATGCATAATATCATTTCACCCTACATTGAAGAAAATATCTTTGACTTAAAAAACAAATATAACCTGAACAAACTACATCTTCTTGTACAAGCTTGTCTGGCTTATATTTATATGCAATGCCCTTTGTTCATTTTCTTTCAAAACTTAGCAAACCAGAAAACATAAGTAAATTTTCATTTTTACAAACTCAAACAATATAATAAAACTTCAACAATCAAAAGCAAGATGATTAGTAGGGAGATCAAAGCAAAGTATTTTTCCAGTTTTAAAGAACAGTGCTCTGTTCATCCACTCTAAAGCAGGTGAGTAACATCACATTTTTAAAGCTTTGGATTTATCTTAATTGTATGATTTGTTCTGGAATATATGTATATTAGTATGAAATATAAATGTTTGATGAATTTTCTGCATATATATATAGATATGTGAAAGGTGTATGTGTTTATCTTCTGTAACCTCTCTAATATCACTCTTTTATTTTTTTTTAGCTCGAGATTCATTCACAAATCAATATCTCATCACCTAATCTAAGTTAGGATATAGGATTTAAACAAAATCTGTTTGATTCGTTAGTAGTCAAGGTTCAGAAAATTGTTTAAGTTAAAACAAATGGTATTGTCTCTGAAAATGAAGAAAATACAAAGCAATGTCAACATAAGTCAAAAATTTATTATCATAATTCGTGAATTCAGGTATGAAATCTGAATTAGTGAGGTATGACATGTTTTTTAAAGCAAAAATTTTAATTTTTTGATTTAAGGTTCGAGAGCAGTTCGGGTTTGTAGGAATTTCTTTGTTTGAGTGATCTCTGGTGATCCTTGGGTTGGTAGAGTTTGGGATCGTGTCTGGTGATGGAGGGGTGAGTGTTGATGCTCGGAAAAATATGGCGGTAGTGGGAAGTTCATCAGGGAAATCGCGGCAGGTGATTTTCGTTTGGAACCCTAAGTTTTGCTGTGTTTAAAGAATCGAACCCCACGGTTGATTGGATGGATCGAGTGCAACGGGGTTTCGATGGATGAAAGTGTGGTCGTGGATAAGGTCGTAGCCGGAGTTGCAGAATTTACAATGGCCGGAGGATCGAAGGTGAGGCGATGATAGGTTCCAGTGGGTGATGTTTTTGAGTTTTCAGGTTTGGTCGAGGTCTCGTTTTTTTGATTTTTGAGAGTGGAAGTTCGATTGAGGGTTGAGGTGGTTGCTGAGTTGTTCTCTGTCAGGGAGCGATCACCGTAGGTGATCAATGGTGGTGGGAACCACCGTGCATATGCACGGTGTTCATGAATGGGTGCTGTGTTTTTAGGAGTAGGGGGTACTCGAGTTTTTAAGGATTTGACTCGGGGAAAACTTCACACGAACTCGAAGCACGTTCGAGCTTGACTCGGAGTAGTGTAGGGGGGAACCTGGGTAGGTTGGTAACAGGTTTTAAAAACCTGTCAAGTTTAAATTTCTTTAAACCTGGGTTAAAAATGAGATATAGATATTGAAAATAGGTATTTAATCAAAGATAAGTTTGGGTTAACATGAAGTTTGAATTTCAGTTTAAGGTAAAAGAAAGTTTTAAAATTTTAAATTATTTGAAACCACTTTAAAAAGGGGGATTGTTGCTCGAGTTTCACTCGAGTGATTCGAGTGTCGGACTCGAAGAAATGTGGGGTTTTGCTCGAAGAAATGTTTGTTTATCTCGGGTATTTTTAGTTACAGGGTTTAGAACCTGTAAGTTTTATAAATTTTTTAATACGGGGTTTTTAAAATGAAAAATAGATATTTAAACAATGATTAAATCAAGTTAAGTTGATTTCAAAAGTAGTGAATCCCAGTTTTAAGTAAATAAAGTTTTTTTTAAATTTAAAATTTGTTTTAGACAAATTTGAATGATAAAGAGAATTTTTAAATTTGATTTGAATTCAAAATGAAATCGTGTTTTAAATTCTTTCAATCTTCTATTTTAAGAAAATTATTCTTTTAGTTGTAAAATAAAAAGGAGTTTGGAATTGTTAAGATTAATTTGATTTCATTTTAAATCTTTAATTTAAAATGAATTTAAAAGTAAAATTAAATTAAATTGTTTAAATACCTTATAAATGATAAATTGATCATTAAGTAGGATAAGGTTTTTAAAGACTTACGGATTTGTAATTATCAAGTTACCTAAATGGATAATTAATGACTAGAATTAATTAACTCAGAAATTAAGAGTTTAAATTTATTTAAATAAGGGATAAGTTAATTAATTTGAGGTAAATCAATTGGTAATTAAGAAATCATTGATTTAATAAGGTTTAATTTTTAATCAACTAAGTGAGGAATAATTAATGAGTATTAAGATTAATATAAATGTAATAGATAATAAATTTTAACTAATTACTTTACAAAAAGTAATTAAAGAATTGTAAATAGTTAATCAAGGACATTAACTAAAAATTATGAAATAATCAATTAATGGGATTATTTTTAATAATTAATTAAATTATTTATTTAAGATAAGCAATTGTGAATTGTTAAGTATAATGACTTAACAGAAGTAATTAAGGAATTAATTACTCATTGTAATTAATTCTATGAATTGTTTAAGTTAATTAATTAAGTTTAATTAATTTAATATATCATATGATGATGAGATAAGTATTATTATTTAGGGAAGTAATTGATGATAATTACTGGGTGTAATTAACTGAGGGTGATTTAATAATGAAAGTAATTGGAATATAATTACTTTATATAATTAATCAGGGGATTAATTAGAGAAAATTAATTAAGGAGTAATTAATTTATTTGATGGAGTAATTAAAGATAGTTAATTACTGGATGGTATTAATCAGAGATGATTAATAAATGTGGTTTAATTGAAGATTAATTACTTAAGGTAATTAATTTAAATAGGGAATTAATTAAAATGTAATTAGAAATCATTAATTGATATAATTAATGATGGGATGATAAATTTAGATTAATTAATCAATAATTAAAGTGTAATTAATTAGTGTAATTAAGAAGTAATGTGATGTTTGTAATTTAAGCTTAATTTCTATATTTGGATAAGATAATTAATTTGTGAAAATAATTAAAGGATGATTACTTAAGTATAATTGAATGTTAATTAATCATGTGTGATTAATTGAAACGAATAAATAGCGAATGATTTATTAACTGATTGATAACTGATTAATAATTATATAAGCAAGTTTTAAAATGGTGAAGTAATTAATTTAATTTACTTTAAATTAATTAGAGAAAATATAATTAATTCAATTCATTTTAAATTAATTATAGCTGATATGATTGTTTATGTTTGGATGGATGATATTATTTAACTTGAAATGATTTGAGATCTCGGATATGTGATATTTATGCTGTGTAATATGGATGCTTGATTTAAGTATGATGATATTTATTATCTGTTTGTGATGATAATATGATTTATCTGTCCATAATGATGAAGTGATTATATATTATGATATTGTGAATTATCTATCCGTGTGTATATGGATAATTGAATTGAATTGTTTTAAACTTTAAAACAACTTGGCCCTAAAAGACACGTTTTGGATTTCGATGAGACCGGGATCGGGTTTTCCACATTTGGAAGTCCGAAAACCGCATCGATTCCAAATTAACGTTAGGTCGTGAATCTGAAGTGAAGATGAAGATTCAGAATGCAAGGGTTATCGTCGTTAACTCTGAGGGTGATTCCAAAATGAGTGTAACGAGATAATGCCTTCGGTTTCGTTCGAACCCGGAGCGAACTTGTATGGATTGAATGCTTTCAAAACATCGTCAGGTGGACGATGAGCATTCTAAGAAATGTGTTCTCTAAAGGTAATCGTAGCCTCAAACCTCATCAACCGGGAATGGCTAAAACAGGGGAGGTGCAGCAAGGTTAGGTGGGTCATGCCCAAGCAGGACAGGATTTTCCCCTTTCTAGATGTCCCTTTTTATTCGGCTGTGTGGACAGTTGTGAGCTCCAACTGTCGGGGTTGTCTTGTTCGGGACTGTTCAGTAAGGAATGGTTCCGGCCTTGTGTTGCAGGGGTCGGGAGTGATCCTCGGTACGTTGATCTAGGCCACGTACTGTGACGGGTGGTACCCCAGTAGCCTTGCCATTGTATGGAATCCATAATCCAATAAGTGCCAACGGTTTTGATTGTATTACCCACTTTTGTGGCTAGTAGCTGGAATTTAATGAATGTAACAATTTAGGCTATTTTCTATTTACTTGAAAACCCTAGACCTATTATAATATCACTGAATTTCCTATCAAATGTTTTGGTTAGCGTAAGGTAAAAACTTACCCGTGTTTATTTGTGGGGAGTCTTACGTGATACCTTTTATTTTCAAATGTTTTTCAAAGTTAAGCAACTTTAACCTGTTACTCATACCAGACCCATGTCTGACCCGGAGTTTATTTTTGTTTTTCCTAAACTCTCGGGTACCCAAATTTTTACGGGTAGCCAAGGGATTCAGGTTGGCTTTGACGAATTCTGGAGGAGCAATGAAGCAGGAGGCTTCAGCGTTGTAGATAGATATATATATATAGTTCCGCTGTGTTGGTATCTTGGGTTATTTGTTTGAGTTGTGTTGTATTAACTAGACAGGTGTTTATAACTGTCTAGTATGTGTTGTATGATCTGTATAACTCTGATATATGTAAAATTATGTAATAGTTATGTGATCTATTATATTTTGTCCCAATCCGCTGTGAGATTCTGATGTATTTGTTCTTTCTTCTCTATCTTTTCTATTTTCTCATCCCTTTCTTTCTTCAAGACGAAACGGATTTCTGGGGTCGGAATTCGAGCCGTCACAGTTGGTATCAGAGCGCTAGGTTGAGTGAATACCTAGGCTCTTGAGTGATTTCTATCTTGGGAGAGCGTATTTGTAATTTTGTAATATATATTTATATTTATTTCTACCTATTTGTTGGGTTACCTGTCCAGGTCATCAAATATAAGTTATAAAGGTAGATAGGGTAGTGGTGTGTGTAACACGACTACCAATGGTTGGAGTATGAATATTTGAGGTTGGAAGTGTATCTGTCGAGACTATAGACCTATTACCGTCTCGAGTGAGCTTTGAATGGTGTAAGGATTTCATCGATCTCTAAAGGAAACCTGCTAAGGTTCGGAGTTCATTTTTGAAGCGTAAGTTTGGATGAGCTAGAGTTTGGACTCATCGGTTTGGCATGAGCATGTCCGGATATCTTACCTCAGAATGTAGTAGCTGTGTGATGAGACACAGTGATTATGGATGTCTCCGAAGATGTTTCTTTGGAATTAGTTAAGGAAGTGTAGCTGTTTCGGTGTTGGGGCTGAGTTTAGTAAAATGTTTCTGTTGGTTTGAGGTCCGAGATTCTCGAAGAGCTCTGGGTTAGGAATTTCTTGGTATTGGTGTGTTGGCAAGGAAGTTTTTAACTTCTGCATTAGCAGTGGAGTTCAGAAATAGCAGAGTGATTCCATTTCTTCGATGGGTTGGCTAATTAAGTGTAGGCTGATCTGTTTGGTAAAGAGAGAACAGTTTTTCTTTGGTAGTGGGCTAGATTGATCGCAAAAGTGACTTGCGATTGTTTGAGTTTCTCTTGGGTTATCTGATTTTTCTGGATATGAATTTTGTCCGTGTCTAGAGATTGAATTTGGTATCGACTGGATTCCAGGAGTGGTACCGATGGTTCAGTAAGATGATTTTTGGAGAATGAGTTGGTGAAGCAGCTAGAATTTTGGAGGAACTTCTGAGTTTCTGTTAAGGATCTGTTGAACCATAGTTCTAAGATATGTTGTCCAGTTTATCCTCGAGATCATCATCAACATTTTCATCTGCTCGGTCAGAGTTGCGTAGTGAAAGCATGGTGGCATCTGTTTGGTGTGGAAACAACTAGAATTTGCAGTGTTTTGGATTAGAGAGTTTCTACAGGAAAAATTTTCAGAATCTTAAGACCAGATGGAAATGCATCTGTACTATCTTTCCATATGAGAGAGGTAAGATCAGTCTCTTGATTTTGGAATGGAGTTTGTGTTTTGAGTTTTGGTCGATCTTGGAAAGATCATTTTGTTGGAATGTTTTTGGATCAATTTGTTTCTGGGGGTATCAGCAAGGGTTGAGCTGATCAAGAAGGATGTAGGCAGCCCAGGATCGTCCGAAGAGTTTTGTGGATAAGAGACGAAGAAATTTGGAGTCCGTAATCGTAGATTTGATTTTGGATAAGTGTTTGGTTTCAGGAGTGGATTGCCAGTTTGGATAACTGGAATTCGTTGTGTTTCACGTATCTCTGAGGGAGTACGTGTAAGATCTATCTTTGATTGTAGAGTCAGCAGTTCAGAGAGTTTCGGTTGTTGAGTCAGACTTGAGTTTGGTCTGATATTTTGATTTGTTTTGTAGATCCAAAGTGAGTGGGAACTCAGTAGCTTAGTAATATTGTTTTGATTGGATTCTGTAGAACGAGTATCCCAATATTTATACTTGCAGAAACTCGAGAAAATTCTATTTAGAATTTTTATCTGGACAATTAGATTTGTTTGTTTGGATGAATTGGTTGCTATGATTGGTATATGCTTGTGCTTCAATATTAAATCTTTAATTAAATTATTAAATAACCTTTGTTTTAAATTTCGGGGACGAAATTCTTTTAAGGGGTGAGGAATTGATATCCCGGAAATTTTGAAAATAACAATTTAATAATTTATGTCAAAATTTAATTGATTTGATCATATTGTTAATAATAAAGTTGAATTAAATTTAATAATCTTCTTTAAAATAAATATTTAAACTGATAAATTTTTTTAAAGGCTAATAAATTATTTTATATTTGTAATGTATACATATCTGTATATATTATAAATAGATAATCTTTGTTTAAAATTTAATATACATAGGCATGTTTTCTTATTCTAATACTTCTGATAAATTAAAAATTGGATTTAATTTGATATTAAGCTATTGAATAAATAACCATATGATTTTAATACTCAAGCTAAAAACTTGACTATTTAAAATTGATTTCAGCTTAAGTTAAATTTAAATAAAAAGGTTTGTTTTGTTTTTTTATATATAAGTAATGTATTAAATAAGAAGACAAATTCTTTTGTGAATTATTTTAATTTAATAATGAGTTATATTTAACTATATTGATGATATAATATTTTTACAAATGGATTTTTAATACAAATAAAAATTGTTATCTTAAATCTATGTATGTGTATTTGATAGAAAAGATGTGATTGTAAATTTGAAATAGCATCTTTCAAATATGTTTAAAATAAAACAAGTCTTTAATATATTGAACTTAAGCATAAAATCCAATGTATGATATTAGCATAAGTATGAAAATAACTTAATAATCATCAAATTAAGTGTTGATAGTTAAGTTTAAAAATAAAAGAGAAATAAAAATAAGCATAGAAATAAATACTTAGGCTAAAATTCATAGCAAAGACTAAAATAACTTTATATATTGGACATAAGTAAAATACAAACCAGGCTTGAAATGTTGTAATCTGTAGGCAAGACAAAGCAAAAGAAAATTTTATCAACATCAAAATTAATAAGCTAGACAAAGGAAAACATTTTGTACTTAAGTATAAAAGCATATACAGGTAAGAATAAAAGAAAGAGGAAGTATGTATAGGCCTGTGGAGTTTTGTATGTTAGAATAAGCTAAGGAATAAGACAAGAGAAAATTTTATATAAGTAATATATACAAGACAAAGAAAATAAGACAAAAGAGAAATATCTTAATACATACAAAACCAGATATGTTTGAAACATAAAGTACTTTGTGGCATTTAATATTAGCACACCATTTGGTCTACTAGAGATATATACATATCATTTCAGTTGGAATGCATAATATCATTTCACTCTACATTGAAGAAAATATCTCTGACTTAAATATATATATATATATATATATATATATATATATATAACCTGAACAAACTACATCTTCCTGTACAAGCTTGTCTGGCTTATATTTATATGCAATGCCCTTTGTTCATTTTCTTTCAAAACTTAGCAAACCAGAAAACATAAGTAAATTTTCATTTTTACAAACTCAAACAATATAATAAAACTTCAACAATCAAAAGCAAGATGATTAGTAGGGAGATCAAAGCAAAGTATTTTTCCAGTTTTAAAGAACAGTGCTCTGTTCATCCTCTCTAAAGCAGGCGAGTAACATCACATTTTTAAAGCTTTGGATTTATCTTAATTGTATGATTTGTTCTGGAATATATGTGTATTAGTATGAAATATAAATGTTTGATGAATTTTATGCATATATATAGATATGTGAAAGGTGTATGTGTTTATCTTCTGTAACCTCTCTGATATCACTCTTTTATTTTTTTAGCTCGAGATTCATTCACAAATCAATATCTCATCACCTAATCTAAGTTAGGATATAGGATTTAAACAAAATCTGTTTGATTCGTTAGTAGTCAAGGTTTAGAAAATTATTTAAGTTAAAACAAATGGTATTGTCTCTGAAAATGAAGAAAATATAAAGCAATGTCAACATAAGTCAAAAATTTATTATCATAATTCGCGAATTCAGGTATGAAATCTGAATTAGTGAGGTATGACATGATTTTTAAAGCAAAAATTTTAACTTTTCGATTTAAGGTTCAAGAGCAGTACGGGTTTGTGGGAATTTCTTTGTTTGAGTGATCTCTGTTGATCCTTGGGTTGGTAGAGTTTGGGATCGTGTCTGGTGATGCAGGGGTGAGTGTTGATGCTCGAAAAAATATGGCGGTGGTGGGAAGTTCATCAGGGAAATCGCGGCAGGTGATTTTCGTTTGGAACCCTAAGTTTTGCTGTGTTTAAAGAATCGAACCCCACGGTTGATTGGATGGATCGAGTGCAACAGGGTTTCGATGGATGAAAGTGTGGTCGTGGATAAGGTTGTAGCCGGAGTTGCAGAATTACAGTGGCCGGAGGATCGAAGGTGAGGCGATGACAGGTTCTAGTGGGTGATGTTTTTGAGTTTTCAGGTTTGGTCGAGGTCTCGTTTTTTTGATTTTTGAGAGTGGAAGTTCGATTGAGGGTTGAGGTGGTTGCTGAGTTGTTCTCTGTCAGGGTGCGATCATCGTAGGCGATCAATGGTGGTGGGAACCACCGTGCATATGCACGGTGTTCATGAATGGGTGCTGTGTTTTCAGGTGTAGGGGGTACTCGAGTTTTTAAGGATTTGACTCAGGGAAAACTTCACGCGAACTCGAAGCACGTTCGAGCTTGACTCGGAGTAGTGTAGGGGGGAACCTGGGTAGGTTGGTAACAGGTTTTAAAAACCTGTCAAGTTTAAATTTCTTTAAACCTGGGTTAAAAATGAGATGTAGATATTGAAAATAGGTATTTAATCAAAGATAAGTTTGGTTTAACATGAAGTTTGAATTTCAGTTTAAGGTAAAAGAAAGTTTTAAAATTTTAAATTATTTGAAACCACTTTAAAAAGGGGAATTGTTGCTCGAGTTTCACTCGAGTGATTCGAGTGTCAGACTCGAAGAAATGTGGGGTTTTGCTCGAAGAAATGTTTGTTTATCTCGGGTATTTTTAGTTACAGGGTTTAGAACCTGTAAGTTTTATAAATTTTTTAATATGGGGTTTTTAAAATGAAAAATAGATATTTAAACAATGAGTAAATCAAGTTAAGTTGATTTCAAAAGTAGTGAATCCCAGTTTTAAGTAAATAAAGTTTTTTTTAAATTTAAAATTTATTTTAAACAAATTTGAATGATAAAGAGAATTTTTAAATTTGATTTGAATTCAAAATGAAATCGTGTTTTAAATTCTTTCAATCTTCTATTTTAAGAAAATTATTCTTTTAGTTGTAAAATAAAAAGGAGTTTGGAATTGTTAAGATTAATTTGATTTCATTTTAAATCTTTAATTTAAAATGAATTTAAAAGTAAAATTAAATAAAATTGTTTAAATAACTTATAAATGATAAATTGATCATTAAGTAGGATAAGGTTTTTAAAAACTTACGGATTTGTAATTATCAAGTTAACTAAATGGATAATTAATGACTAGAATTAATTAACTCAGAAATTAAGAGTTTAAATTTATTTAAATAAGGGATAAGTTAATTAATTTGAGGTAAATCAATTGGTAATTAAGAAATCATTGATTTAATAAGATTTAATTTTTAATCAACTAAGTGAGGAATAATTAATGAATATTAAGATTAATATAAATGTAATAGATAATAAATTTTAGCTAATTACTTTAGGAATAGTAATTAAAGAATTTGTAACAACCCAGAATTTAGAACAATTTAAAAATGAAAATATTTAATTAATTTTAAATATTTGAATGAGAATTTAAATTGAATTTCAAATTTTCAGTATAAATTGGCGATTAAATTTTAGAATTTAATTTATTTAAAGTTGAATAGAATTTGAATTTGACTTTGGAGTTGAAATTGAATATTGAATTTGTAATTGAAATTCAAACTAATGACTTAGAAAAAATAGTTTGGATTTATGTAAATTAATAAATTGATGGTTAGTTTTCATAACATTTTTTCTTTTCTTTAAAATAAAAAGGAATAAAATTTTAATCATACAAAATAAATAAATAAATACACTTAGTTAAAGTTTTAACAACAAAAATTAAACAAAAACAAAAAAAACAAAGTAAAGAAAATAATTTACAAAACAAAATTGAATTCAAAATAAAAATAAAAATATAATAATATATATATATATATATATAAAAGTACAATGCCTTACTTATCACCTAAAGTCACGCCTTAACCTACGCCTAAAATCACGAAGAACATCGTGTAGGGCATATCTCATTCTATTTTAAGTACCCCGATACCCCTTCATCACTTCAAAATCTTAAACACACGAAAGAGAAACTAATGGCGGCCTAAAAAAAATCGTTCGTCCCCCTTTTCAACAATTAGGGCTTCATCTTCGTTCGCCGTTCCTCTTCGTCATTCAAATTAGGGCTTCGGTTTCGATTCCAATTCGTCGCCGCTTCGAAGCAAGGTGAGTTTTCTCACGATTAATCGTTACTCAAGTTTTTAGATTTGTTTGAATTGGGTGTTTGGTTGCATGCTATGATTTGGGGTGTTATTTGTTATCATTTGCTCGGTCAATCCAATTTAAACTGATATGAACAAGATAAGTCACTGCATGTTGGTTGTTGGGTGTTATCTGTTATCATTTGCTCGGTTACTTGAATCTAAACTAATAAGAACAGATGCTATTTGAATTTGCGTTTAAACTGTTAAGAACAGATGCTATTAATTTTTTTTGAACTGATAAGGACAGATGCAATCAAACCTTGCTTTTTAAACTGATAAGAACAGATGTTAATTGAAGTTTTTTTTTTAACTGATGAAAACAGATGCTACTTGAAATTTGTTTTTAAATTGATAAGAACAGATGCTATATCAAAAACTTTGCTTGTTTGTTGCTGCTGCATGTGATGGATCTTTGAATCTAGATGAGGAAAATTTTGTTTCCATGTGCTTGTTTGAACTTCTATTCATGTGTGTTGTATATATGTGCCTATAAACCCCCCCTCCTATGCTTTGATGTTTTGCTGTGTATCATGCTTGCATGCCTATATATGAATGATCCCAGTTATAAAGGTCTGTGAACATCCTATAATCTGAAAATAACAAAATTGACAAGTTTAAAATAATTGTTGATGAAAATGATGCATGCTAAAATTCTTGGAACCATTATGTGAATCTTGAATGTTTGTTTAAGTATGGAATTAAAAGTATGTATGTGAATATGTATTTTTGCATATACATGTCACTGTGAGTAAACATACCTGATTTAAAAAGTTTTTAAAAATCTGTTAAACCCCTGTTGCATGCAGAAACTTAAGCTTAAATAGGCAAAAATGGTTTGCATGTTGTAATTAAATGTTTTATGTGTAAATTTAGGATATATACAAGCTTTTTAAATATTAGTTTTAAACAGATATGGTCCTGAGAATATAAGTGATATATGTAAATTGATATTCTGAGAATATAAATGATATATGTAAATTGATATGTGTGTGCTCCTGTACACTTGTTTTCTCAAACAGTTTGGGTCACTGTGTTGAACCCAGTCTCATTGGTCTTGACTTGATTCATTGCTTTGAGTTCCCTGTCATACTTCCATGAAATTTCGACTCCCACACTACTACAGCTTGTTGTTTGTGTACTGATCAAGTATCAATGTGTACTTGCATTGTTGTCTGTCTCTGGTCTGTGCACATTGTTGCATGTATTGAGTATTTCATGCTTGATGTTGTTTCAGTCTTCATATCCATATATGCCTTCCCATCTCTGTTGCACTTGTAGCTGCATTCCATGCTGTTGCACTTGAGACTTTAGACTTGATTTTTTTTTTGCTGTTTGCATGCAGTGGCAGTTCCATATATATATATGTCCGTGTACTTGAAACTACTTGATGCTGCACACTTGTGCTTTTCCTTGATCACTTCTGCTGCGTCATTTTTGCAGTTGGTCTTGCATTTGTTGTTGTTTATGTCTTCATGTCTTTGGCATTTCTGAGTCTCTGCCTTTGATTTCCTGCTTTGACATTGCTGTTTGTATTGCTTTGTCTGATGCCTTCTTGACTCTTTTATCCGTGCATTGGCCTTGAGTTGAACCTAGTTTTGAAACTTGGGTTTGACCTTGTTTTGATCTGATAGCTGTGCTTTTGTTTGGTGCACACGAGTTGGCGAGGCAGTGCACATGTGTATAAATATACGTGTGTACTGCAGCCACACAGGATTGACAGATTTTAAAAAAATTGAGGTTGTTAATAAGAAAATCCATAATAGATTTAAATTGATTCATATGATTCGTCATCTCTGTTACCATTTTATTCAGTTCATTACAAATTTAATTACTTGAATAAAGATTAATCCTGACTCGAGTGTTTTTGTGTTTTGCAATAAACGCTCGGGTCAGACCGAGTATTTTTACAGCTTGGAGATTTTCTCGCAGCGAAGTTAGAGAGAGAGGGGAAAGCACTTCACTAAAGCTTTTCAAGAAATTATATTGTACTTAATAAAATAAATTGTTTCCGTTGTATAAATCTAATTCATTGTATCAAACTCTGATATATGTATAAAAATTCATTTAATGTAAAATATTATGATTATTCTGTGATTCTGTGGCTGTTTCTGTTTAAACTCTATAAACTGAATAACAATCCGTCATTTTGAACGTCTCAAGTTGGTTTAATTACCGATTGGAGGCAGTCAGAGCGACGGGTCGTTACAAAAGTGGTATCAGAGCTTTGGTTTACACAAAGCTCGGTTTATGATGTTTAATATGAATAGTTACTAGAACCACTTTAAAGAAAAATGTTTTCAAATCTAAATAAGTACGAAATTGTTTTCTTTGAAAAATAAAAAGGTTTTTTGAAAATTCAAATTTTTTCGAAAATTCCCCTCTCTAAATTTAGGGTTGCGATAGTTTCTCATTCGAAAATCCATTATCGAATTGTTGAGATTTATGAAAAATAAAATAAAAGTTAAGTGAAGTGAATTAATGAATTGGTTTAAATCCAATATTTTGAATATCTCCAAAATGATAATTGTGAAATAAAATGATATTTCAATTTAGTTATAGCCAAGAGGATAATTAAACTATAACTTGGGAATTTGATTCTGAATTCTTTTGAAAAATTAATTTCAAATGTTTTGAAAAATGATTTAGTGAATAAATGGATTATAAGTATTTAACTTATAATATGGACTTTTGGTATATAATTGAGTTATATAAATTGAGTTGAATTAATAAAGAAGATTTATAAATCGAAGTTTATAAATAGAAATGGAATTTGTAAAGATTGTTTATAAATTCGAAACCAATTGAATTTGATAAATGAAACATAGAAGTTATTAAAGGAGATATATTCGTGATTTTGGACAGCGAATTATCCTTTAAGTTAAATATTGTGATAGTAAATGTTGGTTGGGAATTTTATCCACGATTTTGGACAGTGGATAATCTTTTAAATAAAAGTGTAGAAACACTGAATTGATTTAAATAAGTATATTCACGATTTTGGACAGTGAATATATTATTGAATAATCCAACCTCTGCTAATAAGGATTGCAAATATATATAGGAAACTTTGAAAACACCTTGTTAATCATAATGGCGAAAACCGAAGCACAAAAATTAGCACGTCGTGAACAAAGAGCAATTGCCCGTAGAGAAGCAGAAGCGACACGTGCGGAGATTGAAAGGAGATTCAGTGAAAGGCAAGCACCTGGTCCATATGATAAGGTTATTTGCTATCGATGTCATAAAAAGGGACACTATGCCATTAAGTGCCGAGTAAGGAGAAAGAAAAGGAATGTGGATGACCGGTTCGCTCGTCCTGAGATTGTGTGTTTTAAATGTCGGGAAAAAGGGCATTTTCTTAGTCATTGCCCTAAAGTGAAAAGGAAAAAGTGCATACTCGATTTACCCGTCGATAGATTGACAATCTGCTACCATTGTCGTTAGACTGGACATATAGCCAGAAACTGCACAGAAAGACAGCATGGAAAGAAAGCTATTGCCCGACCAGCTAGAGCGAAAACTGTTAAAGTGATAGATAAGGATGGAAACATCTCATATTTTTGCAGTAACTGTGGGGATTGGGGACATGTTGATTTTGAATGTGTTAATTCTCCTTTAATACAACCTGAAATAGTGTCATCCGAAGATGAAAGTTTGGCGAAGATGCGTACTACCAGACGAGAAGTCGATAGTCCTTAATAATTCTGAATCTTGAACCAATCAATATATTTTGTAATACTATCTTTTGTAATCCACAATCTTCTGTGTACGTCTTTTAAAAGTATTAAGCTATGTAAAATTTTGTACTGAAGGAAATATTTTAATGAAATAGCATCTTGGGAAGGAAGTTTATTTGTTAACTTAACTATAGGAATCAAACTAAGTTTGATGTAAAGTTTATATTTCAAGTTTAAAACTAATGCCTGAAATGAGGTTAATGTGGAAATATAAATTTAATGGAACTAAATCGACGAATGACTTACTAAAAAACTAGTTGATTATTTTTGAAATAGAAAGCAAATGCAAAGTTTAAATAAAATTTAAATTTCAAATTTGAAGTTGTCAACATGATAATCCATAATAGGTTTAATAAATTCAGTGACGAATTTGAATTTAAACGTGGGGAAAATTAAATTAAGTGAAAAACTTAATATTGAAAAGTTTGAAATTGGTTTAAAACTAATATTATGAAAAGTATGAGGAATTCAAACTATGAATTAAGTTGAAATTGAAAAAGTTAATGGTTTTAAAGATGTTTTAAAATGCATTAACTATCGAATACATGGATTTCAACATTCAATTGTTGAAATAGGCGTTTTCGAGAAATAAGGAAATGGTGGACTATAACACTATTGTTATAGTAAATGGTTTCCGGAAGGAAATGTTGTTTATAGTATTGGGATTTATATATATCTATCTTAAATTCGAATCCCTGTACTAGTGATTTTTGAGTTGTCGTAACGATGTTTTACGCAACATTCGTTTTGACTCAAATAAATGTGTTTAAAAGAATGATTTCCTTAAAGAATGGAATATATACTTAATTTTGATTCAAGTATATTGAATATTTTCCAAGAGTTGAAAATAAATGAACATTGTGAATTACTTATTATTAAATAAGTATGGAAATGTTTTCCAATATGAAATGAAAGGTTTGAAATTTTATCTTTTAAAGATAAATTGGAATAAAATGAATATTTGAAATTTGTTTCAAATGGTTAAGTTGGAAAATTATATATCCTGTAAAGATATTTTTGAGAAATTTGAACGATCAGTTCAACTTGAATATTTTCCAAAAAAGATTGAATCTTGAGTTAAATTGAGTTTAACTTTGACATCAAAAACAATATAAGTTGAGCTTTGAATTTTGGATAGTCGATTGGGATTGTATCTCTAACATTATGAATTGATGACATAGCAATTGATCTCTATTAAATATATATCTGTGGTGGCGGAGAATTTATTCTTTTAGCTTAACACCCTTCTCTGAGACGTACGAGCTTAGAGGTTATATATCGGTAGACATCAATTATGTGTTGAGAATTGACGATGTAACGTGAAATCCAAATCGAATGTGAAGTCGATAATGAATTGGATTATGAATGTGAATTAGGTTTGAGATAACCTTAAATTTTCAAATCGATTTAGAGGAAAATTTTAAGTGAAATGGAAAATTTTGAAATCCTCTATTTGTTATGAATGTGAATTGAGTTTTCGTAACTTATATATGTGAATATAATAAATCGAAAACCATCAGTTTGGAAAGTCATTATTATGAAAGTCCTATGCAAGTTTACATAGTTATGATATGTACGAAATGTGAAATGAAGTACTATATGTATATGACATATGTTTTCTAAAAAAACTGAGGATATGGAAATGTACCTTCCATTTATTATTTGTGAAGGTGATTGGAACTCGGTGGAGTGTCCATTGGAAATCGTAGCTACGTAGAATTTCCATTAGTGGAATGTCCATTGGGACTGACTGGAATCCCCCACGATGGATCATCGTGTTTGGGATTAGGTGAATTGATGCTGGCGTAATTCGTGGGGCGTGATGCCTACAGTTACAAGCGATTCCACTGGGATAGTGGCGCAACCGCCGTGTAAACTGCGATCTAGAAACCGAAGCGTAATTCGAGGGACGAGATGCCTACGGCCACGAGCGATTCTACTGGGATAGTAGCGTAACCGCCGTGTGGACCGCGATCTAAGGCGACAACCATGGCGAAATTCAAGAGAGATGTGAAATCTACAGTTACAAGCGATTCTACTGGGATAGTAGCGTAACCGCCGGGTAAACTGTGATCCATGGGGGAACGTGCTTTCCATATCCATTTTTAAAAGAATTTTAAAAAATTATTTTCACTGGGAGTTGAAGCAAGTATATTTAGTACTTGGAGATTTTTAGTCTTGCGCCTGGCCAGCGTATGCCTAATGTCTGTAAGAACGAAGATGGACTTGTTAAACTTCGAGTTATCAAGTATTTTCAAACTTTGAACAGAAAATCAATAGTCTGAAATTAGAATTACATAATTCTAACTTAATGAACTAAGGAAGAAATTTTTTAAAATATCTTGAAAGCACACAGCTTTGGAAAAGGTGTAATATGTAAATATTTAGCATAAAGAATTTCAAGTTTAAAAATGAGTTTTGTAAGTCGAAAATTTTGGTAAAAGACTTTTGCGTCTTGATTGTAGAAATCAATGAATAAAACTAGTGAGATAAAATAAATGGAATGGATTCTATATTTATTTATAAGTTTAGAACTTGGTAAAATTGTGTTGGGCATAAATATCGGTGAGATTTTAGCAATCGTTTTTCCTAACTTATAATTTCGGGACGAAATTCTTTTAAGGAGGGAAGATTGTAACAACCCAGAATTTAGAACAATTTAAAAATGAAAATATTTAATTAATTTTAAATATTTGAATGAGAATTTAAATTGAATTTCAAATTTTCAGTATAAATTGGCGATTAAATTTTAGAATTTAATTTATTTAAAGTTGAATAGAATTTGAATTTGACTTTGGAGTTGAAATTGAATATTGAATTTGTAATTGAAATTCAAACTAATGACTTAGAAAAAATAGTTTGGATTTACGAATTATTTTTATGTAAATTAATAAATTGATGGTTAGTTTTCATAACATTTTTTCTTTTCTTTAAAATAAAAAGGAATAAAATTTTAATCATACAAAATAAACAAATAAATACACTTAGTTAAAGTTTTAACAACAAAAATTAAACAAAAACAAAAAAAACAAAGTAAAGAAAATAATTTACAAAACAAAATTGAATTCAAAATAAAAATAAAAATACAATAATATATATATATATATATATATATATATATATATATATAAAAAGAGTACACTGCCTTACTTATCACCTAAAGTCACGCCTTAACCTACGCCTAAAATCACGAAGAACATCGTGTAGGGCATATCTCATTCTATTTTAAGTACTCCAATACCCCTTCATCACTTCAAAATCTTAAACACACGAAAGAGAAAATAATGGCGGCCTAAAAAAAATCGTTCGTCCCCCTTTTCAACAATTAGGGCTTCAGCTTCATCTTCGTTCGCCGTTCCTCTTCGTCATTCAAATTAGGGCTTCGGTTTCGATTCCAATTCGTCGCCACTTCGAAGCAAGGTGAGTTTTCTCACGATTAATCGTTACTCAAGTTTTTAGATTTGTTTGAATTGGGTGTTTGGTTGCATGCTACGATTTGGGGTGTTATTTGTTATCATTTGCTCGGTCAATCCAATTTAAACTGATATGAACAAGATAAGTCACTGCATGTTGGTTGTTGGGTGTTATCTGTTATCATTTGCTCGGTTACTTGAATCTAAACTAATAAGAACATATGCTATTTGAATTTGCGTTTAAACTGTTAATAACAGATGCTATTAATTTTGTTTTGAACTGATAAGGACAGATGCAATCAAACCTTGCTTTTTAAACTGATAAGAACAGATGTTAATTGAAGTTTGTTTTTTTTAACTGATGAAAACAGATGCTACTTGAAATTTGTTTTTAAATTGATAAGAACAGATGCTATATCAAAAACTTTGCTTGTTTGTTGCTGCTGCATGTGATGGATCTTTGAATCTAGATGAGGAAAATTTTGTTTCCATGTGCTTGTTTGAACTTCTATTCATGTGTGTTGTATATATGTGCCTATAAACCCCCCCCCCCTATGCTTTGATGTTTTGCTGTGTATCATGCTTGCATGCCTATATATGAATGATCCCAGTTATAAAGGTCTGTGAACATCCTATAATCTGAAAATAACAAAATTGACAAGTTTAAAATAATTGTTGATGAAAATGATGCATGCTAAAATTCTTGGAACCATTATGTGAAGCTTGAATGTTTGTTTAAGTATGGAATTAAAAGTATGTATGTGAATATGTATTTTTGCATATACATGACACTGTGAGTAAACATACCTGATTTAAAAAGTTTTTAAAAATCTGTTAAACCCCTGTTGCATGCAGAAACTTAAGCTTAAATAGGCAAAAATGGTTTGCATGTTGTAATTAAATGTTTCATGTGTAAATTTAGGATATATACAAGCTTTTTAAATATTAGTTTTAAACAGATATGGTCCTGAGAATATAAGTGATATATGTAAATTGATATTCTGAGAATATAAATGATATATGTAAATTGATATGTGTGTGCTCCTGTACACTTATATTCTCAAACAGTTTGGGTCACTGTGTTGAACCCAGTCTCATTGGTCTTGACTTGATTCATTGCTTTGAGTTCCCTGTCATACTTCCATGAAATTTCGACTCCCACACTACTACAGCTTGTTGTTTGTGTACTGATCAAGTATCAATGTGTACTTGCATTGTTGTCTGTCTCTGGTCTGTGCACATTGTTGCATGTATTGAGTATTTCATGCTTGATGTTGTTTCAGTCTTCATATCCATATATGCCTTCCCATCTCTGTTGCACTTGTAGCTGCATTCCATGCTGTTGCACTTGAGACTTTAGACTTGATTTTTTTTTTTGCTGTTTGCATGTAGTGGCAGTTCCATATATATATATGTCCGTGTACTTGAAACTACTTGATGCTACACACTTGTGCTTTGCCTTGATCACTTCTGCTGTGTCATTTTTGCAGTTGGTCTTGCATTTGTTGTTGTTTATGTCTTCATGTCTTTGGCATTTCTGAGTCTCTGCCTTTGATTTCCTGCTTTGACATTGCTGTTTGTATTGCTTTGTCTGATGCCTTCTTGACTCTTTTATCTGTGCATTGGCCTTGAGTTGAACCTAGTTTTGAAACTTGGGTTTGACCTTGTTTTGATCTGATAGTTGTGCTTTTGTTTGATGCACACGAGTTGGCGAGGTAGTGCACATGTGTATAAATATACGTGTGTACTGCAGCCACACAGGATTGACAGGTTTTAAAAAAATTGAGGTTGTTAATAAGAAAATCCATAATAGATTTAAATTGATTCATGTGATTCGTCATCTCTGTTACCATTTTATTCAGTTCATTACAAATTTAATTACTTGAATAAAGATTAATCCTGACTCGAGTGTTTTGTGTTTTGCAATAAACGCTCGGGTCAGACCGAGTATTTTTACAGCTTGGAGATTTTCTCGCAGCGAAGTTAGAGAGAGAGGGAAAAGCACTTCACTAAAGCTTTTCAAGAAATTTTCTTGTACTTAATAAAATAAATTGTTTCCGTTGTATATATCTAATTCATTGTATCAAACTCTGATATATGTATAAAAATTCATTTAATGTAAAATATTATGATTATTCTGTGATTCTGTGGCTGTTTCTGTTTAAACCTATAAACTGAATAACAATCCGTCATTTTGAACGTCTCAAGTTGGTTTAATTACCGACTGGAGGCGGTAAGAGCGGCGGGTCGTTACAGAATTGTAAATAGTTAATCAAGGACATTAACTAAAAATTATGAAATAATCAATTAATGGGATTATTTTTAATAATTAATTAAATTATTTATTTAAGATAAGCAATTGTGAATTGTTAAGTATAATTACTTAACGGAAGTAATTAAGGAATTATTTACTCATTGTAATTAATTAAGTTTAATTAATTTAATATATCATATGATGATGAGATAAGTATTATTATTTAGGGAAGTAATTGATGATAATTACTGGGTGTAAATAACTGAGGGTGATTTAATAATGAAAGTAATTGGAATATAATTACTTTATATAATTAATCAGGGGATTAATTAGAGAAAATTAATTAAGGAGTAATTAATTTATTTGATGGAGTAATTAAAAATAGTTAATTACTGAATGGTATTAATCAGAGATGATTAATAAATGTGGTTTAATTGAAGATTAATTATTTAAGGTAATTAATTTAAATGGGGAATTAATTAAAATGTAATTAGAAATCAATAATTAAAGAGTAATTAATTAGTGTAATTAAGAAGTAATGTGATGTTTGTAATTTAAGGTTAATTTCTATATTTGGATAAGATAATTAATTTGTGAAAATAATTAAAGGATGATTACTTAAGTATAATTAAATGTTAATTAATCAAGTGTGATTAATTGAAACGAATAATTAGTGAATGATTTATTAACTGATTGATAACTGATTAATAATTATATAAGCAAGATTTAAAATGGTGAAGTAATTAATTTAATTTACTTTAAATTAATTAGAGATAATATAATTAATTTAATTCATTTTAAATTAATTATAGCTGATATGATTGTTTATGTATGGATGGATGATATTATTTACCTTGAAATGATTTGAGATCTCGGATATGTGATATTTATGCTGTGTAATATGGATGCTTGATTTAAGTATGATGATATTTATTATCTGTTTGTGATGATAATATGATTTATCTGTCGATGATGATGAAATGATTATCTATTATGATATTGTGAATTATCTATCTGTGTGTATATGGATAATTGAATTGAATTATTTTAAACTTTAAAACAACTTGGCCTTAAATGACACGTTTTGGATTTCGATGAGACCGGGATCGGGTTTTCCACATTTGGAAGTCCGAAAACCACATCGATTCCAAATTAACGTTAGGTCGTGAATCTGAAGTGAAGATGAAGATTCAGAATGCAAGGGTTATCGTCGTTAACTCTGAGGGTGATTCCAAAATAAGTGTAACGAGATAATGCCTTCGGTTTCGTTCGAACCCGGAGCAAACTTGTATGGATTGAATGCTTTCAAAACATCGTCGGGTGGACGATGAGCATTCTAAGAAATGTGTTCTCTAAAGGTAATCGTAGCCTCAAACCTCATCAACCGGGAATGGCTAAAACAGGGGAGGTGCAGCAAGGTTAGGTGGGTCATGCCCAAGCAGGACAAGATTTTCCTCTGTCTAGATGTCCCTTTTTATTCGGCTGTGTGGACAGTTGTGAGCTCCAACTGTCGGGGTTGTCTTGTTCAGGACTGTTCGGTAAGGAATGGTTCCGGCCTTGTGTTGCAGGGGGTCGGGAGTGATCCTCTGTACGTTGATCTAGGCCACATACTGTGACTGGCGGTACCCCTGTAGCACTGCCATTGTATGGAACCCATAATCCAATAAGTGCCAACGGTTTTGATTGTATTACCCACTTTTGTGGCTAGTAGCTGGAATTTAATGAATGTAACAATTTCGGCTATTTTCTATTTACTTGAAAAACCTAGACCTATTATAATATCACTGAATTTCCTATCAAATGTTTTAGTTAGCGTAAGGTAAAAACTTACCCATGTTTATTTGTGGGGAGTCTTACGTGATACCTTTTATTTTTAAATGTTTTTCAAAGTTAAGCAACTTTAACCTGTTACTCATACCTGACCCATGTCTGACCCGGAGCTTATTTTTGTTTATCCTAAACTCTTGGGTACCCAAATTTTTACGGATAACCAAGGGATTCAGGTTAGCTTTGACGAATTCTGAAAGAGCAATGGAGCAGGAGGCTTCAGCGTTGTAGATAGATATATATATATAGTTCCGTTGTGTTGGTATCTTGGGTTATTTGTTTGAGTTGTGTTGTATTAACTAGACAGGTGTTTATAACTGTCTAGTGTGTGTTGTATGATCTGTATAACTCTGATATATGTAAAATTATGTAATAGTTATGTGATCTATTATATTTTGTCCCATTCCGCTGTGAGATTCTGATGTGTTTGTTCTTTCTTCTCTATCTTTTCTATTTTCTCGTCCCTTTCTTTCTTCAAGACGAAATGTATTTCTGGGGTAGGAATTCGGGCCATCACATCTAAACTATTTAAGTGGTGAAAGTTATGGTTTCGAAGCTATGAATTTCAAGTATTATGTTTCGAAAGTGTTTTAATTTCAAGTGTTTAGTTTCGAAAAGGTTATAACTTTGAAAAAATGCAATGATTTTGGTGAAGGATAAATTTGAAATGGAAATGATATTGTATTTGGTTTTGAAATGGAAATGATATCGTATCGATATGTTTTTTAAATAGCAATGATATTTTGGTTTTGAAGTATAAACTATTTTGAAATGTCACAGTGTAATAGTACATTTGGTTGTTAAAGAGACAGGGATCGGTAGTTGTCATAGTCTCTGCCAACTCCAAAAACCACTTTAACAACTGTGTGCACGGTGGAGATTCCAGAATGAAGTAGGATGGTGGTGACGTTCTATTGAGGTATGTACGTGGATCCGACTCCCGTGAGTTGGCATAAGGTGGCTAAAAGAGGAGCGACTAACGTGCTAATGAGGTAGCTCCTCTTGTCGGACGCACTTCTTCGTATGCCATTCTATTACTTTATGATTGATTGGTACGCATCTTTGATTTTTAGGAGTGTGGCTCGAGATGAGCGGTAGTGGCTTCTACATGTTACCACCGGCTCGGAAGCGTAATTGGTATATCTACCCTGGCATTGCCTGGTTGTGCCATGTCACCTATCCAAGCGCCTTGTACGATTTTGTTTTGTACCATACCTATGGAATGCCCTCTGACGACGCCCAGTACGGGGGAGATTACGGTACTGTATAGACTATGAGAATATATAAAATGTGTTAAGGTGGAAAATGTAAAGCCTTAACGCTATTTTTAAATATATTATACTTTACTTTAGACATTATTATAATAGCGTATATTACTATGTAGTAAATAGTTTAACGGATCCTTAGAGGATGGTTATCCCAAACATCCTTTGGGTTACTTGTATTTCAGTTGTTATTTCAGTTGACTTGGATTTATTGATATAAGGATGTTAATCCTGACTCGAATGTTTTGTGTTTTACTTTACACTCAGGGCAGACTGAGTGGTACAGCTTTTGAGACTCGCCTTTGGAGTTGAAGCTTCGTTTGGAGATCCATCAACATCTTTTCAGCTTGTAGTTCTTCAGTTGATCCCAGTGATGTATTTTGATCTTGTATTTGACTATTGTATTTGAAACTTCTATTGTATCTTATTTGAATCTGTTATATATATAGTAGCTTCATGAACTACTATTCCCCTGTTTCCACTGCACTATTATTATATCACTCTGTGTCTGTGATTCTTTGATTATTTTATTTACTATATATGTTGATTTTTTCCAAATATAAATTAACAACTTGATGTTTTAAGCAATTCAATTCCGGCATGATTGGATGCGAATGGTTAAAAATATCAGGTCGTTACATCTGGTATCAAAGCTTTGGCTCTAGGCAAACTTAGCATATATGGTAAATTTATTTGCAGAATCACTTTCGTTCAAGCTTGTAGTTCTTCCTCTTTGACTCGGTTTCCTTCGAATTTTAGAATGTTCCCTTGGTTATGAAATCCATTCTAGTCCCTCACTATTCGTATTCTTTTGAATTCAGGAGTTCCCATAACTCCACTTCAAACAGTCTCTATAATAACTTGGCGGTCTCACCAATCTTTGAATGATTTGTAAAGGGGATGTAACTCCTTTACAATATTATCGATTCGTCGGAGATTTATATATCCTCGGTTTAGATGCTAATTTCTCCTGATATACCTGAATTCTATCTCTAGTGATCTGATGTCGATTTGCCTTTGAATTTTACATCAATCTTGTTCTTAAAGTCTCGATTGACCCGATTAAGGTTGGCCGCGATTTAATAAACTTACCCATCTTCCTATTTTGTTATTTAATCATCTTATCTTTGTTTCGAATCTATCATTGAATCAAATTTCTCTTTGATTTGAGTGCATCAAATTTACTCTATCCTTGCTTTGAAATCCATTCTTGTATCATCGAGCGAGGAAGTGTATTTGTAAATTAAGATTAAAAATGCTTAATATATAGATATATATATTGTGTTGTCGAGTTGTTGATGTTGATCTGGGTTTTCGATCAATTCGTCTGATCAACGCTATCAATAGGATTTCCAAAACACTTGAATAGAGCAAACTGATGCAATATTATTTATAAATTTGGTAAATGGAATAAATTTATATGATTATGTTATATATAAGTATAAGTTTTCTGAAATTAAATAGTTAATGAATTGGTTGCTGAAAATAATAATATTTGATTTTCATTTATTGTTTGTAAACCATTGACTATTAAATAATATATAAATGAATTTATAAAATTTGGTTATAATTGATTTGGAATTTAAATGGATTTAAATTAGAATTTGAGAATTTAATTTTCGATGATTTCAAACTTTGATTTTAAAGTTTTAAAATGTATAGTATTTAAAATATTTTCAAATAGAAATCATTTCAAATAATTTAAAATGTTTAAATCAGTGCTCTCCTACATTGTCGCTGGAAAATAATTTCAGTGACGATGGCCGCATCATCGACATCCATTTTCGAGTTTCAAAGTTGAGAGACCGTTCGGTAGCCTTGCTACACTATTACATTGGAAATTAAATTTAATTGAATTGCTGAAGTATGACTTGATTTAAAATGCAGGTATATATTTATAGATTTGATTTGACTTACACACACACACATATTTGTTTATTTATCTCCAATGGTTTGAAGTGAAATCTTAAATTTCTATTTAGGGACGTTTTTAATTATTAAAATGAAGTCAAAAATTTTGAATGAATATTTGAATTTGAAATAATTGAATTGGGAAAATTTACTTGTCTAATACTCAATTATATTCCAATACAACTTACCTAAAATCATTCAGAAGTTGAATATGTAATTGAATAATTTACAATGTAAAATGATGTTAAAAGAATTTGTAAATAAATTTGAGTGGTTATAATAAATGTTTTATACTTAATTGTATAACTATAGAAATGTTAATTAAGGAATTGAATAATAGGATAAGGAAATCAAATGGGATAAATAAATGAGACAAATTAGATAAAAATATTTGTTTTAAAAGAAACCTTTTGTATCAAATATTAATAAATTGAAATTAAATCAACTTATTGAAATACTTTGAATTTAAAATCAATTATTGAGTATTAATTAATTTAAATTGAAATTTATACGGTTTTAAATTAATTATTTTACTTTTTTAATTTAATTTTCTTTTGGTTGTTTCTATTCTCATACTCCCTTCCTTTTCGAGGATGAAAAGTTTTGAGTGGGGAGAGTGTAACGACCCGTAAATTTTAGTTGTTTTGTTTATTTAATCAATTGAAATTTTGTGAAATTTTAAACAATAAAAATTGAAAATAAAATTTTTATATTTGGAATACATCTATTTAAACATAGCAAATGGTAAATTTTCATCAGAAAATATGGAAGTTTATTTTCTTGTGTAAATTTTATTTTAATTTAAATCAGATTAATATTAATGATGATAAAATGTTCCCCAAACCTAAATATTTTTCTACAGAAAATTTGTAAATCATCTTCTGAGTGAGACGTCATATTTTGTTTCTTCAAATTTTGACTTATATTGCTCCGTTTATCGTATTTCCGACAGATTAGCATCTATGACATCTAACACCATTATCTCTTATTTATATTGATGACATATGCATGTTATATTATTTCATATCTGCTATCACTCTACAAGTTCCCTGCTAGTATTAAATTCATTAAGAGTTGAAATGATACATACCCGAACGGACTTTAGAATAAGAGAAAATCGTTATGGGTTGAAATGATAGACCCGAGTGATTTTCATTGAATTGAATTTGGGATTGCAGGTTGAAATGATATATATCCGCATATAATTTAAATTACAGATTGAAATGATAAATATCTCTATCACTTGACCATAGGATATAAAATTATATACAGACATCGCTGGTCTGTACATAAATATTTTGAAAAATGATTTCTATGGTTTTGAAAAGAAATATATGGTTTTATAAAATATTGATTTGGATATTGTATAGATGTTATTATATATTTATATATTTAAATTCTCGATTTTAAGCTATGTATAAATTGGTTTTAAAATATAAAATAAGTTTAATAATAAAGTTTGATTTTGTTAAAATGTAATATGGTTAACTATTTATTTAAATTATATTTTATATAGAGTTTATAATGATTTAAATAAAATTAAGGTTGGAAGACAAATATGAAATTGATTTGAAGTTAAATTTATATAAGAATTATATTCAAATAAATTTGATTTGAAATTTAATAAAATTAAGATTTTAAAGGATATGATTTTTTACTAGTTTAGATTTAAAGTTGATTTAAATGAATATATCAAGTTGATTTAAATGAATATATCAAGTTTAAATAAATTGAAGCAATATTCAGTTATTTGAAGTTTCAAAGTTTTAGTTAAATGATATTGGATTATTAAGTAAATATTTCAACACTAAATTATAGTGAACTGAATTTGATATGTACGGAATTATAAAATTTTAATTTTGAAATTTTAGAATATTTAAAGCTTTGAAATATATGGAATTTGAAATGGTTTATTTGAGATTCAAATTTGTATTTGAAATTGATAAATTAAAATAGATTATTAAAAACTGAATTGAGCTGAAATTTTTGAATTGAGATTTGATTTAAATTGAATTTTTGGATTCAAGTTGATTTGAATCAGTTTGTGAAGTTGAGGAAATTATTTTATTTTATAAATTGATTTTAATTTTAAAACTATTTTATTACTATTTGAATATCTAAACTGTTTAAGTGGTGAATGTTATGGTTTCGAAGCTATGAATTTCAAGTATTATGTTTCGAAAGTGTTTTAATTTCAAGTATTTAGTTTCGAAAGGGTTATAACTTTGGAAAAAATGCAATGATTTTGGAAAAGGATATATTTGAAATGGAAATGATATTGCATTTGGTTTTGAAAGGGAAATGATATCGTATCGATATGTTTTTTTAAGTAGTAATGAAGTTTTGATTTTGAAGTATAAACTATTTTGAAATGACCACCGGTGTAATAATAACGTTTGGTTGTTAAAGAGACCGGGTCGGAAGTTGTCATACTCTCTGCCAACTCCGAAAACCACTTTAACAACTGTGTACGCGGTGGAGATTCCAGAATGAAATAGGATGGTGGCAACGTTCTATTGAGGTATGTACGTGGACCCGACTCCCAAGTTGGCATAAGATGGCTAAAACAAGAGAGATTGATGGGCTAATGAGGTAGCTCCTCTTATCGGACATACTTCTTCGTATTCCATTCTATTACTTTGTGTTTGATTGGTGTGCACCTTTGATTTTTGGGAGTGTGGCTCGAGGTGGGTGGTAGTGGTTGCTACGTGTTACCACCGGCCCAGAAGCGTAATTGATATATATACCCTGGCATTGCCTAGTTGTGCCGTGTCACCTACCCTAGCGCGCCTTGTACGATTTTGTTTTGTACCATACCTATAGAGTGCCCTCTGACAACGCCCGGTACGAGGAGATTACGGTACTGTATAGACTAAGGGAAAATATAAAATGTGTTAAGGTGGAAAACGTAAAGCCTTAACGCTATTTTTAAATATATTATACTTTACTTTATACATTATTATAATAGCGTATATTACTACATAATAAATAGTTTAACGGATCCTTAGAGGATGGTTATCCCAAACATCCTTTGAGTTACTTGTATTTCGGTTGTTATTTCACTTGAGTTAGATTTATTGACATAAGAATGTTAATCCTGACTCAAGTGTTTTTTGTTTTGCTTTACGCTCGGGTCAGACTGAGTGGTACAGCTTTTGAGACTCACCTTTGGAGTTGGAGCTTCATTTGGAGATCCATCTACATCTTTTCAGCTTCCAGTTATTCAGTTGATCCCAGTGATGTATTCTGATCTTGTATTTGACTATTGTATTTGAAACTTCTATTGTATCTTATTTGACTTTGTTATCTTTACTACTAATAATAGAAATTCCATACATAGTTATCAGCCGTGTCTTTTGGGAATTCCAAAAATACCCCCGAATCTAAACTGCTACCTTTCATGTTTTCTTCCATCTCGCATATCCGATCACTGTATAAAAAATTATAACCATCCAAACATTAATGTCAAAATCATCGACAGTGCATTGTCTATGTCTCTTGATCACCGAAGCTATCCATTGCCAAAAATTATACCACCTCCAATGCATCGTCGTTTCCAATCGAATGAGTGATGCGATTTGCAATCATGATTCTACAGCCTACACTAAACCTACTATGTTCAGATCCCTTAACTTCGCCAGCTTATTATTGTTCGATTCTTTGATTGCCACAACTTAGATAAACTTCATACTCAATCAAATGAGCATTGTAATTTGCAATCGAATGATTCTTGCCTATGCTAAACCGACTATGGTCAGATCCCACAACTTCTCCAACTTATTATCATTCGATTCCTTGATTGCTGCAACTTAGTTCGCCCATTTTTAGGTATTTTTAAAACTTCTATATTTTTTTCTAAATTATTGCCACTGCTGCAGATCGTAAACCAAGTGTCATTTTTCTTATCCATGGGTTTTGTTTGAAACATTAATTTGTCCAAAATTTAAACATTTTGTGAATTTGAAATTTTCGGATGGATATCTTACGTTTGAGTTTCTATACTATATAAACCAACTTGATGATGCCTGTAAGATGCTTCATCTTTTGTCTCTTTTAATGTTTACATAACTGAAAAAAAAATTCTTTAAATAACTACTGTTTATGGTGGATGCCTTCCTTGGTATGAACCAATAAATATATAGTCTAATATTAAATAAAAGTTTTATGATGCCCATAAGTTTGATCCTTTTCTACTTTTATCACCATTAGTTAATGTTTTGCATTTGTGAATAGTTTTTAAATGATACTCCTAGGTTTATAAGTTTTTATTTTTGAAGCATATTGGGTGGTATCAAATGGATCAAGCTATTAATTGAACATTGTCTTTTCCAGGATGATAATTGCTGAGTGGTATCTTCTAGCTTTTGGTGCATTGACAATATTTGGAGCAAGTGACTAGGTTTGTATCCTCGCTATATCAGTGTTTAGCTGTCAAAATGTTTATGGTCGAATAATTTTGTCAAATTAATACTCTAAGGTTTGGGGGATCCATGGCTATCAAAAGAAGATGATAATTTTCATCGTTTCAGTATAGAAAGGTAATTGACGAAATTGGATTTAAGTTGCTGTAATGGTTTTCGATATTATATACGTGATGTACGTTTGGTTCAAGTTCAAGTTCTTAAATGCTTGGTTCATTATTTATATGGGTTTTTCTTATGAATCTTGCAATAAAAAATATATTATTCATTTGGTGGTTAGTTGTTGAATTAACGGCTATAAATGGCATTTCAGGTTTCTCTTGGCTGCATTAGTGGTTTGTACATAGATCGAACAAGCACAGTTTATCAAGATGGCATACGAATTTCGGGTTTCATTTCCTTATATTGTTATTATATTATTGGTACATGAATCAAATTTCCTATGTCTTCACATTTTTGCAGTGTGTATCTATTGCACTTGGCATACTGTATCTCTCCCTTATATATAACAAACCTGATATTCCAAACATGAAATATACTTAAAGACTTAAGCCTCATATATACAAAGTTATGTATCATGGAAAACTTGATATAGATTTAAAACTACATATATATTCTAAAATTCAATATATGCAAAACTGGTATATTTAAAATTTACATATTTAATACTATACTTATTTGGAAGCTTATGCACCTGAAAATAATTTGTATGTGTGAAGCTACATATGTAAGAATCTCAAATTTCATAGACTCATACTTTTGAAAACTGATATACTCAAATTATATATATTTAAAGCCATATATCTACTTAAAGCTTGCATATATAAAACTGTATATACACGAAACTGACGTAGTTCAAAGACTTATATCAGACACATTTTCAAAACCTCAAGTATATGAAATTTTATAATTCAAAAGCATTTATTTTTAAAGTTAATAATTTTCTTCAAAATCAATTATATAATAAATGCATATGTCTAAACTAGATGTATATGTAATACTGACATACTTAAATCTCATATGTGTATGAAAGGTCTGTTTGTAAATTCAAAGCCAGATATAAGTGAAATTATTTTGATAAATTCAGCTAAGTGATAATGCTATTTGAAGCTTTTTTGTTCCCGAATCCATATTCAATAGTATACATTCGTATCAAGCTTGCATATCTGAAACCCATATATATATAAGAAACCTTATATTCCAAACTTGACATATACTTAAAGACTTAAGCCTCATATACACAAAGTTATGTATCATGGAAAACTTGACATAGATTTAAAACTACATATATATTCTATAATTCAATATATGCAAAACTGGTATATTTAGAAATTTACATATTTCATACTATACTTATTTGGAAGCTTATGCATCTGAAAATAATTTGTATGTGTGAAGATACATATGTAAGAATCTCAAATTTCTCAAAATCATACTTTTGAAAACTGATATACTCAAACTATATATATATATATATATATATATATATATATATATTTAAAGCCATATATCCACTTACATCTTGCATATATAAAACTGTATATACATGGAACTGAAGTATTTCATAAAGTTATATTAGACACGTTTTCAAAACCTCAAGTATATGAAATTTTATAATTCAAAAGCATTTATTTTGAAGTCAATCATTTTCCCAAAATCATTTATATAATAAATGCATATGTCTAAACCAGATGTATATGTAATACTGACATACTTAAATCTCATATGTGTATGCAAGGTCTGTTTATAAATTCAAAGCCAGATATAAGTAAATTTTTTTGATAAATAAGAAATTACACACTTGAAACCATATCCGGTGATATCTGAAACTTATATATCGCCTTTTATATAAACCACGTATATAATTGGCAGTTTGAAATTAAAGATAGTATTATAGATGCCCATTGCAAATATAAAATTATTGCATTATGATTATATATGTGAAAATAAATATGAAATAAGACACTATCAAATTTTGATAAGACTACTATATATCCTTCTACTCATCAATGCTTTTTAATTCCTAGACTTGGTTCATGTCTAAAAAAATAAACCGAAACTAATGGACACTGTGGCATGAATGGAGAATGTGTACTATAAAGAAACATTATACATGACTTGAAACATGCGCATTATGATTAGATGCAGGCCCATTTGGGCGTGCATACATACTCGTATATATAAAGTAGCTTCATGAACTATTATTCTCTTATTTTCGCTGCACTATTGTTATATTACTTTGTGTCTGTGAATCTGTGATTATTTTATTTACTATATATGCTGAGTTTTGCCAAATATAAATTAACAACTTGATATTCTGAGCAATTCAATTCCGGCATGATTGGATGTGAATGGTTGAAAATATCAGGTCGTTACAAAAGGGAATAAATTAATTATTTAATAAACCAATAAATTATGAATATGTACCTACCCTTCTAACCCTCGTAACTCTCATATATGACCTCTTTTCACATGTGGTTCACGATGTGGTGATCGTGGTAGGGCGACGAATGTTTTAGAATGTCTTTTTTTCAATTTTGAGATAGTTTTGGAAAAGCACCTTAATTGGTAGGTTCGTTATGTGTATCTCTATGGGTTCAATTTAGGCATTTCAGTGTATGTATGAGGAAATTAGTCCTTGGTTGTACAAGTGTTGTTTGATGTGCGAGTTGGGGTTCTATCCCATTATCGGTGCATATGGTTTGGCTATGGTGAGTAAGGGCTTTATCCTGATAGTGTCATATACGGTCCGAAAAGCAAATTGGGACTCTATCCCAATAGTATTGTACATGGTTTAGCTATGATGAGGGAGGGCATAATCCGATATTATCACATATGGTTCGGTACATGAGTTGGTGCTTTATTCCAATAGCATTACATTCAGAATGGCACATGAGTTGGAGCACTATTCCAAAAGTGTTACATATGGTTTATCAATGGCGAATTAGGGCTTTACCCCAAAAGTATTGCATATGGTTTGACATGTTTGTTAGAGTTTTATTCCAATAGTATGGCATACGTTTTAGAATGCGAGTTGGGGCCTTATCCCAATAGTGTTGCATATAGCGACACAAATGTTGGATTTTTATTCCAATAGTGATGCCTATAGTCTGAGGCCATGAGTTGGGAGCATTATTACCAATAGTAGGACATACAATGATTAGGCAAATGGAGATTTGTGCTTCCATTTGGGCTATATTTGACATTATAGTAGTGGGCCAGGCAGTATTCGGTCCATAATCATCAAGTAGATCATAGCTTGGTGCATTGAGTTATTAGTTAGTAATTTGGTATACCCTTAACATATGGTATTACTATTATTCTCATAGTATTACACCATGTTTAGCTGACTTCTTGTCCATTGGTGACACATGTTAAAATATGGTTTAAGCATAGGTGTTATTTTACCAGCTTATTAATATTATAAACTTTTATGATGCGTTTCACTTATTGAGCTTATGTCTGACCCCTATATCATTTTTCTCCTTCTTATTTTACATTGATAAATGAATTAAGATGACTAGTAGTGATTTTGGAGGTATGATGGTGCAATGGAGGAATAAATTTATTTATCTATTCCCTATTTTTTTATAAATTAGATATTAGCAGCATTTATCGACACTATGTGATTGAAGATTAATTTTTATTATAGTTCATTTTATTTTCTAGGATCATGGTATTTTCAGCGTTATATTTTATTCTTTACACTATGAGTTTTTGGAAGTGTACATTTTCGTAGATAGCATTATGATCTGATTTATATATTACCTCAAAACAATCCATCATCAACACCATCCTTGATGTTAGTACAATTTTTAAACATAATAAAAGCATCATAGATAACATGTTTGTTACAAAAGGATACTTTCTTCTATGCATAAATGCATAATTATCTACTAGTAAATATTATAATCCAATGGAAGATTATTAGATAGCTTGTAACATTTGTTCCACATCCTGAGAAATATTTATGGGTATCTCACATAAATAGTAAACTGAGAAATAAATAGGAAGAAGCACACATATTTAGGCCTATATATTAAACTACTGTATAATTCATGCGTTGCACATGATAATTTTGCTAAAAAATAGTATTTATATATTAATTATTGCTAAAAATAAAATTTTATTATGCAACATTTGATAAATTTATTATGATAAATCAATCTTAAAATAAAATGTTATGTGACACTCAAATGTAAGGTTGATAGCTCAATCCTCACTAACTACATATCTTTTTAGCAATTAATGTCCTAACTGAAAAAATATAAATTAAAATTGTTAATACTATAGATGTACATAATTCATGTAATGTAACGTGACGGCCCACCTTTATGACCCCTGTAAACGACTTTTGACACAACCTTGATGTTCGTGTGTCTTTGCCAGATATCCAAAAGACAAATTTTTGTAGGTTAAAATAAAAAACAGAACAATACAAAAATAGAAAAATCTCACAGCGAAATGGTTACATATGATACAAAATAATATAGTATAAAAGGGTTACTCTTTACATGGAGTCATTAAAGTTACACGAAAGTACTACAACTATCAGACTGGGTAATTATTCACTCTACCATTACACATATTGGTACAGAATACTCATATATAATAGAAACAATAGTGGAAAAAAATAACTAGATAGATAAAGGAGCCTCCTACTCGTCCATCGTCTTTAAAGAGCCCAAAGAAATAGCTACTACTCCCAAACTATGCAAATATAATTGGATATCCGAGAGTTCAAGGAAAATAAACAACTCAGGTCAAACAATAAGTCTGGTATGAGTAAATCTCTAAACCAAATGGTGAAAATAAACAACAATATGTGAGACCCTCCGCCAACTATAGAATGGGTTTCCTTCATGATAACAACATCCAATCACAACATTGGATATAAATAATTAAACACCGCGAAGTGCTCACCACACTTTCTAATGCAATTAAGAAGGAGGTTGATTTAAAAAAATGAAACCAAAGGAAAGAAAAGGGAAATTTTCCAATAAATGATTAGGATGGTACATCCCCTTACCGAAAATATACCTCTAGAATATAACTGAGAACAACAATGGCTCTTGAACAATATCAAGCTGGACCCCATCAACCTCTACCGAGAAACCGAGTATTTCACATCATATTTCACATAACCGAAACCAACCTAAAGTAGATGTGAAAATACCCTAATGGGAGCAACCCTACATAGCTTGACTTCTATTCACGCTTTGATTTTTATTATTTTCGACAAAGGATATCAATACACAAATGAGCAACAAATCGCCTTACATTGACGATACACAATGAAGAAAGCTGATCTGATAGTATATGATCGTATATGGTAAATTTCATATTCTTACTGCTACTCATCGATTCCAAACATGTGTTGTCCGTCGGTAGAAAATGAAGCGGGCAAGTTGAGGTAGAGTTACCTCTAGGCGTTGTCTTGATGATATTTTTAACCTTCGAGATAGAAATGAGTCCTTGCCTCGACGTTTAATGTTAATAGAAGGACTAAAGCATTTCCGCAAAAACGATATCGTTTACGGGACTACTTTTCTATAACCAAATCGAACATTTACTTTTAAAATTAAACTTATGCTGGGATTTCACATTAAAAACATTAACTTTAAACAACTTTATCAAAACGAATAGATTTATTTTAAGCACAAATTAATTACCTTTTAAAACTAATAATTTCCTTTAATATCATTACATAAAATGGTAAATCAACTTTAATCAGGGATTAATTATTTTCAAAACATCTAAATTCAAAATAACCGATTAGCTTTAATCCTGATTAATTGCTTCAAAACAATACTATTTAAAAAGACTAATTAACTTTAAAACATCCTTGTTTAAATGATTAATTATCCTTAAAACACCATTACTAAAATAATTAGTTGATTTTAAATCCTTATTATTAAAATAATCTATTAATTTTAAAACCTTATTATTAAATAATTTATTATTTTAAACCATCTTTATTTTAAATAATTAATTATCTTTGTAAAATCCACACATAAGATTTAACAAAATATTTCAAAGGGGGATAACATTTCCATTAAAACATCAAAAACACAAGGATGGGCACAAATACAAAGGCAATTAACCACTGTACATAATTAGAGAACATTTGTAGCATTCCTGATTTTTAAGCTAAATTAATTTGGAAATTTATATAAAAATTTGGTTAAGTTATGAATTAATAGAGAATTAATTTGAATATTTGGGAATGAATATGCATATAAATTAGATTTAAATAAATAGAATTTGAAATTGGGATTCAAATTTAAATATCTCAGGAAATAAAATTGTATTTGGATTTTCCAAAATTTAATAAAATGTATCTTTATTTATATAAATGTATTTTAATTTAAAATTTGATTATAAATATCTTATAAATAGATATTGGATTTATTAAAATTTATGTTTCAAGGAACCAATATATATGGATATATAGTTATTTGATAGTAATGGATAATTCGATTTCAAATCATGTGTTATAAAATTGTATAAGTAATATAAAATGTAAACAAGAATTTATGAAAACTTTAAATATTGTAATATATATACTTTTGGAAAATTAAAACGAGATTTAATAAAGATTTAATTTATTTTTCTTTTATATATTTAAAAGTATATAGTAAGTATATATATAAATAATATATATAGCTTTAATGTGTATATATTTTTTTAAATATGAGCATAAGAATTAAAATACACATAAGATAAATTTATTCACAAATTAATGAAGGATTTAAACAAAATTTATAAATTTAAAATAAAGTAAGGTTTAAATTATAATTTGTAAATAAACTCAAGGAAAGGTCTTAACATAAATTTGTTTGAATTTGGCAAGTGTTAATATAAATGTACAAGTGTATGGTTTAATTTGAACAAGTGGCAAAAGAAAAACTTTTCTTTTAATTTGAAATTAGAAAATATGCATGAAAAAGAAATACAAACCAGGCTATTCTCTTTTCATTTCTCAAACCTGGAAATCAAAGCTCGGTTTAAAACTGCAAAACAAATTTTCAAAACCTTGAAAAGGAAAAACAATTCAAGTTAAAAACCTGGCAACCAAATCAAACAGCAAGAAGCAAGTTAATAATCAAACTCAAGAAGCAGTTCAAGGTTTCAACTTTAGATTTCAAAAACTTGAAATTCAAATCTAAAGCAACTTGAAGTTAAAGCAATCAAACCACAACAACAAATGCAACCTGAAGCAAAGATTGAAGCTTCAACTCAACATGCAAGCTTCAGGATCAAAAATTCAGTTTTAAAATCAATTCCAGGCCTCTGTTCTTCGTCCTTTTCTTCCAAAATAAGGTGAGCAAACTTTCAAACCCCAAATATATTTATATGCTTTTGCATGCCTATGACGATGATGATGACTTGAAAAATGTTTGTATAGATGCCTGCAATGTCTATATATATGTGTGTAGATCTGTGTACAAGCAAACATACTGTGTGCTAGGTTTATAGGTTTTAAACTAGATTGAAATTCAATTTCTCCCTATATCATCAATATTAAACTGAGATCTTAAAAAAGAAAATGATTACAATAATGTAAATTTATTTTAAAAACAGAAACAAGTAGAAATATTAAGTAATTCATTTGGAAAATAGAAATTACAGTAAAGTATGTTTGAAAACAGAGGAAATCAATAATCACAAAATCAAGTTTGGAATTCATAATTTGATTCGTAGCAAGAAATGATGATTTTAGGTAGCAATTTCATGATTTTTAGGCTTGGAAACGAAGAGAAATTTTGAGCTGATCAATATTCGAATTTTTGTCAACTGCCGATGATCGGCGAAGAGATTTTTTTCGGGATTGAAGGTGGAGATGGCTCGAGGTTCGATGGCCATAAGAAAAATAGTGGCATAGGTTTCAGATCATCGTGGAGGTTGGGCGATGTCAATTTAGGGTTCGATCACTAGTTTTGGTCCTAGAGTTTTTCGAGGCTATTGTGATATTGATGGTTGATCAAAGTTGATAGGTCCGAGGGGAATCAAAGCAGGGATTTGCGGCAGTGGTTCGGGCGTGATCACGGGGTGTCTGGTGAATGTGGCCAGTGGCGCGAGGCGTTCTTTGATTGATCGAGTTTGGTTCCTGATGCTCAAAATTGTTCGAATTCGATCGATCGAGTCGATCATCAATCTGGGGGGTCATGGCGCTAGAGGGGATGGTAGGCGACTTGTTGACGATCAGAGTTTTGGTCGAAGTCGACCAGATGGTTGGTGCACGTGCACCGGTTGTCATTTGTATCAGGTGAAGTTGCGAATTTGGGGAAGAAGGATTGTGACTCGAAGTTATACTCGGGGAAGTTGGGTCCTGGGTCGAGTTTGTTTCAGGAAGATGGAGTGGGTTTTACAACAGTTTTAAAAAGTTGAATCAAAATAAAGTTTAAAGAGGAAAAAAAGAATGATGGGTCTCGGGGTATAGCTCAAGCATTTTGGTGGCGGGCTCGAGTAATTTTGGAACAGCAAGTTTTAAACTATTTTTAACAAAGTTTTAAAAAGCATATGTTAATTTAATCAAGTTTTCAAAACACATTAACTATGTTTTAGAAGTTAAAATGAAATGCTTTCAAATTTTAAATTAACTTAAGGAACCTAAGTTGTTTTATTTGTAAATGGTGATTTATTATAAAGGTTTAAGTAATAAAAGTTTTAAATGATAATTAAGATATGTAATGATTTATTTTTGATTCATAAAGGGTCGTTACTTAATGTGATTACTTAAAGGTTAATTGCCTTAATTTAATTAAAGGTTGATTAATTAAAATAAGTAATTAAGAGATAATTACTTAACAATTAAAGGTTAATTAATTTAAGTAATTAATTAAAGGTAAATTGATTAAATTAATAATTAAAGGTGGATAAATTTCTAATTACACAAGGGTGATTGAGGGATAATTAAATATGTAATTAACTTAAAAGTTAATTTAAGTAATGGGATTAATTAAGGAATAATTAATTAATTAAGGATGATTAATTTAAAGGATAATTAGGGAGGATTAATTAATTAATTTTATTTATTAATATTAAATGATTAATTTGGGGTAATTAATTCATAAGTAATTAGTTTAATTTAAATTAACTGAATTTGTAACGACCCTAGATTATAATTTAATTTAAATTGATAATTAAATGAATTTTTGAATAAAAATTGTGAAATTAATTATAAATGGAAGCGAGTTTCCTCGAATTTGAATAAATTCTGTATAAATCAAAATTTGATTTTTTTTTGTATATATATATAAATATATTGGATTTGAAATAAAATCTTCAATAAATGGTTTTAAAAATATACATAAGATAACCATAAAGTAAATAAATTAGATAAGATTTAAACAACAAAATAAAAACCTAGAAATTCATCTATATTTTGAAAATGAATATATATATATAGTTTTATAAAATATAAAGTAAGAAAACATATTAAATAAAAATCTAACATATAATAATAAAAGAAACTTCATTAGATTAAAAAGTATATAAACAAACAAAGTAACAAAAGAAATGCAAAGATAAAGACAAAACAAATAAACAAAACAAACATAAATAAATAAAACAAAGTAAGTAGAGAATATCGTCAACCTAAGAAAAGATAAAAATATATTACAAGTACGTTGAGTAAAATAAAATAGAAAAAAACCAAACAAAGAGTATGCAGGCAAGAAAAATATTTAAAACAAATAAACTATAAACATGAAAACATAAAGTACAAGCTAATAAATGCAAAGTATATCTTCGGCCACCAAGCAAAAGTAAGTATATACATGTACCTGCAAAGTAAATAATAAGAATAAATACATACGAAAGCTTATAAAACAAGAACAAACAAAAATCTTCTCAATATCATTTCCAGCCAAGTTTGAAAGCCAACAAGAACAAGAAATAAAACAAACTAGGTACCTGCATAAAACTGCAGAACATATGCATATAAATTATGCAAACTCATGTAATAATGTAAAGCAACAAAGACAAAGAAATAAAATAACATAATCTCAGTCAAAGTTAAAAATAAAACAAAACCTGCAGCACACATTTTTTGTTATGTATTAGCATAAATATGTTCAAACAAAAGAAATAAAATCTGCTCAGCAAACATGTTATTTATATGTTAACTCAAGTTTGAAGTCAAATGTATAAAAACTGTAAACATCTTTGTAAACATATTAGTGCATAAGAAAACAAAACTGCAAATATCTTTGTATACATTCATGACAGCAAATACTCATTAGTGTTAATTAAAATGAAACATTAGTACAAGCACAAACAAAAGCCTGCAAGTGTATTGTACTTAATATGTAGTGTCAGCAAGCATTTAATCTATGCTAACTTAAAGGAGACATAAATAGTAATTAGCACATATTTTTGTCTGAAACAAAATATCTCAGCCGAAATACTTATGTCATTTACAGGTCTTAGTACAATTGAAGATAAGGCAAATATTATTTTATGTTTAAGCTTATGCAAGAAGGCAACTTGTTCAAGTTATATATGTATTCATCATTTGTTATTCCAATTTTAGCTCAGTTAGTAACTCATGAAACAAAACTGAGGAGAAGAAAGAAAATAAAACAAATTTACATGTTTTCTAGTTCAAATACAAATTTGAGAAAAAAGAAAGTTACTGGAAAACCATTTTTGTAAACTACAGGCTTCTAATTAGCCTCTGTTTCAAGTTGCTACAATCTTGGTGAGTAAACTGATTTAAAATATACTTTTGATAAGTTGTTATGCAGAATGGTTATATGGGTGCTTAAGTTCTGGAATGTTTATTATGTTCTGTCAGTGTGTATATCATGTTCTTACAGGTTTAAAATTTTCTGTTGAAACAAAGAATCTAAAGAATATTTCATACTTTTTATATAAAGCTATCTTCTTAAATTAGTACTTTAACTTAATAAAATTTTACACTAAAATAAATTGTACAACTCTAAGTAGAAGTGAATTGTAAAACACTAAAACCAAATTTTACAGTAAAAAAAAAGAAATAAGGGTAAAATTCGAATAATTCGAATTGTAAACTTGAATTTGTATATTGATACTACATACAAAGTTAGGATTTTTTAGATAAAAATTATAATTTATAGTTAGCAAATTTGGGAGCAGTTTAATGATAAGCCAAAATTGTATTTTGGTGAAACTCTGATTATACAAACAATTATAGCTGTTGTGATTCAACATGAAGATAGTGTATTGATTATAGATCAACAGAAAAATGTTAGAAAATTTTTTAATTGCAAGATTTATGAAGGAAGATCAAAAGTAGGGTTATGGGTACTGTATGTTTTGGGTTCGGTTTCTTGATGATTGCGACACGATGGCGCAACCGAGTGACGCATGGGTTTGGGAGAAGTTAGGAGGTGAGGTCGGCATGGTTTGACCAGAGCCACGCCGCCTCGGGCGGTCGCGTCAGTGAGTACGAGGTGATTTGTGTCCAGTGGGTTCAGGGAGCCGTTCGACTTTTTGGTCGAATTTTGATTTTGTGATTTTGGAATTAATCTGGGATTGGTATTCGAGAGAGGGGATGGCTAGAGGCTTGCTGATGGCGTCGCGAGTTGGTGGCGCGGCGGGGGACCGCCGTGCACGTGCACGACGGCGGAGATGATCATGTTTTTGGGGCGACTCGAGGTAATCTCGAGTTTGAACGCTCTCTGCTTCGAGTCGTAGCTGGGTTGAGTGATTTATGCGCGTGAGTTTTTAAGTTGTAACGGTTTATAAAGAAATTAAGTTCTAAAAAAAAAAATAGGAGAGAAGAGAATCAGGGAAGAAGAAGGAGAAACAGGGGAGTTCAATGCGATAATTTCCTGGGGGTTCTCAAGTCTTTCCCGAGTTGCGCACGGTGTTGTCTTCGGGTTTGAATTTGCAAATAGACTGTAATATGATAGTAAAAGTAATTAAGTTAAGCATAAACTATGTTATTAAGTATTTAAACAATTTGTTTTTAAACTCTGATGATCTTGAAACTTTGCTAAAACAAATTTGAGTAATTAATTTAAAATAGAAGTTAATGATGTGTGTAATAAAATTTATAATGGTAATTTCATAATTAATTTAAAACTTAATTGAATTTGTAATTAAAGAATTTAATAATCGTGTATAAAATCATTTGAAATCAAGATTTTAGTTAATCAATTGAAGTTGGTTAATTAACAAATCATAGATAACTGATTAAATAAATAATTAATGGTGGAACGATTAAGTTAATTAATAATAATGGATTAATTAAGCAAATAATAATAATTAATTGTCTAATTAAGTTTTATAAGTCAATAATTAAGGTTATTGATTAGTAATTAAGAATTAATTCATTAATTAAGTGTATACTTAATAGGTAATTAATGAATTGAAATAAGTTAATTTATTAGTAATTGATTAAGCAAAGAATAAAATATAATTCATTTTTAATTATGCAATTAAGTTTAAACAAATCAAAACTGTTGATTTAAATCAATGATTATATTGATTGTCCTGTCTGATCTGTGATATTTTGTTCTATGATTTGTGCCGTGTATAATTTATTCAGTTATTTGCATTCGTTTATTATCTGTGAATTTGTGAATGGACGATAAGCGTTATAGTTTATATCGCTTATCAATTTTAGTTCTGTGTTTGATCTGTGATGGTGAATGATGTTGCACTATTGTGTTAAACCCCTGGACCACACTTACACACACAAATATGGATTCACGGGGAAATTTATTGAGTCGCAGATTTTGAAATAGTTTGAATTTGAATGTTTAAATTCAAATGTTTTGGAAGTAGATTGGGTTTTAAGTGAAAAGCTTTTGAAATGGATTTTCAAAGATGAAATTTATTTTGAATAACTTGATTGAATTTTGGAATTTAAATATTCTGATATAAATTCAAATTCAATATTTGAAATTGAATTCTATGATTTGGAAACTAGCATTTAAAAAGGTTATCCAACTTATAAATGAGTTTATATAAGTTAAACTATTTCAAAGTTATTGATTCGGGAATTTGAATTTAAATTCAAAGGCTTTACCTCGTATAAATAAAATTGGATTTTTCTGAAATGAAAACTAATTGTTCTCAAATAATAAAAGCTTTCACTTAAGTAATGAACATCCAATTTGTGTAAAAAAAAAAAAAAAAAGATTTCAAGTTAAAAAAAAAATGAAAATGAAAATGATTTTCCAAATTATGGAAACGGTTTGGAAGTTATAAGTTAAATCTTTAATTTAAAGATTTTAAACGAGTTAATCCAATTGAATAGAAATTGTTTGAAATCCATAAATGAATATTTGTGAATAGGGTGAACTTTGTGAATTAAATCTTTTGTTTAAAAGATTAAAGTGTGGAAATTGTTTAAATCATTGAAGGTTTTTGAAATAAATCTTTTGTTTAAAAGATTTGAAAATGGTAATTTGTTTAAACCATTTGAAAGAAAGTTTTGAATTAATAATTTGTGACTTAATTGAAATCCCATATCCATATGTTTTAAAAAAATTGCGCTCACTATTCGGTTTAGCCGGGAGAGTTCCTTTGTGTCATATAACCCATTCCGAATATGTGATACGTCGTTATGGATAGCATTTGAAGACCGGTGTTGAAGACCAGGTATTTGTGAGAACGATAGGATAACCTATCGATTGTCTCTGCACTGGGTAGCTCCTGGTATAGAGATTCCCTAAGTGATGGGAAGTCCAATCGGGATTGTGAATACCCGGATTTCAAGGGCTTCTTTGGAAGTGCCTTCGGTTCTGTTCGAACCCGGAACAGACTTGTATGGTTGCATGTCTGACACTACACTTTGAGATATAAAGCAGATTTCTTTCAAATACATATCTTTTGGTGGCGGAGAATTTATTCTCTTAGCTGAACACCCTTCTCTGAGACGTACGAGCTCAGAGGTTATGTAGTTGAAGGTTATCAGCAATATACTCCCAATTTGGTAGTGTGGCATGCTGAGTGCTGATGTGTGCTGATGATCATTGTTTGATCATTTGTGATATGATCATTTGTTTGATCATTTATCTTTGTGATCATTACTTTGATCATTTGTTGACCCAAAGCATGGCTTTGTACCAAAGCGTAGCTTTGTGGGCGAGCCTGCATCAGGACCTCACACCCCGGAAATGGTCAAAACAGGAAAGATGCGGCAAGGTTATGAGGGTCACGCCCTTTAGGGCGTGTCATTCCCTTCTGGTAAAGTGTGGTATCATGGTATGGAGCCCAGATATTTACCTATGTGGTAGCTCCAATCTCATTTACTGTGTGGTTGTTGCTTAGAGGCGCCTCGGATAAAGGTCCCAAAGGACCGGGGAATGGCTTGCTCGAGTAGTAGTTACCTAGTTACAGAGGAAACCCAGCCTTGTGTTGGCAGAGATCCGGTTAGGTTCTCGGGACGTCCCGCCAGAGGCGATCCCATGTGGCAGTAGGAAGTTCCTTAGCCTGACCATTTGTTGGAAAATCCAATCAAAACAATACGAGCCTTGTATGGTTTTAGTTGTATTACCTGCCATTCACTTATGGTGGCGCCCCACTGTTTGGATGGTAGCTATAGTAGGCATAGTTCGGAATGTCTATGCTGGCTAAGATTAATATTCTACTTTCGAAATGTTTTCTGCACTGTGCACTTGTAATAATAATATCCAAGGAATTTTCTACGTATTAAGCATGTTTGACTATCATAAGAAGAAATCTCCTCCAATTCTGCGTTTGCATTGTGTGTGTGGCGGGAGGTCTTATGGTAGTTTCATTTTCTAAAAGCATTGCGAATTTACTTTAAAATTTTCTTGTTGTTTGTTTTCAAAGATAAACTGTTTTTGTTACTCACACCAGTCCCATGACTGACCCGGAGTTTATTGTTCCTTTCCTAAACTCTGGGTGCTCACTATTTTCCACACGAGCAGTCTAGAGTTGGGTTTTACACATAGTTAGGTTCAGTTGATCATCTGGAGCTAGTTCAGTCTTTGGATATGGACGAGACTTGCTTGTCTATTGTAATGACCCAGGATTTTTGATAATTAAAATATGAATATTTAATTAATTTTAAATATTAATAAGTGAATTTATAAGTCAAATAAATTTTTATTTGAATTTTTGGATTTAATTGAATAATTAAATCGATAATTTAATACGTTAAATTATGGAAATAATTGAAAATAGAGTTAAATATGATTGCAAATGATTTGTAAAATTTTATTTTATCATATTGAAGTTAGAATGATATTTTAGAACTTTTAAAATCGAATTAAGAGTTAATTTGTGAAAATTGAATATTTTAATATTAAAATCGACTAGTGAAAATAGTCAATTTTTGAACAGTCTCAGAATTGAGCGAAACCAGTTCCGTTGGATCCGTAATAGTTAGTTATTACCGGATTTCAATTTTCGTGTCAATCGGAGCTATCGTTTGATCGTGGCAGCTCGAAACGCATCGAATTATTTTAAATTTTAAATTTGGCGAGTCAAAATAGCCATTTTTCAAAAAGTCTCGGATTTCGACGAAACCAGTTTCATCGGATCCGTAATGTGATATTATTGTAAGGTTTCAAATTTCAAGTCAATTGGATTTACCGTTTGTCCTGTACAAATTAAAACGCCTAGAAATCGATTTAAATCAGTTTAATTTAAATTGAGCGTTTACAGCCATAACTCGCACAGATGTCCGAATTAGCTTTCGAAACATGTTCCATTGTGTCCGGAACGCGGGATAAACCCTAGGTACGTCAGTTTCGACGCCTAAATCGGAGTTCGGAATTTCCGGATGAATAGTGTCGATCGTTTCTCTATAAATACACACCCACACCCTTCATAATTAAAAAAAAAAAACCTAAATTACAAACCCTAGCCGCCACCCCATTAACTGATGGCCAGAAATGCACGAAATTTTTCCCCTTTGATCTCTCAATCCATCAAGTTTTGGCTAAACCTTTCAACATGAAAGATGTAGAGGGCAACACGAACTACAAGATCAACGGTGGAGATCGCGAATGGAGCTATAGATTGGGAGATATGGGGCCGCGTTCTCTACAGCCTTTGCACGCATTTCGAGGCTGTAGGCATGGCCGAGCTCAGTGGCCTTGGGGCCGAACCTAGAGTAGATGATGGCGAGCGCGTTGCAACTTCCTGATCGTGTTCAAGTTGAACGTAGGCGATGCAAGATTAAAACCTAATTTAGGGTGATGGGTTCAAGCTTTCGTGAGTTACCTGGAGAAGAGAACGAGAGAGAAGAGGGGGGGGGGGGTGTGTGCGGCCTGATGTGGTTGGGGTTGAGATGGAGGGCTATGATTTGATTTAGGTTATAAATTAGTTTGTTTATGTTGTAATTAGTTGATTTAAATTCGTGTAAACTTTGAAAATGCATAACTTTTTCATACGAGGTCGAAAAAATGCAAACTCAGTTGCGTTGGAATCGTATGGACGAGCACTACGTGATGGAGTTGGTTTGGAGTCGTTTGGAGTTAGTGAGAATTTTGGGTAAAATTAAACGTCCGTTTAATTTTATTCGAAATAAATCGCTAAAACGGAAATAAAATCAAGGTGAGAATTTATCACTCAATCGAATCAGTTTCGATTTTATTTTAAATAGTTAGATTTAAAATATTTGAATGCATGTTTGAATGTTGATTGATATCTATTGATTGTTAAAATAGACATTATACGCCGTTATTAAGCGGATGTTATTTAATAAAAACATATACCGCGAATATTTCATAAACAGTTAAATTGGTATTATATATAATATCAATATATATATATTGGCATATGTATATATTGGAGTTATTGATTTCCCGCATTTTTTTGTTTAGCGGATGAGACCCTATTACGCCGTTATTAAGCGGATAATATTTATTAAAAACATATACCGCGATAATTTCGTACTGGAGCGAAATTGGTATTGTGCTAATGTTTGTGGATGCAGGAAAACAGGTTGGAGGGATCCAACTGGATTCCTCAACAGTATTTATTTGATTTCAGATATTTTGATATTTGATTGACTATCATATCGATATATGATGTCGTTGTTATCGTGATTGACTATTTGGTATGTAGCATCATTGGACCAAGTTTTGGAATTTTAAAATGATTTATAAAGTGATTTTTGAAAATATACTATATGTTTGGAATTTGATCTATTTTAAATAAATAAACGTTATGATTTTTAATGTTATAAAAATTATGATTTTTGAGAAATATAGTTAAAAACTGATTTTTGAGAATATGATGTTTTATAAAATAGTTTAATTTGGGAAATTTGAATTTATTGTGAAAAGTTTAAATATAGGATTTATAAAATTTAATTATTTTATAAATCAAGAGAACGGTGAAATAATAAAGGAGATTAAAGACGTTTTAAAAGAATAATATAAATTGAATTATATTAAGAGATTTATAAACGGATATTTATAAATTGAAATATTGAAATTATAAAACGAGTCTTTATAAGTGTTTGAATGAAGTGAAAATGAATTTCATAAATTGAATGAAATTTATAGAATTATAAACGGTGAGATTATAAATGGAATTTTATAAACAGTAGGTTTATAAAATTTGGAAAGTCAATTGAAGAATGGATTTTTGATTAAATGAATCTTATAAGTTATAAGATTTATGAATTGGGATGTTTAAAAGAACGATTTTGTAAATAATCGTTTTTATAAGTGTTTAACTTATAATGTGAACTTTTGTTTTATAATTGAGTTATAAATCGAATAGGTTAATAAAGGAAGTAGTTATAAAATAAATAAAAATGGGATTTATAAACGTTGTTTTATAAATTCGCAAACGACTTATTTTGATAAGTAAATTGTTGAAACCTATAAATGGAGTTATATTCACGTTTTGACTGTGAATAATCCTTGAAATGAAATAAATAAAAGGATGAAATTGGTTAACATAGTATATTCACGTTTTTGAATAGTGAATAATATGTTAAAGAAAATGTTTAGATTTGATGTTTTAAATAGAATTAAAACGATCTAACGATATTTTAAAATGTGTTGAGATTTGAAACCATAGATTTCAACATTTATTGTTGAAATAGACGTTTTCGAGAAATGAAAAGGAAATAGTGGACTATAACACTGTTGTTATAGTAAATGATTTCCGAAAGGAAATGTTTTGTATAGTATTGGGATTTATATATCTATTTAAATTTCGAATCCCTATACTAGTGATTTTGGGTTGTTGTAACGATGTTTTACGCAACATTCGTTTTGGCCCAAATAAATATGTTTAAGAGAATGATTTCCTTAAAGAATGAAATATATACTTAATTTCGATTGAAGTATATTGAATATTTTCTAAGTGTTGAAAATAAATAAAATTTGTGAATTACTTATAAATAAGTAAGTATGGAAATGTTTTCCAATATAAAGTGAATATCTTAAGAATTTATCTTTTTGAAGATAAATTGAAATGAATGATCGAAATCGAATATTCATAGATATTTTGGATTATAAATTCACTAAGGAATTTATAAATGAAAGGGGAAACTTGTTTAAAAATAAATATTGATTTATTTTTGAAGTGTGAAATTTTATATCTTGTAAAGATATTTTGGAAAATAAATAATTTGGAAAATTATTTGGAAACTGGTGATGTATGCATATCAATTGATAGTTCAATAATCGACTATCAATATTTCCCTTTGAATGGGTATTTGATGTGATTTTGTTTGAATTTGAATGCCACACTTATTTTTGAATAAGCGCTCACTATTCGGGTTAACCGGGAAAGGACCATGGGGTCGTATAACCCATTCCGAATATGTGATACGTCGTTGTAAATTGCATTGAAGATCGGTGTTGAAGACCGAGTATTTGCAAAAGCGATAGGATGACCTATCGATTGTTTCTGCACTGGGTAGCTCCTGGTATAGAGATTCCTTAAGTGATGGGAAATTCGATCGGGATTGTGAATACCCGGATTGCAAGGGCTTCGTAAGAAGTGCCTTCGGTTTTGTTCGAGCCCGGAACAGACTTGTATGGATTGTATGTCGGACGTTACAAATTGAGATATAAAGCAGATTTCTTTCAAATATATTTCTGTTGGTGGCGGAGAATTTATTCTTTTAGCTTAACACCCTTCTCTGAGACGTACGTGCTCAGAGGTTATGTAGTTGAAGGTTATCAGCGATATATTCCCAATTTGGTAATGCGACATGCTGAGTGATGCTGTAAATGATCATTGTGTTGATTATTTGTGATAGGATCGTTTATTTGATCGTCTATCCTTGTGATCATTGTGTTGATCATTTGTTGACCCAAAGCATGGCTTTTGTATAAAGTATGTTTTTGTGGACGTGAATTCGTCGAGCCTCACACCCCGTGAATGGTCAAAACAGGAAAGATGCGGCAAGGTTATGAGGGGTAGCGCCCTTTAGGATGTGTGCATTTCCTTCTGGAAAAGGGTGGTATCATGGTATGGAGCCCAGATACTTACTCATATTGAAAACACTTTGTTATGATTGTGTGAATTGATTACGAGCGCTCGGTGAAAAGGTCCCAAAGGACCGGGGGATGGCATATTCGGTCAGTTGTTACTCAGTTAGGGGTAACCCGGCCTTGTGTTGGTAGAGATCCGGTTTGGTTCTCGGGGATGTCCATCCAGAGGCATTCTCATGTGGCAATGGGAAGTTCCTTGGCCTGATCATTCGTTGGAAATCCAAAGAAACAATACGTGACTTGTACGGTATTAGTTGTAGAACCTATCATTCACTTATGGTGTCGCAACACTGTTTGGATGGTAGCTATAGTAGGCATACGATAATGGTCGTATGTTGGCTAAGATTTATATTCTACTTTCGAAATGAATTTTTCCTACACTATACACTAGTAATAATATCAAATATTATTTTAAATGCGTATCAAGCATCTTTGACTATCATAAGGAGAAATCTCCTCCGATTCTGCGTTTGCATTGTGTGTGTGTGCGGGAGGCCTTATGGTAGTCTCATTTTTAAAAGCATTGCGAATTGAATTTAAAAATATCTCTCTATTTTAATTTTAAAGATAAATAAACTATTTTGAGTTCTCACACCAGTCACATGACTGACTTGGAGTTTATTGTTTTCCTTCCTAAACTCTGGGTGCCCACCAATTTCCACACGGGCAGTCAAGAGTTAAGGTTTATCAGGATATTCTGGATATTCTGGAGTTGCTGGAAGCAAGATGGATGGCATGGCGTATTATTACTTATATAGTATTTCTTTTTCCGCTGTTTGTTTGATATTGTATACTCTGATGATATGATGAAATGAAATGTAATGTAATGTAATAACTGATATAGTTCTTTGTTTAAAGATTATTCATTTATTATTATATGTTGTTCCGCTGCGAATTGTGAGATTCTGATGTTGTTCTGTTGTTTTCTGTTCCGTTCTATTCTCCATGTTCCCTCTGTTTTAAAATTTTCTATTTTCCATTTTCTTTTCTTTCTTTCCCCTCCATTCTTTGTTTCTTCTATTTAAAAAAAAAAATTCTCTCTTCTTCTCTCTTTTTCTTTTTCTTAAACCCATAACATTTCGGTTTTTCGGCAACGAAAAATCGCAAGCGTTACATTTGGTATCAGAGCTGATGGTTAAGCGACAACCATGGTTCTGTTGGGTATTACTCGTTAGAGATAGAGTCAGCAGTACTCTAGAATGAGTTTGAGTGTAATAATAGCTATGAGAGCGTATTTGTTAGTAAATATAAAATTGTTTTATATTGTGATGATTGGTTTATTGAGTGGCATATGAACCTTCGTCAGCACGGTATGCACAACTATGCCGAAGGGGTTTATAAACACTTGAATAGAACAATTCGACACGGTATTGATTTTAAAATTGGGTAAATGAAATAATTTTACCTTGATTATATTTTATGTATAAAGGAATAATTTTTCAAAATTATTAAAGTATATAAGTTGATTGTTTAGATGTTTGAATAATCTAAATAAAGGAATTGTATAAGCAAATGAATTATAAGAATTGAATTATAATTAAAGTGATTTACAATTGTGAAATAAACTTATATATAAGAAGTGAAACTATATGAATATAACTTAAGTGATATGGAATAAAGTTGATATTAGTATCAAAGTAAATAATCAAATGGATTAAATAAATGTGAACTTAAGTTATATAAATAAAATTCAACTTTAGAAATTGGATTGAATGAATGGATTGAATGATAATCAATTAAATGTAAATTTAAGTTGATATGAAATATGAATATAAGTGTTGATTCATTTAAAATCTAAAGTTATTGAAAGTTGAATAGTTTGAATGAAAATCATTTAATTAAACCAATTGATAAGCAAAGGAATTTGGTTGTAATGAATAAACATTGGTTGTTATTTGATTGTTAGTTGATTATATATAATTCATTAAGTGTTAATGAAACTGGAAGCTAAATTAATTGAAATTCAAATAGAAAGTAAATTAGTGAAATTGGAAGCTATGAAATAGAATTCAAATTGAAAGTAAATAAATTTGAAATGAAATGAATTTGATTTGGAAGTGAACCAACTTGAATATGAATTAGTGAATATAAACTAATTGAAAATGAATGTTAGTAAAAACATCCACTGTTAATGAATCAAATGTGATTAAATTGAAAACCAATTCATTAATATTAATGAGAATATGAATGAATATTTATTGGTTATGGATGATAGTTGGTTGATGTTTGCATTTGTTGCTTTAGTTGCATTTGCTATGTTGACATATATAGTGATTATGTTGCTATATGTTGTATATTGATACTATTGTCTATATGCATGTTTCTCATGTTGTTTGTTGAGTGATTAGTAGGTGCGGATCGCGTTTGCTTCGCATTTGGAGCTCGCTTTCGCGCTATATTAGCCGTATATGCTCGCTAATAAAATATAAGGTACATATCTCGGATTACATATCGTACTTTTATACTTTTTTCCCTGCGGGATGCCTCATTACTTGATGAGATGTATATTTGTGATATATATACTGTCATATTTTTTTTCGGATCGAGCCGCGCAAAGGAGACTATGGCGAATTTTTCCGGAAATTTAAGGCGTTAGAAAAATTTGAGAAAATGGGAAAATTTTGAAAACTTTAACTTTGATTTTGGAAATGAAAAGTTAAACAATAGTAGTTGTTTTTGAAAGGATAACTAAGTATGATTTGAAAACTTAGTAAAGTTATTGTAAGAAGTTTAATTATGAATTTTGAAAAGTTAATAGATTCTGTAACTTTCTTACTTGTTAATTTCGAGGACGAAATTCTTTTAAGGGGGAAAGATTGTAACGACCCAGGATTTTTGATAATTAAAATATGAATATTTAATTAATTTTAAATATTAATAAGTGAATTTATAAGTCAAATAAATTTTTATTTGAATTTTTGGATTTAATTGAATAATTAAATCGATAATTTAATACGTTAAATTATGGAAATAATTGAAAATAGAGTTAAATATGATTGAAAATGATTTGTAAAATTTTATTTTATCATATTGAAGTTAGAATGATATTTTAGAACATTTAAAATCGAATTAAGAGTTAATTTGTGAAAATTGAATATTTTAATATTAAAATCGACTAGTGAAAATAGTCAATTTTTGAACAGTCTCAGAATTGAACGAAACCAGTTCCATTGGATCCGTAATAGTTAGTTATTACTGGATTTCAATTTTCGTGTCAATCGGAGGTATCGTTTGATCGTGGCAGCTCGAAACGCATCGAATTATTTTTAATTTTAAATTTGGCGAGTCAAAATAGCCATTTTTCAAAAAGTCTCGGATTTCGACGAAACCAGTTTCATCGGATCCGTAATGTGATATTATTGTAAGGTTTCAAATTTCAAGTCAATTGGATTTACCGTTTGTCCTGTACAAATTAAAACGCCTAGAAATCGATTTAAATCGGTTTAATTTAAATTGAGCGTTTACAGCCATAACTCGCACAGATGTCCGAATTAGCTTTCGAAACCTGTTCCATTGTGTCCGGAACGCGGGATAAACCCTAGGTACGTCAGTTTCGGCGCCTAAATCGGAGTTCGGAATTTCCGGATGAATAGTGTCGATCGTTTCTCTATAAATACACACCCACACCCTTCATAATTAAAAAAAAAAAAACCTAAATTACAAACCCTAGCCGCCACCCCATTAATTGATGGCCAGAAATGCACGAAATTTTTCCCCTTTGATCTCTCAATCCATCAAGTTTTGGCTAAAACTTTCAACATGAAAGATGTAGAGGGCAACACGAACTACAAGATCAACGGTGGAGATCGCGAATGGAGCTATAGATTGGGAGATATGGGGCCGCGTTCTCTACAGCCTTTGCACGCATTTCGAGGCTGTAGGCATGGCCGAGCTCAGTGGCCTTGGGGCCGAACCTAGAGTAGATGATGGCGAGCGCGTTGCAACTTCCTGATCGTGTTCAAGTTGAACGTAGGCGATGCAAGATTAAAACCTAATTTAGGGTGATGGGTTCAAGCTTTCGTGAATTACCTGGAGAAGAGAACGAGAGAGAAGAGGGGGGGGGGGGGTGTGTGCGGCCTGATGTGGTTGGGGTTGAGATGGAGGGCTATGATTTGATTTAGGTTATAAATTAGTTTGTTTATGTTGTAATTAGTTGATTTAAATTCGTGTAAACTTTGAAAATGCATAACTTTTTCATACGAGGTCGAAAAAATGCAAACTCAGTTGCGTTGGAATCGTATGGACGAGCACTACGCGATGGAGTTGGTTTGGAGTCATTTGGAGTTAGTGAGAATTTTGGGTAAAATTAAACGTCCGTTTAATTTTATTCGAAATAAATCGCTAAAACGGAAATAAAATCAAGGTGAGAATTTCTCACTCAATCGAATTAGTTTCGATTTTATTTTAAATAGTTAGATTTAAAATATTTGAATGCATGTTTGAATGTTGATTGATATCTATTGATTGTTAAAATAGACATTATACGCCGTTATTAAGCGGATGTTATTTAATAAAAACATATACCGCGAATATTTCATAAACAGTGAAATTGGTATTATATATAATATCAATATATATATATTGGCATATGTATATATTGGAGTTATTGATTTCCCGCATTTTTTTGTTTAGCGGATGAGACCCTATTACGCCGTTATTAAGCGGATAATATTTATTAAAAACATATACCGCGATAATTTCGTACTGGAGCGAAATTGGTATTGTGCTAATGTTTGTGGATGCAGGAAAACAGGTTGGAGGGATCCAACTGGATTCCTCAACAGTATTTATTTGATTTCAGATATTTTGATATTTGATTGACTATCATATCGATATATGATGTCGTTGTTATCGTGATTGACTATTTGGTATGTAGCATCATTGGACCAAGTTTTGGAATTTTAAAATGATTTATAAAGTGATTTTTGAAAATATACTATATGTTTGGAATTTGATCTATTTTAAATAAATAAACGTTATGATTTTTAATGTTATAAAAATTATGATTTTTGAGAAATATAGTTAAAAACTGATTTTTGAGAATATGATGTTAATGATTTTATAAAATAGTTTAATTTGGGAAATTTGAATTTATTGTGAAAAGTTTAAATATAGGATTTATAAAATTTAATTATTTTATAAATCAAGAGAACGGTGAAATAATAAAGGAGATTAAAGACGTTTTAAAAGAATAATATAAATTGAATTATATTAAGAGATTTATAAATGGATATTTATAAATTGAAATATTGAAATTATAAAACGAGTCTTTATAAGTGTTTGAATGAAGTGAAAATGAATTTCATAAATTGAATGAAATTTATAGCATTATAAACGGTGAGATTATAAATGGAATTTTATAAACAGTAGGTTTATAAAATTTGGAAAGTCAATTGAAGAATGGATTTTTGATTAAATGAATCTTATAAGTTATAAGATTTATGAATTGGGATGTTTAAAAGAACGATTTTGTAAATAATCGTTTTTATAAGTGTTTAACTTATAATGTGAACTTTTGTTTTATAATTGAGTTATAAATCGAATAGGTTAATAAAGGAAGTAGTTATAAAATAAATAAAAATGGGATTTATAAACGTTGTTTTATAAATTCGCAAACGACTTATTTTGATAAGTAAACTGTTGAAACCTATAAATGGAGTTATATTCACGTTTTGACTGTGAATAATCCTTGAAATGAAATAAATAAAAGGATGAAATTGGTTAACATAGTATATTCACGTTTTTGAATAGTGAATAATATGTTAAAGAAAATGTTTAGATTTGATGTTTTAAATAGAATTAAAACGATCTAACGATGTTTTAAAATGTGTTGAGATTTGAAACCATAGATTTCAACATTTATTGTTGAAATAGACGTTTTCGAGAAATGAAAAGGAAATAGTGGACTATAACACTGTTGTTATAGTAAATGATTTTCGAAAGGAAATGTTTTGTATAGTATTGGGATTTATATATCTATTTAAATTTCGAATCCCTATACTAGTGATTTTGGGTTGTTGTAACGATGTTTTACGCAACATTCGTTTTGGCCCAAATAAATATGTTTAAGAGAATGATTTCCTTAAAGAATGAAATATATACTTAATTTCGATTGAAGTATATTGAATATTTTCTAAGTGTTGAAAATAAATAAAATTTGTGAATTACTTATAAATAAGTAAGTATGGAAATGTTTTCCAATATAAAGTGAATATATTAAGAATTTATCTTTTTGAAGATAAATTGAAATGAATGATCGAAATCGAATATTCATAGATATTTTGGATTATAAATTCACTAAGGAATTTATAAATGAAAGGGGAAACTTGTTTAAAAATAAATATTGATTTATTTTTGAAGTGTGAAATTTTATATCTTGTAAAGATATTTTGGAAAATAAATAATTTGGAAAATTATTTGGAAACTGGTGATGTATGCATATCAATTGATAGTTCAATAATCGACTATCAATATTTCCCTTTGAATGGGTATTTGATGTGATTTTGTTTGAATTTGAATGCCACACTTATTTTTGAATAAGCGCTCACTATTCGGGTTAACCGGGAAAGGACCATGGGGTCGTATAACCCATTCCGAATATGTGATACGTCGTTGTAAATTGCATTGAAGATCGGTGTTGAAGACCGAGTATTTGCAAAAGCGATAGGATGACCTATCGATTGTTTCTGCACTGGGTAGCTCCTGGTATAGAGATTCCTTAAGTGATGGGAAATTCGATCGGGATTGTGAATACCCGGATTGCAAGGGCTTCGTAAGAAGTGCCTTCGGTTTTGTTCGAGCCCGGAACAGACTTGTATGGATTGTATGTCGGACGTTACAAATTGAGATATAAAGCAGATTTCTTTCAAATATATTTCTGTTGGTGGCGGAGAATTTATTCTTTTAGCTTAACACCCTTCTCTGAGACGTACGGGCTCAGAGGTTATGTAGTTGAAGGTTATCAGCGATATATTCCCAATTTGGTAATGCGACATGCTGAGTGATGCTGTAAATGATCATTGTGTTGATTATTTGTGATAGGATCGTTTATTTGATCGTCTATCCTTGTGATCATTGTGTTGATCATTTGTTGACCCAAAGCATGGCTTTTGTATAAAGTATGTTTTTGTGGACGTGAATTCGTCGAGCCTCACACCCCGTGAATGGTCAAAACAGGAAAGATGCGGCAAGGTTATGAGGGGTAGCGCCCTTTAGGATGTGTGCATTTCCTTCTGGAAAAGGGTGGTATCATGGTATGGAGCCCAGATACTTACTCATGTTGAAAACACTTTGTTATGATTGTGTGAATTGATTACGAGCGCTCGGTGAAAAGGTCCCAAAGGACCGGGGGATGGCATATTCGGTCAGTTGTTACTCAGTTAGGGGTAACCCGGCCTTGTGTTGGTAGAGATCCGGTTTGGTTCTCGGGGATGTCCATCCAGAGGCATTCTCATGTGGCAATGGGAAGTTCCTTGGCCTGATCATTCGTTGGAAATCCAAAGAAACAATACGTGACTTGTACGGTATTAGTTGTAGAACCTATCATTCACTTATGGTGTCGCAACACTGTTTGGATGGTAGCTATAGTAGGCATACGATAATGGTCGTATGTTGGCTAAGATTTATATTCTACTTTCGAAATGAATTTTTCCTACACTATACACTAGTAATAATATCAAATATTATTTTAAATGCGTATCAAGCATCTTTGACTATCATAAGGAGAAATCTCCTCCGATTCTGCGTTTGCATTGTGTGTGTGTGTGGGAGGCCTTATGGTAGTCTCATTTTTAAAAGCATTGCGAATTGAATTTAAAAATATCTCTCTATTTTAATTTTAAAGATAAATAAACTGTTTTGAGTTCTCACACCAGTCACATGACTGACTTGGAGTTTATTGTTTTCCTTCCTAAACTCTGGGTGCCCACCAATTTCCACACGGGCAGTCAAGAGTTAAGGTTTATCAGGATATTCTGGATATTCTGGAGTTGCTGGAAGCAAGATGGATGGCATGGCGTATTATTACTTATATAGTATTTCTTTTTCCGCTGTTTGTTTGATATTGTATACTCTGATGATATGATGAAATGAAATGTAATGTAATGTAATAACTGATATAGTTCTTTGTTTAAAGATTATTCATTTATTATTATATGTTGTTCCGCTGCGAATTGTGAGATTCTGATGTTGTTCTGTTGTTTTCTGTTCCGTTCTATTCTCCATGTTCCCTCTGTTTTAAAATTTTCTATTTTCCATTTTCTTTTCTTTCTTTCCCCTCCATTCTCTGTTTCTTCTATTTAAAAAAAAATTTCTCCCTTCTTCTCTCTTTTTCTTTTTCTTAAACCCATAACATTTCGGTTTTTCGACAACGAAAAATCGCAAGCGTTACATCTTAATCCATCGTGTTGTTGGTTCGAGCTGCTGTTGGAGTTCTCTCTTGAAGATTATTGGAGTTATTTGTTCCGCTGCTGATGTTATCGATTTTCTTTCCGCTGCGATTTTATTGTATCTTATCTCTGATGTATATCGATATCTATTGTATCATCTGTTGTATATTGATATTCATTATTTCTTCCGCTATGTTGTTATACTTAATGGTGTTATAAGCTCCGACGAATCAAATTTGAACGGTCGAATCTGCGGCATTCGAGTACGATGTAAAGTATGGATGTCGATTTTCGAACGGACAAAATCCGCTTCGTTACATTTGGTATCAGAGCTAAGGTTGAACTTTAGCTCAGGAGTATAACACATTAAGTAGCTCATTAGAGATAGGGTGAAGTATATCCTAGAATGAGTAATCTCTAAGATATCCGTTCGAATGCCTCTGTAAATTCTCTTTCTATCCACTGATAGTGAGTATGAGTGCAAGAAGAGAACGAGGATAGGGGACAGGGGAATACGACTATAATTGGTCAATACCCTGTAACAACAGTGGAAACAATCTTTCTCTATCAATTTTCTTTGATTCGTTCCCAAATTCTTTCGATTGCTTCGTGACAGCTCCAGAAAAAAGTTTCATTGTGATGATAGCCCTACGAATCGTTGTAGAAAATTCTTACTTCGTATCTTCATCGGTTTCTTATCAAATTTGATTTAACCTTAATGAATATGAATTGGAAATTGGAAATTAAATTTAAATAAATTGGGAATTTTAAATTGAGTTAACTTGATTAATAGAATATGAAGCTAAATTTGAATTGAATCGATAAAACTATTTCGTTTAAACCCAAATTTGAAATTCCATTATAATTTCTTGGGTTGATCGAAGCCCGAAGAGGGACAAATTATATATATAGTTTGAGATGTTCCGACTTTAATTTGGAATCCATATCTTGTGTTGAAAATTATAGAAGATTAAATCTATTTCTTTTGTTCAGCATCTCTTGTCAATTCTTCGATGGTTCCTGGTAAATACAGGAAAAAGATTTGATATATTAGTATGGGACACAAACTCCGGATAGACCAAAATTGTTTGTTTGGATGTATTGGTTGTTTTGTTTGCTTTGATTGCTATGGTTGATAGATATACTTTGGTTCTAAATTTGGGATTCCGGATATATTCTACGAATGGTTGGTTATCTCTTCGAACTAACCGGTGCATCTGCATATTTCGTAGATTTAATGACTCGAGTATCTTGTGTAGTATTGTATGAGTTTGTTCTCGTATTGTTGATATTCTTATTTGGTAAGCCAAATGCAGAATAAATATATTCTAGTTGATCTGGAAAGATATTTCTCTTTCATCTATCTTCGTTATCTCTCTTTGACAAATTTCGAGGACGAAATTCTTTTTAAGGAGGGAAGTTTGTAACGACCCTAGATTATAATTTAATTTAAATTGATAATTAAATGAATTTTTGAATAAAAAATATGAAATTAATTATAAACGGAAGCGAGTTTCCTCGAATTTGAATAAATTTTGTATAAATCAAAATTTGATTTTTTTTTGTATATATATATAAATATATTGGATTTGAAATAAAATCTTCAATAAATGGTTTTAAAAATATACATAAGATAACTATAAAGTAAATAAATTAGATAAGATTTAAACAACAAAATAAAAACCTAGAAATTCATCTATATTTTGAAAATGAATATATATATATATATAGTTTTATAAAATATAAAGTAAGGAAACATATTAAATAAAAATCTAACATATAATAATAAAAGAAACTTCATTAGATTAAAAAGTATATAAACAAACAAAGTAACAAAAGAAATGCAAAGATAAAGACAAAACAAATAAACAAAACAAACATAAATAAATAAAACAAAGTAAGTAGAGAATATCGTCAACCTAAGAAAAGATAAAAATATATTACAAGTACGTTGAGTAAAATAAAATAGAAAAAAACCAAACAAAGAGTATGCAGGCAAGAAAAATATTTAAAACAAATAAACTATAAACATGAAAACATAAAGTACAAGCTAATAAATGCAAAGTATATCTTCGGCCACCAAGCAAAAGTAAGTATATACATGTACCTGCAAAGTAAATAATAAGAATAAATACATACGAAAGCTTATAAAACAAGAACAAACAAAAATCTTCTCAATATCATTTCCAGCCAAGTTTGAAAGCCAACAAGAACAAGAAATAAAACAAACTAGGTACCTGCATAAAACTGCAGAACATATGCATATAAATTATGCAAACTCATGTAATAATGTAAAGCAACAAAGACAAAGAAATAAAATAACATAATCTCAGTCAAAGTTAAAAATAAAACAAAACCTGCAGCACACATTTTTTGTTATGTATTAGCATAAATATGTTCAAACAAAAGAAATAAAATCTGCTCAGCAAACATGTTATTTATATGTTAACTCAAGTTTGAAGTCAAATGTATAAAAACTGTAAACATCTTTGTAAACATATTAGTGCATAAGAAAACAAAACTGCAAATATCTTTGTATACATTCATGACAGCAAATACTCATTAGTGTTAATTAAAATGAAACATTAGTACAAGCACAAACAAAAGCCTGCAAGTGTATTGTACTTAATATGTAGTGTCAGCAAGCATTTAATCTATGCTAACTTAAAGGAGACATAAATAGTAATTAGCACATATTTTTGTCAGAAACAAAATATCTCAGCCGAAATACTTATGTCATTTACAGGTCTTAGTACAATTGAAGATAAGGCAAATATTATTTTATGTTTAAGCTTATGCAAGAAGGCAACTTGTTCAAGTTATATATGTATTCATCATTTGTTATTCCATTTTTAGCTCAGTTAGTAACTCATGAAACAAAACTGAGGAGAAGAAAGAAAATAAAACAAATTTACATGTTTTCTAGTTCAAATACAAATTTGAGAAAAAAGAAAGTTACTGGAAAACCATTTTTGTAAACTACATGCTTCTAATTAGCCTCTGTTTCAAGTTGCTACAATCTTGGTGAGTAAACTGATTTAAAATATACTTTTGATAAGTTGTTATGCAGAATGGTTATATGGGTGCTTAAGTTCTGGAATGTTTATTATGTTCTGTCAGTGTGTATAGCATGTTCTTACAGGTTTAAAATTTTCTGTTGAAACAAAGAATCTAAAGAATATTTCATACTTTTTATATAAAGCTATCTTCTTAAATTAGTACTTTAACTTAATAAAATTTTACAGTAAAATAAATTGTACAACTCTAAGTAGAAGTGAATTGTAAAACACTAAAACCAAATTTTACAGTAAAAAAAAAAGAAATAAGGGTAAAATTCGAATAATTCGAATTGTAAACTTGAATTTGTATATTGATACTACATATAAAGATAGGATTTTTAAGATAAAAGTTATAATTTATAGTTAGCAAATTTGGGAGCAGTTTAATGATAAGCCAAAATTGTATTTTGGTGAAACTCTGATTATACAAACAATTATAGCTGTTGTGATTCAACATGAAGATAGTGTATTGATTATAGATCAACAGAAAAATGTTAGAAAATTTTTTAATTGCAAGATTTATGAAGGAAGATCAAAAGTAGGGTTATGGGTACTGTATGTTTTGGGTTCGGTTTCTTGATGATTGCGACATGATGGCGCAACCGAGTGACGCATGGGTTTGGGAGAAGTTAGGAGGTGAGGTCGGCATGGTTTGACCAGAGCCACGCCGCCTCTGGCGGTCGCGTCAGTGAGTACGAGGTGATTTGTGTCCAGTGGGTTCAGGGAGCCGTTCGACTTTTTGGTCGAATTTTGATTTTGTGATTTTGGAATTAATCTGGGATTGGTATTCGAGAGAGGGGATGGCTAGAGGCTTGCTGATGGCGTCGCGAGTTGGTGGCGCGGTGGGGGACCGCCGTGCACGTGCACGGCGGCGGATATGATCATGTTATTGGGGCGACTCGAGGTAATCTCGAGTTTGAACGCTCTCTGCTTCGAGTCGTAGCTGGGTTGAGTGATTTATGCGCATGAGTTTTTAAGTTGTAACAGTTTATAAAGAAATTAAGTTCTAAAAAAAAAAATAGGAGAGAAGAGAATCAGGGAAGAAGAAGGAGAAACAGGGGAGTTCAATGCGATAATTTCCTGGGGGTTCACGAGTCTTTCCCGAGTTGCGCACGGTGTTGTCTTCGGGTTTGAATTTGCAAATAGACTGTAATATGATAGTAAAAGTAATTAAGTTAAGCATAAACTATGTTATTAAGTATTTAAACAATTTGTTTTTAAACTCTGATGATCTTGAAACTTTGCTAAAACAAATTTGAGTAATTAATTTAAAATAGAAGTTAATGATGTGTGTAATAAAATTTATAATGGTAATTTCATAAGTAATTTAAAACTTAATTGAATTTGTAATTAAAGAATTTAATAATCGTGTATAAAATCATTTGAAATCAAGATTTTAGTTAATCAATTGAAGTTGGTTAATTAACAAATCATAGATAACTGATTAAATAAATAATTAATGGTGGAACGATTAAGTTAATTAATAATAATGGATTAATTAAGCAAATAATAATAATTAATTGTCTAATTAAGTTTTATAAGTCAATAATTAAGGTTATTGATTAGTAATTAAGAATTAATTCATTAATTAAGTGTATACTTAATAGGTAATTAATGAATTGAAATAAGTTAATTTATTAGTAATTGATTAAGCAAAGAATAAAATATAATTCATTTTTAATTATGCAATTAAGTTTAAACAAATCAAAACTGTTGATTTAAATCGATGATTATATTGATTGTCCTGTCTGATCTGTGATATTTTGTTCTATGATTTGTGCCGTGTATAATTTATTCAGTTATTTGCATTCGTATATTATCTGTGAATTTGTGAATGGACGATAAGCGTTATAGTTTATATCGCTTATCAATTTTAGTTCTGTGTTTGATCTGTGATGGTGAATGATGTTGCACTATTGTGTTAAACCCCTGGACCACACTTACACACACAAATATGGATTCACGGGGAAATTTATTGAGTCGCAGATTTTGAAATAGTTTGAATTTGAATGTTTAAATTCAAATGTTTTGGAAGTAGATTGGGTTTTAAGTGAAAAGCTTTTGAAATGGATTTTCAAAGATGAAATTTATTTTGAATAACTTGATTGAATTTTGGAATTTAGATATTCTGATTTAAATTCAAATTCAATATTTGAAATTGAATTCTATGATTTGGAAACTAGCATTTAAAAAGGTTATCCAACTTATAAATGAGTTTATATAAGTTAAACTATTTCAAAGTTATTGATTCGGGAATTTGAATTTAAATTCAAAGGCTTTACCTCGTATAAATAAAATTGGATTTTTCTGAAATGAAAACTAATTGTTCTCAAATAATAAAAGCTTTCACTTAAGTAATGAACATTCAATTTGTGTAAAAAAAAAAAAAAGATTTCAAGTTAAATAAAAATGAAAATGAAAATGATTTTCCAAATTATGGAAACGGTTTGGAAGTTATAAGTTAAATCTTTAATTTAAAGATTTTAAACGAGTTAATCCAATTGAAATAGAAATTGTTTGAAATCCGTAAATGAATATTTGCGAATAGGGTGAACTTTGTGAATTAAATCTTTTGTTTAAAAGATTAAAGTGTGGAAATTGTTTAAACCATTGAAGGTTTTTGAAATAAATCTTTTGTTTAAAAAATTTGAAAATGGTAATTTGTTTAAACCATTTGAAAGAAAGTTTTGAATTATTAATTTGTGACTTAATTGAAATCCCATATCCATATGTTTTAAAAAAATTACGCTCACTATTCGGTTTAGCCGGGAGAGGACCTTTGTGTCGTATAACCCATTCCGAATATGTGATACGTCGTTATGGATAGCATTTGAAGACTGGTGTTGAAGACCAGGTATTTGTGAGAACGATAGGATAACCTATCGATTGTCTCTGCACTGGGTAGCTCCTGGTATAGAGATTCCCTAAGTGATGGGAAGTCCAATCGGGATTGTGAATACCCGGATTTCAAGGGCTTATTTGGAAGTGCCTTCGGTTCTGTTCGAACCCGGAACAGACTTGTATGGTTGCATGTCTGACACCACACTTTGAGATATAAAGCAGATTTCTTTCAAATACATATCTGTTGGTGGCGGAGAATTTATTCTCTTAGCTGAACACCCTTCTCTGAGACGTACGAGCTCAGAGGTTATGTAGTTGAAGGTTATCAGCAATATACTCCCAATTTGGTAGTGTGGCATGCTGAGTGATGCTGTGTGCTGATGATCATTGTTTGATCATTTGTGATATGATCATTTGTTTGATCATTTATCTTTGTGATCATTACTTTGATCATTTGTTGACCCAAAGCATGGCTTTGTACCAAAGCGTAGCTTTGTGGGCGAGCCTGCATCAGGACCTCACACCCCCGGAAATGGTCAAAACAGGAAAGATGCGGCAAGGTTATGAGGGTCGCGCCCTTTAGGGCGTGTCATTCCCTTTTGGTAAAGGGTGGTATCATGGTATGGAGCCCAGATATTTACCTATGTGGTAGCTCCAATCTCATTTACTGTGTGGTTGTTGCTTAGAGGCGCCTCGGATAAAGGTCCCAAAGGACCGGGGAATGGCTTGCTCGAGTAGTAGTTACCTAGTTACAGAGGTAACCCGGCCTTGTGTTGGCAGAGATCCTGTTAGGTTCTCGGGACGTCCCGCCAGAGGCGATCCCATGTGGCAGTAGGAAGTTCCTTAGCCTGACCATTTGTTGGAAAATCCAATCAAAACAATACGAGCCTTGTACGGTTTTAGTTGTATTACCTGCCATTCACTTATGGTGGCGCCCCACTGTTTGGATGGTAGCTATAGTAGGCATAGTTCGGAATGTCTATGCTGGATAAGATTAATATTCTACTTTCGAAATGTTTTCTGCACTGTGCACTTGTAATAATAATATCCAAGGAATTTTCTACGTATTAAGCATGTTTGACTGTCATAAGAAGAAATCTCCTCCAATTATGCATTTGCATTGTGTGTGTGGCGGGAGGTCTTATGGTAGTTTCATTTTCTAAAAGCATTGCGAATTTACTTTAAAATTTTCTTGTTGTTTGTTTTCAAAGATAAACTGTTTTTGTTACTCACACCAGTCCCATGACTGACCCAGAGTTTATTGTTCCTTTCCTAAACTCTGGGTGCTCACTATTTTCCACACGAGCAGTCTAGAGTTGGGTTTTTCAGATAGTTAGGTTCAGTTGATCATCTGGAGCTAGTTCAATCTTTGGATATGGACGAGACTTGCTTGTCTTAATCCATCGTGTTGTTGGTTCGAGCTGCTGTTGGAGTTCTCTCTTGAAGATTATTGGAGTTATTTGTTCCGCTGCTGATGTTATCGATTTTCTTTCCGCTATGATTTTATTGTATCTTATCTCTGATGTATATCGATATCTATTGTATCATCTGTTGTATCTGGATGTTGTATCAGATGTTGTATATTGATATTCATTATTTCTTCCGCAATGTTGTTATACTTAATGGTGTTATAAGCTCCGGCGAATCGAATTTGAACGGTCGAATCTGCGGCATTCGAGTACGATGTAAAGTATGGATGTCGATTTTCGAACGGACAAAATCCGCTTCGTTACAGAATTAATTAAGGATTAAACAATTAATTAATCCTGTTTAAAAATGAGTATTGGGTGCTTGAATTACTTATGAATGATTGTATTATATGAGATGCCTTGAACTGATTATCCTATCTAATTTGTGATATTCTGATTTCTGATTTGAGCTGTGAATGGTGATGTAATTTAATTTCTGTGATGTAATATAATCTGCGATGAACTTATATTTACTTATCTGTGATCTGCAAATAAAGTTAAGCGTTATAGTTTATACCGCTTATCAAATATCTTGTTGTGCTTAAATCTGTGCTGATAGATGATTGTTGCACTATTGTGTGTAAAACCCCTGGACCACACTATACACACATAAATATGGATTGCACGAGGAAATTGGTTAACTCATAGATTTTTGAAAAGATTTTAAAATTTAATTTTGAATCCAAAATAGTTTTGGAAATGTAATTGGATTAAAGATGTAAGCTTTTGAAAAAGAGTTTTAAAGAGGTAAAAGGTTATTTTGTATAACTTGATAAAGTTTTGAAAATTTAAATATTTTGGTTTGGATTTGAATTCAAAATTTTAAATTGAATCCTATGTTTGGAAATTATGATTTGAAAAGGGTATACAAGTTATAAAGGTGTTTATATGGGTTTTAAACCATTTAAAAAGTATTGTATTGGGAATTTGAATTTAAACCAAGCCTTATACTTGAAGGGCTTTAACTTGTATAAATGTAACCAGATTTTCCCAAAACAAAAACTATTTGTTTTCAAATAATAAAAGCTTTCATTTAAGGAAAGGATTTCCAATATGTGTTGAAAGGATTTCAAATTTGAAAGCTATCTTAAAATTTTGATAAATCTTGTTATTGAACTGAAATGGATCTTTTACTTAAAAAGATTTGAATCTTAAATAGTTTGGGAAACTATGACTGAATCTTTGTGAAAGATTATTAAGCTTTGTTTTGGAATGAAGAGGATTTAAATGGTGTGTCTTTTACATTAAAGATTTGGGATGGAATTGTTTTGTGGAAATGGTTTTGAAAGCTATGAATTGAATCTTTGATTTAAAGGTTCGATGAGTTAACCCAATTTGAAAGGAAAATTGTTTTGAAAGGGCTATGAATGAATCTTTGTTAAAGATTGATGAAGTTTATTTTCAAATTGAAAAGGGATCTAAAAAGCGTATCTTTTGCATAAAAGATTTGAATTGGAAAGATATTAATGAATCTTTGTGAAAGTTCGTAAACTTTGTGAACTTTGTGAAGTGAATCTTTTGTTCAAAACGATTTGTAAATGGTAATTTGTTTAAACCATTTGAAGAAAAGTTTTGGGTAATAAAACATGACCTAATTGAGATCCCATTATCCATATGGTTTTTAAATATTGCGCTCATTATTCGATTTAGCCGGGAGAGGACATTGTGTCATATAACCCATTCCAAATAATGATACGACGATATGGATAGTATTTGAAGACCGGTGGTGAAGACTGGATATTTCCGAAAGTGAAAGGATAACTCGTCGAATGTCTCTGCACCGGTTGATCCCCAGTATAGAGATTTGATCACCCTTTGTGATGGGAAGTCCGGACGTGATTAGGGATTATCCGGATATGCAAGGCTTCTTTGTGAAGTGTCTTTGGTTCTGTTCGAATCCGGAACAGACTTGTATGGATGTGTGTCTGAAATTACACTTTGAGATGTAAAGCTGGTTTCTATCAAATACATTTCTATTTGATGGCGGAGAATTTATTCTCTTAGCTTAGCACCCTTCTTTGAGACGTACGAGCTCAGAGGTTATGTAGTTGATGGTTACTAGTGATACATTCTCAATTTGGTAGTTTGTTACTGATCATTTGTCGATCGAAGCATGGCTTTGTGAAAAAGCGTAGCTTTGTGGACGGGACTGCATCAGGACCTCACACCCTGGAAATGGTCGAAACAAGAATGTTGCAGCAAGATTTTTAGGGGTCGCGCCCCTAGGGTATGTCCATTTCCTTCTGGATAAAAGGTGATATCATGGTATGGAGCCCAGATATTTAACCAATGTGGTTACTGCAAATTTATTACTTTGTGGTTGTTGGTATCGAGACCTCAAATAAAGTTCGGTAACGACCGGGGATGGCATACTTGTGTGTTAGTTACCATGTTATAGCTTGGTTAAAGCGTGAGGTAATGTCGGCCTTGTTAGCAGAGATCCGATTAGGTTCTCGAGGGCGTCCTTCCAGAGGCGTTTCCATTTCGGTAAGGAAGTTCCTTAGCCTGACCATTTGTTGGAAATCCAATTTTCAATGTGCGCCCTTTACAATTATAATTGTGTAACCTACCATTCTTAAATGGTAGCTATAGTAGGCATACCATGAAATATGGTATGCTGGCTAAGATTGATATTGTACTTTCGAAATGTTTTCTGTACTATGCACTAATAATAATAATATTAAATGGTTTTAGCGTATCAAGCATTTTTGATTGTCATAAGGAGAAATCTTCTCCAAGTGTGCGCTTGCATTGTGTGTGTATGGCAGGAAGCCTTATGGTAGTTTCATTTTCCAAAAAGCATTGCGGTTTTCAATGTTTTAAAAATCTTTTGTTGTTTGTTTTAAAGATAAAGCTATTTTGCTTGCTCATACCAGTCCCATGACTGACCCGGAGATTATTGTTTCCTTCCTAAACTCTGGGTGCCCACAATTTTCCACACGGGCGGTCTAGAGTTGGGTTTTTCAACTAGTCAGGTTTAGTAGATTATCTGGAGCTAGTTAAGTCTTTGGATTCAGACTGACCTGGATTTGCTTAGTACATCCCGATTGGGAGTTCGAGTTATTTCTGGATTGGTGCTTTAGATGGAGATTGCTGATATTGGAGTTCTCTTCTTAAGACTATTCTTTCTATTTGAGATCATTGTTATTAGTTTCCGTTGTTATTTTTGTCATTCTAATATTGATGTATATCATTGGATATTGTATCACTGGAGATGTATATGATATTATTCATTTTCTTCCGCTGTGTTGTTATACTTAATGTGTTATAAGCTCCGGCGAGCCAGATTCGACGTTTGAATCTGCGGCATTCGAGTATAAGTGAAGTACGGGTGTCGATTTTCGAAGGTCGAGTCAGGGTCGTTACAGTGGTATCAGAGCTAAAGGTTGAAAATTTAGCTCAGGAGTATAACACATTAGGTAACTCATTAGAGATAGGGTGAAGTATACCCTAAAATGAGTATATCCCTAAGATATCCGTTCGTATACCTCGGTAAATTCTCTTACTATTCACTGATAGTAAGTATGGAGTGCAGGAAGAGGACGAGATAGGGGACAGGGAAGTACGACTTCATATGGTCAATGCCCTGTAACAACAACGGAAGCAATCTTTCTCTATCAATCTTCTTTGATCATCATCCGATTTTTAATTTTTTGATGGCTTCGTGGCAGCTTGAGGGAGAAGCTTTGGTAGTAAATCATTATTTTTGGTCAAATCAAAGGATAAGTTGATATGGGATATAAACTCCAAATGGGTCAGAATTTTTTGTTTGGATGAATTGTTTGCTTTGGTTGCTATGGTTGATAGGTATACTTTGGTTTCTAAACTATAAAGTTTTTGGATTGTATCCATATATCTGTCTGTTCTTTGGGGTCCAGATATGTTCTATGAGTGGTTAGTTATCCTTTCTAACTAACCAATACCCTGCATACTTCATAGATCTGGATGACCATAGTATCTTGCGAAGTGTTAAATAGATTCGTTCTTGTATTTATTGATGATATTCTGATTTGGTAAGCCAAATGCAGAGTAGATATTCTATATTCTTGTTGTCTTCCTACTTTCAAATTTCGAGGATGAAATTTTCTAAGGGGGGAAATCTATAACATTCCTGATTTTTAAGCTAAATTAATTTGGAAATTTATATAAAAATTTAGTTAAGCTATGAATTAATAGAGAATTAATTTGAATATTTGGGATTGAATATGTATACAAATTAAATTTAAATAAATAGAATTTGAAATTGGGATTCAAATTTAAATATCTCAGGAAATAAAATTGTATTTGGATTTTCCAAAATTTAATAAAATGTATCTTTATTTATATAAATGTATTTTAATTTAGAATTTGATTATAAATATCTTATAAATAGATATTGGATTTATTAAAATGTATGTTTCAAGGAATCAATATATATGGATATATAGTTATTTGATAGTAATGGATAATTTGATTTCAAATCATGTGTTATAAAATTGTATAAGTACAAGTAATATAAAAAGTAAACAAGAATTTATGAAAACTTTAAATATATGTAATATATGTACTTTTGGAAAATTAAAATGAGATTTGATAAAGATTTAAATTTATTTTTCTTTTTTATATTTAAAAGTATATAGTTAGTACATATATATAAATAATATATATAGCTTTGATGTGTATATATCTTTTTAAATATGAGCATAAGAATTAAAATACACAAGATAAATTTATTCACAAATTGATGAAGGATTTAAACAAAATTTATAAATTTAAAATAAAGTAAGGTTTAAATTATAGTTTGTAACTAAACTTAAGGAAAGGCCTTAACATAAATTTGTTTGAATTTGGCAAGTTTTAATATAAATGTACAAGTGTATGGTTTAATTTGAACAAGTGGCAAAAGAAAAACTTTTCTTTTAATTTTAAATTAGAAAATATGCATGAGAAAGAAATACAAACTAGGCTATTCTCTTTTCATTTCTCAAACCTGGAAATCAAAGCTCAGTTTAAAACTGCAAAACAAGTTTTCAAAACCTTGAAAAGGAAAATCAATTCAAGTTAAAAACCTGGCAACCAAATCAAATAGTAAGAAGAAAGCTAATAATCAAACTCAAGAAGCAGTTCAAGGTTTCAACTTTAGATTTCCAAAACTGGAAATTCAAATCTGAAGCAACTTGAAGTTAAAGCAATCAAACCACAACAACAAATGCAACCTGAAGCAAAGATTGAAGCTTCAACTCAACATGCAAGTTCAGGATCAAAAATTCAGTTTTAAAATCAATTCCAGTCCTCTGCTTCCAAAATAAGGTGAGCAAACTTTCAAACCCCAAATATATTTATAGGCTTTTGCATGCCTGTGATGATGATGATGACTTGAAAAATGTTTGTATAGATGCCTGCAATGTATATATATGTGTGTGTGTGTGTAGATTTGTGTACAGGCAAATATGTTGTGTGCTAGGTTTATAGGTTTTAAACTTGATTGAAATTCAATTTCTCTCTATATCATCAATATTAAACTGAGATCTTAAAAAAGAAAATGATTACAACAATGTAATTTATTTTTAAAAATATAAACAAGTAGAATATTAGGTAATTCAATTGGAAAATAGAAATTACAGTAAAGTATGTTTGAAAACACAAAAAATCAATAATCACATAATCAAATTTGGAATTCACAATTTGATTCATAGCAAGAAATGATTATTTTAGGTAGCAATTTCATGACTTCTAGGCTTGGGAATGAAGAGAAATTTTGAGTTGATCAACATTCGTAATTTTGTCAACTGCCGATGATCGGCGAAGAGATTTTGATCGGGCTTGAAGGGGGAGATGGCTCGAGGTTCGGTGGTCACTGGAAAAACAGTGGCATAGGTTTCAAATCATCGTGGAGGTTGGGCGATGTCAAATTAGGGTTCGATCACTAGTTTTGGTCGTGGTGTTTTTTGAGGCTATTGTGATATCGATGGTTGATCGGAGTTGATAGGTCTGAGGGGAACCAAAGTAGAGGCCTGCGGTGGTGGTTCAGGCGTGGTCACGGGGTGTCTGGTGAACGTGGGCGGTGGCGCGAGGCATTCTTTGATTGATCGAGTTTGGTTCCTGATGCCCGAAATTGTTTGAATTCGATTGATCGAGTCGATCATCAATCTGGACGGTCGTGGCGCTAGAGGGGATGGTAGGCGACTTGTTGACAATCAGAGTTTCGGTCGGAGTCGACCAAATGGTTGGTGCACGTGCACCGGTTGTCATTTGTATCAGGTGAAGTTGTGAATTTGAGGAAGAAGGATTGTGACTCGAAGTTATACTCGGGGAAGTTGGGTCCTGGCTCGAGTTTGTTTCGGGGAGATCGAGTGGGTTTTACAACAGTTTTAAACAGTTGAATCATAACAAAGTTTAAAGAGGGAAAAAAAGAATGATGGGTCTCGGGGTATAGCTCGAGCATTTTGGTGGCGGACTCGGGTAATTTTTGAACAACAAATTTTAAACTATTTTTAACAAAGTTTTAAAAAGCATATGTTAATTTAATCAAGTTTTCAAAACACATTAACTATGTTTTAGAAATTAAAATGAAATGATTTCAAATTTTAAATTAACTTAAGGAACTTAAGTTGTTTTATTTGTAAGTGGTGATTTATTATAAAGGTTTAAGTAATAAAAGTTTTAAATGATAATTAAGATATGTAATGATTTATTTTTGATTCATAAAGGATCATTACTTAATGTGATTACTTAAAGGTTAATTGCCTTAATTTAATTGAAGGTTGATAAATTAAAATAAGTAATTAAGAGATAATTACTTAACAATTAAAGGATAATTAATTTAAGTAATTAATTAAAGGTAAATTAATTAATTAGTAATTAAAGGTGGATAAATTTCTAATTACTTAAGAGTGATTGAGGGATAATTAATTATGTAATTAACTTAAAGGTTAATTTAACCAATGGGATTAATTAAGGAATAATTAATTAATTAATTAAGGATGATTAATTTGAAGGATGATTAGGGAAGATTAATTAATTAATTTTATTTATTAATATTAAATGATTAATTTTGGGTAATTAATTCATAAGTATTTAGTTTAATTTAAATTAATTGAATTAACTAAGGATTAAACAATTAATTAATCCTGTTTAAAAATGAGTATTGGATGCTTGAATTACTTATGAATGATTGTATTATATGAGATGCCTTGAATTGATTATCCTATATGATTTGTGATATTCTGATTTCTGATTTGAGCTGTGAATGTGATGTAATTTAATTTTCTGTGATGTAATATAATCTGCGAAGAACTTATATTTACTTATATTACTTATATGTGATCTGCAAATAAAGATAAGCGTTATAGTTTATACCGCTTATCAAATATCTTGCTGTGTTTAAATCTGTGTTGATTGATGATTGTTGCACTATTGTGTGTAAAACCCCTTGACCGCACTATACACACACAAATATGGATTGCACGAGGAAATTGGTTAAGTCATAGATTTTTGAAAAGATTTTAAAATCGAATTTTGAATTCAAAATAGTTTTGGAAATGTAATTGGATTAAATATGTAAGCTTTTGAAAAAGAGTTTTAAAGATGTAAAAAGTTTTTTTGTATAACTTGATAAAGTTTTGGGAATTTAAATAATTTGGTTTGGATATGAGTTCAAAATTTGAAATTGAACCCTATGTTTGAAAATTATGATTTGAAAAGGGTATACAAGTTATAGAGGTGTTTATATGTGTTTTAAACCATTTAAAAAGTATTGTTTTGGGAATTTGAATTTAAACCAAGCCTTATACTTGAAGGGCTTTAACTTGTATAAATGTAACCAAATTTTTCCGAAACGAAAACTATTTGTTTTCAAATAATAAAAGCTTTCATTTAAGGAAAGGATTTCCAATTTGTGTTGAAAGGATTTCAAATTTGAAAGCTACCTTAAAATTTTGATAAATCTTGTTATTAAACTGAAATGGATCTTTTACTTAAAAAGATTTGAATCGTAAATAGTTCGGGAAACTATGACTGAATCTTTGTGAAAGATTGTTAAGCTTTGTTTTGAAATCGAAGAGGATTCTAAATGGTGTATCTTTTATATAAAAGATTTGGAATGGAATTGTTTTGTGGAAATGGTTTTGAAAGCTATGAATTGAATCTTTGATTTAAAGATTGGACGAGTTAACCCAATTTGAAAGGAAAATTGTTTTGAAAAGGGCTGTGAATGAATCTTTGTTAAAGATTGGTGAAGTTTGTTTTCAAATTGAAAAGGGATCTGAAAAGCATATCTTTTGTATAAAAGATTTGAATTGGAAAGATATTAATGAATCTTTGTGAAAGATTGGTAAACTTTGTGAATTTTGTGAACTTTGTGAATTTTGTGAACTTTGTGAAGTGAATCTTTTGTACAGAACGATTTGTAAATGGTAATTTGTTCAAACCATTTGAAGAAAATTTTTGGGTAATAAGACGTGATTTAATTGAGATCCCATTATCCATTTGCTTTTTAAATATTGCGTTCATTATTTGATTTAGCCAGAAGAGGACCGTGTGTCATATAACCCATTCCAAATAATGATACGACGATATGGATAGCATTTGAAGACCGGTGGTGAAGACCAGATATTTCCGAAAGTGAAAGGATAACTCGTCGAATGTCTTTGCACCGGCTGATCCCCGGTATAGAGATTTGATCACCTTTTGTGATGGGAAGTCCAGACGTGATTAGGGATTATCCAAATGTGCAAGGGCTTCTTTGTGAAGTGCTTTGGGTTCTGTTCGAACCCGAAACAAACTTGTATGGATATGTGCCTGATATTACACTTTGAGATGTAAAGCTGGTTTTTATCAAATACATTTCTGTTTGGTGGCGGAGAATTTATTCTCTTAGCTTAACACCCTTCTCTGAGACGTACGAGCTTAGAGGTTATGTATTTGATGGTTACTAGTGATACATTCCCAATTTAGTAGTGTGGCATGCTAAATGCTGCTATGTGTTGTTGACCTCACACCCCGGAAATGGTCGAAACAGGAATATTGCAGCAAGGTTTTTAGGGGTCGCGCCCCTAGGGCATGTCCATTTCCTTCTGGATAAAAGGTGATATCATGGTATGGAGCACAGATATTTAACCTATGTGGTTATTGCAAATTTATTAATTTGTGGTTGTTGGTATGGAGGCCTCGGATAAAGGTCGGTAATGACCGAGGATGGCATATTTGTGTGTTAGTTACCTTGTTATCGCTTGTTAAAATCGTGAGTTAACGTCGGCCTTGTTAGTAGAGATCCGGTTAGGTTCTCGGGGCGTCCTTTTAGAGGCGTTCCCATTTCGTAAGAAAGTTCCTTAGCCTGACCATTTGTTGGAAATCCAATCTCCACTACGCGCCCTTTATGATTTCAATTGTATAGCCTGCCATTCTTAAATGGTAGCCATAGTAGGCATACGACGAAATGTGGTATGCTGGCTAAGATTGATATTATACTTTCGAAATGTTTTCTGCACTATGCACTAATAATAATATCAAATGGTTTTAGCGTATCAAGCATTTTTTACCGTCATAAGGAGAAATCTCTTCCAAGTGTGCGCTTGCATTGTGTGTGTGGCAGGAGACCTTATGACAGTTTCATTTTCCAAAAACCATTGCGGTTTTCAATGTTTTAAAAATATTTTGTTGTTTGTTTTAAAGATAAAGCTGTTTTGTTGGCTCATACCAGTCTCATGACTGACCCAGAGTTTATTGTTCCCTTCCTAAACTCTGGGCGCGGTTTTCAATGTTTTAAAAATATTTTGTTGTTTGTTTTAAAGATAAAGCTATTTTGTTGGCTCATCCCAGTCTCATGACTGACCCAGAGTTTATTGTTCCCTTCCTAAACTCTGGGTGCCCACAATTTTCCACACGGGCAGTCTAGAGTTGGGTTTTTCAAATAGTCAGGTTTAGTAGATTATTTGGAGCTAGTTCAGTCTTTGGATTCAGACTGATCTGGATTTGCTTAGTACATCCTGATTGGGAGTTCGAGTTATTTTTGGATTGGTGCTTTGGAGATGGAGATTGCTGATATTGGAGTTCTCTTCTGAAGACTATTCTTTCTATTTGAGATCATTGTTATTAGTTTCCGTTGTTATTTTTGTCGTTCTGATATTGATGTATATCATTGGATATTGTATCATTGGAGATGTATATGATATTATTCATTTTCTTCCGCTGTGTTGTTATACGTAATGTGTTATAAGCTCTGGCGAGCCAGTTTTAACGTTTGAATCTGCAACATTCGAGTACAAGTGAAGTACGGGTGCCGATTTTTAAAGGTTGAGCCAGGGTCGTTACAGCATTTCTTATCCAATATGAATATACTGGCATATAATTCAATGTCCAAATCAATATACTAACAGAACGGGGATTTATTCTGCTAAATGAATTTCATTCATATTTTATCTATTTAAATGATAGCATAACGATGCTTTATTCTACTAAACAGATGTCTAAAATAATTTATTTAAATAAGTTATAGTAGAACAAGGATTTATTCTGCTAAATAAATGTCCAAATTAATCTATTCAATTAAGTTATAGCAGAATGGGGATTTATTCTGCCAAAAAATACCTAAATTAATCTATTCAATTAAGTTATAGCAGAACAATAATTTATTCTGCTAAACAGTTGTCATCAATAACCTATTCAATTTATTCAAGTACTTAGGGTAAAGACACAAAGAATCCCTTGTTTTAAACTCATCCACTTATAAAAGAAAGTTGCTTTTTACAAATAACCAATCCTTGGAAATGAAATAATTAAAGATAAACCCTTTATTTGATAATAATTTAATCTTAACTAAAACCAAGTTAAAAATTAATTAATAGTTAAACTCTTCCCAATTTATAATTAATTAATAGTTAATTAATTATTAAACCTTAATTAACTAATAATTTACACAACTATTAATAGTTAATCTTCGCTTAATTAATTAATAATTAAAAATAAAACTATACTAAGTAAATAATTAATTAAAATAAATCTTCACTTTATAAATAATTATGTACTAATTGTTGAGGCTTGGTTTTGATTCATGACACAGAGCTTTCATCTACAACACATAAATTTGACGACTGCTATAGAAAGAGAATATTTACCGCAAGGAGACAAGACTTCAAAACTGGTGCATCAACTTTATATTTTGAATGTTTGAGTCATAGATTAATATTGTTAAAATCTCTCCTCGGTTAAAAGTATATTTATTAATTTATATAAGCATATAATTAATTTATAAAAGTTTAAAAAATAATACATATGCAAAACGGTGCATATTGCACAAAATTTACCAGGTCAGTCGACTGACGATATAGTCCAATCGACTGACACTGGGTAAAATGTACAACATGCACAGTGCACGTATTTTTGAATTTGAATATTTAAATTCGTTTGAATATTCGACTGACCTTACAGTCCAGACGACTGAATTTCTACAACAGCAATATTTTTGAAAAGACACAACTTTTGTGAAGAGTTGCGAACATTCAACGAAAGGATTCAGGTGCAACACTTCGATCAAAAATCTTCACCAACAGTTGTAGCTTTCTAACGCTTATAAATACAAACTCCAAACTCATTTCAAATCACCGAATCACAATTGATTTCTTTTATTCTTTGATCTAACTTTCTGAAATCTATTTGCTATCATACTCTCGATTATTCTGCATAAAAGCAATTTATACCTTTCTATTCTTCATATACTTCAAATATAAACATTTAACTCGAGGAGAAGATTATAGGAATGGTGTACTACAAGTGACAAATCCGTGTTATCTGAACACATCAGTCAAACTATTTTCTATAGACTGTTAAAGTCCTATTCTGCTGCTCAGGCAAATAAAGTCCTCTTCGGCCGTTGAGGCAAAATCCTGTTCTACTGCTCAAGTCCCTTGTTCGGCTGTTCAGGGGTGTATAGACCTGTTCCTCCGGGTTAAGTGAGGGTTGTTGTTTAGTGAAATTCCAGAAGGAGTCTGGGGCTAGACGTAGGACGGTGCTCCGAACCCGTATAAAAATATCTGGTGTCATTTTAGTATATTGCTTTTATATTCCGCACTATTTATAGTATTATTATCATCAGTATACTCCGATTTATCATATATACATATTATATGATCCACACTGCACTTTCATTTGCTATCAGAGCAAGGCCATCTTATAACCGTTACACAGTTATCTGATATCTTGCTAATATGAAAAAAACACCAACACTATCACTAACACTAGTTTTATTGAAGGTCAATCCACTACACGACCTCCATTTTTTAATGGTCTAAACTATAATTATTGGTCTACCCGTATGAGAATCTATATGCAATCAAATAGCTTTGAATCGTGGAATATCACACGGAATGAATACACTCTTCCTACTGGAGAATATTCCACTTGGTCAAACACACAAAAATTAGATGCTACTGCCAATGCTAAAGCTATGAACATGTTATTTTGTGCACTACATAGAAATGATTATCGTGTTAGCATGTGTCAAACTGCTTATGAAATATGGAGAACACTTAAAATCACTCATGAAGGAACTAACAAAGTCAAACAAAGCAAAATTTCCTTGCTCAAAAATCAATTTCAAAACTTTAGAATGAAACAAGATGAATCCATCAATGATATGTACTCTAGATTTCAAGATATCTATCATTCACCATTAGGATTAGGAGAAAAGTACATTGATTTTTAATATTGTATCAAAAATCCTAAACTCTTTAACGGATGAATGGGAAAGAAAAGTCTTGGCTATTGAAGAAGCTAATGACCTCTCTACCATAAAACCTGAAGAGTTAATCGAAAATCTAATGTCCTATGGAGTGAATTTGTAGGCAAAAAGAGTTTAGGCTCAAGATAAAAAAGAATATAGCATTTCACGCAGAACAAGAAGAATCAGATTCGGACAAAGACGGTCTAGTCTTTATTGCCATGAACTTCATGAAAATTTTAAAATACAGAAAAGGAAACAGAAACAATGGGAAGGGAAGTTTAAACAGCAATAAACCATCGTCTTTATCAGTTATGGAATGTTATAACTGTCACAAAAACGGGTACATGCAGAAAGATTGTCTAGATCAAAAGAAAGAACATCAAAATAAAAGGAAGGACAAATTCAAAGAAAAGCCTTTTCAGTCACTTGGGATGATTCAGATTCCTCATCGTCTTCTTCAAGAAGTGAAAGTGAAAGCGATAATGAACAAGCTAACGTATGTTTTATGGCTAAAGCTAATGAGGTTAGTGATTTTACTTTTGAGATATGATAGAAATAAACTCTGAATTATTAGACACCTTAAAGAGTCTTAAAAAGAAATATGAAGAAGCTGTAGAAAATTAGAAAAAGGCTGAATTCGAAAGAGATATGCTCAAAGATGAGAAGAAAATATTGGAAGAAGAACTTGAGAAAACTCAAGAATCTCTCTCTAATGTTAATTCTCAACTTATATTATTGAGTTAAGAAATTGAAACTCAAAAAGAAAAGAATGATATTCTTGTTTCTGAGAATCGTGTTTTAAAAACTAATATTAAAATGGTGGAACTAGAAAATTCAAGTCTAAAGACTAAACTAGATGGAATCACTAAAAAATGTTTCAAATTTTAATAAAGGCAGAGAAAATTTATCTAGAATTATTGAGAATTCACAATCTGTTAATAATGAACATGGTTTAGGATATAAAAAGGAAGTTAAAAAGTCTCAAGCTAGTAATTTGAACAAAGTTAAATCTAATAAAGCATCCATGTCTTTAAATAGACCAATTTCTAAAACCATAAGTATATGGATACCTAAAACCAATAACAAACTAATAAGAAAGAAATATATTAGTCCATTTATATAAGATGTACATTATAACAAAAATTATATTTATAAAAGGGATACTATACCCTCCTGGGTTTGGTTTCCTAAGATCTAACACTTAGGACCCTATTAAAAAGTGAGTACCAACGATAATCTCATATTTTTTGCAGGTCCCACTCAAGAAAAGAGGAAAATGGATCATCGACAGTGGTTGCTCAAAACATATGACAAGAGATAAGGACATGTTGATAAATATTACATACTCAAATGGAGGATCTGTCACTTTTGAAGACAACTCCAAGTAATATATCATCGGCAAAGACGATGTGAGCAATTATGGTACATCTAATTTACCTCTTATTACAAATATTTTATTAGTTGAGAATTTAAAACATAACTTATTAAGTATAAGTCAACTATGCGATAAAGGTTTTAAAATTTCATTTTGAAAATAAGTGTAGTATTCTTGATCAGAATCAAAATCTTATTTTTGAAGGAAATAGAGATAAAAATATTTACGTTTTAAATATGAAAGTTAATCATAACTCAGATTTATGTTTAATAGCTAAAGAAAATGATCCATGGATATGGCATAAATGATTTTGTCACATCAATTTCAAAAATATAAACAAAATTTCTAAAAATAATCTTGTAAAAGGATTACCTAATATGAATTTTAAAGTCGATAATATATGTGACCATGTCAATTAGGTAAACTAACCAAATCCTCATTTAAATCTAAGAAAATTATCTCGACATTACAACCGCTCGAGTTACTTCATATGGATTTATTTGGCCCTACCCAAATTCAATCCATAAATCAAAATAAATACGTATTTGTAATAGTTGATGATTTTTCTAGATATACGTGGACTATTTTTATGAAAAATAAAAGTGATACTTTTGAAAATTTCAAAATTGTTGGTAAACAAAATCAAAACTTAAAAGGAATTAAAATTAAAAATATTAGAAGTGATCACAGAGGAGAATTCGAAAATATATAATTTGATAACTATTGCAAAAAGAAAGGAATTTTTTATAATTTTTCATTTCCTAGAACTCCACAACAAAATAGAGTTGTAGAATGAAAGAATCAGACTCTACAAGAATGTGTAAGAACTTTATTAAATGAAAGCACGTTTCCAAAGCAATTTTGGGCAGAAGCTGTTGCAACTGCTTGTTATGTTTTGAATCGTGTTTCTATTAAACCTCTCACCAAAAATACTCCTTACGAACTTTTTAACTGTAGAAAATCAAACATATCTTTTTTCAAAATATTTGGATCAAAATGCTTTATATTAAATACTAAAGATCGGCTTGGAAAATTCGATTCAAAATATGACAAAGGATTATTTCTTGGATATTCGATTCGTAGTAAAGCTTATCAAATTTTTAATAAATGAACAAATACTATCGAAGAATCACTTCATGTATCTTTTGATGAAAATGCTTCTACTTCAATTAATAACAACGACTTACTCAATAAAACAAAAACAATTATAAACAATTCGAACGATGACGACGATATCATTTTGTCTAGAAAAGATGAAAACATTGTTTATAATTTAGAAAATAGAAATATTACTAATACAATACGTCCTCCGCGACGAGTTTTACGAAATCATCCTACAGAAAATATAATTGGAGAAATAAATTCGAATGTTCAAACTAGAAGTCAATTAAACTTAATGAGTAATGTAGCATTTATATCTACTATAGAACCTAAAAACACTAAAGAGGCATCATCCGATGAAAATTGGATTATCGCTATGGAAGAAGAATTAAATCAGTTTGAACGAAATGAAGTTTGGGAACTTGTACCCAGACCGGCCGATCATACGGTTATAGGAACTAAATGGGTTATAAAAACAAAGTAGACGAATTAGGAAATATAACTAGAAATAAAGCAAGACTAGTAGCACAAGGATATAACCAAGAAGGAATAGACTACGAAGAAACGTTTGCTCCGGTTGCTAGAGTAGAAGCAATACGAATCTTATTGGCTTATGCGTGTTTTAATAATTTTAAACTTTATCAAATGGATGTTAAAAGTGCATTTTTAAATGGTTATATTAAAGAAAATGTTTATGTTGAACAACCTCTTTTATTTATTCATGAAAAATATCCAGATCATGTATATAAACTTAAGAAAGCTTTATATGGATTAAAACAAACACCACGTGCTTGGTATGAACATCTTAAAAGCTATTTAATTAATTCTGGGTTTGAAATAGGAAAAGTAGATCAAACATTATTTATAAAACAATCTAAAAAAGATATATTAATAGTTCAAATATATGTCGATGACATTATATTTGGCTCAACTAATAATGAATTATGTAAAGAATTCTCAGAAATAATGACTAAAGAATTTGAAATGTCTCATATGGGAGAATTATCATATTTTTTAGGACTACAAATTAAACAAGTTTCGAATGGAATATTTATTAATCAAGAAAAATACTGTAATAATCTTCTTAAACGTTTTGGAATGGAAAACACTTCTGCCAAACCTACTCCTATGAGTACAACAGCACATCTTGATAAAGATGAAAATGGAAAAAGTGTAGACAAAAAATTATATCGTAGTATGATAGGATCATTACTATATTTAATAGCAAGTGGACCAGATATCATGATGAGTGTATGCTTATGCGCTCGATTTCAAGCAGACCGAAAAGAATCACATCTACGTGCTTTAAAACGAATACTACGTTATCTTAGTAAAACTACAAATTTCGGATTATTCTATGCAAAAGACTGTTCGTTCGAATTAGTATCATACAGCGATGCTGATTTCAGAGGATCACAAACGCATAGAAAAAGCACAAGTGGTATGTGTCATTTCATTGATAAATTGTTAATTTCACGGTTCAGTAAGAAACAAAGTTGTGTCTTCTTATCAACTTGTGAAGCAGAATATATTTATGCAGCACTAGCTTGCACACAAGTGATTTATATGCAACAGACACTTAAAGATTTTGGAATAAACCTATCAAAATCAATAATTTTCTGCGATAATTCTAGTGCAATAAATTTATCTAAAAATCCTGTAAATTACTCGAGAACTAGACATATAGATATTAGACGTCACTTTTTACACGATAATATAGAAAAAGATATAATAAATCTAGACTACATACCTTCTAAAAATCAGTTAGCAGATATCTTTACTAAACCATTATTAGAAAATACGTTTATAAAATTGCAACGTGAAATCGGGATAATCTCAAGTAAATATATATAAATAAAAATATAAAATTTTCAACTAAAAGTTAAAAATAAAAAATTCACAAAATTTCAAAATTCTAACCATGCTGAGACTCAAACTCGTGACCTGTTATGAATAACCCAGGTGTCTTAACCATATGAGCTATTAATGTTTTTCTATTCTACTCTCTTATGGCCATCTTAGTAAGCAGTTACGTGTATTTTATACTACTGTAGATATAATAATTATCTTTATACTACTATATTTTCTATATTATTAACTTTATACATATTATAGCTGCTCAACTAACCACAGCCAACAGAATTACACTGACTCTACATACATTTAGCCTAAAATTAATAAGATTCGTCAATCCAAATCCTATTTTTTCTATATATACAACTATAAATAGGAACATTTTTCCTATTACTAAGCACAAAAAAAATTATTACTCGATTCTCTGAAATATAAAAACTATCAACATCAGCCTTTACAAAAATGTCAACATCATCCACTACCGATTCTATTGAAATCCTTGCCACACCAAACTCCCCAAAAACACCAAACCACCAAGGTTCACCATCATCAACTTACCATACCGGATACACACCTGAAAAGAAAAAAGGGAAAAAGACCACAGATATCTCACCAAATACAAAACAAAAAATCGACGATCTTCATCATTATCAACAGGAGTCACTAATGCTTCAACGGGAGATATATTATGAGCAGAAAATTAATTCCTGACGTATTGGTATAATCGAACATATTGCAATGAAATGCTACGGGGCTTCGTCACATCCTATAGACGAAAACGCTGTTTCACTAATTCGACGCCCTTCGACTTCGTCTCCTCCACGACCCCCATACTCGCCAAATTCATGGGATCGTAGCAAAGCTTCGAACATTCATCGGATACATCCGAAAGAATTCAAAATACCAAGCCCAAAGAAATAATCTTTGTGTTTAATAATTTCTTTCGTTGTATGCTTAATAAATTTCTTTTGATATGTACGTTTATATATCTTTGCAATAAAATTATTTTCCCGTCTGATAAACAAATAAAAATTATTCACATTCAAAAACAAATTAAAAATTAATGGAAAGAAATACACTTTTTCTATATAAATTCATTATGGAAACTGATGCAGGTCAGTCGACTGGAGCAGGCTCCCAATCGACTTGACCATAAGATTGAGCATAATCAATCTTCTACATCAGTCGACTGAGTGCCTGCACCAGTCGACTGATACTGAAACATGGACACAATTTTACTACTGGCCAGTCGACTGGTACATGCCCTCAGTCGACTGAACCAGAAGGGATGGAAAGAAATATCCTTCAGCATCAGTCGACTGAACGTCTGCACCAGTCGATTGAGCCGTAGATCTGAAAGGCTACTCACCTTTCCACCTACCCTTTTACCCCTCTTTATATTCACTTTACCCTTTTCCTTTTTTTCCCAATTCAGTTTTTTCAACTACTCAAACCCTAAGCTCTACAAAACTCAAAATTTTCTCCTTCAAATCAAAATTAAATGGCAACAAAACGAAAAGGCCAAGCCTCCTCCTCATCTCAACCACCCTCAACTGAACAAATTCAGCAATGGTTGTTTGACAACACCGCAATAAAGCGATGGAGAAGAATGCAAGATTCTAAAATATTCGAAGGTTCATTCATCAACTTTCGCGATTTCTCACCTTATCATATTCAAGAATTAGCCCGCCGTAGCAATTTGGAATCGTTAATTGATATTAACGACAATAAACACAAGATTAACCAAATTATGGTTATATTATTCTTCGCTAATCTCAATTTGGGTCATCAAGATGTTCTGAACCAAGAAGATTGCATATGGAGCCTAGTATGTGGTAAGCCCGTCTTCTTTTCTCCAGATCGTATGGCTCATATACTAAAAACAGACAATGATGGAGTTGAATTGTCTACTATTGATGTCGATTTGGTGGTTAGAGACCGTGTTAGCCATTTATTTCTTGAAGACGATTTGCGTCAATTAAAATCAATGCCTTTACGACCAAAAGCCCGAATAATTCATCACGCCTTAATGTAAACCGTAACTCCTAGAACCAAGAGTTACGAACTCGTATATGAGCATAATTTTAGAGCCTTGTATGCTATATCTGGAAACGTCAAAATCAATTGGCTTCGTTTAATACTTGACGACCTTTTAAGCTTTAATAAAGGCAAAATGAATATAATTTATCATGGAGAATATATTATGCGTCTAATCAAAGCTTGTGAAGTTTCAGAATCGGATTCACCAGTTTCTACAGTTGGATGCTTAAATGCTCGGACACTAGCTTTATTGAAGTTACCTGTTGCCCGACCCCCTCCTATATTTTCCTTTGAAGAATGGACACAACGTAAAACGTCTCAATTTCAACCACAACAAGGCGAGTTCTCTCACCGACCATCTCATCAAACTTCCACTCGATATCAGCAAGAAGAAATTACAATTTCAGATGAAGGACTTCAACCTCGTGCCGCCATCAATATCATGTGCCGTAATCAACAGATCATTCAATCAAACATTCAAAAAGTGGATAAGAAGCTCGATAAAGTGAAAGGATTTTTTCACAAAATTATGGAAAGCAATATCGTGCTCTTCCGATACTTCTACATCTACTTTGGGCGATCCTGGAAAGCAACTTGTATTCACATGGTCTTCTACTTCTTCTTCTGGAGATGATCAAGCTACAACTGATGAAGGAGATGATGGAAATGAAGGAAATGGTGGTAGGGGTAAGGGTCCAATGGTGTAAGAAGTTTATTTCTTTCTTTCTTTTTTAACTCAAGACAATTGTTTAAATTCATATGTCTTGTACTTAAGTAGCCATTCTAGTTTGTTTTGCTTTTAAACATTATTGTCTATGGATATTAGAATGTGCGAGTGTTTGTTTCATTTCATATTATCTCTCACATTACAATATCATATCGCTTATTCCTTTTTGTCGATGACAAAAGGGGAGAAATATTATTGCTACTAATAAAAAAGCAGGATAAAAAGCGTCAGAGATTCAGGGGGTGTAAGTATTTATGATGTTTTATATATACAGTCGAAATCTACATCTATTTTATAGGTTGTCATCAATCAAAAAGGGGGAGAATGCTGAGACTTGTTTTTGATTCATGACGCATAGCTTTCATCTACAACACATAAATTTGACGACTGCTACAAAAAGAGAATATATACTACAAGGAGACAAGACTTCAAAACTGGTGCATCAACTTTATATTTTGAATGTTTAAGTCTTAGATTAATATTTTTAAAATCTCTCCTCAGTAAAAGTATATATATTAATTTATATAAGCATATAATTAATTTATAAAAGTTTAAAAAATAATATATATATATATATATATAACCATGCATATTGCACAAAATTTACAAGGTCAGTCGACTGACCATATAATCCAGTCGACTGACACTGGGTAAAATGTGCAACATGCACAGTGCATGTATTTTTGAATTTGAATATTTAAATTCGTTTGAATATTCAGTCGACTGACCTTACAGTCCAGTCGACTAAATTTCTATAGCAGCAATATTTTTGAAAAGACACAACTTTTGTGAAGCGTTGCGAACATTCAACGAAAGTATTCGGGTGAAACACTTCGATCAAAACTCTTCACCAACAGTTGTAGCTTTCCAACACTTATAAATACAAACTCTTTTCAAATCACCGAATCACAATCGATTTCTCTTATTCTTTGATCTAACTTTCTAAAATCTATTTGCTATCATACTCTCGATTATTCTGCATAAAAGCAATTTATACCTTTCTATTCTTCATATACTTCAAATATAAACATTTATACTCGAGGAGAAGATTATAGGAAGGGTGTACTACAAGTGACGAATCCGTGTTATCAGAACACATCAGTCAAACTATTTTCTGTAAACTGTTAAAGTCCTATCTGCTGCTCAGGCAAATAAAGTCCTCTTCGGCTATTGAGGCGAAACCCTGTTCTACTGCTCAGGTCCCTTGTTCGGCTGCTTGGGGGTGTATAGATCTGTTCCTCCGGGTCAAGTGAGGGTTGTTGTTTAGTGAAATTCCAAAAGAAGTCTGGGACTGGACGTAGGACGGTGCTCCGAGCCAGTATAAAAATATCTGGGGTCATTTTACTATACTTCTTTTATATTCCGCACTATTTACAATATTATTATCATCAGTATACTCTGCTTTATCGTATATCCATATTATACGATCCACACTGCACTGTCACTAATTACCTTTACTTAATTAATAAATTAAATAATCATAAACTTACTTAATTAAATAAATAGTAACCTTTTTGATACTTAAAGTATGTTTGGAAAACTTTTTCAAAAGTCTTAAAAAGAAGACACTTTAATTTACTAAAATTGTTCGTTCATCGAACTGCATTCATGACTACTATCGCTATAGATATCATAACCTAAAAACTAGTATTACATCTTAAAACCCCTTCAAAATCTTCAAATTTGATTTACTTCATTTTTAAAACATAGTAGGAAGTTTTAAACTTTGAAAACTTTTCTAGTAATTTCAAAAGAGTAAACATGATTTTAAAATGAAAGGACCTCTTACTCACTTATACAAGTGCAAATGCTAACTTTCTTAGCAATATCCAACACATACATGGATAAGGTCATCTATTCACATGCCATAACCATAAAGTAAAAGCAAGACCACATCTTTCAACCATTAAATGACCTTTAGACTTCAAATTCAAGTCTAATCCAACACCCTATACAAGAACATATATACCAAACTCAAACAACACTAAAGTTTATCAAATCAAACAATATTGCACAATAAAACAAACATCATAATAAAGGTTTAAAACTTTCCTAAAAAGATGTGAGTTTTTACTCACCAAAAGTTGTAAAACAAATCAATTTTTCACTAAGATCTAAAATAGGCCTAGATTTTTGAATTTTTCTTTAAAAGAAATGGTTTTTGGCCTTGGATCTTGGAAAGTGGGCTTGGCCTAGGCATGATTGGGCTTGGCCATAAAGGAAATGGGATCAACCATGACGGTTTTAAGGAGATGGGGGTTTTGTTTTGGTGGTGAAATGATGTAGGGAAGAAAATGAGGTGTTTTAATTATTTAATACAAGGGAAAAGTGGAAAAGAATGGGTTTTTATTTTTCAACTTTTGGAAGCCATTAAAGAGTTTTGAAAGAAGAGAAGCGAAGGTTTGAAAATGAGGAATTGAAATAAAAATGAATATAAATAAAAAGAGAATTTTTTTTATGTAAACGAGATAAACAAATTACTAACTAACCTTAAAGGACATGCCTTCCACTCATAACTTGTCATATCATCATCTCTTCAGCCTTGGCTTGTTTCACACGCAACTCACCCCCTCCTCCTATTGTCCAACAAGCAGTTACACTTCCTAGTGCTAAGATGTGAATGAAGTGTGACATTTCTTCTTTATTTCATTTTTATTTAAAATTTTTAAAAGTCACATCTCCTCCCTTTTCACTTAAGTAAATAAATATCTACCACTTATTAGCACTTATTTAATAGATGAAGGCGTACATGCACACTAGAGTGTACACAACATTTCCAATAACTTTTATACATTTACAAGTCATAAATCCGAAAAAAAATTCCAATCACATCTTTGATTTTCCATTGAATTGAATATTTTTGTAAACACATTTTGAAACTCATTTCGTCATCACTAGTTATTATTAAAAAGAATTTTATTTGAGTTGTAAATTCCATAAATCAATTATTAAAAAATACATTTAACGTGATTAGATTATGGGTCGCTACATGTGACGTATTTTTTTCATATGTATGGATGAATAAATAACTTTACTATTTTTTTAATATGATTGTTGTGTATATATTCAACTCTTAGTTTTCTTAAAGATATATAAGTAGATTAATGAATATTAAATAATTTAATTTATTTAAATATTTTGAACTAATTGGTAACATAACTAACTAAATACAAGGAGTTGAATGCAAAAAAATTTAAAAAAACTGAGAAGAGCTTTGTGTGTATTTCTAATTAAGAAGAGCATCTTATGACCTGCTTATCTACTATGAGCTCTTATACAGTATTTCATTTTTAAACAATTTTATCTTTATAGTTAACCATATATTTCGCGTTATTATGGGAGATCGTGCTTAAAATTTTGATAATTGCAAAATAGTGTTACGTAGCATCTAGAAAGATTATGATTTAAGTATGGTTTGATAACATGTTGAAAGTAGGAACGTTTATATAATCCAATTTTTTACCTACGTAATCTGTCTGTTCAGATTTTAATGTTGTGACTTAATGTTGCGAAATATAAATTTATCTTTTCAAAGGTTTCAAGAATAATGGTGAACTAGGGTTCGCGCCGCCTCTTCTTTTCGTCTCTTTATTTTCTCCTACCCAATTTTCGTTAACCCACCGCTCCCTCCATCCCCTAATCTCGTCTTCCTCCTTTTCTTTTCTCATTTGTGCCGACCCTGGTTATGGGCTTTTGCTCCAAGCTTTGTTTTGCTTCCTCGGATGACTTCCTTCGCCCCAGTTCATCGTTCTCCATGACAGATCTTGGCTTCCTCTACACTTGTTTAAGTTCTCCCCCTTTTACCTCTACCTATGTTATCCTTTCAACTCCATGCAAGCTTTCCAGTTGATCTGGAACATTTCGAGTTCTGATTGGATTCCACTCCCGTCATGCTTGAAATTCACGAACCACTCACACTGCCTAGATGTAGTTCGGGTTCGTTTGCACTTCGTTAGCTCTCTCTTTGGGTTTTGGTTGAGGTGTTGGGGCTTTATGTCAGGCTATGGTTTGTGGAAGTCCTTTTTGGTGGCGCTTGGAGGTGTCGAGTGGCTTATTTGGTGTGCTTGGATTTTGTGTTGGTTTGGCGTCTCTGTTTGGAGCTATTATTCTGTATTTTCTTCTTGTTTAGCTATGCTTTTTAAATTGTATCGACCGTCATAAGTTGAACGTGTAGTCTCAAACACATTTTAAATTGTATCGACCGTCATAAGTCGAACATGTAGCCTCAAACACATCTTAGGCTAATTAGTTTTGTTTGTAATAGTGGAGGCTGTTATAGCTTCGGTTGGGGCAGTGTTTTCTTGGTTATTGATTTCTCAATGTGATTGTCTCGAGCAACTTGTGTGTTTATGCAATTTAGGCGTCTGTGCCGAAGTTGGTGGGGTACTTCTTCCTCACACCTGTATTAAACTTTATTAACTAAAAGTGGACGGTCCACTTTAAAAACTGGCTTGCTTAGAATTTTTTTTATGTTATGTAATGTAAGACAAATTTTTGTAGATAAATAAATTAGAAATTTAAAAAGTTATCAAATTTATGTATACATTTTATGTTATGTGATTTAAAAATCCTGTATCTAAATAAAGAAATTACTTTATTGTCATTTTCGCATATATATGAATATTTCATATATTGAAGTTATCGTATTTTTAGGATTTATTAGACGTATTGATGATTAACAGTTAATCAAATATTTAAATACCTTAAATCTAAAATTTAAACAATTATGTAGATATATGGACTTGAATGTTCAGTATTAGAAGAGAATTGAGAAGATTTTTTAGTAACTGTAATTTTTTTAAAATTTAGGTGTTTGATATTAATGAAATTATGCATTGTAATGTATGATAAATTCATTTAGTGAATAAATTAGAAAGTAAATTCTTTACTAACGAATTAGAAATTTGTAAAGTTATTATATTTATGTGTATATTTTATGTTATGTGATTAAATATCCTGTATCTGAATAAAGAATTTTTTTTCACATATATGTGAACATTGTAAATATTGAAATTATCATATTTTTAGGATTTATTAGATGTGTTAATAAATATTAGTTAATCAAATATATAAATAGTTTAAATCAAAAATTTAAACAATTAGTTAGACATATGAACTAGAACGTAAAATATTAGGAGAGAACTTTGAAGAGATTCTAAATTATTGTAAAAAAAAATAAAGTTTAGATGTTTGAAGTTACTGATGCATTGTAATGCATGATGAATTCATTTATCGAATAAATTAAGAAGTAAATTCATTATTATCGTTATAATATATAATATATGTTATGTGACTTATATATTTGTATCTAAATGAACTTTTTTTAACCAATTGATTGATGCGTCTATAGTACACATATTGAAACTTACGTTTTTTGAATTAATTAACAAATATTAGTTGACTATTATTTACTATATGTCAAAAATAATACACACTTAGATCCCGCGCCATGCGTAATTGTGTTTAGGTATGAAGTTCTAAAGTTGTTGCTTCTACACATCATTTTTCAGAGACACGACATTCCCTTCCTTCATATATATAAACATCAGAATTTATAGTAGATAATTTTATTTTTCTCTTATTCTTTTCTTTCATCTATCCTATGTTAACTCCAATAAACAATATAAGCATGTCTCATGAAATAAAGGTTATATCATTAATACACACCAAAACACCATACCTTACGCATCTCTCCTCACACCCAATCAAACTCTTTCACCCACCTGCATGCACTTTTTTTTTCCTTATCATTTGGTAAAATCAAGCATCATCTCCTCTCCTTATTCTTTCTCAAAAAAAAATTCCTTCTCAAAACTAAATTTTTAAAATCAAATTTTTTGGAAACTCAATATCTCAAAATTGATTCTTGCTTAAAATCAAAACTCAATAACTCCGAAAACGTGCAAATTGTTCGAACCTCCACATAATAGTTTAAATATTAATAAAAATATATTAAATAAAAACACAGCGATTTCAAAACAATAAAATATGTTTTACTTACATTTTTCATCTCATTTTAGCCTTACATTAATGGATGATATAGGAATCCATTGGCATGTAGTTGGTAGAAGCATCTAACTCCCTAATAGAGGGAAGAGGGTTCGACTCTTGGCAATCGTACCGAGTCATCCAAAAGGACTGACTTAATTTGGGGATGCAGGTTGTGGCGGGTTTTTTATTATTTCATCCTAGTGTTGCCGGCGAAGCCGGATTTATAGGGATTCAATAAAAAGGAAAACACTGTTATGCCCGTGAAAAATTGATACATATAACTATGACAAAAAAGAATTTACAACACCATATAGTAATGATATTAGTACGGTAAACATTTAAAAAAAATCATTTACAGAGTTCATATTTTATAAATAATTTCACTTGCATTATTTTACTCTCTATCCTACGTCACTAAAAATGATAATAGAAAAAATCAATAATTAAGAATTAAAGTTTTTTATTTATATAATATTGATCTCTTATGCAAGTTTTTCATTTTATTTTTAGTTTGGTTTTTCCTATTTGAATAGGAGAATTTTTAAATTTAGGCCAATTTTAACAACTAATTACAAATTTAGGCTAGTTTTATAATTTATTACAAAAATAGGCCACTTCGGTGCCATATTAGCGCCACCATATTCACGGCATTTCAAATGCCGCCACAGTTTGCGACATTTGAAATGCCTTTATTGTGTGGCATTTAAATGTCGTCTAGAAATTTTGAAACTGTTACCAGCCCTATACCTCCTCTTTCTACTCTCCTTCTCTACATCCGAACCCAAAAACCTTTATCCCCAAAACGCTATTTTCACTCAAAATCTTGATCAATTAGCCTAGAAATTAAAGAATGGCTTTCTCATCATCTAAAGATCCTCCTATAGGTTTGTATTCTTCAATTTACATCTCAAATTTGAAAATTTAAGTTTTAGCGTTTGGAGAAAAGTTAGATTTTGTTAGGTAGAGTTAAATGAAGTAGCTTGTGCAATTATCACATTCGTTCGATAATGTTTTGACTTTATATATAGAAAGTCAGCTTATAGGTATGATTTGGTTTTGTTCTTGTGGAAGAACGTGAAGAAACGGAACTTGGACCAGTTGATGAAAGCGTTCTTTAATTACAAGAACAATACGGCCCTAGGAATAATGATTTGATAAAGGTAGATTTTGATATACTTTATCGTCCAATGTGATATTATATTAATAAATACGAGTGCATTTACTATACTGTTATAACTGTCAATGGTTGGTTGAGCCAGAAGGGAACATTGGCCGTTCTCCAACACTAAAGCTAGTTACATCCTCTCATCTTGGTGTTTTGGAACTTTTAGACAGAATCATATTTGGCCTTATTCATACGGTGGGATACACATAGTTGGATCATAATCTTATTACGGCTTTGATCGATAGATAGAGACTAGAGACGTCTACATTTCATCTTAGAGTATGTGAGATGACCATCACTTTAAAGATGTAGCCGTGTTGCTTGGTTTTTCGATAAATGGTGATCCCATTCTGAAAACTGATTGCCTCAGAAATTATATGGATTTATGTCAGTCCTTACCGACATCTCCTCCAAAAGAAGCAAGATTGGGGTAGTAGCCACTTGGTTTAGGGAGCAGTTGGTCAACGATATTGCCCACCATACCTGTTCGTTGCAGATCACGTAGCTTACCCATGCTATTATTTTTCACATCATCACTCAATATCTTTTTTGTGATATATTGAAGACTTGAGTGGCCCTTCAGTGGCGCCCTTTATAAGAAGACTTCGGTTCTTGTTGACAGTATTTCTGGGGCAGTGCGGTGCTAACTTTCACATTTTTAGAGCTTAACAGAGGGGCGTTGGTACAGTAATGATCTATCGGTGGTTGTTTGACTCTAGTTCAGGTACAGTCGTAGTTTTTGAGTAATTCATACTTGCTACTTGTCGTAAAAAAAATGAAATATAACATGTACTACTCGTGCAGCTATGTTCTTGGACTTATCTTCCGATTGGTCATATAACCATGAGGAGACCAACAATCGACAACTCAAAACCAAATGGGTCGAAGTAACTTTGTGTTGGTTATACGGTTTTAAAAACTTACATAATTTGTACAGTTTATATAATTTTATGTACTTTCAGGTGGATTGGACCTAAGAATAATGAATTGTCCTTGTAACGACCCGTAAAATTGGATTATTAAAATGAGTAAAATTAATAAGATTTTTAATTAAATTTATAAAGAAGAAAAAAATCTTATAATTTATATTGGAACAAATGAAATTAGATGTAGCAATTGAAATTAAAATTAAAATTAACAATTTAAAATTTTTATTGCAATTATTTGGAAATAATGTAAACTGAATAGAAAAAGTTTGTTTGTAGGGCAGTAATTGATGAATAAAAAGCTTGAAACCAAGTAAATAAATTTATGGACAACATTTAATAGTAATTAATGTATATATTAGGCAATTGACAATTTATGGATTTGTTAAGATTGCAAAGTTATAATTGAGTGTAAATAGGAATATTTGGTAATTAATTAAAATAAGAAAAAATGTAAATGTAATAACTTAGTTACAAAATTTATATACGGAAGTGGATGTAAATATGAATAAATTAATGTAATAAGGATGATGTAGGTTGATAAGTATTCATAATGTTTGGGTTGTTGAAAAACTTTACTTTAATGATTGTAATATAAAATAACGGAAGTGTGAATGGAAATTAATAGAAACGTAAACTTATTTAAAGGTAGTAATTGGATGTAGATTTATAAGATAATGTAAATTGGCATACTTGGTTAAAGTTTAATATAAGAAGCCCAATGGGGAATATTGAATTGACTAGTGAAAAGATATAATTAGTGGTGATTGAATGAACTCAATATTATGTATAAAATTATAGTAGTTGGTTGAAATTAAATTTAAAACAATTTATTGATATTAAATTTTAATTAATTGGATCTATTGTAATAAATGGAATAATATTGAAACGAATAAAATTTGTGAAGGAATAATGAATAATAACTAGGATGAAGTATAACAATGGTTATTATAGCTAAAATTTGGATAGATTTAATAAAACTGCAATAAATGAAATAGTGTAAGTGTTATACCTGGATATAATTGAATATGGAAAAATATAAAAGTAAGTATTGAATTGATTTATGAAAGAACACATTGTCAATAGTAACTGAATGTAATTTAAGGAAATTAAATATTTATAAATGGTCATTTAATAAAACCAATGTTCTGGGAGTAATTATAATAGTTGTTTGAAATACGTATAAACTTTGATTTGGAAATCAATTGGATTTAAAATGAAATTTGGTATTACATTGATGAGTTTAAATGTTATTTTATTTTGTAAAGTAATAAATGGTGTAATAAAGGAATGAAATCAAGATAAATAAATTTAATTGAGATTTTAATTTTAAATAATGGGTGAAATAATAGGATGGATGGTAATTGTTTGTGGAGAATAACCATACAAGTATTATAAAGAGTATATTGGTGATAAACGGTTACTTCGAATAAAGGTAATTAAATATTACTTTAATGGATATAAATGTAGTAACAGATAGAGTGAATGAATTAGCATTATGAAAATAAATGTTAACATCTTTTGTAAGCAACAAAAGCCTATTAATGTGACTAAAGTTAACGGTAACGATTATTGTATGTTACCTATGTATGTAGCTTGTAAATTTAGAACTTTGAAATCTATTACCGTAATTATAATTTAATATTACGTTAATGTTAATTAAGGTAATATTTGTAAGTAATGGTAAGGTTATTCATATTGGACAATTTGTGAGTTATAAGGATCGGAATAAAAATTTATTTATTAAAGTGAAATGGAAAATTCAATAATTGGATTTAATGGCAATTAAATGAAATTGAAATAGTTAAACAATATGTTATTTGAAATAAAGAAAATATGAGAAATTTATGTAATAGTTTTGAATCCAATATTTAATCCATCTATTTGACATGAATGAATGGAATAATAATTAATTTATTTAACTAAATGGAATTATTGGGATTTTATTTATAATTTGTGAATTTAATGAAATTAATTATTAAAAGTGAGGTTAACGTTGGAATCGATGAATTAATCAACTCTAATTTGACATTTAAATTTATTCAAATCAGTGTAAATGATTTGGAAAATTTAAATTGATAAATATTGTCAATTACCGAATTGAAATTAAAAATTTGATTAAATTGGCTAATTTTTAATTTATTTTATTAATATAATAATAGCCATTTTGGCCACTGACTCGGATTTAGACGAAACAAGTTTCACCGGTTCCGTAACGGTGAATTATTATAGGGTTTCGAGTTTCGTAGCGATCGGACTTGTCGTTTGATCGTACGGACTCAAAACGTCTTGAAATTAATGAAATTGAAATCAATTGAAATTTTTTTGAAAAATATTGATTTGAGCATAACTTATTCATACGATGCAATTTGAAAATTTTGATATTTGGGTTAACCCAATTTCGTCCCGAAGTCGAAACGGGCTTTTTGGGCCACTTTGTCGTTAGCGCGTATATTCAATCTAATCCATCTATTCTATTCCATTTTGTCTATATATATCCTGTTATAAACCCTAGCAGCCCTCTATACCTCATTTTTTTACGTACGGAATCTTTTGTGCTCCTCTTCCTCAATGGCTGCAAACCCTAGATCCAAATGCAAATTCAAAAATCTAATGAAAATTCAAACTCCTCAAAAAATTCAGAAAAAATATATGTTGAAGTTCTCGAAGTGCGTAATCTTATTGTGAAATTCATTTTTGTTTTGAATTGTCGTTTGACCGGGAAAAATCGAAGAAGTTTCGGTCGTTCATCGCTCGACAATGAACTTCATCTGATCGGAAAACCAATTCTAGGTTGTAACGTCCCGCCTTTTCGCGCGATTTAAATCGACACACGTGTCCATTCAAACCATGCGGAAGGGCAGACTGTTATGGGTAAATAAGAAAAACAAGAAAGAAATAAAAAGGAAACAGAATCTCACAGCGGAAGGATAAAATATAATAATAAATATACAGTTTAAACTGTCCATAAAACATTTTATTCTTCTTTATACAATAAATATCAGAGTTCACATACCAATAATATCAATGCAGCGCAATACAGTGTAGTGGAATAATAGTAGATAATAGTAATACAAATCTTCGTCTTCGTCCTCCAGAGCTAAAACTTCAAATCCTAAAACGCTCGGACTGACCCGAGCGAATTGAAAGACAAAACACTCGAGTCAGAACTAAAAGATCTTATGTAAGTTAAATCAACAAAAATAAATATGAGTGCAGTAACTTAAGAGATGCTCGGGATTTACATCTCCTAAGAATCCGTTAAACTATTTACTATGTAGTATACTTCGCTATTATAATAGTGTCTAATTGTAAAATAAACTTACTTTTAAATAGCGTTAAGGGTTTACCCATATAGCCCTTAACATAGAATATATTCCCATAGTCTATACAGTACCATAATCTCCCCCGTACTAGGCATCGTCAGGGGGCACTCCATAGGTATGGTACATAACCAAAATCGTATAAGGTGCGCTAGGGTAGGTGACACGGCACAACTAGGCAATGCCAGGGTAGATATACCAATTGCTATCCGGGCTGGTGGTAAAGCATAGCCGCAGCTACCGCCCACCTCGAACAAACTCCCCCTAAAATTAAAAGTAAAAGTGGCCACCGAATCAATCCAAAATCAGAGTATAGTATCGAAGAGGAATGTAACGATAGGGATTTTTCGCGCTCGAAAATCAACATCCATACTTTACATCGTATTCGAATTCCGTAGATTCGACTGTTCAAATCCGATTCGCCGGAGCTTATAACACAATTAAGTAAACGACACGGCGAAATAAAAGAATAATACATTGATATACAGCTTGATACAATATCTGATACAATGAATATCAATATACATCAGAGATATGATACAAGAAATAGCAGCGGAAAAGGAAAATAGATAACATCTAGCAGCGGAACAATATAACTCTAAGATAATCTTCAGAAGAGAACTCCAGCAGCAGCAGCTCGTTTCAACATCACGATACGCAAAGACAAGCAAGTCTCGTCCACATCCAAAGACTGAACTAGCTCCAGATAATTCACTGAACCTAACTATCTGAAAAACCCAACTCTAGACTGGTCGTGTAGAAAATTTTTGAGCACCCAGAGTTTAGGAAAGAAACAATAAACTCTGGATCGGTCATGGGACTGGTGTGAGCAACAAAATGAGTTTATCTTTAAAAAAACAAACAAAGAAATATTTTAAAATATATTCGCAATGCTTTTTAGAAATGAGACTACCATAAGGCCTCCCGCACACACACACACAATGCAAACGCAAAATCGGAGGAGATTTATCCTTATGATAGTCAAAGATGCTTGATACGCATTAAAAAGAAACATTTGATATTATTACTAGTGCATAGTGTAGGAAAAATCATTTCGAAAGTAAAGATATAAATCTTAGCCAGCATACGACCATTATCGTATGCCTACTATAGCTACCATGTTCAATAGCAGGTTACCGCCACATTCCATGGCAGGTTATACAATTAAAATTGTACAAGGTACATATTTGAAGAATGGATTTTCAACAAATGGTCAGGCCAAGGAACTTCCCATCGCCACATGGAAACGCCTCTGGAAGGACGCCCCGAGCAACCCAACTGGATCTCTACCAAACAAGGCCGGCTACCCCCTTCCCGGGGAATATACAAAACCTCAGATATGCCACCCCTGGTCCTTTGGGACCTGAGGCGCCTCTAAACCAACAACCACACTGAAATAAATATAGTGTGTCCACATGAGTAAGTATCAGCGCTACATACCATGACACTACCCTTTTCCAGAAGGAATGGTCATACCCTGGGGAAGCTACCCCTGAAACCTTGTCGCACAATTCCTGTTTCGACCATTACCGGTTTGTGAGGCTCGACAAAGTCTCGTCCACAAAGCTACGCTTTTTACAAAAGCCACGCTTTGATCAATAAATGATCAGCAGCACTCAGCATGCCACATTACCAAGTTGTGAACATATCGCTGATAACCTTCAACTACATAACCTCTGAGCTCGTACGTCTCAGAGAAGGGTGTTAATGCTGAGAGAATAAATTCTCCGCTACTAACAGAAATGTATTTGAAAGAAATCTGCTTTATATCTTAAAATGTAATGTCAGACATACAATCTATACAAGTCTGTTCTGGATTTAGAACAGAACCGAAGGCACTTCCAAAGAAGCCCTTGCAATCCGGGTATTCACAATCCCGTTCGAACTTCCCATCACTTAGGGAATCTCTATACCGTAGCTACTCGGTGCAGAGACAATCGACAGGTCATCCTATCGTTCTCGCAAATACCCGGTATTCACCACCGGTCTTCAAGTGCTATCCATAATGACGTATCACATATTCAGAATGGGTTATACGACCCAAAGTCCTTTCCCGGCAAACCCGAATAGTGCGCGCAACACTTAAAACATATGGATATGGGATTTCAATTAAATCACAACTTAATAATTCAAAACTTTCTTTCAAATGGTTTAAACGAATTACCATTTTCAAATCTTTTAAGCAAAAGATTTATTTCACCAAGTTCACCCATTTTCACAAAGATTCATTCCCGGATTTCAAAACAATTTCATCTCAATTGGATTAATTCATTTAAATCTTTAAATCAAGATTTTATCTTATAGCTTTCAAACAGTTTCGATAACTTGGGAAATCATTTTCATTTTTAACTTGAAATCCTTTTTAACACAATTTGGAAGTTCACTTCCTATATGAAAGCTTTTATTATTTGGAAACAAATAGTTTTCCTCTCAGAAAGATCATTTTATTTACACGAGTTAAAGTTTTTGAGTTTAAATTCAAATTTTCAAATCAATATCTTTAAAATAGTTTAACCCATATAAACTGGTATAGCATCTTTAGTCCCTAGTTTCCAAATCATAGAATTCAATTTCAAATATTGAATTCAAATTTAAATCAAAATATTTAAATTACAAAATTCAATCAAGTTATTAAAAATAAACTTCATCTTTGAAATTCCATTTCAAAAGTTTTCACTTTATACCGTATCCATTTCCAAAACATTTGAATTCAAATATTCAAATTTAAAACTATTCAAAAATCTGTGACTTAATCGATTTCCTCGTGAAATCCATATTTGTGTGTGTATAAGTATGGTCCAGAGGGTTTAACACAATAGCACAACAACATTCAGTCATTACAGATTGCAATCACAACAATATCGATAAGCGGTATACTCCAATAACGCTTATCTAAATACACAGATTCACAGATAGAAAATATGAATACATTATAAATAAATAAATTACATTCATCACATATCACACTGAAACAACTAATAGTACAAAGCATAGCATATCAGAAATATCAAACAGTTCAACAATCAATAGAATTCATGTTGGGGATGCGAATTAAGGATCTTATGGCAGAAATAACACCAGAGGGGGGGTGAATAGTGTTTTAAAGAATATATGAACTATATGACTAAATTAAAATTTCAGCACAAATCTAAACAGAATTCTAACACAGAATTATCACAGAACATATAACAAATGCAAATAGTAAAGTAAAGCAAGTAAAAGGAAAGAACACACCGGATTTTATACTGGTTCGGAATCCTCCTACATCCAGTCCTGCACCAAGGCAATATCCTTGTACAGATTTTTATAAGCCAATATCCAAATTACAACCCTCAATTTATAAGGCCTTGAGGAACCCTCCTATCTCCGAGTCTGGGGTAAACTCTCTTGATTTACGGGACACAAGATCACCCTAACACTTCTTAATAACAATCCTTTTGAATGGATAGACTCTATGGACTTTTTGAATACAAATTAATCCTATAACTCTGAATGGCACTTTGATCTTTAGTAGAATGATGGAGAATAAAATAGAGAGAGTATCTAAATGATTTCCTATTGAGAAGTTGGCAGAATGATGGCACGATCTTGAAAATAAGAAGTTTTATGGATATGGAATGGTGGAGAAGAAAGAGTGAAGAAAATAAGAAAGTAGTTTTTAAAAAGTTCGTTTTGGAAGCCTTTATATAGATGCACAACAGTCATAACCGTTGGCGAAAGGTTTTTGAACGAATGGACACTTCTTTTGAAAATTGAATTTTGAATCCAACTTTCACCATGTCGACATGGGGTATCCCCATATGTCGACATCCCTTAGTTCAAAATTATAGAGATATTGTTTTGTAAAGACAATTGAATTTAAAACAAGTTGAAACTTCTCTGAAGCAAAGTAAAGTGTTTAAACAATATTTTGAGATAGAGAATGAATGTAAAACATTATTTTAAATATATATATAATTGATATAGACCGTCAATTATATAAGTAATATTTAAAATCAGAATAAGTTTTGATGTTTTAAAAATAGAAATTTTTAAAATCAGAATGGAGGATTATTTCAAGGCTAAAACAAAGTTTGAAAACATTTTTGAAAACATGATTTCGAAAGCTAAAACATTTTGAAAACAGATTTAAAAACATTTTGAAAAATCTATTCAAACTGAAATTGCAAGAACCTTCCTACAGAGCTCCTCCATAGGACTCGAGAACTTGTACAAAGTAGTTTAAATGATTTTGATTTTCGTGGGTTTGTAAGCCACTTGCCGTAGGTTTGTAAGCTACTTGTCGTGGGTTTGTAAGCCACTGGTTTCGATAGAAATTGGGTTCCATCCCAAAAGAAAATTGAAAGAAAGATGAGAGTGCTATTATGAAGTTTTAATAAAATACTAGACACTTATCTTGAGATCTTGAAATCTTGATTCTCTAGAGTCTTGAATCTTGAATCTCTAATCTTCATCTTGATGCTTGAGTCTTTATACCGATCAGTCTTCGATAATACCTGCATATACTTCCTATATACATATATATATACATATATGAAAATGTTAGTATATATTTTATAAAGTAAAGTATAATAACTATATAAGGTTGTTGTCATCAAAACATCATCAACTCAGTTCCTAACAATCTCCCCCTTTTTGATGATGACAACCTTTACTTATAAAATATTCTTACCATATCATAACTCTCCATAACTCCCCCTTACTCTGTGACTTCTTCTTAAAACTACAACTCCTCCTTACTCCATGACTCCCTCTTACACCAAGCACATATATTTTTATAACTTTCTCCTCCTTTGTCATCAACAAAAAGGAATAAAAGATTTTCCTATTCTAAGATAATCAAGTATATATAGAATAAAAGTGTAAAGTGAACGTGTAAGTGATCAAATGTGTGCGCATATATATAAGTGTAACATGACAATCAAATCAATATCATACATAGCAAACCAATCATGTATAGTATATGAAGTTATATACAAACCAAATCCAAATCAAACTTAAGTAAACAGTTCAATCAAATGCTAATCAAATCTAAATCAAATCAAATCAAATCAAACAAACAAACATACATAATGATCAGACATTCCTTGGGACTTCCACCCATCCATCTTCTCCAAAGATAGGATCAATTTTGATAACATCTCAATTATCTTTGTCGAGAGTGGCCGGTGGATTTGCTTCGGATTCGTCTTTGCTAAGGCTTGAGATCATCCAACGAAGTGCATAGAAATGTTTCTCTTGCTCTTTGATCATCTGCATTTGGCTTAATTCTAAGTGCCTTTGATTTCTAAGTATAAAAGAAAGAATATTCTTGAAAGAAGTAAGAGTTTCTTCAATATTTTCACTTAAATTCTTAATTGGAGAAGCCATAATTTAAGAAATAAGTTGAAGTATGAGAGGAGATGAATAGAAATGAAGGTTGAGAAGTTTTTCTGGAAAAAAAATAGGTATTTATAGGGGTTATTGGCCGTTCAAAATGAATTGTCACTTGGTAGTTAGAAGAATTTGAAGGTAGAAATTGTAACTACTTTCTGACTGTTATATGTCGACATGGGGGGATGGGGCATGTCGACATGGTCTAAACAGAATGACCAAGTTGAGTTATTTTTAATTTTTTAAGTTTATTTTTATACTAGTGGACCTATATAAACTTAAAATAAATAACTATCAGAGATATATAAAGCTGGAAAATAGAGAATAAGATAGCATTACTTATATCAGTTAACATTACATAATCTTAACTAAAAAAGTAGAAAATACAAAGATATATAAACGATAGCTAGAGAGATAATGGCTAGGATTAGTTTGATGAAGATAATGATAAAGACAAGCCAAGTTTCATGCCTATCTTCCCAAAGAACTTGTCGATCTTGGTGGAGATTTATCCATTTTCTTACTAATAGATCTCTTAAGAACCTTTTGATTTTGAGCAAGTATCTTTTCGTTCTTGAGTATGGTTTTGTTGGACGGATTGACGGGTGTATGTGGATACTCTATACTTTCCAAAGAGGTTTCTTCATTTTCCTCTTCTTCTTCAATTTTATTCCTTCCCCTTCTTCTTCCTCTTCTTCTTCCTCTTCTTCCATCTCTTCATGAGCAAGTCTCTCTTCCTTTTCGGCAAGTGTTTCATATGGTTGAAACATAAGTGGGATTTTCATAAGAGAAATGTTCCCATGATTGAACACTTTCCTACTTACAAACTCTTCCTTTGTAACATCCACACCAAAATAATTGAAAATCCAAGTAAGGTAAATTCCATGATAAAGAGTGTTTTCTCCCATATTAAAATTTTTAGGTCTTAACTCATCCAAAATAGTTTGTGCCCAATTAATATCATATTTTTCAAATATAGCAAAAAGAGCTTTACACACTTTTGAGGTGGGATTATTGTAGTTTCCCGACCTAGGAATAATTGTGTGTTGAATAAGAAGGTTGACAATTCTTTCTTTTGGGCGGAAAAAGCGATTCTTAAAATCCATGTGGTTATCGCTTTCAAAAATGTGATGAAAAGTCTCTCGATCGGTTTCATTGATTTGAAATTCCGAGAGATTCATACCGGTAGATTTGCAAACCAAAATAGTATCCAAAATATCGGAATCCAAAACAATAAGTGTTCCTTTAACACTACTCCAAATTTGATCTTCATTTCCATTATAAAATCCACGATTTAGGTTTGCATAAAACATTTTGACAAGATTTGGATAACAAACGAAATCATTTTGCTTGTTATCAATCAAGCTAGGAATGGAGTTTTCTTCAAAAAGTTGATCGATTTCATAAGAAGAAAAATCATCAAAAATGGCAAATTTTTCCGTATTGACTTTACCATAGTTTACATAGCTTATGTAAGCTTTGATAGCCTCCGGGTCATTGAAAAGATCATTTTTGATGGATTTGGGCAGCCTCATAGTTGATGGGTTACTTGAGAAAGCCGTTGATGAGTGTTTGAGAGGAGTAGAAGATAATGAAGAAGGTTTGAATTATGAGAATAAAGTGAAAAGAGATGATAAGAGAAGTATATTTAATAGATTCTCTAAAGTCATTTTCTCTGGTCAAGAGGTATCTTTTCAGAATTTTGAAGTAAGTGAAAAGGTGGAGGGAAATTCAAAAGTTTGAATTCAAATTTTGAAATCAAATTTTTGATAAGCATGTCGACATGGGGTATCATGGCATGTCGACATGTGCCTGTTGAATTTGAAAGGAGGTGTCTATTTCTAAAATCTAATAAATTCCTAAAATCCTAAGAAAACTAATCTATATTCTATATCTATATTTAATTCCAGTAATAATATTAAATATAATAATATTAAAATATTTTAATATTTAAAATATTATTAAAATAATATTATTTTGAATTTAAAAATTCAAATTTCAAAGGGTGATTTTTAATTTAAAAATTCAAGAAATTGCAAACAAAATTAAAATAAATGTGTACCTATTTTTAGATCCAAACTCCGATCGTCTTCTGATTCGAGAATAGCCGTGAAGCACAGATTTGAATTATCAGTTTTCTTCTCGTCATCACTAGATGAATCTGAATCGTCAAGAGTTGCTACATATGTCGTCTTTCCTTTCTTTGGTTGCTCGTTGTTTGGTTGAAATGTCTGTTTGTTTGGATATGGACAATCCATCTTGTAGTGCCCTGTTTTGTTGAAGTTATAGCATCTATCACCATTATTGTTGTTGTAGTAGTAGTAGTAGTTGTTGTTGTTGTTCTCCCAAGTATTTCTGGAATTTCTTTGATCATTTCTTTTAAGGTTATTCATCTTTCTATACTTCAGAAATTTCCTGAAATTTCTGGTCATGAAAGCAATTTCTTCATCACTCTCTTGTTCTGAATCTCCAGTTGTTGCTTTGAATGCGATCGATTTCTTTTCCGTTGCCTTAGATTCTTTTCTCCCTTGTAGTTGAACTTCATTAGACATTAGATTACCGATTAACTCTTCGATCTTCATTTGACTAACATCATTTGCCTCTTCAATAGTAAGTGTCTTTTGATCCCATTCTGGAGTGAGTGAATTGAGTATCTTTCTGACTTGATCTTCTTCTGAGAAACCCTTCCCTAAAGCAATCAATGAATGTACAATATCTTGAAATCGACAATACATGTCGGAAATGGACTCATTTTCATGCATTTTAAACAATTGAAACTGGTTAGTTAATATGGAAATTTTAGTCTGTTTAACTTTGCTTGTTCCTTCATGAGTTATTTGCAAAGTTTTCAGAATTTCAAATGCAGACTTACAAACAGAGACTCTATTAAACTCATTCCTATCTAGTGAACAAAATAGTATATTCATAGCCTTAGAATTGTTTTGTGCAACTGTCTTTTGCTCAGTAGTCCACTGGGCAAAATTAGTAGTTGGTTCAACATATTCAATTTGTGTCATATTCCAAGTATCTAAACTTATGGATTGTAAATAAATTTTCATCCTACATGCCCAATATGCATAATTACTGCCATTAAAAAGTGGTGGTCTGACAGTAGACTGACCTTCTACAAATGAACTAGTGTTAGTACTTGTGTTGACAGACGTAGTAGTGACAGGAGTGACATTACTAGTGTGTTGTGCCATTAAAACTTTTCAAAATTTCAGATTATGAAAACAATTTATAATAAAAATTATCTTAATTAACATTTTAAAATAAACTTTCTTAACTTTGAAAACAAATTATTACAAATTTGAAAACTTGAATGTTAATTAACTTCAACACTTATTTTTTAATAAATCACAATTTGATCACATCGAGAAATTATACGTTATTCCCTTGATTAACTATTCTTAATTGATTAATCATTCATAAATTAAAATTGACTAACCATTAATACTCATTAATTAATCCAAACATTAATTAACCATCCTAATTAACTTAATAATTTATGAATTACAAATTTATAAGTTTCATTAACCTTAAAGAAAACTTATTCTTATTAATGATTTTATTTATCACCCACAAATATGTTTGGAAACATTTATTTTAAATTTACCTTTAAAATTTCGTTTTAAATTTCAAGCTTTAAGATGAATACCAATTTATCTTTAATAAAGTTAAAACAATTTCAAGTAAAATTGATTACACACAAGATTAATTTCTAATTACAAATTTACTTAAAGTTATTAATTTAATTATAAGTATAAGTTAATTTACTTTTTTTTTATCACCGTATACTTTTCACTTGTTAATCATCTTACCTTTACGAACCCTTCTTTTAATAAATTTCAATCAAATTTTAACTTAAAATTAACCAACATTGTTTACTTAATTTAATGTTAAACTTTGTGTAACAAAATTCTAAAAGTACTTAGGCAAAAATTATCAGGATCTGGACCGGAGGCAACCCAGGCTTTTACTCGAGTAACACTAGACCCTTCTTCCTGTTTCCCCGCGTTCCTTCTTCCCCTACCCTTTTCTTCTTCTTCACCCTGTTCTTCCTCTCTTTTTTTTATCATCTTAAGTTAAGTTTAAAATTTTAAACTACAGTATAAAGAAACACTCACTCGCACCAGGCTAAAACTCGAAGCAAGCCCCGAAATACTTGCGCACATCACGCGACAACTACAGCACCAAACCAGACCGCCCAAACACCACCGTGCACGTGCACGGGGGTTCGCCGCCCCTCTGGCAACCCCCGCTGCCACCCACCAACCAAAATTCGCCCCTCTATTTGAAATGAAATGTAACAACCCGGGATTTCGCCCAATTTATAATCATCATTAAATGATGATTGTGCTAGCTTATTGCTAATTGAAGTTTTTTAAATTCGGTTTAAATTCTTTTAGGAAATTGGGTTAAAATTCTTTTAAAAAATTCGTTGAGTATCGATGGGCTTTGAAAAAATGAATCGTGGCCCATGTTTTATTTTGGGGCCGTGAACACTTTCAAGGTAATACGCGATCCCCCTTTTCATCTGCATTCGTTCGATAACCCTATAACCCAATCCTCCTTTACCATTCCCATTCGTAACCCTTAGAGAAAAAAAAACAACAACAAACGAAAATGGTGGCGGCTCGTTCCCCTTTTCTTCAAATTAGGGTTTCGAGTTCAAACATGCTCGATTCTTTGATTGGCCATGGCGTCGACCCTAGATTGATCGATGGTGACTTCGGCTGTTCGCTCGAGATGTTTTTGGGCTTTGCTCAATTCGTCGTTCTCGCGCTCGTCAGTATAAGGTGAGTAATTCAAATTACTCACATCTAGTCCTTCCTTAGTATGGTGCTTCTGCAATTTGATTTTTGGTTCGATGTTGATATTTTCTGACTTGAGACAGTTGAATTAATTTGCATTTTTATGGTGACCTCGGCTTTGAATTCTTGGCAACTTCGTTTTGATGTTGCTGATTTCTTGTTTTCTGATATTCACGGCATTGTTTTATTTCGTGACCACTATGGCTCGACTTCCATTTGACTTCGGCCACGTGGTTGCGTGAATGTGATTCCATGGCATTGTTAAGTAGCTCACTGCTTCAACTTGATTTCTTGAAAACTATTTTGAAAAAAAATGTGGCTTCGGCATTGACTTAGACCTGTAGTTGTTTTCGACTGCAAACTTGATTTTGTTCGTTCTTGTTGTATTCGACACTGATTTTTGAAATCTGCAAACTTAGTTGTGAAAATATTTTGGAGGAGAATTTACTTTGACTTAGAAATTTTCTTTAGCGTTGACTACGGTCTGTATTTTGATTTAAAACCGTTGATCTATGATTGTGGAATTTATCTGTTGTTTTGTTTCGGCCACAGTATTACAGTTTTCCACTTGTTGTAAGTGCTGCCTTAACTGGGTTCTTCACTGACTTGTACACAGTGTTGCTTGATTCTGCTCTGAATTGTTAATGTCTTCGACGTTGTTCACTGACCTATACATTTTGTAATTACTGATGCAAGCTATATTTTTTGGGCATGTACCGTGTGTAGTTGTTGTTGCCCCGTCCATCTGCTTCTGGTAGCACCGTCGACCCTGTTCATTTGGGTCTATATTTTTGTAACATTAGCTGTTTATGTTGTATACAAATTTGATTGCATCATGTTGCAACAGTTTCGAGTCAGATGCCTTTTGAAGTTTGCATCTGTAGGATTCATTGTTTTATATGTTAGAGACTTCAATTATGCTTTGTCTGGTAATGTGCTTTCGACCTAATAGCACTGTCCAGTTTTACAATTGCCTTTCATATATATATATATATATATATATATATATGTTTCCACCTGAGTTCAAATGTATTGTTTCTTGCATATATATACCAGTATGCATGCATTTACATCGCTGTTTATTATCCTGCACCACTTGCATACCATCTGAAGCTTGATATGCTAGCTTGTAGTTCATGTGTTCACATTGATGTACTACACCTCTTCTTCATACAACATACTTGTAGTTGAAGTAATCTTAGAGTTTGATTATTTATTGCGGCTGTCTTGACCAATTGAGACAGTTTGCATACCTATTTCACGTAGTATTGAGCATATGTAGATTGCGTTCATGAGGATTCATTGATGAGGACTGTGTTTAATATATAAATAAGCAGTTGTTAAATTACATACATACGAGATTATGCATCCATGCTGTCCAATTCATTTAGTTGTTCACTTTTGCCTTAGTGACCATTGCAATTGATTATGCAGTTTGTATTTCATGTAACCTGTTTCATGTAGTCTTTGGTTTCACTGATTGCTTATCTACATGCTTGCATCTTTGTCATTTAGAGCCTGCGTTATATTTGAGTGCATGTATGCTTGATTCTCTTGCATACTTGTTAATCTTGTAGTTCACTGTATTGATTCACATATGCAGTATAGTTGCAGTCTTCCCTTTTCTGATGTGTGCTGTGGTGCCATTTCATTGGTTCTCTCACCTTCATTCGGCTGTGTCTTCATGTTGTACACTATCCTGTGCACTTGCTCATTTGAGTTATACTGCTTCTCGTTACACCTCTGATTCATTTTTCCATGTGCAGTTTGTTATGTACATTCCGTGGGTACATCATCACTGTAGTGGCAAGGCAGTGCGCGCAAGCGTGAACTGCAGCCACACAGTATCGATTTTATTGGTATTTCTTTTACTTTTGATCCATGGATCCTTTGCGTATTTTATATGCCGTATTGGCGAGGCAGTGCACGCGTGCGTGTACTGCAGCCAATCAGTTTTGATGTTGTTAAGTGACATTTCAATTATTGAATTGATTTGATTTAATTTAATCATTTTGTGTTAATTGCCAATTAGGCAATTCTGATGTTTTCTTTTAAATATATCTTCATTAATATTCTTTTCATTCATCTTTGTTGATATTTTGAATCTGCTGATTTGTTGTTTAATACTATTACGTGTTATATTTACCGTTATCTGATTCTCTTCTAGAAGGGTCGGATAGACGGAATTTAATGTGACATTCGTCTATTCATATTTAATTATTATTGCTTCTGTGCACTAATAACCGAGTTTGAATTAGACTGACCCGTGTATTATTTTCTTTTGAATATAATACTCGGGTCAGACCGAGTATTTACAGGTTGTTGATATCTTACTTTGGGTTGCTGCTAGAGTTATGAAGTCTTTTCATGTTTTGGAGTAGATGTTGTCATTGTATAGGATGTTGTATATTCATGTATATTATTCACGATAATGTACTTGTATATGTAACTTCCAGAGTCGACAGTTGTAGTTGTATCATATGTATGTATCACATGTATATCAACTGACTTCAGTTATATATATATATATATATATATATATATATGAGACTTTTCTGTTTAATCAGTGTTCTACATTTATATTATCTGTGTTATTACCATATATTTAGTCCTAAACTATTATGAACCATCGTAGTTCGTTTTATACTGGAATTGGGTATGTCGATGGGAGTAAATAAATATGAGATGAAAAATTTAAAATATATACCACTCCTATCGAGGTAACCAATACTAGTGTAAGGCCTAACTACGGATGGCCGCTCCTATCCAGCCTTATTCTTCGTGATAACAGACAGTATTTCTTTTAATACTCTTTGTTATTTCGAGCATAGAGGTGGGGCGTCACATGAAAACCCAATTTTACATTAAAAAAACGAAATCGAAATAATGCCTGATGCTCAAACACCTACTCGAACCACCTACTGAAAATCGCCTCGTCACCCCCACGCCGAACACCGGAGCCACCGCGACTTCGGCCTCATCATGTCAACTCTTTGTGCCACGCTTCCCCAGAATTTCGAGATACTCGGTCAAGCAGAGGTGATGAAATCGCCTCATTTTCAAACACCTCAAAAACTCTATTACGAACCCTAAATATGCCTCGTCCCCTCAATTTGTACAATGGAAAAATTATTCAACAATTTTCCCATTGCTATCAACTACCAAACTTGCTTTAAGCAAGTTCACAGAGATCGGAATGGGTTCGGCTATCAGAGATTGATCAAAATGCAGTTTTCATTCAAACTTGAACTGCACTTGGGATACTCACTTAAAAATCATCATATTGATTTTAAAAATCCTAACTTTGTGCACTTATTCAAGTTATATAATCAATTCAATGTTTTAAAATACTTGGATTTATCATATGATTCTTTATATCACTGTAAACCAAGTTACAGAGTTAAGGTCATTCCTTTTCAAGCAAAAACTTCTGTACCATAGTTTGAGTTTAAACAACATAATTTGTTAAAAATCTAAGTTTAAAAATGTTTTTGTATGAAGATTTATAAAGTTTTTTTCCTTGTTTATATTTATTCCATAACCAGAAACAAGAACCATCAAGGTACACAGTATACACATATACTTGTACAGAACCAAAAATAACCAAGTCTTCATGAAACAAAGATACAGATTTAAACTTTTTTTTGAAGTAGTAAGTTTACTCACATTGCTTCAGAAGAAAAATAGAGCTTTTTTATGTAGAAACAAGTTTGAATTCTTACTAGCTGAAGCCTCTTTGATCTCTGATTTGCATTAATATATATTTGAAGTTGAGATTTTGTTTTAATTTTGAAATAATATTCATTTCAATTTTTCCTAGCGTTGAAGGAACGAAATGATGATGAGACGAAAAGGCTTGGCATATATAAAAGAGGTTTACTGTGTGACATTAATTTGCTTACACAGGTGATATTAATTTTATATTTGGTTTGTACAACAGGGTATGGCTGAAGATGATCTTCCATTTAAGGCTTTGTACAATCTACACTTGAAGATATTTGGTTTGTACTTGTTTTCTTTTATACTTAACACATTTTTCTTTGTTTATATTTTGGTGGCTGAGAGATTTTGTGGTGCCAGCATTAATTAAGTTGCCCTTTTCTCATACACTCTCATATCAAATTTAATTTGTTTACATACTTAGAGTTGAGCATATTTATTTTAGTGTCTTCTTTTGCAAGCAAATACATATACTTTTCTTGTTTCATTTTTCAATGTATTTTATTTTCCTGTTGCAAGTGTACATACTTTTACAATTTGATTTTATATTTTTTTTTCTCTTTTGTCTAGTCTAATTACTTAGCAATATAAATGAAATTCTATGTTTTTCTTTATATTTTATAATTTATCTTATAAATCTTTTTCCTATTTCTAGCTTAAGTATTTATTTTATTTGTAAGTATATTTTGAACTTTACATTATTTATAAATCCCAATTCGATTGAATTCAAATACATTAGTTAAAATCAATTCCTTAATTCAACTAATATGTTATATCAATTACCAAATTAATTTCACAAATTTTCATTTAAATTTAAAATAAATTATCAATTTAAAATTATTTAAAATTCGGGATCGTTACAGACTTCCCCCCTTAAAAGGAATTTCGTCCTCGAAATTCGCCAGAGAGAGATAACGAATATAGATGAAAGAGAAATATCTTTCGAGATCAACTAGATATATTTATTCTGCATTTGGCTCACCAAATCAGAATGTCGAAAATATGAGAACAAACTCATACAATACTACACAGGATACTCGGGTCATAAATTCTACGAAATATGCAAAGCATTAGTTAGTTCGAAGGATAACTAACCATCCGTAGAATATATCGAGACCCAAACAATAGATAAATGGATTAAATCTTCCATAATTCTCAAACACTAGGGATGGATTTCAAACTCAAGTCGAAATTTCCCAAAATATATACCAACCTGTCCCTCTTCGAACTTCGATATTCACAATAAATTACAATAGAATTTCAAATTCAGTTTTAAATGAAATCGTTTTATCGATATAATTCAAATTATCCTTCATATTCTATTAATCAATCTAACTCAAATTAAAATTTCCAATTTATTCAGAATTTTCAATTTTCAAATTTCAAATTCATTAAAGTTTAAATCAAAAACTGATGAGAAATCGATGTAGGTACGAAGTAAGAATTTTCTACAACGATTCGTAGGGCATCACCGCACTGAAACTTCTTCTTGCAGCTGTTACGAAGAAATCGAAAAGAATTGAAATCGAATCAAAGGAAATTGATAGAGAAAGATTGTTTCCATTGTCGCAGGGCATTGACCATTTATAGTCGTACTTCCCTGTCCCCTATCTCGTTCTTTTCTTGTACTCATACTCACCATCAGTAGATAGTAAGAGAATTTACTGAGACATTCGAACGGATATCTTAGGGATATACTCATTCTAAGGTATACTTCACCCTATCTCTAATGAGCTACTTAATGCGTTATACTCCTGAGCTAAAGTTTAACCTTAGCTCTGATACCACATGTAACGATAGGGATTTTTCGCGCTCGAAAATCAACATTCATACTTTACATCGTATTCGAATGCCGTAGATTCGACCGTTCAAATTCGATTTGCCGGAGCTTATAACACAATTAAGTAAACGACACGGCGAAATAAAAGAATAATACATTGATATACAACTTGATACAATATCTGATACAATGAATATCAATATACATCAGAGATATGATACAAGAAATAGCAGCGGAAAAGGAAATTAGATAACATCTAGCAGCGGAACAATATAACTCTAAGATAATTTTCAAAAGAGAACTCCAGCAGCAGCAGCCGTTTCAACATCACGATACGCAAAGACAAGCAAGTCTCGTCCATATCCAAAGACTGAACTAGCTCCAGATAATTCACTGAACCTAACTATCTGAAAAACCCAACTCTAGACTGCTCGTGTAGAAAAATTTTGAGCACCCAGAGTTTAGGAAAGAAACAATAAACTCCGGATCAGTCATGGGACTGGTGTGAGCAACAAAAACAGTTTATCTTTAAAAAAAAAACACAGAAATATTTCAAAATAGATCCGCAATGCTTTTTAGAAATGAGACTACCATAAGGCCTCCCGCACACACACAATGCAAAAACATAATCGGAGGAGATTTCTCCTTATGATAGTCAAAGATGCTTGATACGCATTAAAAAGAAATATTTGATATTATTACTAGTGCCTACTGTAGGAAAAATCATTTCGAAAATAAAGATATAAATCTTAGCCAGCATACGACCATTATCGTATGCCTACTATAGCTACCATGTTCAATAGCTGGTTACCGCCACATTCCATGGCAGGTTATACAACTAAAATCGTATAAGGCACGTATTTGAAGAATGGATTTCCAACAAAATGGTCAGGCCAAGGAACTTCCCATCGCCACATGGAAACGCCTCTGGAAGGACGCCCCGAGCATCCCAACTGGATCTCTACCAAACAAGGCCGACTACCCCCCTTCCCGGGGAATATACAAAACCTCAGATATGCCACCCCCAGTCCTTTGGGACCTTTATACGAGGCACCTCTAAACATACAACCACACAGAAATAAATATAGTGTGTCCACATGAGTAAGTATCAGGGCTCCATACAATGACACTACCCTTTTCCAGAAGGAATGGTCATACCCTGGGGAAGCTACCCCTGAAACCTTGTCGCACAATTCCTGTTTCGACCATTACCAGTTTGTGAGGCTCGACGAAGTCTCGTCCACAAAGCTATGCTTTTTACAAAAGCCACGCTTTGATCAATAAATGATCAGCAGCACTCAACATGCCACATTACCATGTTGGGAACATATCGCTGATAACCTTCAACTACATAACCTCTGAGCTTGTACGTCTTAGAGAAGGGTGTTAATGCTAAGAGAATAAATTCTCCGCCACCAACAGAAATGTATTTGAAAGAAATCTGCTTTATATCTCAAAATGTAATGTCAGACATACAATCTATACAAGTCTGTTCTGGATTTAGAACAGGACCGAAGGCACTTCCAAAGAAGCCCTTGCAATCCGGGTATTCACAATCCCGATCGAACTTCCCATCACTTAGGGAATCTCTATACCGTAGCTACTCGGTGCAGAGACAAGCGATAGGTCATCCTATCGTTCTCGCAAATAACCGGTCTTCACCACCGGTCTTCAAATGCTATCCATAACGACGTATCACATATTCGGAATGGGTTATACGACCCAAAGGTCCTTTCCCGGCTAACCCGAATAGTGAGCGCAACACTTAAAACATATGGATATGGGATTTCAATTAAGTCACAACTTAATAATTCAAAACTTTCTTTCAAATGGTTTAAACGAATTACCATTTTCAAATCTTTTAAATAAAAGATTTATTTCACTAAGTTCACCCATTTTCACAAAGATTCATTCCCGGATTTCAAAACAATTTCATCTCAATTGGATTAATTCATTTAAATGTTTAAATCAAGATTTTATCTTATAGCTTTCAAACAGTTTCGATAACTTGGGAAATCATTTTCATTTTTAACTTGAAATCATTTTTAACACAATTTGGAAGTTCACTTCCTATATGAAAGCTTTTATTATTTGGAAACAAATAGTTTTCGTCTCAGAAAGATCATTTTATTTACACGAGTTAAAGTTTTTGAATTTAAATTCAAATTTTCAAATCAATATCTTTAAAATAGTTTAACCCATATAAACTGGTATAACATCTTTAGTCCCTAGTTTTCAAATCATAGAATTCAATTTCAAATATTGAATTCAAATTTAAATCAAAATATTTAAATTACAACATTCAATCAAGTTATTAAAAATAAACTTCATCTTTGAAATTCCATTTCAAAAGTTTTTCACTTTATACCCAATCCATTTCCAAAACATTTGAATTCAAATATTCAAATTTAAAACTATTCAAAAATCTGTGACTTAAATCGATTTCTCGTGAAATCCATATTTGTGTGTGTATAAGTGTGGTCCAGAGGGTTTAACGCAATAGCGCAACAACATTCAGTCATTACAGATTGCAATCACAACAATGTCGATAAGCGGTATATTCCAATAACGCTTATCTATATACACAGATTCACAGATCGAAAATATGAATACATTATAAATAAATAAATTACATTCATCACATATCACACTGAAACAACTAATAGTACAAAGCATAGCATATCAAAAATTCAAACAGTTCAACAATCAATAGAATTCAAACATCTATAAGTGAACTCAATTAATTATCTGATTAATTTAAATCCGATGGGTCATCGATCATACTTAATTAACATCAATCGATTTCAAATCATTTGATTAAATGTTCTTTAATCATTTATTAGATAAATTTATTAACTTCTAATTATTAAATAATCAACTTTTAGTTATTCAATTATTCTTTAATTAATTTCCCTTAATTAATTCATTAGTAAATTAATCTACCCTCAATTGATTACCATTTAATTAATTATTACAATAAGTGGTTATCCCTTCATTAATCACTAACTTACCATTAAAAATCTTTAATTAACCATCTTCATAGTTAATCATCATTAACAATTATTGATTTCAAATAATTTAGACAGTTAATTGTTAATTTACCAATTAATTAGTCACAAAGTGATAAACCCCTAATTAATTTCAATTACAAATTTAATTAACCAATCTTTACTCACCATTATGAATAAATCATTCTTGATTACTTTTAAAACATAAATTTATAATAAAAATTATCTTAATTAACATTTTAAAATAAACTTTCTTAACTTTCAAAACAAATTATTACAAATTTGAAAACTTGAATGTTAATTAACTTCAACACTTATTTTTTATAAAATAACAATTTGATCACATCGAGAAATTATACGTTATTACCTTGATTAACTATTCTTAATTGATTAATCATTCATTAATTAAAATTGACTAACCATTAATACTCATTAATTAATCCAAACATTAATTAACCATCCTAATTAACTTAATAATTTATGAATTACAAATTTATAAGTTTCATTAACCTTAAAGAAAACTTATTCTTATTAATGATTTTATTTATCGCCCACAAATATGTTTGGAAACATTTATTTTAAATTTACCTTTAAAATTTCGTTTTAAATTTCAAGCTTTAAGATGAATACCAATTCATCTTTAATAAAGTTAAAACAATTTCAAGTTAAATTGATTACACACAAGATTAATTTCTAATTACAAATTTACTTAAAGTTATTAATTTAATTATAAGTATAAGTTAATTTACTTTTTTTTATCACCTTATACTTTTCACTTGTTAATCATCTTACCTTTACGAACCCTTCTTTTAATAAATTTCAATCAAATTTTAACTTAAAATTAACCAACATTGTTTACTTAATTTAATGTTAAACTTTGTATAACAAAATTCTTAAAGTACTTAGGCAGGAATTATCAGGATCTGGACTCGAGGCAACCCAGGCATTTACTCGAGTAACACTAGACCCTTCTTCATGTTTCCCCGCGTTCCTTCTTCCCCTACCCTTTTCTTCTTCTTCACCCTGTTCTTCCTCTCTTTTTTTTATCATCTTAAGTTAAGTTTAAAAATTTTAACTACAGTATAAAGAAACACTCACTCGCACCAGGCTAAAATTCGAAGCAAGCCCCGAAAATACTCGTGCACATCACGCGACAACTACAGCACCAAACCAGACCGCCCAAACACCACCGTGCACGTGCACGGTGGTTCGCCGCCCCTCCGGCAACCCCCGCTGCCACCCACCAACCAAAATTCGCCCCTCTATTCGAAATGAAAACCCAATTTTACATAAAAAAACGAAATCGAAATAATGCCTGATGCTTGAACCATCAACTCGAACCACTTACTGAAAATCGCCTCGTCACCCCCACGCCGACCTCCGGAGCCACCGCGACTTCGGCCTTATCATGTCAACTCTTTGCGCCATGCTTCCCCAGAATTTCGAGATACTCGGTCAAGCAGAGGTGATGAAATCGCCTCATTTTCAAACACCTCAAAAACTCTATTACGAACCCTAAATATGCCTCGTCCCCTCAATTTGTACAATGGAAAAATTATTCAACAATTTTCCCATTGCTATCAACTACCAAACTTGCTTCAAGCAAGTTCCCAGAGGTCGGAATGGGTTCGGCTATCAGAGATTGATCAAAATGCAGTTTTCATTCAAACTTGAACTGCACTTGGGATACTCACTTAAAAATCATCATATTGATTTTAAAAATCCTAACTTTGTGCACTTATTCAAGTTATATAATCAATTCAATGTTTTAAAATACTTGGATTTATCATATGTTTCTTTGTTTTCACGGTAAACCAAGTTACAGAGTCAAGTTCATTCCTTTTCAAGCAAAAACTTCTGTACCATGGTTTGAGTTTAAACAACATAATTTGTAAAAATCTAAGTTTAAAAATGTTTTTGTATGAAGATTTATAAAGTTTTTTTCCTTGTTTATATTTATTCCATAACCAGAAACAAGAACCATCAAGGTACACAGTATACACATATACTTGTACAGAACCAAAAATAACCAAGTCTTCATGAAACAAAGATACAGATTTAAACTTTTTTTTTTGAAGTAGTAAGTTTCCTCACATTGCTTCAGAAGAAAAATAGAGCTTTTTTATGTAGAAACAAGTTTGAATTCTTGCTAGCTGAAGCCTCTTTAATCTCTGATTTGCATTGATATGTATTTGAAGTTGAGATTTTGTTTTAATTTTGAAATAATATTCATTTCAGTTTTTCCTAGCTTTGAAGGAACGAAATGATGATCAGATGAAAAGGCTTGGCATATATAAAAGAGGTTTACTGTGTGACATTAATTTGCTTACACAGGTGATATTAATTTTATATTTGGTTTGTACAACAGGGTATGGCTGAAGATGATCTTCCATTTAAAGCTTTGTACAATCTACACTTGAAGATATTTGGTTTGTACTTGTTTTCTTTTACACTTAACACATTTTTCTTTGTTTATATTTTGGTGGCTGAGAGATTTTGTGGTGCCAGCATTAATTAAGTTGCCCTTTTCTCATACACTCTCATATCAACTTTAATTTGTTTACGTACTTAGAGTTGAGCATATTTATTTTAGTGTCTTCTTTTGCAAGCAAATACATATACTTTTCTTGTTTCATTTTTCAATGTATTTTATTTTCCCGTTGCAAGTGTACGTACTTTTACAATTTTATTTTATATATTTTTTTCTCTTTTGTCTAGTCTAATTACTTAGCAATATAAATGAAATTCTATGTTTTTCTTTATATTTTATAATTTATCTTATAAATCTTTTCCCTATTTCTAGCTTAAGTATTCATTTTATTTGTAAGTATATTTTGAACTTTATATTATTTATAAATCCCAATTCGATTGAATTCAAATGCATTAGTTAAAAGCAATTCCTTAATTCAACTAATAAGTTATATCAATTACCAAATTAATTTCACAAATTTTCATTCAAATTTAAAATAAATTATAAATTTAAAATTATTTAAAATTCGAGATCGTTACAAGGAGTGTCCGACAAAGGGCGCTAACCCCCTTGGCCCGAGAATCGCTCCTGTTTTAGCCACCTTATGCCAACTCACGGGAGTCGGTTCCATGTATTTACCTTAAAGGAAACGCCGCCGCCAACCTATTCCATTCTGGAATCTCCACAGCGTACACGGTTGTTAAAATGGTTTTCGGAGTTGGCAGAGAGTATGACAACTTCCGATCCTGGTCTCTTCAACAACCAAACGTTATTATAACACCGCGGCCTTTAAAAATAGTTTATACTATAGAACCAGAATAAAATTGTCCATTTCAAAATCCATAAATACGATATCATTTCCATTTCCAAAACAACTCATTTGATATTATTTTTATAAAACCCAATCAATAATATCATTTCTTTCAAATATATTTCTTTTCCAAAATCATACTTCTTTAAAATTTATAATATCTGAAAACCAAACATTTGAATTATAACTTTCAAAACATAATACTTCGAAATTCATAGCTTTAAGACCATACTTCTAAAACTTGAATGGTTTGGATATTCAAACAGTATATAGAATAAAATAGTTTGAATTTAAAATTACTTTATAAAACAATTTCCGCGACTTCACAATTTTATTCATTTAAAATTTTAGGTCTAAACCCATTAAATTTAGATTCACTTTTAGTTTCAATAAAACACTTCGATTTCAATATATTCAAACATCGAGTATTTAAAATTTTCAAACTAAGATTGGAAATCCTATTTAACAATTTATGGTCCTATTATTTAGTTCGAAACATTCACAAAATAAATCCATAAATAAAAATCAAATTTCTAACAATTAAATATTTCCTTCACTTTATTTATACTAGAAATATTCATTTAATTTATCTTGAATAAAATTCCAGTTATAAATATCATACCTTTAAAATTTCCAATTTTAATAAGTTTACATCAACTTACGGAGTTTAATTTTTAAATAAGCCCAATTCCAAATAAATTTCCAATTTATCTTCCAATCTTAATTGATTTGAATCATTAGAACTCTATATATATATATATATATATATATATATAATCTTAAACCTGTACTTAATCATATAATATAAATTATCAAACTCCATTATTCAACTTATTTATTTATATTCAACAGATTTATACGTAGCTTAAATTCAAAATTTAACTATATATATATATAATAATATTTATAAAATATCAAAATTTAATAAACCGTATCCTATCCAAACTATAGAAATCATCTTCAAAATAATTATATATATACCGACGGTGTCTGTATAAAATTTTCTATCCTATGGTCAAGTGATACGGATATTTATCATTTCAATCCGGAATTTAAAAATAAAAATGCGGTTGTATATCATTTCAAACCGCAATCCCGAATGAAATGAAAATGCATAATAACTTGCAGTTTATATAATATAGAACACATCATCCATTCACCCAATATCAACCATCAACCAATTTATTGAAATCATCATCGATTTAAACAAACATCAATAGAGTATATAAAATATAACAGGTATCAACGAACAGTTTATATTCAAAAAAAATTAATAACTATTTAACTAGCAGCTTATATGCAAAAATAAATAAATTTAACTGTCAATTTATATGCAATAATAAAAGTAAATAACAATTTAATTTAAATAAATGCAATCTAACTGAGATGATGAATAAAACATGCCAAACGGTCATAAATGAATTTCTACTAATAACATAAATCAATTTAACAAACATAAGAAATTTTAGAAGTTGTGAGTGGGTTAAAACACTCACCTTTTGAATTTAAATTGAATTTAAATCCAATTTAAACCCAAAAATTTGACCGTCTCCAAATTCGCCCAAACCATCGTCTAAGTGTCTGGGATCTCAGTACGAACCTAGCGGAGAAAACCGTGTGTGAAACGGAGTTCGTATGTATGAGTTATGATTATTAGAACTAATTGAAATCGAAATTTACAAAAATAAATTAAACAAAATACCGTGCCACATCCACTCTTCCCACGTTAAAAACGCGTATGCTTCTTCTTGGTTGCTAGCTTTGTTCCATAATTTTTCTTTTATTTCGATTTACTTTAATTTTCCTCCTTATTATATGAATGTATGTATTTTTAAAAGGTTTGGAAAAAAAGATTTGAAAATGAAAAATTGCAAAAGAAAAGGATTAAAATAAGAACTGAAAATGGAAGAGAAGTTCTAGATTTGAAAAGAAAGAAGAAAGTTTGAAATAGAAGAAAATTTGAAGAAGAAGAAAATTTGAAGAAGAAGAAGAATATTTGAAGAGGAAGGAAAAATTAAAATGAGAGATAATAAGGAGGTTTGAAGAAAAAAAAGAAATGGAAAAAGAAGAAGATTAGAATGGAGGCTGTGGTTTCATTTGCATCATATCTTATTTATAAGGTTAGAGTTAGGTTTAGGGTCAAAGAGATTTGAAAAGAGAGACTGCTATTAATTAGAAATAAATGAAATGGCGTTTCAGAAAATGAAGTTGGAAAATGAATGGAAAGAAATGAAGTAAATATGAACAAACTTTTAGAATTCAAATTTCAAAACAATCGTTTACTTAATAAATTTTGTTAACCCTAAACATACCGAAATTAACATCTTTTAAAGATTTAATTAATACACAATAAATGAAAATAAATTCTCCACCCAAATTTGTGTCATAAATTAAAAGAATATGCAGCATTAAGAAATCTTCATTTCTCCCTCTTTGTGATTAGATTGGAAATTAAACAACATGTTAACATTTCGATTGAATGTTTTACAAGGAATGCATTAACATACATTCCAAAATATGATAGCATAAACAAGGTAATATAAACAGGTGTATAATATATATAAAAGGTAATGTTAATCGCCACTTATAGTTTACATTCATAAATAAAAGGTATGAAAATAATTGACATAAGGAGGCGATGAATGTAAGAGTAAATTAGAAAAGTGAATATGGAAAGGTAAGTTATGTTGCAATAAAATCTAATAAAGTCTAATTGGAAAGGAAATAGTCAAGTGTATATCTATTTCACCCCTTTTATCATCTCCTATTAATATTTAATTTAACAACGTATGAGATTTCAATATAAACTAGCATTAAATTTTGATCTAAAACATAAGTTTGAATTTAGGTATAAACATATATGTAGTAAACAACCATAAATTTTGTTTAACACAAAACGTGCATTTTTTTGTTAAATATATTAATTGCAATCACCGTTTCTTTCCTTTTAATTGAAACATATGAACTACATTAATTGCAATCACTTACAAAGTTAAATTTTAAAACAGACAACTAAAATGCATGAAAAAAAAATAGAAAAATTGTTTATACGCAAGAGTAATAAATAACTTACTGAAATATATTATTTTCCTATTCTTGTAATCAATCTCTAAGCTAAAACAAAGTTTAAATAAACATATATTTCTTTTTTTAAAATCAATCATTCTATTCTATATTTTAATGAAATTAGACCTACATTCATAAATGAAACAATCATTTATTTGATGTAAATGTTCTTTTCTAGAAATCAAACTTTCCTTATTTTCACAAAACATAAGCTGGTTTTAATTACACCTATTAATTTACAATTAGTATTCTCTCTCCTATTAATTAGAAATTTTCAATTACATTCATTTCAGTTGATTAAGTTTCAAAATGGACTAAATGAATGTAATGAGAATTAAACAATTTTTCCTATCTAATAGTAACTTAAACATATTTTCATTATTGGATTCAAATAGTAATTACACATTCCTCACTAAATAATAGTTACTCATCTCTACAATCAATCTTTCAGCTAATAAACATATGTTTTACTCCTTTACTAAACTTATTCATTTTTATTCTTTTTGATTTACACTCCTACTATTAAATCAACAATACCTTATGAAATTATTAACATAGGTTTCTATCCTTTTATTTCATAAATTATTGCCTTGTAAATAAAGTTTACATTTCTATACCTTGTGAAAATGTTTTTGCTCGGGTCAATGTTGGCCTCAACCCGAAGCTAAGGGGATGATGGCTCGGGGTAAACCCGGAGCAAGTCTCGGGTGAGTGAAATAGAATAGTAACCCAGTTTTTTGCCAATGTTTGAAAAACTCAAGTAAATTTATTTTCTGAATAATTTAATGATAATGGTAAATAGCATATGAAACAAATGGCATTTCAAATTTATCATTTAAAAAAAATTGTTTTAAAGATTGACTTAACAAAATTCATAAAAGTAAAATAAATGTTTGAATGTTAATTTATAAAAATGAAAGGATAATTAGCCCTTAAGGCTTGCAATGATTTTACAACCTAAGATTAATTAATTAAAGAATGGGGAATTTATAAAAATAATTAAACTTAATTAATTAACAATTAAGAATTACTAAATTAAAAGAATAAATTAAAGGATAACTAATTAATTAAGCCAATTAAAATAATTCATAATTAAGTAGAATTAAACATTGATTTAAAATGATTAATAAAGGCAATTATATGGTTATCACAATCACTTGAATCAATGTGATGACCCTACTTTTCTAGAGGCCAAATCATGGACTAATTTGTTTGTTTTTTTTCTTTTTGGCATAAAGAAATATGCTAAATGAAAACACAGGGTCATCTATCTTCGAAACCAAAACCAGGATCCACTATTACCAATATAGAAATATTGGTGTATTCTTAAAACATAGATTAGTATATATGAAGATATACCAATCTCTTTAGCTATTAAATCAGAGTTTAAGAAAATTAGCTAAAGCATTCACACATAGCATTTTAATATAAAGATAAATCCATTTTCCTCTTTATGAAAATTATTTGCAATATGACACAAAAGATACACAAGCAGACTGGAAATATCAGAATTCCAGATTATGTCATAAAAGTCATAGATATTCTTTATTTAATTCAACTCTTGCTATAGCACAATTGTTGGTGTGGCTGTACGTACACACACATAAATACAGGTGTGCACGGCCTCGCCAACACACAAGCTCAAGCAATGGTATTAATGAATAGGCAATGAAGCCTTGGCACCAACAAAATATTAATAGTTATATGTATAAACAAAAGATTACCAATCCAACTATATAAAAATGAGGTCATCGAGTTTCCTCTTTCTCATTCATGCAAGTTATATTCAGACATAAAAGATGAATTTACATCAACTATCTTTCTTTAAAACAAAAACATGTCACTGATGCAAGAACAAAAGCTATTCTGCATCATACAAATATTTTTAACACAAACAATTGGAAACTAACAAGTTCCTTTTATAAAGGTCTCAAGATAATACATGGACTTGTAATCCATTTCTAGAAATCTTATGAATATAAAACAGTTTACTTTCTTTTGCAAAACTTATTCAAAACTGTGCTTATTCATTTTAGAAATGTAAAGTAAGGGCATGCACGTATTTTAATTTATATGGCAAGTCCTCAATATAATTCAAGAATCTATCACATGAACATATATTAGCTATATGCTATATACAGATTCGAATAGCAACAGCCACTTAACATAGAAAATTTCATTTCCCAAAAATCATAATGCATTTGAAAGCATTAAAAATCCATCTTTCCTTCAAAAGTCTACGGCATCAAATATGCCAAAACATATGAATATAGTTCAGACTTGTAAGTCATACTGTTAAAGCCACTAAATACATTTCAGATTTATAAAGCCATGAGGCTGTAAGTTCTCAAACTCATTTCAGAAATTATTTCAAATTCTTGTATAAATCCAAATTCCACATAAAACTTCATTTCTTTCCAGAATAAACATCTTATATCAAAAAAACACGTATCTATTGAAACTCAGATGCTCAGATGCAAATTCATATCTCAAAAGTGTGGATTCAGATCCATATAATCTCCCAAACCATAAGTAACTTGATCTCAAAAAAACATAACATAGAGAAATATATATATATATATATATGTATATGTATACCTCATCTTTGCTTTTCACATTCAAGGCATTCAACTTGCCAAAAACAATAAATATATATATACATATTCTCAGATATGATAATTACATACAAAAATCAAACTCCAGATCCATATATGCTTATGCATAAATATAGAAATAATCCATCAAAATAAGTTTATAAAAGTTTTCCCCAAAACTTCTGAAAGGAAACTTGAACAAAATCCATAAAAATCCTTTAAATCACAAAACTCAGCAAATCTATGGGTCTGCACATATACACAAGTGTAAACACTTGTGTATACTGCCTTGACACCAGTTATTTCTCCAAATACAGATTTCAGAAAATATATACAAACTGAATAATCCAAGTGTTTCAGTATCAACTTGCAATTACATATAAGACAATACAGTTTTCAAGATTATATACAAATCAATCTAACACATAATGGTTCACTGTTCATGGCATTACATACATATTTTAGTTCAGCAATACATATGAAGTGACAATGAAAATACTTAAATACTTTCTTCATATCATCTACATGCAGTGATAAATCATTCTAACTCCATCTCTTAAATCATCATCTCATCAATATGTGCATAGCAACCTGTAAAAACATCATCCCGAACTGCCTCGTTGAATGAGACACCCCAGGAGATTGTCGAGACAATCAACAGGGTCAGACATGATACGTCTGGTATGAGTGTACTTAAACAATTCGTTTGGCAGTAATACATAGTGTTAAATCAGTGTATCGTGACATGATAGTGAATAGATATCATCTCAGGTACAGATATGAATATAATCAGACTTAATCATCATCAATATATGGATACGCAAGCAACCAAGACCAAACAATCATTAACAAGCATCAATACACGCAAAGCATCCATACACACGAATTTATTCGCAGAAATATAACTACGGCTGCCTGAGATAGGTCTTATTGCCAAATCATGGTTAAGAACACTCACGTAGCTATATGAGATGTCGATCCCCTAGATATTGCCATAGCTTTCCCCCTTTTTCTCACGAATCCAACGCCATTTGATACGGCAAAATAATTTTCCCCCAATCTGATTTCTAGGGCTTCGGCCATTTTATTTTTTTGTTTTGAAACGAGAGAGTTGAATGAAAACAGTGGCCACATCTTTTCTTTTTATAATTCACTCACGGCTAGGGTTTTAACAATTGGGAAATCACAAATTTACCCCCAAGTCATGCCAAATGTGTATACAAATATACTTCAATACTTTATACTTGTTTAAATCACAATATCATAGTTGTGTGAATATTGTGGGTCATTACAAATACCCCACCTTTTTGGAATTGTGTCCTCACAATTCACTCTTACTTGTTCTAGCATCCCAAATATTCATTAAATTTTGCGGAGTGGCTGCAATACACACGTGTATAAATATACACGCGTGCACTGCCTCGCCAACTCGAGTGCACAAGCAAATTTCAATCAACATGTTTCATCATCAAATGGACAAGCACAAGGGTAATTGCAACTGTCATACAAACAGAACATAAATAAGAAAGCGACATATTCAAGCAACTCAGTGCATCTAGAAACAACAAACTCAGATGGATGTATGGGAACTTACACATGGACTTGGCAAATGCAAGACAACAACACAAAATGACAACAGCAGAAGTGATCAAGACAAAGCACAAGTGTGCAGCATCAAGTAGTTTCAAGTACATGGACATATATATATAGGGAACTGCCACTGCATGCAAACAGCAAATCAAGTCTAAAGTCTCAAGTGCAACAGCAGATTTCAGATGCAACAGTGTTTGGAAAAAATCTATGCATACAGTGTAACTCAGGGGTGCACACAGGATGAAGTGAATATGCATAAATATGGCAGTGTACCAATGAGAGCAGGAAACAGTGCCATTGCATTCATCATAATAGTGTTCACATTCAGTTTTAAACTAAACCCTATTGACAAATTGGTTTAGTAAATTCTAGAATCAATACAGATTTTACTTTCTGCTTTTCAAAGCAATTCTAATGTCTCAAACATATTTATACACCAAGCTTACTCAACCAGAACCAAACAAATATTAATTCAGTAACAGTTCATATACTTTGTCATCAGGTTATATGTTGCTTACAAATGCATTCCTACTCATGATTCATATTGAAGTCATTTTAAATGTAATGCTCATTCATCCATGGCCATACACACCATCTTCATGCAAAACATATCATCTATATGCAAATCAAAATAGGGATCAATAATCTGTCTTTATTTAAATGAATTTTTAATTCAAAACAGACCCCATTCTTGGCAATCAAAGCAAAATATCATAAACTTACGTATGAATTAAGTTTATACAAACAACACTCAATCAATACAAACAGCAAACAACCACTTAATAATGGTATCTATATTTTTTTTCTTTTTACTTTGCTATCAGTTTGTATTATATGTTATATCAAGTTTTTTTTCTAATTGTCAAAAGGACACCAATCTTATACTCATATCATTATATTCAACCCAATATGTTTTAAGTATCTGCATGTCTAATTATTTTATCCCTGTCCCGTTTCCATTTATCAGCTCATCACCAAATACCAAATTTAAAATGCATGTATTCTACCACAGCCCATCATTAAATTTGAAAAGCATTTACCTGGGTTGGGGTTTTCCAGAGGTTTATTATTATCATTATTTTAAGAAATCATGGACTGTAATATCCCATAATTTAGAAATCCAAACTAACCACTACAGATGCTGCAGACATCTATAGTCCTTACTTTTGGCACTGAACTATGACATTTTACATAAATTTATGTTTCAACTTTGATGTTTAGCATTTTTCATCATGGTCTCAACTGTTATTGGGAAAATAAAAAGGCACACTGTCTGGGCACATTCACCCCAGAACACTCGGATCCCTGGACCTAAACAGGCCATGTGCCGGCTTGCGGTCTGTCCCCTGCCAAGCCCCTCACAGTCTCTTGACCCCATCCTTAGTGAACTTACTAAGTCTCTTTTTTTTTCAATTCATCCATCACAGTATATTACATATATCAGAAATGATATGGTCATTTATCATTTTATTCACAAATGTCAAACATGTGTCAATCACAAATATGTAATCATAAAATCATTACATTCATACAACTCAGCCAAAACAGGTTTGGCAAAACATTTTAACTTGTGATCTACTTGTTTTCATCCAAACAAGTCTATGGGTGTCTATATATATATATATATATATATATATATATATATATATATATATATTTCCAGTGAATCTTGTCTACAAAGGTTTCACATCCATATTATTTAAAGCAACTTAAACTGTTCAGGTTATTGTTACTGGCATTAAAATAGTGAACATGGAGGTCATAAGAACCAAATCTAACAACCAGCAAGGCATCCAAACATTTCACATAGATTATATCACCACAAAGAAACTCATCCAACGCATATGTGGCTAACAAAACTTATTTTCATTCATATAAAACTAACATACACCTAATCATAAGTAGCTATAAGTGTTCCTTTCATCTTTACTTATGTCATTGGGTTATATAAACTTGCAAGTAAATCACAGGGATTTTGCATATCAGAAAATTCTTATGTTTTTCATATTTTATATTACAATCAACATGTGACCAGAGATGTTTATATGTATATTTTTTTTTTGAGGAAATACTTAGGCAACTAGAGCTCAGCACATGGTCAAACCATTGCACTCTTATCCCCTTATTAAATACAAGACATAAGCAAAAGAACTTCCCTCCTTTTACTGCCTTGTACTTAACCAATTGTAACGTCACGGATTTTCGTTCTTCGAAAATTCAACATCGACACTCACTTTATCGACTGCCGAGAAATCGAAGGCCGAAAACACGGAATGTTATGGGTTTAAGAAAGAAGAAAAGAAAAGGAAAAGAAAGAAGAAGAGATAAGAAGGTAGAAAATAGAGAGAAAAGAAAATATAGGGAAAAGAAAATGGAAAATAGAAAATAGGGAAAAGATGAAAATAGAGAAGAGATAGAAAATTTTTAAAATAGAAGAAAAAGAGAATAGAGAACATAGAACGGAACAGAAAACAACAGAACAACAGTAGAATCTCACAATTCGCAGCGGAACAACATATAATAATAAATGAATAATCTTTAAACAAAGAACTACAGTTATTACATTTCATCATATTTCATTACATCATATCATCAGAGTGTACAACAACAACATACAACATCAAACAGTGCAGCGGAAAAAGAAATACTATATAAACTAGTAATACGCCATGCCATCCAGCTTGCCTCCAGCAACTCCAGAATATCCAGAATATCCTGATAAACCTGAACTCTTGACTGCCCGTGTGGAAATTGGTGGGCACCCAGAGTTTAGGAAGGAAAACAATAAACTCCGAGTCAGTCATGTGACTGGTGTGAGAACTCAAAACAGTTTATTTACTTTAAAATCAAAATAGAGGAATATTTTTAAATCAATTCGCAATGCTTTTAAAAATGAGACTACCATAAGGCCTCCCGCACACACACACATGCAAACGCAGAATCGGAGGAGATTTCTCCTTATGATAGTCAAAGATGCTTGATACGCATTTAAAATAATATTTGATATTATTATTAGTGCATAGTGTAGAGGAAAATCATTTCGAAAATAAAGATATAAATCTTAGCCAACATACGACCATTATCGTATGCCTACTATAGCTACTATCCAAACAGTGGTGACCACCATAAGTGAATAGCAGGTTCTACAACTAATACCGTACAAGTTTCGTATTGGGAATTGGATTTCCAACAAATGGTCAGGCCAAGGAACTTCCCATTGCCACATGAGAATGCCTCTGGATGGACATCCCCGAGAACCAAACCGGATCTCTACCAACACAAGGCCGGGTTACCCCTAACTGAGTAACAACTGACCGAATATGCCATCCCCCGGTCCTTTGGGACCTTTATCCGAGAGCGCTCTCTAATCAATTCACACAATCATAAAAACAAAGTGTTTCAACATGAGTAAGTATCTGGGCTCCATACCATGATACCACCCTTTTCCAGAAGGAAATGCACATATCCTAAAGGGCGCTACCCCTCATAACCTTGCTGCATCTTTCCTGTTTTGACCATTTCCGGGATGTGAGGCTCGACGAATTCACGTCCACAAAACATACTTTATACAAAAGCCATGCTTTGGGTCAACAAATGATCAACACAATGATCACTAAGATAGACGATCAAATAAATGATCCTATCACAAATAATCAACACAATGATCATTTCAGCATCACTCAGCATGTCACATTACCAAACTGGGAATATATCGCTGATAACTCCAACTATATAACCTTTGAGCACATACGTCTCAAAGAAGGGTGTTAAGCAAAGAATAAATTCTCCGCCACCAACAGAAATATATTTGAAAGAAATCGGCTTTATATCTCAAATTGTAATGTCAGACATACAATCCATACAAGTCTGTTCCGGGATCGAACAGAACCGAAGGCACTTACAAAGAAGTCCTTGCAATCCGGATATTCACAATCCTGATCGGATTTCCCATCACTTAGGGAGTCTCTATACCGTTGCAACTCAGTGCAGAGACAATCGATAGGTCATCCTATCGCTTTCGCAAATACCGGGTCTTCAACACCGATCTTCAATGCAATTCACAACGACGTATCACATATTCGGAATGGGTTATACGACCCCATGGTCCTTTCCCGGTTAACCCGAATAGTGAGCTCTTATTCAAAAATAAGTGTGCATTCAATTTCAAACAAATCACATCAAATACCCATTCAAAGGGAAATATTGATAGTCGGCTATTGAACTATCAATGGATATGCATACATCACCAGATTCCAAATAATTTTCCAAATTATTTATTTTCCAAAATATCTTTACAAGATATATAATTTCAACTTCAAAAATAAATCAACATTTATTTTCATACAAATTCCACTTTCACATATAAATTCCATAATGAATTTATATTTCAAAAATATCCATGAATAACCGATTTCAATTATTCATTCTCAATTTATCTTCAAAAAGATAAATTCTAAATATTCACTTCATATTGGAAAACATTTCCATACTTATTTATTCATAAGTAATTCACAATTTTTTTTTTTTTTCTACACTTGGAAAATATTCAATATACTTAAATCGAATTAAGTATATAATTCATTCTTTAAGGAAATCATTCACTTAACATATTTATTTGGGTCAAAACGAATGTTGCGTAAAACATCGTTACAACAACCCAAAATCACTAGTATATGGATTCGAAATTAAAATAGATATATAAATCCCAATACTAAACCAAAACATTTCCTTTCGGAAATCATTTACTATAACAACAGTGTTATAGTTCACCATTTCCTTTTATTTCTCGAAAACGTCTATTTCAACAATGAATGTTGAAATCTATGGTTTCGAATCTCAACACATTTTAAAACATCATTAGATCGTTTTAATTCAATTCAAACATCTCATTTAAAAACAATTTCTTTAACATATCATTCACTATTCAAAAACGTGAATATACTTCTTTAACAAATTCCATCCTTTTATTCATTTTAATTCAAAGGATTATTCACTATTCAAAATGTGAATATAACTCTATTTCTAAGTTATAACAATTAACTTATCAAAATAAGTCGTTTGCGAATTTATAAAACAATGTTTATAAATTCCATTTCTATTTATATATAAAAAACTTCCTTTTTATAAATTCCTTTATTAACATATTCCAGTTTATAACTAAATTATAAACTAAATGTTCATATAATAAGTTAACTACTTATAAACGATTATTTCACAAAATCGTTCCTTAGAATTTCACAATTATAAATCTTATAACTTATAAGATTCATTTATTTAACCCAATCTATTCTTCAAATAATTTCACCAAATTTATAAATCTTACTATTTATAAATTTCATCTATAACTTCATAGTTTATAAATCTATAAATTTCATTCATTTATGAAATTCATTTTCACTTCATTCAAACACTTATAAAAACTCGTTTTATAATGTCTATATTTCAATTTATAAATATCCATTTACAAATCTCTTAATATAAATCCATTTATATTATTCTTTTAAAACGTCTTTAAATTCCTTTATAATTTCATCCTTTTGATTTATAAAATAATCAAATTTTATAAATCCTATATTCAAACTTTTATAATATATTCAAAAATCCAATTTAAACTATTTTATAAAATCATAAATCCATATTTCTCAAAAATCAGCTTTTAACTATATTTCACAAAATCATAATTTTTTATAACTTTAAAAAAAATTATAACGTTTATTTATTTAAAACGGATCAATTCCAAAAATATAGTATATTCTCAAAAATCACTTTTAAAATCATTTTAAAATCCCAAAATTTGGGTCCAATGATGCTACACACCAAATAGTCAATCACGACTACAACGATATCATATATCAATATGAAAATCCATCAAATATCAAAATATCTGAAATCAAATAAAAACTGTTGAGGAATCCAGTTGGATCCCTCCAACCTGTTTTCCTGCATCCAAAAACATTAGCACAATACCAATTTCACTCCAGTACGAAATTATCGCGGTACATGTTCTTATTAAATATTATCCGCTTAATAACGGTGTAATAGGGTCTCATCCGCTAAACAAAAAATGCGGGAAATCAATCAACTGCAATATATACATATGCCAATATATATATATTGATATTATATATAATACCAATTTCACTGTTTATGAAATTTTCGCGGTATATGTTTTTAATAAATAACATCCGCTTACTAACGGCGTATAATGTCTATTTTAACAATCAATAATTTACAGTCATCATTCAAACATGCATTCAAATATTTTAAATCTAACTATTTAAAATAAAATTGAAACCTATTCGATTGAGTGAGAAGTTCTCACCTTGGTTTTAATTTCCGTTTTAGCTTTTATTTCGAATAAAATTAAACGCGCGTTTAATTTTACCCAAAATTCTCACTAACTCCAAACGACTCCAAACCAACTCCATCGCGTAGTGCTCGTCCATACGATTCCAACGCAACTGAGTTTGCATTTTTTCGACCTCGTATGAAAAAGTTATGAATTTTACAAGATTGTACACGTTTTATATAAACTAATATACAACATAACTTTATAATTTTAACCTCTCCTCAATCCTAGCCTTTGGATCTTGCCTCAACTCATCTCCATCGTCCCCCCCTTTCTTCCCTCACGTTCACGCAACCTACAGGAAATATTTGAAGAGGCCGAACCCATATAGCAATTTTAGGGTTTGACATTACTCCATTCATACTCGACGAAATCTCGATCGGGGAGTGCCAAATCAAAGCCTTCAACATGCTCTAGGTTCGGCCTGAAGCACATGGAGCTCGGCCCTGAGATAGGCCTCGAAACGCGTGCCAAAACTGATGCAAACGGCCCCACTTCTCTCCCCCTCCGTCGCACCATTTACGATCATACCCGTATGGAATTAAAGCTCTCTCCATGCTCTTCAATGTTGTAGTTAACAACTTTGGCCAAAACTTCACGGATTGGAAGAGATTAAGGGTTGAAATTGGGACAATTCTGGCCATTGAATAATTAGGGCCGGCTGCAAATTGAATTAGGGTTTGATTTCTTTTTTTTTTTATTTGTGAGGGTTGTGGTGCTATTTATAGAGTTTCGTTCGACACTATTCACCCGGAAATTCCGAACTCCGATTTAGACGCCGTAACCAGCGTACCTAGGGTTTATCCCGCGTTCCGGACACAATGGAACAAGTTTCGGAAGCTAATTCGGAAGTATGTGCGAGTTATGGCTGTAAACGCTCAATTTAAATTAAACCGATTTAAGTCGATTTCTAGGCGTTTTAATTTGTACCGAACAAACGGTAAATCCAATTGACTTGAAATTTGAAATCTTACAATAATATCACATTACGGATCCGATGAAACTGGTTTCGTCGAAATCCGAGACTTTTTGAAAAATGGCTATTTTCACTCGTCAAATTTAAATTAAAAATAAATCGATGCGTTTCGAGCTGCCACGATCAAACGATAACTCCGATTGTCACGAAAATTGAAATCCGGTAATAACTAACTATTACGGATCCAATGGAACTGGTTTCGTTCAATTCTGAGACTGTTCAAAAATTGGCTATTTTACAGTCGATAATTAAATATTAAAATATTCAATTTTCACAGATTAACTTTTAATTCGATTTTAAAAGTTCTAAAATATCGTTCTAACTTCAACATGATAAAATAAAATTTTACAAATCATTTTCTATCATATTTAACTCAATTTTCAATTATTTCCATAATTTAACATATTAAATTATTGATTTAATTATCTAATTAAATCTAATAAATCAAATAAAAATTTATTTGACTTATAAATTCACTTATAAATATTTAGAATTAATTAAATATTCAAATTTTAATTTATAAAAATTCTGGGTCGTTACAATCTTTCCCCCTTAAAAGAATTTCGTCCTCGAAATTACAAGTAAGAAAAGTTACAGAATCTATTAATTTTCCCAAAATTCATAGTTAAACTTCTTACAATAACTTTACTAAGCTTTCAAAATCATACTTAGTTATCTTTTCAAAAACAATTACTATTGTTTAACTTTCAACTTCAAAATCAAAGTTAAAGTTTTCAAAATTTTCCAAATTTTCCAAATTTTCTCAAATTTTTTCTAACGCCTTAAATTTCCGGAAAAATTCGCCATAGTCTCCTTTGCGCGGCTCGATCCGAAAAAAAAATGACAGTATATATATATCACAAATATACATCTCATCAAGTAATGAGGCATCCCGAAGGGAAAAAAGTATAAAAGTACGATATTTAATCCGAGATATGTACCTTATATTTTATTAGCAAGCATATACGGCTAATATAGCGCTAAAGCGAACTCCAAATGGGAAGCAAACGCGATCCGCACCTACTAAATACTCAACAAACAACATGAGAATCATGCATATATGAAAATAGTATCAATATACAACATATAGCAACATAATAACTATATATGTCACATAGCAAATGCAACTAAACAACAATTGCAATATATATTCAACCATCATCCAACTAACATCCATAACCAATAAACATTCATTCATATTCTCATTCATATTTAATGAATTGGTTTTCACTTTAAATTACATTTGATTCATTTACATTGGATTTACTAACATTCATTCTCAATTCAATTAGTTTACATTTACTAATTAAATCTAATTCACATTCAATTCTATTCAAATTTGAATTCAATTTCATAGCTTCCAATTTCATTAATTCAATTTCATTAATTCTTAATGAATTATATACAATCAATCAACAATCATATAACAACCAATGTATATTAATTACAACCAAATTCATTCACTTTAAATTGATTTTCATTCAATCTTTCAATTTCCAATAACATTAGAGTTTAATGAATTAATACTTATATTCATTATTCCATATCAACTTAATTTACATTTAATTGATTAACATTCAATCCATTAATTCAATTCAATTACAAAGTTGAATTTCATTTATATAACTCAAGTTTATATTTATCACTAAACCTTTATTAATTTATTTTGATATCAATATCAACTTGATTCAACATATATTCATATAGTTTCACTTCTTATATATATAAGTTTATTTCACAATTGTAAATTACTTTAATTATAATTCAATTCTTATAATTCTTTTGCTTATACAATTATTCTTTTATTTAGATTATTCAAACAACCTAACAATCAACTTATATACACTTTAATAATTTTGAAAAATTATTCCTTTATATATAAAATATAATCAAGGTAAAATTATTTCATTCACCCAATTTAAAATCAATATTGTGCCGAATAGTTCCATTCAAGTGTTTAGAAACCCCTTCGGCATAGTCTTGCGGACCACGCTGACGAAAGTTCATATGCCACTCAATAAACCAATCATCACAATATAAAACAATTTTTATATTCACTAACAAATACGCTCTCATAGCTATTATTACACTCAAACTCATTCTAGAGTACTACTGACTCTATCTCTAATGAGTAATACCCAACAGAACCATGGTTGTCGCTTAACCATCAGCTCTGATACCAAATGTAACAATCCGAAAGTAGCGGTCACAACCGGTAGCTTTTCAACCATCCCAGCCCCACCGTGGCTTACACTGATATCCCAAACTTGCTTTTACGGCCAGCCTTTCGACTGTCACAGCTTACGCCTAACCAACCCCCTAAAAGAGGATGTGTGGGAGTAAGAGTCTCCCGTTCGCCACCAAACCGCGAAGCGAGAACCCCCCATCACATAGCCCAATAGCTTAACAAGACTGGTGTGAGAACTCAAAACAGTTTATTTACTTTAAAATCAAAATAGAGGAATATTTTTAAATCAATTCGCAATGCTTTTAAAAATGAGACTACCATAAGGCCTCCCGCACACGCACACATGCAAACGCAGAATCGGAGGAGATTTCTCCTTATGATAGTCAAAGATGCTTGATACGCATTTAAAATAATATTTGATATTATTATTAGTGCATAGTGTAGAGGAAAATCATTTCGAAAATAAAGATATAAATCTTAGCCAACATACGACCATTATCGTATGCCTACTATAGCTACTATCCAAACAGTGGTGACCACCATAAGTGAATAGCAGGTTCTACAACTAATACCGTACAAGTTTCGTATTGGGAATTGGATTTCCAACAAATGGTCAGGCCAAGGAACTTCCCATTGCCACATGAGAATGCCTCTGGATGGACATCCCCGAGAACCAAACCGGATCTCTACCAACACAAGGCCGGGTTACCCCTAACTGAGTAACAACTGACCGAATATGCCATCCCCCGGTCCTTTGGGACCTTTATCCGAGAGCGCTCTCTAATCAATTCACACAATCATAAAAACAAAGTGTTTCAACATGAGTAAGTATCTGGGCTCCATACCATGATACCACCCTTTTCCAGAAGGAAATGCACATATCCTAAAGGGCGCTACCCCTCATAACCTTGCTGCATCTTTCCTGTTTTGACCATTTCCGGGATGTGAGGCTCGACGAATTCACGTCCACAAAACATACTTTATACAAAAGCCATGCTTTGGGTCAACAAATGATCAACACAATGATCACTAAGATAGACGATCAAATAAATGATCCTATCACAAATAATCAACACAATGATCATTTCAGCATCACTCAGCATGTCACATTACCAAACTGGGAATATATCGCTGATAACTCCAACTATATAACCTTTGAGCACATACGTCTCAAAGAAGGGTGTTAAGCAAAGAATAAATTCTCCGCCACCAACAGAAATATATTTGAAAGAAATCGGCTTTATATCTCAAATTGTAATGTCAGACATACAATCCATACAAGTCTGTTCCGGGATCGAACAGAACCGAAGGCACTTACAAAGAAGTCCTTGCAATCCGGATATTCACAATCCTGATCGGATTTCCCATCACTTAGGGAGTCTCTATACCGTTGCAACTCAGTGCAAAGACAATCGATAGGTCATCCTATCGCTTTCGCAAATACCGGGTCTTCAACACCGATCTTCAATGCAATTCACAACGACGTATCACATATTCGGAATGGGTTATACGACCCCATGGTCCTTTCCCGGTTAACCCGAATAGTGAGCTCTTATTCAAAAATAAGTGTGCATTCAATTTCAAACAAATCACATCAAATACCCATTCAAAGGGAAATATTGATAGTCGGCTATTGAACTATCAATGGATATGCATACATCACCAGATTCCAAATAATTTTCCAAATTATTTATTTTCCAAAATATCTTTACAAGATATATAATTTCAACTTCAAAAATAAATCAACATTTATTTTCATACAAATTCCACTTTCACATATAAATTCCATAATGAATTTATATTTCAAAAATATCCATGAATAACCGATTTCAATTATTCATTCTCAATTTATCTTCAAAAAGATAAATTCTAAATATTCACTTCATATTGGAAAACATTTCCATACTTATTTATTCATAAGTAATTCACAATTTTTTTTTTTTCTACACTTGGAAAATATTCAATATACTTAAATCGAATTAAGTATATAATTCATTCTTTAAGGAAATCATTCACTTAACATATTTATTTGGGTCAAAACGAATGTTGCGTAAAACATCGTTACAACAACCCAAAATCACTAGTATATGGATTCGAAATTAAAATAGATATATAAATCCCAATACTAAACCAAAACATTTCCTTTCGGAAATCATTTACTATAACAACAGTGTTATAGTTCACCATTTCCTTTTATTTCTCGAAAACGTCTATTTCAACAATGAATGTTGAAATCTATGGTTTCGAATCTCAACACATTTTAAAACATCATTAGATCGTTTTAATTCAATTCAAACATCTCATTTAAAAATAATTTCTTTAACATATCATTCACTATTCAAAAACGTGAATATACTTCTTTAACAAATTCCATCCTTTTATTCATTTTAATTCAAAGGATTATTCACTATTCAAAATGTGAATATAACTCTATTTCTAAGTTATAACAATTAACTTATCAAAATAAGTCGTTTGCGAATTTATAAAACAACGTTTATAAATTCCATTTCTATTTATATATAAAAAACTTCCTTTTTATAAATTCCTTTATTAACATATTCCAGTTTATAACTAAATTATAAACTAAATGTTCATATAATAAGTTAACTACTTATAAACGATTATTTCACAAAATCGTTCCCTAGAATTTCACAATTATAAATCTTATAACTTATAAGATTCATTTATTTAACCCAATCTATTCTTCAAATAATTTCACCAAATTTATAAATCTTACTATTTATAAATTTCATCTATAACTTCATAGTTTATAAATCTATAAATTTCATTCATTTATGAAATTCATTTTCACTTCATTCAAACACTTATAAAAACTCGTTTTATAATGTCTATATTTCAATTTATAAATATCCATTTACAAATCTCTTAATATAAATCCATTTATATTATTCTTTTAAAACGTCTTTAAATTCCTTTATAATTTCATCCTTTTGATTTATAAAATAATCAAATTTTATAAATCCTATATTCAAACTTTTATAATATATTCAAAAATCCAATTTAAACTATTTTATAAAATCATAAATCCATATTTCTCAAAAATCAGCTTTTAACTATATTTCACAAAATCATAATTTTTTATAACTTTAAAAAAAATTATAACGTTTATTTATTTAAAACGGATCAATTCCAAAAATATAGTATATTCTCAAAAATCACTTTTAAAATCATTTTAAAATCCCAAAATTTGGGTCCAATGATGCTACACACCAAATAGTCAATCACGACTACAACGATATCATATATCAATATGAAAATCCATCAAATATCAAAATATCTGAAATCAAATAAAAACTGTTGAGGAATCCAGTTGGATCCCTCCAACCTGTTTTCCTGCATCCAAAAACATTAGCACAATACCAATTTCGCTCCAGTACGAAATTATCGCGGTACATGTTCTTATTAAATATTATCCGCTTAATAACGGCGTAATAGGGTCTCATCCGCTAAACAAAAAATGCGGGAAATCAATCAACTGCAATATATACATATGCCAATATATATATATTGATATTATATATAATACCAATTTCACTGTTTATGAAATTTTCGCGGTATATGTTTTTAATAAATAACATCCGCTTACTAACGGCGTATAATGTCTATTTTAACAATCAATAATTTACAATCATCATTCAAACATGCATTCAAATATTTTAAATCTAACTATTTAAAATAAAATCGAAACCTATTCGATTGAGTGAGAAGTTCTCACCTTGGTTTTAATTTCCGTTTTAGCTTTTATTTCGAATAAAATTAAACGCGCGTTTAATTTTACCCAAAATTCTCACTAACTCCAAACGACTCCAAACCAACTCCATCGCGTAGTGCTCGTCCATACGATTCCAACGCAACTGAGTTTGCATTTTTTCGACCTCGTATGAAAAAGTTATGAATTTTACAAGATTGTACACGTTTTATATAAACTAATATACAACATAACTTTATAATTTTAACCTCTCCTCAATCCTAGCCTTTGGATCTTGCCTCAACTCATCTCCACCGTCCCCCCTTTCTTCCCTCACGTTCACGCAACCTACAGGAAATATTTGAAGAGGCCGAACCCATATAGCAATTTTAGGGTTTGACATTACTCCATTCATACTCGACGAAATCTCGATCGGGGAGTGCCAAATCAAAGCCTTCAACATGCTCTAGGTTCGGCCTGAAGCACATGGAGCTCGGCCCTGAGATAGGCCTCGAAACGCGTGCCAAAACTGATGCAAACGGCCCCACTTCTCTCCCCCTCCGTCGCACCATTTACGATCATACCCGTATGGAATTAAAGCTCTCTCCATGCTCTTCAATGTTGTAGTTAACAACTTTGGCCAAAACTTCACGGATTGGAAGAGATTAAGGGTTGAAATTGGGACAATTCTGGCCATTGAATAATTAGGGCCGGCTGCAAATTGAATTAGGGTTTGATTTCTTTTTTTTTTTTTATTTGTGAGGGTTGTGGTGCTATTTATAGAGTTTCGTTCGACACTATTCACCCGGAAATTCCGAACTCCGATTTAGACGCCGTAACCAGCGTACCTAGGGTTTATCCCGCGTTCCGGACACAATGGAACAAGTTTCGAAAGCTAATTCGGAAGTATGTGCGAGTTATGGCTGTAAATGCTCAATTTAAATTAAACCGATTTAAGTCGATTTCTAGGCGTTTTAATTTGTACCGGACAAACGGTAAATCCAATTGACTTGAAATTTGAAATCTTACAATAATATCACATTACGGATCCGATGAAACTGGTTTCGTCGAAATCCGAGACTTTTTGAAAAATGGCTATTTTCACTCGTCAAATTTAAATTAAAAATAAATCGATGCGTTTCGAGCTGCCACGATCAAACGATAACTCCGATTGTCACGAAAATTGAAATCCGGTAATAACTAACTATTACGGATCCAATGGAACTGGTTTCGTTCAATTCTGAGACTGTTCAAAAATTGGCTATTTTACAGTCGATAATTAAATATTAAAATATTCAATTTTCACAGATTAACTTTTAATTCGATTTTAAAAGTTCTAAAATATCGTTCTAACTTCAACATGATAAAATAAAATTTTACAAATCATTTTCTATCATATTTAACTCAATTTTCAATTATTTCCATAATTTAACATATTAAATTATTGATTTAATTATCTAATTAAATCTAATAAATCAAATAAAAATTTATTTGACTTATAAATTCACTTATAAATATTTAGAATTAATTAAATATTCAAATTTTAATTTATAAAAATTCTGGGTCGTTACACCAATCTTAGATCACACTTGACAGTAATGATAGTATAATTCATTTTTTTTTCAGGTTATAATCATAAGAAAATTTATCTTCCTCTAAGGGACCTGTTTTATAAACTTCCATCACAAAGTTATATGCAATTATCAAACATATTCAAGAAATGCAGCTTAACAATTATGCATCCAAATCAGACAATTCACTTTTCAATGTTTATTCCTATAATGACCTATTGCAATTGATACTGGCATTTGACATTTATTTTTTTTCTTGAGGTATTTCTCAAGTAACTATGATCAAACTATATTTAAATATTATATCAAGCTAGATCATAATTTTCACTTGCTATTTATCATTTGATTAGAAGCTCAGCACATGTATAACATTGCACTTCTAATCTTTTTAAGTTCAAGGCCTCAGCACATATACACTTGTATATTGCAGCCTATATTATTTTTTGAAATTTTACCAAATATCAATATCACTTGCACCAGCTCATTATTGTGTTTATCAAGTTCTCAAACATATACTTATTAGTTATGGTGTAACAGTGGTGATTTCAGATTTAAATCAAAATAAATAAATACACCATCTACATTGAAACAAAGCAACACCCATAAAGTCCACAAAGAAGTAAAACTGTAATTTTAGCCATTTTTTAGATCAGATATAAACATAGGTGTCTTAATCCAACTTTTCTTGTATTAGAAAACATTTATAAATTCAAATTCTCTCATTTTAAATTTCTTACTACAGGGATTTACAATAGGTTTGTGGGCTTTCCAAAATAATTTAGGCATTCATAATTCTATTATATTATTGTAAAAATATGGACAGAGGTGTTTGTTAAGAAAATTTCACCAAAAACCCAGAAAACCTCATATCTTATTATTTAGAAAATAAGCATGAGCCAGATTTCTATCTTGCTGCCTATGTTCTAAATAATTTAAATCCATACTTGACAATAATAAGAATAGAATAATAAAAATGCTCAAACCATTTTAACTGACATACAAAACTCCAAATAGAAATGCACAAACAAACATCCATCTCATCCATAATAACCACTTCAGAAATTTAAATAATTTTTATAATACTTCTTTGTTCATAGCAAATTTAAATGAACTAGACATGAGCATAAACCTCTCTGTTCATACTGCCTAATCCATTATTATTCAATACCCTACTTCTCAGTAAATTAATCAGATTATTTTCTTATAAAAACTGGGTCTTAAACTCATTTCTGTAATCAGGCTATATGATTGATTAAACAATTTTCAAAACAAAATAATAGAAAGGAGAAACATCATTAACATTGATGTAATTCAAATAAATCATCCAAAGCAATCAATTCAAACAATGCAACCAAAGCAGTCAATACAAACAAATTCACACAAATTAAATTTTTGCTATGTTATCTACCAACATAGCTCTGATACCAAATGTGATGACCCTACTTTTCTAGAGGCCAAATCATGGACTAATTTGTTTGTTTTTTTTTCTTTTTGGCATAAAGAAATATGCTAAATGAAAACACAGGGTCATCTATCTTCGAAACCAAAACCAGGATCCACTATTACCAATATAGAAATATTGGTGTATTCTTAAAACATAGATTAGTATATATGAAGATATACCAATCTCTTTAGCTATTAAATCAGAGTTTAAGAAAATTAGCTAAAGCATTCACACATAGCATTTTAATATAAAGATAAATCCATTTTCCTCTTTATGAAAATTATTTGCAATATGACACAAAAGATACACAAGCAGACTGGAAATATCAGAATTCCAGATTATGTCATAAAAGTCATAGATATTCTTTATTTAATTCAACTCTTGCTATAGCACAATTGTTGGTGTGGCTGCACGTACACACACATAAATACAGGTGTGCACGGCCTCGCCAACACACAAGCTCAAGCAATGGTATTAATGAATAGGCAATGAAGCCTTGGCACCAACAAAATATTAATAGTTATATGTATAAACAAAAGATTACCAATCCAACTATATAAAAATGAGGTCATCGAGTTTCCTCTTTCTCATTCATGCAAGTTATATTCAGACATAAAAGATGAATTTACATCAACTATCTTTCTTTAAAACAAAAACATGTCACTGATGCAAGAACAAAAGCTATTCTGCATCATACAAATATTTTTAACATAAACAATTGGAAACTAACAAGTTCCTTTTATAAAGGTCTCAAGATAATACATGGACTTGTAATCCATTTCTAGAAATCTTATGAATATAAAACAGTTTACTTTCTTTTGCAAAACTTATTCAAATCTGTGCTTATTCATTTTAGAAATGTAAAGTAAGGGCATGCACGTATTTTAATTTATATGGCAAGTCCTCAATATAATTCAAGAATCTATCACATGAACATATATTAGCTATATGCTATATACAGATTCGAATAGCAACAGCCACTTAACATAGAAAATTTCATTTCCCAAAAATCATAATGCATTTGAAAGCATTAAAAATCCATCTTTCCTTCAAAAGTCTACGGCATCAAATATGCCAAAACATATGAATATAGTTCAGACTTGTAAGTCATACTGTTAAAGCCACTAAATACATTTCAGATTTATAAAGCCATGAGGCTGTAAGTTCTCAAACTCATTTCAGAAATTATTTCAAATTCTTGTATAAATCCAAATTCCACATAAAACTTCATTTCTTTCCAGAATAAACATCTTATATCAAAAAAACACGTATCTATTGAAACTCAGATGCTCAGATGCAAATTCATATCTCAAAAGTGTGGATTCAGATCCATATAATCTCCCAAACCATAAGTAACTTGATCTCAAAAAAACATAACATAGAGAAATATATATATATATATATATATATATATATATATATATGTATACCTCATCTTTGCTTTTCACATTCAAGGCATTCAACTTGCCAAAAACAATAAATATATATATACATATTCTCAGATATGATAATTACATACAAAAATCAAACTCCAGATCCATATATGCTTATGCATAAATATAGAAATAATCCATCAAAATAAGTGTATAAAAGTTTTCCCCAAAACTTCTGAAAGGAAACTTGAACAAAATCCATAAAAATCCTTTAAATCACAAAACTCAGCAAATCTATGGGTCTGCACATATACACAAGTGTAAACACTTGTGTATACTGCCTTGACACCAGTTATTTCTCCAAATACAGATTTCAGAAAATATATACAAACTGAATAATCCAAGTGTTTCAGTTTCAACTTGCAATTACATATAAGACAATACAGTTTTCAAGATTATATACAAATCAATCTAACACATAATGGTTCACTGTTCATGGCATTACATACATATTTTAGTTCAGCAATACATATGAAGTGACAATGAAAATACTTAAATACTTTCTTCATATCATCTACATGCAGTGATAAATCATTCTAACTCCATCTCTTAAATCATCATCTCATCAATATGTGCATAGCAACCTGTAAAAACATCATCCCGAACTGCCTCGTTGAATGAGACACCCCAGGAGATTGTCGAGACAATCAACAGGGTCAGACATGATACGTCTGGTATGAGTGTACTTAAACAATTCATTTGGCAGTAATACATAGTGTTAAATCAGTGTATCGTGACATGATAGTGAATAGATATCATCTCAGGTACAGATATGAATATAATCAGACTTAATCATCATCAATATATGGATACGCAAGCAACCAAGACCAAACAATCATTAACAAGCATCAATACACGCAAAGCATCCATACACACGAATTTATTCGTAGAAATATAACTACGGCTGCCTGAGATAGGTCTTATTGCCAAATCATGATTAAGAACACTCACGTAGCTATATGAGATGTCGATCCCCTAGATATTGCCATAGCTTTCCCCCTTTTTCTCACGAATCCAACGCAATTTGATACGGCAAAATAATTTTCCCCCAATCTGATTTCTAGGGCTTCGGCCATTTTATTTTTTTGTTTTGAAACGAGAGAGTTGAATGAAAACAGCGGGCACATCTTTTCTTTTTATAATTCACTCACGGCTAGGGTTTTAACAATTGGGAAATCACAAATTTACCCCCAAGTCATGCCAAATGTGTATACAAATATACTTCAATACTTTATACTTGTTTAAATCACAATATCATAGTTGTGTGAATATTGTGGGTCATTACAATCAATGACGATTGACCATCATCAAACACTCTGTACTGGATTGACATTTTTGTTGTGATGCTGTGATTGCTTTGTGATGAATTGCGATTTGTGATTTGTTCCTATATGTTTGTGAAACCCCTTCTGCCCGTAAAACGGCATTTAAATTTCGATGCGACAGGGAGTCGGATTCCAATTGGTTATCCGAAACCCACATCGAATCATATTAATGAATCTTTGTGATTGATAATCCACTTTATCTATGAATTTGTGAATATAGATAAGCGTTATGGGTTATACCGCTTATCGATATGACTGAATATGTGATGATGTTGTGCACTATTGTGTAAAACCCCTGGACCACACTTATATACACACGAATATGGATTGCACGAGGAAATGGGTTAAGTCACAGATTTTTGAAATATATTTAAAATTGTATTATTTTTTTTGAATCCAAATAGTTTTGGAATTAGAATTGAAGCTTTTGAAAATGGTTATTTTGAATAACTCGATTGAGTTTGAAATTTAAATAATTCGATTTAAATTTGAATTCAATATTTGGGATTGAATTCTATGGCTTGGAAACTATGGGTTAAAAAGGTTATTCAACTTATAAATGGGTTTATATGGGTTTTTAAACCATTTTAAAAGCGTTGATTGGGAATTTAAATTCTAAACCCAAAGATTTTAACTTGTATAAATATAAATAAATTTTTCTGAAACAGAAACTATATGTTTTCAATTAATAAGAGCTTTCACATAAGAAATGAATTTCCAATTTGATATCAGCTCTGATACCAAATGTGACGATCCTGACTCGACCTTCGAAAATCGGCACCGAATACGACACTCGTATTCAAATGCCGCAGATCCAAACGTCGAATCTGGTTCGCCGGAGCTTATAACACCATTAAGTAAAACAACACAGTGGAAGAAAAAGAATAGCATAAATCAATATACAACATTGTTACAATATCAGATACAATATGATACAACCGATGATGCAATGAATATTAATATACATCAGAGATATGATACAAGATAATAGCAGCGGAAAGAAAAGATAACGCTAGCAGCGGAACAAAAACTCCAATATGGTCTTCAAGAAAGAACTCCATCTTCAAAACACCAATCCAGAAGTAGCTCGGACTCCCCAATAATGATGCACCAAGATAAGCAAGTCTCGTCCGCAAGCGATTGCCAAATCCTAGGTCGAAAGCTATCGAATCTACACCTACTATTGATTATCTGGAAAACCCAACTCTAGACTGCCCGTGTAGAAATGGTGGGCACCCGGAGTTTATTCATTAAGATTGTTGATAATTAACTTGTATTAACATTGTTTCACTTTAATTTAGTTATTATTCCATTATTAAATTACAACATTTTATTTCTTTCAATATTAACTCATAAAATATTATTAAATTAACAAAATTTAAACATCGAAAATTTATGGGTCGTTACGCTCTCCCCCACTCAAAACTTTTCGTCCCCGAAAAGGAAAAGAAGGGAAAAGAAGAATTAAATAAACAATACGCTTATTCAAAATATTAACTTTATAAACAAATAATTTACAAATTATATTACTTTAAATAAAATATACCCATTCTATACCCATTAAATCTTTTATACTTAAATAAATAAAGTTTGGAAATCATTTTCAAAAAAAATTCTAAGTCCAAAATTTACGAAAAATTTCGGCAGAGTCTCGGGAGAAAATATAATATCAATATAACAATTATTTTCAAAATAATATATATCCCAACAAGGGAAACAATATAATAGCGCTATAAACTGTAATCCGAAAACGTACCTATTTCTCGGGCAATTTACGCTTAATTATGAAACCAAAAGTAATAGCAATTGCTTCCATAACCTGTATTTCACTTATATAATCCAAAAGGTTAACAATTATATAAAATGAAATATTTAAAGCTGTTTCAAATAATCAACAAACAAATCAGTGAACCATCACTTGCAACAATCATACAACCATCACAAAAAAGTCAACATGCATCAATCATTCATTCATATCAAACAAAACAAATAGTTATTCGGGCTCAAAACTTCAAACTGTACGGAAAGAAAAACAAACTACTAAGCATACCCTTCACTCAACAGTCTTAGGTGAAACTAAATAGATTATTCATACCTTCTAAACGGATTTTAAAGTATCCTTGCCCAAACTACCATAATCCAAACGAACAATAATCTCAACCAATAGATTAAGTTTATTCTTATTAATTCCATTCATACTTTTGTTGTTTGATTTCTTTTTCATTCATATAATGGTTTGTCTTTTTATTTTACATTTTATTTCTTACAGTTTTCATTTATCCATATATGCAAATTTATTTTATTTGCATTACATTCATTTATTTATTGCTTAATTTCACTTATTTACAGTATTCATCTTTCTACTTATTTTTAAAACAAATAACTTCATCATATACTTAAGTCTATAATTACTTACTTACAACATTTATCTCTATCATATTTTATTATAGTAAGATCTTCATTATAACTTAAGTCTATACAATAACAACATCAATCCTTATTTATTAAACAATTTTATTGAATACTCCATTACTTCAAATTTATTACTTGTATAATATTCTGTTTAAATTTCTTATAACATTTTAACTTTTTATAGATGGTAAGTTATATATATGTTTTTAAGAAATGCAAATAAAACTTATACAAGATTTACCTCGTCTTTTAATTTAAATTAAATGTTCAATAATTACATCTTTGGTTTATAAATTACAATTTCAACTTTCTTTAAATTTTATTTATGACTTAGCATTTATCTCTTATTTCAATTAAAGGTTCCAATTTATAAATTAGTTATAACTTATTTCCTATAAAAAATTAAAACTATTGATTAACGGAAACTGAAGAACTAAATACCGGGTTAAATTTCAAAGCATTTTAAAATAATAGATAAATATATACTTACAACTTATCTATATCCAAGTATATTTAAAGAAATTTAAAATTCACTTTTGTTTATCAAAATAAATCTGTAGTAAAACTACTACAATGGCCTTCCCACTTCGAAACTCGAAAATGAAAGTCGATGATGTATGCACTCATCACCAAAATTATTTTCCACCGACAAAGAGGGGAGTACAACTTTTTTTCTTTCCAGAATTTCTTTAAAACCATATTTTCAAATTATATTGAAATATTTATATCAGAAAATATTTCTAAATGCTATTATTATATTTCAAAATCCTTTGAAAGCAATTTTTCAAAATGCCGGACTTAAGTTCTAAAATTTCAAAATTTTCATTGATTTTATTTTCAATCTTATTTTACCTATTATTTATAAATTTTATTCCTAACAACCAATATATTGCAACCAAATATAATCTTTATAAAAATTTATTTTATATATATAGAAAATATAATAGGAAAAATTATTTCATTCACCTATATTAAAAACAAATATTGTGACGGTCTGTCCTATTAAGTGTTTAAAAATCCCTATTGATGTCATAGCGTCCCATGCATCAACCAGAATTTATAAATACAAAACGGAACAGATTAACACAATATTAAAACCTTTTTATAACACTAACAAATACGCTCTCTCATATATATACACTCAGCGACTCCCATAAGGTATTACTACCCTATTAGTAAAGAGTCAAACCCCACAAAGCTAAGGTTTATCGCTAAACCAAAGCTCTGATACCAGATGTAACGTCCCGCCTTTTCGCGCGGTTTAAATCGACATACGTGCCAATTCAAACCATGCGGAAAGGCGGATTGTTATGGGGTAAATAAGAAAAACAAGAAGGAAATAAAAAGGAAACAGAATCTCACAGCGGAAGGATAAAATATAATAATAAATATACAGTCCATAAACTATCCACAAAACATTTGATTCTTCTTTATACAATAAATATCAGAGTTCACATACCAATAATATCAATGTAGCGGAATACAGTGTAGTGGAATAATAGTAGATAATAGTAATACAAATCTTCGTCTTCGTCCTCCAGAGCTAAAAATTCAAATCCTGAAACGCTCGGACTGACCCGAGCGAATTGAAAGACAAAACACTCGAGTCAGAACTAAAAGATCTTATGTAAGTTAAATCAACAGATATAAATATGAGTGCAGTAACTTAAGAGATGCTCGAGATTTACATCTCCTAAGGATCCGTTAAACTATTTACTATGTAGTACACTTCGCTATTATAATAGTGTCTAATTGTAAAATAAACTTACTTTTAAATAGCGTTAAGGGGTACCCATATAGCCCTTAACACAGAATATATTCCCATAGTCTATACAGTACCGTAATCTCCCTCGTACTGGGCGTCGTCAGAGGGCACTCCAAAGGTATGGTACAAAACCAAAATCCTATAAGGCGCGCTAGGGTAGGTGACACGGCACAACTAGGCAATGCCAGGGTAGATATACCAATTGCTATCCGGGCTGGTGGTAACACATAGCCGCATCTACCGCCCACCTCGAACAAACTCCCCCTAAAATCAAAAGTAAAAGCGGCCACCGAATCAATCTAAAGTTAGAGTATAGTATCGAAGAGGAGTGTCCGATAAAGGGCGCTAACCCCCTTGGCCCGAGAATCGCTCCTGTTTTAGCCACCTTATGCCAACTCACGGGAGTCGGGTCCACGTATTTACCTTAAAGGAAATGCCGCCATCAACCTACTCCATTCTGGATTCTCCGCCGCGTACACGGTTGTTAAAGTGGTTTTTGGAGTTGGCAGAGAGTATGACAACTTCCGATCCCGGTCTCTTCAACAACCAAACGTTATTATAACACCGCGGCCTTTAAAAATAGTTTATACTATAAAACCAGAATAAAATTGTCCATTTCAAAACCCATAAATACGATATCATTTCCATTTCCAAAACAACTCATTTGATATTATTTTTATGAAACCCAAATCAATAATATCATTTCTTTCAAATATATTTCTTTTCCAAAATCATACTGCTTTAAAATTTATAATATCTAGAAACCAAACGTTTGAATTATAACTTTCAAAACATAATACTTCGAAATTCATAGCTTTAAGACCATACTTCTAAAACTTGAATGGTTTGGATATTCAAACAGTATATAGAATAAAATAGTTTGAATTTAAAATTACTTTATAATTTTCGCGACTTCACAAATTTATTCATTTAAAATTTTAGGTCTAAACCCATTAAATTTAGATTCACTTTTAGTTTCAATAAAACACTTCGATTTCAATATATTCAAACTTCGAGTATTTAAAATTTTCAAACTAAGGTGGAAACCCTATTTAACAATTTATGGTCGGCCCTATTATTTAGTTTGAAACATTCACAAAATAAATCCATAAATAAAACTCAAATTTCTAACAATTAAATATTTCCTTCACTTTATTTATACTAGAAATATTCATTTAATTTATCTTGAATAAAATTCAAGTTATAAATATCATACCTTTAAAATTTCCAATTTTAATAAGTTTACATCAACTTACGGAGTTTAATTTTTAAATAAGCCCAATTCCAAATAAATTTTCAATTTATCTTCCAATCTTAATTGATTTGAATCATTAGAACTCTATATATATATATATATATATATATAATAACTTAAACCTGTACTTAATCATATAATATAAATTATCAAACTCCATTATTCAACTTATTATTTATATTCAACAGATTTATATGTAGCTTAAATTCAAAATTTAACTATATATATAAAATAATATTTATAAAATGTCAAAATTTGATAAACCGTATCCTATCCAAACCATAGAAATCATTTTCAAAATAATTGTATATATACCGACGGTGTCTGTATAATATTTTCTATCCTATGGTCAAATGATACTGATATTTATCATTTCAATCCGTAATTTAAAAATAAAAATGCGGTTGTATATCATTTCAAACCGCAATCCCGAATGAAATGAAAATGCATAATAACTTGCAGTTTATATAATATAGAACACATCATCCATTCACCCAATATCAATCATCAACCAATTTATTGAAATCATCATCAATTTAAACAAACATCAATAGAGCATATAAAATATAACAGGTATCAATGAACAGTTTATATTCAAAAAAAAATTATAACTGTTTAACTAGCAGCTTATATGCAAAAATAAATAAATTTAACTGTCAATTTATATGCAGTAATAAAACTAAATAACAAATTAATTTAATAAATGCAATCTAACTGGGATGATGAATAAAATATGCCAAACAGTCATAAATGAATTTCTACTCATATCATAAATCAATTTAACAAACATAAGAAATTTTAGAATTTGTGAGTGGGTTAAAACACTCACCTTTTGAATTTAAATTGAATTTAAATCCAATTTAAACCCAAAAATTTGACCGTCTCCAAATTCGCCCAAACAAGCGTCAAAGTGTCCGGGATCTCAATACGAACCTAGTAGAGAAAACCGTGCCTGAAACGGAGTTCGTATGTATGAGTTATGATTACTAGAACTAATTGAAATCGAGATTTACAAAAATAAATTAAACAAAAATAAAATAACATGCCACGTCCACTCTTCCCACATGAAAAACGTGTATGCTTCTTCTTGATTGCGAGCTTTGTTCCATAATTTTTCATGTATTTCGATTTACTTTAATTTTCCTCCTTATTATATGAATGTATGTATTTTTAAAAGGTTTGGAAAAAACAGATTTGAAAAAGAAGAATTGAAAAAGAAAAGGATTAAAATAAGAACTGAAAATAGAAGAGAAGATCTTGATTTGAAAAGAAAGAAGAAATTTTGAAATAGAAGAAAATTTGAAGAAGAAGAATATTTGAAGAGGAAGGAAAAATTAAAATGAGAGATAATAAGGAGATTTGAAGAAAAAAAAGAAAAGGAAAAAGAAGAAGATTAGAATGGAGGGGTTTCATTTGCGTCATATCTTATTTATAACGTTAGAGTTAGGTTTGGGGTCAAAGAGATTTGAAAAGAGAGACTGATATTAATTAGAAATAAATGAAATGATGTTTCAGAAAATGAAGTTGGAAAATGAATGGAAAGAAATAAAGTAAATATGAACAAACTTTTAGAACTCAAATTTCAAAACAATCGTTTACCTAATAAATTTTGTTAACCCTAAACATACCGAAATTAACAATTTTTAAAGATTTAATTAATACGCAATAAATGAAAATAAATTCTCCACCCGAATTTGTGTCATAAATTAAAAGAATATGCAGCATTAAGAAATCTTCATTTCTCCCTCTTTGTGATTAGGTTGGAAATTAAACAACATGTTAACATTTCGATTGAATGTTTTACAAGGAATGCATTAACATACATTCCAAAATATGATAGCATAAACAAGGTAATATAAACAAGTGTATAATATATATGTACATCTTTATCGCCACTTATAGTTTACATTCATAAATAAAAGGTATGAAAATAATCGACATAAGGAGGCGATGAATGTAAGAGTAAATTAGAAAAGTAAAGATGGAAAGGTAAGTTATGTAGCAATAAAATCTAATAAAGTCTAATTGGAAAGGACATAATCAAGTGTAAATCTATTTTACCCCCTTTATCATCTCCTATTAATATTTAATTTGACAACGTATGAGATTTCAATATAAACTAGCATTAAATTTTGATCTAAAACATAAGTTTGAATTTAGGTATAAACGTATATGTAGTAAACTAGCATTAAATTTTATTTAATACAAAACATGCATTTTTTTGTTAAATCTATTAATTGCAATCACTGTTTCTTTCCTTTTAATTGAAACATTTAAACTACATTAATTGCAATCACTTACAAAGTTAAATTTTAAAACAGACAACTAAAATGCATGAAAAAAATAGAAAAATTGTTTATACGCAAAAGTAATAAATAACTTACTGAAATATATTATTTTTCTATTCTTGTAATCAATCTGTAAGCTAAAACACAGTTCAAATAAACATATATTTCTTTTTTTAAAATCAGTCATTCTATTCTATATTTTAATGAAATCAGACCAACATTCGTAAATGAAACATTCATTTATTTGATGTAAATGTTCTTTTTATTAAATCAAATTTTCATTATTTTCACAAAACATAAGCTACTTTTAATTACACCTATTAATTTACAATTAGTATTCTCTCTCCTATTAATTAGAAATTTTCAATTACATTCATTTCAGTTGATTAAGTTTCAAAATGGACTAAATGAATGTAATGAGAATTAAACAATTTTTCCTATCTAATAGTAACTTAAACATATTTACATTATTGGATACAAATAGTAATTACACATTTCTCACTAAATAATAGTTACTCATCTCTGCAATCAATCTTTCAGCTAATAAACATATGTTTACTCCTTTACTAAACTTATTCATTTTTATTCTTTTTGATTTACACTCCTACTATTAAATCAACAATACCTTATGAAATTATTAACATAGGTTTCTACCCTTTTATTTCATAAATTATTGCCTTGTAAATAAAGTTTACATTTCTATACGTTTTATTATGTTGACACTACAATTATTGCCTTATTCTATATTAGTGTAAAATTTATTTACGTTCAATTGCAATATATCCATTTATCATAATATAAACTACAATAAATTGATCAAACATGATTTCCATTTTTATTCAAATCAATAATCATATTATGATTAAAATTTACATTGGTTACATCCTATTGAATTAACTTTCTTCGATTATCAATTTAATCAACATTAATTGTACAAATTAAGTAAACAAATTTTATGAACTAAATAAATAGGTAACTTATAACCATTGTTACCCTTAACTTTTAATTACATTTAAAAGTTCATTAATTACAACAAATGTTCAAATCATCTATATAATTCTAATTTCATCTTTTATTTGTGTTAGCTATTTTATTTCCATTTTGCTGAGATTTAGTCACTTATACACACTTAATATTCCAATTCATTTATTTATATTGGTTTTAATTTTTTTATTTTTTTTATTAAATCAATTGCCATTTAGGCATATAGTTAACGTTTCTATTGATTTTACATTCAAAAATTTTCAGTTATTATCTTAACTTACATAAGGTAATGTTTAATTACATTTAATTGCTATTGATTGAATACATTGGTAACGAACAATAGTTGTCACCATTATACAATTTATAACATTTGTAAATTTATTCTTTACCTTTTACATCCCACTATAATCAATGCACACATTAATACAACATATATTATAATCTCTTATACAATACTGATCTTACTCAATTACCCTTAACTATCTATTTTATACAAAAATTAAATGTTTACATTTATTACTTATTATTATTTTTAACCAAGCATAGCATGTTTAAATACAATGAATTGGAATTTCATTAAGATTGTCGATAATTAACTTTTATTAACATTGTTTCACTTTAATTTAGTTATTATTCCATTATTAAATTACAACATTTATTTCTTTCAATATTAACTCATAAAATATTATTAAATTAACAAAATTTAAACATCGAAAATTTATGGGTCGTTACATAGGTATTGTAGAGTGGATCGAGGGGATCGCATCGGCATAGTTTGTCCGTCGTTTAGATGGTTAGATCGTCAGCAAAAATGCAAATAGGGTTAAACCCTAGTGGCGGCTGCTGTCTTTTTTTGAACCAGAGGTATCGCGTGGGGGTGCGAAGCTGGGGAGAGAGGGTCGCACGAGTGAGGGAGGCGGTCGGCCTGACCGGAGCGTAGGCGCGGTGGCTGGAAAATTCGCATAGGAGATGGTGGCGTTTGGGTGCGTTTTAGGGTTTTCACGCGATCTGCTTTGTTGCGTGAGTAAGGAGAAAGAGTGACGTGGCGAGGTAAAAATGTGTTCTTCTTTTTTAGAAATTGAAATTCAAGCACAATTTTTGCTATATCTTTCACATATGAACACCAATTCATGCACGGTTTTTTTTTGTTAGGATCGTATTAAAATTCCAAACGTTCTGGCATAGGTTCGAAAGAATTCTGAGACTGTCAAATTTTTGATTGAAATTCAATTTAAATTCAAAAAGGTGAGTGTTTTAACCAACTCACCACTTCTAAAATTTCTTATGTTTGTTAAATTAATTGTTGATGTGATTAAAAATTTATTTATGACTGTTTGGCATATTTTTAATCACTCATCTCAGTTAATTGCATTTATTCAATTAAATTGTTATTTAATTTTTTGTTGCATATAAACTGCCAGTTAAATTGTTATTTATTTATTTTTGCATATAAACTGCCAGTTAAACAGTTATTTAATTTATTATTGAATATAAACTGCTAGTTAATACATGTTGTGTATTATTCGTTCTATATTGATGCTATTGTTGAATTGGATGGTGATTGTGATAGATGGTTGATGGTTGATATTGGAAGAATGGATGTTGTATTTTATATTGTTATGAACTGCAAGTTATTATGCATTTTCATTTCATTCGGGATTGCGGTTTGAAATGATATATATCCGTATTTTATTTTTAAATTACGGATTGAAATGATAAATATCCGCATCACTTGACCATATGGTAGAAGATTATATACAGACACCACGGTCTATATTTATATAATATTTGAAATGATTTTCTATGGTTTTGGAAAGGAATATACGGTTTATTAAATATTAATTTTGATATTATATAAATAGTATTTTATATATATACATAGTTAAATTCTTGAATTTAAGCTATGTATAAAATTGTTTAATAAAAATGAGTTTAATAATGGAGTTTGATGGTTTATATTATATGGGTAAGTACTTATTTAAAGTATTATATATAGAGAGTTTAAATGACTTAAATGAAATTTAAGTTGGAAGATAAATATGAAATTGGTTTAAATTGAATTATTTAAGAATTGTACTTGAATAAATTTGATTTGGAATTTAAATATAAGTTGAGATTTTAAAGGGTATAATTCTTATAACTTGATTTGGTTTAAAGTGTTTTAAATGAATATAAAGTTGAGATAAATGAATATATCAAGTTAAATAAAATTTAAAGAATATCGAGTTGTTTGAAGTTAAAGCTTTTACTTAAATTTTATTGGATTTATTAAATAAAAAATTCAAATCTAAATAATAGTAATCGAATTTGACATATATGGAATTATCAAAGAAATTGTTTTGAAATGGTGGAATATTTAAAGCTTTGAAATATATGAATTGAAATGATTTATTGAGAGGTTCAAATCGGTATTTGGGATTTATTTGAAAGATTAAAGAAGCTATTTTATTATATAAAGTAATTTAATGTGTAAACCATTGAAGTATATTAAGTTATGTTTCAAAGCTATAGATTTCAAGGTATATAGATTTGAAAGTGCTATGATTTCTTGAAAAAGGATATATTTGAAATAAAAATGATATCATATTTATTTGGGTTTAAAAATGGAAATGATATCGTATTTATAAGTTTTTGAAATGGATATTATATTCTGGTTTTGAAGTATAAATTATTTTTGAAAGACCGCGGTGTTATAAAAATGTTTGGTTGTTGAAGAGACCGCGATCGGAAGTTCTCATACTCTCTGCCAACTCCGAAAACCACTTTAACAACCGTGTACGCGGTGGAGATTCCAGAATGAAGTAGGACGGCGGTGGCGTTTCCTTTGAGGTAAATATGTGGACCCAACTCCCGTGAGTTGGCATATGGTGGCTAAAACAGGAGCGATCGACGGGTTAATTGAGGCAGCACCTTTGATCGGGCACATCCCTTCGATATTATACTTTGACTTTTGGATTGATTTGGTGGCCACTTTTGATTTTTGATTTTGGGGGTGTTGTCCGAGGTGGGCGATAGTAGCTGCTACGCGTTACCACCGACCCGGAAGCGTAATTGGTATATCTACCCTAGCATTGCCTAGTTGTGCCACGTCACCTACCCTGGCGAGCCTTTACTAGAGTTTCTTATTGTGTCGTACCTATGGAGTGTCTTCTCGTAGTCTCCCGATCAGGAGATATGCAGGCACTGTATAGACTACTGGCACTATTACGTGTTAAGGTGGAAAATGTAAAGCCTTAACGCTATTTAAAGTAAGTTTATTTTACTAATAGGCACTATTATAATAAAAAAATATTACTACATAGTAAATAGTTTAACGGATCCTTAGGAGATGTGGATCCCGAGCATCTCTTAAGTTACTGCACTCATATTTATTTCTGTTGATTTAACTCACATAAGATATTTTAGTTCTGACTCGAATGTTTTGTCTTTTCAAAATTCGCTAGGGTCAGTCCGAGCATTTTAGGAATTGAAGATTTTATTCTGGAGGACGAAGACGAAGATTTGTATTACTATTATCTACTATATTATTCCACTACACCATTTTATTCCGCTGCATTGTTATTATCCTTTGGTATGTGAACTCTGACATTTATTGTATAAAGAAAACTCAAATGTTTTGTAAAACAGTTTTATGAACTGTATATTGATTATTATATTTTATCGTTCTGCTGCAAGATTCTATTTTTTTTCTTCTCCGCTTTTCTTATTTACCACATAACAATTCACCCTTTTGTATGTTTTAAGTGTGACGTGTGCGGTTTATCGTCGATTTAAAGCATGCGAAAAGGCGGGACGTTACATTTGGTATCAGAGCTTTGGTTTAGCGATAAACCTTAGCTTTGTGGGGTCTGACTCTTTATTAATTGGGTAGTAATACCCTATGGCAGTCGTTGAGTGTGTGTGTGTGTGTGTATATATATGAGAGAGCGTAGTGTTATAAAAAGGTTTTAATATTGTGTCAATTTGTTCCGTTTTGTATTTATAAATTCTGGTTGGTGCATGGGACGCTACGACATCAATAGGGATTTCTAAACACTTAATAGGACAGACCGGCACAATATTTGTTTTAATATAGGTGAATGAAATAATTTTGCCTATTGTATTTTCTATATATATAAAGCAAATTTTTATAAAGGTTATATTTGGTTGTATTACATTGGTTGTTCGGTAATGAAATTTATAGATAATATTTGAAATGAGATTGAAAACAAAATAAATGGAAATTGGAAATTTTAGAACTTAAGCTTCGAGGTTTTGAAATTTCTTTTGAATAATTTTGAAATATAATAATAATTTTATTAGAAGTATTTTCTGATATAAATATTTCAATATAATCTGAAAGAATTGTTTTGAAGAAACTCTGGAAAGATATAAGTTGTATTCCCCTCTCTATCGCTGGAAAATAATTTCGATGATGAGTGCACGCATCATCGATGTTCATTTTCGAGTTTCAAAGTGGGAAGGCCAGTGTAGTAGTTTACTGCAGATTTGTTTGATAAACCAAATATAAATTTTAAATTGTTTTAAAAATAATTGGATATATAAACTGGAAATATATACATTTATCTATTATTTCAAAATGATTTGAAAAATTAAACACGGTATTTAAATTCTTAAGTTTCCGTTAATTAATAGTTTCAATTACTGTAGTGAAATGGAATGTAACTAATTAATAATTGAAACCTTTAATTAAAATAAGAGATAAATGCTAAGTTATAAATAAAATTTAAAGAAATTTGAAATGGTAATTTATAAAACAAAGATGTAATTATTGAACACTTAATTAAATTAAAAGATGAGGTAAAACTTGTATAAGTTTTGTTTACATTTTCTTTAACATATATATAACTTACCAAAGGATGTAAAAAGTTAAAATGTTAATAAGAAACGTAATGGATATTATACGAGTAAAAACTTATGAATGAAAGTGTTCAATGAATTTCTTTTGTAAATAAGAATTTGATGTTGTAATTATTTGAACTTAAGTTATAATTGAAAGGTTACTGTAATAAAGGTAATAGGAAGCAAGTATTGCAAGTATAAGATTATAAATTTAAGTAAATGAATTGATATGCAAAGAAATTAAATTAAACATGAATACGGTAAATAAATAATATTAAGAGTGGATAAATGAATGTAATACAATAAAGAGAAATTTCAAACATAAGTAAATAAGTTGAAGTTATTTCTAAATAAAAGTTTGTAAGAAATAAGTTTAAATTAAAAAGAGATAAAGCATTTTATGAATGCAAAGGAAATCAAACAACAAATGAATGAAATGAATTGAATAAGAATGAAATTGATCTATTGTTTGGATTTGTTGGTCGTTTTGGTTTATAGTTGTTGGGTAAGGATACTTAAATTGTTTGGATATGGTAATAATCTATTTAGTTTCGTCTAAGACTGCTGAGTAAATGGATTCTATTCTGTGCAATTTAAAGTTTGAACCCGAACATCTATTTGTTTTGGTGATATGAATGAATGATTGATTTGTATTGTTTCTATGTGATGGTTGTATGCCTTGTTGCAAGTGATTGTTGTTTGTATTGATTTGTTTGTTATTGTTTGAAACAACTTTAAATATTTCATTTTATATAAATGTTAACCCTTTTGGATTATATAAGTGAAATACAGGCTATGAAGTAATTGCTACTGCTTTTGGTTCCATAAATAAGCGTTAATTGCCCGACCAATAGGTACGTTTTCGGATTACGGTTTATAGCGTTATTATATTGTTTTCCCGGGTTGGGATATACATTATTTTGGAAAATATTTGTTGTATATTGTTATATTGATATTATATTTTCTACCGAGCCTCTCCGTACAAAGGAGACTCTGCCAAAATTTTCCGTAAATTTTAGACTTAAAAAATATTTTGAAAATGTTTTCCAAACTTTATTAATTTAAGTATAAAAAGATATAATGATTGTAAATTTGTATATTTTATTTAAAGTAACTAATTTTGTAAATTTAATTGTTTATAAAATTAATATTTTAAATAAGATATATTGATTTCTTAATTCTTCTTTTCCATTCTTTTTCCTTTTCGGGGATGAGAAGTTTTGAGTGGGGGAGATTGTAACGACCCATAAAGTTCGATTATTAAAATGAGTTAAATTAATAAGACTTTTAATTAAATTTAAAAGAAGAAAAAAAATCTTATAATTTATATTGGAACAAATGAAATTAGATGTAGCAATTGAAATTAAAATTAACAATTTAAATTTTTATTGCAATTATTTGGAAATAATGTAAACTGAATAGAAACGTAAGTTTGTTTATAGAGCAGTAATTGATGAACAAAAAGTTTAAAACCAAGTAAATAAATTTATGAAGAACATTTAATAGTAATTAATGTATATATTAGGAAATTGACAATTTATGGATTTGTTAAGATTGCGAAGTTATAATTGAGTGTAAATAGGAATATTTGGAAATTAATTAAAATAAGAATAAATGAAATTAATTAAAATAAGAATAAATGTAAATGTTATAACTTGGTTACAAAATTTATATATGGAAGTGGATGTAAATATGATTAAATTAATGTGCGCATTAATTTATAATGGGATAAAACGTGAATTAATGTAATAAGGATGATATAGGTTGATAAGTATTCATAATGTTTGGGTTGTTGATAAACGTTACTTTAATGATTGTAATATAAAATAACGGAAGTGTGAATGAAAATTAATAGAAACGTAAACTTATTTAAAGGTAGTAATTGGATGTAGATATATGAAATAATGTAAATTGGCATACTTGGTTAAAGTTTAATATAAGAAACCCAATAGGGAATATTGAATTAACTAGTGAAAAGATATAATTAGTAGTGATTGAATGAACTCAATATTATGTATGAAATTATAGTAGTTGGTTGAAATTAAATTTAAAACAATTTATTGATATTAAATTTTAATTAATTGGATCTATTGTAATAAATGGAATAATATTGAAACGAATAAAATTTGTGAAGGAATAACGAATAATAACTAGGATGAAGTATAACAATGGTTATTAAAGCTAAAATTTGGATAGATTTAATAAAACTGCAATAAATGAAATAGTGTAAGTGTTATACCTGGATATAATTGAATATGGAAAAATATAAAAGTAAGTATTGAATTGATTTATGAAAGAACACATTGTCAATAGTAACTGAATGTAATTTAAGGAAATTAAATATTTATAAATGGTCATTTAATAAAACCAATGTTCTGGGAGTAATTATAATAGTTGTTTGAAATACGTATAAACTTTGATTTGGAAATCAATTGGATTTAAAATGAAATTTGGTATTACATTGATGAGTTTAAATGTTATTTTATTTTGTAAAGTAATAAATGGTGTAATAAAGGAATGAAATCAAGATAAATAAATTTAATTGAGATTTTAATTTTAAATAATGGGTGAAATAATAGGATGGATGGTAATTGTTGATGGTAATTGTTTGTGGAGAATAACCATACAAGTATTATAAAGAGTATATTGGTGATAAACGGTTACTTCGAATAAAGGTAATTAAATATTACTTTAATGGATATAAATGTAGTAACAGATAGAGTGAATGAATTAGCATTATGAAAATAAATGTTAACATCTTTTGTAAGCAACAAAAGCCTATTAATGTGACTAAAGTTAACGGTAACGATTATTGTATGTTACCTATGTATGTAGCTTGTAAATTTAGAACTTTGAAATCTATTACCGTAATTATAATTTAATATTACGTTAATGTTAATTAAGGTAATATTTGTAAGTAATGGTAAGGTTATTCATATTGGACAATTTGTGAGTTATAAGGATCGGAATAAAAATTTATTTATTGAAGTGAAATGGAAAATTCAATAATTGGATTTAATGGCAATTAAATGAAATTGAAATAGTTAAATAATATGTTATTTGAAATAAAGAAAATATGAGAAATTTATGTAATATTTTTGAGTCCAATATTTAATCCATCTATTTGACATGAACGAATGGAATAATAATTAATTTATTTAACTAAATGGAATTATTGGGATTTTATTTATAATTTGTGAATTTAATGAAATTAATTATTAAAAGTGAGGTTAACGTTGGAATCGATGAATTAATCAACTCTAATTTGACATTTAAATTTATTCAAATCAGTGTAAATGATTTGGAAAATTTAAATTGATAAGGATTGTCAATTATCGAATTGAAATTGAAAATTTGATTAAATTGGCTAATTTTTTATTTATTTTATTAATATAATAATAGCCATTTTGGCCACTGACTCGGATATCGATGAAACAAGTTTCATCGGGTCCGTAACGGTGAATTATTGTAGGGTTTCGAGTTTCGTAGCGATCGGACTTGTCGTTTGATCGTACAGACTCAAAACGCCTTGAAATTAATGAAATTGAAATCAATTGAAAAAATTTGAAAAATATTGATTTGAACATAACTTCTTCATACGATGCAATTTGAACCCGAAACCTTTCCCATTGCATTTAAAATATTTTAAAACGCCTATTTTGATATTTGGGTTAACCAAATTTCGTCCCTGAGTCGAAACGGGCTTTTTGGGCCACTTTGTCGTTAGTGCGTATATTCAACCCGATCTATCTATCTATTCCAGTTTGTCTATAAATATCCTGTTATAAACCCTAGAAGCCCTCTATACCTCATTTCTATACATACGAAACTTTAGTGGTCCTCTTCTTCAATGGCTGCAAACCCTAGATCCAAATGCAAATTCAAAAATCTAATGAAAATTCAAACTCCTCGGAAAAATTCAGAAAAAATATATGTTGAAGCTCTCTAAGTGCATAATCTTTTTGTGAAATTAGTTTTTCGTTTTGGATTGTTATTTGACCGGTAAAAATCGAAGAAGTTTCGACCGTTCATCGCTCGACGATGAACTTAATCTGATCGGAAAACCAATTCTAGTTATTGTAGAGTGGACCGAAGGGATCGCATTGGCATAGTTTGTTCGTTGTTTGGACGGTTAGATTGTCGGCAAAAATTCAAATAGGGTTAAACCCTAGTGGCGGCTGCTGGCCTTTTTTTGAACCGGAGGTGTCGCGTAGGGGCGCGAAGCTGGGGAGAGAGGGTCGCACAAGTGAGGGAGGCGGTCGACCTGACCAGAGCGTAGGCACGGTGGCTGGAATATTTGTGTAGGAGGTGGCAGCATTTGCATGCGTTTTAGGGTTTTCACACGATCTGCTCTGTTGCGTGCGTAAGGAGAAAGAGAGACGTGGCAAGGTAAAAATGTGTTTTTTTTAGAAATTGAAATTCAAGCACAATTTTCGCTATATCTTTCATGTACGAACACCAATTCACGCGCGGTTTTTTTTTTGTTAGGATCGTATTAAAATTCCGAACATATTGGCGCTGGTTTGAATGAATTCTGAGACTGTTAAATTTTTGGGTTTAAATTGAATTTAAATTCAATTTAAATTCAAAAGGGTGAGTGTTTTAACCCACTCACCACTTCTAAAATTTCTTATATTTGTTAAATTAATTGTTGATGTGATTAGAAATTTATTGACTGTTTGGCATATTTTTAATCATCATCTCAGTTAATTGCATTTATTTAATTAAATCGTTATTTAATTTTTCATTGCATATAAACTGCCAGTTAAATTATTATTTATTTATTTTTGCATATAAACTGCCTGTTAAACAGTTATTTAATTTATTATTGAATATAAACTGCTAGTTAATACCTGTTGTTTATTATTCGTTCTATATTGATGCTATTGTTGAATTGGATAGTGATTGTGATAGATGGTTGATGGTTGATATTGGATGAATGGATGCTGTATTTTGTATTGTTATAAACTGCAAGTTATTATGCATTTTCATTTCATTTGAGATCGCAGTTTGAAATGATATAAACCATATTTTATTTTTAAATTACGGATTGAAATGATAAATATCCGTATCACTTGACCATATGGTAGAAAATTACATACAGGCACCAAGGTTTATATATATATAGTATTTGAAATGATTTTCTATGGTTTGGGAAAGGAATATACGGTTTATTAGATATTAATTTTGATGTTATATAAATATTATTATATATATATAGTTAAATTCTTGAATTTAAGCTATGTATAAAATTATTTAATAAAAATGAGTTTAATAATGGAGTTTGATGGTTTATATTATATGGGTAAGTGCCTATTTAAAGTATTATATATATAGAGAGAGTTTAAATGACTTAAATGAAATTTAAGTTGGAAGATAAATATGAAATTGGTTTAAATTGAATTATTTAAGAATTGTACTCGAATAAATTTGATTTGGAATTTAAATATAAGTTGAGATTTTAAAGGGTACGATTCTTATAACTTGATTTGGTTTAAAGTGTTTTAAATGAATATAAAGTTGAGATAAATGAATATATCAAGTTAAATAAAATTTAAAGAATATCGAGTTGTTTGAAGTTAAAGTTTTTGCTTAAATTTTATTGGATTTATTAAGTAAACATTTCAAATCTATATAATAGTAATTGAATTTGATATATATGGAATTATCAAAGAAATTGTTTTGAAATGGTGGAATATTTAAAGCTTTGAAATATATGAATTGAAATGATTTGTTGAGAGGTTCAAATCTGTATTTGAGATTTATTTGAAAGATTAAAGAATTTATTTTATTATATAAAGTAATTTAATATGTAAACTGTTGAAATATATTAAGTTATGTTTCAAAGCTATAGATTTCAAGGTATATAGATTTGAAAGTGCTATGATTTCTTGAAAAAGGATATATTTGAAATAAAAATGACATCATATTGATTTGGGTTTAAAAATGGAAATGATATCGTATTTATAAGTTTTTAAAATGGATATTATATTCTGTTTTTCAAGTATAAATTATTTTTGAAAGACCGCGGTGTTATAATAACGTTTGGTTGTTGATGAGACCGGGATCAGAAGTTGTCATACTCTCTGCCAACTCCGAAAACCACTTTAACAACCGTGTACGCGGTGGAGATTCCAGAATAAAGTAGGATGGCGGTGGCGTTTCCTTTGAGGTAAATACGTGGACCCAACTGCCGTGAGTTGGCATAAGGTGGCTAAAACAGGAGCGATCGACGAGTTAATTGAGGTAGCACCTTTGATCGGACACATCCCTTCGATATTATATTTTGACTTTTGGATTGATTCGGTGGCCACTTTTGATTTTTGATTTTGGGGGTGTTGTTCGAGGTGGGCGATAGTAGCTGCTACACGTTACCACCGACCCGGAAGCGTAATTGGTATATCTACTCTAGCATTGCCTAGTTGTGCCACGTCACCTACCCTGGCGAGCCTTTACTACGAGTTTCTTTTTGTGTCGTACCTATGGAGTGTCTTCTCGTAGTCTCCCGATCAGGAGATATGCATGCACTGTATAGACTACTGGCACTATTACGTGTTAAGGTGGAAAATGTAAAGCCTTAACGCTATTTTAAAGTAAGTTTATTTTACTTATAGTCACTATTATAATAGCGAAATATTACTACATAGTAAATAGTTTAACGGATCCTTAAGAGATGTGGATCCCGAGCATCTCTTAATTTACTGCACTCATATTTATTTCTGTTGATTTAACTCACATAAGATATTTTAGTTCTGACTCGAGAATTTTGTCTTTCCAAAATTTTCTTGGGTCAGTCCGAGCATTTCAGGAATTGAAAATTTTATTCTAGAGGACGAAGACGAAGATTTTTATTACTATTATCTACTATATTATTCCACTACACCATTTTATTCTACTGCATTGTTATTATCCTTTGGTATGTGAACTCTGATATTTATTGTATAAAGAAAACTCAAATGTTTTGTAAAACAGTTTTATGAACTGTATATTGATTATTATATTTTATCGTTCCGCTGCAAGATTCTGTTTTTTTCTTCTCTGCTTTTCTTATTTACCACATAACAATCCGTCCTTTTGTATGTTTTAAGTCTGACGTGTGTGGTTTATCTTCGATTTAAATTGTGCGAAAAGGCGGGACGTTACAGTCCTCTAGAGGGAATTTGATGTTCTACTGGAATGAGTTCGATGTCTTGGACTATAACGCTATTATATTGACCCCCTACAGTATGGTAGACCTTGATGCACTACCGGCATTATGCACTGATTCTAGACAGTTATGTTGGCAATGCTACATACCATCTTCCTGATAGAGTAATAATGCACTTTGGTCTTCGCTAGCACTTACTGTATCTTGCTTCCAATTATACGCTCCTTGTTGGTAGAGATGAGTTTGAAAGTATGATAGGGTTACGGAATAATCGTTTCCTTGCAACGAAAGATGAGCATGAAATCATGTTGACTGATGAGGATGTACATCAGTTGGTATTGGAATATCACGCGACGGTATGTCTTAAGAAGACAATAGGAAGTTCCTGAAGAAAATGTTGCGTCATACAATCAAGAGCTTCGCTTGAAAGAAATGTGGTATGTATTAAAAATTAGTGGTTTATGTGAATTGTAAAAAAAAATAGTATATGTTAATTATAGGCAAATGGTATATACCGTATGCTGGACATAGTTGATGAGCTTGAGAAGGAAGTTCTGGAACAAAGTAAGGCCAAATGCTTCTCCCTCAAACAAATTTTGCGATCAAGTTTGACGAAGAACAAGATGGAAAGACCAATAACTCCTTCTCCCCCTCCTCCTGTAGTGCCACCCCTTATTAAGGATGTTCTTGCGAGTCAGTGAAATAGAGATTTTAAGGCTAGATTACCACTAGAGGTGGTGGATAGTGTTTAATAGATTATATGATTACTTTAAAAATACTTTAAGATTTTACTTGGAATGATGCAATTAACAATCACAGAATAAAAGTACAGATAAACATAAATGCAGTAAAAGTAAAATGGAAAGAACACACTAGGATTTTATACTAGTTCAGAGTTACCCTACATCCCACCCCGCATAATTCCTTGTACATATTTCTTTTCAACTAGCAAATGCAAATACAATCTCGATTTCAAGGCTACGAGACACACCCTCCAGAATCTCAACCTTTGGGTAGAGCCACTTGATTTCCGGGCTGCAAGCACTCCCATTATATTTACGGGAAACTAAGCATACCCAACTGATTTTATAGGCTACAATCACACCTACTTGGATTTTAGGGATATCAAGCACACCACAAAGTTAAAGTGTATGATTTGATAGAGTTTACAGACTCAAATCTTCGACATTGATTACAATTGATCCTATAACTCTTGAGTAGCACTTTGATCTTTGTTTCAGTGAGGTAAAGGCGAACCATATTATGTAATGATTGGATTTGATTCTGGTTGAATTTCGGCAGAGTTTTGGTAAAAATTGATTAGAAATCAAAAGAGTGAAAAGAGGAGAGAAGAATAAGAAAGTAGTTACTAAAAATTCATTCAGAAGTCTGGTATATGTAGGGAAACAACAATGGTCATGTCCATTCATAAAGAGATACAATGTAAAGAAACTTCCATTCAAATTTGAATTTTGAATTTTATGACCACTATGTCGATATACATGGACAGGACATATCCCTTTGTAGTTTGAAAAATAATTAAAAAATATTATTTTGAAAATCTGTTGCTTTGTAAAATAATTTGATACTTTGTAAAATCATCAAAATATAGTTATACACATTTTTATCAATTTATAACATAATAAAACTTCATAAAATAATTTTGAAAGATTTAATAAGAGTACTCAAATTATATATAAAAGTCAATATGATTATAAATTATTAAAATATAAACAAAAATTCAACATATATAAACTTAAAAACAGTAAAATGATATCTTTATAAGTAAGAGATTGAAAACCATTTTGAGAAATATTTTATAAAGATTATTTTAGAAATAGAATATTTGAAAAATATTTTGAAACAAAATTAGAAAAGGAGAGAGAGTTCGGGAAAGTGCTATCAAGATTTGAACATAAATTCTACGACTCTATAACTAATCTAGAATATTTTGAAATCTTGAACTTTTCAACACTCATGAGTCTTCATTCTTGAACTGTTGAAACTTTATATCACGATCTTAAATTTACTCTTGATACTGTATAGTCATTTTAATCAACACTTGTCTATCCTGCATAATATACTATGTATATCTTGATAAACATTATTATCTATATTTTACGTAATGTTCTACAGTTCTAATCATCAAATCTAATACCTAAAGTACTAACAATTTCCCCTTTTTTGATGACAACTCTGTATATAAAATATAATATAACCCCCTAGAAGTTACAAAACTCCCACTTAATCTATGTCTATATTTTACAAATTTCTCCCCCCTTTATCATCAACCAAAATAACCAACAAAAACTATAACTCTAACACTAAATCTTGATCTAATTCTAACTCTAACTCCCCCTAAATAAAATACTAATTAATATGTATAAGAACTATATATAATGATGATAAGAAGGATTATAAAAAAAGTGATAGGTAAAATTAGGTGATCATGAAATAATTATAACCAATCCAAATATTCATCCAATTCAACAAAGTTTATGTCATACACAATTCAAACAAATCCACACAAATCAAACTAATCAAATCCAAACCAATCAAATATTATTATATAAATACAATCAAACCTATTTAAACTAGACATTTCGAGGAACTTCAACACATCCATCAACGCCACAGATTGGATCCACTTTGATAGCATCCTAATCTTCATCATCTTCGTTGATGGTGCACTTTGGGTTGGTGGTTGGTTCTCCTTTGTTCAAGGCAGAAATCATCCACCGAATTATGTTGAAATGCCCTTCTTACTCCCTCATCTTCTGCATTTGACTCAATTCTAAGTGCTTTTAGCTTCTTAGGATGAAATAAAGAATATTCTTGAATGACTCAAGAGTTTGTTTGAGGTTTTTGGTTAGTTTTTGGATAGGAGAAGCCATTTGATTTTTATTAGAGTTAGGAATGAAAGGGAGTGAAGATAGAAACGAAAAATAATGATTTTTTAGAATGTATATTTATATAGGGTTAAAAAGTCGTTTGAAATGAATTGGTGTTCGTAATTTATTATCTTTTAATCTTCAAAAAATTATGAAAACTGGCCATTATATGTCGACATACTACTTGGCATAAGTCGGCATATGGACTATAATTTTCAAAACCACTTTATTTTACCTTTCTATTGCATTTGGCTTATATTATTATATTTGTATGGCTTTCCAAAGATAGTTGATAATGCATAACGGTAAGAAATAGAAATTTCATTGATAATAAGAATGAGTACAATAAATAAAAGAAGATATTAGAGATTCATCATAAACCAAAACTAGAAAATCCAAATGTAAAGATAGCTTAAACAAACAACTAGAAAGATATGGATGAAGATGAAAAAGGACCACCAAGCTTGCGGATGATCTTTCCAAAGAATTTGTCTATTTTGTTGGAAATTGGGGTAAATTTCTTTGAAAATGATTTCTTAAGCTCCTTTTGGTTATGGATGTTCTTTTCTTGAATTTTTAGAAGATCTTTTTGGTTGGATTTCGTGGCATATTGATACTTTCCAAAGAAGCATCCTCCTCCTCTTCTTGTTCTTCCTCCTCGACTTCCATTTTCTCCACTTCTCTTATTTCTTTCTCCTCTTCTCAAGCTAACCTTTGTTCCTTTTCTGCAAATGTTTCCTAAGGCTTAAAAAAGAGTGAAATATGCATAAGTGAAATGTTAGATTTGTCAAATATTTTTGAGGAATTATTTTCTCTCCTGTAAGGTCAACACCAAAATAATTGAAAATAAGAGTAAGGTATACACACCATGAAATAGTGTGTTTTCATATTTAGAAAGATTTTAAGGAAAAAGTTCATAAAAAATGACACGAAACCAATTTATGTCATATTGAACACAAATGGCGAAAAGTGCTTTGAAATCATTTTATATCGAGTTATTATAATTACACATTCTAGGAGTGATACTTTGTTGCAAAAGAAGGCTTAAAATTCTTGCTTTTTGACACAAGTTTTGGTTTTTAAATTCAAAAGCATCATCCCTTTCAAAAGTGTCATATATTATTTCACGATTTTGAAAATCAATTTGAGAAGATGAAAGGTTCATTCCACTAGATTTGCATCCAAGAATGTGACCCAAAAATTGACAAATTATAACAATTTGCCCCTTTGACACTACTCTAAACTTCTCCTTCCCAACCATCATAAAACCTTCCTTTTAAATTTGCATAAAACATATTTACTAATTTTCCGTAACAAACGAATAATTTTGAGAAACATCAATTAAACCAGGAATTTCATTTTGCAAACAAATATTGAAAAGATCTTAAGTAGGAAAATCTTCAAAAATAAAAAAATATTCCATGAGAGACTTTTCCAAAAGATAAAAACTCAATATAGGCTTGTATGGCTTCTTAATGGTTAAAAATATATTCTTTTATTTTCTTGGAAAGCCTCATGGTTTCCTTAGTATTGCTTGAGAATGCCATTGACAAATTGTTGAAGAGATAAGATAGTTTATGATTTTTGAATTTGAAAATAAAAGTGAGAAATGAATGGATGGAGATAGAGTAAGTAAATAGAGAATCAAAAGGCATGTTCTCTAGTCAAAAGGCAAAATTTCATAACATAGAAGTTGGTGAAGAGATGGAGGAAAATTCAAATTTTGAAATTGAAATTCAAAATCTATCTACATATGTCGACATATGCACGTGGGATTTGTCGACATATAGGTAAAAAAATTCAAAAATGATTTTTGTTTAACTATATCCTAGTTTATCATATGTATCTATTTATAGTTATTATATTTTCATAAAAAAAAATTAAAAATAATTTTAGATAATTTTATATTATTATTATTATATGTAAAATATTTAAATTTAAAATATAATCACGCAATATACAACTAATATTATATTTAATGAATATGATATTCATAATAACCAATGAAGCAACTGAATAAAAATAAACTAAAACTTTTGATATATTAAAAGCGTGCCTATTCCGATTTGTTTCACCATGTTATTCTGAATTATGTATTACTTTGAAGCACATGTTTGGAATTTCTGTATCTGATTCATTATCACTTGAGGATGTATCTAAATCATCTAACGTTGTAGTGTAGGCTCTTCTTCATTTTCTGGATGAATCAGCATTTGATGTAGTTTTCAGTTTATGAGGATGTGGGCAGTCTAACTTTAAATGGCCAGGGTCATCGCGGTTATACCATCTAATGCCAATTCTGTTTCCACTTCATGGATTTTCATTTTCATTTCTTTTGAAATCATTCATCTTCCTATATTAGAATTTTTTTTGAAATTCCCTTTCGTGAATGAAATTTCTCCATCGTCGTCGTTATCTGAATGTAGATTATCCGTCATTGCATTAAAAGCTGTGGATTCCTTCCCTATTGCATTGCATTTGCGCTTCAAAAGACATCAAATTGCCAATTAACTCTTCAATATTTAGAGTACTAATGTCATTAGCGTCTTCGATTACAAGAGTCTTTTGATCCCATTCATGAATACGTGACTTGAGGATTTTTCTAACTTGATTCTCTTCAAAAAACCTTTTATCCAGTGCAATAAGTGAGTATAGTATATCTTTGGACTTACTATACATATTAGCTATGGACTCATTTTGAATAATTAAAACTGGTTTGTTGACATGGAAATTTTGGTTTATTTTACTTTACTTATGGCTTCATATGTAACTCACAAAGTTCTCTAAATTTCAAACATAAATTTACATATGGATACTCTAAAATTCATTTCTTTCTAGTGAAAAAAATAATATATTCATAGCTTTAGACATATTTTGTGCAAATGCTTTTTAGTCAGCAGTCCACTATGCAAAATCAGCCTTGGGTTCAGTGTACTTAGTTTGTGTGATATATCAAGTGTCTAAACCAATTAACTGTGAATAAATTTTCATTCTACATAACCAACATGTGTAATCACTACCGTTAAAAAGTGGAGGTCTAGCAGTAGATTGTCCTTCGTCAAATGAGTTACTAACAAGTGTATTAATAGTGTTACTAACAGTACTATTACTAGTATTGGTAGCAATTTAAACTTTTTCAAAAATCAGATGATGAATAATTTGAAAATAAATGCTCGATACCAAATGTGAATCGGTGGAATAGGGATCTTAAGGCTAGATTAACACCCGGAGGGTGAATAGTGTTTAATGGATTATATTAATATTTTCATATTATTTACGATTCTACTTGGAATGATGAAATTATCAATCACAGAATCAAAGTATAGATAAAAGTAAATACAATAAAAGTAAAAAAAAGAACACATCAAGATTTATACCGGTTCGAATTTACCCTACATCCAGTCCCGCATAATTCTTTGTACGAATTTCTTTTTAACAATTAAATGCAAGTACAATCCCGATTTCAAGGCTACGAGACACACCCTTAAGAATCTCAAACTCTGGGTAGAGTCACTTGATTTTTGGGCTACTAGCACACCTACTAGATTTATGTGCTACTAAGTACATTTAATTGATTTTACATGCTACAATCGCGCATACTTAAATTCAAGGATACCAAGCACACTAAAAAATATAAGAGAATGATTGGATAGAGTTTATAGACCCAGGTCTTCGATCTTGATTATAATTGATCATATAACTCTTGAATGTCACTATGATCTTGGTTTGAATGAGAGAGATGAGAGAAATCAATGGTGGATAAAGGAGAATCAAATTAGTAATGATTGAATTTGATTCTTGTTGAGTTTCGGTATTATTTTGGAAAAAATTGATTTAGAAATAAAGAGAGTGAAAAGAGGAGAGAAGAATAAGAAAGAGTTACCGAAAATTCGTTTGAAAGTGAAACAACGGTAGAGATACGACGAAAAGACACTTTCATTCAAATTTGAATTTTATATTTTACAGCTACTATGTCGACATACATGGATATAATATGTCAACATATCCACTTGTATTTCGAAAAACACTTTAAAAATACTATATTGAAAATATGTTGCTTTGTAAAATAATTTGATACTTTGTATAACCATTTAAATATAGTTTTGATACTTTGTATAACCATTTAAATATAGTTTATACACATTTTAATCAAAATATAACTTGATAAAACTTTATAAATTTTTTTTGAAACATTTAATAAAATTATTCAATAATATATATATATAAATCAATATAATTATAACTTATTAAAATATAAACATAAATTCAATATATATATATACATATATATAAAATCAAAAACATTTAAATGATATCATTATAAGTAAGAGACTGAAAATCATTTTGGGAAATATTTTGAAAAGATTATTTTAGAAATAGAATTAGAAAAACAACTTGAAACAAAATTAGAAAAGGTGACAGAAATCAGGAAAGTGCTATCAGGATTTTAACATAAATTCCATGACTCTTTAACTTACCTAGAATATATTGAAATCTTGAACTCTCAACGCTTATGAGTCTTCGTTCTTGAACTTTCAAAATTTTATATCAACACCTTAAATTTACTATTGATACTGTACAGTCTTCTTAATCAACACCTGTCTAATATCCTTCACTATATACTATAAATATCTTGATAAAACATTAGTATCGATATTTTATGTAATACCCCTAATTAAAATACCTAAAGTACTAACTATCTCCCCCCTTTTTGATGATGACAACTCTGTATATAAAATATAATATAACCCTCTCCCCTCGAGTTACAAAACTCACACTTAATCTATGCCTATATTTTATATATTTCTCCCTCCTTTGTCATCAACAAAAATAACCAACAAAAACTATAATTCTAACACTAACTCTTGCTCTAATTCTAACTCTAACTCCCCTTAAATAAGATGTAACTAATATGTATAAGAATTATATATAATGATGATAAGAAGGATTATATTAAAATAATGAGTGATATGTAAAATTAGATAATCATGAAATAATTATAATGAATCCAAATATTCATCAAACTCAACAAAGTTTATGTCACACACAGTTCAAAAAAATCCACACAAATCAAACCAATAAAATCCAAACCAAATAAAGTATTGCTATTTATATACAATCAAACCTATTTAAACTAGACATTTCGAAGAACTTTAACACATCCATCAGCGCTAAATATTGGATCCACTTTGATAGCATCTCAATCTTTATCATCTTTGTTGATGGTGCCCTTAGGGTTGGTGGTTGGTCTTCTTTGTTCAAGGCCGAAATCATCCATCGAATTACGTCAAAATGCCATTCTTGCTCTTTGATCTTCTATATTTGACTCAATTCTAAATGACTCTAGTTTCTTAGGATGAAATAAAGAATGATTTTGAATGATTCAAGACTTTTTTCGAGATTTTCAGTTAGTTTTTAGATAGGAGAATCCATTTGATTTTTGTTAGATTTAGGAATGAAAGGGAGTAAAGATAGAAACTGAAATAATGATTCTGGAGTGGATATGTATATACAGGGGTAAAAAGTCATTTTAAATGAATTGGACTTTGGAAGTTATTATTTTTTAATTTTCAAAAAATTTTGAAAACTGGCCATTATATGTCGACATATGTGCTTGGTATATGTCGACATATGCACTATAATTTTCAAAACCACTTTATTTAACTTTTCTATTGTATTTGGCTAATACTATTACAGTTATATGACTTTCCAAAGGTAGTTGTTAATGCATAACGGTAAGAAATAGAATTTCATTGATAATAAGTACAAGTACAAGAAATAAAAGAAAGATACATGAGATTTAACGTAAACTAAAACTAGAAAATCCAAATACAAAGATAGCTTAAATAAACAACTAGAAAGATATAGATGAAGATGAAGAAGAACCACCAAGCTTGCGGATGATCTTTCCAAAGAATTTTTCTATTTTGTTGGAAATTGGGGTAAATTTCTCTGAAAATGATTTCTTAAGCTCCTTTATGTTATGGACGATCTTTTCCTGAATTTTTAGAAGATCTTTGTTGGATGGATTTGGTGGCTATTGATACTTTCCAAAGAAGTATCCTCCTCCTCCTCTTATTCTTCCTCCTCGACTTTCATTTCCTCCTCTTCTCTTATTTCTTGCTCCTCTTCTCAAACCAACCTCTGTTCCTTTTCTGCAAGTGTTTCATAAGGCTAGAAAAAGGGTGAAATATGCATAAGTGAAATGTTCACTTTGTCAATTATTTTCTAAGGAATTATTTTCTCTCCTTTAAGGTCAACACCAAAATAATAGAAAACAAGAGTAAGACACACACCATAAAAGAGTGTGTTTTCATGTTTAGAAAGATTATTAGGAAAAAGTTCATCTAAAATGACTTGAGACTAATTTATGTTGCATTGACCACAGATGGCGAAAGAGCTTTGAAAACATTTTGTGTCAGATTATTATAATTACCTGTTTTAGGATTGATACTTTGTTGCAAAAGAAGGCCTAAAATTCTTGCTTTTGGACACTAGTTATTGTTTTTAAATTCAAAATTATTATCACTTTCAAAAATATCATAAATTACTTCATGATTTTGGAAATCAATTTGAGAACATGAAAGGTTCATTCCACTAGATTTCATTCAAGAATGTGACTCAAAAATTCACAATTTGAAACAATTTGTCCCTTTGACACTACTCCAAACTTCTTCTTCTCTACCAAACCTTCATTCTAAATTTGCATAAAAGTTTTTTTGCTAATTTTCCATAACAAACAAAGTCATTTCGAGAAACGTCGATTAAACCAAGAATTTCATTTTGCAAAAAAGATTGAAAAGATCATAAGTAGGAAAATCTTTAAAAATAGAAAATCTTCTATGAGAGACTTTTCTAAAAGATAAAAACTCAATATAGGCTTTTATGGCTTCTTAATCGCTAAAAATATATTCTTTTATTTTCCTGTAAAGCCTCATGGTTTTCTTAGTATTGTTTGAGGATGCCATTGAAAAATAGTTGAAGAGATAAGAAAGTTTATGATTTTTGAATTTAAAAAAGAAAGAGAGAAATGAATGGGTGAACATAGAGTAAGTAAATAGAGAATCAAATGGCACGTTCTCTGGTCAAAAGGCAACATTTCATTACATAGAAGTTGGTGAAAAGGTGGTGAAAAATTCAAAATTTGAATTTGAAATTGAAATTTAAAATATATCTAAATATGTCAACATATACACGTGGGGTTCATCGGCATATAGGTAAAAAATTTCAAAAATGATTTTTGTTTGACTATATCCTATTTTATTATATGTATCTATTTATAGTTATTCTATTTTCAGAAAAATAATTTTAGATATATTTTATATTATTATTATTTATTTTATTTAAATTTAAAATGTAACCACACAATATTCAGCCAATATTATTATTAATATATAGGATATTCCTAACAAACAATAAAGCAACGAAAAGAAAAATAAATTTAAACTATTGATCTATTAAAAGCATACCTTTTTTGATCTATTTCACCATGTTATTCTGAATTACGTATTGTTTTGAAGCACATGTTAGCAATTTATGTATCTGATCCATTATTACTTGAGGATGTATTTAAATCGTCTAATGTTGCAGTATAGGCTCTTCTCCACTTTTTGGATAAATCAGTGTTTGATGTAGTTTTCAGTTTATCGGGATGTGGACAATTTCATTTTAAATGGCCAGGGCCATCGCAGTTATAACATATAATGCCATTTTTGTTTCCGCTTCCACTTCATGGATTTTTGTTGTCATTTCTTTTGAAATTGTTCATCTTCTTATATTTTAGATTTTTTTTTAAATTCCTTGTCATGAAAGAAATTTCTTCATCGTAATCGCTATCTGAATCCAGATTATCCGTCATTGCTTTAAAAGCTATAGACTTCTTCTCTATTACTTTGCTTTCTCTCATGCCCTTCATATGTTCTTCAAAAGCCATTAAATTGTCGATTAACTCTTCAATTTTTAGAGCACTAATGTCATTAGCCTCTTCGATTACATGAGTCTTTTGATCTCATTCAGAAGTAAGTGAATTTTGGATTTTTCTAACTTGATCCTCTTCAGAAAAAATTTTACTCGGTGAATAAGTGAGTTACTATATCTTGGAATCTACTATACATATCATATGTGGACTCAGTTTGAATAACTGAAACTGGTTTGTTAACATGGAAATTTCGGTTTGTTTAACTTTACTTATGGATTCATATGTAACTTGCAAAGTTCTCCAAATTTCAAACGCAAATTTACATATGGATACTCTAAAAATTATTTCTTTCTAGCGAACAAAATAATATATTCACAGCTTTAGAGTTATTTTGGGCTAATGCTTTTTAATCAGCAGTCCACTATGCAAAATTAGTCTCGGGTTCAGTGTACTCAGTCTGTGTAATATTTCAAGTGTTTAAACCAATTGACTATAAATAACTTTATATTCTACATGACCAACATGTGTAATTACTGCCATTAAAAAGTGGAGGTCTTGCAGTAGATTGTCGTTCGACAAATGAGTTACTAGTAAGTGCATTAACAGTATTACTAATAGTAATATTATTAGTATTGGTAGCCATCAAAACTTTTTCAAAAATCAGATGTGTAATATTTTGAAAACCAATGCTCTGATATCAAATGTGAGTCGGTGGAAAAGGAATCTTTAGGCTAGATTAACACAAAAGGAGGATTAATAGTGTTTAATGGATTATATGAATATTTTCAAATTCTTTAAGATTCTACTTGGAATGATGTTATTAACAATCACAGAATCAAAGTACATATAAAAGTAAATGCAGTAAAAGTAAAAAAGAAAAGAGCACATCAGGATTTTATACTGGTTTGGAGTTATCCTACATTTAGTCCCGCACAATTCCTTGTATAGATTTCTTTTCAACTAGTATATGCAAGTAGAATCCCAATTCCAAAGCTATGAGACACACCCTCCAGAATCCTAACCTTTGGGTAGAGTTACTTGATTTTTAGGCAACAAGCACACCTACTAGATTTATGTGCTACTAAGCACATCCAATTCATTTTACAGGCTACAGTCATGCCTACTTAAATTCAGGGATACCAAGCAAACCATAAAATATCAGAGTATGATTGGATAGAGTTTACAAACTCAAATCTTTGTTTTTGATTACAATTGATCCTATAACTCTTGAATAGCACTTTGATCATGGTTTGAGTGAGGGTGATGAGAGAAATCAAAGAGTGGATAAAAGGAAAATCAAATTAGTAATGATTGAATTTCAGTAGAATTTGGGTAAAAATTGATTTAGAAATAAAGAGTGTGATAATAGGAGAGAAGAATAAGAAAATAGTTATTGTAAATTTGTTTGGAAGTCAGGTATATATAGGGAAACAATGGTCATGTCCATTTACGAAAAGATACAACGAAAAGACACTTCCATTCAAATTTGAATTTTGAATTTTACGGCCACTATGTCGACATACATGGATAGGATATGTCGACATATCCTTTTGTATTTTGAAAAATGTTTCAAAAATATTATTTTGAAAATCCATTGCTTTGTAAAATATTTGATACTTTGTAGAATCATTTAAATATTGTTTATACACATTTTAATCAAAATATAACTTAATAAAACTTTATAAAATAATTTTAAATGTTTTAGTAATAGTATAAAATAAGTATATAAAAATTAATATAATTATAACTTATTAAAATATAAACAAAAATTCAATATATATATATATATACTTAAAAACTCCTAAATGATATCTTTATAAGTAAGAGATTGAAAATCATTTTGGAAAATATTTTGAAAAGATTGTTTTAGAAACAGAATATTTAAAAAATAATTTAAAACAAAATTATAAAAGGTTAGATAGATTAGGAAAGTTCCATCAAGATTTTGAAACAAATTCTATGACTCTATAACTTAGGTAGAATATCTTGAAATCTTGAACTCATCAACACTCATGAATCATCAATCTTAAACTCTTGAAATTTATGTCAGCATCTTGAATTTACTCTTGATACTGTACAACCTTCTTAATCTACACTTGTCTAATATCCTACACAATATACTATATATATCTTGATAAAACATTAGTATCTATATTTTATGTAACGTTCTATACTTATTATCGTCAAAACTAACACCCAAAGTACCGATCTCCCCGATTTTGATAATGACAACTCTATATATAAAATATAATATAACCTACCTTGAGTTACAAAACTCCCACTTAATCTATGTCCATATTTTATATATTTCTCCCCATTTTTCCATCAACAAAGATAACCAACAAAAACTATAACTCTGACACTAACTCTTGCACTAATTCTAACTCTAACTCCCCCTACATAAAATACTAATTAATATATACAAGAATTATATATAATGATGATAAGAAGGATTATATAATACCAATAAGTGGTAGGTAAAATTAGGTAATCATGAGATAATTATAATCAATCCAAATATTCATCCAATTCAACAAAGTTTATGTCACGCACAATTCAAACAAATCCACACAAATCAAACCAATCAAATCCAAACCAAATCAAGTATTATTATTTATATATAATCAGACCTATTTAAATAGACATTTCGAGGAATGTCAACACATCCATTAGCGCCAAAGATTGGATCCACTTTCATAGCATCCTAATATTCATCATCTTTGTTGATGGTGCACTCTGAATTGGTGGTTGGTTCTTCTTTTTTCAACGTTGAAATCATCCACCGAATTACGTCGAAATTTCCTTCTTTCTCCTTGATCTTTTGCATTTGACCCAATTCTAAGTGCCCCTAGTTTCTTAGGATGAAATAAAGAACGTTGTTGAATGATTCAAGAGTTTGTTCGAGGTTTTCGATTAGTTTTTGGATAGGAGAAGCCATATGATTTTTGTTAGAGTTAGGAAAGAAAGGGAGTGAAGATAGAAACTGAAAACGATGACTTTCTGTAGTGAATATGCATATACAGGGGTGAAAAGTCGTTTGAAATGAATTGGTGTTTGGAACTTATTATTTTTTAGTTTTCAAAAATCTTTGAAAACTGGCCATTATATGTTGACATACGTGCTTGGCATATGTCAACATATGCACTATAATTTTCAAAACTGCTTTATTTTATTTTTCTATTATATTTGACTTATACCACTACATTTGTATGACTTTCCAAAGATAGTTGATAATGTATAACGGCAAGAAATATAAATTTCATTGGTGATTTGGATGAGTAAAAGAAATAAACGAAGGATAAATGAGAATCAACAAAAACTAAAAATAGAAAATCCAAATACAAAGATAGCTTAAACAAAGAACTAGAAAGATATGGATGAAGTTGAAAAAGAACCGCCAAGTTTGCAGATGGCCTTTCCAAAGAATTTATCTATTTTGTTGGAAACTGAGGTAAATTTCTTTGAATATGATTTCTTAAGATCCCTTTGGTTATGGATGATCTTTTCTTGAATTTTTAGAAAATCTTTGTTGGATGGATTTGGTGGTATATTGATACTTTCCAAAGAAGTATTTTCCTCCTCTTCTTGTCTTTCTCTTCAACTTCCATTTCTTACTCTTCTCTTATTTCTTGCTCCTCTTCTCAAGCCAACCTTTGTTCCTTTTCTACAGGCGTTTCTTAAAAAGGGGTGAAATATTCATAAGTGAAAAGTTCGCTTTGTTAAATATTTTTCGATGAATTATTTTCACTCCTTTAAAGTCAACACCAAAATAATTAAATACAGGAGTAAAATACACACCGTGAAATAATATGTTTTTATGTTTAGAAAGATTTTTAGTAAAAAGTTCATCTAAAATGACTTGAAACCAATTTATTTCATATTGACCACAAATGGCGAAAAGTACTTTGAAATTTTTTTGTGTCGGCTTATATAATTACCCATTCTAAGAGTGATACTGTGTTGCAAAAGAAGGCTTAAAATTCTTGCTTTTTGACACAAGTTTTGATTTTTAAATTCAAAATCATGATCCCTTTCGAAGATATCATATATTACTTCATGAGTTCTCCACTAGATTTGCATCCAAGAATGTGACCCGAAAATTCACAAATTAAAACAATTTGTCCCTTTGACACTACTCCAAACTTCCCCTTCTCTACCGTCATAAAACCTTCCTTTTAAATTTGCATAATTTTTTTTTTACTAATTTTCCATAACAAACGAAATCATTTTGAGAAACATCGATTAAACCAAGAATTTCATTTTTCAAAAAAGATTGAAAAGATCATAAGTAGGAAAATATTCAAAAATAGCAAATCTTCCATGAGAGACTTTTCTAAAAGATAAAAACTCAATAAAGGATTGTATGGCTTCTTAATCATTAAAGACATATTCTTTTATTTTCTTGGAAAGCTTCATGGCCTCCTTAGTATTGCTTGAGGATGCCATTGAAAAATAGTTGAAGAGATAAGAGAGTTTATGATTCTTGAATTTGAAAATGAAAGTGAGAAATGAATGGATGAAGATAGAGTAAGTAAATAGAGAATCAAAGGGCATGTTCTCTGGTTAAAAGGCAACATTTCATATAGAAGTTGGTGGAAAGGTGGAGGAAAATTTAACTTTCGAATTTGAAATTCAAAATCTGTCTACATTTGTCGACATATGCACGTGGGATTTGTCGACATATAGGTAAAAAATTCCAAAAATGTTTATTATTTAACTATATCCTATTTTATTATATTTATTTATTTATAGTTATTCTTTATATTATTATTATTATATATTAAAATATATAAAATATATAAATTTAAAATACAATCACACGACATTCAACCAATATTATTATTAATATATATAGGATATTCCTAACAACTAATAAAGCAACCGAAAGAAAAATAAATCAAAACTTTTGATATATTAAAAGCGTACCTTTTCTGGTCTATTTCACTATGTTATTCTGATTTATGTATTACTTTAAAGCACATGTTAGCATTTTCTGTATCTGATTCATTATCACTTGAGGATGTATCTGAATCGTCTAACGTTGCAGTATAGGCTCTTCTTCATTTTCTAGATGAATCGGTGTTTGATGTAACTTTCCTTTTATCGGGATGTGGATAGTTTCATTTTAAATGGGCAGGGTCATCGCAGTTATAACATCTAATGCAATTTCCGTTTCCACTTCCACTTTCTACATTTTTGTTGCCATTTCTTTTGAAATTGTTCATCTTCCTATATTTTAGAACTTTTTTTAAATTTCTTGTCATGAAAGAAATTTCTTCATCGTCATCACTATCTTAATCCAGATTATTCGTCATTTCATTAAAAGCTATAGATTTCTTCTCTCTTACTTTGCTTTCTCTCCTGTCCTGCATTTGTGCTTCAAAAGACATTAAATTGCCAATTAACTCTTCAATTTTTAGAGTACTAATGTCATTAGCCCCTTCGATTATAAGAGTCTTTTGATCCCATTCAGAAGTAAGTGAATTGAGCATTTTTCTAACTTGGTCCTCTTCAGAAACACTTTTACCTAGTGCAATAAGTTAGTGTAATATATATTGTAATCTACTATACATATCAGATATGGACTCATTTTGAATAATTGAAACTGGTTTATTAACACAGAAATTTCGGTTTATTTAACTTTACTTGTGGCTTCATATGTAACTTGCAAAGTTTTCCAAATTTCAAATGCAGAGTTAATAATGGATACTCTATTAAATTCATTTCTGTCCAGTGAACAAAATAATATATTCATAGCTTCAGAGTTATTTTCTGCAAATGCTTTTTAGTCAGTAGTCCACTGTGAAAAATTAGTCTCTGATTCAATGGACCTAGTTCATGTGATATTTCAAGTGTCTAAACCAATTGACTGTAAATAAATTTTCATTCTACATGACCAACATGTGTAATAATTGCCATTAAAAAGTAGAGATCTAGCAGTAGATTGTCCTTCGACAAATGAATTACTATCAAGTGTATTAAAGTGTTACTAACAGTACTATTACTAGTACTGGTAGCCATTTAAACTTTTTCAAAAATCAGATGATAAATATTTTGAAAACCAATGCTTTGATACCAAATGTGAGTCGACGGAATAGAGATCTTAAGGCTAGATTAACACCAGTGGAGGGGGGGGGAAGGGGGTGAATAGTGTTTAATGGATTATATGATTATTTTCAAATGCTTTAAGATTCTACTTGGAATGATGTAATTAACAATCACTGAATCAAAGTACATATAAAAGTACATGTAGTAAAGGTAAAAAGAAAAGAACACATCAGGATTTTATACTCGTTCGGAGTAACCCTACATCCAGTCTCGCATAATTCCTTGTACGCATTTCTTTTCAACTAGTAAATGCAAGCACAATCCTGATTTCAAGGCTACGAGACACACCATCCAGAATCCAACCTCTGGATGGAGTCACTTGATTTTTCGGCTAGAAGCACACCTACTAGATTTATGTGCTACTAGTACATCCAATTGAATTTATAGGCTACAATCACGCCTACTTAAATTCAGGGATACCAAGCATACCAAGAAATATAAAAATATGATTGGATAGAGTTTATAGACTCAGATCTTCGATCTTGATTACAATTGATCCTGTAACTCTTGAATAGCACTTTGATCTTGGTTTGAGTGAGAAAGATGGGAGAAACCAGAAAGTAGATAAAGGAAAATCAAGTTAGTAATGATTGAATTTTATTTTGGTTGAATTTTGTAGAATTTGAGTAAAAATTGATTTAGAAATAAAGAGAATGAAAAAGGAAGAATGAGAAAGTAGTTATTGAAAATTCATTTGGAAGTCTGGTATATATAGGGAAACACAGGTCATGTCCATTTACGAAGAGATAAGACGAAAAGACACTTCTTTTCAAATTTGAATTTTGAATTTTACGGTCATTGTGTTGACAACATGGATAGGATATGTCGACTTATCCCTGTATTTTAAACAACACTTTAAAAATATTATTTTGAAAATCTGTTGCTTTGTAAAATAATTTGATACTTCGTAGAATCATTTAAAATATAGTTTGTGCACATTTTAGTCAAAATATAACTTGGTAAAACTTTATTAAATAATTTTGAAAGATTTAATAAGAATATTCTATAATATATATATATATATATATATATATATAAGTCAATATAAAAACACTTAAATGATATCTTTATAAATAAGAGATTGAAAATTATTTTGGGAATACTTTGAAAAGATTATTTTAGAAATAGAATATTTGAGAAGCAATTTGAAATAAAATTAGAAAAGGTAAGAGAGATTAGGAAAGTTCTATCAAGATTTTAACATAAATTTTATTAACTTATCTAGAATACCTTGAAATCTTGAACTCTTCAACACTCATGAGTCTTCATCCTTAAACTCTTGAAACTTTATGTCAACATCTTGAATTTACTCTTGATACTGTATAGTCTTCTTAATCAACTCTTATATAATATCCTACACCATATACTATATATATCTTGATAAAACATCGATATTTATGTTTTATATAATGTTCTATAGTTGTTATCATCAAAATCAATACCTAAGGTATTAACAGTTTCATCCGTCCGACCTGCTCCCGAACTGAAGAGAAAGTATCAAAGGCGAAAGGAAGACAAGGGCGAACCCTCCGGTGAATTAGCTTCCCAACATACGTAAAAGGGTGGTCCTTCTCAACCCCATTGGAAGGAACTCAAGATGAGGGCATTGAAGAAGAAGAAGAGGACAGCGAAGTTTCGTCGGTGGAGGATGAATTCGTTCTAAATCAAAGGAAAGCGAAAAAGAAAACTCCTTGTATGTTGAAAATTTTGAGATAGATATTGAGACTGGTGTTGTTTGGATTTGAATTTAATTTTTATTTGAATGTTGTTATGATTTGAAGGTAATTTGGATTGTAATGTACCGTTGGTTGGAATGTAGTTTGTTTGATTAACTTAGTATTGAATGTATTGTAGGTTGGATTCAAACTTAATGTTGTTTGAATAGTAATGTAGTTTGGATTGAATTTAGATTCGATTTGAATCTTGTTTGAATGTTGAATGGGGATGTTGCTGCAATGCAGTTAGGATATAACAGAACGACATTCACAACACTTCATTGCATGTAACCACCAAATGCACAACATGTGGTAACACACGTTATTCAACAAATAATACAACTACAAATTTATCATGTTGGTCACATAAACATTTATAGTCGAATATATTTAATTACAATTGTTCTACAAAGACAGCTAAAATCAAAAGTAAATATTAAGATGCCTAAGTGCAACGATTTTTCTCATGACCTAGAACATCGCATTTGCTCCACCTATTTCCTTTAGGATTCTGCATCTCGTCTATGATACCTTTAATTCTATAGTGTGTGGATGTCCTGTTTGCCTTTTACCTATAGGAGGTAGGAGCAACTGATTATTACTTAAAATCCAATAGCGTTTATCAGGAACGAGATGAAACTTAGGTGTGTATGCGGCCAAGTCTTTCTCAACTGAATACCATGTTGAAGTGAAGTCATGATGAGCACTATTAGCTCCATTTGAAACTGTTGAGAAAGCGACCATAACATGCGTACAAGGTAAGTGCTCTAGTAGTGGTATGTTGCACGTACATGAGAAAGTGTTACTATTGATTATTACTTTACATTCATCATCAAAATAGTGCACAACCTGCCATTCAACCTGACTAAAGCGAACTATCCTTGTACGCCTTGCTACATTGGCTCTATCAGCAATCTTTGCTTCCCACTTCGGAGTAAGAAGTTTTCCTGTTGCATTTATTCTTCGACAAAATAATCCACCGACCAAAAAAAGCACATGCAACCAAAGCTTTAATAGGTAATGATCGAGCACTGCTTTGTGGTGTTGGTCGATGTGGAATATAACTGCATATAGAACAACATAACTTACAGCTAATGCATAGCGCACATTAAAATACAACATAATTTTTTTTAGAATATGTTCCACCATTCAAGCATATTTGTAAAACTACTTTGACTTGGATAAGGATAGTTATAATAAACACCTTGTTGATAACTCATACACGGCGAATATCCTACAAACAATTGTTGTTGACCGTAATTCGCTGTTATAGATAGATTACTGAAACTCGGTGATGCAATTCCATGAGCAACGCTTCCTGTCTCAACCATTCTAGAATAGTCTTTAGTTCGTAGTTAACTTCTTGTGATGATACATGTTTTTCTATTTGCGTCCGTCTACTTTTCTAAACAAACAGCTATATGAATTTTAATGTCGCTGAAAACATTAACTCCACATCATCATCATCAACTATTTTAATGGCTTTCGATTTTGAATCCATAGGCCATTACATACTAAATCTATATCAAATTCATCGAATTTTTATCTTAGTTGCTTTATAAATCGATTATTTCAACTACGCCAAATTACAACATTTAACAACTTTCGCCGGTTTATATGATCCTCCAACATATTTACCACAAGTTCGTTCGTCAATAATCAATTCACCATCAGAATAACAAATTGTTAGTACACACTTAGGAGTCATTTTACAATTCAATTAACCAACAGTTTTACTAATTTGACAAATGACCAAACAACATATACTTATAGAAACCCAAAAAAATGAATTAGGGTTAACAAAAACATACCTTAATAGTTCAAGCGGAAGAAGTAGTTGTTGCTCTTCAAGTAGATCGACTTTGGATCAAGTTTTAACTTGAATTTAAAGTCAAAAATCCATAGTTTGGGTAGGAATTTAAGAATGGATATTTGGGTTTTTGGGATTTTGAGTTTCTATAAGATAAACCGAGAAATGAAAGAGAAGGGGCGAGTCTGGTAATGGTTTCAAAAATTCTGAAGTAACATGTCAAATGCCACGAGCTTTTTTCGAAACAAATACTGTACCTTGTTCTATTTGTTGGACCCACAAGCAAACACCACATAATTTGTTCAAAACTGAGTCATCCATACATTTCAAATTACTAGTATAACCGCACAACGGTGGAGAAACCGACCGTTCGATTGTATAACTTTGATAAGAAATATACAACTAATTTTTTTTGTTAATATTACTTAAACATTAAGTGATAATATGTTGGAAAAGAATAAATTGAGATTTGAACTGAAAATATGAATTTCAAATTTAAATATTAATCAAAACATTTAAAATTGTCGATTTGAAATTGAAATTTTAGAATTTGAAAATCATAATAGATTTGAATTTGAAATCTTTGATGCGCGAAATAAAAGGAGGAAGTTTAGGGAAACCGCGATGAGACAATGTTGAATATGCGCTTATATTGTTTTTTGTTTGATGATAATAAACATATATACATTCGTTTAAATGTATTTGTTAATGTAATATTTTATTTTTCATATATTAAATAAATATTTGTTGAATAAAATAAATTACACACAATTTGAAGTCAAACGGAAATTTTATTTAAACAAATATTTATTACAATTTTGAATAGTACAAATTCAAGCTCTCACTATACATATACAATTTTGATTACATCACATCACAATCTTTTATTTACAAATTTCCTCACTACATATCACTCACACTCGTAGTTTGTCTTCAACTTCATTCCAGTTTGAATCCAGCATCTGAGCAAACTGCAAAAATATTCACTAACGCAGTAAAATTGAAAAAGAAATATTTTTGCAATATAAAATGAAATATGATTTTTGAAAATATGGTTTGCCTCAGTTATTTGGGTTGTTCGTCATCATTTAAATTTGAATTTATCACACACGAACAATGTGACATGCACAGTGTATCACTGTACATGCCACAAGGCCGTGCACACCGATATACACTTGATAATGCTACAGGGACAGGTGACCACAAGGTCAAACCCAAATCAAAAGCCAGGTTCAACTCAGGTGCAACATAAATGAAAATCTCGACTTCAGCACAAGGTCAAACCTGAGTTGCAAAACTGGATTCAACTCAGGTGCAATTTAAAAAATGTATGTATCAGTGCAGAAGCAAATGCTACCATGACTCGAGTACATGCTACAGCAACATTATATGATACAAGTGACAATGCACAATGCACCAAGCATTGAACCAGAAACATGATCAATACAGCTACAATGGCCAGACCAACCAGACCCAAGTGAAACTGACTCAAAGCACAAAAGTGCACAGCAACCATCAAGTACACAATGACAAAGCAACAATGGGAGCAACAGCTACATGCAGGCCAGAAGCAAAAACTCAAGTGCAACAGTGAAGTTCAGCTATGCAAATGAAACACAGTTGCAAACAACATAACAAATGAAAACAGTATGCAAGCTCGAGCGCAAATTATGAATACTGCAACAATATCCAGTATGAAGTATCAGACTCAATAGCAAGTTCAAGCCAGTGCCAACAAAGAATCAAAGCTCGACCAACATAATGCAAACTACAACCCAACAGCAACATGCTTGAAGACCACAGCACGACCAATGGCAATATAGTGACAACATGACAGCAGTTTATACAACACGAATAAACCACTGCAACAAAGTGTACGAACTCAAGTGAATACAAAAATGACAGCACCAAGTGAATAAGCATGATACACTTCAAGTACATTAGTATATGACAGCAACCAGAGGCAACATCACACAATCAAACTGCAACAAGATCAAATACAATAACCAGACAAAAGAACACGGATATGCAACACTTAGATGAAACCAAAATGATCACGGCTACAATATGCAGACTCAAACACACTGATCAAATGAAGATATGAAGAACACAAGGGTCGAACTAATAAGACCATCAGAAATTCACAAGCTAATATCAGTTGTGATCAAGTCAACAAAAGTCTGGTTTGAATCAAAGCATACTGAAGCCGAGCCAACAGAAAAATTCACAGAGAATCAATCAGTGATACAAAAATCACAATGAATTAAAACAGTGCCGAAGAATCAACAATATCAAGAATTTAAAGTTTTTTTAATTGAACAAGTCAATAGAGAAATACACGGAGGCAGTCATGAATCAAAACCGTGTCAACCAAGCCGTGAGAAGCAAGTATCAAAATATACGCATATGAAAAAGTCAAAGATAAATCTCAAGCATCAATACAAGATCGAACGAACGAAGACAAATTCAAATGAACGTATACGAACGCAAAAATAGGATTTCGAATCCTATATAAGCCCAATCATCATCGGCAAATTAATCATCGAGTTCAAGCATCAACCCAGTAAAGCAAAAAGAAAAAGTACATACCGAAATCACAAACAACAGTGAACTCGATCAAACAAAAGCAGCCAAGAGCGAACGAACAAGAACGAAGCACACGAAAAGGCGAAGCTTCAAAGCCCTAATTTGGATCAAGAGCCGAATCCCTAAATTTCAGATCGAACAAAGAATACAACAGAGGGCCGCCATTTTTTTCAAAGCCAAATTTGGATCGCAAGCAGAAGACCTAATTCGACAAAGAGGAACGGCCGTCACAAGCAAAAGGATCGGGTTAAAGGAAATAATTTGGGCCGGCTTGCTTTATTTTTAAAGGGCTTTAGTATATTTTAAATAGGGTTTAAGTGCTATTTGTTTTTTAATTGTTGTTTTTAACTTTTCAAATCGAAAACTGGTAAATCACCACCTAGGGTTTAGGTAGTGTCAGATTGTCTAGTTAGAATTAGTTCAGTGAGCAGGGTGTACGAGTTTGCAAAGTTCTATTGTAGGCGGGAGCAGAGTTTGCGAGTACGCAAAGTTCTATTGTAGGCGGGAGCAGAGTTTGCGAGTAAACGAAACTCTATAGGCGGGAGCAGGGTGTGCGAGTCTAGTAGAGTGTTTGTGAGCGGGAGCAAATGTTTGCGAGTATAGTAGAGTGTTTGTGAGCGGGAGCAAATGTCTGCGAGTCTAGTAGAGTGTTTGTAAGCGTGATACTGTTTAATTCTAATAGAAATCTGTGAATGCAACAGTAGGCAGGGGTTGCCGAAGCTGGGTAAATTTTGTGTGTGATTTACTTTTTCAGCATATTTAATTCTGCAGTTTATTTCTGTGTTTAAATCGAGAAAATTTGCTATAACCCTATTCACCCCCCTCTAGGGTTAATCTAGATCCTACAAGTGGTATCAGAGCCCGGTATATTTTTTATTTAACTCTAGAGTCATGAGTCTACAAAATAATGCTTTTTCTGAGGGGCAATCTATTGCTAGGCCACCCATGTTTAACGGGAACGATTATGCTTATTGGAAAGTTAGGATGGGTATCTATCTTAGTTCTGTTGATTATGATGTTTGGGATATTATTGAAACTGGCTATAAACCTCCCACTATAATCGTTGGTGATACTGAGATTCCTAAACCTAAGGATAGGTGGGATGCTAACGATAAGAGATTGAAAACGACAAATGCTAAAGCCATGAATGCTTTGATATGTGCTCTTGATAAAAACGAATTTAATAGAATTTCTCATTGTACAACAGCACAGGAAATTTGGCATACTTTGGATGTGACACACGAAGGAACTTCTCAAGTCAAGGAGTCTCGTCTAGCCCTATTCAGCAACGAATACGAAAACTTTGTGATGGACAAAGGCGAGAGCATAAAAGACATGTTTGGACGTTTTTCAACCTTGGTATACAACGCTAGAGCGCTTGGGAAGGTCTTCACTGAGGTAGAGCTTGTGAGGAAGGTGCTACGAGTTTTACCAATGAACTTTGAGGCAAAAGTCACGGCAATCCAAGAATCGAAAGATTTGAGCAAACTAAGCATGGAGGAGTTGATTGGCAACTTGATGACATATGAGCTTGAGCTAAAAGCAAAGGAAGAATGCAACAACTCTGAACCAAAGAAGAAGACGATTGCCTTAAAGAGCAAAGAAGAAAGCGATGAAGAAGATCCAATTGAAGAGCTTGCAATGGCTGTCAATAATCTTAGAAGATGGTCTAGATTCAAGCCACGCAAGAAGAAAACAAAGGGCAATAGGTCAAAAGATTCCGAAAATTCCGATAATGAACTGACGTGTTATAACTGCAACAAGCCTGGCCACATCAAACCAAAATGCCCGCTTCTCAAAGACAACAAAGGAAAGAAAAAGAAAATGAAGGCCTTTGCAGCGACTTGGGATGATGAAGAAGGAGAGGAAGCTTCGGATAGTAGCTCAGAGGAGGCTAACTTGTGTTGCATGGAAAAATCAGAATCAGAAGCAACCTCCGAGGAATCTAGTGAGGCAGATGAGTATTCCTATAGAGATCTAGTTTTTATGTGTCTTGATCTTACTAAGGTAGTGGATACTCTTGAATCTAAAATTGAAAAACTGAAATCTGATAGGAGAGAATTTGCTCGTGAAAATTTTAGGTTAAAAACTGAACTTGAAAATATTCAAAACCTAGAATGTAAAAAATGTAAGATTTTAGATTCAGAATTATCAAAACTTAGGAATAACTTTGAGAATCTTGAAAAAGAAAACTTGAATCTTAAGGAAAACATTGACACGAGGAAAAAGGATTTTATAAGCAGATGCACCTCACTTATAACTGAAAACACGTCACTAAAAAGCAAAGTCCAAAATCTTGAGAAATCTTTGAATAACTTTTCAAGAGGCGAAAAATCTTTCAACATGCTATTGGGAAATCAAATTTTTGCTAACAATAGAAAAGGACTAGGTTTTGGGAAATCACAAGATGATGATAATGCAAAACGTAAAAGTGTCTTTGCTCGATCTGAAATAATTGGACATCATGTTGAAAGTCATAGTCATAGGAACACAAAATTTAATCAAGACAATTTAATGTGCACGATTTGTAGAAAATTTGGACACAATCAAAATAATTGTTGGTATAGACCCAAACACGTGAAAACTATACCAATTTGGGTTCCAAAAGGCACAAATATAAAATCTTTGAAAGTCAAACAAATTTGGGTGCCAAAAGGAACATATATAAATAGTTTTGGGTCTCCATAAACATATGTTTCATATTCTGCCACTAACAATCATGGACCTATAAAAACAAATAGGTCACAAAAATCTTTCATCGTGTAGGTGTGGTGGCAGGCTAAGGAACAACAACGGTGTTCTCTGGATTTTGGCTGTTCTAGAAACACAACGGGCGACAAAGCAAAGTTCCTTAGCCTAGTTCAAAGGTGACAGAATCACAATGGGCAATCACGAAAAATTATCGTAAAGGTAAAACATGTAAAATTGTTTTTAACGATATATTAAATGTGATTATCTGCACCATACTCTAAATCAGCCAATATTGAGATGAACAAAAGATGATGATTTTGATTCTATGACTTTTTCAAAATATTGAACAATCATCTTTAAATAGAATTACTTGGAGTAATTATGATGGTTGACTGATTCGGATTTAACTAATATGATTTTTTGACTTGTTCTTATTTATGACATTGATTTGTGCTTAATTGATGACCAATCAGATTTTCAATTAATTTATATAAATTTGTTCGATCAAATGATGGTTACTCATGCTACACGTAGATATATTGGTTTTGACATTTTGGTCACTGCTTGTAAATCTGCACGATTTCAATTTTCATATGAAAGCTGATTTTAAGAAATTGTTTTTGAAATAACTATGATGTTGATTGACTGTTGATTACTCATGAATATAACTGTTTATCCTACGGTTTCTGAAATTAACACTATGATATTTGTTTGAGTGTTAACACGGCTTTAATTCAAATTCAAAAGAATGATGTTAAGTTTGAAATTCTTGGTGCACACTTCATGGTTTGGTCAATCAAATTCAACGAGTGAATATTGAGTGAAATTTAAATTCAGATGCAGATTACACTAGTAATATAGTTGATAGAAAAATTACTAGTGGAACGTGATTAATTTTTGAAACATTCATTTGCTGCATCGTTTTTCAAAGAAAATATCTGCACATTTTTCACTTGAAATAATTTTCAAATAGCAGAAAATTTTCTTATAAAACCCCCTCGAGAAAATCATGTTTGACCATATTTACAGATTAGTCATTTTTGAAAAATTGATTTTATAATTTTTGAATTTGATTTTAAATGACAAATTTTGACTAATCTGACTCCCTTTGATTATCGAAAAGATGAATAGTGATTGAAAAAGTGATGAGTGTTGATATTTATCATATATTATCGTATAATTAGAAAATTTCTTTAGAATTTCATAACAAGAGTTATAAAAACTTTTTGTTGGGTTAAAATTCCATGACCATTTCTATTTCTATCATCTTTCTATCGACCATCACTCATCAAGATCATATTTAGTATGTAAATTTGTGGTAGTTTACAAAGGAAATCATTTGTTCTTCAATATCTTTTAATTTGTAAAGGAAATTATTTGTGCTTCAATTTATTATATTTAGCAATAAAAATAAATATCCAAAGTATTCACTCTCATTTAAAAGTCCTCATGGTTATGCATGGGTGAATTACTTGGATTTTTGATTATGTGCTTCCATGCTCATTTAAAAGTCCTCACGGTTATGCATGTATGGAACGCATAGCAAAATTAATTGATTTAATAGACAAGTTGATTCTAATCCCATTTAAAAGTCCTCACGGTCATGCGTGGTTAGAAGATACTTGATTTCATTTTTAAATTAAATTGGAATACTACTAATCTCATTTAAAAGTCCTAACGGTTATGCATGGTTAGTAGATATTCAAATTTCCTGAAATAAATATACCACAAATAGACAGAACTGTATGATTTTTTTTTATGATTTTATCCCCATCAATTCTGAAAGTGGAATATGCGCCTGACAAGGGTAATTATGATTTTTGTTTGAGTTTTATTGAAATTTGATATTTATATTCAATTGAGTTAAATGTTTGATTCATGTTTGTCACTTCATCCCTATTTTTATAACACTGTTATTCTTTTGCTGATAACAAAAGGGGGAGAGAAAAGTTAAGATTTTGTCAAATAGAATCAAGCAAAGGTCAAATAATTTTCCATTTGCATATAAACTCATTTACATATTTTTATTTGTATGCATATATGTAGTGGGAGTATCATGTAGAGAGGGAGCATTCAAATAGAGGGAGCAAATTGAACGATCAAATACATTTAATACATTCAAAATCTTAAATATATGTTTGTTATCATCAAAAGGGGGAGATTGTTGAATATGCGCTTATATTGTTTTTTGTTTGATGATAATAAACATATATACATTCGTTTAAATGTATTTTTTAATGTAATATTTTATTTTTCATATATTAAATAAATATTTGTTGAATAAAATAAATTACACACAATTTGAAGTCAAACGGAAATTTTATTTAAACAAATATTTATTACAATTTTGAATAGTACAAATTCAAGCTCTCACTATACATATACAATTTTGATTACATCACATCACAATCTTTTATTTACAAATTTCCTCACTGCATATCACTCACACTCGTAGTTTGTCTTCAACTTCATTCCAGTTTGAATCCAACATCTGAGCAAACTGCAAAAATATTCACTGACGCAGTAAAATTGAAAAAGAAATATTTTTGCAATATAAAATGAAATATGATTTTTGAAAATATGGTTTGCCTCAGTTATTTGGGTTGTTCGTCATCATTTAAATTTGAATTTATCACACACGAACAATGTGACATGCACAGTGTATCACTGTACATGCCACAAGGTCGTGCACACCGATATACACTTGATAATGCTACAGGGACAGGTGACCACAAGGTCAAACCCAAATCAAAAGCCGGGTTCAACTCAGGTGCAACATAAATGAAAATCTCGACTTCGGCACAAGGTCAAACCCGAGTTGCGAAACTGGATTCAACTCAGGTGCAATTTAAAAAATGTATGTATCAGTGCAGAAGCAAATGCTACCATGACTCGAGTACATGCTGCAGCAACATTATATGATACAAGTGACAATGCACAATGCACCAAGCATTGAACCAGAAACATGATCAATACAGCTACAATGGCCAGACCAACCAGACCCAAGTGAAACTGACTCAAAGCACAAAAGTGCACAGCAACCATCAAGTACACAATGACAAAGCAACATTGGGAGCAACAGCTACATGCAGGCCAGAAGCAAAAACTCAAGTGCAACAGTGAAGTTCAGCTATGCAAATGAAACACAGTTGCAAACAACATAGCAAATGAAAACAGTATGCAAGCTCGAGCGCAAATTATGAATACTGCAACAATATCCAGTACGAAGTATCAGACTCAATAGCAAGTTCAAGCCAGTGCCAACAAAGAATCAAAGCTCGACCAACATAATGCAAACTACAACCCAACAGCAACATGCTTGAAGACCACAGCACGACCAATGGCAATACAGTGACAACATGACAGCAGTTTATACAACACGAATAAACCACTGCAACAAAGTGTACGAACTCAAGTGAATACAAAAATGACAGCACCAAGTGAATAAGCATGATACACTTCAAGTACATTAGTATATGACAGCAACCAGAGGCAACATCACACAATCAAACTGCAACAAGATCAAATACAATAACCAGACAAAAGCACACTGATATGCAACACTCAGATGAAACCAAAATGATCATGGCTACAATATGCAGACTCAAACACACTGATCAAATGAAGATATGAAGAACACAAGGGTCGAACTAATAAGTCCATCAGAAATTCACAAGCTAATATCAGTTGTGATCAAGTCAACAAAAGTCTGGTTTGAATCAAAGCATACTGAAGCCGAGCCAACAGAAAAATTCACAGAGAATCAAGCAGTGATACAAAAATCACAATGAATTAAAACAGTGCCGAAGAATCAGCAATATCAAGAATTCAAAGTTTTTTTAATTGAACAAGTCAATAGAGAAATACACGGAGGCAGTCATGAATCAAAACCGTGTCAACCAAGCCGTGAGAAGCAAGTATCAAAATATACGCATATGAAAAAGTCAGAGATAAATCTCAAGCATCAATACAAGATCGAACGAACGAAGACAAATTCAAATGAACGTATACGAACGCAAAAATAGGATTTCGAATCCTATATAAGCCCAATCATCATCGGCAAATTAATCATCGAGTTCAAGCATCAACCCAGTAAAGCAAAAAGAAAAAGTACATACCGAAATCACAAACAACAGTGAACTCGATCAAACAGAAGCAGCCAAGAGCGAACGAACGAGAACGAAGCACACGGAAAGGCGAAGCTTCAAAGCCCTAATTTGGATCAAGAGCCGAAGCCCTAAATTTCAGATCGAACAAAGAATACAACAGAGGGCCGCCATTTTTTTCAAAGCCAAATTTGGATCGCAAGCAGAAGACCTAATTCGACAAAGAGGAACGACCGTCACAAGCAAAAGGATCGGGTTAAAGAAAATAAATTGGGCCGGCTTGCTTTATTTTTAAAGGGTTTTAGTATATTTTAAATAGGGTTTAAGTGCTATTTGTTTTTTAATTGTTGTTTTTAACTTTTCAAATCGAAAACTGGTAAATCACCACCTAGGGTTTAGGTAGTGTCAGATTGTCTAGTTAGAATTAGTTCAGTGAGCAGGGTGTGCGAGTTTGCAAAGTTCTATTGTAGGCGGGAGAAGAGTTTGCGAGTAAGCAAAGTTCTATTGTAGGCGGGAGCAAAGTTTGCGAGTAAACGAAACTCTATAGGCGGGAGCAGGGTGTGCGAGTCTAGTAGAGTGTTTGTGAGCGGCAGCAAATGTTTGCGAGTCTAGTAGAGTGTTTGTGAGCGGGAGCAAATGTCTGCGAGTCTAGTAGAGTGTTTGTAAGCGTGATACTGTTTAATTCTAATAAAAATCTGTGAATGCAGCAGTAGGCAGGGGTTGCCGAAGCTGGGTAAATTTTGTGTGTGATTTACTTTTTCAGCATATTTAATTCTGCAGTTTATTTCTGTGTTTAAATCGAGAAAATTTGCTATAACCCTATTCACCCCCCCTCTAGGGTTAATCTAGATCCTACAGACAAGATCCACGTTTTTAAGAAAACCGCATGAGACAAGATCCACGTTTTTTTTTCCTTCAGAAAAATTGATTTTGACCAATCACAGTAAGCAAACCTCCCTAACGGTCGGTTTGTTGTGTTTTCCATGGTCTACCGCGCAGGTTGTTATGTTAAAATTACCTGCACAACATCTAGTTGACATGCAGCAGAGATAGAGGAATCATACAGACTACAAGTCCATTTCTGAATGGCTCCAATAGTAGATGCGGTAAACATAAACTAGACGCCTGATAGAACCGAACTACGTGACCCATCTGAGGCGTCTGATCAGGGCATCGGCATTCCACCGCTTCTCACTTCTCACTTCTCCTTCATGCTTTGGACTGGATCCATATCACAAAGTCTATTCACCCATGGAGTATGCTTTCTCAGTCCCACTCAAGTTGTTCGATGGTATGTCTAACTCGCACTCCTTTATGCTTGCATGGTAGCTTGTCAATAATAGTTTACAATCTCTACATTATTATTTCAGTGTTAGAATCAAGTGTAAATATATGGCCATTATATCATATAATGCTCAAGCATTGTTTTTTTTTTTTTCCCCCAAATATATTGTAGCATTTTAGCGATCATATTTTGGTGCTAAACTTGGAGGATATGTGAAATACTTTCCAATTCAGTTAAAAAAGGGTGCTGGAGTCATTAAATAGGTAACCGCACAAATTAAATATTTTATTTATCATTAGCACCCACACAAATTAAAGAGAAAAGGAGAAGGATGCGGAGAGAAGATAGGAACCTCATGAGCAAAAACAATTCCATCTCCATGATGCCACACCAAATCAACTATTGTATCAAAACCCAATCGATTGAAATGCTTCATTATAATGAATGATACTTGACATGGAAAAATACATGAAAGCTAATCAAACAAACAAAATCAAGTAAATGCATGCAAGCATTACCGGAGGGTACATGCCACTACTGCCTACATTGAATTCAATCCACTTATATAATGGCAAGTAATGTCAATACCACAGCTAGCAGCAACGTTGACCAGGCCACATGTGCAGTGCGAAACGGTTCTGAATTCTTCATTGCATTCTCTGCGAGTGCACTTTTTGTGTTATTTGCATGCAAAGCTGTGCATTGGATTCTACGTCGCCTTTCCCAACCTCGTCTTGTATCCGAACTCATTGTTGGCCTTATTCTAGGCAATGTACCTTTCTTGAAATCCTTGATGGAAGGCTCCTTGCTAGACTTATTCAAGGTAACAGAAAGCTTCTGTGGCTCCCTTTACTTTTTCGTATTAGGTCTAGAGATGGAACCCGCTTCCATTCTAAAACCACGTGGTCCTGAAGCTGAAATCACTGTTGCAAGCATCCTTTCCACCTTATTCATGAACATCATCTTTAATATTATTTATTCAGCCACAAATCATCAGACTTTCTTTGGAAGTGATGTAATAGAATATATACGTCTCATTCTTGTATTTGACGTCGTTATCTCCTCCACTTCATCACCGATAGTAACTCGCCTAGTCACACAGCTCAAGCTTGGTCAGTCTGAAATAGGAAGAACTGCAGTTCGTGCTGGTTTAGCCAGTGACTTAACATGCACGTTAGCTGTCTGCTTTCTAGCCACACTTCGACATCATGGTGATGATTTCTTGCTCATTCTTTCGTGCATTGCAGCAGAGATATTATTTGTTGTCTTTGTTATAAGAAGGTTTCTTTTTCGGTGGGTCAATGAACGCAACCCTGAAGGCCGGCCTGTCAAAGGAATAGACTTGTCCTTAATTTTGGTGTCTACCCAAATGCTTTGCCAAATGGGCGACTATTTCAGATATGATTCTAAATTCAACTCCTTCTTGGTAGGGTTGGCATTGCCTAGACAAGGAAGGGTGTCTAACCTTTTGATAAGCAAAATCAACTATGTGCTTACGTCTCTTATTTTGCCATTGTACATGACCGTTGTTGGTATCTGGGCTAATTTTTCTAATGAAGACGGAAAGCCTTGGTTTATTGTAGCTGCAGTCACATTTCTCTCGATTGTTAGTAAAATTTTGGGTATTTCGGTTGTATGCTTGCGGCATGGTCTACATTTGATTGAAGCAGTCATGCTCGCCATCATTCTCAGCGTTAAAGGGTATATTCAGATCATGTTCTCGGTGCATGCTATGAGTAAACATATGATGTCAAATGCTGCATTTACGTTTATGATTTTCATTGTTGTTCTATCGATCTTTTACGTTCCACCTACAGTGTTGGTAATAACAAAAAGAATGAGGAAAATAAAGGGAGGGTCTGGTAATGAACATGGAGTAGTAAGCTTACAGTGGTACAATCCAGAGAGTGAGCTGAAGATCTCGATAGGGATTCACAACGAACATAACATTGCTTCATCAATGGCCGTGGTTGAAATGATGAGGGCAAGCTCTGAAGCAGGAGTGGCAGTGGTTTACTGTACAGACTTGATAGAATTGACCGAAGGAAAAAAGGCAGCACTTGTGTACAGGCAAGATAACGATGAAGTGATGGTAGCGGACGAATACGTAGTTAAATTAAGAGATGAAATAGGGAAATGTTTAGACTCGTATGTAGGTGAAAACATTACTGTTCATCGCAGTCTGGCCATATCATCGTTTTCAGACATGCATGATGACATATGCTCCATTGCACAGGACAATGCGGCTGTGTTCATTTTGTTGCCTTTTCACAAGTCGCTAATGGAAGATGTGGGACATTCCGGTTATAGAATCGTGAATCAGAATGTTCTGACTAATGCGCCGTGTTCCGTTGGGATCTTGGTCGATCGTGGTCTAGGACATAAAATTAGCTATGGCAATTTAGGGGCATTTTCATCAGAAAATATAGTTATTGTGAATGTAGTAATGATTTTCATGGGTGGTGCAGATGATCGTGAGGCCTTAGCATGTGCTTCGATGATGGCTAGGCATCCATTGGTTTGTCTTAAGGTTATAAGGGTTGTATTGGCAGATGATGAGAATGACAAGAAAACTGAAAGGCAAGAGCTGCACGAGAGAGAACTCGATAACGAAACAATTGCCTGGTTTTACCAAAACAACGTGAAAAGTAACAGTAGTAGGAGTATCAGTAGTAGGGTTGGGTATGTGGAGAGGAGGCTGAAGAATGGAGTGGAGTTGCTAAACATGTTGAGGGAAATGGAAGAAGAGCAGGATCTTTGTATTGTAGGGCAGGGGCGGAAACGTAATTCGGCGCTGACGACTGGTTTGAGCGAATGGGCCGAGTGCCCGGAGTTAGGGCCGGTTGGTGATATTCTTGCAGGTTCCGATTCTCCTCTGAACGTTTCGGTATTGGTTGTTCAGCAGCACAGTCTTGCTGCTACCCATGACAAGTACATTGATGATGACTTTGTTCCTTTTTAACTTAGTACGTATACACAAATACCTTGTAAATACATTAAATTGAAATTTCTTTCAATGGTACATCTATTGTCTTCTATGCCTTGGTGATTGCAAACAAATGGTTGGATGAGTCAGCAGTGTATCATTTTTCTTCATGACAACATGCTGAAAGATTTTTGTATATACCCAAATGCGTAGTTAGACGTTCGGTATATTGCTCCTTAATCAGCTGTTGACTACATTTTTTTCTTCTGTTGATTAATTCTTTACTCAAATTATGTTTGATTTTGTTTAGATAATGATGCTGTTGTTGTGTATACTTCGTCACATTTTACAAGCGCAAGTTTGATTCTCTCGTCTTCAAGATAATATTGTTTATGTACCGTCAGCGATCATTAGTTCGGTTATATTTACAAGCATCTTGTATTGCTTAATTTTAATGCATTTAGTGGTAAAAATAGTGAAAGATAATATAGCTCATATACCAGTTTGTTAGAAATTTTCAAGTTTCTACTCAAAGAAAGGGAAGAGTATCACACATAATTTACTTTTCTATTTCTTTTGCCTTTTCTCTTTCTTCTCTCTTACTTTCCTCACCCACCTCAAATGAGTTGAGTATGTACATGATCAAATATACAAATTTACCTATTAATGATCAATCACATAACTAACCTATTTGATAACCAAATACGTAATTGACCTATTGGGCTTGCATACACTAAATATCTGTAAAGCCGCTACATTGATATGGCCTTTGATATTCTAACTTATGCTTATGCTTGTCGAACCAAATTTCGAACCCCCAATTCGATTCAACACCCTTGTAAGTTTATTAATAAGATAAGATCTGAATTCAAACTTATATACTGATTCACTGGATATGAAGAAGTGAGAACTTCCCGTGACAAACAACTTATTATAGGAATACCCTAAATAAGAAACATGCCATTAGCCACTATGTTCCTTTCCTTGACATACAGTAGAATCGAGGAAGTAGGTATAACTCTGATAAAGAATGCGTTCACTGTCTCACTCTTAGGCAGTTATGGGAAATTCCTCTTCCTATGACCTAGTTTACAGCAATGGAAATACTTTGGCATTCTACTTGTTGCTTGGCACTCATGTCAAAGATGTTCATTTGCTTCTTAGCAATGGCAGCTTGCCATAGCTCGTCAAGCTTTGATTATCTCCTTCTTAGCTTGCTTTCCTTTATAAGAATCAAGCTTTTTATTATTTTTCTTACCGTCAAATCAAGGCTTGACCTCCTCATTCATCACCATCGACTCCTTTTTCTTCTAGGAAGGCACTCCCATGTCTCGAAGCCATATCAATTTCTAGAAAATTTGTCCTCCACATGATTACTAGCTGCTTACCGTGCTTTTGGACTGAATCCAACAATAGACTTCTTGTATTTCTTCAATGGAGTATCAAATAAGACCATCCCATGCCTCGATAAAGCATTGAACTCATTTAAATACTATTTTATTGTCAAATCACCCCACTTCTGTTCAGTAAATTTTCGAAACAACGTTTTCACATTGTTGTACCTATTTTCACTAACTGTGAATGAAGAGAAATAGTTAGAAATTGATCAAAAGAGATAGCACTAAGTAAGTTAAAACAAGAAAACGATCATACACGAGATCCGAATCAATCCCCATAGCACATCATAAACAACTTAAAGCAAGTCTCAGGTTTAAACTCAAAGTAAATTTTAAATCTAACAAATGGGCAAGGCGGGAATGCACTTTAAAATTGGAGATTGGGCTTGGAAAAGAGCTCAAAGTAAAGGGAGCGCACGAAACATGACTCGAAAAGAATGCTAAAGTAAGACCCCAAGCAAGCTTTAAGTCCCGCTCGAGCTACCCATGGAGTATGCTCTGCGATAGCACTCAAAGGAGTGCTCTGCTCAAAGTAAAAACACTCATAGTTGAGCAGTCGAAGCTTCTTCAAGCTTTGCTCAAAGCAACCCTGCAGTATGGTCTGGGATAGTGCCCAAGAGAGTGCTCTACTCGGAGCATATGCACTCACACTTGAGCGCTCAAAGCTGCTTCGAGCTAGCACCCGAAGCAAATCCCGAGCATGTTCCGGGGTAGTGCTCAAGCTAGTTAGCGCTCAAAATAAGAGCGCTTCAGCTTACAATATGAAAAACCCAAATTCGGCTTCGGTCGAAGGAAAGAATGGTTTAGAAGTAAGAGCAAAGCGGTCGGAAAAAGAAAGAATGTCAAGAAGCTTTCAATGGAAAATTTAGGCAATATAAACTAAACAGTAGAAAAAAATCACACAACAGAACGAATAATCTATAATATAAACCAATCTTTACACAAAAACAAAACCGTAATACACACACAGAGAGACATCAATCAGAGTATACTAAACTATTCAGCACGGACAGTTATAACAATCCGTCCTCACAATTGCTGATAAATACAACCATGAATGCAAAGGGAAAAATAATCGTGTATGTGAATACATCTCTGGACCTCCAGTTCGTCTCCCGAAGCTCCAAAAATATCCAACTAAAGCGGAAATACGCTCAGTCAGAACCGAGCGTTATAGAAAAATAACTTCTGGCTCACTTTAGTTAAACCAGCATGAGAAACTCAAAACACAAGTAATTTTATTTATTATAGCTTGTAAAATCCTTTAAAAATCAAAATTATCTCGTAAGACCACATCGCACATAAACACGAACGAGTTTTTACCTTATGATAACCATTTTAATAGAAAAATCCAGTGATTATAACAATGTCTTGGATACAGATACATATTAATCATAGCCAAAATTGTTACATTATTAAATTTCAGCATAATCGGTTTACGATCAAGTTCGCACTACGCTTATTAGAGAATGGATTCCAACAATGGCAATGTAAGTGATTACCTTTCTTACAGTACACCTATAGATAAAATGTACATGGGGTCAGACCCTGAACTTGGTCTATCCCTACCAACATTGAACCGACCTATCCTTAACTTGGATAGTGTCGAATATGTCATCATCCCGGTTGCTTTCTAACCTTAATCGAGAGCCCTCATGCACAAATAAATCCATAATATGATGATCTAGAAAGGTGATAACACACCCTAATGGGAGCGACACACATGTCCCTGCTGGATCTACCATGTTTTAACCATTTCCCGGTTGTGAGGCTTAAGACTACAATTATCTTTTATATAGCAATTCCACTTGGAATGCTAACACTGCTCTCCAGGCAGCAATACAGTACCATCATTCATCCATATTTGTTTGTTCTAGGTCTAACGAAACCGAAGGCACTACCTCCACTACATCCATTTTGGAATCACCATCAGGACTAGTAGCAGGTACCCCTTGCAATTCAAAAGCTCAACCTTCGATTCCATATTCTTCAAGATGTTTTCAATTCAAAACGCTTGAGTTGGATCGAACTGATTTTCGGATAATTTATACTTATCTGATCCCGGTCTCTCTAAAACATCATTTGATAGTTTCGGTAAATTCATCCCCGGTTCTTTTGGAAATAATCAAACAATATGTAGGAGCAGAGATCACCCCTTAACCGTTTAAGTGGACAGATTTTCCTATCATTTGTCCTAGGAGGACAAAACGAGATTTATACACGCAGTACAACATCATCAAAGATGACTGTGCCATATAATTCACGTATTTCTTCTAGATATTTCCGAAGTTATACTTCGGTCCAGATGTGATAGTCGGTTATTTAACTTTCAAATAAACAAACATCCAACATAGATTATATTTCCCATGGAAACTACTAAGCCTCTTAAATTAATATTTCATAAATTTAAAATCACATTCCAAATATTTATTAGAATTTTCATATACTTATCTAATCGGAATAAGTACATTCACAAACCATTTCTTTCAAAATTACTTGAAAACTCTTAAAAATATTTTTTGAAAAGTATCGTTCAATATCAATCATGGATCGCAGTTTACTCAATGGTTACGTTGCTATCCTAGCGAATCCATAATAAAATGTAGGTAATAACTGCCCCTCGAATTACGTCATGAAATCAATCATTTCTTTCTAAATTTCTTTATTTATAAATACCTCCAATCTATTTATAAAATCTCTTTATAAATCTCCAATCCATTTATAAAACATTCTTTATAAACATTCTTTTTAAATCTCAAATGCCATTTATAACACTTTTCATTTCAGAACTTTAAAATCATTGATAAATTCTATTATAAACATCCAGAACTATTTATAAAACTCTTCCCATATTTAAAAACTTGTTAAATAAACCCTTTAAGTCAATGAGATTCCTTTGATAAACCATACATTATTTAAAATAACTTAAAATAACTTAAAATAATAAATTATTATTTAAACATCCTTCTTTTTCATTTATATTGAATCTCATTTAAAATAATAAATTAAAATCTCATTAATAATATATTAAATAAATTTTGAACACTATTATTGTATTAACAAGTAAATTTCAAAACAATATCAAGATAATAATTAATTAATTTTAAAATGTTATTAATACAATAATCAATTAACTTTTAAATAATATTAATATGCTAATTAATTAATCTGTAAATATAATTAAGTAACTTGAATCAATATAATTAAATAACTTAAATCAATATAATTAAATAACTTTAATTAAAGACTAAAGTATAGTTAAATCACTTAAAATAAAATTTAAAGCATTTTAAAACAATAACTAAATAACTTTTAAATAGTAATTAAACATTCTTAAATAACATTAACAAATAACTTTTAAGAATAATATTAATAAAATAATAAATTTAAATCATTATTAAACAATTATTAACTATCTTTAAAATATTTGTAATAAATAATTATTAATTTTTTAAATCTTATTAGTAAATAAAAATTCTTAAATTAACTTTCAAATAAAAATTTAACTTTTTAAAATTTGAGGAGGCTTAACGATCACCCTTTTACTTGTACAAGCTATCATATTATTTAATTTAACATTTCAAGTTAATAACCGATCTTTACATAATCAATGACTATGTAAATAAATTCAATACTTAACCATCATGGTTTAGCATATCACATATTCCAAGTGACATATCAATTAACGACATACAATCGAATGTTCAAATCTATAAAATAGCAGAACAGATATTTATTCTGCTAATTAAATGTCAAATTAATCTAATTAGCGAAACGATGTTTCATTCCGCTCAACAGATGACTGGTTACCATATTCAATCCAATTTAACCGAACAGTAATTTATTTTCCCAAATAAATATCAATATCTAAGGTATATAAATTTAAACGACGTTATTATTTAACATATCGTTATTTAAATTCTGTCCATTTAATTATGTCATAATTTTTAAACATCCCAAAATCTACCAATAAATTGCACTACGGCGTTGTACTTGCTGACACGAGTTCAATGCAAAAAATCCATGAGTCAAACAGATTTCATATGAATATGATATGGCGTTTGAAAGTTAACTAACTAGCTATATATATATAAACAATTCAAATAAATTTATTTCTCACCAAAATGAATTGGCCAAGCCCAAAATCCATCACCAAACCCACGCATGCTTCTCCCTCATCAACGCCACAGTGTCTTCCCCAAACTTCCATCTGAAATCAAGAAACCATATCCATCACCTCGTTTCTTCGATCAAACCTTGCTGCCTTTACCGATAACAACGTTAAACTCCTCGCAAGACTCGAGACCCAAGCCTAAAAGCTACAGCACAATCATCTCCCACAATTCTTTCAAACCTTCATTGTCCTGGAAACTATCGTGCACATGTATATGTGCACGTGCATAACCACTCGAGTCATCCATCGCCACATCCAAACCCATCAGCATGATCGACTCGCCAAGCTTGACTCGATCGTACCATCACCAACCCCATCGCCCCCTACGGTTTCCAACCTTTTGAACCGAAGCCACAGCTGCAACAACGTAAAAAAAACGCGATAGAAAAACTACCTCCCACCGCATGTACCATCAGAACACGTGCCACTCGACCACAAGCACTACCACTCCCAATGCCTCCTCTATGCCATGGGTGAAGCAACTCGACGTGCCCATTTCGTCGTAGTTCAACGAAACCCAAACACCACAAAAAAGTTCCCTAAAACCCTACTTCGATCAATTCCCATCAACCTAGAGCACTACAGCAAAATCCACCACGGTCATGACCTTTGCCTTGCCCTAAGGCTCCTTCCGACATCTCCGATCAACTCCTCGACCACCGGTTCGTCGGAAATTATTTTTCGAATGAAAAAAGATCAAATCCCCCTCCTCGATGATTCTCAACACTAAAAATCACCAAACGACATCCAACAATCATGATTCGATGATATGGTCACATCCATGTCCTTTATTCGTAAACCGTGATCCTCGAAAACAGTCGTTTTCCCGACCACTTGCTGTTATATATAGATATCTTTCAAAATACTCTACGAAAATCCATGAAACTATTTTTAGAATAAACTAGATTCGGTGACGAACAACTTTCATTTTTATGGTTTTGTACGATTTTGCTTAGATTAGGAGGTATTGATTTTTGAATAGAGGAAAAGTTTGCTTTTCCATTGATCTAAATGTTTACAATGAATTTGAAGAGGTAGATGCCAAAAATTAAGTAATCAAATGAAGAAGAATGCTCTCCATGTATATATATTGATGCTTGCCTCAAAATAAGGGACCAAGATCCAAATCAAAGTCAAAATCATGGGCAAATTGTACAAAATGGGAGATAGAGAGTCTGCTATCATGAAAGGTCATGGGTATAATGGTGGTTGTAGGGGAAAAAGGTGGACATAATGGTTACTACTGAGACAATATGGTGGCTATGGGAAAGTTGTATATCGTGGGTGTGTGTTGTTTGAAATTGAAAAGATTACGGTGCCCGACTACCCTACATCGCAGCCGCGTCTGAGATTTGAACGACAGAAAATAATGTACGATCGCGTATAACTATGTTACAAGATCACAAAATAAAAATAAAATAGACAAGTTATTAAATTCTGTTAAGTCTCAAAATGCCAATGTTTGTCGTAAAATACATCAAAAGGGAATTTGTTTATTTTTCAAATTAAAAATTATGGAAAAATTCTAAAAATAATTAAAAAAATACGTCATAACAAATTAAGTTTAAATTTGAAACACATATTTTTATTATAATTTAATTTAAATTCGAATATTTAAACAAATTAAATATTCAAATTCGAAAATCCAAAATATGGGTCGTCGTAGTTATTTAAGTCTATAAACATGTATACATATGTCGTCTTTATGATACATACAAAAAGAGATAAATAAGAGCATCAAGTTGGTTGTGGGTTTGCCTATGTCGAACCACTATAAATATGGTGTTATTTACTATGGCAATGCTATTTTTCTTTTTTGTGTTTAATATGTTTATTTTATGTTGTTTTGGTGTTATAAATCTATTTTACTTCCTACATTAACATTCTCAATCTCTTCTAAAATCATATAATATGTCCTTATCCAAATTTCTTACCAAAAACACTTCAAATAGTTTGGTATCTTCACTAAAAAGAATCGGATCCTATTGGTGTAATATTTTTTCAATTCATATTTTCCATTTTAATATACATATGCATATATGGGACTTAGATATTAATTTTTGAATAAACCGTATAGTATTTTCGGATCTATTTTTCTATATAGAATGTATGTTTTTCCATGTAGAAATCTTATCTTCAAATCAGATATTTTTATCTTTTTCTATGAAATTAATATAGAACTACACAACTTGGATCTATACTTTATTTTCCTTGTAGGAATATGATAAATATAGTATTTTATCTATAAAAGAATGTATTTTACAAAAGGATTATTATTATGGATAAAAATCATCATATTGGTCAAAAACACTATCAACAACGCCAAGTAATCCCTTGTTTGGAAGCGGACTAGCACTACTATTCCTAATTTTAGGTGGACATTTGATTTCATGGCCAAAGAACAGACATAGCAAAATGTAACTTTACAAACTCTTTTGGAAAATTATTAACAGAACTCAACCGAAGACGGAGATGATGGGAAAAGGTTCCAAGGGCCAGCAGTCGGAGAAAGAAGCTAAGACAAATAAATTATAGATGGTGGAGCAAATGATCATGATCCAAATGTGCTTGTTGATGCAAAAAGAAGGCGAGAAGATGACAATCAAGGTGCCTTGAAGATGAGTCAAATTGAGCACCATGGAGTCGATGCACATGAAATTTAAAGCATAGTAAGAAATCCTTTCAAGTTGGAGAAGAAATTTAAGTCATTCCTGACATGAAGTGTAATTGAGTCTAGAATCATAGAGGAAAAGGTGGTCAAAGATATGGTGGTGATATTCAAATCCTACCATGTTCCAGCACTCAACGTGCGACAAAGGTGTTCCACCAGATAGAGAATTGGGCAAACAACACATGGCGTACAGGTGCAAGCACTCATAATTGGAAGAAGGAAGCTAAGCTAAGTAGCCTAGTTCCAATGGGAAGCAGAGCAACCCGATCACTTGAAGACATCTTAACTCATGTTAAGAGAGATTAATCAAAAAATGGAGAACTTGAAGGACTATTAGTGATGGAAAATGTAGTAACCCATGTTATACCGCCTTTTCACCAGGCAATATATCATAAAAGTTGCTAAATGGCTTCTCTGATCATCAAGGCAGGAAGCCCTGAGTAACGGTTATCAGGCTCGTAAATCGATTATAATAGGAATTATGGACAATAGTTGGATGGATTCGGATAGGGTCATAATCAAGGTGAAATCAATATGAAGTGACAAGGAAGGCCCCGTGAGGCTACATTTAGAATTTCAAGTCAATCGGAGTTCGCATGCTCGAGTTATGGGCAAAGAAAGAATTTATATGGATCGATCGGGAATGATCCATAAAATAGCGTAAATCAAAGAAAATCAATCAGTATCTCAAAATCCACAAAGTTAATGCACTTGAAACTTTTAAAACATCACTATATTGAAGAGTGGAGCCCACAAAAACGACCGCATGACAAAACTCTAAGATCTTGGAAAAGAGGTTGATCGTTAATGGAACGATCGTACAAATTAACCATAACAATCCATTGTTTTACGGAAAATGCGATATCTCACAAACTGTATGTTGGAATTGCATGAAATTTGGAAAGCAAGTCTCATACATCATGGAGCACCTCTATGATCGATCACAACTCAAAAGGATGAAAACTTGAAAATTAGGTCGATCGTTATAGGAACGATCATACAAATTAGCATAATGATCCATAGTTTCACGGAAAACGCGATATCTCACAAACGATACATCGGAATTGCATGAAATTTGGAGAGCAAGCAGCTAATATCATGAGGAATCTACATGTTTGATCATAGCTCAAAAGGATGATGCATATAATGATCTCATATGATCCAATTTCTAGTCAAAACAGCAAAGATCGATATCTCACAAACGGTAAGTCGGAATGATGCGAAACTTTAGGAGCATGGACTAGAAGCATGCGAGACACCATAAAAACAATCGCAGCTCCCTTGGAGTTAGTATGAAACGATCGGCTAAATTATATTTTGGTGTCCAATCGATCCTAAATTTTGTGGGTCGGATCATATAGGCCTGGAGGTTCTTTTGCTGAAATTTCAGCCTGATCCATGCACGTCTTCACCTATAAATACAGCGTGCTTGGCTTGTTGCAAAATACTTTTTTCAGCTAGCTCTGCTTCATCACTCCGTACCTCTTCCTCCACTAATTTTCTAAGGCAAAAACAACTGTACTTGTAATCTTACAGTATAAATAAAAGGTTATTGGAGTGACGTAGGTCGGAGTTTGCCGAACCACTATAAAACTCGTGTATTCCTTTACATTTTCTACTATTAATTCTATGATCTACGTGCTTATCTTTCTATTTGGATACTGTTTTTGAAAATTGTTGCTTTCACATACGACTGGGCGATTGTGACCATTTTTAGCGCAAACATTCTGGTGCTTTCACTGAGAAGAACTTGCACCCACGAATTTAGAAGCCAGGATCTTGGATACTTGGATCTAGGAAGCAATGGCTAGGCAATCAACAATGAGACCATTAATCGATAAGAGCCATCATGGAGGGAGTTAGGAGGCTTCTTTTCGAGCTGGAAAAATCAGATTTCTATCTACATCACCAGAGATGAAATGGGAACAATGATGGATGTTATGCAAGAGAAGATGCTAAAGAGACATGAGGAGATGATGTAGAATCTACCCTGACAGATTGGACAAGCTGGAGCGCAAAACCAAGGAAATGGAGTAGCAGGAAACACTGATAATATGAGCCAAAGAGCTGGAGCAGCAGAAGCTGAGGAAAACCAGAATCAAGACAAAGGAAACGAAGCTAACAAGATGCAGGATGGAGTGGAACAGCCAGAATGGCCCCTGACCAACTAAGAACGATCAGTGTCGATTGATCCATGTTTGGAGGCATGCCCCTTGGTCATATTGGATCGATCCCAAGCAAGATACCGAGCGATGCTGTATAGTTTGGCGTTGATCAAATGCTTATACTTATCCAATTTCAGGATTCCCCCATGGACTCTGTGTAAGGATAGGGATTTTTGACTCACGAAAGTCGACATTAATACGTCCACTGTATCAACTGCCGAGCAATCGAAGGCCGGAAAACCGTACCGTTAGGGTTAAAGAAGAGGTAGAAGATAGAAGAAGAAAGAAAAAGCAACAGAAACAATATCATAATCTCACAATCGCAGCGGAACAACATATAATAGATAAATGAATAATCTTTAAATCAAAAGAACTGTATCAGTTATTACATTACATCACATTACATTATCAGAGTTTACAATAACAAACAGCGGAAAAGAAATACTATATACTAATTGATACGCCATGCCATCCAGCTTGTCTCCAGATCTCTACAGCAACTCCTGAATTCCAGAATGACCTGATAACCTAACTCTAGACTGCCCGTGTAGAAATTGGTGGGCACCCAGAGTTGAGGAAGGAAACAATAAACTCCAGGTCAGTCATGGGACTGGTGTGAGAACTTAAAACAGTTTATCTTTAAAAATAAACAATGAATTATTTTAAATTAGATTTGCAATGCTTTTTAGAAAATGTAACTACCATAAGGCCTTCCGCACACACACACAATGCAAACGCAGAATCGGAGGAGATTTCTCCTTATGATAGTCAAACATGCTTGATACGCAAATTTTCTTTGATATTATTACTATAAGTGCAAGGTGTAGGAAAACATTTCGAAAGTATAATATAAATCTTAGCCAGCATAGGCATTCCGCACTTATGCCTACTATAGCTACCATGTTCAATAGCAGGTTACCACCACATTGCATTGCAGGTTATACAACTAAAACCGTACAAGGTTCTTATTGTTTCTTTGGATTTTCCAACAAACGGTCAGGCCAAGAAACTTTCCATTGCCACATGGGTACGCCTCTGGAAAGACGCCCTGAGAACCTAACCGGATCTCTGCCAACACAAGGCCGGGTTACCCCTAGCTGGGTAACTACTGACACGAGTATGTCATCCCCCGATCGCAACCGACCTAAATCCTGGGATTCACCAACAACCACAAAATAATAAGTTTGCAGCAACAACATAGGTTAAGTATCTGGGCTCCATACCATGATACCACCTCTATCCAGAAGGAAATGACATACACTAAGGGGGAGCTATCCCCTAATAACCTTGCTGCATCTTTCCTGTTTTGCCAATTCCGGGGTGTGAGGTTCGACGAAGTCTCGTCCACAAAGCTACGCTTTTCATAAAAGCCACGCTTTGATCAACAAATGATCAACAGCACTCAGCATGCCACGTTACCAAATTGGGAATATCTCACTAGTAACCATCAACTACATAACCTCTGAGCTCGTACGTCTCAGAGAAGGGTGTTAAGCTAAGAGAATAAATTCTCCGCCACCAACAGAAATAAATTTGATTGAAACCAGCTATACATCCCAAATTGTAACGTCAGACACACATCTATACAAGTCTGTTCCGGGATCGAACGGAACGAAAGGCACTTCCAAAGAAGCCCTTGTAATCCGGATATCCACTAATCACGATCGGACTTCCCATCACAAAGGGTGATAAAATATCAATATCGGAGATCAGCCGATGTAGAGACATTCGACGGCAATCCTAAAGTTTTTGAAAATATCCGGTCTTCAACACCGGTTTTCAACACCGGTCTTCAAATGCTATCTATTGCGACATATCATTATTCGAAATGGGATTTATGACACAAAGGTCCTCTCCCAGCTAAACCGAATAACGAGCGCTTATTTTTTTAAAATAAGTGTAGCATTCAAATTCAAGCAAATCACAATAAATACCCATTTAAAGGTAAATATTGATAGTTGATTATTTAACTATCAATTGATATGCACAACATCACCAAATTCCAAATAATTTCCCAAATTATTTATTTTCCAAAAATATCTTTACAAGATATATAATTTTCCACACTTCAACCATTTGAAAACAAATTTCAAATCACTTTTCACCTTTCCAACTTTTGAAAAAAAAATTTCAAATCAGTTTCCTTACGCGGAAACACTTCCAAATATTTATTCATTTTCATTTCAAAATGGTTCATTTAAACCAATTAAATAAATCCTTACCGATTTACTTCAAATTTACGTTTCAAATCCGTAAATTTATTTCCACACTTCAAAAAATAAATCAATGTTTATTTTTAAAACAATTTTCCCTTTCCTTTATAAATTCCATGGTGAATTCACATTTCCAAAATATCTATTAATATACGATTCTCAAATCGATTTCAAATATTCACTTTCAATTTATCTTTAAAAGATAAATCTCAAAACATTTCGCTTCATATTGGAAAACATTTCCATACTTATTTAATAATAAGTAATTCATAAATCTATTTATTTTCAACATTTGGAAAATATTCAATGTACTTAAATCACAATTAAGTACATATTTTATTCTTTAAGGAAAATATTCCCTTAAACGCATTCATTTGAGTCAAAACGAATGTTGCGTAAAACATCGTTACGACAACCCAAAATCACTAGTATAGGGATTCGAAATTGAGATAGGTATATAAATCCCAATACTATATAAAGCATTACCTTTCGAAAATCATTTACTATAACAACAATGTTATAGTCCACTATTTCCTTTTATTCCTCGAAAACGTCTATTTCAACAATGAATGTTGAAATCTATGGTTTCGACACTTTACATTTTAAAACATCTTTAAATCGTTTTAATTCTATTTAAAATATCACTTCCTAAAACATTTCTTTAATATATTATTCACTATCCAAAATCGTGAATATACTTCATTAACCAAATACAACATTTCTACACATTTTATTTAAAGGATTATCCACTGTCCAAAATCGTGGATATATCTCCTTTAATAAGCTATAATAATTAACTTATCAAAATAAGTCAATTTTGGATTTATAAAACAGCGTTTATAAATTCACATCTATATAATTTTATAAAAACTTCAACTTATAAAATCCCTTAATTAACAAATTCTATTTATATCTCATTTAAATGCCAAAATCCAATTTATAAGTTAATTACTTATAAATCTTTTATTTTAGAAAATCTATTCATTTTATAATTTCACAATTTATAGAACTATAAATTTCATTCACTTATGAAATCCATTTATACTTCATTTTAACACTTATAAAAACTCATTTTATTATTCCAATATTTTAATTTATAAATATCAATTTTATAAATCTTTTATACAAATCATTTATAATAATTCAAAAATCCCAATTTAAATCATTTTACAAATCAATCACCTACGTATTTCAAAAATCGCATTTCGGTTACATTTCACAAAAATCATAATTTTTATAACATTAAAATTATAACGTTTAGTTATTTAAAATGAACCAATTTCAAAATTTAATAAAACATATACTTTCAAAAATCACTTTAAAAATCCTTTTAAATTTAAAATCGTTATTTTAACATTTTTAAAACTCCAAAAATAGGCCCAATGCTGCAACAGCACCAATAAATCAACCACGGCGTCCAAACATCATATGTCATATGATAACAGAACATATCACAATATCTGTAAATAAATCAATACGGGTGAGGAATCCAGTTGGATCCCTCCAACCTGTTTCCCTGCATCCACAGATGTTAGCACAATACCAATCCCGTTTCAAGGCGGAATATCGCGGTACCTAGGTTCATATAAAATATTATCCGCTATTATACGGCGCAATAGGGTCTCATCCGCTATATAACGTGGGAAAATCAACTCCAAGTACATATATAATACCAATTCCACTTCAAGATGGAATATCGCGGTATATGTGTTTAATAAATAACATCCGCTTAATATACGGCGTATAGGGTTTATTTCAAAATAATAGATAATAATTTATCATTCAATCACACAATCAAGCAATTTTAAATCTAACTATTTAAAATTTAAATCGAAACGCAATTCGATTGAGTGAGAAGTTCTCACCTTAGCTTTCAATAACAGTTTCAGCGTTTTATTTCGAATAAAATTAAACGTACGTTTCATTTTACCCAAAATTTTCACTAGCTCCAATCAACCCCAATCTAGCCCCATCGCGTAGTGTTCGTGAATACGAACCCAACGCAATTTGTTTCGTCAGTTTTCGACCTCGTATGAACAAGTTATGACGTTACAAAGTTTGAACGAATTTATATAATATAAATTTACAATTTTCTTTTATTTTTAACCCTCACTCTAATCAGGGCCGTTCATTTCACCAAAGCAAATCACTGCCGTTGCCCTTTTCTTCTCCCTCAACTTCAGTAAACACGCAAGAACATCAACCCATATAGCCGCCCCTTTTGCGCTAATGCTCGCGACCACCACGTCGACTTTGAAGACGATCGACGAGCATGGTTTCGAAGCTCATCACGAGACAAACTATCACCAGAAATGTGGTCAATCTCGGTCCTATAATGGCCTCGAAAAACGTGTCGAAACGTGCAGCCTTCATCACCATTTTGCCATCGATTCGTAGCTCCATTTACGATCATAGCCGTTGAGAATGTAGATCTCAGCGCGCTCTACAATATTGCGGAAGAAAATTTCTTGAATTGATTTGTGGATTGGAAGGAAAATGAAGAAGAAAATTGGAAATTTTCGGCCATTAATTTGGGAGGTGGTGGCTGTAACCCTAGCCAGGGTGTTGAGTGAAAAAAATGAAAATAGGGGTGCTTTTATAAAAATTCTCAAACACTATTCACCCGAAATTTTTCCAAACTCCAAATGAAGCGTGCCACCTGGCGTTCATAATGTTTTACCCCCATTCCGAACGCAATGGAATATATATCGGGAGACAATTCAAAAGTATTTGAAAGATAGGTTTTCAAATCGACTATTTAAATTTAAAAATTTACTCAAACCGATTTCAGTGCGTTTTAGATTGCCCCGGACAAAACGTAAGTCCGATTGACACGAAATTTGAAACCTTACAATAATATAACATTACAGATCCGATGAAACTGGTTTCGTCGAAATCCGAAACTGTTTTAAAAATGGCTATTTTTACTCGTCAATTAAATATTAAATATTCAATTTCCACAAATTAACTTTTAATTCAATTTTAAAAGTTTTAAAACATCATTCTAACTCCAATATGATTTAATACAACTTTGAAAATCAATTTTAATCACTTTGAATCCAATTTCCAATTATTTCTGTAATTTCAAATATTAAATTATCGATTTAATTATCCAATTAAATCTAGATATTCGAAATAAAATTTATTCGACTTACAAATTTTACTTGTTAATATTTAAAATCAATTAAATATACGAATTTCAAATTACAGAAATTCTGGGTCGTTACAAACTTCCCCCCTTAAAAGAATTTCGTCCTCGAAATTACCAAATAAGAAAAAGTTACAGAATCCATTAACTTTTCAAAACCATTCAAATTAGATTTCAAATTCACTTAAGTGTTTAACTTTCCCAAAATCCAATAGTTAAACTTCTTACAATAACTTTACTAAGTTTTCAAATCATACTTAGTTATCTTTTCAAAACCAACTATATCGTTTGACTTTTCACCCCAAAATCAAAGTTATAGTTTTCAATAAATTTCAATTTTCTCAAAAATATTCTAACGCCTTAAATTTTCAAAAAATTTGGCCAGCGTCTCCTTTGCGCGGCTCGATCCAAAAAAAAGGCAATATATACATATCACAAATATACATCTCATCAAAGAAATGAGGCATCCCGTAGGGAAAAAAGTGTAAAAGTACGATATGTAATCCGAGATATGTACCTCATATATTATTAGCGAGCATATACGGCTAATATAGCGCGAAAGCGAGCTCCAAAAGCGAAGCAAGCGCCATCCGCACCTACTATACACTCAACAAACAAATGAGAACATGTATATATAAAAGTAATATCAATATACAACATATACCAACAACTATATATGCCAATATAGCAAATGCAATCAAAAGCAATAAATTCAACCATCAACCAACTAGCATTCAACTAACACCCATAACCAAATCAATACACTTTCATTTCTCATTAATATTCAACGAATTGGTTTTCCCATTTAAATCACATTTGATTCATTAACATTGGGTTTACTTACTTCCAATTTGAATTTAATGATTTATAGCTTTCATTTTCATTTATTGAATTTCATATGAATTTCTATACAATCTACTAACAACCAATGTATAACCAACATTACCAAATTTCTTTACTTTGCTTACATTCATTCAATTTGGTTCATCACTTTTAATTAGCTTTAATGAATTAACACTTACATCCATTATTCCATATCAATTTATTTACATTCAATTGATTTGCATTCAATTCATTCATTAATTCAATTGCTAATTCATTTAACAAATAGGGTTGAATTTCATTTATATAACTCAAGTTCACATCCATTTAATTTACTTTATTATTTTACTTCGATACCAAAATCAACTTCATTCAACATCACTTAAGTTATATTCCATTTAAACATCATTTGTTTAACTTAACTTAAATTTCCCCTTATAAATCCAATTCAGATTCTAATTCTAAAGTAAATTCTATTTAACTTTCCTTTAGTTAAATTCCAAAACATATATTTACTATACTAACCCAAATTCTTTATTCTTTACCAAAGCCAAATTTATTATCTCATATTATAAGTTCATAACTTGATTACTTATATTCAACAATTTCAATTCATAGTTCAAATTCATTTTTATTTACAACTCATATTTATAAATATGTTCATATAGTTTCACTTCTTATAAATAAGATTATTTCACAATTGTAAATCACACTAATTATAATTCTATACTTAGTAATTCATTTTCTTATACAATTTTTCTTTTGATTAACTTATATATATATATATATATAGATATATATATATATATATATATATATATATATATTCTTACATTTTTAACAACCAAACAATCTATTTATATACACTTTAATAATTCTGAATGATTATTTCCTTTATATATATAAAATATAATCAAGGTAAAATTATTTCATTTACCCAATTTAAAATGATACTATGTCGGTTTATCTTGTTTAAGAGTTTAGAAACCCCTATCGATACAGTTGGCCAGACTGCACCGACCAGAATCTATAAATAATCAACCAATAAGTCCACACAATACAAAACAATTTCATATTCACTAACAAATACGCGCTCGTATCTATGATTACACTCAACCCATTCTAGAGTACTACTGACTCTATCTCTAATGAGTAATTCCCAACAGAGCCAAGGTTGTCGCTTAACCATATGCTCTAATGCCAAATATAAGGATAGGGATTTTCGACTCATCAAAGTCGACATTAATACGTCCATTGTATCAACTGCCGAGCAATCGAAGACAGGAAAACCGTACCGTTAGGGTTAAAGAAGAGGTAGAAGATAGAAGAAGAAAGAAAAAGCAATAGAAACAATATCAGAATCTCACAATCGCGGCGGAACAACATATAATAGATAAATGAATAATCTTTAAATCAAAAGAACTTTTTCAGTTATTACATTACATCATATTACATTACATTATCAGAGTTTACAATAACAAACAGCGGAAAAGAAACACTATATGCTAGTTGATACGCCATGCTATCCAGCTTGTCTCCAGATCTCTACAGCAACTCCTGAATTCCAGAATGACCTGATAACCTAACTCTAGACTGCCCGTGTAGAAATTGGTGGGCACCCAGAGTTTAGGAAGGAAACAATAAACTCCAGGCCAGTCATGGGACTGGTGTGAGAACATAAAACAGTTTATCTTTAAAAATAAACAAGAAATTATTTTAAATTAGATTCGCAATGCTTTTTAGAAAATGTAACTACCATAAGGCCTCCCGCACACACACACACACACAATGCAAACGCATAATCAGAGGAGATTTCTCCTTATGATAGTCAAACATGCTAGATACGCAATTATTTTTTAATATTATTACTATAAGTGCAAGGTGTAGGAAAACATTTCGAAAGTATAATACAAATCTTAGCCAGCATAGGCATTCCGCACTTATGCCTACTATAGCTACCATGTTCAATAGCAGGTTACCGCCACATTCCATGGTAGGTTATACAACTAAAACCGTACAAGCTTCGTATTGTTTCTTTGGATTTTCCAACAAATGATCAGTCCAAGGAACTTCCCATTGCCATATGGGTACGCCTCTGGAAAGACGCCCGAGAACCTAACCGGATCTCTGCCAACACAAGGCCGGGTTACCCCTAGCTGGGTAACTACTGACACGAGTATGCCATCCCCCGGTCGCAACCGACCTAAATCTCGGGATTCACCAACAACCATAAAATAATAAGTTTGCAGCAACAACATAGGTTAAGTATCTGGGCTCCATACCATGATACCACCTCTATCCAGAAGGAAATGACATACACTAAGGGGCGCTATCCCCTAATAACCTTGCTGCATCTTTCCTGTTTTGACCATTTCCGAGGTGTGAGGTTCGACGAAGTCTCGTCCACAAAGCTGCGCTTTTCATAAAAGCCACGCTTTGATCAAAAAATGATCAACAACACTCAGCATGCCACGTTGCCAAATTGGGAATATATCACTAGTAACCATCAACTACATAACCTCTGAGCTCGTACATCTCAGAGAAGGGTGTTAAGCTAAGAGAATAAATTCTCCGCCACCAACAGAAATATATTTGATAGAAACCAGCTTTACATCTCAAATTGTAATGTCAGACACACATCCATACAAGTCTGTTTCGGGACCGAACGGAACCGGAGGCACTTACAAAGAAGCCCTTGCAATCCGGATATTCACTAATCACGACCGGACTTCCCATCACAAAAGGTGATAAAATCTCAATATCGGAGATCAGCCGATGCAGAGACATTCGACGGTAATCCTAAAGTTTTCGAAAACATCCGGTCTTCAACACCGGTCTTCAAATGCTATCCATTACGACATATCATTATTCGGAATGTGATTTATGATACAAAGGTCCTCTCCCGGCTAAACCGAATAACGAGCGCTTATTTTTTTTAAATAAGTGTAGCATTCAAATTCAAGCAAATCACAATAAATGCCCATTTAAAGGTAAATATTGATAGTCGGTTATTTAACTATCAATTGATATGCACAACATCAACAAATTCCAAATAATTTCCCAAATTATTTATTTTCCAAAAATATCTTTACAAGATATATAATTTTCCACACTTCAAGCATTTGAAAACAAATTTCAAATCACTTTTCACCTTTCCAACTTTTGAAAACAAAATTTCAAATCATTTTCCTTACGCGGAAACACTTCCAAATATTTATTCATTTTCATTTCAAAATGGTTCATTTAAACCAATTAAATAAATCCTTACCGATTTACTTCAAATTTACGTTCCAAATCCGTAAATTTATTTCCACACTTCAAAAAATAGATCAATGTTTATTTTTAAAACAATTTTCCCTTTCCTTTATAAATTCCACGGTGAATTCACATTTCCAAAATATCTATTAATATACGATTCTCAAATTGATTTCAAATATTCACTTTCAATTTATCTTTAAAAGATAAATCTCAAAACATTTCACTTCATATTGGAAAACATTTCCATACTTATTTAATAATAAGTAATTCACAAATCTATTTATTTTCAAAATTTGGAAAATATTCAATATACTTAAATCACAATTAAGTATATATTTTATTCTTTAAGGAAAACATTCCCTTAAACGCATTCATTTGAGTCAAAACGAATGTTGCGTAAAACATCGTTACGACAACCCAAAATCACTAGTATAGGGATTCAAAATTTAGATAGATATATAAATCCCAATACTATATAAAACATTTCCTTTCGAAAATCATTTACTATAACAACAGTGTTATAGTCCACTGTTTCCTTTTATTCCTTGAAAACGTCTATTTCAATAATGAATGTTGAAATCTATGGTTTCGACACTTAATACATTTTAAAACATATTTAAATCGTTTTGATTCTATTTAAAATATCACTTCCTAAAAAATTTCTTTAATATATTATTCACTATCCAAAATCGTGAATATACTTCGTTAACCAAATTTGCGACGACCCGTTTTTCAATACCCAGAAAGACTTATCATCAATAAGAAAAGAAAACAGATAGAAATAGAAAGATAGAAAGAAAAGAACAACAATCATCAGAATCTCACAGCGGAAACGAACAAAATATAATATTAGACATATCCATTACATAGTTTTACATATCAGAGTACACAAAATAATATGACTTCATTACATTGGACATTCATAAGAGTTTGCCAATATACACAACCCAAAATACAACATCAAAAGTCACTACAGCGAATAGAGATAGATAAGTACGCCTGGACTCCAGCTCCAGCTTCCAAACATTTGCTAATCCCAACCTAATCACTTAGCTACTCATAAAATTTGAGTACCCAAGAGTTTATGAAAAATAAAATAAACTCCGGGTCAGACATGGGTCCGGTGTGAGTAAATCAGTTAAAGTTGTTTAACTTTAAAAATCATTTTGAAACAAAAGGAATCACGTAAGACTTCCCACAAATAAACACGGGTAAGTTTTTACCTTACGCTAACCAAAACATTTGATAGGAAATCCAGTGATATTATAATAGGGTCTAGGGTTTTCAAAATAAAATACAGAAATAGCTGGAATGCTTACATCTCACGTTCCAACATAATTGGACACAATCAACACCGTACAGGCACTTATTGGAGATTGGATTTCATACAATGGCAGGGCTACTGGAGTATCGTCCGTCACAGTACAGGGCCTAGATCACCGTACCGAGGACCACTCCCGATCCCCTGCAACACAAGGCCGGAACCATCCCTTACTGGACGGATCCGAAAAAGACAACCCCGCAGTTGTGGCCAACAACTGCCACACAGCCGAATTAATAAGGGACTTCTAGACAGGGGTAAATCTCACTCTCAAGTGGGGGCTACCCACGAAGACTTGCTGCACCTCCCCTGTTTTAGCCATTCCCGGTTGATGAGGATTGAGGCTACGATTACCTTTAGAGAACACATCTCTTAGAATGCTCATCGTCCACCTGACGATGTTCTGAAGGCATTTAATCCATACAAGTTCCTTCCGGGTTCGAACGAAACCGAAGGCATTATTTCGTTACACTCATTTTGGAATCACCATCAGAGTTAACGACAATAACCCTTGCACTCTAAAACTCCATCTCGATCCTCACTTAAGATGTCACGACCTAACGTTTAACTTGGCTCGATGTGGTTTTTGGAAAATCAAATTTAATTCCCGATCCCGGTCTCATCAAAATCCAAACGTGTCTTAAAGGCCAAATTGTTTAAACAATTTAAACAATTCAATTCAAATTTAAACATTGAATCCAGCACAGCATTATCCACAGATAATAACAATCATCCATTTCAGATTTATACAAATCTCATCATAGAATATCTCAACTATCATTTAACAGATATCAACCATATTCAGATATTCAATCATCCATAAGCAAGCACAATTTTAATTCATATTCTAATTAATTTAAATTAAATTAATTACTTACGAATTAATCACTAATTCTTGCTTAACCAAGCATTAATTAATTAATCACAATCATTTAATTAATCACTTTTTAATTAACCTCATTATTAATTAATTAATCATTAATTAATTAACAATCCTTTAATTAACTATTAATTAATTACTATAATTATTCGATAATTAAAACTTGATTTAAAATTATCATTCCTTAATTGGTTATTAATTAACCCTTAATTTATAATTAATTATCCTTAATTAATTTCTTACTCAATCACAAATTAATTTATCTTAATTACTTAATTAATTATAAATTAATTACCTTAATTATTTAATTAATTAAATCTTAATCACTAATTAATTATCTATTAATTATAAATTAATTAATGTTTAATTACTTTATTAATTAACTCTAAATTAATTAATTAATTAATTAATTAATTACTAATCAATTAAACATCAATCACTTAATTAATTAGTTATTAATCAGTTATTAATTAATCTTTAATTATTTAATTAATTTTCTATTAAATATTATTTAATTTAATCCTTAATGATCCATTCAATAATCCATAAATAATTAATTAAATCTTAACAAATTAATTAATCTAATTTGATTAATTAATTTCAATCGTAATTACTAATTAATTAAAGTAAACTTTAATTTCAAAACTTAATTAATTTTCAAAAAAACAAAACAATTTCATTAATTATTAAAAACTATTACATATTTAAAACATTTTCAATTTGTTAAAAACTAATTACCCTTTTAAAAGTTAAATTTAAAAGATGTAAAACCATTTTAAAATTTCAATTAACAAAATATTAAATACTTTGAATTAAAATATTTTAACATTTTCAAAAAGTAGTTGAAATAAATTATTTGAAAGTTTAAACTTAAACAATTTGGAATATTAAACGAGTTAGAAAATTCAACATCATTTTCCTTCTTGTTTATCCCGACCAAAACTCAAACAACACAAGACCCAAACCTCTTTCTTCCATTACTTACTCTTCTTAGTTTAAAATTCATCAAACCCAAAAACAAGAAAACTCGAAAGCACACCCTTCTTCCCAAACCCCTACACGAGCTACAGCCATCACACCCCGAGTACTCACGCGAGCCACAAACCCAAACACACGAACCCTGCTTCGAGTCGTAACCCACACGCACACGAACCAAAATGCAAAAGACACAGCAACACCACTGTGTACGGCCATCACCCGTGCACATGCACGTTGCTCCGACGCCGCCGCCGCCACCCACGATGCCACGCGCAGACCCCACTTCGGCCAACGACTCAACTCCAACCCCCAACAACACTTACACGAGCTCAAGCGAAAAATGGTTGCTCGAACCCAAAAACCCAAACTGCATTCACCAGAAAATCCACATTCCTCGACATGCCGACCACCGAACGCCTCTAGATTCCAGCCACAACTTCGCATGACCCTGACGCATCATCACCCCAAGCCAATCGTGGGATGACCCTGACGCATCATCCCACGATTCACATTTTCGAATATCTCGAGTTCGAACATCACAGAGTATAAAACCCTAAAATCGTAAATTCCCAATCCCCTGTGGAATAATTATTTCATCCATTATTTTTCTCATGTTAAATTAACATAACTTCAATCCAAATTTCGAAGTCTAAAATCAACACAGTAACAAGAATTTGCTAAAAATCCCAAATTCGGTTTACCACGGAATTCTTCTTCAAACTCAAATTAAATTTTTTGATTTTTATCTTAAAATTCATGTTATACATAGTAGATTTAGTATGTGAACTTAATTCAACAAAATTCAAAACATGATTTTCATGATATAAAAATTTGTTACCATGTTGTACTGATTTATGCAGATTTTAAACAGTTTCCCTTTTGAATATCACTTTAATCCTTAGTTCATGTTGAATTAAACTTCTGCATTGAAGATACCAACTTAACAATGATTTATTGCATATAAATTTGAAGTTTTTGTTTAAAATTTACTCTGAACTTTGAATATACAGAGAAGTATCAGTAGCTTTTAAACATGCACAGTTAATTTTTAAACATATAACAAAATTTTTACAAAAATAGACTCATGCAAACATCTACCAGATCAAAAATACACCTACAAACATTATTACTTAAATTTTTGAATCTTAATATTTACTCACCTGATTAGTTGCTAAGAACTTAAGCTCTGGAAAAATGAAAGAACTGCAGATTTTCCTTTTTACTTGAAATTTGCTTGATTAAATTATTCTGCTTGATGATGATGCTTCAATCCTTAAATCAGTCAATACTAGGATTGAAAAACTTGAAATTTGCCTTCCAGAAATTCTGCAGATTGCAGGAACCTTGATTGCAGTTTTTCGAAAGTGTACTTGTATGCAGCTTTTTTTTTTTGGAATTTGCTTTGTAGTTTTTAGATTTTGAAATGAAGTTTGAGTTTGATTAATTTTTGGTTGAAGTTGAAAGATTGAAGAATTTTCTGATTTTGTTAATGAGGATTGTAAAAAATTTCTTACTTAAGAAAAATTAGAAATGAGAAAGTTTAGATGAAGCATAAGAGATGGCTTTTTATATAAAAATTTTAAAGGAAAATAAATCAAAATATTTGACACTTGTCACTATATCTAGCTAATTCTTTGACACATGTTTATTAGTACGATTTAAATTTAAAGAAGTGTACTTCTCATTCAAAATGAAATTTAAAATGCTTTTATTAATTGATTTTCTTATTTTAAATCCATTTTTAATTCATATAAAATCAATTTTCTTAAAGAAAATAAATATGAATCAAATTTTATATCCTAAATAAAATCATGAAAATATCCCTTTAAACTCAAAGTATAATTTAGAATATAATTTACCTATTTTAGAATCTTTTAATTCAACAATTCAAACTCAAATTAAAATTTTAAATTCAATTCAAAATCAAATTTGATATGAATACAATTTTAACACATTCATTACCCTTATGTATATATTAGTTTTAATTAGAATCAATGTACATTTACAATCCATTTATTGTTATTGTTTAAAATAACAAATTTATCAATTTAAATCAATTTATTACAAAGATTATCATTTTTAAATTGGGTTTGAAATTCTGGAATATCACAAAGTTCAACATTTCTACACATTTTATTTAAAGGATTATCCACTGTCCAAAATCGTGGATATATCTTCTTTAATAAGCTATAATAATTAACGTATCAAAATAAGTCGATTTCGGATTTATAAAACAGCGTTTATAAATTCACATCTATATAATTTTATAAAACTTCAACTTATAAAATCCCTTAATTAACAAATTCTATTTATATCTCATTTAAATGCCAAAATCCAATTTATAAGTTAATTACTTATAAATCTTTTATTTTACAAAATCTATTCATTTTATAATTTCATAATTTATAAAACTATAAATTTCATTCACTTATGAAATCCATTTATACTTCATTTTAACACTTATAAAAACTCGTTTTATAATTCCAATATTTTAGTTTATAAATATCAATTTTATAAATCTTTTATATAAACCGTTTATAATAATTCAAAAATCCCAATTTAAACCATTTTACAAATCAATCACCTACTTATTTCAAAAATCACATTTCGGTTACATTTCACAAAAATTATAATTTTTATAACATTAAAATTATAACGTTTATTTATTTAAAATGAATCAATTTCAAAATTTAATAAAACGTATACTTTCAAAAATCACTTTAAAAATATTTTTAATTCAAAATCATTATTTTAACATTTTTGAAACTCCAAAAATAGGCCCAATGCTGCAACAGCACCAATAAATCAACCACGACATCCAAACATCATATGTCATATGATAACAGAATATATCACAATATATGTAAATAAATCAATACGGGTGAGGAATCCAGTTTAATCTCTCCAACCTGTTTCCCTACATCCACAGATGTTAGCACAATACCAATCCCGTTTCAAGGCGGAATATCGCGGTACATGGGTTCATATAAAATATTATCCGCTATTATGCGGCGCAATAGGGTCTCATCTGCTATATAATGCGGGAAAATCGACTCCAAGTACATATATAATACCGATTCCACTTCAAGATGGAATATCGCGGTATATGTGTTTAATAAATAACATCCGCTTAATATACGGCGTACGAGGTCTATTTCAAAACAATAGATAATAATTTATCATTCAATCACACAATCAAGCAATTTTAAATCTAACTATTTAAAATTTAAATCGAAATGCAATTCGATTGAGTGAGAAGTTCTCATCCTAGCTTTCAATAACAGTTTCAGCGTTTTATTTCGAATAAAATTAAACGTGCGTTTAATTTTACCCAAAATTTTCACTAGCTCCAATCAACCTCAATCCAGCTCCATCGCATAGTGTTCGCGAATACGAACCTAACGCAATTCGTTTCGTCAGTTTTCGACCTCGTATGAACAAGTTATGACGTTACAAAGTTTGAACGAATTTATATAATATAAATTTACAATTTTCTTTTATTTTTACCCTCACTCTAATCAGGGCCGTTCATTTCACCAAAGCAAATCATTGCCGTTGCCCTTTTCTTCTCCCCCAACTCCAGTAAACACGCAAGAACATCAACCCATATAGCCGCCCCTTTTGCCCTAATGCTCGCGACCACCACGTCGACTTTGAAGACGATCGACGAACATGGTTTCGAAGCTCGTCACGAGACAAACCATCACCAGAAATGCGGTCAAGCTCGATCCTATATTGGCCTCGAAAAACGTGTCGAAACGTGTGGCATTCATCACCATTTTGCCGTCGATTCGTAGCTCAATTTACGATCATAGCCGGCGAGAATGTAGATCTCAACGCGCTCTACAATATTGCAGAAGAAAATTTCTTGAATTGATTTGTGGATTGGAAGGAAAATGAAGAAGAAAATTGGAAATTTTCGGCCATTAATTTGGTAGGTGGCGGCTGTAACCCTAGCCAGGGTGTTGAGTGAAAAAAATGAAAATAGGGTTGCTTTTATAGAAAATTCTCAAACACTATTCACCAGAAATTTTTCCGAACTCCAAACAAAGCGTGCCGCCTGGCGTTCATAATGTTTTACCCCCATTCCGAACGCAATGGAATGTGTATCGGAAGCCAATTTGAAAGTATTTGGAAGATATGTTTTCAAATTGACTATTTAAATTTAAAAATTTACTCAAACCGATTTCAGTGCGTTTTAGCTTGCCCTGGACAAACCGTAAGTCCGATTGACACGAAATTTGAAACCTTACAATAATATAACATTACGGATCCGATGAAACTAGTTTCATCGAAATCCGAAACTGTTTGAAAAATGGCTATTTTTACTCGTCAATTAAATATTAAAATATTCAATTTCCACAAATTAACTTTTAATTCAATTTTAAAAGTTCTAGAACATCATTCTAACTCCAATATGATTTAATACAACTTTACAAATCAATTTTAATCACTTTGAACCCAATTTCCAATCATTTCTGTAATTTCAAATATTAAATTATTGATTTAATTATCCAATTAAATACAGATATTCGAAATAAAATTTATTCGACTTACAAATTTTACTTGTTAATATTTAAAATCAATTAAATATACGAATTTCAAATGACAGAAATTCTGGGTCGTTACACTCTAGGGGCAGATTGGTTATAATTATCGAAGACTGCCAATGGATAACAACGATGGGTTAGCGGAAATGATCAAACGAGCTATGAGAGGAGGATCGGTAAATAGGGATCAGGAAGATGTAAATAGGAGTCCCTATGCTCCTAATATCAAGCAAGCTAGGAATCCATCGGAGTTTAAACTACCAATGCTTGAGAGATATGATGGAAAAAAGGATCCCGCTGTTCATCTGACGGGATACATGAGACACATGGAAGTACTAGGGGCATCAAAGCAAGTCATTACATGGTGCTTCCCCTAGTACTTAATGAATATATCTGCACTGCAAATAGTTGGAAAGCGGCTCTATTAGCACATGGACGAAATTAATCGAAAGGTTTATGAAACAATTTCGGGTCCACATCACGTGACCCAAGAGTGTGATGACTTTAACATTGATGAAGCAGTGGAAAAGAGAATCACTTAGGGATTTGTTAACTAGGTTCAATGCGTCAGTAGCTTTAGTAGATCGACCGAATCTGTGATGGTTTTTCTGGCAGTAGTGTCGGGGATTGTGGATAAATCGGATGTCAAGATATTGTTCGAACGAGATCCACCAGTGGATCTCGGGGAATTTTACCATGAAGCAGAAATGTTTCTACGATAGGAAGATGCGAAAGCTGATAGAGAGGGAAGAGAGGAAGTGGAAGTGTATGCAGTTAAAGGTGGAGGTCCTCCTGAGGAAAGTTTAAACAAGAATAAAGGAAAACGGAAATCAAAGGATGACTCTGATGGATTGAAGCAACCATGAAGGGAACCGAGATTCACGTCTTACACAAAATTGATTAATACATTGGAATAAATATATCTGGATACTAGGGGGCAGATTCCCTATCGAAGGCCAATGAGGAGAGAGCCTACATATAATGAAAAGAAATCAAAAAATACCGTCTGTTCCATAAGCTGGACGGGCATAGTACAAATGACTGCATGCACTTAAAGGATGAGATTGAGGAACATGTCTGGAACGTCAGGCTGTTACAATACGTAAGAACTCGAGCAGCGGTAGTGGAACAGGAGGAACCACCAACCACATCGAACGGGAATTGCCTTGGATCGTGGTGTCAACTTGTCATCAATTGATCTAAATGGAAAAGAATAAGTAATAAACTCCAAAATAAAATGTTTAAGTCACTTACACATGTACAGGATCCAGAAAGGTCCCTGAATATGCTCTGAAACGACGATGAACCTCTCACCTGGAGATGCATGCATTGTAGTGTTTAGTTTTTGTTTTTATTTCTCTTTTAGTATTTGGACTTGGACTTAATTTTATCAGTTGAATATTTTGATTACAAATTCACTCAAACATGAGATCTGACATTGATAATTTTGAGTCCCATCCAGACAATCACATTTCGCCTCGAACGACACTCGATCTCAAACGATCACATTTCACCTTGAACGGCACTAGATCTCGAACGATCACATTACGCCTCGAACAAGCACTTCATCTCGAACGATCACATTTCTCCTTGAATGGCACTCGATCTCGAACGATCACATTTTTCCCTCGAACAACACTCGATCTCGAATAATAACATTACATTTTGGACATGCATTCGATCTTGAATGATCGCACTTTGCCTCAAACAAACATTCGATCTCGAGCGATCATATTTCACCTTGAACAAACACTCGATCCCATGCTATCATCATCAGCCTGGGATGGATACGAATTCGATTAAAGGTCCTGAACGGCCATAACTAACAATCAGGCAAGATCGCAGATTTGGTCACAGGTCATTAATGGTTTTGGAACATTGAACTTAAGGCAATTCAAAATACCCCCTATTGCAAGGCATGTTTTGAGAGGTAAATGTTATACTACCTTTTGACCAGGTAGTATATCATAAAAGTTGGCTACATGGCTTCTGTGGTAATCAAGGCAGGAAACCCGGAGAGACGGTTATCAGGTTCGAAAATCGATTATATTAGGAATCATGGGCAACAGTTGGGCGGATTCGAACGGGTCCCAATCAAGGTGCAATCAATATGAAGTGACAAGGAAGGTCCCCTGAGGCAACGTTTAAAATTTCAAGTCAATCGAAGTTTATATGCTCGATTTATGAGCAAAGGAAGAATTTATATGGTATGATCGGGAACGATCCATAAAATAGCGTAAATCGACGAAGATCGATCGATACATCAAAACCCACAAAGTTAATGCATTTGAAACTTCCAGAACATCACTATATTGAAGAGTGGAGCCCATAAAAATGATCGCATGTCAAAACTCAGAAATCTTGGAAAAGAGGCAGATCGTTAATGGAACGATCGCACAAATCAGCCATAACGATCTAAGTATTATAGAAAATGCGATATCTCACAAATGACATGTCCGAATTGCAGGAAATTTGGAGAGCAAGTCTTTTACATCATGAGACACTCCCACGATCGATCACAGCTCAAAAGGATGAAATCTTGGAAATTAGGCAGATTGATATTGGAATGATCGTACAAATCCGCATAACGATCCATAGTTTTATGCAAAACACGATATCTCACAAACGGTATGTCGGAATTGCCCAAAATTTGGAGGGAAGGTCTCTTACATCATGGATCACTCCCACGATCAATTGCAGCTTAAAAGGATGGAATCTTGGAAATTAGGCCAATTTTTATTGGAATAATCATACAAATCAGCATAACGATCCAAAGTTTTATAAAAACACGATATCTCATAAACGGTACGTGCGAATTGCATGAAATTTTGAAAAAAAGTAGCTAATATCATGGGAAACCCACATCATCGATTGTAGCTCAAAAGGATAAAGCATGGAATGATCTTCTATGATCCACTTTTTAGAAAATACATCGAAGATCGATCGATATCTCACAAATGGTAAGTCGAAATAGCGCAAAACTTTAGAAGCATTGACTACAGGCATGAGCGACACCATAAAAATGATCGCAACCACATTGGAGTTAGTATGGAATGATCAGGTAAATTATTTTTGGGTGTCCGATCGATCCTAAATTTTGTGGGTCGGATCATATGGGCCTGGAGGTTCTTCTATCAAATTTTCAGCCCGATCCATGCACGTCTGCACCTATAAATACAGCGGACTTGGCTCATTGCAAGGGATTTTTTTGGCTGACTCTCCTTTATCACTTCTTACCTCTTCCTCCATTAATTTTCCAAGGCAAAAACAACTATACCTGTAATCTTACAATATAAATAAAAGATTATTGGAGTAGACGTAGGCCGGAGTATAAATGAAAAATTATTGGAGTGGTCGTAGGCTAGGGTTTTTTGAACCACTATAAAACTTATGTGTTCCTTTACTTTTTCTATTATTTATTACATGATCTATGTGCTTATCTTATATTGTTTTTGAAATTTGGAGCGTTCACATACAACCAGGTTGTCTGTAACAATATTTGGGGGCAAACTACCCACATCAAGCAATGACCATGCATAATCCTTAGGAAATACTTCAATAAAGTTGGCTTCATGGTCGGAAAGGTAGGTGAGTCGATGACAGTTGAACATTACACCCTAGCAGCTAGAGTATCAAGAGAAACGCGACTTGTATGGAGCCTGGCCAAAAAGAGTATGGTGAACCTAGGGGATTTCAATGAGCGATACGAAGGATTCGTAATTCTAGCAAAGATAGTTGCAGAAGGAAAACTATATGCCTAATAGGAAGCAAAGAAGAAACGAAGAAGGCTCAGAAGTAGAAAGACGTCAATATCAAAGTATGATGAATATATAAGGCTTACCGAGACAAGGGAAGCTATATTTTTGGAAACAAAGCATACGAGATTGTAAAAGGTCCCACCTTTCAAAGCAACATTACCTTGAATTTAGAGCAAAATAATCCTGCATTTTCATGTTGTTCCTGGCCATAGTACCTTCGTATGCCGACATCTCAAGGACCAAATAAAGAGCTGATTCGAGAGGGGAATATAACTAAGTATATGTGATATCCCGGAATTTTAGGCAATAGCAGTTTAATAATCTGAATTAAAATTTAAATTGATTTGATAATTTTTGTTAATAAGATTGGAATTAATTTAATAATCCAATTAAATTAAATATTTAATTGATAGATTTTATCTTTTAAAAGCTAATAAATTGTTTTCTATTTATAATGTATATAGAAAATGTATATATTGTAAATAAATAAGCCTTGTTTTAAATTTAATAAATAAATAAATTTTATTTTCTAATTTTAATATTTTTGGTAAATTGGAAATTTGTTTTTTTATTTAATAGAAAGCTTTTTAAAAGCTATTGAATAAATAATATATAGTTTTAAATTGTTAAGATAAAAATTTAATTTGTTTAAATTGATTTTGAGTTCAAATTTAAATAAACTAACAATAAGGTTTATTTTGATATAGTGTGATAAAATAAGTAATTTATTAACAAAGAAACAATTTCTTTTATAAATTATTTAAAGTTATCAAATTTTTTATTTTCAAAGTATAATAATGTATTGTTTTTAACAAATAGATTTTAATAAAAAAATAGTTTGTTGTTTCAAATTGAATTCAGAATTTGATTTGAATTTGAATTTAAAGCTTTGAAAATTTAAAGTATAAATATTTTTAATTGTTGTGGATTTTAAAATATTTGTATAAACTTTTATTTTATAAATAATTGGATTTATTCATTTCAAAATTATCTACATGTAAATAAGTATATATTAACTAATTAGTTTAATATAAGTTTACATTTATCTTATATTAACATCTAACTAAATGCTAATTAACATTAAATTATAACTAATTAACCTTAAAAAGACAAGTGTATGTACATAAGGTTGTTTTAAACAAGTGTAAATAAATAAACAAGAGTTTTGACAAGTGTCATGTTTTAATTTCATTTTTCTTTGATTTTTATTAAACCATAAATTAAGTTATATAAACAAACATCTCTCATTTCTTTTTCTTTTCCTAATCTCATTTGTAAACAAAGAAAATAAAAGCAATCTCAGATCAAAAGCTATAAATCAATTTTTTCAAAATCAAGCCAAATCTGTAATTCATTTCAAAGCTAAAAACAAATCATGTAACCATTTTCAAATTTGATCATTTCCCTGTAAATCAAATTCCTGAAAATCAAAATCAACCTACACATCTTCAAGTATGCAAACCATCTACATTTCCAAATCTATGCAAGCACACAAGTTTTCAAAGCAGACATTCCAGTTTCAAATTCAAGCATGCATGTAGTTTTCATATCAGGAGCATTTCAGTTTAATGGAGTTCAAGTTTTCAAAGGCTGTTTTCAAAACAATCTGAGGCTCTGCCTTCTTCTAAATCAGTGAGTAACTTTATTTAAAAAAAAAAATTAGTATAAAATCTGGTTGCATGCTAGTTGATAATGAGGTGAATATGATTGTGTGAACCTACTGTGTAAATATATGTAAAATGTATGCTTGTTTGTTTCAACATAATCTACTCTGTTTATAGTTCCTGATTTATGTTTTTTGATTTGAATTCAATTTTCTCTGGTAAAAATTATTGTTAGGACTTAATTTACAAACCAATGTTGTTGATTTATCATAGACTAAGATTTAAAAATTTAATCAAGTTAAATTAAAGCCTGTGTATCCCTGTAAAACCAAACATCAGTGCATGCTCTAAATAAATAAAATTTCAAACTGTGAAATTTATAGATTCAGTATTGTGAAATGAATACATAAACCAAATCATGATTTATAACACTAAAATCATAATTTTTAAATTAGGATTGAAGGTGCAGTTTTGAATTGCACCGTTTTTGGGTTTTTGGGAATTTCTGGTGATCTATGAGTTTGGAAGGGTCGGGATCTTGGGTGATGATAGAGGAGTGATCGGTGATGTTGGAAAAAATGGTTGATGGTGATGAATTTCAGCGAGGAGGTTGCAACAGAGGGATATTTTCTCGAACCCTAGTTTTACTAAGCTTGATAAAATCGATCACCACAGGTTCTGTAATTGATCGAGTGCTATCAAATTTTGGGAAATGGTGATGGGTGTGTTGACGAAGGAGTAGCCGGAGTTTCAAATAATCCGATGGTCGGTGTGGTGAGCACGTGAAGGTTTCTGGTTAGATATTAAGTTCCAGGTTCGAGCAATATGTTCGATTTTTATTCTGGGGTGTTGTCGATGTTTGGACGGTCATGATCAGAGGCGGGGATGATCGCCGCTTTGTTGAAGAGGGTGGTGATGGCCATTGATGATCGGAGCCACCGTGCATGTGCACGGTGTACTCTTGATTTCCCGGTGAAGTCAGGAACAGAGTTATGGTATTCGAGACTTTCTCGAAGTAAGTAAATAGGTTGCTCGAAGATTTTTGCTTGTGGACTCGAAGCAAAACTGCACTGGCTCGGGTTTAGTAATGGTAACATGTTTTAAACTGAAACCTGTATTGTTTTGTTATATAATTTTTAAAACTGAAGTTTAAAGATGATAAGCAAAGAAGTATGGGCTTGGGTAAAGTGTTAGTGTTACAGGTTTTAAAGTATAACCTGTTCTGTTTAAAAAAATTTAAAATGAAATTAAAAATTGAGTTTAAAAAGAAAGCAAAGTTTTAAATCTGAGTCTTAAATCTGGAATTTAAGTTTAAGTTAAATCTCGGTTTTAAAAAAAATAAAATAAAATAATAAATAATTTTTTTAACTTGAATTGTTAAATTACTTTAAAAATGTTTAAGTAGTTTGAATTTTAAAAATAAAGTTTTAAATTGAAAGTAGAGTTTAAAAACCTAAAGATTAATCTGAATTCAAATTTAAATATGTATTTAAATTTTGAAATGAAGGAAAGTTTTTAAATTTAAAATGATTTAAAACAATTTTGAATGTTTAAAGTGTAATTTAAATTGATTTGAATTTAAAATGAATTTGATTTTAAAATTCTTTTAAACCTATTTATTAAATGAGTATTTCTTTAACTTGTGAAATGAAAAGTTTTTAGAAAAGTGTTTTAAACTTTGTTAAAGATAATTTGTATTCATTTTAAATCTTTAAATTTAAAATGACATTTAAAATGAAAACTTCAAGTAATTGTTTAAAATGATTTGTTAATAATAATTTGGTCATTAAATTATTAAGTTAATTAATTTGTAATCTATTTATTTAATTAATTAATGATTTGGATTAATTAAATAAGCAATTAAAGGTTTTAATTAATTAATTAATGGTTGAGATTAATTAATTAAGGATAATTAATTTGTAATTAAGTATTATTAATTAGAATATTAATTAATAATTAGAAATTAATTTATCAAGTAATTATGAATTAATTAACTTACAGTTAACACTTAATTAATTAAATAATTAAAGGTTAATTAATTGGATATTAAAGATTAATTAATTTGAAATTAATAATGATTAATGTAAGTTTAATTACTTAAGAAAAGTAATTAAAGAATTGTAATTGTTAATAAAGGTCATTAACATAAGGATTATTTAACAATTAATTAATGTGATTAATTTTTTATAATTAATTAGATTAATTAATTTAATGATAATCATTTGTGAAATCGTTTAAATATAATTATTTAATGGAAGTAATTAAGGAATTAATTACTTAATGTAATTAATTGAGTTTAATGTGATTAGTTTAGATTAATTAATTAAGTTTAATTAATTCTAAACACTGGATGCTTTGATAATAATTACCTAATGTAACTAAAGAAGTATAATTACTTAGTGAAGTAATTAATGATAATTACTGGATGTAATTAGTGAAAGATGGTTTAATTCTAGAAGTAATTTGGATTAAATTACTTAGTATAATTAACCAAGGGATTAATTAAAGATAATTAATTAAGGAGTAATTAATTTGATAAGTAATTAAGGGTAGTTAATTACTGAATGTGATTAACCAAAGGTGATTAATAATTATGGTTTAATTGAGATTATTACTTAATGTAATTAATTTAAATAAGTAACTAATTTAAATTTAATTGAGAATCATTAATTAATAATTAATGATGTAATTAAGGATTGATTAATTAAGACTAATTAATCAATAATAAGTGATTAAAGGCAATTAATTAATCTAATTAATTAAGGATTAATGTAATTAATTATAGTTAATTAATTAATGAAGTATTTAAAGGTTATTTACTGATTTTGGTTAAGAGTAATTAATTTGTGAAATTAATTAAAGGATAATTACTTGAATGTAATTAAAGGATAATTAATCAAGGGTGATTAATTAAGGTGATTAATTAGAGCATAATTAATTAATTTGTAATTAATTAATGAATACGTAAGCAAGATTTATATTGATGCAGTAATTAATTTAATTCACTTTAAATTAATTAGAGATGGAAGTAATTAATTTAATTCATTTTAAATTAATTATATTTGGTGTGATTATTAATCATTGCTTATGAATTGATGATATTGGTTGCCTTGAATGGTTTGAAATCTCAACTATGAGATAAGTAATATTGTGTGATATGGATGCATTGGTTGCATTATGATGATAGTATGGATTATCTTTTGATAATGATAATATGGATTATCTGTTGGGATGATAATGTTGATTATCTATTGTGATTTGTGAATTATCTATCTGCGTGTATATAGTTAATTGTATTGAATTGTTTTAAACTCTAAAACAACTTGGCCTTAAAAGATACGCTTTGGTTTTCGATGAGACCAGGATCGGGTTTCCAGATATGGATATCCGAAAACCTCATCGATCCAAATTAACGATAGGTGAAGAGTGAAGACTCGAGGTGTAAGGACTATTCGTCGTTAAAACTCTGAGGGTGATTCCAATACGAGTTTAACGGGGTAGTACTTTCAGATTCGAGATGAAGATTCAGAGTGCAAGGGTTATCGTCGTTAACTCTGAGGGTGATTCCAAAATGAGTGTAACGCGATAATGCCTTCGGTTTCGTTCGAACCCGGAAAGAACTTGTATGGATTGAATGCTTTCAGAACATCGTCAGGTGGACGATGAGCATTCTAAGATAGATGTGTTCTATAAAGGTAATCGTAGCCTCAAGCCTCATCAACCGGAAATGGCTAAAACAGGGGAGGTGCAGCAAGGCTAAGTGGATCATGCTAAGTAGGATGAGATTTTCCCCTATCTAGAGATCCCTTTTTATTTCAGGTTAGTGGGCAGTTGGAATTGCGCACCAACTGCGGGGTTGTCCTGTTCGGAACTGTTCAGTAAGGAATGGTTCTGGCTTTGTGTTGTAGGGGATTGGGAGTAATCCTCGGTACGTTGATCTAGGTCACGTACTGTGACGGGCGGTACCCCGGTAGCCCTACCATTGTATGGAATCCGAAATCCAATAAGTGCCATCGGTTTTGATTGTATTACCCACTTTTGTGGCTAGTAGCTGGAATTTAATAAATGTAACAATTTCGGCTATTGCATATTTACTTGAAAACCCTAGACCTATTATAATATCACTAGATTTCCTGTCAAATGTTTTGGTTAGCGTAAGATAAAAACTTTTTCATGTTTATGTAAGGGAAGTCTTATGTGATACCTTTTCTTTTCCAAGGTTTTTCAAAGTTAAGCAACCTTAACCTGTTACTCACACTAGACCCATGTCTAACCCAGAGTTTATTCTGTTTTTCTTAAACTATTGGGTACTCAAATTTTTACGAGTAGCCAAGGGATTCAGGTTAGCTTTGACGAGTTGTGGAGGAGCAATGGAGTATGAGGCTTCTGCATGTAGATATGTATAGTGTTCCGCTGAGTTTGGTATCCCTGTGTTTTCTCTGAATTGTATTAAGTTGTAATAACTAGACAGGTGTTTATAACTGTCTAATATGTGATGTATAAGATGTTTATCTCTGATAAATGTTGTATATGATACTGTGTAATATCTTATGTTATTAATATAATTTATTCGTTCCGTTGTGAGATTCTGATGTTGTTTCTTTCTTCTTCTCTATCTTTTCTCTTTTCTATCCCCTTCTTTCTTATTAATGATGCATCATTATGTGGAAATAAATGGCGGATCGTTGAAGTATATTAATGAGCCTACCAAAGGAAGTTAGCTCACAAACAATGAAGAATAAGATGTACTCCAGGTTTCTATGAGATTTGGTTAAAGAAATAAATTATAAATTTCAGCCTTTTAAGACTTAGAAAAGCAGTTATACCCCTCAAATGTAACAAAAGAAAAAGTTGTTCTTATTACTTTTATTGCATATGAATAAAATGAAGGATAAAGCCTACTCCATTTTCTCCCTTGCACTGATTGAGTATTTAAGGGTTAGGAATTGTCCTTTTTTTACTTTTATTTTGAGTGAATAGAAAAGAGGATAACTACCCCGTAAAATTGAATAATAACTAATACTTAATAAAAATGATAATTTAATAAATGTAAATAATAAAAGGGAAAAATATTCATTTTCAAAGTTTAAAATTTGACAACAAAAGTTGCACCACTATGCAAAGCACGTCGTTCTGGTCAGTTTCGACGATAAGCTTGTTCGAAGTGTACGGATGAGATATAAACAAAAAGGGTATTGGAGCTTAACGGGCTTTGGGCTTTATGATTTGAATTTGAATTTGTAGAGTCGTTTTAATTTTCCCTCCCAATATATATTTGAGGAGCAAGTATGCTAAAAAATTCAAAATTTCATCCCTTCCTCTAGTTCCATTTCTTCCCTTTTCCTTACTCAAAATTAAAAAATAACAAGTATCTCAAATCTTAACGGACTTTGATGAATTGCCTATTAAAACGATCATGGAAGCGAGCACCGTAATTTGTTGCAAAAATTGGGGGGAATTACAAAGATTTTTGAGCACTAAAGTGAAAGGACAATGGAGATAGTGTTGGTTTTTCCTTCATTAATGGGCTTTGGTCGGAGAATGTGAGTGGATCTTCTCTAAACCTCGATACAATTCTTTAATAATTTTATAATTATGGTTTAGGTCTTCAATTAGGCTAATTACAAGTTAATACCGAACTAAAATAAGTTAAGTCACAATTAAAGGGATAATTTGATTTAACGTTGAAGAAATTTAACAAAATGAAGATAATCAGAGAACCCATGAATTCGAATTAATTGACACTATAATTTAATGTTAACGAACCCTTGGTGTTAGGAAGAAAATAAATATGATGCGATGTAGAATGGAGCAAAAATAACGAAGATTGGATGAGAAACGTCGAAGTAGCTTACTTGAATCAGGCATGCTATGTGTGACCGATAACTGGTCTGTGATGACCACCACATACCTCTGGTACCTATATACCAGAAGAATGCATTGTAATAGTACACATTTAATATATGACGACTATCAATGGTGAAATAACTAAAACACTAATAATAACCTGTCGTATATGTTAGTACCTAAGGATTTATTTTTAATGATAACAACTTTAAGAAATCATATAAAATATAAATAATAATGTTTTATCAAGATATATATAGTATATAGTGCTGGATATAAGCAGGTGTTAATATAAGAAGATTGTACAGTATCAAGTGAAGATTAGAGAGTTAAAGATGTTGATATAGAGACTCAAGAATGAAGACTCATGAGTATTCAAGAGTTCAAGATTCCAAGATATTCTAGATAAGCTATGAAGTCTAGAATATTTGTTAAAATTCTGATAGCACTTGATCTCTCTCTCTCTCTCTCATCTCTCTCTATTTTTAAATATTCTTTTCAAACAACTTTTAAATATTTTTCAATTTCTTGTACTTATCATTTTAGTTTTTAATATTTTATCAAGTTATCGTTTTTATTAAATTTTGATTTATATTAGTTTATTTTTCAAAATTATTATCATATAGTTTTACTTAAGTTTTATTATGATTATAATGTTATGTATTATATTTAAACATATTTACAAAGTATAAAATTATTTCACAAAGCAACACATTTTCAAAAATATATTTTAAAATGTCTTTCAAAATTACAAATAGTATGTCGACATACTCTAACCCTATATGTCGACATACTAGGCGTGAGTCTCAAAAATCAAATTTCAAAAAAGTTTCTATTTGTTGTATCTATTCACGAACAGACATGACTGTTGTTCTTTTATAAAGACCTGTCTTACCAATGAATTTTTCAATCACTTTTAATTGTTCTTCTCCCCTCCTTCTCTCTCATTTTCTAAAACAAATTATAACCATACTCTACTGAATTTCAATCATAGTCAAACTCCATTGCCATTAGTTTATTCTCTATCATTTTCTCTTTGATTGTATCATTTCTCTCACTCCAATTAAGATCTAAGTGCTATTCAAGGATTATAAGATCATTTGCAATCAAGATTGAAGTTTTGAGTTTGTAAATCTCTACCAAATCAAACTGATATACTTGTGGATGTGATTGTAGCCCGTGAAATCAATTGGTGTGCTTAGTAGCCCGCAAATCTAGTATGTCTGCTTGTAGTCCGGAAATCAAGCGGCTCTACCTAGAGGCCGGAATTCTGAAGGTTGTTTCTGATAGCCTTGAAATCGAGATTGTATTTGCATTTACTAGTTGAAAAGAAATTCGTACAAGGAATTGTACAGGACTAGATGTAAGGTAACCTTGAACCAATATAAAATCCTGGTGTGTTCTTTTCTTTTACTGCATTTACTACTTATCTATGTTTTGATTTTGTGATTGTTATGTCGTTATTCTAAGTATAATTTCAAAATATTTCAAAAAGATTCATATAAATTAGAAAACGCTATCCATCCTCCTCTAGTGTTAGTTTAGCCTTAAGATCCCTATTCCGCAATCTTACATTTGGTATCAGAGCATTGGTTTTCAAAGTTTTCATAATCTGATTTTTGAAAAGGTTAAATGACTATCAACACTGGTAATAACATTGTTAGTAACATTATTAATACACTTGTTGATAATTCATTTGTCGAAGGACAATCTACTGCCAGACGGCTACTTTTTAACGGTAGTAACTACACAAACTGGTTGTGTAGAATGAAAGTTTATTTACAATTAATTGGATTAGATATTTGGAATGTCAGACAAACTAAGTACACCGAACCCAAAACAAATTTTGCACAATAGACTGCTGAATAAGAGGCAATTGCACAAGTAACTCTAAAACTATGAATATACTGTTTTGTTTGTTAGTCCCTGAGGGGATGGGTTTGATGACAACAACCTTATAATAAGATTATAAAATATATACTAACATTATAGTTTAGATATATATGTATATGCAGGATTTAACCATGCATGTACCAAGAATGAAGACTGTACAATATAAAGATTCAAGACTGAAGATATCAAGATTGAAGACTCATGAGTATCAAGATTATCAAGAGTTCAAGATTTCAATAATAAGTAATTAGGAATTTTGTTAAAACTCCTAGAAAAGCACTGGCGTCTTAAAATCCAATTTATTCATGGAATGGAATCCACTTCGAGCCTGTTAAAGGGATGGAACCCTAAGTAGGATGGAACTTACAAAAAATCTAGTGAAACATTGTTTTGTATCCACTAACTTTTATTCAAATGTTTTTACAAAATTATATCTTGTTTTCAAAATGATGTCAAAACCTTTCTTTTAAAAAGAATCAAAAAACATCTATCCTAGTTTTAAATACTTTTAGCCTCAAAATGATTTTTATCTTCAAAATCAAATTATCCTTGGTTTTAAACTATCTTTTAATTATAATATCTTTTAATATTTACACTTAGATTTAAATATAAAATTATAGTAAAATTATATATGTATCAAAATATTATTCTCTATATTTATTTATGTATGTTAACTATAGTTAAGTATATTTATAAAGTTTAAAAATAGTTTTAATACAAGATAGAAGTTATTTTCAAAGAAAAATAAATTACCAAAAATATCATAGGCCTATCGACAACCCCTACATACCCTTGTCGACAAGGTGGCAATTGATTTCAGGAATTTGAATTTCAAAAGAAGTGTATTCGTCATATCCTTTCGCGAATGGACATGATTGTTGTTCTACTATAAATACGGGCAGTTTTAAACGAATTTATATAAAAAAATTCTTTGATTTCCCTCCTCTTCTTCTTCCACATTTCTTTACATATATTTTTACCATTGCTCTGCCGAAATCACCATTGAATCTAACTAGATCATCTTTGGTATGATTCTGTATCACTATCTCAACAAAATCTCAGTGATATTCAGAGTTATAGGCTTCTTTGTAATTAATTAAGCGAGAAAAGGTGTGATTGTAGCATGTGAAATCAATCAAGCGAGAAAAAGTGTGATTATAGCCTGTGAAACCAATTGGGTGAACTTGTTGCCCGTAAAATCAAGTATCTCTACCCTGAGGATTGAATCTGGAGTGGTGTACGTCGTGGCCTTGAAATCGAGGGTGTAATTGTAAAAATTTCTTTTGAAAGGAAATCTATGCGAGACTGATGTAGGGTAACTCTGAACCAGTATATAATCCGGTGTGTTCTTTCCTTTATTGCTTTTACTTTATTTTTGCATCTGTATTTGATTTTGTAACCATATCTGTGTCTGAATATTGCATACACTTGTGTTCAAATTAACATAAATTCAAAAAGATTTAGTAATTCCTTAAAACACTATTCCCCCTCTAGTGTTAATTCTAACCTTAAGATCCGTAATCCGCATTTCTCACATTTGGTATCAGAGAAAGGTTTTTAAAGTTTCATAATCTGAATTTTGAAAAATTTTCAAAATGGCTACCAACACTGGTACTATTAATACTACAAACACTGGTTCTATTATCCCTGCCACTAGTTCATTTGTAGAAGGTCAGTCTACTGTCAGACCACCATTTTTTAATGGCAGTAACCATGCATATTGGGCATGTAGAATGAAAATATATTTACAATCTATAGGACTAGACATTTAGAATATCACACAGACTGAATATTTTGAACCACATAACTGATTTTGCACAGTGGACTACTGAGCAAAAGACCATTGCACAGAACAACTCTAAAGCTATGAATATTTTTTTTTGTTCACTTGATATGAATGAATTTAATAGATTTTCAGTTTGTAATTCTGCATATGAAATCTGAAAAACTTTACAAGTTACTCACGAAGGTCTAAGCAAAGTTAAACCATGCTCACAAATCAGTTTCAATTGTTTAAAATGAATTCTAATGAGCCTATTTCAGATATGTATAGTAGATTTGAGAATATTGTGCATTCTCTAATATCCTTGGAAAAGGAATTTTCGAAAGAAGATCAAGTCAGAAATTTTTTAAATTCTCTTACTCCAGAATGGGATCAAAAGACACTTGCGATCGAAGAGACAAATGACATCAGTACCTTAAAGATAGAAGAATAAATTGGAAATCTAATGTTGTAACAGCCCGCTATTTTGGACCATTCAAATCGACAATAAAACCGTACATGTCCGACTTGAATAATTCAAAATACCGAATTGTTAATAAAAATTTGGCAAAACTTAAAATATACAGTAAATAAATCAATCATAGATCACTTACACAGAGAAGTACAATGCAGCGGAATAGATAAAAATAGTAGTTCATGAAGCTACTATATACATTAAAGTTAGAAATAAAATACAACCGAATAGTTCAAATGCCATGAAGTCTCTAATGCAACAGATGGCTTCTCTGAACCAATCAACTGGATGACTGAAGGGATAGATAGCTGGATCTTCAAGCAAAGCTCCAACTTCGAAGATGAGTCTCAAATGCTGTATCTCTCAGTCTGACCCGAGCGTAAAGCAAAACACAAAACACTCGAGTCAGGATTAACATTCTTATATCTATAAATCTAACTCAAGTGAAATATCAACTAAAATATAATTAACTTAGAGGATGTTTGGGATAACCATCCTCTAAGGGTCCATGGAACTATCTATAAGATAGAAATATACACTATAACACCGTAGTCTTCCAACTTAATTTATACTTCAAAACCAACTATCATTTTCACTTCAAAAATCTCTATACTTCCCAAATAGTATTTATATATATTAAATAATTTATTCAGTAAAGAAATTTCAATTCCCTCAACTTAACCAATCGTTTAACATCAACCCGACCTTCCCATTTAAATCTTTTTCAATCTCAATTTATCAATTTAAATTCAACTCAATTTCTAAAATAACCATTTCAATTTTATTGATCTCAAGTTCGGATTTGAAATCACCAAATACCCTTTATATTTCAATATATTTCAAAAACTTTAAGTAATCAACGTTTCAAACTAAACTTTATTCAATTTAGTTTTCTAAATAATAAATTCAACTTATATCGATTCAAATACAGATCTGAAACACCCATTTATATTCTAGTATAGTTCAAAGATTTAATATTCTACATTCCCAAAGTTCAATTTTACAGTTTCATAAGATCTTGATTTAATCAAATTATTATTTAGCCTTGAAATATTTCCTCCTTAGATTCAACATCATTTAAGTAAACCTGAAATTACCCTTTTACTCAATATTTTCTTTAATTTATTTAAACATGAAACATTCAATAAATCACTTAAAACAAAAATCCAGTTACAAAATCATACCCTTAAATTTCCCATTCAATAAATTCAAATTGATTTAATTAAATAAATCTTCATTTGAATACCATTTTTAATAAACCAAATTTATCTCCCAATCTTAATTATTAAAATTCTTTACACGGTAAAATTTGAAATATAAATCTTAAATAATACTTAAACATATTTTATGGATTAAATCAGTCTAAAATATTATTAAATTTATATATAAAGTTTCCATTTATATATAATATTTTAAGAACCAATATTTATTAATTCACATATGTTTCTTTTCAAACTGTAGAAATTTATCTTTAAATTATTTATATTGACCAACGGTGTCGGTATATATTTCCTATCATATAGTCAAATGCTACGGATATTTATCATTTCAATCCGTACACTAAATATATACGGGTGGATATCATTTCAACCCGTAATCCCAAATTCAATTTAAATGAAAATCGTTTGGGTTTATCATTTCAACCCATAACGATTTTCTCCTATTCTAAAGTCCGTTCGGGTATGTATCATTTCAACCCATAGTGATTTTTATACTAACAGGGAACTTGCAGAGTGATAGCAGATATGAAAATAATAATAATAACAACAGGTATATATCATCAAAATAAATATAAACAATAGGATATGGTGTCATATCCCATAAGTGAACTATTACAGATAATAGCATAAATATAACAATTTAAATAACTACAGCAGCATATTTCAATTGTCATTTCAATTGAAATCAAATTTAATAAATAAAAGAACGTTAATCGTGAGTGATTGCTCACCTTTCGAGGCTAGAGATATATGATGATGAAATGAGCTATGAAATCCAAAGTAACGCTGGATGGACAAGATTTGATGTAGAAAATAGGCACGACGGACAAGGCTGATAATGGGAAATCGATGAGAATGAATCGAATCAATTTTGATATTACAGAAAAAAATATAAATTATTATGATATTAATTCTCCCAAAACCAATTTTCAAATTAAAAATGTATATTTAAAATCTTTATATACCTATATGTAATTTAAACATAATTCGTCCAAAAAAACCATTGTATTATATTTTATAGTCAATAATTATTATAAAAACAATATAATCACTTATTGTAATATATATTACTTAAAAACCCCATGAAAGCAACCTATATATGTTCATAATAAAAATGTATATATAGAAATTCCAAATGCATAGCCTATATTCGATTATATATATATATATTACGTAAGTCTGAAACAAACACCTAAACGCATATATATGTCTCGAGATTTATAAACAACAAAATACTTATAATGACACATGCACTCATATACTTATATAGACTGTGAACAAGTATACATACTATGCCGTATAAAATCCAACACTAAAAAAAAAAGTAAACTCACACTGAAAACATTTTAGTCAATTATTAAATATATATATTAACTAGCGTATAAAACTAGCGTATCCTGTAACTTTATAATATATAAGCTATATCAGATATGAAACTATCATTATATCAGATATATAAATAGTTAAACATTTTATACAAAACTATCATAACTTTATTAAATTAAACATACATTACACACTTACACAAATAGACCGTAAACTGTAAAACTTCACCCATTTTAAAGTGGTAACAATACGCTTGCTAAAAATATAACCCACATAGCTCGTACTTCCCTATAAAACTATATAAATATTTGTAAGCTAACCATTAATATAGTCTAATTCACAATATGCATACCTTTATAACTTTAAATCAAATGTGTATATATATACTTATAACCAGTTATTCACAAAATACATAGCTTTAAACATATCATATATTTAAATACATATACAATCGACTGATAAGATGAGTATGCTTTACGTTTTATATATGTACTAACTTTTTATATAATATTTATATATACACTTATCAAATTTTATAACATGCGAACAAAATTTTATATTATATAGAATCTGAAAACTGCAAACATTTCATACTTGGAACCATACTATATTTATAAGATGTATATATGATATCTTAAATCAAAAAAAAAAAAAAACTTACTTTGCTATAATACATACAATATTACTGCATAGATATACATTACTGACATATATTAAACTATATATTAACTAATATATAACCTTCAAACTTTTAAAATTGAATACCAACGTGACACATAAAGTATAAAACAAATCAAGTTATCAAATCTCTATACATAGTATAATATCATACACACTATGAACGAAAAAAAAAAAAGAAAAAAAAAAAGAATACTGTTATGAACTCATATATATAATACCATATGATACATAACTAACATGAATTTAAAATCATGTAGGACAGATCACATATTCCAAATACAGACTTATAGAAAATATACAATAACACATATATATTATAAATATATGCTAACCTATTACTCAAAGATAACGTGTGGCATGATTGTTGATGGTGAAGGCTCTGAGGATGGCTGAGCATGCAGGCGATGACAACACGTGTAGAGAGATATGTGCATGAGAGGAGGAGAGAAAAACGCGGAGGGAGAGGGATGAGTTGGATGTGGTGGGTGACGAAGCGATGGGAGGTGGAAGCACGGTAAAAGAAGGGAGAAAATAGGTGGATCTGTAGAAAGAAAAATGGAAGAAGGAGGAGGAAGAAAACTTAAAATGAGGAATGAGATTGGAAGTGACAGCAGTTTGCAATATGAAAGAAACGAAGTCAAACAAGGTTATAAAGGCAAAATAAATAAAGAAAAGAACCGTTGCATACGAAACGTATACAATAAATATGAATTGATTTGAATAGTAATGGTCAAATTCAGCTGAAAAGATTAAAGCGAATAAATACGGAGCATTGGTTATGGTAAAGTAACGCACAAAATTAGGGGAATAACAAAGGAAAGGACTGGTCAAAATAAATGAATGTAAACGTGCAACGAATATAAAAATCTATATAATTGAACCGATGGAAACGAAGGAAGCAAATAAAAGAAAGGGAACGAAGGAAAAAAAATGAGCTGTGTCCCGAGCATAAATAAAGGTGGTAACGTATGAGAGGAATGAGAAAAACAAACGGGCACAATTTGAAATCAATGCAATAAAACAGCAAAAGCTGATTTTTAGGAAAATTATTAAAGAAATATTCCTTGGGCTGCGCGTTTGAGATCCGAAAAGGCATGGAAATCAAAAAGTTATAATTTAGATTGGAATGAAAACGTACAGGAAATAATAAAGGAAAAAAAAAATAAATGCGAAATAATCATATAGCATTTATTACGTTTCAAACTTTTGACATGGCATGGGATGGAAACAGCTGTACGCTAATTGAGAAGCTATTAAAGCAATTTATTATTAGTGGCATGTTATACGTTTTTATATTTATTTATTTCCTAGATCTCAATTCATATCTGATTATACTATGCAGATTTATCTTTATTACTAAACGTTCAAAAAGAATAAAACGTATACAAATTTTCTTGATTTTCGAAACAAAATTAACGGCTAAAAGATGATGAAGGGACAAAATATAAGAAAGGGAAAGAGATGAATGCGTACAATTATTTATAAGAAAAGAGAGAGAAAAGAAAAACCCACAATTAAAAATGAATGAATGAACGCTGAAAGTCAGTCAGGAATATAGAAGGTACAATATGAAATAATGGTAATCACAACTACTTTTTTTAATGCAGACCTTAAATCAACCCTTAAAACATATACTTCATATATGTAGTTAAATATAGTATATACTTCTCTTCTTCTTTGGTTCATATGATATATGAAACCCTTAACTATCGTATTCATAGCTGACGACATATGTATAGATATACTAAATATGCACTAAAATAAACTGGAAATGGTGACACAAAAACCCAAAATCAAATATATATATATATTTAACATGACTAGAAATCAAACTTCAGTAAAACTATATACTAGTATCAAGACTAACATATATATATATAGCTATTATAACACATATAAATTAAATAAAACTTGGTATAAATACGCTTTACTATATATACACTTCAAATAGACCATCATACATATACAGTGGTTTTCCAAAATAACTATATATGGAACGTACTCAACATACTTAAAATTTACACACCTTGCTGAAAAGCAAAAGGAGACCGTAAATTTATTACCCACGCTATTGATATTTATACCCAATAGAAATGAACTATGCTACCAAATTTACATCAAACTTAACTTATATTATAGTATAAATAATAGTTTATAAAGTTTTTGTACTAGATCTCATAGGTATAACCACAACCAAACTTTAAAATATATGTACACAGCTCGTACTACAAATCATTAATATACATAACATATTTTCTTTTTTTTTTCAAAATTTTATTATTAATAATTTCTCAAAATCCAATTCAATACGTTAAATACCAATTAAAAATTGCTAAAATTTTATGGGTCGTTACAAATGTCGTTTGAAGTCCAAATAATTGAGAGAAGAGAAAGCAAAGCATATGAAAAGAAATCAATGGCATTCAATGCATTGACCGATGGATCAGACTCAAATAGCGATAATGATGAAGAGATAGCCTTTATGACCAAGAATTTTCGAAAATTCCTGAAATACAGAAAGATGAATAATCTCAAGAGAAACAACTATAAGAACTTTGGAAATGAGAATGTAGTGTCGAACTATTTTAAATGTTTCGACTATGACGAACCAGGCCATATCAAAAGAGACTGTCCACATCTAGATAAGCAAAATCTTCCTATAAACAATGATTCCGCAAAGAAACGAAAACATGCATTTACTGCTACTCTAGATGACTCAGACTCGTCTTCAAGCGATGATGATCAGAAGACAGATAATTCAAATATGTGTTTCACGGCTATTCACGACTCCGACGAATTCAAAGAAACGGACTCAGAAAAAGGTACACATTTACAATACATTGGTTGAAATTGCATGCTTAGAATTGAATGTTTGATTGGTTGATTTTGAATTGGTGTATTGTTTGAATTTTAATTTTTTTACTATTTTTTTAATAGTATCATAATATTTGATGGAATATGCTATAATTCTAGTAATATTCTAGATATATATAGACATTAAAATTTACATACATACATACATAGATATATATATATATATATATATATATATATATATATTAGAATACATAAGAGAAATAAATCATGAAAATTCAAAGACACCTGTCGACAAGGTCCCCACCATGTTGTCGACAAGGGTACAGAAACTTGAAATTCAAAATTTGAATTCAAATGTTGAATTTCCCTCTATCTTTTCACTTCATTCAAGTTTCTGAAAAGTCACCTTTTGACCAGGAAACATGTCCTTTGAGAATCTATTTATTCACTATCTCTTATCACAACTTTTCACTTTCATTTTTAAATTCAAACTCTTATTCCAAAATATCGAGCTTTCTACTCTCTACTCTAATGGCCTCTTCAAGCAACCATTCCACAATGAGAATTTCCAGAAAGATAAAAGAGCAACTTTACAATGATCCGGAGGCTATAAAAGCATATATCAACTATGCTAACTATGGAAAATCCATCCGGGGAAGTTTGCTCTATTTCAAGATTTCTCTTCTTATGAAATCGATTCTCTTTTTGCAAACAATCAAGTTCTTAGTCTTGTTGATGCTTCACAAAATGATTTTGTTTGTTATCCAAATATTCTTAAAATTTTCTATGCAAATCTCAACCGTGGTTTTTTTAATGGAAATGATGATGAAATTTAAAGTAGTGTCAAAGATACTAGAATCATTTTAAATAATGATCTTTTGGGTACCATTCTCAATCGCAATAACACGGGAATGGATCTTTCTAGTTTTAATATCGATGAAAATGATCGTGAGATATTTCATCACATTTTCGAAGGAGATAACTTTGATTTCATAAATTGAAACATTCGACCGAAAGATAGAATTGTTAATCTTCTTTTACAACATACTTTGACCCCAAGATCGGGGAGTTTTAACGATCCAACTTTAAAAGTTTGCAAAGCACTTTTTGCTATTTGTGAAAATTATGATATTAATTGGGCGCAAGTTATTTTGGATGAGTTTCGTCCCAAAAATCTTGAAATGGGTGAAAACACTTTGTATCATGGAACCTATCTCACTCGAATTTTTAATTAATTTGGAGTAGATTTCAAAGGAGAAGAATTTATTTCAGGAAAAGTTTTTAATCACTCAAACATTTCTCTTATGAAAATTCCATACATTTTTCAACCATATGAAACTCTTGCCAAAAAAGCAGGAGCATTTGGCTAATGATGAGATGGAGGAGGAAGAAGAAGAAGAAGGGGATGAAATGGAAATTGTGATAACCCAGAATTTTGGGCAATATCAATTTAATAATCTGTATTAATAATTAAATTGATTTGATAATTTTCTTTATTTTTCTAATTTGAATTGGTAAATGTAATCTTTTAAAGGTTAATAAATTTTTAATCTGGCAATATTGATAAAATTTGTTTGTCAAAGCTAATGAAATTTTATTCTATTTATAATATATACATTTGATATATATTGTGAATAGGAGATCTTTTGTTTTAAATAAAGATGAATTTTCAAATTGTAGTATATATGTATGTCTATGTTATAATTTGATATTGTTTTGAAATTTAATTTAATCCATTAATAATTTATATATGAATGAATTGTAATCTGAAGTTTTGTTTAAAATAAATATTTTTCAAAAGTTAATTTAGATTAATTCAATTGTTTTAAAAATATAAGATAATTGTTGTTTTAAATATGACAGTTTAAAAAAGGGTTTAATCAAAGTTTTATTTTTGTTTTCTTCAAAAGTATTTAAATTTGAATGGTTATAAATATATGTATAAAGTTATTAACAAACTTTCTTTTAAAAATTATTTCTTAAACAATAAAGATAATGTTTTGAATTTTAAAAAAAAAACATATATCATACATTTATTTGTTACAAAAACATAAGCTATGTATAAAATAAATGTTTGTAAATTATCACACTTGTATATTTATTTAAAATTCAAAGTTTATTAACATAAAAATATTTCATATGCATAAAAATATTTCCTAAATGCATATATAACTTAAAATGATTTAATTAAAAGAAAAGAACACTTGTAAACTTTTTAAAATATGCTAGAGACATTTGTAAGGATATTAGTATATGTGTAAGATAATTAAAACATGAAAGTGACAAGTGTCCTCAATTAAAATTTTAATTTCTTTAATCTTAATAAAACATAACCTTTATTTCTTTGTTTTCTTTTCTAAAACCAAACCAAAAGATGTTCTCAAACCTGGTAATGGAAACCAAAACAAATGCTACCTGAACTGAAATCAAATCTGAGTTCAAATTAAAAACCTGCAATCCATAAAGTTCTTCACTTTTAATTCAACCTGTAACAAAATGGAATCAAGTTGAACAAAATTTGATGCATGCAAGAATCCAAACTTCATCAGCAAAGAAATCTGTGGGGATGTAGTGGATTTTCACCAACAAAACACTTCAGATTTCAAGAGCCTGGAAAATAAATAAAAGAAATAAAGAATTAGAAAACTGTCCTACAAATTTTATAACCAAGTGAGTAAACCAAGCCTAACTGTTTAGATCTGATGCATGCTAATAATGTTTGGTAAGAATGACGAGTTAGTAGTTTGCATGTATGAAATTATGTTTGCAAGTTTAAAGTTATAGAACCTGAATGCAGATTCTGTTCCCTGTTCAAAATAAATTTGGTGAGTAAACTCTTTTACTTAAAACAGTTTAAAAACCTGTGATGTAACCTTGTTGCATTTGTAGAAATATAAACTATTAAACTTACTTGAATATAAAGGTGCGCATTGAGTATATGATGTCTGCAATGGCCTCTGTGTATTTATATATGTACTCTGTTGTTAATAACAGACTAAACATCACCAAAAATAATTCATGTTTCACCGTGTAATCAATATTAGACTGAGATTTCTGAAAGTAAGATGTCAATAGTAGTGTGATCTTGTTTTTAAAAATAGTCTTAAGTAATCACATTTACTAGGTAGTCTGGAAAATATTGGTTTTCAATGAAAATTTGTTATTTTGTTGAAAACCAATATCTATACTTTCATGATTTGATTATATAAATGGATTCAAGCAAGGAAATCATGAAATTAGGTATGAAGATTTTGATTTTTAGTTTGGGTTTAATAATCTGAGTTGCTCGTCTTTGGGTCTTTTTGGGAATTGCCGATGATCGGCGAGATGGAGTGGTTCGAAATTTAGACTGGAGGTAGTATAGAGGATAGAGATTGAGGGGAAAATGGTATTAGAATTTTCTGGTGGATGTGGTGGCCAGGAGGGGTCAAAATAGGGTTTAGTGATTGAACTGGGAAGTTATAGTTGCCGAGAGTGATTTTGGCAATGGTGATGCATCGGAGATGATCGCGGTGAGGGTAATTGTGGCGGGGTGATGTGATACTGCTCTGGAGTAAGTTTCGGGGTTCCAGTCGCCAAGTTCATCGATGGCGAGCAATTTGTTCATCTGAGTTTTGATCCAGTTTTGGATCGAGAGGGTCATTTTCGATTTGCAATGTTTTCTTCAAATCTGGGATATCAAAGGAAGTGGTAGGGTTGTCGTCGACTTATAGATGATTGTGGTGACGATCGGCGGTGGACGGTCGTACTGTGCACGTATACGTGCACGATTGGTGTTAGATGATGATCAGGTTTGAGAAGAAGGTGTAATCTCGGGATTTGTCTCGTGCGAATGAGTGATAGACTCGATGCAATTGGGTTCGGTGATTGTCACGAAGCGTACTCGAGGAAATAAAGGGAAAGTCTCGAGGTTGGCATCGAATATTGGTGTCAGGACTGTTTTTCATCGTTTTGGGCTTCGGCCGTTTTATAAATTAAGAAGTTAAATTGTGAAGTTTGGATGTAGCCTTTGACCCAGGTTAAACCAGAATAAAATTTTGATTAAACTTTCCAAATGTTTTGTCAAACAAGTAAAAAAAAACCTAAATTTTCCATAAATCTTTAAATTAGTTTATTTAGTAAGGAAATGTAAATCAGGTTTTAAGCAAAGTATTAATCAAGTTTTAAAAGAATTTACAAAATTTATAATGTTTTCAAGTTATTTGTATTGAGTGATTACTTAATAAGTTAAATCTTATATGCTTTAAGATGGATTAAAATTTTGATTAAATGGAGTACAAGTATCTAATGTATTCAGGAAGGTTAATTAAGTAATTAAGTTGTAATTAGTGATTAATTAATTACTTAAAGGATGGATTAATGAAGGGAATTAATAAAGGGTTAGTTAATAGATGAAGAAGATTAATTAGAGGATAATTAATCAATGGAAATAATTATAGAAAATTAATTCGAGTAATTAATTATGGATTGATGTAATCAATGTGTATGGGTAAGTTAATTAATTGTGTAATTAATTAAGATAAGTGGTTAATACTAGTTAATTAATTAAATTAAATTAATTAAAGTTAACCATTTGAGGTTGAGTTAAGTATAATTACCTAAGGTAATTAATGAGGTAGAATTACTTAGAAAAGTTATTAGTAGCTAATTACTGGATGTAGTTAATTAAAGGATAATTACTTGGTGGAAGGAATTAAATGACAATTACTCAGTGTAATTAAAAGATTATTAATTAATCAAAGGGTTGGTTTAATGGATAGAGGAATTAAGAATGATAATTTCTGAGTGTGATTAATCAAGGTTGATTAACGAATATAATTAAGTTAAAGGTTAATTATTAAATGAAATTTAATAATAATTAACTAATGAAAGTAATTTGAGGATCATTAACTAATGTGATTAATGAAGTGATAAATCTTGCTTATTAATGATTGAATGTTGATGAGTTGATTGCTTTGTGATATGATATGTTGAATGGATGGCGATATTGTGATTATCTATCAATTATGAGTTGATGTGTACCAAATGTTATCTGGTAATTAAAGTTGAATCGTATTTAATTGGATAATTTTTGTTAAGATGACATTGATTTCGAAGAGACCGGAGTCGGGTTGTAACAACCCGCATATTTAACGATTTTATATTTAAATGTTTTATTTAAATATAGCGTCGTTAGTCGGATTTAGGTCCGAAATGTTACTTTCTGCAAATGGCCGAATTGGGACTCGAAACTACCTCCATTGGTTCCAAAATGGCGTTTGCGATCTTTTTGAGTGTAAGCTTTGATATGTTTGGAGTAAGTCGAATTTTTCTATTTGCTAAGTGGGCTTTGGGTTTGGGTTTCACCCAAACTGTTCTATTAACCCCAACTCAGCCCTTCTCTCCTTCCATTCACTTATTCATTTCATAAAAGCTTAAGCAAAAACTGAAATGGGGGAAGAGAAAGGAAATTAGAAACTCCTAGCCCTAAATCAATTTGCAAACTCCAAATCCTTGCTCCAAAATCAAAGAGAATCCATTGGTATGTTCTTCTTCGTCTTCTCCAACTCTTCTCTTCTTCAATTTCAGAAAATTTCCTAAACCTAAATTGGGAAATATGTGTTTTATTCTTAGATTGAAGCTTGTTGAGTTGAAGTAGTGTTTGTTGGTCTTCTCCTTGCAAATTAAACTCCTTCTTCTTTGTTTTGGGTTAAAGGTGAGTTTTGAACTCACATCTACTTCTTTGATATCATTGATGTTAGGAATGAATTCCTAATACTTGTTCATGTGCCTTTGCTTTCGATTTGGATTGCTTTGGTGAAATTTCCAAATTATGATTTTGAAGCCATATCTATGAAAAACCTTTTATGGTTGATGTTTTTGTTGTTCGGAGTGTTTGGAGGTGTTGTCAAGGTTGGGTAGTCGTTTGACGCAAGCCCATAATCAACACGCATCCAATTGCTTTCGATTCGCTTGGCCATAGTTGGCCTAGGTTCAGGAATTGCCTGACCATCAGGTTTCAGGCGTTTGAAATGCCTATTTCAGACGTCTGAATATTGTTCTTGTAAGAAATTTCACTCCCAGATTCAGACGTCTGAATCTATATTCCAGACGTCTGAATTGGCTAAATTTCGACCAGAAAGGAAATAGGCAAAATATTGCCCATTTCAGACGTCTGGATGTTAGTATTCAGACGTCTGAATTCTGTTTTGGAAAACAAATTGATTTCCAGATTCAGACGTCTGAATCCCTTCTTTCAGACGTCTGAATATGCTGTTTTTGGCCAATTTGCCTTGTTCGTTTAATTTTCCAAATTTGATCGATGCATATTGATTCCAATTAGTTGTTTATGCATATTTGATCTTGATAATTTCTTTTTGAATTCATTCACGGGTTTTTAAAAATTATTTCTTCAAATGGTATTAAAAGTTCGCTTCTCCGATTTAAAAATTCTATTTAAACCACACGTACAATTTCGCACTTCGAGCGAAGTGGAAGGGTGATTAAATGGTTGGGCAAAACACGGACCATGAATCTGTGCGTTTATCCTTCGGATTAATTCCCGACCTATTCAATTGATCGTTTTAACCTTTGGGTTCGGTCTACCGATGATATGAGGTGAACTTTGTACTGCTTTGAGTGTGAAAGTGGCTGACGGATAGTAAACCGTTTAGTGCGAACGAATGGTTATGGGACATACGTTAACACTTTTCGGATTCCTTTTCGAGAGTTGTGACACATTCCACCAGTTAGTGGTGTCCAGTACTGGGTCTCTGACCTTCACCACTACGGTTTGTTGCCTTCGGGTATGTGCCTTCGGGTTTGTGCCTTCGGGTTTGTTGCCCTTTAGTATCGCTTCCGATGTTGGTCGTTATGAGCCGCATGGGTGATATTGGGTTGCCCTTTAGTATCGCTTCCGATGTTGGTCGTTATGAGCCGCATGGGTGATATTGGGTTTGGAGTCTTCGGGCTCATGGATCCTTGTTTATACAGTACTGAGCTCGCGCAATATTCTGATGTTTCATTCATATGTATATTCCCTTGGTATCGCCCTTCGGTGTTGGTCATTATGAGCCGCATGATGCGTAGCGGTTACCTTGTGGAACTTGTATACCTTATTGGTATTTGTTATTGCCTTTTGGCTTGTTTTGTGACATTCTTATCCTTTGTTTCTATATGTTGCCGATGATATGAGGCTTGTTCTATATGATTCATCTTTTGTTAGATGATTGTGTTATCTCCCTTAGAGATATATGTTATACATTGTAACCTTGCAGGTTTATTGTTGTTCAGATTATCTAACTGATATGTTTAGCTAGAATGACCCGTGTATTTTATACTCGGGTCAGGCCGAGATGTTTCAGGTTAGGTACTTTGGACTTAGCCTATTTTGCTTCCGCATGGACTACTCCGCTAGCTTCTTTTTGTCATAGTTTTTGTGCAGTCCTATTTTGTAGTAACTCTGATATGTATTCTTTTGACTCGTCTGTATATGGTGGTTTGCTATACCACTTGATATGTATTATTTTGCATACTCTGCTATGTATCAGTATATGTGTATATGATGATTTACTGTTCTGTGATGTATATTACATTTGAGTTATTATATTCTGTTCTGATAGATCCAACCACCTATGGTTTTTTTTTTAAGTATTCATTGGGTATGTCGACCTGGTTGGTATGTTTATTGTCGATGTATTCAATAAATAGTTAGAGCAAGGCTATAGATGGCCGCTCCTAACCAGTCTTATTCTCCGTGTTAGTTGACGGCATTACCTTGTAGTGTCCTTGGCTAGCGTGGGTATGGAGGTGAGGCGTCACAGCGTGGTATCAGAGCTGAGTTCAGAACAAAATATGATAAACACAGAATAGATGCACATATTATGGTACATCAAAGTGTACAAGTGATACAAATCTTTGAATCATTCTGTCTCTTTATTCCATCAAGGTTAGATAGAGTTTGGGAATACGTCTAGGAATGCATTTTATTCCGTAGTATTCCATATTGCAATATCTACCTTGTGAATCATCTTGTTCTTATCTTACCTTCAGCGTATGGCTGGAAGAGGCAGGGGACGACGTTCGGGTGCTGGGCAATCCAGTGGCTCACATCCAGATGGCGTATATATGTCCGATGATCAGTTTTTGGAGTTCTTTAGGAGCACTCAGCCTCCAGTTCCTCCTCGAGTGTCTCCACCTCGCAAGTCTGCCTTTGCACGTTAGTGTAGTGATTTTTCTCATCTTGGATGGAAGCCGTTTAAGGGCTCTGAGTCCGTTCTTGAAGTCCAAGCTTGGTTTCGCACGTGCGAGCGTATCTTCTCTCGCATGGACCTTTCCGACCATGATAGAGTTCTTGTGACTTCTAGTTTATTACAAGAGCGTGCTCTTGATTGGTATGAGCTTCTTGTAGCCGAGATTGATGAGTCTACTCTTTCTTGGACTCAGTTTAGGGAGCGATATGAACTCAAGTTCGTTCCTGAATCTGAAAAAGTTTTATTGACCCGTCGCTTCCTTGAGTTGAAGCAAGGGAAATCTTCTGTTTCTGAGTATGTCGCATCGTTCGAGGCTTTATCTCAGTATGGTCTTGAATTCATCAGCACTTCTTATAAGAAGAATTTGAAGTTTGTTTCTGGTCTTAAGAAATATCTTAAGAAGTCTTTGTTGCTCCAGCTTAAACTTTCTTTTGAGGAGTTGGTTGATTCAGCACTTCATCCCGAGACTGTCAAGAAGGGGTGTGATAGTGATGTGGATGTTGAGGTTTCCAAGAACCCCAACATGAGGCCGTTTTCAATTCAGAAGAAGCCTTTTCCTCCTAAAAAAAAGAAGACCGGTGGTCCTAGCTCTTAGCCTCAGTCTTCCGGAACACCTTTCGTTCGAAAGTGTTTCAATTGTGGTTCTCCTGATCATATTATTCGAGCTTGTCCTAAGCCTCTCTTCTGCCGTTATTGCAAGAAGGAAGGTCATCATGTTTCAGCTTGCCCTACTGTTCTGGCTAGTGCCAAGTCTAGCAGGCTTTATGCCGCTAAGGCTTCTGAAGGTCCTTCTCAGTCCAAAGGTACATCTTCATCTATTTTGGAAGGTTCTATTTTATTTCATGACCATAGTATACGAGTTCTTTTCGATACGGGTGCATCACATTCTTTCGTATCGGAAAAGCTCGTTGATGATTTATCTTTGGATGTTTCTTGTTTGATTACTTCTTTAAGGATTGCGAATCCAATTGGGGGATCCGCGACCCTTAGTTTGCTTTGTGATGATGTTGAGATTGTTTTATATGACTTTTCTTTCCGTGCGAATCTGCACGTTATTTCTTGTCTGGGATTTGATATGATTTTGGGTATGGACTGGCTAGTGAGATATGACGCCAGGATTATTTGTTCGGAGAGAACTATATATCTTCGACATCCGGATTCACCTACTCAGCTATCTCTTGTTCTTCGGAATGTGGATAATTCCAAGATGGCTTTATATTCTCTTGACTCGCGAGATGATGATGATATATCTCGTATTCCGGTTGCTTGTGACTTTTCTGATGTTTTTGAGCCTGTATCGGGTTTGCCACCCAAACGGGCAATTGAGTTCGGCATTGATCTCATTCCAGGCGCGCAGCCAGTTAGTCGTCCTCCCACGAGGATGTCTACAAAGGAAAATGAGGAACTCAAGAAGCAGCTTTTGGAGCTTGAGTCCAAGCAGTTGATTCAGTCCAGTTTTTCTCCATGGGGATCCGCGGTCGTCTTCGTGAAGAAGTCTGATGGAACTCTTAGGCTTTGCATTGATTATCGCAAGCTTAACGAGTTAACCATCATAAATAGGTATCCAATGCCTAGGATCGATGACATGTTTGATCTATTGAGTGGTGCTAAGGTCTTTTCTCAGCTCGACCTTGCCACGGGTTTTCATCAGTTACGAGTCGCGGAGGATAGCATACCTCTTACAGCTTTCCGCACTCGATATGGTTCTTTTGAGTGGCTCGTTATGCCGTTCGGTTTGACGAACGCTCCTGCTTTCTTTGTCGATCTCATGATTCGAGTATTCCGGGAATATCTCGATAAGTTCGTCCTTGTGTTGATTGATGATATCCTTATTTATTCTAAGTCTGAAGATGAGCATGCTAATCACTTGAGAATTGTCTTGAGTACCCTCCGTCGTCATCAGCTTAGAGCCAAATTCTCCAAATGCCACTTTTGGGAGAATAAGGTTAAGTTCTTAGGCCATGTTGTATCTTCCAATGGCATTTCTGTCGATCCCTCAAAGATCGAAGCCATCCAGAATTGGAAGAGGCCTGAAAATGTTCATGAGGTTCGTAGTTTCCTTGGATTGGCGGGTTATTACCGTCGGCTCATTAAGAACTTTTCCCGTGTTGTGCTTCCTCTCACCTGCCTTACTCGGAAAGGCATTCGTTTTGATTGGTCCGACAAGTGTGAAGCTTCCTTTCTGACATTGAAGGAACTTCTCACTAATGCTCCTATCCCTGTGGTTCCCGAAGGGAATCATGATCTTGTTGTCTACACCGATGCTTGTGGTAGTGGTCTCGGTGCTGTTCTTACGCAGAAGGATTGGGTAGTTGCTTATGCTTCTAGGCAACTGCGTCCGAATGAAGTTCGCTATGCCACTCATGATCTTGAGCTTGCCGCCATTGTCTTTTCCTTGAAGATTTGGCGACATTATTTGTTGGGCGAGCGCGTCATTCTCTATACCGATCATAAATCTTTGAAGTATTTGTTCACTCAGAAGGAACTCAATATGAGACAACAGCGTTGGCTCGAGTTTCTTGCTTCTTATGACATTGATATCCAGTATACCCTTGGTAAGGGTAATCGTGTTGCTGATGCGCTTAGTCGCAAACATTCGCCTGTTATTTCTATGATGTTTGCCGAATGGGATGTTCTTGAGACTCTATCTTTTTGTGAAATTCGTGATCGAGGTTCATCTTTTGATTCTCCTATTCTATTATTTAGTTTGGGAGCTCGACCTATTTTATTGGATCGTATTGCCGATGGTCAGCGGCGTGATCCTGAGTTGTTGCATCTTATTCAGCTTTGTGAGTCTGGATCTTGTGATGAGGCATTGCAAGATTTCAGCATTGATTCTTATGGGTGTCTTCGCAAGAAGAACCGTCTTTTTGTGCCTTCTGATCTTACACTTAGGCATGACATTCTTGATGACTGTCACCGTTCTAAGTATACCATTCATCCCGGTAGTAGCAAGATGTATGCTGATATGCGTCGTCTTTATTATTGGGAAGGCATGAAGCGCGATGTGGCGAGTTATGTAAGCAATTACATAACTTGTCAGTGTTTTAAAGCCGAGCATCAGCGTCCTTCGGGTCTTCTTCAGCCTCTTGAAATTCCATTGTGGAAATGGGATCAGATTTCTATGGATTTCATTGACGGCCTACCTCGTTCGAGATTTGGCCATTCTAGCATTTGGGTTATTGTTGATCGCCTCACCAAGTCTGCTCATTTTGTCCCTATTAAGTCTAATAGGATTGCTTCACTTTTGGCTAAGTTATATGTCAAGGAAATCGTGAGACTTCACGGTGTTCCTAGTTCTATTGTGAGTGACCGTGATCCTTTATTCACGAGTCATTTTTGGAAGAGTCTTCAGCAAGCTTTGGGAACAAAGCTTAATTTTTCTACAGCTTATCATCCGCAGTCTGACGGACAGACTGAACGGGTGAATCGTATCTTGGAAGATGTTCTCTGTATTTGTATTTTTGATTTTGATGGAAGTTGGGAGGATCACCTACCTCTTGTAGAGTTCTCCTACAACAATAGTTTTCAGTCTAGTATCGGTATGGCTCCTTTCGAAGCCTTATATGGAAGACCATGTCGATCACCTTCATGTTGGTTGGAATCTAGGGAGAAGCTTATTCTTGGCCCGGACTTTGTTCGTCATTCTTCTGAGAAGATTGATCTTATTCGATTGAGAATGAAAGAGGCACAGAGTCGTCAGAAATCCTATGCGGACAACCGTAGGAAGCCTCTCGAGTTCTCGATCGGTGACCTTGTTTTTATTCGTGTTTCTCCTTTGAAGTGGGTTATGCGTTTCAGTACGACTGGGAAATTGGCTCCTCGCTTTATAGGACCATTTTCTATTACTGAACGTATTGGCCCTGTGGCTTATAGAGTTTCACTTCCAGCTCATTTATCTGGCATTCATGACGTGTTTCACGTCTCGCAACTTCGGAAGTGTCTTCGGGAGTCGGATTCTGTTATTACTTCTCCTGATTTACAAGAGCTTGAGATCTCACCGGACTTATCTATTGTACAGCAACCTATTCGCGTACTTGACACGGAGGTGCGACACCTTCGGAACAAGGACGTGCCGCTCGTTAAAGTTCAATGGTCCGCTAATCCCAATGACAGTACTTGGGAAACCAGAGAGTATATCGAGCGATCTTATCCGGGTTTTCTTTCTTCGCTTTGGTGAGTATGTCTTTTCATCTCGAGCTTATTTCCTTTTCTTTGGAATGTTTTATGTATGTAGTTGTTACAAATATCGTCTCTAGGAATTGCGGGGACGCAATTTTGTAAGGAGGGGAGATCTGTAACAACCCGCATATTTAACGATTTTATATTTAAATGTTTTATTTAAATATAGCGTCGTTAGTCAGATTTAGGTCCAAAATGTTACTTTCTACAAATGGACGAATTGGGACTCTAAACTACCTCCATTGGTTCCAAAATGGCGTTTGCGATCTTTTTGAGTGTAAGCTTTGATATGTTTGGAGTAAGTCGAATTTTTCTATTTGCTAAGTGGGCTTTGGGTTTGGGTTTCACCCAAACTGTTCTATTAACCCCAACTCAGCCCTTTTCTCCTTCCATTCACTTATTCATTTCATAAAAGCTTAAGCAAAAACAGAAATGGGGGAAGAGAAAGGAAATTAGAAACTCCTAGCCCTAAATCCATTTGCAAACTCCAAATCCTTGCTCCAAAATCAAAGAGAATCCATTGGTATGTTCTTCTTCGTCTTCTCCAACTCTTCTCTTCTTCAATTTCAGAAAATTTCCTAAACCTAAATTGGGAAATATGTGTTTTATTCTTAGATTGAAGCTTGTTGAGTTGAAGTAGTGTTTGTTGGTCTTCTCCTTGCAAATTAAACTCCTTCTTCTTTGTTTTGGGTTAAAGGTGAGTTTTGAACTCACATCTACTTCTTTGATATCATTGATGTTAGGAATGAATTCCTAATACTTGTTCATGTGCCTTTGCTTTCGATTTGGATTGCTTTGGTGAAATTGCCAAATTATGATTTTGAAGCCAAATCTATGAAAAACCTTTTATGGTTGATGTTTTTGTTGTTCGGAGTGTTTGGAGGTGTTGTCAAGGTTGGGTAGTCGTTTGACGCAAGCCGATAATCAACACGCATCCAATTGCTTTCGATTCGCTTGGCCATAGTTGGCCTAGGTTCAGGAATTGCCTGACCATCAGGTTTCAGACGTCTGAAATGCCTATTTCAGACGTCTGAATATTGTTCTTGGAAGAAATTTCACTCCCAGATTCAGACGTCTGAATCTATATTCCAGATGTCTGAATTGGCTAAATTTCGACCAGAAAGGAAATAGGCAAAATATTGCCCATTTCAGACGTCTGGATGTTAGTATTCAGACGTCTGAATTCTATTTTGGAAAACAAATTGATTTCCAGATTCAGACGTCTGAATCCCTTCTTTCAGACGTCTGAATATGCTGTTTTTGGCCAATTTGCCTTGTTCGTTTAATTTTCCAAATTTGATCGATGCATATTGATTCCAATTTGTTGTTTATGCATATTTGACCTTGATAATTTCTTTTTGAATTCATTCACGGGTTTTTAAAAATTATTTCTTCAAATGGTATTAAAAGTTCGCTTCTCCGATTTAAAAATTCTATTTAAACCACACATACAATTTCGCACTTCGAGCGAAGTGGAAGGGTGATTAAATGGTTGGGCAAAACACGGACCATGAATCTGTGCGTTTATCCTTCCGATTAATTCCCGACCTATTCAATTGATCGTTTTAACCTTCGGGTTTGGTTTACCGATGATATGAGGTGAACTTTGTACTGCTTTGAGTGTGAAAGTGGCTGACGGATAGTAAACCGTTTAGTGCGAACGAGTGGTTATAGGACATACGTTAACACTTTTCGGATTCCTTTTCGAGAGTTGTGACACATTCCGCCAGTTAGTGGTGTCCAGTACTGGGTCTCTGACCTTCACCACTACGGTTTGTTGCCTTCGGGTATGTGCCTTCGGGTTTGTGCCTTCGGGTTTGTTGCCCTTTAGTATCGCTTCCGATGTTGGTCGTTATGAGCCGCATGGGTGATATTGGGTTGCCCTTTAGTATCGCTTTCGATGTTGGTCGTTATGAGCCGCATGGGTGATATTGGGTTTGGAGTCTTCGGGCTCATGGATCCTTGTTTATACAGTACTGAGCTCAAGCAATATTATGATGTTTCATTCATATGTATATTCCCTTGGTATCGCCCTTCGGTGTTGGTCATTATGAGCCGCATGATGCGTAGCGGTTACCTTGTGGAACTTGTATACCTTATTGGTATTTGTTATTGCCTTTTGGCTTGTTTTGGGATATTCTTATCCTTTGTTTCTATATGTTTCCGATGATATGAGGCTTGTACTATATGATTCATCTTTTGTTAGATGATTGTGTTATCTCCCTTAGAGATATATGTTATACATTGTAACCTTGCAGGTTTATTGTTGTTCAGTTTATCTAACTGATATGTTTAGTTAGACTGACCCGTGTATTTCATACTCGGGTCAGGCCGAGATGTTTCAGGTTAGGTACTTTGGACTTAGCCTATTTTGCTTCCGCATGGACTACTCCGCTAGCTTCTTTTTGTCATAGTTTTTGTGTAGTCCTATTTTGTAGTAACTCTGATATGTATTCTTTTGACTCGTCTGTATATGGTGGTTTGCTATACCACTTGATATGTATTATTTTGCATACTCTGCTATGTATCAGTATATGTGTATATGATGATTTACTGTTCTGTGATGTATATTACATTTGAGTTATTATATTTTGTTCTGATAGATCCAACCACCTATGGTTTTGTTTTAAGTATTCATTGGGTATGTCGACCTGGTTGGTATGTTTATTGTCGATGTATTCAATAGATAGTTAGAGCAAGGCTACAGATGGTCGCTCCTAACCAGCCTTATTCTCCGTGTTAGTTGACGGCATTACCTTGTAGTGTCCTTGGCTAGCGTGGGTATAGAGTGGGGCGTCACAGCGTGGTATCAGAGCTGAGTTCAGAACAAAATATGATAAACACAGAATAGATGCACATATTATGGTACATCAAAGTGTACAAGTGATACAAATCTTTGAATCATTCTGTCTCTTTATTCCATCAAGGTTAGATAGAGTTTGGGAATACGTCTAGGAATGCATTTTATTCCGTAGTATTCCATATTGCAATATCTACCTTGTGAATAATCTTGTTCTTATCTTACCTTCAGCGTATGACTGGAAGAGGCAGGGGACGACGTTCGGGTGCTGGGCAATCCAGTGGCTCACATCCAGATGGCATATATATGTCTGATGATCAGTTTTTGGAGTTGTTTAGGAGCACTCAGCCTCCAGTTCCTCCTCGAGTGTCTCCACCTCGCAAGTCTGCCTTTGCACGTCAGTGTAGTGATTTTTCTCATCTTGGATGGAAGCCGTTTAAGGGCTCCGAGTCCGTTCTTGAAGTCCAAGCTTGGCTTCGCACGTGCGAGCGTATCTTCTCTCGCATGGATCTTTCTGACCATGATAGATTTCTTGTGACTTCTAGTTTATTACAAGAGCGTGCTCTTGATTGGTATGAGCTTCTTGTAGCCGAGATTGATGAGTCTACTCTTTCTTGGACTCAGTTTAGGGAGCGATTTGAACTCAAGTTCGTTCCTGAATCTGAAAAAGTTTTATTGACCCGTCGCTTCCTTGAGTTGAAGCAAGGGAAATCTTCTGTTTCTGAGTATGTCGCATCGTTCGAGGCTTTATCTCAGTATGGTCTTGAATTCATCAGCACTTCTTATAAGAAGAATTTGAAGTTTGTTTCTGGTCTTAAGAAATATCTTAAGAAGTCTTTGTTGCTCCATCTTAAACTTTCTTTTGAGGAGTTGGTTGATTCGGCACTTCATCTCGAGACCGTCAAGAAGGAGTGTGATAGTGATGTTGATGTTGAGGTTTCCAAGAACCCCAACAAGAGGCCGTTTTCAATTCAGAAGAAGCCTTTTCCTCCTAAGAAAAAGAAGACCGGTGGTCCTAGCTCTCAGCCTTGGTCTTCCGGAACACCTTTCGTTCGAAAGTGTTTCAATTGTGGTTCTCCTGATCATATTATTCGAGCTTGTCCTAAGCCTCTCTGCCATTATTGCAAGAAGGAAGGTCATCATCTTCAAAAGTATTTAAATTTGAATGGTTTTAAATATATGTATAAAGCTATTAACAAACTTTCTTTTAAAAATTATTTCTTAAACAATAAACATAAATGTTTTGAATTTTTAAAAAAAAACATATATAATACATTTATTTGTTTCAAAAACATAAGCTATGTATAAAATAAATGTTTGTAAATTATCACACTTGTATATTTATTTAAAATTCAAAGTTTATTAACATAAAAATATTTCATATGCATAAAAATATTTCCTAAATGCATATATGACTTAAAATGATTTAATTAAAAGAAAAGAACACTTGTAAACTTTTTAAAATATGCTAGAGACATTTGTAAGGATATTAGAATATGTGTAAGATAATTAAAACATGAAAGTGACAAGTGTCCTCAATTAAAATTTTAATTTCTTTAATCTTAATAAAACATAACCTTTATTTCTTTGTTTTCTTTTCTAAAACCAAACCAAAAGATGTTCTCAAACCTGGTAATGGAAACCAAAACAAATGCTACCTGAACTGAAATCAAATCTGAGTTCAAATTAAAAACCTGCAATCCATAAAGTTCTTCACTTTTAATTCAACCTGTAACAAAATGGAATCAAGTTGAACAAAATTTGATGCATGCAAGAATCCAAACTTCATCAGCAAAGAAATCTGTGGGGATGTAGTGGATTTTCACCAACAAAACACTTCAGATTTCAAGAGCCTGGAAAATAAATAAAAGAAATAAAGAATTAGAAAATTGTCCTGCAAATTTTATAACCAGGTGAGTAAACCAAGCCTAACTGTTTAGATCTGATGCATGCTAATAATGTTTGGTAAGAATGACGAGTTAGTAGTTTGCATGTATGAAATTATGTTTGCAAGTTTAAAGTTATAGAACCTGAATGCAGATTCTGTTCCCTGTTCAAAATAAATTTGGTGAGTAAACTCTTTTACTTAAAACAGTTTAAAAACCTGTGATGTAACCTTGTTGCATTTTTAGAAATATAAACTATTAAACTTGAATATAAAGGTGCGCATTGAGTATATGATGTCTGCAATGGCCTCTGTGTATTTATATATGTATTCTGTTGTTAATAACAGACTAAACATCACCAAAAATAATTCATGTTTCACCGTGTAATCAATATTAGACTGAGATTTCTGAAAGTAAGATGTCAATAGTAGTGTGATCTTGTTTTTAAAAATAGTCTTAAGTAATCACATTTACTAGGTAGTCTGGAAAATATTGGTTTTCAATGAAAATTTGTTATTTTGTTGAAAACCAATATCTATACTTTCATGATTTGATTATATAAATGGATTCAAGCAAGGAAATCATGAAATTAGGTATGAAGATTTTGACTTTTAGTTTGGGTTTTATAATCTGAGTTGCTCGTCTTTGGGTCTTTTTGGGAATTGCCGATGATCGGCGAGATGGAGTGGTTCGAAATTTAGACTGGAGGTAGTATGGAGGATAGAGATTGAGGGGAAAATGGTATTAGAATTTTCTGGTGGACGTGGTGGCCAGGAGGGGTCAAAATAGGGTTTAGTGATTGAACTGGGAAGTTATAGTTGCCGAGAGTGATTTTGGCAATGGTGATGCATCGGAGATGATCGCGGTGAGGGTAATTGTGGCGGGGTGATGTGATACTGCTCTGGAGTAAGTTTCGGGGTTCTAGTCGCCAAGTTCATTGATGGCGAGCAATTTGTTCATCTGAGTTTTGATCCAGTTTTGGATCGAGAGGGTCATTTTCGATTTGCGACGTTTTCTTCAAATCTAGGATATCAAAGGAAGTGGTAGGGTTGTCGTCAACTTGTAGATGATTGTGGTGACGATCGGCGGTGACCGGTGGTACTGTGCACGTATACGTGCACGATTGGTGTTAGATGATGATCGGGTTTGAGAAGAAGGTGTAATCTCGAGATTTGTCTCGTGCGAATGAGTGATAGACTCGATGCAATTGGGTTCGGTGATTGTCACAGAGCGTACTCGAGGAAATAAAGGGAAAGTCTCGAGTTTGGCATCGAATATTGGTGTCAGGACTGTTTTTCATCGTTTTGGGCTTCGGCCGTTTTATAAATTAAGAAGTTAAATTGTGAAGTTTGGATGTAGCCTTTGACCCAGGTTAAACCAGAATAAAATTTTGATTAAACTTTCCAAATGTTTTGTCAAACAAGTAAAAAAAAACCTAAATTTTCCATAAATCTTTAAATTAGTTTATTTAGTAAGGAAATGTAATTCAGGTTTTAAACAAAGTATTAATCAAGTTTTAAAAGAATTTACAAAATTTATAATGTTTTCAAGTTATTTGTATTGAGTGATTACTTAATAAGTTAAATCTTATATGCTTTAAGATGGATTAAAATTTTGATTAAATGGAGTACAAGTATCTAATGTATTCAGGAAGGTTAATTAAGTAATTAAGTTGTAATTAATGATTAATTAATTACTTAAAGGATGGATTAATGAAGGGAATTAATAAAGGGTTAGTTAATAGATGAAGAAGATTAATTAGAGGATAATTAATCAATGGAAATAATTATAGAAAATTAATTCGAGTAATTAATTATGGATTGATGTAATCAATGTGTATGGGTAAGTTAATTAATTGTGTAATTAATTAAGATAAGTGGTTAATACTAGTTAATTAATTAAATTAAATTAATTAAAGTTAACCATTTGAGGTTGAGTTAAGTATAATTACCTAAGGTAATTAATGAGGTAGAATTACTTAGAAAAGTTATTAGTAGCTAATTACTGGATGTAGTTAATTAAAGGATAATTACTTGGTGGAAGGAATTAAAAGACAATTACTCAGTGTAATTAAAAGATTATTAATTAATCAAAGGGTTGGTTTAATGGATAGAGGAATTAAGAAAGATAATTTCTGAGTGTGATTAATCAAGGTTGATTAACGAATATAATTAAGTTAAAGGTTAATTATTAAATGAAATTTAATAATAATTGACAAATGAAAGTAATTTGAGGATCATTAACAAATGTGATTAATGAAGTGATAAATCTTGCTTATTAATGATTGAGTGTTGATGAGTTGATTGCTTTGTGATATGATATATTGAATGGATGGTGATAATGTGATTATCTATCAATTATGAGTTGATGTGTACCAAATGTTATCTGGTAATTAAAGTTGAATCGTATTTAATTGGATAATTTTGGTTAAGATGACATTGATTTCGAAGAGACCGGAGTCGGGTTGTAACAACCCGCATATTTAACGATTTTATATTTAAATGTTTTATTTAAATATAGCGTCGTTAGTCGGATTTAGGTCCGAAATGTTACTTTCTGCAAATGGCCGAATTGGGACTCGAAACTACCTCCATTGGTTCCAAAATGGCGTTTGCGATCTTTTTGAGTGTAAGCTTTGAAATGTTTGGAGTAAGTCGAATTTTTCTATTTGCTAAGTGGGCTTTGGGTTTGGGTTTCACCCAAACTGTTCTATTAACACCAACTCAGCCCTTTTCTCCTTCCATTCACTTATTCATTTCATAAAAGCTTAAGCAAAAACAGAAATGGGGGAAGAGAAAGGAAATTAGAAACTCCTAGCCCTAAATCCATTTGCAAACTCCAAATCCTTGCTCCAAAATCAAAGAGAATCCATTGGTATGTTCTTCTTCGTCTTCTCCAACTCTTCTCTTCTTCAATTTCAGAAAATTTCCTAAACCTAAATTGGGAAATATGTGTTTTATTCTTAGATTGAAGCTTGTTGAGTTGAAGTAGTGTTTGTTGGTCTTCTCCTTGCAAATTAAACTCCTTCTTCTTTGTTTTGGGTTAAAGGTGAGTTTTGAACTCACATCTACTTCTTTGATATCATTGATGTTAGGAATGAATTCCTAATACTTGTTCATGTGCCTTTGCTTTCGATTTGGATTGCTTTGGTGAAATTGCCAAATTATGATTTTGAAGCCAAATCTATGAAAAACCTTTTATGGTTGATGTTTTTGTTGTTCGGAGTGTTTGGAGGTGTTGTCAAGGTTGGGTAGTCGTTTGACGCAAGCCCATAATCAACACGCATCCAATTGCTTTCGATTCGCTTGGCCATAGTTGGCCTAGGTTCAGGAATTGCCTGACCATCAGGTTTGAGCCTATTTCAGACGTCAGAATATTGTTCTTGGAAGAAATTTCACTCCCAGATTCAGACGTCAAAATCTATATTCTATACGTCTGAATTGGCTAAATTTCGACCAGAAAGGAAATAGGCCAAATATTGCCCATTTCAGACGTCTGGATGTTAGTATTCAGACGTCTGAATTCTGTTTTGGAAAACAAATTGATTTCCAGATTCACACGTCTGAATCCCTTCTTTCAGACGTCTGAATATGCTGTTTTTGGCTAATTTGCCTTGTTCGTTTAATTTTCCAAATTTGATCGATGCATATTGATTCCAATTAGTTGTTTATGCATATTTGACCTTGATAATTTCTTTTTGAATTCATTCACGGGTTTTTAAAAATTATTTCTTCAAATGGTATTAAAAGTTCGCTTCTCCGATTTAAAAATTCTATTTAAACTACACGTACAATTTCGCACTTCGAGCGAAGTGGAAGGGTGATTAAATGGTTGGGCAAAACACGGACCATGAATCTGTGCGTTTATCCTTTCGATTAATTCCCGACCTATTCAATTGATCGTTTTAACCGTCGGGTTTGGTTTACCGATGATATGAGGTGAACTTTGTACTGCTTTGAGTGTGAAAGTGGCTGACGGATAGCAAACCGTTTAGTGCGAATGAGTGGTTATGGGACATACGTTAACACTTTTCGGATTCCTTTTCGAGAGTTGTGAAACATTCCTCCAGTTAGTGGTGTCCAGTACTGGGTCTCTGACCTTCACCACTACGGTTTGTTGCCTTCGGGTATGTGCCTTCGGGTTTGTGCCTTCGGGTTTGTTGCCCTTTAGTATCGCTTCCGATGTTGGTCGTTATGAGCCGCATGGGTGATATTGGGTTGTCCTTTAGTATCGCTTCCGATGTTGGTCGTTATGAGCCGCATGGGTGATATTGGGTTTGGAGTCTTCGGGCTCATGGATCCTTATTTATACAGTACTGAGCTCGAGCAATATTCTGATGTTTCATTCATATGTATATTCCCTTGGTATCACCCTTCGGTGTTGGTCATTATGAGCCGCATGATGCGTAGCGGTTACCTTGTGGAACTTGTATACCTTATTGGTATTTGTTATTGCCTTTTGGCTTGTTTTGGGATATTCTTATCCTTTGTTTCTATATGTTGCCGATGATATGAGGCTTGTTCTATACGATTCATTTTTTGTTAGATGATTGTGTTATCTCCCTTAGAGATATATGTTATACATTGTAACCTTGCAGGTTTATTGTTGTTCAGTTTATCTAACTGATATGTTTAGCTAGACTGACCCGTGTATTTTATACTCGGGTCAGGCCGAGATGTTTCAGGTTAGGTACTTTGGACTTAGCCTATTTTGCTTCCGCATGGACTACTCCGCTAGCTTCTTTTTGTCATAGTTTTTGTGTAGTCCTATTTTGTAGTAACTCTGATATGTATTCTTTTGACTCGTATGTATATGGTGGTTTGCTATACCACTTGATATGTATTATTTTGCATACTCTGCTATGTATTAGTATATGTGTATATGATGATTTACTGTTCTGTGATGTATATTACATTTGAGTTATTATATTCTGTTCTGATAGATCCAACCACTTATGGTTTTGTTTTAAGTATTCATTGGGTATGTCGACCTGGTTGGTATGTTTATTGTCGATGTATTCAATAGATAGTTAGAGCTAGGCTATAGATGGTCGCTCCTAACCAGCCTTATTCTCCGTGTTAGTTGACGGCATTACCTTGTAGTGTCCTTGGCTAGCGTGGGTATAGAGGTGGGGCGTCACAGCGTGGTATCAGAGCTGAGTTCAGAACAAAATATGATAAACACAGAATAGATGCACATATTATGGTACATCAAAGTGTATAAGTGATACAAATCTTTGAATCATTCTGTCTCTTTATTCCATCAAGGTTAGATAGAGTTTGGGAATACGTCTAGGAATGCATTTTATTCCGTAGTATTCCATATTGCAATATCTACCTTGTGAATAATCTTGTTCTTATCTTACCTTCAGCGTATGGCTGGAAGAGGCAGGGGACGACGTTCGAGTGCTGGGCAATCCAGTGGCTCACATCCAGATGGCGTATATATGTCTGATGATCAGTTTTTGGAGTTGTTTAGGAGCACTCAGCCTCCAGTTCCTCCTCGAGTGTCTCCACCTCGCAAGTCTGCCTTTGCACGTCAGTGTACTGATTTTTCTCATCTTGGATGGAAGCCGTTTAAGGGCTCCGAGTCCGTTCTTGAAGTCCAAGCTTGGCTTCGCACGTGCGAGCGTATCTTCTCTCGCATGGATCTTTCCGACCATGATAGAGTTCTTGTGACTTCTAGTTTATTACAAGAGCGTGCTCTTGATTTGTATGAGCTTCTTGTAGCCGAGATTGATGAGTCTACTCTTTCTTGGACTCAGTTTAGGGAGCGATTTGAACTCAAGTTCGTTCCTGAATCTGAAAAAGTTTTATTGACCCGTCGCTTCCTTGAGTTGAAGCAAGGGAAATCTTCTGTTTCTGAGTATGTCGCATCGTTCGAGGCTTTATCTCAGTATGGTCTTGAATTCATCAGCACTTCTTATAAGAAGAATTTGAAGTTTGTTTCTGGTCTTAAGAAATATCTTAAGAAGTCTTTGTTGCTCCAGCTTAAACTTTCTTTTGAGGAGTTGGTTGATTCGACACTTCATCTCGAGACCGTCAAGAAGGAGTGTGATAGTGATGTTGATGTTGAGGTTTCCAAGAACCCCAAAAGAGGCCGTTTTCAATTCAGAAGAAGCCTTTTCCTCCTAAGAAAAAGAAGACCGGTGGTCCTAGCTCTCAGCCTCAGTCTTCTGGAACACCTTTCGTTCTAAAGTGTTTCAATTGTGGTTCTCCTGATCATATTATTCGAGCTTGTCCTAAGCCTCTCTTCTGCCGTTATTGCAAGAAGGAAGGTCATCATGTTTCAGCTTGCCCTACTGTTCCGGCTAGTGCCAAGTCTAGCAGGCTTTATGCCGCTAAGGCTTCTGAAGGTCCTTCTCAGTCCAAAGGTACATCTTCATCTATTTTGGAAGGTTCTATTTTATTTCATGACCATAGTATACGAGTTCTTTTCGATACGGGTGCATCACATTCTTTCGTATCGGAAAAGCTCGTTGATGATTTATCTTTGGATGTTTCTTGTTTGATTACTTATTTAAGGATTGTGAATCCAATTGGGGGATCCGCGGCCGTTAGTTTACTTTGTGATGATGTTGAGATTGTTTTATGTGACTTTTCTTTCCGTGCGAATCTGCACGTTATTTCTTGTCTGGGATTTGATATGATTTTGGGTATGGACTGGCTAGTGAGATATGACGCCAGGATTATTTGTTCGGAGAGAACTATATATCTTCGACATCCGGATTCACCTACTCAGCTATCTCTTGTTCTTCGGAATGTGGATAATTCCAAGATGGCTTTATATCCTCTTAACTCACGAGATGATGATGATATATCTCGTATTCCGGTTGCTTGTGACTTTTTTGATGTTTTTGAGCCTGTATCGGGTTTGCCACCCAAACGGGCAATTGAGTTCCGCATTGATCTCATTCCAGGCACGCAGCCAGTCAGTCGTCCTCCCACGAGTATGTCTACAAAGGAAAATGAGGAACTCAAGAAGCAGCTTTTGGACCTTGAGTCCAAGCAGTTGATTCAGTCTAGTTTTTCTCCGTGGGGATCCGTTGTCGTCTTTGTGAAGAAGTCTGATGGAACTCTTAGGCTTTGCATTGATTATCGCAAGCTTAACGAGTTAACCATCATAAATAGGTATCCATTGCATAGGATCGATGACATGTTCGATCTATTGAGTGGTGCTAAGGTCTTTTCTCAGCTCGACATTGCCACGGGTTTTCATCAGTTACGAGTCGCGGAGGATAGCATACCTCTTACAGCTTTCCGCACTCGATATGGTTCTTTTGAGTGGCTCGTTATGCCGTTCGGTTTGACGAACGCTCCTGCTTTCTTTGTCGATCTCATGATTCGAGTATTCCAGGAATATCTCGATAAGTTCGTCCTTGTGTTCATTGATGATATCCTTATTTATTCTAAGTCTGAAGCTGAGCATGCTAATCACTTGAGAATTGTCTTGAGTACCCTCCGTCGTCATCAGCTTAGAGCCAAATTCTCCAAATGCCACTTTTGGGAGAATAAGGTTAAGTTCTTAGGCCATGTTGTATCTTCCGATGGCATTTCTGTCGATCCCTCAAAGATCGAAGCCATCCAGAATTGGAAGAGGCCTGAAAATGTTCATGAGATTCGTAGTTACCTTGGATTGGCGGTTTATTACCGTCGGTTCATTAAGAACTTTTCCCGTGTTGTGCTTCCTCTCACCTGCCTTACTCGAAAAGGCATTCGTTTTGATTGGTCCGACAAGTGTGAAGCTTCCTTTCTGACATTGAAGGAACTTCTCACTAATGCTCCTATCTTTGTGGTTCCCGAAGGGAATCATGATCTTGTTGTCTACACCGATGCTTGTGGTAGTGGTCTCGGTGCTGTTCTTATGCAGAAGGATCGGGTAGTTGCTTACTTATGTTTCTAGGCAATTGCGTCCAAATGAAGTTCGCTATGCCACTCATGATCTTGAGCTTGCCGCCATTGTCTTTGCCTTGAAGATTTGGCGACATTATTTGTTGGGCGAGCGCGTCATTCTCTATACCGATCATAAATCTTTGAAGTATTTGTTCACTCAGAAGGAACTCAATATGAGACAACAGCGTTGGCTCGAGTTTCTTGCTTCTTATGACTTTGATATCCAGTATACCCCTGGTAAGGGTAATCGTGTTGCTGATGCGCTTAGTCGCAAACATTCGGCTGTTATTTCTATGATGTTTGCCGAATGGGATGTTCTTGAGACTCTATCTTTTTGTGAAATTCGTGATCGAGGTTCATCTTCTGATTCTCCTATTCTATTATTTAGTTTGGGAGCTCGACCTATTTTATTGGATCATATTGCCGATGGTCAGCGGCGTGATGCTGAGTTGTTGCATCTTATTCAGCTTTGTGAGTCTGGATCTTGTGATGAGGCGTTGCAAGATTTCAGCATTGATTCTTATGGGTGTCTTCGCAAGAAGAACCGTCTTTTTGTGCCTTCTGATCTTACACTTAGGCATGACATTCTTGATGACTGTCACCGTTCTAAGTATACCATTCATCTCGGTAGTAGCAAGATGTATGCCGATATGCCTCGTCTTTATTATTGGGAAGGCATGAAGCGCGATGTGGCGAGTTATGTGAGCAATTGCATAACTTGTCAGTGTTTTAAAGCCGAGCATCAGCGTCCTTCGGGTCTTCTTCAGCCTCTTGAAATTCCATTGTGGAAATGGGATCAGATTTCTATGGATTTCATTGACAGCCTACCTCGTTCGAGATCTGGCCATTCTAGCATTTGGGTTATTGTTGATCGCCTCGCCAAGTCTGCTCATTTGGTCCCTATTAAGTCTAATAGGATTGCTTCGCTTTTGGCTAAGTTATATGTCAAGGAAATCGTGAGACTTCACGGTGTTCCTAGTTCTATTGTGGGTGACTATGATCCTTTATTCACGAGTCATTTTTGGAAGAGTCTTCAGCAAGCTTTGGGAACAAAGCTTAATTTTTCTACAGCTTATCATCCGCAATCTGACGGACAGACTGAACGGGTGAATCGTATCTTGAAAGATCTTCTCTGTATTTGTATTTTTGATTTTGAAGGAAGTTGGGAGGATCACCTACCTTTTGTAGAGTTCTCCTACAACAATAGTTTTCAGTCTAGTATCGGTATGGCTCCTTTCGAAGCCTTATACGGAAGAACATGTCGATCACCTTCATGTTGGTTGGAATCTGGGGAGAAGCTTATTCTTGGCCCGGACTTTGTTCGTCATTCTTCTGAGAAGATTGATCTTATTCGATTGAGAATGAAAGAGGCACAGAGTCGTCAGAAATCCTACGCGGACAACCGTAGGAAGCGTCTCGAGTTCTCGATCGGTGACCTTGTTTTTATTCGTGTTTCTCCTTTGAAGGGGGTTATGCGTTTCAGTACGACTGGGAAATTGGCTCCTCGCTTTATAGGACCATTTTCTATTACTGAACGTATTGGCCCTGTGGCTTATAGAGTTTCACTTCCAGCTCATTTATCTGGCATTCATGACGTGTTTCACGTCTCGCAACTTCGGAAGTGTCTTCGGGAGTCGGATTCTGTTATTACTTCTCCTGATTTGCAAGAGCTTGAGATCTCACCGGACTTATCTATTGTACAGCAACCTATTCACGTACTTGACACGGAGGTGCGACACCTTCGGAACAAGGACGTGCCGCTCGTTAAAGTTCAATGGTCCGCTAATCCCAATGACTGTACTTGGGAAACCAGAGAGTATATCGAGCGATCTTATCCGGGTTTTCTTTCTTCGCTTTGAAACGGTGAGTATGTCTTTTCATCTCGAGCTTATTTCCTTTTCTTTGGAATGTTTTATGTATGTAGTTGTTACAAATATCGTCTCTAGGAATTATGGGGACGCAATTTTGTAAGGAGGGGAGATCTGTAACAACCCGCATATTTAATGATTTTATATTTAAATGTTTTATTTAAATATAGCGTCGTTAGTCAGATTTAGGTCCAAAATGTTACTTTCTGCAAATGGACGAATTGGGACTCGAAACAACCTCCATTGGTTCCAAAATGGCGTTTGCGATCTTTTTGGGTGTAAGCTTTGATATGTTTGGAGTAAGTCGAATTTTTCTATTTGCTAAGTGGGCTTTGGGTTTGGGTTTCACCCAAACTGTTCTATTAACCCCAACTCAGCCCTTTTCTCCTTCCATTCACTTATTCATTTCATAAAAGCTTAAGCAAAAACTGAAATGGGGAAAGAGAAAGGAAATTAGAAACTCCTAGCCCTAAATCCATTTGCAAACTCCAAATCCTTGCTCCAAAATCAAAGAGAATCCATTGGTATGTTCTTCTTCGTCTTCTCCAACTCTTCTCTTCTTCAATTTCAGGAAATTTCCTAAACCTAAATTGGGAAATATGTGTTTTATTCTTAGATTGAAGCTTGTTGAGTTGAAGTAGTGTTTGTTGGTCTTCTCCTTGCAAATTAAACTCCTTCTTCTTTGTTTTGGGTTAAAGGTGATTTTTGAACTCACATCTACTTCTTTGATACCATTGATGTTAGGAATGAATTCCTAATACTTGTTCATGTGCCTTTGCTTTCGATTTGGATTGCTTTGGTGAAATTGCCAAATTATGATTTTGAAGCCAAATCTATGAAAAACCTTTTATGGTTGATGTTTTTGTTGTTCGGAGTGTTTGGAGGTGTTGTCAAGGTTGGGTAGTCGTTTGACGCAAGCCCATAATCAACACGCATCCAATTGCTTTCGATTCGCTTGGCCATAGTTGGCCTAGGTTCAGGAATTTCTTGACCATCAGGTTTCAGACGTCTGAAATGCCTATTTCAGACGTCTGAATATTGTTCTGGGAAGAAATTTCACTCCCAGATTCAGACGTCTAAATCTATATTCCAAACGTCTGAATTGGCTAAATTTCGACCAGAAAGGAAATAGGCAAAATATTGCCCATTTTAGACGTCTGGATGTTAGGATTCAGACGTCTGAATTCTGTTTTGGAAAACAAATTGATTTCCAGATTCAGACGTCTGAATATGCTGTTTTTGGCCAATTTGCCTTGTTCGTTTAATTTTCCAAATTTGATCGATGCATATTGATTCCAATTAGTTGTTTGTGCATATTTGACCTTGATAATTTCTTTTTGAATTCATTCATGGGTTTTTGAAAATTATTTCTTCAAATGGTATTTTCTCCGATTTAAAAATTCTATTTAAACCACACGTACAATTTCGCACTTCGAGTGAAGTGGAAGGGTGATTAAATGGTTGGGCAAAATACGGACCATGAATCTGTGCGTTTATCCTTCCGATTAATTCCCGACCTATTCAATTGATCGTTTTAACCTTCGGGTTCGGTTTACTGATGATATGAGGTGAACTTTGTACTGCTTTGAGTGTGAAAGTGGTTGACGGATAGTAAACCGTTTAGTGCGAACGAGTGGTTATGGGACATATGTTAACACTTTTCGGATTCCTTTTCGAGAGTTGTGACACATTCCTCCAGTTAGTGGTGTCCAGTACTGGGTCTCTGACCTTCACCACTACGGTTTGTTGCCTTCGGGTATGTGCCTTCGGGTTTGTGCCTTCGGGTTTGTTGCCCTTTAGTATCGCTTCCGATGTTGGTCGTTATGAGCCGCATGGGTGATATTGGGTTGCCCTTTAGTATCGCTTCCGATGTTGGTCGTTATGAGCCGCATGGGTGATATTGGGTATGGAGTCTTCGGGCTCATGGATCCTTGTTTATACAGTACTGAGCTCGAGCAATATTCTGATGTTTCATTCATATGTATATTCCCTTGGTATCGTCCTTCGGTGTTGGTCATTATGAGCCGCATGATGCGTAGCGGTTGCCTTGTGGAACTTGTATACCTTATTGGTATTTGTTATTGCCTTTTGGCTTGTTTTGGGATATTCTTATCCTTTGTTTCTATATGTTGCCGATGATATGAGGCTTGTTCTATATGATTCATCTTTTGTTAGATGATTGTGTTATCTCCCTTAGAGATATATGTTATACATTGTAACCTTGCAGGTTTATTTTTGTTCAGTTTATCTCACTGATATGTTTAGCTAGACTGACCCGTGTATTTTATACTCGGGTCAGGCCGAGATGTTTCAGGTTAGGTACTTTGGACTTAGCCTATTTTGCTTCCGCATGGACTACTCCGCTAGCTTCTTTTTGTCATAGTTTTTGTATAGTCCTATTTTGTAGTAACTCTGATATGTATTCTTTTGACTCGTCTGTATATGGTGGTTTTCTATACCACTTGATATGTATTATTTTGCATACTCTGCTATGTATCAGTATATGTGTATATGATGATTTACTGTTCTGTGATGTATATTACATTTGAGTTATTATATTCTGTTCTGATAGATCCAACCACCTATGGTTTTGTTTTAAGTATTCATTGGGTATGTCGACCTAGTTGGTATGTTTATTGTCGATGTATTCTATAGATAGTTAGAGCAAGGCTATAGATGGTCGCTCCTAACCAGCCTTATTCTCCGTGTTAGTTGACGGCATTACCTTCTAGTGTCCTTGGCTAGCGTGGGTATAGAGGTGGGGCGTCACACGGGTATTAGTAAATATCCGAAACCACTTCGATTCTTTATAAACTGATATGTGATATCAACAGGCTAGTACGGTATGATTTAAGTGAATTTGACCGTTAATCTGAGTTTGGTACTTAGATATTGACGCATGTATCAGTGACGTCTATAACAAATTTCGAATTTGTAAATTGACACGAGTACCCCGGGTTTTTATAAGTTGTATGTTTTTATCATTCATGTTAGATGGGTTTACTCACGCTGGTTGCCAGCCTGACCCGGGTGTTACTTTGATGTAATGCTCGGGTCAGACCGAGTATTACAGATTTTCAGGTAAGGTCGTTTTGGAGCTCAGGAGGCAAGTTGAAGGGCAGGAACGTATGGTGTTTTCCGCTGTGATATGCTATTGTATATTTAGGACATGTTGTCTTAAACTGTCCAGTGTTGTGTATTGTTGAAACTCTGATGTAAAAATGTAAATGTACTGATACAGTTCTTCTTTGTAAACTGTTATTTTATTTGCTATTATATTTTATCCGCTGCGAATGTGAGATTTTGAGTTTAATTTTCTGTTTCTTCTTCTTCTCTTTTTCTTCTTTTCACTAACTATCTGGAAATTTCGGGATCGAAATTTTCGGGTCGTTAAAGAAATAGATGAAGAAGAAGAAGAAAGGGAAACATTTTTGGAAAGTATTGACTATCCATCTAATCCAACCAACAGAACCTTACTCAAAAATCAAAAGATCATTGTTGAGAATCAATGGACACTCAAACGATCTGTTAGTAAGAAGTTGGATAAAATGTCATCCAAGATGAACAAGTTTTTCTCCAAAGTCAGCAAGAAGCTTGGGTTATCTTCATATTCTTCATCCTCTAACTAGTTCTACCTTTTCATGTATTGTTGTATTAGTTTTCATTTGTTTTGATTTGAATGTTCGTGTAGTTCTTAATGTTTAACCATTGTATTGTTCTATTAATGAAATTGAATTATCTTTCTATTATCTAGCTTATCATATCTTCAGAATAAATGTTAGTATATTATATAAATATATATATACACAATTATTCACAAAATCAAAATGAGTCATCAAAATTAACTGACCCCTGTCGACAACCCCCTAGACCCTGTCGACAAGTACTGGTCAGAAATGACTTTTCATTTTAAATTTGAAATTTGAATAACTACCTTGTGTCTATTCGTTTCAAACGAATTTCTACACCTATAAATACATAATTTTCTAGAATTCATCACTCAAAACCATTCTTATCTACTTTATCTATATTTCTTCTCGCAAACTCAAAAATGGCCAATCCAATTCATAATTTGACCGAGAATCTTGAAGAAACCCTTAAATCTTTCAAAAATATTCTCCCTTTCATTCTTCGTAATCAGCGACACTTAGAGTTGAGTCAAATGCAGATGATCAAGGAGCAGGAAAAGCATTTCGATGCGATACGATGGATGATTTCTTCCCTGCACAAAGATGATAATGAAGCACATCCTCCAATCTCTCTCACCAATGATAATGAAAATTGGGATGCCATTAAAGCAGACCCTATATTTGAAGAAGAAGGATGGGTGGATGTTCCTCGTAATGTTTGATTTATTTGATTGCTTTGTTTGATTTGAATTGATTGCTTGAATTGATTTAATTTGATTTGGTTTGGTGTGGATTGATAATTGGTGTGCAAAACATAATATGTATACACATTAGTTTCTTTTCTTACTTATGTTTTCTTGATTTGTGTGCAAAACAACATATAATTAATAAATGATTTGTGTTCTTATATTTGATTTTTCACATTTGATTTCTCACATTTGTGTTCTTATATATAATTATCACTATTATAAGTATTATCATATATGGATTATTAGTTAGGATAGTTAGTAATTAAGGACTAAGTTTTAGTTTTAGAATTAAGTTATGATTATTTATGATAACACTATCATTATAATCACATGTCATATAGTATTAGATTAAGGGGGCGTTATATAGTTTGAAGTTAGTTTTTGTTGATGACAAAGGGGGAGAAGTATAAAATAGGATCATTGGGCATAGATTTAAGGGGAGTTATTAGGATAGAAGTAATACTTTATAAACAAAGGTTGTCATCATCAAAAAGGGAGAGATTGTTAGTCCCTAAGGGGATGGTTTTGATGACAACAACCTTAGAATAAGATTATAAAATATATACTAACATTATAGCTTATATATATATGTTGTATATGCAGGATTTAACTATGCAGGTACCAAGAATGAATACTGTACAGTATAAAGATTCAAGACCGAAGATATCAAGATTGAAGACTCATGAGTATCAAAATTATCAAGAGTTCAAGATTTCAATAATAAGTAATTAGGAATTTTGTTAAAACTCCTAGAAAAGCACTGGCATCTTAAATTCAATTTATTCGTGGAATGGAATCCACTTCGAGCCAGTTAAAGGGATGGAACCCTAAGTAGGATGGAAACTACGAAAAATTTAGTGGAATATTGTTTTGTATCCACTAACTTTTATTCAAATGTTTTTATAAAATTATATCTTGTTTTCAAAATGATTTCAAAACCTTCCTTTTAGAAAGAATCAAAAAACATCTATCCTGGTTTTAAATACTACTAGCCCCAAAATGATTTTTATCTTCAAAATCAAATTATCCTTGATTTTAAACTATCTTTTAATTATAATATATTTTTTAATATTTATACTTAGATTTAAATATAAAATTATAGTAAATTTTTATATATATCATAATAATATTCTCTATATTTATTTATGTATGTTGACTATAGTTAAGTATATTTATAAAGTTTAAAAATCGCCTTAATACAAGATAAAAGTTATTTTCAAAGAAAAATAAATTACCAAAAATATCATAGGCCTGTCGACAACCCCTACATACCCTTGTAGACAAGGTGGCAATTGATTTCAAAAATTTGAATTTCAAAAAAAGTGTCTATTTGTCATATCCTTTCGCGAATGGACATGGCTGTTGTTCTAATATAAATAGGGGCAGTTTTAAACGAATTTTTATACAATTTTTCTATGATTTCACTCCTCTTCTTCTTCCACATTTCTTTACATATATTTTTACCATTACTCTGCCGAAATCACCATTGAATCTAACTAGATCATCTCTGGTTTGATTCTCTATCACTATCTCAACAAGATCTCTGTGCTATCAGAGTTATAGGCTTCTTTGTAATTAATTAAGCGAGAAAAGGTGTGATTGTAGCAAGTGAAATCAATCAAACGAGAAAAGGTGTGATTGTAACCTGTGAAATAATTTGGGTGAAATTGTCGCCCATATAATCAAGTATCTCTACCCAGAGGAATGTGAATCTGGAGTGGTGTACCTCGTGGCCTTGAAATCGAGTGTGTAATTGTAAAAATTGCTTTTGAAAGGAAATCCGTACTTACGTGAAGGACTGGATGTAGGGTAAATTCGAACCGGTATAAAATCCGGTGTGTTCTTTCCTTTATTGCTTTTACTTTATGTCTGCATCTGTGTTTGATTCCGTGATCAAATCTATGTCTGAATATTGCATACATTTGTGTTCAAATTAACATAAATTCAAAAAGATTTAGTAATTCCTTAAAACACTATTCACCCCCCTCTAGTGTTAATTCTACCTTAAAATCCGTAATCCGCATTTCTCACATTGTTCACTTGATAGAAATGAATTTAATAGAGTATCTATATGCAAGTCTATATTGAAATTTGGAGAACTTTGCAAGTAACACATGAAGGCACAAGCAAAGTCAAATAAACTAAGATTTCCATGTTAACAAACCAGTTTCAACTATTTAAAACGAGTCCATATCTGATATGTATAGTTGATTTCAAGATATTGTACACTCATTTATTGCATTAGGTAAAAATTTCTCTGAAGAGGATCGAGTTAGAAAAATCCTTAATTTACTTACTCCTGAGTGGAACCAAAAGACTCTTGCAATTGAAGAGGCTAATGATATTAACACACTAAAGATTGAAGAATTAATTTGCAAGTTAATGTCATTTGGGCACAAATGCAGAAAAGAAGAGAAAGCAAAGCAATAGAGAAGTGATCTATAACATTCAATGCAATGACAGATAATTAGTGATAATGATGAAGAAATTGCTTTCATGATAAGGAATTTCAAAAAATTATTGAAATATAGGAAGACGTATTATTTTAAAGAAATCACAACAAAGATCCCGAAAACGGAAGTGTGAGCGAAAATGGCATCAGACATTATAACTGCGATGAACCTGGTCGCATAAAACAAAATGCCTTCATCCCTAGAAATTGAAAACCATACCAAATACCGATTCATCGAAAATATAGAGAAGAGCCTATACTACAACACTAGATGACTCAGACACATCATCAAGTGAAAATGACTCAGATGCGGAAATAGCCAACATATGCTTCACAGCGATACAGAATTTAGATATAATTAGTAAAATAGGATCATAAAAAGGTACGCATTTAATATATTAAAGCTTTATATCATTTGAATTTCTGATTGTTTGATTGTTAGGAATATCCTATAGATTAATAATAATATTGGTTGAATAATGTGTGATTTCTATATTTTGTATATTAAATTAATATAATAATATTATAAAATATATTTAAAATAATTTTTAAATAGTTTTATTTTTCTTTGTACATTATATTAACATAGTTATAGATAGTTGTATATAAATAAAGTAGGATATAGTAAAAACAATTAAATTTGGTAGATATGTCGACATACCCCTATATTATATGTCGACATACATGTCTAGAATTTGAATTTGAATTTTCCCTCCACCTTTTCACCTACCACAATGTTCTGAAAATGTGTCTCTTGACCAGAGAACATGTCATTTGATTCTCTACTTATTACCTCTATCTCTAACCATTCAATTCACCTTTCATTTCAAAATTTAAACTTTTATTAACTCTCTTATCTCCTCAGATCATTCATCAATGTTATCCTCAAGCACTCCAACATCCATGAGACTTTTCAAAACCATTAACAACTTTCTCTTTCAAGATCAATAAGCTATGAAAGCCTATATTAGCAATACGAATTATGGTAAAATTTCAACGGGAAAGTTTGCAATTTTTAATGGTTTTTCTATTAATGAAATTGATAGGATTTGTTCTCAAAATGGATTTTCCTTAATTGATGCTTCTTAAAATGATTTTGTTTTTCTATCCACACTTGGTCAAAATGTTTTACGCAAATTTGAAAGGGAACATTTATAAAGGTGGAGAAGAAGTATGGAGTAGTGTTAAAGGAACTTTAATTGTTTTGAATTGTGAACTATTGGGTACTATTCTTGGATGCAAATCCACCGGAATGGACCTTCTAACTTCAAAATTGATGAGCATAATCGTGAAGTTTTTCATGGGGGATGTTAATTTTGAGTTTAAAAATCGAAATTTTCGTCCAAAAGCTATAATCCTCAATCTTATTTTGCAACATACTGTCACTCCCCGTTCGGGAAATTTCAATAATCCTACCTTAAAAGTTTGCAAAGCACCCATTTCCATTTATGGTCAATATGACATAAATTGGCCTCAAGCTATTTTGGATAAATTTATCCCAAAAATCTTTCCTTTCATGAAAACACACTATTTCATGGTATTTACCTTACCCGAATCTTTAACTACTTTGACGTTGATTTTAAAGAAGAGGAATTTATCTCTCGTAAAGTGTATAATCAAGAAATATAGCTCTTATGAAAATTCCACCAATTTTCGAGCCATATGAAACACTTGCTGAGAAAGAAGAAAGATTAGCACATGAAGAGGAGGAAGAGGAAGAAGGGGAAGCAATGGATATCAAAGAAGAAGAGGAGGAGGAGGAAACCTCTTCATAAAGCATTGACTTTCAACCTTTTTCAACCGATCAGGACATTCTCAATAATCAAAAGAAGATTGTTGAAAATAAAAGGATTCTCAAATGTTCCATGAGCAAGAAGTTAAACGCCATTCCAACAAAATGGATAAGTTCTTTGGAAAGGTGAAATGCAAGCTTGAAATCTCTTCATCATCCTCTTTAGCCATATCTTTCTAGTTTGTTTTAGTTATGTTTAAGTATGATTGTACTTGGTTGTCTAAGTTTGAGTTTGATGTGGTGTTATGTATTTTTCTTTTCTTTGTGAACTATGTAATCCTTGCTAAGTAGTAGTGAAATTCTTGTTTCCTTACTGTTATACACTTATTACCATCTTTGGAAAGCATAACCAGTATAATAGTATACGATAAATATATCAAAATACCAAAACAAAGAAACTTTACAACTGTCTGCATATATATTGACCATGAGTAAGTATGTCGACATACAACGGCTCATTTTCAGAAAAATTAATTTTGAAAAAGAATAGACAGCAAGTGTTTATTCAGTTCCAACAAATTTCTACCCTTATTAATACACATTTAAAAAAGAAAATCGTTACTACTCATATTCTTTCTTCTTATTCTACTTTCCTAAACTCCAAATCATAAATAATGGCTTCTCCTATTCAAAAATTAACCGAAAACCTCAAACAAATGCTTGAATCCTTAAAAAAACATCCTCTCTTTTATTCTATGGAACCAAAGACACTTAGAATTAAGTCAAATGCAGATGATCAAGGAGCAATAAAGGCATTTCAGTGCAATTCGATGGATGATTTCAACTCTGAACAAAGAGGAACCAACCACTAATCTATAATGCTTCATCAATAAAGATGATGAAGATTGGAAGGATATTAAAGCGGATCCAATCTTTGTCACTGGCAGATGGGTTGAAGTTCCAAGAAATGTCTAGTTTTAATTGGTTTGATAGTATATAATACTTGAATTAATTTTGATTAGTTTGGTTGGTTTGATTTTGATTGGTTTTGAATTTGGTTGAATTTGAAATATTGTTTTGTATATGACATTATGTATGCTTGAATTGATTAAAATATTGAATGATGTTTCTTATATATCATTTATGTCATTTGCATATCATGATTATATTACTCGTTTCTTATATATATGTTTTTATCAAATAATATTTTAGTTAAGGGGAGTAAGAATTAATATTAAGAGTTAAAGTTAGAATTAATGTTATAGTTACTTATTTTTAATTGATGACAAAGGGGGAGAAATATATAAAATACTAGGCATAGATTAAGGGGGAGTTATATTATATTTTATATACAAAGTTGTCATCGTCAAAAATGGGCAGAATGTTAGCACCTAAGGAATTACTTTTGATGGAAACAACTTTAAGAAATCATATAAAATATAAATATTAATGTTTTAGTATATAGTGAAGAATATTAGACAGATGTTGATATAAGAAGACTATACAATATCAAGTAAAATTGAAGAGTTAAAAATATTGATATAGAGTCTCAAGAATGAAGACTCATGAATATTGAAGAGCCCAAGATTCCAAGATATTCCAGTTAAGTTATATAGTCTAGAATATTTATTAAAATTCTGATAGCACTTGATCTCTCTCTCTGTCTCATATCTCTCTCTCTCTCTCTCTCTCTATTTTAAATAAATATTTAAATATTCTTTTCAAAACAACTTTCAAATAGTTTTCAATTTCTTATACCTATCATTTTAGTTTTTAATATTTAATAACTTATTGTTTTTATTAAATTTTGATTTATATTAGTTTATTTTTCAAAATTCTTATCATATAGTTTTACTTAAATTTTATTATGATTATAATGTATGTATATTATATTTAACATATTTACAAAGTATAGAATTATTTCACAAAACGATACATTTTCAAAATTTAATTTTAAAATATTTTTCAGAATTACAAAAGAGTACGTCGACATACTCGGACCCTATAGTCGACATACTAGCTGTGAGTTTTAAAAATCAAATTTTAAAAGAAGTGTCTATTCGTCGTATCCCTTCACGAATAGACATGACCGTTATTCCTCTATAAAGACATGTCTTCCCAACAAATATTTCAATCACTTTTTATTGTTCTTCTCTCCTCTTTCTTCTCTCTCATTTTCTAAACGAAGTATAATATACTCTATCGAATTTCAACCAGAATCAAACTCCTTTGCCATTAGTTTGATTCTCTATCATTTGCTCTCTAATTTCTATCATCTCTCTCACTCCAATCAAGATCTAAGTGCTATTCAAGGATTATAGAATCATTTGTAATTAAGAATGCAGTTCTGAGTTTGTAAATCTCTATCAAATTAGTTCAGTATATTTGTGGGTGTGATTGTAGCCCACGAAATCAATTGCGTGTGTTAGTAGTCCATAAATCTAGAGGGTATGTTTGTAGTCCGAAAATCAAGCGGCTTTACCCAGAGGCCAGAATTTTGAAGGGTTTGTTTCATAGCCTTAAAATCGAGGTTGTATTTGTAACAACTCGTATTTTTTGATGATTTAGAATATTAAATTTAATAAGATTTTGGAATTTAATATTGGGAGAAATTAATATTTATGATTTATTAGTGAGAAAACTAATTACAATATGATGTAATAATGTTGTTTGAATGTTTTGACAACTATTTTGATGAAATTTCAATAAATTGAAATTATTATAAAGTTAATTTGGTGGTAACAGCAAATAAGGAAGTAAAATGAATGTTGTAATTGATGGTGAGACTGTTTATAAATCAATTGAAATTTAATGAAATTAAATATTGTAAATAAAACGAGTTAAGATGATAACCGTCGATTATGAATGTAACAAAATGTAACCTAATGTTAATTATATTCACAAGGTAATAGTGGATTTGATAATAAGAGTGAAATCAAAATAAAAGAATTTATTGGAATTTAAATTTTAATAATATAGGTTTTATTCCCATTGTAATGTAACGTTTAAATTTATATAATTTTTAAATATTGAATTTGACAGGGGAAATTTGTCTTAAAAGAATATAAATTTATATGTAATCAAGGGTGATAAATTTGTTAACTGTTAAATTTGAATTTAAAAGTGATTAAATAAATTTAACAATAATTTATTTAATTAACGTGAAAATTAGCCATTTTTGCCACTCTCTCGGATTTCGACGAAACCAGTTTCAATGGATCGATAACAGTGAATTATTCTAAGATTTCAAGTTTTGTAGCGATTGGACTTATCGTTTGATCGTGCAGACAAATATATTGGATGACCCACTTTCGTTTTGGGAAAGAAACGGGCTTTTCAGGTTTGTGTAATTGTTTCGAAAATTTTGATATATCCATTCATTCTTATCTATCTTTGTCCACATAAATAGATTTCATTTTTGAAACCCGAGCAGCCATTTCTTATTTCTGTGCGTATTATTATCTGCTCCATTCCTTCCTCCTCAATGGAAACCTTAATTCCCAATTCCAAACTCTGATTTCAATTTCAAATCAAATTCAAATTCCAAACTCCTCAAGCCATAGAAAATTATATATCATTGGAAAGCTCTGGACGAGCGCAATCTACTACAGCAATTCATTTTTGCGATCAAATCATGATTTGGCAAGAAATAGGCGATCTTTCTTAGCCGTCCATTTCTAGGGTTTTCAATCGAAGGGTGGGTCCCCAATCGTTTAACGATCGGGAAGCGGCGTTCGGAAGAGGTTGGAGAGCAGTCAAGATCGGTGGTATTTGTTGTTGTCGAATTGGTCGAATATCGCAAGAATTTGGCATAGTATGGCACGACGATGGAGGTTGATAGGGGGCGGCAGAAGCGTGTTCGTAGGGTCCAGGAGGGGTGGCAGTCTTTGGGGGAGGCGATGGTGGCAGGCGATCTTGGTGGTAGAGTGTACAGGTGGCGACGTTTGGTCATTTAGGTAGCGGTTGGAAAAGTTGTGCGAGCTATACCTCACGTGCGTTTTTCTCTACGTACGGCTGGGGTTTGGTTCTGGTATAATTAATTACAATTTTTCCCTCTTTTTTTATTTTATTTAATTTTAAAATTTCAAACTTCTAGCCTAAATAACTTTTGCATACGAATTCGGATTCATGCGCGATTTTTTCTGTTGCAACCGTATCAAAATTTTGGATATTATGAAACTAATTTAGCTGCATTCTGAGACAGTTGGAATTTTGGATTTTATTTGGGTTTTTAATCGACTAAAAATCAAAGGTGGGTGTTTTAACCCACTCACAACTACTAAACTATCTTATGTTAAATAAATTTAATTTATGGTGAGATTAGAAATTTATTGATGGCTGTTTGGTATATTTAAATTGTCATTCAAATTTAATTTGAATTTATATCGAAATTAATTGTCATTTGGATTAATTGGGTTGAATTATTGGATAAATATCTGATAATGATAACCAGTTAATTGTTGTGATTTATTGGTTGATTCGAATGATGATTGTGATGGATGTTTAACTGTTGACATTTTGCATAATTTAATGTTATGTTTATTTATACGTTGTTATCACATTGTAAGTTCTCTTAGTTATTGTTAGAAAAATCACATGGGTTGAAATGATACATAGCCGATTTTATGGATTCGGAAATTTGTGATTAGGGATTGTGGGTTGAAATGATATATACCTGTAAATTGAAATTATTGCAGGTTGAAATGATACTTATCCGTATCACTTGACCATAGTATAGAAAATTATATACGAACACCGGATTGGCTAAATTAAATGATTTTAAATCCTTAATTTTTGAATCTAGTTAAATGATATCATGAAATAAAAAGTAGATTTATATGTACTGAATTATTTTCAAAATACAAGTTCTAAAATGTTGAAATTGAAATTAATTTAAATGAATTGTTTAAAGAATTTAAATTGGAATGTTAAAGTTTATTTTGAAATATAAATGAAATTTATCAAAATTGAGTTATTGTAAATGTTTAATGTGACGCCCCACCTCTATACCCATGCTAGCCAAGAACATTACGGTGAATGCTGTCAACTAGCACGGAGAATAAGGCTGTTGAGGAGCGACCATCCGTGTAATTGCTTTGCGCGAGCATCGATATGTAAGATAGTATAACATGCATTTCTTTATCAAGAGGGAAATCCGACATACCGACACAAACTCAAAGCTACTACACAGTGGCTATAATATCTTCAGAAACAAATATAGAAATAAAACATAACATAAATCAGTCACAGACAATTCATATCACAAAGGCGGAAATAGATATGAATATTACACTAGGAAGTGTACATCAGAGTAGTGGTCTAAAAAGATCCACAATATCACAAAAGAATAGTTACACGAACTACAAAAAAGAATAAGTATACATTATGGAGTCTATATCTCAAATGTATACAACAAAAACTACTAATCTAAGTAGTTAACCAAAAGTCAAGGAGGTAATCCCGGATGTAAAGTCAAGAAGAAGCACCTGTAACATCTCGGTCTGACCCGAGTATTATTTAATAAGAAAATAATAAACAGATCAGTCTAACTATAAATATCAAATGAAACGATATAGAATAAGAGATATAACTAAACACATAATAATCACCATGCCAAGCTGTGATATATACAAGTAATTGAAAATCAACAAGAGATTAATCAATATCACCAAATCTACACAAGAATCAAAGAAATGTCATACTCCTTATTTCGTTCACCAAATCATAATTATTGATGATTATATCAATGTCAATCACAAAAGTCAATGACACACAAATTCACCAATGCACAAATATTGATAAAACTTATCAATAGAAATCACAAAAATAGGTGAAGCAGAAATTCCAGAATTCGACACACGAAATCCAGAAATCACACAAAAAAGGGGGAGGCCTATCACACGAACGGGAGCGTAAAAACTCACCAACATATGTATCACACGAACGAGAAGCTATCTCATGGTAGCTAGCCATTAATTTTTGACACACGAACGGCCCGAAGGCCATGGGGAGCTACCCCACAAATTTAAGTCAAAACTCCACAAAACGGGGTTTAGTCTCCCTCGCAGACAAAGAGACATCGCACATTGCTAGTCTAAACCACAAAGATGATCGTCATGATCAACGAGAAGTGTCAATTACACTAAGCTAGTAAATATATGAGTTTAGCTTCATGTCCCATAACCACTTGCTTAACTTAAATATTTACGAACAAACTGTAGATCTCCACTATAAAATTGTCACAAGAGATTCAATCGAACAAGTCCAAGAATTAACCGACGAAGTAAAAGCAAGCGTTTCATACCACTCATTTTACTAAGTCGTTTAATTCGATTTCTCATACGAGTGAGATAAAGGTTTGTATATACTAATAGATTGGAAAAAGGTTTAAGAAATGAGCTTTGTACTAAAATAGTGTTGAAATCATTTGAAGAAAGAGTTTTGATATTTACTACTAGTATAGAAACCTTTATATTTTTAAAGTGACAAATCAAAAAGAAGATTGTAGGAACAATCAATCACTAAAATTCACATACGAAGATGTGAATAAAAATCCAACGAAACCAACAAAGAATCCACCGAAATGGATATTCAAAAATCCCCAAAAAGGAGTCATCAAAGTCATAATAAATGACAACAACGAATAGGAAACAACATGAATCGATTAAAGTTGGAAATTCAAGCAACTAGGCAGAATAGGCAAAATTTCATCAGGTCGGTCGGCCGGCTATAGGGCTCGGTCGACCGGACCAAAAAAAACAGAAATGCTCGGGAAGCAGGTCGGTCGGCTGAGCCCTGTAGCCAGTCGACCGGACCAGAGACAGAAAGGTGCCCATGCACCTTAGTAGCAGGTCGATCGGTCGACCCAGGGGTTCGGTCGGCCGACCCTGATGTTCTGCAAATTGATACCTACTTAATTGATGTGCAAACTCCACCAATTCGCAGCCGAACGAGCATCGGCACTAAGGATTTATGCCAATCGACTACCCGGCCCTATGAGCTCCTCGTTGCATCACCAAAAACACATTTGAACAACAAAGCTATGATTTTTAAGGGTTTGAACCCAAGACACTAAAAATTGGAATATTCACCAAATCAATCCAAACCAAAAGCTAATGCACACGAATAAGTGTTAGGAATTCATACCTAACATTCGAAGATCATTCATAGACTTAGTGTGAGATTAAAAATCTCACCTTTGAACCCAAGCAATTGAAAAAGAAGCTTGAAAGCAAAAGGGGAATCAACCACTCTTCAAATCCAACTCAAGAAGCTTCATTCTAAGCTAAAAAGAGAAACATTTCCCAAATTAGGTTTAGGAATTTTCTGAAATCAAAGAGAGAAAGAGTTGGAGAAGAAGAAGAGAAGCTTACGAATGGGTTCTTCTATTAGTTTGGAGCTAGAGCTTGATTTGCAAATGGAAACTAGGGTTTTGGAGTTTTAATTTCCCATCTCTCCCACCATTGATGCTTTAAAACTGAAAAGAGGAGAAAGTGAGGGTGAATAGGGAGGAGTGACTCAGATTTGAGCATAAGTTAAACATAGGGCTGAGCCCAAACCCAAACCCGAAGTGAAAAAGTAGCAAAAGTCAACTTTCTCCAAACATATCGAAGCTTATACTCAAAAAGGTCGCAAACGGCATTTTAAACTCAATGGGAGTGGTCCCGAGTCCTAATTCGACCGTATGCAAAAAGTAGATTTTCGGACTAAATTCCGAGTATCGATAAAATATTTAGATAAAATATTTAAATATAAAAATCGATAAATATGCGGGTTGTTACAGACTCCCCTCCTTAAAGAAATTGCGTCCTCGCAATATTTAAGAAGAAAATATAAAGTAACAACCATAAATGCATATTCAAAACAAAAGAAGTTTGAAATAAAAGGTTCACCTTAAAGAGCACGGGAAAGTAAGTCCGGATGTGATCGCTCGATGAACTCTCTAGACTTCCAAGAACAATCCTTAGGATTTGAAGACCATTGAACTTTCACAAGCGGAACATCCTTATTTCGAAGTCGTTTGACTTCCAAAGCAATGATACGAATAGGATGTTGCTCATAAGTTAAATTAGGCGAAACTTCAATCTCCTCCAAAACACCGGGCTCAAGAATAGAATCGGAATCTCGAAGACATTTCCGAAGTTGAGAAACGTGAAACACGTCATGGATAGCAGAAAATTGAGCCGGTAATGCAAGGCGATAAGCCATGGAACCAATACGTTCAGTGATAGGAAATGGCCCAATATATCGAGGCACTAACTTTCCCGATCGAATGAAACGTACAACACCTTTCATAGGTGGCACACGAATGAACACAAGATCTCCCACAGAAAACTCTAACTTCCTTCTCCGGTTATCGGCATAGGATTTTTGTCTACTCTGGGCTTCTTTCATCCTATGATGAATAAGTTCAATTTTCTCTGTGGAATCACGAATAAAGTCTGGACCTAAAACCAGCTTCTCACCGGCCTCAAGCCAACAAGAAGGAGATTGGCATGGCCTTCCATAGAGTGCCTCGAAAGGTGTCATACCAATACTAGATTGGAAGCTATTATTATAGGAAAACTCAACAAGAGAAATATGATCTTCCCACCACCAAAATCAAGCACGCAAGCACGGAGAAGATCTTCAAGAGTTTGATTCACATGCTCGGTTTGTCCATCGGACTGGGGATGATAAGCGGAGCTAAAATTAAGCTTCGTTCCTAAAGCTTTTTGAAGACCCTTCCAAAATCCACTAGTAAACAATGGAACACGATCACTAACAATAGAAGTAGGAACTCCATGCAATTTAACAATTTCTTTAATAAAAAGTTTGGCCAAAAGAGGTACGGTTCGGTTAGGCCGAACGAGAATAAAATGGGCGGATTTAGTAAGTCTATCAACAATCACCCATAAACTATCATGACCCGAACGAGAACGGGGAAGACCGTCAATAAAATCCATGGAAATTTGATCCCACTTCCAAATGGAATTTCTAAAGGTTGCAATAACCCACCGGGCCTTTGATGCTCGGCCTTAACGAGTTGGCAAGTCATGCAATGCTTAACGAAGTTAGCGATGCCAAGTTTCATTCCCTCCCAATAATAAAGTCGCTTCATATCCGCATACATTTTACTACTACCGGGATGAATGGTAAATTTAGAACGATGGGAATCTTCTAAAATATCTTTACGAAGATCACCAATATTTGGTACGATAAGTCTACCAAATCTCCGAATGTCGCCACGAGAATCAATATCAAAGTCTTTCAAACCTTCAATACCAACTTTATCCTTAATATTTTGGCCAAGAAGAGCCAAGTCGGGATCTATACTTTGAGCTTCAAGAATGCGGTCTAAAAGAGAGGGGTGAGCCTCAAGGCTATATAAAACAAGAGATGAACATAAATCGGAAACACGGTCTCGAATTTCGCAAGTGGATAAAATCTTGAGATCGTTCCATTCGGATATCATCATAGAAACAACAGCTTGTTGTTTTCGGCTAAGAGCATCGGCGACACGATTACCTTTACCGGGGGTATAAAGAATATCAAGATCATAAGGAGCAAGGAACTCGAGCCAACGTTGTTGGCACAAATTAAGTTCCTTTTGAGAGAATAAATACTTTAAGGACTTATGATCAGTATAAAGAATAAATTTCTCCCCCAAAAGATAATGATGCCAAATTCGAAGGGCGAAAATAATAGCTGCGAGCTCTAAATCATGAGTGGCATATCTAGTCTCAGCAGGCTTCAATTGCCTAGAAGCATAAGCAATAACACGTTCTCTTTGCATAAGAACGGCACCCAAACCAACACGACTAGCATTGGTATAAACAACGAAACCTTGATTCCCCTCGGGAATAACAAGGATAGGAGCATCAAAAAGAAGTTCCTTCAATTTCTGAAAAGAAGCTTCACATTTGTCCGACCAAATGTATTTAACACCTTTCTTCGTTAGGCTAGTGAGAGGAACGGCAATCTTAGAAAAGTCTTTGATAAAACGGCGGTAATAACCCACCAAACCAAGAAAACTACGAATCTCCGTCACACTCTCCGGTCTCTTCCAATCTTGAATCGCTTCAATCTTTGAAGGATCCACGGAAATTCCTCGGAAATAATATGACCGAGAAACTTCACACGAGATTTCCAAAAGTGGCATTTAGAAAATTTTGCTTTTAAATGATTACTCCTAAGAGTTTCCAACACAATCCGAAGATGTTTTTCATGCTCCTCCTCGGTTTTAGAATACACAAGAATATCATCAATAAAGATGAGAACAAACAGGTCGAGAAAATCTTTGAAAACTCGATTCATAAGGTCAACGAAATAAGCTGGGGCATTCGTCAACCCAAATGGCATAACAAGCCATTCATAAGATCCATAACACGTACGGAACTATGTCAAAGGAATGTTATCCTCTACAATACGAAGCTGATGAAATCCAGTAGCTAAGTCTAATTGTGAAAAGACTCTAGCACCACTAATTTGATCGAATAGATCATCAATCCGAGGCAAAGGATATTTATTTTTGACAGTAAGATCATTCAGCTTGTGATAGTCAACGCAAAGCCTAAGTGTACCATCGGATTTCTTCACAAAAATAGCTGAAGCTCCCCAAGGCGAGGAACTAGAGCGAATAAATTGCTTCGTCTCCAATTCGGATAATTGTTTACGCGTCTCCTCGTTTTCTTTATTGGACATACGATAAGGAGGGTGAGTGATAGGTTGAGCTCCAGGAATGAGATTAATTCTGAACTCAATTGCTCGCTTAGGTGGTAATCCTAAAACGGGCTCGAATATGTCGGAAAATTCACGAACGACGTGAATAAGAGAAATAATATCACCCTCATCATCATCATCGTCATCACGAGGGTTTAAAGAATATATAGATGCAACCAAAGCAGAATCCGAATCTTTAAGAATAACAGAAACCTGATTAACAGATTGAGGATGTCGAAGATGAATAGTCCGCTCAGGACATAGGATATGAGCTTCATAACGGTTAAGCCAATCCATTCCCAAAATCATCCCATAGCCTAAATAACGCATGACATGCAAATCGGCCAGGAAAGGAAAATCACACAAAATAATCTCGACATCTTTACACAATAAACTGATTATTGCGGATCCACCAACCGGATTTGCAATTCTCAAAGAAGTCATTGAACACAAAACATCTAAAGAAAAAGTATCAACAAGTTATTTTGATATAAAAGAATGGGACGCACCCGTATCAAAAAGAACTCGAATAGGTAGATCACGAAATAAAATAATACCATCAAGAATGGAATGAGAGATACCTTGACCACGAGATGTGTTGCCAGGGGCTTGAGCAACATTAAGCTTTCCCTCCTTCCTATTTTGAAGTTTGGGACATACATGCATAAAATGGTCCGGGCTTTTACAATAGCGACAAGTACGAGGCTTTGAACACTTGTTCGCAAAATGGTCTCTGGAACCACAGTTAAAGCATTTCCCTTCGGTAGAGGAAAAGGTCTTTACAACAGGAGTTGCTTGCCTCCCTTTCTTATTGGGATAAGGACCTTTGAATTTGTTTGGCCTCTTCTTGTTGTTGAAATTTGGTTTGGAACCCACCACTTCAACATCATTCTCCCTATCCGCCTCTTCAAGACGAAGAGCGATATCAATGAGTTGATCGAAAGAAACTTCTAATTTTAGAAGTAATGGCTTCTTGAGATTTTTGTTTAAGCCATAGACGAACCTCTGATTTTTCTTCAATAGGGTGTTGATATATTCAACCCCGTATTTGGAGAGAGATTCAAAAGACGCGACATAATCTGTCACGGAAGATTCACCTTGAACAAGGTCTATAAAACGGCGAGCCAAAGTCACCTTCTCAGCTTCTGGTACGAATTTTAACTCGAAGCGCTCTCGGAATTTCTCCCAAGTGAGATCCGCTTCATTAATCTCAGAAATAAGAAGTTCGTACCAGTCCAATGCTCTTTCTTGGAGCATACTAAAAGCCACCTGAACTTGGTGAAGATCAATGAGGTTCATGCGAGAAAAGATTCGATCGCATGTCCTTAACCAAGCCTGGACTTCAATAATAGTTTCAGAACCTATAAATGGCTTCCCACCCAAATTAGTGTAATCGCTGCACAAGCGTGCAAACACCGACTTTGGGTGAGTAGGTTCCGGGTTAGAACCAGCTGCTTGAGCATTCGTGACAAGGTCAAGAAGTAGTTGGGTAGTCATAAAAACTCCATCTTGGGGAGTAGCACTAGATTGACCGGCGCTTGGACGGCCAGGTCTAACCATTTCCCTTCCTTTAGAAAGAAATAAAGAAGAAGAAAAAGGTTATTCACCAAATGAATATCAAGCAATCTTGATAGATAAAACAAGGAATCACAAGAAAATAGGATGAATCGGTACGAAGACTCAAATTAAATCCTAAAGCACGACTCCTAAGAAAGACTTAGGACGATGATCCTTGTTATAATATTCCATATTGTTCCGAAGTTTGGCTCTGATACCAAGCTGTGACGCCCCACCTCTATACCCACGCTAGCCAAGAATATTACGGTGAATGCTGTCAACTAGCACGGAGAATAAGGCTGTTGAGGAGCGACCATCCGTGTAATTGCTTTGCGTGAGCATCGATATGTCAGATAGTATAACATGCATTTCTTTATCAAGATGGAAATCCGACATACCGACACAAACTCAAAGCTACTACACAGTGGCTATAATATCTTCAGAAACAAATATAGAAATAAAACATAACATAAATCAGTCACAGACAATTCATATCACAAAGGCGGAAATAGATATGAATATTACACTAGGAAGCATACATCAGAGTAGTGGTCCAAAAAGATCCACAATATCACAAAAGAATAGTTACACGAACTACAAAAAAGAATAAGTATACATTATGGAGTCTATATCTCAAATGTATACAACAAAAACTACTAATCTAAGTAGTTAACCAAAAGTCAAGGAGGTAATCCCGGATGTAAAGTTAAGCAGAAGCACCTGTAACATCTCGGTCTGACCCGAGTATTATTTAATAAGAAAATAATAAACGGATCAGCCTAACTATAAATATCAGATGAAACGATATAGAATAAGAGATAGGACTAAACACATAATAATCACCATGCCAAGCTGTGATATATACAAGTAATTGAAAATCAACAAGAGATTAATCAATATCACCAAATCTACACAAGAATCAAAGAAATGTCATACTTCTTATTTCGTTCACCAAACCATAATTATTGACGATTATATCAATGTCAATCACAAAAGTCAATGACACACAAATTCACCAATGCACAAATATTGATAAAACTTATCAATAGAAATCACAAAAATAGGTGAAGCAGAAATTCCAGAATTCGACACACGAAATCCAGAAATCACACAAAAAAGGGGGAGGCCTATCACACGAACGGGAGCGTAAAAACTCACCAACATATGTATCACACGAACGAGAAGCTATCTCATGGTAGCTAGCCATTAATTTTTGACATACGAACGGCCTGAAGGCCATGGGGAGCTACCCCACAAATTTGAGTCGAAACTCCACAAAACGGGGTTTAGTCTCCCTCGCAGACAAAGAGACATCGTACATTGCTAGTCTAAACCACAAAGATGATCGTCATGATCAACAAGAAGTGTCAATTACACTAAGCTAGTAAATATACGAGTTTAGCTTCATGTCCCATAACCACTTGCTTAACTTAAATATTTACGAACAAACTGTAGATCTCCACTATAAAATCTCCACTATAAAATTGTCACAAGAGATTCAATCGAACAAGTCCAAGAATTAACCGATGAAGTAAACGCAAGCGTTTCATACCACTCGTTTTACTAAGTCGTTTAATTAGATTTCTCATACGAGTGAGGTAAAGGTTTGTATATACTAATAGATTGGAAAAAGGTTTAAGAAACGAGCTTTGTACTAAAATAGTGTTGAAATCATTTGAAGAAAGAGTTTTGATATTTACTACTAGTATAGAAACCTTTATAGTTTTAAAGTGACAAATCACAAAGAAGATTGTAGGAACAATCAATCACTAAAATTCACATACGAAGATGTGAATAAAAATCCAACAAAACCGACAAAGAATCCACCGAAATGGATATTCAAAAATCCCCAAAAAGGAGTCATCAAAGTCATAATAAATGATAACAACAAATAGGAAACAACACGAATCGATTAAAGTTGGAAATTCAAGCAACTAGGCAGAATATGCAAAATTTCATCAGGTTGGTCGGCCGGCTACAGGCTCGGTCGACCGGACCAAAAAAAACAGAAATGCTCGGGAAGCAGGTCGGTCGGCTGAGCCCTGTAGCCAGTCGACCGGACCAGAGACAGAAAGGTGCCCATGCACCTTAGTAGTAGGTCGGTCGGCCGGCCCAGGGGTTCGGTCGGCCGGTACTTAATTGATGTGCAAACTCCACCAATTCGCAGCCAAACGAGCATCGGCTCTAAGGATTTATGCCAATCGACTACCCGGCCCTATGAGCTCCTCGTTGCATCACCAAAAACACATTTAAACATCAAAGCCATGATTTTTAAAAATTGAACCCTAAACACCAAAAATTAGAATATTCACCAAATCAATCCAAACCAAAAGCAAATGCACACGAATAAGTGTTAGGAATTCATACCTAACAATCGAAGATAATTCATAGACTTAGATGTGAGATTAAAAATCTCACCTTTGAACCCAAACGATTGAAGAAGAAGCTTGAAAGCAAAGAAGAATCAACCACTCTTCCAATCCAACTCAAGAAGCTTGATTCTAAGCTAAAAGAGAAACATTTCCCAAATTAGGTTTAGGAATTTTCTGAAATCAAGGAGAGAAAGAGTTGGAGAAGAAGAAGAGAAGCTTACCAATGGGTTCTTCTATTAGTTTGGAGCTAGAGTTTGATTTGCAAAAGAAACCTAGGGTTTTGGAGTTTTAATTTCCCATCTCTCCCACCATTGATGCTTTAGAACTGAAAAGAGGAGAAAGTGATGATGAATGGGGATGAGTGGCTCAGATTTGAGTATAAATTAAACATAGGGCTGAACCTAAACCCAAACCCAAAGTGAAAAAGTAGCAAAAATCAACTTTCTCCAAACATATCGAAGCTTATAGTCAAAAAGGTCGCAGATGGCATTTTAAACTCAATGGGAGTGGTCTCGAGTCCTAATTCGACCGTATGCAAAAAGTAGTTTTTCGGACTAAGTTCCGAGTATCGAAAAAATATTTAAATAAAATATTTAAATATAAAAGTCGATAAATATGCGGGTTGTTACATTTAAATATTTAAATTTTGAAACCTATTGAATTTGAAGTGGTTTAAATTTGTAGTTCAAATATGGATTTCAAATCGATATAAATTGAAATAGTTTTTGTAACAACCCGAATTCCAATGGGGGATATTTCGCAAAAATGCTAAAACCCAAGCCCACCGAAGCCCGAGTTGGGTACTTGATTTCTTGCAAATAGGTAAAGACAAATGTATCAGAGGTCAAATAAATATCTCGCAGCGGAACTGAAAAAATATAATAGTAAGTAAATACTTACCATTATAATAACACTTTCTAAACAAGCGTCTCAAAGCTGGAAAGTCTTTGCCATGTACCAAACTTGTAGGACGTTATAAGGAGTGGGTCAGAACTAAAGTTCTGGTGAATGGACAAATCATATACTTCTAAGTTTAATTCTACATATACCATTTTGCTTTCATTTTCTGTTATATTAGGTTTATTGGGTTTATAGTGATCTCGTCCCTATGCGTGAATCGTACCCATCTACCTTGTAGTAGATAAAAACTAATAACTAATATATATGTAGCTATATGCCCACTGACCGTATTGGTCCTAGGTACTACACTTAGTACCATCTGTATCCTCCTCGAAAAGTACTCCATCGACTCGTTGCTAGGGAATTCTGTGACTATATCTGTAAAGGACTGCCTCATAAGGCCTACAATACAGATGTTCCGTCATCTGCTCTGAGAATATAAAACTGCATCTGCACAAGCCTATACTAATGCACGGACATCCACAATGTACCACCCAGTGCGTACCTTAAGGACTATATGTAATTGTTCTATCTACTCCATGAATCCTGCTAAACAAGGTCTTCTTTGTACGGAACTTAGTCGGGGATTTTCTATATCTGTAAAGAACTGCCTCGTTAGTCCTACAATACAGATATTCTACTTGGTCTGTCCCTTTTCTTATCATGGCTATGGCCCCACGCAGCCACCCCTCAACTAATTGAAAGACCTTTAAAGAGCTAAGTGGCTGTGCCCTGCTACAAACAATCTAAACATCCAATTGGTTGCGCCCCTCATCCAATGTCTCGATAGTGAAAGGTCATTGGATATTTGGTTTAACTCTAGTATTTCGCGAACTCGTTTTTTGGTTTTGATGCTGGCCCAAAATCTGCATGTGACTACCCTTTTGGGTCCTACCCACTAAAATCTACTTGCAAGTACTGGGCTCGAAATGCAGTCAAGGCATACTCTTTTGATGGAACACCTACAAACCTGCCTCTGGGGACTGCTCCGTTATGGCGACCCCAAAGGGACATCCTAGAAGACCCTCACGTCCCATCGAAGTCTCGTACTTCCTCTAGCCTGAAATATCTAAGTTGGACATGCTCCTTCTGTGCTGAAATCTGTGATGAACTGCTTCGTTAGGCTCTTCATCCTTTGGGCTGCTTCAAACGCATCTCAATCTTTTATTAGACCCTAAGTCTAATGTTTTATTTTGCGTTTAGTTTACTTTTCTTGTTCTGTTGGCTACTTATGTACCCTAATTAGCATAATCTTGTCACGGCCTCACCTAACTATTGTGAGACCATCAATTCCTGACTGAAAGGGAATGCTGTTGGTATGTTCCACTTCTATTATCTTGCTTATTAACTTAATTTAAGTCTTACGTTTATTAAAATAAGTCTCTTCTATTATTTCTGCTCTATTTTCTCATTAACTTAATTATAACCTATGTTATAATTTTACTTCTAATTGTCACTTTTATTTTATTTTTATAATATGTACATTATTGTAATATCATGGAATTTTGGACAATATAAATTTAATAATCTGTGTTTAAATTTAAATTGAACTGATAATTTTTGTTAATAAATTTGATTTGATTTAATAATCTTCTTTATTTAAATATTTAATTTGTGAATTTATTTTTAATAAACTAATGAATCTATTCTTTATTTAATAATGTATATGTATTTATATATATATATATTTTTTGAATAGATAAGCTGTTAAATTAGTATAGCATAATTTTAATGTTTTGAAAATAGGAAATTGTGATTTATTTTTTATTTATGCTTTTCAAAAATATTTTATAAAATACTATATGATTTTAAATATATAAGATAAAAGTTTTATTGGTTTAAAAATCATTTTAACTTAAGTTTGTATATTAAAATAAGTTACAAAAATATTTGTGTTACTCTCTTTAAAATATTGATTGATAATTTTGATTTGTAAATTTAATTTGAAATTTAAAATACAATTTAAAAATATGAAACATATATTCAATAAGTTACAAACTCTTTTGTAAATTTATTTTAATTATTTAAAAGTTTCTTTTTCAAATGATTAATTTGTATATTGTTTTATTTATAATAACACTTTGCTTTATTCTTTAGAAATTAATTATATACATAACTAGGTGTTAATGGAACTAATTAATTAAGTTTAAATTTCTTTAACACTTAATTAAAATAACAAATCATTTAAAGAGACATGTGTAAGTATATAAAAGACTAATCTAACATGTGTTGAGAGAATAAGTAAGTAAATTTACAAGTGTCATAATTATTTGTATTTCTCTTTGATTTTTAATAAATCATAAATTTAGTCTATAAACACTTGCATTCTTTCTTCCTTTGCCTTTTTCTCATTTTCATTTCTTAACTAAAGAAAAATATTCTCAGCTGAAAACATTCACTTCAAAACAATCTTCAGTTCATTCCTCAAATCAGTAACCACTTTCAAAACCCATAGTTCATTTTCAAATAAAATGTAAAACCTGCAAATCATTCCCTGTAAACTAACTTGCAAATCTATGCATTTTACCTTCTTCAATCTGAAGTCTACATGCATGTACTTTCCAATCTGCATCCTCCAAGACAAAGCCTGCTTTTAATACTTCCAAAATCTAGAAAATTAAGCATGACGTCTGCATTTTCAATCTGAGGGCCTGCATGCAACAAATAAAATCAGAAAGATCAAGTTTTAAAAGCATTTAACAACTAAAGCAAGTTTTAAAGGCAATCAAGCAAATGCAACAGCAGTTTCAAATAATTCAAGAGCTTTTCAAAAACTGGTGCTCTGCACTGCATTTTTGAATCTGTGGGTAACTTTACATTTTAAAATTTAAGTATGAAATATATTTGTTTGATTTATCTGTAGAAATAAGTAGAATTTCATATATTTATATACTGTTAAATATTGCTGTGTTTATACAAGTTTGGATGTGATGCATGTTTAATTTCCTAAGCTACTGTCTGTACAATACAAGCTCATATTTGATCAAAATTTATTTTCTCTTGATCTTGTTGTTATTATGACTTAGTGATTGAATGAAAATTTGATTATTACATGATAAAGTAAAAAAAAATTATACAAGTTAAATAAAGTTTTGTATTGCCTGAAGAAAAAAAGTAGCAGAGCAGTTGAATCCTTATAAGTGAAGATATAAAACATTGCAAATCAATGTTTCAGATATTCAATTCAAAACAACTTCTAAAATTGTGATTTTTAAAAATAGTATTACAATTTTTAATGATTAATTCAAAATACAGTTTCACATTTACTGTATCATACTTATTTGATAAGTACAGTTGAATCCTGCAATGGATTTGGTTGAAATTGTTTATGAAGATAGTGTATCTATCAGGGATTATAGGAAAATATTGAATTGGATTGAAATTCAATCTTGCTGTTGCAATTTGGGATTTCAGGTTTAGAACCCTAGTTTTACTGAGTATAAGAAAATTGAGTGATGCGGTCTCATAAATTGATCGAGTTCAACTAGGTTTGGCGTGTTGGTAGCAGATGCATTGATGAAGTCTTCACCGGAGTTTCAAGAGTAATAGTGGCCGGAGTTGGGAGGCCTTGTCGTTGACAGGTTAGACCGTGGGAAGGGGTTGTTTCTGGGTTTTTGGGTTTAAAACTTGAATTCAAATTCAAGTTGAATTATGGTATTTCGAGGGTTGAAGGTTGATGTAGGGATTTTTGGTCGATGGAGGGTGGCCAGAGATGATGGCCAGTGATGCCGAAGTTGGGAAGTGGATGCACAGGGGTGTTGTGTATGTTGGGGATGATGGTGGTGTTGTTTTGGGTTGTAGGGTTTTGTTGCTCGGGATTGTCTCGGGAAATTTGGGTAGTAACTCGAAGTATGGGTGGTGTTGACTCGAAGTAAAATAGGGTTGCTCGGATTTGTTAAAATGTTCCAGGTTTTAGTATTTGGACAGAAAACTTGTTTCCAGTTTTATAAAGTTGAAGTAAAAAGTAAATTGCAAAACAAAAATCTGAAATAAGCCTTGAACTTGAAATTGAATTTGAATTCAATTAAGTTTAAATTTTAGATTTTTAAAACTAATTTGAAATGCTTTTTAAATTCAAGTTGGGTTTTAAACTAAAATCAGAAACTGTTTCTGTTTTTATTTAAATTTAAAAAGTAAAGTTTAAAAATTGAAAGATGAAGTTCAAACAGGAATTTTTAAACCAGAAATTTAAATATGAATTCAATAATATAAAATCTTGAATTTTGAATCATTTTTGAGGAAATATATGTAAGATGTTTTAAATTAAAACAGGAAACTGTTTTTTGTTTTAAATTTAAAAGTAAATTTTTTAGATGCACTTTAAAACCAAGTTAAATCTAGAAACTGAAATATGAAATTCAGATAGAAGAATCTAAAGTTTGAATTTAATTTAAATTTTGGAATTTAAATTTAGATTTTAAACTTTTACAGTATTAAGGAACCTTGGTTTGAATTTGAGATATAAGTTTTAATTTATGAAATAAGGTTTAAAATAAGTTTAAATTCAGTTTTTAAACCTAAGATTTGACTTTAATGTCAGTTTTTAAAATTCAATAAGTTTTTAAATTTAAATTTGTTTTAACCATTTTCAGAAAAGGTTAAATAACTTGAATTTAAAAATTGAGATGAAAGAGTAAGCAATGTTAAGATTGAATCTGAAATGAAAGTTTAAAATTGTGTTTCAGTTTGAATTTAAAAAGAAAATTTTAAATTTAATTTTGTTTGAAACAAATTGTTTAAAATACTTTTGTATGAAGAAGAATGTATCTTAAGTTAGAACTTAAATTGGTTTCATTTAAATTATTAAGTTAATTTAAATGGAATATTAATTATTTAATTTATTAATAATATGGATATTTAATTAAGTAATTAATATTTTTAAGTTGATTTAATTAGATTTGAGATTAATTAATTAAGGTTAGTTAATCTATAATTAAGGATGGTTAATTAAATTTTAATTAATGATTAAGATTTATTTAATCAAGTGATTAAAGATAATTCAGATTTTAATTAACACTTAATTAATTAATAATTAGAGATTAATTAAATTGTAATTTAATATTAATTAATTGATATTAATAATGATTAATATTCTTAATTAAGTGATTAAGAAATGTTAATGCAGGTCATTAACTTAAGATTATTTAACAATTAATTAATGTAATTAATTTTTGATAATTAATTAGATTAATTAATAATAATCAATTGTTTAATTTAATTACTTAATGAAAGTAATTAATGGATTAATTACTTGGTGTAATTAATTTAATTTATGTGATTAGTTTATATTAATTAAGTTAAATTAATTTAAACATTTGAGGATTTTTGATAATTACTTTATGTAATTTATGAATTTGTAATTACTTAGGGAAGTAATTAATAATTACTGAATTATAATTAAGAATATTTACTATAGAAGTAATTTGGATTTAAATTACTTTGAAATTTATCAAGGAATAATTGAGATAATTAATTAAGAGTAATTAATTATGGGATGAGTAATTAAAGTAGTTAATTACTAGTATTATTAATCATGGGTGATTAATATATATGGATTAAATTGAAGATTAATTACTTATGTAATTAATTTACTTTGAGAAATTGATTAAATGTAATCAGAAACTAATTAATTAATGATGTAATTTGAATTGATTAATCAAGGTATAACTAATAGTGAATAAATAATTAATGTAATTAACTAAGAAATTACAAGTTAATTATTTGCAAAGGGGTTTAAGTAATTAACTTGTGTAATTAAAATTAAATGCTAATTACTTATTGTAATTAGAGATGGTTAATCAATAATGATTAATTGAAATGAATATTGAGATGGTGGTTATTTAATTGATTGATAATCAATTGATGGTTAAGTCAAGCAGAATTTTAATAATGAAGTAACTAATTTAATTTATTTTAAATTAATTAGAATTTAGGTAATTAATTTAATTCATTTTAAATTAATTATAATGGTGTGATCATTAGGTAGTTGCTTATGTTTGATGAATGGTATTGGTTGCCTGGTATGGTTTGTAATCTCAGTTACGAGATGAGTAATGATTATTGATATGGATGCATTGGTTACTTTTGAATGATGAGATGAATTATCTGATTATGCTAAGAATTATCTGTTGATAATGATAATGTTGATTATCTATTGTGTTATAAATTATCTATCTGTGTATATGTTGATAATGAATTGAATTGTTTTAAACTTTAAAACAACTTGGACCTTAAAAGACACACTTTGGATTTCAATGAGACCGGGATCGGGTTTCCATATTTGGATATCCGAAAACCACATCGATTCCAATTAAACGTTAGGTCGTTAACCTAAATGGAGCGAGTGAAGACTCGAGGTGTAAGGGCTATACGTCAGTATAACTCTGTGGGTGATTCCGTAATGAGTTGACGGAATAGTACTTATAGATTCGAGATGGTGATTTAGAGTGCAAGGGTTATTGTCGTTAACTCTGAGGGTGATTCCAATACGAGTGTAACGAGATAATGCCTTCGGTTTCGTTCGAACCCAGAACGAACTTTTATGGATTGAATGCTTTCAGAACATCGTCAGGTGGACTATGAGCATTCTAAGTGATATGTCCTATAAAGGTAATCGTAGCCTCAAGCCTCATCAACCGGGAATGGCTAAAACAGGGGAGGTGCAGCAAAGCTTCGTGGGTAGCCCCCACTTGAGAGCAAGATTTATCCCTGTCTAGAGGTCCCTTTATTTTCGGCATAGTGGTGCGGTTGCTGATCACAACTGCGGGGTTGTCTTGTTTGGAACTGTTCAGTAAGGAACGGATCCGGCTTTGTGTTGCAGGGGATTGGGAGTAATCCTCGGTACGGTGATCTAGGCCACGTACTGTGACGGGCGGTACCCCAGTAGCCCAGCCATTGATGGAATCCAAAATCCAATAAGTGCGGTACGTATTGGTTGTGCCCAACTATGTTGGAATGTGAGATGTAAGCATTTCAGCTATTTCTGTATTTTACTTGAAAACCCTAGACACTATTATAATATCATCGGATTTCCTATCAAATGTTTTGGTTAGCGTAAGGTAAAAACTTTTCCATGTTTATGTGTGGGAAGTCTTACGTGATACCTTTTCTTTTCAAAGGTTTTTTCAAAGTTAAGAAACTTTAACCTCTTACTCACACCAGACCCATGTCTGACCCGGTGTTATTTCTGTTTTTCCTTAACTCTTGGGTACTCAAATTTTTACGAGTAGCTAAGGGAATTCAGGTTAGGATTCAGGTTAGCTTTGACGCATTGTGGAGGAGCATATGGAGCAGGAGGCTTCTGCGTATATTTGTGAATTCTTCTTGTTACTATTTTATTCGTGTAAAAAGGAACAAAAGAAGCTAACATTTACAGCTAAACTTCAAACTTTTAAAATAGATGTAAACAATTGTAAATTTCTTAATTTAGGCTTATGCCTTTTTCTAATTGTCAGGCCTAATATTATTTATATTTAATTAGATTACTATTTCACTTTTTTCATATAAATAATAATTTAATATAAGCTCTCTTATACAATTTACAGTCTCAGCATAACTAATTAACAGAATTAATTACTAAAATAAATACTGAATAAAATTATTTAATGGGAATCTAATGATAATATATCATAAATATAAAAGATATAAAATTAAATCCACTCACCTGGAAAGAAAGCACTCTAAATTTCAGATCTGATTTTTAACCCAGTTCTATTATCCATAGCCTTCCCTATTGCAACCCTATTTGGATCCGCAAATTGGGATTTATATGTATTTAGAAATTTGGATCTAATTGAAGAAAAATAAAATAAATAAAATAGAGAACCGGATCTGAGAACTTTACCTCATTCGAATGGCTTTATTTGAACATCTCTATTTTAGACCTATAATTTCTACCTCCAACTTGTAAATTAGAAGGCGTAAATCTAAAATAGCTAATTTCTGAAGAACTGGTGGAGAAAGAAGAGTGACAGGGTTTTCTCACCCATTTAGAAAAATATGACTTCGAAGGCTAGCCCTGCCCCTTTATTTATAGAGGGTCAAAACAGTGTCATCCATCCTCTTAAAACGATGTGAATCAGACCATTCAAAAGGGTGCAGAATGAGCGTGCCTGAATTATTTTTAAACGTTTTATGTTTTACAAACATTTAACGTTTAAAAGTTACCTATTAATTCCAATTAACTCTCATTAGTTCTCTGATTTAATGTGCTTTATAATGCACATCTATTTTGAATACTACATGTGACAAATTAGTGTAAATTAATTTTCTCCAATAGCTGATTTGATTACATTGCCTGCTAATGTTAATTAATTGTCTTTAATTACTGATATCAATTAGTTTATTTTATAACGATAATGCTAATTAATTACCTTTATGATGTGCGTCTATTTTGAAATTCAAATGCATGTTATTTCTGGAATTTCATACACACATATATTTATTTATAACAAATATGTTTATGTACATTTACATGTATAATTATTTCTCGATATAAAACTTTGAACGTCAATAACTTTTTCATACGAACTCCGTTCAAGACATATTATATATGTAAATTGTTCAGAAAATTGCCATGAACACAACGGAATAAGTTTCAAGCCTAAATTCCAACAATTCTAAAAATGCTTATTTTCACTGTTCATAATTATTTGATTATTTAATTATACAAAAATACAGGGTGTTATTGTAACATCCCGCCTTTTCACACGTTTTAAATCGACCCACGTGCCAATTCAAACCGTACGGAAGGGCGGATTGTTATGGGGGTAAATAAGAAAAACGAGAAAGAAATAAAACAAAATAGAATCTCACAACGGAAGGATAAAATATAATAATCAATTATACAGTTTATAAATCTGTTTACAAAACTATTTATATAATACATATCAGAGTTACACATACCAACAACAATGCAGCGGAACAGTATGAGTGTAGTGCGATATAATAAATAATAATAATAGAAATCTTCGTCTTCGTCCTCCAGAGCTAATGTCTTCGACCCTGAAACGCTCGGACTGACCCGAGCGAATTGAAGAGACAAAACACTCGAGTCACAACTAAAATATCTTATGTGAGTTAAATTCACAGAAATAAATATGAGTGCAGTAACTCAAGAGATGCTCGGGATTTACATCTTCTAAGGATCCGTTACACTATTTACTATGTAGTATATTGCACTATTATAATAGTGTCTAATTGTAAAATAAACTTACTTTAAAATAGCGTTAAGGCTTTAAATTTTCTACCTTAACACGTAATAGTGCCAATAGTCTATACAGTGCCTGTATATCTCTTGATCGGGAGACTACGAGAAGACACTCCATAGGTACGACACAAATAGAAACTCGTACAAGGCGCGATAGGGTAGGTGACACGACACAACTAGGCAATGCCAGGGTAGATATACCAATTACGCCTCCAGGTCGGTGGTAACGTGTAGCGCGCAGCTACCGCCCAGCTCGGACAAACTCCCCCAAATCAAAGAAATCAAAAGTGAAGGTGGCCACCGAATCAATCCAAAGTCGGAGTATAGTATCGAAGGGAAGTGTCCGATCAAAGGTGCTACCTTATTAACCCGTCAATCGCTCCTGTTTTAGCCATCTTATGCCAACTCACGGGAGTTGGGTCCACGTATTTACCTTACAGGAAACGCCGCCACCAACCTACTTCATTCTGGAATCTCCAACGCGTACACGGTTGTTAAAGTGGTTTCAGAGTTGGCAGAGAGTATGACAACTTCCGATCCCGTCTCTTCAACAACCAAACGTTATTATAACACCGCGGTCTTTAAAATAGTTTATACTTTAAAACCAGAATATAATTTTCCATTTCAAAACCCATAAATACGATATCAATTCCATTTCCAAAAAAATCATTTTGATATCATTTTTATAAAAACCCAAATCAATAATATCATTTTTATTTCACATAATTCTTTTCCAAAATCATACTGCTTCAAATTTATAATATCGGGAAACCAAACATTTAAATTATAACTTTCAAAACATAATACTTCGAAACTTATAGCTTTAAAACCATACTTCTAAAACTTGAATGGTTTGGATATTCAACAGTATATAAAATAAAATGGTTTGAATTTAAAATTACTTTATAAAATAATTTCCGCGACTTCACAATTTTTATTCATTTAAAATTTAGGTCTAAACCCATAAATTTAGATTTCTTTTAGTTTCAACAAAACACTTCGATTTCAATATATTCAAACTTTGAGAATTTAACAATTTCAAAACTCAGGTTGTAAATTCTATTCAACAATTTATTATCCTATTATTTAGGTTTGAAATATTCACCAAATAAATCCATAAAATAAAACTCAAATTTCTAACAAATAAATATTTCCTTCAATTTATTTATACTAGAAATATTCATTTAATTTATTTTAAACAAAATCCAGTTATAAATATCGTACCTTTAAAATTTCAAGGCTTAAATAAGTTTTACATTAACTTATGGAGAGAAATTTTTAAATAAGTTCCATCAAATAAATTTCCAATTTACCTCCCAATCTTAACTGATTTAAATCATTAAAACTCTATATATACATACGATATCTTAAACATGTACTTAACCATTTAACATAAATAATCAAGCTCCATTGTTCAACTTATTTATTTTTATTTAACCGATTTATACATAGCTTAAATTCCAAAATTTAACTATATATGTATATATATAATATATTTATATAATATCCAAATTTAATATTTATTAATCCATATCGTATCCAAACCATAAAAATCATTTCAAAAATAATTTTATATATATACCGCGGTGCCTGTATAAAATTTTCTATCCTATGGTCAAGTGATACAGATATTTATCATTTCAATCCGCAATTTAATAATAAAATGCGGTTGTATATCATTTCAAACCGCAATCGCGAATGAAATGCATGATAACTTGCAGATTATATAATATAGAACACATCATCCATTCACCAAACATCATTCATCAAACTTTTATTTCAATCATCATCCAATTTGAACAAACATCAATAAATAGCATATAAAATATAACAGGTATCAACGAACTGTTTATGCTCACAAATAAATTAGTAACTGTTTAATTGGAAGCTTATATGCAAAATAAATAAATTTAACTATCAAATTATTTGCAATAATAAAATTAAAGAACAATTTAATTTAAATAAATGCAATCTAACTGAGATGATGAATGAAATATGCCAAACAGTCATAAATAAATTTCTACTCATATCTTAAATCAATTTAACAAACATAAGAAATTTTAGAAGTTGTGAGTGGGTTAAAACACACATCTTTTGAATTTAAATTGTATTTAAATCCAATTTAAACCCAAAAATTGCATAGTCTCCAAATCTGTCCAAACCAGTGTCAACAGATCCAGAATTTTATTACGATCCTAACAAAAAAAATTGCGCATGAAACGGATAACGTATGCAAAAGTTATGATAAATTTTACGAATGGAAATCAAAAATAAAATAAAATTCACAACACACTCACCCTCTTATCCAACGCCACGTCATCACATGAGAATCAGGAAACCCTATGCGCATACGATCATCTCGTTCGACTGTAACCCACGCTGCCACCTTCTCGAGAATTTTAACCGATGCCACGGCCAAAATTGCTCTCATCGAAGACCACTAGGGCGCCCCTCCATTCGAGGCCGAGCCTCCTGGCCACGTGCGACATGCCCAAACACCCTACCAGTGAACCGCCGCCGCGACCTACCTCGCCTAAACACCGTGAATCCGAGCACCTTTCGACCAAAGTAACCATGCCGATCCAAATGCCTCTACGGCCTCTACAATCTGATGCCCTTCGATTGAGAAAACATCGACGATCCACCGTCCAATAGGAAGCCCTAGCTACGAACGGCCGAAAATTCTTTGATTTTTACTGGTCAAACGACAAATTGAATCAAGAAACGAACACCACCAATGAATTACGCATTTCGGGAGCTTCAACATATATTTTTTTGAGATTTTTCTGAGGACTTTGAATTTTTGACTTTGATTTTGACTTGTAATTGGATCTAGGGTTTGCACCCATTGAGGAAGAGGAAGAACGGATGAAATTTATGCGTAGACAAACGAGAATAGGTGGAGGCTAGGGTTTAGTAGGGTACTTATAGATAAAGTTGAAAAATAGATGGATCGGGTTGATAGATATACGTGCTAACGCTAACGTGGCCCAAAAAGCCCGTTCTGACTCCGGGAGGAAATTGGGTAAACCCATATATCGAAATAGGTGTTTTAAAATATTCTGAACGCGATGGAAAAAGTTTCACGTCAGAATCCATCGTATGAAGAAGTTATGCTGAAATAAATATTTTCAAATTGATTTCAATTAAATCGATTTCAAGGCGTTTCGCGTTCATACGATCAAACGACAAGTCCGATCGCTACGAAACTTGAAACCCTACAATAATTCACTGTTACGGATCCGATGAAACTGGTTTCGTTGAAATCCGAGTCTGTGACCAAAATGGCTATTTATATATTAATTTAAAATAAATAAATTAAATCAAATTTCGCGTTAAAATTCTGAAATATGCAACCTTTATCACTTTTAAAATTCTCAAACATTTACAATGATTTTTTTTTAAATGTCAATTTAATAAAGATTAATCAATAGAAATCTTCAATTCCATAAAATTCAAAATTAGATAAATTTCCAAAATTTCCGTTAAATTGAATTTACCCATAATTATTCTATTCATAATTTCAAATAGAAGGGTTTCCCATTGGATTTAAAATTTATTACATAAATATTTCCCGTTTTCAACTTAAATTTTAATTAAACGTAATAATTAAATATTTGATTTCATTCATTGGCAGTAAATCCAACTATTATAAGTTAAATAAATTAACTCACTATTAAAGATTCAAATTCTATAATTCATAAATTTCATCATCTTGATTTACTTATTAATCTATAATTCTTTAAACCAATTCCCATCTCAATTTTAAAGTAACTTAATTCATCATTATAGAATTTATTTCAATTTCCCCTTTATTATAAATTGAACCCATTTTATTTTAATAAGTTTCCAATTTAACGGATTAGATTCAATTTCAACCTTTAACTTACACTTAAGTTTAGGTCCAAATCAATTTATAACGTGTTACTTTCATAGTTGTTTACATACTTCTCGTATTAATTTCTCAATTAATCAAAATTATTAAAGTAATGCCTACAATAAATACGACCCTATAATTACTCAACATTTAAACAAACGTTATTCCATTTTCCATTAGTGTAACATTCATTTATTTTATTATCACTTATTACAAATTCTAATTCCATTAACAAATAAGCAGGTAATTTATAATATATGTTACAACTTTTTAATTAATCACTATTCATTATTATTGACTTTAATTTAGCATTACTTACCTTGCATTAACATTGTTACTTAAAATCCCTATCCCATTGCAATTAATATTCTAATGAATACATTTACTCTTTTCCGTTATGTTATTAATTATCATCAAGACACATCTAATTATCTTTATTGGTAAATGAGTGAATTTACTAGTAACCCACTATTATAACCTTTCATATACTTGTATATTTATTAATCAATCAATATTTACGTTTTTTTTTCATTCAAATTGATTTATAACCTAATATACATTTATATTAGTCCCATTTAATTCCATTCATTAATGGGCATTGCACTAACCTTATTACTTTACATTACATTCAGTTTCCAAAAATTTTAGAATTAAATTCTAATTACTTACCATTTAATCCATCAATTATTGATTCTATCCAAACATATATTTAGATTTTATTTTAAATTAATTTATTCAATGTTGACATCCACTTAATAAAATTTACTTTCATTTATATAGTTGTAATTCAATACAGTTATTATTTCATTAATACTATTTCCAATTTATTTCTTCCATTGGATTTCATTTCAATACTAATTTATCACCTTTTTTTATTTTTACAAAATTTCAATTACAAAATCCTATTTAATTAACAACTTTAATTGTCGAAATTTACGGGTCGTTACACTCTCCCCCACTCAAACCTTTTCGTCCCCGAAAAGGAAAAGAAGGGAAGAGAAGAATTAAGAAATCATTATATCTTACATAAAACATTAAATTTAAAACCAAATAGATTTACCAAATTAATTAATTTATATACAATATACCAATTTATTGAACTTATTTTAAATTATTGTTTAAATAAAATATACCCATTTTATAATCATAATATCTTTTCATATTTAAATAAATAAAGTTTGGAAAAACATTTTAAAAAAAAATTCTGAGTCCAAAAATTTACGAAAAATTTCGGCAGAGTCTCCTTTGTACGGAGAGGCCTGGGAGAAAATAAAATATCTAATATAACAAAATATCACATATAATATATTGTATCCCAACACGGGAAAATATATAAAATAGCTCTATAAACCGTAATCCGAAACATACCTATTTGTCGGGAAATTTACGCTTAATTTATGGAACCAAAAGCAGTAGCAATTGCTTCCATAACCTGCATTTCACTTATAAAATCCAAAGGGTTAACAATTTATGTAAAGTGGTATATTTAAGGGGTTTCAATCACTAACAACAAATCAATACAACAACCATCAATTTCAACAAACAGCATACACAACGAATACAAAACAACCATTCAATCAAACAAACGAATAGTTGTTCGGGCTCAAAACTTTTAAATTGTACGGAATGAAGAATAAACTACTAGCTCATCATTTACTCAACAGTCTTAGATAAAACTAAATAGATTATTCATTCACCACAAATCCAATTTTAAAGTATCCTTGCCCAAACAACCATCACTAAAAAACAACAATTTCTGTTAACAAATCAAATTAACTTATTATTAATTTTATTTCATACATTAGTTGTTTGATTTCCTTCTTTCATTCATTCAGTGATTACTTAATTTTTTTCATTTATTACTTACAATATTCAATTTTTTTTCATTAACTCAGGTCATGCCAGTTCCTTTTATTTCGTTATAATTATTCATTTATTTATTATTCCATGTCCTCATTTATTTATCACTTAATTTCATTTATTACAGTATTCATTTTTCCTACTAATTTTATTTGTAAATAGCTTCAACTTTTAATATTTGGTAAGTTATATATATGCCTTTAAAGAATGTAATTGAAAGTTATACAAGTTTTTCATTTCTTTTTAATTAATTCATTGTTCAATAATTTTTTTACCTTTTTCTGATAAGTAACAATTTCAACGTCCTTTTTATTTCCTTTATAACTTTGCCTTAAATCTCTTACCTAAATTAGAGGTTTCAATTATTAATTACTTACCTTTCATTTCACTACAATAATTGAAACAATTAATTAATGGAAATGTAAGAATTTAATACCGGGTTTAAATTTCAATTTATTTTAAAATAATAGATAAATATATTCTTACAACTTATATATCTTTAGTTATATTTAAACAATTCAAAATTTATATATTTTTCGAAATGAATCCGCACTAAAACTACCACAGTGGCCTTCCCCTTTCGAAACTCGAAAATGAAAGTCGATGATGCGGCCGCCATCACCGAAATTATTTTCCAGCGATAGAGAGGAAAGTACAAAACTTATTTTCTCCAAAATCTTCTTTAAAATAATTCTTTCGAGTTATATTGAAATATATATATCAGAAAATACTTATAAACAATATTATTATATTCCAAAATTTATTCGAAAAAATTTCAAAACCCCGGATCTTAAGTTCTAAATTTCCAAATTTCATTTATTTCATTTTTTTAAATCTTATTTCTATTATTATTTATTATTTATACACTTTATTACCTAACAACCAATCTATTGCAGCCAAATATAGATATCATTTGAAATTTTTTATTTTATATATAGAAAATATAAAAGGCAAAATTATTTCATTCACATATATAAAACAAATATTATGTCGGTCTGTCCTATTAAGTGTTTAGAAATCCCTATTGATGTCATAGCATCCCATGCATCAACCAAAATTTATAAATACAAAACGGAACAGATTAACACAATACTAAAACCTTTTTATAACACTAACAAATACGCTCTCTCATATATATACACTCGTCGAATCCCATAGGGTATTATTACCCTATTAGTAAAGAGTCAAACCCCACAAAGCTAAGGTTTATCGCTAAACCAAAGCTCTGATACCACGATGTAACACCCGCCTTTTCGCACGTTTTAAATCGACACACGTGCTAATTCAAACCGTACGGAAGGGCGGATTGTTATGGGGTAAATAAGAAAAACGAGAAAGAAATAAAACAAAATAGAATCTCACAATGAAAGGATAAAATATAATAATCAATTATACAGTTTATAAATCTGTTTACAAAACTATTTATATAATACATATCAGAGTTACACATACCAACAACAATGTAGCGGAATAGTATGAGTGTAGTGTGATATAATAAATAATAATAATAGAAATCTTCGTCTTCGTCCTCCAGAGCTAAAGTCTTCGACCCTGAAACGCTCGGACTGACCCGAGCGAACTGAAGAGACAAAACACTTGAGTCACAACTAAAATATCTTATGTGAGTTAAATTAACAGAAATAAATATGAGTGCAGTAACTCAAGAGATGCTCGGGATTTACATCTCCTAAGGATCCGTTAAACTATTTACTATGTAGTATATTGCGCTACTATAATAGTGTCTAATTGTAAAATAAACTTACTTTAAAATAGCGTTAAGGCTTTACATTTTCCACTTTAACACGTAATAGTGCCAATAGTCTATACAGTGCCTGCATATCTCCTGATCGGGAGACTACGAGAAGACACTCCATAGGTACGACACAAATAGAAATTCGTACAAGGCGCGATAGGTAGGTGACACGGCACAACTAGGCAATGCCAGGGTAGATATACCAATTACGCTTCCGGGTCGGTGGTAACGCGTAGCGCGCAGCAACCGCCCACCTCGGACAAACTCCCCCAAATCAAAGAAATCAAAAGTGAAAGTGGCCACCGAATCAATCCAAAGTCAGAGTATAGTATCAAAGGGAAGTGTCCGATCAAAGGTGTTATCTTATTAACCTGTCAATCGCTCCTGTTTTAGCCACCTTATGCCAACTCACGGGAGTTGGGTCCACGTATTTACCTTACAAGAAACACCGCCGCCAACCTACATCATTCTGGAATCTCCACCGCGTACACGGTTGTTAAAGTGGTTTCGAAGTTGGCAGAGAGTATGACAACTTCCGATCCCGGTCTCTTCAACAACCAAACTTTATTATAACACCGCGGTCTTTAAAATAATTTATACTTTAAAACCATAATACAATTTTCCATTTCAAACCCCATAAATAGGATATCAATTCCATTTCCAAAACAAATCATTTTGATATTATGTTTATAAAAACCCAAATCAATAATATCATTTTTATTTCACATAATTCTTTTCCAAAATCATACTGCTTTAAGTTTATAATATCTGGAAACCAAACATTTAAACTATAACATTCAAAACATAATACTTCGAAACTCATAGCTTTAAAACTATACTTCTAAAACTTGAATGGTTTGGATATTCAACAGTATATAAAATAAAATGGTTTGAATTTAAAATTACTTTATAAAATAATTTCCGTGACTTCACAATTTTTATTCATTTAAAATATAGGTCTAAACCCCATAAATTTAGATTTCTTTTAGTTTCAATAAAACACTTCGACTTCAATATATTCAAACTTTGAGAATTTAACAATTTCAAAACTCAGGTTGGAAATTCTATTCAATAATTTATTTTCCTATTATTTAGGTTTGAAATATTCACTAAATAAATCCATAAAATAAAACTCAAATTTCTAACAAATAAATATTTCCTTCAATTTATTTATACCAGAAATATTCATTTAATTTATTTTGAATAAAATCCAGTTATAAATATCGTACCTTTAAAATTTCAAGGCTTAAATAAGTTTTACATCAACTTATGGAGAGAAATTTTTAAATAAGTTCCATCAAATAAATTTTCAATTTATCTCCCAATCTTAACTGATTTAAATCATTAAAACTCTATATATACGTACGATATCTTAAACATGTACTTAAACATTTAACAAAAATAATCGAGCTCCATTGTTCAACTTATTTATTTTTATTTAACCGATTTATACATAGCTTAAATTCAAAAATTTAACTATATATGTATATATAAAATATATTTATATAATATCCAAATTTAATATTTATTAACCCATATCATATCCAAACCATAAAAATCATTTCAAAAATAATTTTATATATATACCGCGATGCACGTATAAATTTTTCTATTCTATGGTCAAGTGATACAGATATTTATCATTTCAATCCGTAATTTAATAATAAAATGCGGTTGTATATCATTTCAAACCGTAATCCCGAATGAAATGCATGATAACTTGCAGATTATATAATATAGAACACATCATCCATTCACCAAACATCATTCATCAACCATTTATTTCAATCATCATCCAATTTGAACAAACATCAATAAATAGCATATAAAATTAACAGGTATCGACGAACAGTTTATATTCACAAATAAATTAATAACTGTTTAATTGGAAGTTTATATGCAAAATAAATAAATTTAACTATCAAATTATATGCAATAATAAAATTAAAGAACAATTTAATTTAAATAAATGCAATCTAACTGAGATGATGAATGAAATATGCCAAACAGTCATAAATAAATTTCTACTCATATCTTAAATCAATTTAACAAACATAAGAAATTTTAGAAGTTGTGAGTGGGTTAAAACACTCATCTTTTGAATTTAAATTGGATTTAAATCCAATTTACACCCAAAAATTGCACAGTCTCCAAATATGTCCAAACCAGCGTCCCCAAATCCGGAATTTTATTACGATCCTAACAAAAAAAATTGCGCGTGAAACGGATAACGTATGCAAAATTTATGATAAATTTTACGAATTGAAATCAAAAATAGAATTAAATTCACAACACCCTCACCCTCTTATCCAATGCCATGTCATCACGTGAGCATCAGGAAACCCTACGCACATACGATCATCTCGTTCGACTATAACCCACGCCGCCGCCTTCTCGAGAATTTTAAGCGACGCCACGACCAAAATTGCTTTGATCGAAGACCACTAGGGCGCCCCCCATTCGAGGCCGAGCCTCCTGGCCACGTGCGACACACCCAAACGCCCCCACCGGTGAACCGCCGCTAAGACCTACCTCGCCCAAACATCACGAATCCGAGCATCTTTCGACCAAAGTAACCATGCCGATCCAAATGCCTCTACGCCCTTTACAATCTGATGCCCTCCGATCGAGAAAACATCGACGATCCACCCTCCAATAGGAAGCCCTAGCTACGAACGGCCAAAAATTCTTTGATTTTTACTAGTCAAAAGACAAATTGAATGGAGAAACGAACACCACCAGTGAATTACGCATTTTGGGAGCTTCAACGTATATTTTTTTAAGATTTTTCTAAGGACTTTGAATTTTTGACTTTGATTTTGACTTGTAATTGGATTTAGAGTTTACACCCATTGAGGAAGAGAAAGAAAGGATGAAATTTACGCGTAGACAAATGAGAATAGGCGGAGGCAAGGGTTTAGTAGGGTATTTATAGATAAAGTTGAAAAATAGATGGATCGGGTTGATAGATATACGTGCTAACGCTAAGTCGCCCAAAAAACCCGTTCTTACCCTGGAACGAAATTGGGTAAATCCATATATCGAAATAGGTGTTTTAAAATATTCTGAACGCGATGGAAAAAGTTTCACGTTCAAATTCCATCGTATGAAGAAGTTATGCTGAAATCAATATTTTCAAATTGATTTCAATTAAATCGATTTCAAGGCGTTTCGCGTTCGTACGATCAAACGACAAGTCCGATCGCTACGAAACTAGAAACCCTACAATAATTCACTATTACGGATCCGCTGAAACTGGTTTCATCGAAATCCGAATCCGTGACCAAAATGGCTATTTTTATATTAATTTAAAATAAATTAATTATATCAAATTTCGCGTTAAAATTCTGAAATATGCAATCTTTATCACTTTTAAAATTCTCAAACATTTACAATGATTTTTTTTTAAATGTCAATTTAATAAAGATTAATCAATAGAAATCTTCAATTTCATAAAATTCAAAATTAGATAAATTTCCAATATTTCCATTAAATTGAATTTACCCATAATTATTCTATTCATAATTTAAAATAAAAGGGTTTCCCATTGGATTTAAAATTTATCACATAAATATTTCCCGTTTTCAACTTAAATTTTAATCAAACGTAATAATTAAATATTTGATTTCATTCATTGGCAATAAATCCAACTATTATAAGTTAAATAAATTTACTCACTATTAAAGATTCAAATTCTATAATTCATAAATTTCATCATCTTGATTTCCTTATTAATCTATAATTCTTTAAACCAATTCCCATCTCAATTTTAAAGTAACTTAATTCATCATTATAGAATTTATTTCAATTTCTTGAAATAACCCCTTTATTATAAATTGAACCCATTTTATTTTAATAAGTTTCCAATTTAACGGATTAGATTCAATTTCAACCTTTAACTTACACTTAAGTTTAGGTCCAAATCAATTTATGACATGTTACTTTCATAGTTATTTACATACTTCTCGTATTAATTTCTCAATTAATCAAAATTATTAAAGTAACGCCTATAATAAATACGATCCTATAATTACTCAACATTTAAACGAACGTTATTTCATTTTCCACTAGTGTAACATTCATTTATTTTATTATCACTTATTACAAATTCTAATTCCATTAACAAATAAGCAGGTAATTTATAATATATGTTACAACTTTTTAATTAATCACTATTCATTATTATTGATTTTAATTTAGCATTACTTACCTTGCATTAACATTGTTACTTAAAATCCCTATCCCATTGCAATTAATATTCTAATGAATACATTTACTCTTTTCTGTTATGTTATTAATTATCATCAAGGCACATCTAATTATCTTTATTGGTAAATGAGTGAATTTACTAGTAACCCACTATTATAACCTTTCATATACTTCTATATTTATTTATCAATCAATATTTACGGTTTTTTCATTCAAATTGATTTATAACCTAATATACATTTATATTAATCCCATTTCATTCCATTCATTAATGGGTATTGCACTAACCTTATTACTTTACATTACATTCAGTTTCCAAAAAATTTAGAATTAAATTCTAATTACTTACCATTTAATCCATCAATTATTGATTCTATCCAAACATGTATTTATATTTTATTTTAAATTAATTTATTCAATGTTGACATCCACTTAATAAAATTTACTTTCATTTATATAGTTGTAATTCAATTCAGTTATTATTTCATTAATACTACTTCCAATTTATTTCTTCCATTGGATTTATTTCAATACTAATTTATCACCTTTTTTATTTTTACAAAATTTCAATTACAAAATCCTATTTAATTAACAACTTTAATTGTCGAAATTAACGGGTCGTTACAGTTATAGTTTTACTGAGAATTTGAATTAAAACCGTTAGCCTTTTGGATTGAAATCATTGGACTGAGATTAATTTAAATTGAATTTTTGAAACCAAGGTTGATTTAAATTGATTTGTGAAATTGAAAGAAAAAATTCAAATTTGAAGCTATTTTCGGTATAAACTCTTTTAATATATAAACTCTTTTAACATATAAACTATTTTCCTCATATAAACCATTTTAATATATATTAATAATTTTGAATATATAAGCTATTTTAATCTATAACCCATTTTAATATATTAACTATTTTAAATTATCACCTATTTTTTGTATATAAACTATTTTAATATATATTATTTTAAATTTATAAAAAACTTTTTATATATTTTAATGTATAAACTTTTTTTAATGTATAACTATTCTAATATATAAACTACTTACAATATTCAAACCGTTTAAAGTTGGAACTGTTAAGATTTAGATTTGATTGATTTAAATGCGAATATTTGGATATGATGGTTTAATCTATTTTGTGGTTATGATTTCGAAAATGAATATGATTTTGAATTAGATATGATTTCGACGTGAATATGATTTGGAAAGTGATATAATTTTTAAGCGAATATGGTATTTTGATATCAATTATGAATCAGTTTTGGAAATATAGAACAACCAACCGGTGTGAAATAATCATTTGGTTGTTAAAGAGACCGGGATCAGATACTGTCATACTCTCTGTCAATACCAAAAACCACTTTAACAACTATGCACGAAGTGTGTAATGTCCCACCTTTTTGCATGATTTAAATCGACGATAAACCTGACACGTCAGACTTAAACCATACAGAAGGGCAGATTGTTATGGGGTAAATAAGAAAAAGAAGGAAGAAATAAAACAAAACAGATTCTTGCAGCGGAACGATCAAATATAATAATCAAATATACAGTTCATGAAGCTGTTTTACGAAAACATCTGATTTACTTATATAATACATATCAGAGTTACCCATACCAGAGAATAATAATTAATTCAGCGGAAACAGTATGAATGTGGTGGAACACTATAATTGGTAATAGTAATAATAATTCTTCGTCTTCGACCTCTAGAATAAAAATATTCAAATCCTGAAATGCTCGGACTTACCTGAGCGAATTGAAAAGACAAAACACTCGAGTCGGAACTAAAAGATCTTATGCAAGTTAAATCAATGGGTATAAATATGAGTGTAACGGCGTCGGAGATGTTTACGGTATTTGACATCTCCTATCCAGTGTCTAATGTGAGTGCGGTAACTTAAGAGATGCTTGGGAATCACATCTCCTAAGGATCCGTTAAACTATTTACTATGTAGTAATATTTCACTATTATAATAATGTCTATAGTAAAATAAACTTACTTTTTAATAGCATTAAGGGGTTACCCATATAACCCTTAACACGTAATAGTCCCAGTAGTCCATCCAATATCATGGTCCCTCCTGATCGGGAAGCCACCAGAGGATACCAAACGGGCTACGAGAGAAAACCAAACTCGTACAAGGCGCGATAGGGTAGGTGACACGGCACAACTAGGCAATGACAGGATAGACATACCAATTGATATCCAGGCTGGTGGTAACGCGTAGCGTGCAGCTGCCGCCCACCTCAAGCCACATCCCTAAATAAAAAAAATCAAAAGCGGCCACCGAATCAATTCAAAAGTCAAAGTATAATATCGAAGGGATGTGTCCAATCAAAGGTGCTACCTCATTGGCCCGAGAATCGCTCCTGTTTTAGCCACCTTATGCCAGCTCACGGGAGTCGGGTCCATGTATTTACCTCAAAGGAAATGTCGCCACCATCCTACTTCATTCTGGAATCTCCACCGCGTACACGGTTGTTAAAGTGGTTTTCGGAGTTGGCAGAGAGTATGACAACTTTCGATCCCGGTCTCTTCTACAACCAAACGTTATTATAACACCACGGTTATTTTAAAATGATTATACTTCAAAACCAGAATATAATATCTATTTCAAAACCGTATAAATAAGATATCATTTCTATTTTAAAACCAAATCAATATGATATCATTTTAAAGAAATCCCAAATCGATATAATATCATTTTTATTTCAAATATATCCTTTTCCCAAAATCATAGCACTTTCAAATCATAATACCTTGAAATCCATAACTTTGAAACATAACTTCCAATACTTAAATGGTTTACTATTAAATTACTTTATATAATAAATTAGCTTCTTTAATTTTGCAATCAATTCCAATACAGATTTAAATCCTCAAATAAACCATTTCAAATTTCATATATTCCAAAGCTTTAATATTCAATGTTTCAAAACTAAATTTTATAATTTATATATATATATATATATATATATATATACCAAATTTACTTTACTATTATTTAGTTTTGAAATATTTAATTAATAAATCCCGTATCCTTTATATAAACTTCAAATTTCAACAATTTAATATTCCGCAATTTATTTAGACTTGATATATTCGCTTAAATCATCTTAACCCCAAATTTTGTTATAAAACCATATTCTTTTAAAATCTAAATTTTAATAAGTTCCAAATGGATTCTTATTAAATATAATTCTTAATTAAATTAAATCTCAATCAATTTCAACAATCTTCTTAACCTTGATTTAAAAAAAATCAATATAACTCTATATTAAATATAATTTAAGTAAATACTTATCCATATTATATTTAATAAAATCAACTTTATTTTATACTTTAAACCAATTTTATACATAGCTTAAAATCGAAAATTTAACTATATATAAAATAACCTTTATCAAACATCCAAATCAATATCTCATAAAATCGTATATATATTCTTTACAAAACCATAGAAATCATTTCAAAATATTATTATATATAGACCACGGTGTCTGTATACAATTTTCTATCCTATGGTCAAGTGATACGGATATTTGTCATTTCAATCCGTAATTTAAAACAAAAATTTGCGGTTATATATCATTTCAAACCGCAATCCCGAATGAAATAAGAATACATAATAACTTGCAGATTATGATGATATAAACAAAACATTCATTCATCCATCATAAAAATCAAACATTCATCACAATCATCATCCAAAATAATAAACCAATATCCATATATAACCAATAGTATATAACCGGTAACTAACTGGCAGTTATATTCAATAATAAATTAAATAACTATTTAATTTAAATAAATGCAATAACTGAGATGATGATTAAAAATATACGAAAAAGTCGTAAATAAATGCATAATCACAACAAAAATTAATTTAACAAACATAAGAAATTTTAGAAGTTGTGAGTAGGTTAAAACACTCACCTTCTGAATTTAAATTGAATTTAAATCCAATTTAAACCCAAATTTGAACAGTCTCAAAATCCGTCCAAACCAACCCTAAAATGTCTGGAATTTCACTATGATCCTAACAATGAAAATCGTGCGTAAATCGGATATTGCATGTAAAAGTTATGAAGATTTGAACATAGTTAAATTTGAATTAAATAAATAAAAGGAAAAACAAAACCCTTACCCTATGACACGTCATCCTCCACCATCAACGCATCGCGTACACATAGAAACTGTAACATCCCAAAAATTTTAATTAAAATAAATAATATATTTAAACTCTTGGGGTTTAACATGAGAATAAATTGGAAGGAAAATCTAAAACAAATAAAATTAGTGGAAATAATATATGGAATAAATTCCAAATTTTATTTTGGATTGAAAATATTGAAATAATAAATGTTTTTAAAAGTCATTTGGATTTAAAATGTTTATATTTCAAGTTTAAAAATTTAAGTTTGAATTTAAATTTGGAATAAATGTTTTAAAATTAAGTAGCATTAAAAATCATTGAGAAATAAAGTATACAATGGTCAAAACAACTTTTCTTTTAACATTGTACATATGCATATATATACAAATGAATAAAATATATTTATATATATTGGTTTATAAAAGTATATATAATATAGAAAATAAAATCTATAAAACTTTCTTTGGCTTTGTAAACATCAAAAGGCTGAAACATACATTCACAATAAAGTTGAATAATTAACAAAATCTAGGGCTTAAGATATCTCCTTACAAATGGCACAAACCATCATTGCCTAAATAAAATAGTCAAATAAAAAATTCAGGGAAACTCTTCACCTTCCAAATTTGAATTTTTAAATCCCCTAACACCTGATGTTCAGTAATCAAAAGATCTTTGAAATTTTTACTTCAACATTCAAGAAAGAAAAAAAACTGTCTTCTTCAATTCAACTTAAATCTGAAGTATTTTCTCAAGCTTCATAGCAGTAATGTGTTACATACATTCAGGTAAGTTTGTTTTAACTATATAGTTTATAAAATTTTGATCAAGTTTTAACCATAAATTTAAAACAAAAAAACTGCAGACTTGTGAAGGCAGGGAGTCTCTGGATTTAAAAAGCAGTGCAGTTCTTTTCTTTTTTCTGGAAATAAATTAAAAAGGGAAGTAATTTTTTATTTTTTAAAAGTTGAACTTGAAGTTGTAATTTCTAAGGAAGTAAGAGTTTAATTCAACAATATTTAATCTGTTGTAGGAAAGAGAAAAAAATCAAGAATTAAAAGCTATTACTGGTTTTTCAAGTTTCAGGAAGAAGCTTTTTGTAAAAAAAATTCAAGCTGTAAGTAATCTGGAAAAATTTGTTATTTTTAATCATTAAAATAAATAAATACAACATGGTATTTAATACAACAATGTCTAATTTTATTTGCAGGAAGAATCAAGAATTAAAAGCTGTTTGGTTTTCTAGTGGCAGAAAATAAAAAGGCTCTCTGTTCTATTAAAAAGAATTTAACTGTAAGTGAATTAAAAATTTGGTTATTGATTTATTAAGTGAATGAATACAACCAGGAATAAACAAAGATCTGTAATCATCATTTGCAGATCCAAAACTTAAAAGAATTTAAAGTAAGAAAAGAAGAAAAGTTCCATGCTCATCTCTCTGTTTGAATCTGTCAGTAATCTCTGGAAAAACAAGTGAGTAAACCTATACTTTGTTCGAATTCTAAGTGCTTGAATTCCTGCATGAATGTAATAGCTTTGAATTGAAAGAATGGTATGCTTGTGTTTGATTTTCCTGGAAAACATTTGTTTTCCTATTCCTGTTTTCTGTAACATTTAGTTACAGGGAACTTAAAATCCTCTCTCCCATATTCTTTTGGAAAAAGGGAAAAAAATTATGAATTGCAAAATAAGTTAAAGTGTAGTTCAAAACTTACACTATGTTTTAGAGATAAATCAAAGCAAAATTTATAGCTTTCTTCTTCTCTATAAAACTGTAAAACACTGTCATGCTCAAATCTCTGGTTTTACAGAGTAAACTATACAATAATTCAGCATCTTCTTCCTCTCCTTGTTTCTTAAAATGTTGGTAAACAAGTTAAAATTTGTTGTTTAAATTTGCATAATATTACAGTAACAAACTGAAGCAAGTTTATATAGTTTTTTCTCTAGAAACTGTAAACTCAGTCATCATTCAAGTTGGCCAAAAATTCAAACATCTTAAATCTTGATTTCAAGAATATTTTGAGAATCATCATCGAAAACGATGATTTTTGAAAGCAAAATACAGAATTTTCATTGGGTCTTCACCGAGAATTTTGGGTTGATCAGGAAGTTGAACTTTTGTCAAAATCCGACGATCCAAGTGATCGTGGCCCTCGAGATTATCGTCGTAGCTAGGTGGAGTGATCGACATCAATAAGAAAATGAGGACAGGATTTATAAAATATTAGATTATGAATGCGAGATTGAAATAGGGTTTAAGAACCCACGTTTGTTCACGTAAAAAAAATGGGTCGCTGATGATCCTCGGCGCATCGAGTTGGACGAGGGTCTGGGGTTAGCTTCGTGGATCACCGGTGGTGATGTAGCCGCGGAGGTGCGAGGCCAGGTGGTCGACGTCGCGTGGTCGGGATGGTTTTGGTCGAGCAGTTGATTTCCAGTTCGAGGCTGATAGCTCGATTTTGATTTGAGGGGAGATGGGGCACTTCGATGAATGGAGATGGTTGCTGGGTTGGGGGTTGACGTGCGGCAATGTTCGCCAGTGGTCGGAATCACCTTCGGTGCCGGTGCACGTGCACGTGGATGGGTGGTGTGTCAGTATGATGGGTTGGGGAGGACGAGGAGTAACTCGAAGCACAGCACGGGGATATCGCGTGGGAACTCGAAGAGAAACTCGAGTGGCTTTAGCGTTTATCATGTCATTTTAAACCTTAAAACAAATTTCGGAAAAAAAAATGAAGCACGGGTCATTCTGAGGGAAAACCCGAAATAAAGGGATGATTGTCTCGGGGGAAACCCGAAGCAGGTCTCGGGTGAGTGAATGTAAAACAGCAACCCAGTTTGTTTTTACCAAATTTTTGAAAACACCAGCAAACTTATTTCCTGAATAAACTAATGATATTTGTAAATAGAATATGAAACAAATGGTATTAGAATTTATGAAATTCAAGAATATTTTAAATTAATAAAAGTTTGTTTTAAAAGTTAGCTTAATGACAAATTCAAAAGTAAAGCAAATATCCAAGTGTAACTTTAAAAACAAATTTATCTTTAAATCGTAATTAACAATTAATGTTTTGTAATGGTTTTTATAAACAAATAATTTATTTAAAGAATAGCCAATGAATAAAGGTAATTAAACTTAATTAGTTAACCACCAAAAAAATTAATAATTTAAAACAATAAACTAAAGAATAATCAACTAATTAAGCCAATTAAATTAATTCATAAAAAAATAAATCAACATTAATTTAAAATGATTAATAAAGACAATTATATGGCTAATTCACATTAACCACAATCACTTGAATCAATGATGATTGACCATCATCAAATATTCTATATTGGATTGATATTTTTGTGGTGATGCTGTGATTGCTTTGTGATGAATTGTGATTTGTGATTTGCTCCTATATCTATGTGAACCCCCTTTTGCCCGTAAAACGGCATTTAAACTTCGATGCGACATGGAGTCGGATTTCAGTTTATTATCCGAAACCCACATCGAACCTTGAATGTGAACCTTTGTGATTAATACTCCCACATGTTTTGAATTTGAGCGCTCACTATTCGGATTAGCCGGGAGAGGACCTTTGTGTCATATAAGCATTCCGAATAGTGATTCGACGAATGGATTGCATTTGAAGACCGACGGTGAAGACCAGGTGTCTTCGAAAATGATAGGATAACCTATCGATTGTCTCTGCACCGAGTTGCTCCAGTATAGGGATTCCCTAAGTGATGGGAAGTCCGATCGAGATTGTGGACGCCCGGATTTGCAAGGGCTTCTTCCTTTATTGGACGAAGTGCCTTCGGTTCTGTTCGAACCCGGAACAGACTTGTATGGTCGTGTGTCTGACACTACACTTTGAGATATAAAGCCGATTTCTTTCAAATACATATCTGTTGGTGGCGGAGAATTTATTCTCTTAGCTTAACACTCTTCTCTGAGACGTACGAGCTCAGAGGTTATGTAGTTGAAGGTTATCAGCGATATACTCCCGATTTGGTAGTGTGGCATGCTAAGTGTTGCTGTATAGTGATGATCATTTGTGATCAAAGCATGGCTTTCGTGTAAAGCATAGCTTTGTGGACGAGACCTCATCGGGCCTCACACCACGGAAATGGTCGAAACAGGAAAGATGCGGCAAGGTTATGACGGTCGCGCCCTTTAGGGTATGTCATTTCCTTCTAGAAAAAGGTAGTGGCATGGTACAAAGCCCAGATACTTACCCATGTGGTTGCTTCAATCTCATTATTCTATGTGGCTATTGCTTTGTGATGGAGGGCCCTCAGATAAAGGTCCCAAAGGACCGGGGAGTGGCATACTCGAGTAGTAGTTACCTAGTTATAGAGGTAACCCGGCCTTGTGTTGGCAGAGAGCCAAGTAGGTTCTCGGGACGTCCCGCCAGTGGCGTACCCATATGGCATAGGTGTTGAATATGCGTTTATATGTTTTGTTTGATGATAATAAACATATATATTCATTTAAATGTATTTGGTAATGTACTATTTTGTTTTTCATAGATTAAATAAATATTTGTTGAATAAAATAAATTACACAAAATTTGAATTTGAATTCGAACAGAACAAGTTACACAGTTTTTGAATTCAAACGAATATTTTATTCAAACGAATATTTATTACAAACTTGAATAGTACAAATTCATGCTCTCACTATACATATACATTTCTGATTACATCACGATTACATCACAAATATTTTTTACATTGATAACCTCACTACATATCACTCACACTCGTATTTTGTCTTCAACTGCATTCCGGTTTGAATCCAGCATCTGAGTAATCTGCAAAAATATTCACTAACGCAGTAAAATTGAAAAAGAAATATTTTTGCAATATAAAATGAAATATGATTTTTGAAAAAATGTTTTGCCTCAGTTATTTGGGTTGTTCGTCATCATTCACACTTGATTTCATCACAAAGTCGTGCATATAGATATTAAAGAGACATGTAACCATAAGTGGCTGCAATACACACGTGTACATTCATACACGTGTGCACTGCCTCGCCAACTCGTGTGCGCAGCCAAAAATAGCAAGCGTGCAAGCACAACATGAAAAGAATCGAGTCAGTAAGGCAATGCGCAAAATCAAGACAGCATCAAACAGCAACAGTGAAGACTGCATAAGTGCTACAAGCCAAATCATCACAATGAACACCACTGACCAGTGAATACAACGTCAAGTTCAGATCAAACAACAGTGTCAAGTTGCTAACAGTTCAAAGCTTCGACAATGCACTATGCAATGTACAACAAGACTGACCACAATGCAAATGAACATCAAAATGAACCAACAGGTCAGAGGTGAAACTCAAGCATGTATGCAGCATCAAGTCAGAACATAGTGAAAACTCGAGTCACAGTACAGGCCAAGAACAACACTGCAACATGGAATACTAAAACAATGAAACTGCCTCAAAAATGAATCAGAAGCAATCAAGTGCATCACTACAAAACAAGACCAAATGGCCAACATAACATGCAGTGTTGTGCAAACACAAGTGGAATGCAACAGTGAAGCAAACAACAACAAGAAGCAACAGTCAGACCAAAAGAGAAGTAGTGCAAGCATATGAAATAGGAACAACATAATGAATACTGCAACAGAATGCATGAACCAGTGATACAAATGCAACAGTGAAGCTACTGAAGGGAACATGAAGAAATGTACATGCACCAGGGATGAAAGTTACAAGATACACAAGTTTTGTTCAAATACCAGTGATACAAGTGCAACACAGTTGCAAACAACATGACAGCACTGCATCAATACAAAGTGTACATGAATGCATCAATAAACCAAACTGCAAGACCTCAAGTGACACAGTGAAAGTAGCACAAAGTACAGTGCAACTTAAACCAATATAGCAGCAACTCCAAAAACCAAAGTGAAATAGAATGCAGTGGAAACAAGGATGGTGAAGCAGTGAAAATGAGAAAGTGCAACAGTGAATCGAAACATGCACTTGCAAATGAGCAACTACAAGGTGAACAACAACCAAGTATACAACTACAGTAGCAAGCTACAATGGATGCAGCAATACCAAGTTCACACAACATCAAAGTGACATACTGCAACAACCAAAGCCTTGACTACAAGAACATCACAAGTAAATCGATACAGCACTGACTCAAATGCTCAACTACAAGACATAGCAACTGCACAGCCCAATGAACAAGACACAACAAAGTTCATAAGTGCAGACCAAATGCAGTGACAAGTTGAAGCAGTAGTTTCTGCAGTGGCAACGAGGAAATTCATGTGTAAACAATCAAAAATATATTCTTTGAAAAAGTCAAAGCAAAGTAGAATAGGAAAGTTGTTGCCGTGTGAATCAAGAAAATCGAACGCAACACAATCAAAGCCGTGCGCATCAAGGTTGTAGTTATATCAGGAAAATCGTACGCATCAAGCAATAGAAAATCAGGAAAGTATCGAATTAATACGAACGAATTCAAGTGTCTCAAATTCATATAAATACAATCCCAATTCATCATCATCGGCCATCGAGTCCAATCAAGTGCAATCAAGTTAAAGCAAGCAATTGAACCAGTTACGAAAGTAATACAGACCGCAATTTAGTGAACTCGATCAAGAGAAGCAGCTGCAAACAATTTGCAATCTCGAAGAATCAATTATCAGAGAACAAGCGACGCAAGTCTTCGGTCATCAGAGAACGAACAACGAGAAAGATCATCAGAGAACGAGCTAGCAACAGTAATCAATCATCAGAACGAAGCCCTAATTCGAGAAAGAAGCCGAAGCCCTAATTCGACAATAAGAGGCCGACATTTTTTCACAAGCAAAAGAAAAGGGGACGGTGAAATTCAAGTGGGCCGGCCTTTATTATTTTAAAGGGGCTTAAGTTTTTATTTAGGGTTTAATTAAAAAAAAGGGTTTTTTAGTTATTCTATTTTGAGCAAAAATCACGCATTCAAGTTGTAGTTTAATTTTTGCTCCGGTGTTATTTTTGAAGTTGTTTTTTCTTTTCGAGTCGAAGAATCTGTAAATCACCACCTAGGGATTAGGTAGTGTCAGATTGTCTATTTAGAATTAGTTCAGTGAGCAGGGAGTGCGAGTTTGCAAAGCTCTATAGGCGGGAGCAGTGTTTGCGAGTGAGCGAAACTCTATAGGCGGGAGCAGGGTGTGCGAGTCTAGTAGAGTGTTTGTGAGCGGGAGCAAAAGGGTCTGCGAGTCTAGTAGAGTGTTTGTAAGCGTGATACTGTTTAATTCTAATAGAAATCTGTGAATGCAGCAGTAGGCAGGGGTTGCCGAAGCTGGGTAAATTTTGTGTGTGATTTACTTTTCAGCATATTTATTTTTCTGTGTTTAATTCGAGAAAATTTGCTATAACCCTATTCACCCCCCCCCCTCTAGGGTTAATCTAGATCCTACAATTGGTATCAGAGCCCGGTATATATATTTTTTTATTTAACTCTAGAGTCATGAATCCATCAAATAATGCTTTCTCTGAAGGGCAATCTATTGTTAGGCCACCCATGTTTAACGGGAATGATTATGCTTATTGGAAAGTTAGGATGAGTATTTATCTTAGTTCCGTTGATTATGATGTTTGGGATATTATTGAAAATGGCTATAAACTTCCCACTATAATCGTTGGTGATACTGAGATTCCTAAACCTAAGGATAGGTGGGATGCTAACGATAAGAGATTGAAAACAACAAATGCTAAAGCCATGAATGCTTTGATATGTGCTCTTGATAAAAATGAATTTAATAGAATTTCTCATTGTACAACAGCACAGGAAATTTGGCACACTTTGGAGGTGACACACGAAGGAACTTCTCAAGTCAAGGAGTCTCGTCTAGCCCTATTCAGCAATGAATACGAGAACTTTGTGATGGACAAAGGCGAGAGCATAAAGGACATGTTTGGACGCTTTTCAACTTTGGTGTACAACGCTAGAGCACTTGGGAAGGTATTCACTGAGGTAGAGCTTGTGCGGAAGATACTACGAGTCTTACCAATGAACTTTGAGGCAAAAGTCACGGCAATCCAAGAATCGAAAGATCTGAGTAAGCTAAGCATGGAGGAGTTGATTGGTAACTTGATGACATACGAGCTTGAGCTAAAAGCAAAGGAAGAGCGCAACAACTCCGAACCAAAGAAGAAGACGATTGCCTTAAAGAGCAAAGAAGAAAGCGATGAAGAAGATCCAATTGAAGAGCTTGCAATGGCTGTCAATAATCTTAGAAGATGGTCTAGATTCAAGCCACACAAGAAGAAAACAAAGGGCAATAGGTCGAAAGATTCCGAAAATTCCGATAGTGAACTGACATGTTATAACTGCAACAAGCCTGGCCACATCAAACCAAAGTGTCCACTTCTCAAAAACAACAAAGGAAAGAAAAAGGCGAAGAAGGTATTTGCAGCAACTTGGGATGATGAAGAAGGAGAAGAAGCTTCAGATAGCAGCGCAGAGGAGGCTAACTTGTGTCTTATGGCGAAATCAAATTCAGATTCAAGCTCAGAGGAATCTAGTGAGGAAGGTGAGTATTCCTATAGAGATCTTGTTTTTATGTGTTCTGATCTTACTAAAGTAGTTGATGCTCTTGAATCTAAAATTGAAAAACTGAAAAATGATAGGAGAGAACTTGCTCGTAAAAATTTTAGGTTAGAAACTGAACTTGAAAATATTCAAAACCTAGAATGTAAAAGATGTAAAGTTTTAGATTCAGAATTGACAAGACTTAAGAATAACTCTGAGAATCTTGAAAAAGAAAACTTGAATCTTAAGGAAACCATCGACACTAGGAAAAAGGATTTTATAAATCGATGCACCTCACTTGTCACTGAAAATACAACACTAAAAACCAAAGTCCAAAATCTTGAGAAATCTTTGAATAACTTTTCAAGAGGCGAAAAATCTTTCAACATGCTATTGGGAAATCAAATTTTTGCTAACAACAGAAAAGGACTTGGTTTTGGGAAAACACAAGCTGAGGATAATGCAAAAGGGAAAAGTGTCTTTGATATATGTGAAATAATTGGACATCATTCTGAAAATTGTAGTCATAGGAACAAGAACACAAAATTTATACAAGTTTGGGTTCCTAAGAATTCTACAAACAAATTTCATGTCTATTGGAACAAGAATGAAAAATCTAAACAAGTTTGGGTTCCAAAGGGTTTGTTTATTCATAATGTTTCTGCCACTAACAATCATGGACCTAGAAATAGGTCACAAAAATCTTTCATCGTGTAGGTGTGGTGGCAGGCTAAGGAACAACAACGGTGTTCTGTGGATTTTGGCTGCTCCAGAAACACAACGGGCAACATAGCAAAGTTCCTTAGCCTAGTATAAAGGTGACAGAATCACAATGGGCAATCACGAGAAATTATCGCAAAGGTAAAACAGGTGAAGGTATATTAAATGTGATAATCTGCACCATATTCTGAATTAAATCAGCCAAAATAGTGATAATGATGTGATGTCTTTAATTCTGACTTACTGATATGATTTTTCTTTTGACTTATTCTTACCTTTGATTTGTGCTTAAAAGTAGACCAACCATCCTTTCATCATTGAACTTAATATGTATGGTCAAATGATGGCATTTTATTGATCCTTGATTACTCATGCTATACTTAGATATATTTTGGCATTTTGGTCACTGCTTGTAAATTTGCACGATTTTAAACTCATGTGAAAAAGGATTTTAAGAAATTGTTGAAACTTCAAGAAATTGTTTTTGAAATAATTAAGATGTTGATTGACTGTTGATTACTCATGAATATAATTGTTTATCCTATGGTTTCTGAAATTAACACCATGATATTTGTTTGAGTGTGAACATGGCTTCAATTCAAAATCCAAAGAATGTCATTTAAATTGTTGCTAAAATTGGGTCTGAAATTTTTGATGCACACTTCATGTATGGTTTACCAAATCCAGTTAGTGATATTTTGGATTGAAAAAGAAATTCAGATGCAATTCATACTAGTAATCTAGTTGATAGAAAACTTACGAGTTGAACGTGATTAATTTTTGAAACATTCATTTGTTGCAAATATCTGCATATTTTTCACTTGAAATATTTTTTTTCATTTAGCAGAATTTTTTTTCTCATATAACCCCTTCGAGAAAATAATTGTTTGACCATTTTTTTTCAGATTAGTTAATTTTATTTGATTTTAAATGACAAATTTTGACTGATCCGACTCCCTACTAATTATCAAAGAGATAAATAGTGATTGAAAAAGTGATGAGTGTTGATATTTAACATACATTACTCAAGAGAGTATATTTGGAAAATTTCTTTAGGAATTAAAACAAGAATTATAAAACTTTTTGTTGGGTAAAGATTCCATGACCATTTCTATATCTATCATTATTTCTATCGACCATGGTTTATCAAATATTCAATATAGTTTGTCGATATGTGGTACTATAATCAGGAATCATTTGTTTTTCATGTCATATTTTTTAAATAAATAAATAAATATTCAAAGTATTCACTCTCATTTAAAAGTCCTCACGGTTATGCAGGGGTGAATTACTTGAATTTTTTTTATTATGTGCTTCCATGCTCATTTATAAGTCCTTACGGTTATGCATGTATGGAACGCATATCAAAATTAAATTGTTTAAATAGACAAGTTGATTCTAATCCCATTTAAAAGTCCTCACGGTCATGCGTGGTTAGAAGATACTTGATTTCATTTTTTAAAAATTAAATTCGAATACTACTAATCTCATTTAAAAGTCCTAGCGGTTATGCATGATTAGTAGATATTCAAATTCCTGATATAAATACCACAAGTTGATTCAACTATATGATTTTATATGAACACCATATCCATCATTTCTAAAATTGGAATATGCGCCTAACAAGGGTAGTTATGGTTTTTTGTTTGATTCTTATTGAAGTTTACTATTTATATTCAATTTGAGTTTAATGTTGGATTAATATCGATCATTTTATCTCTAATTTTCTCTAACACTATTATTCTTTTGCTGATAACAAAAGGGGGAGAGAAAAGTTAAGATTTTGTCAAATAGAATCAAGCAAAGGTCAAATAATTTTCCCATATGCATCTAGGCTTATTTGAATATATTTCTATTTGTATGCATATATGTAGGGGGAGCATCATGTAGAGAGGAAGCATTTAAATACGGGGAGCAATTAGAGTATATAATTAATCAAATACATTTAACACGGTCAAAATCTTAAATATATGTTTGTTATCATCAAAAGGGGGAGATTGTTGAATATGCGTTTATATGTTTTGTTTGATGATAATAAACATATATATTCATTTAAATGTATTTGGTAATGTACTATTTTGTTTTTCATAGATTAAATAAATATTTGTTGAATAAAATAAATTACACAGAATTTGAATTTGAATTCGAACAGAACAAGTTACACAGTTTTTGAATTCAAACGAATATTTTATTCAAACGAATATTTATTACAAACTTGAATAGTACAAATTCATGCTCTCACTATACATATACATTTCTGATTACATCACGATTACATCACAAATATTTTTTACATTGATAACCTCACTACATATCACTCACACTCGTATTTTGTCTTCAACTGCATTCCGGTTTGAATCCAGCATCTGAGTAATCTGCAAAAATATTCACTAACGCAGTAAAATTGAAAAAGAAATATTTTTGCAATATAAAATGAAATACGATTTTTGAAAAAATGTTTTGCCTCAGTTATTTGGGTTGTTCGTCATCATTCACACTTGATTTCATCACAAAGTCATGCATATAGATATTACAGGGACATGTAACCATAAGTGGCTGCAATACACACGTGTACATTCATACACGTGTGCACTGCCTCGCCAACTCGTGTGCGCAGCCAAAAATAGCAAGCGTGCAAGCACAACATGAAAGGAATCGAGTCAGTAAGGCAATGCGCAAAATCAAGACAGCATCAAACAGCAACAGTGAAGACTGCATAAGTGCTACTAGCCAAATCATCACAATGAACACCACTGACCAGTGAATACAACGTCAAGTTCAGTTCAAACAACAGTGTCAAGTTGCTAACAGTTCAAAGCTTCGACAATGCACTATGCAATGTACAACAAGACTGACCACAATGCAAATGAACATCAAAATGAACCAACAGGTCAGAGGTGAAACTCAAGCATGTATGCAGCATCAAGTCAGAACATAGTGAAAACTCGAGTCACAGTACAGGCCAAGAACAACACTGCAACATGGAATACTAAAACAATGAAACTGCCTCAAAAATGAATCAGAAGCAATCAAGTGCATCACTACAAAACAAGACCAAATGGCCAACATAACATGCAGTGCTGTGCAAACACAAGTGGAATGCAACAGTGAAGCAAACAACAACAAGAAGCAACAGTCAGACCAAAAGAGAAGTAGTGCAAGCATATGAAATAGGAACAACATAATGAATACTGCAACAGAGTGCATGAACCAGTGATACAAATGCAACAGTGAAGCTACTGAAGGGAACATGAAGAAATGTACATGCACCAGGGATGAAAGTTACAAGATACACAAGTTTTGTTCAAATACCAGTGATACAAGTGCAACACAGTTGCAAACAACATGACAGCACTGCATCAATACAAAGTGTACATGAATGCATCAATAAACCAAACTGCAAGACCTCAAGTGACACAGTGAAAGTAGCACAAAGTACAGTGCAACTTAAACCAATATAGCAGCAACTCCAAAAACCAAAGTGAAATAGAATGCAGTGGAAACAAGGATGGTGAAGCAGTGAAAATGAGAAAGTGCAACAGTGAATCGAAACATGCACTTGCAAATGAGCAACTACAAGGTGAACAACAACCAAGTATACAACTACAGTAGCAAGCTACAATGGATGCAGCAATACCAAGTTCACACAACATCAAATTGACATACTGCAACAACCAAAGCCTTGACTACAAGAACATCACAAGTAAATCGATACAACACTGACTCAAATGCTCAACTACAAGACATAGCAACTGCACAGCCCAATGAACAAGACACAACAAAGTTCATAAGTGCAGACCAAATGCAGTGACAAGTTGAAGCAGTAGTTTCTGCAGTGGCAACGAGGAAATTCATGTGTAAACAATCAAAAATATATTCTTTGAAAAAGTCAAAGCAAAGTAGAATAGGAAAGTTGTTGCCGTGTGAATCAAGAAAATCGAACGCAACACAATCAAAGCCGTGCGCATCAAGGTTGTAGTTATATCAGGAAAATCGTACGCATCAAGCAATAGAAAATCAGGAAAGTATCGAATTAATACGAACGAATTCAAGTGTCTCAAATTCATATAAATACAATCCCAATTCATCATCATCGGCCATCGAGTCCAATCAAGTGCAATCAAGTTAAAGCAAGCAATTGAACCAGTTACGAAAGTAATACATACCGCAATTTAGTGAACTCGATCAAGAGAAGCAGCTGCAAGCAATTTGCAATCTCGAAGAATCAATTATCAGAGAACAAGCGACGCAAGTCTTCGGTCATCAGAGAACGAACAACGAGAAAGATCATCAGAGAACGAGCTAGCAACAGTAATCAATCATCAGAACGAAGCCCTAATTCGAGAAAGAAGCCGAAGCCCTAATTCGACAATAAGAGGCCGACATTTTTTCACAAGCAAAAGAAAAGGGGACGGTGAAATTCAAGTGGGCCGGCCTTTATTATTTTAAAGGGGCTTAAGTTTTTATTTAGGGTTTAATTAAAAAAAAGGGTTTTTTAGTTATTCTATTTTGAGCAAAAATCACGCATTCAAGTTGTAGTTTAATTTTTGCTCCGGTGTTATTTTTGAAGTTGTTTTTTCTTTTCGAGTCGAAGAATCTGTAAATCACCACCTAGGGATTAGGTAGTGTCAGATTGTCTATTTAGAATTAGTTCAGTGAGCAGGGAGTGCGAGTTTGCAAAGCTCTATAGGCGGGAGCAGTGTTTGCGAGTGAGCGAAACTCTATAGGCGGGAGCAGGGTGTGCGAGTCTAGTAGAGTGTTTGTGAGCGGGAGCAAAAGGGTCTGCGAGTCTAGTAGAGTGTTTGTAAGCGTGATACTGTTTAATTCTAATAGAAATCTGTGAATGCAGCAGTAGGCAGGGGTTGCCGAAGCTGGGTAAATTTTGTGTGTGATTTACTTTTCAGCATATTTATTTTTCTGTGTTTAATTCGAGAAAATTTGCTATAACCCTATTCAACCCCCCCCCCCCTCTAGGGTTAATCTAGATCCTACAATAGGAAGTTCCTTAGCCTGACCATTTGTTGGAAATCCAATTCCCAATACGAACCCAGTACGGTTTTGGTTGTATAACCTGCCATGGAATGTGGCGGTAACCTGCTATTGAACATGGTAGCTAAAGTAGGCATATGACGAAATGTCGTATGTTGGCTAGGATTGATATTATATTTTCGAAATGGCTTTCTACACTATGCACTAGTAATAATATCAAAGAATTTTCCCGTATCAAGCATATTTGACTATCATAAGAAGAAATCTCCTTCAATTCTACGATTGCATTGTGTGTGTGGCGGGAGGTCTTATGGTAGTTTCATTTTCCAAAAGCATACCGGTTTTTCTTGTATAAATCTGTTTTATTTGAAAGCAATTTTCTTTGTTTACTCATACCAGTCCCATGACTGACCCGGAGTTTATTATTTCCTTTCTAAACTCTGGATGCCCACCATTTCTACACGGGCAGCCTAGTAGTAGGTTTTCTGTATTTGGCTCTAGCTACATTTTGGAGTATTTTGGTTTGGAGATTTTTGGTTTTTGGAAGCTCACACCTTAGAGACATTTTGGAAGCTTTTGGATCTCGAGGTGCTTAGTTTGGTGTTCACTATCATTCTCTATCCCTTTGGAAGACTTTTGGCATATGATATCTAGTTATTCTATTATGTCATTCTATTTGGAGATGTTATTCATGTATTATGTACTCTGATGTTGTAACAGATATTATTCTGATGTTGTATCTGTGATATGATGCATGATATTCATTTTATTTCCGCTGCTTTATATTCATCTAATGTTGTTATAAGCTCCATCCAACTGGAGTTCGATGTTTGAATCATTGACAGCCGAATACAAGTGAGATATTTGATGTCAATTTTCGAACGTTGAATTTCGGATCGTGACAGAAACCCTAGGCCTAACTCTTGTATGCACGAATAGAACACGGTCGCCACTGCATTTCCCGAAACGCCGACCAATCCACTCGCCTACACCCGATCCAATGTCACCGTTGGCCGCTACAGGCTCGGCCGACCAAACCCCCCCCATGCGAACGCAATTCGAGACAGAAGCTTCCACGGCCACCGCGATAAACTCGGCCAAATCAAGGCGATTTTAGGGGACAATAGCAAGAACTAACCGTATGGATCTGAAGCACATGAACCCCTCTTCGCAGCAGTACCACTCGATCGTTCCCAAATTAACGATCCACCGTTAATCCTCCACCACAACGCACGATATTTAAAATATAAATTTAAAATAATTTAAAATATTATTATATATAGACCGCGGTGTCTGTATACAATTTTCTATCCTATGGTCAAGTGATACGGGTATTTATCATTTCAATCCTTAATTTAAAATAAAAATTTACGGTTATATATCATTTCAAACTGCAATCCCAAATGAAATAAAAATGCATAATAACTTGCAGACTATGATGATATAACAAAACATCCATTCATCCACCATAAAAATCATACATCCATCACAATCATCATCCAAAACAATAAATCAATATCCATATATAACTGATAATATATAACAGGTAACTAATTGGCAGTTGTATTCAATAATAAATTAAATAACGATTTAATTTAAATAAATGCAATAACTGAGATGGTGATTAAAAATATACGAAAAAGTCATAAGTAAATGCACAATCACAACAAAATTTAACTTAACAAACATAAGAAATTTTAGAAGTTGTGAGTGGGTTAAAACACTCACCTTTTGAATTTATATTGAATTTAAATCCAATTTAAACCCAAATTTGAACAGTCTCAGAATCCGTCCAAACCAAATCCAAAATGTCCGGAATTTCACTACAATTCTAACAAAAAAATCGTGCGTAAATCGAATATCGCATGTAAAAGTTATGAAGATTTGAACATAGTTAAATTCGAATTAAGTAAATAAAAGGAAAAACAAAACCCTCACCCTATGACACGTCATCCTCCACCATCAATGCATACGTACAGAAACCCTAGGCCTAACTCACGTATGCACGAACAGAGCAAGACCGCCACTGGTTTGCTCAAAACGCCGACCAATCCACTTGCCTACAACCGATCCAACGTCACCGTTGGCCGCTACAGGCTCGGCCGACAAAAACCACCCTCATGCGCACGCAATTCGAGGAAGAAGCTTCCGCCGCTGTGCAAAACTCGGCCAAATCAAGGCGATTTTAGGTGACAATAGCAAGAACTAACCGTATGGATCTGAAGCACATGACCCCCACTTCGCAGCAGTACAACTCGATCGTTCCCAAATTAACGATCCACCGTTAATCCTCCACCACAACGCACGAACGGCTGGAAATCATTCTGAAATTCTGAACAAATGATGCATCGAATTGGAAAATGAATCACAAATATGAGATGTGCTCTTCGAGAGCTTCAAATCCATATAAAATTTATCATATATTGTGGAGTTTGAAATTTTAGCTTTTGATTTAATTTGGAATTGTATTTGGATGTAGAATTTGTTTGTCTGCCATTGAGGAGGAGAGATAGCGCAATTGTATGCACATACAAATGAGAATAGAGGTAGGCTAAGGTTTATAACCGGGTATTTATAGGTAGGGTTGAAATAGAATAGATGGACCCGATTTATAAACGCGGTGAACGATGAATGGCCCGAAAAGCCCGTTTTGACTCCAGAACGAAATTGGGTCAACCCGCATATCAAAATAGATGTTTTAAAATATTTTGAACGCGATGGAACAGGTTTCATGTCCAAATTCCATCGTATAAAGAAGTTATGCTAAAATCAATATTTTCCAAATTGACTTCAATCGATTTCAATTTAATTTATTTCAGGACGTTTCAGGCCCGTACGATCAAACGACAAACCTGATCGCTGTGAAACTTGAAATCCTACAATAATTCACAGTTACGGATCCGATGAAACTGGTTTCATCGAAATTCGAGCTAGTGGCCAAAATGAATATTTTTATATTAATTAAATAAATAAAAAATAATAAATTAATTAAATCACTTTTCAATTTCAACTCTATAATTAACCAATTTTATCAAATTTAACTTTCTTAATCATTTACACTAATTTAACCAAAATTCGAAAGTCAATTTAGAGTTGATTAATTTATCGATTTCAGCCTTAAATTTTCAATTTCATTAAATTCAGAAGCTATAAATTTAATTTTCAAAAATTCTATTAATTTTTTTTCATTCTATTATTCAATTCATTGTTATCAACTGATGAATTTTAACATTGGATCAAAATCTATTGCAATCCTCACATTCCATCTTAATTAGCGTAATACTTAGATTTTTAAATTTCATTAAATTACAATTACTTCACTTATTATGGTTCAAAACCCAATAACTTGATAAAGCTTTATTTCCAATGCTTATAATTCAACAAATTGTCCAATATGAATGACCTTAACATTACTTACAAATATTACCTTAATTAACCTTAACGTAATATTACATTATAATTATTGTAACTGATTTACAATTGTAAATTAACACTCTACATAAATAGGTAACATACAATAATCGTTACGCTAATTTTTAGTCACATTAATAAGTTTTTATGACTCACAAATCAAAGTTCCCATTTATTTTCATTAATTGGCCTTTCATTCAATTCATTAATTATCATATTATGAATAAAATTTACGTTATTTCCAATTATTACCCTAAATTACATTAACGTAACATTTAATTCAGATTTATTGCAATTATTTCCAATTCAATTCAATGAACTAAATATATATAACTCATAATAATTGTTGTCAAAACTCTTAATCACACATTTATAAGTTTACTATTTCCACTCCAATATTATAGTTACTTACATAGTATTGGTTTTTATTCACTCAATTAAAACTTACTATTTTATATAAATTCATTGATTGTCAATTGCTATCCAAATAAATCCATTCATTTGAATCTTTCCTTATTTTCCTTATTATGAGTCAATTATAAATTTACCATCTTAAAGGTAATGTCAACATTTTAAATTAATTATTAACCTTTTATATCTCATTCTAAATTAATGCACCCACAAATTAAGATTTTAAATCACATTAATCATTTCATCTAGGTTCCATTCTTTTATTACATCTACTATTACTTTACAAGGTAAAATAACATTTAAACTCATCAATGTAATACCAAATTTCATTTTAAATCCAATTGATTTCCAAATCAAAGTTTATACATATTTCAAACAACTATTATAGTTACTCCCAGAACATTGGTTTTATTAAATGACCATTTATTATAATTTAATTTCCTTAATTTAATCAAATGCTTGCATTTTGTTTTCATATATTCAATTTGTAGCTACATATACGTCTCCATTAATTCCATTGATTTGCATTTCGTTCAATTTATTAATAGTTACCTTAGTTAAGTTACCTTAGTTAACATTACGTAATATTAGATTATAAATTTACAATCCTAACAAATTCATAAATTGTCAATTGCCAAATATATACATAAATTACTATTAAATGTTCTCAATAAATTTATCTACTAGGTTTCAAACTTTTAATTCATCAATTACTGCCTTATAAATAAACTTCCGTTTCTAATCAATTTACATTTACCTTTCCGTTATTATATTAATCATCATTAAAGTAACCTTTATTTATGTTCATTTATTTAGTTTAAATTCCAATTCAATCATTATTAATTATGTACAAATTCCTTTATTTATACAACACTTACATTTATTTACTTATTGTCAATTTAATTCCCAAGTGCAGCAATTTACACTATTTCATTTTTATATTAATTTGAATTCCATTCTAGTTAATATTTTTATTAACGATTCACAAATTCAACATTTCCATTTGTTTCTTATATTAAACCTATAACCAATTATGACAATTTACATTATTTCAAATAATTGCAATTTTATTTTAAATTGTTAATTTTAATTACAATCGCTACATCTAATTTCTAACATTCGCTTTAATTTAGATTATAAGATATTTATTTCTTTCTAAATTTAATTAAAAATCTTATTAATTTAACTCATTTTAATCATCGAATTTTACGGGTCGTTACACTCTCCCCCACTCAAAACTTTTCGTCCCCGAAAAGGAAAAGAAGGGAAAAGAAGAATTAGGAAATCCATATATCTTACTTAAAACATTTAATTTATAGACGAATACATTTTTCAAAATTAATTAATTTAAATAAAATATACCAATTTATAACCAGTAGATCTTTTTATACTTAAATTAATAAAGTTTGGAAAACATTTTCATAATATTTTCTAAGTCCAAAATTTACGAAAAATTTCGGCAGAGTCTCCTTTGTACGGAGAGGTTTGGGAGAAAATATAATATCAAATATAACAATATACAACATATATTTTCCAAAATAATAAATATCCTAACACGGGAAAAATAATATAATAACGCTATAAAACCGTAATCCGAAAACGTACCTATTGGTCGGGCAATTACGCTTAATTTTGAAACCAAAAGGAGTAGCAATTGCTTCAATATCCTGTACTTCACTTATATAATCCAAAAAGGTTAACAATTATATAAAATGAAATATCTAAAGTAGTTTCAACCACAAGCAAACAACAAATCAATACAAACAACAATCACTTGCATCCAGGCATCCAACCATCACATAGAATCATTACAAATCAATCATTCATATCAACAAAACAAATAGTTTTCGGGTTCAAACTTCAAATTGTACCGGATGGAAAAATAAAGTACTCAGCGCACAATTTACTCAACAGTCTCTGATGGAGCTAAATAGATTATTCATACATCCAAACAATCTTAAAGTATCCTCAGCCAAGCAACCATAAACCAAAACAAACAACACAATTTCAAACAACAGATTTAGTTTATCCTTATTAATTCCTTTCATACATTTGTTGTTTGATTTCTCTTTTTCATTCATATAATAGTTTATCTTTTTAATTTACATTTAGCTCTTACAATTTCCTTTTTATTGCATTACATTCGTTTACTTCTAAACTTCATTTATTTATAGTACTCATGTTAAACTTGATTTTATTTATAAATAGCTTCAACCGTTTACTTAAGTATATAACAATTATAACCTCAATCTTTATTAATAAAAGCAATTTATTGAACACTTCATTACATACTTTTTCTTGTACAATTTCCATTACATTTTCTTATTAAACATCTCAACTTTTAATATTGGTAAGTTATCTATATGCTTTTAAAGAATGTAATTGAAATCATACAAGTTTATATTATTTCTTTTAATTAATTATATGTTCAATAATTCTATCTTTTGTCTTATAAGTTACAATTTCAACTTTCTATTGATCTCATTTATAATTTAGCATTTCATTTATTACTTCATTTAGAGGTTTCAATTATTAGTTAAATTCCATTTCACTCCACTAATTGAAATTATTAATTATCAGAACTTAAGAACTAAATACCGGGTTTAATTTCAAATTATTTTAAAATAATAGATAAATGTATATACTTATAGTTTATATATCCAATTATATTTAAAATAATTTAAAATTTATATATGTTTATCAAAAATGAATCCATAGTAAAACTACCACAGTGGCCTCTCCCCTTCAAAACTCGAAAATGAATGTCGATGATGCGGCTGCCATCACCGAAATTATTTTCAAGCGACAGATAGGGGAGTACAAACTTATTCCTTTTCAAAATTTCTTTAAAGCAATTCTTTCAAATTACATTGAAATATTTATATCAGAAAATACTTCTAATAACATTATTATTATATTTCAAAATCATTCAAAAGAAATTTCGAAACCCCGGAACTTAAGTTCTAAATTCCCAATTTTCATTTATTTTTTTTTCAATCTTATTTAAACTATTATTATAAATTTCATTATCTAACAACCAATATATTGCAACCAAATATATATATATATATATATATATATATATCATTTAAAAAAATTATTTTATATATAGAAAATATAATAGGCAAAATTATTTCATTCACCTACATTTAAAAAAAATATTGTGTCGGTTTGTCCTATTAAGTGTTTATAAATCCCTATTGATGTCATAACGTCCCATTCATCAAACAGAATTAATAAATACAAAACGGAATAGATTAACACAATATTAAAACCTTTTATAACACTAACAAATACGCTCTCTCATATATATACACTCAGCGACTCCCATAGGGTATTACTACCCTATTAGCAAAGAGTCAAACCCAACAAAGCAAAGGATTATCGCTAAACCAAAGCTCTGATACAAGATGTAATGTCCCGCCATTTTGCATGATTTAAATCGACGATAAACCACACACGTCAGACTTAAACCATACAGAAGTGCGGATTGTTATGGGGTAAATAAGAAAAAGAAGGAAGAAATAAAACAAAATAGAATCTTGCAGGGGAACGATAAAATATAATAATCAAATATACAGTTCATAAAGCTGTTTTACAAAAACATTTGATTTACTTATATAATACATATCAGAGTTACCCATACCAGAGAATAATAATTAATGCAGCGGAAACAGTATGAATGTGGTGGAATACTATAATTGATAATAGTAATAATAATTCTTCGTCTTCGTCCTCCAGAATAAAAATCTTCAAATCCTGAAATGCTTGGACTGACCCGAGCGAATTGAAAAGAGAAAACACTCGAGTCAGAACTAAAAGATCTTATGTAAGTTAAATCAACGGAAATAAATATGAGTGTTACGGCGTCAGAGATGTTTACGGGATTTGACATCTTCTATCCAGTGTCTAACGTGAGTGCAGTAACTTAAGAGATGCTCGGGATACACATCTCCTAGGGATCCGTTAAACTATTTAGTATGTAGTAATATTTCGCTATTATAATAATGTCTATAGTAAAATAAACTTACTTTTTAATAGCATAAGGGGTTACCCATATAGCCCTTAACACATAATAGTCCTGGTAGTCCATCCAATATCATGGTCCCTCCTGATCGGGAAGCCACCAGAGGATACCACACGGGCTACGGGAGAAAACCAAACTCGTACAAGGCGCGATAGGATAGGTGACACGGCACAACTAGGCAATGCCAGATTAGATATACCAATTGCTATCCGGGCTGGTGGTAACGCGTAGGCGCAGCTACCGTCCACCTCGAGCCACTACCCCAAATAAAAAAAATCAAAAGTGGCCACCGAATCATTCCAAAAGTCAAAGTATAATATCGAAGGGATGTGTCCGATCAAAGGTGCTACCTCATTGGCCCGAAATCGCTCCTGTTTTAGCCACCTAATGCCAACTCACGGGAGTCGGGTCCACGTATTTACCTCAAAGGAAACGTCGCCACCATCCTACTTCATTCTGGAATCTCCACCGCGTACACGGTTGTTAAAGTGGTTTTCGAAGTTGGCAGCGAGTATGACAACTTCCGATCCCGGTCTCTTCAACAACCAAACGTTATTATAACACCGCGGTCATTTTAAAATGATTATACTTCAAAACCAGAATATAATATCCATTTCAAAACCGTATAAATACGATATCATTTCTATTTTAAAACCAAATCAATATGATATCATTTTAAAGAAACCTCAAATCGATATAATATCATTTTTATTTCAAATATATCCTTTTTCCAAAATCATAGCACTTTAAAATCATAATACCTTGAAATCCATAACTTTGAAACCTAACTTCCAATACTTAAGTGGTTTACTATTAAATTACTTTATATAATAAATTAGCTTCTTTAATTTCGCAATCGATTCCAATACAGATTTAAATCCTTAGATAAACCATCTCAAATTTCATATATTTCAAAGCTTTAATATTCATTCTTTCAAAACTAAATTTTATAGTTTATATATATACCAAATTTAGTTTACTATTATTTAGTTTTGAAATATTTAATTAATAAATTCAGTATCCTTTATATAAACTTCAAATTTCAACAATTTAATATTCCTCAATTTATTTAGACTTGATATATTCACTTAAATCACCTTAACCCCGAATTTTGTTATAAAACCATATTCTTTTAAAATCTAAATTTCAATAAGTTCCAAACGGATTTTTATTAAATATAATTCTTAATTAAATAAAATCTCAATCAATTTCAACTATCTTCTCAACCTTGATTTTAAAAAAAATCAATATAACTCTATATTAAATATAATTTAAGTAAATACTTATCCATATTATATTTAATAAAATCAACTTTATTTTATACTTTAAACCAATTTTATATATAGCTTAAAACCGAAAATTTAAATATATATATATATATAAAATAACCTTTATCAAATATCCAAATCAATATCTCATAAAACCATATATATATATATATTCTTTACAAAACCATAGAAATCACTTCAAAATATTATTATATATAGACTATGGTGTCTGTATATAATTTTCTATCCTTTTGGTCACGTGATACGGATATTCATCATTTCAATCCATAATTTAAAATAAAAATTTACGGTTATATATCATTTCAAACCGCAATCCCGAATGAAATAAAACTGCATAATAACTTGCAGATTATGATGATATAAACAAAACATCCATTCATCCATCATAAAAATCATACATCCATCAAAATCATCATCCAAAACAATAAATCAATATCCATATATAACTGATAATATATAACAGGTAACTAATTGGCAGTTATATTCAGTAATAAATTAAATAACGATTTAATTTAAATAAATGCAATAACTGAGATGATGATTAAAAATATACGAAAAAGTCGTAAATAAATGCACAATCACAACAAAATTTAACTTAACAAACATAAGAAATTTTAAAAGTTGTGAGTGGGTTAAAACACTCACCTTTTGAATTTATATTGAATTTAAATCCAATTTAAACCCAAATTTCAACGGTCTCAGAATCCATCCAGACCAACTCCAAAATGTCCGAAATTTCACTACACTCCTAACAAAAAAAATCGTGCGTAAATCGAATATCGCATGTAAAAGTTATGAAGATTTGAACATAGTTAAATTCGAATTAAGTAAATAAAAGGAAAAACAAAACCCTTACCCTATGACACGTCATCCTCCACCATCAACGCATACGTATAGAAACCCTAGGCCTAACTCTCGTACGCACGAACAGAGCACGACCGCCACTGCTTTGCTCAAAACGCCGACCAATCCACTTGCCTACACCCGATCCAACGTCACCGTTGGCCGCTACAGACTCGGCCGACCAAAACCACCCTCATGCGCACGCAATTCGAGGTAGAAGCTTCCATCGCCGTCGTGCAAAACTCGGCCAAATCAAGGCGAGTTCAGGTGACAATAGCAAGAACTAACTGTATGGATCTGAAGCACATGACCCCCTCTTCGCAGCAGTACCACTCGATCGTTCCCAAATTAACGATCCACCGTTAATCCTCCACCACAACGCACGAACGGTCGGAAATCATTCTAAAATTCTGGACAAACGATGCATCGAATTGGAAAACGAATCGCAAATATGAGATGCGCTCTCCGAGAGCTTCGAATCCATATAAAATTTGGCATATATTGTGGAGTTTGAAATTTTATCTTTTGATTTGATTTGGAATTGTATTTGGATCTAGAATTTGTTTATCTGCCATTGAGGGGGAGAGATAGTTGAATTGTATGCACATACAAATGAGAATAGAGGTAGGCTAGGGTTTATAACCGGGTATTTATAGGTAGGGTTGAAATAGAATAGATGGACCCGATTTATAAACGCGTTGAACGATGAATGGCCCGAAAAGCCCGTTTTGACTCTGGAACGAAATTGGGTTAACCCGCATATCAAAATAGATGTTTTAAAATATTTTAAACGCGATGGAATAGGATTCACGTTCAAATTCCATCGTATGAAGAAGTTATGTTAAAATCAATATTTTCCAAATTGACTTCAATCGATTTCAATTTAATTTATTTCAAGACGTTTCAAGCCCGTACGATCAAACGACAAGCCCGATCGCTGTGAAACTTGAAATCCTACAATAATTCATCGTTACGGATCCGATGAAACTGGTTTCGTCGAAATTAGAGTCAGTGGCCAAAATGGCTATTTTTATATTAATTAATAAATAAAAATAATAAATTAATTAAATCACTTTTCAATTTCAACTCTATAATTAACCAATTTTATCAAATTTAACTTTCTTAATCATTTACACTAATTTAACCAAAATTCAAAAGTCAATTTAGAGTTGATTAATTTATCAATTTCAGCCTTAAATTTTCAATTTCATTAAATTCAGAAATTATAAATTTAATTTCCAAAAATTCTATTAATTTTTTTTTCATTCTGTTATTCAATTCATTGTTATCAACTAATGAATTTTAACATTGGATCAAAATCTATTGCAATCCTCACATTCCATCTTAATTAGCGTAATACTTAGATTTTTAAATTTCATTAAATTACAATTACTTCACTTATTATGGTTCAAAACCCAATAAATTGATAAAGCTTTATTTCCAATGCTTATAATTCAACAAATTGTCCAATATGAATAACCTTAACATTACTTACAAATATTACCTTAATTAACCTTAACGTAATATTACATTATAATTATTGTAACTGATTTACAATTGTAAATTAACACTCTACATAAATAGGTAACATACAATAATCGTTACGCTAATTTTTAGTCACATTAATAAGTTTTTATGACTCACAAATCAAAGTTCCCATTTATTTTCATTAATTGGCCTTTCATTCAATTCATTAATTATCATATTATGAATAAAATTTACGTTATTTCCAATTATTACCCTAAATTACATTAACGTAACATTTAATTCAGATTTATTGCAATTATTTCCAATTCAATTCAATGAACTAAATATATATATATATATATATATATATATATATATATAACTCATAATAATTGTTGTCAAAACTCTTAATCACACATTTATAAGTTTATTATTTCCACTCCAATATTATAGTTACTTACAGAGTATTGATTTTTATTCAATCAATTAAAACTTACTATTTTATATAAATTCATTAATTGTCAATTGCTATCCAAATAAATCCATTCATTTGAATCTTTCCTTATTTTCCTTATTATGATCAATTATAAATTTACCATCTTAAAGGTAATGTCAACATTTTAAATTAATAATTAACCTTTTATATCCCATTCTAAATTAATGCATACACAAATTAAGATTTTAAATCACATTAATCATTTCATCTAGGTTCCATTCTTTTATTACATCTACTATTACTTTACAAAATAAAATAACATTTAAACTCATCAATGTAATACCAAATTTCATTTTAAATCCAGTTGATTTCCAAATCAAATTTAGAATTTAGCTTAACAAAAGTCACGTTCGTTTAATCAATGTCTGCTTCTGGCGATTCTCGTTTGAGGTCACTGCTTTTTACCTCGCCGTGAATTCCCTTTTCTTTTCGCATCATATCCCACATGTCCTCTTCTCCTCCTCGTCCCTCTCCACCGCCCCTTTCCTCTCCCTCTTCGACTAGGTCTGGGCGACGTTTCAAATCCAAGCCCACAGCAAAGCCAATAATTCATTCGCTCTCCGATTTTCCTCCGCTTCGTGCTTCCATCCATTCATCTGCTGTCTCGTGTGAAAGAATAGAAGTTGCGGCTACCGGTACTATTCCACCTCGTGCAGTGTCGCCTCTCCTAGGATCCAATGCGCGAATACCTGTGAACGCAAGCTGTGTTATGGGTAATAACGGTAAGACGGCATTGTTGTATGAGTGTGGTGGTAGCAGCACATCTGCATTGAACAATGGGTATGGTGTTGGTGGCTTGATTGGAAGTGAAGTTGGGTTAGTTGAAGCTGCTAGCTCCGAACATTGCACGTCAACTGTTTGTTTAAATGCTTCTGGGGATTTTGGTCCATTTAATTCTGATGACTGTTTGGATGCGTCCAAGGTTGTTGTTCATTCTGTTTTGCACTTTGACGTGGGTTGTCCAATGCCTTCTGCAACTATGCCAGTATGCCCTAAGCCTTGGGCTTCTTTATTCAATTCGCTTCCTCGTAATGTTGGTGATCATATTCCTATTGAATTTGAAATTGTTGAAGAGAATGGAGTGAAGATCCCCCCTCCTAATGTTATCCAGGCCGGAGTTGATTTTTGGTCTGATTATTTGGTTGGTTTTTTCCTGGAACCAAACCACCGTCTTAGAGATTCGTCCTTGTTATGACGAAAGGTTTGGAAGCTGCGTGGAAATTCGACAGTGAAATTAATTGACTCCTTGTATTATCTCAAGTTTTCTTCTGCTGAGGATCGTCGGTTAGTTCTTAGTGCTGAGCCTTCTTTTTTTGCTGGAAGGCCTTTTATTGTCACCCCATGGTCTTCTACTATGGCGAGCGCACGTGAGCGTGTGCTATCCATCCCCGTTTGGGTGTACTTTTCCCAGATACACTCTGCTCTTCAGCCCCTGCTTGGTTTGAACTGGTTAGCCTGCAACGTTGGAAAATTGAAGTGTTTTGACACTAATACGGTTGCCCGAGATAAATTGATGTATGCTAAGGCTCTAATTGAGATTTCCCCCTTTAAGCCTCTCCCTGCTTCTTTTCCGGTTCAGCTTGCTGTAGGGCATGTTGCGGAGGTCCGTGTTCGCTATGGTTGGGTTCCAGATATTTGTACCTCCTGTCAGTCTTTTGGCCACCTTTCTTTCTCCTGCCTACATTCCAAATCGTCGGTGGCTGCTCCAAAGATTCCTCTGCCTCGCCCTCCGCTCAGGAAATGGATGCCTAAGGTCCCCTCTTCTGCTTCCCCAATCCTTTCTGCGTCTGCTCCGTGTCAGCCTCTATCTGGAGATACGTCTGTCTCTCCTCTGATTGTTGTGGTACCTTGTGTTGCCTCAGCTTCTGCTGTTGCTGTTCCAGATTCTGCCCGGGTTTTTTGGGATGAGTCTGAGAGGTGTTGGGTTGACTGCATTTCTGATGTGAGATTTAGCCCGGAGAATTGTTCTTTTTTCAGATTTGTTTCTGATGATCATTTGGACCTTCGTTGCCTGTACTAACGATCAACTGGTGATTCTTTACTTCTAGATTTGGATGGAGTGAATGCGAGTAAAAATTCGGACATGCTAGTTGATCTTACTTGGGATCGTTCTTTCATTTATTCACCTGATGCTAAGGGTTATCACCCTTGTCTTGCATCCCTATTCAGGCCCTTTGCCAGTCTTCGTGGGAATGTGCCTTTGGTTACTGTTGATGATGGTGTTTCTTCCCCTTCGAAGGAGCCCTAGTCTTGTTTACTTAGTTACTGTGGCTTGTCTGCCACATACCTGTGCTCTATTTTTCCAGTTTTTTTAGTAGTGTAGGTGCTCTAACCTTACTCCTGTACGTCAACTTTATTACTGTCGTAATAAAAGTGGACGGCCTACTATAAAACCGGCTTGCTTTGCAAAAAAAAAGTTTATACATACTTCAAACAACTATTATAGTTACTCCCAGAACATTATTTTTATTAAACGACCATTTATTATAATTTAATTTCCTTAATTTAATCCAATGCTTGCATTTTGTTTTCATATATTCAATTTGTAGCTACGTATACGTCTTCATTAATTCCATTGATTCGCATTTCGTTCAATTTATTAATAGTTACCTTAATAAGTTACCTTAGTTAACATTACGTAATATTAGATTATAAATTTACAATCCTAACAAATTCATAAATTGTCAATTGCCAAATATATACATAAATTACCATTAAATGTTCTCAATAAATTTATCTACTAGGTTTCAAACTTTTAATTCATCAATTACTGCCTTATAAATAAACTTCCGTTTCTAATCAATTTACATTCACCTTTTCGTTATTATATTAATCATCATTAAAGTAACCTTTATTTATGTTCATTTATTTAGTTTAAATTCCAATTCAATCATTATTAATTATGTACAAATTCCTTTATTTATACAACACTTACATTTATTTACTTATTGTCAATTTAATTCCCAAGTGCAACAATTTACGCTATTTCATTTTTATATTAATTTGAATTCCATTCTAGTTAATATTTTTATTAATGATTCACTAATTCAACGTTTCCATTTGTTTCTTATATTAAACCTATAACAAGTATGACAATTTACATTATTTCAAATAATTGCAATTTTATTTTAAATTGTTAATTTTAATTACAATTGCTATATCTAATTTCTAACATTTGCTTCAATTTAGATTATAAGACTTTTATTTCTTTCTAAATTTAATTAAAAATCTTATGAATTTAACTCATTTTAATCATCGAATTTTACAGGTCATTACACTCTCCCCCACTCAAAACTTTTCGTCCCCGAAAAGGAAAAGAAGGGAAAAGAAGAATTAGGAAATCCATATATCTTACTTAAAACATTTCATTTATAGACAAATACATTTTTCAAAATTAATTAATTTAAATAAAATATACCAATTTATAACCAATAGATCTTTTTATACTTAAATTAATAAAATTATTTATAACCAATTTCAGTGTTGAAGACCTTATTTTTAGAGGACGAAGACGAAGATTTAGTATATTATTACTATGTATTATATTTATTCCACTACATCATGTTGTTCAGCTGTATTATTTACTTATTCCCGTTGTATGTATAACTCTGATTTGTACTGTAAAAGTATAAGTAACTGTTATTTGTAAAACAGCTTCATGAACTATTTATTTGATTATTATATTTTGTCATTCCGTTGTGAGATTCTGTGTTTTGTTTTTCTTCCCTTTTTTTTTATTTTCTTATTTACCCCATTAACGATCCTCTATTTTGAATGATTTGAGTGGACATGTGTGGTTTATTGTCGATTTAAACCATCCAAAAAGGTGGGCCGTTACAGTTTGTAACGACCCGCTATTTTGGATTATTCACATCCGCTCATGTCGGACTTGAATAATTCAAAATACCGAACTGTTAATTTAAATTTGGCAAACTGAACATATACAGTAAATAAATAATCACAGACACAGAGTAATAATATGCAGCAGAAGCAAAAGATAGTAGTTCATGAAGCTACTATGTATATAACAGAGTTAAATAAGTTACAACAGAAGTCTCGAATATAATAATCAAATACAAGAATCAAAATATATCATTAGGATCAACTGAATATCTGAAAGCTGAACAGATAGCTGGATCTCCAAGCGAAGCTCCAACTCCAAAGGTGAGCCTCGAATACTGGTACACCCAGTCTGACCCGAGCATAAAGCAAAACACAAAACACTCGAGTCAGGATTAACATTCTTACATCAATAAATCCAACTCAAGTGAAATAACAATTGAAATACAAATAACTCAAAGGACGTTGGAATAACCGTCCTCTAAGGATCCGTTAAACTATCTACTATGTAGTAATATACGCTAAATAGATAATGTCTATCAGTAGTATAAAGTATCAAAATAGTGTTAAGGCGTTACCATTATCCCCCTTAACACATTTTATATAAGCGTTATAGTCTATAAAGCACTGTAAACTCCACTGTAAACTAGTGGGATATCAGGGAGTACTCCATAGGTATAACACAAAACAAATTCGTAGTGGTCGTGTATATAGGGATACATGTATGACAAGGCACATGAGGCAATACCGAAGGTAGTGAAACTACCGTTTGCCTGATCCGGACCGGTGAAAACGTATCGCCGCAACGCTCTCAACACCGCGAAACAACACTCCCAAAATACGAGGGTGCACCAATCAATAACAAGTAATGAGTAGTTTTCGAAGAAGTGTGTTCGCTCGAGGTGGCTAACCCCATTTGGCACGGCTCCTGTTTTAGTCATTTCCAATTTGACACAAGTGTCAAGGCTATCCATTATCATTCTCTTTCTTCAGTCATCACCTACATCATTCCAACCACTTCATTCTGGATCACACTCCACATATAGTTATTAAAATGGTTTTCGGTTTAGACAGAGAGTATGTCCATAACCGATCCCGGTTTCTTTAATAATTTTCGTAATTATTACACCGATCGGTCGTTTTATAAATTTCAAAACCAACTCAATTTCAATTTCAATTAGAATTTATAAATCAACATTTCATTTGTCTTCCTAAATCAATTTCCATATTTTACGTATCAAAACTTCCAAATTACAATTTCAAAATCTTATAAATCAATCCCATTTTTATTTAAACAATTCAAATATTGATTCAATTTCGTACATAAGTTTCATTTCATAATCATTTAAATTAATTAAATTTACATTCAAATCAATTTAAATTCACTTATCGATTTCGTTCAATATTCGTTAAGTTAATTTATCATTCAAAACAATTCCTAGTTAATTTCCAATTCATTAAATCAATTACTTACGTTCAACTTCATTATATCAAAGCTTACAAATTTAATTAGGTTAAATTCGTCAAATCAAATTCTTTAATTTACAAGCCTTACATTTGTTTCAATAAAACACATTTATTTCTTGTTAAAGAAATTCAATTTCATTTATTTACTTACTTAGTTACAATTTCAAAACTCAATCAATTAAGAACCTAATTTCACTTATTCGAGAAGTTCAATTTCACTTATTAACTTACTTAAATAATTTTCCAAAACCTAATAAATAAAGAAACCCAATTTTATTTATTAACAAAGTTCAAATTCACTTATTCAAAAGTTCAATTTCTCTCATCAAAGAATTCAATTTTTATTTAATTATCAATTAATTCAATCTTATTAAATTATTAAATAATTTCAAAACTTAATTAATAATTTCAAAATTTAATTATTAAATAGATTCCTACCTAATTATTAAATAATTCCAATCTTAATCATTAAATAATTACAAACTTTATTAAATAATTTCAAAACTTAATTTATAAAGTAATTAAATTTTAAAACAACGTTCTTTCATCAATTACTTTATTAATATATTATTTCAGATTATTAGATATTAACATTTTCCTTTCATTAAAATTTAAATTCCAACTTCTTTTCAAAACTCTTTTTTCTATTCAAATAAAATCTTCATTTTATTTTTAAAATCAAATTATTGACCAATCGGGTTTTATTTAGTTCTCTATCCTAAGTCAGGTTCATTTGGGTATTTATCATTTCAACCCAATTCCTTTTCAATTCAAAAATCGAACACAGCAAAGGAAACTTGCAGTGTGATAACTGGAATGGTGTCAAAGTAAATAAACATGCAATAGCATCCATACATAACAATTTAACAATTATTCAAATAATCCCGAAATAATCGTATTAATTTACATTTGTTATTTATGCAAATAAATATAATTATTCCTAGAATCTACACTATCATTTCATGTAGATTAAAGATTATTCCACTAATTTTTTACACAGTTTTCACTTGTCATTCAATTTCAATTTTATACTACGATAATTAATCCAATATACATTCAAGGGTTCAAAGTGCAATTAACCAAATTCTACGTGTCAATCAATTTAACAATTAAAATGGGTCATGTTTAACTAATCCAAATTTAACTAATCAAATTCAACACATATGTTGATTCAAATTTTAACTATCCTACGTCAAATTCAATTGCATAATTTTTATCACCTTATACATTACAATTTACATCCAATATAAACAACAAACAATCAATCAATTATCAACCAAACGGGATTATCATTGTATAATTAACAGGTAATGTGTCAGATGTCACAGGTGAACTGATACAGGTATAACATATATATAACAGTGTAAATTACTAACAGCAGCATATTTCAATTGAAATCAAATTTAATAAATAAAAGAATATTAATCGTGAGTGATTGCTCACCTTTCGAGGTTAGAGAGATAGACAATGAATTGAGTTATGGATCGGAGCACGAATTCCAAATCAAAGCTAGATGGATACGGACTCGACGGACAAGCTGATAGAAATTGATGAAATCAAATCAGAATTGTATCGATGATGATAAACAGTATGAGTGAATTTCTATGTACCTAGCTATATATAACCATATATAAATCATATTTTAAATTCCAAACACATATTAAATTAAATGAATATGTATTTCAAAAACCTTGTTTTTAAGTAAACACATAGAATAAAGCAAACAAATCTTCTTAATGAAATTTGAAGTAAATAATTACATATATATAAATTATCATATTATTTAAACTAGCCCATCTACAAATCCCATATTTTAAACATCTCATATTTTACAATGCCTTGAACATATTATAATTATACACTGTTTTAAACTTACTTTAAAACTACTATACATGTTCAATTTAGACTCTACAAAATATGCAGACCCTATATAACACCACATTTAAGGCCCAAACTAATATGACTTATATCTTAAAACTTTTTGGTATATACAATAAAATGTACATGTGCGTATAATTTAATATTGTTATACAACTCCTATACCACCGTACTACCCATAAGTTATGCAACTTCAAATTTCATTTCACAAATATGCAGAAATAAATAATATTAGCAGCGTATGTAACTGACAGACCAATTGTAAAAATATACATATAACTTACTTAATCATAACATGTAACTATCATATATATTATTTAAATTCTTTCCTGATGTTCTTCCCAAAAGCAAACCACCCAGGCTACTTTATACTTTACCAAAATAACTAGTAACTAAGTATAAACTCAATACAAACAACTATATAAAACTACACATATAACTTTAAATAAAATAATCAATTGTGTAATATTATATACGTAACTAATAAAACTATGTGTCATAAATAAGAAGTAGGATATGTCAACAGATGAAATAAACTAATTATACAAACCTATACTTTTTATAAAAATAACATATTTTATAAAGTCTAACATAACATTATTTTCAATGCTTACACACGAAATTCACAGGCAGCCGACTGGATGGCAAAGGCAACGCAATGGGGCCGAGCACGGCTGAGGCCGGAGGTGGAAGAAGTGGGAAGGTAGAGCAGCGGACTATGGTGCACGGCGGCGGAGGAAAAATCATCAGCCTGAAGGAAAAAGACCTTTCGATGAGGTTAAGGGGATGCGGCACGCGAGGTTGGAGGGCCGTCTTGGTAGCGACTCAGGTGGAGGCTTGGTGCGAGGTTGGGGCGGCTTCGGGTCGCAGGCGATGGCGTGAAATGGCTGGGTGGCTGCTATCGGTGATGGGAACTTGTTGCAATGAGGTCGGCGCTCGTTGCTGTTATGGAGGCGTCGGTGATGGCCAGGTGGTGAGGGCAGGTAAGGTTGTGGGGTGGCCGGCTTAAGAGGAAGAGGGGAATTTTTTTTTTGCGGAGGTTGGATTCGGTGGTTTGGTCGAGGCTGCTGGCCAGCACGTGGAGGAAGGCGGCGAAGCTTGAGGGAGGACGAGCGTGGAGTTGCGGCACATGTGAGATGGTGGTTACGACCGATGGGGGGATCACAAAAATACAACGAGAAATAAATTTGAAGAACAAGAAGAAAATAAAAAGGGGAGATGAATGATTTGCAGGATAGTGTAATTTGAACGAATGAAGTAATATTGATTACTTTTTCTGTCTTTCCCAAAGAACGTTTCAAAAGCAAACTTTTATATATATATATATGAACGGAAGAAATATGGAATAGGAATGGTCACACTTAGAATTATGTGAATTATTAATTGTTATTGACCAATGTTGAACAGTGGAATAATGAATGGTCAACAGAAACAAAGTCGTACCGATACGATTAACCGGTTCACCGATTCCGTCATGCATCGAACATCAAACATAGAAATGAGTATTCCGTCTAGATCAGCACGATGAGGCGATCAAAACGGCATATGGATATCAGCGACACGATTGAATTATAAAAATTCGAATTTTCTACTAGCGGAAAATGCAAGAAAAATGCAGGAAAATAAGATCGACGGAGCTAAAGGAGACCGAATTTTGAAAAACGAAAAATGGCGACTTGCTTAAAAGATGGTTTAGAATTTTTCTATGCAAAAATATTTAGGTTTCGAAAACATTTTATTTTCATCAATTTCTAACTGATTAAATTGAAATAAATTTACGCACGAAAATAAACTTCATATTTTCGGACGAAAATTTAACGACTTCTATATCTAAATATGCGTATTCCAAATATAAATTTTAAATTTCAAATTTTCTTATTTAAATTTCTCCAAAAATTCAATTACATACGTTACTAAAACAGTTAAAATTTACGGGTCGTTACACTCGCCCCCACTCAAAACTTTTCGTCCCCGAAAGGAAGGAGGTAGGGGAATAGAAACAACCAGAAGAAAATAAACTTGAATCACAAAATGAAACAATTAATTTAAATCATATAAATTTTGATTTAAACAAATTAATATTCACTAATTGGTTTAAATCCATTTATCTTAAATTAATAATATTCATTCAATTTAAATTTGTTAGTTTAAACTAAAAATTTCGATTTATGTCAAATTAATATTCAATGATTGAATTTAAATTCAAAGTATTTCATTAATTGATTAAATTGTTAATTTATTAATTCTCTCAAAGAAAAATTTATTTAATTTATCTCATTTATTCATTGTCTTATTATCCAATTTTCCTCAATTAACAATTTCCTAAAATCATAAATTTGAATAGTCTTTTATCATAATTATATTTTATTCAACAATTTAATTCCTCATTATTCTAAATTATTATTAAATTTATTCTACTTAATATATCTTATCTTATATATATTAAGTATATTGACACTTATTATAACTACTCAAATTTATTTAAAAATTCCTTTGATATCATTTCTACTGTATAATATTCCATTACATAGTTTACTTTTGAAAATTTTGGTAAGTTATATTGAATGCAATCGAGTATTATACAAGTAAATTTCTAATTCAATTCTCTCAAGTTTAAATATCAATTCAAATTTTTGGTTTCATTTATAATTGAAATCATCTTTTACCCGAATTTTAAGAATTAAATTTCCGATTAACTTCAAACAATTTAGATATACACACACACACACACACACACATTCAATATATCACATCAAATCAATAATCATATACCAATATATATAAATCAAGTCATAATCTAGAAATTCAAATCTATTTAAAAAAATTTCCAAATCAAAGTGTAACAAGACTACGAATAAGTCTCTTCACTTCGAAACTCGAAAATGAATGTCGATGATGCGACCGCCATCACCGGAATTATTTTCCAGCGAACAAAGAGAAGAGCACGGATTTAACCAATTAAAATTCTTTGAACAGTTTCTATTTGAACATATTTCAGATGCTATACGCTTTAAAACTTAAAAATCCAAGTTTGAAATCACCGGAAATCAAATTCTCAAATTTCTGATTTAAATTCATTTAAATTTCCAAGTCAATTTATAAACTAAGTTTTATAATTCCGTTTATTTATATGTTGGTAAATCAGTGGTTTACAAAACAGTAAGTGAAAATCAAATAACATCATTTAGTTAACCCATTCATTTATTCATTATCAGAAAATTTACTTATAATCATACCAAATTTTATTTTATTTACCCAATTTTGAAAACAATATTGTGTCAGTTTGCTCTGTTCAGGCGTTTTGGAAATTCTATCGATAGCGTTGATCAGACGAATCGATCGAAAACCCAAATCAACATCAATAAATCAAACAACACAATATATGTAAAACATTTTTAATATTAAATTTCAAATACACTTCCTTGCTCGACGATACAAGGATGGATTTCAAAATAAGTATAGAGATTTAAATTTGATAGACTCAATTTAAAGGATATTCTGATTCGAATACAAGTTTGAAGGAAAAGATAAGATGATTAAATTAATAAAATCGGGAGATGGATGAGCTTATTTAATTCACGGGCAACCTTAACCGGGTCGCCGTAACTTCAAGAATAAGATCGATGCTGAATTTCGACGTAAATCAACATTCGTTCTCAAGAGATAGAACTCAGGTACAGCATGGAATAGATAACATCGTAAACCGAGGGTACAGAAATATCCAGAAAATCAATGCCTATTATAAAGGAGTTTCACCCTTTTACAAATTGGCGAGACCGCCGATTAATTATAATGAGTCATTCGAAATGGAGTTATGGGATGCTCCAGAATTGAAAGAAGACGAATAGTGAGGGACACGGATGAATTTTGAAACCGCAGGGAATGCTCCAAAAATTCAAAGGAATCAAGTCAAAAGGAAAAGGTTGAAACTCGAATGAGAGTGATTCTGTAAATACATTTACCCTATATGCTAAGTTTTGCCTAGAGCTACCAAAGCTCTGATACCAACTGTAACGACCCGCTATTTTGGACTATTCACATCTGCTCATGTCGGACTTGAATAATTCAAAATACCGAACTGTTAATTTAAATTTGGCAAACTGAACATATACAATAAATAAATAATCACAGAATCACAGGCATAGAGTAATAATATGCAGCGGAAGCAAAAGATAGTAGTTCATGAAGCTACTATGTATATAACAGAGTTAAATAAGTTACAACAGAAGTCTCGAATATAATAATCAAATACAAGAATCAAAATATATCACTAGGATCAACTGAATATCTGAAAGCTGACTGATAGCTGGATCTCCAAGTGAAGCCCAACTCCAAAGGTGAGTCTCGAATACTGATACACCCGGTCTGACCCGAGCGTAAAGCAAAACACAAAACACTCAAGTCAGGATTAACATTCTTATATCAATAAACCCAACTCAAGTGAAATAACAATTGAAATACAAATAACTCAAAGGACGTTGGAATAACCGTCCTCCAAGGATCCATTAAACTATCTACTATGTAGTAATATACGCTAAATAGATAATGTCTATCAGTAATATAAAGTATCAAAATAGTGTTAAGGCGTTACCATTATCCCCCTTAACACATTTTATACAAGTGTTATAGTCTATACAGCACTGTAAACTACACCGTAAACTAGTGGGATATCAGGGAGTACCCCATAGGTATAACACAAAACAAATTCGTAGTGGTCGTGTATATAGGGATACATGAATGACAAGGAACATGAGGAAATACCCAAGGTAGTGAAACTACCGTTTTCCTGATCCGAACTGGTGAAAACGTATCGCCGCAACGATCGCAACACCACGAAACAAAACTCCCAAAATACGAGGGTGCACCAATCAATAACAAGTAATGAGTAGTTTACGAAGAAGTGTGTTCGCTCGAGGTGGCTAACCTCATTTGGCACAGCACGACTCCTGTTTTAGTCATTTCCAATTTGACACAAGTGTCAAGGCTATCCATTATCGTTCTCTTTCTTCAGTCATCACGTACATCATTCCAACCACTTCATTCTGGATCACACTCCGCGTATAGTTATTAAAGTGATTTTCGGTTTAGACAGAGAGTATATCCATAACCGATCGCGGTTTCTTTAATAACTTTCGTAATTATTACACCGATTGGTCGTTTTATAAATTTCAAAACCAACTCAATTTCAATTTCAATTAGAATTTATAAATCAACATTTCATTTGTCTTCCTAAATCAATTTCCATATTTTGCGTTTCAAAACTTTCAATTTACAATTTCAAAATCTTATAATTCAATTCCATTTTTATTTAAACAATTCAAATATTGATTCAAGTTCGTACATAAGTTTCATTTCATAATCATTTAAATTAATTAAATTTACATTCAAATCAATTTGAATTCACTTATCGATTTCATTCAATATTCGTTAAGTTAATTTATCGTTCAAAACAATTCCTAGTTAATTTCCAATTCATTAAATCAATTACTTACGTTCAACTTCATTATATCAAAGCTTACAAATTAATTAGGTTAAATTCGTGAAATCAAATTCTTTAAATTACAAGCCTTACATCTGTTTCAATAAAACGCATTTATTTCTTCTTATAGAAATTCAATTTCATTTATTTATTTACTTAGTCACAGTTTCAAAACTCAATCAATAAAGAACCTAATTTCACTTGTTCGAGAAGTTCAATTTCACTTATTAACTTACTTAAATAATTTTCCAAAACCTAATAAACAAAGAAACCCAATTTTATTTATTAACGAAGTTAAATTCACTTATTCAAAAGTTCGATTTCTCTCATCAAAGAATTCAAGTTTTTAATTAATTATCAATTAATTCAATCTTATTAAATTATTAAATAATTTCAAAACTTAATTAATAGTTTCAAATTTTAATTATTAAATAGATTCCAACCTATTTATTAAATAATTCCAAACTTAATCATTAATAATTCCAAACTTAATTAATAAATAATTTCAAAACTTAATTTATTAAGTAATTAAATTTTAAAACAACGTTCTTTCTTCAATTACTTTATTAATATTTTGTTTCAGATTATTAGATATTAACATTTTCCTTTCATTAAAATTTAAATTCCATCTTCTTTTCAAAACTTATTTTTTTTATTCAAATAAAATCTTCATTTTATTTTTAAATCAAATTATTAACCGATCAGGTTTTATTTAATTCTCTATCCTAAGTCAGTTTCATTTGGGTATTTATCATTTCAACCCAATTCCATTTCAATTCAAAAAACAAACATAGCAAAGGGAATATGCATTATGATAATTGGGATGGTGTCAAAGTAAATAAACAAGCAATAATATCCATACATAACAATTCAATAATTATTCAAATAATCCCGAAATAATCGTATTAATTTACATTTGTTATTTATGCAAATTAATAATATTATTCCTAGAATCTACACTATCATTTCATATAGATTAAAGATTATTCCACTAATTATTTACACAGTTTTCACTTGTCATTCAATTTCAATTTTATACTACAACAATTAATCTAATATACATTCAATGGTTCAAAGTGTAATTAACCAAATTCTACGTGTCAATCAATTTAACAATTAAAATGTGTCATGTTTAACTAATCCAAATTTAACTAATCAAATTCAACACATATGTTGATTCAAATTTTAACTATCCTACGTCAAATTCAATTGCATAATTTTTATCACCTTATACATTACAATTCACATCCAATATAAACAATAAATAATCAATCAATTATAAACCAAACGGGATTATCATCGTATAATTAATAGATAATGGTGTCAGATGTCACAGGTGAACTGATACAGGTATAACAAATATATAACAGTGTAAATTACTAACAACAGCATATTTCAATTGTCGTTTCAATTGAAATCAAATTTAATAAATAAAAGAACATTAATCGCGAGTAATTGCTCACCTTTCGAGGTTAGAGAGATAGACAATGAATTGAGTTATGGATCCGAGCACGAATTCCAAATGAAAGCTAGATGGATACGGACTCGATGGACAAGCTAATAGAAATTGACGAAATCAAATCAGAATTGTATCGATGGTGATAAACAGTATGAGTGAATTTCTATGTACCTAGCTATACATAACCATATATAAATCATATTTTAAATTCCAAATACATATTAAATTAAATGTATATGTATTTTAAAATCCTTGTTTTTAAGCAAACACATAGAATAAAACAAACAAATCTTCATAATGAAATCTGAAGTAAATAATTACATATATATAAATTATCATATTATTTAAACTATCCCATCTACAAAGCCCATATTTTAAACATCTCATATTTTACAATGCCTTGAACATATTATAATTATACAATGTTTTAAACTTACTTTAAAACTACTATACATGTTCACTTTAGACTCTACAAAATATGCAGACTCTATATAACACCACATTTAAGGCCTAAACTAATATGACTTTTATCTTAAAACTTTTTGGTATATACAATAAAAGGTACATGTGCGTATAATTTAATATTGTTATACAACTCCTATACCACTGTACTACCTATAAGCTTATGCAACTTCAAATTTCATTTCACAAATATGCAGAAATAAATAATATTAGCAGTGTATGTAACTGACAGACCAATTGTAAAAATATACATATAGCTTACTTAATCATAACATGTAACTATCATATATACTATATAAATTCTTTCCTAACGTTCTTTCCAAAAGCAAACAACCCATGCTACTTTATACTTTACCAAAATAACTAGTAACTAAGTATAAACTCAATTCAAACAACTTTATAAAACTACACATATAACTTTAAATAAAATAATCAATCGTGTAATATTATATATGTAACTAATATAACTATGTATCATAAATAAGAAGTAGGATATGTCAACAGATGAAATAAACTAATTATACAAACCTATACTTTTTATAAAAATAACATATTTTATATAAAGTCTAACATAACATTATTTCAATGCTTACACACGAAATTCACAGGCAACCGACTGGACGGCAAAGGCAACGCAACGGGGCCGAGCATGGCTGAGGCCGGAGGTGGAAGAAGTGGGGAGGTGGAGCAGCGGACTGCGGTGCACGGCGGCGGAGGAAAAATCATCGGCCTGAAGGAAAAAAACCTGTCGATGAGGTTAAGGAGATGCGGCACGCAAGGTTGGAGGGCCGGCTCGGTGGCGACTCAGGCGGAGGCTTAGTGCTAGGCTGGGGCGGCTTCGGGTCGCGGGCGATGGCGTGAAATGGCTGGGTGGCTGCTATCGGTGATGGGGAACTTGTAGCAATGAGGTCGGCGCTCGCGGCTGTTATGGAGGCGTTAGTGATGGCCATAGGCCGAGGCAGGAGGGAGTATGGCCAGGTGGTGAGGGCGGGTAAGGTTGTGGGGTGGCCGACTCAAGAGGAAGAGGGGAATTTTTTTTTTGCGGAGGTTGGCTTCGGTGGTTTGGTCGAGGCTGCTGGCCAGCACATGGAGGAAGGCGGCGAAGCTTAAGGGAGGACGAGCGTGGAGTTGCGACACAGGTGAGATGGTGGTTACGACCGATGGGAGGATCAAAAAAATGCAATAGGAAATAAATTTGAAGAACAAGAAAAAAATAAAAAGGGGAGAGGAATGGTTTGAAGGATAGTGTAATTTGAACGAATGAAGTAATATTGATTACTTTTTCTTTCTTTCCCAAGTAACGTTTCAAAAGCAAACTTTTTTTATATATGAACGGAAGAAATGTGGAATAGGAATGGTCACACTTAGAATTATGTGAATTATTAATTGTTATTGACCAATGTTGAATGGTGGAATAATGAATGGTCAACAAAAACAAAGTCGTACCGATACGATTAACCGGTTCACCGATTCCGTCGTGCATCGGACATCAAACACAGAAATGAGTATGTCGTCTAGATCAACACGACGAGACGATCAAAACGACATATGGATATCAGTGATACGACTGAATTATAAAAATTCGAATTTTCTAGTGGCGGAAAATGCAAGAAAAACGCAGGAAAATAAGATCGACGGAGCTAAAGGAGTCCGAATTTTGAAAAACGAAAAATGGTATCTTGCTCAGAAGATGGTTTAGAATTTTTCTATGTAAAAATATTTAGGTTTTGAAAATATTTTATTTTCATCAATTTCTAACTGATTAAATTGAAATAAATTTACACATGAAAATAAACTTCATATTTTCAGACGAAAATTTACCATCTTCTATATTTAAATATGCGTATTCCAAATATAAATTTAAAATTTAAAATTTCCATATTTAAGTTTCTCCAAAAATTCAATTAAATACGTTACTAAAATAGTTAAAATTTACGGGTCGTTACACAGTTGGTATCAGAGCTTTGGTTTAGTGATAACCTTAGCTTTGTGGGGTCTGACTCATTAGAGATAGGGTAGTAATACCCTAGAATGAGTTTGTCTAAGTGTACATATATATGAGTGAGCATATTTGTTAGTGTTATAAAATGTTTTTATAATGTGATAATTTGTTTTATTTAGTATTTATAAATTCTGTTCAGTACAAAGGACGCTATGGCATCGATAGGGATTTATACACACTTGATAAGGCAGACCGACACAATATTATTTTGAAATATAGGTAAATGAAATTATTTTACCTAGCATTATATTTTGTATATAAAAGAATAATTTTATAAATGGATGAAGTTGTATTTAATATGTTAGTTTGTTAGGAAGTGAATTTTTATAAATATTGGTTGCAAAATAAAATTTACAAATAAAATAAATATAAATTGGAAATTTTAGAAGTTAAGTTCCTTGGTTTTGAAATTAGTTTTAAAAAATTTGGAATATAATATTAGTAATATTTGAAAGTATTTTCGGATATAATTATTTTCAACATTATTTGAAAGAAATGTTTTAAAAGAATTTTAAAAGGAAATATGTTCTGTACTCCCCTCTTTTGTCGCTGGAAAATAATTTCGGTGATGAAGGCCGCATCATCGAGATTCATTTTTGAGTTTCAAAATTGGGAAGACCACTTTAATAGCTTTACCACACATTTATTTTGATAAGCAAATCTTAATTTTAAATTTCTAAATATGATTTGATATATAAAAGATATGAATAAATATTATTTCAAAATGACTTGAAATGAACCCAACATTTAGTTTGAAGTTTCTATAAATTAGGGATTTCAATTATTGTAATGAAATGAAATCTTAACTATTTTAATAGTTGGAAACTTCTAAAATAAAAAGTAAGAAATTAGATGCTAAGTGATTAATGACGTATATAAGAAATTGGAAATTTGTAACCTGTAAATCAAAAGATATGAAAAAAGACATAATTATTGAATTTTTTTTAACTAAAATGAATAAGATAAACTTGGGTAACATTCAATTACATTCTTAAAACATATATATAGGTTACTAGAAATGTTTAAAAAGTTGTAATGTTAAATAGGAATATGTAATAGAATATTATATAAGTAAAACTTAAGCAATGAAAGTGTTCAAATGGAATTATTTATATAAATAAGTATTTTGATGTACAAGAAATGTTATAAGCATAAGTTAATATTTTGAAATGCTAATAATTAGATTGAATAGTAAACAGTGAACATTTTCTAAGAAAATATTTATAAACATAAGAAATGACTGAAATGATTCATAAAAGATTATTACTAAATGATATTATATATGAAAAAAATAAATGGGAATCAAAGAATGAAGAAACTTAAGTATGAATTGATTCACTAGTAAATATTTATATCAAACTGAAATCAAGTTATAAGTAAATAATAACCGTGAATTAAATTGTAAAGAAACTTATGTAATATTTTAAGAATTGATTTATTGGTGATCTAAATAACTGAATGGAAATAACATATTTAAGTAAATGATGTAAATGAATGGAAAATGACACTGAATGAATGAATGGTAATAAATAAAAGAGTAAAAAGGGAAATTGATTGAATAAACTTAAATCATATAAAATTCTATGTTGTTTGGCTTATGGGATTTGTGGGAAATGATACTTCGATTTGTTTGAAGTTGTATAAATAATCTATTAAGTATTTATCTAAGATTGTTGAGCGTAGGGTACACTTGATAGTTTATTTATCATCCTTGTACGATTAAAAGTTTTTGAAAATGAAGGAACTATTTGTTTGATTGTTATGGATGTATGATGGATACTTTGATTGTCTATAATGGTTGTATTGTTTTTTTGCATATGTTTTGTGTTGATTTGTTTTGTTACTAATTGAAACAACTAAAAATATTTTTCTTTCACATCATTTTTAACTCTTTTGAATTATGTAAATGAAATACAGGTTTATGGAAGCAATAGCTACTGCTTTTTATTTCATAAATAAGTTTGTTTACTCGACAAATAGGTACGTTTTCGGATTACGGTTTTATAGCGATATTTTATTGTTTTTCCCATGGTTTGGGATATTTTATTTTTGAAAATGATATACACACACACACATTGTAATTATCGATATTATTATTTTTCCGGACCTATCCGTACAAAGGAGACTCTGGCAAAATATTTCAAAAATTTAAGACTTAGAAATTTTTTATGGAAGGAAAATATTTTCAAACTTTTATTTAACTTGAACACGGAAGATTTAATTGTTTATAAATTGATATATTTTATTTAAAAATACTTAATTATGTAAGTTTAAAGTGTTATAAATTGATTATTTGAATAAAAATATATTAGTTTCTTTATTCCTTTTTTCCTTTTCGAGGACGAAAAGTTTGAGTGAGGGAGAGTGTTAATGACCCATATTTTTCGATGATTAAAATATTATATTTAATAAGATTTTGGAATTTAATATTGAGAGAAATTAAAATTTATGATTTATTAATGAGAAAAATAGTTAGAATATGATTTAATAAGGTTGTTTGAATGTTTTGTCAACTATTTTAATGAAATTTCAATCAATTGAAATTATTGTAATGTTAATTTGGTGATAATAGTAAATAAGGAAGTAAATTGAATGTTGTAATTAATGGTGAGATTGTTTGGAAATCAATTGAAATTTGATGAAATTAAATACTGCAATTAAAATGTGTTAAGATGATAACTGTAGAATATGAATGCAATATAATGTAAACTAATGTTAATTATATTCACAAGGTAATAGTGGATTAAATAATAAGAGTGAAATCAAAATAAAAGAATTTATTGGAATTTTAATTTTAATAAAATAGGTTTTCTTCCTATTGTAATGTAACATTAAAATTTATGTAACATATAAATATTGAATTTGACATGGGAAATTTGTTTTAAATGATTATAAATTTAAACGTAATCAGGAATGATAAATTTGTTAACTATTAAATTTGAATTTAAAAGTGATTAAATTAATTTAATAATTTTCCTTAACAGTGAATTATTGTAGGATTTGAAGTTTTGTGGCAATCGGACTTATCGATTGATTGTGTGGGCTCGAAATGCGTAGAAAAATATTAAAAGGATTTAAATGAATATAAATCTAATTTTAAAAGATAACTTCTATATACAATGGAATTGGGGCTTGAAACTTGTTCCATTGATTTTAAAATTATCGAAAACCTATATTTCAATATATTGGATGACCCACTCTCGTTTCGAGAAAGAAACGGGATTTTTGGGTTCGTGTAATCGTTTTGACAAATTCGATCTGTCCATTCATTCTTATCTATCTTTGTCCATATAAATAGATTTCTTTTCTGAAACCTAGCAGCCTTTTCTTATTTCTATACGTATTATGTGACGCCCCACCTCTATACCCACGCTAGCCAAGAACACTCCGAAGTAGTGCTGTCAACTAGCACGGAGAATAAGGCTGTTGAGGAGCGACCATCCATGTAATTGCTTATCACACGGTGGCTATAAATAATCTTCGGAAACAAACATAGAAATAATCATATCACAAATCAGTCACAGATATCCATATCACAAAGGCGGAAGAAGATATGAATATATAACTAACACATGAAAGTGTACATCAGAGTAGTGGTCAGTAAGATCCACGATAATACAAAAGAATAGCAACACGTGCTATACAAAAGAATACAACTATGAGTCTATATCTCAAGTGTATACAACAAAAACTGCTAATCTAAACAGTTAGCCAAAAGTCAGAGTGATGAATCCCTGGGAAGAAGTCAAGCAGAAGCACCTGTAACATCTCGGTCTGACCCGAGTATTATTTAAGAAAATAATAAACGGATCAGTCTAGCTATAAATATCAGATGACATGAGATAACATAAAAGATATGGCATAAACATAAACATCCATAATGACATACCGCTATAAGTATGTAAATAATGATCAACAGAAGATCAATCAATAAGAGATAATCAATATCACAAGAATCTTCTCAAAGATTCGGAAAGGGCATCATACCCCAAACTTGTACTCATAACAAGTCAATGACATAAATTCTAGAAATCAATGCAAGAAGTCCAGAAATCATAGAAAAGAGAAAGAGGCCTATCACATGACGGTCCGAAGACCAAGGGGAGCTACCCCACATGTGTGAATGGAATCACACAGATTAAGGTCCAGACTAACCAAAAAGCAAAAAGGTATGTGTGAGTGGAATCACACAAGTGGTGTCTAGTCTAACCTCGCAATGAAAGAGACATCGCGCAATTGCTAGTCTAATTCATAAAGCGATCATCAAGATCAACGAGAAGTGTCAATTACACTAAGCTAGTAAATATAGAAGTTTAGCTTCATGTCCCATAACCACTTGCTTAACTTAAATATTTACGAACAAACTGTAAATCTTCACTAATAAAATTGTCACAAGAGGTTCAATCGAACAAGTCCAAGAATTAACCGACGAAGTGAACGCAAGCATTTCATACCACTTGTTTTACTAAGTCGTTTAATTAGATTTCTCATCCGAGTGAGGTAAAGGCTTGTATATACTAATAGATTGGAAAACGGTTTAAGAAAAGAGCTTTGTTATTAAAAATAGAGTTGAAATTGTTTGTTAAAAGAGTTTTGATATTTACTACTAGTATTGAAACCTTTATATTATAAAGTGACAAAACACAGAAGCAATTGTAGAAACAATCAGTCGCAAAAATCGCATACGGAGATGTGAATAAAATCCAAGGAAATCAGCTCAATGTTTTTCAGATAAGATCCCCTACGGAGGGGGGGTCCAGGGGGGTGGCAACCCCCCAAGGTGGGGGTGCGGGGGCAACGCCACCGCTTACGGGGTTCGACCTGCCCGGTCAGGTCACGGGGGTCCAGGGGGCAGCGCCCCGACCAAAACGGTACGACCTAGTGAAGACAAAATGAGGTCTAACGACCTAAGGGGAATAGGGTCGAGCGACCTATAAAACTCGCGACCTAAAAGTTAGCAAGGTCGAACGACCTATAGAGGCATAGGGTGCAGCGACCTAAAACATCGCGACCTAGTGAAGACCTAAGGGAGGCGAGCGACTTATAAAACTCGCGACCTAAAAGTTAGCAAGGTCGAACGACCTATAGAGGCATAGGGTGCAGCGACCTAAAACATCGCGACCTAGTGACCTAACGGTTTAAGGGTCTTGCGACCTAACTGGAAACAAGGTCCAAACGACCTAACGACTTAAAGTGAAACCTGGCCGAGCGATATAAGGTTGGAGACGACCTACGACTTAACTCCGTGTGAGCGACCTACGACCTATGGTTGCTACGACCTAACGAGTTCCAATAGTGAAGGCTTAAGATCTAACGACCTAAGGGGTACGACCTAAGGTGTTGAGGTTGGACGACCTAACCAAATTGCATAGGCCATACGAGCTAAGGCCTAATGACCTAACTCCGAACGAGCTATACGCGAGTGACCTAGGGCGCTAACTCGCAAACGACCTAACGTTAACTCGCGAACGACCTAACTCCAGACGCGCCTTTTCAACGCGTGCGAGCTGAAGACCTGCCGACCTACGACCTAACTCCAAGCGACCTAAGGCCTAACGACCTATAGTGGACGAATGGGCTAAGGCCAGAAACGACCCAAATGAAGGTGACGACTTTTCCACGCGAACGACCTATAGATGCTGGGCGACCTAAGGGGGACAGAGCGACCTAAGCCAGAAATTCACCCCAAAACATTAAAAAGTGGAGTTTTTCGCCAATCCAATCCAAACCAAATGCAAATGTGCATGCAAACATGATAGGGATGCATTTCCAATAATCCAATATTGATATAGACTAGATTTGTGAGATAAAAATATCACCTTTGCACTAAAGTTTATGAAGATGAAGCTTGAAAGCAAGGAGAAGCAATCCAAAGCTTGAATCCAATATCTTCTACTTGAATTTGGAGTTGAATGTTGGATTTGCAATTGAATTTGTGCTTGGAGTTTTAATTTCCCATTTCCTCCACCATTAATGCCAAAGCTTGATTAGTTAGGAAATTTATGAAGAGTGAGGAGAAGAGGGTTGGAACTTGGGCTTAATAGGCTAAACTAACCCAAAGTCCAAAGCGGGAAAAGTTAGTGAAATTTCACTAACTCCAAACCTATCGATGTTTATACTTAAAAAGTTGTAAACGACATTTCGAACTCAATGGAAGTGGTCTCGAGTCCTAATTTGACCGTTTGCAAAAAGTAGCTTTTCGGACCAAAATCCGATTAACGAGTTAATATTTAAATAAAATATTTAAATACAAACTCGATAAATATGCGGGTTGTTACATATTATTATCATCCGCTTCATTCCTTCCTCCTCAATTGTAGAAACCCTAATTCTCGATCCCAAACTCTGGTTTCAATTTCAAATCAAATTCATATTCCAAACTATTCAAATCATAGCAAATTATATATCATTGGAAAGCTCTCGACAAGTACAATCTACGGCTGCATTTCATTTTTTCAATTGAATCACGGTTTGCCCAGAAAGTGGTGATCTTTCTCGACCGTCCATTTCTAGTGTAATCTATCCAACGGTGGATTGTCGACCGTTTGACTATCGGGAAGCGGCGTTTAGAACAAGATGGAGAGTAGTCGAGATCGGTGGTGTTCATTGTTGTCAAAGTGGACAAACATCGCCAGAATTTTGCATAGTATGGCATGACAGTGGAGGTTGATAGAGGGCGGTGGAGGCGTGTTCGCGGGGTGCTAGAGGGGCGGCAGTCTTTGGGGCAGGCAATGGTGGCAGGCGATCTTGGTGGTAGCGTGTATAGGCGGCGGCGTTTGGTCATTTGGGTGGCGTATAAGAAGGTTGTGTGAGCAATAGATCGCGTGCGTTTGTCTCTACGTACAGCTAGGGTTTGGTTCTGGTATAACTAATTACAATTTTCCCTCTTTTTGTTTATTTAGTTTTAAATTTTCAAATTTCTAACCTTAATAACTTTTGCATACGAACTCGGATTCACGTGCGGTTTTCTCCATTGCAATCATATCGAAATTCTAGATATAATGGAAAAAGTTTGGCTGCATTATGAGACTGTTGGAATTTTTGTTTTATTTGGATTTTTAAACGACTGAAATCGAAGGTATATGTTTTAACCCACTCACAACTACTAAACTATCTTATGTTAGTTAAATTTAATTTTTAGTGTGATTAGAAATTTATTGATGGCTGTTTGGTATATTTAAATTGTCATTCAAGTTTAGTTTGAATTTAACTACCATTTGAATTAATATTGGAATTGAATTACTAGTTAGATACCTGATAATGATAACCAGTTAATTGTTGTGATTTATTCGTTGATTTGGATGATGATTGATTGATGTTTAACTGTTGATATTTTAGATGATTTGATGTCATGTTTATTTATATGTTGTTATCACACTCTAAGTTCTCTTAATTACTGTTAGGAAAATCACTATGGGCTGAAATGATAAATACCCGAATGATCTTATAAATTAGGGAAAAATCGTTATGGGTTGAACTGATAAACCCGAGCGATTTTATGGATTTGTATAACTGTGATTCAGGATTGCGGGTTGAATTAATATATACCCATAAATTTAAATTATTGCGGGTTGATATGATATATGTTCATATCACATGATCATAGGGTAGAAAATTATATATGGACATCGAATTGGTTAAATTAAATGATTTTAAATCCTTAATTTTTGAATCCAGTTAAATGATGTTAATTTGCGTCAACAACGTTGGCTCGAATTCCATGCATCTTATGATATTCTCTATACCCCTGGAAATCGAAATCGTAATGCTGATGCCCTTAGTCGAAAGCAACAAGCGGTTGTTTCCATGATGATATTCGAATGGAATGATCTCGAGACTTTGTCTACTTATGAGATCCGAGATCGTGAATCCGATTCGTGTTCATCTCTTGTTTTATTTAGCCTTAAGGCTCATCCTTTTCTTTTAGACCGCATCCTGGAAGCTCAAAAGCAAGATCCTAAATTGGCTCTTCTTACCCATAGTTGTAGGGATAAAAATAAGGTTAATGGTCTGAAGGACTTTGATATTAATGCTCGCAGAGGCATTCGAAAATTTGGTAGAATTATTGTGCCTAATATTAGTGATCTCCGAAAGTATATTTTAAAAGATTCTCTTCGTTTTAAGTATACCATTCATCCCGATAGTAGTAATATGTACATGGAAATGAAGTGACTTTATAATTGAGATGGAATGAATTCTTATATTTCTAACTTTATTAAGGGTTGAATGAATTTCCAACTCGTAAAGGATGAGCATCAAAGGCCCGGTGCATTATTGCAACCTTTGAACATACCAGTTTGGAAGTGGGATCAAATCTCCATGGACTTTATTGACGGTCTTCTCCGTTCTCGTTTGGGTCATGACAGTTTATGGGTGATTGTAGATAGACTTACAAAATCCGTCCATTTTATTCCCGTTCGGTCTAACCGGACTGTACCTCTTTTGGGTAAACTCTATTTTAAAGAAATCGTTAAATTACATGGATTTCCTAATTCTATTGTTAGTGATCGTGATCCATTATTAACTAGTGGATTTTGGAAGCATCTTCAAAAAGCTTTGGAAACAAAGCTAATTTTAGCACCACTTATCATCCTCGGTCCAATGGAAAAACTGAGCGTGTGAGTCAAACTCTTGAAGATCTTCTCGTGCATGTGTTCTTGATTTTGGTGGGAGTTGGGAAGATCATATTTCCCTTGTTGAGTTTTCTTACAATAATAGCTTCAATCTAGTCTTGTTATGGCACCTTTCGAGGCACTCTACGGAAGGCCATGCCGATCTCCATCGTGTTGGCTTGAAGCCGGTGAGAAGCAGGTTTTAGGTCCAAATTTCATTCGTGATGCCAGAGAAAAGATTGACCTTATTCGTCATAAGATGAAAGAAGCTCAAAGTAGACAAAATCCTATGTCGATAATCGAAGAAGGAATTTAGAATTTTCTGTGGGGGATTTTTATTTATTCGTGATTCACCTATGAAGGGTGTTATGCATTTCAACCGATCGAGAAAGTTAGCACGTCGAAATATTAGCCCGTTTTCCATCATCGAACGCATTGGTTCTGTGGCTTATCGTTTTTCATTACTGGCTCAATTTTCCGCTATCCATGACGTGTTTCACGTCTCTCAACTACGGAAATGCCTTAGGGATTTCGACTCTATTCTTAAGCCTAGTGTTATTGAAGAAATTGAGGTTTCACCTAATCTCCTTAAGGTGAACTTCTCATTTCAATTTTTTTCTTTTGTGTTATTATACCTTAGAGTGGTTCTTATTCTTTATTTTCTTCTGAAATATTGCGAGGGTGCAATTTTTTTAAGGAGAGGGGTCTATAACAACCCGCGTATTTTACGATTATATATTTAAATGTTTTATTTAAATATAGCATCGCTGGTTGAATTTAAAGTCCGAAACGTGACTTTTTGTAAATAGTTGAATCCGGACTCGAGACCACTTTCATTGAGTTCAAAACGACGTTTATAACTTGTTTAAGTATAAACGTTGACGTTTTTGGAGTTGATCAGGATTTTAGTATTTTCATTTGGGCTTTGGGTTATGTTCTTGCCCACTAACCCAACAAGATAACCCAAACCTTCTACCAAAATGCCTCCCACTCCACACCCTTTCATTCATCCCACTCATAATTTCCTAACACTCAAGCCAAAAGGAAAAATGGGGGAAAATAGGGGAAATCAAAAATTCCTAATCCCTAGATTCTTAGAAAATTCAAATTCAAGTTCTAAAATCAAAGAGAAGCTTTGGTAAGCATCCTCTTCATTTTCTTCATTTAAATTCCTCTTCAATTCTTGATTTTTCCTATAACCTAACTTAGGACAATCTTTGCATGTAGTAATAGGTTGAAGATCTTTGAGGTGTAGTTGAAGAAAAATCAGTCCTAGCTTGTTTTAGAGATTGTCATTTCTATTTTAGGTTTAAAGGTGAGTTCTTGAACTCACATCTATGTCTACAGCTTTCAATGTTGTTAGGTATGAATTCCTAACGTTTATTTCATATTCAATCGCTTTTGATTTAAATTGGTTTGATGAATTTTCCAATTTTGGTTTTAAAGTCAAAATTTATGAAAATCCTACTATGGATGTTTGGACATGTTATTTGGGGTGTATCGAAGAACCTACAGGGAAGTGTTGTCGCTTGGCATAAATCCTTAGCCTCCATCGCTCGTTCGATCGCTTTCGAGTTGATTTAGCCCTCAATGGCCTAGGCAAATTTCTGCCCAGCTCAGGCAACCAGATGTTTGGTTGAACCTACCAGACGTATGGTAAGGGCTTCTGAAAAAAACATATATAAGCGAAAAATAAAATAAAATTCCAGAGCCTAGGGTCAGACGTCTGGTTGAGCCTACCAGACATTTGGTCATGTTGAATTTTTGCCAATTTACCTGTTTTTATGCCAATTTCCATTTCTTATCGATTTTTGTTGCTCCGATTAGTTGTTTTCATTTATTATCGACATTAATGACTTCTTTTTTGGATTTTTGGAAATATCCATTTGATGGATTTGATATCGATTTTCATGGTTTTAATTCACATCGTCAAATGTGTATTTTTGGTAATAGATTTTTTTTACAATCATTTCTGTGATTTATCACTTTAAAATACAAAGGTTTTTATGCTAGTAGTGAATACTCAAACTCATTCACAAAAATGATTTCAACACTACTTTTAATACAAAGCTCGTTTTAAAACCATTTTCCAACCTATTAGTATATACAAACCTTTTCTTCATTCGTATGAGAAATCCAATTAAACGACTTAGCAAAACAAGTGGTATGGAACTCTTGCGTTTACCTTGGTGGTTAATTCTTGGACTTGTTCGATTGAAATCTCTTGACAATCTTCGAGTGGAAATCTATAATTTGTTCGTAAATATTTAAGTTAAGCTAGTGGTTATGGGACATGAAGCTAAACTCATTTATTTACTAGCTTAGTGTAATTTACACTTCTTTTTGATCAATGATGATTGTTTTCTGATTTAGACTTGTGATGAGAAATATCATTGTCCACGTGCAGGACTAAACCCCGTTGTGTAGAGCTTCATCTCATTTTTATGGGCTAGCGACCCATGGCCTTTTAACCATTTTATGGAGCTCGGTTCATTGGGCGTACAGTTGTACTATGTCGTTGTTCCGGCTAATTTAAGTTCGGGTTCCTTGGGCGTACCGTTGTACTATATCGTTGCACCGGCTCTATGGGCCAGTGACCCATGATCTTTTAACCATTTTATGGAGTTCGGTTCATCGGGCATATCATTGTACTACGTTATTATTCCGGTTTATTTGAGTTTCAGGTTCCTCGAGCGTACCGTTGTACTACGTCATTGCACCGGCTCTATAGGCTAGCGACCTAAGGTTTTTTAATCGTTTTATGGAGTTCGGTTCATCGGACGGACCATTGTACTACATCGTTGTTCCAGCTTATTTGAGTTTCAGGTTCCTCGGGCGTATCTTTGTACTATGTCGTTGCACCGTCTCTATGGGCTAGAGACCCATGGTCATTTAACCATTTTCTGGAGTTTGGTTCGGGTGTATCGTTGTACAACGTTGTTATTCTGACATATTTGAGTTTCAGGTTCCTCGAGCGTACCGTTGCACTATATCGTTGCACCGGCTCTATAGGCTAGCGACTCATGGTCTTTTAACCATATTATGGAGTTCGGTTGAATGGGCGTATCGTTGTACTACATCATTGTTCCGGCTTATTTGAGTTTTAGGTTCCTTGGGCGTACCGTTATACTATGTCGTTGCACCGGCTCTATGGGTTAGCGATCCATGGGATAGCATCCCATTTATGATACACGTGTTGGTGAGTTTTTATGCTTCCGTTTACGATATGCCTCCCCCTTTTTGTGATTTTTGGATTTCTAATTGATGATTTCTGGAATTTGTGTTTCACCAATATTTGTGATTTGGATTGATAAACTTTATCAATATTTGTGACTTGGTGAATAAAATAAAGAATATGACATTCTTTTTGGTGTTTGAGAAGATTTGAGATATTATATGATCTTTGTTGTTGTCAAATATATTTTTCATATCTCTTATCCTATCTTTTCTTACATGATAATTACAGCTAGACTGGTCCGTTTATTATTTTTCTTCTTAAATAATACTTGGATCAAATTGAGGTGTTTCAGGTGCTTCCACTTGACTTCTTAGCAGGGAATAACTTTCAACTTTTGACTAACTACTTTGGCTTAGTAGTTTTTGTCTTTCATGTATACAAGATAGAGACTCTATGTGTATACATATTCTTTTGTATAGAACATATACCTATTCTTTTATGATGTAGCGGATCTTATATGACCACTACTATGATGCTCACTTCTATGTGTTGTATTCATATCTGTTTAAGCCTTAGTGATATGAATATCTATGACCAGTTTTACATTATTTTTATTTTGTATTGATTCCGAAGGATACATAGCCACTGTGTAGTAGGTTTGAGTTTGGATTGGATATGTCATATTTCCTCTTGAAATGAAATGCGTGACATACCATCTGACGTATTGGTTCTCACTCAAATCAATTACACAGATGGTCACTCCTCAACAGCCTTATTTTTCATGCTAGTCGACGACATTACCCTACAGTGTCCTTAGCTAGTGTGAGTATAGAGGTGGGGCATCACAGCTTAGTATCGGAACCAAACTTTGGAAAAATATGGAATATTATGACAAGAATCATTGTCCTAAGTCTCTCTTAGGAATCATGCCTCAGGATTTAATCCGAGTCTTAGGACCCATTCTATCTTATTTTCTTTTTTGATGCTTTATTTTACCAATCAAGCTTATTTGAATTCATTATAAGAATAACTTTTTTCCTCTTCATTCTTTCTTTCTTTAATAGAGAAGAAGAGATGGTTAGACCTGCCAGTACTAGCACTAATCAATCCCGTGGTCCTCCTTTGGATGACGTATTCATGTCTGCTCAACAACTTTTGGATCTTGTAAAGAGTCAAAGGTTTATTTGTGCTTTGAATAAGAACCCCAAAAAGGTTTTACCTCTAAAATTAGAAGTGCCTTTCGACCAGCTTGTAGATATCACTCTTCGACTTAAAGAGGCTGATAAAGGAAGTGATAGTGATGTTGGAAGTGCCAAGAAGAGCCTCAATAACAATAAGAAGAGGCATATTAAGTTTGAAAGCTCTAATCCCAACGAGAAAGGGAAGAAAGAAACTTTTGTAAAGACTCCTACCCCTGATCGTGGAGTATGCTACAATTGTAGTTCAAAGGACCACTATGCGAATAGGTGTCCAAGGCCCATTTCTTGCCATTATTGCAATAGTTCATGTCATCATATATCTACATGTCCCAAACGTCAATGCAAGAAAGAGGGAAAACTGTATGTTGTGCAAGCCCCTAGTAACCCTTCTCTTGATCAAGGTATTTCTCGTTCAGTCCTTGATGGCATTATTTTGTTTCATGATTATCTTATTCGAATTCTTTTTGATAGTGGTGCATCTCATTCTTTTATATCAATAGAACTTGTTGATACCTTTTCTTTAAATATTATGGGCTTGACGACTTCACTGAGCATTACGCATCCGGTTGGTGGATCTGCAACACTCAATTTAGTTTGTAAAAATGTCGAGATTATTTTATGTGATTATTCTTTTGGATCCAATTTGCATGTTATGCGTTACTTAGGTTTCAGAATTGATTCTGGGAATGGATTGGCTTAATTTTTATGAAGCCCATATCCTATATCTCGAGAGGATTATCCATCTTCGACATCCTCAATCTGTTAAGCAGATTTCTATTGTTCTTATTGATTTCGATTCCAATTCGGTGGCATCATTTTATTCTTTAAACCCACATGATTAGGAATATGTTATTTCCCTCATATAAATAGTTCATGAATTTCTCAATATCTTTGAGCCTGTCTTTGGATTACCACCGAAGCGATCAATTGAACAGTACTAAGGTCTTCTCAGCTTGACCTTGCCACTGGTTTTCATCAGCTACGAGTTGAGGAGGATAGCTTCCACTTTCCGCATTCCACTCGTTATGTCATTTGGTTTGAAGAACCCTCAAGCTTATTTCATCCATCTTATGAATCGAGTATTCTGTGAATATCTCGATGAATCTGTCCTTATATTCATTGATTATGGGTGAAAACAACAATTTAAAATTGCAAATCTTTCTAATAATATATATATATAGGTACAGTTGGATTTTTTTCTTAAAACGAGCAAAGAATATTCATAAATTTTTTAAGAGACATGTTTATCGTATAGAAGATGTTTTTGTGTTGTATTGCCCATTGAGTGCTATAAGAATTCAGATCGATGCGCCTGATCAACATTATCAATAGGAGTCTCCTAAACGCTATGATGAGACAGTCAGACACAGTAAATTAACTTGTAATAAGTAAATTTGTTTTTTTAAAAGATGGTTACATAAAGCTAATCATAATTTCGAATGTCTTAGCTTTCGCGAAAGAGGATCATGAAATCAATGATTTAGCATAGAAGTTGAAAAAAAAATCAAAAGAACTCCTTTCCGATGCTCCTATTCTTGTGATTCTCGAAGGGAACCAAGACTTCACTGTTTGTATCAATGCTAGTCATATTGGTTTAGGTGCCGTTCTCTTGCAAAAGGGAACTTGTTATCGCTTATGCTTCTAGACAATTAAAGCCTGATGCCACTCATGATCTAGAGCTCGCGACTATTATTTTCGCTCTTAGGATTTGGCATCATTATCTTTTGGGAGAGAAATTTGTTCCCTGCACCGATCATAAATCTTTGAAGTACTTATTTTCTCAAAATGAACTTAATTTGCGTCAACAATGTTGGTTCAAATCCCTTGCATCTTATGATCTTGATATTCTCTATACTCTCGGAAAGGGAAATTGTATTGCCGATGTCCTTAGTCGAAAGCAACAAACAGTTGTTTCCATGATGATATCCAAATGGAATGATCTCGAGACTTTGCCTACCCATGGTCTTTTTACCATTTTATGGAGTTCGGTTCATAGGGCGTACTGTTTTACTACGACGTTGTTCCGGCTTATTTGAGTTTCAGGTTCCTCGAGCATACCATTGTACTATGTCGTTGCATTGGCTCTATGGGCTAGTGACCCATGGTCTTTTAACCGTTTTATGGAGTTCAATTCATCGAGTGTAACATTGTACTACGTCGTTGTTCTGGCTTATTTGAGTTTTAGGTTCCTCGGACATAACGTTGTACTATGTTGTTGCACTCTATGGGCTAGTGGCCCATGGTCTTTTAATCGTTTTACGGAGTTCGGTTCATCGGGCGTATCGTTGTACTACGTTGTTGTTCCAACTTATTTGAGTTTCAGGTTTCTCGGGCGTACCACTGTACTACGTCATTGCACCGGCTCTATGGGCTAGCGATCCAAAGTCTTTTAACCATTTTATGGAGTATGATTCATCGGGATTATCGTTGCACTCTATGGGCTAGTGATTTCTGGATTTCGAATTGATAATTTCTGGAATTTGCGTCTTACTAATATTTGTGGTTTACATTGATAAGCTTTACCAATATTCGTGACTTGGTGAATAAAATAAAGAATATGACATTCTTTTTGGTGTTTGAGAAAATTTGAGATATTGTTTGATTTTTGTTGTTATCAAATATATTTGTCGTATCTCTTATCATATCTCATCTTACATGATAATTATAGCTTGACTGATCCGTTCATTATTTTTCTTCTTAAATAATACGCGGGTCAGACCGAGGTGTTTCAGGTGCTTGCACTTGACTTCTTAGCAGGGAGTAGCTTCTGACTTTTGGCTAACTACTTTAGCTTAGCAGTTTTTGTTTTAGATATATATGAGATAGAGACTCTCTGATATATACATATTTTTTGTGTAGAACATGTGCCTATTCTTTAGTGATGTGGTGGATCTTATATGACCACTACTATGATGTTCACTTCTATGTGTTGTATTCATATTTGTTTCAGCCTTAGTGATTTGAATATCTATGACCGGTTTTATGTTATGTTTATTTTGTGTTGATTCCGAAGGCCACATAGCCACCATGTAGTAGATTTGAGTTTGGATTGGATATGTTAGATTTCCTCTTGAAATGAAATGCATGACATACCATCTGACATATCGGTTCTCGCTTAAATCCATTACATAGATGGTCGCTCCTCAAAAGTCTTATTCTTTGCGCTAGTCGACGGCATTACCCTATAGTGTCTTTGGCTAGTGTGAGTATAGAGGTGGGGCATGACAGAGCTATACCGAGCTAAGTGAGGTCGCTCCTCTGATTGGCACATTTCTTCGATACCATATTTATTACTTTGTGATTGATTTGGTGGCCACCCTTCGGTTTGATTATGAGAGTGTGTTCCAAGGTGGGTGGTAGTAGTTGCTATATGTTACCACCAGTCTGGGAGTGCAAAAGGTAGAATCCTACCCTGGCATTGACTCGCGTTCCTTGTCATATGCCTTATCGAACCCATAACGAGTTTGGTTTGTGTCGTACTTATGGAGTGCTCCCTGATAGCCCACCAGTTTACGGTGGAGTTTAGGTACTGTATAGACTACGACATTTATATAAAATGTGTTAAAAGAGATACGGGTAACGCCTTAACGCTATTTTATTATTTCACATTACTGTAGACATATTATAATATTGTATTGTACTATGTATGTAGATAGTTTAATGAATCTTAAGAGATGGAATCCCGAACAACTCTTAAGTTATTGCACGCACGTTAGACACTTGATAGGAGATGTAAAATCCTGTAAACATCTCTGAAACCGTTACACTCATATTTACTTATTTTGATTTAACTTACATAAGATCTTTTAGTTCTGACTCGATTGTTTTGTCTTTTCTTTACGCTTGGGTTAGCCTGAGCAGTTCAGCGTTGAACACCTTATTTATGGAGGATGAAGACGAAGATTTAGTATATTATTACTATTTATTATATTTATTCCACTACATTATTTATTTATTCATGCTGTATGTATAACTCTGATTTGTATTGTAAAAGTGTAATCAAATGTTATTTTTAAAATAGCTTCATGAACTGTTTATTTGATTATTATATTTTGTCATTCCACTATGAGATTCTATGTTTTATTTTTCTTCTTTTTCTCTTATTTTCTTATCTACCCGATTAACAATCCTCCCTTTTGAATGGTTTGAGTGGAAATGTGTGGTTTATTGTCGATTTAAACCGTCGAAAAAGATGGGTCGTTACAGTATTTGTATTTACTAGTTGAAAAGAAATCCATATAAGGAATTGTGCGGGATTGGATGTAGGATAACTCTGAACTAGTATAAAATACTAGTGTGTTCTTTCCTTTTACCACATTTATTATTTACCTATTGATTTTGTGATTGTTTCTGTATTTGTGAATCTCATTGTTCTAAGTATAATTTCAAAAGATTTCAAAAAGATACATATAAATTAGAAAATACTATTCACCCCCCTCTAGTGTTAATTTATCCTTAAGAATCCTATTTCGCAATAGTATATCTCACAGTGTATTGAGTAAAGTATGACATCAATATAGATATAAACAGTATAGACAGATAACTATAACTAAATGAACCCAAATAATTATCGGAGTGCAAGGTTCACAGTTGTCATACAAAGCAAATGGAGTAAAGTTTATATATCACCAAAATAAATTCAAATGAAATTTGTCTCAAAATAAAATAAAGCACTGATAGAGCACCACAGTGCTATATAGCAGAATAAGAAACAAACTATAGTAAAAATATAATAGCATCAGACTCTTGCTCATCCTTTGAATAGCTCCATGTGCTAACCTCGAACCTGTTATATAGTCTACTCATTTAACAGTAGCTGAGATAATAAGAAGCAAAGCAAAAAACCTTGAGTCAAACAAATATCTAGTATGAGCGATAAACAATCTCAAAATACTATGGAAACCAATATAGTATTGGATATAGGTACATTTAATCATATCCGATCTATCCCTGCATCTAAAGAGGTAACACATAACACAATATATGCTATATTACTATTATCATCATGCGAGTATAATACACAAAGTATATTATGGTTTAGGGTACCTATCTATCATAAGACATCCAACCATCACACCAATCACAACAATCAAACTGACATAAGGTAACACACAGCGTTAACCATCATCAAGGTCTTGTATCACTGTGTCTATCACTAAAGTCTCGCGTCACCACGCATCACCATAGCCATCACCAAATGTCTTGCATCGCCATGACTTTTCTAAAGTCTCGCGCCACAACGACAATCACAGAAGCCTCACTCCACTATGACCTTTTCAAAGTCTTAAATCACTGTAACGACCCGAAATTTTCGAAGCCGAAAATTCCAGATAGTTATGAAAAAGAAGAAAGAGATAGAAGAAGAAGAACAGAAACATCAACAGCTCACATACGCAGCGGATAAAATATAATAATAAATAATAACAGATTACAAAAGAATACTATATCTGTCTATTACATTTAATATACATCAGAGTTTCACATATGTACAGTCACTGAATATACACAATTATCATGTCTCATATTAACAATAATATATATACAGCGGAAATACTCTATACGCTATCGCCATCCAACTTGCCCCCTAATCTCCGGAACGTCCCTACCTGAAAATCTGTAATACTCAGTCTGACCCGAGCATTACACCAAAGTAACACCCGGGTCAGGCTGGAAACCAGCGTTAGTAATCTCAACTAACACGGAATACCAAAGCAATCAACTTATATACACCCGGGTAACTTATATCAAATCACAAGCCATAAATTATTATAGACAACACTTAGTCCACAAATAAGTTTCCAAATACCAAAAATTTTGATTTTAAGAACATTCCAATGCCTCTTAATCACTTTACAACATATAGATTTTATATATCAATCTACACACATTCGAAGTGGTTTCGGATATTTCCCCAATACCCGACCCCGGTCTCCTCGAATCTCATGTCATTATAACCCTATTTTATCCAAATGAAATACACAACATTTCATATTAGAGATATCACTCATTCAAAGCATCCAATACCATTCGATCATCCATATGCAAATTTGATCGCTTCCAAATTAATTCTAATTGAATTTCTAACCTCAATCCCTTAGATTCCTTCATTTAACATTAATTAATTCCAAATCAACTAATTAGCCAATCCTTCATTATTCATCTTAATTAATCACCCTGGATTAATTTCTCTATTACATTCAAGTAATTATCTTTATTTAATTTCATGATATTAATGGTTCTTAACCAAATTCAATAAGTAATCTTAGTTACTTCATAAATCAATTAACTATTTTAATTACATTAATCCTTATTTTATTATATTAATTAACCCCTCATAAATCACTTGTATTGATTTATTTTCTTAACTAATCAATCTCTATTTACATCCTTGATTGTATAAGTTTATGATTTCTCATTTACATTTCCATTTATTCTAATCTAATTTAATTACATTAAATAATTAATCATTAATTAAACCATAAATATTTGTCATTCTTGATTTATCTTAACCGATGATTAACTATCTTTTATTTACCTTATTAAATAATTTAATTACTCCTTAATTAATCATTTTTAATTAATCTCTTGATTAATTCCACAAGGTAATTATATTTTATTAGTTTCATTAAGCAATTATTTATCAAACCACCCAATGATCATTCCAATTAATTTAAACCCAATTAATTAACCCAAATCATAAAATAATTTAATTTGTTAAGTATTCATTAAATTATCCTATTTATTTAATGAATCACAAATCATTAAATCTTTGTTGATTTTAATCTCAACCATTTTCCTATTCACGACTTAAGTTTAAAACCAATTAAAACCCAAATCCTTCGAGTCAAACAACAATCAACTCGAGAACCAACCAAAAACCAAAGTCACAAGATCATTAGCACACATTCAATAATCTCAATCAATCAACCAATTATTTAAATTTAACCATTTAAATTTAAATAAAGATCCTACAGAGTGAGATTTACTCACCTTTGCTTCTTAAATTTGCAATCCGATCCACATCGGCTTGTCTCTCCAAAATTTTCAAACCTTGAATAAACAGTTATACGACTTGTTAATATTTTACATAATCGAACAATCAACTATCCTTTTTACAATTTTTATATAGCTAATAATTAAATTTAAACTAATAATTTCTCTTTATAAATTCTTTTGTAAGTGAAAACATATATGTATATTTATTTCTTTTGAACTACATACATATTTATAAAATAGATTACAGATTTCAAAAATCCAACTTTATAAATTCTTTGAACATTTTAAAACCCTTGAATTTTTATTTTTAACAACAAATACTGTAATATGCCATAACCAAAACTAATTTCAAACAATACATAAACTAATTTTCATTATTATTCTACAAATCACTTTGGCTGTTTAATATTATCAGTTAATAGACTTAATTAACCCATTTCAAATTAAAAATTTAACTAGTCCAATCTACTTATCTTGCTCTATCTCTCAAGAGAAACATAAATTTAAACTGTTATTAAGTTTATCCATAACCAAAAATAAAAATAAAAACACTCACCAAACTACCCAAAGCAGGCTGCAACCCGATTAAGCATTCAATACGCCTTCACTCGATTCGACGTCGAGCATAAATCCTTTACCTCCAAGCCACCGCCCTTCCATCTTTTGCCAGAGCCGCACACGAGTCGTCATGACCCACATCCCTAGATCCACGCGACTGCCATGCTCGCTCTGGATGATACCTCGAGCTTCACTGCCGACCAGAACGAAATCGAGCACCCACCATGATTGATCGCGTACCCAAAATCGCAGAAATTCCAGCCCTAAATCACATCATCAACGCGAGGTCCCCTCCCTTCGAACGACCGCGGATCTCCTCCCCTTGAGTTCAAATCGAACTCGTACGCCATACCCCTAGGCGAAACTCGAACGTACGAGTTCAAGCGGTCGCTCACGAACTTGCTCGCGTTTCCTCACCGAAGTCCAAGCGCCACCAACCCTCAGATGCAAGGCAACGAACTTGAAGGGAGAACTGCCCCTTTACCTCGAATTCGAGCCCGCCATAATGATTTTTTTTTGCGAATTCGATCGAAAAAAATTTTGGATGAGGAAAGCACGGCCACGAATCGAATCGAATCGAATTCGATTTGGAAGAAATATTGGGGAGAGGACGTGATTTAGTAGAGAGACGAGGAACCCTGAACGAAAGGCTTCGGCCATTAAATTTATATTTATTTTTTTTCGATGCAAAAGAATTGAAGAACAGAGAAGGTTAACGTGTTTTAAACTAGAAAGGGGAAATATCTCTGCGCGTTTCAGATATAGGGTGGCTCGAGAATAAGCTATAAGGTGGCTGATGTATAGGTGGGGCTGATATGACCTTAAATTTTTATTATTATTAAATTTCCAAAATATCTCGTTACGCACAACGCAAAATTTCGAACCTCGAATCCGACATCCGCCAGTCGTTTATAAGGTTCTACCCGTATTCCGAACACAATGGAACGTGATTCAGAAGCTAATTCGATCATATGCGCGAGTTACGGAAGTAAACGATCAATTTTAAATTAAATCGATTAAAATAGTCTAAGCGTTTTGAGCTGCCAGGGTCAAACGACAACTCAGATTGCTACGAAAATTGAAATCCGATAATAACTAACTATTACGGATCCAATGAAACTGGTTTCGTCAAATTCCAAGACTGTGTCTCGGAGGGCTAATTTTAAGTTTGATTTAAGCAACATAATTTTAAAACCGAACAAATTATCTTTAAATTAAATTCCAATCATTCCATTATCTGCAGTATTATCATTATAAATTTTATAAGCCTTCAAATTATTTAAACAGGCTTAGAAATTTCAGATTCAATAATTTTCCCAAATTTCAATTATTAAATTCAATAATTTAATTATCAAGTAAATATTGAAATTTGGAATTCAAGTTTAAATTAACTTTTAAATATTTAAAATCGATTAATTATTCCAATTTAACTTGTTAAAATTTCTGGGTCGTCACATTCCTTCCCCCTTAAAAGAATTTCGTCCCCGAAATTACTAGTTAGGAAGAATGGACCAATACCCGTTTACCTTTCCCAAAACTCACAATTCAACATCCTACCAACTATCTTTTATTACAGGCCCACTATCACCTTAACCAACTTCCTACAACCTTCTATAGTTTCAAACAATACCCTTCTGCTCAATCGTTTAAATTTCGATTTTAAATCAAATTTTGAATTATCAAAATTTCCTCAAAAATTTTCTTACTCTCTAAATTTTCGAAAATTTTTGCTAGCGTCTCCTTTGTGCGGCTAGCTTGGTACAACTACAAAAGGCCTCTATGGGCTCCCAAATTCCAAAAGAAAACAAAAGCCAAGTGGCTAGATCAAAAACCCAATCCAATTTCATTCAGAAATTTTAAATACATACCTTTTTCTCGGGCAATTCACATTTATCTTTTGGAATCAAATCAAATTTTCTTTTCCATTTAATACCTGCATATCCTACCAAGCAATAATATCCAATCATAGCCCTTCAAACCATTTTATACATTTCCTCACAGAAGTTTTCACCTCTACTTCTATGCAAATTAGTTTTCCCTATTTCCATATGAATTCAATTTATTTTCTATTTTGAATATTGAATTTCTATCTTTCATTTATAACTGATTCATATTAGTTTCATATACTAATTTACTTTAATTCCCAATTAGAAATCGTTTTGTCGTTAATAAAAAATTTCTAACTCCCAAAATTTTCGAAAATTTTTGGCAGAGTCTCCTTTGTACGGAGGAGCTTTTGCAATTTGACAAGAGATATAAATATATATACATCGACCCACACGGTCGGAAAAAACAAAAACAGTTCATATTTCCTATTTTTATTGCGTAGGCGTGCCTTATTTAGCATTTAAAGCAAGCAGCTTATTAATTTAAGCAATTAACGCCATCCAAACCAGCCAAACGGCCTTCAGGTACCCGTACTTACTCGATTTAAATACGTAAGTGCCATATATAGAGAATTTATTAGCATTCCACTTACTTTCAATAGCCAACATATATATTTCATAAACAACAAGCACCAAACATTTTACATAAGCGATTTATATAATTTTTAAAGCTAACACAATTGCTTCCAACCGATCCATAAGCCATTTTATTCAGTTTCAATGGTTTGCAACTCAATTTCTTACATCCAATTGGTTTTTAATCCAAACAAGCTCATATTCACTTCAATTAATTCTAAATCCAATTTATTTAATGTCTAATAGCTCACAGAAATTTAATTACTTCAAATTAATTTTAACTCATTTTGCATTTAATTCTATTTCATTTCTAATTTATTCACCAACCATTTATTTAGCTCGACACATTCCAATTCTTGTATACTCCTAGCCATTTCCAAACTAATTCAATCCAAGCTTTTATTTAATGGGTTTTCACTCTTATTCGAAGCCAAGCTTCAATAAATTTTAAACTTAAGTGAATTTACTTAATTTATTCTAACATCAAACTTAAGTTTACTTCTATTTGATTCTCATTTAATCAACTTTCATTAAATTCAGTTAGCCCATTCATTTTAAACTTTAAATTTCAAATTCACCTTCTCAATTTATCAAAATGATATTCAAGCACATACTAAACTCATTTACACTTCAAATTAATATGCCACCGAACTTAAGTTCAGTCTGATAATCCATTTCCAATCACAACTTTGATTTAGTTTTTATTCTATCAGACTTCATCCATTAATCATTTAACTCAGTTAACCCATTTAAAAATTTTCATTTACTTATACTTAATTCATTTTCGAATTTATTTTATTAACACAAAGCCATTCTCAATTTATTTCTATTCACTTGGGTTTTGTTTTGCAACTCAAACCATTTTTATTATAATCACTTCTCTTATATCCAATTTACTTGCAAATTTCATTAAATATTATTCAAATCACCCTTGAATTTTATTTATAATTCAAACCATCACATTTTCCAATCCAACTCTATTTTATTTTTATTTTACAACATCTCTTCTTATTTAATTCATTATCAAATCCAAGTCGAATTCTATTTTAAATTTGAATTCATTTCCAAATTCCATTATTAACTTACAATTCATTTATTTTTCCTAAGTTAAATTTTATTAATATACTCAATCAAATAATTATTTAGCCAATTAGCTTACTTTCAACTTCTAAATCAATATTCGATTTTAATTACAAATTCACTTCATTAAAGTTCCAGTTTGGATTTCCTTGATTCTCCACAACACCTTTATTTCAAAATTTTAGAAATGCCTTTAGATTCAGATAATACTATTAAAATAGCTTTTAATAAAAATACTTTTATAACTCAATGTGTCAACCAGTCTATCCTTGTTCTCACAGAAATTCAGTCATACGTTGATCAGGCGTAGGATCGAAAATCTATAAGTACTTGGTAAACCCGTTTCCAACACCCAGTGAAAATACTTGAAAAATAATTTTATTGAAAATATAGAAAACAGTTTTTGAAAATAGAGGAAATGCCTTTGGTGAAAATGCTCTGGAAATCATCATCCCCATCCATGGTCACAGTTACATCCAGGGTTACGTTGCCGTCGCAGCAAAAGTCCATGTAACTGCAGGCTCTCCGCGGCCTCTCGATTACGCCATGGATCCCACACAACAGATCACAGTTACATCCTGGGTTACGTTGCCGTCACAGCAAAGTCCATGTAACTACAGGCTCTCAGCGGCCTCTGGTTTTCGCTGTCAAAATGAAACCTCTCCACTCCTACATAGGTCGCAGTCTGCCAATATAAAATCAAACGCAGACTGTTGGCTCTCAGCGGCACACACGACTTCCGCTATGTTATACCATAGGTCGCAGTTACATCCTGCGTTACGTTGCCATCACAGCAAAAGTCCATGTAACTGTTGGCTCTCAATGGAACACACGACTTCCGCTATGGTATACTCAACTCATAATCCTCAGGAACTAGTTTTGTCCGTACTCCTCACAGGATCAACTTTAGAACCCCCTTGGGCTCAAGGCAGCACCACCCGGTGGCACTCCTGAGAAATTCATTTTAAGGGAGCGCCTTTTTCCCCAGAGCCATCATCAAAACATTTTATACTATACACATATAGTATCTTCAAATCATACAAAAAAAAAACAATTAAAATTAAACCCTAATTAAAAATTTAAAGCCCTTAATAAAAACTTTTTAGAAAATAGGCCGGCCCCCTTTGTAATTCGACCCGTCTCTTTTATTTCTTCGTTCGTAATGGCGGCCGTTCCTCTTGCAAATTTAGGGCTTCGTCCCTGATCCAAATTAGGGCTTTCGAAGTGCCGACAATATGTTGATTGATTCGATGATTATTCATGTGTAGCCTTGATCGATTGTTGCTCACTTCGGCTGCTTCGTTGATCGAATTCTTTCCTTGATTCGGTATGTAATTATTTGCTTTTGCTTTATTGATTTTATGCTTTTCTGGAATTCGATGCTTATGCTGATGATGATCCTAGGGTTTATATAGGACTCTAATTCCTATTTTTGCGTTCGTATAAAATCATTTGAATTTGTCATATTATTCACCTCGGCCACTTGATTTTGTTTCGATGATTGAGATGTTTTCTGACTTGTTCAAAAAAGTGTATTTGTTACTTGATGGTCACGGCGTTGATTTGAGATTGTGATGACCACGGCTTGATTTTTATGTATGAACACGGCTTTGATTCAATTCCGTGATGACCACGGCTTTGACTCTGTTCCTTTTTCTGTTGACTTATTTGAACACGGTGTTGATTTGGTTTGTCTGTCACGGTTTTGAAAACTTGATTAGCTTGCGATGTTGATTTTGTTTATGCTATAATCTTGTTCATCCCTCTTGTATACCTGGTGTACCACGGTCCACATGACACTGGTCTTGATACTGTTGGACACAGCACTCCTCTGCTGTTGGCCACTGACCTCTGGTCAGTTTTTGTATTCGTCCCCGAGCATTTCTGATCTGCAGCTTTGTCCGTATGTTCATACATTACTGTATGTAGCTCATTGTGTAGTGTGCTTCGAGTTGTGTACTCGAGTGTGATCTGTGCATTTCTTTTTCATGTTGTAGCTTGATTCATGTATACATTCATGAATTCTCTAGTTGACTTCCTGCAGTTGCATACACTTTGTCATTCTGGCCTTGACCCTGTACTTGTAGTTGTTCAACCTGGTTTTGATACTTGCAGTTGTATCGCATGATATTCATTCCTGTAGTTTGCATTCATGTACTTGCTATCGTAGATGTTGCACTGCTTCATTCTGATTGCATACATGTTGATGCTTGTGGTAGATGTACGGTTTATACATACATACATACATACATATATATATATATATATATATATATATATATATATATATATATATATATATGTTGCCTTCAGTTGCATTGAGCTCTGTTTTTTCATTGGTTCATTTGATATGTTATCCACCTGAGTTTGAGCATTTGCACATTTGTTCACCTGCACTTGTTACTTTTGTTCACCTGTATCATGCTTGGCTTTGTGGTTCATCCTGTTGCACTTTGGTCTGCTGTCATGTTTGCTGTCCACTGCAGTTTGTGTTGCTCACCATGTTGCTCATACATGTTTTCATTCACTTGAGTCTTGTGATTTACATATATGTGCATATATACAGTTGCTCGGTCCTTGATTGTTTCAGTATTCATGTTGTTGTGCAGTAGCCGTGATCTTTGTTGTTGTAGCATGCACTCGTTGTTGTTTCCAGTTGCACTTGAATCTCTTGGCACTGCTATTAGCTTTGGTGTATGTAGCTTGGTTCATGTGTTGCATTGCAGTTGATTCATTAGCATGCTACTGATTGGTCTGACCTGAACTTGGTTCACTTCATGTTGATTTTTGAAATTTCACTTGAGTTGAATCCAGTTTCAAAAACTCGGGTTTGACCTTGTGCTTGAGTCGTGATTTTGAATATATTGCACGTGAGTTGAACCCGGCTTTTCATTTGGGTTTGACCTGTGCTCACCTGTCCCTGTAGCATTATCAAGTGTATATCGGTGTGCACGGCCTTGTGGCATATACAGTGATACACTGTGTATGTCACAAGCTGTTCGTGTATGATGAATTCAAATTTAAATGATGACGAACAACCCAAATAACTGAGGCAAATATCATTTTCAAAATTCACGTTTTATTTTATATTGCAAAAATATTTCTTTTTCAATTTTACTGCGTTAGTGTATATTTTTGCAGATTGCTCAGACGCTGGATTCTAACTGGAATGAAGATGAAGATAAAATATGAGTGAATGAGCAATATGTAGTGAGGACATTTGTAAATGTGAAATTGTGATGTAATTGAATTTGTATCAAAGTTGTATAGTGTATAGTGAGAGCTTGAATTTGTACTATTCAAAATTGTAATAAATATTTGTTTGAATAAAATATTCGTTTGAATTCAAAATCTGTGTTATTTATTTTATTCAGCAAATGTTTATTTAATCTGTGAAAATAAATAGTATATTAACAAATACATTTAAACGAATGTATATATGTTTATTATCATCAAACAAAAATCATATAAGCGCATATTCAATAGTCTCCCCCTTTTGATGATAAAAAACATATATTTAAGATTTTGAATATATTAAATGCATTTGATCATTGATATGCTCTAATTGCTCCCCCTATTTAAATGCTTCCTCTCTACACAAAGCTCCCCCTACAAATATGCATACAATTAAATAATATGCAAATGAGCCTAGATGCAAATGGAAAATATTTGACCTTTGCTTGATTTTATTTGACAAAATCTTAACTTTTCTCTCCCCCTTTTGCTATCAGCAAAAGAATAATAGTGTTAGAGAAAATAGAGATAAAGTGATCGATATTAATCCAACATTAAAACTCAATTGAATATAAATATTAAATTTCAATAAAAAATCAAACAAAAGTCATAAATATTTTGTTATGCGTATATTCCACTTTTAGAATGATGGGAATTATGTCATCATATAAAACCATACATTTGTGTCTATTTGTGGTATATTTATATCAGGAATTTGAATATCTACTAACCATGCATAACCGTTAGAACTTTTAAATGAGATTAGTAGTATTCCAATTTTATTTTAAAAAAATGAATTCAAGTATCTTCTAACCACGCATAACCGTGAGGGCTTTTAAATGGGATTAGAATCAACTTGTTTATTTTAAAAAAATCAACTTTTGATATGCGTTCCATACATGCATAACCGTGAGGACTTTTAAATGAGCATGGAAGCACATAACAAATTCCAAGTAATTCACCCATGCATAACCGTGAGGTCTTTTAAATGAGAGTGAATACTTTGGTATTTATTTATATATAATTTTTTTTTTAAAAAAAGTGAAAATGAAAAACGAACGATTCCTGTTTAAGGTACCACATATTGACAAACTATATAGAATTTTGATGAGTGATGGTTGTTAGAAATGTGATAGAAATAGAGATGGTCATGGAATTTTTACCAACAAAAAGTTTTATAACTCTTGTTTAAATTTCTAAAGAAATTTTCTAATTATACTTTCTTGAGTTATAATATATGATCAATATCAACACTCGGCACTTTTTCAATCACTATTTTTCTTTTCGATAATCATTAGGGAGTCAGATTAGTCAAAAATAGTCATTTAAAATCAAATTCAAAAATAATTATGAAACCAATTTTTCAAAATGACTAATCTGATAATATGGTCAAAAATGATTTTCTCGAAGGGGTTTTATAAGAAAATTTTCTGCTATTTGAAAATTATTTGAAATGAAAAATATGCAGATATTTTCTTTGAAAAACGATGCAGTTACTAAATGTCTCAACAAAAATCACGTTTCACTAACAATTTTTCTGTCAACTAGATTACCAGTGTAATCTGCATCTGAATTTCTCTTTCACTCAAAATTATCATCAATTGAATTTTATAGACCAAAACATGAAGTATGCACCAAAAATTTCAAACTCAATTTTTACAACAATTTAAATGACATTCTTTTGAAGCCGTGTAAATAATCAGAAAACCGTGAATATAGAGTCAGCCGTATAATAACCAATTGTATTATCCAACAAAACACTATTTTTAATCTAAACTGATATATATGAAGTAATTCAAAGAATCTAGAGATTATTATAGTGTTTTTGGCATAAGAATATACTTGGCCAACTATGTTGAATAAGTCAGAGTCAAAATCATCATCTTTTCATCATCTCAATATTGGCTGATTTTAATTCAGAATACGGTGCAGATTATCACATTTAATATATCGTTTAAAACATACCATTACCTGTTTTACCTTTACGATATTTTTTATTGTTATCCGTTGTGATTCTGTCACCTTTATACTAGGCTAAGGAACTTTGCTTTGTCGCCCGTTATGTTTCTGGAACAGCCAAAATCCAGAGAACACCGTTGTTGTTGCTTAGCCTGCCACCACACCTGCACGGAAAAAGATTTATGTGACCTATTTGTTTTTATAGGTCCATGGTTGTTAGTGGCAGAATAATTATAAAAATAATTTTGTGGAGACCCAAAACTATTTATAATTGTTCCCTTCGGCACCCAAATTTGTTTAACTTTGAGAGATTTTATATTTGTGCCTTTTGGAACCCAAATCGGTATAGTTTTCACATGTTTGGGTCTATACCAACAATTATTGTGATTGTGTCCATATTTTCTACAAATTGTGCACATAGAATTAACTTGATTATTATTGCTTTCAATAATTTTCAATTTATTATATCCAAGTCATTGTCTAACCGTATTAACAGTTTGCTTTCCTAGTAGCATATTCAACGATTTTTCACTTTTGGAAAATTTATCTAAAGTAGTAGACAGTTGTTGGACTTGTGATTTGAAATATTCATTTTCGTTTAACAATTGTGTGCACTTTTTAATAGAATTCTCTCTCCTAGTATTTTCATTCTCTTTTAAAATCAGAATTTCATTTTCAAGTGATTTTATATTGATTTCCGATTTTTTAATTTCTTCTTCGAATGTTGGACACTTATCACACTTAGGGATCCTACGTTGATAGTTCTTAACTAATTGATCAAGTTGTTCATTGCATTCTATCAAAGTATCCTTCTGAGATTCAAGTTTAGCATATTTTTCCCTAAGTCGTTCATAACAGCCATTTATTTCATGAAAATATATAAGCAACTCAGAATGGGTAAGTTTTGATACCTCACTTGGCTCGTCATCGTCATTGTCAGTTGTATCACCTCGAAGACACAATTCTGCCTTTTCGCTTTCACTGCCAGTGCTTTGATCATCCTCGTTTATTTCATCCCAAGTGACTGCAAAACTTTTTTTTCTGTTTCTTTCCATGGCTGAATTTAATTTGTGGACAATCGGGCTTGATATGACCGGGTTTGTTGCAATTATAACAAATGATCTTCTGTTCTTCTGAGTGGTCAAATGCTTTGCCTATTCTGCTTTTCAATTCCTGATTTCGAGCTGGATTTCCGTGTTTGTGATTCCACTTTTTGAATTTCTTTATCAACAACTCTAGTTCTTCTGCACCATCATCATCGTCATCGTCATCACTTTTAGTTGTTCCTTTGAGAGCTATCGATTTCTTTCGAGTATCTCCTCCTTCACGCTCTTCTTTGAATTTTATCTCTAGCTCATATGTGGTGAGATTTCCGATGAGTTCTTCAACTTTGAGTTGTTTTAAATCTTTCGATTCTTGAATGGCAGTTACTTTCACTTCAAAGCTTCGTGGAAGGACTCTGAGGATTTTTCGGACTATTTCCAATTCGATGTATGTTTTTCCGAGAGCTTTTGATTTGTATACGATATTGGAAAGTCGTCCGTACATCTCTTTGACATTTTCTTCCTTCGCCATTGTAAAGTTCTCGTATTCGCTGCTTAGCATGGCAAGGCGAGATTCTTTGACTTGAGATGTTCCTTCGTGAGTCACTTCTAGTATGTGCCATATTTCCTGCGCAGTTAGACAATGTGAGACACGATTAAATTCAAATTGATCTAATGAACAGATAATAGAATTCATATCTTTGGCATTAGTATTCTGTAATTTATTTTCTAATTCTGTCCATTGTTCCTTTGGTTTCTCTATTTCCTAATTATCTACAGTTATAGTTGATATTCTATAACCTGTCTCAACAATATTCCATGCGTCAATGGTTTTAAGAAAAAAATTCATCCTATTTTTCCAGTAAGCATATTCACCATTGAACATTGGTGGTCTAACTATGGAGTGACCCTCTGCAAAAGCATTATTAAAAGAAGCCATTTTAAAAATTCAAAATTTTAAAACAAAAATTGATTTTTTCAAAAAAAATCCAATTTTTAAAACAAATGTTGACTTCTATTCCTAGCTCTGATACCACTTGTAGGATCGATTTCACCCTAGAAGGGGGTGAATAGGGTGATAGTGATCCTACAAGTATGACATCATACAAATCTCCTTTACACAAAATCGATTATCCCAAAATAGATAATTCTCAAGCTAGGCTTTTCAAATTAAATATTGATTTTACCCAAAAATCAAAAGCCCTTCCAAATTCAAAGGTTCCCAAAACCTTTTTCAAAATCCTCATAAGATCCTTTATATATAGATATATTCTGATATATAAAAAATTAAAAAAAAACTTCGGATCCTTTCAAACTCGTATAAAACTCCTTTTGTACTTCAAACATCTTCAAAAGTCCTTTTCTTCCAGCAATAGATTTAACAAGGGGAGATTTATCTTATATAACAAAGATATATAACTTTATTTATTCAAATCAAATATCCAATTTTGATTTCTCTTTCCAATATAAATTTCATCCTAATCCGTACGATGTACACATACCATCCGTACGCTATATCAACCTGATCGCACACTCGATCACACAATTTCACTTCCGAACTAGTACCGTCCACCCGACTTCCTAGTGTCGACACAGATCTGGTTTCTTGAATAGAAACTGTCATTCTCCTTGCATAGCCATAACTATGATAGAGAATATCCAGAACCAATCAACAATCCATATCCAAGTTCGCCGTCGAAAATCGAGTGAAAAATCCCGACTCGAATCGATAAACTATCTCGAACTTCTGTGCTCGAATCTGGATCAAATCACTATGCGAATAGAATAATATACATACATCCCACGTATTTATCTTCATTGATCATTGGCCAATATCAATTTCTCTTCCATTCATATTCACTTAAATTCTTATTCACATTTACCTTAATCCCCATTTGGATTATCACTTCAATTCTTATCTCGGTTGGGTATTTAAACCAATAACAGTTTGAACTCCGACAAGTTTATATTTAGAAAATAGCTTAAAATTTTTAAAAATAGATAAGTAGTTGAAAATAATTATTAGTTTGCAAAATAGCTATAAAATAGGTAACTATCTGTAAAATAGTTGAGAAATAGCTAAATAGTTTCAGAAATTTTATATACTTGCAAAATAGTTGGAAAATAATAATTTATTTGTAAATAGTTGAAAAATAGTAATTAGTTTATAAAACGGCTACAAAATAGTTAAATAACTCCAAAAGTAGTTATAAAATAAGTATAAAATAATTTTGGGTTTAATAAGGAAGGTTGTATATATTAAATAGCTTGGAAAGATTTATTTATATTAAAATAATTTATACTGAAAATAGGCCAGAGTCAACTGTTCACATTCCCAACAATTCAATCTTAATTTCCACTTCCATTTAATTGACCCAATTCTAACTTGAATAACTTCAATTTCTATTGAAATTTTTTTAAACCCAATTCAAGTTGAATCAACCTTGATTCCCTTCCCAATTTAAATCAAATTCCATTTGATTTTAATCATGTTCAACTTTAATTATAATTTCATATTATTCCAATCAATTTGAATTATTATCAATTTAACCCATTTCAAATTCAAACTATTTCAACATAATCCAATTCAATTTCCCATTTAAATTCTTAAACTTATACATCTTCAATCACCAATTCAATTTCAATCTTGAATTTTAAACTATCTCGAATCATATAAATTCGAGTTAAATTCTCAAAGATTGGTTTAACTTTTTAAACCAAATTAACTTTTATTTAAATTTTATAATCAATTTAATTCAGAGTCCAATTCTCAAAATTCCATTTTATATTATCTTCACTTATGTATTTCAAGGTTCAAATAAAAATTTCAACACAATTTTATTTCCAAATTTTAATTTATTACTCAAATTTTATCTTCCAGTTTAAAGCCGGTTCTTAGACAAGTTTAATTTGTAATTCCATTATTCAAATTTATTTTATTTATACAATACCATTCTCAATTTTAAAGATTTTTATTAACCATAGGATGATATCATCCAATTTATTTTAAAACGTCCATCCATTTATATTTTTAGATCTCAAACCCTTTCGAGATCACACAAATTCCCAATTCAAATCAACCATTTAACTTTCCAAGTTAAATTCCAATTTCATCTTGAAATTTCCAATTCTGGTTGCTCTTCCTACACCTATTTAACTTTCCCAAAGTTAAATTCCAATTTACTTAATCCAATCAACCTTGCTCATATTGAATTCCCGCTTCAAAATTCAAAATTCTTTCCCTCTTATAAGTTCAAAACTTATATCACTTTGGGTCTTTACATCACACTTCAGGGAAAAAAAATCAAAACTTAACCTCTTAGAGTTTATTTCAAATTATCTTCGATATCATGTATATCCATACATATATACATATTTGTTTCTTAGCCCTCCCAGCCATATTTTAAAAATTTAAACCACCTTTGTTTTTAAATTCAAATCAATTTTCAAACAACCCATTGTTCGCAACAAATCTCAGTTATTCATATAATTCTTATTTATTATTTTTCATTACTTTGGAACAAATTTTCAAATTCTAGAACCAAATTTAGAATTTCATTCTAATCAAGTAAATTTTAATTGGTTGTATTTCTGTTTTTACTTAGTTTAATTCCAATTCCAGATTTCAATTTGGTTGTATTATATTACTTTTAAATTTTAATTTCAATACTTAACAACCAATCACCTTAATATTTATTAGAAGGAAATATTGGTTTATATATCAAAATATATATTTTATATAAAATCATTTAAAATCTTTATATAAGAAAGTAACAAGTACGCGCTCATATATATATATATTCTCAACTCATTCTAGAGTACTACAGACTCTATTAAATGAGTAATCCCCACCAGAGCCAAGGTTCTCGCTTAACCTGGCTCTAATACCAACTGTAACGACCTGAAATTTTCGAAACCGAAAATTCCAGATAGTTATGAAAAAGAAGAAAGAGATAGAAGAAGAACAGAAACATCAACAACTCACATACGCAGCGGATAAAATATAATAATAAATAATAACATATTACAAAAGAATACTATATCTGTCGATTACATTTAATATACATCAGAGTTTCACATATGTACAGTCACTGAATATACACAATTATCATGTCTCAGATTAACAATAATATATATACAGCGGAAATACTCTATATGCTACCGCCATCCAGCTCGCCCCCTGAGCTCCGGAACGTCCCTACCTGAAAATCTATAATACTCGGTCTGACCCGAGCATTACACCAAAGTAACACCCGGGTCAGGCTGGAAACCAGCGTGAGTAATCTCAACTAACATGGAATACCAAAGCAATCAACTTATATACACCCGGGTAACTTATATCAACTCACAAGCCAAAAATTATTATAGACAACACTTAGTCCATAAATAAGTTTCCAAATACGAAAAATTTTGATTTTACGAACAGTCCAATACCTCCGAATCACTTTACTCCAACATATAGATTTTATATATCAATCTATACACATTCGAAGTGGTTTCGGATATTTCCCCAATATCTGACCCCGGTCTCCTTGAATCTCATGTCATTATAACCCTATTTTATCCAAATGAAATACACAACATTTCATATTAGAGATATCACTCATTCAAAGCATCCAATACCATTCGATCATCCATATGCAAATTTGATCACTTCCAAATTAATTCCAACTGAATTTCTAACCTAAATCCCTTAGATTCCTTCATTTAACATTAATTAATTCCAAATCAACTAATTAGTCAATCCTTCATTATTCATCTTAATTAATCACCCTGGATTAATTTCTCTATTATATTCAAGTAATTATCTTTATTTAATTTCATGATATTAATGGTTCTTAACCAAATTCAATAAGTAATCTTAGTTACTTCATAAATCAATTAACTATTTTAATTACATTAATCCTTATTTTATTATATTAATTAACCCCTCATAAATCACTTGTATTGATTTATTTTCTTAACTAATCAATCTCTATTTACATCCTTGATTATATAAGTTTATGATTTCTCATTTACATTTCCATTTATTCTAATCTAATTTAATTACATTAAATAATTAATCATTAATTAAACCATAAATATTTGTCATTCTTGATTTATCTTAACCAATGATTAACTATCTTTTATTTACCTTATTAAATAATTTAATTACTCCTTAATTAATCATTTTTAATTAATCTCTTGATTAATTCCACAAGTTAATTATATTTTATTAGTTTCATTAAGCAATTATTTATCAAACCACCCAATGATCATTCCAATTAATTTAAACCCAATTAATTAACCCAAATCATAAAATAATTTAATTTGTTAAGTATTCATTAAATTATCCTATTTATTTAATGAATCACAATCATTAAATCTTTGTTGATTTTAATCTGAACCATTTTCCTATTCACGACTTAAGTTTGAAACCAATTAAAACACAAATCCTTCGAGTCAAACAACAATCAACTCGAGAACCAACCAAAAACCAAAGTCACAACACATTCAATAATCTCAATCAATCAACCAATTATTTAAATTTAACCATTTAAATTTAAATAAAGTTCCTACAGAGTGAGATTTACTCACCTTTGCTTCTTAAATTTGCAATCCGATCCATATCGGCTTGTCTCTCCAAAATTTTCAAACCTTGAATAAATAGTTATACGACTTGTTAATATTTAAAATAATCGAACAATCAACTCTCTTTTTAAAAAAATTTATTTAGCTAATAATTAAATTTAAACTAATAATTTCTATTTATAAATTCTTTAGTAAGTGAAAACATATATGTATATTTATTTCTTTTGAACTACATACATATTTATAAAATAGATTACAGGTTTCGAAAATCCAACTTTATAAATTCTTTGAACAATTTAAAACCCTTGCATTTTTATTTTTAACAACAAATACTGTAATATGCCATAACCAAAACTAATTTCAAACAATACATAAACTAATTCTCATTATTATTCTGACAAATCACTTTGGCTGTTTAATATTATCAGTTAATAAACTTAATTAACCCATTTCAAATTAAAATTTTAACTAGTCTAATCTACATATCTTGCTCTATCTCTCAAGATAAACATAAATTTAAAATGTTATTAAGTTTATCCATAACCAAAAATAAAAATAAAAAGACTCATCAAACTACCCAAAGCAGGCTGCAACCCGATTAAGCATTCAATACGCCTTCACTTGATTCGACGTCGAGAACAAATCCTTTACCTCCAAGCCACCGCCCTTCCATCTTTTGCCAGAGCCGCACATGAGTCGTCACGACCCTCATCCCTAGATCCAGGCGACCACCACACTCGCGCTGGATGATACCCCGAGCTTCATTGCGACCAGAATGAAATCGAGCACCCACCATGATTGATCGCGAACCCTAAATCGCAGAAATTCCAGCCCTAAATCGCATCATCAACACGAGCTCCCCTCCCTTCGAACGACCGCGGCTCTCCTCCCCTTGAGTTCAAATCGAAATCGTATGCCATACCCCTAGGCGAAACTCGAACGTACGAGTTCAAGCGGTCGCTCGCGAACTTGCTCGCGTTTCCTCACCGAAGTCCAAGCGCCACCAACCCTCGGATGTAAGGCAACGAACTTGAAGGGAGAACTGCCCTTTATCTCGAATTCGAGCCTGCCATAATGATTTTTTTTTGTGAATTCGATCAAAAAAAATTTTGGACGAGGAAAGCACGGCTTCGAATCGAATTGAATTCGATTTGGAAGAAATATTGGGCAGAGGACGTGATTTAGTAGAGAGACGAGGAACCCTGAACGAAAGGCTTCGGCCATTAAATTTATATTTATTTTTTTCAATGCGAAAGAATTAAAGAATAGAGAAGGTTAACGTGTTTTAAACTAGAAAGGGGAAATATCTCTGCGTGTTTCAGATATAGGGTGGCTCGAGAATAAGCTATAAGGTGGCTGGTGTATAGGTGCGGCTGATATGACCTTAAATTTTTGTTATTATTAAATTTCCAAAATATCTCGTTACGCACAACGCAAAATTTCGAACCCTATAAGGTTTTACCCGTATTCCGAACACAATGGAACGTGATTCAGAAGTTAATTCGATCATATGCGCGAGTTACGGAAGTAAACGATCAATTTTAAATTAAATCGATTAAAATAGTCTAAGCGTTTTGAGCTGCCAGGGTCAAACGACAACTCAGATAGCTACGAAAATTGAAATCCGATAATAAATAACTATTACGGATCCAATGAAACTGGTTTCGTCGAATTCCAAGACTGTGTCTCGGAAGGCTATTTTTAAGTTCGATTTAAGCAACATAATTTCAAAACTGAACAAATTATCTTTAAATTAAATTCCAATCATTCCATTATCTCCAGTATTATCATTATAAATTTTATAATCCTTCAAATTATTTAAACAGGCTTAGAAATTTCAGATTCAACAATTTACCCAAATTTCAATTATTAAATTCAATAATTTAATTATCAAGTAAATATTGATATTTGGAATTCAAGTTAAAATTAACTTTTAAATATTTAAAATCGATTAATTATTCCAATTTAACTTGTTAAAATTTCCGGGTCGTCACAATCACCATGACCTTCTTAAGATCCTGCATTCACTATAGTTCTCTTTGTAGTCTCACTTCGCCACGACCACCAATAAGATAACTCGCACAATGACCTCTCATATCAACAATATCTTGTGTCATGATTGGATTGGTATTCATTTGCATACCTATCTCATAGGTATTGCATTGTCAGGGCAAACTAAATTATCTCATGGTCTAGGGTACATAGATGGGTATCCTCACATACCTATCCCATGAAGCACTCATAAAATCCAAAGTTGTCAATGATCCTTCAGCACACGACTCGATCTAAAACATCTCATGCTCCACTACATTGCTTCATCTTGTCGAATGTGATTTCTTGGACAACTCTAGTCCCACACATTCACTTCCCACCCGAATTACTCAATCAAATGTCTTGCATCGTCGAAGTTTAGAATATCTCGACATGCCTAGCTAATGTTGTAGAGTCGCCATGTCACAGTTCCGAAGTCACAACGTTGAAGCGTCACACCTTTACCTCACATTTACTATCATACCCCATTGTCAGAAATGAACATTAAACGAATGCACAAACATATGTACACATCCACCAAAGCGACCCATGCATGTCCCCTTAGTTTTTACGACATTAGCCCAACACCAACATGGTCGCCTTGACCATATAGATCGGCCACTTAGCTAAAATGGCCAAGTGTTGAAGCTTTCCCCATCACCTCACTTTGCTCCATGCCAAACTCGAAGCACCTTAGTCTAAATTTCGAAGCTTCTCGCCATTAATTTATTTCACTAACCACATATTTCTCTAAGTCCAGCTCAATGCCGACCATATCTTTCTAAACCTTGCCTAAATTATTTCCATCTATAACCCGAAGTAAGCAAGCCTATGACATAAATCACTTCAACAACAACCAACTTTGGTCATCACCGACCATATTCCACCACTATTAACCATAAATTATGACCATGATTTGGGCTATCAAATCAACTCCAATTCACTTTCAACTTCATGTGTAGGCTTCCCAAGCCATTAAGAACGTCATATCCTGATTTCATTACATTTCGAGCTCTTTGCCTTCACCACCAACAATAAATGGTGACCATAATTTGGGCTATCAGACCAACTCCAATCTACTTGAAACTTGTTATGGGATCTCATGGGACTTTAAACTGCATTAACTCCAAGTTGCATCATTTTTCAAACACTTTGGTTCCATTTACACTAAATGACGTATCATAATTCTAACTATGCAAAATAACTAGAAAATACGTTAAACAATTCATAAAAAAATCACATACCATCATACACCATCTAAGTAATACATGCAACCCATCCAAACATGATTTACAAGCATACATAATCCTTGATCTGATTTTTTATAAAATATCTATTATTGTTGGTCAATGTTATAAATCAAGACAAAATTTAAATCTGTCTTTTTGAATACATTTTTAAGGCATCCACACTGGGTCTAATATTTAAATCATTTAACTTTAGAAGTCATATCAAAAATCACCTTTTTACTATGCAAATAAGCATAATATAGTGAGAGAAGTAAAATCACTCACTTTGGATCAAAGCACACCAATCCTTAGGAAAATCTGATGTAGAATAGCTCCAACATGAACCTAAAAGTCTCCATATGACGCACCTCTATACCTATATTACTAAAGAGTATTACTAAGTATTATCGTCTAATAATACAGAGAACGAGGTTTGTTAAGAGTGACCAATCATGAATGTTCCCTTGGGCTAACATCGTCGACGTCTTTCCTACCAAAATTTGGAGATCTGAACTGAATAGTTTGCGTGAACGGTATCGGCACAAAGCAATATACACGATGGATACAAATAAAATTTCAAATCAATATAACATATAATATAGAACACAAAATCAGATAACACAATAGAATATATAATATATAGACACGAGCGTACATAAATAAGCGAGTCTACAAATTAGAAGACTAAACTTACATAATGCAAATATGGATATAGACTATAACACATCTCAAATATACATGATCTCAAAAGTCGAATTCTTATACAAAGTCTGCTAAATACATGAAGTTTGAAATATTCTAATGACATAGAATATATATATATATATACATATATCTGTATGTTTGAATGTGTATTACTCTATCCTCATAGCTAGTCCAACATCCATGGTCTCAGAGTCCCAAAACATGAAATGACTCGATGTGACCCGAGCATAAAATAACATCCGGATAAGACTATCTCTAAATATCAAAGGCTGAGATCTTAATAATAAAATATCAATTTCAATAAAATATATCCAACACTGCTTAACAAACAAATGATCTCGACAATACTTAAGTCTTTTCTAGACTATCGTACACAATATGGCTATTAATACATAGTCTTTTAAATAAATAAAACCAAAACTAATCACACCATGTCATAAATTCGCATTAAGTCTCTTATGGATTATCATCTTAAATACGGTGTTATCATATCAAAATCTTTGAAGCACGAAAAGGAATGCATACCCAACATAAACTTTATGAAGAATACGCAAAAATAGATACCCAAATACACTAATACATAACCACTAGCAGTTTGGTCGGTTACTAACAGCACTCTAGCGATTTGGTCGGTCTCTAACACCACAATAGCAGTTTGGTCGATTGCAAATACCGCATTAATTATCTTGACCAGTAGAATATTGTTAGTGAGAATTTCTCTCTTCCAAGGGGAGACTGATAAGAAAAGCTCGAGGAGTTTTTCTTTACATTTCATACAAAGATTTTCTAACCAAAATTTTATACTATATTTATCAAAATGAATTTATTCAAAATGATGAAGCTATAATTTTCCAAATTCCTCATTAATTTAAAATTTCCATTCCAAAACAGATTATCCTCTTTTTAACAATCCTAAATCTTCAAATTGTTTGATTTATAAAATTATTAATTTCCCATTTTAAGGAAATTCGTTTGATCTTAAATCCCTTATTTTCCAAGATATTCTCTTCCTAAAAATTTAATCTTAAATTCTCTTCTTTATCTATTACTTGCACCTAAGTTTCACTAATATATAGATCTTGTAAATTTGTAAATAAGATTTACAATTTTTTTTCTTATGAAATGAAAATAAATCTGCAAAATTTGTTCACATTTCTTATAAAGGTTTAAGATTTTTAACTCATTTATTATTCTCTAATGAGAATGTAAAATAATTTAAAGATTTCTTCGGTACAAGAAATACTACTTCACCATGTAGATTATTTTAAGCAAATTTCATTTCTCAAGGAATCCTTTTTCATAAATTACAAATTTCTAAAAATTCAATATTCGCTTTCTTTTAAGTTAAGTTTCTATATTTGAAATTTATCAAATCGAAAAAAAAATCTACTTCTATTAAGAAGCTATACATTTATATAAACCCAAAGGATTTTCTTTCTATACTTAATACTCAAATTTCTATTATGGCAACAATATGTTTATGTACACAAATGATATTTTTCCCTATAAATTCTTTTCCACAAACTTTTCACATATTATACTCAACTTTCAATAATTTGAGAGAGGCTACATTTTAGTCACAATTCAAAATATCTAACTTCCATTAATTTATTACACTTATAAAAGGATTATAGTTTCATTTCAAACTTCGCTTATAATGGAAATTTCTATAAATAAGTTTTATAATGTTTCATACCTTACTCAATTATAAATTATAAAATTCAATTCAACACAATGTAATATGCATTTTTATCAAAATTATCACACTAAATTTATTTAACATACAACAATGCAATTAAATCTATAAATTTCATAATTATTCACAAATTACTAAACCATCTTTTCAAGTAATGCTTTATTTTACTACACAATGCATTTTCTCATTTTGAATACTTTATTTTAATTATTAAATATCAGATGATACTTTCTCCCAAAATATAATCATATATTTCCATAAAATATCATTTTTTTTGGAAACAACTTCTCCAAATTTTCCACTTTATTAGACTTATTTCAAAATACTATCTTCTCTACAACAATACAATATACACCCTTTTACAGTTATTTTAATTCTCAAAGGTCAATTAACATAATCCTCCAAATTATATAAAAAAACTCTTTTCATTCTAATCATAGTTTTATTTTCAAAATATTTACTAAGACAATTTTTAAAATATTTTCCATCTTTAAGACACTCCTTTTAAAATTATCAGTATGTATATACATAAATTTTTCCAAAACATTCTACCTTGTATTTATAGCTCTTCCATAATTATTTATCATACTTTAAGTATGTTAACTCAAAGTGCTATGTCTGACTATCTCATCCTAATATTTAGGAAATTCCTATAGATAACGTTGGTCATGCACATCAATTAGAATTCTTAAAGCAATCAATAGACAGTTTAACACAAAAATCAATTTCCTTATGATATACATATACCTTTTCAATATTTTATACTCTAACATGCCTCAATAAATAAAATCAAATTTCACTCATATGTATATTCCTCGTCAGAAAGATTTTTAATTTAAATGGATGCTTCCTTTTTATTAAAATTCTTTCAGAAAATCTCAATTGTTTTGATGTAAGTAATTCTTTACTAATACCAATTCTACGATGCATCCATTCATTTATAACTATTTCAAGAATCATCGAACTTTTAATTCATCTAAACCTTTGGCTAATAATACATATGAATTAAAATTTTATTTTGCATAAATTTAACTTTTCAATATTTCTTGCGGTGACTACACTATTGAAGACATTGTAAGTCTTATTATTTCTGTTGAGTCGATTTTTTTTTTAAATTTCTAAATGAAATTCTTACTTAATACTAATTTTAAACAATTACTTAAATTTTCAAACATCCAATATTAATCGACTAAACAAACATTCGTATAAGAACAAACTAAAAAATGGGCCCAATGAAAAGCAATCCATCTGTTTCCGCTGTGCGACTCTAATCACTAGCAGATGAAGATACTACAATTTAATCCTAAGCCAACTGGGGTCTACTTTACACTATCCATTAAATCTCACTTTTGAAAAAAACAAGTCTGAACATTAGTGAAATTTTGATAACAATATTGTATATAGCACTATCGAAAACTTTTCAAATATGTCCCGATGATTATTCCCCAAATAATCATTTATATTTGTATCCTGAATAGAAATTAAATTCCTACATTCTACCCGTTCACCCCAAAGGACGGGACTCTAAGTCTATCTAGGCCAAGGTTCGTGTCTCTTATATTTTATATCGTTCAGAAACACAACTCTAAACCAAGCTGTGATGACATTCCTCTTTACCTATATTACTAAAGAGTATTAATAAGCAATACCGTCTAATAATACAGAGAATGAGTTTTGTTAAGAGCGACCAAATATGAATGTTTCCTTAGGATAACATCACCGATGTCTTTCTTACCAAAGTTTCGAGATCTAAACTAAATAATTGATGTGAACGGTCCGGCATAAAGCAATAAACTAGATAAATACAAATAAAATATTAGATTAATATAACATATAATACAGAACACAAAATTAGATAACACAGCGAAATATATAACATATAGACACGAGCGTACATAAATAAGCGAGTCTACATAATAGAAGACTAAACTCACATAATACAAAATATGGATATAGACTACAACACATCTCAAATTTACATGATCTCAAAATTCGACATCTCATATAAAGTCTATTAAATACATGAATTTATAATATTCTAATGACATAGAACATGTGTTTGTGTGTGTCAATCCTCATAGCTAGTCCAACATCCATGGTCTTTGAGTCCCAATACTTGAAATGACTCGGTCTGACCCGAGCATAAAATAACATCTAGATTGGACTATCTCTAAATACCAAAGGGTGAGATCTTAATAATAAAGATATTAATTTCAATAAAATATATCCAACAATACTTAACAAAAAAATGATCTTGGCAATGCTTAATTCTTTTTTAGACTATCATACATAATATGACGATTCATACATATCCTTTCTAATAAATAAAACCTAAACAAATCACGCAATGTTATAAAATCGCATCAAGTCTCTCATGGACTATCATCTTAAATATGGTGTTATCATATCAAAATCTTCAAAGCACAAAAAGGAAACTCACACCCAACATAAAACGCCACGAAGAATACGTAGAAGTAGATACCCAAATACATTAATACATAATCACTAGCAGCTTGGTCGGTTGCTAAAACCACACTAATTATCTTGACCAATCAAATATTCTTAGCGCGAATTGATCTCTACCAAGGGGAGACTGATAAGAAAAACTCCAAGAGTTTATCCCGTTACTAAACTCCTATAGTCTAATAATACCAGATATCCATAACATGTGTTCAATCTACAATCGTACAACTACGGTGCCATGCCTATTAACGAACGGCGCAAGCATTTTGATATCGAATATAGCCCGTGGTACAAACTACTAGCTCAGTGGTATCGGACTAGAAACTAAAACGAATACCATGACTCAGGGTGCGAACTCCGTCATCAACCCCCTAGGTCGAACACCTGGCTTACAGGGTCAAGCTAACGAATGCGCTAATGAATATAACGAGTTATATGATAACTATCATCTCCAAGATATTATTTAATCTTATAGTGTCACAAACTCCTTTAATAATAATTATCAGAGTAAAACCCACATCCCATTACCACCACGTGTTACTAACGTATTTACTAATTAGTTAGTAAACTCCACTACCAAATACCCTACGCAAATAAGTCATACAATTAAACAATGGAGTGATAACTAATGTCCCATAACCACTTTTTACTACTAAATTATTTAAGTGTATATCTCATTTCATAGAAAAATGATCAAATCAAAATAAACGTATGTTGATGGAAGTAAATTTTCAAAACTCTTTCCTTAGAATACACAATGATATTCCAAATGCCTCAAGCACCCCACTTTTAATTTTATATAATATTTATATATCATAAAATATTATTAATAAAATCCGATAATTATAATTCCTTTATCTAAAATTTAAGAAGTTGAATTTGTAAATACAATAATATTTTCATTTTTAAGAAACTACTTTATTTCCATAAGCAATTATTAAACCAAACCAGGAGTTAAAAGCAATTCAATTTCGGCTTTAAAACCACTTAAAATCTTCCATAAATACAAGATTGAACACCTTCGATATTAATCGATAAATCTAATTATATCCATAGAGTAATTCCATGGAAAAACAAATTCAAGAATCAAAACCCGAAATGAAACATTGAAAACCATTAGAAATAGGCATCAAAATCATGTCTAAACAAAGAGGTGTCAATTTGGCAAATCATATGAATAGTTAGATCCATAGTATTAAGCTCTGTATCATTTCCAAATACATTTTCATAAAATAGAAGATGGATTGAAATGGATGTCAAAAGAGCTACACAAGATCACACAAAACATAGGAAAACAAACCGACGATAAACGAGGCAACGATTGGGCGAAGGCTAGGTGGGTCAGAGGGATTCACCTGGAGCTGAAACAACCCTATATGTTCACCACCAGTCCATCGGTGGCGGTGAATCGTGGAGCTATTGCAACTCTAGGAAACCCACCCCCTCCCCCTTCGGATGGTCCATCGAAGTTGATTGCTCCGACGTTGGTCATTCTAACTTCTAGAGCACTGATTTTACTAACAAGCAAGCATGTAAACATCTATGATTTTACTACTACATGAGGACATAGGTCTAGGTTTTCAACAATCAGAAAATTGAACAACATGAATTAAGAATATCATAAGAAATTAAGATTTAATCAAGCATAGATTCGTTCAAATCAATAAACTACAACTTGCATTCCATTTAGAGATAGTGGTGAGCTAAACTCGCCTTATAGTCTTGTTATGACTCTACTGAGTCTTCATCTTTGTGCTAGAATTCATTTTCCCCGAATTAAAAACCTAGAACTCAAATTACACAAATACGCCAAAACTGAAATTATACTCAATAATCAAACAAACGATTTCTAATATGTATGTAGTTAAGCTTAAAGATCTTACCCAAATTTTCTTGGATTTTTCCTCCTTTTATTTAAATTTAAAAGCTTAATTTTTGCTCTAGGTTTCTGGTCTCAAGAAGGAGGAAAAAGGATTCTATTTTGAGTTACTTCAAGAAACTAACATGAATGTTTATTTTCTAAGTTAGCTGAAATGATTTAAGCCCAAACCCAATATCAAAATAAAAGAATTTAAACTCTTTTTGTTCCTTTTCATTCTTTTTCTCACTTTCAAACACCATTTTAAACATTTTTTCACTTCTAAAAATTCACACAAAATACTACAGTATATTTCAATCTTTTGACTTTCATAAAAAAAAATATATAATTTAAATAGTATTTTAACCTCCTTTCTAATATATAAACCAATTTAACTCTATTTAATTTTTATTTACCTTATTTGAGACAAGATCCAAATAATGATCTAAGAAGAGTAATATACAATTTAAAATACTTATTCTAATTTTACAATGATTTCATCCTATACTTCATAATTTAATAAAATTAAAATATTCATTTAAGGAGAAAAATTATTATTTCTCTAATTCTCCATTTATTTAAATAAAACTGTCTAAAACACTCCTTTAATTACCCAAAATCCACGATTTATCTTATCTTAATTAATTAAAATCCTAAATTCCCATAATTATTCTTAGATTAATTGTTACAAATTTCTAATCAAGGTATTTAATAAATCTGGTTGTTACACCCCAAACAATAGATCTACTTTTTTTCTTTTATTAATCTCTCTTGTATCCTCTATTTACACTAGTTAAGTTGGAGAAATGAAGGATTTATATCAATTATGGATTAATGGAGGTTGATAGGCAATTAGAAATTAAGAGTAATGACTAATGACACTTGGAACTGTGTAGTTAACAGTTCTGTAGATTTAATGCAGTAGAGGTGCAAAAAGTCATAATAGGGATACAACGAGGATATAGCGGGATAAAGCAGACGACTTTAAAATTGCATATAAAACGTGTACTATATTTTTTTACAAATATATAAATGGTAATTAAAGGAAAATTTTAATTGAATTACAATTAATACATAAATAATTTTAGATAAAAACATGTGTGAATATATTATAAATAAACATAAAACTGTTATATAACATAACTGAATTTAGTAGAATATTGTAGAATTTTTATTTATGAAAATATATTAAAAATCCAATTAAATAAATTAATTTCATAATTTTTAAAATGTATAAATGTCATTTTTAATTCATTTCTTTTAAAGAAGATATAGCGGAAATAACAGAATATAGTAGGAATAACGAGATATAGTGGAAACAGCGAAGCTTAAAGCGAAAAGGCTATATTTAGGGCTATATGGAAAAGTTATAGCGGTAGAATCCTCTATGAGATAAAGCAGGGTTATAGTAGGTTAATAGTGGAGCATTAACTGCACAGCTTGGGAGGAAGTGTCATTAACCCTAAACTCGCATTGGGCTGCACTAATCATCATCTAATTATCCATTAATCTGCTCGGAAATAGTCAAAACTTCAAATAGGCATATATTCTAAATCGTAAGTCCAAATTCTTAATGTGACCACTTTATGGAAAGAGAAACCATCATCCCAATCAAATAAAAGTGGTTTCAGACCCTGAGTCGACACATGTACAAAATTATTAGCCTTACATTATTTTCGCAGTAAAAAACAAACAATAAAATTCTAAGAATAGAAAACATCACTGGTTGATATTTTCCAAAATTTAAGATCTCATTTCAATTTATATATAATATTTTATGATCCACGAATACGTAAAATATGAGTCGTTATACGGTCAGACCCAAGTTGGGTCTGTTCGAACCTAAAGCCAACTAACTAGTGTCAAATGTGAAGGATTTTCATAGTCGGAATATTATAGAGTGCTTTGGATCTATTCCACAGTCAATTACTATGTCATGATGAAATACGTATCAGTGCAACAAATATACCTTATCATAACATATAATAAACGGTGTAATATTTATTTTACAACGTATTTACGAATGTTGTTTTAGGCGAAGTTGTAGTAGGATCACCGCCTTTCACAACATTTTCTATATGTCACACGGAGCATTATAACAGAGTCAACTGCAACTATTTTTAGATGTTGTAATAGAATCAAGTATAACAATTTTTAGATGTTACGAAATATAGAATACAACTTTTCAAAAAAATTGCATAGACGTTTAACCTATTTTCAACCAGTAGCTTAATTCTCAATACCATTATAATAGAATTAAAATTTCACAAATTTAAATACATAAAATTCATTGATTCATATACATGAAATTCATCAATCCAAACAAGAGCATCGTGTACCAAGATTGTGTTACACAAATTACTAAATGTTCATGAAATCTTTAGTTTAACATAATAACAATTAAACATCTTCCTAACTCCCAAGAGTGTGTACGTGAAAATATTCGGGTTTAGCATTCTTCATCAACATATCCTCATAAATACGATGCGCTCCGTTGAACTTCTTATCCTTAAACTAGCCATCAATGAAAGAGCAGTAGCCTTCCATGTTTAGAGTTAATTTGAATTCTTGTTCAAAATCTTTTAACTTGTGAGTGCACCATCAATTATCCCTAACATACATTACCCACTCAACATTGCATGACACGTGATAGAATTTGTTTTGTGTCCACCATTTTTATAGAATTGTTGCGACAAAAATTGGTAAAACACTTCGTTTTAATATAATTCGAGTTGAACAAAACATAAAAATGATGGAAATGTTGAAAAAGAGAACAAAAAAAATTATAAATGTTTAGTAAAATCTTTGACGTCAACTTAATCATTTTATTTTTTAAAATTCTAATAGTAATACAATAAATTATTTCCAACTATCATTTAATAGATCTCGGGTTTTCCTAGAAAATATAAAAGGAAGAGGTGAAGAGGATCGATCTGCTTTTAAGTTGAAGGTCCCTTATTATCTATAGAAAAATCATAGCACCAATCTCACCATTTCAGGCTTGACTAGGTCTTTTTCTCTAGATTCTAAGTTCTAGCATGTAGAACAGATGGTCATGCATGTTTCCCAAAATATCCAATCATGCTAGTACCGACATGATTTTGTATATCGAATCTTCATTTTCTTTATAGTTCAAGTCTCAATCCTCCAAAATAGTCAATTCAAGATTTTAAATCATGTCGATACCAACCAAATCATGTTAGTACCGATATATTTTTGCTATTTAGAACTTAGTCAAATTTAGTATATCTTTCCTTTATCATTGTTGATGTTTTTCAAATCATGTTGATAACAATCATGTTGATACTGATCACGTTGGTACCATGTTTTCAAATCATATTAGTACTAAGCAAATCATGTCATTACCCACCAAATCATGTCGGTGCTCGCTAAATCATGCATTTACAAAACCGGGCCAAATCTTTGATTTCTTCAGACTTGACATCTTCCAATCTTCTTGACCCATTCTTTTATCATATTGTAGTCCAAGTTCTCCGATCTATGTCAATTTTAAGACTGTGGTAAATTTTTCAAAAACAATTACCCCCCAAGCTTGTTTTTTGTCAGTTCCTCTCTCTGGCTATCTATGAGATCAATCATGGAAAACCATTTGATTCTTTTAGAGTCACCTGCAAATCAAATTCGTTCTAGATCCATCATGGCTAAGAATCCAAGTCCTTGCTAAATATTAATCATAAATTAGATTATAATCATCCCAAGTTCCCTTGGGATTTAACTATCTTTGACAAATAACTTTTTATGCCATCATGCATCATCAACTATAGTGGTACATTACCCCGAATTGATATGTTACTTACAAATCGTCTAGTATCGCCTAGCCTCTCATCATATGTAAGTCTAACTAAATTGTTACACCGTAAAATTTTCTAAAGAGTAATAGAGGCACTATCAAAAGACAAGGCACTAGAGCTGTCGAGTGGTGACTCCTACAACCATCATTTGCTAGAAATCACAAGCTGTCAGGTAATGATTCCATAGGCCATCATGTGATAAGTCATGAGGCTATCGAGAAATAAGGAATGAATACCATTGCGATATGTTCTTTGAAGCCATCGTGGAATGATATTACCATCGATGTATGATCCTTGAAGCTATCATGCTATGATGATATGAACCTTAAAGTTACTTTGAAAGGAGGAACTAATGCCATCGTGATATGATCCTTGAAGCCATAATGGGATGATATGAGAAAGCTTTTGTATATTGATTCTTGACGTTATCATGGCATGATACAAGGAAGGTATCGTGTGATGACTCCAGAAGTTATAATGGCATGATATAAGAAAGCTATCGTGGGATGATATAAGGAAGCTATCATGTGATGATTCCTAAAGTTATTATTGGATGATATAAGGAAGCTATCATGCTGTGCAGTTAAAGCGCTCGGCAGATTCAAAGCGGTGGAGGTGCAAAAAGTCGTAGCGAGGATACAGCGAGGATATAGGAGATATAGCGGATAGCTCTAAAATAGCATATAAAACTCGTACTTAATGTTTTTAAAAATATATAAATGGTAATTAAATGAAAAATTATCATTCAATTGAATTATAATTAATACATAAATTATTTTAAACAAAAAAAATGTGTGAATATACTTTAAATAAACGTAAAACTAATATATAAGATAATTGAATTTAGTAAAATATTAGAATATTTTCATTTCTGAAAATATATTAAAAATTAAGTCAAATAAATTAGTTTCATAATTTTTATAATGTATAAATGTACTTTTTTAATTCATTTTATTAAAGAAGATAGAGCGGAAATAGCAAAATATAATGGGTATAACGGGATATAGCGGAAATAGCGGGGATTAAAGCGGAAAGGCTATATTTTGGGGCTATATGGAAAAATTATAGCGGTAGAAGTCCGCTATGAGATATTGCGGGGTTATAGCGGAGCATTAACTACACAGCTATCGTGGGATGATATAAGGAAGCTATCGTGCAATGATTCCAAAATTTATCATAGGATGATATAAGGAAGTTATCATGGGACGATATAAGGAAGTCATCCTATGTTTTTTCTTGAAACTATTGTGGGACGATAGAGAGAAGCTATCATGGAATGATATATGGAAACTATCGTGTGATGATTCTAAAGGCCATAATGGGATGATATAGAAAGGCTGTAATGTGATGATTCTTAAAGCTATTAAAAGATGAAATATATGATCTATCGTAAGGTGACTTCCTAAAATTGTTGAAAGAAGAGAAAACAGAACTGTTGTTTGTTGACTTGATGAAGTTGTAAAAAGGTAAAACAACTAAGCTATCATGTGTTGACCTAGTAAAAGAATATATTTCAGATTGATACCCTAATATTGCATGATAAACCTCAAACTCTCGATGTAGAAATAAATCTCAACCATCCATCCATTTTGGGTGACATGTACACTACACCATAAAAGGCTTTTAACAGCGTTTGATAAACGCTGTAATATGATACAACAGCGTTATTTCAAACGCTGTATAACGACATGCTGTCGTATATACATAACTTACAACAGCTTTTCTATAAACGCTGTTGAAACATCTATGTGACAGCGTTTATTACGAGCTGTCAATAATGTTTTTACAGCGTTTTCAGACGCGCTGTATTATGTTTCAACAGCGTTTATAATTTAGTTGTCGAAGATGTTCAAATTCTACTTTAACTGTTTACAACAGCTTTTTCTAAACGCTATTATTGAATCATCAACAATTTCGACAGCATGTTAAAAACGCTGTTATTGAATCATCAACTATTTCGACAGCATGTAAAAAACGCTGTTATTGACAATTTCAAGATAATTACAGCACGAATTAAACGCTGTTGTTTCTTCATTGACAGCATTATTCAAACGCTGTCTTCTATTTATATTAAAAAAAAAACAATATATTTTCTATTAAAAAAAAAGAGCATCCACAATTTCATTTCAGAAATAAATTTTCTATTTATTCATTTTCTTTTTTACAACTTTCTTTTTCCTTTACAATTTTACATTTACATTGATAAAAAAAATTGGTTGCATTTATCTCACATTCCCGAGCACTATTTCAGCCAACCCACTATCATCCTCCTCACCTCATTGTAACTGCCCACCTTCTCGCATACAAGTCCTTGCAGCACCTACCATTCTCTCTAAAAGAATTACAACACTTCTACACTTCAATTACATCTGGCCACTGCAATATCATCTGTCACTCAGCAACAACTCTACCACCCACTTCCATCATCACCACCCCCTATACCCTCTGATCACCAATATAAATACCATACTTCACTGTTCCTCACTCATCAACAGCCACATTTATACTCCCTCCACCACCACGGTTCCATCCTTCAGCATCTCCTCTGCTAACACTTCAAACAACGGAGCTTCACCACCCTCTTCCACCAGACTGCCATACCTCCCAATACATTGCCACTGCCCTATACAACCTCCACTATCACTGCAGTCAGCATTCCAACCGACCACAAGGTCACCGAAGCCCATACAACCCCTCTGCCATATTTTCCCATCACTGCAATAACAAGTTCCATCACAACTATCCACCTGAAACACTTAAATCATTCACCAACCATCCATCATTTCAACAATCCCCTCTGCTTCACAGTGCTACTACAACATACAAGTGCAACTCTACTTCCCACTGCTCACAACTGCACATATACATCTCAAACATACTTCCACTGAACATCAACAAGCTGTGGCCAGTGCTTCCTCCTCGTATACAACATACATCCAAACTACTGCATTCTCTTCATAAATACACCCATCTTCTCATGCCCAGTTGTGCACTGTTCTGTGCTGAGGCTGTGGAAGTAATTGATGAACTTGAAGAAGGAGTTGAATAATTGTTTTTGGATGGTGGACTATGGTGGGTGGACAGTGTTATGGCAGTGAATGGCAAGGATCTGTTGTGTGTGGTTTGTTGATGAATGTGATGCAGGGTTGTTTGTTGAGGGGGTTGCAGCAGGCAATGTAGAAATGGTATTAAGATGGTGATGTAGACATATCCAATATTAGCTCTGTTAACATCCAATATCCTAGTAAACTGAATCCTTAAGTGATATTCTACCATAAAAAATAATACAGTTGTTAGCATAAAAAGTGGCACATGAATGATACAAATATAAATTGATATACCTATATTACCTTTTAGTTATAATTGAAAATAGATCATCAAGTTCCATAAGCCATTGAGCTTCATCCTAGTATTAAATATACATGGTCAAATAAGGATATTTAACGTAATTTTGATTGACAAGGTAATTTTATCATAGCACATCATATTTATGGAACAAATAAAGGTACGTCAACTTGTAACCTTTGATCACTCAACACTCACAACTTGTAGTTGTAGCCTTTGATCATTCTCGGTTTGATAACTGAGATCCGCTATACATATTTCTTTTAGAAAAATAACAACCAAATAATAATTTTCTAACCAAGCAAAATTGGTTTTCAACTTATTTGCACATCCTTCTTCAAATCAGTTTTCAACTAGTACAGATGGTAAAATATAAAAAATTTATATTAAAAAAAATTGATTTCATAGTTCTTAGTTAAATACAGAACTAAAGGTTTCAACAAGTTCACTTGACTAAACTTTCATGGATAAGACATACATCTCTACCAATTAGTTTGATAAGCAAAAAGGTCAGCAAAATTAGGTATCTTCAGTTCAAGACATTTATAATAACGCATTTTCCAAATTATCACAATATAAGGTAGAAAAGTGTATTTTTGACTAATAGTTTGAGGTAGTGTGCTTTATTTAGCTGCAACTTCGGTTGCATGTGAATATGCATTGAGAATAAATATCGGGGTTGTAAATACCCAACATTCTTTTGCATTAGTATAGTTTAAATTACAATAAGCATGTTACATGCTTACTGGTTATTACTTATCAAACTGGTAAACAAAATATAATTAAGCCTTCTAATTAATGTAAGTAATTTCTTTTATAGCATGTGGTGTTAAAAGAAGGTTATTAAGCATCGTGCATTATGAAAATTCAAAAGGAAGTGGGAAAAGTATATATCAATGTAAGTAGTTAAAGAATGATGATCACTAAATGAGAATGAATATTAGTTCCAAGCGCTGAAGCTTACAGTGATTATATTTGATCACTAAGTGGTTGTTAATTATATTTGAGCACAGATTCATTGAAGGCTTCTATATCTACTACTTAATCAAGTGAGGTTAATATGCTAGCTCCAAGCGCTGAAGCTTACAGTGATTAGGTGGAGATACTTATTGGTTCAATAAATAGAATGAATATTAGTTCAATAATTGAAAAACTGCATGTTAATAGCTATGTGCAGTCAATACTTATTTAACTTTGTTTGAGGGGACTCCAACTTAATTTCAGTTGTTCGTTATTCTTTTTTGATTTTTAAATTTTGCTTTCAGACTCCAATAAAAATAACATTTAACCATTTCTGTTTCAGTCACAAATGCAGAAGACAGTAAGCAAACAATACCAAACTGAAAAAGATTATGCCAGTGCAAGGAAAAGACCACAACTGCTATAGAAAATGAAAACTAGAGTTAATAGCATAGAGTATTTCTTTTTTTGGCAAGGCCGACGGGGTTAAATGGACCCCGACCATTTATTACTACACCATAGAAAACTACACACAAACAACAGAATACAGGGAACACTTGGCATAGCAAGCACGGGGGAAAAAACAAAAACAAAAGAAAGAGTGGAAGACAACAACTAAATGTTTAGTAGAAAGGAAGCTCGTATCCCAGGCTCAATTGCGAACGACAGCTGCCCCAAAGAAAGACATATCTCACACATTATCCACCTTTTAAACACCACGTCAGTTTTAGCATTGGCAACATCAAAAACCCTGGCATTTCTCTCCCTCCAAACAGCAGAAATAAAGCTTTTAAGAACTACATTGAAGATTCTTCCTCTTTCGTTATTGATTCCAGCATGATAATAAACTCTTTCCCATTCAGTTCGATTGTCGTGGGATACATTCTGCCTATGAAGCCTCGCCATCACGGATATCCAGATTAGTTTAATAAAGGCGCACTCGAAGAACAAATGTTCGACCGATTCAGGCATATAACTGCAGAATTTGCATGAGAGGTTAAAGCCCAAACCCATGCAAGCAAGCTTCGCATTAGTCAGCAATGCGCGATTCAAAACTTTCCAAAGCATGAAGTCATGTCTCATACTGCTATCTCTTCCCCACGTACGTTTCCACCATTTCCATTGCGGTCTAGCTCTGTTCTTCATCATAAATTCGTATATGTCTCCAATTTTGAAGGTAGCTCTCTTGTCCCCCCACAGTATACGCGCAGCTACATCTGAGACAGGCGTAAAGTTGCTAATTCTTCTCCATATATCATGTATCCTCGGGTTTGACCATGAAGTACGTGCATTTTGTATGTTGTGTAGAATGTCCCTAACTTTGGCTGCATGGTGAATACCAGCCTGTTGCGTTTCACAGTGATTAAGTTGTCGCCTTAGGATGAGACCCGCCTCCAACCAAGGGTCATCCCAGAATTTCACACTATACCTTGGGTTCGTGTTCATTTGGATGAGTGGAAGAACCTTATCTTTGAGTTTGAATATGCACTGCCACGTCCAACTCAAATTTTGAGGCTTGGACATGCACCATATACTCCTCCCTTTGATCACATTCTTGTCAGACCATTCAGCCCAAAGACTGTCATTGCTATTATAAAAAGTATCAATATGCTTAGCGAAGGCTGCCATGTTCCATTGTTTTAAGTTGAGAATACCCAACCCCCCCTTATCCATTGGTATTTCAACTAAACTAAATTTGATCGGAGCTATATATCTACCTGAAGTCCTGCCCTTCCAAAGATATCTCATGAAAGCACCTCTGATCATTTTAATCAATTTAAAGGGAAGAATGTAGGTTCTAGCCCAGTACACCTGCATAGAGAAGATCACGGATTTTATGAGAGTTAATCTTCCAGCTTGACTGAGCATCTTGGAAGTCCAACAGCTCAACTTGGCAGTAATTCTATCGAAAAGAGGAAGGCAATGGTTCGAAGTGATTCTAGAGGTTGTAACTGGAAGACCCAAGTAAGAAATTGTATTGTGATTTAGAGATAACCCAGTGATTTGAGAAATAAGAGCACATTGCTCAGAACTAACACCAGCAACGGTGATGTCAGATTTTAGGAGATTCACTTTCAACCCCGTCATTTCATAGAATTTGTCAAGAATGTGCATGATGTTAGTAAGAGTACAGGTGTCAGGAGTACAGAACACAACAAGATCATCAGCAAACAACAGAGCAGAGATCCTTGGTTCAGTGCAGTTAGGATGAAGCTTGAATTTACCTTGATTAATTATCCTGTCAATCATTCTTGTTAAAAGCTCCATGACAAGAATAAAAATATAAGATGATAGGGGGTCTCCCTGTCTGATCCCTTGTTTACTGACGAAAAAACCCTCATTCCTGCCATTCAAACTAACAGAAAAGGCGGGAGTAGAGATGCATTCGTAAATCCAAGCAATGAAATGTGGTGGAAAGTCCATGAACCCCATGACCCTAACAATGCTGTTCCATTGCAGCATATCAAATGCCTTCATTATATCCAATTTCAACATTGCTCTAGGAGTAACATTCCTGCGCTTATATCCCTTAATGAGTTCATGGGATAGGAGAACATGATCCAAGATGCTCCTACCAGGTAAGTAGGCAGCCTGATTCTTAGACACTATGGTTGGAAGCACATTCTTAAGTCTGATAGCTATGACCTTGGCGATACATTTGTATATCGTATTACAACAGGAGATGGGACGGTATTCATTAACATTGTGAGCATTCTTGGTCTTGGGAATCAGAGCTATGTTGGTATAGTTGAATGACCTGTAGAGTTTACCTTTTTTAAAAAAGAGAAGAATAGCATTAGTAACGTCGTCAGAGACAATAGACCAACAGGTTGTATAGAATAAGGCGTTCAGACCATCCGGTCCACCACAAGATTCAGTATTTAAAGAGAACATAGCCTGCTTTATTTCTTCATGAGTTACTTCATTGCACAGACTAGCTTTCTGAGCTATATTGAGTCTTGGAAGTATGTCACTGGGTATTTGGTCAATTAGTGGCATGAAGTCGTTCATATTGCCATATAGGTCGGAGAAATGTTTGACAATAGCATCCTTAACCTTGTCAGGTGTATTATGAAGATTACCATACTTGTCATATATTGTTGTGAAATTTTGGCTTGTTTGCTTATTCTTTAGGCTGGCGTGGAAGTAGGCGCTGTTTCTGTCACCCTTTTCTCGCCATTTGATTCTTGACTTCTGCCTAATCATATCACTCTCTTTACTCAAAGCATAGAGTATTTCTGTTTATAACAAAATATTAAAATATAAATCATATTTTACCATATGTAAGTTTGACTAAAAATTTAAGTACTTTTTTATATTTATGGAACAAAGTAAAGAGAGAAAGAGGGGAAAACCAAACGTCAAACTCAACCAAAGGGTATGTGGATAAGAACCTGTTATAGATATCCTAAAAAGTAGTTCATCTCATCACGAATCCATCTGTTATGGAATGATACGTCCAAGTAAAACCTGGGCATTAAAACAACAAAAATTTGAGCCATTAAAGCAACATCTACAATTTTTAACATCTATTAAGATTATAAGAATCAAAAACTTGTTTATCCAATTACCTCAAAAGAATGTTTAAGCAACAAAAATTTGATGTTCTGATCCTGTTTATGAAATAGTGCAACATATATAGAACCTTGAGTTGACATGATTATAAACTGATATTGCAGCAACAAAAAAATATAGACAATATTTAACTAACTAAAGCACTTCAAGAAGGGAAATGTCATGATAATGGAAATAATGGCCTTGTGTTCTTGGACTTGAAGAGAGATTTGAAGGGCAGTGATTTTCCCATCAAATGATTTTGGTATTATATTTGAGTTTGATACGCACTTATACTCAAAAAAATTATTGATTAAACCATGAATAAGGATGTATCAACTTTACAATGCTGTATTCCAACGTCCCTAATAGCTTTGACATATGGGTGAAATGGTATTAGATAATAGCAAAGCAGATCATAACTTTAAAATATCTGAATTCAGTAAGTCCTATAGTCAAAGTGTCACAATTGGTGATACAAACTTACTGTCAATAGCGCATTACATCAAATGAAAAAACAATTTTGATTGTGTAGTTATATACATTATAATTCTGTAACTAAGCAACTAAGTATACATGGTCAAATATCATGTAAATGTAATAAATATACCTTATTACTTTGCACATTCCAACGACATATCAACATTTTATGTATGGGAGTACTGATGCTTGCAGATGCAAACAGAATCAGAATGCGAACCCCAAAGGAAGTAGTCAACTGCATCAAACAATAGCAGTTATTATATGATGGTACACATAATAGTTCACAAATTTAATGCATTACTCACTTTTATTCTGCATGATCATTGACCTATAGGAAAAATTGAACTGCACCTCCATAAATGTTGGATAAAGTTACCCCAAAGTGGCTTTAAGTAGCTGTGGCAACGGTAAAAAATCTTTGTAACCATCAACAACGATTATGTTTGGGGATATAACAATAGTTACCGCAACCATAGCACTCCTAGATTTAAGTAAATCTAACAATGGTTAAAAAGATGAAGAATTCTGCTATTAGAAAAGGATGACATTGACAGGAAAAAGGGGTCACAAGTCGTGTAATACTTTTAGATATCATTGCATATGAACGATCCAGATTACAGCAAAACGTTAGGAAACAAGTGAATGTTAGGTGCATTATTTAGTAAGCTGGCTATGCCATGATTATTGGGTATAAACATAAATATTATATACAACGTTCTAGAGAAGAAAATACATAATCATATTTCCTTAAAAAGACTTGATATATCAGTATCCAAAATTTAACCCAAATCATAGCATTGCCATCTTAGACCAAGATTTTAACTATCATGTGGGATTGCGATCAAACATGCTGTATCATGTTAGTAACTTATTTACAAGTTGTATCATGCAAAGGTAATCTGAGAAGAATAGCTTATTGATAGAACTTGAAGGTGATCTCATGGACATGTAGAGCTTGCAGGGAGGAACTGGGAGTTATTCTAGCTAAAACAGCATAGACACCTTTGTTTACCTACATTAGGTGCTTGCACTTGAAGCTTACTAGCACACCTACAAGCATGCACAATATGTGTACATTAATTCTTCAGGAAGAATCATATTGTGTACTTTGTAATCTTCTTGAATTAGAATATGAATGGAGAAAATTAAAATGACTAATGTATTTCAGAAATCCAAGCTATACAAAAATTCAAATAAATTCAAGCTGGATTTCTCCAAAATTTAAAGCCCCGTTTGGTTTGCCCATTTTAGTTTTGGATTTCCATACAAAAAAAAAAGTGCATGACTCATGTATTTTGAAAGATAGCCAATTTGAAAATTGAAGTTAACATACAAAATAGAAAACATTTTTTTTTTCATGTTCCGAGAAATAAAGAAAGCATGGAAAATAATTCATTTCCTCTGCCGTTCCTTCATCGTCATAATGGCTTAGACTATTTAAATCTTTTTCCCTGCTATCCTCATATTTTACGATGCATGTTGAAAACACAAAATTAAAAAAGAAACCAAATGGGTGCTAAATGATATTAAAATGGTAAAACTGTTTTATAGATTTGACAAAGAAAGCACCAAACAAATGTGTAGATGCAAATTGAAATAAATAAATAAAATATCTACTGGTGTTGTTGATTAGCTACTGATAGTGGAATACACATATCAGTTTTTATATAACAGCCTCATGGATGATACAAATTTTTTAAGAGGAATGCTTCAATTATTACTAATTCTGGAGTCCACAATTTGCTAGGGATCCAAATATTTCCATCAGTTACTTGATGATCGAGGGCAATTTTATTATCTTATTTGAAAGTGGTTGAACTTGTAGAGTTGCTATTATTAGTAGCAAAAGGTTTGCTTCTAATTCAGGAATCAGATCTTCTTTATTCATGTCAGTTTAAATTTTCTGAGAAAACATGTGGGTCATTTGAATCATATTGTTCTAATAAGGATTGATAGGTACAAAGGCATATATTACAACGGGGCTAAATAAATATTTCCTTTTTATGCCTTTAACTAACCTCATACACTCTAAATAGAGTACTGCATCTCTACCAATGCATAGATAGCCCAGATTTACAAACTAAGATGAGCCAAATGCCTGAAATGTCATGTCATGATGCACCCCATGAGGTACAAACTATCTTTATACATGTCTCTGTAACACATAAGTATGATATAATGGCACTGACATGCACGTGTATGTTAAGTTTGTTCGTAAAAGCACGTCTAGAGATACGCTTATATAGTATAAGGAAATTTGATATATATCAAGCAGGGAAAGTTGTAGGTGCTTACAACTACTCTGGCCTTAAGTGCAGATAAAACCCTCAACAATGAATGGCTTTTTAATAGTAGAAGGGGCAGTGATTTTAGAGCATTTATTCTTCTTGTTAAGCATTTCTAGACTAACAAAAAGAGTTGGCAAACACTGAAAGAACCACCTAAAGATATATGGTTTGCTTTTGTGCTACAAGTAACAAAAAGAGCTTTAAGACCCATATGGTTTGTCATTCTTCATATGTTTTTGAGTTTTTCACGACATAAAATATCTCACTGGTGTATTGTTTCTCAAAGGCATTTTTGAAAATACCCATTTCTCAAAATTGATTTTCAATGCACCAAAAACAATTTTTTTTTTAAATGTTTTCTAACCTTTTTAGATAACTCAAACTAAAAACGGAAAATGAACTAAAAAACACAAACTTAAAACCAAACACCACCCTTAGATTTTAGAAGCAATCATGTGAAACAATTTGGATTTCAACGTCAGCAGGTACATATAAAATTAAATGAAGAGATTTAATATCTCACAATGGCAAAAGAAAATCGAAAGCTTACCAGCACCAATAGCATAGACATTCTTCAAGCCTCCCATGACTTCATGTGTAACAAGATCGCTATTATCCCATACGATAAAATGTGGCTACCTCAGAAATTTAGCAAGAGGTTTTCTCCACTTATCAGACCCACATATTCGAGCATTAGCATACTCCTTGTTGTAAATTTCTGAAGCTATGTTTGGTCCATCAAGATAAAGAATATTCTCCATCGGAACCCCAGCTGCAAAATTTGAATTTCACACATTAGAAAACTAGAAAATGCAAATGTCATTCTAATGCAAATATCAACCAATTGCGATTACAGTTTTTTCCAAACATCAGCTATTCGGTTCAATAGCAAGTGCAATAAACTATTAAATTTAACAATTAAATAAAGAAAATCAAAGTTCAAATTCAAAATTTAATCGAATTTGAACTAATTTAATTTCGAGCTTGAATTTGCAGTTCTCTACTTACCGATGGCAGCGATGAAGAGTATAGGGTGGCGAGTGCGACCTAACTAAGCTCCAAGCGATGCGATTGGCCGACTCAATGAATGATTTCTCTCCGATACAAGCATAGCCAAGCAGCCACAGCTTTGTGAGCAACGGTCGTGATAGAGAGGAGTAGTTTTAAAGAATTTGCTGAGCAGAGGAAATTAAGATTTGGAAAGGAGTCGTTTTAAAAGATTTGCAGAGAGGAAGCGATTAAGATTTGGAGGCGTAGGTGATTTAGGGTTGCTTATTTTGGGTAGAAGAGGGAAATTAATTATACGCGGCAATGAAATTTTCAGAGGGAACGATATTTCGCAATTTGCTGAACAAAATTCGCAGCGTTTTCCTATGTTGTCTTCAGATTTTTCTACCTATAAAAGGTTGCACAACAGCAATCAACATATAAACGCTGTTCTCCATTGCTGTTAAAAGCAATTTTTCTTGTAGTGGTAGCTTAAATCCATGGGGTAGATTTTCTATAAATAGATAGTGCCCCTACTAGAAAGGGACTAGTTTTGAATGTATCTTCTTCTCCATTTTCATTTTATTCTCGCATAAAAGAATGCTCAAGAGAGAACTTTAATTATTATTTGAACCAACGTAATTGTGTGACTTTTTAGTTGAGGACTTGAATAAAGAACAATTTGTATAATAGTGTCTTTTGATACCAAGAATTGCACACTTGACTGAGAGATTCACCTTACTCAAGTGTCTTTGATCGAAGAAAAGCATATATGATTGACCCAAATTTAGAACTAACATTAAGTGGTATTTTCATTGAGAGTTAAACTCAGGGCTAATTTAAAGACCAACTAGTAACTGCTCTTACAATACTGGGAAGACAACTAAGAAGGTAAACATACAAGTTCAGAAGGAACCGATACATTATGTCAACCTTGAATGCAATGTATCTCTTCAATTCAACATAGAAAATGTGGAAGCAGGACCAGCATGCACACCAAAGAAGACGCTAAAGGAAGAAATTGAACTTCAAGTCATGAAGGGGAAGTTATAAACTATGCATAAGCTTATTGAAATATTAAATCTCATAAAAATCTTCAAAAATGTGGAAAAGGACAAATGAAACATAAGGAGAAGAAGTTGAGTCTCCACAAAGGAAACGGGAGAATCAAACGTGAGAAGCAAGAATGTTGGAAAAAGTAAGCTGGGATCGTAAAAGGAAGAGAAAAACCATTTAACTCAAGATCCAAATAGGAATTTAGCATTTAAAAAAATAGCAAACTCTGCTTCGCAAAAGCAGTACAAGCCGAAATGGAGAAATTACGAGGATGGCGAGACATATTTGAGAGATCTAGCCAAAAAAAAGGATGAAATACATGGCCGAGTTGAAGGGAAAAAGGAAAATGGACCCTAAGGTCAACAATAAGTTTAGGGGAGCACCATTCATAGAAAGAATCATGGTTGTGCCATTATCGTCCTATGTAAAAATTTCGTCTATTAGGTATGACATCACAACTGATCTGACAATCATCTAATGGCATATGAAATTCAAATGGATCTGTATGACACCCAGGTGCGGTGCGATGTAGATTGTTTCCAACCATGTTCTTTGAAGCTGCAGCAAAGTGGTATTGACACTATAGGAAAAAACGATATTCATGGAATAATTCACATATAAATTTTCAGTACAAATTTGTACTTCATAAGATCCAATGATCAATGTGAGTGTGCAGGCTAATATCAAGAAAAAACCTGGGGAGTTGCTAAGAGATTACCTGAAGTGGTTTAATGTTGAAGCTAATAAAACCGAATCAATGAGCGACAAGAAAAAGTTAATGGAGGTAAAATATGGATTAACTGAAAAACACCTTTCTAGTAGTAACTATATATTCATGGATGTAAGGATTTTTCATTTCTACGTTGACAAGTTTGTGCAAATGAATGAGATGTTTCATAGTAAAATGAATTAAAAGGAACGAGGGAACTTAACGTGTCCATACAAGAAAGGATTATAAGATGAAGTTGGTAAGGAAAATTCTGTTTACTAAACCGACCTATTTCTTATATGTACTGTGACCAAAGGTGAACATAATTACCCAATATCATTCAAGGAAAGGACAAACCCAGAACCTAACGAAGGAGGAGACTACTATGCTTTCCATAAGGTAAATGGGCAAAAACCAATGAATGTCGAGTTTTGGATGGGATCATTGAAAGAATGATTAGGAAAGGAGTACCGAGGGAATTTGTTAAGACCGACAAAACATCCCCACATAATAAGAAGCCACCAACTAACAACACAAATATCTTTGAGAATGTGCTTCCCCAAGATCTGCTGCAAACGTTCAATAATATTGACGTAATCCATAGGGACCGCATATTGTAGGTACGAATAAGGAGTCATGGAGTAGGTACGTAAAAGTTGCCAGAGAGGGTGTATATTCAGTGAATGAAGAGCCTCCATTGAAATATTTCAAGAGTTCTTTCCAAGTATCGGATTTGGTGATAACCAAAAAGGAGTTTAGAGGAGTCGGACACCTCTACGACGATCCTCGCATGATAACTTCTCAAATTGGGCTTTCGTTTGTAACAAAATTTTTGATAGACACTCATAGTGCGACAAGCTTCATTTTTAAGAGTGCCTTTGAATTGATGGGTATTTTAGAAGAAAAGTTCGAACTAGCCTAGAACCAATCTTTGGATTCAGTACCAAGGGTTCTACTCCAGTCAGCCAAATCAAGCTATTCGTTCAAATTTGAATGTTTGAAATCTTTTTCGTGGTCATGGATTAATCTTCCGAAATCTTCTTATTATAATGCTTTCTTCGGAAGATCAACACTTGATAGAATTAATGCTTTTGTTTTGCCAAGGCATTTATTGGATAAATTTATTTGTAAATCTAGAAAGGGAACTGTACTTAGTGAAGTATTTAGTTTTCACGAAATTCACTTTGCAACGCTTGAAATGATGTAATAAAATGGGAGAATCTTGCTATGGACCTGGGTCAAATAAATGTAACCAAAACTAAAAACCCTTGCATGTCAATCTTCAAGAACTAGTATCTAAGGCAAACTGGACAAGCCTTCTATCAATGACGTACCATGTAACAAACAAAGAGACCAAATTTTGAGCAAGGAAAAAAAGCATGTGGAACTAAACCAAGTTAGTCAAAATGAAAGTGAGATCTCAAAAGAAATTAGTACTAGACATGGACTCTAGAGATAGACAAGAAAATGTATAATCTAAGAAGGATTTAGAAGAGATAAAAATTGATTCTCTAGACTCTACCAAGATCATGAAAATAGGTAAGGGGATGGACAGAGGAACAAGATAAAGATTGATTTTGTTCGTACAATCAAGAATAGATATATTTTCATGGACCCACACTGATGTGGATGGAATCGGTCCAACAGTAATGTGTCATGCACTCAATATTGATCTTAAGTTTGTTCTAATAAGACAAAAGAAAAGGCTGGTTGATGAAACTCATACTGTGGCATTAAAAGAGGAAGTGAAGATGTTAAACAACAGATTCAATTGGGAGGTGTTGTACCCAAAATGGTTGGTGAATCCAGTGTTGGTTAGTCTAACAAAAAATGAAGAACATGTGTTGACTATAAAGACCTAAAAAAGGCATGTCTGAAAGACTGTTATCCACTTTGTAGAATTGATCGGTTGGTTGATGCGACTAGTGGTCATAAATTGCTACCTTTTATGAATTCATATTCGGGTATAATCAAATTCCAATGTTTAAGCCCGATAAAGAACACACTGACATCGTAATAGATTAAGGAATGTATTGTTACAAAGTGATGCTGTTTGGATTTAAAAACACATGAGCAACTTATCATCGGCACGTGAATAGAACGTTCAAAAATCAGATAGGGAGAAACGTGGAAGTTTACATGGATGATATGTTGGTAAAATTTAAGAAAGAAGTTGATCATACAGAGGATTTTGGCGAAATGTTTAAAATACTAATAAAGTACAAAATGAAATTGAACCGACAAAAATGTTCTATTGTAAATCAACATGGTTAGCTTTTAGAGTACATTGTAAGCGCAAGAGGAATTGAAGCTAACCATGTTCAAATAAAAGCTATTGGAGATATGGTAAAGCCAAAAACATGTAAGGAAGTAATGAGAATAAACGGACGAGTCGCGATCCTCAATCGATTCATACCCAAAGAAACACATAAGTGTATTCTTTTTTTCAACGTGATCAAGAAGAAGAAAACCTATGAGTGGACATAATAATGCCAAAAAACTTTTTAAGAGTTAAAATGTTGCCGATACTTTATAATCTCGTGGAAGGGAAGACATAATTCTGTATATAGCTATGTTAAAACATGCAATTAGCTCGGTCTTAATAAGAGAAGAAAAGGGAATTCAATTCTCAGTTTACTACATAAATAAGATATTAAAGGATGCTGAAGTCAGGTACCCATCATAGAAAAGTTGGCATATTGTTTGTTGTTGATAATACGAAAGCTAAGATCGTATTTTCAAGCACATCCAATCAAGGTCTTGAACAATTATCCATTATGGAAAGTCCTTAGAAAACTAGAAACATCAAGAAGGTTGGTAAAATGGGGAATGGAATCGAATCAATATAATGTCGAGTATTTATCTAGGATATCGGTTAAGGGGCAAGCCTTGGAAAATTTTGTTATAGAATGCACAATATTTATTGAGGAACAATTGGAGAAGGAAAAGAAACTTGAGTAAAAATGGAAATTATACATAGATGGAGCATCAAATGAATAGGAAGCCTAGGCGGGATATGTTGTGATTAATCATGATGGACATAGACTTTATTATGCTATGAAGTTAGGTTTCTCAACAACCAACAATGTAGCCGAATATGAATCCATGATTAAAGGATTAACTTTGGCACAACAACTCAAGATTATGAGGATTGAGATATTTAGTGATCTACAGTCACTGATAAATTTTCTGAATAAGACATTCCAAATTAAGGATGCCCGCTTGGCTTGATATGTCGAAAGAATCCACAAAATGCTAGCTAGGGTCAAAGATTTCTCCATACATCAAGTATAAAGAGAAAAGAAAGCGCAAGCAGGTTATTTTGTAAATTGGAAAAGCCCACGAGAAGCATATGCGATCAAAATTATACCCTTCGGGTTCCAGTAAAGCCCTAGTATCGAGGAAGGAAAAGAGGTAGTAAACAATGAGGTTTTCGTTTTAACTAGGTATTAGCTCAATGATCACCCAGCAACGAGGGGAGCTCCCAAAAATACAATAATGACAAAGGAGTAACAAAGGAATAAGTACCCATAAAACCAATACATAGAAAATTATGTGATGCCTTTGGTTCAGTATCTCGAGAAGGGGCTATTGCCAAAAGAGAAAAAAATAAGCTTGGAAAGCAAAGGTACCAAGCTCCCATGTATACCAAAGTCAATGGAATATTGTATATGAATCGATACTCAATGCCTAACTTATGATGTGTTACCGCAGGGGCAGTGTTGTTAAGTGAAGCTTATGAGGGGTTTTTTGAGGATCATTCTAATGGAATAAAACTATTATAGAAAATCATGAGGCAAGGATATCCATGAATGATGGAAGAAACTATAAACTATGTTAAAAAGAGTGACAAATGTTAAAACTTTTCCTAAAAATCATGATTCCTCCAAATAAGTTAACTACCGCTACTAGCCTTTGGCCCTTTGATGTATAGGGAATCAACTTAATTGGACCCTTTCCAAGGTCAAAACGAGGAGCAAAGTTCGCGGTGGCAACCATTAATTACTTTACTAAGTGGTTAGAGGCCAAATCTCTACCAAATATAACCGCCAGAAATGTTTTGAAGTTCGTCGTAAAAAAATAGTTACTATATTTAGACATCCAAAATAAACGTTGTCTGATAACGGAATTTAAAGTGAAAGGTGTACTCGTTTCGATTATCGGAACAAAATAATAAAGAATTTCTCGTTAGAGGAACATCCGAAAGCTACTGGAGCGGTAGATGTGGCTAAAATGATTCTAACAACTTAATGAATCTATTGGGTAAGCCAAGGGAAATTAGATAAAAGAACTCATCCTCGTTCTACAGTCTTACTGAACTTCCATAAGAAAAGCTATTTGGCATACCCATACTCTTTAACATATGGTTTTGTGGCAATGCTAGTGGTCAAAGTTAAAGTCCCTTCATGCCAAAGGTTTTCTTATGCTTATGAAACAAATCAAGAGATGGATAAGGAATCACTCGATCTACTCAACAAATTAAGAGAGCAAGTCGCTGTACGAATAGCCAAATACCAACGAAGGATCCCCAAATACTATAATTCTAAGGTGAAAGGAAGAGCATTTAAAAATAGAGACATAGTAGTAAAAAGAGTGAAGATAAACACAAAGAATTATGTAGATTGCCCGTTGGGACCAAATTGGGAAGGACTGCTTGTTATCCACCAAGTTATTCCTCCAGGAACATATCGACTAAGTAGACCTAACGGAAATCTAATATCGAAAACATGAAATGTCAAACATTTGCAACTATATTTCACAAAACCAGGTGAATAAAATGGATTATAAAAGAGACTTTGTCTAAATAAAGGCCCCCAAATTGAGATGCGTTAAGTTTAACTTAGCTGCCAACCTGACGAAGTTGACGAGATTCATTAGGCAAAAGCACCCCTTAAGCCTAAAAGAGGACAGAAAGACTTTGGTGCTGCCGTAAGGCATGGCTAAAGAAACTATCCAAAGAGTGATGGTCAACTAAGCTTTTGTTCCCGCCCTTAGGCCTAGTCAAAGCACCCATTCGAGGAAGATGGACGAAAAATGTAACAAACCGGATTTCGACCCTAAAAAATCGACACTAATATGTCAACTGTATTATATGCCGAACATTCAAGTGCCAGAAATACCGATTTGTTAGGGTGAAGGAAGAAGGAAAAAGATAGAAGAAAACTACACAACATAGAATCTCACAACGCAGCTCATAATATATAATACAATAATGATCTTTACAAAAAGGAAAACATCTTTATTCATATATACAACATCAGAGTAACTAGACTTATCCTAAATTTGGATAGTTATTGAAACCTATCCTTACATTGACAAACATACAGACTCTATAATACAATGGAATAAAAATACACGAGAATATGTCTTGGTCATCCAGTTCCTCCCTAACTCCAAATTATCAAGCTAACCTAGGAAAAACATTCTCGGTCCGACCCGAGCATTACATGGAACAACGTCAGGGTCATTCTGGTAAACCAACATTAGTAAAATTCGATAATAAGTAACAATCAAACTGATTTCAATATTTGAAAAAATTTCAGAAAGGGTATCTCGTAAGACCACAATGCACATAAAAACTTATGGGTTTTACCTTACGATAATCAAAACATTTTATATCAAAATTCAGTGATATTACCATAGTCCATAGGTTTAAAGTAAATAGATAAAATTGTTGAAATGCTTGCATCTCACATTTCAACATAGTAGGCCCTACAATCAAAAACGTAAGGCATGTATTGGAGATTGGATTCCAACAATGGCAAGATAAGGGACTACCTTCTGATGATACACCTCTAGAAATGTACTGATGCTAACACAAAGCTGGCTGCCCCTTTGACATAGCAGATTGGATTACCTCACCCCCTTGACGCCAAGGCATGATACTACTATGATGTTTGCGCCCAAACCAACTCTGAAAGGGACATCTAGAATAGGGTGACCGCTACTAATGGTGGCTTACCACATAGCTCTGATGCATGCTCTATTTTTGCCATTCTTCCTAGTTGTGAGGCTTGAGGCTATGCTCTACCTTTCTGAATAGCAATCCATCTTGGAATGCTAACACTAATCTCCACGGGTCAATGCAATGCTAGCATTCATCCATACAAGTTTGTTCTGGGTCTAAACGAAACGGAAGGCTCTAACTCTACTACATCCACTTTGGAATCACCCTCAGGATTAGTAGCAGAAGCCCTTGCACTTTGATGGCTCCGTCTTCGATCTCATGCTTCAAGATGTCTTCATTTCGAAATGCTTGAGTTGGATTGAAGTGGTTTTCAAATAGCATACCCGATCATGGTCTCTTCGAACAAACTTTCGATATTTTCGGTAAAATCAACCCGGTTCTTTCGGAAATAAACAGACAAATGAAAAGAGAAGAATTCACCTCCTAACCATTTGTGGATAGATTTCCTTATCATTCGTATTAGAAGAACGAAAAGAATTTATAAGTACAGTATAATACTTTCGACAGTAACTGTACCATATAATTCTCGTGTTTCTCCTAGATATTTCCAAAGTCACATTTTTTCCAGATTTGATAGTTGGTATACAAACATCCAATCATGGTTAAATTTTCATATGGGATCCAATAAGCCTTTATTAATTCTCTTTAATAGAAAAAACCACTTTATAAAACGTGATCACAAGATCTTTTCAAAACACTGTTCCCATATCCCTTAATTTTCTTTATACTTGGAAACATTTATATACTTATTTCAATGGTATAAGTTTATTACCAAAACATTTTACTTTTCATGCCTTGAAACAGAATCATATACTTATCTTATTAGTATAAGTATATGTACAAACTTTTCAAAGTTTCCTTCTTTTCAAATCCCATATTAAATAAAAAAAAACATTTCTTTCAAATAAAACATTCCGCTTATCCTTAATCAAAAATTTCTTTTTTGGAAAGCTCATCTCATATTTCAGTTAACTTATAACTTTCAAAATAAAGTTATAAACCACTTTTGTAAACCTTTAAGTTAATTTACAAACCTCTTCCAAGTCTCTGAAATGATTTATAAAACTTTTTCCTATTTATAATTTTTTTTATATAAACCTTTCTATACTCCTTTATAAATATCATTTACAAAAAATCATTTGTAAAACACCTTAATAACCATTTTGATAGTAAAACCCCTTTCATACACAAATTATCATTTGTAAATACCTTTATAAGAATTATATAACTTAAAAACCATTTATAAACCCTTAGTCTCAAATTGATTAAAGAATTTAAGTAAATGCAAAAGCATACTTTACAAATTCCAAATGAGGCTTTGCAGTCCCAATGGCACTGATTTAAGTTACCATTTTATTTCAATTTAATTCCAAGACACTTATCAATTATTTACATAGGCCAACATATATGTAAATCCAACCAATTATCAAAATAGGGAATAACATGTCAATATAACTCAACTAGCATATACATATCTAAACAACATAATAGCAAGATGGTGATTTGTTTTGCTAAATAAAAATCCAAAACAATTTGATCAGTTAATAGAAGAACGGGGAATTATTCTGCTAAACACATGCCAAACAATCAAAACAGTTACCCTATAGCAGAACGGTGATTTTTCCTGCTAATGAATGTCCATACTGAAAGTGAGTGCCGATTAAGGACCTTAAGGCTAAATTAACACAAGAGGGGGTGAATATTGTTTAATGGATTCTAAGATTTATATGGATTAAATAAAAATTATGACACAAACAAATGCAGAACTTAATCACAACATCAAACTGATGCAGAAAGTAAATGAAAAGCAGTGAAAGGAAAGAACACACCAGATTTTATACTGGTTCTGTGACGGCCCGATTTTTCGACGTCCGAAAATCGACATCAATAAGTCCACTTTATTAAATGTCCAACGATCGAATGCCGGAAAAACGAACCGTTAGTGTTAAAGAAGAAGGAGGTAGAAGAGAGAAAACAATCAACAACAGAATCTTACCATCGCAGCGGAATAAAATACAATAGATAAATTAAAGAATAGTGCAACGACCCAATTTTTTGACACCCAAAAATCGACCTTAATACGTCCACTGTATCAAATGCCGAACATTCGAGTGCCGGAAAACCAAACCATTAAGGTTAAAGAAGAAGGAGGTAGAAGTAGAAATAAAAACAATATCAGAATCTCACAAACGCAGCAGAACAATATATAATAGATAAATGACTGATCTTTAAACAAAAAGAACTATATTACATCACCAGAGTACAACAAAATCTATAGCACACAACTGGACGGTTATATTAACCTGTCCTCACAAGACTGACTATGCGGTAAATCAGACACAGTGGAGTATTTATCAAATACGTGACATACGTCTCACCATCCAGCTCGTCTCCTAAGCTCTACAGCACCTTTCCTAAATTCTATAAAACTCGGTCTGACCCGAACATCATAACAAAACAATACCCGAGCCAGTCTGGAAAACCAGAGTGAGAAAACACACCCAATTGGATTATTAAAGTTTTCAAAATCCTTTTTGAAATCAAAGGAAACTCGTAAGACCACGCCACAAATAAATATGCCGCGTTTTTACCTTACGATAACCAAAATATTTTTATCAAATTCGTCTGATATTATAATAGTGTCTATAGAAAGTAAAATCGAATCTAGCTGAAATGTTTGCATCTCACGTTTCAGCATAGTTGGGCACAATCAAAACCATACAGTCGCTTATTGGAGATTGCATTCCATACAATGGAAGCGCTACTGGGGTACCGCCCGTCACAGTACGTGGTCTAGATCACCGTACCGAGGATCCACCCTGATCCCCTGCATCACAAGATCGGAGCTACCCCTTACTGGATAGTCCTAATAAGATCACCCTATGGTTGGGATCAGCAGCCGCCCACACAGTCGAATAAAAAGGGACCTCTAGACAGGGGTGACCTTACCCTAATTGGTTGATAGCCACTTATCCTTATGTGCACCTCCCCTGTTTTAGCCATTCCTGGTTTATGAGGCTCGAGGTTAAGCATTACCTTTTTGGCACACATTCATTTAGAATGCTCATCGTCCTCTTGACTATGTTCTGAAAGCATTCATCCATACAAGTCCGTTTCGGGTTTGAATAGAACCGAAGGCACTACACCTACTGCATCCATTTTGGAATCACCCTTAGGATTAGTAGCGATTAGCCCTTGCACTTCCTGCTCCATCTTTGACTCCAAGCTCTTGTCTTCCTCACGAAAACGTTCAAACTAGATCGAAGTGGTTTTCGGGAAATTAATCCCGATCCCGGTCTCTTCGAAACGATCAGCGCGTTGGCCAATATTGATAGCTGGTTATTTAACTATGAAGTAACATCCATAAACAACCATCAGATTTAAATAATTTTCCAAACTATTTATTTATTTCAAAATATCTTCGCAAGATATTTTTCTACATTTCAATCCTTTGAAAATATTTTACAAATCACATTACTTTCGCAGAATAAATTCTCAAATATTGCTTATTTCCACTGAAAATTACCAAGTCTAAATACTTAAAATTTAAAATAATTAAAAATCGCTTAATCCAAAAATATATGTACTTTAAAACATTAAAAATGAAAACACTTAAAAGATTTTATTTAAATTTCTAGCTATGAAATTTTATAATAACTTCTCATGTAAAACTTAGTCCAAAACTAATTTTTAAAATAAAGTTACGAAATTCTATACAATTTTTTTTTTCAAATAAAAACTTTAGCCAAACTTTCTTTAAAATAAAACTACTTATAAAATATAAATATTAGTAATTATCTTTTGAAACCATAATACCAATTAACCTTTTAAAATAATTACTTCTATAACTAATTTAAATACAGGGATTTCTAAACTCTTAAACTAGGTAAACCGGCACAGTATTATTTTTAAAAGTGGGTAAATGAAATAATTTTGCCCAAATTATTTTTGTATATAAAAGAAATAATTTTCCATAAATTATTATAGTTATATATGATTGCTCAGTTGTTAGGAAGTGAAGATATTAAATTATTATAATTGTTGTGTAAAAATTGAATGAGAAATTGAAATGATAACTAAACGCTAAGGAACAAATTCAACGTTTTGAGGAATCCAGTTGGATCCCTCCAACCTATTTCCCAATCGATACAGTTGGCCAGACTGCACCGACCAGAATTTATAAACACTCAACCGATAAGTCAACACAATATAAAAACAATTTTTATATTCACTAACAAATAAGCGCTCATATCTATTAATACACTCAAACTCATTCTAGAGTACTACGAACTCTATTTTAATGAGTAATCTCCACCAGAGCCCAGGTTCTCACTTAACCTTCTGCTCTGATACCAATCTGTAACAACCCGATTTTCGATGCTCAAAAATCGACATCAATACGTCCACTGTATTAATTATCGAACAATCGAATGCCGAAAAAACGGACCGTTATGGTTAAAGAAGAAGGAGGTAGAAGAAGAGAATAATAAAATAAAGACAGAATCTTACCATCGCAGCGGAATAAAATATAATAGATAATAACTGATCTTTACACAAAAGAAATTATATCTGTTTTATACATTACATCATCAGAGTACACCAATATCAAAACAATTTCTGGACAGTTATATTAACTTGTCCTCACAAAAGCTGACTATACAGCTTTCACTGCAAAGCGGAATATACGCCTCGTCATCCAACTCGTCTACTGAGCTCCACAGCAATCCATCAGAATCTGTACTCTATAATACTCGGTCTGACCCAAGCATTATAGTTAAATAACACATGAGTCAGTCTGGAAAACCAGAGTGAGAAAATACACTCAATTGGATTGTTAAAGTTTTCAAAATCCTTTTTGAAATCAAAGGCATCTCGTAAGACCACGCCACAAATAAACGTGCCGGGTTTTTACCTTACGATAACCAAAACATTTTATCAAATTCGTCTGATATTATAATAGTGTCTATAGAAAGTAAAATAGAATCTAACTAAAATGCTTGCATCTCACGTTTCAGCATAGTTGGGCACAATCAAAACCATACAGGCGCTTATTGGAGATTGGATTCCATACAATGGCAGGGCTACTGGGTACCGCCCGTCATAGTACGTGGTCTAGATCACCGTATTAAGGATCCTCCCTGGTCCCCTACATCACAAGACCGGAGCTACCCTTACTGGATAGTCCGAATAAGTTAACCCCACGGTTAGGATTAGAAACCACCCACATAGCCGAACAAAAAGGGACCTCTAGACAGGAATGACATTATCCTAATTGGTTGCTAGCCACTTAGCCTTGTGTGCACCTCTCCCGTTTTAGCCATTCCCGATTGGTGAGGCTCGAAGCTATGCGTTACCTTTTTAGCACATTCACTTAGAATGTTGATCGTCCTCCTGACGATGTTCTGAAAGCATTCGTCCATACAAGTCCGTTCCGGGTCCGAACGGAACCGAAGACACTACTCCTACTACATCCATTTTGGAATCACCCTCAGGATTAGTAGCGATTAGCCCTTGCACTTCACTGCTCCATCTTCGACTCCAAGAACTTGCCTTCCTCGTGAAACATTCAAACCGAATCGAAGCGGTTTTCAGAAAATTAATTCCGATCTCAGTCTCTTCGAAACGATTAGCGCATTGGCCAATATTGATAGTTGGTTATTTAACTATCAAATAACATTCACAAACAACCATCAGACTTTATATAATTTCCCAAATTGTTTATTTCAAAATATCTTCGCAAGCTATTTTCCACACTTCAACCTTTTGAAGACAGTTTTCAAATCACTTTCCTTTCGCAGAATAAATTCCAAATATTGTTTATTCCCACTGAAAATTACCAAGTCTAAATACTTTAGATTTAAAATAATTTTAAATCGCTTTACCCAAATATATATATATATATAATTTAAAACTTTTAAAATAAAAACACTTAAAGGACCTTTTTTTAAATTACCGGTTATTAAATTTTATAATAACTTCATATGTAAAACTTAAGCCAAAACAAATTTTAAAATAAAAGTTATGAAATTCTATACAAGTTTTCAAATAAAAACTTTAGCCAAACTATCTTTAAAATAAAAACTACTTATAAAATTATAAATATTAATAATTATCTTTTTAAATCATAATACTAATTAAGCTTTTAAAATAATTACTACTATAACTAATTTAATAAATATTTACCTTTAGAATTCTAAACAGCTTAAATAATAATTTCTCAAAAAAAAAAACATTCCATTTAAAACAACTTTAAAACTCTTAACTTATAGTTAAAAATCTGCTTTGAAAATGATCTTGGCTTTTCACGGGAATACACTTTTCTTTCACACCTTTAAAAATAAACCATTATTATTTTTAAAACAAACCACCCGTTCCTTTAATAAATTCCTACCGTGAATTCAAAATCTCAAATATCCATCGATATTTATCTCACTTTATTTATCAAGCCTATTTATAAATCACATAATCTCTTTTTAATCACGGTTTCAATACTTAATCGATTTCCCATTCGATTTCCAAATTAACTCCATTTTTAAAATAAATCCTTTACTTGCCTAAATTTATTCCAAAACCCATTTATCCTATCTTCACACCTTTATTTATGATTTAAATTCTTATTTAAATCGAAAATACCAATTTCATACTTTATTTCAAATTCTCTTTTTATTTTCCCGAACACATTTCCAATCTTAAATTTTAAAATATATGTCTTTGTACTTTACAAAAAAATATTGCTTAAGTCCTTATTTAAATAAAATTCTTTTTCCCATTTATTTAAAATCCCTATTTTCTCCCATCCTTGAATTTATTATATAGGATTTAAAATCAAACCTTTATCTCTTTTTCCAAATTCATTCCTTTAAATTATTAGGATTTAAAAATTTAAACTTTATATATATTTCATTTTTCCCAAATACCAATATATATTCAACCAAGCAATAGCATTTAATAAATTCAATTTCCAATAAAAATCAATATAATCAACATAGATTATCACATAAATCACAACGCTGAATACAAAATAAATTCAACATTTTGAGGAATCCAGGCAGGATATCGCGGTATAAGGGTCATCCGCTATTACGCGGGGTTGTATAGGGTCTCATCCGCTATATAATGCGGGAAATCAATCACTCCAATCATACATACACACACACACTATATATATATATATATATATAACATATCACATACAAGCTGATAATAAATCATCAATTCAAGCAATCGACCAATAATTTAAATTTAAACTATTTAAATTTATGGTAATCTGAATGAGTGAGAATAACTCACCTTTGCTTTTTAAATTTGCAATCCACTCAAAATCCAACATGCTTCTTTAGATTTTGACCTTGTATATACATTTATACTGTTTATTATTTGAATAAATCAAATAATTAACCACCATTTACTTATTTAATTTTTAACATAAATTTTGTTTTAAACTAATTTTCCCTTGAAATTTTTAGGATCTAAATTAATTAAATAAGTTTAATAAATCATAATAAGGAAGTTAAATATGAAATTAATCGATTTTGAAATAAATTGAATAAATAAAGGAATTTATTTTTAAATGGAATAAATTGGGAAATTGATTTGAAAATTGATTTAATGTTGAAAATATGTTTTAAAAGGAGGACGAGACTATGGAATTTATAAACTGGGTTTATAAAGTGAAAAAGATATCAGTGGATATTTGGAAGTATAAATTCACGGTGGGAATTTATAAAGAAATGAGTAATTTGTTTTAAAAATAAATAGTGGTTTATTTTTAAAGGTGTGACAGAAAAGTGTATTTCTCTAAAAATCCAAGTTTGTTTGCAAGCAGATTTTTAAGTTAAGTTAAAAGTTTTAAAGCTGCTTAAAAGAATATTTTTGAGAATTATTATTTAAGTTGTTTAAAATTTTAAAGGTAAATATTTTATTAAATTAGTTATAGAAGTAATTATTTTGAAAGTTTAATTGGTATTATGGTTTAAAAAGATAAATATTTATATTTATATTTATAAATTAGTTTTATTTTAAAGATAGTTTGGCTAAAGTTTTTATTTGAAAAAATTAGAATTTTGTAACTTTTATTTTAAAATTTTGTTTTGGATTAAGTTTTACATGAGAAGTTATTATAAAATTTCATAACTATAAATTTAAATGAAGTTTTTAAGTGTTTTTATTTTTAATGTTTTAAAGTATATATATTTTTGGGTTAAGCATTTTGAAATTATTTTAAATCTTAAGTATATAGACATGGTAATTTTCAGTGGAAATAAACAATATTTGGGAATTTATTCCGCAAAAGGAAAGTGATTTGAAAACTATTTTCAAATGATTGAAATGTAGAAAAATATCTTGCGAAGATATTTTGAAATAAATAAATAGTTTAGAAAATTATTTAAATCTGATGGTTGTTTATGGATGTTATTTGATAGATAAATAACCGACTATTAATATTGGCCAATGCATTGATCGTTTCGAAGAGACCAGGATCAGGATTAATTTCCTAAAAACCACTTCGATCCTATTTGAATGTTTTAGTGAGGAAGACAAGAGCTTGGAGTCGAAGATGGAGCAGGAAGTGCAAGGGCAAATTGCTACTAATCGTAAGGGTGATTCCAAAATGGATGTAGTAGGAGTAGTGACTTCGGTTCCGTTCGAACCTGGAATGGACTTGTATGGATGAATGCCTTCAAAGCATTGTCAGGAGGACTATGAACAATCTAAGTGAATGTGTGCTAAAAAGGTTACGCTTACCTTGAGCCTTATCAACCGGGAATGGCTAAATCAAGGGAGGTGCACACAAGGCTAAGTGGCTAGCAACCAATTAGGCTAAGGTCACCCCTGTTTAGATGTCCCTTTTTATTCGGTTGTATGGGAGGTTGCTGATCCCAACCGCGGGATGATCTTATTCGGACTATCCAATAAGGGGTACCTTCGGTCTTGTGATGCAGGGGATCAGGGTGGATCCTCGGTACGATGATCTAGACGACGTACTGTGACGGGCGGTACCCCAATAGCCCTGCTATTGTATGAAATCCAATCTCCAATAAGCGCCTATACGGTTTTGATTGTTCCCAACTATGCTGAAACGTGAAATGTAATCATTTCAGCTGGATTCTATTTTACTTTCTATAGACACTATTATAATATCAGACGAATTTGATAAAAATGTTTTGGTTATCGTGAGGTAAAAACCTGGCGTGTTTATTTATGGCGTGGTTTTACGAGATATCTTTGATTTTAAAAACTAATAATCTAATTGGGTGTGTTTTCTCACTCTAGTCTTCCAGACTGACTCGGGTATTGTTTTATTATGATGCTCGGGTCAAACCGAGTATTATAGAATTCAGGAAAGGATGTTGTGGAGTTCAGGAGACGAGCTGGATGGCGAGACGTATCCCATGTATTTGATAAATACTCCGATGTGTCTGATTTACTGCATAGTCAGTCTTGTGAGGACAGGCTAATATAACTATCCATTTTGTTTTATAGATTTTGTTGTACTCTGATGATGTAATGTATATAACAGATATAGTTCTTTTCGTTAAAGATCAGTCATTTATCTACTATATATTGTTCCGCTGCTTTTATGAGATTCTGATATTGTTTTTATTTCTTCTTGTGCCTCCTTCTTCTTTAACCCTAATGGTTCAGTTTTTCGGCACTCGAATGTTCGGCATTTGATACAATGGACATATTAATGTCGATTTTCGGACGTCGAAAAATCAGGTCGTTACAGGTTCGGAGTTACCCTACATCCAATCCAAAATCGGGTCGTTACAGGTTTGGAGTTACCCTACATCCAATCCTCTGCCAAGGCAAACCACCTTATACAGAATTTTATTATACCATTGTCGAGATTACGATCCTCAATTTCTAAAGGCCCTGAGGTGCCCTCCTGTCTCACGGGTCCATGGCAAACTCTCTTGAGTTACGGGACTATAGACCACCCAAATGATTTCCAGGCACAACCAATCTTTATAGAGAGACTCGATAAACTTTTGATTACAAGTTGATCCTATAACTCTGAATAGCACTTTGAACCTCGAGAGAGGGCAGAGAGTCAAAGAAGAATGAGATTCTAATTTGATTCACTTAAGAATTCGGTAAAAATATAAAAATTATGGAATATGGATTTGTGGAGAATAAGAAGTGAAGAAAATAAGAAATTAGTTAATTAAAAAATTCATTTCTGAGGCTATCTATAAAGCACCAACGGTCATAACCATTCGTGAAGAGATTGAAACGAGTAGACACTTCTTTTGAAAATTGAAACTTTTGAATTCAACGGCCATCATGTCGACATGGGATATCCCATGATGTCGACATCCCTATGTTAAAAACAATGTAAAATTTGACTTGAAAATGAAGTTTAAAACAAGAGTTTATTTAAAAAAAACAAATAATATTTTATGGCTAAAACATCTTTTTAAAAAATCATTTGAAAAGATAATTTTAAGGCTAAAATATTTTGAAAAGCAGTTTTGGAAATCATTTTGAAAAATCATTTTGAAGTAGTTTTGCAAGCTTCTTCCTATAGAATATCTGATCACATCAAGACTCGAGAACTTGTACAAAACCAGGATGTTCATGGGTTTATAAGCCACTTATCGTGGGTTTATTAGCTACTTATCGTGGGTTTGTACGCCACTAAGAAGGTAGAAATGGGTTCCATCCCAAATGAAATTCGGAATAAAGATTTCCATGCTATTATGAAGTTTTAATAAAAAATAGACACGTATCTTTGAAATCTTGATCTTGATACTCATGAGTCTTCAAACTTGATTCCTTCATTCTTGATCTTTATATCATACAGTCTTCAATAATCAGTACATGCCTTATATATATCCTGCATAACAACATTCATATATATCTAAACAATAGTGTAAGTATATAAGTTATAATAAAATAATGTTACAAAGGTTGTTGTCATCAAAACCACTATCTCCAGTTCCTAACAATCTCCCCCCTTTTGATGATGACAACCTTATAAAATATACTTACCACTTCGATCATACCATAACTCCCCCTTACACCAACAACTCCCCTTTACTCCAAGCCTACTATTATATATAACTTCTCTCCCTTTGTCATCAACAAAAAATAACCTACAAACCTTGAAATTAACAGAAAACAAACATATGTCACAAGAATAATAAAATATGAAATATAGCACCCTAAGTTAAATGGAATTCAAGATCTTATTCATAAAAGATTATTTTTAGAAGAACATTAATTAAGATAACAATTATTTACAAATTAACGAACCAATGCACAATGAAGAAAATGAAAAAAATGCTTGACGAGGACCCTTTACTATCGGTGATTTATGGACCGAACAATTTGGATAGTAGAGACAAAATTTTCCACATTGTTCGACCAAGTTCTCATTAGTGTCAAAATGGACCTCTCCAACGCAAATCACGCCATCATCTTCGTCCATATGAATACTCGGATTCGGCAAAGGATGTTCTTCTTCTAAATCTTCTTATGGTTCTTCTAGAGGCTCTTCTTCTTCGGAAGCCATGGCTTGAGATGATTCTTTGAGGACAATGGGATTGGCATGGTTATCCATAAGGAAGTTTTGTAAATTCCTAAGGATTCTGCCTTGCCTATCTTGTTCTCTTGCCATTCGCATTTGACTTGCTTGAATCTCCATCATCATTTGAAGCAAATCTTTCATCTTCTCTTGCAATTTGATGACTCGTATGTGTGTGAAACGTTGAAATGGACCAAAATGAGGAGAAGTGGGTGAAGAAGGTCCACTATTAGAAGAGGAAGCCATTAATTTACTATTTCATAAGTTTATTACAGAGAATAGAACAGAGAAAAGGAGTAAAAGTTGAAATATATAAATATATAACTTAATAACTAATTTTAGAGGGAAATTTAAATTTGAAAATCACGGTAAGTATGTCGACATAGGGGGATGGGTCATGTCGACATGCCCAGTTTAATTTTTGAGAAATTTTTTATTTATATTAATTATTAACTATACTTGTATTATTTATAATTTATATTTCAGTTAATAAACATATGCCTAATTCTCTTCTAAATTTAGTAAAGTTTTGTTCATTTAATGGAATTGGTTAATATATCAGTAATTTGTTTTTCAATATTAATATATTCAAGAGTTGTGACTTTTTTACTTATATTATCTCTAAGAAATTTATGTCTAACATCAATATGTTTTCTTCTAGCGTGATGAGTTGGATTCTTAGAAAGGTTTATTGCACTAGTATTATCAAAATAAATTGGTGATTTAGTTATGGTTAATCCAAAATCTTTTAAAGTTTGTTGCATATATATAACTTGAGAACAAGCCAAAGCAGCAGATATATATTCTGCTCCAGTTGTTGACAAGGATACGGTATTTTGCTTCTTACTAAACCAGGAAACCAGAGAACGTCCTAGAAAGTGACAAGTTCCATTTGTACTTTTTTGGTCTGATTTAGAACTAGCGTAATCAGCATCGCAATATGAAATTAAATCAAATACATCATTTTTAGGGTAAAATGAACCATAATCTAAAGTATGTTTTACATATCTTAAAATTCTTTTAACAGCTTTTAAGTGAGTTTCTTTAGGTTGAAATTGGTATCTTGCACAGAGACAGACACTATGCATGATGTCAGGACGACTTGCTGTTATATAAAGCAGCAAACCAATCATTCTTCTATATAATTATTGATCAACATCTTTTGATTTATCTTCTTTATTTAAAACTACATTAGTTGTCATTGGAGTTGGTTTCCCACTAGAAGTAGTCAATCCAAATTTATTAATTAAATCCTTAGCATATTTTTCTTGACTAATGAAAATTCCTTTATCTAATTGTTTGATTTGAAGTCCTAAGAAGAAACTTAGTTTTCCCATATGACTCATTTCAAATTCTTTAGTCATTATATTTGAAAATTCTTTATTCATCATGTTATTAGTTGACCCAAATATTATATCATCTACATACATTAGTTTGTACTAATTGAATATCATTTTTGTTTCTTTTAATAAAAAAAGTTGTATCTATTTTACCAATTTCAAAACCAGATTATAGTAAATAAGATCTTAGTCTTTCATACCAGGTCAAAGAGCTTGTTTCAGACCATATAAAGCTTTCTTTAATTCATATACATGATTTGGAAATTTATTATCTTCAAAAAGTGGAGGTTATTCAGCATAAGCATCTTCTTTTACAAAACCATTTAGAAAAGCACTTTTAACATCCATTTGATATAACTTAAAATTATTGTAGTTTGCGAAAGCAAGTAGAATCCTCATAGCTTCTAGTCTTGCTATGGGTGCAAAGGTTTCTTCATAATCAATTTCTTCTTCTTGACAATAACCTTGCGCGACTAAACGAACTTTATTTCTTACGACCTCACCAAGTTCATTCATTTTATTTTTATAAACCATTTTGTTCCAATTATATTTTTATCCTCAGGTCTGGGAACAAGTTTCAAACATCATTTCTGATGAACTGATTCAATTCCTCTTGCATAGCAAGAATCCATGAATCATCAGATGATGCTTCCTTTGGATCTTTAGGTTCAATAGTTGATATAAAAGCTACATAACTCATACTATTTAGTTGATTTATTGTTTTAACTATAGATTCAATATTTCCTAGTATATCTTCTATAGGATGATTTTTAATAGCCTGATTCTTTTATTAGGTTGAATGATTTCACTATTAGTTTCATTATGTTCATTATTTAAAGTTACAAAATCTTCTTCATCCTCTATTTGTACAGTATCTTTAAAATTTTCATCAAAAGATACATGCATTGTTTCTTCAATAGTGTTAGTTCTTAAATTATGAAATCTAAATGCTTTACTTCTTTTAAAATATCCGATGAAGATCCCTTTGTCGGATTTAAGTTCAAATCTATCTAAATTATCTTTTGTATTAAGAATAAAACACTTGCTACCAAAAACTTTAAAATAAGTTACTATGGGATATTGTAAAATAATTCATATGGTGTTTTATTAGTTAATGGTCTAATTAAAATCCTATTTAATATATAACAAGCTGTAGAGACCGCTTCAGCCCAAAAGTTTTCAGGTAAGTTACTATCAGAAAGCATTGTTCTAGCACATTCTTGAATCGTTTTATTCTTACGTTCTACCACTCCGTTTTGTTGTGGAGTTCTTGGAAAAGAGGAATTATGAGTAATTCCTTTTTGATTACAGAAGTTCTCAAAATTTTCATTTTCAAATTCTCCACCGTTATTACTACGAATAGTTTTTATTTTTAAAGAAAGTTGATTTTGAATTCTTTTAGCAAAATTTTTAAATAATTCAAAAGCATCACTTTTAAGTTTAAGAAAAATTATCCAAGTTATATCTAGAATAATCATCTACAATTACAAAAACATATTTATTGTGATTAATTGATTGAACTTGAGATGGACCAAATAAATCTAAATGAAGTAATTATAGAGGTTTAGAAGTAGAAATCATATCTTTTAATTTAAATGAACTTTTCTTAAGTTTTCCTAATGACAAATATCACATATACTTTTTACTTTGAAGTTTAACTTGGGAAGACCGCTAACTAAGCCAAGTTTTGATAACCTAGATAATAGTTTGAAATTCAAATGACTAAATCTTTTATGCCAAATCCAAGGGTCACTTGTATTAGCCAAAAGACATAAGTTATCATTTGAAATTTTCATACTAAGGATGTAAATGTTTTTCTTCCTAATTCCTTCAAAGATAATATTTGACTTATTATCTTCGATGTGACACTTATCTTTAGCAAATTTAATTTTAAATCGTTTATCACATAGTTGACTTATACTAAACAAATTATTTTTAAATTCCTAACTAGCAAAATATCAGAAATAAGAGGAGTTTTAGAATTACGGACAAATCCGAAGCCAATCGCATATCCTTTTGACTTGTCTCCAAAGTTGACCAATCCACCATCTTGATATATAATATTATTAAGTATCTCGGGATTTCCAGTCATATGCCTTGAACAGCCACTATCAAGTATCCATTTATCTTTCTCAATTTTCACAGTTTGTCCATTGGTTGTTGATTCTTCAAAAGCCATATAACATGTCTGTTCCAGCATAACAAACCAATTCAGTAGATAACTTGATATTTCACAAAAACTATATGCAGACTTATAATACTCTGATGAAATGCATAAATTCAAACTAGTATTTACAAGATTTACTAAAATTGCCATTTTTAACTTTTCAAGTTTCAGATTATGAAAACTATGAAAACCTATGCTCTGATACCAATTGAAAGTGAGTGTGGGTTAAGGATCTTAAGGCTAATTTAACACTAGAGGGGGGGTGAATAGTGTTTAATGGATTCTAAGAATTATATGGACTAACTTAAAATTATGACACAAACAAATGCAGATTTTAATCACAGAACAATCACAGAATTAAACATAGATGCAGAAAGTAAATAAAAAGCAGTAAAAGGAAAGAACACACCGGATTTTATACTGCTTCGGAGTTACCCTATATCCAGTCATGTACCAAGGAAAACCGCCCCATATAGATTTTTATTATACCAATGTCGATATTATAATCCTCAATTTGTAAAGGCCTTGAGGTACCCTCATGTCTCAAGAGTCCGGGGCAAACTCTCTTGATTTACGGGAGTCAAGACCACCCAACTGATTTTCAGCCACAACCACACCTTATAGAGAGACTCGATAAACTTTTGATTATAAATTGATCCTATAACTCTGAATAGCACTTTGATCTAAGAAAGAGGACAGAGAGTCAAACAAGATTGAGATTCTACTTTGATTCACTTAAGAATTCGGCAGAATTTCGGCACGATCTTAAAAATATGAAAATTATAGAATATGGATTTGTGGAGATGAAGAAGTGAAGAAAATAAGAAATTAGTTAGTTAAAAAATTCGTTTATAAAGGCTATTTATAAAGCCACAATAGTCATAACCATTCATCAAGAGATTTAAAAGGATGGACACTTCTTCTGAAAATTGAAACTTTTGAATTAAACGTCCACCATGTCGACATGGGGTATTACATGATGTCGACGTCCCTATGTTAAAAAACAATGTAATTTTGTTTGAAAATGAAGTTCAAAACAAGAATATATTTTAGAACAAAAACAAATAATATTTTAAGGCTAAAACATCTTTTTGAAAAATCATTTGAAAAGATAATTTTAAGGCTAAAATATTTTGAAAAGCAGTTTTGAAAATAATTTTGAAGTAGTTTTGCAAGCTTTTTCCTGCAGAATATCTCATCACATCAGGACTCGAGAAATTGTACAAAACCGGGGTGTTCATGGGTTTGTAAGCTACTAGTCATGGGTTTGTAAGCCACTAAGAAGGTAGAAATGGGTACCATCCCAAATGAAATTCGGAATGAAGATTTTCATGCTGTTATGAAGTTTTAACAAAAACTAGACACATATCTTTGAAATCTTGATCCTTATACTCATGAGTCTTCAAACTTGATTTCTTCATTCTTGATCTTTGTACTGTACAGTCTTCATTAATCAGTTCCTGCCTTATATATATCATGCATAACAACATTCATATATATCTAGACAATAGTATTAGTATATAAGTAATAACAAAATAATGCCACAAAGGTTGTTGTAATCAAAACCACTATCTCTAGTTCATAACACATACAACACAAACAATCATATTCTAACTTATTCACAGTTGTCTGTCTATTTAATATCATGGACAAGAGATCCTTTGGTTAAAATCAAATCATTTAGAAAAGAACCCAACTTAAAACATAACCAATAAAGTTTAAACCAACTTTTAATAATTAAATCATAAATTAATATAAATTAAAGGTCAATTAAATATTAAATAATCAAAATCAAATCATAATTAATTCTTAATTAATTAAAAGTAAATTGATAATTAAACTTTAAACAAATAAACATTTACTTAAAATTAATCGATAATTAAGTTAATAATCAATCTTTAATTAGATAATAATTAATTAAATAATTCAAGTTTACTTAAATAATAATAAAAATAATTAAACTTAATTAAATAAAAATGATTAACCCTTTTAAATTAATTAATCACTAATTAAAACTTCTTACTAACTTACTTAATTATCGCTAATTACTTAACCTAATTACTGATTGATTAATAAATAATTATCCTTAATTATTAATTAATTATTAAACATGCTTAATCAAGTTATAGTTAACTTATGTGTTACTAATTACGTTTGAAAATAGGTGTTAAAATCATTTTTAAAAGAAAACTTTAAAGTTAGAAATCAACTTTTCTTAACTACATACATAGCGACTATTGCTATGGACGCAATAACTTAGAATTTACTTCTCTAAGTTACCATCTAAAGTTTTAACCTTACTTTGGTTTAATTTTTAATACACAAAAGAAAAGGTTTTTGAAAACCTTAACTCAAGTTAGAATTTAAACAAAACATTACTAACTTAAAACCAGTAAACGATTAGATTTTCAAAATGGATCTCAAGTCCCTTACTAACAACTCAAGTTCCATCTTCCATACCATTCAACCATAGTTTGAGCATATATGAAAGATACCACACCATCATCTTATTGTATTAGAATCACCACATTCATATCCAAACACGTCACCTAACCATCAAACTCAAATCAAATGCTAAACTACAAGTTAGCAGAGGCACAAAACATCCAAGCCGTATCATAATCCAAACACAACATCATATACACAGACACACACACATATATACACAAACGCATATACACACACACACATTTATAACCATATAACCAAAAAATATATAAAAGTAAGATCTTTCCCAAAAAGTTAAGAATTTACTCACCATAAAGCTTTCCTAAACTCGAATGCTTTAGAACTTGGAAAAACTCAAAACGCAGTCCGAAAATAGCTCAACTTCCTCTCGGCTTTTCGATATGATAATCTCAGAATTTTGAAAAGTCGATTGATCGAAAAGTTTTATAAAATTATTTTGTTTATCATTTTAAAATTACAATAACGCAATTTGGGTTATTTTTGAGAGAGTTATGACCAAACGAAGAAGTGGTATTTTCGGCCTACAAAACATAGGACCAAAAATGGATCTTAAAGACAAGAGTTTTTGACATAGCTAGACTCAAAACTTGAGGAATTGGTCAACATGAAAATTGTAGCCACTAAATATATATAAGGTTGTAAAAGAAGAAAACCATGATTTGGAGAAAAAAGGTAGAATTTATGGCCAAAGGAAGTAGGATGAAAATGGAGAAGATTTTGAGCGTATTTTGAACAAGTTTTCTAAGGATTTCTCTTTTTTTTTCTTTTTTTCTTCTTCCAAGGCTAAAGAAGAAGCCATGAAAAACTTTAACAAGGAAGAATAATAAGGAAATGGAAGCAAGGAGAAAAGAAAAAGAATAGGTGGGTATATATGTAGGCAAAATGAATTAAATAATATAACTTGTCATAATTATATCTAGTCACATCACAAATCTTTTATAATATATACATATATATATATATAATTATGTTTAATCACATCACTCTTATATATATATATATATAAATATATTTAATCACATCATTTTCTTATATATATATATAATTATTATATCAAGTCACATCACTTTCTTTTATATATATATATAATTATTATGTTTTGTCACATCACTTTCTTATATACATATATATATATATATATATTATAAGTTAAATTATTAACTAAAGCTAAGACATGACAAGGGACAATGATGGTTAATGATTACAATCTAAGATGTGACAATACTTAATATATACATATATAACCAAAGATGTGAAAATACATATATGTATATAATTTTATTATTTTTAAAACTATGTCTTGTCATATCACTTACTAATCCAAATTAATATAAGAAAATTTATTTCTAAGTGATTTATTATTATGTTAATGAACTCTTATATATTTTTATATGGTGCACAAAGATGAACAACTTTCCCGACAACTTTCCGATGTTGAAAGGTCGAAATTTCAGAAAACGTTCTTCGGTCATATTTTCTATTTTTATACGAACTATTTAATTTGTTAAACAAATTTTAAAAATTATTTTTTCATAATTATTAATTTATTAAAATGAGTTTATTTTCATTTTAAAACCTACATATTGAATTTTTAAAATTAAATAAATATCCACTAATCAAAGCAGTAAAATTCCGGGTCATTGCATTTTCCCCCTTAAAAAAATTTCGTCCCCAAAATTACATCACGACCTATCTTAGTAAACACTTAACACCATACATCAGCTTGTATGATGTACATAGATCATTCTTATGCAAATCTGATTCAAGCTCAACTCGAATACATAATTTTCCCTCCAAACTAGTATCGCTCATCCGATTCTCTAATGCGGACTTCTATCAGGCTCCTTGATTTGGAACCTCTATTCTCCTTACATAGTTGTAACTATTATAGAAAACCTTGGTCCCACACCAAGAACCTTCATTAAATGCTCGCCGTCAAATGTCGAGTAATAGAGCCTTATTCGGAATGGTGCAACACCGCAAAGCCATGTACTCGAATCTTGGATCGCTCCATATGGAAAGAAAAATGATCTACGTCCAACTTACGCACTTACTTAATTGTTCTCCCTAATAATAATTCTATTTCCACCAAATTATTTATGAAAACATTTCATAAACTATTCTCAGGTTCAACTTGTATGCTACTGTACTACAACCTAAGATCATATATCCCTTTCTGATTCCATTCTTTCATTTTGCTTTTATTTTCCTAAGAAAATTCAAGTTCCAAATACCCGGCTTTTATTTTCAAAAACTTTTTGAAATGGAACTCTACACTTAAATCATACAAATATAAAGACATAACCCGAGTAACTCCAAAATGAAGCAAAGGAACTGTGTATCACCAAACAGTATCATACATTCCCTTACTAAGAAGGGTAATACTCAAGAGAAGTGTTTACAATTTGAATACATCTCTTTCCCACTTTCAAGTTATTTTCAAGCCACTCGAACTAGTTAACTTAAAAGTATTCCTTTTATATCCAAATTCTCATTTCTGTAACAACACTTTACATTTTCCAACAACAAATATCACCAACTCACTTTGGGTTTGTTTGGATTGAACTTGTTTTGAACGTACAATGATAAAGGGAATAATTAACTAAGTACCCCACAACGTTCACCTAGGCAAACATTTGATCGTCATTTAAAGATTATTTTGATCATCATAAACAATCAAGACTTGTTCCCCGTACAATCCAAAGATAACACTTCTTACTTACACTTTTATTCCTAAAAATTTATACTTAACCAAATTGGTTTCAAATATTGTTATTATTATTTCCCCAAAACCTTGAAAATCATTTTTCAAAAGCATCGGGATTCAGGTTCTTAAGTTTTCAACCTAAATTTCTTCTAAATTAAATGATACATTTTTATAAACCCATTTTAGAAATCACTTCTAATAAACCATTTTTAAATATTTATCTCAAAGTATTCTAACTTTGAAACCAAATTCTACCTCAACATTAACATTGAATGCCTTTTAGTCAAACTGTGAAACTTAATTCACAAGGAGTTCGTTTCTATATTTTTTCCGATCCTTATCTGCCCATCCCATATCTTAAAAAAAGAACATACTAACAATAGTCAATGCTCAACTAGACAAGCATGATTAAACAAACCCTAAATAATAATAATAATAATAAAGTATTATTATCTCCTAACACCTCAACCAACTATATTATACTATTTGTGAAAATCTTCTTTTATATATACCCTGGGTAAAATTATTTCATTTACACAATTCCAAACTAATACTGTGTCGATTTTCCTAGTTTAAGTGTTTAGAAACCCCTATCGGTATAGTTGTACACCATGTATCGACCAGAGTTCATAAGCCACTAAACCGATAAATCAACATAATACAAAACATTAGATAACCACTAACAAATACGCACTCATATATACACACTCAAACTCATTCTAGGGTGTCACTTACCCTACCTCTAATGAGTTAACTCCACCAAAGCCAAGGTTCTCGCTTAACCTTCAGATTTGATACCAAATGTAATGAATCAGATTTTCGATCTAGAAAAATCGACACTAATACATCCACTTTATTATATACCGAACATTCAAGTTTCGGAAATACCAGTTTGTTACGGTGGAAAAAGAAGGAAAAAGATAGAAGAAAACTACACAACATAGAATCTCACAACGCAACGAATAATATATAATACAACAATGATCTTTACAAAAAGGAAAACATCTTTATTCATATATACAACATCAGAGTACAAGACCTATCCTAAATTTATACGGTTATAGAAACCTATTCTTACATTGACAAACATGCAGACTCTATAATACAGTGGAAGAAAAATATACGTGAATATGTCTTGACCATCCAACTCTTCTCCACCTCCAAAGTATCCAGCTAAGGTAGAAAAAACATGCCTGGTCTGACCCGAGCATTACATTGAATAACGCATGGGTCAGTTTGGTAAACCAGCACGAGTAAAATTCGATAACAAGTAACAAACAAACTGATTTCTATATTTGAAAACTTTTCACAAAATGTATCTCGTTAGACCACGCCGCACATAAAAACGGATGGGTTTTTACCTTACGATAACCAAAAAATATTACATCAAAATCTAGTGATATTATCATAGTGTCTAGGTTTAAAGTAAATAGATAAAATAGTTGAAATGCTTGCATCTCACATTCCAACATAGTAGGCTCTACAATCAAAAACATAAGGCTTGTATTGGATATTGGATTCCAATAATGGCAAGGTAAGGGACTACCATCCGATGATACACCTCTAAAAAATGCACAGATGCTAATACAAAGCTGGTTGCCCCTTTAACATGGCATACCGGATTAGCTCACCCCCTTGACACTGAGGCCTTATACTACTATGGTGTTTGTGCGCAAACCAACTTTGAAAGGGACATCTAGAATGAGGTGACCCCTCATAATGGTATCTAACCACATAGCTATACTGCGTGCCCTATATTTGCCAGTCTTCCTGGTTGTGAGGCTTGACGCTACGTTTTAACTTTTTGAACAACAATCCATCTTGGAATGCTAGCACTGCCCTTCAGACGTCAATGCAATGCTAGCATTCATCTATACAAGTGTGTTCTGGGTCTGAACAAAATCGAAGGCACTAACTCTACTACATCCATTTTGGAATCACCCTCAAGATTAGTAGCAGTTGCCCTTGCACTTCAATGGCTCCATCTTCGATCTCATGCTTCAAGACATCTTCATTTAAAAATGCTTGAATTAGATCGAAGTGGTTTTAAGATAGCATACCGGATCCCGGTCTCTTTGAAACAACTTTCGATATTTCGATAAACTTAACCCCGGTTCTAAGTTACTAATCCAAACTAACATAAAATAATTTATTTATATGTGTACTACTATTTAGTTAATGAACTCTTACATATATATTTGTATATGATGCATAAAGACGAACAACGTTCCTGACAACTTTCCGATGCCGAAAGTCGAAATTTTGGAAAACGTTCTTTGGTCACATTTTCCATTTTTCTATGAACTATTTAATTTGGTAAACAAATTTTGAAAATGATTTTGTTATCATTATTAATTTATTAAAATAAGTTTATTTTCATCATAAAACCTACATATTGAATTTTTAAAATTAAATAAATATACACTAATCAAAGCAGTGAAATTCCGGGTCGTTACAAAGAATCCTTTGGTCACGTCGTAAAGCCTGCCAAAATAACCATCTAAAGAGTGATGGTTAATTGAGTCTTTGATCCCGCGGTTAGGCTTTCTCAAAGCACCAATCCAAGGGAGATTGATGAAAAAGCCATTAGTCCCACTACAAGGCCTAGCCAATGCAACCATCCAAAGAACGATGGTCAATTAAGCCCTTGATCATACCGTTGGTTCTGGTCAAAGCACCTATCTAAGGAAGATGGACAAAAAAGCCTTTGGTCTCATCGCAAGGCCTAACTAAAGCAACCATCCAAAGAGTAATGGACAATTAAGCTTTTGATCTCACCATCGGGACAGGTCAAATCACCCATCCAAAGGAAATGGACGAAAAAGCCTTTGGTCCCACCGCAAGGCCTGGCCAAAGCAACTATCCAAAGAGTGATGGTCAATTAAGCCTTTGATCCCACCACCGAGCCTGATCAAAGCGCCCATCCAAGGGAGATGGACAAAGAAGCTTTTGGTCCTGCCATAAGGCGTGCCCAAAACAACCAACCAAAGAGTTATGGTAAATTGTCGTCCCTGGCCAAAGCATTCTTTAAGGAAGTCAAGAAACTTTAATGAAAGCACAACATCTAAAGTGGAAGAAGATTACTTATGCTAAAGCATAAGAAAACTTCTTATAAAAGAAGGGGCAAGTGTTATCCCCTGGAATTTTTAAAATAGTAATCGAGGAACTATCAAATGACAAGGCACTGGAGTTGCCGAGTGGTGACACTTACAACCATCATCAGTTAGAAATCACAAGCTATTGGTGAACCTGGCAGCCATCGTGTGATAATTTTTGAAGCTATCATGAAATGAGGAATTAATCCCATTTGTGATATGGTCTTTGAAGCTATCATGGAATGATATTACCATCATGGTATAATCTTTAAAGCTACCATGCTATAGTGATATGGTCGTTGAAGTTATTATGAAAGGAGGAATTAATGTCATTGTGAAAAGATCCTTCAAGTCATCGTGGATGATATGAGAAAGTTATTGTATAATGATTCAAGAAGTTATCATGAAATGATCTAAGGAAGCTATCGTGTGATGATTCCTAAAGCTATTGTAGGATGATATAAGGAAGCTACTATGGGATGATATGAGGAAGCTACCGTGTGATGATTCTAGAAGTTATCATGGGATGATATAAGGAAGTTATCATGGGATGATATAAGGAAGCTATCATGGGATGATATAAGGAAACTGTCATGTGATGATTCTAAAGGCCATCATAGGATGATATGGGAAGGCTATCATGTGATGATTCTTGAATCTATTAAAAGATGAGATACAGAAGCTATCGTGAGGTGACTACCTAAAATTGCTGAAAGATGAGGAAGCTGAGCTATTTTATGTTGACTTTATAAAGTTCTCAAAAGATAAAATAACTAAGCTATATTGTGTTGACTTGGTAAAAGAATACATTTTGGATCGATACAATACTATCACCTAATAAACCTCAAAACCTTAATGCAAAAATGGATCTCAACCATCTATCCATTTGGTTAGAGTTTCTATAAATAGACATGTACCCCTCGCTAGAAAGAGGCAAACTCTAAATGTACCTTCTTCTTCTTTTCATTTTACTCTCACATACATAAAGAAAGCTAGAGAGAAAACTTTAATAGTCGTTTAGACCAACATAATCGTGTGACCTTTTAGTTGAGGACTTGAACAAAGAAAAATTTGGATAATGATGTCTTTTGATCCCAAGAGTTGCACACTTGAGCATGTAATTCACTTTACTCAAATGTCTTTGACCTCATCGGGCCAAAGCAAACAAGGTTGACCCAAATTTAGCACTAACATTAATCGAGGCTACAACACCCTGTAATATTAACAATAATTAATAAGGCCCCAAAAATGGAATTTTAAAAAACGACTAGAAAGTGTATATACAAATTGGAGAATGGCAGAAAATAAAAGAGAAGAAGAGAAGGAGAAAATCAATATTGCCGAAAAGGTAAGATCTTATAATTATAAATCAATATTGCCCTTAACCTTAAATATTTTCTCAAATTTGTTATGTTAATATTATGTATATACCATTTATACATATTATTTTGGATTAGAATGGAAAATGAGTCAAGTAATGGGATGCATTCAGATTTGAGAGATTTGGAAAGTTAGACGATGAGTGGTAAATTGTATAATATATTTATAAGATCAAATTTTAATGAGTTGTATGCTTAAAAAACATACTGAATGATTGCCTACATATTTTATCAAATAGGTAATTGGAATAAGAATAGTATGCACAACCCAATATGGAAATTTGAAATCTGTCCAAAGTATTGAAGAATGTCTGAAAAGTGGTGGAGTTTATTCCGGATATATGATTGGATTGTAAATTAGGTTGTCCTAGTTGGCTTGGAATTGGAATTTCAATATTTTAATTTATTTTGTATGGGGTATAATTTAAGTATATCTATTTCCATGCGATTCTCATAAATTATCTAATAAAAAGTGTGTCGTTTGAATTAACAAGGAATATACCAAAAAGTAAAGAGATGCGTAAAGTATGGATATTCTTCTTCTTAGTTTACACTGTCTATTTCAATAAAAGAAAATAGATAATTCCTCGTAATTTCAAAAGGAGCAAAAGCTTCATTTTTAGGTAATTTATGGAAAGTTATATCGATAATCCTTTTTGGAAGGACAACTCTTATAAATTAAAATGTGAAAGAGAATATTCAATTTTAATAATTAATAGCTAAAAATAGGAAATATACATATACATATATATATACAAGTATAACCACGCTTAACGATTAAAAATAAAAAAATATAAAGAGAAATTTATGATTATATTCGTATAGGATTTTAATAACATAATAATTATAGGACTAGGAGGTTGAAATTGGAAGGAATAGTAATTCCAAAATTTATGGACAATAACTAAAAATTTAATGGCCAATGAATTTGTAGTTAATAAAGAGTTAAAGGAATTAAATAAGGGATGATTAAGACATTAATATGGCATTTATAAGAAAACTGAGTAGGCATAATAGGTGGATTTTTAAACATGTAAATAAATATTATTAGATCCAATTTCGACTCGAGGGCGTTTAGGGGGGGTGGGGATGGAGAAGTATAAAATTCCGTAAAATTAACGATAATTAATAAGGCTTCAAAAATAGAATTTGAGCAAACAATGAAATTTGACCACGAAACTTGCACCATTTCATTTGTAGAGATTCTGTGAACAACTTTCATTTTTGGAGTTTCACGATCGAAACTCAAACGAACAATTTATTAGGCTTTGAAATTATCGGAGCAAAAATCATTAAAAAGGAAAAAGGAAATAAATTATAATAAATACAGGACTCCACGGTCGTCCCCCTTAAATTGTGCCGGTCAATCGCTTATAGAGGGGTAGTCAACTGGTTGGGGTGGCGGCTAAGGTGTAAACTTTGGCCAAACAGACCAGATTTAATTATTTTGATTTAATAGTTATGGTTAATTCAAGCGCCTATGAATACAGGCCCTGTCACGACCTGAAATTCAGTGTTCAAAAATCGATCGCATACCTCACTTGTATTCAACTGCCAAGTTCAAACATCGAACTCTAGTTCGGATGGAGCTTATAACAACATTAGATGAATATAAAAACAGCGAAAACAAAATGGATATCATTCATCAACATCACGAATATAACATCAGACACAATATTCATTACAACTCCATCACCAACATCAGAGTATTTTTATACATATAACACAACTATAAAATGGAGCAACACAGCGGAACAACAAAACTATCACACTTCAAGAAAGTCTTCAAAGGAAAGAGAGTGATAACAAACTTCCAAACTAAGCACCTTAGATCCCAAAAAAACTTCCAAAAGACCTCCAAGGATAAAAGCTGCTAAAATCTGATAACTTCCAAACCAAAAGACTTTAAAAAGATTCCAAGCTAGCTCCAAACACGGAAAACCTGCTTCTAGGCTGCCCGTGTGGAAATTATGGGCCGCCAGAGTTTAGAAAGGGAACAATAAACTCGGGTCAGTCATGTAACTGGTATGAGTAAACAAAAATAGTTGCTTGTACAAAACAGTTTATAAAAGAAATTCGGTATGCTTTTGAAAAATGAAACTGCCATAAGGCCTCTCCGCACACACACAATGCAATCGCACAATTGGAGGAGATCTCTCCTTATGATAGTCAAATATGCTTGATACGAGAAAGATCTTTTGATATTATTACTAGTGCATAGTGTGAAAACATTTCAAAAATATAATATTAATCTTAGCCAGCATAGGTACCATTATACTATGCCTACTATAGCTACCACCAGAGGTGGCAGGTTATACAAATTACAATCGTAAAGGGATCTTTGGATTTCCAACAAATGGTCAATCTAAGGTCCTATGCCACATGGGTACGCTTTTGGAGGGACATCTCGAGAACTTAACCAGCTCTCTGCCAACACAAGGTCGGGTTACCTCCGTAATTAGGTAACTACTACACAAGTATGTCATACCCCGGTCATTTGCAACCTTTATCCGAGGGCCCTCAACCACAACGCAACAACCACACATTAATGAGATTGCAGCAACCACATAGGTTAAGTATCTGGGCTCTATACCATAATACTACCTTTTTCCAGAAGGAAATGACATACCCTAAAGGGCGCGATCCTCATAACCTTGCCGCATCTTTCCCGTTTCGACCATTTTCGGGGTGTGAGGTCCGATGAGGTCTCGTCCACAAAGCTACGCTTTACACGAAAGCCATGCTTTGATCAACAAATGATCATCAACACACAACAGCACTTAGCATGCCACACTACCAAATTGGGAGTATATCACTGATAACCTTCGACTACATAACCTTTGAGCTCGTACGTCTCAGAGAAGGGTGTTAAGCTAAGAGAATAAATTCTCCTCCACCAACAGAAATGTATTTGAATGAAATCTGCTTTATATCTCAAAGTGTAGTGTCAGACATACAACCATACAAGTATGTTCCGCGTTCGAACAGAACCGAAGGCACTTCGTCCAATAAAGGAAGAAGCCCTTGCAATCCGGGAATCCACAATCCTGATTGGACTCCCCATCACATGTGGAGATCTCTATAACGGAGCAACTCAGTGCAGAGACATTCGATAGGTTATCCTATCGTTTTCGAAGACACCCGGTCTTCATCGCCATCTTCAAATGCTATCCATTTCGTCGTGTCACTATTCGGAATAGGTTATATGGCACAAAGTCCTCTCCCGGCTAATTCGAATAGTGAGCGCTTAATTCTAAAACACGTGGATATATCATTCACAAAGATTTACTATCAAGGTTCGATGTGGGTTTCAGATAACCAATTGGAATCCGACTCCCTGTCGCATCGAAATTTAAGTGTCGTTTTACAGGCCAATGGGTTTTTCACATTCAGAGAAACGAATCACAGATATCACAGCTAAGCACAAAGCAATTCACATTACATAGCATAATAATCATATATCAGAATATCAATCCACTACACAGCATTCGATAATAATCAATCATCTTCAATTAAGATGAATTAATTGTGTGATTTAAAAAAATTAACCATATATTTACTTTCATTAATTATCTTTAATCAATGATTAATTATCCTTAATTATAAATTAATTAAATCTTAATTACCCTTATTAATTAATTATTTCATAATTAATTATCTTAATTAATTAATCCTTAATTATTAATTAATTAAAACTTAATTACTTTTATTAATTAATTACTCCTTAATTAATTATCTTAATTAATTAATCCTTAATTATTAATTAATTAATCTTAATTATTAATTAATTAATTACTCCTTAATTAATTATCTTAATTATAAATTAATTAACCCTTTTAATTAATAATTAACTTTAAATAATTAATAATTAACTTTAAATAATTATTCTATAATTATTAAGTAATTTTAAATCATTAATTATCTAATGATCATTAAAATATTAATTAACTTAACTTCTAAGTTAACAAATTAGAACACATTTGATTAATTCCTTAACTAAGTTTTTTATTTAAATAAATTCTTTGAAAATATAATTTTAAAACACCTTAAACTTAATTCATCATTTTTTTAAAAGAATAAGTTTAGAAATTTATTTAACTTAAATTGTTAAGGTTCTAAACTGGAAAATTTTAATACCCGAGTCACCCTCGAGTGTTTCCCGAGCCAACCTTCCACCTGCTTCCAGTTTTACCCAAACCCACCCGAGAACTTGCAAACTTTAATAAATTTGTTTAAGTGTTGGAAAAAACCCGGTATATACTTAAAAACACACGATTTCAAACCAGACCCAAACCATGATCTTCATGAAGAAAAACCCGAGACATCTTCACCCAAACCTCAACTGACACGATCATCGACATGTGCACGTGTACAGAAGTCCGGTGGACTTCGATCGATGCTGCAACCCTCGACGAGTCGGCGACAACCCCCACTAGCCATCAGAGCACCCAGAAACTCCAGACATCTACGGACTTGTAATCGAGATATAGAACCCAAACTGGAACAAAGATTTGATCCACTAATCCACCTCGTGGCAGCGACCTAGACCACCGGAGGCCACATAATTTTGGCCGTAGCTGCATAATGCTTTCCAGCTTCGATCGCCACTGGAGAGAACGGTTCGACTCCTTGCCGGTGAACGACTTACCACCAAGTCTCGAGAAGCTCTTATATAGATCAGCCAGATTCGGCTGATGTTGAGTAGGTAAAGTCGCTTCTGCTGTTGCGGGGACTTGACCAGTTGTGGTAGCATTTCCCTGGCCCCTAGCTCTTCCTCTTCTCCCACTCATTCTTACTATCTGTAATTAGTAAGAAAACTTGATTTAGATATATGGACGAGATATCTTAGGAAATATAAGCAATTAAAATAAATAGACCAACAAAATTGAGGGTTTTGGTCTCGAGTTAAACTCATTCTAGGGTATACTTCACCCTATCTCTAATGAGCCATCTAATTTGTTATACTCCGTAGCTAAAGTTCTTACTCAACCTTTAGCTCTGATACCACTTGTCACGGCCTGAAATTCAGTGTTCGAAAATTGACATCAAATACCTCACTTGTATTCGACTGTCGAAGATTGAAACATCGAACTCCAGTTCGGATGGAGCTTATAACAACATTAAATGAATATAAAAACAGCGGAAACAAAATGAATATCATTCATCAACATCATGAATATAACATCAGACACAATATTCATTACAACTCCATCACCAACATCAGAGTATTTTTATACATATAACACAACTATAAAATGGAGCAACACAGCGGAACAACAAAATTATCACACTTCAAGAAAGTCTTCAAAGGAAAGAGAGTGATAACAAACTTCCAAACTAAGCACCTTAGATCCAAAAAAACTTCCAAAAGATCTCCAAGCCAAAAGCTGCTAAAATCCGATAACTTCCAAACCAAAAGACTTCAAAAAGATTCCAAGCTAGCTCCAAACACGGAAAACCTGCTTCTAAGCTGCCCATGTGGAAATTATGGGCATCCAGAGCTTAGAAAGGGAACAATAAACACAGGGTCAGTCATGGGACTGGTATGAGTAAACAAAAATAGTGGCTTGTATAAAACAGTTTATAAATAAATTCGGTATGCTTTTGAAAAATGAAACTACCATAAGGTCTCCCCGCACACACACAATGCAACCGCACAGTTGGAGGAGATTTCTCCTATGATAGTCAAATATGCTTGATACGAGAGAACTCTTTTTATATTATTACTAGTGCATAGTGTGAAAACATTTCGAAAATATAATATTAATCTTAGCCAGCATAGGTACCATTATACTATGCCTACTATAGCTACCACCTGAGGTGGCAGGTTATACAAATTACAATCGTAAAGGGCTCGTATTGTTTCTTTGGATTTCCAACAAATGGTCAGGCTAACGAACTTCCTATGCCACATGGGTACGCTTTTGGAGGACGTCCCGAGAACTTAACCAGCTCTCTGCCAACACAAGGCCTGGTTACCTCTGTAACTAGGTAACTACTACACGAATATGCCATCCCCCGGTCGTTTGGCACCTTTATCTGAAGGCCCTCAATCACAAAGCAACAACCACACAGTAATGAGATTGTAGCAACCACATAGCTTAAGTATCTGGGCTCTATACCATGATACCACCTTTTTCCAGAAGGAAATGACATACCCTAAAGGGCGCGGCCCTCATAACCTTGCCGCATCTTTCTTGTTTCGACTATTTCCGAGGTGTGAGGTCCGATGAGGTCTTGTCCACAAAGCTATGCTTTACACGAAAGCCATGCTTTGATCAACAAATGATCATCAACACACAGCAGCACTTAGCATGCCACACTACCAAATTGGGAGTATATCACTGATAACCTTCAACTACATAACCTCTGAGCTCGTACATCTTAGAGAAGGGTGTTAAGCTAAGAGAATAAATTCTCCGCCACCAACAGAAATGTATTTGAAAGAAATCTGCTTTATATCTCAAAGTGTAGTGTCAGACATACAACCATACAAGTTTGTTCCGCGTTCGAACAGAACCGAAGGCACTTCGTCCAATAAAGAAAGAAGCCATTGCAATCCGGGAATCCACAATCCTGATTGGACTCCCCATCACATGTGGAGATCTCTATAACGGAGCAACTCAGTGCAGAGACATTCGATAGGTTATCCTATCGTTTTCGAAGACACCCGATCTTCACCACCATCTTCAAATGCTATCCATTTCGTCGTGTCACTATTCGGAATAGGTTATATGGCACAAAGTCCTCTCCCGGCTAATTCGAATAGTGAGCGCTTAATTCTAAAACACGTGGATATATCATTCACAAAGATTTACTATCAAGGTTCGATGTGGGTTTCAGATAACCAATTGGAATCCGACTCCCTGTCGCATCGAAATTTAAGTGTCGTTTTACAGGCCAATGGGTTTTTCACATTCAGAGAAACAAATCACAGATATCGCAGCTACGCACAAAGCAATTCACATTACATAGCATAATAATCATATATCAGAATATCAATCCACTACACAGCATTCGATAATAATCAATCATCTTCAATTAAGATGAATTAATTGTGTGATTTAAAACAATTAACCATATATTTACTTTCATTAATTATCTTTAATCAATGATTTATTATCCTTAATTATAAATTAATTAAATCTTAATTACCCTTATTAATTAATTATTTCATAATTAATTATCTTAGTTAATTAATCCTTAATTATTAATTAATTAAAACTTAATTACTTTTATTAATTAATTACTCCTTAATTAATTATCTTAATTAATTAATCCTTAATTATTAATTAATTAATCTTAATTATTTTTATTAATTAATTACTCCTTAATTAATTATCTTAATTATAAATTAATTAACCCTTTTAATTAATAATTAACTTTAAATAATTAATAATTAACTTTAAATAATTATTCTATAATTATTAAGTAATTTTAAATCATTAATTATCTAATGATCATTAAAAATATTAATTAACTTAACTTCTAAGTTAACAAATTAGAACACATTTGATTAATTCCTTAACTAAGTTTTTTATTTAAATAAATTCTTTAAAAATATAAGTTTAAAACACCTTAAACTTAATTCATCATTTTTTTTAAAAGAATAAGTTTAGAAATTTATTTAACTTAAATTCTTAAGGTTCTAAACTGGAAAATTTTAATACCCGAGTCACCCTCGAGTGTTTCCCGAGCCAACCCTCCACCTGCTTCCAGTTTTACCCAAACCCACCCGAGAACTTGCAAACTTTAAAAAAATTGTTTAAGTGTTGGAAAAAACCCGGTATATACTTAAAAACACACAATTTCAAACCAGACCCAAACCATGATCTTCATGAAGAAAAACCCGAGACATCTTCACCCAAACCTCAACTGACACGATCATCGACATGTGCACGTGTACAGAAGTCCGGTGGACTTCGATTGATGCTGCAACCCTCGACGAATCGGCGACAACCCCCACTAGCCATCAAATCACCCAGAAACTCCAGACATCTACGAACTTGTAATCGAGATATAGAACCCAAACTGGAACAAAGGTTTGATCCACTAATCCACCTCGTGTCAGCGACCTAGACCACTGGAGGCCACGCAATTTTGGCTGTAGCTGCATAAGGCTTTCCAGCTTCGATCGCCACCAGAGCGAACGGTTCCGGTCCATCGATGGTGACGCAGCAATGTGTTTTCCGACCACGACCATTTATGGGTTTTAAACCCTAATTCGAACTCTATAGCCTTCCACATCAAATTATAAAATCGACGAGTATTTTTCAGATGATCTACAATCCTCCACCCAGCTACCACCTCAACCTCGAGACCCAAAATTATTCCGATCATCGAAATTTAGCAAAACCCCAAATTCGTTCATCCCCAAAATTCTCGGTAAATTCGTACTTAAAATTTTGATTTTACTTTTAAAAATCAACACTTTCGAAAACATTTCTAATGATATTACTAAAATAAAAAATCTTGTTGTTTTCAATTTCAACATATTTTGAATTTTCCTATAACTTCAAATTTTCAGAAAAGCTTTAATTTATAAAACTTTAGATAAGTTAAAACAATCTAATTTCGTTTAGATTCCAAAGTTCAATATGGACCAGAGGAAGAGAAATCAGAATTTGAACAGGCTTGATACCTGTAAACCTGGAACAGAACCCGGGTTGATGTGCACAGTCATGCACATCACATTTCCAGGTGTAAATATATATATGCAAACTCAAACTTTGAATTCAAACACAAATACTATGCATCACAATAAATTTTAACTTATATCACACAGGGTTTACTCACCTGAAAATTTTGAACAGAGAAGCTTTCTGGAATTTAAAAGTTTGAAAGGCTGGAATTGTTTTGCTTAATTTGACCTTGAATGTTTTCCTGCAGCTAATTGATGTATATTTTGCTTAGTATCTAATGGATTTACTTGCTAAATTTCTCAACAACAAATTCTAATTCAAATTTTTGAATGGATTTACTTATAGTTTATTTTTATGAAAATATAGAAGAAGAAAAACTCTGGTCTGCCAACTTGAAAACTGAGATTTTGAAAATCCTGAGTTGCTCCTGATTTTGATTGTGTTGTTGAAGTTGAATCTTACAGGCTTGATTTTGCAAGAAATTGAGATGTTTGAACTGCTTGATTGAGAGGGTTACAGGTTTTGATTTATGTATGTACGGTTTTCTTTTTCTTGAGTTTTGAACTTGAATTATTTTTATTGAAATTTCTCTTTTTGGCTTGAGATTTTGATAAGGGGTATGAAGATTTCTATTTACAGATTTCATATCATAAAGTTTATTTTTTGATCTCTTATGATCTTATAACCCAAATCTTGATTGAGCCCATCCACTCGCCCTTTGGCAAGGTGAATCAATGTCCAAAGCGAGTCCTTCAGATAACTCATCTGTGAAGGGACCTTCTATCTTATACAAGTCCATCTGGTTACTCTTCGGTAAGGAGACTTGCATTTCCTGATACGTCACACCAACTCTCCGCTTGGGGAAAATATTCATTTACTAAACATAAAGGATAACCATGTTCCAGTAGCACCAATCAGCAGCAGCAAAATCAAATACCAATCAACATTCATCAACAGGTCAATCATATAGTTCAGATCAAAATTCATTAAGAAAAAATTAGAACATCTAGTTCAATCAAGGATTACTCTTAAACTTTAACTCAGAGCAATCCAATCCATCTTGACCATGGGATCACTATACCCAATCTAGAACCTCGACCGTGACTGGGTATATTAGCTATAGATGGTGGTCACTCATGTGGCACTACTGCAGTTTATGCTATTGTAATCTTATTCCTAGCATATAGCTGCAAATGTTTATTCCAAACCTGTTCCTCAATCAAATCCTGTAGACTCTTGCATTCATTTGTCTCGTGCCCATTAAGTTCATGGAATAAGCAGAACTTCCTAATTTCTTTTCCCAATATATAGGTTCTCTTTTAGTGGGTTCTCTATAGGGAATGTACCCTTGATATCAAGATAGATCACCCTAAGGTAGCAGTCAAATCAAGGTAAGAGAAAAACTTCAGCTCCCTCTTTTGTCGCTTCGATGCTCCAAAGTCTTCATCAGCCTTTCTTTTTCCTTTATCTTTTATGAATCCTATATTAGATGGTCCTCCATCCTCCACGGCGTTAACTTTACAAATTTTAGATTTTTCATCATACTGACGCAAGTACCTATTAGCTTAATAGAAGAAATTTGCTAGATACATTGGCAGATCCCTTTACAATGCAATCCTAAAACCAGTCTTAGAAGAAACTTCGAAAACCACCTCGATTAGAATAATTGAAGGGCCTGGCTTCTAAACTACAATGGTTGGTATGTTGAATCTGGTTAGGTAACCCCTAAGAGTTCCACTTTCCTTTTGTTTTATGCTCGAAAGTGTCATCACATTACTTCGTCGTTTGATATTAACTTCGAATTGACACATAAACCTATACACTAATTTAGTCCATGTGCTGATGGAGTCATCATCTAGTTGGCAAAACCACATGGCTATCAAGTTAGACATATATAGTAGGAATCACCATCCCATTACTTCTTCTAGAGCCTCCAACACTCCCGTGTGCTGCATATATCTAATCAAGTGAAATATTGGATCCATCCTTCTAACATATGAGGTACTTTAAAATCTAGTGGACTCCTAGCGCATCGGATTTTTAGGGTGAGAATTTTTTTCACATCTTCAAAACCGCGATCTAGAGATCCACCATGAAGCATTTGTCTTATTATTTCAGCTAATTGATCGTCTAGATTCATCTGAAACCTTCGTGGCTCTATATGCCTTTGATTCAAATTTTCATCATGCCCTATTCCTAAGAAGAATTTCCGATCCTAATTTGTATTATTGTAAGTTCGAATGTTGATCCTCATCTCTGATTTTAGCGTTGCCTATTCCAGGTACCGCTGCTTGTTCAAAATTCAAGTTGACCGTGCCCCATATTCCAAACGATCGACATCAACATATTATAACCGATCGATGCCACTTGTTGTGGTCATAGGGAATTTTGGTCTAACTTGGTCTGCTCTGTTTCATTGTGGTCATAGGGGATTATTATTCTGGCTGCTCTAAATGTCATTTGCACTTTCGTTCTTCCGAAAAAATCCATCCAACGTTTTCTCTTGTCATGCTAGCAATCTATTTTGCATCTCTTCCATCATCCTTTTCAACCCTTCACTAGTCATGTATATAAAAGGTGAGTTTAAAGGTGAGGACACCTCCTGGAAGCACCATGTTCCCTCTGACTTCCCTCAACAATGGCTTTTCCTATAGTAGGCTTCTTATCCAAGTATCTCTCGGTGAAAGCATCAAAGTTATTACACCAAAAGTCAATATGACAGCCAAATATACACAGAATCTGAATACAACAAATACAAAAATGAAGGAAATGAAGAAAAAGAGAAAAAAATACAAAAAATTTACATCGGTTCGGAAAAACCTCTAGCCTACGTTCACTTAATCTATTTATTTGATGAATTCTCTTAGGAATACAATAAATTACTACCGATTTCCAACTACGCTTTAGTAGATGTTGGGTTTACCAAGAAAGTTTAAGAGGATGATGTGAACAAGAACCTCCTTTTTAGTTAAAGGTCCCTTTCTATTTGTAGAGAGATCCTTGCACTAGTCTCGTCGTTCCAGGCTTGAACGAGTCATTTTCTATAGATTCGAAGTTCCAGCACGTGGAATATTGGTCGTGCATATTTCACATGACAACCAATCATGTTAATACCAACCAAATCATGTCGGTATTGACAAGATTTTGTGTGTTGAAATTTTATTTTTTTCTTCATAGCTCAAGTCCCAAGCCCCTAGAGTAGCCAATTCAAGATCTGAAATTATGTCGGTATCAACCGAATCATATTGGTACCGCTATGTTTTTGCTATCTAGACTTAGTCAAATTCCATGTGCTCCTTCTTTTGTCATTCCTGAAGGTTTTCCAATCATGTTGGTACCAACCAAATCATGTCGGTACCAATTAAAACATGCCTTTCTAGAACTTAGCAAAATCTTTTATTTCTTTAATTTGGATATCTTCCAAGCTTCTTGGCTCATTGATTCATATTTTATATTTAAGTTTCTCTGCAAAGGTTGGTAAATTTGCTGGAAACAAGAATTAAACACAGTTTCGGTTTCAACAATTGAATTCATATGACAATAATTGGATAAACTGATGTTGCAAATTATTTCATTTAGTCTCAAATCTTTGCTTTGCATTTTGCCAAACAACTTCAGTGCATCGTCAAACAAACCAGATTTGCGTAACCTTTGAATTTAAATACAAAATGCAGCCTTATTTCGGGGAACAATTTGCTTTCAGTATATAATTATAAACCCTCACAGCCAAAAAAAACAAACACCTTTCTTAACCAAAACATCAAGAACGTGTTGTAATTGAAATTAATGGGATTAGAATTGTATTAAGGCATTCTACTAAATAGCTCAAGTGTATTTTCGACTAAACCTGATTTCGAGGAAGAGGTCGGTAAGTTAAGATTAGCCTTTATGTCATCCAAAGGGAGAAGGAATCGATTTTTCTAATGTTGTGTTAAAGGTCGGAGATGATAATTAGGATTGTAAGAGCGCCCAAAAACCGTGGTGTTTGAAGCTAGAAGCCTAGGTATAGAAGTAGGAGGAATGGAAATGGATGGCTGGCGGGGCCAATAATGGTGGAGACGACGTGAGGTGTTAGATGGGGAGAACAAATGGCGAGATCTAGATAATGGAAGATGGATTGACGAGAGCGTGGAGATGGCAATCTGGCAATTGAAGTCGGGGTTGAAAACAGCACCAGAGGAGGTTGAGATGACGAGGAAAGGAGCAAAGGGAACGAGGGAGGAGGCATAATTATTTTGGATTAGATTTCTAGGGTGAAGGAAATTTGATAAACAAGAATGGTGAAAAAAGGTACGAGAGAAGGCAGAGGTACGGGGAAGTAATAATAATACTTAGAGCCAAAATTTTTGGATTGGAGCCATAATTTCCAGGTGGAGCAAAAATTCTCGTTACGTAGAGAAAAAAAAAACTTGTATATGTCAAAGAAATAGTTATAAAGAAAACCTCTTATATTGAAGTAATAGTATGTAATGTGATGTTGATATTTTTGGAATTTTGGATTGTTTTAACATTTTTAATTTTTCGAAACTTTGAATATTTTGTAAAATTTTAAACTTATTTATAAAATTTACTTTTTTATTTATGAAAATTTTAAAATTTTGTTTTTAGATTTCATGGATATCTTAAAACTTATTTTATAAAATTTCAAATTTTTTGAAATATTATATATTAAATATAATCATCAATTATAGTTATTAAATATTTAACGATAAATAATAAATATTGCACCTTAATTATTAAAGATGACTTATTAATCATTAATCATTAAAAAGTAATTATTAAATAGTAAATACTAGATGTTAACCTTAATTATTAATTAAAATTATTACTTCTTAATTATTTAATAGTAATTATTAGTTATTAAATAATCAGTATTACTTATTAATTAATAAGTATTAATTATCAAGAGTAATTATTTATTATTAATTATTTAATAGTAATTATTTTGTAGTAGTCTTTTTATAGTAGTAATTAATTATTAAATATTAGTTCTTAATTTTTAATTTCAATTATTAATTATTAATTGTCGATTATTTATAACTAATTACTAAATATATAATGGAACTTTTAAGAAAAACTACGGCTAAAAAATTATAAGTAGGACAACTTAATTTTTTTTATAAACCAATATTAACCACTTTTTGGGAAAATTTTTGTTAAATAGTGTTAATACAATTGACATAAAAAAAAGGGGTACAAACAATAGTTTTACAACATTTTCCTAAAAATCATTCTCAAATGGCTATTTTACAACATTTTTATAGAAACACTATAAACAATAACATTGTAAAAAGGTAATTTTTTTGTATTTATGTAAATCGATGTTTATATACAGAGTTAATATTAATGATTAACTAGCGATAAAACTATTCAATAAGGAATCCTATATATAAGGAGACAGGTCCAGAAAATGTTTGCGCTTACATGTTAGACACTGTTCATGTTATAACAGTATCTTTATAGTATATGTAGAGTAGATATGATCCACCACCCCAAACTTACATCTGACCCACTCTTATTTTTCTTTCTATCTATATTGCCAGGTAAACGGAGTTTGGAGACTTGATGGAGCTTGGTGACGAAGGTATTAATACATATATTTTTTGAACACTTCGGTAAATTAGATGTGTATATTGATGATCCACTTGTAACATCCCGAGTAAGTTTGCATCCACCCTTTAACACATACTTCAGTTACTTCAAAGGGGATTGCACCGCTAGGATTCGAACTCATGTCAAATGATTTCTTCATAGGCGTCTTATCTGATAGGAAACCCTTTGGAGATATCTTAATAAAAATTGTGTATATTCTAAATAGACCATATGCCTTATACCTAGCATGGTTTACTGTTGATATTGGAATTGTATGGACTTGTGGAATAATTTTAGTGACATTGGTGGAATAATGTAACTGACATTAGTGCGGTTTGAATGTATGACTCTATTGCTGGTATTATAATTTTCTTCTTTCCATTGTGAGTGTAAAAAATTATTATTGGAAATGCTATTTTTGTTTCATATTCTCATATCCTAACGATTCGTTATTCGGGTCATAGAAGTTGAACAACGGTTCGAGCATTGAAAAAAATGGTTAAAAAGGGCGGGTTGTTACATTTGTTATCAAAGCAAAAATCATCCTTAAATCGGGGACTATAACATATTAAGAGAATCTATTTTTATTTTTATAAATGTGTGTTTGTATATTATATATATTATGTGAGTCGAGTACAGATGTATATATTGTTTACTATTTTGGTTGAGTTAACTATCTATTGGAGAGTTGCTACTAAATCATAATTACAGATAGTCGAGGACAAGTAAAGTAATTGAGATCGGAACTGGACCGGAGATAAACTATGGTGAGGTTGAAACCAGATCTGAAAAAATGGCATTAGAGTCGATTCTTGGATATTCTAACATGAACATTCCTATTTGGTGCCATTTATATTTATAAACTATAAGTCAGACTAGTGTAAACCCTCAGTTCCTGCACTTACAAGGACTATGTAACATTTCCCGCCTTTTCGCACACTTTAAACCGACACATGTGCCAGTTCAAACCATATGGAAGGGCGGATTGTTATGGGGTAAATAAGAAAACAGAGAAGAAATACAAACAAAACAGAATCTCACAGCGGAAGGATAAAATATAATAATAAATATACAGTTCAAAACAGTTTACAAAAACTTGATTTGCTTTATACAATAAATATCAGAGTTACACATACCCATACAATCAATGCAGCGGAACAGTATGAGTGTGGTGCAATACTATAAATAATAATAATATGAATTCTTCGTCTTCGTCCTCCAAAGCTAAAGTCTTCGATCCTGAAACGCTCGGACTGACCCGAGCGAATTTGAAAAGACAAAAACACTCGAGTCAGACTAAAAGATCTTATGTGAGTTAAATTAACAGAAATAAATATGAGTACAGTAACTCAAGAGATGTTCGGAATTTACATCTCCTAAGGATCCGTTAAACTATTTACTATGTAGTATATTGCGCTATTATAATAGTGTCTATTTATAAAATAAACTTACTTTTTAATAGCGTTAAGGGGTTACCCATATAGCCCTTAACACAAATAATGCCAATAGTCTATACAGTACCGTAATACCTCCTGATCGGGAAGCTACCAGAGGATACTCCATAGGTACGACACAAATAGAAACTCATAGTAAAGGCTCGGTATGGTAGGTGACACGGCACAACTAGGCAATGCCAGGGTAGATATACCAATTGCTATCCAGGCTGGTGGAAACGCGTAGCCGCAGTTACCGCCCACCTCGGACTAACTCTCCAAAATCAAAATATAGAAGTGGCCACTGAATCAATCCAAAATCAAAGTATAATATCGAAGAGGAGGGTCCGATCAGAGGAATGACCTCATTGGCCTGAGAATCGCTCCTGTTTAGCCACCTTATGCCAACTCACGGGAGCCGGGTCCACGTATTTACCTTACAGGAAATGTCGCCACCACCTACTTCATTCTGGAATCTCCACCGCGTACACGGTTAGTCAAAGTGGTTTTCGGTATCGACAGAGAGTATGTCCATATCCGATCCCGGTCTCTTTGCCAACCCATCGTTATTATAACACCGCGGTCATTTAAAAATAGGTTATACTTTAAAAATCAGAATAAACATTCCATTTCATAACCATGAATACGATATCATTTCAAAACCCAAAACCATATTTTATCACTTATCCCAAATATAATTCTTTTCCAAAATCATAATGCTTTAACTTCATAACGTCTGAAAATCAAATATTTCAAAGCATAATATTTTGAAAATCATAATTTAAAACCATAACTTCTAAAAACTTGAATGGTTTGGACATTCAACGGTGTATGAATTAAATGGTTTAACTTAAATGTTACTTTGTAAAGAAAATAGTTCTCATGGCTTTACAAATACATTTCTTTATTAAAGTCTAAACCAAAATTTATATTATCTCTCTCAAGTTCCAAAACCACTTCAATTTATTTATATATACGTATATCCATTTTTGAGTATCAATATTTCAAACTAAAGTCGGATTTTATGCTTTCAACAAATCAATTGTTCTATTAATTAGTCTTGAATATTCATATAAAATCCATAAATAATAAGACTTCAATTTCTAGTAATAAAATATATATACTAGAATATTCATTTCAATTTATTTTGGGAAAAATCCAATTATAAATATCATATCTTAAAATTTCCAAACTTAACATTTAAACATATGATATAAATTATTAAACTCCATTTTCTTAATTTTCTTCCATTTTTAATAAAGATTTTTATACACCTTTTAATTTCAAAATTTTCAACTTCATATGTATATATATATGGAAGAAAAATATTTATACAATATAAAATTTAAGATTATTATAAACCGTATTCCATCCAAACCATAGAAATCACATAAAATAGTTATATATAGACCGCGGTGCCTGTATAAAATTTTCTATCATATGGTCAAGTGATACGGATATTTATCATTTCAATCCGCAATTTAAAAGACATAAAAAATTTGCGGTTATATATCATTTCAAACCACAATCCCGAATGAAATGAAATATGCATGATAATTTGCAATTTAATGATATCCAATAAACATCCATTCATCAACATCATCCATTATCCAAATCGCAATCATCAATCAATATCAATCAATAACAATATTATTTTTGGTACTACATAACAGGTAATACTGGCAATTTTATTCAAATTAAATTTAACGGCTATTAATCTACAATCTATATTCAGAAATAAATTATATAACTGTTAAATAGCAGTTCATATACAAACAAATAAATTTTAACTGTAAATTTATACGCAATAAATGAATTAAATTAACAGTTAAATTTAATAAATGCATTTCAACAAATATGAGTGAAATAAACATGCCAAATACTCATAAATAAATTTCTATTCATTTCTAAAATTAATTTAACAAACATAAAAGCTTCTAGTAGTTGTGAGTGGGTTAAAACACTCACCTTTTGAATTTAAATTGAATTCAAATTCAATTTAAACCCAAAAATTTGACAGTCTCCAAATTCATCCAAACTCGTGCCAAAACGTCAGAAATTCCGATACGATCCCAGCAAAACAAACCGCGTGTGAATCCGAGCTCGTATGCAAAAGTTATGAAAATTTGAAAATGGAAAATTCTGGTCCTGGGTCGACTTCGGGTTCGACTTCGGTGCGCCGCCTCAATTCCCCGGTGCTTGCTTGGAGTTTTCGCCAAAACGACCCGGATCGACCAGAGTCATTTTCTTCCTGACCCGAAGTTGCTCTAGGGTTTTCTCCCCTGAAACCCGAAGCGCGACCAGAAGCTGCTGCAGATCCGAATTTTTTTTTTTTTTTTTTTTTTAAGTTTGAAATTTTTTTTTTGAACTGACTGGATCTAGGCTTAGCCCCCATTGAAGAAGAAGAGAAGCTTGAAGAAGATGAACGTACAGCAAATAGACAATAGAATGGAGCTAGGGTTTATAACTGTATATTTATAGGTAGGGTTGGGTTAGAGTAGATAGACTAGATAGATGAACGTACGAAACAAACTAAGGCCCAAAAAGTCCGTTCTGACCCCGGAACGAAATTTGTCAAACCCATATATCCAGATAGGTATTTTAAAATATTCTGAACGCGATGGAAAAAGTTTCACGTCCAAATTTGATCGTATGAAGAAGTTATGCTGAAAACAAGATTTCCAAATTGATTTCAAATTGATTTTAATAAAATTGATTTTCAAGGCGTTTCGCGTCCGTACGATCAAACGACAGGTCCGATCGATACAAAACTTGAAACCCTATAATAATTCACCGATACGGATCCGATGAAACTGGTTTCATCGAAATCCGAGTCCGTGACCAAAATGGCTATTTCCAATATTCATTAAATAAATTAAATAAATTATAAAATTCCAATTTTTACATCTAAATTCAAAAATTGACCAAATTTCTCCCTTTAAATTTTCTTAATTATTTACTCCAATTCTAAACAATTCAAGTGTCAATACATAGTTGTTCTATTCATCAGTTTAGATGTTAATCCTTACTTAAAGGTTAAATTCCAATTTTTAATAAATTCAACATTATACGTTTGATTAAATTTATTAAATTCACTTTCTTTCTATTATTCAAAGTTATTGATGTCAATTTAATGAAACTAACATTGGCTCAATATCTATACATTAAAAATCTCAATTCTAAACTTAGATATCAACTTATGAAATAGTTAGATAATAAATTCCATCTAAATCTACATCTTCCTACTATCTAAATATTTAGAAAAATTACTTACCGCTTTTTATTGTAAATTTCTAAACTAGTAGATTTGTGTCATTTCTAGCCCTCTGGATATTTAATATTAACTAAAAGCAAATTTACATATAATTTCCATCGTCAATTATTTTAGTGAATAAATCTTCAAAGGTTACTGCAATTAATCCCATTAATTGCAATAAATTCTAATAAATTTGACTCTATTTGATTACAACTCACAAATAAATCAATTATTACTCCCTACATAGTTAACGTTTCTTTTATATTCCAATACATTAATATTTACCCAATTTCCATCTTTTATTTGCATAAATTACTGTATTTCAATCTTATTGGAAATTTTGTTAACTTAACACTTGAATAAAACTTAAAACCTCAATTAATTCATTCCACTTCGGTTTCATTCTTAAGATTACACTAATTATTATATTATAAAAATGAAATTTTCCCTTGGTTACATCTTATTTATCCACTTACAAAAATTCCACACTAACTGAAATAATTTAGTGCATAAATTGAAATTGATTAAAATAAACTTAACAAACAAATAGAATAAATACGTACAATAATTATTGTCATAAATCTTTTTTTATAAGTCTACACATAATTATTACCTTACAATACGTTTTACGTTACTATAAAATTTATACACTCTTCCGTTACCATATTAATAATTACTAAAGTAACGTTCATTCTTAATAACAACGTTATACTATTCAACATATAAAAGGACTCCATTCCCCAAATACATTCATTTATATTTATTCCCTTAAAGTTCTCCTTTATTGACTAGACACATTAATTTAGATTCATTTACATCGAATGCCCTTCTTAGCTATATACTCAATACATGTTAAATCTACATAATTTTTACCCTTTTATTCAAATTCACTTATACCATCAATAACAAAATGTTGCCCTAAATTTAGATTCAATTATATACATTAGATAAATGGGTAAACTTTTGTAATTATCCCATATATGAAAATATTTTTATGCATACATTTCCACTTACTTACTATGCATTCATTTATTAAATTACTAATTGCCTTAGTCGACTTATCCCCTATTTAGTACCAAATTTCAAATTTAATTATAGCTTATCAATACATAAAATTTACATAGGCAAAACAAATTTTATTACTATCTTAAGTCCATTTATTATTGACAACATTCATTAAATTTCCTTATCAACACTTATTGCATTGATTTATTCAGCGGTCACCTTTTATTTAGTTACTATCCATTTTACAATCCAATGTAAGTCTTCCACTATTTATTTTATATTAAATGAATTCCATTCTACTTAATCTTTTTATTGATATTCACTAATTCAACCCTTATATCAGTTTCTTATATTTAACTTTAAATCAAATTGTAACAATCTACATTATCCAAATCTATTATCATAAAATTTTATTGTTACACTAAATTACAACTACTATACCAAATTTCTACATTTATTCTCAATTAGATTAGAAATTATATTAATTCAATTCATTTAATATTATTAATTTAACGGGTCGTTACAGACTAGTTCCTATACGAACACCCCTAACTATTGATTTTTGAATTTGTACAGTGATTTCTCCATTGGGTGGGAAACTATTGTTGGAACCGAACCAAATTCAGTGGTGTGGGCATGGGAAAGCACTAGTGAGAAAATACTCAATCCTTTAGATTTGATTTGATAGATACACAAGGTGAGGAGGTAATGTGGTTTGTAGAAAAATCATGTTTTGAAAGTTGAATATTATTAAGAATAAATATTTAAATTTTTTAAAAAGGGAATAAGTTCCATTGGAGTTATATTACTTGTTTTGTAAGAGGATATATGAATTGATATTATATTCATCTACGATTATGATAATATTTTAAGGATTTGTTGAAAAGGGATTTAGATTTTTATTTCAAGGTAAATGGAATTTTTCCGTTTTGACGTATAAATTTTTGGATGAAAATTGAAGGATTTGTGGTATAAAATCTTGAACATATGTTTTGAAGTTGTGGAAATGATTTTCGAGTTCGATATTCAATTTTCAATTAGTAAATATTTTACTATTTCTTTAAAAAAATATGGAAAGAGGATTTGGAATTATTTAACTAAGAAGGGTTTAATGGGTTATGAAGCAAATAAGGAAGGAAAAGTAGTCAAAGCTTATGTAGTGGAAGTGACTATAAGTGCAAGTACGCTACCATCTGCTATGAAGAAAGGGTAGTAGATCATGACATGAGATGAGCTATCATTTTGGGTAAGGAATGCGATGAAAGATAATTTAAGACGCAAGTCTCACATAGTGTGAGAATCTATAGTGATGTGAATCCATCTAGAGAATCGGTCCACCTATTTATGATTTTCCATGATTTGAAATTGGTTAAAGTCATTTAGTGACACGTATGTACTAGTTCTCTTTGGGTATGCATTGATTTTGAAATAGATTAAATGACCGGTTATGAGAGATATTGGGGGGAGGTAGGAATCCCATATGCATTACAGAAGATTCCAAACTTTTTTCACCAAATGAATAAAACTCACGAGGCTTGTGGATTTTCCACATAGGCACATGACTCTAGAAGAGAGTCAAAATTTGGATAAGAAAATTTTCGAGTTGGTGAAAAAATACTGTAGTTGTGATTAGAGAGAGAAAAGCAAATCTAGATTTATTTTGTTGTTATAGAGAAGAGAGATTAATGGAATAGCAAAATATTGAGGTTAAAGTAAGTTCATATAAAGAAGGTTGGGCTAAAGTTATACTTACATGATTTCATAAATTTTGAATGTATAGTTTAAGTAGGGTTTCACTTGGAAAGCGGGATGGAAGGAGAGACATTAGTGATATTGGAAATTCAATTAATCGCATCATGTAAACCAACCACTTGAGAATCTTTTAGGGTGTAGTTAACAAATAGATTAAAGGGCCTTGAGTTTATTATGTGATAGGGACCAAATGACTTAGTAATATTTCTATGTGGTTTGGCTCAGTGTTCGGTCTATAGATTTGCTTTCTTTTATCCTTTATCATCGTGGTAATGATCAGCGATGGAGGCGAATAATATTTAAATGATTTATTGTTTAATATCATCGTTGAAGGTAGGTGATGTAGTTCGTTTGTGGATAAGGCATCTTTGATCCAATGTTGCAGGTAACCTTACACCCTGGATGTTTTCTTTGCCTCGTGAGATTATGTAGCACTAGACGATTAGGTTGTCATCTTACCTTATATGTTTTGTAGCGATAAATACAAGGTGTCGATGCTTGAATTGTCATTGCAAATACAAGTACATTATTTTGAATTTAGATTAAGTTACTATAAAATTTACCTGATCGAAGAATATTCTACACTTATTTGTGATTTAGATTCGGTACCATGTACATTATGCTAGGGCATCATCCATTCTTGATATTCCTAGTTGTAATTTTACGGTACAATGCTATTTGGATTATTAAATATTATGCTTATTGGACTAATGTGACGAGATGTCATCCTGTATTGAGTTGACTCGACCATAGTATGTAAAAAAAGGGAAATGGTAAGAAGTTAAATTTAGGAAGGTTACCGTTATGGGTTCGTATTAAAGAATTATTGAATTTGGATTTTAGATTATTGAAGTTATCCTAGGCTAAGTTAGTGCTAAGGTTATATAAGAAGGTATTACTGACGATTAGGAAAATATGTAGGGAAAAAACACCGTTTGTGTGCCAAGGTGAAGTTAAGTATTGGAGTTCAATTTATGAATGTGTGCTAGCCCAAGTCAATTCGAAGATTTTTACTATAATTTATCATCGGTGCCGTAGAATGAAATAATTCAAGCTGTATGGATAAACATGATTTGAAGTGTCAAGAAAAAATATTTTGGTTTGTGCACATTAAAATATGTGGTCATTTTTCATGGAAGACGAGATTCGAAGGTTCAAGGATGATTTTGAGAATCATCACTCAAATTGAAAGGAGACTATTTATTCAAGAAAGTTATTTTAAAGTAGGAACTCAAGGGTGTATATTTTATGTTTCATATCAGGTGCACATGAATGATTTACCAAATGATCGACCAATTAAACACTATCATAATGGTTAGGATTTTCACTTAGATTTTAGGCTTCATTTAGGTTTAAGATTTTGTTTGCTATATTTAAATGGTTGAATAGAATATGATTATTTTTATTTGAATGTATGTAGCTTGTATGGTATAAAACGAAGGATATTATTTGTATATCTTATAGGTTAAGGACATGGTACATATATATCATTATTATGAGATATTTTGGGAAGTGATATCATGAGGGTGAAATGATTTCACTAGTTGGACAGAAATTGAAGGAGTTATTTTATGTTCAACAGATTATGGCATCACCAGATTTTGATGTTCTTATGTGAAAAAAAGGAATCGTTTAGTGATTCAAGTTATTGGTTGCTTCGATAAGGCACTGTCTACTTTTGAGTTGTCTTACCCTAGGATGCAAAGCAAAAACTATGAACTCGCTACTGGAATTATCTAAGTATAGTGTAAGTATTATTGAAGTTTTATGAGACTGCAATTTGATTGTGCATTCTTATGCCACGGTTATATTGTGTGTTTTGGTATTGGATTACTGGTATTAGTAGAACGAAATGTAGAAGTCGTAGCTTTGCACATACAATTGAGGTTGGTGTTTGGGAATGATTATGTGCATCAGTAGTGGAGTCCATTTGCTTAGAATGGAAAGTGTAATCTGGTCTAGAGAACTTGGGAAGCCGAAGAGAAGACTCAAGCTTTTGGATCTCGATTCTTTTCCCAAATGCTTTTCAGTTTGCTTATATGTTAGTGTAATTAGTTTATTAGGTACGGCTGAATGATTGCTATGCATATTTTTTTCTTTGTTTAGAATACTATTGATTGGTTTTCTTGCTTTGGTTGTTAGGTTTGTTTGTTTTATTTATGACTTTTGTATGTTTGATCTTGATATGTCCTATATGACTTGGTTTATGGTTTGGTAATTTGTGCATGTACTTTATAGTTTATTGATTTTAAAAATTGTTGTAAACATATGGTATTTTTATGCTTAAACTAGGATGCTTGCATACATACCTAATATGTCATGTCATCTCATTTGTATATGAAGATGTCGACGGTAGTTTGTTGCATTTACTTTGCATATCATATGTCATAATTATCACATAAGCCTGAATGTTTTATTATAGCCTATTTATTGCTAGGTTTGCATCACCGAAGTAAATAATATGAATGATATGTAATAAATGACGTATATTATATTTGGATGACCATTTGAAAAGTTGGTTTTGTATACCGTGTATGTTCATATATGTATGGCATATATGTCGTGCGAGTGACATGTGACATGTAAGAGATTCTATTGCATATTTCTTTTCTTTGGAAATTTCGAGGAAGGGATCCTTTTAAGAGAGGAAGAATGTAATACCACATAAAATTTAATAATAATTAATATTTAGTAAAACTTTTAATTTAATTAATTTAAATAAAATAAAAGCAAAATTGTCATCTTTAAATTTTGGAATTTGACAATGAATATCGAGCTATTGCGTAAAGCACGTCGTTCTGGTCATTTTTAACTGTAAACTTTTTCGAGTCGGAGATCATATGGATGAGATACAGATAAAATGGATTTCAAAGATTATTCGGCTTTGGTCTTTAGGATATGAATTTGAATTTATAGAACCTATTTCATTTTCCCTTCCGCCATATATTTGAGAAGTATATACGTTTAATAATTCAAATTTTATTCATTTCTCCCGTTTCATTTCTTCTCTCTTCGTTACTCAAACTTCAGAAAGGCACAATTCTCTCAAATCTTAAGGATTTCGACGATTTACCTACTAAAACGATCATGGAGATGAGTGCTAGAATATAGCCAGGAAATAATGGCAAACAATGGAGGTTTCTGGGCGTTAAAGTGATAGAATAATAGATATAATGTTGTGTTCTTCTTCGTTCAAAGGCTTTGATCAAAGAATGTGAGTGATTATTCTCTAAAACTCGATATCGTGCATCGATAATGTTATAATTATGGTTTAGGATCTACAATTAAGTTAATTATGAATTAGTACTTAATTACTAGTGAAGACTAAATGTATAACTCGACTAAACATTGAATAAATCTAATAAAATGAAGATAATTATAGAACCATGAATTTGAATGATTATACACCTAATTTGATGTAAAAGAACCCATTAATTGAAATATATACATAGTATAAAGATTTAAGAGCAAAATAAAACTAAACCAAGGCAGAAAGGAGGTGACAAAAGGAAGAACGAAGGAAAAACATCGAAGTAGCATACTAGAATCATGCACAGTGTGCATGATCAATAAACCGGACATACCATGACTGGTAGATCGGCCACATGATCGGTTGGACGGTAATGGTTAACCTATAAACCGGTCAGAACTAGCTTGGGTCTGATCGAATCTAAAACCAAACGTGTCATCGTATGAGTTCATAGCTTGGATTGTAAGGCTTTAGATTTATTTTGGGGTCGACTACGATATTACGATGTCATGAAAAGTATGGTTATATGGTTGTTTGTGTAGAGAGTAAATATTGATGGATTGACTAGCGATAAAACTATTTAACGCTGAGTTAATTGTGTACGATCCTATGGCACTAGAGGTGAGTCTATGATACAGACTTGTAGTGCATGAATGTAGGTCCACGCGGCGATGAGATGGATGTAAGGAAATTTTATAGAGTAGATGATAGGATATAGATTGAATTTACATATGTATTGGAAACCTATAGCATAAGGAGGAGGATCCAGGAAATGTTTACATTGATGATAACATGGTCTAATAACACATGGCATAGGTCGAGATGTGTTTAAATACGTATTAGACACTGATCATGCTACAGTAGTACATTCGTAATATACATGGAGTACATATATTTTAATCATTCAGAATTATACTAGTTTGATTTTGTGTTGGTCTGGATATTTGTATTGGAATTGTACAAACTTGTGGAATAATGTTACCGACATCAATGTGATTTGAATATTATTGAACCAAAGTTGGCACAATACCCACAATCAACTAGAAACAAGATAAATCAACTAATATCAGCAAAAACAGCAAAGAACATAGGTGGAATTTATATTTGTTCGACAAATTCTATGTCTTACATTCACTTTAATCTTATCAGAGTTTGGTTTGTCACAAGTATAAAGCTGTGAAATTTGTTTTATAATCTAGAACAACAAAAAAGGCTCTAAGTAATAAGGGTTTTGTAGAAATAGAAGATGAAGAAGGTAGAGACCAAAGAGAGTGTAAATGTCCTTTTTCAATAGCCGTTGTGCTTCTGTTTATAGCAGAATCATCCAACAGAGTCATCAGATCATGAAAGAATAGGTAAGGTTCTAGATCTGAGAATGTAGAAGGGAGGAATGAGTCATCCCATAAGAAAAGATCATCGCGGTACCAATCATAATTGTGGTCAGCACCGAACTAATAAGTACCAAACTTTTCCAATTAAATCATATTGGCATTGAGGTGACTTGTCCCATATTGGACTTGTCTTTGTGAGTCATTGGAATAGAGATTTTAAGGCAATATTAACACTAGGGATGGTGAATAGTGTACAATAAATTATATGAATATTTTTCAAATTCATTATGATTCTACTTGGAATAATGTAATTAACAATCACAGAATCAAAGTTCAGATAAAAGTAAATGTACTAAAAGTAAAATGGAAAGAACACACAGGATTTGATACTAATTTGGAGTTGCCCTTCTCCGGTTCCGCGGAATTCCTAGTACGGATTTCATTTCAACTAGCAAATGCAAATATAATCTCGATTTTAAGGCTACGAGACACACCCTCTAGAATTTCGAACTCCGAGTCGATTTGCTTGATTTCTAGGCTACAAGCACAACCACTAGATTTACGAACTACTAAGCACACACTATTGATTTTAAGGGCTACAATCACGCCTACTATTATAGTGTATAATTTGATAGAGTTTTACAAACTCAAATCTTCGATCTTTATTGCAATTGATCTTATAACTCTTGAATAGCGCTTTAATCTTGGTTTGAGTGAGAGAGGTAAGAGAAATCAGGGATTAGATGAAGGAGAATCAAACTAGTGATGATTAAATTTAATTACAGTTGAAATTCGGCAGAGTTTGGGTAGAAGCTTATTTAGAAATCAAGAGAGTGAAAAAAGGAGAGAATGATAAGAAAATAGTCACTGAAAATTTGTTTGGAATTCTTGTATATATAGGGAAACAACGGTCATATTCAATCGCAAAGAGATACAACAAAACACCACTTCAATTCAAAATTTGAATTTTGAAAATTATAGACACTATGTCGACATACCTGGATAAGGTATGTCTACACATCCCTTTGTATTTTGAAAAACACTTTAAAAATATTATTGTGAAAATCCGTTGCTTTATAAAATAATTAGATACTTTGTAGACTCATTTAAATATAGTTTATACACATTTTAATCAAAATATAACTTAATAAAAATTTATAAAATAATTTTGAAAGATTCAATAAGAGTATTTAATATAATGTAAATAATATATAATATAATGAATACAGTTATAAATTATTAAAGTATAAAAAAATTCAATATATATAAATCTTAAAATATTAAAATAAAATCTTTATAAGTAAAAAAGATTGAAAATCATTTGAGAATTTTTTTTGAAAATATTATTTTAAAAAGAGGATATTTGAAAAACAATTTAAAACAAATTAGAGAATGAGTGAGAGACTAGGAAAGTGCTATCAAGGTTTTACCATAAATTCTATGACTCTGTAACTTATGTGAAATATCTTAAAATCTTAAACTCTTCAATACTCATGGATCTTCAATTATAATCATCTTGAATCTAATCTTAATACTATAAACTTCTTAATTAACATCATCTAATATCCTGCACATATACTGCATATATTTTTATAATGTCCTATAGTTGCTATCATAAAAAATAAAACCTAAGGTACTAACAATCTCCTCCTTTTTTATGACGACAAAATATATATAAAATATAATATAACTTCCCTACGTTACAAAACTCGCCCTTTAACGATGCCTAGATTTTATATATTTCTCCCCTTTTTTCATCAGCAAAAATAATCAACTAAAGCCATAACCCTAACTCTTGCTCTAATTCTAATTCTGACTCCCCTTAAATAAAATACTATTTGATATATATAAGAATTTTATATAATGATGAAGATAATGAATGTATAAAAACAATAAGTGGTATATAAAATGAGATAATCATGGAATGATAAGAATGGTATATAAGAAATGATAAGTGATAACTTGAGTCATTAATAGTAACATATATATTCGTTGAATACCATACATTAGTCCAATCACATCTTCAAATATACATACAAGCAAGTAAAAATAATGTTAAATTAAATTATATACACACACCAACAATCAAATTAACGAAGACAAGTGCCTAACGTGATCTCCTAATGATTGGAGATTTGTGAATAGGACAATGAGGTAATGAAGGCAAAATTTACCCTTTTTTGAAACGAGATTTCCATCTCGATCGAAACATATTTCTCTAACGCATCGGACTTCATCATCTTCCTCCATGTGTTCTTCCTCTTCTTCCTCTTCTTTCTCATCATCGCTGCCTTGAATGGTATTATGAATGGCCAAACTTGTTGAATCATCTTCATTAACCATTGGATTTGTAAGATTATCCAATAGATATTTTTGCAAATTGCGAAGAATTATACTTTATTTCCCTTCTTCTTTGGACATAGAAGTTGTACAACTTGTATTTTAGTTAACATCTCTAGAACATTCTTCATTTCTCCTTCCAATTTAATAATTTTGGCCATAGTAGTGTTTTGGAAGGGGCCTTGGGTAAGAGATTGGAAGGAAAACGATGAATTCTCTTCTCTAGAACATTTAGGATTAGAGAAGGCCATGGTTTATTTGTTTCAGAAGTTTAGAATAGAGAGAATACAGAAAAATGAAGAAGCAAGTCAAAATTTGTTTATTATATAACCACCAATTCGAATTTTAGATGGAAATTTTCAAAACGAAAATTACCGTTATATGTTGACATAGAGGGTTAGGATATGTCAACATACATGTTACAATATTGATTATTTTGTTTTTCTTTATATTTTGTAATTTTTACTTCATTATTTTTATGTTTTTGATAGAGAACAAATTCTTAACTCTCTTCCAAACTTAGTAAAAGATGTTTGATTCAATGATTTTGTTAATATATCAAATATTTGATTTTCAGTGTTTATAAATTCATGTGGTATTATTTTTTTGTTTACATTATGTTTTGGAAAATGGTGTCTTATATCAATATATTTAGTTCTAGCATGATGAGTTGGAAGTGAGATAGATTTATCGCACTTGTATTATCACAATATATTGGTAATTTAGTAAAATTTAAACTAAAGTCTTTTAACGTTTTTTCATATAGATAGCCTATGAACAGGCTAATGCTGTTGAAATACATTCTACTTCTGTCATAGACAGAGATAAGCAATTTTGCTTCTTACTAAACTGGGAAACTAAAGAGTGTCCCAAAAGTAAGAAGTTCCACTTGTATTTCTTCTGTTTGATTTGCAACCGGCTTAGTCAGCATCACTATATGAAATTAATTCAAAACAGTCTTCTTTTGAGTAAAAGAGTACATAGTCTAGTGTGTTGTTTACATATCTTAAAATTTATTTTATGGATTTAAATAAGTTACTTTAGTTGAGATTGATATTTTGCACAGAGACAAACACTATGTGTTTGCACAAAAAATGGACAAACACCTCCAAGTCGTATTATTTAGTTGATTATATGTAATTTTCAATGATTTTAGATGAGTATGTAAATATGAGAAAAGTAGGGGCTGAAATGTAAAAGACACACAGATTTATAGTGGTTCGGCCAGAATGTGCCTACGTCCACTTTATATGTTATTATCTTCTTTCTTTCAGGTTACAAGTACAATGCGTTGTGTACAAGTGTATGAAAGTAGTTTGAAAGTTCCTTCCTTGCTTGAGCTCTCAAACTTGTCTCCAAAAATTGTCCTCCATTGTTGTACTCCTGCCCCTCTATTTATAGAGTGAGGTAGGGGGCAGGGGTCTTGGAAGTATATAGCTGCAGGTGGGCTTGGGCTGAAGCAATCTGGACTGGCAGCTTTCTGGTTCGGCGAAGCTTGGTTCGGTGGTAGAGGAGAGGAGTGTGGTTCGGTGCCACCTTGGGTTTGATTCGGTGGTTACTTGGTTCGGTTGATGGTGAGTTCTCGTGGTTGGTTCGGCATGGGGCAGCAGGGAGTTGGTTCGGCATGGGGTAGCAGGGAGTTGGTTCGGCATGGGGTAGCAGGGAGTTGGTTCGGCATGGGGTAGCAGGGAGTTGGTTCGGCATGGGGTAGCAGGGAGTTGGTTCGGTAGCTTATGCCGAATGAACTTGCGCATGTGAATGCCGAATGGGACTGTATGCTTGCATAGCCGAATGAACATGAGAGTATAAGGCCGAATGGACTTTGTATTTGGATTTTGAGTGGAACTCTGGGCTTACATACGCTTGCTGGTTGCTTCTTCTTAGCTTGATCGTGGTGGAGACGCGCTCGACATTGATATTCCAGTTTTGACCAAAAAACGGGATAACAAAGTAGAGGTTGCTCGCGAGCCCGGGTGAAACTGCGGCTTCTTGGTCTTGAGATCTTCTGGGTGAAAATCCGCCCAACATTTGCCCCCCAAAGTGGGGCACGTGCTTGCACGTGTCGCGCTTTGTTTCTCGTTGGTGGGAAGACTCGTCTTGTAATGTCATGGGCTGGATGTTTATATCTTGTGGATGTCCTGCAAAGAGATTTATAGTTTTAGTGTGGTTTCAAATAACGACCGTTCGGGGTCGAAATATTTGTGATCAAGTGAATTGCGCCGTTCGAGGCGAGTTAGTGTACCCCGAGGGGGTTATCGATGCCAGGTTCACGTTAGAGTGGTTCCCTGGATCGTTTGTCAAGGTGGTTTATCGCTAGCTCAGAGCATGCCTAGGGGTTGTTCTCGACCCCGTACATGTGTAAGTAGCTTAGCCATTTCATAATTATCAAATATCCATTTGACTGATGAGCTTAAAAAGGGATGTCAAAGTGTAAATTCTCATGACGATAGGGTTAATAGCCATTCAGAGCGTGCCTATGGACCGTTCGTGGTCGCGTGCACGTGTAAATGATTAATCCATGTTAGTGAGAGATTCACGACTTATCCATTGTTATCATATTTTTTATTTTATTAGTAAGCTCTTAGAGTTCGGCACTTATCTGAGTGAAGCGCCCTGCGTGCCCCCAGTTCCTGGTCTTGGACGGTAGATAGAGGGTTCCATTCGGTTCTTGGTTGGTCCGGCTATTCTCATCCGGCTTCTGGTGGTCCGGTATCATTGGTCCGGTTGGGCGAGACATCTGGTTCGGTGGTTGTGAGTTTGCCTATATATAGAGGCCGTACCCCCCTTGTTTTTCTTTACCGAACGAGTAGAGCCGAATCACTCCATTGCCGAATCAAGTGTTTGCCGAACCAACCTTATACCGAACCAGGTATATACTTATTACCGAATACACACGTATGTCCTTGCTTCACCGAATGGGACTACTGCCTTGGAGCCGAATGAGATGAAAACCGAATGGGGTTGAAACCGAATGAACTTGGAAACCGAATGAACTTGGAAACCGAATGAACTTGGAAGCCGAATGAACATGGAAACCGAATGAACTTGTGATCTGGAAGACTTCAGCTTGCGAATGAAATTCCACACTTGCACGCACTTGTTTGTTTACTTTTCTATTTTCCTTGTTCTAATATTAGGTTTTTCTTGTGCTGCAGAAAATGTCTCGCAAAGCGGAAACACGATCAGACAGAAAGAAGTCTAGAGGCACAGGAGAGCCTTCTTCTTCCTCGCCCCCAGTCCAATCAGGATCCGGGCAACACCGACCTATTCCGAAGTCTCTAGTGGACGGATGTGGTCCACAGGAACTTTTGAACTCTCCCCCTGACTGCTTCCCAAGCTCCTTAAAGGAGGAGCAACTTGACGTTATATCCCGTTCCTTTGGGATAGACAGGGCTCTTATGTTGTTACCGGGGGAAGGGGTCATGCCATATGATCCCCCTGAGGGGTACTTCGCTTATAGCCGGTACCATTGCATGTGCGGGGCTATTCCTCCAATCAACGCCTGGATACTAAGCTTCGTCACTTATCTGAAGGTGGCTCCATTCCAGCTTCAGCCCAACTCTTATGCCATTCTGGTATGCTTATATGCTATCTTCCAGAAGAGATATGGGCGCGCCCCCTCCCACCGGGAAATACGATATCTGTACAATCTGAGGGGGTACAGGAAGGGGTCCCCATATATTAGCTTGGAGTCAGCCGTTTCCTTCAAGCCTGTTTTGGATTTATACTCGAAGTATAGCATGTTCAAGAAGGAGTGGTTCTTTGTCAGGGATGACTCCGTCTCTATTCGCCGATTTACCTCCGGATGTAAGTAAAAACTCTACTCATAATTCCTGTCTTGGCTGTAATTCACTCTCTTATGCGCTTTTATTTCTTGCTAGCGACAGGTGGTTTTGCGGTTGTGGAAGATGATCGCTTGGTTCGGATGGCAGCAGAAATTGAAGCTATTTCCGGGAGAGACAGATCGGCTGCTTATCTGATTAGGAATGCCAGGCTCTTGTCGTATAATTTGATCCTCCCACATCAGTCCGTAGTCAAACAGAGGGACACGGCAGAAGAGAAGGCTGCCCAGCCTAAAGGTGGGGTGACAGCGAAGGGTGGCAAGAGGAAGCCCTTTGCACAACGTCCAGTCGTAGGAGGCAAGAAGCTCAAGGAGTCCGATGGCCCTTCTCCAAGTACTTGCCCGGATGTCCCGGAGGAGGAAGGTGTAGAAGAGGAGGAAGGAGGTGAAGTTGGAGAAGGGTCGGAGGGTGGAGGAGATGGCGATGGTCAGGGTGGTAGCGGTGTTGCTGCTCTAACCTCTGAGCAGGACCTCGAACTGGATGAGGCTCTCCGTCGGGCCTTCGGGGAGTCAGAGGGGGAGTCGGAAACAGAGAAGGAAACGGAGAAGGCAGAGGAAACCGGCAAAGCTGTGGTTAGCACTGACCCATCCTCTAAGGGTTCCTCAGCTAGGGTGACCCCGGCGATGCAAGGTGAACTTTTGTCTTCTGCCGATTCCATTTTCGATAGGGACTTAGAAATTTTTTACGGTTCACTTCCGTCCTGGAATGAGATCCAGGACTTATTGCAGTATCCCACTCCTCCGCCGGGTTTGTATAACAGATGTGTCTCCTCACTTTTCTTTCTTTTTAACTTAGCACATTTTTTGAATTGCGGATTATTGTATGTTCGTAACACTTGTTCTTTATTCCAGGGGCAGGCCAGGCGGGTAAAACGTCGGATGTTCGACACCGCCTTGAACAATTTAAGTCGAGGAGAGCTTCCGCGAAACCTTCTACTGATCGCACTGGGGACGTAGTCAAGTACCGCCCTCTTCTTGGGGTCATCGAAGAGGGCATTCAGAAAAGGAAGCGGAGCCGTTCCTTATTTGAGTCTTCTTCTGCTTCGCAGCTTCCTACTCTGTCTCCCCCTACTCAGCCTCCTCGTGATACTACGGAGGAGAGCACGGAGCCCTGCCCCCCTCCTCCTCCTTCCAAGAGATCTACTGTCATTCATATAAGGCGTCCCGATGTGCCTCGCCCCGTGCCTCGTGACCCTTTTGCCGGTCATCCTGATTTAGACCCAAGTTTTCGGGACATTTCATTTGATGAGACCACGGGCGAGCACCTACTTCCCCGCAACCCCATGGTACGTGTGCTGGATGAGGCCAAGTCCCTAGATCTTGATCTGCTTACTACTCGGGTAGTTACTATGGGGGACGAGGCCAAGGCTAATATTGACCGGGTGGCCGAAGAGACTAAGAAGTTAATGGAGCATCATGCTCGATTGGTCAAGGCCGGGGAGGAGATTGGGAGTGCTAATATTCGGTTAAGGCTAAAGGTTGCCGATCAGGCCAAGCAGCTTGCCGACCAAGCCATCCAGATCTCCCAGCATGAGGAAGCCTCCCAGCGTCTGAAAGAGACCATGGAGAAGGCCAGTAGGGCGGAGTTACGGAAGATGGAGGTTACCTGCAGGGAGCGGATTAACATGGCCATTACAACGGTGGATGAGGTTCGAAATGCGGATCTCGAGCGGGTAGAGGAGTTGTCGGGGAGACTCGAGGCTGCGGAGATGGCTCAGGCTGAGTTGAAGGAGGAGATGGAGGAGATGAGGAGGTCCCTTAGGTTGAAGGAAGAGGAAATGAGGAGGTCACTCCAGGCTGACTGCTTGAGATACCAATCAGAGAGGGACGTCGCCGTCGCTAAGTTGCAAGCTTCCGAGGCTCGGGTGAGGGAGTTTGAGGAAAATGAGGGGATGATGGATGAGATGCTTCAGGATATGTACTTCCATACTTGGAAAGAGGGCGGCTTGTCTTGGATGGACGATTACCCTCGGGTCATGGCCAAGGTGTATCTCCAGGCTTTAGAGGAGGCCAGGGTGAACGCGGGTAAGGAAGGCGGAGAGGCTTTCAACTTGAGTGCGGTTACTGCTCAGTTCTCAAAGGAGGAGCAAGCGGCGGTGAAGGAGGGGATGCGGCTGCTTGCTGCGGAGGAAGCGGGCGTGCAGTTGGATGATGAGGATCAAGCGGCGGATGCTGGTGAGTTATTCTTTTCCCTTTCTTTTCTTTCCGTGTTTTCATAACTTGATCGTTCGTTTAATGAATTCCTCTTCCGATCTGGACAGGTGGGACTTCAGATCCACATGCTGGGGGCTCCGATCCTGCGGCTAAGTAGGCTGGGGGAGTTGGTGATGGAGTGTGGATGCATCTGCCATCTTTTTGTTTCTTTTTTATCACTGTTCATGTTAGTCTTTGATATGCAACTGTAATAAAATTATTTGCAAAGAATAACTTCGTGTGATCTTATAATATAAGCTGATTTTGTCATGTTTAAATGTTGTTGCTATCTTTATGTGCTGTGTGAGAAGTATAATTATGTATATGCCTGTGATTCCACTTGTGTTTGATGTTAAGTTTTTGCTTGAAATATAATTTCACGTTTTGCAATGTCAGTGTATGAATAAGTTATAGTTACGCATTTATGTACAAGAGAAGAGAGTACCGCCCTTTATGTTTTATTCGCAGGCGGTAGCTTTGAGTGTCTTGTGTAACTGTTCACGGGTATAGCAGAGCGCCCTGCTACCCAGCACGCAGGCTTAGAGCCTCATGAGTGAATGTTTCCTATTTGGTTTCCTGTACTTTAGAGTTTGTTATACAGGATAGGAGAAAAATATTTAAATGAAATGGAAATATAGTAAAAGTAAAACTTCCAGTCACGGAAGGCCGTCGATGTGCTTAAGTTCGTGGCAAACGGGTTTTGTAGTCACTTTCCCTAGCTGTGGGTCTTGGAGACATTTGTCACCCATCTTACGCCTCCGCGGGGAGTTTTCTTTTTTACCACAGCCGCACTTAAGACACATCGGAGCCGAGATCGCGCACGGTAACTACCCGAACCGTTATGGTCCGTAATCGTGGGTATTATTCGATTTACCGTGGCCGGCTAGCGTGGGTGCCGTTGGCCGTGAACTACCCCTGGCTGGCCACACCTTATGTTGGGGCTTAAAGTAGGTTCACGGTTACCGACGAGCCGAACGCCGTAATGAGCTGCCATCGGCTATAGTCGGCCTTTATGATGACTTATAATCGGCTCATTACAGTTGGCTTTGAGGGCAGGCGCGCAATGAGTTAACCCGCAGCAGAGGGATGCTGGAGCAAAAGAGTCTCATTGGCGAGTGCATAGAATCGTGGCGTACCTGTTAGGCCTAGTCTAGATGAGGCCGCGGTGCGTCTTGAGTGGAGATGCCATAGGATTTTGTTCAACAGAAAGGGATAAAACTTAACAAGTAGCCAAGACATAAAGGAACAAGTTAAAAAGAGACAAGATTTTTTAAAGTGGTTCGGCACGAAAATGCCTACGTCCACTGGTTCTCTTTGTTAATTCACTTCATATGGGCAGTACAAGTTAAGAAAAGTATCGACGGAGGTGTCGGATGTTCCATGCCCTCTGGAACACCTCTCCGTCCACTGTTGACAAAATGTAAGCTCCGTTGTGGAGATCTTTGTGAATTACATATGGTCCGTCCCAGATGGGGTCCAGTGCCCCGGGGCGCGGAAAGATTCGCCTGAGGACAAGATCTCCTTCTTGTAAGCTGCGATGCTTGACTTTGGAATTGTATAGTGCTGCCACTTTTTGTTTGTGAGCTGCTGCTTTGAGTGCTGCATCGTTTCTCCTTTCCTCAATCAGTTCCAAAGACATGAGGAGGAGTTCTTCGTTTTCTTCTGGGTTGTAGTGGATCCTACGGTGGGAAGGCACAATAGTCTCAACTGGGAGCATTGCCTCCGATCCATATGCCAAAGAGAAAGGAGTATGTCCCGTTGATGTTCTGAAAGATGTGCGGTATGCCCATAGTGCCGTAGGAAGTTCGTCCACCCAAGCGCCTTTTGACTTTTCAAGTTTCTTCTTGATTAGGGTTTTGAGAATTTTGTTGACAGCTTCAACTTGTCCGTTTGCCTGAGGGTAAGCTACTGATGAGAAGCTTTTATGAATTCCATGCTCTTGGCACCAGTCGGCAAATTCTTCGCTGTCAAATTGGAGTCCGTTGTCTGATACGATCTTGAGGGGGACTCCATACCTGCACAGAATGTTTTTGATCAAGAAGTTAATAATTTTTGCTGAAGATATTTTATTTAAAGGTTCCGCTTCCACCCATTTGGTGAAATAATCGACTGCCACTATAGCATATTTGGCTCCGCCTCGGCCCGTTGGCAGTTCGCCAATTAAGTCAATTCCCCATACAGCAAAGGGCCAAGGGCTGGTCATTTGAGTAATTTCGTTTGTGGGCAGTCGAGGGATCTTGGCGAACTTCTGACATCTGTCGCATTTCTTAACGAAGTCTAGGGTATCTTTGTTTAGTGTGGGCCAGTAATATCCATATCGGAGTATCTTTCTTGCCAAAGTCTGTCCTCCAGTGTGATCTCCGCATCCTCCCTGATGGATGTTTGTTAATATCTCCTTGGCTTCCCTTCCGGCGACGCATCTTAATAAGGGGCTAGAGAAGCCACGCCGGTAGAGGATGCCTTCTTGTATTGTGTAGTGGGGAACTTTTCTCAAGATCTTCTTGGCTTCGTCACGCCTGTCGGGTAGTATGCCATCTTGCAAATATTTCCGGATAGGAGTCATCCAGGTTCCTTCTTCGATTGCAGTTATCAGATTTACTTGTTCGAAACTTGGGGCTAGCTGCCTTGAGATTACTAGTGCTCCGGGAATGGTGCTGTCCTTCATACTAGCTTGCTTTGCAAGTTCATCTGCCTCTTGGTTTTCTTCTCGAGGAATGTGTTTGATTAGATAATGGTCCAATCGATCGAGCAGCAGTCTGGTTTTCTTTAGGTATGCTGTGAGCCGTTCTCCTCGAGTCTGGAATTCTCCTAGTACCTGGTTTACGATAAGCTGAGAATCACTATGAATACATAAGGAATTGATCCCAATTTCTAGGGCCAGTTCCAATCCCGCTATTACTGCTTCATATTCAGCATCGTTGTTAGTGGCCGTGAACTCCAATCTTAATGCATAGTACAACTTTCTTCCCCTGGGGGTGACGATCACAATACCTGCCCCCGTGCCTTGTTCGTTCGATGCTCCGTCTACAAAGAGGTTCCACTTGATGTTTTTTGCTACTTCGGATTGTTCCTTGCCTTCGTTGGTAGTGAATTCGGCAATGAAATCAGCCATGGCTTGTCCTTTGATAGCGGTGCGGGGATGGTAGGTGATATCATACTGACTTAGTTCGATGCACCATTTGAGGAGTCGCCCAGAAGTGTCAGGACGATGGAGCACTTGTCTTAGTGGTTGATCGGTTAGAACCCTGATGGAGTGAGACTGGAAGTAGTGTCGCAGTTTCCGTGACGCGATCAATAAACAATATGCTAACTTCTCAAGTTTAGGATATCTGGCTTCTGCCCCCGTAAATCTCTTGCTTACAAAGTAAACCGGACGTTGTGTGCGGTCTTCTTCTCTTACCAAGGCGGCGCTTAGAGCATGAGATGATACAGCGAGGTATAGGTATAACACTTCACCTTCATTTGGAGTTGAGAGTACTGGTGGTCTCTGAAGGTGTTCGATTAGGTTGAGGAAGGCTTTTAAGCATTCGTCGGTCCACTCGAACCTCCCTTTGTCTTTCTTGAGTGCTTCGAAGAAAGGGACACACTTGTCAGTTGCCTTGGAAATGAATCTGCTTAGGGCGGCCACCTTTCCGTTTAGGCTCTGCATTTCTTTTCGAGTGGAAGGTATCCTTATTTCTTTTAAAGCTCGGATTTGTTCAGGGTTTGCTTCGATTCCTCTGGCGTGGACGATGAATCCTAAGAATTTTCCCGATGATACTCCGAAGGAGCACTTTAGAGGATTCAGCTTCATTCCATATCGGCGAAGTACCCGAAACATATCGTCCAGATGGCTTACATGGTCGTTGGCTTTCCTGGACTTCACCAACATGTCATCCACATATACTTCCATAGTACGTCCTATCAGTTCTGCGAACATTTTGTTGACGAGGCGTTGATAGGTAGCTCCAGCATTTTTGAGTCCAAAAGGCATGACTTTGTAACAATATAATCCGCGGTCGGTGATGAAGCTAGTGTGGTCCTGATCGGGAGCGTGCATGGGGATCTGGTTATATCCGGAGTATGCATCCATAAAAGATAGGAGTTCGTGCCCAGCTGTGCTGTCCACGAGTTGGTCAATTCGGGGAAGTGGGAAGCAGTCTTTCGGGCAAGCGTCATTCAGATTGGAGAAGTCAATACATGTTCGCCACTTTCCATTGGCCTTTTTTACTAGCACTGGGTTAGCGATCCATTCTGGGTAGATGGCTTCCCGTATGAAGTCATTAGCAAGTAGATTTTTTACTTCCTCATCAAGGGCTGCTGATCGCTCTGCCCCCATGCTCCTCTTTTTCTGCTTTACTGGTACCTTGGTGGGATCGATGTTCAACATGTGGCATGCTACGTCTGGGGAGATTCCTATCATATCGGCATGGGTCCACGCAAATACATCTAAGTTGTGGCGGAGAAAGTCAATGAGTCGATCCTTCAATTCCGTTTTCAGCTGAGATCCGATTTTTAATAGTCTACTTGAATCATGCTTATCTACAGATACGAATTCCATAGCCTCTGCAGGCTCGGCGGTAGCCTCCTCCTCTTTATCCCGGGGGTCTAGTTCATTGAAGGGATCGCTTGTGTATCGAAGAGGAGGGGCTTTCTTTAGTTGCTATGCCTCCAAGCTTTTCATGCAGAGAGTAGTCTCTGCATCTTTTCCTTTATTCTTCCTGCGGTTGTTGCGAAGCTCAGTTACATAGCAGTCTCGGGCAGCGTCTTGATCTCCTTCTACTTCTCCTATTCCGTTGTCTGTCGGGAATTTCATCTTCAGGCACCAGGGGGCTAGGACAATTTGGAAGTCAGACAAGGCTGGTCTCCCCAAGAAGGCGTTGTAAGCCGAGTGGTTCTCTATTAGCACGAACGTTTGTTTTCGCACCACGGAGCGGGGATGACTTCCTATTTCGACGAAGAGGTCAAGTTGCCCGAGGGGCATTTTTGCATCTCCAGTGAAACCGTGCAGTGGTTTGTCGCAGGGAGACACATCCTTCATTGATAACTTCATTTTGTCGAAAGCATGTTTGAACAAGATGTTTACGGAGCTTCCCGTGTCTATTAGAATCCGAAAAACTTTAGCAGGGCCGAACCAGGCAGAGATGACCATAGGATCCATATGTGGGTACTGTCTTCCTTCCAAATCGCGTCTACTGAATATGATGTCGTCGCTCTCTTTTCGTTTCGGTTGGCGTTCTTCTGTGACGGAGTTAACGTATCCTTCGGTATTTCTAAGCGACTTGCCGTACCTTTCCATCTCTGCCCAACTTCTGTCGGCAATGTGTGGTCCTCCTGAGATGGTAAGGACTACTATCTTCTCTTGACTAGAGCCACTGGTGTTGTGATTGTTGCGACTCCCTCCGCCTACTTCTGGGAGGGGTTGCTTTGAGTTCTCATTGGCAGGAGTTGGAGTCCTGTTCTGACTTTTCACATAACGTTCCAGTCTTCTTCTTCTAATGTGTTCTTCGATCAAGTCCCGAAGATGGTGGCATTCATTGGTGTCATGTCCGTGGGATTCGTGGAAGCGACAGAACTTTCCGGACTTGAGTGCGTTATCTGATTCTTTCTTGTGCGGGGGGCGCTTGTATCCGAGTTCGCCCTGAGTGGCTAGGTAGATGTTTTCGATTGTTTCATTCAAAGGAGTGTAGGAGTCAAATCTTGGCCCTGGTCGATATTGGCGCTTCTCACCCTTTCTGCCCCCAGCATTGTCTCTAGATTCATTTCTTCGAGCGTCCTTAGCTGCAGTGGGAACCTTGTCCTGAATTATCTTGCCTTGTTGCCCTGGCTGCCTCTCCGTAGCAGCGTCTTCAAGTCTCATATACTTTCCAGCTTCATGGAAGAAATCAGGCAAGGTAACTGGTTTTTCCTTAGTTAATCTTCTGGCAAACTTGGTGTCTGGATGCACACCACTACAGAGGGCCATTAGAGTGAGTTTTTCATCGGCATCTTGAACTGCTGCCGCTGCGGCGTTGAACCGTGTTAGATATTGTTGTAGCGTCTCTCCGGTTTTCTGTTTGACATTGGATAGAGAATAAGCATCCCTGGGTTGTTCCACATGGATGCGGAACTGGCTAATAAACCTTTCTTTTAACATCTCCCATGAGTTGATGGATCCTTGGGGTAGATGGCAGAACCAGGAGGTAGCTAGATCTGATAGGAATAGCGGAAAGCATTTACATAATACTCCTTCTGTTGCTCCACTCATGAGCATATGCTGGGTGTATCTCTGCAGGTGTACGATGGGGTCGGAAGTTCCTTTGTAAGGTTCCATGGTTGGCATTTTCCATTCCCGGGGAGTGATGGCAGTTTCGATATTTCGGGTAAAGGGACTGGTGACCCTAGCGCCTATTCCCCGGTCCCTTTGCTCCCGTTGGACACATTCTCTGAATAATCGTGCCATCCGCTCGTCAGAACTTGGAGCGGACAAAAATGAGCTCGGTTCTTCCCTGCGGGATCTATCTCGTCCAGATGACCTGTAGGGATGGTACAGTCTATCACCTCTAGCATTATCTAGTGGTTGTCTTTGGCTGCTTGGATGCACGCTAGGACCAGCTACAGTTGCCCCCTGCCTTGATCTTCCCCTGTGGGGTTCTGTTTCGAGCACATCCATGGGGTCAACTTCGGGCTGGGTTCTAGCTCGGCTCCGTTCAGCGGGGTTTCTATGATTAGGTGGCATGACTGGCTCAGCTACATCCGACCCTCGCCTGGTGCCTCCCCCGCTAGGTTCGGTTCCAAGGGCTTCCTCGAGTCGGAATTCGGGCTGAGTCCGGGCGCGGCCCCTATCATTGTTTTTCCTGTTGATAGCTTGTTCGAAGAGTGAAGACCTTTGTTGCCTCCGGGATCCTCCGGATTGGGATTCACCCCATGATTCAGTGTTGCGGTTGGACTCTTCAGCGTCCCTTAAGCGTGTCATGAGTTGGTCCACCAAAGTTTCTTGTTGGGATGTGAAGCGGTTAGTTACTTCAGCCACAACCCTGTCCAGATCTGCCCTAGTGATTGGTTGTTCCGTTGCGGGACCAGTTGGATTTTCCTGATTTTCATCTGGTACTGCTGTTGAAGTGGGCTGATCTGTGATTGCTGGATCTGGAAGGCTGCTAGTTGCGATGTTCTTTCCTTTGTTAACATCCCTTCTCTGTTTGGAAGGCATGATTTCTAAGCAACGAGTGATGTCGTTAGGAAAAAGGTTGAGTGGGAGAAGATGAAGTTTGAGTTCAGCTCTCAATGAAAGCACCAAAAATGTTTGCACAAAAAATGGACAAACACCTCCAAGTCGTATTATTTAGTTGATTATATGTAATTTTCAATGATTTTAGATGAGTATGTAAATATGAGAAAAGTAGGGGCTGAAATGTAAAAGACACACAGATTTATAGTGGTTCGGCCAGAATGTGCCTACGTCCACTTTATATGTTATTATCTTCTTTCTTTCAGGTTACAAGTACAATGCGTTGTGTACAAGTGTATGAAAGTAGTTTGAAAGTTCCTTCCTTGCTTGAGCTCTCAAACTTGTCTCCAAAAATTGTCCTCCATTGTTGTACTCCTGCCCCTCTATTTATAGAGTGAGGTAGGGGGCAGGGGTCTTGGAAGTATATAGCTGCAGGTGGGCTTGGGCTGAAGCAATCTGGACTGGCAGCTTTCTGGTTCGGCGAAGCTTGGTTCGGTGGTAGAGGAGAGGAGTGTGGTTCGGTGCCACCTTGGGTTTGATTCGGTGGTTACTTGGTTCGGTTGATGGTGAGTTCTCGTGGTTGGTTCGGCATGGGGCAGCAGGGAGTTGGTTCGGCATGGGGTAGCAGGGAGTTGGTTCGGCATGGGGTAGCAGGGAGTTGGTTCGGCATGGGGTAGCAGGGAGTTGGTTCGGCATGGGGTAGCAGGGAGTTGGTTCGGTAGCTTATGCCGAATGAACTTGCGCATGTGAATGCCGAATGGGACTGTATGCTTGCATAGCCGAATGAACATGAGAGTATAAGGCCGAATGGACTTTGTATTTGGATTTTGAGTGGAACTCTGGGCTTACATACGCTTGCTGGTTGCTTCTTCTTAGCTTGATCGTGGTGGAGACGCGCTCGACATTGATATTCCAGTTTTGACCAAAAAACGGGATAACAAAGTAGAGGTTGCTCGCGAGCCCGGGTGAAACTGCGGCTTCTTGGTCTTGAGATCTTCTGGGTGAAAATCCGCCCAACACTATGCATTATATCAAGTCTACTAGCAGTTACATAGAGTAGTGATCCAATCATTCCTCCATAAAAGTTTTGATCTACATCTTTTAATTTTACATCTTTATTTAATTTTTCATTAGTTGCCATAGGAGTTGGTTTACCACTGGTATTTGACGTACCAAATTTCTTAACTAAATCTTTAGCATATTTTTCTTGACTAATAAATATTCCATTATTTAGTTGTTTTATTTGTAATCTTAGAAAATAATTTAATTTTCTTATATAACTCATTTCCAATTCCATAGTCATTATTTTTGAGAATTCCTTTCATCTCTTTTAATAAAAAGTGTACGGTCTACTTTTCCTATTTCAAAATTTGATCGTAGTAGAAAGGATTTAAATATGTCATACCAAGCTCTTAGAGCCTGTTTCAGACTATACAAAGCATTCTTTAATTTGTAAACATGATTAAGTAGTTTTTCATCTTCAAAAAATGGTGGTTGTTCTACATATAAATATTTTTTCATAAAACCATTTAAAAATTCACTTTTAACATCAATATGATATAACTTCAAATTATTCTGATTTGCGAAATTAAGTAAAATTCATATAGCTTCTATTCTTGTTCTGGGTGTAAAAGTTTCAACAAAATCTATTCCTTCTTCTTGACAACAACCTTGTGCAACTAATTGAGCTTTATTTCCCACAACCCTTCCTTGTTCATTCATTTGGTTTCTATATACCCATTTAGTTCCTGTTATGGATTTATCCTCAGGTCTTAGGACTAATTCCCATGCATTGTACCTTATAAATTGATTTAATTCCTCTTGCATAATAAAAATCCGTGAATCATCATTTGATGCTTCCTCTGTATTTTTAGATTCAATAGTTGAAATAAAAGCAACATTACTCATTTTATTTAGTTGATTTCTAATTTTAATAATATATTCAATATTTCCAATTATATTTCTATAGGATAATATTTCAAGTACCTTATTCTTTTATTTGGATGTGAATTTTCTGAATTATTATTATTTTCTTTTTCGATAATCTCATTATTACTAATTTCATTTGGGCTATCAATATTTTCTTCTTCATCAATATTTGGATTATAAACTTTAAAATTTTCATCAAATGAGACATGTAATGTCTCTTCAGTGGTATTAGTTCTGGTATTGAAAACTCTATAATCTTTACTTCTATTAGAATATCCAATAAAGATTCCTTTGTTTGATTTAGAATCAAATTTATCCAAATTATCTTTAATATTTAAAATTAAACATTTACTACCAAAAAATCTGAAGTATGATACATTAGGCTTTTTATTATAGAATAATTCATATGGTATTTTCTTAACTAATGGTCTTATTATAATTCTATTTATTATATAAAATGAAGTACCAACTACTTCAGTCCAAAAAAATTTAGGTAAATTACTATCATTTAGCATAGTTCTAGCGCACTTTTGAATCATCCTATTTTTATGTTCTACCATACCATTTTGTTGTGATGCTCTTGGAAATGAAAACTTAAGAGTTATACCTTTTTTATTACAGAAATTCTCAATATTTTCATTTTAGAATTTCCACCGTGATCACTTCGAATAGTTTTAACTTTACTGTCATTTGATTTTAATCGTTTAACGGAGATTTCAAACATTTCAAAAGCATCACTTTTAAGTTTTAAGAAAATCATCTGGGTAAACCTGGATAATCATCTACGATTACAAATACATATCTACTGTGATTTATAGATAGTATCGGACCGAAAAGATCTAAGTGAAGAAAATCAAGGGGTTGAGAGGTAGAAATCATATCTTTTAATTTAAAAGAACTTTTTGTAAGTTTTCCTAATTGACATGCATCGCATAAATTATTAACATTAAAATTCATTTTGGGAAAACCTCTAACTAGATCATTTTTAGTAATTATAGATATTAGTTTGAAATTCATACGACTAAATCTTTTATGCCAAATCCAAGGATCACTTGGTTCAGCCAAAATGTATAAATTATCAATTGAGATTTTCATACTTAATATATGGATGTTTTGTTTCCTTATACCTTCAAAGATAATGTTTGACTCATTATCTTCAATGTGGCATTTATCTTTTACGAATTTAATTTTGAAACCCTTATCACACAATTGACTAACACTCAATAGAATATGCTTTAAATTCCTAACTGACAAAACATTAGAAACAGTATGAGTTTTAGAAAAACTGACATTACCGATGCAATCACATATCCTTCAGAGTTGCCTCCAAAATTTCCCGATCCACCATCTTTATGAACTATATCTTTCAAAATCTTTGGATTTCCAATCATGCTCTTGAGCATCCACTATCAAATATCCATTTTTCCTTTTTGATCTGTAGAATTTTATCATTAGGTGTCTGTTCGTCAAAAGCAATGTAACACATTAGTTCCTGCAATTCATACCTTTTCAAAAGATCACATGGTTTTTTTTATAATGAATAGATGCAAATTTATGTAACAACATTACGATGATTTTGCAAACTATCTTTTTCACAGTAATTCAAAAATATTATCAAAATTTTCCATTGAAACTTTTTCAAAAATTAGATTATTAATTCTTTGAAAACCAATGCTCTGATAGCAAATATGAATTGGAGGAATATAGATTTAAGGCTAAATTAACACTAGAGGTAGTGAACAGTGTTTAATGGATTATATGAATATTTTTCAAATTCTTTAAGATTCTACTTGGAATGATGTAATTAACAATCAGAGAAATAATCATAGAATCAAAGTACAAATAAAAGCAAATGCATTAAAAGTAAAAAGGAAAGAACATACCAAAATTTTATACTGGTTCGGAGTTACCTACATCCAGTCCCGCACAACTCCTTGTATGGATTTCTTTTCGGCTAGTAAATGCAAATACAATCTCGAGTTCAAGGCTATGAGAACACACCCTCCAAAAATCTGACCTCTAGGTAGAGATGCTTGATTTTTGGGTTATAAGCACACCCACTAGATTTACAGGCTACTAAGCACACTCAATTGATTTTACGAGCTACAATTACACCCATAAGTATAGAAGTATGATTTTGACAGAGTTTTACAGACTTGGATCTTTATCTTGATTACAATTAATCCTATAACTCTTGAATAGCACTTTGATCTTTGTTTGAGTGAGAGAGATGAGAGATATTAAAAGTAAGATAAAGGAGAATCAAACTCGTGATGATTGAATTTGATTCTGGTTGAACTTTGATAGAGATTGGGTAGAGATTGATTTAGAAATCAAGAGAGTGAAAAAAGGAGAGAAGAATAAGAAAGTATTTATTAAAAATTCGTTTGGAAGTCTAGTATATATATATATATGATATATATATATATGATATATATATATATATATATATATATGGAAACAACGGTTATGTCCATTTGCAAAGAGATCAGTGAAAAGACACTTCCATTCACATTTGAATTTTGAAAATTTCGGCCAATATATTGGCATACATGGATATGATATGTTGACATATCCCTTTGTATGTTGAAAACGCTTCAAAATATTATTTTCAAAATCTATTGCTCTGTAAAATAATTTGATATTTTGTAGAATCATTTAAATATAATATATACGCATTTTAATCAAAATATAACTTAATAAAACATTATAAAAAAATCATTTTGAAAGATTTTATAAGAGTATTCTATATAATGTAAAATATATATATATATATAATTAATATAATTATAAATTATTAAAATATAAAATAAAATTCTCTATATATACAACCCTAAACATTAAAATAATATCTTTATAAGTATAAGAAATTGAAAATCATTTTGAGAATTTTTTTTGAAAAGATTATTTTAAAACCAGGATGTTTGAAAAAAAATTAAAAAAAAATTAAAGAAAGAGACAGAGATTAGGAAAGTTCCATCAAGGTTTTAACATAAATTCTATGACTCTATAACTTATGTAGAATTTTTGAAACCTTGAATTATCCAATACTCATGAGTCTTCAATTATCATCATCTTGAATCTACTTTTGATAATTTACAGTACTCTTAATCAACACTAGATATCCTGCACTACATACTATATATATATATGTCTTGATAAAATATTAGTACCTACATTCTATATAATGTCCTATAGTTGTTATCATCGAAATCAAAACCTAACGTACTAGCATTCTTTTCTATGCATAGACATGGAATTGTTCATTTACTTCTTCATAGATGGACCCCTCACACACAATTAACATGATATATTACTCTATTCCTTAATAATGTGACAATATAACTACAAAAAAAGAGTGATGCCTTAGGGAAATCATATCGGTTCTGATCACTTTTGTGATTGGTGCCGATCACTTTTCTTTTTCCCATTTTTCTTCCAATCTCTTTGACGTATCTCCCCTATCCATAGTGAGCTTTCCCCTAAGTTATTGAACCATCTCATCTTCATCTTAATGCTTTTATCCACTAAAAAGCTACGCGATACAAATACTATATAAAAAATATCTTACATTTTTAGTGGTATTATAATTTTGTTTCTTCAGCTGTGGGTTCAAAAGTTGATAATCAGAAATCATATTTTTGTTTCTTATTTAATCTCCTAACAACTCGTCATTTCTACTCATCTAGATTCGATCATCGGTTTGGGTAAAGGCAAGTTATTACATTTGGTATCAGAGCAAAAATTATCCTTAAATCAGGGACAGGGCATATTGAAACAACTTATTTTCAATTTTACAACTTTGTGTATATATATTTTGAGTCGAGTACTAATGTTTACAGTTTTTATTATTCTAGTTGAGTTAACATTATATTGGGGAACTGCTAACGAATATCAATTATGGATAGAGAGGGCGAGTAAATTAGTGGAGAGAAACTTGAACATAGATAAATACTGGTGGGTTTAAAATCAGAACTAGAAACTGCACTAGAGTTGATACAATGCATATTTCAATGTGAACATTCCTATTTGGTTCCATCGATATCTTTAAGCGATAGTTCACATTGCTATAAACCCACAGTACATAAATCCACTATATAAGAAGCGACTCATGTCTGACCACCCCTAAATGTTATTTCCCAAGCTGTATTGCGATTTCTCCACTTAACGTAAGTTAGGACTAAACCATATTCAATGATGAGGGCATGGCTAAGCACTTGTGAGAAAATATTTAATCCTTTGGATTTGATTGCTAGATACATCAGGTGAGGAAATGATGAGGTTTGTAGAAGAATTGATTTTTGGAAGTTGAATATTTATAAGAATGAATATTTTTAAGAAATTTTTAGAAAGGGAATTAGTTTTGAAGTTATACTATAATATTTTCATAAAAGGGAATTTATGAATTGATATTGTATTTATCTAAGATTATAAAAAACATTTAATAGATTCTTTTAGAAAGGGTTATATTTTCGTTTCAAAGTAATTTGGATATTTACCATTTTGACATATGTATTTCTAGACGAAAATTGAACGATTTGGGATATAAAATCGTGGATATATGTACCGATTCATGGTTTAAAGTTGTGAAAGTGATTCTTAAGTTGATATGAAAATGGACAATAGTCAAAATGAGTTTTATATATTAATTTAGTGCATATACACACGCACGCTACATATTATTTAAAACATTGGAAATTTGCTATTTATAAACAAAAAGATCGTGCTATTTGTATAGAGGAGTTAATAATGGTGATGATAAAACCAAATCTCAGTTCCTTTCCCATAGAAAATTATTTGGCATATCTCTAATAAGTTGAGAGTTGATATAAATATCAAGAGTTGGCATGACACACCCGATCAAGAGTTAGCACAACACCCCAATCAACTAGAATGGAGAAGATCAATGTATACCAACAAAAACAGTAAGGAATACAACATATTTTATAGTGTTTTGGCAAATTCCGGTCTACATCCTCCTTAATCATATTAGAGTTTTGTTTTTCATAAGTACAAGAGCTTTGCAATTCATTTTCATATCTAAAATAGCAAAAATAGGCTCAAAATGACAAGGGTTGCATAGAGAATCAAAGATGAAGAAGGCAAAGGCCAAAGAGATTGTAAAAGTTCTTTTTCCAGTAGCTATAGTGCTTCTACTTAAAGAAGAATCATCTAATAGAGTCGCTAGATCATGAAAGACTACGTAAAATTCCAAATCCAAGAAACTAGGAGGGAAGAATGAGTCATCTTGTAAGAAGAAATCTTCTCAGTATCGATCACAATTGTGATCAGTGCCAACCTGATTTAAGCTATGTCTCTTGTGGCCTTTCTTCCACACTTGCTTGCATTTCAAGCCACCAAGATTTGTTCACAACATTGCCCATCAAATCATATTAGCATTGAGGCGACTTTTCCCATATGGATTTTTCTTTTCTCTGAATATCCATGGATTTGTTCACCACTTCTTCAAATATGGACCCCTCAATCACAGTTAACTTGGTACATTTCCTTGATAAACTGACAAGATAACAAAGAAATTAGATTGATTCCACAAGGTAATCATGTCGCTATAGATCACTTTTTTGATCGGTACCAATCATTTTTCTTTTGCCCATTTTCCTTCTAATCTCTTTAAGTCATCTCTCCTATCCATGGTGAGAATGCCCTTAAGTTCTTGAACCACCTCATCTTCATCTTCATTCTCGGATCCACTTGAAAGTTTCTCATTTCGAATGTTGGGTAGAACTTGCCCCTAAATTATGCTATTTTGTTGGGAATAAAACATGCTTTGGATAAAGAAAAGCAATATAAATCATATGCATTAACTTTACAAGTTTCTTAACCATCACTTTGAAGTGTCATCTCTATTCCAAGTACATTCCTTCCATCACTTCAAATAGTTGGCGTACCATTCTCTTCATCTAGGCCAAGATAAACATCATCTTTAAAATCATACCATGCTTTGGCCAATATGTTTTTCTTTACCTTTCCTTCTTTTTAAAAAAAAATTCATATATCAATCCTTTTGACCTAAGTGATGTTTATCTCATATAGATGCTTGGGACTTAAAACTTTTATTCTCTCTTTCATTTGTTCAACTCTGTCTTTTTATCCTTTGACAATTTTTGGAATTTCAACTTTGATCGACCAAGAACCACGACCATATCTCGAGGCCGCCAATAGATCTACCACCACAATAGCCACCAACAACACCACTTTGGATGATTTCTTTGTCATATCCATCAACTCGGCCCCAATTTCACTAGTTCCGCCCTTCTTACCCAGACTAATTCGAATCAAGATGGGTCCTTCTATTTAAGGCTAAGAGGTGGTTATGATACCGAATCATGCCCAACCATCCTTCTACACTTCATGTTTTACAACCAAATCAAGATTCAAGTTATCTTGGGGAGTAACATGGGCAGAACTCGAAGTTGACACCAAAGAACTCAGGTTTACCCTGGTCTTCTTAACATTTTTTAATTAATTTTGGTTCATGAAAACTTATACTTTGGGTCTCAATTGGTTTCTTTAAGCTTTTGTTGAGCATGAGTTGAAGATTAAGATCTGACGAGACGGTTCTATGAAACATCACATTGAACATGCTCTGGCATCTGAATAGACCATTTAAATCAATATCTTAAATCACAACATAGTCTTATGTCCCTACAAAGAAAGCTCTGTGTTGCTTTGGACAATGGTCCCATTATCATTCACTCCATGATAATAGTTAAGACCTGACACATAGTTCCATTGTAAGAAAAAGTTTGTTTGCTAGCACGATTGGGCTATCTATGTTGAGTGTTTTATATATGGTGCTCTGAACACATGATGCACATTGCAAAGGTTGACAATTCACATTGCCCTTGTCGATGTTCGAAATTCGATTAATCAACGCATATTGACATCCATTAGATCCTACACATCGATCATATGATTTCTATTAAGACAATATTTAAAGTAAAACATACATGACTACGTTCGCTATCAATTTTTTAGTCCAAAATGATTAGGAAATCTCCTCTTTTCAAAGTAATTCTGATCCTTTTACTTCTTCTGAGGCTGGTTCTCCAACCGCTTAAGCCTCCACGTCTACTCCGTTTGGAACAATATGTTCCATAAGTGTCAAACTTAAAGGCTAAACCATTCCGGCGATACTTATCCAAAATCGTCCTCCTCTATTGAGTGAGTAGCATACCAAAGAGTTTTAGACAACCCTCTGGACCAAACATCATATGTACTAACCGAGTGATTATTCCATTCTATCTGTCTTAAGCATAATATCCTAAAAGACTGTCATATTTTTCGAGATTCATCAACAAGCGCCTAATCCACCCTAAGGGTACACCGCATGGAACAAGTATATGTGTTTAGGTGGAGTTGTACCACCTTTCAATGAATTCATTGAATTCCTTCCGCAAAAGATTGGGTTGGCTCCAACACAGGTGCATCCCAATGCCTACGCTCTGCTCAATTCAATATACATCCTATTTATAATGCAATTGAATTGCCCTCCCAATTTTGTAGAGCGGTTACATCTTTTATGCTTCAAGAAAAGTGGTATCTCACCTTCTTTGCTAATCGTAAAAGCTTATAAACACTGCAAGGTCAAAGAAGCAATTCGCAACAAGTGGAGTTACTTCAAAAGTGAATGATAATTTGTCCATTGTCTGTTTGGTTTCAACTACCTTCGGTTGTCCGAACGAAAATTTCCTTCTATAATGTTCCATACTTGGATTTTCTTCATCAAAGTGTCTAATTTCTTCCCCATACTCTTCATAGATCTTCTTGATCAAAATTCTAGTGATGCGCATTCCAATACTCTAGAGACTTTAAAGAGTTTTGACTTTGAATTCCATACAATTAGTTTCTTCTTACTAATGAAAGGCTTTGCCGGTATGATCTTCTTCATCCTAACAGATACGTCGCTCCTCTTCCACTAACTTCCACGAAGTGCCGATCTATTGTCCGGTCCTCTACTCCCATTCGTGACTCTAACGATGATGATCGAAGAAATGGCGAAGGAGATGGAAGAGTGATAGAGGAAAATGTGGTCAACGTAGAAAAAGAAGGAGGAGGATAGAAAATAGTAGAAAGAGATGAAGGAAGAGAAGGAAAAGGAGGATAGGAAGAAGTTGAAGGTGAAGGAAAAGGAGAGGAAGACGACGAAGATGAAGACTTTGATCTAAGGGATAAAATATCATATAGGAAAGCATCTCTCAAAGGCGATACAACCTTTATAACACGTCCCTGAGGCGATTGGTAATCAATTCTTCGCAGCAAGTGACTGGTCCAAGCTTAGCGCTAGTTGTAGAAAACTACTTCCAGGGCTCATGAGAAAATATTTTTGGCTCTCTGAGCAATCTAGACACCCCGATCAAGAACATTCTTTATGACAGTCCCTAAGAGTTTAGATTTCAATCTAGGGATCTCTTAGCTGAGGGAGAAGAAACCCCAAAGTTGACAGGCTAAAGGATGATTTATAAGCTAAAATAGAATAAGGCTCAGGCTCAGGTTGACCTTGTTGTGGCCAAAGTCAAAATCATAAAGCTCAAAGAACAAGCTAAACAGAGAAATGAGGAGATGAATGCCACCCTCCAACATTTTTTAGATGTGATTGAGGATAAGAATTTAAAGTGGATGGGGCATAGCCATCATATTTCACTTGCGGATAGTTGGGAGGAGATTCTCCATCAATTTAATAGGGCCGGTGAAGGCCTGATTCAAGATGAGCCGAAAGCAAAATTCCTGGACAAGGAAGATATATCTGCTCTAAAAAAGGAAATGCTATCCAAGCTAAAGATAGCACAACTGTGGGAAAGACAATCATTGAGGCTACTCACATTGGATCAAGCAGAATCATCAACCGCAAAGTCTAAGGTGCCTACAACGGAATCCATAACTCCTGTAGTTTTCAGCTCTAAGGCTACTCAAATTAACATTCCTGTCTCCGCTGACACAACTATCATTGAGTCCTATATTCCTTATCCTGTTACGCAACTCTTTTAGTTGTTAGTTGATCAGGGAAAAATTGCCAAGTCTCCAATCTTAGGAGCTTCACCTGGCAATCGTACATCTTTTATCTCCCAGTGTTAGGGAAGATTCAATTCTCACCTAAGGTAGTCTCTAATTTATACTTCACCGTTTGCCAACTTATAGGTAAAGACCTAGAATTTTAATCATTCGGAATTGAAATGTTTAATTGATTTTAAATATTCACAAGTACATTTATAAGTTGGAGAACTTATATTTCAAATATGATGATTTATTTGGATAATTAAATTATTAATATAATATTTGAAATTATGTAAATAATTGAGATTTGAATTTTATGTGAATGAGAATGATTTATAAAGTTGAATTAAATTTTATTTGAATTAGAATGAGGTTGGTAAACTTTTAAAATTAATTTAAAATTAAATTTATAGAAATTGAAATTTTATTGATTTAATTAACGTGTAAAATAGTCATTTTTGACACTCTCTTGGATTTTGATGAAACTAGTTTCATTGGATTCATAATGCTATATTATTGTAGGATTTCAAATTTCATGTCAATTGGATTGGTCGTGCGAAGCTAAACGCATAGAAATTTTTTTAAGTAAATTTTAATTAAAATAATTCGATTTGAAAACCTATCTTTCAAATACGATGAATTGGCTCACGCTATATATTCCATTATGTTCGATATATGGGTAAAATTTTATGAATGCTAGGAGGCACACTTCGATTGGAGTTCGAAATTATTTCGGGTGAATAGTGTTACGAAATTTTCTATAAAAGACCTCATTTTTTCCAAATTGTTCAAAACCCTAGGGCTTCATTCACAGCCGCCACTATAATTTCGAATAGACAGAAAAACTCCATCTTTCTTCTCGATTATCTCTTAGTTACTCAATTGTTTCGAAAAATCTGCAACTACAAAGTTGTAGAGGACAGCGAGTTCTATAAGATTAACGGCCATGATCGACTATCATGGCCGCGTTTGATCGTAATCGGCTCGAGAAGAAGTCACATTTGGACGCGATTTCTAGGCTATGGGGGTGGCCAAGCTTCACGGAATCGTGGACGGAGGTGAAGCTCATGTAGGCGCATCATGTGGCATCGTCCGATCATCTCCTCAACGAACATAGGTGGTCACAGCATTCAAAATTTGGGCTTGGTTCACGGGTTTGAACGGTCATGCATTGACCTGGGGAGAAGATGATAAATGCGGCCATGATTGGAAGTAATGAAATCGAACGGCCTAGATTTTATTTATTAAGGTTTAAAATAATAAAGGAATTGTAAATTAATTTTATTTTAATTCGTGTAATCTTATAAAATTTATATCTTCTTCATACGAGGTCGAAATTAGATGAAACAAGTTGCGTTAGGTTCGTATTAGAGAACACTACGCAATGAGCCAGATTGGATTTGATTGGAGCAAGTGAAAATTTTAAATAAAATTAAACATTCGTTAAATTTTATTTGGAATAAAAAGCTGCAACGAATATTGGAATCAATGTGAGTATAACTCACTCTTTCTGACTCGCTTATATCTTTATATAAGTGGGAATAAATTTATTTCATGTTGATTAATGATTATTTGGATGATATATTATACATATATATATTGATTGGTTTGGATATATTCCCACATATTTTAGCGGATGAGACCCTATTCGTTCCCGTGTATAAGCGAATGACCTATTATACACGCGTCTGCCTCGAAGCGGACATTATACATATTTTCTCATACGTATATTTGTTGCAGGTGAAAGGTTGGAGGGATCCAACTGGATTCCTCACCATTGTTGATTTTTATTTATAAATATTGGGATATGTGTTGTTATCCTGTGATATATGGTGTTTGGATGCCGTAATTGGTACGACTTCTCTTATTTAGTGTTGTTGCATCATTGAGCCATATTTTGGAATTTTGATATATAAAAATAATGATTTCAAATTAAAAAGGATTTAAAAATGATATTTAAAATGTATATGTTTTATAAATTTTTGAATTGTTAAGGAAATGTATTTACTTTAAATAAATAAAAATTTATAATTTTTATGTTATAAAAATTATGATTTGTGAAATATACTTACATATGATTTTTGAAGTTATATGAGTTTTAAAAGTTTAAATTATTAAAAGAAGAAGTTAATTTAAATGGAAACAAAATGTGACTTTTGAAATATGAAACGACCCTGATCCAACCTTTGAAAATCGGCACCGAATATATCACTTATATTCAAATGCCGCAGATTCAAACGTCAGATCTAGTTCACCGGAGCTTATAACACGTTAAGTACAACAACACAGCGAAAGAGAATGAATATAGAACATTGATACACAAAATCTGATACAGTATCTTTACAACAATGATACAATTTTGAATATCATTATCAAAGCCAAAGATAACAGCGGAAGTAAATCTCCATCATTGATCTCAATGAGAGAATGAAATATACCAATATCAAAAAACACAAAGGCACCAGCAGCGGAAACACTTGAACTCCAAATGGAACTCCAATGCCTGCAACTCCATCTCCAATCCAAAATTCCGAAGACTAGAATCCAATAAGCTCGAACCACCATCAAGTTGTATTAAGCAAGGTCGATCCCGAATGTGGAAGTGAAGCACAAAGCGATAGCCAAAATCCAAAGACTTCGAAGGCTACCGAATCTACACCTATTATATGATTATCTGAAAAACCTAACTCTAGATTGTCCGTGTGAAAAATTATGGGCACCAAGAATTTAGAAAGGGAACAATAAACTCCAGGTCAGTCATGGGACAGGTATGAGCAAACGAAAACAGTTTATTCTTATTTAAAACAAACAAAAAAAGAATTTAGAATTGAAATCCGCAATGCTTTTTAGAAAATGAAACTACCATAAGGCCTTCCCACACACACATAATGCAAGCGCACAATTGGAGGAATTTCTCATGATGATAGTTAAACATGCTTACTACGCAAAAACCATTTTGATATTATTATTAGTGAATAGTGCAGAAAACATTTGCAAGTATACTATTAATCTTAGCCAGCATACGTGCCATTATAGTATGCCTACTATAGCTGCCATATTAAATGGCAGGTTCTACAACTAAACCCGTACAAGACGGGTATTGGTAATTGGATTTCCAACAAATGGTCAGGCCAAGGAACTTCCCATTGCCACATGGGTACGCCTTTGGAGGGACGTCCCGAGAACTTAACCAGCTCTCTGCCAACACAAGGCCGGGTTACCTCTGTAACTAAGTGATTACTACATGAGTATGCCACCCTCGGTCGTTTGCGACCTTTATCTGAGGGCCCTCAATCACAAAGCAACAAATCACAAAGTAATGAATTTGAAGCAACCACACAGGTTAAATATCTGGGCTCCATACCATGATATCACCTTTTCCAGAAGGGAATGACATACCCTAAAGGGTGCAACCCTCATAACCTTGCCGCATCTTTCCTGTTTTGACCATTTCTAGGGTGTGAGGTCCTGATGCAGTCTCCTCCACAAAGCTACACTTTTCACAAAGTCATGCTTTGATCAACAAATGATCAGCAGCACTTCGTATGCTACATTACCAAATTGGGAATGTACCACTTGTAACCATCAACTACATAACCTCTGAACTCGTGTGTCTCAGAGAAGGGTGTTAAGCTAAGAGAATAAATCTCCCCCACCAAACACAAATGTATTTGATAGAAACTAGCTTTACATCTCAAAGTGTAATGTCAGACACGCATCCATACAAGTCTGTTCCGGTTCGAACAGAACCAAAGGCACTTCACAATGAAGCCCTTGCAAATCTGGATAAATCCTAATCACGTCCGGACTTTCCATCACAAAGGGCGATCAAATCTCTATATCGGGGACCAGTCGGCATAGAGACATTCGACGGGTTATCCTTTCTCTTTCGAAGATATCTGGTCTTCTCCACCGGCCTTCAAATGCTATCCATATCGTTGTATCATTACTCGGAATGGGTTATATGACACAAGGTCCTCTCTCGGCTAAACCGAATAATGAGAGCAATATTTAAAAAGCATATGATAATGGTGTTTCAATTAAGTCACAACTTACTACCTAAAACAAATGGTTTAAACAAATTACCATTTTCAAATCTTTAAGCAAAAAGATTCACTTCACAAAGTTCATCCAATTTCATAAAGAATTATTCATGGCTTTTCAAAACAATTCCATTTCAAATTTGATTAACTCCTCCCATCTTTAAATCAAAGATTCAATTCATATCTTTCAAAACCATTTCCATAGATTCATAGCTTTTAAAACTTTTCCCATTTCCAAATCTTTTATATATAAAAGATACACCATTTAAAATCCTCTTCGATTTCAAAACAAAGTTTGACAATCTTTCACAAAGGTTCATTCATAGCTTCCGAAAACAATTCCATTTCAAAACTTGAAATCCTTTAAACACAAATTGGAAATCCTTTCTTTATATGAAAACTATTTTTATTTGAAAACAAATAGTTTTCGTTTCGGAAAAATCTGATTATATTTGCACAAGTTAAAGCCCTTGGGTTAAATTCAAATTCCCAAAAAAATACTTTTAAAATGGTTTAAAACCCATATTAACACATCTATAACTTGTATAACCTTTTTTAAACCATAATTTCCAAACATTGAAATCAAATTCCAAATCTTGAACTTAAATTCAAATCAAACTATTTAAATTTTAAAACTTTATCAAGTTGTTCAAAAATAACTTTTATCTCCAAACTCCTTTTCAAAAGCTTTTCATTTTTTTAACCCAATCCATTTCCAAAACCATTTGGATTCAAAATTAAACTTTAAAACCATTTCAAAAATCTGCGACTTAACCAATTTCCTCGCGCACTCCATATTTGTGTATGCATAGTGTTGTCCAAGGGGTTTTACACAATAGTGCAACATCATCAATCATTACAGATTCAAGCATATTAATATCGACAAGTGGTATATTCTTATAACGCTTATCTTTATTCATAGATCACAGATATAAATTCATCACAGATAAATAAATTACAGTTGTCACAGATAAATAAATTACATTCTTCACAGCTCGAATCAAAATGATTCATATCTCACATCATCACACATCAGGGATATCAAAACAATTCAAAACAGTTGACACAATTCAAACATCCATAAGTAAGATTTATTATTTTTCTAATTAATTTAATTCAGATTAAGTACTTATAAATAAATTATTAACCCTGGTTAGTTAATGTTAATTAATTATTAATCATCTTAATTAATTAACCCTAATAAATAAATGACTAATCAACCTTTAATTATTAATTAATCAACCATAATAAATAAATCAACTTTTAATCATTAAATAATTAATCTTTAATTATTTAATTATCCTTTAATTAATTATCTATGATTATCCCTAATCACTTAAAAAAATCACAAATTAATTATCACTTGATTAATTAATCATTAATTCAATTACTTATAATTAAGTAATTATCTTTTAATTATAAATTAATGATCTTTTATTCAATTTAATTAATTAACCTTAATTAAGCCTTTGATTAAGAAATTTTTCTTTAAAATAATTATCCTTTAATCACCTTCATTAATCAATTCTTCCTTAATCATTTTCATAAATAATTCACAAACATACTTATACAAAGTGATTATTCCTTAATTTCATTTAGTAATAACCTTTAAAATGAATTAACATGATCATAAAATTTAACTTAAACTCTTTAAGTTCAATTAAAGATTAAAACACCTCATCCTTTTTAATCATTACTTAATCAAAATATTAAGTTTATTTTCAAAAACAAAGGTTATATAAATAGAATAAAACTCTTTTTAAACTTAGTTAAAATTAAAAGAATATTTTAAAACCTTTAATTAATTTCTAACTTAAATAAAACAAGTATAATTGAAAAGCATTGATTAGAAAATTATTTAGACTAAATTAAATTTAAGACTTTTAATACTAGTTATATTTTAAACTTAAAACCCTGTAATGACCCGTAAATTTCGACAATTAAATTTGTTAATTAAATAGGATTTTGTAATTAAATTTTTGTAGAAATAATAAAGGTGATAAATTAGTATTGGAATGAACGCTAAATTAAAACATAGCAAGGGTAATTAAAACTTATTTATTAGTAATTTGAATAAAATTCTAATGAATTAAATAGTGAAAAGATTATACCGTGTGTGTAAATTGAATATAAATAAAGGAAAGGATTAAGTTGATTGATGCAATAACCATTGTAACGTTATTTGATCGCAAATTTAGGTAATTAGGTAGTATGTTATTTGAAAATAAATTTAAGGATAGAATAGCGACTATTATAAATTACCTAATTAATTGGTCAATGAATTTATTAGAAATAAAGTTCATTTAAATATTGAGTAATTATAATGTTGTTATTGATAATAAACGTTACTTTAATAATTATTAATAGTAACGGAAGTGTAAATGAAAACTTAATAGAAACATAAATTTATTGTAAGGAAAAAGAGATATATGGTACAAATTGACGAATTAGTATAAATTAAAGGTGATTGGATAGAATCAATAATTGATGAATTAAATGGTAAGTAATTAGAATTTAATTCCATAAAACTGAAACTGAATGTAATTTAATGTAATAAGGTTAGTGCAATACCAATTAATTTGGAATTCAAATTTTTATTAAATATAATTTTTGTAGCAATTGAAGTTTACTATTTTGCAATTGAAATGAGAAATCAAATTTAATAAAATCGAAAACCAATCAGAGTTAAATGAACCTTAAGGTTATATAAAAAGGAATTAATGCAGTAACTAATTTAGTGCAAATGACTTTATGGAACAAATGTTAAGATCTTAACTGATGGTAATAAATAATTGGAGATAATGTAAATTCCATTTAAATATGACTATTGGTTAATGTAAATATTTTTAATCAAGAAATGTAACATAATTCAATGTTAATTATGCCCATAAATTTGTCAATTTATTGAATAGCAAGATTTTAAATCAATAAACGAATTTATTGAGATTTCATTTTATAAATTATAACATTTAATGTGAAATCAATTACAATGAATTGACTAAATTATGCAGTTAGGGTAGATGTGATTTGTCATTGAAAAGGGTTAATTTTTTTTAAGATGTAAATTAATGTTAATTCTATTTATAATATGACCATTTGTTTAATTTAAAAAAATAGAAACAAGATTTATTTATTTATTTAATTTAAGTGAAAAATTCAATAATTGAACCTATTGCAATCAATTGAAACTTAATATTTAAATATTACATAAATATTAATTTAGATGAAATTGAAGATATTTGTGTATTAAAGTATGAATCTGATGTGAATGTCATTTAATTTTTACTAATGAACGGAATAATATAATGAAAAGTATATTAGATAGAATTTTGGAAAATTAAATCTATAATTTCTAAAGCTAAAGGAATTAGGGCTAAACACTGAAATTATAAATTTGTCAACTCTGATTTGACATTTTAAATTTTGTTTAAATCAGTGTAAATTAATGGAAAATTTAAAAATGATAAGAATTGTCGATTATCGGATTAAGATTGAAATTTTGATTAATTTGACTAATTTTTAATTTATTTAATTAATATAAAAATAGCCACATTGGTCACTAGCTCGGATTTTAACGAAACAAGTTTCATCGGATCTGTAACAGTGAATTATTGTAGGGTTTCAAGTTTCGCAGCAATCGGACATGTCGTTTGATCGTACGGGCTCGAAACGCCTTGAAATCGATTTAATTGAAATCAATTTGAAAATATTGTTTTTAGCATAACTTCTTCATACGATGAAATTTGAACCTTAAACCTTCTCCATTGCGTTTAAAATATTTTAAAAAACCTATTTTGATATATGGGTTTAACCAATTTCGTACCGAGATCAGAACGGGCTTTTTGGGCCTCTTTGTCGTTAGCGCGTATTCAACCCGATCCATTTATTCTATTTCAACTTTCTGCCTATAAATATCCTGCTATAAACCCTAGCCTCCCTAATTCTCATTTGTCTGTACTTACATCTCAACTCTCTCCCCCTCAATGGCAGACAAACAACTCTAGATCCAATTCCAAATCAAATCCAAAGTCAAAAATCAAAACTCCTCAGAAAAATCTGGAAAAAATATATGTTGTAGCTCTCGACTAGAGAAATTCACTGGTGCTGTTCGTTTTTCGATTCAGTTTGTCATTTGACCGGTAAAAATCAAAGAAGTCTCGGCCATCCATCACGTGTCGGTGAAGGTTGTCGGATCGACAAACCCTTTCTGGGTATTGTAGAGGGGACCGAGGGGAGTCGATCTGTGCAGTTTGTTCGTGAAGTTGACGACTAGATCGTGCTATTAAATTCGATTAGGGTTTTGGTATAAACGACGGCTGGACATTTTTTGGGGCCTCGTTCTCAGCCGATGGGTCGGTGTTCGTAGTGGCGACGTCGGGGGTGGTCGGACGTAAGTCAAGTACGGTGAAGCTCAGGTTGTCGCGATCTGGTGGCGTGTTCTGTGTTCGAAGTAGTGAGTTTGCGTGCATTTTTTTTCTCTGGAGCGGCTTGTGTTCGTTGTTTCCTGGAAGAAGATGCATGCAGTAACCCTTATGACGTGGCACGTAAAAATGTTCTCATTTTGTTTAATTTAATTTGATTTCAAATCGCATTTATCGTCATAACTTTTACGTACGATATCCGTTTTACGCGCGGTTTCTTTTCTTAGGATCATATTGAAATTCCGGACTTGATGACGCTGGTTTGGATGAATTCCGAGATAGTCAAATTTTTGGATTTAAATTCAATTTAAATCCAAAAGGTGGGTGTGTTAACCCACTCACAACTTCTAAAATTTCTTATGTTTGTCAAATTGATATATGATGTGATTTAAAATTTATTTATGGTTGTTTGGCATATTTTTATCATCGTCTCGGTTAATCTCATTATTTAAAATTCAATTGCTATTTAATTTATTCATTGCGTCTAAACTGCCAGTTAATTGTTAACTAATTATTCATTGCATATAAAATGCCAGTTAAATAACTATTTGATTTATTATTGAATTAAACTTCTATTTAATACCTGTTATATTTTATATGCTCTATATTGAGGTTTTTTTAAATTTGATGATGATTGCAATAAATTGGTTGATGATTGATATTGGTTGAATGGATGATGTGTTCTATATTGTATAAACTGCAAGTTATTATGCATTCTTATCTTATCGGGATTACGGTTTGAAATGATATATAACCGTAATTTTTATTCTAAATTGCGGATTGAAATGATAAATATCTGTATCACTTGACCATAGGATAGAAAATTTTATACAGACACCGTCGGTCTATATATATAAATATCTTGAAAATGATTTCAATGGTTTGGAAAGGATACGGTTAAATAAATAATAAATTTTGGTATTATATGAATGTTATTTTATATATACATATATAGAAATTATTGAATTTAAGCTATGTATAAATTTGTTAAAATAAAGTAAATAAGTGGAATAATGGAGTTTGATTATTTTAGATTATATGGTTAAGTACATATTAAGATATTGAATATATATAGAGTTTTAAATGATTTAAATCAAATTAAGATTGGGAGTTAAATTGAAAATTTATTTGGAATTGAGCGTAATTAAGAATTTAACTTCATAAGTTGATATAGAATTTATTAACTTGAAATTTTAAATGTGTGATATTTATAACTGGATTTTTATTCAAGATGAATTAAATGAATACTTCTAGTATAAACAAATTGAAGTAATATTTAGTTATAAGTAATTTGAGTTTTAGTTAAATGATTATGGATTTATTATGCAAATATTTCAAACTAAATAATCGGACATTAAATTATTGGATAGAAATTTCCGACCTTAGTTTCAATTGTTTAATATTCAAAGTTTAAAATATATTGAAACTGAAGTGGTTTATTGAAACTGAAAGTGAATTTAAAATTTATGGATTTAGACTTAATTTAAAGAAAATAAATTTCTAAAGTCGTGGAAATTATTTACTTTATAAAGTAACTTTAAATTCAAACCATTTTATTTATATACTGTTGAATATCCAAACCATTTAAGTTGGACGCTATGGTTTTAAATCTATGGATTTCGAAGAATTATGTTTTGAAGAGTTATAATTTAAATGTATGGTTGAGAGATATTATAAATTTTAAAGTGGCATGGTTTTAGAAAAAGATATATATGAAATGATATCAATATTGATTTGGTTTTAAAAGAGGAAAATGATATCGTATTTATATGGTTTTAAAAAAGGATATTATATTCTGGTTTTGAAGTATAAATTATTTTGAAAAGACCGCAGTGTTATAATAACGTTTGGTTGTTGAAGAGACCGGGATTGGAAGTTGACATACTCTTTGCCAACTCCGAAAACCACTTTAACAACCATATACGCGATGTAGATTCCAGAATGAAGTAGGATGGAGGAGGCGCTTCCTTTAAGGTAAATACGTGGAACCAACTCCCGTGAGTTGGGATAAGGTGGCTAAAACAGGAGCGATCGACGGGTTAATTGAGATAGCACCTTTGATCGGACACATCCCTTCGAAATTATACTTGGCTTTTGGATTGATTCGGTGGCCACTTTTGATTTCTTTGATTTGGGGGTGTTGTTCAAGGTGGGCGGTAGTAGCCGCTACGCGTTACCACCGACCCGGAAGCATAATTGTTATATCTACCCTGGCATTGCCTAGTTGTGTCTTGTCACCTACCCTAGCGCGCCTTGTATGAGTTTCTATTTGTGTCGTACCTATGGAGCATCCTCTGGTAGCCTCCCGATCAGGAGGTATTACGGTGCTGTATAGACTATTGACATTATTATGTGTTAAGGGGAATATTGGGTCACCCCTTAATGCTATTTTAAAGTAAGTTTATTTTACTGATAGACACTATTATAATAGCGAAATATTACTACATAGTAAATAGTTTAATGGATCTTTAGGAGATGTGAATCCCAAGCATCTCTTGCGTTTACTGCACTCATATTTATTCATGTTAATTTTAACTCACATAAGATATTTTAGTTCTGACTCGAGTGTTTTGTTTTTCAATTCGTTTCAGGATTTGAAGATTTTATTCCGGAGGACGAAGACGAAGATTTTTAGTACTATTATCTACTATATTATTCCTCAACACCATTTTATTCCGCTGCACTGTTATTATCCTTTGGTATGTGAAGTATGATATTTATTGTATAAAGAATAATCAAATGTTTGTAAAACATTTTTATGAACCATATATTGATTATTATATTTTATCCTTCCGATGAGAGATTCTGTTTTTTTTTTCCTCCTCTGTTTTTTTTATTTACCCCATAACTATCCGCCCTTTCGTATGGTTTGAATTGGCACGTGTGTCGATTTAAAGCATGCGAAAAGGCAGGATGTTACATGTGGTATCAAAGCTTTGGTTTAGCGATAAACGTTAGCTTTGTGGGGTTTGACTCTTTACTAATAGGGTAGTAATACCCTATGGGAGTCGCTGAGTGTATATATATGAGAGAGCGTATTTGTTAGTGTTATAAAAGATTTTAATATTGTGTTAATCTGTTCCGTTTTGTATTTATAAATTCTGGTTGGTGCATGGGACGCTGTGACATCAATAGGGATTTCTAAACACTTAGCAGGACAGACCGACATAATATTTGTTTTAATATAGGTGAATGAAATAACTTTGCCTATTATATTTTCTATATATAAAATAAATTTTTATAAATAAGACATATATTTGGTTGCTATATATTGGTTGCTAGGTAATGAAATTTATAAATAACAGTGAAATAAGATTGAAAATAAAATAAAATAAATCAAATTGGAAATTTAGAACTTAAGTCCCGGAGTTTTGAAAATTTCTTTCAAATGATTTGGAATATAATAATAATATTTAAGAAGTATTTTTTGATATAAGTATTTCAATATAATTTGAAAGAAATGCTTTTAAAAGAAATTTTGGAAAGATAAATTTGTACTCCCCTCTCTGTCGTTGGAAAATAATTTCGGTGATGAGTGCACGCATCATCGACATTCATTTTCGAGTTTCAAAGTGGGAAGGCCATTGTAGTAGTTTATTGCAGAGTTGTTTTGATAAACAAATAATAAATTTTAAATTGTTTTAAATATAATTTGATATATATAAATTTGTAAGTGGTATATTTATCTGTTATTTTAAAATAATTTGAATAAACCCGATATTTAATTCTTAAGTTTCCATTAATTAATAGTTTCAGTTATGGTAGTGAATTTGAACGTAAGTAATTAATGATTGAAACCTCTAAAGGAAATAAGAGATTTAATTCTAAGTTATAAATAAAAAGAAATTAAAGGATAGGTTATAATGAAATAATAAGAAAGTTGAAAGTGTAACCTATAAGACAAAAGATATTATTGTGAACATTAAATTATTTATAGGTAATGAGAAAAACTTGTATAATTTTTCAATTACATTCTTAAAGCATATATATAACTTGCCAGATATCAAAAGTTACAATGTTAATAAGAAAATGTAATGGGAAATCTTACAAGTAAAGCTTGAACTAATGAAAGTATTAAATGAATTTGCTGTTATAAATGAGAATTTAATGTTATAAATGTAAGATGACTGAAAGAACATAAATTAAATATAATGAAAAGGTTAAATGAATCACCTTAATAAATAAGAAATTGATGTTATAGAGTTATAAACTTAAGTTGTGATTGAAATATTTCTAAATTTTAATATAATAGAAAGGTAAGAAATAAAATAATAAATAAGTTGAAGTTATTTCTAAATAAAATTGTAAGAAATAAATGAAAATAAAAGGATAAATCATTATATGAAAAAAAAAATCAAACAACAATAGTTTGAAATGAAATTAACAAAAATTAACTTGATTTATTGTTTGGAAATTGTTGTTGTTTGGTGTATGATTGTTTGGGTAAGGATACTTTAAAATTATTTGGATGAATGAATAATCTATTTAGTTTCACCTAAGACTGTTGAGTGAAGGATACACTTAGTAGTTTATTTTTCATTCCGTACGATTTGAAATTTTGAACCCGAACAACTATTTGTTTTATTTGTTATGAATGAATGATTGATTTGTGTTGGTTTCTATGTGATGTTTGTATAGCTGGTTGCAAGTGATTGATATTTGTATTGATTTGTTTGTTTATGGTTGAAACAACTTTAAATATTTCATTTTATATAATTGCTAACTCTTATCAGGTATAATTGAAATACAGGTTATGGAAGCAATTGCAACTGCTTTTGGTTTCATAAGTAAGCGTAATTTGCCCGACAAATAGGTACGTTTTCGGATTACGTTTTATAGCGCTATTATATTGTTTTCCCGTGTTGGGATATATATTATTTTGGAAAATATATCTTATATATTGTTATTTTTGATATTATATTTTCTCCCGAGCCTCTCCGTACAAAGGAGACTTTGCCAAATTTTCCGTAAAATTTTGGACTTAGAAATTTTTTGAAACGGTTTCCAAACTTTATTAATTTGAGTATAAAAACATTTTGGTTATAAATTGGTATATTTTATCTAAACTAACTAATTTTTTAAATTTATTTATTTATAAATTTAATATTTAAATATGATATATTGATTTCGCAATTCTTCTTTTCCCTTCTTTACCTTTTCGGGGACGAAAAGTTTTGAGTGGGGGAGAGTGTAACGACCCGTAAATTTCGACAATTAAATTTCTTAATTAAATAGGATTTTGTAATTAAATTTTTGTAGAAATAATAAAGGTGATAAATTAGTATTGGAATGAATGCTAAATTATAATATAGCAAGGGTAATTAAAACTTACTTATTAGTAATTTGAATAAAATTCTAATGAATGAAATAGTGAAAAGATTACACCTGTGTGTAAATTGAATATAAATAAAGGAAAGGATTAAATTGATTAATGTAATAACCATTGTAAGGGTATTTGATCGTAAATTTAGGTAATTAGGTAGTACGTTATTTGAAAATAAATTTAAGGATGGAATAGCGACTATTATAAATTACCTAATTAATTGGTCAATGAATTTATTGGAAATAAAGTTCATTTAAATATTGAGTAATTATAATGTTGTTATTGATAATAAACGGTACTTTAATAATTATTAATAGTAACGGAAGTGTAAATGAAAACTTAATAGAAACATAAATTTATTGTAAGGAAAAAGAGATATATGGTACAAATTGACGAATTAGTATAAATTAAATGGTGATTGGATAGAACCAATAATTGATGAATTAAATGGTAAGTAATTAGAATTTAATTCTATAAAATTGAAACTGAATGTAATTTAATGTAATAAGGTTAGTGCAATACCAATTAATTTAGAATTCAAATTTTTATTAAATATAATTTTTGTAGCAATTGAAGTTTACTATTTTGCAATTGAAATGAGAAATCAAATTTAATAAAATCGGAAACCAATCAGAGTTAAATGAACCTTAAGGTTATATAAAAGGGAATTAATGCAGTAACTAATTTAGTGCAAATGACTTTATGGAACAAATGTTAAGATCTTAACTGATGGTAATAAATAATTGGAGATAATGTAAATTCCATTTAAATATGACTATTGGTTAATGTAAAGATTTTAAATCAAGAAATGTAATATAATTCAATGTTAATTATGCCCATAAATTTGTCAATTTATTGAATAGCAAGATTTTAAATCAATAAACGAATTTATTGAGATTTCAATTTATAAATTATAACATTTAATGTGAAATCAATTACAATGAATTGACTAAATTATGCAGTTAGGGTAGATGTGATTTGTCATTGAAAAGGGTTAATTTTTTTTAAGATGTAAATTAATGTTAATTCTATTTATAATATGACCATTGTCTAATTTAAAAAAAATAGAAACAAGATTTATTTATTTAATTTAAGTGAAAAATTCAATAATTGAACCTATTGCAACCAATTGAAACTTAATATTTAAATATTACATAAATATTGATTTAGATGAGATTGAAGATATTTGTGTATTAAAGTATGAATCTGATGTGAATGTCATCTAATTTTTACTAATGAACGGAATAATATAATGGAAAAGTATATTAGATAGAATTTTGGAAATTTAAATCTATAATTTCTGAAGCTAAAGGAATTGGGGCTAAACAGTGAAATTATAAATTTGTCAACTCTGATTTGACATTTTAAATTTTGTTTAAATCAGTGTAAATGATTGGAAAATTTAAAAATGATAAGAATTGTCAATTATCGGATTAAAATTGATAATTTAATTAATTTGACTAATTTTTAATTTATTTAATTAATATAAAAATAGCCATTTTTTCCACTGACTCGGATTTAGAGGAAACGAGTTTCATCGGATCTATAACAGTGAATTATTGTAGGGTTTCAAGTTTCGTAGCGATCGGACTTGTCGTTTGATCGTTCGGGCTCGAAACGCCTTGAAATCGTTTAAATTGAAATCAATTTGAAAATATTGGTTTTAGCATAACTTCTTCATACGATGAGATTTTGAACCTGAAACCTTCTCCATTGCATTTAAAATATTTTAAAACGCCTATTTTGATATATGGCTTTAACCAATTTCGTTCCGGGATCAGAACGGGCTGTTTGGGCCACTTTGTTGTTAACGCGTATTCAACCCGATCCATTTATTCTATTTCAACTTTCTGCCTATAAATATCCTGCTATAAACCCTAGCCTCCCTAATTCTCATTTGTCTGTACGTACATCTCAACTCTCTCCTCCTCAATGACAGACAAACAATTCTAGATCCAATTCCAAACCAAATCCAAAGTCAAAAATCCAAACTCCTCAGAAAAATCTTAAAAAAAATATTCTAGCGCTCGACTACCGAAATTCACTGGTGGTGTTCGTTTTTCGATTCAGTTTGTCGTTTGACCGGTAAAAATCGAATAAGTCTCGGCCGTCCATCACGTGTCGGTGAAAGTTGCCGGATCGACAAACCCTTTCTAGGTATTGTAGAGGGGACCGAGGGGAGTCGATCTGTGCAGTTTGTTCGTGAAGTTAACGGCTAGATCGTGCTATTAAATTCGATTAGGGTTTTGGTATAAATGGCGGCTGGACATTTTTAGGGGCCTCGTTCTCAGCCGATGGGTCGGTGTTCGTAGTGGCGACGTCAGGGGGTGGTCGCGCGCAAGTCAAGTACGGTGAAGCTCAGGTTGTCGCGATCTGGCGGCGCGTTCTGTGTTCGAAGCAATGAGTTTGCATGAGTTTTTTCTCTGGAGCGACTCGTGTTTGTTATTGCCTGGAAGAAGATGCATGCAGTAACCCTTATGACGTGGCAAGTAAATATGTTCTCATTTTGTTTAATTTAATTTTTGATTTCAAATCGTATTTATCGTCATAACTTTTGCGTACATATCTGTTTCATGCGCGGTTTCTTTTATTAGGATCATGTTGAAATTCTGGACTTGATGACGCTAGTTTGGATGAATTCTGAGACGGTCAAATTTTTGGGTTTAAATTGGATTTAATTCAATTTAAATCCAAAAGGTGAGTGTTTTGACGCACTCACAACTTCTAAAATTTCTTATGTTTGTTAAATTGATATATGATGTGATTTAAAATTTATTTATGGTTGTTAGGCATATTTTTATCATCATCTCAGTTAATCTCGTTATTTAAAATCCAATTGCTATTTAATTTATTCATTGCGTCTAAACTGCCAGTTAATTGTTAATTAATTATTCATTGCATATAAAATGCCAGTTAAATAGTTATTTAATTTATTATTGAATTAAACTGCTATTTAATACCCGTTATATTTTATATTCTCTATATTGATGTTTTTTTTTAAAATTTGATGATGATTGCAATAAATCGGTTGATGATTGATATTGGGTGAATGGATGATGTGTTCTATATTGTATAAACTGCAAGTTATTATGCATTCTTATCTTATCGGGATTACGGTTTGAAGTGATATATAACCGTAATTTTTATTCTAAATTGCGGATTGAAATGATAAATATCCGTATCACTTGACCATATGATAGAAAATTTTATACAGACACCGTTGGTCCATATATATAAATATCTTGAAAATGATTTATATGGTTTGGATAGGATACGGTTAAATAAATATTAAATTTTAATATTATATGAATGTTATTTTATATATACATATATAGAAATTATTGAATTTAAGCTATGTATAAATTTGGTAAATAAAGTAAATAAGTGGAATAATGGAGTTTGATTATATGGTTAAGTACATGTTAAGATATTGAATATGTATAGAGTTTTAAATGATTTAAATCAAATTAAGATTGGGAGTTAAATTGAAAGTTTATTTGGAATTGAGCTTAATTAAGAATTTAACTTCATAAGTTGATGTAGAATTTATTAACTTGAAATTTTGAAAGGTGTGATATTTATAACTGAATTTTTATTCAAGATGAATTAAATGAATACTTCTAGTATAAATAAATTAAAGGAATATTTAGTTATAAGTAATTTGAGTTTTATTTAAATGATTATGGATTTATTATGCATATATTTCAAACTAAATAATAGGACATTAAATCATTGAATAGAAATTTCCGACCTTAGTTCCAATTGTTTAATATTCAAAGTTTGAAATATATTAAAACTAAAGTGGTTTACTAAAACTAAAAGTGGATTTAAAATTTATGGATTTAGACTTAATTTAAAGAAAATAAATTTCTAAAGTCATGGAAATTATTTACTTTATAAAGTGACTTTAAATTCAAACCATTTTATATATATACCGTTGAATATCTAAACCATTTAAGTTGGAAGTTATGGTTTTAAAGCTATGGATTTCGAAGTATTATGTTTCGAAGAGTTATAATTTAAATGTATGGTTTCGAGATATTATAAATTTTAAGGTGGTATGGTTTTAGAAAAAGATATATTTGAAATGATATTAATATTGATTAGGTTTTAAAAGAGGAAAATGATATCGTATTTATATGGTTTTAAAAAGGGATATTATATTCTGGTTTTAAAGTATAAATTATTTTGAAAAGACCACAGTGTTATAATAACGTTTGGTTGTTGAAGAGACCGGGATCGGAAGTTGTCATACTCTCTGCCAACTCCGAAAAGCACTTTAACAACCGCGTACGCGGTGGAGATTCCAGAATGAAGTAGGATGGTCGCGGCGTTTCCTTTAAGGTAAATACGTGGACCCAACTCCCATGAGTTGGCATAAGGTAGCTAAAACAGGAGCGATCGACGGGTTAATTGAGGTAGCACCTTTGATCGGACACATCCCTTCGATATTATACTTGACTTTTGGATTGATTCAGTGGTCACTTTTGATTTCTTTGATTTGGCGGTGCAGTCCGAGGTGAGCGGTAGTAGCAGCTACCCGTTACCACCGACCTGGAGGCGTAATTGGTATATCTATCCTGGCATTGCCTAGTTGTGTCGTGTCACCTACCCTAGCGCGCCTTGTACGAGTTTCTATTTGTGTCGTACCTATGGAGCATCCTCTGGTAGCCTCCCGATCAGGAGGTATTACGGTACTGTATAGACTATTGGCATTATTATGTGTTAAGGGGAATATTGGACACTCCTTAACGCTATTTTAAAGTAAGTTTATTTTACTGATAGACACTATTATAATAGCAAAATATTACTACATAGTAAATAGTTTAACGGATAGGAGATGTGAATTCGGAGCATCTCTCGAGTTACTGCACTCATATTTATTTATGTTAATTTAACTCACATAAGATATTTTAGTTCTGACTCGAGTGTTTTGTTTTTCAATTCGCTCGGGCCAGTCCGAGCGTTTCTGGATTTGAAGATTTTATTCCGAAGGACGAAGACGAAGATTTGCAGTACTATTATCTACTATATTATTCCTCAACACCATTTTATTCCGCTGCACTGTTATTGTCCCTTGGTATGTGAACTCTGATATTTATTGTATAAAGAATAATCAAATGTTTGTAAAACATTTTTATGAACTGTAAATTGATTATTATATTTTATCCTTCCGATAAGAGATTCTGTTTTGTTTTTTTTTTCTCCTCTGTATTTTTTCTGATTTACCCAACAATCTGCCTTTCGTATGGTTTGAATTGGCACGTGTGTCGATTTAAAGCATGCGAAAAGGCAGGATGTTACAAACCCTGTCATCCTTTTCAGAACCCTGGCCAAATCCCGTTTTACTCGAGCAACTATATGAGCCAGATTATCGAAATCTTGAGCAAACATATATTTTTTTATCTGCTTCGAGTCAAACCATCGACTCACCGAGCTCGAACAGGAGAATTCGTCTTTCCTTCTCCCTGCTTTAATCCTGACACAATGGATATGCCATGAACATGTACAAGCAAGCTGGCCATCTCCGACCCAAAATCCTATCGTCGATACATCGACGACAACCTCCACCGGCCTCCCAAACACCCAGATCGATGAGATCACCCATGAAACTGAAATGAGCCGATCGACAGAAACTAGAATCCAACAACCATCCAAATTTTTCCTTGACGCCGACGATCTAATCCATCAGAAATTATGTGACTTCGTCCAAAGCTGCACAACACCTCAAAGTGTCGATTTCCCAAGCTCCAGTCCATTCTGATCAACTTCTGGTGATGTAGTGACTCCTCAAACCTAGTCGACGAAGCAACTTCTCGAACCCTGATTCGACGAACTCACGCCGCCACGATGATCTATAATTTTATCCATTATTTTTCCTAAAATCGCCACTCTCCCAACCATGACCATGATCAAACTCGATCCCTAGTTCAACGTTGATCACTGGAAATTGCCATTTTGGTATTTTCTATTCAGTTCGAGTTTACTCCACAATTCCCAACCTAAGAATCTTAAAATTAGATTCTAAAATCATATTTTTATATTACGAATCACTTCATAAGATCCAAACAGGAAATCACAATTATCAATTTTTGACTTGAGTTAGATTATTACTATCATATTCAAATTCATAAATATTCCATAAATATTTACCCCTGGAATTTATTTTTAAAATTTATATTAGAGTGTTATTAACAATTTTTATTCAACCATTATAATCTAAATGTTATTATTTGAAGAGATATGAATTTTCTTGAATTGGGTTTAAAACCTATGACTTTGAAAAACAGAGATATATGTCTGTACACAGACATATATATACACAGTTACATATATATACACACATTCAGGCATTTTCACATTCATGCAACATATTCCATAAACAAACATCTAATACTTATCATATGCGAACCAAAGTATATATGGTTTTAAGAGTTTGCTCACCTGAAAGTTGAAGAAAGGCAGAGGACTAGCTTAACTTTGAAAATCTGGAAATAAAGTTTGAAGCATGATGCTTTGATCTGGATTTGGTGATCTTAAGTTGAAATAGATCTAGCCTTTGCATTTTTTTTGCTCAGACTTTTAGATTTTGATTTTCTCTGATACTTGTTCTTTACAATTGAATTTGTTTAAAGCTTTGAATGGCTTTGTTTTCCAGGCTGAAGACTTTTCTCTGGAAATGATGATTGAAACAGATCTACAGAAACTTGATGTTGAAATTATCTAATCTCAGGTTTGAAATGATCTAGTTTGATCGAAATGCATATGCATGCTTCAGATTTTTGATTCTAGGTTGAACTTTCAAGCTTGCATACTTCATACTTGAATCAGGATGTTTGCTTCCTTGAAAACAGGTTTTGCTTTTGGTGATTTTCTGGTTTGATTTTGAATGAAGCAGTTTTTTTAGGTTTTGGGATTTTCAGTTTTGATGAAGAGAAAACTGAAATATGGTTTTTCTCTTTTTTTTATATTTTTTAAATTTTAAGAAACCTTTGTTTTTTTGCCACTTGTTATTATAAGCTACACTTGTTAATTAATATGGTTACTTATCAAACGTTTGTCTTATTTCCTTGTTAAGATGATTACACATGTTAAAACAAATTCAAATTATGTTTTAAACCCTTACTATAATTTATTTTATAAATTTTGTTTTAACCCTTTATGCATATAAAATTTCATACCTTAACATATGCCTTTATTTTGAGTGTTTATGTTATTATCTTCATATATATTTACATACTATATTTAAAAGAAAACGTTCAAATTTAACCTTTAGAAAATTACTATATTAATTTCAAAACGTAACTTCCAAATTATTATGATTAGATAATAGATTTTATAAATTCTAAACATAGTATTTTCAATTCCAATTTATTTTTGAATTTCAATTCCAAATTCAATTTAAAAAATCCATTTATATAAATAAATAAACATACATCTTATTTAATTTGGAAAATTTCAAATACAATTTTATAAAATGCTTATTTTTTCCAACCCAAAATTCTATTTACAATATAATTTTACTTCCCAATATTCTATTTAATATACGTATTTTTCTTTATTTTGGAATTTCATATTAATCCACAACAAATTTCACAACTAAATCCAAAATTTTATTTTAATCACCAATTATTTCAAAATTTAATTCCAAAGATTAAATTAACTATCAAATAAATTAGGCTTAAAAATCCGGGAATGTTACAAATTCCTTTCCTTAAGAAAATTTCATCCCCGAAATTTACAAGACGGGAAACAATAAAATGGATATACAAAGATATGGTTCACCGGATTAAACTGAAATATTCATTCTGCATTTGGCTTACCAAAACAGAATATCATCAATAGATACGAGAACGAATCTATTTAACACTTCACAAGATACTCAGGTAATCCAGATCTACGAAATATGTAGGGGATTGGTTAGTTCGAAGGACAACTAACCGTTCGTAGAATATATCTTGACCCAAAAAACAAATGAATTGATTCAACCTTCCACAATTTTCAAACATTAGGTATGGATTCCGAATTCGGGTCGGAATACCCTAAAGTATATATAACTTGTCCCTCTTCGGACTTTGATACTCAGAAGAAATCACAATAGAATTTCAAATTTGGTTTAATCGAAATCGTTTTATCGATACAATTTAACATCTTTTTTAATTTACCAATTTATTCCAATAAAATTTCATTTCGTTAAAGTTGAAACGATAAGCTGATAACAAGAATACGAGATAGGAACTTATCTACCCGATTCGCATGGCCACCATCACATCAAAAATTCTTTCTGGAGTTGCCACGAAGCAATCAAAGAATTGGAAAGACGAATCAAAGGAGATTGATAGAGAAAGTTTCCTTGTTGTTGCAAGGCATTGACCATTTGTACTGGTATTTCCCTGTCCCCTATCTCATCCTCTTCTTGCACTCATACTTACTATTAGTGAATAGTAAGAGAATTTACCGAGGCATTCAGATGGATATCTTAGGGATACTCATTCTAGAGTATACTTCACCCTATCCCTAATGAGTTACCTAATGTGTTATACTCCTGAGCTAAAGTTTCAACCTTCAGCTCTGATACCAAATGAAACAACTCTGACTCGACCTTCGAAAATCGGCACCGAATATATCACCTATATTCAAATGTCGTAGATTCAAACGTCGAATCTGGTTCGCCGGAGCTTATAACACATTAAGTACAACAACATAGCGGAAGAAAAATGAATATATAACATTGATACACGAAAGTTGATACAATATCTTTACAACAATGATACAATTTTGAATATCATTATCAGAGCCAAAGATAACAGCGGAAAGAAAATCTCAATCGTTGATCTCAAAGAGAAAGAAATATGCCAATATCAGAAAACACAAAGGCACCAGCAGCGGAAATACTTGAACTCCAAATGGAACTCCAATGTCTACAACTCCATCTCCAATCCAAAACTTCGAAGACCCCAATCCAATAAGCTCGAACCACCATCAAGTTGTATTAAGCAAGATCGGTACCGAATGTGGAAGAGAAGCACAAAGCGATAGCCAAAATCCAAAGACTTCGAAGGCTACTGAATCTACACCTATTACATGATGATCTGAAAAATCTAACTCTAGACTGCTCGTGTGGAAAATTGTGGGCATCCTGAGTTTAGGAAGAGAACAATAAACTCCAGGTCAGTCATGGGACTGGTATGAGAAAACGAAAACAGTTTATTTTTAAAAAAACAAACAACAAAGGAATTTAGAATTGAAATCCGCAATGATTTTTAGAAAATGTAACTACCATAAATCCTCCCTGCACACACTAAATGCAAGCGCACAATTGGAGGTGATTTCTCCTGTGATAGTTAAACATGCTTACTACGCAAAAACCATTTTGATATTACTATTAGTGCATAGTGCAGAAAACATTTGCAAGTATAATATTAATCTTAGCCAGCATACGTACCATTATAGCATGCCTACTATAGCTACCATATTAAATGGCAGGTTCTACATCTAAAACCATACAAGGAGCGTATTGGTAATTGGACTTCCAACAAATGGTTAGGCCAAGGAACTTCCCATTGCCACATGGGTACGCCTTTGGAGGGACGTCCCGAGAACATAAGCAGCTCTCTACCAACACGAGGCCGGGTTACCTCTGTAACTAGGTAATTACTACACGAGTATGCCACCCCTTGGTCGTTTGCGACCTTTATCCGAGGGCCCTCAATCACAAAGCAACAAATGAAAAAGTAATGAATTTGAAGCGACCACATAGGTTAAATATCTGAGCTCCATACCATGATACCACTTTTTCCCAGAAGGGAATGACATGCCCTAAAGGGTGCGACCCTCATAACCTTGCTGCATCTTTCCTGTTTTGACCATTTCCGGGGTGTGAGGTCCTAACGCAGTCTCATCCACAAAGCTACACTTTTTACAAAGTCATGCTTTGATCAACAAATGATCAGCAACACTTCGTATGCCACATTACCAAATTGGGAATGTATCACTAGTAACTATCAACTATATAGCCTCTGAGCTCGTGCGTCTCAGAGAAGGGTGTTAAGCTAAGAGAATAAATCTCCGCCACCAAACACAAATGTATTTGATAGAAACTAGCTTTACATCTCAAAGTGTAATGTCAGACACACATCCATACAAGTCTGTTCCAGGTTCAAACAGAACCGAAGGCACTTCACAAAGAAGCCCTTGCAAATCCGGATAAATCCTAATCACTTCCGGACTTCCCATCACAAAGGGTGATCAAATCCCTATACCAGGGAACAATCGGTGTAGAGACATTCGACGGGTTATCCTTTTCACTTTCGAAAATATCCGGTCTTCCCCACCGGTCTTCAAATGTTATCCATATCGTCGTATCATTATTCGGATTGGGTTATATGACACAAGATCCTCTCCCGGCTAAACCGAATAATGAGTGCAATATTTAAAAAGAATATGGATAATAGGATTTCAATTAAGTCACAACTTACTACCTAAAATAAATGGTTTAAACAAATTACCATTTTCAAATCTTTAAACAAAAAGATTCACTTCACAAAGTTCATCATTTTCCATAAAGCTTTATTCACGGCTTTTCAAAACAATTCCAATTCCATTTCAAATTTGATTAACTCCTCCCATCTTTAAATCAAAGATTCAGTTCATATCTTTAAAAACCATTTCCATAGATTCATAGCTTATAAAACAATTCCCATTTCCAAATCTTTTATATATAAAAGATACACCATTTAAAATCCTCTTCGATTTTGAAACAAAGTTTAACAATCTTTCACAAAGGTTCATTCATAGCTTCCAAAAACAATTCAATTTCAAAACTTGAAATCCTTTTAACACAAATTGAAAATCCTTTTTTATATGAAAGCTATTTTTATTTTAAAACAAATAGTTCTCGTTTTTAAAAAATCTAATTATATTTACACAAGTTAAATCCCTTGGGTTAAATTCGAATTCCCAAAACAATACTTTTAAAATGGTTTAAAACCCGTATTAACAGATTTATAACTTGTATAACCTTTTTAAACCATAATTTCCAAACATAGAAATCAAAATCCAAATCTTGAATTTAAATTCAAATCAAACTATTTAAATTTCAAAACTTTATCAAGTTATTCAAAAATAACTTTTATCTCCAAACTCCTTTTCAAAAGCTTTTCATTTTTTTTAACCCAATCCATTTCGAAAACCATTTGGATTCAAAATTCAACTTTAAAACCATTTCAAAAATCTACGACTTAACCAATTTCCTCATGCACTCCATATTTTTGTGTGTATAGTCCAGGGGGTTTTTCACAATAGTGAAACATCATCAAACATTACATATTCATGCATATTAATATCGATAAGCGGTATATTCTTATAATGCTTATCTTTATTCACAGATCACAAATATAAATTCATCACAGATAAATAAATTACATTCGTCATAGATAAATAAATTACATTCGTCACAGCTCGAATCAAAACGATTCATATCTCACATCATCACACATCAGGGATATCAAAACAGTTCACACGATTCAAACATCCATAAGTAAGATTAATTATGTTTCTAATTAATTTAATTCTGATTAATTACTTATAAATATATAATTAATCATGGTTAATTAATATTAATTAATTACAAATCATATTATATAATTAACCCCAATTAATAAATGATTAATCGACCTTTAATTATTAATTAATCAACCATAATAAATAAATCAGCTTTTAATCATTAAATAATTAACCTTTAATTATTTAATTATCCTTTAATTAATTATCTGTGATTATCCCTAATCAATTAAATAAATCACAAATTAATTATCACTTGATTAACTAATCATTAATTCAATTACTTATAATTAAGTAATTATCTTTTAATTATAAATTAATGATCTTTTATTCAACTTAATTAATTAACCTTAATTGATCTTTTGATCAAGAAATTTTTCTTTAAAATAATTATCCTTTAATCACCTTCATTAATCAATTCCCCCTTAATCATTTTCATAAACGATTCACAAATATAATTACACAAAGTAATTATTCCTTAATTTCATTTGGTCATAACCTTTAAAATGAATTAACATAATCATAAAATTTAACTTAAACTCTTTAAGTTCAATTAAAGATTCAAACACCTCATCCTTTTTAATCGTTACTTAATCAAAATATTAAGTTTATTTTCAAAAACAAAGGTTATATAAATAGAATAAAACTCTTTTTAAACTTAGTTAAAATTAAAAGAATATTTTAAAACCTTTAATTAATTTCTAACTTAAATAAAACAATTTTAATTGAAAAGCATTGATTAGAAAATTATTTAAACTAAATTAAATTTAAGACTTTTAAAACTAGTTATATTTTAAACTTAAAACCCTGTCATCATTTTTAGAAACCCAGGCCAAATCCTGTTTTACTCGAGCAACTACACGAGCCAGATTATCGAAATCCCGGGCAAACATATTTTTTTATCTACTTCGAGTCAAATCATCGACTCACCGAGCTCGAACACGAGAACTCATCTTCCCTTCTCCCTGCTTTAATCCTGACACAACGGATATGCCGTGAACATGTACAAGCAAGCTGTCCATCTCCGACCCAAACTCTGATCGTCGATACATCGCCGATAACCTACACCGGCTTCCTAAACACCCAGATCGATGAGATCACCCATGAAACTGAAATGAGATGATCGACAGAAACTGGAATTCAATTACCATCCAAATTTTACCTCGACGCCGACGATCTAATCCACCAGAAATTACGTGACTTTGTCCAAAGCTGTACAACACCTCAAAGCTTTGATTTCCCAAGCTCCGGTCCATTCCGATCAACTTCTAGTGATGTAGTGACTCCTCAAACCTAGTCGACGAAACTGCTTCTCGAACCCTAATTCGACGAACTCACGTCGCCACGATGATCTATAACTTTGTCCATTATTTTTCCAAAAATCGCCATTCTCCCAACCATCACCATGATCAAACCCGATCCCTAGTTCAACGTCGATCATTGGAAATTGCCATTTTTGTATTTTCTATTCAATTCGAGTTAACTTCACAATTCCCAACCTAAGAATCTTAAAACTTGATTCTAAAATCATAGTTTTATATTACAAATCGCTTCATAGGATCCAAACAGGAAATCACAATTATCAATTTTTGATTTGAGTTAGATTATTACTATCATATTCAAATTTATAAATATTCCATAAATATTTATCCCTGGAATTTATTTTTAAAATTTAGATTAGAGTGTCATAAACAATTTTTATTCAACCATCATAATCTAAATGTTATTATTTGAAGAGATATGAATTTCCTTGAATTGGGTTTAAAACCTGTGACTTTGAAAAACAGAGATATATGTCTGTACACAGACATATATATATACAGAGTTATACACACACACACACACACATTCAGGCATTTTCACACTCATGCAATAATTCCATAAACAAACATCTAATACTCATCACATGCATACCAAACTATATATGGTTTTAAGAGTTTGCTCACCTGAAAGTCGAAGAAAGGCAGAGGACCAACTTAACTTTCAAAATATGGAAATAAAGTTTGAAGCTTGATGCTTTGATCTGGATTTCATGATCTTAAGTTGAAATAGATCTGGCCATTGCATTTGTTTTGCTCAGACTTTCAGATTTTTATTTTTTCTGATACTTGTTCTTTACATTTGAATTTGTTTAAAGCATTGAATGGCTTTGTTTTCCAGGCTGAAGAATTTGCTCTGGAAATGATGATTGAAACCGATCTACTGAAACTTGATGTTGAAATGATCTAGTTTGATCGAAATGCATATGCTTGCTTCAGATTTTTGATTCTAGGTTGAACTTGCATGTTTGCATACTTCATATTTGAATCTGGCTGAACTTATTTTGACTTAATTCTCAGGCTTTTGATTTGGTTTTAATTCTTTTATTCCTGATTTTAATTTTCCCTTCCAGGTCTGGAATTTAAATCTGAAGCTTTTGAATCAGGTTGTTTGCTTGCTTGAAAACAGGTTTTGCTTTTGGTGATTTTCTGGTTTGATTTTGAACGAGGTTGTTTGTTTTTTTAAGGTTTTGGGATTATCAGTTTTGATGAAGAGAAAACTGAAATATGGTTTTTCTCTTTTGTTTATATTTTTTAAATTTTAAGAAATCTTTGTTTTTTTGCCACTTGTTATTATAAGCTACACTTGTTAATTAATATGGTTACTTATCAAACGTTTGTCTTATTTCCTTGTTAAGATGATTACACATATTAAAACAGATTCAAATTATGTTTTAACCCCTTACTCTCATTTATTTTATAAATTTTGTTTTAACCCTTTATGCATATAAAATTTCATATCTTAACATATGCCTTTATTTTGAGTGTTTATGTTATTATCTTCTTATATATTTACATACTATATTTAAAAGAAAATGTTCAAATTTAACCTTTAGAAAATTATTATAATAATTTCAAAACATAACTTCCAAATTATTATTATTAGAAAACAATTATTATAAATTCTAAACATAGTACTTTCAATTCCAATTTGTTTTTGAATTTCAATTCCAAATTCAATTTAAAAAATCCATTTATATAAATAGATAAACATACATCTTATTTAATTTGGAAAATTTCAAATACAATTTTATAAAATACTTATTTTTGAATCCCAACCCAAAATTCTATTTACAATACAATTTTACTTCCCAATATTCTATTTAATATACGTATTTTTCTTTGTTTTGGAATTTCATATTAATTCACAATAAATTTCACAATTAAATCCAAAATTTTATATTAATTACCAATTATTTCAAAATTTAATTCCAAAGATTAAATTAATTATCAAATAAATTAGGCTTAAAATCCGAGAATGTTACAAAATATGAAGTTAACAATTTTATAAAATAAGGTAAAGTGGGATTTTCGACTTATGATAAATAGTTTATATATAGGATTTATAAAATTGAAATTTTATAAATAAAAATAATGGAATTATAAAGGAGTTTTATAAGTGTTGAAATGAAGTTATAAATGGAATATTATAATTAAATAAGGTTTTTGAATTTATGAAGTTATAAAAAGAATGAATTTGTAAATAAGAGATTTATAAGTAAACATACATATAATTAGATTTTGGCATATAAATGAGATAAATAGAATTGGTTAATAAAGGAATTTTATAAACGGAAGTTTTTATAAAACAGGAATGTGAATTATAAAGATTGTTTTATAAATCTGAAATCAATTTAATTTGATAAGTTAAATACGAAAGTTTATTAAATGAATTATACTCACGATTTTGGACAGTGAATAATCCTTTTAATTAAATGTGCAGAAGTAATGAATTAGTTAAAAGAATTTCATACACGATTTTGGATAGTGAATAATCCTTTAAATTAAATAAATGTTTGGGAAAGTGATATTTCAAGATAGAGTTTGAATGGTTTGAAAATTAATTAAAATGGGAATTCACTTATTGCGAAAAGAAGTATATGGAAATGTTTTCCAAATGTTGAAAAATCGAAACTGTTTTGAGAATATATCTTTTAAAACATAATTTGAAGTGAATATCTGAAAAGTGATTTAATTAATAAAAGATTAATTAAAAGGACTTAGTGATTTCTGATGATGCTAGATATTTGTTTGTTTGCTTTGATAGTTAAATAACCGACTATCTAAATTTAGCCATTTTAGTTCCTCGACTTGATGTGGGAACTAATTAGTCGTACACATAGTGCGTGACTGGCTGTGTAGTCTTAATTATCGTTTGTGTTGAGAATGCTGATTCGTGTAGTGCAGAGTGATTACTCTAATTTATCGAGCTTCCTTCTTGGCCGAAGGATAGCAAGTTGAAAGTTGAAGACGTGATAAGTCTATGTGACTTAGTTTCTATGTAAGGTTAAGAAACGCTTTTGCATTGTTGATGCGATGACGCTGAGATCTAATTTATCTTAAAACCACTTCGTACAAAGGTATATGTGTTCGATTATGCAGGTTGTGATGATATTACTATTTATGATTTTCATAGTGAAGGTCTGTTTGTTGATCGTTTGGGGTTAAAATCCCAATATACATCTAGTATCAATAGTCTATTCATTATGAAATATCAAATGCAAGTACTACTCGTTACATATCTTAGGGTTTTCCCAACAGGATGTGGTAGGAAAGTACCTTTGGTTTGTCTTGTTCCTGGACAACTTGTATGAACGAGTGTCTAACATTGCATTTCTAGATTACATTTGTTTTTACAAACGTACATCAGTTGATGGTGGAGAAGGAAACTTCTCTTATCTTAACACCCTCCTTGAGACTTACGAGCTCAAGGGTTGTATTTTTGTGGAAGGCAATTAGAAGTCAACGGAAATGGTAATGTAACGACCCAGAATTTCTATCATTTGAAATTCGTATATTTAATTAATTTAAATATTAATAAGTAAAATTTGTAAGTCGAATAAATTATATTTCAAATATCTAGATTTAATTGGATAATTAAATCGGCAACTTAATATTTGAAATTACAGAAATAATTGGAAATTGGGTCTAATGTGATTAAAAATGATTTATAAAGTTGTATTAAATCATATTGGAGTTATAATGATGTTATAGAACTTTTAAAATTGAATTAAAGTTAATTTGTGAAAATTGAATATTTTAATATTTAATTGACGGCTAAAAATAGCCATTTTTTCAAACAGTCTCGGATTTCGACGAAACCAGTTTCATCAGATCCGTGATGTTATATTATAGGTTTCAAATTTTGTGTCAATCGGATTTACAGTTTGTCCGGGGCAAGCCAAAACGCATAGAAATTTGTTTAACTGATTTAATTTAAAATTGATCGTTTTTCTCCGTAACTCACACATACGATTGAACTGGCTCTCAATACCTATTCCATTGCGTCCGGAACGCAGGTTAAACCTAGAAACGCCGGTCACCGCGTGAGATTTGGAGTTCGGAAAATCGGATGAATAGTGTTCTTTGGCGATTTTCTATAAAAGAACCTTCATCATTTCCATTTGCAAAACCCCAGCCCATTTTTCTTCAGCCGCCACTCAGAAATTAATGGCCAAAAATGTTCCCTCTTTCTTCCTCATTTTCTTTAAATCCATCAATCTATTCGCAAAACATCCAACTGCAAACTTGTAGAGCTAATCGAGCTCTAGAAGATCAACGGTCAAGATCGTAAATGGAGCCGTGGATCGACCAGAAATTGCTCGCGTTTGGCCGGCCTTTGTTCACGTTTTTCGAAGCTAAAGGGTGGCCGAGCTTCGAGATATGGCGGCCGTTGGTGGAGCACGCGTGGGCGAAGGGAACGAAGGTGTTTGATCGTCGTCAGGTAGCTCGAGTTGGTCACGAAAATTGGATGGAAGGGGCGGTCTATGGGTTCAAGTCCCGTACGTTGTAACCTGGAAGAGGAAGAGAAAGAAGGGTGCGGCCCTGATGAGATGAAGCAAGAATCAACAGTCCATATGCAGTAGGGTTTTAAATTAAAATAAAAGTTGTAAATTAATATATATATTTAATCGTATAAACTTTGTAACACTATAACTTTTTCATACGAGGTCTGTTTTGGACGAAACAAATTGCATTGGAATCATATGGACGAATACTACGCGATGGAGATCAGTCCCATGACTGACCTGGAGTTTACTGTATCGGACGCATATACCTTTGTCCGAAACAAATTGCATTGGAATCATATGGACGAATACTACGCGATGGACGAAACAAATTGCATCGGGGCATCTTTGTTTGTTTTTAAAGATATAACTGTTTTAAGTTCTCACACCAGTCCCATGAATGACCTGGAGTTTATTGTTCCTTCTTAAACTCTGGGTGCCCACCAATATCTACACGGGTAGTCTAGAGTCAGGTTATCAGGTCATTATGGTTAATTCAGGAGATGCTGTGGAGATCAGGAGCAAGCTGGATGGCATGGCGTATCAACTAGTATATAGTATTTCTTTTCCGCTGTTTGTTGTTGTAAACTTTGATAATGTAATATAATGTGATATAATGTAATAACTGATATAGTTCTTTGTTTTAAAGATATTCATTCATCTATTATATGTTATTCCGCTGCGATTGTGAGATTCTGATATTGTTTTTGTCGCTTCTTGTTTCTTTCTTCTTCTATCTTCTACCTCTTCTTTTACCCTAATGGTACGGTTTTCCGGCCTTCGATTGCTCGGCAGTTGATATAGTGGACGTATTAATGTCGACTTTCGTTAGTCGAAAATCCCAAAACGTTACATTTTGTATTAGAGCATATGGTTAAGCGACAACCTTGGCTCTGTTGGGAATTACTCATTAGAGATAGAGTCAGCAGTACTCTAGAACGAGTTCGAGTGTAATAATAGCTATGAGCGCGTATTTGTTAGTGAATATAAAATTATTTTATATTGCGATGATTGGTTTGTCGAGTGGTATATGGATTCTGGTCGGTATAGTCCGTACAACTCTATCGATAGGGATCTCTAAACACCCGTACAGAATAATTCGACACCATATTGTTTTGAATTGGGTAAATGGAATAATTTTTACCTTGATTATATTTTATATATAAAGGAAGTAAATTTTTCAAAATTATAAAAGTGTATATAAAAATGATTGTTTGGTTGTTGAAATATAAGAATATATATAAGTTAATTAAAAGATGTTTGAATAATCTAATTAAAAGAATAAATTGTATAAGCAAATGAATTATAGTATGGAATTATAATTAATATGATTTACAATTGTGAAATGATCTTATATAAGTAAAGAGAAAACAGTGAAATTATATAAGTAAAAAGATTTGTAAATGTGATTTATGAATAAAAAAGAATTTTTTTGAAAGTATATTAACCACTGAATTCACTACTGTTGCTGGGAAATAATTAGGGTGATGACTGCAGCATCATCAGTATCATTTCCAAGTTTCTGTGTGATGGATTTGCTACCATAGTAAATTGAAAATTGAAGTTTTGTTGTGATAAATAAATTTGAAATTAAATCCAAGTTGTAATTATTGAATATAAGTAATCAAGTTATGAACTTATAATATGAAATAATAAAGATTTTAGCTTTGGTAAAGTTAAAGGATTTGGGTTAGCATAGTAAATATATGGTGTGAAAATTTAAGTAAAGGAAGTTAAATAAATTGATTTGGATTAGATAAGCTATAGAAATGGAAATTAAACTGAAGTGATTATATAAAATAACTTTGAAGTTTAAATAAGTTGCATAACTTGTAAAGTGACGAAATTTGACTTTGGTAAAAGTAAATAGAATTTAATTTAGAATTGGAATTGGACTTATAAGGGGAAATTTAAGTTAAGTTAAACAAATGATGTTTGAAAAGGAATATAACTTAAGTAATGTTGAATGAAGTTGATTTTGGTATCGAAGTAAATTAAACGTGATGAACCAAATTGAATGAAGGTAAGCAAGCAAAGTAAAGAAATTTGGTAATGTTGGATATATATTGATTTTTAGATTGTTGTTAGTTGATTGTATGTAAATCCACATGAAGTTGAATTAATGAAATTGAAAGCTGTGAAATTGAATTTGATTTGGAAGTGAACCAACTTGAATATGAATTATTGAATGCAAACTAATTGAATATGAATAAATGAATGTTAGTAAAAACATCCAATGTTAATGAATCAAATGTGATTTAGATTGGAAAATCTATTCATTGAATATTAATGAGAAATGAAAGCGTATTGATTTGGTTATGGATGTTAGTTGAATGCTAGTTGGTTGATGGTTGAATTTGTTGCTTTTGTTGCATTTGCTATATTAGCATATGTAGTTGTTGTTCTGGTATATGTTGTATATTGATATTACTTTCATATATGCATGTTTCTCATTATTGTTGAGTGTTTAGTAGGTGTGGATTGCGCTTGCTACGCATTTGGAGCTCGCTTTCACGCTATATTAGCTGTATATGCTCGCTAATAATATATAAGGTACATATCTCGGATTACATATCGTACTTTTACACTTTTTTCCCTACGGGATGCCTCACTACTTGATGAGATGTATATTTGTGATATATATATATATATATATATATATATATATATATATATTGCCATTTTTTTGGGATCGAGCCGCGCAAAGGAGACGCTGGCGAAATTTTTCGAAAATTTAAGGTGTTGGAATATTTTTGAGAAAATTGAAAATTTTTGAAAAGATAACTAAGTATGATTTGAAAACTTAGTAAAGTTATTGTAAGAAGTTTAACTGTTGGATTTTGGAAAAGTTAAACACTTAAGTGAATTTGAAAACTAATTTGAATGGTTTTGAAAAGTTAATGGATTCTGTAACTTTTTCTTACTTGGTAACTTCGAGGACGAAATTCTTTTAGGGGGAAGTTTGTAACGACCCAGATTTCTATCATTTGAAATTCGTATATTTAATTGATTTTAAATATCAATAAGTAAAATTTGTAAGTCGAATAAATTATATTTCGAATATCTAGATTTAATTGGATAATTAAATCGATAATTTAATATTTGAAATTACAGAAATAATTGGAAATTGGGTCTAATGTGATTAAAAATGATTTATAAAGTTGTATTAAATCATATTGGAGTTATAATGATGTTATAGAACTTTTAAAATTAAAAGTTAATTTGTGAAAATTGAATATTTTAATATTTAATTGACCGCTAAAAATAGCCATTTTTCAAATAGTCTCGGATTTCGACGAAACTAGATTCATCGGATCTGTGATGTTATATTATTGTATCGTTTCAAATTTCGCGTCAATCGGATTTATGGTTTGTCCGGGGCAAGCCAAAACGCATAGAAATTTGTTTAACCGATTTAATTTAAAATTGATCGTTTATCCCCGTAACTCACACATACGATCGAATTGGCTCTCGATAGCTATTCCATTGTGTCCGAAACGCGGGTTAAACCCCAGAAACGCTGGTCACCGCGCGAGATTTGGAGTTTGGAAAGTCGGATGAATAGTGTTTTTGGGCGATTTTCTATAAAAGAAACTTCATCATTTCCATTTGCAAAACCCTAGCCCATTTTTCTTCAGCCGCCACTCAGAAATTAATGGCCAAAAATGTTCCCCTCTTTCTTCCTCATTTTCTTCGAATCCATCAATCTATTCGCAACACATCCAACTGCAAACTTGTAGAGCTAATCGAGCTCTAGAAGATCAACGGTCAAGATCGTAAATGGAGGTGTGGATCGACCAGAAATTGCTCGCGTTTAGCCGGCCTTTGTTCATGTTTTTCAAAGCTAAAGGGTAGCCGAGCATCAAGATATGGCGGCCGTTGGTGGAGCACGCGTGGGCGAAGGGAACGAAGGTGTTTGATCGTCGTCAGGTGGCTCGAGTTGGTCACGATAATTGGATGGAAGGGGCGACCTATGTGTTCAAGTCGCATACGTTGTAACCTAGAAGGGGAAGAGAAAGAAGGGTGCGGCCCTGATGAGATGAAGCAAGAATCAATGGTCCAGATGCAGTAGGGTTTTAAATTAAAATAAAAGTTGTAAATTAATATATATATTTAATCGTATAAACTTTGTACACTATAACTTTTTCATACGAGGTCCGTTTTGGACGAAACAAATTGCGTTAGAATCGTACGGACAAATACTACGCGATGGAGATTGGAGTTGATTGGAGCTAGTTAAAATTTTGGGTAAAATTAAACGCGCGTTTAATTTTATTCGAAATAGAACACTGAAACTGTATTGGAAACAATGTGAGAACTTCTCACTCAATCGAATCTTTTTCGATTTAAATTTTAAATAGTTAGATTTAAAATTGCTCGTTTGTAATGATTATATGCTTGGATGATAAATTATTATCTGTTGTATTGAAATAGACCATATACGCCGCATATTAAGCGGAGGTTATTCATTAAACACATATACCGCGATATTCTACCTTGAAGTGGAATTAATATTATATATGTACTTGGAGTTGATTTTCTCGCATTATATAGCGGACGAGACCCTATTGCGCCGCATAATAGCGGATAATATTTTATATAGCCCATGTACCGCGATATTCCGTCTTGAAACGGGATTGGTATTGTGCTAACATCTGTGGATGCAGGGAAACAGGTTAGAGGGATCCAACTGGATTCCTCAACTGTATTGATTTATTTGCAGATATTGTGATATATTCTGTTATCATAGATATATGATGTTTTAGATGCCGCGATTGTTATATTTAGTGCTGTTGCAGCATTGGCCCTATTTTGGAAAATTAAGTGTTAAAGTGACGATTTTCAAATTTAAAAAGGGTTTTAAAGTGATTTTTGAAAGTATACGTTTTATTAAATTTTGGAATTGATTCATTTTAAATAAATAAACTTTATAACTTTAATGTTATTAAAATTATGATTTTTGAAAAATATAGTTGAAAATTGATTTTTGAAATATGGAGTTAATGATTTTATAAAATAGTTCAAATTGGGATTTTTGAATTATTATAAACTTTATACAAAAATTTATAAAATTGATATCTATAAATTAAAATATTGGAATTATAAAATGAGTTTTTATAAGTGTTAAAAAGAAGTATAAATGGATTTCATAAGTGAATGAAATTTATAGATTTATAAATTGGGAAGTTATAAAATGAATAGATTTTGTAAAATAAAATATTTATAAGTAATTAACTTATAAATTGGATTTTTGCATTTAAATGAGATATAAATAGAATTTGTTAATTAAGGGGTTTTATAAGTTGAAGTTTTATAAAATATATATATATATATATATATATATATATGTGAATTTATAAACCTTGTTTTATAAATCCAAAATCGACTTATTTTTATAAGTTAATTAGTATGGCTTATTAAAGGAGATATATCCACGATTTTGGACAGTGGATAATCCTTTAAAATAAAATATGTTAAAATGTTGAATGGGTTAACGAAGTATATTCACGTTTTTGGACAGTGAATAATATATTAAAGTAATGTGTTTAGGAAGTGATCTTTTGAATGGAATTAAAATGATTTGAAGTTGTTTTAAAATGTGTTAAGGATCGAAACCATAGATTTCAACATTCATTGTTGAAATAAACGTTTTCGAGAAATAAGGAAAAGATGGACTATAACACTGTTGTTATAGTAAATGATTTTCGAAAGGAAATGTTTTTTTATAGTATTGGGATTTATATATCTATCTTAATTTCGAATCCCTATACTGGTGATTTCGGGTTGTCATAACGATGTTTTACGCAACATTCGTTTTGACTCAAATGAATGCGTTTAAGAGAATGTTTTCCTTAAAGAATAAAATATATACTTAATTGCGATTTAAGTATATTGAATATTTTCCAAATGTTGAAAATAAATAGGTTTGTGAATTACTTATTATTAAATAAGTATGAAAATGTTTTCCAATATGAAGTGAAATATTTTGAGATTATATCTTTTAAAGATAAATTGAAAAGTGATTTGAAATTTGTTTTCAAACGGTTGAAGTTGGGAAATAATATATCTTGTAAAGATATTTTTGGAAAATAAATAATTTGAGAAATTATTTGGAATTTGGTGATGATTGTGTATATCTATTGATAGTTAAATAACCGACTATCAATATTTACCTTTAAATGGGTATTTGTTGTGAATTGCTTGAATTTGAATACTACACTTATTTTAAAATAAGCGCTCGTTATTTGGTTTAGCCGGGAGAGGACCTTTGTGTCATAAATCCCATTCTGAAAAATGATATGTCGTAATGGATAGCATTTGAAGACCGGTGTTGAAGACCAGATATTTTTGAAAACGGAAGGATTATCGTCGAATGTCTCTGCATCGGCTGATCTCCAATATAGAGATTTTATCACCCTTTATGATGGGAAGTCCGGTCGTGATTAGTGAATATCCGAATTGCAAGGGATTCTTTGGAAGTGCCTTCGGTTCCGTTCGATCCTAGAATGGACTTGTATGGATGTGTGTCTGACGTTACAACATGAGATGTAAAGCTGGTTTCTATCAAATATATTTCTGTTGGTGGTGGAGAATTTATTCTCTTAGCTTAACACCCTTCTCTAAGACATATGAGCTCAGAGGTTATGTAGTTGATGGTTACTAGTGATATATTCCCAAATTGGTAATGTGGCATACGAAGTGCTGTTGAGCATTTGTTGGTCAAAGCGTGGCTTTTGTATGAAGCATGGCTTTGTGGATGAGACTTCGTCGGACCTCACACCCCGGAAATGGTCAAAACAGGAAAGATGCGGCAAGGTTATTAGGGGATAGGGCCCCCTTAGTGTATGTCATTTCCTTCTGGATAGAGGTGGTATTATGGTATGGAGCCCCGATACTTAACCTATGTTGTTGCTGCAAACTTATTATTTTGTGGTTGTTGGTGAATCTCAGGATTAAGGTCGGTTGCGATCGAGGGATGGCATATTCGTGTCAGTTGTTACCCAGCTAGGGGTAACCCGGCCTTGTGTTGGCAGAGATCCGGTTAGGTTCTCGGGTGTAACAGCCCGCAAATCCGTACCCCTTGAGTCAACACTATTCTACAACAATCAACTCAAGTTGTACAGAAAAAAACGAACCATTTGGGTTTAAGAAGAAGAGAAAACAAAATCAATATCAGAGTCTAACCATCGCAGCGGAATAAAATATAATAGATAATAAATAATCTTTACTCAAAATCAAATATATCTGTTTACATACATCACATCATCAGAGTACATCAGTCACAGCTCACATCAAAACAATACGATGGATACACAACAACTCAAGGTACACAACAACTCAAACAGCGGAATATATATATAACAAGTACGACTATACGTATCGTCATCCAGCTCGTCTCCTGAGCTTCACAGCATCATATCCTGTATCCTATAATACTCGGTCTGACCCGAGCATTACAGTTAAATAATACCCGAGTCAGTCTGGAATACCAGAGTGGGAAAATCACACCCAATTGATTATTAAAGTTTCAAAAATCCTTTGAAAACCAAAAGCATCTCGTAAGACCATGCCACAAATAAACATGTCGGGTTTTTACCTTACGATAGCTAAACCAATTTTTATAGAAATCCTCTGATATTATAATAGGGTCTATATACAAATACTTATAAAATAGCCGAAATTGTTACATTCATTAAATTCTAGCTACTAGCCACAAAAGTGGGTAATACAAACAAAACTCGTACAAGGCTCGTAGGGAGATTGGATTTCCAACAATGACTAGGCACTGGGGTACCACCTGTCACAGTACGGGGCCTAGATCACCGTACCGAGGACTACTCCCTTCATCTCCTGCAACACAAGGCCGGAACCATTCCTTACTGAACAGTCCCGAACAAGATAAACCCCGTGGTTGGCGCGACCAACCACCCACTAAGCCGAAAGAAATATAAGGGACATCTAGACAGGGGAATTATCTTGTCCTGCTTGGGCATGACCTACCTAACCTTGCTGCATATCCCCTGATTTTCAGTCATTCCCATTTGATGAGGCTTGAGGCTAAGCGTTACCTTTAGAACATATTTACTTAGAATGCCCATCGTCCGCCTGACGATGTTTCGCAAGCATTCATCCATACAAGTCCGTCCCGGGTTCGAACGGAACCGAAGGCACTATTCCTACTACATCCATTTTGGAAATAACCTCAGGATTAGTAGCGACTAGCCCTTGCACTTCACTGCTCCATCTTCGACTCCGAACACGTTTTACGAAACGTACAAACCGGATCGAAGTGGTTTTCGAGAATAAATCTCGATCCCGGTCTCTTCGAAACGATCAACGCATTTGTCCAATATTGATAGTCGGTGATTTAACTATCAATTAATATTCACAAACAACCATCAACAAATAAATAATTTCCCAAATTATTTATTAATTTCCAAAAATATCTTCACAAGATATATTTCTATTTCCAATCCTTTGAAAACAGTTTCAAATCCCTCATTCTTTTCAGAATCAACTTTCCCAAAAATTTTCTATCTTCTCTGAATTCACCAAGTACAATACTAGATTTAAAAATAATTTAAAACACTTTACTTTGAAATATATACTTTAAAAACATTTAAATTAAAACTACTTTTAATAATTTAGTAAAAATACATCTTATATGAATATTTGAAAATAAAGTTACTAAATAAAATATAATACTAGAATTACACTTTTGAAACAAAATATTAAGTCACTTTTTAAATAATTACTACTATAATAGATTTGAGAAAATACTTACTTTAGAATTTAAATACTAGGAATAATAAATTTTCCAAAACACACCTTTTTAAAACAAATTTTAAAACTATTAACTTATATTTAAAATTTACTTGAAAGCATTCTTAGTGATCCAGGAAGAATTCCAGCTTTAAACATTTAAATCAACTTTCCAAATTGATTTTCAATTTAATCCATTTGAAATAAGTTTCTTAAATTACTCAATTCATTTCAAATTTCATTTAATTATGCACTTAATTATTATTGTTATTCCTTTCCATTTGATTTTAAATCTTTTAACTGAAATATACAAATTTCAGCTTTTCCCAACTTCTTCTTTATTAATATATTTTTTCCAAAAAATTTAAATCTTACATTTTAAATAAAAGTTTTATTCTTTAATTAATATCGTTGAAGATTGTAATTCAATAACTTCCTGTTTATTCAAATTTCCTTTCTATACGCCCCAATTTATTTATTAGAAATTTAAAGTCACATTATTTCTTTTCCAATTTATTCTTAAATTTATCCAACTTTCTATAATTATTTCGCTTACAAATTTACTTCCGTTTAATTTCTTTTCAACAATATAATGCATATATCTTGGTAATTCATTATACTCAAATATCCAATCAAACCATAATATTCAATATTTTAATATAACTCATCATCAGATATCAAATAATCACAACAGAGATTATTGAATAATTTAAATAAATGTGAGGGGTCCAGTTGGATCCCTCCAACCTGTTTCCCTGCATCCACAGATGTCAGCACAACCTAATATCCATTCTAAAATATACCAGACTAAAGCACATCAATCAATTCAACCATTCAAGCAATTATTTAATCATTTAAAGTAAATCATACTGAGTGAGATTAACTCACCTTTTGCTTCTTGTTTGTAATCCATTCTCATTCCGACTAGATTTCTTCAAAATTTAGACCTTGAATCAATATGTACATCATTTATTAATACTTGAATCGATTGAACAATTAACTATCATTAAATCATTTAATAATTTAGTTTAACTAATGATTTAAGTTTAAACCCACCATTTAATTTAAACAAACAAGTTTATTTGAACAGATTACTTTTCCCAATTATTATATATATATATATTTTTAGTAATTAAAGTAATTGAACAAGGTGATTGAACAAGTAAAGCATTATAATCCGTATTTTAAAAATTTAAATAGTAGGTTTTATAATCTATATTCGAAATTAAAGATCTAATTTTACCTTATACCTGAAACATTTTAAAATTCCTTCTTTTCGACATCTAATCTATATACAATTCTCTTCTTTGCTGTATTTATCCTTATATTAATATATATATATAGCTGTTAATTAACAAGGACAATACTTTGTTTTACTGTAAAATTTCTCTGTAATTATATTTGTAAATTAAAATTTGGCTTTCAAATTTCTTTCTCTGTATGCATTTTAAAAATTGCCTAATATATATACTCATTCATTCAAAATTAAACTGAAATAACTATATTGTATATCTATTTATTAAATTCAATTGAGAATAAAATTTTCCTTCTGTATAAAATGGACTAATTTAAATTGAAAAAAGAAACGAAAACTTCTGCCTTACCGAACGAGATCGACATCGCGACAAGGAACTCCACCTTCAGCTAGCACGTAGCCATTCAACACTGTCGCCAACCTCTCCACATCAACACACCATCGACACTACTGCTCACGCCCAACTCCTCTTCCTTCAACATCACGCACGATCGGCTATGCCACTAAGAACTAGATCGCCACGATAACACGGCCTCGTCCCCAAACTACTGTGTACAAGCGATAACGAGACGACACAGCAAGCACCTCACTTGACGCCGGTCGCGCTCGAATCCCCTCAACATCGAATCTTCGATTCGAAATCGTATTCAATTCCCAACCCATCTCTTCTTCCACTCGCCGCTCGAACCTGCCCTCCACTACGGCAACGCGAATCGACTCAAGCGCCTATCATCGACACGCTCGCCTGATTGATGCTCGGCTAAAAAAAACAACTTTGATTAGAGAGAGGGTTGGAAAGGAGGGAGGGAGTGGTGTAGATCGAACGAGAAGGCTTCGGCCTAAGGAAGACGCGGCCATTGATTTTTTTTTTTTGTTTCTGAACTTCGACCTAATTTAGTAAAGAGCTTTCGGCCATTATCTAAAAACGAACTGCTTTGGGTTTGCTTCCATAAAACGTGATGAGCGATGGTGTATACTAGAAGATAGGAAAAGCGTGCTGAGGAATAGATAAGGATGGCTTATAAAGGAAGCTTAATTAATTAAATTTTGTTAAATTATTATCAATTAAATTTTCCGCGTTTATATAACATACACTCACACGCTAACTCCAAACAACACGAAATTCGAAATCCGATAATAATACAATATTACGGATCAAATGAAACAGGTTTCGCCAAATTCCGAGACGGTGGTTCGGAAGGCTATTTTAAATTCAATTCAAACGATATAAATTTTGAAACTGAACAAACACTTCCAAATTCAATTTTAACACTTTTTCTGCCCTCACTATCATCAATATAAATTTTATAAGCCTTCAAATTGTTCTAATCGGATTAAAATTTCAGATTCAACATTTTATTCAAATTCAAGTTATTTAATTCGATAATTAATTATCAAATAAATTGTGATATTCGTAATTCAATTGAAAATTACACTATTGAATATCTAAAATCAATTAAATATTCCAATATTAATTGCTTGAAAATTCCGGATCGTCACATTCCTCCCCCCTTAAAAGAATTTCGTCCCCGAAATTACTAGTTAGGAAGAATGATTCAATACCCGTTTATTATTTCCCTAAACCAAACAGTTTTCTAACAATTCAACATCTTACCAATTATCTTTTATATAAAAGACTCATTATCTTTCTTACTAACTTCCAAACCTTTCTCTAGTTCCAAACCACACCATTTGTTTAACCATTCAAGTTTTCAATTTAAAACCAAATTTTGAATTATCAAAATTTTCTCAAAATTTTTCTAACTCCCTAAATTTTCGAAAAATTTCGCCAGCGTCTCCTTTGCGCGGCTAGCTCGGTACAACTACAAAAGGGCTCTACGGCCTCCCAAATCCAAAAAGAAAACAAAACGCCAAGTGGCTCAATCCAAATCCAAATCCCAATCAATTTCCATACCAAATTTAAATGCGTACCTTTTGTCGGGCAATTCAAATTTATCTTTTGAAATCAAATCCAATTTCCTTTTCCCCTTTTATCATACCTGCATATCCTGCTTAGCACTAATATCCAATCACAATATTCCAAAACATTTTATCGACTTCCTCACAAAACGCCAATATCTATTCATTCTAATATTATCTTAGGATACATTTGTAGCATCGATTTCCAATTAAGAATTTACCATTCCTTTCTTAAGTTAGTATAAACATTTTATATGTTTCTTATCTTTATTTCTCTTTACCTCTTTTAGTTTATACTTACTTCTATTCAAATCGATTTCCACATTTTATATGTATTCCATTTATTTTCAACTTTGAATTTTTAATTTTTTTTTTAACTTTTATCCTCCATTTATAACTAATTTAAGTCATTACTTTAATTTGTTTCATTTGCTAACTTATTTTAGTTTCCAATTCTAAATAGTTTTGTCGTTAACAAAATTTTTCAAAATTTTCAAAAATTTTCTAACTCCCAAAATTTCTGAAAAATTTTGGCAGAGCCTCCTTTGTACGGAGGAGCTTTTGCAATTTGACAAAAGAGATAAATATATATACATCGACCCACACGGTCGGAAAAACCAAAAACAGTTCATATTTCCTATTTTAATTGCGTAGGCGTACCTTATTTAGCATTTTAAGCAAGCAGCTTATTTATTTTTAGCAAGTAGCACAACCAAATCCAGCCATACGGCTTCCAGGTACCTGTACTTACTCAATTTAAACATGTAAGTGCCAAATATATGAAGTTTAACAACATATCACTTATTTGTAATAGTTAAAACATATGAATTCTAAAAGAAACTCGCACCAAACATTTTTCCCTAAGCAATTTACATAGTTTCCATGCCAACTCAACTGTTTCAATTTATTTATAACCATTTTCATTTAATTCGAATGGTTTTCAATCCATTCGTATACATCTTTATCAAATTTGAATGGTTTAAAACCCAATTGCTTACATTTAATTCATTTCTATTCAAACCGAGCTCATTTTTAATCCAGTTGTTCTCCAACTCAATTTATTCTACTCATATCAATCCATAGCATTTATTTAATCTCGGTTCGTCCCACGACAATTTTATTACTACATAAATTGACAATATTTATGTGAATAATTAAGCACTTGAGTTTTAAAATCAATTTAAATTGATTCCGGCTCAACTTACTCTTAATTCTATTCTATTTTAAATTTATTCACAATCCATATATCCTCATTTCATTGCATTCAAATTTTAATCCATTCACTTGCATTCCATTTTATTTAGCTCGACACATTAAATTTCATTTAAAATCCATTTATTTACATTTTTTCCCATATTTGTTTATTCCAAAATATTTTATTTAGCTCAAAACAACCCAAGCTATATCATTCAATAACCATTTCTCAACTTATTTAAACCACATTTCATTTGATACTTGTTTATTCCATCATTTATTTATTCAATATAATGAGTTTATCCAACTTAGGGAATTTTTTAAAAAAAAATACTCTTTGATTTTATATTAAATTCGAAGGTACAGAGATTTGAGTTAGAATTTGAGTTTCTCCCTATTAACTCACAATTCAACTTCATTAACAATTCATTTAATTAATTGCAAGGTCCCCTTTCAATTATATTTTCTTAAGTTCACTTTTATTTTATTATTCAAGTTTGTTTTTTTTTTCAATTCATCAATTATATTCATTTTTGGGTTTTCTATCCCATTTTACAATTTATAAGTCACAACATATTATTTTACACAATTCCATCCATCATAGGCTTGAATATATCCTGCTTTTATTTTTAACTCAAGTCTTCTATTTATTTATAGCCCCAGCATATTTTATTTCCATGGATTTTTAATTTTCTTATAAGTTATTCTGATTTACTTATTTAAATTCCCAATTCTTATTCATTTTACTTTTCATTTTTCCAGGTGAGAATCTAATTCCATCAAATAATTCAATTGAATTCTTATTCCAATTCAATTTTGTTTTAACTCAGATTTATTTAACTCAATTTAATTTCAACTTGATTCGAATACAACTGGATATTATTTTCAGCTTATTCAATTTATTTTAATCCAGTCATATTTTATTTTCCAATCCAAGTTAATTTCATCTTTAACTTTTCTCTTTTAAAAATTAAATTTTCAACACTCAAAGCTTGTATTTCCTTCCTGATTTAAAAGTCATCTCAATTTATAAATTTACAATTTATAAGCTTACAGCTATCTCATCAGGAATTTAAAAACACCTACTTTGGTCCCAAATCATTTTGAAATCTCCAACATCTCAAAATCACATTTCTCAAAAATTAAACAAATCCTGGTTTTATTCCCCACACATTTCCTTTGTAAATTTCAAACAACTAGCTTTTCTGAACAAATCAATTTGGCAGCAATTCATCACTTAGAAACTCGAAAATGCACATCGATGATGCTGCAGTCATCACCGAAATTATTTTCCAGCTACTGAAGTGAATCCAATGCTATATCTCTTTCCAAAATTTATTTGAAACAATTTCCTTTCAGAAATATCCCAAAAACAAAAATGCAACAATTTATCTCCAAAATACCTCCAAAATTTCCGGGGTTTTAAAGGTTCAAAGTCTATTTTAAATTCAAATTTATTTATAATGCATTTCTATAGTTTATGCTTATACAAATTCCCAATTAATTATATTTCAATTTATAATTCACATTTTTAATTCATATTTATAAATTTCATTTTATCATGAATTTATTTCCGTAAACTTTGTTTATTTTCAATTTCTAGTTAAATTTTCATTTAACAATGATAATACTTTAATATTATCATTTCTAACATCCAAGCAACCATATAATAGCTATATAGTTTACCAAACTTTCTTCATATCAAAAATATATTTTTGGGTAAAATTATTTCATTTACCCATATTGAAAACAATACCGTGTCGATTGTTCTATTCAAGTGTTTAGAAACCCCTTCGATACAGTTTTCGAGGCTGTGCCGACGAAGGTTCATATACCACTCAATAAACCAATCAACACAATATAAAACCATTTTATATTCACTAACAAATACGCGCTCATATCTATTAATACGCTCAAACTCATTATAGAGTACTACGGACTCTAATTTATGAGTAATTCCCACCAGAGCCAAGGTTATCACCAACCTAAGCTCTGATACCAACTGTAACAGCCCGCAAATCCGTACCCCTTGAGTCAACACTATTCTACAACAATCAACTCAAGTTGTACAGAAAAAAACGAACCATTTGGGTTTAAGAAGAAGAGGTAGAAGAAGAGAAAACAAAATCAATATCAGAATCTAACCATCGCAGCGGAATAAAATATAATAGATAATAAATAATCTTTACTCAAAATCAAATATATCTATTTACATACATCACATCATCAGAGTACATCAGTCACAGCTCACATCAAAACAATACGATGGATACACAACAACTCAAGGTACACAACAACTCAAACAGCGGAATATATATATATAACAAGTACGACTATACGTATCGTCATCCAGCTCGTCTCCTGAGCTTCACAGCATCATATCCTGTATCCTATAATACTCGGTCTGACCCGAGCATTACAGTTAAATAATACTCGAGTCAGTCTGGAATACCAGAGTGAGAAAATCACACCCAATTGATTATTAAAGTTTCAAAAATCCTTTGAAAACCAAAAGCATCTCGTAAGACCACGCCACAAATAAACATGTCGGGTTTTTACCTTACGATAGCTAAACCAATTTTTATAGAAATCCTCTGATATTATAATAGGGTCTATATACAAATACTTATAAAATAGCCGAAATTGTTACATTCATTAAATTCCAGCTACTAGCCACAAAAGTGGGTAATACAAACAAAACTCGTACAAGGCTCGTAGGGAGATTGGATTTCCAACAATGACTAGGCACTGGGGTACCACCTGTCACAGTACGGGGCCTAGATCACCGTACCGAGGACTACTCCCTTCATCCCTTGCAACACAAGGCCAGAACCATTCCTTACTGAACAGTCCCGAACAAGATAAACCCCGTGGTTGGCGCGACCAACCACCCACTAAGCCGAAAGAAATATAAGGGACATCTAGACAGGGGAATTATCTTGTCCTGCTTGGGCATGACCCACCTAACCTTGCTGCATATCCCCTGATTTTCAGTCATTCCCATTTGATGAGGCTTGAGGCTAAGCGTTACCTTTAGAACGTATTTACTTAGAATGCCCATCGTCCGCCTGACGATGTTTCGCAAGCATTCATCCATACAAGTCCGTCCTGGGTTCGAACGGAACCGAAGGCACTATTCCTACTACATCCATTTTGGAAATAACCTCAGGATTAGTAGCGACTAGCCCTTGCACTTCACTGCTCCATCTTCGACTCCGAACACGTTTTACGAAACGTACAAACCGGATCGAAGTGGTTTTCGAGAATAAATCTCGATCCCGGTCTCTTCGAAACGATCAACGCATTTGTCCAATATTGATAGTCGGTGATTTAACGATCAATTAATATTCACAAACAACCATCAACAAATAAATAATTTCCCAAATTATTTATTAATTTCCAAAAATATCTTCACAAGATATATTTCTATTTCCAATTCTTTGAAAACAGTTTCAAATCCCTCATTCTTTTCAGAATCAACTTTCCCAAAAATTTTCTATCTTCTCTGAATTCACCAAGTACAATACTAGATTTAAAAATAATTTAAAACACTTTACTTTGAAATATATACTTTAAAAACATTTAAATTAAAACTACTTTTAATAATTTAGTAAAAATACATCTTATATGAATATTTGAAAATAAAGTTACTAAATAAAATATAATACTAGAATTACACTTTTGAAACAAAATATTAAGTCACTTTTTAAATAATTACTACTATAATAGATTTGAGAAAATACTTACTTTAGAATTTAAATACTAGGAATAATAAATTTTCCAAAATACACCTTTTTAAAACAAATTTTAAAACTATTAACTTATATTTAAAATTTACTTGAAAGCATTCTTAGTGATCCAGGAAGAATTCCAGCTTTAAACATTTAAATCAACTTTCCAAATTGATTTTCAATTTAATCCATTTGAAATAAGTTTCTTAAATTACTCAATTCATTTCAAATTTCATTTAATTATGCACTTAATTATTATTGTTATTCCTTTCCATTTGATTTTAAATCTTTTAACTGAAATATACAAATTTCAGCTTTTCCCAACTTCTTCTTTATTAATATATTTTTTCCAAAAAATTTAAATCTTACATTTTAAATAAAAGTTTTATTCTTTAATTAATATCGTTGAAGATTGTAATTCAATAACTTCCTGTTTATTCAAATTTCCTTTCTATACATCCCAATTTATTTATTAAAATTTAAAGTCACATTATTTCTTTTCCAATTTATTCTTAAATTTATCCAACTTTCTATAATTATTTCGCTTACAAATTTACTTCCGTTTAATTTCTTTTCAACAATATAATGCATATATCTTGGTAATTCATTATACTCAAATATCCAATCAAACCATAATATTCAATATTTTAATATAACTCATCATCAGATATCAAATAATCACAACAGAGATTATTGAATAATTTAAATAAATGTGAGGGGTCCAGTTGGATCCCTCCAACCTGTTTCCCTGCATCCACAGATGTCAGCACAACATAATATCCATTCTAAAATATACCAGACTAAAGCACATTAATCAATTCAACCATTCAAGCAATTATTTAATCATTTAAAGTAAATCATACTGAGTGAGATTAACTCACCTTTTGCTTCTTGTTTGTAATCCATTCTCATTCCGACTAGATTTCTTCAAAATTTAGACCTTGAATCAATATGTACATCATTTATTAATACTTGAATCGATTGAACAATTAACTATCATTAAATCATTTAATAATTTAGTTTAACTAATGATTTAAGTTTAAACCCACCATTTAATTTAAACAAACAAGTTTATTTGAACAGATTACTTTTCCCAATTATTATATATATATATTTTTTTAGTAATTAAAGTAATTGAACAAGGTGATTGAACAAGTAAAGCATTATAATCCGTATTTTAAAAATTTAAATAGTAGGTTTTATAATCTATATTCGAAATTAAAGATCTAATTTTACCTTATACCTGAAACATTTTAAAATTCCTTCTTTCCGACATCTAATCTATATACAATTCTCTTCTTTGCTGTATTTATCCTTATATTAATATATATATATCTGTTAATTAACAAGGACAATACTTTGTTTTACTGTAAAATTTCTCTGTAATTATATTTGTAAATTAAAATTTGGCTTTCAAATTTCTTTCTCTGTATGCATTTTAAAAATTGCCTAATATATATACTCATACATTCAAAATTAAACTGAAATAACTATATTGTATATCTATTTATTAAATTCAATTGAGAATAAAATTTTCCTTCTGTATAAAATGGACTAATTTAAATTGAAAAAAGAAACGAAAACTTCTGCCTTACCGAACGAGATCGACATCGCGACAAGGAACTCCACCTTCAGCTAGCACGTAGCCATTCAACACTGTCGCCAACCTCTCCACATCAACACACCATCGACACTACTGCTCACGCCCAACTCCTCTTCCTTCAACATCACGCACGATCGGCTATGCCACCAAGAACCAGATCGCCACGATAACACGGCCTCGTCCCCAAACTACTGTGTACAAGCGATAACGAGACGACACAGCAAGCACCTCACTTGACGCCGGTCGCGCTCGAATCCCCTCAACATCGAATCTTCGATTCGAAATCGTATTCAATTCCCAACCCATCTCTTCTTCCACTCGCCGCTCGAACCTGCCCTCCACTACGGCAACGCGAATCGACTCAAGCGCCTATCATCGACACGCTCGCCTGATTGATGCTCGGCTAAAAAAAACAACTTTGATTAGAGAGAGGGTTGGAAAGGAGGGAGGGAGTGGTGTAGATCGAACGAGAAGGCTTCGGCCTAAGGAAGACGCGGCCATTGATTTTTTTATTTTATTTTTTTTGTTTCTGAACTTCGACCTAATTTAGTAAAGAGCTTTCGGCCATTATCTAAAAACGAACTGCTTTGGGTTTGCTTCCATAAAACGTGATGAGCGATGGTGTATACTAGAAGATAGGAAAAGCGTGCTGAGGAATAGATAAGGATGGCTTATAAAGGAAGCTTAATTAATTAAATTTTGTTAAATTATTATCAATTAAATTTTCCGCGTTTATATAACATACACTCACACGCTAACTCCAAACAACACGAAATTCGAAATCCGATAATAATACAATATTACGGATCAAATGAAACAGGTTTCGCCAAATTCCGAGACGGTGCCTCGGAAGGCTATTTTAAATTCAATTCAAACGATATAAATTTTGAAACTGAACAAACACTTCCAAATTCAATTTTAACATTTTTTCTGCCCTCACTATCATCAATATAAATTTTATAAGCCTTCAAATTGTTCTAATCGGATTAAAATTTCAGATTCAACATTTTATTCAAATTCAGTTATTTAATTTGATAATTAATTATCAAATAAATTGTGATATTCGTAATTCAATTGAAAATTACACTATTGAATATCTAAAATCAATTAAATATTCCAATTTTAATTGCTTGAAAATTCCGGATCGTCACATCGGGCGTCTTTCCAGAGGCGTACCCATGTGGCAATGGGAAGTTCCTTGGCCTCACCATTTGTCAAAAAATCCAAAGAAACAATACGAACCTGTACGGTTTTAGTTGTATAACCTACCATGGAATTTGGCGGTAAGCTGCTATTGAACATGGTAGCTATAGTAGGCATACGATAATGGTCGTATGTTGGCTAAGATTTATATCATACTTTCGAAATATTTTCCTACACTTCGCACTTATAGTAATAATATCAAAGAAAATTTTCATATCAAGCATATTTGACTATCATAAGGAGAAATCACCTCCGATTCTGCGTTTGCATTGTGTGAGTGTGGGAGGCCTTATGGTAGTCTCATTTTCTAAAAAGCATTGCGAATCTAATTCAAAATATTTCTTTGTTTGTTTTTAAAGATATAACTGTTTTAAGTTCTCACACCAGTCTCATGACTGACCTGGAGTTTATTGTTTCCTTCTTAAACTCTGGGTGCCCACCAATTTCTACACGGGCAGTCTAGAGTCAGGTTATCAGGTCATTCTGGTTAATTCAGGAGATGCTGTGGAGATCAGGAGCAAGCTGGATGGCATGGCATATCAACTAGTATATAGTATTTCTTTTCCGCTGTTTGTTGTTGTAAACTTTGATAATGTAATAACTGATATAGTTCTTTGTTTTAAAGATATTCATTCATCTATTATATGTTGCTCCGCTGCGATTGTGAGATTCTGATATTGTTTCTGTTGCTTCTTGTTTCTTTCTTCTTCTATCTTCTACCACTTCTTTAACCCTAACGGTACGGATTTCCGGCCTTCGATTGCTTGGCAGTTGATACAGTGGACGTATTAATGTCGACTTTCGTGAGTCGAAAATCCCAAAATGTTACAGGCAATGCGGCATTCAAAGTGATATGATATGTGATATGTGAAAGGTAATCCTTACCTCATGCCTCATGAACCGAAAATGACCGAAACAAGGTTAGATGCGGCAAGGCTAAGCGGGTCATTCCCAATTAGCAACTCTTCTAGATATATTTCTTCCCGCTGTGACTTTCGATATGTAAATTAATGTGCTTTGTATGTTATAGGGCCCTCGGAAAGGTCGGCAACGACCGGTGATGTATATTCGGAGATACCTAGTTATAGAGGTAGGCAGATCTTGTGTTGGTAGAGGATCCATTATGATGGTCCTCAGTGCATTCCTCTAGAGATGTACCGTCGAAAGGTAGTCCCTTCACCTGGTCATTTGTATGGAAATCCAAACTCCAATATGAGCTTGCGGTTTTGTTTGTATTGGCGTAATGAACAGCCCCAAAATTCTATATGGGTAACCATTTCGGCTATGATTAATATTACTTGTATACTAGACACTAGTATAATATAACATGATTTAATATGAATGGTTTTGGTTATCGTAAGGTAAAAACATGTCCATGTTTATATATGGGTTGTCTTACAAGATACTTTTGTTTTGAAAAGAAATGTTTTAGTAATTTAATAAATTCAATTGAGTTTGTTTTCTCATGCTGGTTTCAATGCTCGGGTCAGACCAAGTATATTTAAAGGTTAAGATTTGGTGCTTTTGGAGTTTCAGCGGGCGAGCTGGAGATCTTCATGTCATACACATGTATTTATTTATTTTTTTCCACTTTGTTATTGTTTACATTATCAGTAATTATAAGGACAGGTTATTATAACTGTCTAGGCTGATGATTAGTGATTGATTGTCGAACTCTGATTGATATATGATATTACGGTTTCTGTTTTGTAAATATTATTGATATGATATTACAAGTTTTCCGCTGCGATGTGAGTGGTTCTGTTTGGTTCTTTCTTCTCTTTTCTTCTTCTCTCTTCTTTTCTTTCTCATGAATTTCCACCAGTCTATGTTTTTTGGACCGGACATGTGTGGTTTATTGTCAATTCAAAGGGTATGGATTTGTGGGTCGTCATACGTGGTATCAGAGCTTAGGTTCAGTATATTCCTAGGCTTTGATGTGTACTCAGTATAGATAGGCTCAGTAGCACCCTAGATTGAGTTGAATGTATTATATATATGCGCGCATATTTGTTAGTGATATAAAATGATTTACATTATGTTTACTTGTTCATTGAGTTGTTTATGGCTTTTGTCGGTGCATGGGACACCGTGTTATCGATAGGGATTTCTAAACACTTAAACAAGACAAGTCGACATTGTGTTATTTTTAAATTGGGTAAATGAAATAATTTACCTCGATTATATTTTGTATATAAAGGAATAACTTTTCAGAAATTATTATAGTGCGTATAAATATATTGTTTGGTTGTATGAAATGTAAACATATATATATATATATAAACTATTTGAATAATCTAAATAAAAACAACAATTGTAAGAGAATAAATAACATAAGCAAATGAATTATAAAGTATGGGATTATAAATAAAATGATTTACGATTGTGAAATAATCTTATAATATAAGAAATGAAACTCCAAGAGTATATTTATAAATATAAGTTATAAATAGAAATGGATTTAAATTAAGAATTTGAAGTTTTGAATTTCGTTGATTTTGATAGTTGTTTTCAAATTTTAAAGAGATTATACAATTATAAATCTAAATAAGATAAATGAATTTAGAATGAATCTTATATAAATAAAGCGAAATAGTGAAATTATATAAGTAAGAAAATTCATAAATGTGATTTAAAAATAAAAAAAGGATTTTTAAAAGAATTTAAAGCACCGAATTCACCATCATCGCTCGAAAATAGTAAAGGTGATGACTGCAGCATCATCAGTATCATTTTAGAGTTTATGTGCGATGGATTTGCTACCAATAGTAAATTGAAATTGAAGTTTTTTTGTGATAAACAAATTGAACTTAAAATCCAGTTGAGATTGATAGATATAAGTAAAATGAGTTTTGGATTTATAATATGAAATAAAAAATCTAACTTAGTAAAGTTAAACAAATTTGAGTTAGCATAATAAAATATATGATTTGAAATTTAACTAAGGAAAGTTAAATAAATGAATTGTATTTGAATTGGATTATATAAGTTATTGAAATGAAAATTAAACTCAAGTGGTAAGTGATTATATAATATGAATTTTAAGTTTAAATAACTAGGTTGCAAAGTGATTGTATAACCATGAATTGAAATTATAAAATGTGAATGGAAGCAAACTTAAGTAAATGTTCATGGAATTTTAAATAAAAAAGTTGTATAACTTGTAAAATGAGAAATGTAAGTAAAACCAAATATTAAAATGGTTAAACAATCTTGTTAAGCAAAACAAAATCTGAATTTGGCAGTGATATGAAATTGGACTTAAGTATAAGTTAAATAAAATAGAATTTGAATTAAAATTAGAAGTGAACTTAAGTTATATAGTGAAATTAAATGTAAGTGAGAATGAAATGAAATGTAACTTAAGTGATGTTGAATGAAGTTGAATTTGATATCAAAATGAATTAATAAAGTAAATTAATGAAATGAATTAATTAAGTGAATATGAACTTGAGTTATATAATAAAATTCAACTTTAATTGTAAAGGTGAATTAGTGAATAAACGTGGATTAGAAAATGTAACGACCCTGAATTTTGAATAATTTAAATTGAAATATTTGATTAATTTTAAATATTTGAATGATGGTTTGAATTGAATTTCAAATTATCAGAATGAATTGGTGATTAAAATTTAGAATTTAATCTATTTAAAAGTTGAATACAAATTTGAATTTTGACTTTGAAGTTGAAATTTAATATTGAACTTATATTTTAAATTTGAATTAATGATTAAAAAAAAAAAAAAAATAATTTGGATTTAAAATAAGAAAGAAAAAAAATAAAAGAGAAAAATAAAATAAAATAAAAAGTATAACATCACCTTACTTTGAGCATTCCTCCATACCTTCAACATACCGTGACCATGCTTTAAACCACGTCCCCTTTCTATTTTTATAACCCTACCCCTCTCCACTTTCTTCATTCAGACGAAAGAAAAATAAAAAGAAAAAAATGGCGGCCACGAATTTAAAATTCGTCTCTTCGCCTTCGTTCGCCTTCAGAAAATTGGGGCTTTGCAAAATTTGGGCTTAAATTCGAGTTCGACTTGTTTATTCGTCTTCGTGTGGCCGGCTTCGACTTCAAATCTCTGGCGTGCTCTTCGATTCGATTGAAAGGTGAGTCTTTTGGCTCACGATTATCGGAACGCAAGTATTTAAAATTTGTTGATGGATTGATTGCTTGGTTTTATGCTATGAAGGCGTGTTGTTTTGTTTCCATCTGTCGGTTAAATTGCGAGTATAGGAATTGTGGGTTATTCATTATCATTTGCTCGGCTACTTCGAATTTTAAACTGATAGGAACAGATAATACACTTGATGTTGGTTGTTGGTTGTTCTATTGCTATGAATTGCTCTGTTATTTCGTTATTTAAACTGTTAAGGACAGATACTAGCTACGGTCTCTTGCTCGATTGTTTAAATTTAAACTGATAAGAACAGATTCTACCCAATTTTTAATTTATTTAACTGATGGGAGCAGATGCTAGTAATATTGCTTTAAATTGATAAAAACAAATGCTTCTGATTTAAGCAATTAAACTGTTAAGAGCAAATGCTATATAAATTCTTATTTAAATTGATAAAAGCAGATACTATCTGCTGTCACTTGCAAATAAAGTTAGCATGAGTACATAGAGGTGAATGTTTGAAATATATGTTAGTATGTTTGCATGAATTTGCATTGTGCATCTGTTTGAGCTTTGTTATGGCCTTTGTGCCTTTGTGCCTTTATGATGACTGCAGTATTAGTTGCAGCCTGCCCTTGTATCTGTTAGTAACTGCAGTTACGTTTTTATGCAGTCTTTCTCTTGTCGATTTACGTTGCATTGTTGCAATTGGATTTGGTTTTCCCTAAATTCATTTTGGGAATTTTGATTTGTTGAGATTTTTTGGAGTAAGCAGAGTAATTTCTGATCTCTCAACAAAATTTGCCATCAACAAGAAATGGTTGTCAGACAATCCTACTTGTTGAACCTGCTTTCGACACAATTTTTTCTTTCCTGTTCTTATTTCATTTTCTGCTCCTCTTCCATGCTTTTTAAAATACATACTGAAAATGCAAAGACACAAAATTTGAAGTCCAAACCAAAAGGGTCTGTGCTATCATGCATAAAGTAATTTTTTGTTTCTACAGGCAAATCATTGTTGCCTCATTTTTATAAGACTTAACAAATAACTGAAAGATGTAACACAATTTTAGTCAGAACCAAAGTTGCAGGAGCACTGCTGCCTTGCCATATTAATTTTTATATGTTCATCTCCAATGATTTCATTTTGAGATTTAAGTGGCATTCCATCTGCTAATATTTGATAAAATGATTTATTTAAGGAAATTTGATTTTTTAAATTAAATAAAGAAATAAATTAATTAAGTTATTAAAGGGTAAGTGATTTTTCACTTAGTTCAAATATTCTATTTAAAAAGGGGATTTAGTTCAATTGGAAATTTCTAGTTAGAATTATTTTAAAAAGTAAAATAATTAGTTAAAATAAATTTATTAAAGGAGAAACGGGTTTAAATAAAACTATGAGTTAATTTAACTATTAAAATGAAATCACCGATGAATTAAAATTATCAAATGAAAATTTATTATTCAATCTATTCGAATATTAATAAACTGTGTAAATATTTATACTAGGTATAAATGAAGAAAACAAGTTGAATTGAAAGTGGATTGCAAACGGGAATAAAGGTGAGAACTTCTCACTCAAAAAAAAAAAAGGGTTTATTAAATTTTAAATAGTTATATTTAAAATTTGTTGATGGATTGATTGATTGTTTGCTTGATTTCGATAGTAGATATTTTAGGATATATCTATATATAGCAATATATATATATTGGCATATGTATATATTGCAGTTGATGGATTTCCCGCCTCGTATAGCGGATGAGACCCTATTGCGCCGTTAGTAAGCGGATATATATTTTATAAAATCCCATATACCGCGATATTCCACCTCGAAGTGGAATGGGTATTGTGCTAACTCTTTGGATGCAGGGAAACAGGTTGGAGGGATCCAACTGGACCCCTCACAAATATTTATTTGTTTATAAATATTTTTGATGATTGTGAATATCATATCGATATATGATATTTGTGTAGTGATTGACCAATTGATGCTGTGGCATCATCGGATTCGTTTTTAAAGTTAAAAATAATGATTTTTGATTTTAAAGGGATTTTTAAATCGATTTTCCAAATATATGTTTTTAGTAAAATTTTGAATTGATTCATTTTAAACCAAATTAAAAATTTAATTTTTGAAGTTATAGAATTTAAGATTTTTATAAAATAAAATCAAATTGAGATTTTTGGAAATAAATAGTTAAGTAAATTGAAATTGGTTTAAATTGAAATTTTTGAATTATTAAAAACAATGTATATAAAAGATTTTTAAATTGATTTTTATAAATTTAAAATGATTGGAATTATAAATTGAATTTTTATAAATGTTATAAATGAAGTATAAATTGTTTTTATAAGTAAATGAAAATTTATAAATTTATAAAGTGTGAAGTTAGAAAATGTATAGATCTGTAAAACAAAAGTCTATAAGTAAATTTCTTATGAATTGGACCTTGTCATTTATGTGGAAGATAAATGGAATTTGCTAATAAATTGACTTTTGGTAAATAGAAGTTTATGAAATTATAAATGGGATTTATAAACGTTGTTTTATAAATCCGAAATCAAATCGAATTTGATAAGTTGGAAATAGGAAATTTATAAAGAAAACTTATAAGTAATAAGATTTATAATTGGTGAAGTTCAAAGGAACGATTTGTAAATAAATAAATCATAAGCACTTGACTTATAATATAAACCTTTGGTATAAAAAAAAAAAATTTGAGTTGTATCAATTGAATTGGGTTAATAAACGAGATTTACAAAAAATCGAAGCTTTTAAATAGAAATGGAATTTATAACCGAAACCAATTGAAATTGATGAATTGAATATAGAAGTTTATAAAGAAGTTATATTCACGTTTTTGAACGGTAAATATATTATTGAATAAAATGGATATCTTTTGAGGAAAGAATGTGTTAAAGAGAAATTAAAACGGTCTAAAGATATTTTAAAATGCATTGAATATTGAGAACATAGATTTCAACATTTATTGTTGAAATAGACGTTTTCGAGAAATAGAAGGAAATGGTGGACTATAACACTGTTGTTATAGTAAATGATTTCCGAAAGGAAATGTTTTATATAGTATTGGGATTTATATATCTATTTTAATTTCGAATCCCTATACTAGTGATTTTGGGTTGTCGTAACGATGTTTTACGCAACATTCGTTTTGACCCAAATAAATTATAATAAAAGAATAATTTCCTTAAAGAATGAAATATATACTTGACTAAGGTTTAAGTATATTGAACATTTTTCAAATTGTTGAAAATAAATAAGATTTGTGAATACTTATTTTTAGAATAAGTATGGAATTACTTTTCCAATATGAAATGGAATATTTTTAAGAATTTATCTTTTTGAAGATAAATTGGAATTTAAAAATAAAAATCTATTGAAACTGTAAATCAATAGAAAATATGAAATATAAATTCACTATAGAATTTATAAATGAAAAAGGGAAATTGGTTTCAAAATAAACATTGGTTTATTTTTGAAGTATTGAGATTTTATATCTAGTATAGATATTTTTGGAAAAATAAATAATTTGGAGAATTATTTGGAATCAGATGATGTGGCGCATCTTTATTGATAGTTAAATAACCGACTGTCAATATTTACCCTTGAATGAGTAATTGCTGTGATTGCTTGAATTGGATGCCACACTTATTTTTAAAACAAGCGCTCACTATTCGGGTTAACCGGGAAAGGACCATGGGGTCGTATAACCCATTCCGAATATGTGATACGTCGTTATGAATTGCATTTGAAGATCGGTGTTGAAGACCGAGTATTTGTGAAAGCGATAGGATGACCTATCGATTGTCTCTGCACTGGGTAGCTCCTGGTATTGAGATCTCCTAAGTGATGGGAAATTCGATCGGGATTGTGAATACCCGTATTGCAAGGGCTTCGTAAGAAGTGCCTTCGGTTTTGTTCGATCCCGGAACAAACTTGTATGGATTGTATGCCTGACGTTACAATTTGAGATATAAAGCCGATTTCTTTCAAATATATTTCTGTTGGTGGCGGGGAATTTATTCTTTGCTTAACACCCTTCTTTGAGACGTACGAGCTCAAAGGTTATATAGTTGAAGTTATCAGCGATATATCCCATTTTGGTAATGTGACATGCTGAGTGATGCTGAAATGATCATTGTGTTGATTATTTGTGATAGGATCATTTATTTGATCGTCTATCTTAGTGATCATTGTGTTGATCATTTATTGACCCAAAGCATGGCTTTTGTATAAAGTATGTTTTGTGGACGTGACTTCGTCGAGCCTCACATCCCGAAAATGGTCAAAACAGGAAAGATGCGGCAAGGTTATTAGGGGTTGCTGTAGCTCCCCTTAGGGTATGTGCATTTCCTTCTGGAAAGGGGTGGTATCATGGTATGGAGCCCAGATACTTACTCATGTTGAAAACACTCTATTTATTATGGTGTGATGTTGGATATCGAGCGCTCGGTTGAAAAGGTCCTAAAGGACCGGGGAATGGCGTGCTCGTGTCAGTAGTTACCCAGTTAGGGGTAACCCGGCCTTGTGTTGGCAGAGATCCGGTTTGGTTCTCGGGGATGTCTTTCCAGAGGCATTCTCAGTGGCAATGGGAAGTTCCTTGGCCTGATCATTTGTTGGAAATCCAAAGAAACAATACGAAACTGGTACGGTTTTAGTTGTAGAACCTGCCATTTAATATGGTAGCTATAGTAGGCATAATATAATGGTACCTATGCTGGCTAAGATTTATATTCTACTTTCGAAATCGTTTTATACACTATGCACTAATAATAATATCAAAATTGATTTGATTTTAATGCGTATCAAGCATCTTTGACTATCATAAGGAGAAATCTTCTCCAAGTCTGCGTTTGCATTGTGTGTGTGGCAGGAGGCCTTATGGTAGTCTCATTTTTAAAAGCATTGCGAATTGAATTAAAAATATTCCTCTATTTTGATTTTAAAGTTAAATAAACTGTTTTGAGTTCTCACACCAGTCTTGTTAAGCTATTGGGCTATGTGATGGGGGGTTCTCGCTTCGCGGTTTGGTGGCGAACGGGAGACTCTTACTCCCACACATCCTCTTTTAGGGGGTTGGTTAGGCGTAAGCTGTGACAGTCGAGAGGCTGGCCGTAAAAGCAAGTTTGGGATACCAGTGTAAGCCACGGTGGGGCTGGGATGGTTGAAAAGCCTACCGGTTGTGACCGCCGACGACGCTATCGTTACATTTGGTATCAGAGCTGTTGGTTAAGCGACAACCATGGTTCTGATGGGTATTACTCGTTAGAGAAAGAGTCAGCAGTACTCTAGAATGAGTTTGAGTGTAATAATAGATATGAGCGTGTATTTGTTAGTGAATATAAAAATTGTTTTTGAATCGGGTATATAAGATAATTTTGCCCAAAACTATTTTTGTATAGAAAAGAAATGATTTTCTATGGATTATCATAGTATATAGTTGCATGATTGCTAGGAAATAATAATATTGAATTATTATCATTAGTATATGAAATTAAATAAAATGGATTGGATTTAAGTAAATTAACTTGATAATTTATTCATTTGTGATATAATCTCCAAGGGAATAAAATTTGAAATGCAAAATTGAATTGAATAATTAAGTAAAAAAAATCGAGATGAATTGAAATATTGAAATGAATTACTGAATGCAAGTTAATCGTTAGAATTCAATATTTAGAATTTAGAATTTAATTCAAATAGAATTTAAATTGAGAATTGAATTCGAATGAATTTGAGATTGTGAATTGAATTGAAACGTAAAATTTAATAAAATTGAATATGTAACTTCAATACTGAAGTAAAAACATATAAAGAAACATATGTTGGAAATTTTGTAATAGAATTTGCAAAATGGTTTGAATGTTGGATTTGGATGCTACTAGTAGCAGATTATACAGGTTATACAGGTGTATAAAGAAATTGAGATTTTGATTTCAAAGATAAAATTGAATTGCTCTACAAAAAGGTACGTATTTCAATTTTAATATGAGATTTGATGACTTTCTTCTCTAGCCACTTGGCTTTTCTCTTTTCTTTTTGATTCTGAGGGGCCGTGGTGCCATTTTGTAGTCGTACCGAACTAGCCGCGCAAAGGAGACGCTGGCGAAATTTTTCGAAAATTTAGGGTGTTAGAAAATTTTTGAGAAAATTTTGAAAGTTTGAAATTTGAATTTGAATTTAAATTTGAATGGTTAGTAAAAACAATATTGTTTGAAACCTATAATTGAAGTTGGAAAGCTAGTTGAAATGATAATGAATCTCTAGTAAAAAGATTTAGGTTGGTAAGTTGATAAAACTATTTAGATAGTGAAAAATAGTAGAAGGGATAAGGGCATTCTTCTTAACTTGTAATTTCGGGACGAAATTCTTTTAAGGGGGAAAGATTGTAACGACCCTGAATTTTGAATAATTTAAATTGAAATATTTGATTAATTTTAAATATTTGAATGATGGTTTGAATTGAATTTCAAATTATCAGAATGAATTGGTGATTAAAATTTAGAATTTAATCTATTTAAAAGTTGAATACAAATTTGAATTTTGACTTTGAAGTTGAAATTTAATATTGAACTTATATTTTAAATTTGAATTAATGATTAAAAAAAAAAAAAAATTAATAATATGGATTTAAAATAAGAAAGAAAAAAAATAAAAGAGAAAAATAAAATAAAATAAAAAGTATAACATCACCTTACTTTGAGCATTCCTCCATACCTTCAACATACCGTGACCATGCTTTAAACCACGTCCCCTTTCTATTTTTATAACCCTACCCCTCTCCACTTTCTTCATTCAGACGAAAGAAAAATAAAAAGAAAAAAATGGCGGCCACGAATTTAAAATTCGTCTCTTCGCCTTCGTTCGCCTTCAGAAAATTGGGGCTTTGCAAAATTTGGGCTTAAATTCGAGTTCGACTTGTTTATTCGTCTTCGTGTGGCCGGCTTCGACTTCAAATCTCTGGCGTGCTCTTCGATTCGATTGAAAGGTGAGTCTTTTGGCTCACGATTATCGGAACGCAAGTATTTAAAATTTGTTGATGGATTGATTGCTTGGTTTTATGCTATGAAGGCGTGTTGTTTTGTTTCCATCTGTCGGTTAAATTGCGAGTATAGGAATTGTGGGTTATTCATTATCATTTGCTCGGCTACTTCGAATTTTAAACTGATAGGAACAGATAATACACTTGATGTTGGTTGTTGGTTGTTCTATTGCTATGAATTGCTCTGTTATTTCGTTATTTAAACTGTTAAGGACAGATACTAGCTACGGTCTCTTGCTCGATTGTTTAAATTTAAACTGATAAGAACAGATTCTACCCAATTTTTAATTTATTTAACTGATGGGAGCAGATGCTAGTAATATTGCTTTAAATTGATAAAAACAAATGCTTCTGATTTAAGCAATTAAACTGTTAAGAGCAAATGCTATATAAATTCTTATTTAAATTGATAAAAGCAGATACTATCTGCTGTCACTTGCAAATAAAGTTAGCATGAGTACATAGAGGTGAATGTTTGAAATATATGTTAGTATGTTTGCATGAATTTGCATTGTGCATCTGTTTGAGCTTTGTTATGGCCTTTGTGCCTTTGTGCCTTTATGATGACTGCAGTATTAGTTGCAGCCTGCCCTTGTATCTGTTAGTAACTGCAGTTACGTTTTTATGCAGTCTTTCTCTTGTCGATTTACGTTGCATTGTTGCAATTGGATTTGGTTTTCCCTAAATTCATTTTGGGAATTTTGATTTGTTGAGATTTTTTGGAGTAAGCAGAGTAATTTCTGATCTCTCAACAAAATTTGCCATCAACAAGAAATGGTTGTCAGACAATCCTACTTGTTGAACCTGCTTTCGACACAATTTTTTCTTTCCTGTTCTTATTTCATTTTCTGCTCCTCTTCCATGCTTTTTAAAATACATACTGAAAATGCAAAGACACAAAATTTGAAGTCCAAACCAAAAGGGTCTGTGCTATCATGCATAAAGTAATTTTTTGTTTCTACAGGCAAATCATTGTTGCCTCATTTTTATAAGACTTAACAAATAACTGAAAGATGTAACACAATTTTAGTCAGAACCAAAGTTGCAGGAGCACTGCTGCCTTGCCATATTAATTTTTATATGTTCATCTCCAATGATTTCATTTTGAGATTTAAGTGGCATTCCATCTGCTAATATTTGATAAAATGATTTATTTAAGGAAATTTGATTTTTTAAATTAAATAAAGAAATAAATTAATTAAGTTATTAAAGGGTAAGTGATTTTTCACTTAGTTCAAATATTCTATTTAAAAAGGGGATTTAGTTCAATTGGAAATTTCTAGTTAGAATTATTTTAAAAAGTAAAATAATTAGTTAAAATAAATTTATTAAAGGAGAAACGGGTTTAAATAAAACTATGAGTTAATTTAACTATTAAAATGAAATCACCGATGAATTAAAATTATCAAATGAAAATTTATTATTCAATCTATTCGAATATTAATAAACTGTGTAAATATTTATACTAGGTATAAATGAAGAAAACAAGTTGAATTGAAAGTGGATTGCAAACGGGAATAAAGGTGAGAACTTCTCACTCAAAAAAAAAAAAAGGGTTTATTAAATTTTAAATAGTTATATTTAAAATTTGTTGATGGATTGATTGATTGTTTGCTTGATTTCGATAGTAGATATTTTAGGATATATCTATATATAGCAATATATATATATTGGCATATGTATATATTGCAGTTGATGGATTTCCCGCCTCGTATAGCGGATGAGACCCTATTGCGCCGTTAGTAAGCGGATATATATTTTATAAAATCCCATATACCGCGATATTCCACCTCGAAGTGGAATGGGTATTGTGCTAACTCTTTGGATGCAGGGAAACAGGTTGGAGGGATCCAACTGGACCCCTCACAAATATTTATTTGTTTATAAATATTTTTGATGATTGTGAATATCATATCGATATATGATATTTGTGTAGTGATTGACCAATTGATGCTGTGGCATCATCGGATTCGTTTTTAAAGTTAAAAATAATGATTTTTGATTTTAAAGGGATTTTTAAATCGATTTTCCAAATATATGTTTTTAGTAAAATTTTGAATTGATTCATTTTAAACCAAATTAAAAATTTAATTTTTGAAGTTATAGAATTTAAGATTTTTATAAAATAAAATCAAATTGAGATTTTTGGAAATAAATAGTTAAGTAAATTGAAATTGGTTTAAATTGAAAATTTTGAATTATTAAAAACAATGTATATAAAAGATTTTTAAATTGATTTTTATAAATTTAAAATGATTGGAATTATAAATTGAATTTTTATAAATGTTATAAATGAAGTATAAATTGTTTTTATAAGTAAATGAAAATTTATAAATTTATAAAGTGTGAAGTTAGAAAATGTATAGATCTGTAAAACAAAAGTCTATAAGTAAATTTCTTATGAATTGGACCTTGTCATTTATGTGGAAGATAAATGGAATTTGCTAATAAATTGACTTTTGGTAAATAGAAGTTTATGAAATTATAAATGGGATTTATAAACGTTGTTTTATAAATCCGAAATCAAATCGAATTTGATAAGTTGGAAATAGGAAATTTATAAAGAAAACTTATAAGTAATAAGATTTATAATTGGAAAGTTCAAAGGAACGATTTGTAAATAAATAAATCATAAGTACTTGACTTATAATATAAACCTTTGGTATATAAAAAAAAAAATTTGAGTTGTATCAATTGAATTGGGTTAATAAACGAGATTTACAAAAAATCGAAGCTTTTAAATAGAAATGGAATTTATAACCGAAACCAATTGAAATTGATGAATTGAATATAGAAGTTTATAAAGAAGTTATATTCACGTTTTTGAACGGTAAATATATTATTGAATAAAATGGATATCTTTTGAGGAAAGAACGTGTTAAAGAGAAATTAAAACGGTCTAAAGATATTTTAAAATGCATTGAATATTGAGAACATAGATTTCAACATTTATTGTTGAAATAGACGTTTTCGAGAAATAGAAGGAAATGGTGGACTATAACACTGTTGTTATAGTAAATGATTTCCGAAAGGAAATGTTTTATATAGTATTGGGATTTATATATCTATTTTAATTTCGAATCCCTATACTAGTGATTTTGGGTTGTCGTAACGATGTTTTACGCAACATTCGTTTTGACCCAAATAAATTATAATAAAAGAATGATTTCCTTAAAGAATGAAATATATACTTGACTAAGGTTTAAGTATATTGAACATTTTTCAAATTGTTGAAAATAAATAAGATTTGTGAATACTTATTTTTAGAATAAGTATGGAATTACTTTTCCAATATGAAATGGAATATTTTTAAGAATTTATCTTTTTGAAGATAAATTGGAATTTAAAAATAAAAATCTATTGAAACTGTAAATCAATAGAAAATATGAAATATAAATTCACTATAGAATTTATAAATGAAAAAGGGAAATTGGTTTCAAAATAAACATTGGTTTATTTTTGAAGTATTGAGATTTTATATCTAGTATAGATATTTTTGGAAAAATAAATAATTTGGAGAATTATTTGGAATCAGATGATGTGGCGCATCTTTATTGATAGTTAAATAACCGACTGTCAATATTTACCCTTGAATGAGTAATTGCTGTGATTGCTTGAATTGGATGCCACACTTATTTTTAAAACAAGCGCTCACTATTCGGGTTAACCGGGAAAGGACCATGGGGTCATATAACCCATTCCGAATATGTGATACGTCGTTATGAATTGCATTTGAAGATCGGTGTTGAAGACCGAGTATTTGTGAAAGCGATAGGATGACCTATCGATTGTCTCTGCACTGGGTAGCTCCTGGTATTGAGATCTCCTAAGTGATGGGAAATTCGATCGGGATTGTGAATACCCGTATTGCAAGGGCTTCGTAAGAAGTGCCTTCGGTTTTGTTCGATCCCGGAACAAACTTGTATGGATTGTATGCCTGACGTTACAATTTGAGATATAAAGCCGATTTCTTTCAAATATATTTCTGTTGGTGGCGGGGAATTTATTCTTTGCTTAACACCCTTCTTTGAGACGTACGAGCTCAAAGGTTATATAGTTGAAGTTATCAGCGATATATCCCATTTTGGTAATGTGACATGCTGAGTGATGCTGAAATGATCATTGTGTTGATTATTTGTGATAGGATCATTTATTTGATCGTCTATCTTAGTGATCATTGTGTTGATCATTTATTGACCCAAAGCATGGCTTTTGTATAAAGTATGTTTTGTGGACGTGACTTCGTCGAGCCTCACATCCCGGAAATGGTCAAAACAGGAAAGATGCGGCAAGGTTATTAGGGGTTGCTGTAGCTCCCCTTAGGGTATGTGCATTTCCTTCTGGAAAGGGGTGGTATCATGGTATGGAGCCCAGATACTTACTCATGTTGAAAACACTCTATTTATTATGGTGTGATGTTGGATATCGAGCGCTCGGTTGAAAAGGTCCTAAAGGACCGGGGAATGGCGTGCTCGTGTCAGTAGTTACCCAGTTAGGGGTAACCCGGCCTTGTGTTGGCAGAGATCCGGTTTGGTTCTCGGGGATGTCTTTCCAGAGGCATTCTCAGTGGCAATGGGAAGTTCCTTGGCCTGATCATTTGTTGGAAATCCAAAGAAACAATACGAAACTGGTACGGTTTTAGTTGTAGAACCTGCCATTTAATATGGTAGCTATAGTAGGCATAATATAATGGTACCTATGCTGGCTAAGATTTATATTCTACTTTCGAAATCGTTTTATACACTATGCACTAATAATAATATCAAAATTGATTTGATTTTAATGCGTATCAAGCATCTTTGACTATCATAAGGAGAAATCTTCTCCAAGTCTGCGTTTGCATTGTGTGTGTGGCAGGAGGCCTTATGGTAGTCTCATTTTTAAAAGCATTGCGAATTGAATTAAAAATATTCCTCTATTTTGATTTTAAAGTTAAATAAACTGTTTTGAGTTCTCACACCAGTCTTGTTAAGCTATTGGGCTATGTGATGGGGGGTTCTCGCTTCGCGGTTTGGTGGCGAACGGGAGACTCTTACTCCCACACATCCTCTTTTAGGGGGTTGGTTAGGCGTAAGCTGTGACAGTCGAGAGGCTGGCCGTAAAAGCAAGTTTGGGATACCAGTGTAAGCCACGGTGGGGCTGGGATGGTTGAAAAGCCTACCGGTTGTGACCGCCGACGACGCTATCGTTACATTTGGTATCAGAGCTGTTGGTTAAGCGACAACCATGGTTCTGATGGGTATTACTCGTTAGAGAAAGAGTCAGCAGTACTCTAGAATGAGTTTGAGTGTAATAATAGATATGAGCGTGTATTTGTTAGTGAATATAAAAATTGTTTTTGAATCGGGTATATAAGATAATTTTGCCCAAAACTATTTTTGTATAGAAAAGAAATGATTTTCTATGGATTATCATAGTATATAGTTGCATGATTGCTAGGAAATAATAATATTGAATTATTATCATTAGTATATGAAATTAAATAAAATGGATTGGATTTAAGTAAATTAACTTGATAATTTATTCATTTGTGATATAATCTCCAAGGGAATAAAATTTGAAATGCAAAATTGAATTGAATAATTAAGTAAAAAAAATCGAGATGAATTGAAATATTGAAATGAATTACTGAATGCAAGTTAATCGTTAGAATTCAATATTTAGAATTTAGAATTTAATTCAAATAGAATTTAAATTGAGAATTGAATTCGAATGAATTTGAGATTGTGAATTGAATTGAAACGTAAAATTTAATAAAATTGAATATGTAACTTCAATACTGAAGTAAAAACATATAAAGAAACATATGTTGGAAATTTTGTAATAGAATTTGCAAAATGGTTTGAATGTTGGATTTGGATGCTACTAGTAGCAGATTATACAGGTTATACAGGTGTATAAAGAAATTGAGATTTTGATTTCAAAGATAAAATTGAATTGCTCTACAAAAAGGTACGTATTTCAATTTTAATATGAGATTTGATGACTTTCTTCTCTAGCCACTTGGCTTTTCTCTTTTCTTTTTGATTCTGAGGGGCCGTGGTGCCATTTTGTAGTCGTACCGAACTAGCCGCGCAAAGGAGACGCTGGCGAAATTTTTCGAAAATTTAGGGTGTTAGAAAATTTTTGAGAAAATTTTGAAAGTTTGAAATTTGAATTTGAATTTAAATTTGAATGGTTAGTAAAAACAATATTGTTTGAAACCTATAATTGAAGTTGGAAAGCTAGTTGAAATGATAATGAATCTCTAGTAAAAAGATTTAGGTTGGTAAGTTGATAAAACTATTTAGATAGTGAAAAATAGTAGAAGGGATAAGGGCATTCTTCTTAACTTGTAATTTCGGGACGAAATTCTTTTAAGGGGGAAAGATTGTAACGACCCTGAATTTTGAATAATTTAAATTGAAATATTTGATTAATTTTAAATATTTGAATGATGGTTTGAATTGAATTTCAAATTATCAGAATGAATTGGTGATTAAAATTTAGAATTTAATCTATTTAAAAGTTGAATACAAATTTGAATTTTGACTTTGAAGTTGAAATTTAATATTGAACTTATATTTTAAATTTGAATTAATGATTAAAAAAAAAAAAAATTTGGATTTAAAATAAGAAAGAAAAAAAATAAAAGAGAAAAATAAAATAAAATAAAAAGTATAACATCACCTTACTTTGAGCATTCCTCCATACCTTCAACATACCGTGACCATGCTTTAAACCACGTCCCCTTTCTATTTTTATAACCCTACCCCTCTCCACTTTCTTCATTCAGACGAAAGAAAAATAAAAAGAAAAAAATGGCGGCCACGAATTTAAAATTCGTCTCTTCGCCTTCGTTCGCCTTCAGAAAATTGGGGCTTTGCAAAATTTGGGCTTAAATTCGAGTTCGACTTGTTTATTCGTCTTCGTGTGGCCGGCTTCGACTTCAAATCTCTGGCGTGCTCTTCGATTCGATTGAAAGGTGAGTCTTTTGGCTCACGATTATCGGAACGCAAGTATTTAAAATTTGTTGATGGATTGATTGCTTGGTTTTATGCTATGAAGGCGTGTTGTTTTGTTTCCATCTGTCGGTTAAATTGCGAGTATAGGAATTGTGGGTTATTCATTATCATTTGCTCGGCTACTTCGAATTTTAAACTGATAGGAACAGATAATACACTTGATGTTGGTTGTTGGTTGTTCTATTGCTATGAATTGCTCTGTTATTTCGTTATTTAAACTGTTAAGGACAGATACTAGCTACGGTCTCTTGCTCGATTGTTTAAATTTAAACTGATAAGAACAGATTCTACCCAATTTTTAATTTATTTAACTGATGGGAGCAGATGCTAGTAATATTGCTTTAAATTGATAAAAACAAATGCTTCTGATTTAAGCAATTAAACTGTTAAGAGCAAATGCTATATAAATTCTTATTTAAATTGATAAAAGCAGATACTATCTGCTGTCACTTGCAAATAAAGTTAGCATGAGTACATAGAGGTGAATGTTTGAAATATATGTTAGTATGTTTGCATGAATTTGCATTGTGCATCTGTTTGAGCTTTGTTATGGCCTTTGTGCCTTTGTGCCTTTATGATGACTGCAGTATTAGTTGCAGCCTGCCCTTGTATCTGTTAGTAACTGCAGTTACGTTTTTATGCAGTCTTTCTCTTGTCGATTTACGTTGCATTGTTGCAATTGGATTTGGTTTTCCCTAAATTCATTTTGGGAATTTTGATTTGTTGAGATTTTTTGGAGTAAGCAGAGTAATTTCTGATCTCTCAACAAAATTTGCCATCAACAAGAAATGGTTGTCAGACAATCCTACTTGTTGAACCTGCTTTCGACACAATTTTTTCTTTCCTGTTCTTATTTCATTTTCTGCTCCTCTTCCATGCTTTTTAAAATACATACTGAAAATGCAAAGACACAAAATTTGAAGTCCAAACCAAAAGGGTCTGTGCTATCATGCATAAAGTAATTTTTTGTTTCTACAGGCAAATCATTGTTGCCTCATTTTTATAAGACTTAACAAATAACTGAAAGATGTAACACAATTTTAGTCAGAACCAAAGTTGCAGGAGCACTGCTGCCTTGCCATATTAATTTTTATATGTTCATCTCCAATGATTTCATTTTGAGATTTAAGTGGCATTCCATCTGCTAATATTTGATAAAATGATTTATTTAAGGAAATTTGATTTTTTAAATTAAATAAAGAAATAAATTAATTAAGTTATTAAAGGGTAAGTGATTTTTCACTTAGTTCAAATATTCTATTTAAAAAGGGGATTTAGTTCAATTGGAAATTTCTAGTTAGAATTATTTTAAAAAGTAAAATAATTAGTTAAAATAAATTTATTAAAGGAGAAACGGGTTTAAATAAAACCATGAGTTAATTTAACTATTAAAATGAAATCACCGATGAATTAAAATTATCAAATGAAAATTTATTATTCAATCTATTCGAATATTAATAAACTGTGTAAATATTTATACTAGGTATAAATGAAGAAAACAAGTTGAATTGAAAGTGGATTGCAAACGGGAATAAAGGTGAGAACTTCTCACTCAAAAAAAAAAAAGGGTTTATTAAATTTTAAATAGTTATATTTAAAATTTGTTGATGGATTGATTGATTGTTTGCTTGATTTCGATAGTAGATATTTTAGGATATATCTATATATAGCAATATATATATATTGGCATATGTATATATTGCAGTTGATGGATTTCCCGCCTCGTATAGCGGATGAGACCCTATTGCGCCGTTAGTAAGCGGATATATATTTTATAAAATCCCATATACCGCGATATTCCACCTCGAAGTGGAATGGGTATTGTGCTAACTCTTTGGATGCAGGGAAACAGGTTGGAGGGATCCAACTGGACCCCTCACAAATATTTATTTGTTTATAAATATTTTTGATGATTGTGAATATCATATCGATATATGATATTTGTGTAGTGATTGACCAATTGATGCTGTGGCATCATCGGATTCGTTTTTAAAGTTAAAAATAATGATTTTTGATTTTAAAGGGATTTTTAAATCGATTTTCCAAATATATGTTTTTAGTAAAATTTTGAATTGATTCATTTTAAACCAAATTAAAAATTTAATTTTTGAAGTTATAGAATTTAAGATTTTTATAAAATAAAATCAAATTGAGATTTTTGGAAATAAATAGTTAAGTAAATTGAAATTGGTTTAAATTGAAATTTTTGAATTATTAAAAACAATGTATATAAAAGATTTTTAAATTGATTTTTATAAATTTAAAATGATTGGAATTATAAATTGAATTTTTATAAATGTTATAAATGAAGTATAAATTGTTTTTATAAGTAAATGAAAATTCATAAATTTATAAAGTGTGAAGTTAGAAAATGTATAGATCTGTAAAACAAAAGTCTATAAGTAAATTTCTTATGAATTGGACCTTGTCATTTATGTGGAAGATAAATGGAATTTGCTAATAAATTGACTTTTGGTAAATAGAAGTTTATGAAATTATAAATGGGATTTATAAACGTTGTTTTATAAATCCGAAATCAAATCGAATTTGATAAGTTGGAAATAGGAAATTTATAAAGAAAACTTATAAGTAATAAGATTTATAATTGGTGAAGTTCAAAGGAACGATTTGTAAATAAATAAATCATAAGTACTTGACTTATAATATAAACCTTTGGTATAAAAAAAAAAAAAATTTGAGTTGTATCAATTGAATTGGGTTAATAAACGAGATTTACAAAAAATCGAAGCTTTTAAATAGAAATGGAATTTATAACCGAAACCAATTGAAATTGATGAATTGAATATAGAAGTTTATAAAGAAGTTATATTCACGTTTTTGAACGGTAAATATATTATTGAATAAAATGGATATCTTTTGAGGAAAGAATGTGTTAAAGAGAAATTAAAACGGTCTAAAGATATTTTAAAATGCATTGAATATTGAGAACATAGATTTCAACATTTATTGTTGAAATAGACGTTTTCGAGAAATAGAAGGAAATGGTGGACTATAACACTGTTGTTATAGTAAATGATTTCCGAAAGGAAATGTTTTATATAGTATTGGGATTTATATATCTATTTTAATTTCGAATCCCTATACTAGTGATTTTGGGTTGTCGTAACGATGTTTTACGCAACATTCGTTTTGACCCAAATAAATTATAATAAAAGAATGATTTCCTTAAAGAATGAAATATATACTTGACTAAGGTTTAAGTATATTGAACATTTTTCAAATTGTTGAAAATAAATAAGATTTGTGAATACTTATTTTTAGAATAAGTATGGAATTACTTTTCCAATATGAAATGGAATATTTTTAAGAATTTATCTTTTTGAAGATAAATTGGAATTTAAAAATAAAAATCTATTGAAACTGTAAATCAATAGAAAATATGAAATATAAATTCACTATAGAATTTATAAATGAAAAAGGGAAATTGGTTTCAAAATAAACATTGGTTTATTTTTGAAGTATTGAGATTTTATATCTAGTATAGATATTTTTGGAAAAATAAATAATTTGGAGAATTATTTGGAATCAGATGATGTGGCGCATCTTTATTGATAGTTAAATAACCGACTGTCAATATTTACCCTTGAATGAGTAATTGCTGTGATTGCTTGAATTGGATGCCACACTTATTTTTAAAACAAGCGCTCACTATTCGGGTTAACCGGGAAAGGACCATGGGGTCGTATAACCCATTCCGAATATGTGATACGTCGTTATGAATTGCATTTGAAGATCAGTGTTGAAGACCGAGTATTTGTGAAAGCGATAGGATGACCTATCGATTGTCTCTGCACTGGGTAGCTCCTGGTATTGAGATCTCCTAAGTGATGGGAAATTCGATCGGGATTGTGAATACCCGTATTGCAAGGGCTTCGTAAGAAGTGCCTTCGGTTTTGTTCGATCCCGGAACAAACTTGTATGGATTGTATGCCTGACGTTACAATTTGAGATATAAAGCCGATTTCTTTCAAATATATTTCTGTTGGTGGCGGGGAATTTATTCTTTGCTTAACACCCTTCTTTGAGACGTACGAGCTCAAAGGTTATATAGTTGAAGTTATCAGCGATATATCCCATTTTGGTAATGTGACATGCTGAGTGATGCTGAAATGATCATTGTGTTGATTATTTGTGATAGGATCATTTATTTGATCGTCTATCTTAGTGATCATTGTGTTGATCATTTATTGACCCAAAGCATGGCTTTTGTATAAAGTATGTTTTGTGGACGTGACTTCGTCGAGCCTCACATCCCGGAAATGGTCAAAACAGGAAAGATGCGGCAAGGTTATTAGGGGTTGCTGTAGCTCCCCTTAGGGTATGTGCATTTCCTTCTGGAAAGGGGTGGTATCATGGTATGGAGCCCAGATACTTACTCATGTTGAAAACACTCTATTTATTATGGTGTGATGTTGGATATCGAGCGCTCGGTTGAAAAGGTCCTAAAGGACCGGGGAATGGCGTGCTCATGTCAGTAGTTACCCAGTTAGGGGTAACCCGACCTTGTGTTGGCAGAGATCCGGTTTGGTTCTCGGGGATGTCTTTCCAGAGGCATTCTCAGTGGCAATGGGAAGTTCCTTGGCCTGATCATTTGTTGGAAATCCAAAGAAACAATACGAAACTGGTACGGTTTTAGTTGTAGAACCTGCCATTTAATATGGTAGCTATAGTAGGCATAATATAATGGTACCTATGCTGGCTAAGATTTATATTCTACTTTCGAAATCGTTTTATACACTATGCACTAATAATAATATCAAAATTGATTTGATTTTAATGCGTATCAAGCATCTTTGACTATCATAAGGAGAAATCTTCTCCAAGTCTGCGTTTGCATTGTGTGTGTGGCAGGAGGCCTTATGGTAGTCTCATTTTTAAAAGCATTGCGAATTGAATTAAAAATATTCCTCTATTTTGATTTTAAAGTTAAATAAACTGTTTTGAGTTCTCACACCAGTCACATGACTGACTCGGAGTTTATTGTTTTCCTTCCTAAACTCTGGGTGCCCACCAATTTCCACACGGGCAGTTAAGAGTTAGGTTTATCAGGATATTCTGGATATTCTGGAGTTGCTGGAGACAAGCTGGATGGCATGGCGTATTACTAGTTTATATAGTATTTCTTTTTTCGCTGCACTGTTTATATGTTGTATGTTGTTGTACGCTCTGATGATATGATATGATGTGATGTAATGAAATGAAATGTAATAACTGATATAGTTCTTTATTTAAAGATTATTCATTTATTATTATATGTTGTTCCGCTGCGAATTGTGAGATTCTGTTGTTGTTCTGTTGTTCCCTTTCTGTCCCGTTCTATTTTTAAAATTTTCTATCTTCTGTTTTTCTAATTCTCTGTTTTCTAAAAATCGTCTATCTTCTTTTCCCTCTATTTTTCTTTTTCTTTCTTCTTTTTCTCTCTTCTTTCTTTTCTTTTCTTTTTAAAACCCATAACCATGCGGTTTTTCGGCAACGAAAAACTGTATCGTTACAGAAAATGTTGTTGATTAAGAATTGAATAAAAATTTAAATTCAGAAGTGATGATAAAATTAGCATTGGAAGTGTTTTTTAAAGATGTGAATATAGTGAATACTAGAATTCAATCTAGATTGAATATTAAACCAATTGAAATTAAAAGTGTTAAATCAAATTGGATGTAAACGAAGTAAATATGAATGCTAAGTGTAAACTAAATAAATTTGGTTATGTTGGATATGCACTGGTTGTAAGATGGATGTTACTTGATTGAATAGAAATTCATATGAAATTGAATTAATGAAATTGGAAGCCAAATAATTGAATTCAAATTGGAATTAAGTGAATCTAAATAGAATTGAATTTGATTTAATTTGGAAGTGAACTAACTTGAATGTGAGTTAGTGAATGCAAAATAATTGAAAATAAATAAATGAATGTTAATAAAATCTATTGTAAATAGGTCGAATGTGAGTAAAATAAAAACCAAATCAATGAATATTAATGAGAAATGTATATTGATTTGGATATGTATTGATTGGATAGATATTGGTTTGTTGGATGTTAATTGGATGATAGCTGTTTGATTGTTGATTTGTTGCTTTTGATTGCATTTGCTATATAGGCATATATAGTTGTGTATTGGTATATGTTGTATATTGATATTACTTTCCATATATACATGTACTCATTTGTTTGTTGAGTGTTTAGTAGGTGCGGATGGCGTGTGCTTTGCATTTAGAGCTTGTTTTCGTGTTATGTTAGCCGTATGTGCTCACTAATAATATATAAGGTACATATTGTACTTCTATATTTTTTCCCTACAGGATGCCTCATCTCCAAAGATCGATGTATATTTGTGATATATATATTGTAATTTTTTCCGGATCGAACCGTGCAAAGGAGGCCATGGCGAGATTTTTTGAAAATTTGAGGCGTTAGAAAATTTTGGGAAAATTGGAACAAAATTTGATAACTAAAATTTTGATTTTGAGTTAAAAGTTAAACGATATTAGTTGGTTTTGAAAAGATAATCATGAATGAATTTGAAAACTTAGGAATGTTTTTATAACAAGTTTAACTAAATGATTTTGGGAAAGCTAAACACTTAATAGATGTGGTAATCCAATTTAACTAATTGTTTTGTAAATTTAATGGATTTTGTCGCTTTTTCTTACTTGGTAATTTCGAGGACAAAATTCTTTTAAGTAGGGGAGAATGTAATAACTTAGAATTTCAGCCATTTGGAATTGGAATGTTTAATTGATTTTAAACATTCACAAGTAAATTTTATAAGTTGGATAACTTATATTTCAAATATCATGATTTATTTGGATAATTAAATTGTCGATTTAATATTTGAAATTATTTAAATAACTGAGATTTGAATTTTATGTGAATGAGAATGATTTATAAAGTTGAATTAAATTCTATTGGATTAGAATGAGACTGATAAACTTTTAAAATTGATTTAAGAGTAAATTTATATAAATTGGAAATTTGTTGATCTAATTAACGTGTAAAAATAGTCATTTTTGATACTATCTCGGATTTTGACGAAACTAGTTTTATTGGATCCGTAATGCTATATTATTGTAGGATTTCAAATTTCATATCAATCGGATTTATGGTTTGGTCGTGCGAAGCTAAAATGGGTAGAAATTTATTTTAAGTAAATTTTAACTAAAATAATTCGATTTAAAAACCTATCTTCCAAATACGATGGAATTGGCTCCCGATATATACATTGTGTTCGGAATAGGGGTAAAACATTATCAATGCCAGGCGGCATGCATCAATTGGAGTTTGGAATTATTTCGGGTGAATAGTGTCACCAAATTTTCTATAAAAGGACCTCATTTATTCCGAATTGTTCAAAACCCTAGGATTTCATCCACAGCCGCCACTATAATTTGGAACAGCTAGAAAATCACCATCTTTCTCCTCGATTATCTCTTAATCCCTCGATTATTTCGAAATATCTTCAACTACAAAGTTGTAGAGGCCAGCGAGTTCTACAAGATCAACGGCCATGATCGACTATCGTGACTGTGTTTGGTCGTAATCGGCTCGAAAAGGCGTCACATTTGGAGACGATTTCTAGGTGATGGGGGTGGCCGAGATTCCCGACATTATGGGCAGAGGTGAAGCTCATGTAGGCGCATCGTGTGGCGTCATCCGATTATCTCCTCGATGAACGTAGGTGGTCGCGGCTTTCAAAATTTAGGCGTGGTTCACCGGTTCGAACGGCCGTGTATTGAGGGAGAAGATGATAAATCATCCCTGATTGGAAGTAATGAAATCGAACGGCCCTGATTTTTTTATTAAGGTTTAAAATAAAAAAGGAATTGTAAATTAATTTTATTTTAATTCGTGTAATCTTATAAAATTCATTTCTTCTTCATATGAGGTCGAAATTGGACGAAACAAGTTGCATTGGGTTCGTATTTGCGAACACTACGCAAGTGCTGGATTGGAGTTGATTTGAGCAAGTGAAAATTTTAGGTAAAATTAAATGTTCATTCAATTTTATTTGGAATGAAAGGCTGCAACGACTATTGGAATCAATGTGAGTATAGCTCACTTTTCTGACTCGATTATATTTTTATATAAGTGGGAATAAATTTATTTTATGTTGATTGATGATTGTTTGGGTGATCTATTATAAAATATATGGATTGGTTTGGATATATTCCTGCATATTTTAGCGGATGAGACCTTATTCGTTCCCGTGTATGAGCGGATGACCATTTGTACACGCGTCTGCCTCGAAGTAGACACTGTACATAGTTTCTCATATGTATATTTGCTGTATGCGACAGGTTGAAGGGATCCAACTGGATTCCACAACCGTATTGATTTTTATTCAAAGATATTGTGATATATGTTGTTATCCTGTGATATATGGTGTTTGGATGCCGTGACTGAAATGAATTCCCTTATTTAGTGTGGTTGCAGCATTGGGCCTAATTTGGAATTTTGAAATATGAAAATAATGATTTCAAATTAAAAAGGATTTAAAAGTGATTTTGAAAAAATATATATATTATTAATTTTTGAATTGTTAAGGAAATGAATTTATTTTAAATAAATAAAAAGTTATAAATTTTATGTTAAAAAATTATGATTTTGTGAAATATAATTAAATATGATTTTTGAAGTTATATAAGTTTTAATAAAAAGTTGTAAATTATTAAAAGAAGAAGTTTATTTAAATGGAAACAAAATGTGATTTTTGAAATATGAAGTTAACTATTTTATAAAATAAGTTAAAGTGGGATTTTGAACTTATGATAAATGGTTTATATATAAGTTTATAAAATTGAATTTTTATAAAAAAAATAATGGAGTTATAAAGGAGTTTTATAAGTGTTAAAATGAAGTTATAAATGGAATATTATAAGTAAATAAGGTTTATGAATTTATGATGTTATAAAAAGAATGAATTTGTAAATAAGAGATTTTAAGTAAATAAACATATAATTGGATTTGGAAAATTAATGAGATAAACGGAATTGGTTAATAAATGAATTTTATAAACGGAAGATTTTATAAAATAGAAATGTGGATTATAAAGATTGTTTTATAATTTTGAAATCAATTTAATTTGATAAGGTAAATACGAAAGTTTATTAAAAGAATTATATTCACGATTTTTGACAGTGAATAATCCTTTATATTAAATAAATGTTTTGGAAAGTGATATTTAAAAATGGAGTTTGATGGACTGAAAATTAATTAAAATGTGAATTCACTTATTATGAAAATGTATATGGAAATGTTGTTCAAATGTTGAAATATTGAATTGGTTTTGAGAATATCATTTTAAAGATAATTTGAAGTGAATATTAGGAAATGTGATTTAATAAAAGATTAATTAAAAAGGCCTGGTGATTGCTTATGGTGCTAGATATTTGTTTGTTTGCTTTGATAGTTAAATAACCGACTATCAAAATTTGGCCATTTTAGTTCCTCGACTTGATGTCGGAACTAATTAGTCGTACACTTAGTACGTGACTGACTGTGTAGGTGTGATTATCATTTGGGTTAAGAATGTTGATTCGTGTAGTACGGAGTGATTATTCCAATCTATCAAGCTTCCTTCTTGGCCAAGGATAGAAAGTTGAAAGTTGAGGACGTTATAAGTTTATAAGACTTAGTTTCTATGTGAGGTTGAGAAACACTTTTGTTTTGTTGGTGCGAAGAGACTGGGATCAGATTTATCTGAAAACCACTTCGGACCAACGTATATGCTTTTGATTGTGCAGGTTGTGATGATATTGATATTTAGTATTTTCATAATGAAGGACTACTTGTTGATCGTTTGGGGTTAAAATCCCAATACACATCTAGTAGCAGTAGTCTCTTCGTTATGAAATATCCAATGCAAGGACTATTCGGTACTAACCCTAGGGATTTTCCAATAGGATGTGGTAGGAAAGTACCTTCGGTTTGTCCTGTTCTTGGACAACTTGTGTGGACGAGTGTTTGACATTGCATTTCTAGATTACGTACATTGGTTTTTATAAACATACATCAGTTGATGGCGGAAAAGGCAACTTCTCTTAGCTTAACACCCTCCTTGAGACGTATGAGCTCAAGGGTTGTATTTTTGTGGAAAGCAATTAGTAGTCAACGGAAATGGCAATGTAGCATTCAAGGTGACGTGATATGTGATATGTTATAGGTAATCGTTACCTCAGGCCTCATCAATCGAAAATGACCGAAACAGATTTAGATGAGGCAAGGCTAAGTGGGCATTTCCAATTAGGATATGATCATCCTCTTCTAGATACATTTCTTCTTGCTGTGACGTTTGGGATGTAAATTAATGTGGTTTGTATGCCGAAGGGCCCTCGGAAAGGTCGGTAGTGACTGAAGGATGACATATTCGGTACTACCAAGTTATAGAGGTAGGCCGGTCTTGTGCTGGTAGAGGATTCTTTGTGATGGTTCTTCGTATGGAAATCCAAACTCCACAAAGAGCTTGCGATATTGTTTGTATTAGCGTAATGAATAGCCCCGAAATGTTATATGGGTAACCATTTCGGCTATGATTAATATTTTTTGTATACTAGACATCGGTATAATATAACATGATTTGGTATGAAAGGTTTTGGTTACGTAAGGTAAAAACATGTCCGTGTTTATGTATAGGTGTGTCTTACGAGATACTTTTTTTTTGAAAAGAAAGGTTTTGGTAATTTAATAAATTCAATTAAGTGTGTTTTCTCACGCTGGCTGGACTGATCCAAGCCTCTTCACTTTCAACGCTTGGGTCAGGCCGAGTATATTTAGAGGTTAAGATTTGGTGCTTTTGGAGCTTCAGCAAGCGAGCTGGAGATCTTCATATCGTATAAACATATCTGTTTATTTTCAGCTGCTTTGTTATAGTTTATATTATCAGCAATTGTAATGACAGGTTATTATAACTGTCCAAGCTGATGATTAGTGATTGATTGTTGAACTCTGATTGATGTATGATATCACAGTTTCTGTTTTGTAAAGATTATTGATATGATATTATGTGTTTTCCGCTATGATGTAATATTCTGTATTATTCTATTTGGTCTTTCTTCTCTTCTCTTCTTCTCTCTTCTTTTCTTTCTCATGACTTTCCTCTAGTCTATGCTTTTTGGGCCGTACATGTATGTTTTATTATCGATATAAAGGGTACATATTTGCGAGTCGTCACATTATAAGTCATCTATGGTCTCCTATGTGAAATTCTTGTGGATCGTGTGTGTTTGTATATGGCCAAATTAACGAAGTTTATGTATATGTGTATAAACAATCTAACTAGTCATAATAAAGTAAAGTAAATAAAGAAACTAGCACACCAGCATTTTTATACTGGTTCGGGCACCGTCCTATGTCCAGTTCTAGAATTTCTATTCTAACTTTTTACTAGCTAATACCATCACTTCACCCAAAGGAATAGTTTACATAGTGCTTGCGCCAGTGAATAGGTACTTTCACAAACTCAAAAGAAAAACTATCTTTTATAGTAGTTTTTGTCTGAGTACACTGGTTTGCCAACTTGAGTACAAGGGTCCTATAACTCACAAGAATCTTTCTGGAGTTGAATAAGCAAGAGTTTTAGGACATATCGAAATCAAAAAACTAATTTTGTATTTTAATGTCACTAATTATAGAAAGCTTTTTAGAACCAAGGGTTTTGAAAATAGAGAATGGAATCAGAAAGCAAAGTTGCTTTTCTCGTTGAATTCAATGCCTATTTATAGAAATTATAGAGTTACATTAAGGAGCAATGTCTATTGCCATTGGAATCTGTGGAGGAGGTCACGAATTTTTGAAGAAGATGAAAAGAAAATTTTGAAATTTGTTTCTTATGGCTTTCAAAAATATGCAAATTTCATGTGCCAATGCACCTGTTGGCCACGTTGGTCCATCGGTATACACGACTTCTGCAATTTCTTAATCTATTACAAGCTTTATAAAAAATATTGAATAAATTCTAAAAAAAATATTAAAAATATTTTGGGAAATTTAAAGCTTTGAGATGTAATAATGAGATTCTTATGATTTTTAGCAAGATATATCTAACACAATGGACCCACATTATTAAAAGCTTTAAGTGTTTCTTCATTGCCAGTACTCCATCAAGATAGTATGCAATTTCCAAGTCAATATGAGTTCTATTGATGTGGCCTTTCATATTTTTTGCTACAGCTAATATTTGAAGTTGAGGTCACTAAATCCTGGAAATCTTCTATAATATTCTCTCCCTTTTTGATGATGACAACTTACGTGTACATTCATTCTAAAAGTATTAACGTGATATTGATGTGAACGCTATACTCCCTTGAATATATGCACATATATTTTTCAAACTCCCCCTGAATGTATGAGTAATTTCTCTCCTTTGTCATTACAAAAAGGAAGAAGTATACTACTCCAGAATGTATATCACAACATCATAGAACATAGTTACAGAATAAATAACACTATGTCATGGAATGTCACGGAATGCATAAACAAAATAGAATGTCATAACTTGTAGAAAATAGAGTCTCATAAGATGAAAATACACAAAACCACCAAATGCTAATCCAAATGTCAAAAAATATGCAAATGAACAAATAAGACTAAGGTTATCATATCTGGAGAGAAAGCAGCTACCTAATCAAAGTTATAGTAGCCCCTTGTGTAGTAGGATTAGACTCTGTAAAGGTAATATGATGTCGGGTTGATGTTGGAGGACGTGCATGAGATCCATATGCATGAGTGACTCCAACCAAAGTCTAGGTCCTTTATCAATAGCAACCAGCCTAGTAAGACTAGCTCGGTTTGAAAAGATAGTTCAGCTGCGCAACTGCCATATGCTCCTCCTCCTTGAAAATCATCATCAGATGGTTGCCAAAATGGACTGTCAACTGAAACAATGGGAGGATGGAGTACACTGCCCTCACTACTCATCCAACTCCACTCCCTCTGGTGCGAACGAAGCCATATAGTAAAGTAAGTAAAGATTTGACAAAGCTGAGATCCTTTTTCTATTCCATATACTACTCCATTACTATCCTAATGAGCCTCACTTGCTTTTCAAGCATAAAAATGATCTGATCATCCCTAGAAGAAGAAATGTACGCATACATTCATAGGATATCCTACTGCACTGGCTGATAAACTAGGGTCTCAACACAAACGTCATCTAAAGTGGCTGGATTCTTCATAAGTTGAAGTACTTTGGCGTCAATGACAGGACTATATCAATGTCGAATGGGAGTCTCATCGTAGAGAGGAACATCAAAGTGGTGAAGTATAGTGGTGATTAGATGTCCATATGGGTTATACCTCCATCTTTCACTCAGTCTATTTTCAATCATATTATCCTTGATAACATGATCCGAGTTGGCTCTAATGTCTCCATCTATGGCATAAGAAGATTTATGAACTAGGATATAAATCACATCAAAACTACTTGTTTTAGGAGTTAAGTTATACTGAAGAATGCGAATAACAATACGAGCTAAGACTATGAGGTTCAATGCGGTAAATTTTTGAATTTTCCTTTCTAATATTTATCGCATTATATTTTCATTATCCATCATTTAGTCATATAAAGTAACTCCTTTGGCAGAAATACTCAAAATAGCACCCAAAACTCCTCCGCTAAATTAGATTTCTACCCATTTTAAGCTAGTGTAAAGAACAACACCATTATCATCCTATCCTACTTCCATATTCATGTAAAATAAAGCAATACATCTCAGATAATGTTTATCTCAAAATATTCCATGTTAATGATATTAACAAGTTCAGCTATTGCGAAAACATATCTAATATCATATAAAGATAAAGAATTAAGATTTTCTAGCCTTTCTCCAAGAGATTCATTCATCATGGTAGCTTTAAATCTTTTAATATATTCTTTTTTATTCTTGATCCATTCTCTAACTTGATCGGTGAGAGTTTCTTTGATTAAATCAAATGAGTGGAGGAGATATGTCCTTATCCTCTTTCTATCGATAAAAGTTGTAGGTTTTAGTGAAAAAATTAAGTGATTTGGGTTTTTTAGAGATAGCGTTTTGGAGAAAAGGGGTAAATATCGGAGTGTAGGAGTAAGATTGAAAGGATAGAGTAGAGGAAAGGGAATAAAACTATCTCGAGTTTTAGGAAAAATCCTATCACTGGTGGACCGGTGTGTATAGCTCGGGTGCACTAATTTTTTTGCATAATTCAGAATTTTCAAACTCCTTGATACAAATAAATTATTATATATGTTTAATTTATGATTCTAAGAATATAATTTTAATAATTATTCTTTTATTTTTGGTATATATATTTATTTTAACATAGAGTATATTATAATGTTTTGTTATTATAAAAATAGTATAAATTTTAATCCTATAAACATAAAAAAAAATTAACCTATTAAAAGAATCCAATTTTATGAAAATTTTAGTTCACAGAACATTTTATTTCTAATTATTTTAAAATTTATTATTAAACTTTTGTTGTTGTTAGTGATGGATGAAATTTTTCTTGAATTTTATGATTTATAAATCGTTTATAAAATCCTATTTTAATTTATTATTTATAAATCAAATGAGTATAATAATAAAATTATTTTAGGTTTTTAAATCAAAAAATTGACAAGTTTAATTTTTCAATAATATGAATTTATATGTTTATACTTTTATTTAATTTATATAAAAAGTAAATTTTATTATATTGAAAACTTATTTGAAAAAAATATTAGATTAAATCTGATAGCAAACAAATTTCAAGTTCTTCGTGTAATCTAATATATGTATTTTCATTTAATGGCTTAGTAAAAATATATGTAATCTAGTTTTCTATATTTACAAATTCTAAAGCAAGTTTTCAAAGTGATCGCATACAAAATTATGTTTTATATCAATATGTTTAGTTCTTAACTGATTCATTGAATTTTTTGCATTTATGCAATCGCGGTATATAAATGATTTTCTTAAATTTACACTAAAATATTTAAGCGTTTGTTGCATATAAATTATATGAGTACAAGCTAAAGCAGTTGAAATACATTCTTCTTCATAAGTAGATAAAGATACACAGTTTTGTAATTTTCTTAACCATGAAACTAAAGATTGTCTTATAAAATGACATGTGCCACTAGTGCTTTTTCTACGTGTTCGACATCCACTAAAATCAGCATCACTCTATGATACTAATTTAAATGGACATCTTTTTAGATAGAAAATACCATAATCTTTAGTTCCAATTAAATATCTTAGAATTCTTTTAACAGCACTTAAGTGTGGCTCTTTCGATTTAGCTTGAAGTCTAGTGCAAAGACACGCACTAATCATTATATCAGGGTGACTAACTATTAGATATTGTAAAGATCCAATCATACTTCTAAAGAGTTTCTAATCGACAACTTTACCATTTCATCTTTATCTAAGTTAAAAGTTGTACTTATTGGTATTGTCTTACTACTCATATGTTCAAACCAAATCATTTAATTAATCCTTTACAATAATTTTCTTATGAAATAAAAATACCATTATCTAATTCTTTATTTGTAGGCCTAGAAAATAATTTAATCTCCCACGTAGAACATTTAAAATTCTTTTTTCATTATTTTTGAATTTTTTTTGCAATTTTTAATCATTTGATCCAAAAATAATGTCATCAACATAGATTTGGACATCTTATAAATCATTATTGTTAGGTTTTTTAAATGGATTGAAGTCTACTGCACCAATTTCAAAACCATAGTTAAGTAGTTAGTCTTTAACGCTATCATATCAAGCACGTGGTGGTTATTTTGCCCAATAATTGCTGTTTTAAGTCTGAAGACGTGATAAGGATATTTTTAATGTTTAAACGAAGGTGGTTGTTCAACATATTTTTTTTTGATAAAACCGTTTAAGAAAGCACTTTTTACGTCCATTTGATATAATTTAATATTACGGCGACAAGCAAATATTACAATTGCTTCAAGATGTACAATAAAAGCAAAAGTTTCGTCATAGTTGATTCCTTCTTTCTGATGGTATCCTTGATCAACTAATCTAGCTTTGTTTCTTATTATTTCTCCATTTTCATCACATTTATTTTTGTAAACCTATTTTGTTTCTATTACAGATTGATCATTTGATCTGGTACTAATTCCTATACATTATTTCTTTCAAATTAGTTCCATTTTTCTTGTGTTGCTAAAATTAAATATTCGTTTTTTACCCACTTTTTTTATAGTTCTTTGGTTCTATATTGAAATAAAAGCTATGTGATTCATTTCATTTAATTGTCTTCTAGTTAAAAATTATGTACTTGCATCTCCTAAAATATTTTCAATATGGTGATATTTTAAAATTGGAGGGGGGGGGGGGGTCAATGGTTATATTATGTTCTAGAGTTCATAATTTCTTGAGAATTTTTATTAAGTTTACCTTATTATGTATTCTGAGTGACATTTTTATACTAGTTTATATTTGATGTATCCTCTTTGGAGTTATTAAAATTTTCATCAAAGAAAACCTGTAGAGTTTCCTTAATAATATATGTTCTTTGTAATTCAATAAGCTTCAATTTTTTTTGAATAATCGACAAATATACCTTCATCGGCTTTAGAATCAAATTTTTCTAAATTATCTTTAGTATTTAAAATGAAACATTTTGCAGCAAAATATCTGAAAAAAGATACTTTAGGTTACTTTGACTAAAAAGCTCATATGTGATGCATTTGTTTTAGGTCATATTGACTCATTATTTAGAACATAAAAACATCTTTCTATTCTAGTGAAGTTCAATTCTTTTTTTCCACAGCAACATCTTTTTATGGTGTTTTAGAAAAAGAAAAACTACGATTTATCTTTTTTTGTTACAACTTTCTTTATAATCATCATTTTTTAGATTGTCATTCATGAATGCTTACAATATTTTTAACTTTTAAATCTATTAAATTTTGAATTCTTTTTACAAAAATTTTAAACATTTTAAAGGTTTCACTTTTATATTTCGAAAACAAACTCCATGTGTATCTTGAAAAATCATCAACTATTACCCATACATATTTATTATGATTTATTGACCTAACTTAAGTTGGAACCAAACAAATCTAGGTGGTGTAATTCTAATAGTTGATTAGTTGTATTTCATTTATAGAGTTAAAAGAATATTTTCTTAGTTTACTCTTTTCCAACCATTACAAAGATTCTAAATTTAAAATTCATTTTTCGAAATAACCTCTCATAATTTCATGTTTCGCTATTTTATTTAATAATATAAAGTTAATATGACTGAAATGTTTGTGCCAAACCATGGATCATTAGTGTTTTCCATAATGCACATGTTAACGTTATTATTAACTTTCATATTTAAAATGTAAATATTACATTTTCTTATATATTAGAAAATAAAATTTTCATTTTCAACAAAAACTACGACAATTATCTTTTTCAAAATTTATTTAAAAACTTTATCACATAATTGACTAACACTTAATAAGTTATGTGTTAAATTTTAACTAAATAAATATGAATAATCAAAGGTGAATTTGGGTTACATTATTGCTCACATCCCCTATTCCGTTGATATTTTCCTTGGAATTATCACCGAAAGAAACAGTGCCTCCATCTATTGATTTGATATTCGTTAGCATACTTGATTTTCCTGTCATATGATATGAACCAATACCCAAAATCCATCTTTTCTTTTCATTAATGTGAGTGGATACCTCATTCTCTGTAGCCATGTAGTAGACATTTTCTTGCTTATCATCTCTATCGCTGTCCATAGAAGATGAGAAATTAGAGTCATCCTTGGTGGCTTGAATTGTTGGTATCTTTTTTTTGTTTATTTTCATATTTATTTTTTATTTTGAACTCCTTTTTTCCATTATTCTGACTCAGAAAATCCTTTACTATATGACAAAATTTGTTGCATCTAAAGCATTTAAGTGTAAAATTGTTGTTTCCGTTGTTATTTCCTCTCTTTACTTGCTTCTTAAAATTTCCATAGTTGTAATGACTCAAAATTTCTGTCATTTGAAATTCAGATATTTAATTGATTTTAAATATCAACAAGTAAAATTTATAAGTCGAATAATTTATTTTTCGAATATCTGGATTTAACTGGATAATTAAATCGGCAATTTAATATTTGAAATTGTGTGAAAAAATTGGAAATTGGGTTTAGTGTGATTAAAAATGATTTATAAAGTTATATTAAACCATATTGGAGTTAGAACGGTTTGTGAACTTTTAAAATTTAATTTAAAGTTAATTTGTGAAAATTGAATATTTTAATATTTAATCGACTAGTGAAAATAGTCATTTTTCAAACAGTCTTGGATTTCGACGAAACAAGTTTCATCGGATCCGTAATGTCAAATTATTGTATGATTTCAAATTTCATGTCAATCGGATTTACCATTTGTCCGGGGCAAGCCAAAACGCATAGAAATTAGTTTAATCGATTTAATTTAAATTTGATCGTTTATTTCCGTAATTCACGCATACGACCGAATTAGCCTCAAACCTATTCCATTGTGTCCGGAACGCGGGGTAAACCCTAGAAACGCCAGCCGGCACACTTTGTTCGGAGTTCGGAAAATTCGGGATGAATAGTGTTTTTGGAAATTATCTATATAAGCACCTCATATTCACAATTTGCAAAATGAAAACCCTAACCCTAATTGCAAACGTTCAGTCGCCACTTACATCCTTTAATGGCCGAAATTGGTTGATCTTCTTCCCTCAATTACTTTCAATCCACAAACAATTACAGAAAACTATCAACTGCAATGTTGAAGAGCTCGGTGAGATCTTGCAATCCATACGGATATGATCGTTTATAGTTGAGGCAATCATCGGCAATTTTCATTCAAGGCGATGGCGTTCACCCTCATCTCGCGTGCAAAGGAGGTGGCTGAGCTCTACCAGGTTGGGGGCGGTGATGCATGAGGCTATGGGCTTCGAAACGATGTAACCTGATCGTCTTCAAAGTGCTCGTTGTGATCGCGTGTAATAGGGTTTGCACGACTTGATTTGGGTTCAGTTTGCAAACGCGACTTGGAGAAGAAGGAACGCGCACGAGGGGCCGTGATCACCTATGCAAAACGTGCGGCCACGATTATTTAGGGTAAAATAATAATAAAATTTGTAAATTTATATATGTATAATTATTCGTGAATGTTTAAAAATTGATAACTTGTTCATACGAGATCAGAAAATTACGAAACAAATTGCGTTGCAATCGTTTTGTCGAACACTATGCAATGGAGATGGTTTGGAGTCGTTTGGAGCTAGTGATAATTTCGGATAAAATTAAACGCACGTTTAGTTTTATTCGAAATAAAACGCTACAACTGTTATCGGAAACTCAAGGTAAGAACTTCTCACTCAATCGAATTATTTCGATTTAAATTTAAAATAGTTAAATTTAAAATTGCTCGATTGTGTGATTGGATGATAATTATTACCTGTTGTATTGAAATAGACCATATACGCCATATATTAAGCGGATGTTATTTATTAAACACATATACCGCAATAATTCCAACTTGAATGGAATTGGTATTATACATGTACTTGGAGTTGATTTCCCGCATTATATAGCAGATGAGACCCTATTGCGCCGCATAATAGCGGATAATATTTTATAAATCTCATATACCGCGATATTCCATCTCGAAGCGGAATTGGTAGTGTGCTAACATCTTTGGATGCAGGGAAACATGTTAGAGGGATTCAACTGGATTCCTCAAATGATTGAATTGGTTTCAATGTTGTGTGTTGATCTATTTATAATATGCGTGATTATCTTAGTGATTGAGATCGTTAAAGGCTAAATTTTAGCCGAATATATTTTTCGTATTGTTAGATGCCGAAAATAAATAAAATTTGAATTTTGGAAACTTAAGTTGAGAATTCATAATAAAATTAGATTTTGGAATTGATTCATTTTAAATAAATAAACGTTGAAATTTTTATGTTATAAAAATTATGATTTTTGTGAAATATAACCGAAGTGTGATTTTTTGAAATAAATAGTTGATTAATTTATAAAATGGTTTAAATTGGGATTCTTGAATTATTATAAATGATTTATAGAAAAGATTTATAAAATTTTGTAAATTAAAATATTGGGATTATAAAATGAGTTTTTATAAGTGTTAAAATGAAGTATAAATGGATTTCATAAGTGGATGAAATCTACAGATTTATAAATTGTGGAGTTATAAAATGAATAGATTTTTGTAAAATAAAAGATTTATAAGTAATTAGCTTATAAATGGGATTTTGGCGTGTAAATGGAATATGAATAGAATTTGTTAATAAAGTAATTTTATAAGTTGAAGTTGTTATAAAGTATAAATGGAATTTATAAACGTTGTTTTATAAATCCGAAATCGACTTATTTTAATAAGTTTAATTGTCATAACTTATTAAAGGGAATATATCCTCGATTTTGGACAGTGGATAATCCTTTAAATAAAATATGTAGAAATGATAAATTTGGTAAATGAAGTATATTCACGATTTTGGACGGTGAATAATATATTAAAGAAATATTTTGGGAAAGTGATATTTTAAATAGAATTAAAACAATTCAAAAATGTTTTTAAATATATTAAGTATCGAAACCATAGATTTCAACATTCATTGTTGAAATAGACGTTTTCGAGAAATAGAAGGAAATGGTGGACTATAACACTGTTGTTATAGTAAAATGATTTCCGAAAGGAAAAGTTTTGTATAGTATTGGGGTTTATATATCTATCTTAATTTCAAATCCCTATACTAGTGATTTTGGGTTCTCATGTTTTACGCAACATTCGTTTTGACTCAAATAAATGTGTTTAAGAGAAGTTTTCCTTAAAGAATAAAATATATACTTAATTGTGATTTAAGTATATTGAATATTTTCCAAATATTGAAAATAAATTGATTGGTGAATCACTTATTATTAAATAAGTATGGAAATGTTTTCCAATATGAAGTGAATGTTTTGAGATTTTATCTTTTAAAGATAAATTCAAAATGAAAATTAGAAATCGATTTGAAAATCGTATATTCATAGATATTTTGGAAATGTAAATTCACTATGGAAATTTATAAGGGAAATTTGTTTTAAAAATAAACATTGATTTATTTTTAAAAGTGTGGAATAAATTTACGGATTTGGAACGTAAATTTAACAAATCGGTAAGGATTTATTTGATTGGTTGAAATGAACCATTTTGAAATGGAAGTTGTGAAGGCGAAAAATAATTTGAAATTTGTTTTCAAATGGTTGAAGTGTGGAAATTATATCTTGTAAAGATATTTTTGAAAATAAATAATTTGGGAAATTATTTGAAATCGGGTTATGTTGTGAATATTGATTGATAGTTAAATAACCAACTATCAATACTGACCCTTGAATGGCTATTTGTTGTGAATTGGTTGAAATTGAATGCTACACTTATTTTTTAAATTATTGCGCTCGTTATTCGGATTACCCATTCTGAATAGTAGTGATACGACGTAATGGATAGCATTGATGACTGGTGTTGAAGACCGAGTATTTGTGAAAACGATAGGATGACCTATTGATTGTCTCTGCACATTTAGCTACGGTAGAGAGATTTACTTTGTGATGGGAAATTCGATCAGGATCGTGAATACCCGGATTGCAAGGGCTTCTTTGAAAGAGCCTTCGGTTCTGTTCGAACTCGGAACAGACTTGTATGGTTACGTGTCTGACATTACATTTTGAGATATAAAGCAGATTTCTTTCAAATACATTTTTGTTGGTGCAGAGAATTTATTCTCTTAGCTTAACACCCTTCTCTGAGACGTACGAGCTCAGAGGTTTTGTAGTTGAAGGTTATCAGCAATATACTCCCGATTTGGTAATGTGCCATGCTGAGTGTTGTTGTGTGATGATTATTTATTGATTATTTGTTGATCAAAGCGTGGTTTTGTGCCTAGCTTTATGGACGAGAATTCATCAGACCTCACACCCCGGAAATGGTCAAAACAGGAATATCTGGCAAGGTTATAACGGTCGCTCCCTTTAGGGTATGTCATTTCCTTCTGGAAAAGGGTAGTGTCAGGCATGGAGCCCTGATGCTTAACCTATGTGGTTGCTCTTATCTCATTTTCTGTGTGGTTGTTGCTTGGTGATAGAGGGCCCTCGGATAAAGGTCCCAAAGGACTGAGGAGTGGCATACTCGAGAAGTAATTACCTAGTTACAGAGGTAACCCGGCCTTTGTTGGCAGAGATCCGGTTAGGTTCTCGGGACGTCCCGCCAGAGGTGATCCCATGTGGCTGTAGAAAGTTCCTTAGCCTGACCATTTATTGGAAATCCAAAGAAACAATACGAGCCTTATACAGTTTTAGTTGTAGAACCTGCCATTCACTTATGGTGGCGCCCCACTGTTTGGATGGTGGCTATAGTAGGCATAGTTCAGAATGTCTATGTTGGCTAAGATTTATATTATACTTTCAAAATGTTTTCCTACACTTTGCACTAATAATAATAATATCAAAGGAAATTTGCGTGTCAAGCATATTTGACTATCATAAGGAGAAATCTCCTCCAATTCTGCGTTTGCATTGTGTGTGTGCGGGGAGGCCTTATGGTAGTTTCATTTTCCAAAAACATCGTGGATATTTTACACTTCCCTTGTTTTTGTTGTTTCAAAAGACAAATAACTGTTTTGAGTTCTCATACTAGTCTCATGACTGACCTGGAGTTTATTGTTCTCTTCCTAAACTCTGGGTGCCCATAATTTTCCACACAGGCAGTTTAGAGTCAGGTTATCAGGTCATTCTGGATTCAGGAGTGCTATGGAGATCTAGTGGCGAGCTGGATGGAGAGACATATTACTTGTATATGATATTATCTTTCCGCTGTAAATTCATTTGTAGGGACATGTTTGTATAACTGTCCATTGTTTTGTTGTTGTTGTATATTGTTGTTATACACTCTGATGATGATGTGATGTAATGTAATAACTGAGATAGTTCTTTGTTTTTAAAGATATTCATTTATCTATTATATGTTGTTCCGCTGCGATATGTGAGATTCTGATATTGTTTATGTTCTGTTTTCTTATTTCTTCTATCTTTTTCTTCTACCCCTTCTTTTTAACCCTAACAATTCGGTTTTCCAGCATTCGATTATGCGGCATTTGATAAAGTGGACGTAAGAATGCCGACCTTCGGATCCCGACAAAACCGCGTATGTTACAATACTTCTTTGCAATGAAAGCCATTTCAACTTCATCAAGCTTGGAATCCTCTTCAATTTTGGAATGTAATAGTTTTCTTATCCTGATTCTTCATTTTTCTTGCATTTAGATTTCATCGGGCATTAAATTACCAACTAGCTCTTCGACCTTAAGTTTGGAAAGATTGTTAGCCTCTTCGATGGTTAATACTTTTCTTTTAAAATCATTCTTAAAGAGTTTAAATGTTTTGTAACAATATCGAATTCAGATATGGTCTCTCCTAATCCAAAAAGTGCTTGATTGATATCTTCAAGATGAGAGAACATATAAGATATATTTCATTTTCTTTCATTCTAAAATTTTAGAACTGGCTTATTAGCATGGCAATTCTAGGTTGTTTAACCTTATTCGTACGTTGTTATGTGACTTGTAGTGTATGTCGTATATCATATGCAGTTTTGCAAATTGTTACTCTTGTAAATTCATTTTTATCTAAAGCACAAAAAATGTACTTATAGCTTTTGAATTATTTGTAACGGCGGTCTTTTGTTCAGGAGTTCACGTACTTAATGGTGTCTTCGTATAAATTTTCATTCTATTCATCCAAAAATTATATTCACTTCTGGTAAATAGTAGGGACCATGCAGTAGACCGACCTTTAGCAAAAGTGCTTATATGTTCCATATTAAATATTATTCACCGAACTGTGATATGTTTTATGATTGCTTTGATAAGAAGTAGAATTATAGTGGATCATGTATATATGGCTAAATTAAATGAGCATATGTGTATGTATATAAACAATCTAACTAGCACTAATAAACTAAAGTAAAAAAAATAGCACATTGAAATTTTTATAGCTGTTCGAAGTACTGCCCTATATCCAGTTCTAAAATCTCTATTCTGGATTTTCACTAACTAACACCCTCATTTTATCCAGAGGAATATGCCTTTTCATATCAGAAAATCAAAAATAATCTTTGACGTTGGTTGTGTCTTAATATACTAATTTGCTGACTTGAGTACATGGGTCCTATAACTCACAAGAACTTTTTTGGAGTTTAATGAGCAAGAGGTTCAGGATAAGCTAAAATCAAAAAACTAATTTTATTGTTAAATAGTCACTGGTTATAGAAAGCATTTTCAAATTATTTTTAAATAGAGAGTATAATCAGAATGAAAAGTTGTTTTTCCTTTGAAATCAATGCCTATTTATAGAAATTGAAAAGTTATGTTGAGAAGTGATGTCTATTGATATTGGAATCTACAGAGAAGATCATGAGTTTTTGAAGAACAAGAAACACAATATTTTAAAATTGTTTCTTAAGGCTTTGAGAAACACGACTTTTATAGTTTTCAAAGCTATTAAAAAGCTTTATAAAAAATATTAAATAAATTGCAAAAAATTACTAAAAATATTTTGGCAACTTTAAAGCTTTTGGATGCTATGATGAGATTCTTGTGAGTTTTTATAAGATATATCTAAGACAACGGACTCACATTGTTAAAGTCTTCAAATGTTTCTTCTTTACCAATACTTCTTTAAGATAGTTTGCAATTTCCAAGTCAATACGAGCTCTGTTGATGTCACCTTTCCTATTTTTCTGCCATAGCTAATATATGAAGTTGTCCTCATCAAAATCCAAAAAATCTTGCTCTAATGCTCTACCATCGATAACTCTGGGCTTAGGTTCCGACACAATTTATACCACGTCAACATCCATCACTACATAGCCAATTTTCCCAACTCTTCTACCCAGTTTCGGCCTTATTCCTAATTCACAAAAAATAGGAGTGTTAGAAGGGTTGGAGGATGTCAGCTAGGCCTTGAAGGAAGACATTACTATCATAAGCATGAAGGACCTAGATGATCATATCACGATAGTAGAGTGGCTGAAGATTGACTTCAAGAAGATGAAAATTAAGCTTGAGTAGGGAACCGAGAAGCCTACCACCGGTTCGAAAAGCCAAGCCTTATTCCCAAGCTTCCTACCGTGAAAATCAAGCCCTTAAAAGGTTGTGGAACCGACAATTCCTTGGAATCTTCTCGCCCTTTCGTTGGCAAACCGAGGACCTTATCATTTCACCCACTAAGGGAAAGATTACATATTTCGAGGTAGCACTCCAGAAAAGGAAGAACAAAAAAGGTTCGAAGAAGTGCTAGGTGAAATATAGTTCTAAGGGTAGCATCAAGCAGGGGAAGAGGAAGTAGTATGTTAGCTTGCGCTTTTGTGAAAGTAATGACTTCTTTGAATTTTTATTTATTTTGTTTTTCTTTGCATATAGGCTGACGTTGTGCAGGTGCAACCCCTGCAATTCTTGTATATAAAAAGAGAATGCAAATGAAGAACTATTTTTCTATATAGTCTTTGTTGTATTTATATTTCCATATTTTTTTATTGTACTAGTCAGTTATACTATTGCTTGCATGTATAATAAAATTATCTATGATGCTTGGTCGTTATATTATACATGTCTGTGTTTGTGTAGTGGCATTACTGATTATAGCTCTGTACATAAAAGTAATTTATGTAACTACTTATTAATATTTCATTATGTAGTTTTGTTTATCATTGCCAAAATATTTCTTTCTTGAATAATTTTTTTTAATTCATTCTAGCAACTCTGTGACTAGCCTTGTTTATTCTGGGATGAGTTCTATCCAACCGTAAGCATGGTTGTGGCTGGAGAAGCATACAACTTCGTGTCTTTTCCTGCCTCTTAGAAACAACATTCTCGGTGCCTATCCCTTAACACCAAACTTCAACTTCTCCTATCTTCGACACTGATCGAATATGTTCTTTGACTTGCATCACTTATCATTCACCAGGTGTGGTTCATTTGGTCGTAAGTGTAGTTAAGGTTGAAGGTAGTCCAATTATTTGTTGATCGTTATCTCTAAGGATCTATATTTATGATGCTTGGCTTTGAGCATCATCTTTCAATCTCACATATCTCTGGGCATTGATCGAGATCGCTCATGGACTATAATCATTTGTCTTCGTCCGGGCATGTCTTTCCATGCTGTAAATGTAGTCATGAAATCTTTTACCACACACTAGCTCCTATCTATGGAATCAATGTTTCAATTGCCAAACTTTGAGCATCCCTCGTTAACTTTGCATATCTCTGTGCATTGGCTAAAGATCAAAGGGATAAGGGGGGCTTATCCAATTAATCCTTGTGTGGTTATTCTCCCTTGACCCGATCATGGGTCCAGTTAGTCGGTACATATCTATAGGTATCTGATTGCACTGCTAATCACGCAACACAAGGTTTAACTTTTGATAACATGGTTCCATTGGTTTTATAAGCTAGCTTTATTTATAAACAATGGAAATGGCAAATCTTGCCTTACCCTTAGTTCATTAGGGTGGCTTATTTGTAGAAAATAAATAATCTAAGTGAAATAGTGTCATAAGTACTCACTACTCCACGCCCATGGAATTGTGATCCCATAAATGATTGCTAGCTTGAAAGTCCATTTCCAAGATTATGCTCAATAGCATAGTAACCTTCCCTATTTAGACCAAGTGACCCCATACTTTGGAGGACTCATTTCAAAATGAGATCTCCCCAAAGGTATGGTTTTTGACGCTACACTTGTAGTGCGTACTACTTTTTTCTAGTGAGAAGCTACCCTCATTCATCTTGGGATCATGTTTAGCTCCTTACCATTTCTCATCGCCTAAGTCAAGGGACTCAAGCAAGAGTCCTTCATTTATCTTGGTATCATTGTGTTTTCTTTGGTGGGAAGGAATTTCCAATTCTGTCGGAATCATGGCCTTGGCTCTGTAGGCCAAAGTGAATGGACTATAATCAGGTGCAGACTTATGGGTCGTTCAATAAACCCACGATGCCTGGGGTAGTTCATCGACCCAGTTGCATTGGCTTTTTCACTTGTTCTCCAAAATAGATTTGATGATTTTTTTCATCGCCTCTACCCATCCTGATGAGCTACTATTGAGAAGCTTTTTGTAACTCGGTGCTGATTACATAATTCTTTGAACTCGGTACCTTCAAATTGAGTTCCACTATCAGTAATGATTTTATATGGAACCCCAAATCTTTATATGATGTTCTTCATCACAAAGTTGATCATTCTTTGATCATGGCTTGCGGTTCAAATTTAGTTTACCTTGTAAAGTAGTCCATAGCTACAATGGTGTAAGTTGTTCCTCCCTTTGACATCGACAACACACCGATCATTTACCCAAACTACAAATGACCAAGGACTAACCATTTGCATAAGTTTCATAGATGGGGCTCTTTGTATTTTTGCGAACCTATGGCACCCATCATATCATTTGGTATAATAAGCTATGCCTTGGTAGATCATCGGCGCAAAGTATCCTGGCAAAGTATCTTCCTTGTTGAAGTCAGCCACCTAGTGTGATCACCACGACTTCCTTCATGCACATCAAAAAGAATTTTCTTCGCTTCATTCTTGGTGACACACTGCGGTAAAAGGGTTGAGAAACCTCTCCTATATAATACTACTTATTATAAATCAAGGCACTTTATGAAGCAGTTTTCATAGTTCATTCTTGTCATTTGAGAGAGTTCCCTTTAAAATATAATCTTTAATCGGAGTCATCCACTACTCCTTCTCCTCTTCGATCTCCTAGATCTAGTCGACATTCATCTGGTCGATGCTTGGAACTGATACCCAGAGCTTTCCAATTTGTCTAGCAAATCAGATTTCCTATACTCCTCTTTAGGAATGTGCGTTATTATGGAGTGCTCGACCTCATTCAATAATTCTAACGTCTTCATCGGGTAAAGAGCAAGTCTTGCTCCTTGAGCCAGAGATTCCTTGTGACTTAACAGACCACCAATTAGTAGTCATTGAATATATGCAGTGTCTTAACCCCAAGTTCTTTTTCTATCTTGAGCCCTCCGATCAGTGCTTCACTTTCGGCTTCGTTGTTCATCACGGAGAACTCTAGCTTTAAGGAGTAGCATATTATTCATCTTTCCATGGTTACAAGAATCATTCATGCCCTGTAACTTCGTTCATTAGAAGTGATATCTACATACAATTTCCATTAGGAAACTCGAACCATATAATCTTCATAATCTCAGTCAGGAACGATGAGTTCAGCAATGAAATCAGCCAATGAATGTCCCCGTATTTCCTTTTTAGGATGGTATGCCATATCATACCGTCGTAGTTCAATATTCCATTTCAACAGTCTTCCTGATGTCTCGGGTCGAATCAACACTTGCCTCAGCAATTGATTAGTCAGAATCTTTATCCGGTGAGCCTGGAAGTATGGTCATAGTTTCCTTAAGGCAATCAACAAGTAGTAAGCTAGTTTCATCAACTTCGGGTAATTCTTCACTAGTCCAGTATACCGCTTGCTAATATAGTATACAAGCCTTTGGATCTTTGGCTCCTTATGTACCAAGTTTTTACTTGGTGCTGAGCAGATATCACCAAGTAAATGAAAAAACCTTCTACTTTCGAAGGGTTTGATAAGATTGATGGTCTCTCCATATGCTCCGTCAATTTTCAAAAAGCTTCTTGGCATTCCTTGGCCCAAACAAACTTTATTTTTTCTTTATCAAGGGCATCAAAGAACCATATATACTTATCTTTGCTTTTGAAATAAAACGACTCAGTGCAGCGACATTCCGTTCAAACTAACAATCTCCCTCCATGTTTTTCGAGGCAGCGTCATCATTGAACACTTTAATTTGCTCTAGATTAGCTTCGATGCCCCTTGAGTTCAAAATGAAACCTAGAAATATAACCAATGAGACCCTGAAAGAAGACTACAAAGGATTAAGTTTCATTCCATATTTTCGAAGCACATCGAGTACCTCAGTGAGGTCATCAATTGCTGTGACTTCACCAGCATATCGTCTACATAAACCTCTGTCGCTGCTCGATTTGATTTTCGAACATCTTATTTACCAATCGCTGGTAAGTAGCTCTAGCATTCTTCAAATCGAATGGCATCGCTCGATAAAATTACAAGCATAAATCAGTAATGAAACTCATGTAATTCTGATCTAGAACATGCATCACTATTTGATTATAGCCGATATACGCATCTATGAAGGATAACAATTTGTATCTGGCCACTAAGTTCATAATCTCGCTTATTTTCGATAGCGGTAAGCTGTCTTTTAGGCATACTTTATTCAAGTCCGAACAGTCGATGTATATCCATCATTTTCCACTTGGCTTCTTGGCCAACAATGGGTTTGATACCCATTGAAGGTACAACGTTTCATGTATAAAACCATTCACTTTCGGGTTATTCACTTCTTCTTTCAACGCTTCAAATCGCTTCAGACCTAGAATACGTCTCTTCTTCTTCATAGGATGGCGTATTGAAACCATATTCAATGTATGTCATGCTATCTACAGCATATTCCATACATGTCACAATGTGTCTAGGTAAACACATGTAGGTTTACCCAGAAAAATTCTACCAATTCCTTCCTCGCTGCTGAACTGATATCCAACCTTAAGGACCCAACTAGGATCATCCCCATCGATCGAGATGTTATTCATCATATCTACTGGTGTTACCTTTGCATCCTCTAGCTCTTTTCGAGGGTCTATAGATGTGCAGAACTTGCTATAGAACCTAAGCTTGGGCTTGGTTGGTGATTGCTATGTATTTGCAATCCTGATGCAAAATGCTTTCTTTGTAATCTTTCATTTCTCACATTGGTTCACCACTCTAAGCTCAACGACATAACATTCACGACCTATACTCTGATCACTCTAAACACCTCCAACCCCATTCTCTATTGTAAATTTCATCATCATACACCTTGGGGCCAGCACAATTCTAATGTTGGCAAGGGCCGGTCAGTCTAAAAAAACATTATAAGTAGAAAAATCATCTACAATCATGAAGGTTTGCACCCACATAAACTTGCAGTTACCTTTACCCAATTCCATAGATAAGTTAATACATCCGAAATGATTTTTTGCCTCTCGAGTAAATAATTGAATGTAGGATTTACAAGTTTTTATGTCCTTCAATCATCCTTAATCTGGTCAAACATCTTCTTAAAATAAAATATTAATTGAGGTTCCACTATCAATCAAAACTCAATGCACAGTTGTTGGCCCTATCACGATCATAATCACCATGTAGTTAAACGTTGGTGTTTGCACCTCATCATCATCTCTATTTCAAAAAAAAAATCATCACTGATCGCCCTCGGTAGTTTTATTGAACCTTCGTCTTTGAACGCAAACAACATTCTTGTAGTACATACTTTAACGGCATCCAGTACCGCTCTATCTTGTTTTCGCTCTTCTCCACAAGATGTGGTTCTCTAATTATGATGTAAAGCACGATTCTGCCATTTGATCGCCTAGGACTCTCTCCATTGGGTCTAAGTCGGTCCCTCTGAACATTAAGGCGTTAAGGTCTAACACATTGCCTGCCATCCTACGGGTCTATCACATACTGCTTTAACTTCTTTTTAAGTATCTAGTATTCGATCACATCTTTTAAACGACTACACTCATTGATATTATGCCCATGAGTGTCATGGAAGTGAAAATACAACCCTAAGCATCATTCGGCTTCACTTTCCTCCCTCCAAGACGGTTTCTTATTTTTCTTTATACCTTGCATGTAAGGTAGATATTCTCTATAGTATCATTCAGGGAGAATAATCTCCCGACTTTAAGTATCTCAAATCCTTTTTGGTATCATTTCTTTTACCTCCAGTGCCTTGATTTTTTTTATATTGCTGTTATTGGTTCCTTCATTCACCATAATGTTACCAATGATCTTAACCATTGCACAATACTAGGTCGCCTTTTGAGAGGATTCCTACATGGTAGGTGGTTTATAATGACCCGCCTTTTCGATCCTTAGAAATCAACACTAATACATCCACGGTATTCACATGTCGAGCATCGAGTGCCGGAAAGAAAAATTGTTGGCGAAAAAGAAAGTAAAAGATAGAACATAATCTCACATCATAACGAGTAACATATAATATGAACAGATTTTTACAAAGAGAAAATAACTACGATATACATACGTCAATCAAAGTCAAACTACTAATCATCAGTATGGATAGTTAAATAGCCAATCCTCACAAATACCGATAAATAAACAACAAAAAATGCAGCAGAAACTAAAAATATAAATGTATACATCTTGGAGGCATCCGGTTCTAAAGCTCCAAAGCATCCAAACTAAATGTCTAAATATGCTCGGTCTGATCCGTGTATTATAAGAAAACAACACCTAGATCAGTCTGGTAAACCAACATGAGAAACACATCCAAATGGATTTTAAAGCAATGAAAAAACCTTGCAATACAAAGGTATCTCGTAAGACCACGCCGTATATAAACATGGACGTGTTTTTACCTTATGGTAACCAAAATATTTTATAGGAAATCTTTTGATATTACAATAATGTCTAGGATACAACTGCATATTAATCATAGCCAAAATTATTGCATTGATTAAATTCTAGCATAATAGGTTTGCAATTAAAACTGCAAAGGCACGTACAAGAGAATGGATTCGATCAATGACGAGGCTACTGCAATACCGCCTGTCACAGTACACCTCTAGAGAAAATTACCGAGGTCAACAAGAACGTTTTGCATCCCTTCTCATAGGATCGACCTATTACTTACTATATAGTACTGAATATATCATCATCTACTGAATATGTCATCATCTCGGTTTCTTTGCAACCTTTAATGGGAGCGCTCATGCACAACAAATTAATAAAATGAATGCATATCTAGGAAGGTGATAATATACCCTAATGGAAGCGATTCACTTAGCCCTGCCACATATCACCGTTTTAGTCATTCCCAGTTGACGTGGCTAGAGGATATCCTTTACCTTTTATACAGCAAACCCACTTCGAATGTTAACACTGCCCTCCAAGTAGCAATTCCGTACCAGCATTCATCCATATAAGTTGTTCGGGATATGAATAAAATGAAGGCACCACTTCTCCTACATCAATGTGGGAATCACCCTCAGGAATATTAGCAAGCAGCCTTTGTAGTTCAAACGACTCCGTCATCGCTCCCATTATCTTCAAGACATTTTCCATGCAATGCTTGAGTTGCATCGAAATGGTTTTCAGATTATATATCTAATCCTGGTCTCCTCGAAACAACATTTGATAGTTTCCGGTGAACTCATCCCTGGTTCTTTTGGAAATAAACAGACAATAGATAGGAGCATGGTTCACCTCCTAACCATTTAAGTGGATGGATCTCCCTTTCATTCATCCAAGAAGAACAAAACGAGATTTATACGTACATTACAGCATCGGTGAAGGTGACTGTGCCATATAACTCACGTATTTCTCCTAGATATTTCTAGCGTTATATTTTTGGTTAAGATTTGATAGTTAGTTATTTAACTATCAGTAAAAAACAATTCAACCAGAGGTTTAATTCTCAATGGGAAAATAACATTGGCTAAGCATAAAGCAACTCTGGAGCTCTTAAGTTAATCATTCTATTAATTTAAATGACATTGTAAATTCTTGTATAAAAATACTTTTACAAAGATATTTACATGCCCCTTGAAGCCCTTCAAATAGTTGAAGAATATTGATATACTTATCTCAAATGAATAAGCATAAACATATACCATTCCACTTTAAAAGCCTAAGGAAACCTCCCATATACTTATTTTAACTTTATAAGTATGTTTGCAAATCACTACATTTTCAATACTTAGAAAATTTAATCATATAATTATCTTAATGTTATAAGTATATTTACAAATTTAAAGAAAGAATTTTATTTCAGAACTGCATTTAAAATGGATTAACACCGAGTCACGCAAAACAATGATAATAATAGCCTAAATATTATTCCTTTAGTGTTAAGTAGGGAAAAAGAATATTCCCTACCACCATATTTAAGTAAGTCAATTGGGAAATCAAATATATGTTATAACATAACTCTTTTAAAAAACAACCTTCTATAAATATAAGCTCAAATTCACTTTTAGAATTTCTTTAATAAAATATTGTTTTATAAATCTTTTTATAAATATTTTTATATAACATATTTGTAACCTTCCTTTATAAATTTCCAAATTTATTTAATTACTCATTTGTAACATTTTTTACAAACCCTTTTACAATACCTCCTTTTATAAAATATCATTTATAAACTTATCCTATAAATTCCCAACTTATTTGCAACTCTTTTATAAAACTCCGAATTCATTCATAAAATTCTTTTATGAATATTCTAAATAAAATTACCAAAAATATATTTAAAACAAAACTTCAAATATAACACCAAAAAGCATAATATATTAAGAACCCGAAATATACAACAAACACAAGATATAATTATAACACTCATCTTTTCATATATTAAATAAATTTACAACAGGAATTAATTATCCCAATTTATCAAAAAAACACCAGTTTCCTTTTTCTATAGGATGTTATTTATAAAGCCATTCTTTTATTTAGAAGCACTATTTATAAGACTATCCTCCATTTGTGAAATAATATTTATAAATATATTCTCAAATATTTATTCCAAATATTTATACCTTATTTAAAAATTCAAAATCCTTTTTAAAATAAAGGATAATATTTTTAACTCCTTTTTTAAAATTTAGACCTTTATTATTATGATAATATTTCTACAAAAACCAACACTTCCAAAATAAGTTTTTAAATCATTCACTTAAATAAATATATATATATATATAAATATATATATATATATATATATATTAGAAAGAATAAATACGAAAGTTTGAAAAAGAATAGGAAAGTTTAAACCTCTTTAATTTAAAATATCATAACAGTCAGATTTAAAATCAATTCCCAAACCAAATCAACACATAATAGTATTTCAAAGATACTATATCGAGGCCAGTAGTTGCTATAGCACTAAACAAATGCTAGTACTACCCATTTACTCTAAAAAGGTTCAATTTTCACATTTTTCGGCATCACATCCAATATTTTCTAACAGTCAAATTTACAGCATTTAAAAATCTATATCACAGATATATATAATTGGAATAAATTAACAGGTAAATAACTATAAATCATAAATCACTATGGTGAAAAATCCGTATTTCTCAACAAATTTCCTGTATTCCAATTTTTAATGCCTATCATTTTAAGCAGCGGATATTTTAACTAAATAGCCAAAATTTCAACCAAACACAAACATTAAAATTTATTTACTATTTATCTTACCGATTAAGCAAAAAGGTGAGTGATACTCATAGAAATTCCAGTTGGTGCGGAACCATTCCAATTCGAACTAAAATCAAATAACATCTAATTTTAGCCAAAATTTTAGCTTGCTCCAAATTTAAACAAATTGGTTCTATCGTGAAGCTTTTTCTATTACAAGAACAACGCAAAATGTTTCATCTCGATCGGACCTCATATGAACAAGTTATTAAAATTTTAAATTACCAACTTTCAAATTATCAGTTAGAATACTAACTACACTTTTAAACACTAAAAACCCAGATTGTAAACTAAACCTTCTTCCTATATCTCTGCCCGCCTCTTTCTAGTTACCATCCCTCACCATTGCCACATGTTCAACCACCTAATTCTCATTCCATAGTACAAGAAACGTCGTAAAACCATCTCCATCCGCTCGACCCCATGAACTTCGACCCATAATCCCCACACAGATCACGTTCATCTACGCAACCTGAAAATGGTCAAACCACCCAAGGCTCGACCGCACCCCACCAAAATATGGTCGTTATTGCTATTTTACCCTCTCGAACTCGAATACTACCTCGATTCCCCAAATCAAAGACCGTACTCCCCAATATCCTAAGCCTAACAAATTTACAACCATTGTAAAACTGCCAATCTCAAAAACATGAACGCACCTTCCAATATTCACGTATAAGATAGATTTAAGCTAAACAACCACGAAGATATAGGTTTTCATTTTTTTTGAATTTTATTTAATTTTTTTAAAAGTTTGAAAAGAAAATGGATCTATGTTTTACTTCTAAAAGCAATGGAACAGTAAAGATGGAAAGAGGAATATGTGATATTGTTGGGTTAAGTATTGATATATATATGTGTGTGTGTGTGTGTGTGTGTATAATTTGAAAATATCTATATCTCGTTACACAGGTTTTTCGTTTATGTACGAACTCCGATCGACAAAACAAAAATACCATCATACTCTGAATAGTGACGCGGCTCCAAAACAGTAATAATATACACAGGTTATAGGATTCTGTAAATCACAAAAACACTACCGTTTGCCGACAAATCGTCAATTTTAAAATCGAGTCGTAAAAATAAAAATAAATTTTCTACTCATTTATTTGAATCATTTAATACTGAAAATCAATTTATAAAGTAATTCACCATTATTACTTATTAATACAAATAAGTTAAATAAACTATTTGATCTATTAAATTACTATTCAATTCAGAATCCAAATATATAAATCCATATTCAATATAAAGTTCATCAATTCAAAGGTTTTGAATAATCACTATATTTGAATTTAGATTTAAAACCTTTAAAAACCTATTATCCAATATTTAAAATTAACTAAATATTCAAAACCAAATGACTAAAATTTTAGATCGTTACATTCTTCCTTCCTTAAAAGAATTTGATCTTCGAAATTCCAAAAGTAATAAAAATGTCTCTAAACCCATTAGCTTCTCAAAATTAATTAATTTAAAAGGATTATTAAATCTCGAAGTCTTTAGAATTATGGAAAATTTTAGTAGTGTCTCCTTTGCGCGGCTTGATCGAAAAAACTACAAATCACCACTACATACCCAAACCAACAAAAGAAAATAAATGCTAAGCAGCCTACCATATCCGGGGAATCAAACCATCAAACCAAACAACAATATAAACTCGCACCTATTTGTTGGGCAACAAACTATATTCATGAAACCAGAAGCATCACTTAGTTATTGCTTCCATGAAATTGCATCTTACTTATAATAATATCCAGCTACATAATTCATAGCCATAAATTTCTACATTTTTTAATGTCAACATAAAATTGAAATAAAATCAGTAAGATGACCATATATCATCTGTAAGCAATATCAAATCCAACCGCTTTCTCAATCACACAGATTTCACTTTCGAATTATTATTGCTCACCAGACCACTCTACTGTGGACTCGGATCTAATTCCAAGATTAAAACCTCTATTCTCCTTACATAACAAAATACTATGATACAAAACTTTAGAATCAATCAAAAATCCACATTAAGTGCTTTCCATCAATAATCGAGTGAAAAATCCTTGTTCGGATAGATGTAAATCACCTCGAAATCGTGTACTCGAGTCTGTATCAAACAGTTATGCAAATAAAATAAAAACGTATTTATTCCAATTGGTTTATCATTATACCAAATTCTTATTCACATTCATTATTTTCTTAGTATTTTCCTTTAATATTAACAACACCTAGGAACCAATCCATATAAACCTTACTTAAGTTTAATTTCATTTCATAACTCAAGTTTATCTTCGAATGATACGTATAATACTCTTCTACATCTTAAGAGTATATAAAAAAAATTCAAATTTATTTTACTTAATCTAAAGGTTCAACAAATTTAATTTTTTTTACTTGCTATTTCTCAAATTCATAAGTTATACAAACTTATTTCCTATAACTTTAACCAAACACTTAGCTTAATTTTTCCAATCAAACTAGAATTTTTTTACTATCCAAAATCATCTAAAATTCCATTTCATTTTTAACAAATGAAAATACCCAACAATATCTCAAAATGAGATGCACAAACCCAACTATCCTAATGAATTGTATACATAAGCCTATAATATCACTTAATTGAAAATTTAAGAACAAAACACTCGATTTTTATTTCAAATCTTGTTGAAATAATAACATACATATATCCCTTTCGTATACCAAATCATACTTTTTGGAATCTAAAAAATCTTCATTTTTCTAAAACAAAATTTTTATGGTAGCAATCTATCACTTAGAAACTCGAAAATGAATGCCGATGATGCGGCAGCCATCATTAGAATTATTTTTCAACGATCAAAGTGAGTTCATTGCTTTCTATTCTCTTTAAATCTATTTTTAAGTATTTCTAGTTAACAATATCTTTAAAATGATCCTATTATTATTTCCCAAAACCTTTGAAGAACAATTCCCTAAAATAATTGGGACTTAAGTTCTCAAATTCTTAGCTTACCTTTTTATTATAAACAATACTTTACAATTCACATTTTACAAATTCACTTCTTATGTAAGATCATTTCACAATTGCTTATCTTTATTTAGATCATAATAATTAACTTTATCAAAATTAAATTTTAATCCAACATTTACATCGAATGCCTTATAGTCAAATCATGAAACTGAATTCACGAGGTGTTCGTGTTCAATTCAACCAAGCAATAAAGGCTCATAAACTGCCGAAGCACAAATACAAAATAATAAATGATAATAATTCAATATTATCATTTCCTAACAACAAAACACATCATATATAACTATAATAATTTCTGAAAATCTTTCTTTTCATATGTAAAATATAATTAGGTAAAATTATATCATTTAAGCAATTTTGAAAACAATAATTGGTCAATTTGCCCTATTCAAGTGTTTAGAAAGACCTATTGATACAGTTATTCCTTTTGTATTGACCAGAATTAATAACCACTCAACCGATAAATCAACATAATATAAAACATTTTATATCACTAATAAATATGTGCTCATATATATACACGCACGCTCGCGCTCAAACTAATCCTCGGGTCTAACTTATCCTATCTCAAATGAGTATCCCTACCAAAGCCTAGGTGTTTTCTTAACCTATGCTTTGATACCATGTGTAACAACCCACCATTTCGATACTTAGAAGCTGACACTGATTGTAACAACCCGCATATTTATCGATTTTTATATTTAAATATTTTATTTAAATATTTTATCGTTCGTCGGATTTTAGTCCGAAAGGCTACTTTTTGCATACGGTCGAATTAGGACTCGAGACCACCTCCATTGAGTTCAAAATGCCGTTTGCGACCTTTTTGAGTATAAGCTTCGATATGTTTGGAGAAAGTTGATTTTTGCTACTTTTTCCCGCTTAGGGCTTTGGTTGGGCTGAGCCAATTAGTCACTTAACTCAGTTCCAACACTCTCCTCTTCATTCACTTCTCTTCTATTTTCCTAACACTCAAGCTCAAGCAAAAATGGAGGAAGAGAATGGGAAATAGAAATTCCTAAGCCCTAGCTTGCTTTGCAAATCCATCTCCTTGCTCCAAAGTTCATGAGAACCCATTGGTAAGCTTCCTCTTCTTCTTCTCCAACTCATTCTCTCTTTGAATTTCAGAAATTTCCTAAACCTAATTTAGGGAATGTTTCTCTTTTAAGCTTAGATTCAAACTTGTTGAGTTGGAATTGAAGAGTGCTTGTTCTTGCCATTGCTTTCAAGCTTCATCTTCATAAATTTTAGTTCAAATGTGAGATTTTTATCTCACATCTATGACTATAATTATCTTTGGTTGTTGGGTATGAATTCCTAACACTTCTTCATGTGCATTTGCTCTTGATTTGGATTGGTTTTGTGAATATTCCAATTTTTGGGTTTTTAAGTCAAATTTATGTAAAATCCTTTTATGGATGTTTGATCATGCTTTTGGTGATGCATCGAGGAGCATATAGGGCCGGGTTGCCGATTGGCATAAACCCTTAGAGCCAATGTTCGTCCGATTGCATTTTGGAAGAGTTTGCTCTTCATTTGAATAAGGCTGAAAAACAGCCCAGGCATGATTCAGTCGACTGAAATATCTGTTCAGTCGACTGAACCTGAAACCCGAGAGTTTCCAGGCATGATTCAGTCGACTGAAATCTCTGTTCAGTCGACTGAACCTGAAACCCGAGAGTTTCCAGGCATGATTCAGTCGACTGAAAATCTCTGCACAGTCGACTGAAACTGGAAACAGAAAGTTTCCTGAACCTGGAAAATTTCCATGTACAGGGTCAGTCGACTGAAATTCTCTGTTCAGTCGACTGAACCTGCTGTTTCAGTCCAATTTGCCTTTTTGGATTGAATTTCCAATTTAAATCGATTCGTGATGATCCTATTTATTGTCATCATTTATTATCATCTTTGATGACTTATTTTCTTTGGGAATTTTAGATATATCCACTTCGATGGATCCTTTATCGATTTCATTGGATTTTTATTCACATCTTCGAATGTGATCCTTGTGATTGATTGTTTCTACAATCCCCCTTGTGCTTTGTCACTTTAAAAATATAAAGGTTTTCTATGCTAGTAGTAAATATCAAAACTCTTTCCTCAAACGATTTCAATACTATTTTAATACCAAATTCGTTTATAAAACCGTTTTCCAATCTATTAGTATATACAAACCTTTACCTCACTCGTATGAGAAATCTAATTAAACGACTTAGTAAAATGAGTGGTATGAAACGCTTGCGTTTACTTCGTCGGTTAATTCTTGGACTTGTTCGATTGAATCTCTTGTGACAATTTTCTAGTGGAGATCTACAATTTGTTCGTAAATATTTAAGTTAAGCTAGTGGTTATGGGACATGAAGCTAAGCTCATATATTTACTAGCTTAGTGTAATCGACACTTCTCTTTGATCATGACGATCATTTTAGGTTCTAGACTAGCATCGTGCTATGTCTTTGTGATTTGGTTCATCGGACGTCCCGCTGTACGACGTCGTTGTTCCCTTTGATTGTGATTTGGTTCATCGGACGTCCCGCTGTACGACGTCGTTGTTCCCTTTGATTGTGATTTGGTTCATCGGATGTCCCGCTGTACGACGTCGTTGATCCTTTCCTTGTGATTTCTGGATTTCGTGTGTTGATTTCTGGAATTTGTGTTTCACCAACTTTTACGATGGGCATTAATATATATGTCATTTATTGTGGCTTGGTGAATGAAATTAGGAGTATGACATTCCTTTTTATCTTGAGTAGATTATTGTGATATTGATTAATCTCTTGATGATTTTCAATTACTTATTTATCACAGCTTGGCATTGTGATTATTATGTGTTTAGTCATATCTCCTATCCTATATCATGTTATCTGATATTTATAGTTAGACTGATCCGTTTATTATTTTCTTATAAATAATACTCGGGTCAGACCGAGATGTTACAGGTGCTTCTGCTTGACTTCTCATCCGGGATTAACTCCTTGACTTTTGGGTTAACTATTTAGATTAGTAGTTATTTTGTTGTATACATTTGAGATATAGACTCCTTAATGTATACTTATTCTTTTGTGTAGTTCGTGTAACTATTCTTTTGTGATATTGTGGATCTTTTTCGACCACTACTCTGATGTACACTTTCATGTGTAGTATTCATATCTATTTCCGCCTTTGTGATATGAATTGTCTGTGACTGATTTATGTTATGTTTATTTCTATATTTGTTTCCGAAGATATTATAGCCACTGTGTAGTAGCTTTGAGTTTGTGTCGGTATGTCGGATTTCCTCTTGAGATGAAAAGTTATATTTTTATCTGGCATATCGGTACTCGCACAAAGCAATTATACAGATGGTCGCTCCTCAACAGCCTTATTCTCCGTGCTAGTCGACAGCATTCACAGTAGTGTTCTTGGCTAGCGTGGGTATAGAGGTGGGGCGTCACAGCTTGGTATCAGAGCCAAACTTCGGAACAATGTAGAATAATTTAGCAAGGATCATGTCCTAAGTCTTTCTTAGGAGTTGTGCTTTAGGATTTTATTCGGGTCTTCGTACCGTCCTATCCTACTTTTTTTATGATTCCTTGTTTTATCTATCAAGATTGCTTGATATTCATTTTGAGAATAACTTTTTCCTCTTCTTTCTTTCTTTCTTAAAGAAGAGAAATGGTTTGACCTGGCCGTCCCAGCGCCGGTCAATCTAGTGCTACTCCCCAGGATGGAGTATTTATGTCTGCTCAGCAGCTTCTAGATCTTGTTAAGAACGCTCAAGCAGCCGGACCCAATTCAGAGCCTACTCATCCTAGATCCGGTTTTGCACGCTTGTGCAGAGACTACACTGATTTGGGTGGAAGGCCATTCACGGGATCCGAGAGTGTTATAGAAATTCAAGCTTGGCTCAAATCATGCGATCGCATCTTTTCTCGCATGAACCTTATTGACCTTCATCGAGTCCAGGTAGCTTCTAGCATGCTCCAAGAAAGAGCATTGGATTGGTATGAGCTTTTAATTTCTGAAATCGTTGAGGCGGATCTTACTTGGGAGCAATTCCGGGGAAGATTCGAATTGAAATTTGTGCCGGAGGCTGAAAAAGTAACCTTAGCCCGGCGTTTCATAGACCTTGTTCAAGGTGAATCTTCTGTGACAGACTATGTCGCATCCTTCGAATCTCTGTCCAAATACGGGGTTGAGTACATTAATACCCCATTGAAGAAAAATCAGAGATTTGTCTATGGCTTGAATAAGAATCTTAAGAAGCCATTACTCCTGAAACTTGAGGTTTCGTTTGATCAGCTTATTGATATCGCTCTTCGTCTTGAAGAGGCCGATAATGAAGGTGATGTTGAAGTTGTGCGTGCCCAACAGAACTTCGACAATAACTTGAAGAGGCCTATCAAATTCAAAGGCCCCGATTCTAATAAGAAAGGGAAGCAGCAAACTCTGGTAGCAAATGTTCCTACCTTTAGTCGTGGACGATGCTACAATTGTGGTTCCACAGACCACCATGTAAGGGAGTGCCCGAAATCCCTCTTTTGCCGTTATTGCAAAGGTTCGGGTCATCTTTTATCTTCGTGTCCTAAGCTTCCAAGCAAGTGAGAAGGAAAGCTGCAACTTTTGGTCAAGGTATTTTCATTCAATCCTCGATGGCATTGTTTTAATTCGTGAGCTTTCTATTTGAGTTCTTTTTGATATGGGTTTCATCTCATTATTTTTATATCAAAAGAACTTGTCAATTCTTTTTCTTTGAATATTTTGGGCTTGATGACTTCTTTGAGTATTGTGAATCCGGATGGTAGATCCGCAACACTCAATTTGCTTTTGTTTAAATGTCAAGATTGTTTTATGTGACTTTTCTTTCCGAGACGATATTTTTGCTTTGGCTTCGGAATTGACCTTTCTGCAAGGATTGGCTTAATCATTGTGAAGTCCATATCCTATTTTTCGAGTGGACTATTCATCTTCGACATTTTCAATTTTGTTAAGCAGATTCCTATTTTTCCTTTATGATTTTGATTCCAACTTGATGGCATCATTTTATTCCTTAAGCCCACTTATAAGGAAAGTGTTATTTCTCTCATTCATGTAGTTTGAGAGATTTTCCGGTATTTTTGAGTTTGTCTTAGGATTATCACCTAAGAAATCTTTTGTGGGGTGTTAAGGTCTTTTCAGTTTGACCTTACCACCAATTTTCATTTGGCTACGAGTCGCGTGAGTTAGCATTCCACTTACGCACTCCGCACTCGTTATGATTCTATGAATGAATTATTTTGTCATTCAGTTTGTCCAGCTTATTTCATCCATTTTATAAATCGAATATTCTATGAATATCTCGATGACTCCATTCTTGTATTCATTGATTTTGGATGGAAATAGAAATTTAAAATTTTGCAAATCTTTTTCATAAGATTTAATTATAAGTGAAATTTGATTTTGTTCTTGAAACGAGCAAAGAATATTCTTAAAACTTTTTAAGAAATTTATTTATCCTATAAAATATGATTTTGTGATTGTATTGCCCGTTGAGTGCTTTAAGAATTTTGGTCGATGCGCTTGATCAACGTTATCGATAGGAATTTCCTAAACGCTTTGATGTGACAGTCAGACACGATATATTGACTTGTAAAAATGTAAATTTTTCTAGAAAAATTATTACATAATGATAAATGTAATTTTGAAAGTTTTAACTTTTCGGAGAAGAGAATTATTTTAAAAGAAGTTCTTTCTTTTCGGTACTCTAATTCCTTCTTGTGATTCCTGAAGGGGAACCAAGACTTTGCTTTTGATTCATCGGATGTACCGTTGTACTACATCGATGTCTTTGCTTTTCATTCATCGGATGTACCGTTGTACTACATCGATGTCTTTGCGTTTGATTCATCGGATGTACCGTTGTACTACATCGATGTCTTTGCTTTTTGATTCATCGGATGTACCGTTTGTACTACATCGATGTCTTTGCGTTTGATTCATCGGATGTACCGTTTGTACTACGTCGATGTCTTTTCTTTTGATTCATCGGATGTACCGTTGTACTACATCGATGTCTTTGCTTTTTGATTCATCGGATGTACCGTTTGTACTACATCGATGTCTTTGCGTTTGATTCATCGGATGTACCGTTTGTACTACATCGATGTCTTTTCTTTTGATTCATCGGATGTACCGTTGTACTACATCGATGTCTTTGCTTTTAATTCATCGGATGTACCGTTGTACTACATCGATGTCTTTGCTTTTGATTCATCGCATGTACCGTTGTACTACATCGATGTCTTTGCTTTTTGATTCATCGGATGTACCGTTTGTACTACATCGATGTCTTTGCGTTTGATTCATCGGATGTACCGTTTGTACTACATCGATGTCTTTTCTTTTGATTCATCGGATGTACCATTGTACTACATCGATGTCTTTGCTTTTTGATTCATCGGATGTACCGTTTGTACTACATCGATGTCTTTGCGTTTGATTCATCGGATGTACCGTTTGTACTACATCGATGTCTTTTCTTTTGATTCATCGGATGTACCGTTGTACTACATCGATGTCTTTGCTTTTGATTCATCGGATGTACCGTTTGTACTACATCGATGTCTTTGCGTTTGATTCATCGGATGTACCGTTTGTACTACATCGATGTCTTTTCTTTTGATTCATCGGATGTACCGTTGTACTACATCGATGTCTTTGCTTTTGATTCATCGGATGTACCGTTTGTACTACATCGATGTCTTTTCTTTTGATTCATCGGATGTACCGTTGTACTACATCGATGTCTTTGCTTTTTGATTCATCGGATGTACCGTTTGTACTACATCGATGTCTTTGCGCTTGATTCATCGGATGTACCTTTTGTACTACATCGATGTCTTTTCTTTTGATTCATCGGATGTACCGTTTGTACTACATCGATGTCTTTGCGTTTGATTCATCGGATGTACCGTTGTACTACATCGATGTCTTTGCTTTTGATTCATCGGATTTACCGTTTGTACTACATCGATGTCTTTGTTTTTGATTCATCTGATGTACCGCTGTACTACATCGATGTCTTTACTTTTGATTCATCGAATGTACCGCTGTACTACATCGATGTCTTTGCATTTGATTCATCAGATGTACCGTTTGTACTACATCGGTGTCTTTGCTTTTGATTCATCGGATGTACCGTTGTACTACATCGATGTCTTTGCTATTTGATTCATCGGATGTACCGTTGTACTACATCGATGTCTTTGCTTTTGATTCATCGGATGTACCGGTTGTACTACATCGATGTCTTTGCTATTTGATTCATCGGATGTACCGTTTGTACTACATCGATGTCTTTGCTTTTGATTCATCGGATGTACCGTTGTACTACATCGATGTCTTTGCTATTTGATTCACCGGATGTACCGTTGTACTACATCGATTCTTTGCTTTTGATTCATCGGATGTACCGTTTGTACTACATCGATGTCTTTACTTTGGTTCGTTGGGCGTACCGTTTTTGTACTACGCTGATGTCCCAAATTGTTTGAGTTTCTAGTTTTTCGGGCGTACCGTTTTTGTACTACGCCGTTGCACCGGCTCAAATTTTCTGCTATTCTTGACGTTCCCCACGTCTTTTATCTACGGGAATGCCTTAGGGATTCCGGTTTTTATTCTTGATCCCGGTGTTATTGTGGAAATTGAAGTTTCACCAGATTTCTTGCTAACTCTTTTGTGCACTTTAGGGTGAACTTCCTATTTCAAATTTTCTTTTGTGTTAATATGCTTCTATGGTTGTTACTTCCTATATTTCCTTCTTACTTATTGCGAGGACGCAATTTCTTTAAGGAGGGGAGTCTGTAACAACCCGCATATTTATCGATTTTTATATTTAAATATTTTATTTAAATATTTTATCGTTCGTCGGATTTTAGTCCGAAAGGCTACTTTTTGCATACGGTCGAATTAGGACTCGAGACCACCTCCATTGAGTTCAAAATGCCGTTTGCGACCTTTTTGAGTATAACCTTCGATATGTTTGGAGAAAGTTGATTTTTGCTACTTTTTCCCGCTTAGGGCTTTGGTTGGGCTGAGCCAATTAGTCACTTAACTCAGTTCCAACACTCTCCTCTTCATTCACTTCTCTTCTATTTTCCTAACACTCAAGCTCAAGCAAAAATGGAGGAAGAGAATGGGAAATAGAAATTCCTAAGCCCTAGCTTGCTTTGCAAATCCATCTCCTTGCTCCAAAGTTCATGAGAACCCATTGGTAAGCTTCCTCTTCTTCTTCTCCAACTCATTCTCTCTTTGAATTTCAGAAATTTCCTAAACCTAATTTAGGGAATGTTTCTCTTTTAAGCTTAGATTCAAACTTGTTGAGTTGGAATTGAAGAGTGCTTGTTCTTGCCATTGCTTTCAAGCTTCATCTTTATAAATTTTAGTTCAAAGGTGAGATTTTTATCTCACATCTATGACTATAATTATCTTTGGTTGTTGGGTATGAATTCCTAACACTTCTTCATGTGCATTTGCTCTTGATTTGGATTGGTTTTGTGAATATTCCAATTTTTGGGTTTTTAAGTCAAATTTGTGTAAAATCCTTTTATGGATGTTTGATCATGCTTTTGGTGATGCATCGAGGAGCATATAGGGCCGGGTTGCCGATTGGCATAAACCCTTAGAGCCAATGTTCGTCCGATTGCATTTTGGAAGAGTTTGCTCTTCATTTGAATAAGGCTGAAAAACAGCCCAGGCATGATTCAGTCGACTGAAATCTATGTTCAGTCGACTGAACCTGAAACCCGAGAGTTTCCAGGCATGATTCAGTCGACTGAAAATCTCTGCACAGTCGACTGAAACTGGAAATAGAAAGTTTTCTGAACCTGAAAAATTTCCATGTACAGGGTCAGTCGACTGAAATTCTCTATTCAGTCGACTGAACCTGCTGTTTCAGTCCAATTTGCCTTTTTGGATTGAATTTCCAATTTAAATCGATTCGTGATGATCCTATTTATTGTCACCATTTATTATCATCTTTGATGACTTATTTTCTTTGGGAATTTTAGATATATCCAATTCGATGGATCCTTTACCGATTTCATTGGATTTTTATTCACATCTTCGAATGTGATCCTTGTGATTGATTGTTTCTACAATCCCCCTTGTGCTTTGTCACTTTAAAAATATAAAGGTTTTCTATGCTAGTAGTAAATATCAAAACTCTTTCCTCAAACGATTTCAATACTATTTTAATACCAAATTCGTTTATAAAACCGTTTTCCAATCTATTAGTATATACAAACCTTTACCTCACTCGTATGAGAAATCTAATTAAACGACTTAGTAAAACGAGTGGTATGAAACGCTTGCGTTTACTTCGTCGGTTAATTCTTGGACTTGTTCGATTGAATCTCTTGTGATAATTTTCTAGTGGAGATCTACAATTTGTTCGTAAATATTTAAGTTAAGCTAGTGGTTATGGGACATGAAGCTAAGCTCATATATTTACTAGCTTAGTGTAATCGACACTTCTCTTTGATCATGACGATCATTTTAGGTTCTAGACTAGCATCGTGCTATGTCTTTGTGATTTGGTTCATCGGACGTCCCGTTGTACGACGTTGTTTTTCCCTTTGATTGTGATTTGGTTCATCGGACGTCCCGCTGTACGACGTCGTTGTTCCCTTTGATTGTGATTTGGTTCATCGGATATCCCGCTGTACGACGTCGTTGATCCTTTCCTTGTGATTTCTGGATTTCGTGTGTTGATTTCTGGAATTTGTGTTTCACCAACTTTTACGATGGACATTGATATATATGTCATTTATTGTGGCTTGGTGAATGAAATTAGGAGTATGACATTCCTTTTTATCTTGAGTAGATTATTGTGATATTGATTAATCTCTTGATGATTTTCAATTACTTATTTATCACAGCTTGGCATTGTGATTATTATGTGTTTAGTCATATCTCTTATCCTATATCATGTTATCTGATATTTATAGTTAGACTGATCCGTTTATTATTTTCTTATAAATAATACTCGGGTCAGACCGAGATGTTACAGGTGCTTCTGCTTGACTTCTCATCCGGGATTAACTCCTTGACTTTTAGGTTAACTATTTAGATTAGTAGTTATTTTGTTGTATACATTTGAGATATAGACTCCTTAATGTATACTTATTCTTTTGTGTAGTTCGTGTAACTATTCTTTTGTGATATTGTGGATCTTTTTCGACCACTACTCTGATGTACACTTTCATGTGTAGTATTCATATCTATTTCCGCCTTTGTGATATGAATTGTCTGTGACTGATTTATGTTATGTTTATTTCTATATTTGTTTCCGAAGATATTATAGCCACTGTGTAGTAGCTTTGAGTTTGTGTCGGTATGTCGGATTTCCTCTTGAGATGAAAAGTTATATTTTTATCTGGCATATCGGTACTCGCACAAAGCAATTATACAGATGGTCGCTCCTCAACAGCCTTATTCTCCGTGCTAGTCGACAGCATTCACAGTAGTGTTCTTGGCTAGCGTGGGTATAGAGGTGGGGCGTCACACTGATACATCCATGGTATTCACGTGTTGAGCATTGGAGTGCTGGAAAGATAGATTGTTAGGGAAAAAGAAAGAAAAAGATAAAATAGAATCTCACATCATAACAAGTAACATATAATATGGACAAATCTTTACAAAGAAGAAAATAACTACAATATACATACATCAATCAGAGTAAAACTATCAATCATCAGCCTGGATAGATATAACAGTTTGTCCTCACAATTGCTGATAAATAAACAACAAAAAATGGAGCGGAAAATAAAAATTATACATGTATAAGTCTTGGAGGCATCTAGTTCGTCTTCTGAAACTCCAAAGCATCCAAACTGAATCTGTAAATATGCTCGTTCTGACCCAAGCATCATAAGAAAACAATTCTCGGATCAGTCTGGTAAAGCAGCGTGAGAAACACACCCCAAATGATTTTAAAGTTATAGAAAATCTTTCAAAACAAATGTATCTCATAGGACCATACCTCACATAAACATGGACGGGTTTTTACATCACGATAACCAAAATATTTTATAGGAAATCCTCTGATATTATAATAACGTTTAGGATATAAATACATATTAATTACGGTTGGAATTGTTACATCAATTAAATTCCAACATAATAGTTTTACAACTAAAATTGTAAAGGCAAATATTGGAGAATGGATTACATCAATGACAAAGCTATTGGGATACCGCCTGTCATAGTACACCTTTAGAAAAATGTACCGAGGTCAACAAGCATGTCTTGCACCCCTACGCACAGGACCGGCCTACCCATTATTGGATATTATCGAATATATCATCACCCTAGTAGCTTTACAACCTTTATCAAGAGTGTTCTTACATAACCAATCCATAAAATGAATGCATATCTAGAACGGTGATGATACACCCTAATAAGAGTGACCCACTTAGCCCTGCTGCATATCGAATGTTTTAGTCATTCCCGGTTGATGAGGCTAGAGGTTACGTTTTACCTTTTATACAGCATACTCACTTGAAGTGCAAACACTCCCCTCCAGGTAGCAATGCAGTGCCAGTATTAATTTATACAAGTTGTTCAGAATATGAAAAAATCGAAGGGATTACTTCTACTGCATCAATTTTGGAATCATCCTTAGTATTATTAGCAAGCAGACATTACACTTCAAAGGAATCCTCGATCCCACCATCTTCAGGATGTTTTCAATATGATGCTTGAGTTGGATCGAAGTGGTTTTCGGATTATATATCTGATTTTGGTCTTTTGAAACAACATTTGATAGTTTCCAGTAAACTCAACCCTGGTTCTTTCGGAAATAAACAAATAATAGATAGGAGCGGGGATCACCCCATAACTATTTAAGTGGACGGATCTCTCTTTCGTTAGTCATATGAGAACAAAACAAAATTTATACATAGGTACATCATCATCAAAGATGACTATGCGATATAACTCATGCATTTCTTCTAATATTTCTAGAGTTATATTTTTGGTCAAGATTTGATAGTCGGTTATTTAATGATCAAGCAAACAAGAATTCAACCAAATGTATAATTCCCTAAAGGAAAATAACACTGGCTAAGCACAAAGCAACCCTAAACCTCTTAAGTTAATCATTTCATTAACTTAAAACTACTTTGTAAATTCTTGTATAAAAAAATCTTTTACAAGGATATATTTACAAGCCTCTTCAACCCTTTCAAATACTTGAAAATTATTGATATCCTTATCTTAAATGAATAAGCGTAATCATAAACCGTTCCACTTTAAAAGCTTAGGGAAACCTCCTATATACTTATTTTAACAGTGTAAGTATGTTTGCGAATCACCAGATTTTCAATACATAGAAAATATACTCATATACTTATCTCAACTGTTTAAGTACGTTTAGAAATCTTAAGGAAGATTTTCGTTTTGAAACCAAACTAAAAATTAGGTTAAAACCGAGTCACTAAAATATTGATGATAATAACCCAAACACTATTCCATGAGTACTAAGTAAGGAAAAAGAATATGTAACGACCTAGAATTTTAGTGAATTGATATACAATTATTTAATTGATTTTAAATATTGAAAAGTTAATTTTATAAGTTAAATAACTTGAATTTCAAATATAACGATTTGATTGATAATTAAATTGTTGAAATTTGTTTAAATAGTTAAATCTTAGGTTTAAATTTGGATAAAAATGATTTCAAAGCTTATTTAATTTCTGTTAAATAAGAATAGTAATGATAAACTTTTAATTTGGATTTAAAGGCGAAAATTTTGGTTTTTAAGAATAATTTGTTTTAATTAACATGTGGAAATAGCCTTGTAAGGCAAAGTCTCATATTTCAACAAAACCGGTGTCATTAGATCTGTGATAGTGGGTTGTTGTGTGCCAACGAATTTCGATGGTGATCGGATGTACCGTTTGGTCATGCGAGTTTGAAACGCTTAGAAACTAATTTCAGAAATTAATATAATATTATTGGGTTTGAAAAGCTATCTTCTACATATGATTGAATTAGGTCTCGAGAATAGTTCCAGGGGTATTACATAAAGAAAGCCAGAAGGCACGTCTTGATGGGAATTCGAGATTTCGGACGTTTAAAGTTAGCTATTTTAGAATATATATATATATATATATATATATATATATATATATATATATATATTATATATATATATAACCAACCCATTCCTTCCCACTATTTACACAATGCCTTTACCACACCTAAGCCATACCCATCCCCATTTTAAAATTAAAATAAGGTTAATTATAAATTAATGATGGGATTAAGGAATTTACATATACATTTGATTTGTGAAATTTATAAATTAAATATCTTGTTTGTTTTAGGTCCAAATCAAACGCAGTTAGTCGTGTTAGGATTGTATTGACGTGAACTATGTCATGGAACTAGTATTGTAAAATTCTAAGCATGTTGGAAATTTGGGCTAAAATCGAATTCCAAATCGAAACGCCTCTACGACAATAGATAATTTCAGTGAGTTAAACTCACTTTTTTGCTTAACTAGTATGATATATAGTTGATAAAAACTGTTGATTGGATGTTGGATGAATTACTATTTTATTAGTTGGTTTGGATATATTCCCAACCCTGGGTGGATGAGACCCTGTTACGTTCCCGTGTAAGAGAGGATGAGCCTTTGTATATGATCCCGCCTCGAAGTGGTTGATTTATGCCTTTATGATTATATATTGTTTGTGTCCTCACCACTCTTGATTACACACACATACACAGATATATATATATATGTGTGTGTGTGTGTGTGTGTGTGTGTGTGTGCGCGTGTGCGTGCGCTGATATACATGAACTGTGATGCAAGAGGACGGGTTGGAGGAATCCAACGGAATTCCTTTCCTTTATTGAAATGTTTTCAATAATATTCTTGTTATATGATTGCTATCAAATCTGTTTGTTAAATACATGGTTTATGATATTGTTATATGTTCAAATCAAACCCAGTAGTGATAGAAAATTAATATCGATATTGGTTAAGCGTTTGTTAGCTATTAACCTCAAATTAATATTCTAAAAATACTATAAATTTCCAATTGAGTTGGAAATGGGGTTGACGTAGGAAATGATTTTAGATTCGAAATTGGGTTTCAAAAAAAAATTGAAAGGACTTAATTTCTATTTTTATTTGAACCTGATTTCCTATATTTTCAAAGTTATTTATAATTAATATTTTTAAAGTTATTATTTATATTAATGTTGTTTAATAGATGTTTGTAAATATTTTATTATTTTGAAAAGTTAATTATTCAAATAATTAATATGGTATAAAATTTATAATAATGACTATTAATCATAGTTTGGAAGTTAATAATTATTATTTTTAATAATGGTAAAGATTAATTAGTATTATTATTTATAATGTTTACTATTAATTATTATAGTTATAATAATGTTTTAAAGTAAATGATAAGAATTTATTTATAAAAAAATTTGATATTTATAAATAGAGTTTATCAATAAAAATGAGTATTATTAGAGGAGTTTTATAACATGGTTTAGAAACTTAATGGAAGATTAGTTAAAGGGTAAAAGAGTTTGCAAATTGTTTTATTGATTTATAAAAGAATTTTAGGAATGGTTTATAGCTTTATAAGAGTAGTTTTATAAATAGTTTTATGGATTTAAAAAGGGCTTATAAATGTTTTGAGATTTATAAATGAGTTTATAATTGGAAATGGAGGTTGGGTTTCATAAGGGGTTTCTATATAGAGTATATAAACTGTTTTAGAGATTTATAAAATAGTTTTATAAATGGTTTTTGAGATTTATAAGGAATGTATAAATTATTTTTGAATTGTATAGAAAGGAAATATTTCTCATATTTGTGAATATACTTATACCGTTGAGATAAGTATATACATTTTCTAAGTTACGTGGTGTAATGTGTGTGAAAATACTTTTACTGTGAGATAAGTATATGGATATATTCTAATTATTAAAAATATAGGGTTTGTGATTAAGTCTTTGTAAAAGTATTTTGATTTAAGTATTTACAAAGTGATCTAAATAAATGAAAAGATTACTTAATGAGGTTAGTGGTTGCCTATGTGCTTAACCAATATTGGTTTACCAATGAAAATAAATCCCTGATTTGGATATATATTTATTGATAGTTAGATAACCCACTATCAAATATGGACATAAAAACATAACTTTGAAAAAATCTAAGAGAAACACGTGAGTTATACGGCACAATCATCTCTGATGATGTTGTATTGTGCATATAAATCTCGTTTCGTTCTCCTAGGACAATGATGAGGAAATCTATCCGCTAATGGTTAGGAGGTAATCTCTGCTCATTTCTTTAACTGTTTATTTCCTGAAGCCGAGGTTAAGTTTATCGAAAACTATCGAACTTTGTTTTGAAGAGACAGGGAATGGATAGGTTATCGAAAACCACTTCAATCCAACTTAAGCATTTCAAAATGAAGACATCTTAAAGATGATGGAAATTGAAGATGGAGCTCTTTGGTGTTTTATTCAGTCCCAGAACGAACTCATATGAATGAATGCTTGCATTGTATTATTGCCTGGAGGACGATGCTGGCATTCAAAGTGGGAAGTGCTATACAAAAGGTAAATTGTAGTCTCAAGCCTCATCAACCGGGAATGACTAAATTAAGAGAGATGCAGCAGGGTTATGTGGGTTGCTGCCAAGTAGGGCATGATCATCCCTATCTAGAGTCGATATTTTCTCTCACTTGTATGCTTCATGGCCCATTAACGGAGTGGTGATCCTATTTGGTACTACTAGTCAAGTGATAAGTCGGTTCTATGTTGGCAGGGGATCCATGTGAGATCCTCAGTGTTATTTTATTTAGAGATGCACTATGATGGACGATACCTCTGTGGCCCACTCATTATATGGAACCCATTCTCTATTACGAGTCTTTACAGTTTTAGTTATATACATATTATGCTGGAATTTAATTAATGTAACAATTTCGACTAAGGTAAGTATATGTATCTTAGACACAACTATAATATCAGAGAATTTCATATGAAATGGTTTGGTTATTGTAAGGTAAAAACCCATCTGTGTTTATGTACTGTGTAGTCTTACGAGATACTACTAAAAATCTAATGTTTGTTTTCTTACGCTGGTTTTTCAGATTGGCTCGGGTGTTATCTATACTATACTATTATTACTGAGTTAGATTTCAAGTGCTCATAAACCCTTAAGTATTTTGTGAAATGAATAGTCACATTTTTATTTTTTTATTCTTTCGATTTGTGCCTAAACCTACTCATGTTAGTTAAAAAAACGTAAGTTACTTCCTGCCCATTCCATCAAAACCCTAACTCACAAAATAATGAAGATGAATATCGACAGCTGTTGAAATCAATGATTGCTTCTCTCCCTCTTTGCCAGTGTGAAAACTTCCACCCTAATTTTCCCATTTGCGTATTTCTCCTCCAATCCCCTAGTTATTTAGGTAATTTTCAATTCTTTGGATTTGTTGTTTTGGATTTTCAAACCTGATTTAACTCCTTGATTTGGTCGATTTGCTTATATCCTCATTGTTTGCTTTACCATCTTAATCTTCGAAGCAAACGTAGTTGCTTCATTGGTTTTCTTCGTCTATATTTAAGGTATCGTTATCCTTCCTTACTATTCTTTCAATTATTATGTTATCCATATTTAGGATTTGATGATAATTTGGATTGGTTTAATAATTAGAGCATGATGATTTAAGATTTGGCTAGAATAGTCAGATCTGTTAGATGGTTTGAGGTTGCTTTAATTAAGGTTACTTCATTTTTTTTTCTACAAATAACTATATAGATTATTAATATTTTATTCCCACGGTTAATTGGAAGGCAAAGAAAATGATTTGGGACATGTTCTTTGAATTCATTTTCAGTTATAATTTCAAAAAAAATGGAAAACCTTAACAATAAAATGGAAAATCTATATGCATTTCGAGCTTAGTCGCTACATAGCAAGTAAGGTTTATTTTAATGTCTTCTTACTGTGATCATAAGAGACAACTCTATGTAACGAATAAAGAAAAAAGTATCTACCTTAATATAAGTATGTTGAATAACAATTATGGAAGTTTTGAAGTTATAACTAATCTAAGTATTAGAAGAATCGATATAGAGATATACATTTGCTTAAGAAAAAAGAATTTGTAAGACATCGGGTGTTTCTAAGTGCATTCTTTTGTGATTTGCGGATTTAACAATAATAATATAGCAATTTTGTCTGTACTAATGTGTAATTTATGTTGTGTTCGGTTAGATTATATTAAATGTCTAAATGAACAAAATTATTTGAATAAGTGCCACCAAGTGATATTATGCGTTGGCACTATAACTATAAGACATTATAATACGAGGCGTTCAAAAGAATGTACTATAATTTTGTTTCGAGTAGCACCATTTACCTTCAAGTTCTTGGCTATACCATTTTAAGGTTTCTTTAGTTATTCAAAATTAATATGTAGTTATTTATAACCAAACAGATTAACCTTTTTAGGCACTTATTGTGTGACTGTTGCTATATTAAGTAAAGCGGGTGCAAGTGTAGCTGAAGAAAAAATAGGCTTTTTTATAGTACAAAATGGAATCGTTCTTCGCTAGCTCCCTATTTAAACACCATTCAAATAACAATAAGATCTTTACAACTATGAGCTTATAAATCTGGAATTAAAATGAATATATAGAGTTTTGTAGCAAAATAAAACAACTGTAAGAAATACTGAAGGAAAGCGGTAACAATTTTCCCATAATTAGAAATTTTATTGATGTACTTTGAAGCCATTGTTAAATGTTAAAGTTAAGGATTTCTTTTATTAAGCCATGCATTATTAAAACTATTAAAGACAACTTATTTTATATTGCATTTTATTCTAGTATATAACCATGACTAAGAATGTAATCAGTAAATTTTATTTCAGCATCTTACATTTTAAAACAAATTTTTACCTTATGTTTAATAGATGATCAATTTAAATTTTATTTTAATTAGATGGATATGACATAGTTTTTAAGCATGTTACTATAAATTTCCACGCATTCTTCCTTTCACTATATCATCTGTCATATTTTTATAAATAGAAGTACTTTCCATTAACAATTTGTATAATATTGTTTTTTCTTTTAATTCAAAATTATCATTTATGCATTTTTAACTGTTATAATCCAATGAATGCATTTTCAAGAAAAGAATGCACACTATCAATATTATACTTGGGATGTCTTAACAGCTTACTCTCTTTATGTTAGTTGGGATGTTTTAACTGTTATAATCCAATGGAATCGTTCACTCTGTTTTTAGATATCAATTGAAAGCTTGGTTTAACTCAAGTGTATCGGCAGGAGAATAAGAATAAGTAATCCATGTTTATTGTTGATACATAATTGTTAGATATGTATATATTCGTTATAATCTATACTCTATCTTTACTACTAATAAAGAGAGTTCATTGAATAGATCTACTCAGTATCTTTTTGAAATTCCAAATATACCCGTTTACAACTCATAGAGAAATAGTACTCAAATATGATGATATAGCCTGTTAATTTCTATGTACAACTGTTAGTCACCATAAAGAACTAGAGTGTGCGTTCACAAGATGAAGTATCAGAGTATACCATATTGTCCGTAATTTAGGTGAGCGTTCACCAGTCGAAGTTTTGCCTAATTTCGAGTTAGAATGAAGAAGTTATTGTAGTGTGAAAAAAAAATAGCTGCTTCTGCACTAGGCGGAGTTCAAATATGTGGATGTGGTAGCATGCTATTTTTAGGTACAATTGTTAGCCCCCATGGAGAACTAAAGTGTGTGTTCATAGGATGAAGTTTCCGAGTGTACCACATTATTCGTAATTTAGGTGGGAGTTCATTGGTCAAAGTTTTTCCTGATTCCAAGTTAGTATAAAGAACTTATTGCAGTCTGAAAAAAATAATAGCGGGTTCTACACCAGGCGTAGTTCAAATATGGGGATGTGGTAGCCTGTTATTTTCTAAGTACAACTGTCAGTCCCCATGGAGAAATACAGTGTGTGTTCATAAGATAAAGTACTGAATGTAACATATTGTCCGTAATTTAGGTCGTAGTTCATCGGTCGAAGTTTTGCCTTATTCCGAGTTAGTATGAAGAAGTTATTGCAGTCTGAAGAAAAAAGAAGCAGCTTCTGCACTAGGCGGAGTTCAAATATAGGGATGTGATAGCCTGTATTTTCTAAGTATAACTGTCAGTCCCCATGGAGAAATACAGTGTGTGTTTATAAGATGAAATATCTTACTGTACAATATTGTCTGTAATTTATGTGTGAGTTCATCAATCGAAGTTTTTCCAGTTTTCAAGTTAGTATAAGAAGTTATTGCAGTTTGAACAAAAAAATAGCGGCTTCTGCACTAGGCAGAGTTCAAATATGGGGATGTGGTAACTTGTTATTTTCTAAGTACGATTTTTAGTACCCATGGAGAACTACAGCGTACGTTCACAAGATGAAGTATTCGAGTGTTTTATATTGTTCGTAATTTAGGTGGGAATTAATCAGTCGAAGTCTTGTCGGATTCCGAATTAGTATGAAGAAGTTATGGTAGTCTGAACAAAGAAATAGTGGCTTCTACACTAGGCGGAACCCAAATATGGGGATGTGGTAGCATGTTATTTTCTACATAAACTGTCGGTCCCCATCTAGAACTATAGTATGCATTCACAAGATGAAGTATCCGAGTGTACCGTATTGTCCGTAAGTTAAGTGGGAGTTCATCGGTCGAAGTTTTGCCTGATTTCGAGTTAGTATGATAAAGTTATTGCAATCTGATAAAAAGAAATAGCATCTTCTGCCCTAGGCATTGCTTAAATATGCGTATGTGGTAGCCGGTTATTTTCTAAGTACAACTGGCAGCCCCTATGAAGAACTATAGTGTGCGTTCACAAGATGAAGTATCCGATTGTAGCATATTTTCTGTAGTTTAGGTGGAGGTTCATTGGTCGAAGTATTGCCTGATTCCAAGTTAGTAAGAAGAAGTTATTGCATTCTAAAAAAAAATAAAAGCGGCTTCTCCACTAGGCAGAGCTCAAATATGAGGATGTGGTAGCATGTTATTTTCTAAGCAAATTGTCAGTCCCCATGGAGAACTACAGTGTGCCTTCACAAGATGAACTATCCAAATGTACCATATTGTCTATAATTTAGGTACGAGTCCATCGATCGAAGTTTAGCATGATTTCGACTTAATATAAAGAAATTACTGCAGTCTGAACAAAAAATAGCAACTTCTACACTAGACGGAGTTCAAATATGGGAATGTGGCAGCTGGTTATTTTCTAAGTACAACTATCAGTCCACATGTAGAACTATAGTGTGCGTTCATACGATGAAGTATCCGAATGTAGCATATTGTCCGTAATTTAGGTAGCGGTTCATCGATCGATGTTTTGCCTGATTTCGAGATAGTATGAAGAAGCTATTGCAGTCTAAACAAAAAATGCAGCTTCTGCACTAGGCGGAGTTAAAATATGGAGATGTGGTAGTCTGCTATTTTCTTAGTAAAACTATCAGTCCCCATGGAGAACTACAGCGTGCGTTCACAAGATGAAGTATCCGAGTGTTCCCTATTGTCCGTAATTTAGATGGGAGTTAATCTGTCGAAGTATTGCAAGATTCTAAATTAGTATGAAGAAGTAATTTTAGTTTGAACAAAAAAAATAGCAGCGTCTGCACTAGGCGGAGTTCAAATATGGAGATTTGGTAGCCTGTTATTTTCTAAATATAATTGTCAGTCCCAATGGAGAACTATAATGCACATTCGCAAGATGAAGTATCTAGTGTACTATATTGTCCATAATTTAGGTAGGAGTTCATCAGTCGAAGTTTTGCCTGATTTCGAGTTGGTTTGAAGTTATTTCAGTCCAAACAAAAAAATAGCGGCTTCTACACTAGGCGGAGTTCAAATATGGGGATGTGGTAGCCTGTTATTTTCTAATTATAACCATCAGTCCTCATAGAGAACCACAGTGTGCATCCACAAGATGAAGTATCTGATTGTAGCTTAATGTTTGTAATTTAGGTGGGAGTTCATCGGTTGAAGCCTTGCCTGATTTCGAGTTAGTATGAAGAAGTTAATGTAGTCTAAACAAAAAATAGCGGCTTCTACACTAGACGGAGTTCAAATATGGAAATATGGTAGCCTGTTATTTCTAAGTACAATTGTCAGTCCACATGGAGAACTACAATGTGCATTCACAAGAAGAAGTATTCGAGTGTACCATATTGTCCGTAACATAGGTAGGAGTTCATCAGTTGAAGTTTTTCATGATTTCGAGTTAGTATAAAGAAGTTATTGCAGTTTGAAAAAAAGAAACAGCGGCTTCTGCACTAGGCGGAGTTTAAATATGGGGATGTGGTAGCCTGTTATTTTCTAAACAAAACTGTCAGTCCCCACAGAGAACTACAATGTGCATTCATAAGATGAAGTATCTGACTGTAGCGTATTGTCTGATATTTAGGTAAGAGTTTATCGATCGAAGTTTTGCCTGACTCCGAGTTAATGTGAAGAAGTTATTACAGTCTGAGCAAAAAAAATAGCGGCTTCTACACTAAGCGGAGTTCAAATACGGAGATGTGGTAGCCTGTTATTTTCTAAGTACAACTGTCAATCCCAATGGAGAACTACACTGCTCGTTCACAAGATGAAGCATCCGAGTGTTCCATATTATCCGTAATTTAGGTGGAAGTTCATCGGTCAAAGTCTCGTCTGATTCCGAGTTAGTACGAAGAAGTTATTGCAGTCTGAACCAAAAAATAGTAGCTTCTGCACTAGGCGATATTCAAATATGGGGATGTGGTAGCATGTTATTTTCTAACACTGTCAATCCCCATGTAGAACTATAGCATGCATCCACCAGACGAAGTATTCGAGTGTTCTACATTGTCCGTAATTTAGGTGGGAGCTAACCGGTCGAAGTCTCGCCGGATTTCGAATTAGTCTGAAGAAGTTATTGCAGTTTGAACAAAAAAATTGAGGCTTCTGCACTAGGCGGAATTCAAATATGGGAATGTGGTAGCATGTTATTTTATAAATAAACTATCAGTCCCCATGGAGGACTACAGTGTGCGTTGATAAGATGAAGTATCCGATTGTACCAAATTGTCTGTAATTTAGTAGGATTTCATCAGTCAAAGTTTTGCCTGATTTCGAATTAGTATGAAGAATTTATTACATTCTGAAGAAAAAAATTGCAGCTTCTGCTTAGGCGGAGTTCAAATATGGGGATGTAGCCTATTATTTTCTAAGTACAACTATTGGTCACCATGGATAACTATAGTGAGCTTTGAAGTGGGGATGTAGCTTGTAATTTTCTACGTACAACCGTTATTCACCATGGAGAACTACAACGCACATTCACAAGATGAAGTATCCGAGTGTACCATATTATCCGTAATTTAGGTGGGAGTTAACCGTTCGAAGTTTCGTTCAATTCCGAGTTTGTATGAAGAAGTTATTGCAGTGTGAATAAAACAAAATCGGCTTCTGTCCAGACGGAGTTCAAATACGGGGATGTAGCCTATTATTTTCAATGTAAAACTGTTAGTCACCATAAAGAACTGCAACGTGCGTTCACAAGATGAAGTATCTGATTGTACCATATTGTCCGTAATTTAGGTGGAAGTTCATCGGTTGAACTTTTGCCCGATTCCGAGTTAGTATAAAGAAGTTATTGCAGTCCGAAGGAAAAAATAGCGGCTTCTATCTGAGTGGAGTTCAAATATAAGGACGTATCTTGTCATTTTCTAAGCACAACTAATCGTCACCATTGAGAACTATGGTGGGCGTTGAAGTGGGAATATAGCCTGCGATTTTCTAAGTGGAACTGTTAGTGACCATGGAGAACTACAGTGTACGTTCACGAGATGAAGTATCCGAATGTACCATATTGTCCGTAATTTAAGTGGGGGTTCATCGGTCGAAGTTTCGTCCGATTCTGAGTTTGCAGGAAGAATTTATTGTAGTGTGAACAAAAAAAAGCGGTTTCTGCCAAGGCTGAGTTAAAATACGGTGATGTGGCCTGTTATTTTCGAAGTACAAATGTTAGTCACCATGGAGAACTACAATGTACATTCACAAGATGAAGAATTAGAGTGTACCATATTGTCCGCAATTTTGGTGGGAGTTCATCGGTCGAAGTTTTTCCTGATTCCGAGTTAGTATGAATAAGTTATTGCATTTTGAATAAAAAAATAACGGCTTCTGCCTAGATGGAGTTCAAATATGAAGATGTAGCATGTTATTTTCTAAGTACAACTATTAATCAGCATGGAGAACTACAGTGAGCGTTGAAGTGGAGATATAACATGTTATTTTTTAAGTACAACTGTTAATCACCATGAAGAACTGCGGTATACGTTCATAAGCTGAAGTATCTGAGTGTTATGTATTGTCCGTATTTTAGATGGGAATTCATCGGTTGTAGTTTCACCCGATTCCGAGTTAGTATGAAGAAGTTACTTCAGTATAATCAAATACAGGGATGTAGCCTATTATTTTCTAAGTACAACTGTTAGTCACCATGGAGAACTACGGTATACGTTCACAAGATGAAGTATCCGAGTGTACCATATTGTCCATAATTTAGGTGGGAGTTCATCGATCGAAGTTTTGTCTGATTCCGAGTTAGTATGAAGAAGTTATCGCAGTACGAAGAAAAAAATATTGGCTTCTACCTAAGCGGAGTTCAAATTTGAGGATGTAGCATGTTATTTTCTAAGTACAACTATTAGTCACCATGGAGAACTACAGTGAGTCTTGAAATGGGGATATAACCTGTTATTTTCTATGTACAACTGTTAATCACCATGGAAAACTATAGTATACATTCATAAGTTGAAGTACCCGAGAGTTCAATATTGTTCGTAAATTAGGTGGGAGTTCATTGGTCATAGTTTCTCCCGATTCCGAGTTAGTATGAAGTTATTATAGTATGAATAAAAAAATTGCAGCTTCTGCCTAGGAGGAGCTCAAATATGGGGATGTAGCCCGTTATTTTCTAAGTACAACTATTAGCCACCATGGAGAACTACGGTATACGTTCACTAGATGAAGTTTCTGAGTGTTCCTTATGGCTTGTAATTTAGATGGAAGTTCATCGGTCCAAGTCTTGTCTGATTTCAAGATAGTATGAAGAAGTTATTGCAGTCTGAACGAAAAAATAACGGCTTCTACTTAGATGGAGTTTAAATATGGAGGTGCGACTATCAAATCAAATGATATTTTATAGAAAGTTTTTTCTACAATTTCTATATATATATATATATATATATTCTTATATGTATTTATATTGTAGTTATGGTTAATTTTTCAACAAACTTGATTGATTAATACGAGTTGATTTTCTGTTACGATAGATCGACGAAACAATAGCTAGCCCAATAGCAGCTTCCGCCGGGCACAACTAAAAATGCATGGACATTGTGATTAAATTCAGACCCACCTGGTTGTGCATATGTACTCGTATAGATAATATGAAGAAAATTGATTAATCAAGCTTTGTGATTTTTAAAGTATCAACTACCTTATTAACCATATATTCATATAAGGATGTTTCTTTTTTAGCCGAATTGGGATGGGAAATTGAGTAGGTTTCTTCAGCGCTGTTTTATTTTCTCATAAAATAATTATATTTTTGTATATCTAATTTTGGTATTCATCTTGCAGCCTAAGATTTTAACGTAATTATTCCATTCTTCGGTAGTTGCATGCTTTCTGGGGTACATACTTACACTATGTCACAAAATGAATCAGATAACAGTGATCACACAATATAAGGTTGATTTGCTATTGTCCTAACACTTTCCACTGCTTCACACAATATATGGAAAAATACTCTCTTGTTTGAATAGCTCTTGAATTCTCAATGTTCGTGCTTGTCATTCAAACAACATCCATATGTTGTCTAATTTAAATTTTCAAAAAATTTAGTTTTGGTTTCATATTTTTCCTCTAAATATTTTTGTGGCCGCATGTTTTCTCTCTTGCATATCCGTTGTCTGGTTGAAGTTATCAAAAAAAATTGGCTCAATATTTTACCTCTAAATATTTCGGTGGCATATTTACCTCTGATATATTAGTGGCCACATTCCTTAAATTATTTCCCTCTCAATATTTTGTGTTCCCTCTTCTCTCCCTCTCAAAACTAAATCAGCGAAACCCTTTAATCTCACTGTCAAAACCAAATCAGCAGAACAAAATCTACCACATTCCCTTTTCTCTCACTCTCAATAAATTGATGGTCGCGTTCCCTCTTCATTTTTTTTATAGGGTTTGTAGATCGAAAACCGCCACCTGGGAATTTGAACTGTGAATGATACTCCTTGTTCTTTGATGCTCGCACAATTCGATTAGCCATGATTGTTGCGTGGTTGCTTTCTTTGTCGAGTTGATTGCTATCGATTTGGTATGTTAAGCAATTATGCCCCGTTCAATTTTATGCTCGAACTAGAATAAATTTTCCAATGATGATATGGGTTAATTTATAAGGTTTGATTCCCTATATTTTCATTTTGAAATTCTTGAATTTATTTTGAGTACAGTTTCGACATTGATTGTACTAACTTTGGCCTTGAGTTTTTCGATTTTCTGATTTCCAATTTTGAACAAATTCATTTTTTACTTAATTTCTAGTGATTTCAATTTCAAAATTTATGATTTCTTTGTTGAAATGCTTGTGTTCATGAACATGTTCTATGTGCATTTGCTTTTTAGGCCCTTGCTCTTGATTACTGCATCTGCATATGTATATGCTGCTTATTTCTGTATCCATCAGGATGTTTGCACATGTATATGTTGCCTATTTATCTACATCATGATGTTTGCTTGAGCTTGCACCTTTTTCTGCTTGCAATATACTTTACGACTTTATAGATCTTGCACCTTATTACTTAATCTTGGTTGATGATTCTTACTGATGCTAATTTGTAACTGGTGTTTGATATATCATGAATTGATTTCTTCCATTTGATGCCTTGACTTTCCTTGCCTTTTTATGCCTTGCCTGATTTTAAGATTGAAAAAAAATCGGAGCTTGCTGTTTGGTTTGCTTGCCCTTTGAGGCTTGCAAATTTTTAATTGAAAAGGAATTTGCAATTATTGTTTTTGCTTGTCCCTTAAAGCTTACTGTTTGGTTTAAAACTCAAGTTGTTGCGCCATTTTGAATATCCCATCAACCATGTTGTTGGGCCATTTTGAATACTCCATCGTATGCACTATTTTGCTGCGCCATTTTGAAAGAGAGACGAAGCTTGTTGTTGTGTTGTTTAGACTGTTTATTGCATCTTATGTATGCAGTTATATGTTCGTATGGAGTTTGAAGTGGCCACGTGCACATGTATACATGTATATACATACATATATATATATATATATATATATATATATGTATGTGTGTGTGTGTGTGTTTATATATATATATATATATATATATATATATATATATATGTATGTATGTATGTATGTATGTACATATGTATATGTATATACATACATACATTTATGTTCATTCATGTCTGGTTTGCACATATGCATATCTCTGAAACAGTTTCTCCTTGCTGTTGTGCTTGCATCTCTATTGCTTAAGTTGTTTGGCCTGATCAACTAAGTCCATCATGTGTGCATGTCCCTGACCTTGAATTAGCATGCCAGTGTGTTATTACTCTTTGCGAGTGTTCATGTATGTATTCCCTAATGCTACGTGTCCATAATGCACATCTTTATTTCTTAGACTATTGTGCACTTTATTTTGGCATAGTATCAGTTCGAGCACTTCTTGGAATTAGTTGATCTTGTTGCATTGTTTTAGTTTGTGAAATATCTTCCATGTATATATATTATGTATATGTGTCAAATATTACCATGTTTCAATTTTCCTATGGTTTGCTGCCTGAAACATATAAATATGGTTTGCTACATGAAACTGATACTTATGATTTCTTGGTTCATCCATGTATGTACATGTATACATATGCATGTATGTATATATGTGTGACTATGTATACAGGCTGACACTTGTATATGGTGCACTGAGTTTGGCTGAAACTTGCTTGGCCTAACCTTATGCACACTTGTACTATTTTGAGCCTTCGGGCTTGACCTTTGCAATAGTCCGTGTGATATAATCGAAGCCTGGTCTTTTTTATTTGACAATTGTCTAAAGAAAACGTATAAACTGAGGCAAAATTAATATTTAAATTCAATTATATTTTTGCAATTTAGGTTTGTTTCCATTTCAATTTTACTGCGTTGTTTATTTGACAGGTGTAGGAGATGGCTGGACATAAGCTGGAGCAAGGAAATCAAGATTAACATCAAAAATAAACTCTACTAAGTGTGAGTGAGTGCTTGTAAAAAAAAGTTATACTTGAGAGTGTAGTGCAAATTTGTATATAATAGAGTGATAGTGAAAATTGTATTGTATTTGAAAGTGCAAATATAGTGAATGTTGTTTCGTATGTGAATTTGATTTGAAATAAAATATTTGTTTAAATAAAATTGAGATTCATTTATTTAATTCTTCAAATATATAATATAATCGTAATTGGTATGCGTATATATAAATTATGGAAATGATACTATAAAATCAAACAATGTAAAACTATTATTTTATTAACTTTCAAACAACATATAATATTCATCTCTATATTCGTAAAACAAGAACAGTACATCAGACAACGGAGCATATCTTTGGTTTGATATGTAATGAGACGGCATAGAAATAGATGACAGATAAGTATTCATTCAAACAACGGAGCATATCTGTCGTCTTATTCGTTTTTTTCAAAGTGCTAATGCTATCAGGTTTAGCCTTTTTCCCTTTCTACTACCAATTTTTTCTTGGTGTTCAGTTTTCATTCCAAAAATTTTGGGTGAATATAATAGCCTTCTTCATTTCTATTGGTTTTGGTTTACAATTTTTTCCATTGTTTTAAAGAGTCATAGAAAGGATGCAAAACTCTTTTGATTTAGAATCTCACGGTGATGATTTGTTTCAGGTCACTCTGTATATGCATAGATTGGATAATAAGTTAATGATAACGAACGGTTTTATGCGTAAATACTACGTTTATGATTTATCATAGGCAATTTTTTTATTTTTAGTTTCATGAGTCTGTTATATGTCATGTAATGTAATTTAACTGATTAGAAATGTTTGATTATATAGACTCTTTTTACAATGTTAAATTTTAAGCATTACTTTACTAAATCCAATCAACAAGCTATTGTATTGCATGGGAAAAATAAAAGGAAACTGGGACATAATACATGATAACTTAAAACCAAAGCCATCTTTTGTGGAAGCACTTGATAATCATTTTTATCTCCATTGTGCTGTAAACTATCATTTTTGCCATTAGTAGAATTTGTGTAATTATATTTAGGAAGGAATTCTAGAACAGTTCTCATAGTAATAAGCAAGAGTCCAGTCATATATATACAACTAGAAAAATGCATAATAGATATGTTCTAAAATAACTAGTGCCCCATCCTGATATGAAACTCTCAAATTTTAACATTTTAACTACGCCCTACGGTAATGTAAATAAAATAAACATGAATAACACTTCTCCCAAAACATGCTTCAACGAGTAGAAATAAGTATTACTTTATTTGCATTAGTTTCACTTTCAAGCTACTATTTAGTTTGGTTATAGTTTATGTAGAGATACCGGGTTCGCTTATTATTAGTTGAGTTCATTGTTATTTTTTTTTCATAAAAATATATTGGATGTTCAAGAAACTGATAATAAATGTTATTTCATTAAGTAATACAATAAAACGCTATTCGTTAAATAACATAAAGGGACAGTGTCACTAAATGATTTCTATCTGTTTTAGTATTAATTATTGACAAATGTATTTATACATTAAATACACAATGGAATACTATTTGTAATGATCATTTGTGTTCAATTTACTTCCCTGCTATTAACTTGCAATCATAGAGCATTCATTAAATGCCCATTTCATTTTTTTAAACCTATACTAAAGATTACTAAACAATATAATTTTATAAAGGTTATTAGCACAACTTAAAGTTGCAAATGTTCTGGTTGCTCTTGATGCGATAAAACCAGTGGTAGTAGCTTCTAGACATATTATTAAGAAAGACTTGGAGATTTATTGATAATTAATATGAATTATTTTTTATTTTTAGAAAAATTTATATATGATGTTTTAGTGTGTTAGCTTTGCTATAAACTATTAAAAATATGTTGGTTCTTTCTGCAAATAGTATTACAAGATGTTTTCCAATAAATAGCCTACTATGAAATTGTATAACAATTATAATTACATAGAAGCACTGTTATAGAAACTGCATCTTTATAGAATTATGGCTATAATCATGTGAAATATTAATATTCCATACTCATATAACATTGACCACCATCATATTCAAGTAACAATAATTTTTTCAATGATTATGTTATTTTAAAGCTAACCATATAGGAAATCAATAATTACGGCGACATTAACTATTAACACTGCATATTTTTTATTAATTTGTGGAGTGAAGAATCATAAATTCTATGCATTACCTTTTCCAAAATTTAAAATAAATGTAATTACTCCGTAATAGTGTAAAGGTGACCACCACTATGTTCCACTAGCTATAATTATTTTAATTGATTATGTAAATCAATAGCTAACCATATAAATATTTCATTATCATTTCGGTACAAACAATTAATAGTATATTAGTTTCATCAATTTACAAACTCAAATACATATTAAATCGTTATATCAACTTTAATGATAAATTTGTGCACTATCATGATTTATTAAAAAATGATGAAATTAATTCTTTTACTACTATTTTAATGCAAAATTTATATTTTTGAGTTTTGATTACTTTGATGTCATCATGTCATCTAACTATCTTGATATAAAATTTGACCAAATCTGGTTATATCATAATATCATGTATAAACTAATTGTTTCGATTTCTATTATTTTACTATTGTAAATGAAGTTATAATCCAACAATCATATTCTCTATATTTTTTACCATTTTTTAAGTATTCTTGTTTCATGAGAGGTATCGATTTTCAAATTCTCCACTAAAAAGTGAAGAAATAACAATAAATCAATTCCTCCAACGATATATGCAACTTAATTTATTGTCATATCATTCGAAACTAATAATGATGTGGCAATGGACAATGAATGTAAGGTAGTTAGTTTGTAGAAGTAGATTTCTTTTCCTATTTTCATGCATTATACTTATTTTTAACATGTCCTTAAGCATTGATCATATATGACATCAAATGAGGGTGTATCATAAACTAATATAACTTGAATAGTTGAAAACATGTTTTCTATGATTTATATGTAGGGTGATTGCAGTAATGGAAATCACGAAGATGTGTAATCGTATGAGGCAAGCATAAATGGAGCAGGTACAATATCTATCGGATATGCACCATCGAATATTGTAAAGCAAATATGAATGGATTGGACTTTTTATACTCATTTATTTAGGATTAAGGTTTTATTTAGTCTATGCGCTTCCAGTAATTTAACTTTGTAGGGATATAGTATTTACAATGCATAAACTTATAATTCATTTAATATTAAATTCATAGTTACATTAGATTCTTGAAACTAACGACATGGCCACTTAGGACTTGAAATCAAGTTTATTTTGTTTTAAATAATTGTATATTAGTCTTCAATATAAAATAAACCGATATTCATTGTATTTTACAAACTAAACTTGCATATGAAATCTCCATTTATATGGCATGTTTTATTTATACCGATATTTTAGTACGCGTGCGATGAATTCCATTCATTTTTATATATTTTTGGTAGTAGTTAAAATTTTGTAATTAGGATATTATCGAATTGCATATGATTCAATGGCATGAAACTGGTTGCAAATCAATTAACAAATTGTGAACGAAATGGTATCAACACAGAATAAAGAATTTGGAACCCTTTAATTACATAGAGGTACATAAACAATGCCTTTTATAATGTGGTTGTTGGTTAAACTTCTTACTACTGCATTTACACTGATTCTGGAAAACTGGATCACTAATCTCTAAATTTATATAATTGCACGTGATAATATAATTCTTTTGGTTCTCTTTATTTTTAAATCTACATTTTTCTTTAGTTACAATTACAAACTTAGATTAGTTGAAATTAATGTTTAAGGACTGTTAGCAAATTGATTTTACGTTTTGTACTTTATCCAAACTCTTGAATTCAATGGTTTAACATTTTTTTAGAAATGGAACTTAGATACAACATGTCACTGGGACAACATATCATAACTCACATGTCAATAATTGTTCGAATCATGCTACGCAAGTTTTGAACTTGTGACCTCTTGCACCAAATACGAATCACTTAACCACTGGGACATTGGTGCCTGTCAATAGTTTAACATTTACCAACATACCAGGAGAAATAATTTTGTATATTAACATATTAGTGTGAAGTATCGTAACTAAAAATTTGGTGGGACCATATGCATTACCTTCTTATGCAGTGTACAAACTAATCTTTAGAAAGTGAGCAATCTAATTCTACTTTTTTGCATAGCAAAAGTTAAACCCACGAAAAGTTTGGATGGAGGCTTTGAAACTTTTCCTATGGTTCATGAGCTTAGTATAATGTTGATTTTATTAATACTAATCTTCAACCATTTCTTCAAAGGATTACCTTTTCAATTAGTGAATGTTGTATCAGGTTGCAATAAACTTTTGTTTGATCATAAAACTTCTTCTGTGTTACTGGTGGGTTGAGCGGACTGATGAAAAAATGGGTCTGAAAACATTATTCTTAATTTTGACATCATCAGATTGAAGAAGTCCCAGACGTTTGAGCACTGACAAAGTTTATCCTTAGCAGTATATAGGCAAACTACAAACCTCATCAGACAGAAGACGGTGCTGCCTCAACAATTATTTTTTTAGTTTTTGGTACATGCTCTAAAATGATACTGCTGAATCATATTAATTTCTGAGGTTAAGCTAATGATTTGATTGTATTGAATGTAATGTACCTTATGACATGGCTAATAACCGTATTGAATGCCAATAGTGACATTCATGTCAAAATTTTCATTTATCTCTCTCGGTGTCCTATTTCCCAAACATACAACTTCTGGTGTAAGTAATCTCATACAACATTAAAAATTACTTTCTCTTCTTTTACTTTTAACTCTTTACTATATTACGAAGGAGGGGTAAACCAAATGTGATGTGCTAATCGAATAGTGATTTTATTAAATAATAGCGGTAATGGATGGTGATTAGTATTTTGATTGTTTGATTCATAGATCTTGGAATTGAAATTCACTGACATCAATTAGTGTGTGTTCATAAAAATATAAACATATCTGCATAGATTATTGTGTCTGTTTTTATGAATTTATATTAAACATTGACATATATCTTACATGTTGAAAAGTTGTAGCTTTATTGCAATAACACATCAGACTACATGGGCTTCATTAGATTAATCATGCATTAATTGATATATGGATAGACATTGGTTTACAATGATATGTACTTTGATTATATGACTTTGTAACGAAAAATGAGGCTTAGTTGTCCGGCAAGGTTGCTCATTATGTGCAATATACTATAGTGTAATGCATTACATTATTGTTTTTGATCCAAGATTTTGCATCTTTCATCCCATTTTAGTTAGCAATCATCAATCTATTATTAACGTTTTTTAGAGGTAGATGATGAAATTAGATATTTATATCAACGCGACTAAAATAGAATTTTATAGACAAAATAATTTATATTGGGCTAAAAAATAGTACCGTAAATAATAATTTTCCTCATATGGGACTTAATACCGTAACTTGATTCATTGATTTATTTACTTGATTTATTTGAAGGATCTTTGTAAAAAAACAAGCATGGTTATATCTTTGCCTTCATGCCACTTTCATAAGCATAAAAAATTGATACATTTATTTTATTGCAATGATTAGAACATAATTTGACATTTCTACTAAAGCAACTTCTAAACAAAATCACATTTTCGACAATATCTTAAGCATCGATCAAGAAGTGAGAAATAGTCAATTTAATTGTCGATGATGCTACAATAACACAAAGGTTCAACAACAATTACAAAAACAAATATAGCTACGGCCCGTGTGCGAAGCACGGGTCCGCACTAGTTTTATTATAATGCTCAGGTCAGACAAAGCATATTTACACATTAGTTTGGATGCGTTGGAGCTTCAGGAGACAAGTTGGAGGCCAGAGACATATTCACATATATGGTTATTTTTCCACTACATTCATTGTTGTATTTTATCAACAATTGTGAGGACAGGTTATTATAACTGTCTAGGCTGAAACAGTTAGTATGCTTTGATTGATGTACCTATATTACATTTCTTCCTTATGTAAAGATTTATTGTCTATTATTGATTATTCGTTACATTGTAAGATTCTGTGTTGTTGGTTTTCCTATACTTTCGATCAACAAAATAGTGGTAATTGATCATTCGAGCCAATTACAATCCCGGTCGACAAAACTAGCCGATTACAGCGTTGATCGAACAACCAAGCCCAAGTAAGAAGAAATTGAAGCTGTTTCCCAAAAAATGTAACATTTATGCCAATTTGTAGAAAAGGATATTCAATGCTCGAATGAAGCAATCAAAGGTAACTATTTGACAAACATTTATCAGTTCAGACTAAAAATCTAGGAATTGAAGTAGAAAAGGTAATTTGAATTTCGATTTTCTCTATTTATATGTGTAAAAATATTTGATATAAGTTATTTTCGTATTTGATAGATTAGAATTGTATATTTGTGTAAAATAAAATGAAAAATGACAAATGGCAAATATTTGACATACACTACTTTGGTACTAGATAGATTGGAAAAATAGATTAGTATACAATGAAAGGAAAAGAACATTAATGTGGAATAAAAGATTTATCATGGGACATATTACCCAATCAAATATTTGGCAGGCAAACATTTGTTAGGCCACATTTGCCGCGTAAATATTTCTAGGAAAATATGTGTCATGCCGCAAATGAATAATTGAATGAAGTTGTTGTAACGACCCGTAATTTTCGATGATTAAAAATAGTTAATTTAATAATATTTTACAATTTAGATTTGGAGAAATAAAAAATTGTGATTTATTAATGAAATAATAACTAGATTGAAATATAATAGTGTTACTTTAAGTAAATATTTAGCAAATTTACGAAAGTCCAATTAAGTGGAATAATTTAAAAGGTTATAATTGGTCATAAATTGTAAATTATTTGTAACATGAATGTATTAGATGATAACTGAATTAAAAGTTAAATTGATAATTTAAATATTGTATTAAATAGTATGTAATAAATTGTAAAATAGGAAAAAAAATGAATGTTGTGTAGATAATAAACATGCAAATGTGACTAAATAAAGTTAATAGTGATAATTACTATACGCTGCTTATTTATTTAGCCTATTAAATTTGATTTAGAGATCAACTTCAATTAATTCACTGAATTAGTGCAGTTAATGTAGATTTAATTTGATAATTATATAATTTTAATTCAACAAGATGTAACCAGTGTAACTAATTGTAATTGAATAAAAATTAGTGTTGTGGTAGTAATTATAAAACTTGTTGTGGATAATAAACTTACAAATGTTATTTTAAAGCTAACCATATAGGAAATCAATAATTACGGCGACATTAACTATTAACACTGCATATTTTTTATTAATTTGTGGAGTGAAGAATCATAAATTCTATGCATTACCTTTTCCAAAATTTAAAATAAATGTAATTACTCCGTAATAGTGTAAAGGTGACCACCACTATGTTCCACTAGCTATAATTATTTTAATTGATTATGTAAATCAATAGCTAACCATATAAATATTTCATTATCATTTCGGTACAAACAATTAATAGTATATTAGTTTCATCAATTTACAAACTCAAATACATACTAAATCATTATATCAACTTTAATGATAAATTTGTGCACTATCATGATTTATTAAAAAATGATGAAATTAATTCTTTTACTACTATTTTAATGCAAAATTTATATTTTTGAGTTTTGATTACTTTGATGTCCTCATGTCATCTAACTGTCTTGATATAAAATTTGACCAAATCTGGTTATATCATAATATCATGTATAAACTAATTGTTTCGATTTCTATTATTTTACTATTTTAAATGAAGTTATAATCCAACAATCATATTCTCTATATTTTTTACCATTTTTTAAGTATTCTTGTTTCATGAGAGGTATCGATTTTCAATTTCTCCACTAAAAAGTGAAGAAATAACAATAAATCAATTCCTCCAACGATATATGCAACTTAATTTATTGTCATATCATTCAAAACTAATAATGATGTGGCAATGGACAATGAATGTAAGGTAGTTAGTTTGTAGAAGTAGATTTCTTTTCCTATTTTCATGCATTATACTTATTTTAACATGTCCTTAAGCATTGATCATATATGACATCAAATGAGGGTGTATCATAAACTAATATAACTTGAATAGTTGAAAACATGTTTTCTATGATTTATATGTAGGGTGATTGCAGTAATGGAAATCACGAAGATGTGTAATCGTATGAGGCAAGCATAAATGGAGCAGGTACAATATCTATCGGATATGCACCATCGAATATTGTAAAGCAAATATGAATGGATTGGACTTTTTATACTCATTTATTTAGGATTAAGGTTTTATTTAGTCTATGCGCTTCCAGTAATTTAACTTTGTAGGGATATAGTATTTACAATGCATAAACTTATAATTCATTTAATATTAAATTCATAGTTACATTAGATTCTTGAAACTAACGACATGGCCACTTAGGACTTGAAATCAAGATTATATTGTTTTCAATAATTGTATATTAGTCTTCAATATAAAATAAACCGATATTCATTGTATTTTACAAACTAAACTTGCATATGAAATCTCCATTTATATGACATGTTTTATTTATACCGATATTTTAGTACGCGTGCGATGAATTCCATTCATTTTTATATATTTTTGGTAGTAGTTAAAATTTTGTAATTAGGATATTATCGAATTGCATATGATTCAATCGTATGAAACTGGTTGCAAATCAATTAACAAATTGTGAACGAAATGGTATCAACACAGAATAAAGAATTTGGAACCCTTTAATTACATAGAGGTACATAAACAATGCCTTTTATAATGTGGTTGTTGGTTAAACTTCTTAGTACTGCATTTACACTGATTCTGGAAAACTGGATCACTAATCTCTAAATTTATATAATTGTACGTGATAATATAATTCTTTTGGTTCTCTTTATTTTTAAATCTACCTTTTTCTTTAGTTACAATTACAAACTTAGATTAGTTGAAATTAATGTTTAAGGACTGTTAGAAAATTGATTTTACGTTTTGTACTTTATCCAAACTCTTGAATTCAATGGTTTAACATTTTTTTGGAAATGGAACTTAGATACAACATGTCACTGGGACAACATATCATAACTCACATGCCAATAATTGTTTGAATCATGCCGCGCAAGTTTTGAAATTGTGACCTCTTGCACCAAATACGAATCACTTAACCACTGGGACATTGGTGCCTGTCAATAGTTTAACATTTACCAACATACCAGGAGAAATAATTTTGTATATTAACATATTAGTGTGAAGTATCGTAACTAAAAATTTGGTGGGACCATATGCATTACCTTCTTATGCAGTGTACAAACTAATCTTTAGAAAGTGAGCAATCTAATTCTACTTTTTTGCATAGCAAAAGTTAAACCCACGAAAAGTTTGGATGGAGGCTTTGAAACTTTTCCTATGGTTCATGAGCTTAGTATAATACTGATTTTATTAATACTAATCTTCAACCATTTCTTCAAAGGATTACCTTTTCAATTAGTGAATGTTGTATCAGGTTGCAATAAACTTTTGTTTGATCATAAAACTACTTCTGTGTTACTGGTGGGTTGAGCGGACTGATGAAAAAATGGGTCTGAAAAAATTATTCTTAATTTTGACATCATCAGATTGAAGAAGTCCCAGACGTTTGAGCACTGACAAAGTTTATCCTTAGCAGTATATAGGCAAACTACAAACCTCATCAGACAGAAGATGGTGCTGCCTCAACAATTATTTTTTTAGTTTTTGGTACATGCTCTAAAATGATACTGCTGAATCATATTAATTTCTGAGGTTAAGCTAATGATTTGATTGTATTGAATGTAATGTACCTTATGACATGGCTAATAACCGAATTGAATGCCGATAGTGACATTCATGTCAAAATTTTCATTTATCTCTCTCGGTGTCCTATTTCCCAAACATACAACTTCTGGTGTAAGTAATCTCATACAACATTAAAAATTACTTTCCCTTCTTTTACTTTTAACTCTTTACTATATTACGAAGGAGGGGTAAACCAAATGTGATGTGCTAATCGAATAGTGATTTTATTAAATAATAGCGGTAATGGATGGTGATTAGTATTTTGATTGTTTGATTCATAGATCTTGGAATTGAAATTCACTGACATCAATTAGTGTGTGTTCATAAAAATATAAACATATCTGCATAGATTATTGTGTCTGTTTTTATGAATTTAAATTAAACATTGACATATATCTTACATGTTGAAAAGTTGTAGCTTTGTTGCAATAACACATCAGACTACATGGGCTTCATTAGATTAATCATGCATTAATTGATATATGGATAGACATTGGTTTACAATGATATGTACTTTGATTATATGACTTTGTAACGAAAAATGAGGCTTAGTTGTCCGGCAAGGTTGCTCATTATGTGCAATATACTATAGTGTAATGCATTACATTATTGTTTGTGATCCAAGATTTTGCATCTTTCATCCCATTTTAGTTAGCAATCATCAATCTATTATTAACCTTTTTTAGAGGTAGATGATGAAATTAGATATTTATATCAACTTGACTAAAATAGAATTTTATAGACAAAATAATTTATATTGGGCTAAAAAATAGTACCGTAAATAATAATTTTCCGCATATGGGACTTAATACCGTAACTTGATTCATTGATTTATTTACTTGATTTATTTGAAGGATCTTTGTAAAAAAACATGCATGGTTATATCTTTGCCTTCATGCCACTTTCATAAGCATAAAAAATTGATACATTTATTTTATTGAAATGATTAGAACATAATTTGACATTTCTACTAAAGCAACTTCTAAACAAAATCACATTTTGGACAATATCTTAAGCATCGATCAAGAAGTGAGAAATAGTCAATTTAATTGTCGATGATGCTACAATAACACAAAGGTTCAACAACAATTACAAAAACAAATATAGCTACGGCCCGTGTGCGAAGCACGGGTCCGCACTAGTTTTATTATAATGCTCAGGTCAGATAAAGCATATTTACACATTAGTTTGGATGCGTTGGAGCTTCAGGAGACAAGTTGGCGGCCAGAGACATATTCACATATATGGTTATTTTTCCACTACATTCATTGTTGTATTTTATCAACAATTGTGAGGACAGGTTATTATAACTGTCTAGGCTGAAACAGTTAGTATACTTTGATTGATGTACGTATATTACACTTCCTCCTTATGTAAAGATTTATTGTCTATTATTGATTATTCGTTACATTGTAAGATTCTATGTTGTTGGTTTTCCTATACTTTCGATCAACAAAATAGTGGTAATTGATCATTCGAGCCAATTACAATTCCGGTCGACAAAGCTAGCCGATTACAGCGTTGATCGAACAACCAAGCCCAAGTAAGAAGAAATTGAAGCTGTTTCCCAAAAAATGTAACATTTATGCCAATTTGTAAAAAAGGATATTCAATGCTCGAATGAAGCAACCAAAGGTAACTATTTGACAAACATTTATCAGTTCAGACTAAAAATCTAAAAATTGAAGTAGAAAAGGTAATTTGAATTTCGATTTTCTCTATTTATATGTGTAAAAATATTTGATATAAATTATTTTCGTATTTGATAGATTAGAATTGTATATTTGTGTAAAATAAAATGAAAAATGACAAATGGCAAATATTTGACATACACTACTTTGGTACTAGATAGATTGGAAAAATAGATTAGTATACAATGAAAGGAAAAGAACATTAATGTGGAATAAAAGATTTATCATGGGACATATTACCCAATCAAATATTTGGCAGGCAAACATTTGTTAGGCCACATTTGCCGCGTAAATATTTCTAGGAAAATATGTGTCATGCCGCAAATGAATAATTGAATGAAGTTGTTGTAACGACCCATAATTTTCGATGATTAAAAATAGTTAATTTAATAATATTTTACAATTTAGATTTGGAGAAATAAAAAATTGTGATTTATTAATGAAATAATAACTAGAGTGAAATATAATAGTGTTACTTTAAGTAAATATTTAGCAAATTTATGAAAGTCCAATTAAGTGGAATAATTTAAAAGGTTATAATTGGTTATAAATTGTAAATTATTTGTAACATGAATGTATTAGATAATAACTGAATTAAAAGTTAAATTGATAATTTAAATATTGTATTAAATAGTATGTAATAAATTGTAAATTAGGAAAAAAAATGAATGTTGTGTAGATAATAAACATGCAAACGTGACTAAATAAAGTTAATAGTGATAAGTACTATACGCTGCTTATTTATTTAGCCTATTAAATTTGATTTAGAGATCAACTTCAATTAATTCATTGAATTAGTGCAGTTAATGTAGATTTAATTTGATAATTATATAATTTTAATTCAACAAGATGTAACCAGTGTAACTAATTGTAATTGAATAAAAATTAGTGTTGTAGCAGTAATTATAAAACTTGTTGCGGATAATAAACTTACAAATGTTATTTTAAAGCTAACCATATAGGAAATCAATAATTACGGCGACATTAACTATTAACACTGCATATTTTTTATTAATTTGTGGAGTGAAGAATCATAAATTCTATGCATTACCTTTTCCAAAATTTAAAATAAATGTAATTACTCCGTAATAGTGTAAAGGTGACCACCACTATGTTCCACTAGCTATAATTATTTTAATTGATTATGTAAATCAATAGCTAACCATATAAATATTTCATTATCATTTCGGTACAAACAATTAATAGTATATTAGTTTCATCAATTTACAAACTCAAATAAATATTAAATCATTATATCAACTTTAATGATAAATTTGTGCACTATCATGATTTATTAAAAAATGATGAAATTAATTCTTTTACTACTATTTTAATGCAAAATTTATATTTTTGAGTTTTGATTACTTTGATGTCCTCATGTCATCTAACTGTCTTGATATAAAATTTGACCAAATCTGGTTATATCATAATATCATGTATAAACTAATTGTTTCGATTTCTATTGTTTTACTATTTTAAATGAAGTTATAATCCAACAATCATATTCTCTATATTTTTTACCATTTTTTAAGTATTCTTGTTTCATGAGAGGTATCGATTTTCAAATTCTCCACTAAAAAGTGAAGAAATAACAATAAATCAATTCCTCCAACGATATATGCAACTTAATTTATTGTCATATCATTCGAAACTAATAATGATGTGGCAATGGACAATGAATGTAAGGTAGTTAGTTTGTAGAAGTAGATTTCTTTTCCTATTTTCATGCATTATACTTATTTTAACATGTCCTTAAGCATTGATCATATATGACATCAAATGAGGGTGTATCATAAACTAATATAACTTGAATAGTTGAAAACATGTTTTCTATGATTTATATGTAGGGTGATTGCAGTAATGGAAATCACGAAGATGTGTAATCGTATGAGGCAAGCATAAATGGAGCAGGTACAATATCTATCGCATATGCACCATCGAATATTGTAAAGCAAATATGAATGGATTGGACTTTTTATACTCATTTTATTTAGGATTAAGGTTTTATTTAGTCTATGCGCTTCCAGTAATTTAACTTTGTAGGGATGTAGTATTTACAATGCATAAACTTATAATTCATTTAATATTAAATTCATAGTTACATTAGATTCTTGAAACTAACGACATGGCCACTTAGGACTTGAAATCAAGTTTATTTTGTTTTAAATAATTGTATATTAGTCTTCAATATAAAATAAACCGATATTTATTGTATTTTACAAACTAAACTTGCATATGAAATCTCCATTTATATGGCATGTTTTATTTATACCGATATTTTAGTACGCGTGCGATGAATTCCATTCATTTTTATATATTTTTGGTAGTAGTTAAAATTTTGTAATTAGGATATTATCGAATTGCATATGATTCAATGGTATGAAACTGGTTGCAAATCAATTAACAAATTGTGAACGAAATGGTATCAACACATAATAAAGAATTTAGAACCCTTTAATTACATAGAGGTACATAAACAATGCCTTTTATAATGTGGTTGTTGGTTAAACTTCTTACTACTGCATTTACACTGATTCTGGAAAACTGGATCACTAATCTCTAAATTTATATAATTGTACGTGATAATATAATTCTTTTGGTTCTCTTTATTTTTAAATCTAACTTTTTCTTTAGTTACAATTACAAACTTAGATTAGTTGAAATTAATGTTTAAGGACTGTTAGCAAATTGATTTTACGTTTTGTACTTTATCCAAACTCTTGAATTCAATGGTTTAACATTTTTTTAGAAATGGAACTTAGATACAACATGTCACTGGGACAACATATCATAACTCACATGTCAATAATTGTTCGAATCATGCTACGCAAGTTTTGAACTTGTGACCTCTTGCACCAAATACGAATCACTTAACCACTGGGACATTGGTGCCTGTCAATAGTTTAACATTTACCAACATACCAGGAGAAATAATTTTGTATATTAACATATTAGTGTGAAGTATCGTAACTAAAAATTTGGTGGGACCATATGCATTACCTTCTTATGCAGTGTACAAACTAATCTTTAGAAAGTGAGCAATCTAATTCTACTTTTTTGCATAGCAAAAGTTAAACCCACGAAAAGTTTGGATGGAGGCTTTGAAACTTTTCCTATGGTTCATGAGCTTAGTATAATGTTGATTTTATTAATACTAATCTTCAACCATTTCTTCAAAGGATTACCTTTTCAATTAGTGAATGTTGTATCAGGTTGCAATAAACTTTTGTTTGATCATAAAACTACTTCTGTGTTACTGGTGGGTTGAGCGGACTGATGAAAAAATGGGTCTGAAAAAATTATTCTTAATTTTGACATCATCAGATTGAAGAAGTCCCAGACGTTTGAGCACTGACAAAGTTTATCCTTAGCAGTATATAGGCAAACTACAAACCTCATCAGACAGAAGATGGTGCTGCCTCAACAATTATTTTTTTAGTTTTTGGTACATGCTCTAAAATGATACTGCTGAATCATATTAATTTCTGAGGTTAAGCTAATGATTTGATTGTATTGAATGTAATGTACCTTATGACCTGGCTAATAACCGAATTGAATGCCGATAGTGACATTCATGTCAAAATTTTCATTTATCTCTCTTGGTGTCCTATTTCCCAAACATACAACTTCTGGTGTAAGTAATCTCATACAACATTAAAAATTACTTTCCCTTCTTTTACTTTTAACTCTTTACTATATTACGAAGGAGGGGTAAACCAAATGTGATGTGCTAATCGAATAGTGATTTTATTAAATAATAGCGTTAATGGATGGTGATTACTATTTTGATTGTTTGATTCATAGATCTTGGAATTGAAATTCACTGACATCAATTAGTGTGTGTTCATAAAAATATAAACATATCTGCATAGATTATTGTGTCTATTTTTATGAATTTAAATTAAACATTGACATATATCTTACATGTTGAAAAGTTGTAGCTTTGTTGCAATAACACATCAGACTACATGGGCTTCATTAGATTAATCATGCATTAATTGATATATGGATAGACATTGGTTTACAATGATATGTACTTTGATTATATGACTTTGTAACGAAAAATGAGGCTTAGTTGTCCGGCAAGGTTGCTCATTATGTGCAATATACTATAGTGTAATGCATTACATTATTGTTTGTGATCCAAGATTTTGCATCTTTCATCCCATTTTAGTTAGCAATCATCAATCTATTATTAACCTTTTTTAGAGGTAGATGATGAAATTAGATATTTATATCAACGCGACTAAAATAGAATTTTATAGACAAAATAATTTATATTGGGCTAAAAAATAGTACCGTAAATAATAATTTTCCTCATATAGGACTTAATACCGTAACTTGATTCATTGATTTATTTACTTGATTTATTTGAAGGATCTTTGTAAAAAAACATGCATGGTTATATCTTTGCCTTCATGCCACTTTCATAAGCATAAAAAATTGATACATTTATTTTATTGCAATGATTAGAACATAATTTGACATTTCTACTATAGCAACTTCTAAATAAAACCACATTTTGGAAATATCTTAAGCATCGATCAAGAAGTGAGAAATAGTCAATTTAATTGTCGATGATGCTACAATAACACAAAGGTTCAACAACAATTGCAAAAACAAATATAGCTATGGCCCGTGTGTGAAGCATGGGTCCGAACTATTTTTATTATAATGCTCAGGTCAGACAAAGCATATTTACACATTAGTTTGGATGCGTTGGAGCTTCCGGAGACAAGTTGGAGGCCAGAGACATATTCACATATATGGTTATTTTTCCACTACATTCATTGTTGTATTTTATCAACAATTGTGAGGACAGGTTATTATAACTGTCTAGGCTGAAACAGTTAGTATACTTTGATTGATGTACATATATTACATTTCCTCCTTATGTAAAGATTTATTGTCTATTATTGATTATTCGTTACATTGTAAGATTCTGTGTTGTTGGTTTTCCTATACTTTCGATCAACAAAATAGTGGTAATTGATTATTCGAGCCAATTACAATTCCGGTCGATAAAGCTAGCCGATTACAGCGTTGATCGAACAACCAAGCCCAAGTAAGAAGAAATTGAAGCTGTTTCCCAAAAAATGTAACATTTATGCCAATTTGTAGAAAAGGATATTCAATGCTCGAATGAAGCAACCAAAGGTAACTATTTGACAAACATTTATCAGTTCAGACTAAAAATCTAGAAATTGAAGTAGAAAAGGTAATTTGAATTTCGATTTTCTCTATTTATATGTGTAAAAATATTTGATATAAATTATTTTCGTATTTGATAGATTAGAATTGTATATTTGTGTAAAATAAAATGAAAAATGACAAATGGCAAATATTTGACATACACTACTTTGGTACTAGATAGATTGGAAAAATAGATTAGTATACAATGAAAGGAAAAGAACATTAAAGTGGAATAAAAGATTTATCATTGGACATATTACCCAATCAAATATTTGGCAGGCAAACATTTGTTAGGCCACATTTGCCGCGTAAATATTTCTAGGAAAATATGTGTCATGCCGCAAATGAATAATTGAATGAAGTTGTTGTAACGACCCGTAATTTTCGATGATTAAAAATAGTTAATTTAATAATATTTTACAATTTAGATTTGGAGAAATAAAAAATTGTGATTTATTAATGAAATAATAACTAGAGTGAAATATAATAGTGTTACTTTAAGTAAATATTTAGCAAATTTATGAAAGTCCAATTAAGTGGAATAATTTAAAAGGTTATAATTGGTTATAAATTGTAAATTATTTATAACATGAATGTATTAGCCGATAACTGAATCAAAAGTTAAATTGATAATTTAAATATTGTATTAAATAGTATGTAATAAATTGTAAATTAGGAAAAAAAATGAATGTTGTGTAGATAATAAACATGCAAATGTGATTAAATAAAGTTAATAGTGATAATTACTATACGCTGCTTATTTATTTAGCCTATTAAATTTGATTTAGGGATCAACTTCAATTAATTCATTGAATTAGTGCAGTTAATGTAGATTTAATTTGATAATTATATAATTTTAATTCAACAAGATGTAACCAGTGTAACTAATTGTAATTGAATAAAAATTAGTGTTGTAGTAGTAATTATAAAACTTGTTGTGGATAATAAACTTACAAATGTTATTAAAATGTAGAATTGATGACAATTGTCATTGTTACCAATTTAATTAATCAAATATAAATAAATATAAATAAATGTTACATTAATGTGAGTAAATACAAAAACTGAAAAGTGTTAACGTAATAAAAGGTATAGAAATTTTAATTTTATTTACAAGTCAATAATTAATTTAATAAAACAGTGAAATCAAGATAAGTAAATCAATTTAGGATTTTAAATTTTAATTAATGTGGGAAATTGAGAAAAAAAACTCAACATAATTGAAATATTATAGTGATACAAATAAAAGGATGGAAATGAAGCATATTAGTGAAATAAGATATAAACAAATATTAAATATGTTATTAGTGTAATAATTGATTTAATATAAAGACAGAAATCAAATTTAAATTAATTTATTGGAAATAAATTATAATAATCGGATCAATTGCAGTTGAAACTGAACAATGTAATTTGTGAAATATTTAACACTGAAATTTTATGCAAACTTATTTTAAATTAATATATAAGTGTCTATGCAATCAAAATGATAAAAATTGGTTAGTTAATTAATTTGAATATAAGAAGTGATAATTTTAATTTAATATTAATTTATTTAATTAATGTAAAAATAGCCATTTTGTCCACTATCTCGGATTTCGACAGAACCGGTTTCATCGGATTTGTAACGGTGAATTATTGTAGGATTTCAAGTTATGTAATGATCAAACTTGTCATTTAATCGTATGTGCTCGAAATGCCTAGAAATTAATTTAATTGAAAGCAATTTGAAATAAGCTGATTTTAACATAACTTCTTCATACAACGGAATTAGGACTTTAAACATATTCTATTGAGTTTAAAAATATTGAAAACGTCTATTTTGATATATGGGATGACTCATTTTCGTTCTGAAGATAGAACGGGCTTTTCGAGTCATTTATCGTTCAACGTGTAAATCAATCTTATCCATTCATTCTATTTATGATCTACCTGTAATTAGTCCATTATAAACCTTAGCTGCTTCTAATTTTCATTTATTTGTCCGTACAATTCTCTCTAGCTTCTTCTTCTCAATGGGAGACAAACCAAACAAATTCCAAATTCAATTGCAATCAAAATCAAATCAAAAAAATTCAATCTCCCCCAAACCCAAACGATTTATATATCGATTTGAAGTCCTCGACGAGTGCAAGTCAAATATGCAATTTATTTTTTATTTTGGTTCATCATTGATCAGTAAACATTAAAGATTTCTCGGTCGTTCATTTCGTCGCGATCGACTGCAACCGATCTTCGAATCAAGGACAATGGGTTGTGGAGAGGGCCGAGTGGAATTCATCCAGGTGGTTTGCTTGGCGAGTTGACGGCTAGATATGCATGTAAAATTCGACTAGGGTTTCGAAACCATAGGGTTTCGCTGGTGGTGCGACTACCTAGGGGACGACGAAGCGATTTCTGGGGCCAAGGTTGGGTGCGGCCGGTCAGGCCGAAGGCGATGGTTGTGACTGGAGTAACGGCGGTCGGAGCTATTGAGGAATGCTGGTCAAACTTTTGCTGAGCTTGGTTGAGATGTTGATCCTTTCCTGTAGCGTGTAGGGGAGCAGGTGACGTGTAATAACAATAATATTATTTTGTTTGTTTCAAATTGAAATTATATAACTTCCAACTCATATAATTTTCACATATGAGATCCGTTTCATACGCGATTTATTCTGCTGCGATCATATTAAAATTCCGGACATTTTGACACTAGTTTAAAAAAATTCTGAGATGTTGAATTTTGAGCCCTATTTTGAATTTCAAATCGATTTGAAATCAAAGGTGAGTGTTTTAACCCACTCACAACTTCTAAAATTTCTTATGTTAGTTAAATATAATTTATGATGTGATTAGTAATTCATTTGTGGACGTTTGGTAAATTTAAATTGCTATTTCAGTTAATTTGAATTACTTAGAATTAAATTTTCATTAATTTGTTATTGAAATTAAATTTGCCAGTTAATTACCTATAAATGATAATCTATTATATGTTGAAATTTATTGGTCGAATAGGATGATGATTATAATGGATGTTTGGTTGTTGATATTTGATGACTGGATGTTATGTTTGATTTATATATTTTTATCACTCTGCAAGTTCCCTATGGGTTGAAATGATACATACTTGAATGATCTATAGGTTAGGGAAGAATCGTTATGGGTTGAAATGATAAACTCGAGTGATTTTATGGTCTTTATTTAAATTCGGGATTGCGGTTTGAAATGATATATAATTGTAAAAATTTAAATTATGGATTGAAATGATAAATATCTGTATCACTCGATCCTAGGGTAGAAAATTATATGCGGACACCAGTTAGGTTAAATTAAAGGATTTGAAAATCTTTAAATTTTGAATTCGGTTAACTGGTATTTTCAAATAGAAATTTATTTATACAAACTGAATTATTTTCGAAAATCGAAGTATAAATGTGGAAATTGGATGTGACGACCCGACTTTCTTACCACAGAAAATCGCATCATCTATAACAAAGAAAGGGATAGAAAAAGAGAAAAGATAGAGAAGAAGAAAGAAACAACATCAGAATCTAAACAGCGGAACGAATAAATTATATTAATCACATAATACTTTACATAGTATCATATACATCAGAGATACACAGCATAATCAACTCATACTAGACAGTTATAGACACCTGTCTAGTTATACAACTCCATACAACATCTCAGAGAACACACAGCGGAAAAACTCTATAGCTATACGCAGAAGCCTCCTGCTCCATTGCTCCTCCAGAATTCGTCAAGCCAATCTAAAATCCTAACCTAAATCCCTTGGCTACTCGTAAAAATTTGAGTACCCAAGAGTTTATGGAAAAACAGAATAAACTCCGGGTCAGACATGGGTCTGGTGTGAGTAAACGGTTAAAGTTGCTTAACTTTAAAAAACCTTTGAAAAGAAAAGGTATCACGTAAGACTTTCCCACAGATAAACATGGAAAAGTTTTTACTTTACGCAAACCAAAACATCTGATAGGAAATTCTGTGATATTATAATAGTGTCTAGGGTTTTCAAATAAATAAGAAATAGCCGAAATTGTTACATCTATTAAATTCCAGCTACTAGCCACAAAAGTGGGTGATACAATCAAAAACATTGGCACTTACTGGATTTTGGATTCCATACAATGGCAGGGCTATTGGGGTACTGCCCGTCACAGTACGTGGCTTAAATCACCGTACCGAGGACCACTCCCGATCCCCTACAACACAAAGCCAGACCCATTCCTTACTGAACAGTTCCGAATAAGACAACCCGGCGATTCTAGCTATCAACCGCCCACACAACCGAATATAAAAAGGGACCTCTAGACAGGGGTAAATCTTACTCTCAAGTGGGGGCTACCCACGAAGCCTTGCTGCACCTCCCCTGTTTTAGCCATTCTCGGTTGATGAGGCTTGAGGTTACGATTACCTTTAGTGAACACATCACTTAGAATGCTCATCGTCCACCTGACGATGTTGTGAAAGTATTCAATCCATACAAGTTCGTTCCGGGTTCGAACGAAACCGAAGACATTATCTCATTACACTCATTTTGGAATCACCCTCAGAGTTAACGACAATAACCCTTGCACTCTAAACCACCATCTCAAATCTATAAGAACTAATTCCGTCAAACTCATTACGGAATCACCCACAAAGTTATACTGACGTATAGCCCTTACACCTCGAGTCTTCACAAAGCTCCAATTTGACTCACGATCTAACGTTATTTGGAATCGATGTGGTTTTTGGATAACCAAATATGGAAACCCGATCCCGGTCTCATCGAAATCCACAGCGTGTCTTTTAGGTCCACGTTGTTTTAAAGGTTTTAAACAAATCAATTCAACTATCTATATACACACAGAGTAGATAATTCATAAATCATAATTGATAATCAACATTATCAAATAACAGATATCTACATTATCAATATCAAAATAGGTAATCCCTATATCAACATCCAAATGATAATCTATGTAATCATCACAATGCAACCAAGCATTCATATCACACAACCATACTTATCTCATTACTGAGATCACAAAGTATTTAAGGCAATCAATGTCATCCATTCATAAGCAATGATTTACTCATACCACAATATAATTAATTTAAAATGAATTAAATTAACTATCTCTATCTCTAATTACTCTAAAGTGAATTAAATTAATTACTTCTTAATTAATTTAAAATTAATTAAATTAATTACCTTCATCAAAATAAATCTTGCTTAAATAACCATTAGTTAAACCAATTACTAAATCACCATCCTAAATAATCAACCATGACTATTTTACAAGTAATTAATCCTTAATTATTTTCATTAATCATATCAATTAATGAACCTAAATTAATTAATCATGCTTAGATTAATTGCTTTTAATTAATCAAATAAAACCTTTAATTATTTTAACAAGTAATTACCCAATTTAAAATTACTTTCCAATCAGTAATTTTACCTTAACTCAATTACCTATGTAATTCATCAATTACTTATCTTAAGTAATTAGCCTTATCAAAACTTATTAAGTAACATACTTAATCATTTATCAAGTGACTATATTTAATCAATTAACAAATTAATTAATTTACTTGATTTCACTTATCTCATAAAACACAATTGAGTAATTCATTCCTTAATTACTCGTTAACTAATTAATCTTAAATTAATAGATTAATTAAACATCAATTATTAATTAATAAACCTTAATTATTAATCAATTCTTTAATAAAAAGTAATTAATCACTAATTACTTTTATAATTAATTAATTAAACTTAATTAACTGATTAATCAGTTCTTAATCATTAATTAATAAACTTAATTATTAATTAACAATCTTAATTACAAATTAATTAATCCATAAATGTAATTAATTAACCTTAATTGAAATTAATTAACCTTAAATAAAAATAGTTAATTAATTCTTAATTAACTAGCATTTATTTTTAATAAACCTTTAATTATTAACTAAGAAAATTCAATTAAGACTTAATAAAACCTTTATTAATTTATTACTATTTTAATTAACCCTTAATTACTTAATTAATAAGTAATTACAATTTAATTAATCATTAGACATTAATTAAATTATCAACTTAATTAATAGTTAATTAAATAAATAATTATACTTAATTAATTACTTAATTAACCCCTTTTAAAATAATAATCAAATAAATGAATTAACTTAAAATTCTTTAATTCATCAACTAATTACAAATTATTAATACTTAATTAATTATTTTAAGATAAAACATTATCTTAAATAAATCTTGAAATCTTTATTTAATTAAATTAAATTATAAAGAAATCATTAATTAATTTCCTTTAATCATTAATTAACAATTCCTAATTCAAGTTAATAAATTATCTTAAACTTTAATTGTAAATTTATAAATCATTTCCACTAATCAATTTAAATAAAACATTTACTTAAATTCTCTTTATATTCCAAAATAAGATTTGAAATAATATTAAGATTGTTACTTAAGTTATTTAAAACATTATACAAATTTATCCATAAAAATGATTCAATTTCAATAAATTTTAATTTAACTTAAACTTTTTAAAAGCTTTAAAACCTATTTTATATTTAAACTAAATATCAGGTGGAACAAAAATCTGGGTTCAACCCATGTTTACATGAATCCCAGAACAAAGTACAACTCTGTTCTTCTTTCTTATAGTTTCCAGCTCACAGTTAAATAGGATTTTAAATTTTAAAACTGTTTAAGTTAAAACTAAAACTGTTAAAACATGACAGTTAACTCTACACAGGAACCCAGATCACACACGAGCTATAACCCGAGCCACCTCCCCTAAATCCCATGACCTACTTAGAGAAAACAAAGCAACCCAACAAAAAGAAAACTGCAGACACCTCCCCATCACCGTGCAACCTGCACCGTTGCCGGACCTCCTCTGGCCAACATCGAACCCACCGCCGAGTCATCCAAGCACCCTACATCCACCTACGACCCACCGAACAACAACTCATGCCTCGAATCAAAATCGAGTACATCAGGTTGAACATAACTCAAACACCATCAGAACTTCCCCAGAATCCACGCCGCTGATCATCTATAATCGCCACTATTTCGGTCAAAGCTTGCTAACACACCATGCTTCCTTCCCAAGAATCTACTTCAAGCACGATGCAATACTGAAGATGCAGTGGTTCATTTACAGTAGAACCTAAAACTAGGTTTTAAATCAGTCTAAGGCAAAAATCAAAACCCACAATGATTTATAAATTCTTCAATGATTTTTGCCTCAATCCACAACCATGATTCTAGCTCCATCAGCAATCTCGAGTTACCTAATTGCACTGAATCAATAGAATTTGCAGAATCCAAAATTGCAGGAAACCCCCAATTCCTTCCTCACTATGATTTTAAAAATTGAGATACTTGCTTCAAAAATCCTAATTCTCCTAACTGATCTAAGATATAAGCTTCAATTAATAAAATTTAACATTTGATTTTATCCTATATCTTAAATTTACTGTAATATCCTGGTTCCAGTAAATTTCCAAACTAAAGAAGAAAAAAAACTTGAACTTGTCATTTAAAAACTAGATGATGTTTAAACCAAATCAACTTATTTAGAATCAAAACTTCAAAGTGATTTGATAAAGAGTTTTGGTCTTTCGGTTCATTTTAATCTCTGTACAAAAAATAATGGAGAGTAGCAGTTTAACTAGCATGCATGCTCAACATTCATATACACAGAACAATCATCAACATATAAATATGCAAGCATTAATTATTACGAAAATTAAACAAGCAACAGATCAGTAATCACTTAAGCCTATAAGTTGTTGTTTACTCACTTTTTTTTTAGGAGATGCAGAGAACAAAAGCAACTTTTGGCGGAGCTTGAAGCTTTAAAAACTGGAGTTTGAAACATGCATGCACTTGAAAAATTGAGGCAGACATTGAAAATGTAGAACTGGGTTGATAACTTGCATCAAGCTCTTAAAAATATTTTGCTGATTTGGGTTTAACTGTGATACTTCAGACTTTGGTAACAGGGATTGATATTTGAAGAGTGTTTCAGGTTTAATGACTTGAGCATTTGCTTTGAATTGAAGAGTAGATGCAGACGTGGGAAAATTTTTACAGGTAACAAAATTGCAAATTTGTTTTGAGGAGGATTTTGTTTGAATAATTTCTGGTTTTGGATGAGTAAAAGTTTCATTGATGGTTTTAGTTTTCATCGTAGAAATGAACAAAGAATTAAAGAAAATGATAAAGAGGGTTTTTATAGGATAAATTTCAGATTTTAATAAAAATAAAAGAAAATACAAATATTGTGACATTTGTCTTTTAATTTCATGAATGTTGTAACACTTGTTAACATGGTGTCTTAAAACAAAACATTTGTCAAATTGAGTTTGTTTTAATTTTAAAAGAAATTCAAAAACCCTTTTAAATAAATTTCCTAATTACTAATATGTTTCTTAAATTTAAAAATACTTTTCTAAACAAATGCACTTATACATTTATAAATGTATGCTAGTTTATATAAAATAAAATCTTTAAAAGAAATGCAACTAAATATAATTTAAATATAATTTATATACATGTTGCAATACTCATTTAAAATGTTATTTCAAAAAGCCTTGTATTCATTCTTATTAAATAAACACATATCAAATTTCTATTGATAATTTTCTATAAAAAGAAAAATAAAACAAAATCTTATTTCTAATTGAAAACATTATCTATATAATTTAAAACCAAACTATATTATTATTATATTTTAAGATGTATATATTTCTTTGAATTTCAAATTTATATTCATTTTCAAAGTCAAATTAAAAAGTCAAATCTAAAATAAATTTAAATAAATATAAACATCTATTTTTAAATAAGCACATTATTATATACAAATAATATATCCTATTTTAAAATCAATTTAAAATACACGGATTTAAATACACAGATATAAATGCATTTTAAACACACTTATAAATTTTGAAAACAATATACCAATTTATAACCATAATTAAAATATTATATCGTATTACTTGGTTAATTATCTTTGAAAATAACAATTTATCAATTCAAATAATTTTAAACTAAGAGATTATCAGCATTTTAAACTCCTGGAAATTCCGGGATATTACAATCCTCCCCCCTTAATAGAATTTCGTCCTCGAAATTTAAAACAAAGATAATCCAAAGTTTTATTTTAACTAATTCAAACATTCATAACAGCCATACACTATCAATCAAACAAACAATTTCATCCAAACAACCAATTCAATCAAATAATTAACACTAGTTATCCGGATATAGATTCGGTTAAACTTCCTAAAATTATCTCGAGTTTCCCTAGTACAGACACAGGGATACTCGCTCTACTAAACCCAAGCTAGCTATACTTATAAGCTACTGAGTTCCTATTCAGCTAGATCTATAATCTACCTAAGATACCAGACCAAAGACAAGTCTGATCAACTACTAAATCCTACACAGAATTACTGGTCTCAAAAACCAGTGATGACCAAACACGTACTCCCTCAGAGATACGTGAAATATTTTGAATTCCAGTCTTCCAAACTGGCAACTCAACTCTTCAAATCAAAGTACTGATCTCTACAAAAACCTAGAAGAATCCAATATACCTCGGAGATCACCTCAAAATCTCACCAAATCTTATTGCTCCCATTACCAGAGAAAATCTTAACAACATCGAAGCCTCCAACTTCGAATTCCAAATTCTTCCGTCACTTAACCTCAAAAAATTTCCGGATGATCCGGGCTGCCTACAGATCCTTCCTGATCAGCTCAACCTTCAATGATACTTTTACAAACAAAATGGATCACAACAACTCACAAACTGATCCTCACAAGATAAATCCAAAAATCAAAACCAAACTTTACTATCAACAGAAGAAAACAACTTCTCATATCCTGAAAAGACAGAACAGAATCACTCGCCAACTTGCCTCAGATTCTGAAAAATAAATTCAGAAGGAACTCTCTAATCCAAAATACTGAAATTCCCAGTTGCTTCTATTCAAGAACAACAGCCACCTTGCTTCCGCTGCACAACTCTGATCTGGAGCAGATGAAAATTCCATAGAAGAACACAAGCACAGACTAAACATCACATCTCGGAAAAAAGATTCAACGGAAATTCCAAGAAATACAGAGCTGCTACATCAAACAACCAGCCTAGGAAACAACCTTCTATCCAGCTGAATCACCATTATCACTCCTGACATCAAGTCGATTCAGAACTCAATCTCCAATGCGGGAAATCTCTAATTCTCCTGAAGATATATCCAGAAAAATCTTCAGCAATCCCAAAACTCCTACATCCTCTAGAAATGCCACAAATCCAAGCAAAGACTATCTAAGATAATCACCAAACCGTCGCAAGACACTTTTGTGGTCAACCAATCCAAATCCAAGATGCTGTTCTCTTTCCACTATTCAGAACATTTTATCCTTGACCAACTAATCCATCAAAGGAACAGATCCTCACTGCTGCTTCTGAATTCCACTTCCAGGAAATGCTAAGCCAAAAAGAACTTCCTGCTGAAACACAGAACACTCCCGAGCTGCACTGCTAACACAGATGCCAAAGTCTTCCAAAACAAAGCTCTCCGAGAAACTCGGACCTCCAACTAAACACATACATCTTTCTGAACTCAGCTACAACTCTGAAGCAGACACACTTCCTTAAACTTTCTCCAAAAGAAACATCTTCAGAGACATCCATAGTCATTGCATCTCATCACGCAGCTACTACTTCCTGAGGTATCAAAATACCATCACTTACTTCTGCCCAACCGATAGATCCAAATTCTCAAAAATCCGCTCACACGAGCACAATCAAACTTACACTTCAAAGATGAACTCCGAACCTTAACAGGTTTCCTTCAGAGATCAATGAAATCCTTACACCAAACTTGTAAAGATTACTCGAGACGGTATTAGGTCTACAGTCTCGACAAATACACTACCAACCTCAAACATTCAAACACCAACAAATGGTAGTTGTGTTACACACACTACTACCCCATTTACCTTTATAACTTATGTCGGAAAACCCGAATAGGTAACCCAACATATTGGTAGAAATGTATATATATATATATATAGTTATATAAAAATTACAAGTACGCTCTCTCAAGAAAGACACCTCTACAGAGCCTAGGTATTCACTCAACCTAACGCTCTGATACCAAATGTGACGACCCGACTTTCTTACCACAGAAAATCGCATCATCTATAACAAAGAAAGGGATAGAAAAAGAGAAAAGATATAGAAGAAGAAAGAAACAACATCAGAATCTAAACAGCGGAACGAATAAATTATATTAATCACATAATACTTTACATGTATCATATACATCAGAGATACATAGCATAATCAACTCATACTAGACAGTTATATACACCTGTCTAGTTATACAACTCCATACAACATCTAAGAGAACATATAGCGGAAAAACTCTATAGCTATACGCAGAAGCCTCCTGCTCCATTGCTCCTCCAGAATTCGTCAAGCCAATCTAAAATCCCAACCTAAAGCCCTTGGCTAGTCGTAAAAATTTGAGTACCCAAGAGTTTATGGAAAAATAGAATAAACTCCGGGTCAGACATGGGTCTGGTGTGCGTAAACGGTTAAAGTTGCTTAACTTTAAAAACCTTTGAAAAGAAAAGGTATCACGTAAGACTTCCCACACATAAACATGGAAAAGTTTTTACCTTACGCTAACCAAAACATATGATAGGAAATTCTGTGATATTATAATAGTGTCTAGGGTTTTCAAATAAATAAGAAATAGCCGAAATTGTTACATCTATTAAATTCCAGCTACTAGCCACAAAAGTGGGTAATACAATCAAAACTGTTGGCACTTATTGAATTTTGGATTCCATACAATGGCAGGGCTACTGGGATACCGCCCGTCACAGTACGTGGCCTAGATCACCGTACCGAGGACCACTCCCAATCCCCTGCAACACAAAGCCGGACCCATTCCTTACTGAACAGTTACGAATAAGACAACCTCGGCGATTCTAGCTATCAATCGCCCACACAACCGAATATAAAAAGGGACCTCTAGACAGGGGTAAATCTTACTCTCAAGTGGGGGCTACCCACGAAGCCTTGCTGCACCTCCTCTGTTTTAGCCATTCCCGGTTGATGAGGCTTGAGGTTACGATAACCTTTAGTGAACACATCACTTAGAATGCTCATCGTCCACCTGACGATGTTCTGAAAGCATTCAATCCATACAAGTTAGTTCCGGATTGGAACGAAACCGAAGGCATTATCTCGTTACACTCATTTTGGAATCATCCTCAGAGTTAACGACAATAACCCTTGCACTCTAAACCACCATCTCGAATCTATAAGAACTAATTCCGTCAAACTCATTACGGAATCACCCACAGAGTTATACTGACGTATAGCCCTTACACCTCGAGTCTTCATAAAGCTCCAATTTGACTCACGACCTAACGTTATTTGGAATCGATGTGGTTTTCGGATATCCAAATATGGAAACCCGATCCCGGTCTAATCGAAATTCAAAGCGTGTCTTTTAGGTCCAAGTTGTTTTAAAGGTTTTAAACAAATCAATTCAACTATCTGTATACACACAGAATAGATAATTCACAAATCATAATTGATAATCAACATTATCAAATAACAGATATCTAAATTATCAATATCAAAATAGGTAATCCCTATATCAACATCCAAATGATAATCTATGTAATCATCACAATGCAACCAAGCATTCATATCACACAACCATACTTATCTCATTACTGAGATCACAAAGTATTTAAGGCAATCAATGTCATCCATTCATAAGCAATGATTTACTCATACCACAATATAATTAATTTAAAATGAATTAAATTAACTATCTCTATCTCTAGTTACTTTAAAGTGAATTAAATTAATTACTTCTTAATTAATTTAAAATTAATTACCTTCATCAAAATAAATCTTGCTTAAATAACCATTAGTTAAACCAATTACTAAATCACCATCCTAAATAATCAACCATGACTATTTTACAAGTAATTAATCCTTAATTATTTTCATTAATCATATCAATTAATGAACCTAAATTAATTAATCATGCTTAGATTAATTGCTTTTAATTAATCAAATAAAACCTTTAATTATTTTAACAAGAAATTACCCAATTTAAAATTACTTTCCAATCAGTAATTTTACCTTAATTCAATTACCTCTGTAATTCATCAATTACTTATCTTAAGTAATTAGCCTTATCAAAACTTATTAAGTAACATACTTAATCATTTATCAAGTGACTATATTTAATCAATTAACAAATTAATTAATTTACTTGATTTCACTTATCTCATAAAACACAATTGAGTAATTCATTCCTTAATTACTCGTTAACTAATTAATCTTAAATTAATAGATTAATTAAACTTCAATTATTAATTAATAAACCTTAATTATTAATCAATTCTTTAATAAAAAGTAATTAATCACTAATTACTTTTATAATTAATTAATTAAACTTAATTAACTGATTAATCAATTCTTAATCATTAATTAATAAACTTAATTATTAATTAACAATCTTAATTACAAATTAATTAATCCATAAATGTAATTAATTAATCTTAATTAAAATTAATTAACCTTAAATAAAAATAGTTAATTAATTCTTAATTAACTAGCATTTATTTTTAATAATCCTTTAATTATTAACTAAGAAAATTCAATTAAGACTTAATAAAACCTTTATTAATTTATTACTATTTTAAGTAACCCTTAATTACTTAATTAATAAGTGATTACAATTTAATTAATCATTAGACATTAATTAAATTATCAACTTAATTAATAGTTAATTAAATAAATAATTATACTTAATTAATTACTCAATTAACCCCTTTTAAAATAATAATCAAATAAATGAATTAACTTAAAATTCTTTAATTCATCCACTAATTACAAATTATTAATACTTAATTAATTATTTTAAGATAAAACATTATCTTAAATAAATCTTGAAATCTTTATTTAATTAAATTAAATTGTAAAGAAATCATTAATTAATTTCCTTTAATCATTTATTAACAATTCCTAATTCAAGTTAATAAATTATCTTAAACTTTAATTGTAAATTTATAAATCATTTCCACTAATCAATTTAAATAAAACATTTACTTAAATTCTCTTTATATTCCAAAATAAGATTTGAAATAATATTAAGTTGTTACTTAAGTTATTTAAAACATTATACAAATTTATCCATAAAAATAATTCAATTTCAACAAATTTTAATTTAACTTAAACTTTTTAAAAGCTTTAAAACCTATTTTATATTTAAACTAAATATCAGGTGGAACAAAAATCTGGGTTCAACCCATGTTTACATGAATCCCATAACAAAGTACAACTCTGTTCTTCTTTCTTATAGTTTCCAGCTCACAGTTAAATAGGATTTAAATTTTAAAACTGTTTAAGTTAAAACTAAAACTGTTAAAACATGACAGTTAACTCTACACACGAACCCAGATCACGCACGAGCTATAACCCGAGCCACCTCCCCTAAATCCCGTGACCTACTTCGAGAAAACAAAGCAACCCAACAAAAAGAAAACTGCAGACACCTCCCCATCACTGTGCAACCTGCACCGTTGCCGGACCTCCTCTGGCCAACATCGAACCCACCGCCGAGTCATCCAAGCACCCTACATCCACCTACGACCCACCGAACAACAACTCATGCCTCGAATCAAAATCGAGTACATCAGGTTGAACATAACTTAAACACCATCAGAACTTCCCCAGAATCCACGCCGCCGATTATCTATAATCGCCACTATTTCTGTCAAAGCTTGCTAACACACCATGCTTCCTTCCCAAGAATCTACTTCAAGCTCGATGCAATACTGAAGATGCAGTGGTTCATATACAGTAGAACCCAAAACTAGGTTTTAAATCAGTCTAAGGCAAAAATCAAAACCCACAATGATTTATAAATTCTTCAATGATTTTTGCCTTAATCCACAACCATGATTCTAGCTCCATCAGCAATCTCGAGTTACCCAATTGCACCGATTCAATATAATTTGCAGAATCCAAAATTGCAGGAAACCTTCAATTCCTTCCTCACTATGATTTTAAAAATTGAGATACTTGCTTCAAAAATCCTAATTCTCCTAATTGATCTAAGATATTAGCTTCAATTAATAAAATTTAACATTTGATTTTATCCTATATCTTAAATTTACTGTATTATCTTGGTTCCAGTAAATTTCCAAACTAAAAAAAAACTTGAACTTGTCATTTAAGAACTAGATGATGTTTAAACCAAACCAACTTGTTTAGAATCAAAACTTCAAAGTGATTTGATAAAGAGTTTTGGTCTTTTGGTTCATTTTAATCTCTGTACAAAAAATAGCAGAGAGTAGCAGTTTAACTAGCATGCATGCTCAACATTCATACACACAGAACAATCATCAACATATAAATATGAAAGCATTAATTATTACAAAAATTAAACAAGCAACAGATCAGTAATCACTTAAGCCTTTAAGTTGTTGTTTACTCACTTTTTTGAAGAGATGCAGAGAACAAAAGCAACTTTTGGCAGAGCTTGAAGCTTTAAAAACTGGAGTTTGAAACATGCATGCACTTGAAAAATTGAGGCAGACATTGAAAATGTAGAACTGGGTTGATAACTTGCATCAAGCTCTTAAAAATATTTTGCAGATTTGGGTTTAACTGTGGTACTTCAGGCTTTGGTAACAGGGATTGATATATGAAGAGTGTTTCAAGTTTAATGACTTGAGCATTTGCTTTGAATTGAAGAGCAGATGCAGGCATGGGAAAATTTGTACAGGTAACAAAATTGCAAATTTGTTTTGAGGAGGATTTTGTTTGAATAATTTCTGGTTTTGGATGAGTAAAAGTTTCATTGATGGTTTTAGTTTACATCTTAGAAATGAACAAAGAATTAAAGAAAATGATAAAGAGGGTTTTTATAGGATAAATTCCAGATTTTAATAAAAATAAAAGAAAATAAAAATATTGTGACACTTCTCTTTTAATTTCATGAATGTTGTAACACTTGTTAACATGGTGTCTTAAAACAAAACATTTGTCAAATTGAGTTTGTTTTAATTTTAAAAGAAATTTAAAAACCCTTTTAAATAAATTTCCTAATTACTAATATGTTTCTTAAATTTAAAAATACTTTTCTAAACAAATACACTTATACATTTATAAATGCATGCTAGTTTATATAAAATAAAATCTTTAAAAGAAATGCAATTAAATATAATTTAAATAAAATTTGCATACATATTGCAATACTCATTTAAAATGTCATTTCAAAAAGCCTTGTATTCGTTCCTATTAAATAAACACAAATCAAATTTCTTTTGATAATTTTCTATAAAAAGAAAAATAAAACAAAATCTTATTTCTAATTGAAAACATTATCTATATAATTTAAAACCAAACTATATTATTATTATATTTTAAGATGTATATATTTCTTTGAATTTCAAATTTATATTCATTTTCAAAGTCAAATTAAAAAGTCAAATCTAAAATAAATTTCAATAAATATAAACATCTATTTTTAAATAAGCACATTATTATTTACAAATAATATATCCTATTTTAAAATCAATTTAAAATACGCAGATTTAAATACACAGATATAAATGCATTTTAAACACACTTATAAATTTTGAAAACAATATACCAATTTATAACCATAATTAAAATATTATATCGTATTACTTGGTTAATTATCTTTGAAAATAACAATTTATCAATTCAAATAATTTTAAACTAAGAGATTATCAGCATTTTAAACTCTTGGAAATTCCAGGATATTACATTGGAATTGGTTTAGTGAATAGTTCAAAGGATTTAAAATTGGAATTTCAAATCTGAAGTGTCAAAGATAAATGAATTTCTTGGAATTGAATTATTAAAATATTGGGATATCATTTTGAAATCTATTTAATCAATTTAACTATTTTATTCAATTTAAACTATTTTGACTTATTTTAATCTATTATAACCTATTTAATCCAATAAAATTGGTTTTACCAATTTAAAACAAAGTAAATTTATTTAATCTATTTTAAATCAATTTAATATAATTTAAATGTATTTTAAATTTATTTAATCTATTTTAATCCACTTAATATAATTTAAATTAATTTAACCGGTAATTAATCATTTAAAACATTTTTTAAACCTAATAAAATCTATTTAGTCTATTTAAATCTATATAGATCATTTTAAAAAATTAATTAAATCAAAATTGAATATATTTTAACTATTTTACTATTTAAACTATTTTCGAAACTATGTGGACTATTTATAATTACCTAAACTATTTCCAAGAATTCAAGTCTGTGTAAAGTTGGAGTATTTATCTTTAAATCCTTATGGATAATAAAATCTAAATTATAATTTGGAATTGATACCTTTTTGGAAAATGACATATTTGAGTAAATATGATTTTGAAAGTGAATGTGATTTTTAGAAGTGAATATGATTTGGAATGATATGATTTGAAATTGAATATGATATTTTGATATAAATTGTAAATTGACTATTTTAAATGTAAAAGAGTCATCCGTGTGAAATAAGCGTTTGGTTGTTAAAGAGATCGGGATTGGATATAGTCGTACTCTCTGCCAATATCAAAAACCATCTTAACAACTATATACATGGTGGAGATTCCAAAAATGAAGCAGGATGGTTTGGCGAATGATTTCTATATAAGGTATGACGTGACCCTGACTCCCGTGAGTCGGCTTAGATGTGGCTAAAACAAGAGCTATATATGAGCCAAGTGAGGTCATTCCTCTGATCGGACATGCTTCTTCGATACTATATTATGGCATTTGTGATGATTTGGTGGCCATCCCTTAATTTTTATTCGATAGTGTGCTCCTGGGGGCGGTAGTAGCTGCTATGCGTTCCACCAGCCCGGTTTTATAATTGGTAAATCTACCCCTGGCATTGCCTCGAGTGCCATGTTCACATGCCCTAGAGCGCCTTCTACGAGTTTTTTTTATACCATACCTATGGAGTGCCATCCGATAACTCTCCAGTTTATGGAGGAATTACGGTATTGTATAGACTATGGAAATATATAAAAATGTGTTAAGAGGGATATGGGTAACGCCTTAACGCTATTTTAATACTTTACTTTACTGTAGACATATTATAATAGCGTATTGTACTACATAGCAGATAGTTTAACGGATTCATAGGAGATGGTAATCTCGAACATATCTTAAGTTATTACACTCATATTAGACACTAGATAAGAGATGTCAAACCCCGTAAACATCTCTGACGCCGTTCCACTCATATTTATTTACCGTTGATTTAACTTACATAAGATCTTTTAGTTATGACTCGAGTGTTTTGTCTTTCCAATTCTATCGGGTCAGCCTGAGCATTTCAAGGTTGAAGACCTTAATTCTGAAGGACGAAGACAAAGAATTGTATTATTACTATTTATTATATTTATTCCATTGCATCATGTTGTTCCGCTGCATTTATTTATTTATTCATGTTTAAGTAACTTTGATGTTTGAATAATCAAATGTATTTTTAAAATAGCTTTATGAACTGTTATTCGATTATTATACCTTGTCATTCCGCTGCGAGATTTTGTATTTGTTTTATACCTTTATCTTTTTCCTATTTACCCCATAACAATCTGCATTTTTGAATTGTTTGAGTCTAGTATGTTGTCTGCTCAAAATGTCCAAAAAGGCAGGTTGTTACAGTTGTACACAGCTTTTATAGAAGTAATAATTACCATATTGCACTATGTTTTGAATGGCACAAAGAAACAACTTGAAATTAGCATGTATAACACATGAAAGAGTGGTTAACAGAAAAAACTATAATATTTAGATTTGTTTTTTCATATTCATGTTCCGAGTCTCGCAATTAATAGTAGTTGACAATGAACGTATATTGAAGCGATAGAAACATAAAACAACATGTACAGTTGCGACAATATTGCATGACCGGTGTTTGAAATCAAATGTCTCAAGAAATTGTTAAAAACACCAATCATAAAGGCTAAACTGATAAATAATTAGTTTATGAGTTTCAATCATATACAACCAACTGTGCTATATAATTAGATATTGGATCCACCCTTACAAAATTAACTACTAATTAACATTAGGTTTATACATAAAGCATCTCCAACATCATATAGAGTACAATTTTAAGTTAGTAGTACTATGATCCACCATCAGCAACTTTTCTCGATAGATTTAAAATTAAAAGCTTGGTTAATATCTGTATAGTGGTTGGATATGCCAGGAAAATATTTGTCATGCCCACATATGCTACTAATATTTTCCAAGCTAATTTGATAATTTTGAAACCTATACAAGTACAATGACAAAGAGTCAAAGTAGCAGCACAAAAAAGAAGAATATCACTAAGAGAGGAGATTTGTAATTTTTCCCAACTCCTCAAATTCTAATTTTCAACAACTCAAATAATAGAATCTTCAGAATATATGCCATCTGATGATGATGTTACATTACAATGATGGTAAAAAGAAAAAAACTAGCAACAAAAAGTAGTAAAAAAATACCTCCAAAGAAATAAAAAAAATGAAGAGCCAAAAGAAAATTCAAAAAACTATAGAAGCAACAGTAAGTCTTTCCACATATTAGTAGAAAATTTGATGAAGGAAAAGCTACTTCTGCAAGCCTACATGGATTTACTGAAGCAAACTCTATTCTTCAAAATCGTGAATCCATTCTTTATAGGAGCTATAACAACTAAGGATATATCTAATAATTAGCTCTAATGGATATGGTAATTGACTGATGCTCAATTGAAGAAAACTATTTTGAATTTGAAGGTGTGAAAGTAGTTTTGAAAGAAAGTGAAATTTCAATAATTTTAGGATTTCCAAATGAAGGCATCACAATCAATGCTACATCTCATTTAAAGGAATCGAAAATCAAATCTGAGTTAACAGCATTCAAAGGTAAATATTTCTAGAATTCAAAGATGATCAAAGCAAAAGAGATCGAAGTAAGCATTCAATTAGCTTTGAAAGACCAAAAAAGAAGATGCAATTGATATTGTAAGATTGCTCATTATGTATTTGATTTCAACATATTATCCAACCCAAACTCGGCCTTTCGTTTGGCGCTGCTGCCATATATTTACAAATTGAAGCGAATGAAAATCGTTTCTTAGACAGCTACAATTGGAAAATATTTAATGGACTAAGTAAGAAAAAATAAATAAAGTCCAAGAAAACTACCTGCATATGTAACCCTGCTCATAGTAAACTCTAATAACCTATTTTATCTTTCATAATTTTTGTTATTAAATAAACTAAAAGTTGATACCTCTACGTGCAATTTTTTTTGCGATATTTACAAACATTATTCCTCCAAAAACAATTTATGAACAGAATGAACCAACATTTTCGAAATGGATAATTTGAAAGTTACTCCAAGCAAAATAAAGTGCTTCCTAGAAAAAAGGTAAACCTGCCGACAATACAAAAAAAAAGGCAATTAAAAGTGTTGAATGGCAAAAGGTACACAGGAAAATATTTGCCTACCTAATATCTGCCAAGCAAATACGAAAGTTAAAATTTCTATTTTCTAGTTTGTAGAGAAAATAAGAAAAAAAAAGGAAAATGAGCTAAAAACTTCCAAAGCAAAATATCCTAAAGAAAAAGCTTCACTCGTTGGCAAAAACGAAAATATCAATAAACAGCTAAAAGATTTGAAATTGGAAATGAAGAAAAATAAAGTGGTAAATGTAGCTTTAAAGGAAGAGAATGAGCTCCTGAAAAAAGAATTGATGATTTGAAAAAAGAAGAAAAGAAAATGCAGAAAACGATGAAGATAATAATGATGTCAAAATTGATAATGATCAAATACATGTTGAACAATAGATGATGTCGATGATCATGATGATGATTATGTAAAAGATAAAGCTAAAAATAAAGATAGATATTGTGATGACAAAGATAAATATGTTAGTATTAATAAAGAGGACGATCGTGATGACGTAGTTTTAGATGTAGATGTTGAAGGCCTTAATGAAGATAAAGCTGTTGAATTTGATGGTGTTGAGAAAGATAAGAAAGAAGGTGATGATGATAATGCTGCTAATGTTCTTGATGGTGGGGAAGATGGTGTTAAGGATAAAGACAACAAATATACGAATGATGAAAAACATGATGATGAAAATGAGGCTAGAAATGGCAATGGCAACCGTCCATATGAAACTAGTGTTGAAGATAAAAATGACAAAGATGGTAATGATGGTGCTGATAGAAATGGTGATCGTAATGTTGATGGTGGTACTGATGATGGTGGTAATGGTATTGGCGATGGTGATGATATTGATCAAAATGCTGATGACAAAGATGTGGTGATCGTAATGCTAGTGCTGGTAATAGTATGCGTGGTGATAGTGATGGTATTCGTGGTAGTGGTGGTGCTTGTGACAAAGATGGTGGTGTTGGTAAATGTGATAATATTGGTGGTGGTGATGGTAATCGTGGTGGTATTGACGCCGCTGACCAAAGTAAGGATGACGTTAATGCCAAAGATGAAGAAGATGATGATGATGACACTAATGAAACAGTAAGACAATTTGCAATAGCTGTCATACTAAATATAGCAAAAAAGCAACGAAGAAACAATAGCTACAGAAGAAAAAAAACACAAAAGATAAATATTTACAACTTATTGTTGAAAATTAAGGACATAAATATTTGCTAACCCAATGTTACCCATGCAAATATTTGACAGGCAAATATTTGCCCAATAAATATTTTCCATTTATATAGTTTTAAACAAAATAATTAACAACTGAATTTTTTTGATAAACCAGGTGATAAATCAAAAATCTCGTCGTAGAAGGACATCACGAAAAATAGTTCAAAAAATCACAGGTATATATTTTAAAACAAATTTCATCTTTTTCATGTAAAATAAAATATATCAAAATATTTGACATATACCAAATATATAATTGTTGCAGATTTTGGCATACCAGGTATTGAGTACCCAACATTCAATCTACTAACACCTTCTAGCGAGAGCCGATATAGCACCGAAAAAGCAACGCAAGAATATGAAAATATTCAACAAAAAGTGGTTGCGGATTTCAAAATCAAGCTTGAAAACAAGGAGAAAAATATAAATGAAACAAAAATTTCACCTTCTCCACTCGCAAAACTACTAAAACAAAAGCCAAAAAGAAACAAAAAAGAATCAAATTTCGAATATCCAACACAGAAAAAAGATAATGTTGAAAGAAATCAGATAAAAGAAAAATTTAAAAAGAAATTTAAGAAGCTCCTCAACCTGAAAATATATCAGACCAAAGTGCTGAATTTGATCACGATGAGTCTGAAATAAAGGAAGACGCAAAGATATTGGTGGAAAAGTGCAAGCTTGAAAAAATGGCTCACAAAAGAACAAATTCACGAGCTTAATGTTTTTTATCAATATGATGGAAATATGTAATTCTTATTGAAAAGTGAAATGCATATATTCAAAAAAACATACAAAAATGTTTGAATGAATAGAAAATATTTGCTTATCAAATATTTGCATGGAAAATATCTTCATATGTAAATATTTTCCAGTCAGTTAATATAGCAGTATATATGCCAAACCAATGTTTGAATACATAACATTCACATACTGATGTGCAAATTTCAGCCGCAAACCATAATTAAAGTTTATATATTATATTCTAACCTTCTTATTGTAATACATACAAATATACTTTATTCACTATTAAAATAGGATACCCAAGATACTATAACCGATACAATTACAATGAAATAAGAGGAGTCAATATTTCAGACATGTTATTCAATAATTTGTTGACTCAACGATATTATATCAATTTAATATTATCAGCTGAAAATAACAAAACTAATGTATAAAACCATATTACGATGCAGGTTATAGATTAGTATCCAGCAGTCAAACTAAAGCAAAATCACAATGACATCATATACTTAAAATCCTATGCAGCAGTATAAAATACTTAAAATTGCAAATGAATATCACTTGAAAGATTGAAAACTGTTTTATATGTAACCATAGGTATCAATGCTTTCAGACTACAAATCAACTTATGAATCATTGATAGTTAATGTGCGGGAAAAAGAAGCTATGAATTGTAGAAAAATATTGATACCATCACGTCATAAAAATCATTATAGGTTGTAGGAGTTAAATGCAGCAAAGCTTGGAAACATATGACTCTCAAAGATCAAGAAGAAAAAAATGTTGAATACCCACACAAATAGCAAGCAAATAATGGTAAATTTAAAACATATTATTAACTACTAACGACAAACATTTGCTAGGCAAATATTCATCAGGTAAAAATTAGCCAGGCAAATATTTGCTCGGTGAATATTTGCCCGACGAATATGTACCTGATTAATATTGCCTTTCAAATATATAATTAACAACAAATCTATAATCACTTAAATGTCTTGATTATATTTTGTAGCAAGGCAAAATAATAGAAGCTCTGAAGACAATCAATGCAAAAAATAGGAAGCAGCCAATTGAACTTAACAAAAAACTGATGAACTTTGTCAATTGACCACAACAAAAACAATATTCATAAGTATAAAATTTTATTTTATAACAATAAATTTAATAAAATTTAAAAAGGCTATTTTTAAACTAATGTAGAATTGATTGTGCAATGTTTGTTATGCGATATATGAAGACCTATCCAATGACATACAAATAAAAGTAGATTTATATGAAGATCAAGAAATGTAGAAACTTAGAGCTGGGATACTAGATTGACAAAGACAAAGAATGTGGTTGGAAATTGGGACCTTGCATAGTCAAATATATTAAATATTATTTAGCCACAGGAGATTTCGCTTGTACATATTGAATGTTTTAGAAATAGTTTTGGAAGTTTGTGAAAACTTTTATCACAATGCAATGTAGAGTACTTAATATCAAAACTGTAACGTCCTATATGGAAAAAAATTGCCAAAATGAGAAAATTTGATGTTTAACTCAAATATGCTATGTATTTACTACAACATACTTTTAACATGACATAATGTATAGTTTTTTCTATTTGAAATATAATGTACATTACTCAAATGAAATTCTATTATTCTTGTACAATATAATATGGTCAATCTATAAACTAAAATCAAATATTTAGAAAATATTTGCTTGATAGATAAATGAAGGGAAAATATTTGCCCGAAAAATATTAGCATGACAAATATTTGCCAAACAACAATTACAGAAGCAATACGTGCAAAACTTAATCAAATGCTAACTAAATGCTTAGTCATATGAGTGGTTATGCGATCATTTATATGTTTATTCATACGATCGGTTTATAGGCTCAGCCATGAGCATAGTCAAGGACTCGATCAGGGTTTGGTTATGCGCTGGATCATGGTTTCGTTATGCTTTGCTCAAGTATAGACCTGGTTATATGTAGCATACACTCAATCAAGGACTAAGTCAAGGGCTCGGCCAAGGGTTCGGTACATATGGATGCAAAAGCTAACCGGTGAAAGCCTAATCAAGTACATATGGAACCAATCTATACCCGCTATATATTGTATAATCGAGAAAGCATCAAATTTAAAAGCTAACCAGACGTCAAGACTAATCGGGTAAGTATGGATGCAAAAGTTAACTAGATGCCAATACTAATCGGGTACGTATGGAACCAATATATTCCTGAGATACATTGTTTAACCGAGCGTACCATCGAATGTACAACCTAACTGAAAGCCAAGCTTAACCGGGTATGTATCGATGCAAAAGCTAACTGGATGCCAAGCCTAATCAAATATGTATGGAAGCAATATATACTTAAGATATATTGTTTAACCGAGCATGCCATCGAATGTAAAAGCTAACCGAATGGAAGCCTAATGGTTACACATAGATGCAAAAGCTAACCGGATGCTAAGCCTAATCGAGTATGTAGGGATGCAAAGCTAACCGAATGCCAAGCCAAATCAAGTACATAACGAACCAATCTACACCCAATATATATTGTTTAACCGAGCGAACCATCGAATGCAAAAGCTAACTAGATGCCGAGCGTAATCGGGTTCGTATGGATACAATAGCTAATAAATAGTCAATTCTGAATCACTTCAAACTAAATGGAACTTTTAATGTTTTGAAGAAAACTTATATAAATTCATATGACCGGAAAATATTAGAAGGCAAATTCCAAGCAAATATTAGTCCATAAAATATTTTCCTAACATACATTTCTTGCCTTGATCATGCTATTCTACTATGAATGAATGATGTTGCACTAGTGCATGATCATAAAATAGTTCAAATATGATCTTGTTTGCCTATACAAGTGAGTTAGGGGCATGGTGATACATACAATAATAAGTATGATATGAACATAGTAGTAAATGTTGATATGATTTGTTCAAATGAGATAAGTTGTAATAGTTTTTGTTGTGGAGGTAAGACTATTTTCTTGTTGAGTTTGAAGTGGCTGAGGCCAACAGAGATATCCTTCTGGTTTTACAATTAACTCCATGTTCCTCCAATTTACAAATTATAATCTACGTCCCTATTTTTAAACAATAAAGTTTGTACCGTAAAACCCAACCCATTTTCTTTCTTCCAGTCACTCGATTGAACCTTAAAAAAGACATGAAAGCTCGAATCAAACAAAATACCTAATTTTACAATTAGACCTTTTTTAAACTTTCGATCGAAAAAATAGCAATAAAAACTAGCTGATTACAGTTTTGATTGAACAACCGAGCCCAAGCAAGAAGAAATCAAAGCTTTTTTCCCAAAAATGGAAAACATTCGAAAATTTGTAGAAAAGAATCTTCAGTGTTCGAATGTAGCAACATAAGGTAACTATTGTGACGAGTATGCATCAGTTCAAACTAACAATCAAAAATCGAAGTAGAAAAGGTAATTTGAATTTCAATTTTGCTCTATTTATACAGTGTATATGAATGAAAGGCAAGTTATGGAATATATTTGACATAAATTATTTTAGTACTTGATAAATTAGAATTATAGGTGTGCGTAAAATGAAACGAAAAACGACAAAAGGAAAATATTTGACACACATTATTTTGGTACTAGATAGAATGGAATGCTAGATTCATGTACAATGAAATGAATATTATATCAGAGTGGAAATAGGGAGGTCATGGTATATATTACCTAGTCAAATATTTGAAAGGCAAACATTTTCTAGGCAAATATTTACCGGGAAAATATTTGTCAGGTAAATATATGTCATGCCACAAATAAATAAATGAATGTAGTTGTAAACAGCTTTTATAGAAAAAATAATTTCTAGATTTTACTATGTTGTGAACCGAATAAAGAAACTATTTGAAATTGGCAATGTGAAACACATGAACATTGTCCAAAAAGCATGTGAAAGATTGGTTATCAGGAAAAAATTATTATATTTTGTTTCATTTTTTCATACTCAGATTCCGAGTCTCACAATTAGTAATAGTTGGCAATAAACATATATTAAAGCGACAAGAACAGAAATTAGTATGTATTGTTGCTACATTATTGCATGGCAACTGTTTGGAATCTAAAGTCTCAAGAAATTATTAAAAGCACCGATCATAAAGGCCACACTAATAAGTGATTAGGTTATGAATTTTAGTCACATACAACTAAGTGTGCTATATAATTGGATATTGGATCCACTCTTACAAAATTAATTACTGATTAATATTAGGTTTATACAAAAAGCATCTCCAACATCATATAGAGTGCAACATCAAGTTGTAGCATTATGATCCACCATCAGCAACTTTTCTTAATAGAATTGAAATTGAAAGCTTGTTTAATAGCTGTATAGTGGCTGGATGAAAACAGGCAAATATTTTTCAGATAAATGTTTGCTTGGAAAATATTTTCCTCTGTTTGCTATTTATATATATGTAACACTACTTTAAAAAAATTATAACGTTTACAGGATATATCATGACAAGGATACAGAAGAGGACACAAGGTTGTAGTAAAAAACGACAACTATTAATTTCAATGAGGAAATTGGAAAACGTGAAACTTCTCACAATCCTAAATCACATTTAAATATCGAATCATCAATTATACTAAAGCAACTCCATCAACATAATCTTCATAATATAAACCATCAAATGATGATGTTCCTATTGCAATAATGTTTAAAAACCGACAACAAGAAGTAGTACAAAAAAACACCTCCTAAAATTCAGAAAGCTATAAAAATAGTTTAATTCTTTCCATACATTAGTAGAAATTTTGATAAAAAATAGCTACTTCTACAAGACCACATGGATTTACTGAAGCAAACTCCATTTTTCAAAATCATCAATCCATTCTTTATAGGAGCTATAACAATAGAGGATATATCCAAAGAATCGGCTCCAATAGATATGATAATTGATGGCTTCTCAATTGAGGAAAACTATTTTTATTTTGGTGATACGAAAGAAATTTTGAAAGAAAGCGACATTGCAACAATATTTGGATTCCCAAATGATAGCATCACAATCAATGAACACTACATCTCATTTTGCAATATCCCGGGAATTTTGGACAATATAAATTTAATAATCTGTGTTTAAATTTAAATTAAATTGATAATTTTTGTTGATAAATTTGATTTGATTTAATAATCTTCTTTACTTAAATATTTAATTTGTGAATTTATTTTTAATAAACTAATAAATCTATTTTCTATTTAATAATATGTATGTATGTATATATATATATATATATATTTTAAATAGATAATTTGTTTTTAATTAAATTAGTATAGCATGATTTTAATATTTTGAAATTGGGAGTTGTGATTTATTTTAGATTTAAGCTTTTCAAAAATATTTAATGAAATAACTAAATGAATTTAAATATATGAGATAAATGTTTTATTAGTTTAAAATTCATTTTGACATAAGTTTAAATATTTAAAATAAGTTACAAAAATGTTTGTTTTATTCTTTTTAAAATTTTGATTTATAAAATATGATTTGTTAATTTAATATGAAGTTTAAAATACAATTTAAAATACATGTATTCATTTAAGTTACAACCTCTTTTATAAATTTATTTTAATTGTTTAAAAGTATCTTTGACAAATGATTTATTTGTATGTTGTTTTATTTATATTAACACTTTGCTTTATTTTTTTAGAAATTAATTATATACATAACTAGGTGTTAATGGAACTAATTAATTAAGTTTAATTTTTCTTTAACACTTAATTAAATAACAAAACATTTACAAAGACATGTGTATGTAATTTAGAACATGAGTTAACATGTGTTATGTATTTAAGCAAGAGAATTTACATGTGTTGATAGTTTAAGCCAAGTGTCATTGTTTAATTTTTATTTTCTTGATTTTTAAATAAACCTTAAACAAGCTATATAAACTTGCATTTACTTATTTCTTTTCCTCTTTCTCATTTTTCATTCTAAACAAAGAAACCTAAAAATCACTCTTCTTACCATGATCCAAAAACAAATCATCCTCAAACCATATTCCACCTGAAAAATCAAAACACCCTTATTCAAATACACTCTAATTTCTTCAACCTGTAACATGCAAAATACAAACCTGCATGTAAAATCTGAAAATGCAAGATTCTGCATTTTTAAATCAAGTTTGAAGCCTGCATGTAAGAACTGGAAGCATCTTTTAAAAACAAGTTTAAAGGCATCAAGTTGGAAGCAAGTTTTAAAATGCATTCAAGCTTAAAGTTTTAAAAGGGATTCAAGCAGATTTTCAAAAGATTTCAAAAAGGCTTTTCAAAAATCTAGGCTCTGCATAATTTCAGGTGAGTAACACCTAATTTAAAAATAAATTAAGTAGGATTGCATGCTAGTTTATCTGATAAAAGTTTAATTATAAATATGCCTTTGAAAACTGCTTGTGTATATATGAAATGTAATGCATGTTTGATTTTCCCAGGGTTCTGACTGAACAGTTTAAGTTCAAAATTAATTCTTTTCCCTTGATCTATTTGCTATTATGTTTTATCATTGAATGAAATTTGTTTATTTCATGATAAAATAAATTTTAAAAGTTTTCTTTTAGAAGTATAGTTTGCGTGTTGTCTGCAACATAAACAACATAGCTTAATTCTGTATAAATGGAAAATTTAAAGTATCATGAATCAATATTTGAGAATTTCAATTCAAAACAACTTCCAAAATTATGATTTTAAAAATAATATTACAATTTTTAGTGATTAAACCAAAGTACAGTTTCAAATTGACTGTATCATACATATTTGATAAGTTCAGTTGAGGTTTGAATTTGATTTGGTTGAAATTGTTTCTGGTGATGGTGTAAAGCTATCAAGGATTACAGGAAAATTTCTGGTTTGTACTAAAACTGGGTTTTGATGATTTGATTTGGGATTTAAAGTGTAGAACCCTATTTTTCTAGGCTGTGAAGAATCGATCATTACTGCATTTGTAGTGGATCGAGTTCAATGTTGTTTTGGGTATTGTTAAGTGGTGGATTGACGAAGTCGTCGCCGAAGTTTGGGTGGAGATGGTGGCCTGAGGCGCGTGGGAACGGCGTTGACAGGTTTTAGGTGGAGGTGGTTCGGCCTGTTCCAGGTGTGGGTGAGAAGCTCGATTTCGAGTTTGAGTATTGGGTGGCGATGTGATGATCGTGAACGGTTCCATGGTTGATCGGTGACGTGTGGAAATCATCAGAGATGATCAGTGAGGGCTGCGTCGTGGGTGTAGGTGCACAGGGATGTGGATATTCTGGTGAAATGTTGAAGGGTTACAGTTTTGATGGTCTCGAGTTAATTTGTGTAGTGACTCGAAGCAGGGAAGTAATTTACTCGAAGTAAATTATAAGTTGCTCGGGTATAACTTTTTGTTTCAGGTTTTTATAAAACAGAAACCTGTCTCTGTTTTAAAGAAATTTAAAGTAAAGTTTGAATTTTAAACTGGAATTTAACTTAGGCTTTAAAATTGAATTTAAATATGAATTCAAATAAGTTTGAATTCTGGTTTTTAGAAATAATTTAAATTTTTTTAAAAAAATTTTAAGTTTGGTTTTTAAATAAAAACAGAAACTGTTTTCTGTTTTTAAACATAAAGTTTAAATTGCAAGTTGAAGTTTAAACTGAATTTTATAATCTGAAATTTGAATAAGAATTTAAAATTAGATTGTCTGAGATTTAAATTCATTTATGTTTTTAAATTTAAATTTGATTTCAAACTCACAAGTGTAAATGCATATGTGTTTTGCATTTGAATTGAAAGATTAAATTTTTAAATTAGAAATTTAAAGTGACTTTAAATCTGGGTTTTTAAATCTGGAATTAAATTTAAACTACAATTTTTAAAATAAAGGTTTAAATTTAAATTGCATTAAAATGATTAAATGATTTGCATTTTAATTGAAGATGTAGATTGTAGGAAGAGTTTTAAAGAGTTAAGTTAAATCTAGAATGAGTTAAAATGATGTATTTCAATTTTGAAATTTAAAAGTAATTCTTAAATTGATTTGAATTTAAATTGAATTGTAATTTAAATTGTTTTAAACTTATTGATAAAGTAAATGTTCCTTTTAACATATAAGATAAAAGTTTTGAATTGTTTTAAAATCTTATTTAAGATAAATTTGAATCTTAAGTTTAAAATGAAGTTTAAATGGAATTTAAAGTAAATTTAAAAAAAAATTGTTTTTAGATGCTTAATTAAGTAAGAAATGTTTACCTAAAAGATAAATAAAATTTAATGATTGGATTCATTAAATTATTAAGGTAATTAAGATGAATAATTAATTATCTAATTAATTTATAATGTGGATGTTTAATTAAGTAATTAATAATTTTTAAGTTAATTAATTAGATTTGAGATTAATTAATTAAGATTAATTAATCTATAATTAAGGATGGTAATTAAGTTTTAATTAATGATTAAGATTTATTTAATCATATGATTAAAGAAAATTTAGATTTTTATTAATACTTAATTAATTGATAATTAGAGATTAATTAAATTACAATTAAATATTAATAAATTGATAATTAATAATGATTTAAATAAGTTAATTATTAATTAAGTAATTAAGAAATGTTAATGAAGGTCATTAACTTAAGATTATTTAACAATTAATTAATGTGATAATTTTTGATAATTAATTAAATTAATTAATTAATTAATAATCAATTGTTTAAGTTTAATTACTTAATGAAAGTAATTAATGAATTAATTACTTGTGTAATTAATTTGATTTATGCGATTAGTTTAGATTAATTAAGTTAAACTAATTTAAACATTTGTTGATTGTTGTTTTTTTTTGCAAGGCAAGCCGGTTTTATAGTGGATCATCCACTATTTATTACTAAAGTAATAAAATTGAAGTACAGGAGCAAGGTAAAAGCACCTTAACTACTAAAAAAACAGAAAATACAGCACAGGTACGTGACAGCTATGTCACGGTAACTAAAAGTAACACAAGATAACTAGCATTCCTCCTAGGAGGGAGGTACACCAACAAGCCCAGTCACCAAAGAAGAAGTCAATGGGACGGACCTAGAAAGTCCAGCAAAGAGGCGAAACCGAAGAGCAAGACAAGGGTCATAAACCACATCATCAGAACAGTAGACAAAAGATCGATCCCAGGATGGATCAGCAAGCAAGACATAATTGTCACTCACATCCAAACCGTCCATATCAAGAACTAGGGAATCACCAGATTTTTTATAGCGGAGGCATCTAAGGTCCTGTTGATCATCAGAAACAAACCGGAAGAAAGATTCATTTACCGGATTATACCTCATATCAGAAATGGGATCAATCCAACACCCCTCGGCCACATCCCAAGCCACGGGAGGCAGCAGCGAGGAGTGGTCAGGAGCATCAAAAGGGATGACAGGAGCAACTGAAGGAACCTCTGAACCAGGAATTGAAATAGGCGAAACTGGAGGGATAGAAGGAATACTCAGATATGGCAACGAAGCCACAGGTGCTGGATAGGTAGTGCCAGAAACCTTGGGGACCCAGATCCTACGATGGGGGCGCGGTAAAGGTGACTTCGGAGCAGCCGCGGAGGCTTCAGAATGATGGCAATCGATAGTCAGGTGACCAAAAGAGTGACAGGAGGAACAAATATCCGAAACCCATCTGTAGCGAACTCTGACTTCCACAACATGGCCGACAGCGAGCTGAACAGGGATGGAAGCAGGGAGAGGCTTAGAGGGGGAAATCTCGATAAGAGCCTTCACGAACATCAACTTATCATGCTCCACCGTATTAGAGTCAAAACATTTCAGCTTACCGACATTACAAGCTAACCAGTTCAATCCAATAAGAGGCTGTAGGACAAAAGGAATCTGAGAAAAGTAAACCCAAACAGGGATAGATAAAATTTGCTCACGAGCACACGCGACGGTAGAAGACCAAGGGGTAACAATAAAAGGCCTTCCATCAAAAAAGAAGGGTCAGAGTCCAAAACAAGTCGACGCTCCTCAGAAGAGGAAAATTTTAAGTAAAACATCGAATCGATCAGCTTCACTTCTAAATTTCCACGTAATTTCCAAGCCCTCCGAAGTACCGAGGCCACATTTGAAATTCGATGATGAGGATCCAGAAAAAAACCAACCAAATAGCCTGACCAGAATTCCTCACCGGCTTGCATAACACTAGGGGGAGGAATCATCACTCCATCAACCTCAACCAAATCAAAATCAATCGGGATGTAGTCTTCCGCATTACAGGGCAAGGACGTGAACAAAGAAGACCACGATTTAGTGATATGCATCGATCCAACAGCATGACGACACTCTTCAACACTGGGGGCAATAGTAGCAGTGGGATCAGTAGCATCAGATCGTAAAACAGTGACATTTGGTACAGATTTCTTTGGGGAATTTAAACAAACATTTGTTGTGCCATGTCCATAACGATGTAAACAGGGTGATTCACACCCCTGGACAAGGTCAGACACTCCATCGACCACCCTATGAACATGCTCGTCCAACACAGAAGCCTTGCCCACATCACAACCCAACGAAATTGGTTGACAAACAGGAAGCCCACTCGCAACAAGACAAGGCCGGGCTTCACGCAAAGACTCACTATCAACCAAGACACTGGGACGAACGTGTGTAAGATGCAATGGAGGAAAATCAGTAGTCGAATTGATAGCAGGGGGACGCAAAGACGCAGGCGACATGGGTTTGAATACACGACCAGATCTAGTCGAAGAAGGAGAGCGGGGGAAGGAAAGTAGCGGCAGAGAAGAACTCATGGGAAACGATACTGGGAGGTGATGCGGCAGAAAGAAAACTGGAGACAAAGGTCAGGCGCCAGGGCAGAAAACTGTTTCTAAACTTTGCTGACATTTGTTGATTGCTGATAATTACTTTATGTAATTTATGAATTTGTAATTACTTAAGGGAGTAATTAATTAATAATTACTGGATGTAATTAAAGATATTTATAGAAGTAATTCGAATTTAAATTTCTTTGAAATTAAACAAGGGATTAGTTTAGATAATTAATTAAGAGAAATTGATTATGGGATGAGTAATTAAAGCAGTTAATTACTGAATGGTTATTAATCATGGGTGATTAATATATATAAGGTTTAAATTGGAGATTAATTACTTATGTAATTAATTTATATAGAGATTGATTAAATGCAATCAGAAATCAATAATTAATTAATTAATGATGTAATTTAGAATTGATTAATTAAGGTATAATTAATAATGAATAGATGATTAATGTAATTAAGTAATTAATTAGGTGGTTACAAGTTAATTGTTTGCAAAAGGGTTTATTATAATTAACTTGTGAAATTAATATTAAAGGCTTATTATTTATTGTAATTAGAGGGTTAATCAGTAATGATTGATTAAAAAGAATAATGAGATGATGATTTATAAATTGATTGTAATCAATTGATGGTTAAGTTAAGAAGAATTTTAATGATGAAGTAATTAATTTAATTTAATTTAAATTAATTAGAGATTAAGTAATTAATTTTCATTTTAAATTAATTATAAATGGTGTGATCATTAGATCATTGCTTATGTTTGATGATTGATATTAATTGCCTGGTATGGTTTGTAATCATAGCCATGAGATGGAAAAGGTATGGATGCATTGGTTGCTTTTGGATGATAATATGGATTATCTGATTGTGATATGAATTATCTGTTGGTAACAATAATGTTGATTATCTATTGTGTTGAAAATTATCTATCTGTGTGTATATAGATAATGAATTGAATTATTTTAAACTCTTAATACAACTTGGACCTAAAAGACACGCTTTGGATTTCGATGAGACCGGGGTCGGGTTTCCATAATTGGGATTCGAAAACCACATCGATTCCAATTAAACGTTAGGTCGTTAATCCAAGTGGAGCGAGTGAAGACTCGAGGTGTAAGGGCTATACGTCAGTATAACTCTGTGGGTGATTCCGTAATGAGTTGACGGAATAGTACTTATAGATTCGAGATGGTGATTCAGAGTGCAAGGGTTATTGTCGTTAACTCTGAGGGTGATTCCAAAATGAGTGTAACGAGATAATGCCTTCGGTTTCGTTCGAACCCGGAACGAACTTGTATGGATTGAATGCTTTCAGAACATCGTCAGGTGGACGATGAGCATTCTAAGAGATATGTCCTATAAAGGTAATCGTAGCCTCAAGCCTCATCAACCGGGAATGGCTAAAACAGGGGAGGTGCAGCAAAGCTTCATGGGTAGCACCCACTTGAGTGAAAGATTTATCCCTGTCTAGATGTCCCTTTATTTCGGCTTAGTGGTGCGGTTGCTGATCACAACTGCGGGGTGGTCTTGTTTGGAACTGTTCAGTAAGGAATGGGTCCGGCTTTGTGTTGCAGGGGAGCGGGCGTACTCCTCAGTACAGTGATCTAGGCCATGTACTGTGACGGGCGGTACCCCAGTAGCCCAGCCATTGATGGAATCCATAATCCAATAAGTGCCCACGGTTTTGATTGTATTACCCACTTTTGTGGCTAGTAGATGGAATTTAATCATGTAACAATTTCGGCTATTTCTTATTTACTTGAAAACCCTAGACACTATTATAATATCATCGGATTTCCTATCAAATGCTTTGGTTAGCGTAAGGTAAAAAAAATTCCATGCTTATGTGTGGGAAGTCTTACGTGATACCTTTTCTTTTCAAAGGTTTTTCAAAAGTTAAGCAACTTTAACCTGTTACTCACACCAAACCCATGTCTGACCCGGAGTTATTTCTGTTTTTCTTTAACTCTTGGGTACTCAAATTTTTACGAGTAGCCAAGGGAATTCAGGTTAGGATTCAGTATAGCTTTGACGAATTGTGGAGGAGCAAATGGAGTAGGAGGCTTCTGCATATAGTTATATAGTTTTCCGCTGTGTTGGTATCTCTGAGTGTCTTCTGTATTGTGATTGAGTTATAATAACTAGACAGATGTATTATAACTGTCTAGTATGTGTTGTATTGTCTATGTAACTATGATAATTGATGTATACTACGTAATACTTATGTTATTAATATAATTTATTCGTTCCGCTGTTGAGATTCTTGTGTTGTTTCTTCTTTCTCTTCTTTCTTTTCTCTTTTCTATCCCTTTCTTTCTTAAGGATGATACGACTTTTTGTGGAGAAAAAAGTCGGGTCGTCTCAGCTGGTATCAGAGCGTTAGGTTGAGTGAATACCAAGGCTCTGTAGTGGTGTCTATCTTGAGAGAGCGTATTTGTATTTTTAGTGTATATATATATATATATTTCTACTTATTTGTTGGTTTACCTATTCAGTTTTTTCCAATATAAGTTATAAAGGTAGATGAGGTAGTGGTGTGTGTAACATGACTGCCATTGGTTGGAGTTTGATGGATAAGGTTGGAAGTGTATTTGTCGAGACTGTAGACCTAATACCGTCTCAAGTAAGTTTTTCTTGGTGTAAGGACTTCATCGATCTCTGAAGGTAACCTGTAAAGGTTCGGAGTTCATCTTTGAAGTACAGAGTTGAGTTTTGATCTGTCGATAAGGCAGAAGCAAGTAAGTGATGATATCTTGATATCTCAGGAAGTTGTAGCTGCGTGATGAGATGCAATGACTATGGATATTTCCGAAGATGTTTCTTTGGAAACAAGAGCAAGAAGTGAGTCCGCTCGGTGATGTGGCTGAGTTTAGCAGAGTGTTCTGAGTTGGTAAGGAGTCTTCTGGCTAAGTAGTTTTTCTGAAGAGGAGTTCAGAAGCAGTAGAGTAGACCCATTTCTCTGGTAAGTTGGCTAGGCCAGCATAAGCTGTTCTGATTGGTAATGAGAGAGCATTTTTCTTTGGATTTAGGATGAGTTGATCGCAAAAGTGACTTGCGATAGTATGTTCTTTTGGATTGTTGGAGATTGTCCGGATTTCTTTCAGAGAAGTCAGAGTTTGTCTGCATTCTGAAGATCGAGTTTTCTTTCTAGGAATGGAACAGATGGTTCAGTTAGTAGATAGATGGTTCCTTGAGATAGAAGTGGGTGGTATAACTCAAGTTTGGGAGGAACATATGAGTTTTCTTTATGGATATGTGGAACCATATTTCTGTGCTGGGTTGTCTAATCTGTGCTCATGTTCTTCAGCATTTTCTTCTACTTTGGATCAGAGTTGTGCAGCGGAAGCAGTTTAGGGGTGTTTTTGTTTTGACTTTTCCGGATAAGAAGAAATTTGTTTTGTCTTCTGTTGTTGAGAAGCAGGGTTTGTGTTCTTGTTTTTGGATTTGAGTGATCTTAAGGAGATCATTGGATTGTTTTGATCTAGTCTGTTTCTAATGGAATCAGCAAGAGTTGAGCTGAATAGGATGGATGTTGGTGGTCCAGGATTGTCCGAAGAGTATTTATGGATAAGAGATGGAGAAATATGGATTCTGGAATCGGAGATTTGATTTGGAATAAGTTTTTCTCGGATCCAAGAAGCTATAAGTTTGGCAAGTCTGAGCTAGCTCCGAGGTCTTTTGGATTTCTTCTGTGATTGGTAAGATCAGTGTTTGGTTTTCTAGAGTTGAATTGCCAGTTTGGATAACTGGGATTCAGGGTGTTTCACGTATCTCTGAGGGAATATGTGTTTGATATTCTGGTTGTAGAACCAGCTGTTTAGGATGGATTGGTTGTTGAGTCAGACTCGTTTGTAGTCTGTTATCCTGTATAGAGTTGTTGATAGGAGTTCTATAGCTTAGTAGTATTGACTAATTGGATTCTATAGAGCGAGTATCCCGGTATATATATATACCGGGGAAACTCATGAAGGTTTTATCCAAAATTATTTTGGATAATTAGATTTATTCTGATTGTGTGAATTGGTTGCTTTGGTTGTTAACATATGATTAACATATGCTGTATTTTAAAATAAAATCTGTAAAGAGATTATTAAATTACCTTTGTTTTAAATTTCGGGGACGAAATTCTTTTAAGGGGGAAAGATTGTAATATCCCGAGAATTTTGGACAATATAAATTTAATAATCTATGTTAAATTTAAATTAAATTGATAATTTTTGTTGATAAATTTGATTTGATTTAATAATCTTCTTTATTTAAATATTTAATTTGTGAAATTATTTTTAATAAACTAATAAATATATTTTCTATTTAATAATATGTATGTATTTATATATATATTTTAAATAGATAATTTGTTTTTAATTAAATTAGTATAGCATGATTTTAATATTGGAAATTGGGGATTGTGGTTTATTTTTTATTTAATCTTTTCAAAAATATTTAATGAAATAACTAAATGATTTTAAATATATGAGATAAATGTTTTATTGGTTTAAAATTCATTTTGACTTAAGTTTGAATATTTAAAATAAGTAACAAAAATGTTTGTTTTATTCTTTTTAAAATTTTGATTTATAAAATATGATTTGTTAATTTAATATGAAGTTCAAAATACAATTTAAAATACATGTATTCATTTAAGTTACAACCTCTTTTATAAATTTATTTTAATTGTTTAAAAGTATATTTGACAAATGATTTATTTGTATGTTGTTTTATTTATATTAACACTTTGCTTTATTTTTTTAGAAATTAATTATATACATAACTAGGTGTTAATGGAACAAATTAATTAAGTTTAATTTTTCTTTAACACTTAATTAAATAACAAAACATTTACAAAGACATGTGTTGTAATTTAGAACATGAGTTAACATGTGTTATGTATTTAAGCAAGAGAATTTACATGTGTTGATAGTTTAAGCCAAGTGTCATTTTCTTGATTTTTAAATAAACCATAAACAAGCTATATAAACTTGCATTTACTTATTTCTTTTCCTCTTTCTCATTTTTCATTCTAAACAAAGAAACCTGAAAATCACTCTTCTTACCATGATCCAAAAACAAATCATCCTCAAACCATATTCCACCTGAAAAATCAAAACACCCTTATTCAAATACACTCTAATTTCTTCAACCTACAACATGCAAAACACAAACCTGCATGTAAAATCTGAAAATGCAAGATTCTGCATTTTTAAATTAAGTTTGAAGCCTGCATGTAAGAACTGGAAGCATCTTTTAGAAACAAGTTTAAAGCCATCAAGTTGGAAGCAAGTTTTAAAATGCATTCAAGCTTAAAGTTTTAAAAGGGATTCAAGCAGATTTTCAAAAAGATTTCAAAAAGGCTTTACAAAAATCTGGGCTCTGCAAGATTTCAGGTGAGTAACACCTAATTTAAAAATAAATTAAGTAGGATTGCATGCTAGTTTGTCTGATAAAAGTTTAATTATGAATATGCCTTTGAAAACTGCCTGTGTATATATGAAATGTAATGCATGTTTGATTTTCCCAGGGTTCTGACTGAACAGTTAAAGTTCAAAATTAATTATTTTCCCTTGATCTATTTGCTATTATGTTTTATCATTGCATGAAATTTGTTTATTTCATGATAAAATAAATTTTAAAAGTTTTCTTTTAGCAGTATAGTTTGTGTGTTGTCTGCAACAAAAACAACACAGCTTAATTCTGTATAAATAGAAAATTTAAAGTATCATGAATCAATGTTTCAGAATTTCAATTCAAAACAACTTCCAAAATTATGATTTTAAAAATAATATTACAATTTTTAATGATTAAATCAAAGTACAGTTTCAAATTGACTGTATCATACATATTTGATAAGTTCAGTTGAGGTTTGAATTTGATTTGGTTGAAATTATTTCTGGTGATGGTGTAGCTATCAAGGATTACAGGAAAATTTCTGGTTTGTATTAATATTGGGTTTTGATGATTTGATTTGGGATTTAAAGTGTAGAACCCTAGTTTTTCTAGGCTGTGAAGAATCGATCATTACTGCATTTATAGTGGATCGAGTTCAATGTTCTTTTGGGTATTGTTAAATGGTGGATTGACGAAGTTGTCGTCGTAGTTTGGGTGGACATGGTGGCTGGAGGCGCGTGGGAATGGCGTTGACAGGTTTTAGGTGTAGGTGGTTCGGCCTGTTCTAGGTGTGGGTGAGAAGCTCGATTTCGAGTTTGAGTATTGGGTGGCGATGTGATGATCGTGAACGGTTCCATGGTTGATCGGTGACGTGTGGAGATCATCACAGATGATCAGTGAGGGCTACGTCGTGGGTGCAGGTGCACAGGGATGTGGATATTCTGGTGAAATGTTGAAGGGTTACAGTTTTGATGGTCTCGAGTTAATTTGTGTAGTGACTCGAAGCAGGGAAGTAATTTACTCGAAGTAAATTATAAGTTGCTCGGGTATAACTTTTTGTTTCAGGTTTTTATAAAACAGAAACCTGTCTCTGTTTTAAAGAAATTTAAAGTAAAGTTTGAATTTTAAACTGGAATTTAACTTAGGCTTTAAAACTGAATTTAAATATGAATTCAAAAAAGTTTGAATTCTGGTTTTTAGAAATAATTTAAATTTTTTTTAAAATTTTTTAAGTTTGGTTTTTAAATAAAAACAGAAACTGTTTTCTGTTTTTAAACATAAAGTTTAAATTGCAAGTTGAAGTTTAAACTGAATTTTATAATCTGAAATTTGAATAAGAATTTAAAATTAGATTGTCTGAGATTTAAATTCATTTATGTTTTTAAATTTAAATTTGATTTCAAAATCACAAGTGTAAATGCATATGTGTTTTTGCATTTGAATTGAAAGACATTAAATTAGAAATTTAAAGTGAGTTTAAATCTGGGTTTTTAAATCTGGAATTAAATTTAAACTATAATTTTTAAAATAAAGGTTAAAATTTAAATTGCTTTAAAATGATTAAATGATTTGCATTTAAATTGAAGATGTAGATTGTAGGAAGAGTTTTAAAGAGTTAAGTTAAATCTAGAATGAGTTTAAATGATGTATTTCAATTTTGAAATTTAAAAGTAATTCTTAAATTGATTTGAATTTAAATTGAATTGTAATTTAAATTGTTTTAAACTTATTGATAAAGTAAATGTTCCTTTTAACATATAAGATAAAAGTTTTGAATTGTTTTCAAATCTTATTTAAGATAAATTTGAATCTTAAGTTTAAAATGAAGTTTAAATGGAATTTAAAGTAAATTTAAAAACATTTTTTTTAAATGCTTAATTAAGTAAGAAATGTTTACCTAAAAGATAAATAAAATTTAATGATTCGATTCATTAAATTATTAAGGTAATTAAGATGAATAATTAATTATCTAATTAATTAATAATGTGGATGTTTAATTAAGTAATTAATAATTATTAAGTTAATTAATTAGATTTGAGATTAATTAATTAAGGTTAATTAATCTATAATTAAGAATGGTAATTAAGTTTTAATTAATGATTAAGATTTATTTAATCATGTGATTAAAGAAAATTTAGATTTTTATTAATACTTAATTAATTGATAATTAGAGATTAATTAAATTGTAATTAAATATTAATTAATTGATAATTAATAATGATTTAAATAAGTTAATTATTAATTAAGTAATTAAGAAATGTTAATGAAGGTCATTAACTTAAGATTATTTAACAATTAATTAATGTGATATTTTTGATAATTAATTAAATTAATTAATTAATAATAATCAATTTTTAAGTTTAATTACTTAATGAAAGTAATTAATGAATTAATTACTTGGTGTAATTAATTTGATTTATGTGATTAGTTTAGATTAATTAAGTTAAACTAATTTAAACATTTGTTGATTGTTGATAATTATTTTATGTAATTTATGAATTTGTAATTACTTAAGGGAGTAATTAATTAATAATTACTGGATGTAATTAAAGATATTTATAGAAGTAATTTGAATTTAAATTTCTTTGAAATTAAACAAGGGATTAATTTAGATAATTAATTAAGAGAAATTAATTATGGGATGAGTAATTAAAGTATTTAATTACTGAGTGGTTATTAATCATGGGTGATTAATATATATATAAGGTTTAAATTGGAGATTAATTATTTATGTAATTAATTTATATAGAGATTGATTAAATGTAATCAGAAATCAATAATTAATTAATTAATGATGTAATTTAGAATTGATTAATTAAGGTATAATTAATAATGAATAAATGATTAATGTAATTAAGTAATTAATTAGGTGGTTACAAGTTAATTGTTTGCAAAAGGGTTTGTTATAATTCACTTGTGAAATTAATATTAAAGGCTAATTATTTATTGTAATAAGAGGGTTAATCAGTAATGATTGATTAAAAAGAATAATGAGATGATGATTTATAAATTGATTGTAATTGATTGATGGTTAAGTTAAGAAATTTTTTAATGATGAAGTAATTAATTTAATTTATTTTAAATTAATTAGAGATTAAGTAATTAATTTAATTCATTTTAAATTAATTATAAATGGCGTGATCATTAGATCATTGCTTATGTTTGATGATTGATATTAATTGCCTGGTATGGTTTGTAATCTCAGCTATGAGATGGAAAATGTATGGATGCATTGGTTGCTTTTGGATGATAATATGGATTATCTGATTGTGATATGAATTATCTGTTGGTAACAATAATGTTGATTATCTATTGTGTTGAAAATTATCTATCTGTGTGTACATAGATAATGAATTGAATTGTTCTAAACTCTTAATACGACTTGGATCTAAAAGACACGCTTTGGATTTCGATGAGAACGGGATCGGGTTTACATATTTGGGATCCGAAAACCACATCGATTCCAATTAAACGTTAGGTTGTTAATCCAAGTGGAGCGAGTGAAGACTCGAGGTGTAAGGGCTATACGTCAGTATAACTCTATGGGTGATTCCGTAATGAGTTGACGGAATAGTACTTATAGATTCGAGATGGTGATTCAGAGTGCAAGGGTTATTGTCGTTAACTCTAAGGGTGATTCCAAATGAGTGTAACGAGATAATGCCTTCGGTTTCGTTCGAACCCGGAACGAACTTGTATGGATTGAATGCTTTCAGAACATCGTCAGGTGGACGATGAGCATTATAACAGATATGTCCTATAAAGGTAATCGTAGTCTCAAGCCTCATCAACCGGGAATGGCTAAAACAGGGAAGGTGCAGCAAAGCTTCGTGGGTAGCCCCCACTTGAGTGCAATATTTATCCCTGTCTAGATGTCCCTTTATTTCGGCTTAGTGGTGCGGTTGCTGATCACAACCGCGGGGTGGTCTTGTTTGGAACTGTTCAGTAAGGAATGGGTCCGTCTTTGTGTTGCAGGGGAGCGGGCGTACTCCTCGGTACGGTGATCTGGGCCACGTACTGTGACGGGCGGTACCCCAGTAGCCCAGCCATTGATGGAATTCATAATCCAATAAGTGCCCACGGTTTTGATTGTATTACCCACTTTTGTGGCTAGTAGATGGAATTTAATCATGTAACAATTTCGGCTATTTCTTATTTACTTGAAAACCCTAGACACTATTATAATATCATCGGATTTCCTATCAAATGCTTTGGTTAGCGTAAGGTAAAAACTTTTCCATGTTTATGTGTGGGAAGTCTTACGTGATACCTTTTCTTTTCAAAGGTTTTTCAAAAGTTAAGCAACTTTAACCTGTTACTCACACCAGACCCATGTCTGACCCGGAGTTATTTCTGTTTTTCTTTAACTCTTAGGTACTCAATTTTTTACGAGTATCCAAGGAAATTCAGGTTAGGATTCAGGTTAGCTTTGACGAATTATGGAGGAGCAAATGGAGCAGGAGGCTTCTGCGTATAGTTATGTAGTTTTCCGCTGTGTTGGTATCTCTGATTGTCTTCTGTATTGTGATTGAGTTGTAATAGCTAGATAGATGTTTCATAACTGTCTAGTATGTGTTGTATTGTCTATGTAACTCTGATAATTGATGTATACTATGCAATACTTATGTTATTAATATAATTTATTCGTTCCGCTGTTGAGATTCTTGTGTTGTTTCTTCTTTCTCTTCTTTCTTTTCTCTTTTCTATCCCTTTCTTTCTTAAGGATGATACGACTTTTTGTGGAGAAAAAAGTCGGGTCGTCTCACATTTAAAAAAAAACTAAAATTAACTTTGAATTAAAAGCATTCAAAGATAAAATATTTCAAGACTTCAAAAATGATTAAAGCAAATAACATCGAAATAAGCATTTGATTAGCTTTAAAAGGCCAAAAAAGAAAAATGTACCTGATGTTATAAGATAGCTCATTATAAATTTGTTTTCAACATACTTATTCTCCAACCCAAACTTAGCCTTTCCTTTGGTGCTGCTGTCATATATTTACAAATTGAAGCAAACGAAAACTATTTCTTGGCCAGCAGTAATTGAAAAATATTTAACAAAGCAAGTAGGAAAAAGTGAAGTAAATCTAAGAAAAATACATGCATGCATATCCTTTTTCTTTGTAAACTATAATAACCCATTTCATCTTTCATAATTTTTATCAAAAACTAAATTTACATCTTATACCTCTATGTGCAGTATTAGTATTGTTATATAGCACAAATTATTCATCCAAAAATATGTTATGAACAGAACGAACCAACCTTTTGTACGTGGACGCTACTGGAAGTTACTCTAAGAAAAATCAAGTGCTTCCTTGACCAAAAGGTAAATCTCCTAAAAATACACAAAAATGCAGTTTGTAAAAAGTGAATGGCAAATATTTTCCTCGCATTTAGTTGCCTACTTAATATTTGTGAAACAAATACAGAAGATTTTTTTCTAATTTGTAGAAAAAAGAAGAAAAAAAAGGAAAATGAGTTAAAATATACAAAAGCTAAAACTCCTAAAGAAAAAGCTTCAATTGTTGATAAAAAAAATATGAAAATATCAACAAATAATCGGAAGCTATAAAACTGAAAATGAAGAACCTAAAAAACAAGAATGCGGCGCCAACAACCCCCTAAAAAAAGAAATTCAAGACTTGAGAAAAAGCAAGGATAAAGAAGAAGTTGATGAAGATGATAATAATGACAAGGTTGATAATGATCAAATTGATGATGACAAGATAATAGATGATGATTGTGATTATAAACAAGACGAAGATAAAATGAAAACAGAGATGATGTTAAAAAAGAGGATGAGTGTAGTGATGATGATATTAATATAGAAGAACACGCTAATTATGATGTTGAAGGTATAGATGTTCACGTTGATGGTCTTAATGAAGACAAAATTAGTGATAATGAAGACAAAGTTGATGTTCATGTTGATGGTGCTAAAAAAGACAAAAAACATAGCAATAGGGATTAATATGGCGATGAGAAAGACAAAGTTGGTAAAGGTGATGGTGCTGCCAACGTTGATGATATTAGGCAAAATGGTGATAAAGATAAAGACAAAAAATGATGATAAGGAAAACGAGCTTAAAGAAGGTGATGATGAGGGTTCAGATGAAAATAAAACTTAAGCTGAACACAACAAAGATGATAACGATGACACTGATGAAACATCAAGCTAATTTGAAATTGTCATCATAACAAAGGAAGTAAAAAGTAATGAATAAAAAGAAGCCACAGAGGAAAAAAAAGATAATACAGAGAAAAGTAGGTATTTACAGCTTATCGTTGAAAATTAAGGCACACAAAAAAATAGATCAAAAGACCACAGGTGTATATTTTCCCTACAATATAGGTAGTAAACGAAATAATTAACAACTGATTTTTTTTGATAAAACGGATGATAAATCAAAAGATCTGATTGTAGAAGGACGTAAAAAAATAGTTCAAAAATCTATGGATATATATTTTAAAACAAATTTCAATTTTTTTCATATAAAATAAGATATCTCAAAATATTTGACATATACTAATATACAATTGTAACAAATGCTAGAAAATTTGGCATACCAGGTATAGACTACCCAACACAAGATCAAATGGAGATCCAAAAAAAGTGGTAGAAGAATACGAAATAAAGAAGGAAAAGGAGGAGAAAACAAACAAAAATGAATAAATGAAAATTTTCTCCTTCTTCACTATCCAATGGAATTAAAACTTAAAACATAAGAGGAAAAGCAGAAGATCCAAATTTTTTAAAAGAGCCCAAAAAAAACGAAAATACACAAAGAAATCAAAAGGGACAAAGATGACGAAAAAAGAAGAAGTTAATATTATCGAGATACCTGAAGAAGATGAATCTGATTATGACAGATCACAAATAAAAGAAGATATTGTGATAGATGTTGAAAAAGAAAGCTTTCATAAAGATGGCTTCTAAAGGAGCAAATTAGCGAACTAAATGTTTTTTACCGACATGAGGGAAATAAGTTATTTAAATAAAACATAACATACATGCGTACATACATATATGTATACATGGAAAATTTTACCAAGCGGATATTTACCCAGCAAATATTTACTTGATGGGTATTTACCTGGCAAATATTTTTCATGTACACTTGCTTATCAACTTACAATAATGCATACTAATATGAATCTGATATTATTAAAACAAGGAAGGAACAATTTAGAAAAGGTCATTGAAATAATAGGAGTAAATATTTCAGATATGCTACTCAACAAATTCATCGATCCGAATTTATATAATTTTGCAACACGTTTTCAATATAATACGATACATGTAGATAAAAAAAGAAAATTAATGTATGAAATTTAATTTCAATTCAGGTTATGGATTGGTTCACAAAAATTAAACTAGATCCAACACATAAAGATATTGTTTACATACATTCCTATGCAGTGGTATGAAATATTTAAAACAAAAAAACATCACTTTAAAGAAAATTATACTATAAACATAGGTATATATTGTTGATGGCCACAAACCCACATATGACTCTATGGTTGTCAAAGTGCTGGAAGAAAGAGCACTAACTTGCAAAAAAATATTTATATCACTGCATCATTTCAACCACTATACATTGTTAAAGTTTAATGCGTTTGACAAAACATGGAAACACTATAGTTCCCAAAGATCGAGATAAAAAAGGCCTTGTGACGACCCGCCTTTTTGGACAGTTTAAACCGACGACCAAATACACATGTCGATTCCAAACCATTCAAAAGGGCAGATGGTTATTGGGGTAAATAAGAAAAGAAAAGAAAGAAAAATAAAGGAAAGAAAACAACACAGAATCTCGCAGCGGAACGATAAAATATAATAGTCAAATAAACAGTTCATGAAGCTGTTTACTATACTTTGACAATTATTTATACAACATTTATCAGAGTTATACATATACAACAGAACAATTAAAATAATGGAGCAGATAGCATGATGCAAGGGTAATAATAGTAATAGTATACCAAATCTCCGTCTTCATCCTCCAGAATAGATCTTCAATAAGCTGAAAAACTCAGGTCTGACCCGAGCGTAATGAAAAGACAAAACACTCGAGTCAGGACTAAATATCCTCATGTAAGTTAAATCAATCGTAAATAAATATGAGTGTAACGGCGTCAGAGATGTTTACGGGGTTTGACATCTCCTATCCAGTGTCAACGTGCGTGCAATAACTTAAGAGATGTTACGGGATTTTCCATCTCTTAAGGATCCGTTAAACTATCTACTATGTAGTAATGTACGCTAAGTAGATAATGCCTATCAGTAATATAAAGTATCAAAATAACGTTAAGGCGTTACCATAATCCCCCTTAACACATTTTTATAATGCCATAGTCTATACAGCACCGTAAGCCCCACCGTAAACTGGTGGTTATCAGAGGGTACCCCATAGGTATAACACAAAACATAACGTAGTGGTCGCGAATAGGATAATCAGTATGACAAGGTACATGAGGCGATACCAACTAGGATACTAGTAGTTGCTTGATCTGGACTGATGTTGATCATAGCCAGCAACTACCCCAATACCGCGAAACAACACTCCCAAATCAAGGGGTGCACCCAAATCGAATCACAAATGTAATAGATATGGTATCGAAGAAGTGTGTCCGCTAGAGGTGGCGAACCTCAATGGCCCGGCGCGGCTCCTATTTTAGTCATGTCAGGGGTCATCCAATATCGTTCTCTTTCTTCAATCAACACGTTCACCAAACCATCCACTTCATTCTGGATCAACACTCCGCGTATAATAGTTATTAAAGTGGTTTTCGGTATCGACAGAGAGTATGTCCATATCCGATCCCGGTCTCTTTAATAACTACGTATTATTACACCGTTGGCTCTTTACATTTCAAATCGATTCATAATTGATATCAAAATATCATATTCGCTTCCAAAAATCAAATCCATTTCAAATATCATCGTATCTTTTCAAATGTAAGATTTCGTTTCAAAAAACATTTTTCGCATCAATATCTCATTTCGATTTCAAAATCATTTCGAAATTCAATTTAGGTTGCAACTTCATTTAACTCAATTCGTATTTAAATTCAAGATTTAAATATAAACATTTCACCTTATTAACCAGCTTGAAATTTTTAGAAAATAGTTTTAAGAAGTTTAAAAGTAGTTTAACTAATTAAAATAGTTAAAATACTTAAAATCTTTAAAAATGGATTTAAGATAGATAAATTTTAGTTTAAAATAATTTAAATTGGGTTAAGTAGATTTAAAATAGATTTAAAATAGTTTAAGTATTCAAAATGGTTTATATAACCGAGTAATTTGGAAAACAAAATAAAACAGCTTCAAACCCAATCCATTTCAATTATAACTTCCCAATTCAAATCAATTTCAATTTCCATTCTACCGATTCAATTTCAATTTCAATTCAAACCAATGTCAACTTTTACTTCAAATTAATTCAATTTTACATCCATTTTTAATTTATTCAATTTCAATTTATATCGATTTGGAGCTTGATGTTCAAAATACCAATTTATAACTCTTAACAAAATTATCCTTCAATATTCAAGTTTAAATCCAAATTTCAAATATGGTTCAATTCCAAGCTCGATTTCAAAATATCATTTTTACATCACTTGTAACGACCCAGAATTTTTATTAATTAAAATTTGAATATTTAATTTATTTTAAATATTTATAAGTGAATTTATAAGTCAAATAAATTTTTATTTGAATTATTGAATTTAATTGGATTATTAAATCGATAATTTAATATGTTAAATTATGGAAATAATTGAAAATGGGTTAAATATGATTGAAAATGATTTGTAAAATTTTATTTTATCATGTTGAAGATAGAACGATATTTTAGAACTTTTAAAATCGAATTAAAAGTTAATTTGTGAAAATTGAATATTTTAATATTTAATCGACTAGTGAAAATAGTCAATTTTTGAACAGTCTCAGAATTGAACGAAACCAGTTTCATTGGATCCGTAATTGTTAGTTATTACCGGATTTCAATTTTCGTGTCAATCGGAGTTATCGTTTGAGCGTGGCAGCTCGAAACGCATCGAATTATTTTTAATTTAAATTTGGCGAGTTAAAATAGTCATTTTTCAAAATGTCTTGGATTTTGACGAAACCAGTTTCATCGAATCCGTAATGTGATATTATTGTAAGGTTTCAAATTTCGTGTCAATTGGATTTACCGTTTGTCCGATACGAATTAAAACGCCTAGAAATCGATTTAAATCGGTTTAATTTAAATTGAGCGTTTATAGCCATAACTCGCACAGATGTCCGAATTAGCTTTCGAAATCTGTTCCATTGTGTCCGGAACGCGGGGTAACCCTAGAAACGCTGGTTACGGCGCGTAAATCGGAGTTCGAAATTTCGAAATGAATAGTGTTTACGTTTGATTTTCTATAAAAGGAGACCCTTGCCATCATAAAAATAAAAAAATTCCTAAACCTAACCCTAGCCGCCACCTCCCTGACCAATGGCCAGAAACGTCCCAACTTCCACCTCGATTATCTCCTCATCCATCGACATTTACCAACAACTTTCAACTAACAAATTGAAGAGGACGTCAAGATCTATCATATCAACGGTGGAGATCGCGATTGGAGTTGTATTTTGTGTGATTATAGCCTGCGTGCGTGGCCGTTCGTCCTCGAGATTCATGCAACAGGGGGGGCCGAGCCTTGTGCCATTCAGGCCGAGCATGGAGGGGGTCAAGAGCTTCAAAACGCAAGTCCCTGATCGAGTTTATATCGAGTATTGAGGATGCAAATTGAAACCCTAGTATCAAGAGTTGGGTTTGATTTTGTTTCGTGCGGCCTGGAGATGTTTGTGAACGTGAGGGAGATGATGGGGTGGACGGGCCTGATGAGGGGAGGGGGGTTTGGATCCAAGGGTGATGAAGGACTTAGGTTATAAATTAGTTTATATATGTTGTAATTATTAAGTTTAAATTCGTACAAACTTCAAATATTCATAACTTTTTCATACGAGGTCGAAAACGCGCGAAACCAATTGTGTTGGAATCGTATGGACGAGCACTACGCGATGGAGTTGGTTTGGAGTCGTTTGGAGTTAGTGAGAATTTTGGGTAAAATTAAACGCGCGTTTAATTTTATTCGAAATAAATCGCTAAAACGAAATTGAAACCAAGGTGAGAACTTCTCACTCAATCGAATCAGTTTCGATTTTATTTTAAATAGTTAGATTTAAAATATTTGAATGCATGTTTGAATGTTGATTGATATCTATTGATTGTTAAAATAGACATTATACGCCGTTAGTAAGCGGATGTTATTTAATAAAAACATATACCGCGAATATTTCATAAACAGTGAAATTGGTATAATATATAATAGCAATATATATATATTGGCATATGTATATATTGGAGTTATTGATTTCCCGCATTTATTTGTTTAGCGGATGAGACCCTATTGCACCGTCTATTAAGCGGATAATATTTAAAATCCCATATACCGCGATAATTTCGTACTGGAGCGAAATTGGTATTGTGCTAATGTTTGTGGATGCAGGAAAACAGGTTGGAGGGATCCAACTGGATTCCTCAACAGTTTTTATTTAATTTCAGATATTTTGATATTTGATTGATTATCATATACGATATATGATGTCGTTGTTGTCGTGATTGACTATTTGGTATGTAGCATCATTGGACCAAATTTTGGAATTTTAAAATGATTTATAAAGTGATTTTTGAAAATATACTATATGTTTGGAATTTGATCTATTTTAAGTAAATAAACGTTATAATTTTTAAAGTTATAAAAATTATGATTTTTGAGAGAAATAGTTAAAAACTGATTTTTGAAAATATGATGCTAATGATTTTATAAAATAGTAAAATCGGGATTTTTGAAATTATTGTGAAAAGTTTAAATATAGGATTTATGAAATTTAATTTTTTTATAAATCAGAATGATGAAATTATAAAGGAGATTAAAAGATGTTTTAAAGAATAATATAAATTGGTTTATATTAAGAGATTTATAAATGGATATTTATAAATTGAAATATTGACATTATAAAACGAGTTTTTATAAGTGTTAGAATAAATTGTAAATGAATTCCATAAATGAATGAAATTTATAGAATTATAAACGGTGAAGTTATAAATAGAATTTTATAAACAGTAGGTTTATAAAATTTGTAAAGTTATTAAAATAATGGTTTTGGATAAATCATTGAATCTTATAAGTTATAAGATTCATAATTATGTAGTTTAAAAGAACGATTTTGTAAAATAATCGTTTTATAAGCATTTAACTTATAATATGGACTTTTAGTTTATAATTGAGTTATAAACTGGAATAGGTTAATAAAGGAATTTATAAACGTTGTTTTATAAATTCGCAAACAACTTATTTAGATAAGTAAATTGTTGAAACCTATTAATGGAGTTATATTCACATTTTTGACTGTGAATAATCCTTTGAAATAAAATGAATAGAAGTGATGAAATTTGTTAACAAGTATATTCACGTTTTTGAATAGTGAATAATATGTTAAAGAAATTGTTTTGAATGTGATGTTTTAAATAGAATTAAAACGATCTAACGATGTTTTAAATGTGTTGAGATTCGAAACCATAGATTTCAACATTGATTGTTGGAATAGACGTTTTCGAGAAATAAAAGGAAATAGTGGACTATAACACTGTTGTTATAGTAAATGATTTCCGAAAGGAAATGTTTTGTATAGTATTGGGATTTATATATCTATTTTAATTTTGAATCCCTATACTAGTGATTTTGGGACGTCGTAACGATGTTTTACGCAACATTCGTTTTGGCCCAAATAAATATGTTTAAGAGCAAGATTTCCTTAAAGAATGAAATATGTACTTAATTTCGATTTAAGTATACTGAATATTTTCCAAGTGTTGAAAATAAATAAAATTTGTGAATTACTTATGACTAAATAAGTATGGAAATGTTTTCCAATATAAAGCGAATATTTTGAGAATTTATCTTTTTGAAGATAAATTGGAAAGGAATATTGAAATGAATGATCGAAATCGAATATTCATAGATATTTTGGATTATAAATTCACTATGGAATTTATGAATGAAAAGGAGAATTTGTTTAAAAATAAATATTGATTTATTTTTGAAGTGTGAAATTATATATCTAGTAAAGATATTTTTGGAAAATAAATAATTTGGAAAATTATTTGGAATCTGGTGATGTGTGCATATCAATTGATAGTTCAATAACCGACTATCAATATTTCCCTTTGAATGGGTATTTGATGTGATTTGTTTGACTGTGAATGCTACACTTATTTTTGAATAAGCGCTCACTATTCGGGTTAACCGGGAAAGGACCATGGGGTCGTATAACCCATTCCGAATATGTGATACGTTGTTGTGAATTGCATTGAAGATCGGTGTTGAAGACCGAGTATTTATGAAAGCGATAGGATGACCTATCGATTGTCTCTGCACTGGGTAGCTCCTGGTATAGAGATCTCCTAAGTGATGGGAAATTCGATCGGGATTGTGAATACCCGGATTGCAAGGGCTTCGTAAGAAGTGCCTTCGGTTTTGTTCGAGCCCGGAACAGACTTGTATGGATTGTATGTCTGACGTTACAAATTGAGATATAAAGCAGATTTCTTTCAAATATATTTCTGTTGGTGGCGAAGAATTTATTCTTTTAGCTTGACACCCTTCTCTGAGACGTACGAGCTCAGAGGTTATGTAGTTGAATGTTATCAGCGATATATTCCCAATTTGGTAATGTGACATGCTGAGTGTTGCTGTAAATGATCATTGTGTTGATTATTTGTGATAGGATCGTTTATTTGATCGTCTATCTTTGTGATCATTTCTATGATCATTTGTTGACCCAAAGCATGGCTTTTGTATAAAGTATGTTTTTGTGGACGTGACTTCGTCGAGCCTCACACCCCGTGAATGGTCAAAACAGGAAAGAAGCAGCAAGGTTATGAGGGGTAGCGCCCTTTAGGATGTGTGCATTTCCTTCTGGAATAGGGTGGTATCATGGTATGGAGCCAAGATACTTACTCGTGTTGAAAACACTTTGTTATGATTGTGTGAATTGATTACGAGCGCTCGGTAAAAGGTCCCAAAGGACCGGGGGATGGCATATTCGGTCAGTTGTTACTCAGTTAGGGGTAACCCGGCCTTGTGTTGGTAGAGATCCGGTTTGGTTCTCGGGGATGTCCATCCAGAGGCATTATCATGTGGCAATGGGAAGTTCCTTGTCCTGATCATTTGTTGGAAATCCAAAGAAACAATACGTGACTTGTACGGTTTTAGTTGTAGAACCTGCCATCTAATATGGTAGCTATTAGTAGGCATAATATAATGGTACCTATGCTGGCTAAGATTTATATTCTACTTTCGAAATGAATTTTTTTCTACACTATGCACTAGTAATAATATCAAATGTTCTTTTTAAATGCGTATCAAGCATGTTTGACTATCATAAGGAGAAATCTTCTCCAAGTCTGCGTTTGCATTGTGTGTGTGGCAGGAGGTCTTATGGTAGTCTCATTTTTAAAAGCATTGCGAATAGACTTTAAAAATATTCCTCTATTTTGATTTTAAAGATAAATAAACTGTTTTGAGTTCTCACACCAGTCACATGACTGACTTGGAGTTTATTGTTTTCCTTCCTAAACTCTGGGTGCCCACCAATTTCCACACGGGCAGTCAAGAGTTAAGGTTTATCAGGATATTCTGGATATTCTGGAGTTGCTGGAGGTAAGCTGGATGGCATGGCGTATTACTAGTTTATATAGTATTTCTTTTTCCGCTGTTTGATGTTGTTTGTTGTTGTTGTACACTCTGATGTAATGATGATATGATGTAATGTATAAAATGTAATAACTGATATAGTTCTTTGTTTAAAGATTATTCATTTATTATTATATGTTGTTCCGCTGCGAATTGTGAGATTCTGTTGTTGTTCTGTTGTTTTCTATTTTTTCTATCTTTCATTTTCTTTTCTCAATGTTTTCTCTCTATTTCTTCTAAATTTCTATTTTTCTTTTCCCTCTATTTTCTGTTCTCTTTTCCCTCTATCTTTTCTACCTTATCTATTTTTTTCTACCTTCTTCTCTCTTTTTCTTTGTTTTTCTTTTTCTTAAAACCCTCAGTGTTCGGTTTTCCGTCGTTCGATTTCTCAGGAGTCGATAAAGTGAGTATCGATGTTGAATTTCCGGAAGACGAAGAATCAGGTCCTGACATCACTTTTACTTAGTAATATTCAAAGCTCAAATTAAGGATAAATCTTTATACAAATCAATTTTCGAAATTTAATCATATCCCGATTTTTTAAATTCCAAAGTCTCCACTTTAATTATTTAACAATTTCTTTTAACAAAATTTATTTCAACATTCCAAACTCAAATTTTCGATAAATTCGATTTCTATAAATTCGATTTCTATTTATAACTTTTACATCAAACATTTAAATAAATTTCAAATCGACGATTTTAAAAATTATTAATTTAGCCAATTCGGTGTCCGTATATAATTTTCTATCCTTTGGCCAAGTAATTATTTATTTCAATTAAATGTCAGGGATGAATATATATCACTTAAATTAAATCACAGTATCATATGTATGCATAACAGGATATATATAAACAAATAAACATCCAAACATTCAAATATCAACCAATAGCATCCATCGAAATACATCATCCAATAGGCAATACAATTCATAGCAATTTCATAGTTACCAATGTCAGGTAATTTTATCGCAGTTCAATTTCAATTTCAATTTTAACGGTCAATTTAATTTTCAACGGTTAATTCAAATGACAATCTATATGGCAACTAAATTTATCAAACAACGACAAATAAAATTCATATCACTTCATAATATCAAATTTTACTAGCATAAAGATATTCAGTACGTTGTGAGCGTTATAAAACACTCACCTTGATTTCAATGTAGTTCCAGCGTTTTATTTCGAATAAATTAAACGAGCGTTTAATTTTACTCGAATCCAATCCAAATCCATTGCGTAGTGCTCGACGAAACGAAGACAACGCAACTTGCTTCGTAATTTTCCGACCTCGTATGAGAAAGTTATGATAGTTCAAAATTTGTACGAATTTAAATACAACTTAAAACACAATTTCTTTTATTAATTTATAACCTAGCAATCTGGACCGTAGATTTTCATCAAGCAATCAAGGCCGCATCCCCTTTCGTTCTTCATCTTCCAAGTGAGAACACGCACGCGTGAACAAATGAACCCAAGCCGCCCTTTAGGGTTTGAATTGCACTCCTCCATCATCGAGCTATATGACGATCAACAACTTCCACTAGAACGCCCTCGAGAAGAGCCACCTGCGTCTGCCACCACCTGAAGCTCGGCCACCCCCTCGACTCGATACCCATGCGCGAACACGGCACGAACGTGGCCATCTCGTGCCTCCAAATGATGACGATAACCCATCATCGCCGTATGAAATCGAAGATCTCTCAATGCTCTACGTTTTTCGTTTAGAAAGTTTCTCGAATCGATGCTTGGATATGAAGAGATTAAGGGAAGAAGATGGGTGCTTTCTGGCCATTGATGCTAAATGGAGGCGGCCTGCAGCTAATTTGAAACCCTAGTTTATAATTTTTTCCCAATTTATGAAGACAAGGAGCTATTTATAGGAAACGGCGAACTCTATTCATTCCGGATTTTCGAACACCGATTTACGCGCGGTGACCGGCGTTTCTAGGGTTTGTCCCGCGTTCCGGATAAAATGGAATAGGTTTCGGAAGCTAATTCGATCGTCTGCGCGAGATACGGCAATAAACGATCAATTTTAAATTAAACCGATTAACTAAATTTCTAGGCATTTTGGCTTGCCCCGGACAAATGACAACTCCGATTGACGCGAAATTTAAAATCTTACAATAATATCACATTACGGATCCGATGAAACTGGTATCGTCGAAATCCGAGACCGTTTGAAAAATGACTATTTTAACTCGCCAAATTAATATTAAAACAATTTCAACGCGTTTCGAGCTGCCACGGTCAAACGACAACTCCGATTGCTACGAAAATTGAAATCCGATAATAACAAATTATTACGGATCCAATGGAACTTATTTCGTCCAATTCTGAGACTATTCAAAAATTGGCTATTTTCAATCGATAATTAAATATTAAAATATTCAATTTTCACAAATTTACTTTTAATTCGATTTTAAAAGTTCTACAACATCATTCTAACTTTAATATGATAAAATAAAATTTTACCAATCATTTTTAATCATATTAAACCCGTTATTCAATTATCCAATAAATTCCAATTTCAAAATCTTATTACCTCTATTATAATCCCAATATAAATTACATTCACTTGGAAACCAACTTGAATCATATTAAATCAAATTTCAATTATTCACTCTATTTTCATATATTAAATTTCAATATTAAATTAATCATATCAAATTCGGAATTTAATTATTCAAACATTTGTAATATTAAATTTAACAAATTTGATTATTCTTAAATCACCATCTTTTGAAATATTCAAAACGAATAAAAATTTAACTTTTGAAACGAATTAAAATTATAGAACAACTATTTCCATTATACGGTTATTCAATTCCCTTTTATTAAATTATTTAGTAATTTCCAAATATTTAATTTAAACAATTTCGATTATCCAATAATTCATTATCTTTTGAAATATTAAAATTGAACTTATAAGAATCAACTTTTAAAACCAATTCACAATTTAGAACACTATTTTTATTTTACAGTTATTCAATTATTCAATAAGTTTTAAATATTTAATTTAAACAATTTACCTGTTCAATATTCAATATTTGATTTTAAATAGATTTTAGTTATCAATCAATTGCTCTATTATACCCAATGAATTTCAACATTTATTATCCTATTCAACTATTGATTTCAAAGGCATTCGCTAAGTGGCATTCATTTTTCATTACTTGGATAATTATTGTTGCAATTCATTCCAGTTATTATTTTTCCAAACGAATTACAAAAAAATTTCTAACATTAAATCACGAAATCTTTTAAATTAGCTATTTAAATTATCGAAATTTACGGGTCGTTACACTCTCCCCCACTCAAAACTTTTCGTCCCCGAAAAGGAAAAAGAAGGGAAAAGGAACTAAGTATAGAATTCAACATTAGATATATTTTATTCAAAGTTACCAACTTATAAAACAATGTAATTACTCTTATAAAGTCATTACTACACTTTCACTAAGTTACTCTGAACGGCTTTCTAACTTTAAAAGTAAGTTATCAAACAAGTTATATAAAAAAAAAACTTGAAAAATTTTCTAACACCCGGATTTTATGGAAAATTTCGGCAGAGTCTCCTTTGCGCAGCTCGATCGGTACAGCTACAAAATGCCTCTACGGGCCCCAAACCAACAAAAGAAAATCAAAAGCCAAGTGGCTCATCAAAAAATCACCAAATCCAATGACAAAATAAACATGTACCTTATATTTTATTTAGCGAGCGTATACGACTAATATAGCGCGAAAGCGAGCTCCAAATGCGAAGCAAGCGCAATCCGCACCTACTAAACGCTCAACAAACAATGAGAATCATGCTTATATGAAAATAGTATCAATATACATCATATAGCAACACAACAACTACATGTGCCAACATAGAAAATGCAACAAACCAACAAATGCATCCACCAAATCAATTATCATCTAACTATCATCCAACAAATCCATAACCAATCAATATAAATTCACTTCTCATTAATATTTATTCACTTGATTTTCAATTTTAATCACAGTTGATTCATTTACGTTGGATTTTACTAACATTCATTCTCAATTCAATTAGTTAACATTCACTAATTTATATTTTCATTAGTTCACTTCCAATTTGAATCAAATTAAATTCTATTTAAATTCATTTAACTTCCAATTTGATTTCAGTGATTTATAGCTTTCAATTTCATTAACACTTCATGAATTATATACAATCAACTAACAATCATATAACAACCAAATCACACCCAACACAACCAAATTATTAAGTTTACATTCAATTTGGTTTATCTCTTTCGATTCTAATTGATTCTTAGCCATACCAAATTCTTTTGTTTACATTTACTTCACATTCAGCTTCAGTTAATAACCAATTTATTTGCGGAACATTTTATTAATGCAGAACATTTTATTAATCATCACTTTAATTTATAGTCATTCCATAAAAGTCTAACTTCTTATATGTGACTTTTCTTAGTTTATAATTATCTCAAAAAGTTGCAAATTTATCTTCACATATTTGGTATCTTAAAATTTTCAATATTAACTTTTAATTAAGTCCGTAAGCCGTACATATATCATTCGTGAGCAATATCAATCTAATCGCTTATTCGATCACACAATTTCACTTCCAAACTAGTATCGTTCACACGACTCTCTAGTGCGGACTCAGATTTGGTTCCTTGATTGGAAACTGTTACTCTCCTTGCATAGACATATACTATGATAGAGAATTCCAGAATCAAATTAAAAATCCCTATCCAGGGTTCGCCGTCGAAAATCGAGTGAAAAATCCTAACTTGGATCGATATAAATCATCTCGAAATTTTGTGCTCGAATTTGGATCAAATCGTTATGCAAATAAAATAATATACGTACAATCTCACGTATTACCTTCCAATGGATTTCTATCCGATTTATCTATATTAAATTATTTTATTGTTCATTTTATTTACAATTAATTATTCACAATCTATTATTTAGTTAATATATTCATTTCTTTACATAGCATGTTCTTTAACATTTCTTTTCTTAAACATCATATCAACTAATTTGCTTACTCAAGTTCATTTTAAACATTCTATATCATTTAATTAAATCCAATTTCATTTTCCACTTGATTCTTAGCTATAAGAAATTCCTTTGTTTTCATTTATTGCATTTTCATAATTTCAGTTAGTAACGAATTCATTTGTGGAACATTTTAGTAATCGGCACTTTAGTTTATTAATCATCCTATAAAAGTGTAACCTTTCATAAATTACTTTTCTTAGTTTACAGTTATCTTACAGGTTACAAATTCAAATTTTTCTATGCAATTTATATTTATTTTCTATAACCAATTTACAAAGATATAATACGATTCATTTATCCTCTTTCTTAAGTTCACTTACTTGTTCCATTTATCCATTCATCATTTCATGCTATATTTAAGTACATATAAATTTTTCCACAACCAAATTTTCCATTTGTATACATTTTAATTCCTTTTGAGTTTTTCTTACTTGTATACTTCAATTATTTTCAGGTTCTGTTTATTTGTACAACATCTCATTACATATCCAAAACATCATTTCAACTTTTAACATTGGGTAAGTCTTGTTATATGTTATCAGAATGTAATTTTGGTATCATACAAATTTATAGAATTTCATTTTACTTAATTAGAATGTTCACAAATTTAATTTGTTTAAATCCTCTTTACCTTTCAACTTTAAAGTTTTCCCAAACAATAGCTTAGATATCTTAATCCTCTTATTTTATAAATTCTGGTTATTCACATTTCATTCAAATAATTTGAAAATTACTAATTAACATAATTTAGAAATTTAAATGCCCTGTTCCTTTCAAATCGTTTGAAATAAACATATACACTTATATCTTTAATATCAAATCATACCTTTGGAGTTTAAACCCAAACCCATTTACCCAAAATAATTTCGAAGAAAAATGAAGCTTCTTAGAAGTCTCCCCCACTTTGAGACTCGAAAATGAACGTCGATGATGCTGCGCAGTCATCACCGAAATTATTTTCCAGCGACAGAAGAGAGAAGTACTTAACTCATTCCTTCTTAAAAATCCTTTCAAAATATTTCCTATAAATATTTCCAATTAATATTACTATATATTTCTCCAAAACTTTGAAAACCACTTCAAGATCTCCGGGTCTTAAATTCAATATTTTCCAATTTAATCAATTTTAATTCATAAGTCATCTTTATAAAATATTCTTATAGGATTTTCTTTCTTAAAACATTCCACAAGTGTTTTATTATTGTTTATTTTTCAATAAACCTTATTTATTAAAACACAATATCCAATTAATAATAACACTCTATATTATCGTTTCCAACAACCAAATAAGCTAGATAGATCACAATAATTTTCGAAAATAAATTCTTTATATACACAATATAATTTGGGCAAAATTATTTCATTTACCCAATTTCAAAACAATACTATGTCGAATTGTTCTGTTTAAGTGTTTAGAGATCCCTATCAATGACGTTAATTACTCCTATTGACCAGAATCCATAAGCCACTCAACAAATCAACCAACACAATATAAAACATTTTATATCACTAACAAATACGCTCTTTCATATATATAAACTCGGCGACTCATAATAGGGTATTACTACCCTATTTATAAAGAGTCAGACCCCACAAAGCTAAGGTTATCGCTAAACCAAAGCTCTGATACCAACTGTAACGACCCGCCTTTTTGGACAGTTTAAACCGACGACCAAATACACATGTCGATTCCAAACCATTCAAAAGGGCAGATGGTTATTGGGGTAAATAAGAAAAGAAAAGAAAGAAAAATAAAGGAAAGGAAACAACACAGAATCTCGCAGCGGAACGATAAAATATAATAGTCAAATAAACAGTTCATGAAGCTGTTTACTATACTTTGACAATTATTTATACAACATTTATCAGAATTATACATATGCAACAGAACAATTAAAATAATGTAGCAGATATCAAGATGCAAGGGTAATAATAGTAATAGTATACCAAATCTTCGTCTTCATCCTCCAGAATAGATCTTCAATAAGCTGAAAAACTCAGGTCTGACCCGAGCGTAATGAAAAGACAAAACATTCGAGTCAGGACTAAATATCCTCATGTAAGTTAAATCAATCGTAAATAAATATGAGTGTAACGGCGTCAGAGATGTTTACGGGGTTTGACATCTCCTATCCAGTGTCAATGTGCGTGCAATAACTTAAGAGATGTTACGGGATTTTCCATCTCTTAAGGATCCGTTAAACTATCTACTATGTAGTAATGTACGCTAAGTAGATAATGCCTATCAGTAATATAAAGTATCAAAATAGCGTTAAGGCGTTACCATAATCCCCCTTAACACATTTTTATAATGCCATAGTCTATACAGCACCGTAAGCCCCACCATAAACTGGTGGTTATCAGAGGGTACCCCATAGGTATAACACAAAACATAACGTAGTGGTCGCGAATAGGATAATCAGTATGACAAGGTACATGAGGCGATACCAACTAGGATACTAGTAATTGCGTGATCCGGACTGATGTTGAGCATAGCCAGCAGCTACCCCAACACCGCGAAACAACACTCCCAAATCAAGGGGTGCACCCAAATCGAATCACAAATGTAATAGATATGGTATCGAAGAAGTGTGTCCGCTAGAGGTGGCGAACCTCAATGGCCCGGCGCGGCTCCTGTTTTAGTCATGTCAGGGGTCATCCAATATCGTTCTCTCTCTTCAATCAACACATTCACCAAACCATCCACTTCATTCTGGATCAACACTCCGTGTATAATAGTTATTAAAGTGGTTTTCGGTATCGATAGAGAGTATGTCCATATCCGATCCCGGTCTCTTTAATAACTACGTATTATTACACCGTTGGCTCTTTACATTTCAAATCGATTCATAATTGATATCAAAATATCATATTCGCTTCCAAAAATCAAATCCATTTCAAATATCATCGTATCTTTTCAAATGTAAGATTTCGTTTCAAAAATCATTTTTCGCATCAATATCTCATTTCGATTTCAAAATCATTTCGAAATTCAATTTAGGTTGCAACTTCATTTAACTCAATTCGTATTTAAATTCAAGATTTAAATATAAACATTTCACCTTATTAACCAGCTTGAAATTTTTAGAAAATAGTTTTAAGTAGTTTAAAAGTAGTATAAATAATTAAGATAGTTAAAATACTTAAAATCTTTAAAAATGGATTTAAAATAGATAAATTTTAGTTTAAAATAATTTAAATTAGGTTAAGTAGATTTAAAATAGTTTAAGTATTCAAAATGGTTTATATAACCGAGTAATTTGGAAAACAAAATAAAACAGCTTCAAACCCAATCCATTTCAATTATAACTTCCCAATTCAAATCAATTTCAATTTCCATTCTGCCGATTCAATTTCAATTTCAATTCAAATCAATGTCAACTTTTACTTCAAATTAATTCAATTTTACATCCATCTTTAATTTATTCAATTTCAATTTATACAGATTTGGAGCTTGATGTTCAAAAAACCAATTTATAACTCTTAACAAAACTATCCTTCAATATTCAAGTTTAAATCCAAATTTCAAATATGGTTCAATTCCAAGCTCGATTTCAAAATATCATTTTTACATCACTTTTACTTAGTAATATTCAAAGCTCGAATTAAGGTTAAATCTTTATACAAATCAATTTTCGAAATTTAATCATATCCCGATTTTTTAAATTTCCAAAGTCTCCACTTTAATTATTTAACAATTTCTTTTAACCAAAATTTATTTCAACATTCCAAACTCAAATTTTCGATAAATTCGATTTCTATAAATTCGATTTCTATTTATAACTTTTACATCAAACATTTAAATAAATTTCAAATCGACGATTTTAAAAATTATTAATTTAGCCAATTCGGTGTCCGTATATAATTTTCTATCCTATGGCCAAGTAATTATTTATTTCAATTAAATGTCAGGGATGAATATATATCATTTAAACTAAATCAAAGTATCATATGTATGCATAAAAGGATATATATAAACAAATAAACATCCAAACATTCAAATATCAACCAATAGCATCCATCGAAATACATCATCCAATAGGCAATACAATTCATAGCAATTTCATAGTTATCAATGTCAGATAATTTTATCGTAATTCAATTTCAATTTCAATTTTAACGGTCAATATAATTTTCAACGGTTAATTCAAATGACAATCTATATGGCAATTAAATTTATCAAACAACGACAAATAAAATTCATATCACTTCATAATATCAAATTTAACTAGCATAAAGATATTCAGTACGTTGTGAGCGTTATAAAACACTCACCTTGATTTCAATGTAGTTCCAGCATTTTATTTCGAATAAAATTAAATGAGCGTTTAATTTTACTCGAATCCAATCCAAATCTATTGCGTAGTGCTCGACGAAACAAAGACAACGCAACTTGCTTCGTAATTTTCCGACCTCGTATGAGAAAGTTATGATAGTTCAAAGTTTATACGAATTTAAATACAACTTAAAACACAATTCATTTTATTAATTTATAACCTAGCAATCTGGACCGTAGATTTTAATCAAGCAATCAAGGCCCATCCCCTTTTGTTCTTCATCTTCCAGGTGAGAACACACACGCGTGAACAAATGAACCCAAGCTGCCCTTTAGGGTTTGAATTGTACTCCTCCATCGTCGAGCTATATGACGATCAACAACTTCCACTAGAACGCCCTCGACAAGAGCCACCTGCGCCTGCCACCACCTGAAGCTCGGCCACCCCTCGACTCGATACCCATGCGCGAACACGTCGCGAACGCGGCCATCTCGTGCCTCTAAATGATGACGATAATCCATCATCGCCGTATGAAATCGAAGATCTCTCAATGCTCTACGTTTTTCTTTTAGAAAGTTTCTCGAATCGATGCTTGGATATGAAGAGATTAAGGGAAGAAGATGGGTGCTTTCTGGCCATTGATGCTAAATGGAGGCAGCCTGTAGCTAATTTGAAACCCTAGTTTATAATTTTTTCCCAATTTATGAAGACAAGGAGCTATTTATAGGAAAAGGCGAACTCTATTCATTCCGAATTTTCGAACACCGATTTACGCGCGGTGACCGGCGTTTCTAGGGTTTTTCCTGCGTTCCGGACACAATGGAACAGGTTTCGGAAGCTAATTCGATCGTCTGCGCGAGATACGGCAATAAACGATCAATTTTAAATTAAACCGATAAACTAAATTTCTAGGCGTTTTGGCTTGCCCCAGACAAATAACAACTCCGATTGACACGAAATTTAAAATCTTACAATAATATCACATTACGGATCCGATGAAACCGGTTTCATCAAAATCCGAGACCGTTTGAAAAATGACTATTTTAACTCTCCAAATTAATACTAAAACAATTTCAACGCGTTTCGAGCTGCCACGGTCAAACGACAACTCCGATTGCTATGAAAATTGAAATTTGATAATAACAAATTATTACGGATCCAATGGAACTAGTTTCGTCCAATTCTAAGACTGTTCAAAAATTGGCTATTTTCAATCGATAATTAAATATTAAAATATTCAATTTTCACAAATTTACTTTTAATTCGATTTTAAAAGTTCTACAACATCATTTTAACTTTAATATGATAAAATAATTTTACAAATCATTTTTAATCATATTAAACCCGTTATTCAATTATCCAATAAATTCCAATTTCAAAATCTTATTACCTCTATTATAATCCCAATATAACTTACATTTACTTCGAAACCAACTTGAATCATATTAAATCAAATTTCAATTATTCACTCTATTTTCATATATTAAATTTCAATATTAAATTAATCATATCAAATTCGGAATTTAATTATTCAAACATTTGTAATATTAAATTTAACAAATTTGATTATTCTTAAATCACCATCTTTTGAAATATTCAAAACGAATAAAAATTTAACTTTTGAAACGAATTAAAATTATAGAACAACTATTTCCATTATACGGTTATTCAATTCCCTTTTATTAAATTATTTAGTAATTTCCAAATATTTAATTTAAACAATTTCGATTATCCAATAATTCATTATCTTTTGAAATATTGAAATTGAACTTATAAGAATCAACTTTTAAAACCAATTCACAATTTAGAACACTATTTTTATTTTACAGTTATTCAATTATTCAATAAGTTTTAAATATTTAATTTAAACAATTTACCTGTTCAATATTCAATATTTGATTTTAAATAGATTTTAGTTATCAATCAATTGCTCTATTATACCCAATGAATTTCAACATTTATTATCCTATTCAACTATAGATTTCAAAGGCATTCGCTAGGTAGCATTCGTTTTTCATTACTTGGATAATTATTGTTGCAATTCATTCCAGTTATTATTTTTTCAAACGAATTACAAAAAAATTTCTAACATTAAATTACGAAATCTTTTAAATTAGCTATTTAAATTATCGAAAATTTACGGGTCGTTACAGGCCCACTGCCCACACAAACAGCGGGCTATTAAAATTGTAAGTTATAAATATGTTTACAATTGATGCTGACAAATATTTACAGGGCAAACATTTGCTCGGTAAATATTTGCAAATTAACATTTATCCAAAATTACCAAACAAATTTATTTATTTGGTCATAATTTTCAGAGAGACAATTTGATGAACCTGCTTAGATCAAATTATTCAAAAAAGGGAAATAGAATTAAAAAACAACCCGGTCGAATTTGTAACTTGCCTACAGCAGGAGTCCCATTCGTAAGTAAAATTTATTATTTACAAAAGTATTTTTCAAAAAATTAAAAATATCAATTTTTTTGAAATTATGCAGAATTGGTTGTGCAATATTTGTAGTGATATTCATGGAAGATCTTTCTAAAGATAAAGATAGTGAAGAGAGTCCTGAGTTGTCTAATTTTGATTCCATAGGATATTAAAGCTTCTATAACATATGATATAGTTGCAGACAAAAACCATGGATGGACTGATACAGTGAAATTTCTCAATGATTTGGTGGCCACGGGTAATTTTGGATAATGAATGTAATAAACTTCTAGATGCTGGATATTGGTTATTAGCTTTTAGATGTGGATGTTAGATGTTAGACATTGATTATTTTAAAAACACATGTTTGATGTTAGATTTTGACTATCGTATGCTTATGTACATTGTTTGATATCAGATTTTGAATGTTGCATATGTTTTTTAACTAAAATGTAATATGAAATATTCAAAGAAAATATTATAGTTTTTATACAACATAAATTATAAAACATTGTATATTCAATTCAATATATTGTCAAATACTTTTTCCTAACAAAAATTTACCAAGCAAATGTTTCCAGCCAAAAAATTTAAAAATTACAAAGATTACTGCATTTCCTTATAACTACATTGACGTATTGCTATAATTTTAATACAGAAATAAACATCAATTAAAAAACAATAAAATTTATATCAAGGAAAAAGACCAAAAATTATGAAGTTGGACACAAATAAGAAGTTCACTTTTAACCCCCAATGTGGTGTAGTGGTTAGGACATGCGACACTCACCTTAAAGGTCGAGGGTTTAATCCCTACCAACTATATATCCTTGTGAATTACCTGAAGTATGTATTGTCGGTTTGGTGCATACTTCCTTAGAATTTACAAGCAAAACGTGTTCTCTAGGTCTTCAAAAAAAATCACTTTTCATTCACTAACATCCTATTCTATAAAGAAAGTTCACTTTTCGTTCATTAACATCCTATTATATAAAGAATACTTTGCCTACCTTACAAAAAGCAGATTCCATTTCCGGATTGTGTGCAAATACATTTTCGATTCTTTAAAACATTGATTTATTACATCATTAGAACATACAAAATTGAATGCCTATATTTTTCTATCGGGATGGAGGAAGATTCCATCTTACTTCAATCCCTCATTTGAAACCAGAGACAAGTCGCGTTTTCCTTTCTACAATCCACTAGCGGAGGATTGCAATCACCGTGTGAACTTTCTAAATCTCCTAACTTTTGGTTTCAATCAAGTAGACAGGAACCTAAGGTCGTTAGAGGAGGATGTCCAGGGGCTCAAAAAGCAAAGAAAGATAGGAAGAAGTCACCGCCTTGAAGAAAAATAACTAGATTGCGTAGAGCCAGTAAGTACAGCTGTAATCAAGCCGGCGAGAAAGCTTAAAGATATAGTTTTGCACTAAAGAAGAAGATGAAAAGCAAAGAAGAAAAAAAATGATATATATACAAAAATAATCTCAGTCGTAGATCTACAAATTAGTTCACCAATCCTAGCCTTAGAAATCTGGTCAAGGGATAAGACTGAAAACCAAATCATTGACATCAATACTGGGCTGTTTGTTTCTATACTAGGAATAGGTTGAAAATATAACTGCTTTTTATGATTCAATGACAGGCAGTTTTGACCAACATTTTAAGCTAATGGGAAAATTAACCAACTGCATCTGACTAATTAAAACATATTGCATAAATATTGAAACTACTTATTAAATATTAAAACAACTTACTAAATATTGAAACAGCTTACCACATATTTTGTTGAGATAGAAAGTAAAACAAAAAGAGTAACTGCTGAAACTTGAAATCAAATTCAAAGCTGCTAAATATTTATATGACAAATATAAGCAGGGAAAATATTTGCTCCCCAATATTTGCTATTCTTCAAAATATTAGACTTCTGATTCAATGACATCGATAGTGGACTGTTTTGTTTGAAGTGATGCAGAACTGATTATGTGATATTAAAAAAGAAAAAAAAGGATTAACTGCTAAAACTTGAAATAAAATTCAAAACTATTAAATATTCATATGACAATTACAAGCAAGGAAAATATTTTCTATTCTACAAAATACCTGACTATTGATTCAATGACATCAATAGTGGAATTGTTTGTTTGAAATAATGCAGAGCAGATTACGAGAGATTTGTTCCCAACTTCCAATGAGTCTTTTCCAATCACACTATTTTGTTATATTATTTAATTTTAACCCACACACCATAAATAATGCATGTTCTAAAACTCTATCAATGTACAACCCATGCCATTATCTTTCTTTTTCATCACATTCCATTGTGTCCATAATATCAACCAGAAGGATATCTCTACTGGCCTTAGTCTCTTCAAACTCATCAAGAAAATAGTCTCTAGCTCCACAACAACAACTATTACAACTCATTCATTTGAAAAAATCATATTAACATTTACAACTATGTGTATATCATACCTATTATTATGTACATCACCATTCCCTTAACTCACTTGCATAACCAAAAAGGAACATATGTGAACTATTTTATAATCATACACTAATGTAGCATCATTCATTAATGGTAGAATAGCATGATCAAAGCTAGAAACATAAATATTTGCCCAACAAATATATACCAAAAAAATTGCCCAGCAAATACTTTTTGGTCATACAAATTTATAAAAGTATTCTTCAAAACATTAAAAAATACCATTGAGTTTGAAGTGATGTAGAATTGATTATGCAATATTTGTAAAAGACTACTACGTTATCTTGTAACTGCATTGACATATTACTATAATTTTCATACAGAAATAAACTTCAATAAAATAACTACTACTAACACAAATACAATATTCATATCAATTATATATGAGTTTACAGTATTTTTTCATTTTCGAACTGTGTGTAAACACACAATCTATTACTCAACATATTAATGCATTGACATATTGTTATATTTATCATATAAAAATAAAATTGAATAAAACAACATTCAAGTAGAGATGAGTTTACAGCAACATGAATATCGCAAAATACTTTCCTTCGATTCCAGTTTCAGATTGTACGTGAATACATTTTTCAGTTTCTTTTGCTTGAGCTGATTGGTCTCATTTTCTAAGGCCCTCGTTTTCTCTTTGAGACTCATGCATTCATTTTTGTGCAAGTCTAGATGTTTAGAAGTAATCAACTTTGAATATTTTAACTTTGACCGTAGAAGAATGTATCTCTATTTTTCAACTAGATGTTTACGGCAACATCAGTATCGCAACCACTGTCTGGACTTTTACTTTCTTCTTATAATTTGTTATCTACATCTCTTTACTCCAAAGCAGAAGCAGATTGCGGAGATCCAATAAGTAAATTAGCTACCGAGCCAACACTCATTTTATTTTAAGTACTGATAGATTAATAAACAAAAAAAACCATCATACTCAAAGCAAAAAGGATTGCCAACCAGACAAGGGAAAATAGGAGATAACAGTAGTTTGCCATTGCAGGCATCTTAAAGTTATAATTTTCACCAAAGAAGAAGAAGAAAAGGAAAGAAGAAAAAAGGATATAGACACACGCAAAAATCTCATCCATAGATCTACAAATTAGTTAACCAATCGCTGCCTTAGAAATTTGGTCAAAGGATAGGACTGAAAAATGATTCAGTGATATCAATATTTGACTGTTTTGTTTCTATATTAGGCACATGTCAAAATATAATTTCTTTTTATGATTCAATGACAGACAGTTTTGACCAACATTTTAAGCTAATATGCAAATTAAACAACTGCATCTGACTAATGCACACATGTTGCATAAATATTGAAATAGCTTACTAAATATTGAAACGGCTTACTAAATATATTTTTAAGACAAAAAGAGAAACAAACAAAGTTACTGTTGATACTTGAGATCAAACTCAAAGCTACTAAATATTTGTATGGCAAATATAGGCAAATATAAGCAGGGCAAATATTTGCACCCTAAAGTATTTGTTATTCTTCAAAATATTAGGCTTTTGATTCAGTGACATTAATAGTGGACTATTTTGTTTGAAGTGATGCAGAACTAATCGTGTGATATTCAAAAGAAAAACAAAAGGAGTAACTGCTGAAAATTGAATTCGGACTCAAAGCTACTACATATTCATATAACAAATATAAGAAGGGAAAATATTTTCCCTGCAAATATTTGCTATTCTACAAAATATTATAGTACCGATTTAGTGAAATCAGCAGTGAAATGTTTTGTTTCAAATGATGCAGAACTGAACGTGAAAGATTTATTTCCAACATCTAATGAGTCATTTCCTACCACATCATTTTGTTATATTCTTTAAATTTTACCCAAAATACAATAAATAATACCTGCTCAAATGCTAAACCAAATCAGGCATGTATGGATGCAAAATCCAAACAAATGCCAAACCTAATTGGATACACATGAAAACAATCTCTACCCAAGGTATATTGTTTAACCGAGTAAACCATGAAAAGTAAAAGCCAACCTAATGCCAAGCCTTATCGAGTACGTATGATTGCATAAGCTAATCGGATGTTAAGCCTAATTGAGTACATATGGATGCAAATGCTAACCGAATGCCAAGCTTAATCGGGTACTTGTGGAACCAATCTATACCCAAGATATACTGTTTACTCAAGCGTACCATCGAATGCAAAAGCTAATCGGATGCCAAACATAATCAGGTGTGTATGGATGCAAAATCTAGCCGAATGCCAAGCTTAATCGGCTACAAATGGAACCAATCTATACAAAAGATATATTATTTAACTTAGCGTACCATCGAATGCAAAAGTTAATCGGATGGCAAGTCAAATCGGTACGTATGGATGCAAAAGCTAAACGGATTCCAAGCCTAGTAGGATAAATATGGATGAAAAGCTAAATGGATGCCAAGTGTAATCGAGTACATACAGAACCAATCTATATCCGAAATATATTGATTAACTGAGCATACCATCGAATGTAAATGCTAACTAGATGCCGAGCCTAATAGGGTAATTCTGGATGCAAAAGCTAACCGAATGCTAAACCTAATCAAGTACAAATGGTACCAATCTATACCCAAGATATATTATCAACCAAGTGTACCAACGAATGCAAAAGCTAACTGAATGTCAATCCCAATTGGGTATATATGGCTATAGCAGTTAACATGATGCCAAGCCTGATTGGGTACATATAAATGCAAAAGTTAACCGCATGTCAAGCCTAATTGAGTACATATGGAACCATTCTATATCTAAATTATATTGTTCAACCAAGTACATCATCGAATGAAAAAGCTAACTAGATGTCAAGCCTAATTGGGTAGATATAGAACCAACCTATACCCGAGATATATTATTTAACCGAGTGTACCATCGAATGCAAAAACTAACTAATTCCAAGTCTAATAAAGGCATATATGGATGCAAAAGCTAACCGAATGCCAAGCCTAATCAGGTACATATGGAGCCAATCTATGCGTGAGATATATTGCTTAACTAGGTATGCCATCGAATGCAAAAGATAATCGGATGCCAAGCCTAATCGGGTACGTATGAATGCAGAAGCTAACCGGATGTTAAGTCTAATCGGGTACATATGGAGCCAATCTATACTCAAGATATATTGTTTAACCGAGCGTGCCATCGAATGCAAAAGCTAATCATATATCAGGCTTATTCAAGAACGTATGGATGCAAAAGCTGAATGGATGTCAAGCCTAATCGGGTACTTACGGAACCAATCTATACCTGAGATATATTGTTCAACTAAACATATTATCGACGCAAAAGCTAACTGAATGCTAAGCTTAATTAGGTATCTATGGATGCAAAAACTAACCAGATGCCAAGCCTAATCGGTTATATATAGAACCAATATACACTTGAGATATATTATTTAACCAACTATGCCATCGAATGCAAAAGCCAACCGGATACCAGTCCTAATTGGGTATGTATAGATGCAAAAGCTAACCGAATGTCAAGTCTAATTAGGTGCATACGGAACCAATCTATACTCGAGATATATTTTTCAACCGAGCATTCCATTAAATGCAAAAGTAAACCTGAGCCTAATCGAGCACATATGGATGCAAAAGCTAACCGGATGCCAAGCCTAATCATATACATATGGAACCAATCTATACCCGAGATATATTGTTTAACCTAGCGTACCACTAAATTTAAAAGATAATCGGATGCCAAGCCTAATTGGGTACATATGAATATAAAAGTATACCAAAAGTCAACCTTAATCGGGTACATATAAAACCAGTCTATACTCGAGATATATTGTTTAACCGAGTGTATCATCGAATGTAAAAGCTAATCGGATGCCAACCCTAATCGAGTACGTATGGATGTAAAAGCTAATAGGATGCCAAGCCGAATTGGATACGTATGGAACCAATCTATATCTGAGATATTTGTTTAACCAAGTGTACCATAGAATGCAAAAGTTAACCGAATGCCAACCCTAACCGGATACATATAGAAGCAGAAGCTAACCAAATACCAAGCATAATCTGGTATGTATGGAACCAATCTATACCCAAGATATAACTATTAGCCGCGCATACCATCGAATACAAAAGCTAACTGAATGCAAGCCTAATGAGTATGTATAGATGCAAAAGCTAACCAGATGGCAAGCCTAATCAGGTAAATATGGAACCAATCTACACAAGAGATATATTAATTAACCGAATGTACCATTGAATGCAAAAGTTAACCGGATACCAAGCCTACTTGGGTACGTATGGATTGAAAAGCTAACTACATGCGAAGCCTAATAGGGTACTTATGGAAATAATCTATACCTAAGAGATAATGTTTAACCGAGTGCACCATCGAATGTAAAAGCTAACCGGATGCCAATCCTAATCGAATACGTATGGAAGCAAAAGCTAACCAAAGGCCAAGCATAATCCGGTAAGTATGGAACCAATCTATACCCAAAATAAAAAAATTAGCCGAGCATACCATCGAATGTAAAAGCTAACTGAATGCCATGCCTAATCGAGTATGTACAGATGCAAAAGCTAACCAGATGGAAAGCCTAATCGGGTATATATGGAACCAATCTATACATGAGATATATTGTTTAACCGAGTGTACCATCGAATGCAAAAGCTAACAAGATGCCAAGCCTAATTGAGTACGTATAGATCCAAACGCTAACCAGATGCCAGGCCTAATCGGTTACGTATGGATGCAAAAGCTAACTGAATGCCGACCCTTATCGGGTACATATGGAACCAATTTATACCGGATATATTGTTTAATCAAATATGTCATTGAGTGCAAAGGCTAACTGGATGCACACCCAAATCAGGTACGTAGAAAAACAAAAGCTAACAGAATGCTAATCCTAATCGGGTATATATGGAACCAATCTATACCTGAGTTATATTGTTTAACAAAGTGTCTCATCGAATGCAAAAGCTAACAAATGCTAAAGCTTGATCGAGTACATATGGATGCAGAAGCTAATCGAATTCAAAGCCTAATCAGGTGCATATGGGAACAATCTATACCTGATATATATTGTATAAACGAGCGTAGCATCAAATGCAAATGCTACCTAAATGCATTGCCCAATCGGGTACATATGAATGCAAATGCTAGCAAGATGCCAAGCCTAACCAGGCACATATGGAACCCTTCTATACCTGAGATATATTGTTTAACTTTGCATACCATTAAATGCAAAAGCTAACTAGGTGTCAAGCCTAATCGGGTATGTATGGATGCAAAAGCTAACCAGATGCCAAGCCTAGTCAGATACATACGGAATTAATCTATACTCGAGATGTAAGCCTAGATAGGTATACCATCAAATGCATACAGTCAAATGTAAAAGCTAATCGGATGTGAGCCTAATCGGGTACGTATAGATGCAAAAGTTAAACAGATGCCAAGCCTAATCGATACCTATAGAACCAATTTATACTCGAGATATATTGTTTAACCAAGCATACCATCAAATGCAAAAGTTAAGTGAATATCAAGCCTAGTCAGGTACGTAAGGATGCAAAAGAAAATCAGATTCCAAGCTTAGTTGGGTACATACGTATGCAAAAGCTAACCGGATGCCAAGCCTAATCGAGTACATATGGAAACAATCTATACCTAAGCTATATTGTTTAACCGAGTGTACCATCGAATGAAAATGTTAACCATATTCCAAGCCCATATATATAAGACAACGGGATGCCAACCTCAATTGGGTACATATGGAACCAATCTATCCCTAAGATATATTGTTTAACCAAGCGTACCATTGAATATAAGAGCTAACCAGATGCCAGGCCTAATCAGGTACATATGGATGCTAACGTTAACTGGATGCCAAGCCTAATCCGGTACATATGGATGCAAAAGCTAAGTGAATGCTAAACCTAATAAAGTGTGCTTGAAAACGATCTATACCCAATATATATTGTTAAACCAAGCAGACCATGTAATGCAAAAATGAACCAAATGCCAAACCTAATCAAGCACGTATGAAATGCAAAAGCAAACGGAATGTCGAACACAATCATGTACGTATGCATGAAAAATTCAACCAAATACCAAACCTAATCGGGTACATATGAAAACAATCTATACCCAAGATATATTGTTTAATCGAGCAAACCATGGAATGTAATAATTAACTGAATATCATACCTTTTGCGTATGTATGGATGCAAAAGCGAACCAAAAGCTAAATCTAATAGGGTATGTATGGATATAAAAGCCAATTGAATGCCAAACATTATCGGGTACACATAAAAATGATCTACCCAATATATATTGTTTAACCGAGCAAACCACGGAATGCAAAAGCCAACTGAATGCCAAACCTAATCAGGTACATATGGATGAAAAAGAAAATTGAATGCCAAACCTAATCGCGTAAGAATGACTGTAAAAGCCTACCGATTGCCAAACCTAATCGGTGCATGTGGAAACGATCTATACCCATATATTAGCTTGATAAATATTTGCCAGACTTATAATTACAAAACTACTACTAACCAAACAAAGTAAATTACACTGCTAAGAAAATGTGATGACCCAAAATTTTCAACATTTGAAATTAAAATATTTAATTGATTTTAAATATTGGAAGTTGTTTTTAAACATGAATTTCAATTTTAACTATAAATTTGGCAATTTAGTTATTGAATTTAATTTATTGAGATCGGGTAAAAATTGAATCTTCAATTTTAAGTTGATTAAAAATATTTCAAAGGCTTGTAAAATTTATATTTACAATACTAAAGATAATAGAAGCTTTAGAATTGAATTTGAGACTGTTTTGTTCAGTATTGAAATTTATATCGTTTAAATCGATATCTAAATATATACTTCCGAGGCACAGTCTCAGGATTCAATGAAACCAGTTCCATTAGATCTGTAATATTGTATTATTATCGGATTTCAACTTTTGAAACATTTGGTGTTATTGTGTGACCATACGGTTGATTAACGCACTGAAATTTAATCGAAAATTCAATACAAAAAGCTAGGTTTGAAAAGCTATCTTCTCCATATGATCGAATCTGGACCCAAAATCTTTTCCATCACATTTGGAATAGGGGTATAACCCTACAAATGCCTGGCGGCATACCTCGATTGGAGTTCAAAATTTTGTGTTGCGGATATCGAGACGATTCATATTTGAATTTAATTTGAATTTAAATTTGAATATAATAATATAATTAAATTTTTGCCCAGGCATTGACACGTTGAGAAAATTTGATACATGTCTACTTTTCTCTGATGGATATTTACACGCGTTCATCCTCATTGAAATAAAAATCTCGTTTAAAATAAGAAAAAAAAGAACGATAACTTTTTTTCTTTCTTCTTTCCTTCAAAAACAAAATCAAGTGACCGCCCTCTTTCAATTTGGTTTGAAATCAAATTTGCAGAAAAAAATAATGGCCGTTTGTTCAATTACCGAGTGAAGCTCGATCGATTCGTGCCTCCAAATCGAACGAAGAGGCGCCGACATTCTCGATTCAAACCCAACTCGAGAGTTCAGGCGAGGTATTGCATCGTTTACGGCAAGCTAGGTCATCGAGGCGATTCGCAAGGCTTAGGCAAGGTGTGCAGTGAACTCGAGGCTAGCGGCAGCTCGTGCGCAAGCTTGAAACAAGGGGAAGGCAACGCGATTTTTATAATTTGCGTGGCGATGTTAGGGCACGACACTGGCATGTGTTCATGATCAAGATGGCTCGTTCGAGGAGCGGCGCTGGCATGCGTGAGTTATCTAGGAATTCGTGGACATCGAGGTTGAAATTGCGAGGTGGAATTGGTATTATATATGTATTCGGAGTGATTGATTTTCCGCATTATATAGCGGATGAGACCCTATGCGCCGCATAATAGCGGATGATATTTTATAAATCACATACATTGCGATATTCCACCTCGAAGTGGAATTGTTATTTAATTGTTGTGCTAACATCTGTAGATGCAGGGAAACAGGTTGGAGGGATCCAACTGGATTCCTCAAATATTTGAATTTGTTCCAATATTGTGCGTTGATTATTTATAACCTGTGTATGATTTTTTGTGATTGAAACAGTTGAAGGCTATAATTTAGCTGAATATATTTTTGGTATCGTAGGATACCAGAAAGAAATAAAAAAAATTGAATTTTGAAATTTGGGTAGAAAATTTATAATAAATTCATTCAAAAGAATTGGGTGAATTTAAAAGAAGAAATTTAAATAGATAAAGTTTTATTTTGAAAACTTATTAAGTAAATTCCAAAATATGAGAAAAGTTTAATAAATGGATTTCGAGTAATATTATTTAATAGTAGAAGAATTTATTTAAAAATACAGATTTTTTTAAATATTTGAAAGAGATAAAAGAATATATTTCAAAAAGGAAATAAATTTAGAAATTAAATTTGGGATTTAATTTGGAGTTGAAATAAATTTTAGAAATCGATTTGAGATTTAATTTAGAGTTAAAATAAATTTTAGGAATCGGTTTGGAAATTTGATTTGGTGTTTTGGAAATAAATCGGAAAATCGATTTGAAATTTATTTGGTGTTTTAAATTAAATTTAGGAAAATCGATTTGGAAAATTTGATTTGGTATTGGAAAATAAAATTAGAAATCAATTTGAAATTTTATTTGGTGTTTGAAAGTGAATATTTGAAAAACGATTTAAAAATCATATATCAGTGGATATATTGGAAATTTAAAATTCACAATGGGAATTTTATAAAGGAAAGGTAATTTTGTTTAAAAAAATAAATGTTGGTTTATTTTTGAAAGTGTTGAAAGAAATTTACAGATTTGGAATGTAAATTAAAATAAATCAAGAACGTTTATTATTTGTTTGGGCCATTTTGAAATGGAAAGGAAATTCTTCCCTGAAAAGCCGAATATATTTTTAATGTAGCTTTTGAAGTATAAATTAAAAGTTCCAGAAATTGATTTGAAAAAAATATTGTTGGAGAAATTATTTTGGGAATTGTTTTAAATCTTTAATGTAAAGATTTATTTAATTAAGTATAGAAGGGATTATTTTAAAGATTAAATTGATATTTGAATTAGAAAATAGTTATTTATACTCGATCTACTAATTTTATTTTAAAATTAGTTTGGACTTGAAGTCCTTTATTTGTGATAATTAGTATTATATTTTCATAACTAATATTTAAGTAAAGGTAGTTTTATTTTAAATGTCTCCCAGAATATTTCGGATAACTGATTTGAATTATTTTAAAATATTTGAACTCGGCAAATTTTCAGTGGAATCAAATAAATATTTGGAAATTTATTCCATGTGAGGAAGGTGATTTGAATTTTTTTTCAAAAGATTGAAAAGTGAAAAGTGATTTGAAATTTGTTTTCAAATAGTTGAAGTGTTAAAATTTTATATTGCGAAGATATTTTGAAAATAAATAATTTGGGAAAAATTATTTAAACTTTGGTGATTGTTGCGAATTATTGTTTGATAGTGATTATTGTAAATATAGATTGATAGTTAAATAACCGACTATCAATATTGACCTTTTTAATGGCATTTGAATTTCGATGCGACCGGGGGTCGGATTCCAAATGGATATTCGAAAACCACATCGAACATTTGTGATTGTGATGGATCTTTTATTCAAAAGATCAAAGTGTAAATTTGTTGTGATTTGTTTGAAATTTGATTGAACACTTAATTTAAAAAAAATAAGCGCTCATTATTCAGATTAGTCGGGAGAGGACTTTGTGTCATAAAAACCATTCCGAATAATGATACGACGAAATGGGATTGCATTTGAAGACGGTGTTGAAGACCGGGTATTTTCGAAAGCGAAAGGATTACCTGTCGAATGTCTCTACACTGAGTTGCTCCGGTATAGAGATTTTATCACCCTTTGTGATGGGGATTCCGGATGTGATTAGTGAATATCCGGATTTGCAAGGGCTTCTTTGAAGTGCCTTCGGTTCTGTTCGATCCTGAAACGGACTTGTCTGGATGTGTGTCTGACATTACACTTTGAAATGTAAAGCTGGTTTCTATCAAATACATTTCTGTTGGTGGCGGAAATTTATTCTCTTAGCTTAACACCCTTCTCTGAGACGTACGAGCTCAGAGGTTATGTAGTTGATGGTTACTAGTGATATATTCCCAAATTGGTAATGTGGCATACGAAGTGCTGCTGATTATTTGTTGATCAAAGCATGACTTTGTGAAAAGTGTAGCTTTATGGACGAGACTTCATCGGACCTCGCACCTCGAAAATGGTCGAAACAAGAAAGATGGGTAAGGTTATTTGGGGGTAGCGCCACCTGAGGGTATGTCATTTCCTTCTGGAAAAGGGTAGTATCATGCTATGGAGCCCAGATATTTTACCTATGTTGATGCTGCAAATTTATTATACTTTATGGTTGTTGCTTTGTGGTTGCGGATCCTCGGATAAAGGTCGCAAACGACCGAGGGATGGCATACTCGTGTAGTAGTTACCTAGTTACGGAGGTAACCCGGCATTGTATTGGCAGAGAGCTGGTTAAGTTCTCAGCACGTCCCTCCAGAGGCGTACCCGTGTGGCATAGGAAGTTCCTTAGCCTGATCATTTGTTGGAAATCCAATCATCAATACGCGCTTTGTATGGTTTTAGTTGTAGAACCTGCCATTTAACATGGTAGCTATAGTAGGCATACTATAATGATACGTATGCTGGCTAAGATTAATATTATACTTTCGAAAGGTTTTCTGCACTGTGCACTAATGATAATGTTAAAAAGAATTTTGCGTATCAAGCATGTTTGACTATCATAAGAAGAAATCTCCCCCAACTGTGCGTTTGCATTGTGTGTGGCGGGAGGCCTTATGGTAGTTTCATTTTCCAAATGCATAGTGGATTTCTTTCTTTGTGAAAATAACTGTTTTTAAGATCTCACACCAGTCACATGACTGACCTGGAGTTTATTGTTCCCTTTCTAAACTCTGGGTGCCCATAATTTTCCACTTGGACAGCCTAGAGTCAGGTTATCATTATTCTGGAGCGAAATCGAAAAAGAGTTGTTGTAGAGATCTGAAGGCAAGTTGGATGGCGAGACGTATCACTATACTATGTTTTATCCGCTACGTTGGGATTACCGTAAGTCCAGTTTCAATATGGATTAGATGTTGTAAATGCCTAGTGTTGAATGGTGTCATTGTAAACTCTAGTGTTGTATTGTAATAATAGATATGATCCCTTGTTTTAAAGATTATTCATTTATCTATTATATTTATTCCACTACGAAATGTGAGATTCTGTTATTGTTTCTATTTCTTCCTCTATCCTCGTCTTCTTTAAACCCTAACGGTTCGGTTTTTCGGCATTCGACTGGCATTTGATACAGTAGACGTATTGATGTCAACTTTCGGACGTCAAAAAAATTGGGTCGTCACAGCAAACAAAGTAAATTACATTGCTAACCAAATAAATAGGTAAAATAATAACAAACAACAAAAAAGCATGAAATCACATTAATCATCTTCACAATAAAAAGCTAATAATGTATAAAAATTACACTTTATAGCTTAACAAACAAGATCTTTTGTTACGATCCAATTTCTTGCACAAACTATAATGTTTATACTTATTAACCTCACCAGCTGACTTAGTCCGTTCACAAGAAGGAGGCCTTCCTGCACCACATCTTCTCCCAGGAGGATGAACTTTAACATCTTCTGGTAACACGTCTTCCATTCGAAAATTAACAAGTTGATGAATCTGATGAGAATAAGAGGCTTAGAAAAAGGACACTTTGAAATAGTCCTTAATATAGGAATAAACATCCAAATTAAAATCAAGAATTCATCTAATAGCATGAGCACATGGAAATCCATAAGTCCGTCATAAGTTATAACTACATCGCTGAACAATTAAATCTACACGATAAGACTGAGATGATCGAACATCATAAACATCAATAGATTTATTAACTTTCCATTGAATACCCTCAACGTCTAAATCCCTTAAACACTTCTCCATAGTAAGGCATAATTGATTGTTCCAAGTTTTACTTAACTCGTGTCCATTAGACATAGGTTTTATAAGCTTCAAAGGAATTCTTGTCAAATGTGCAGCGATAGGTAAAATGTCTGTAATGATCCCGAATTTTAATTTATTTTAAATCGATAATTTGATTTATTTTTGATTTAAATTAGTGAAATTTATTGATAAATTGATTTGAAATTTCAAAATGAAGTCTTTAAAAGTAAAATAAACAGTACAACTACATTCATGTTATAAACAAACAATAGGACTTTATATTTCTAAGTGTGCAGGCAAGAAAGAGTAAGTATAGAAAGTATATAAACAAACAAAGTAACAAAACAAATGCAAAGATAAAGCCAAAACAAAGATATGCATGTAAATAAAATAAGAAAACAAAAGTACAAGCTCATAAATGCAGCCCCAAACATGTTATCTCAGCCGAAATAGCATCATGTATACAAGTTGTATGTAATAAAAAAAATAAAATATCTGAGCATAAATTGGATAAGTATGGAAGCTGCCAGGCAAATTAAAAAGAAGTATGTTATGAGTGAAGCAATGTACAAAGCAAAGAAAATAATAAACAAAAATATAGACAAAGCAACAAGGCTACAACAAAATGTTTTTGATATTGTACATAACAACATCATTTCAGCCGAGATAAAGGAATAAACAAAGTAATATGTACAATGGCAATTAATGCCATGTCCTTAGCACACAAAATATATGCATCAAACCAGCAAAGCAAGAAAAAAATTATACAAAAAAATGATACTCAGTACAAGTACAACACAAAGAAAATCTTGTACCTGCTTTGTATAAACAAATTATAATCACCTATACAAACTCCTTCTATATATCAGCCTTCCTCATTTTCTCTTCGTCCATCAACCTGAGAAGATCAAGATTTAAACAAGAACAAAGAAATAAAAACAAAAGCAAGATGAGTAAAGATCAAAATTCCAGGTTTTGCTTTTCTGTGCAAAGTCAAGTGAGTGAACTTCAGATCAACAAATTTAAATCAAACACAGAATCAAAGCAAGCATTTTTACAACTGAAGCATCATTCATTTGAACCAAAGCAAGAAGATTTAAGGAAGGGGGAAAAAAAATCAAGCCTGTTGTTTTTCAAAAAAAAAAAAAAAGAGCTCTGTTCTTCTTCCAAAAATACAGGTGAGCAAACTCTCAACCTTTAAATTTTTTGATACTGTTGCATGTGATCTGTGTTGAATGGTTGTTTATGAATTTGAGTGCATGTTCGAATATGTAGATGTTTGAATGCATGCCTGTATGTAAATGTATATACTTTGTATAACAACAGACCTAAACCGCCAAGGAAGGAAGAAAGAAAAATTCCATATCTCTTCAAATAATAAGATTTAAATCATGATGTCTAAATGAAATTTTTCTGTAACCTTATAATTTAAATTTTAAAAATATTTGTAAGTTTAAAAAAAAATGAGGATAATTTGTCTGGAATGAGATTTACAGTGAAACTCAGGAATCTTGTCCAAATTCAAGTATCATATTCTTTTGATTCATCCACATCACCGTGTTCAACATCAAAAACCATGATTTTTGAAAAGAATATCAGGATTTTTAACTAAGTAAATCACAAGATACTGGGAGTTGATCAAATTGGAACATTTATTCGATTTCGGATGATCGCATCACTGAATGGCTTCGGCACGCTAACTAAGGATCGCAGTAGGACCAGTGATTACTAGAAAAATCATGCGTGAATTTATTATTCACCGTGATAATGATAAGACGAAGATTTAGGGTTTAACCGCTTAATTTGGTTGAGGATGGAAACGTGACGCGTTCGCTGTCGTGGGTGGATCGAGTGTTGTCGCACAGAGGGGAATCGAAGCATTGGTGAATGAAGCTTCTCCGGTCAAGGTGGTGGGGTTGCAGGTGGTTTCGATCGTCGACGCGGGGAGTTTTGTTGATTCAGTTTGGGTTCCCAGGTTTTTGAGTTGATCAAATTTCGAATTCCAGCAAGTTGTAGCAATCTGGGTGGTGGTTTGGGTCGAGAGGGTCAGTGGTGACTCGTGGGAGGTGGAGGCGATGATCGGAGGAGCTCCGATCCTCTGTGCACGTTCATGTGCATTTTGGTGTGTCAGTTGGATGGAAAGAAGAAGATAGTAGCTCGTCTCGAAAATATCGTGTAACTCGAAGTAACTATCGTGCGCGACTCGAGTAAATGGGGGGGTTGACTCGAAGCATTTTTTGTCTGGCCTCGGGTAATTGTTTGTTCCAGGCATTTTAAAACAGTAGCCTGTTCTTCTGTTAAAATTCAAGTCTGGGTTTGTTAAATTAAGTAAGATTTAAACTAAAATTTAAATCGAGATTTTAAAACCTGGACTAAAAGTGAAATTTAAATACAAGTTGAAATAAATTTGGTTTTAAACCTGGAACCTTTTTTTTCTATTTTGAAAATTTTAAATGAAAAATTTAAGCAAGTTGGAACTACAAGTTTAAATCTGAAATTAACTCTGCATTTGATTTCAAGGTTTTGAAAATTAAATTAAGCTTTATAATTTAAGAGTTGAAAAAAGAAAAAGAAATTTTAAAAGGGAATTTGAAACAGTGTTTCAAACATATTGTGAATAATACTTAAATTATAAATATGATTGAACTTTACTTTAAGTAATGAAGTTGATAATTTCTATTTCATTAACGAATGAATTTTCTATTGTAAATCAATTTATAATTAATAATGGTTAATGTGAGAAATTTTCTTTAAAAAGGGAATTAAAGAAACTAAATAGTTAAGGAAATCATTAACTAAGATTTTCTGAACAATTAATTAATGTGATTAAATTTTTAACAATAAATTAGATTAATAAATTTAATGATGATAAATTGTGGAACTACTAAGTATAATTACTTAATGGTAGAAATTATGGAATTGATTTATTTAGCATAATTAATTGAGTTAATTTGATTTATTCAAAAATCTAAATTTCTTAAGTTAATTAATTCAGAATAATCACTTGATAATTTTGAAAATATAATTTCTTAGTGAAGTAATTAATAGATAATTAATGAATGCAATCAATTAAAAGATGATTTGAAATTTAAATAAATTATTTGATTAATAAATTCATTTGTGAATGTTTGGACTTGGCTGAATAATTGTTTTGTTTGATACCCCTGATATGTGATGCTTTGTTTTGAGCCGTGTGACTTATTTATCTGTAATTTATATATCTGTGATCTGTTATCTGTAAATAAAGATGAGCGTTATAGTTATATCGCTCATCAACTATATTTCTGTGTTTTAATCTGTGATGATTGATGATGTGGCACTTTTATTGTGTTAAGCCCCTAGACCACACTTATACACACACAAATATGGATTTCACGAGGAAATCGATTAAGTCACAAATTTTTGAAAATAGTTTTAAATTTGAATTTTAAATTCAAATATTTTGAAAATAAGATTGGGTTTAAAGTGAAAAGCTTTTGAAATGGAATTTCAAAGATGAAATTTACTTTGAATAACTTGATAAAGTATGAAGTTTAAATAATTTGATTTAAACTTAAATTCAAGATTTGAAATTTGATTCTAGGATTTGAAACTAGGGATTAAAGATGTTATACCAGTTATATATGGGTTAAACTATTTTTAAATGTATTGATTTGAGAATTAGAATTTAAATTCAAAGGCTTTAACTCAGGTAAATATAATTGGATTTTTTTCTGAAACGAAAACTATTTGTTTTCAAATAATAAAAGCTTTCACATAAGTAATGAACTTCCAATTTGTGTTAAAAAGATTTCTAGTTTAAAATAAAAATGATTTCCAAGTTATAGAAACGGTCTGAAATTATAAGTTGAATCTTTAATTTAAAGATTTAACGAGTTAATACAATTGAAATGAAATTGTTTTGGAAATCTATGAATTGATCTTTGTGAAATAAATCTTTTTGTTTAAAGATTTGAAATGGTAATTGATTTAAACCATTTGGAAGAAAGTTTTGGGTAATAAGTTGTGACTTAATTGAAATCCCAATATCCATATGTTTTTGAACTATTTCGCTCACTATTCGGTTTAGCCGGGAGAGGACCTTTGTGTCATATATCCCATTCCGAATATGTGATACGTCGTTATGAATTGCATTTGAAGACCGGTGTTGAAGACCGGATATTTTCGAAAATGAAAGGACAACTCGTCGAATGTCTTTGCATCGTATGGCCCCGGTATAGAGACTCCATATGTGATGGGAAGTCCGATTGTAATTAGTGAATATCCGGATTGCAAGGGCTTTGTAAGAAGTGCCTTCGGTTCTGTTCAAACCCAGAATAGACTTGTATGGATTGTGTGTCTGACATTACACTTTGAGATATAAAGCAGATTTCTTTCAAATACATTTCTGTTGGCGGCGGAGAATTTATTCTTTTAGCTTAACACCCTTCTCTGAGACGTACGAGCTCAGAGGTTATGTAGTTGAAGGTTATCAGCGATATATTCCCAATTTGGTAATGTGACATGCTAAGTGTTGCTGTGAAATGATCATTGTTTGATCATTTGTGATATGATCATTTGTTTGATCATTTATCTTTGTGATCATTACTTTGATCATTTTTTGACCCAAAGCATGGCTTTGTATCAAAGCGTGGCTTTGTGGACGAGACCTCGTCGAGCCTCACACCCCGGAATGGTCAAAACAGGAAAGATGCAGCAAGGTTATTAGGGGGTAGCGCCCCTTTAGGGTATGTTCATTTCCTTCTGGAAAAGGGTGGTATCATGGTATGGAGCCCAGATACTTACTCATGTGGAAAACACTCTATTTACTATAGTGTGATGTTGGTTATCGAGCGCTCGGTTAAAGGTCCTAAAGGACCGGGAGGTGGCATACTCGTGTCAGTAGTTACCCAGTTAGGGGTAACCCGGCCTTGTATTGGCAGAGATCCGGTTAGGTTCTCGGGACGTCCTTTCAGAGGCGTTTCCATGTGGCAATGGGAAGTCCCTTGGCCCGACCATTTGTTGGAAATCCAAAGAAACAATACGAAACCGTGTACGGTTTTAGTTGTAGAACCTGCCATTCACTTATGGTGGCGCCCCACTGTTTGGATGGTAGCTATAGTAGGCATAGTTCGAAATGTCTATGCTGGCTAAGATTAATATTCTACTTTCGAAATGCTTTTCTGCACCGTGCACTTATAATAATAATATCAAAGAAATTTTCTGCGTATTAAGCATGTTTAACTATCATAAGGAGAAATCTCCTCCAAGTCTGCGTTTGCATTGTGTGTGTGGTGGGAGGTCTTATGGTAGTTTCATTTTCTAAAAGCATTGCGAATTGATTTTAAATTCTTCCTTTGTTTGTTTTAAAGATAAAACTGTTTTTGTTGCTCACACCAGTCCCATGACTGATCCGGAGTTTATTGTTCCTTTCCTAAACTCTGGGTGCTCATTATTTTCTACACGAGCAGTCTAGAGTTGGGTTTTTCAGATAGTTAGGTTCAGTGAATTATCTGGAGTTAGTTCAGTCTTTGGTTCGCACCAGTCTTGCCTAGCTTGGTGCATTGTTATGGGGAGTTCGAGCTATTGGTGGATTGGTTCTTGGAGATGGAGTTCTTCGTTGAAGTCTATCTTAGAGTTATTTGTTCCGCTGCTAGTGTTATCTATTTTCTTTTCGGCTGCTATTTTCTTGTATCTCTGATATATATTGATATCTATTGTATCATCTGTTGTACCAGATATTGTATCAATGTTGTATATCAATGTACTATTCTTTTATTCCGCTGTGTTGTTTACTTAATGTTGTTATAAGCTCCGGAGAATCGGATTTGAACGGTCGAATCTACGGCATTCGAGTACGATGTAAAGTATGGATGTCGATTTTCGAGCGGGCAAAACCCGTTTTCGTTACAATGTCTTTCCTCTAGAACCCATCGATTAAAACTTTCCGTACAAATTAAACTCATTTCCCCATAGCAATTACTAATAAAAAACATTAGCAAACTTTTCAAAAGATAAACAATGCAAGAAATTTTTCACTTCTACCCCACGAGCACTTTTTAACTCAATCAAAGCTTGATTAAATTCTTCTATTGTAGCAACATAAGCAACTCGATAAAGCAATGAAATAATCCATTCCTTTTTACCTTGAGCACACCTTTTTGTTAATAAAACACTTTAAATTATTCTTCAATGATAGTAACAAGAAACATGGGTTGAATTTGGAAAAACTTGAGGAATAGCAAGTAAAAGACTAGGATGCCGATCGGATATAAAAGTGAAATAACGATCATCATTATGTAACATTTCCCGAAGCTTCGTCAAAAACCAATACCAGTTAGGTTCATCGTCACCGGATACAACCCCAAAAGCCAGCGGAAAAAAACCTAAAAGGAATAAAAACAGTTCTACCACATAATCAAAACAAAAATTAAATGCACAAAATATAAAAACTGCAACATCATGTCAAATATTTGCCATAATAATATGGCAAATATTTAGCATAGAAATATTTAACAACCTAAATCATCTAACATAACGAAAAAGTTAAACCATTCAAAAAAGTTAAATAAAATAGCATATATAATACTAATTTAACAAAAAAAATAACAAGAAAACAAACATATCGAGTAAAATGAAACAACGCGGGTATATCGAATATTTGCCATACAAACATGGCAAATATTTGACAGGCAAATATTTGCCACGAAATTATGGAAAACATTTCAAAAAATGAAAGACAAATAAATTATATTATAATTTTCAAAAATGAATCATACCTTGATTACCATTTTTAGCCATAGCAGACATAATACAGCCTTAGCCTCTACCTTTCATAGAAGTACCATAAAAAAATCAAAGAATGATAATAATCAAATCCATCTTTCCATGTTTCAAACCTAATGAAAACACTCTTAAATTAATGAGTTACAGAATTACCTTAAAGTTCAATAGTACTGTCAGGATTACGTTCAACCACAACTCCACAAAAAGATTTCAAATGATGACATAAAAGCAAATCATTGCATGTATTTCTTCCGAAGCCAATCTTTTCCCCGTACATGGAAAATAGTAGTTTAACACAATAATATACTCAGTTTAAAATAAAAGAACAATATCTTTCATTTTCATAAGAGGATTCGAACGAACAAAATCAACAATCAACTTCTTAACTAATTTGCTTGGAATAGGCAAATGATTAACATATATAATACCAGATCCACATGAATGATTAGATTGCATGGTTTTGATAACAAAAAATCCTCGTAAGTTAAATTTCTGAGAAACATAAATGAAAAAATTACAACTTCCCATGAACAGATAGTTGTAACTCCAACCCTATCATCCTTAATAGCATTAACTTTATAACCATTCCAAATACAGTATATCAAAAGATATAACCGAAACTCCTCAACACCACCAGCAAATTGTTGACCAACACTAATAAATATTGGATTGCTAGAATCATTTTTTAACAATGGTTCAAAGTCGAACTATAGTCGACTGAAAAACAAAACATAGAAGAAGCAGACGAGCCAAACTTACCAAAAGAACCAACACATGAAGAACTATAAGAACCGATATACTTTTACACTACCTAAATATAATAGAAACAAGTAGATTATCACTAAAATTATGAGCAATAAGCAATAATATACTATACAAATCAGAATTTGTTTCAATAACTCTTTTACTTTCATCTCTTTCATAAACTAATTCAATAGAGCCAGGTGTTAATGTAGACAAATGTTCGAAAATATCATTTTTCAATCTCAATACACAATCACTGAAACCAAGATGCCTATAATAAGTATAACTACAAACAGAAAAAAAAAACAGGAATATCAATAGTATCAATGCTGGAAAAAAAAATGTTAGAATAAAAAGTAAAACAACATAACAAATAGTAAAGGCCGTAGTAAAAATTATTTAACAAACACATGTTGTCAGGGCAAATTTCTACTGGGCAAAGTTTTGCCACGAAACAAATATACTATATAAAACTTTACTGCCATATCCTGTCAACATGAAAACATTCAACAAGAACATACATGAACAATAAGGATAACAACATGGTCATTATCAAACTATAATAATATAAATAACAACATGAGTTGTAACAGTAGCAAATATTGTAATGGCAAATATTTTCCAAGCAAGTATTTGCCATAACAACAATGTACTGCATAGAACTTCACTAACACATCCCATTAATATCATATGATTCAACAACATATATGAACTATAACAATGACAACATGAGAATTACAGCCAACTACAATGATAACAATAACATTCACATTAAATTTAATGAAGTTGAAAGCAGATGAATACATTAACAAAAGACAAACCTTCAAACCAAATTTAGAATGAAATTGAAGCAAAAACACAAAAAAGTAAATAAGAACAACAATATTCAATAAAAAAATAATAGCATAATTAATAACAAGGATGAAAATAGCTATGACAATAAAAAAAAAATCAAACTAACCTCAAATTCATATTTTAATGAAGAACAGAAGTAGATATTTGTGACCGATCGAGAAGCAGAAGCAAAGGCAGCTAAAAGAGATGAAGACAAAAAAATATGATTATGATGCAATCAATAATCCAATCGATTAACTGATTGAATCGAATGTTATACAGCTCAAGTTCTGTACGAACACTTCGATTATCTAAAATCGAAATTTGAAATTTCAAAAATTCCATGAAAATTTGAAGTCAAAATTCTCATAGCAAAATTTGAAAGCTGTTGAGTAGAAGGTCGAAATTAGATATATGGAAGAGTAAAAACATAAACACTAACGTGGAAAAAAAAAGAGGGACTTAAAAAATAATGGAAAATTGGGAAGGATATATTTTCTAAAACAAATAAAAACAAGGATGTTTGACAAATTTCCACTATCTTATATACACACACACACACATACATACATATATACCCGATTAGGCTTGGCACCCGGTTAGCTTTTGCATTCGATGGTACGCTCAGTTAAACAATATGTCTTGGGTATAGATTGGTTCTATATGTACTAGATTAGGCTTTGCATCAGGTTAGCTTTCCCATTCTTATATACCCAATTCGACTTGGCATCCGGTTAGATTTTGCATCCATACATACCCAATTAGGGTTGGTATTCAGTTAGCTTTTATATTTGATGGCCTTTTGTATTTGATGGTATGCTTGGTTAACAATATATATTAGGTATAGATTGGTTCTATATGTACTCAATTAAGCTTGGCATCATGTTAGCTCTTGCATCTGTACATACCCGATCAAGCTTGGCATCGCATTAGCATTTGCATTCGATGGTATGCTCGGTTAAACAATATATCTCAAGCATATTAGTTCCATATACCCTATTTGGCTTGGCATCTGGTTAGCTTTTTCATTCATGTGTACCCGATTTAGCTTGGCATCTGATTAACTTTTGCATCCACACATACCCAATTAGGTTTGGCATTCAGTTAACCTTTGCATTCAATGGTATGCTCGGTTAAAAAATTTATCTCGAGTATAGATTGGTTCCATATGTACCCGATTAGACTTAGCACCTGGTTAGCTTTAGCAGTCATACGTACCCGGTTAAGCTTTGCATTCGATAAGCTTTTGCATTCGATAGTATGCTCGGTTAAACAATATGTCTCGGGTATAGCTTGATTCCATATTTACTTGATTAAGCTTTGCATATAGTTATCTTTTGCATCCATATTTATTCTATTAGGCTAGGCATCTAGTAGCTTCTACTTTCAATGGCATGCTTAGCTAAATAATACGTCTCGGTTACAGATTGGTTCCATATGCACCCAATTAGGCTTGGCATTCAGTTAGCTTTTGCATGTAGACATACCTAATTAGGCCTGGCATCCGGTTAGCTTTTGCATTTGATGGCCGCTTAGTTAAATAATATATCTAGGTATAGATTGGTTCCATATGTACCCGATTAGGGTTGGCATCCGGTTATCTTTTGCATTTATAAGAACCCGATTAGGCGTGGCCTCCAGTTTGCTTTTGCATCCATACGTACCCGATTAGGATTGGTGTCCGGTTAGCTTGTGCATTCAATGGTATGCTCAGTTAAACAATATATCTCACCTATAGATTGGATCCATATGTACCCGATTATGCTTGGCATCTGGTTAGCTTTTGCATCCATATGTACCCGATTAGGCTTTGCATTTGGTTAGCTTTTGCACTGGATAGTACGCTCGGTTAAACATTATAATCTCGGGTATAGATTGGTTCCATACATACCTGATTAGGCTTGGCAAGGGATCAGATTGGATCATTATGGCTATGAATAGGTTGAATCAGTTGTTCAACTCAATGGGAATCGATCGATATTTCTTAAAACCTGAAAGCAACTATGCAAATAACTTTGGAAAGATGAAGCCAGCATAGAGAGGACCCATCTAACCAACTGAAGCTTGCTAGGTGGCCAGGAAGACAAATCGGCGTCGATCGCTAAATATTTGGAATTGGCCATTGAGATTTTTCAAGTGACCTTGCTTGCATCTCCAGATTCTGCCAGTATATTTTCAGGAAGATATTTGATCGTCTATGCCTATAAATACAGGGTTCATAACTCATTTTAAGGATCCTTTAAGTCGTTGTTTTCTTTGTACACCTTTATAATTATGGATTTAGATCTGATCCTTCTTGTACTTGGAAAATTGAGTGATTAATAAAGTAATTTCATCAAAGTGAACATAGGCATTCGGCGCCAAACCACTTTATATTTTCTTGTTATTGTTTTTTACTTGTTTTCATCTTGTTTTGTCTGTTTTAGTTTTGCGTTTTTTCATTTATTTCTCCATATACAATCTATTGGGTGTTTATGCCAGTTTTTGATGCAAACATTTTAGTGCTTTTGCTGAGAGAGAATTCTCAGGCTGATTGGATCTCATCATCAACTAGTGGATTCCTATATCCATGAGATAGATCCAGGTTTCTACCAATGAGTTTCAGTTTCTACTTAGATTTGAAGAAGATCTAAATGGAAGCTATTAGCCATGGCCAGAGGAAAGTCTACTACTTCCTGTGTTGTTGAAGAAAATGACGATTCTAATGTACAACCAATGGTTTTCGATGTCTAGAATCCAGCTGAATATATCACCAAAGCAGATTTTGAAGTCCTAATGAAAGAACTGATGGATGGCTGTCAGCAGCTCAACTGGCATATCCAAGCTAACATCAACCTGATGAACTAGTTGAAAGATAAGCGTGGAAAGATAAGGAGGGAGCCTACTCCGTATTCTAGATCATAAAAATTCTCCTCATCTGATGACTATCACAGAAACAAATGCCACAAAATGGATGCATATGCAGCTGGAACATCGGGATGGGTTCAAGGATCGACCATGGTCGATTATTACCGATAGTACCAGATTTGCTAGGAGAATCGACATTGAACCTTTTAATCTAGGGGTAATCAATAAGCAGACGGAGGAGCTTACTTTGGAACTGCCATGATCAATCGGAGTGCTAGAGCTCAGGCGAATGTGGTTGAACTGCAATTGAGAGACGACATTAGAACTGCTCCTCGGAAATAGATCAAGAGCAACAGAAGTCAAGGCAAAGTGGCATTGGCCGAAGGCATGGATTGGGTCATTCACATAAGGTGGAGCATGACTACCTCCTGGCACTAACTTTCCAAACACCATACTTAATAGCTACGGTAAGGCAGCTAGTGAAAGAAATTCAGGGCTTGACCAATGGTGATTGGGTGACTCTCCAGAAATCATACTCCATTCACCGACAGCATTCTACATGTAGAATATCCACGGAGGTTCCATATGCCTATGAATGGCACATGGACTCTGCTCAAGCCACTGATGCCATCAAGTGCAGTGTTTCCCCATTTTTCTAGAAGATGTTGCAACCATGCAGTTCACCAAGCTCCACCATAATCAATCTCTTCATTTGATGAGTTATTAAAGAAGTGCCTAGAGCAGTTCTACATGCATATGACAAAACTCAAGGATGTAATGTGACTCTCCAACTTGGTCCAGGAACTTGGGGAGTCATCGAAAGGTTTTCTAGAAAGGTTTAATATAGCTATTACAAAAGTCGGTAATTCGAATGATGATGCAATGCTAATGGCACCGACTAGGCAGTCTACCCCAATTTCGAGTTTGGTGATTGGTTAGCAGGAAAGACTCCTTCTACATTTGATCGTTTCTTTGCAAAGTTTTTGAGGATTAAGGAGGAAAAACAAATCAGGAAGAAAGATGTTGTGGGCCCAAGCACCAAAGCCGAGTATCCCATCGTTTAGTAAGTTCACGCCAATGAATATGTCGCTAGAGAATGTTTATCTATTGACCTATAACACTATGTAGGATAAGAAACCACCTCCGAAGGAACCGACGGAGAAGCAGAGATAGTCCAAAAAGTATTGTAGATTTCATGAAAGTTATGGACATACCACCGACGAGTGCCACTACCTCCGTGATATTATTAAGGTGTTGATTCGAAAATGAAACTTGTAGCAGTTTGTTAAAGCCCCATAGGATAACGGGTAGGGGACATCCTACCCCCGTTGAGGACAAGCTCTGCCCAGTGCTAAGAAACCTTGGCAGACGATAGGGAGATTAGTTATTAATACCATTATCGGAGGACCACATCTGGTTGGTAAAATCTAGAATGAAATGGAGTGTTACATGAACGCTACCGAACATGTTAATATTGAATGTTGCTTGAACACAGAGGATGGTGCTCTAGCAAAGTACAGGCGAACTATGAAAGATGATATCATATTTCTAAGTAGAGATGCGGATAAGGTAAAGGCCCCTACGATTGACCCAATGGTGATCTCGACCATGATCGGCCTCACCTTGGTGAGAAAGATTTAGACTGGTTGGGGATGTTATGTGAATATTATTTTCAAAAAGGCATACGACCAGATGCTACTAGAAGCCAAAGATCTAAAACCGTGCAAACCCCATATCCATGGCTTTAATGGTAATGCAACTGAAGCGGTAGGCTATGTCAAGCTACCAATGGAGTTAGGAGATGACAGTCGAAGGAGTGTGCAGGTGCTCCCTTTTGTAATGGATGTGAGCTCTCCATACAATGCTTTTCTGGGCCGACCAGCCCTTGCTGAATTCAAGGCAGCAATCGACCCTTGGTGTTTGATCCATATATTTCCATAGAGAATGGTTTGGGAATTATCCATGGAGATCAGGCGATTGGATGTGCATGTTATATGGCTAAGTTGAGAGATGCTCAGTTAAGGGAGAAAGGAAAGGATGCGGAGAAGCCTCTCTGCATCAAAACCATTAAAACTTAGCAATTAGCGTCCAAGCCTTGGCTCGAGCACCACAGTTGGTTCTATAAAGATATAGATATCAATAGATGAAGAAGAAGAAGAGCCCAAAGAAAACAAGGCTGCACCTACTGAGCTAACGATCGACATCACGGCCAACCACAACAACCCATCATGGGTTTTAAAGATTGGATCATAGCATAGTGCAACGATGATGAAGGAATTAGCTCGCTTTCTCTGAGCGAATCTTGATGTGTTCGCTTGGACGCATTTTGACATATGTGGGATCTTGTCAACTATCGCGAACCATGCATTGAATGTCGACCTAAGGCATGTCCCAGTGAAATAAAAACGACGTGGCAAGGACCCGGAGAGATATGCTGCACTTAATGACAAGGTGGACAAACTTAAAAACAATGGTTTTATCCGCAATGCCCTTTACCCAAAATAGGTATCCAATCCATTACTTGTGAGAGAGGCTAATGGAATTGGAATACGTGCATTAACTACTCAAATTTGAATAAGGCATTCCCATAAGATAGCTTTCCACTTCCAAGGATCGATCAGCTGGTAGACTCGACCGTCGAACTTGAACTACTTTTGTTCATGAATGCATACTATGGATACAACAGATCCCGATGCACATCCATGACCAGGATACAATCGGATCCTCATATTGTCTAAGCCGCTGGATCTTGAAGACTTGTATATCTATTTAGTGCTATAGGTATATGCCATAAGTGCTGCACTGCTGCGTGAAGAGAATCGAATCCAAAGGCGAGAGTATTATGTTAGCAAGCGGTTGACAAGTACTGAAAGGAACTATCTGGAACTAGAGAAGCTCGCGTACTACTTGTCAATTACGTCAAGGTAGCTCTGCCCTTATTTCCATGCTCATCCCATCAACGTCTTCATTAACCAGCCGTTACGACAGGTCCTGCAGTGACTTGAGACATCTGGAAGGTTACTTAAATGGAACATTGAATTGAGCCAGTTCGATATCACTTATCTCCCTCAAAGAGCCATCCAAGGACAAGCACTGGTGGACTTCATAATTGAATTCACTAAATAAGATGACTCTCCGAAGTGCAATGAAGAACCTACCATCCAATGGAAGATGTACACAGATGGAGCATCCAACGGTGGGTGCTCTGGCGCCGGAGTAATACTAGTAACTCCTGTGGAACACTCAATCTGCTATGCTATGAAACTTGAATTTCTTGCAATAAATAATAAAGTTGAATATGACCCTTGATCGCTGGGATTAAATTGGCCAGAGAGCTAGTAGTTAAAGCTTTGTAAATTTTCAATGATTCCTAGTCAGTAGTGTACCAAGTTAAGGGAGAATATCAAGCCAACGAGCACAACTTGCTCCTTACCTCAACTGGGTCCAAGAGTTGCTAGCCGATTTCAAGAATTACACCATTACAAACATTCCCAAAGAACTAAATAAGAAAGCTGACTCAATGGCCAAGCTAGCCAGTTCCAGGGATGCAATACAAATGGGCTTGATCCCAGTTGAAGTGTTCAATGCTCTATGCATTAGTCAGATAGATATCAATTGGGTCTTGGAAATGGACCTTGAGAAGGAGTCATGGATGACTCTGATTAAATATTATTTGCAAAGGGAATTCCTTCCCGAATAAAGGAATGAAAAAGGACAGATCCTTCGCAAAGCTTCACGATACATCCTTCAAGAAGGAGTCATGCACAAGAAGGGTTTCTTCGTCCCTCTGCTTCTGTATATCGCCAATGGTAAAATCAAAAGAGTATTAAGAGAAGTACATAAAGGAGAATGTGATGATCAAACCAGGGGGAAAACCTTGGCGAAGAAGATACTCTGATATTGCTATTTCTAGCCAACTGTCAATCAAGATGCAGTTTATTATGCTAGACGATGCGGAAAGTGCCATATGTTTGCAAAAATTTCGAGGGTCCCACCGACTGAAATCACTTAAATGTTCAATCAATGGCAATTTGCTACTTGGGGTATTGACATTATTGACTCCATGTCGATTTCAAAAGGTGGTGCGAAGTACGCAATTATAGCAGTTGATTACTTCACTAAATAGACTAAAGTCGAACCCTTGGCCAAAATCACTATGTAGAAAGTAATCGATTTTGTTGTTCGAAACATCATCTGTCGTTTTGGCCTTCTCGAACAAACTTAACCGATAATGGGACCAACTTAATAGCATTGAATTCAAAAACTTCTATCATTGACATCATATGAGAAAAGACTTGCAGTAGTTGCTCACCCTCAAGCTAATGGACACGTTGAAGCTATCAATAAAATTATAAAATCCATTCCATAGAAATGCCTATAAAAGGCTAGGGGTAAGTGGGTTGACGAACTCCCTTTAGCATTATGGGCGTACAGAACTACCCACAAGTCCATGGCTAGATATACTCCATTCGCCCTTGCTTATAGCTCCAAATCCATGATTCATGTAGAACTTGAAGTTACTTCTTGTCGAGTGACTTGTTATAACTCCAAAACTAACAAAGGTCTCCATTTGGACTCTCTATATACGGTCAATGAGAAGGGTGAAGAAGCTGATTTGAGGGTAGTTAGGCACCAATACCGAGTCGCCCGGTACTGCAATGTCAAATTCCAACCTAGAACCGTTGAAATTGGCGATCTTATCCTGAAATAGAGCTTTCCGAGCCCTGCAAACATAGGTCCAAGATGGGAAGGATCGGATGCCACCAATTAGGAGCTTGGAGATGGAACTTTCAAGCTAACAAATATCGATGGCATCACACTTTCTAGAGCATAGAATAGAGAGCATTTACGATGCTATTTAACTTATTTTTGTTTCATTCGATTGTCTTTCATTCAGAATTTGCTTCTTCAGTTGAATTCAAAGATGTGTCATAAGACAAAATCTATCGCTTCTTTTTCATTTTGTAGTAAAATATGAGGTTCCTTCCATATCTCTGAATTGTTTATGCATAATATAATCGCTTTGATATACGACCAACTTACATCCACATAAGCATAATATGCACTAACAAGTGCCCGGAGTTGGTGCCAACTAAGTAATTGGGTCCATAACTGAATTAAACAAAATGAATGTGACTCGACCGTACATCCATTAATTATCGCCTATAATCTGATGGGTTAAATATAAAGCAGAGAACGGGTATGACTTGACTACCCGTTAACTAACTCTATCTCCCGATTCAACGGGATGAATGCAAAGTACAAGTGGTCATAATATGATCGACCACTCTTCGACTTTTCCTCGAACTTGAGGGTAAGGCAATTAATCAATGTGTGGGCTTGATTATGAATGTCGAATGAGTGTGATTGTTGCCCATCGACTAACTCTGGTCCCTAGAGTGCGGATAAGAGTACAAACAAAACGAATGTGTGTGATATGGTCACTTATTCCCCACCTCTAGCCTAAATCCGACAAGAGGAGTATAAACTCATTATGGATAGGACTCGACCATCCACGAACTAACTCCACCAACCCAATAGGAAGGTAGGAGCATAATCACTTAGCTACTGAACACGACAGTGTAACACTATGGCTAGCACCTAGTGTCTGATAGACTTAAGGCGCAACAGAAAGAAGGCCTTGAGATGGATTTGTCGGATCGATGCCCAAAGTAATGGGCGACCGAAAGATATTGCAACTTGAATAACAAGCGATGAAATACATTGATCGAAAAACGTAATAGCTCGAATACTTAGGAAATTTTCTATAAAAGATGAACAGAAATGAAAGAACTTTATTCACATGCTGAAACTTGGAAACTAAGTACAAGTTTATTTCAAAAAACTAAAATCCAAAAATGGGGGTCGTACCCACACAATTGAGGCCAACAAAAAGAGACTAGCTACCTAGCTACGAACTACCCAAGCCAGTTCGATAACTATTTCTCCCCTTTTTTAGGCTTCTTCGAGGTGGATTCTCTAGAGTAACCACCTCATCCTCTCCTTTTCACCCTTTTTGCCTTTGCCACTCTTAGGAGAGATGCTTTTAGAAACAGAGGTCGTCTCACTTTGGGACACAGAAGAATCAACCTCCTCGGTGGTGACACGGCTCGGTAGTATAACTTGAAGCAGAGTAATATCCACTTTGGCACTCTCATACTTAGCTTGCAACTCTAGCTCTTCCTTTTCGATGTGCTCCTTCTGGCTAAGTTCATCGGTATGTTCGGAGGCATGGTTCACTATGTCATCCTCTGCTTCATCCTGGCCCTACTATCATCAGTATTTTATTCATCTAGAGCCCCTATTACTTCAACATCTATATTGGGACTCTCAACAGGTTAATTGGTAGGAGCCACTTGTACCGTGACAAGTGCAGTGGACCATGTGGTCAATGCTTTCTATCCCTGGGAAACATCACCATCGGAAGCGTAGACAAATGCAAACAGACCTGCAATTTCATGAAGATCAATGGGTAAGCCCATGACTACCGGATGCGAGATGTAAACCTTCTCAAGTGTCAGAGTAGTAAAAGATATACCTTCACTATATTGGCCTTCGATCGTAATGGAGTGCAGCCTTCCAAAATCGAAGGCAGTCCAAAACATTTATCCATCCCTAGATGATTTAGTTCATAACCTACACCCTTTTCGAGGGCATGAGAAATTGAAGCACCAATTGCTTGAGTAGTGGGAGGACCTTGGGAACCAGATCCCGAGGCTTTGTCGCCATCTTTTCCCTTTCTAGTGGTAACTGGATCACTGAGCAAATTGAGCCGATTAGCCCAGAGTTCATTAGGCTCTTCATAGTGTAAGAATTCAAGCATAACCTGCTCTTCATCTACTTTAGCAACACCTAAAGACTTCTTTTTTAAATCTACAATATGGTCCTAGGCTTCGACGAGCGACTCGAGATACCCCTCTCTAAGGAAGCGAAGGTTGTGATTCATTATGATGCATGCATTGTAATATATTAGCAATGGATCGAACTTGTCCTTTATTTCTATCCATCCCGCCTCCATAGCCTTTTCCTTGAGGGGCTCTATCTACACAAGCTGATTGACGACCTCTATTTTAACTTCACGAGTCTCGACGATCTCCATGCAATATTGCAGAGACTCCAACCAAGCCTCAAGATTCTCTTACTTTTCCTTCTCAAGCTCGTCCAAAAGCTGTTTACTACGAAGAGCCAAAGCATCATTATCCTTTTTTAGCACATCTTTCTCCTTCTATAGGATGTCTCTCTCAAGGGAAAAAGTACTAGTACAATGAAAGGCAGTGTCCAATTCAGCCTGATGCATCTTCATTAAACACTTGACGGCTTCAGAAGACTCGTTGACTTTCTTCTCAACATCGATCAGCTTCATGCCCAACTGTTTGACCTCCTCGTCCAAGTGCTTGATGATGTCTTTGCCATGGATCACCTAAGAGTTAAGCGATCAATTTTATATTTCCTTTCCATCGAGACCTCAAAAATTCTCTCAGCTATACGGAGAGTTGTACGGTGCTGGACGTAAACACCACATAAGAGAGCACTTTGTCCTTGGCTTTTGGAGGAATTGAATGTAAAGAGAGAACAAATTTGAACTCGTCAAAGCACAACTTAGGTGATGTGGACTTAATCTCAGTCATATTCTCAGCATCAGTGGCATCAAGAGTAGTCAAGGATGACAGGTCCTGTCTATCATGATTGCGGGATGAAGTATCAGGACCTTCTACGCTAGACTGGGGTTCCAAAGATCGATGGGCACCAGAAGAACCCGAATGTTGCTCGAGCATAGTAGCCGAAAAGGAAGCATGAAGCAGTGACTTACTATTACTATGTCTATTGGGGTGTTGGCTGGCCCCTTATAGCGAGAAGACTGATATTTTTATTTATGTTTGGACGATGAGTCCTTGGATTGATGGCTTCGGTCTTGGTCTTCTCTTTCTTCATACCCTTCTTTGTCTCGACTAAGGTCCGGACCTCGACTGGGCCATGACCGCTAAGAGTATGTTGATCTCTTCATACGATCATAGTTAAAGGGGCATCCCATCGAGCTTACAAACAAAATAAAAGTGCATAAGAATTACCGGATTTAAAGGTGAGTAAGTGTCGTGCGGTGTAGTGCATGTGATCATGAGTGTCCCAATGTCCCTCCAAAGGACCAGTTACTGGAGCTTGCTTGCTGGAGTAATCTCTTCCAAGCTAGTAGGAGGAATGTCAACACCGAATCGAATAAGGGATTCAGACCACCCGAGGCTTAAATTAGCAAAGTCATAATTTCCAACATTGTCCAGAAGCGAGATGTCTGACACCCCTTTAAATATATTTTCTAAAGGCAAAGAGCTAGATTAATCTATAGAAGCAAAAGTTGACTAGGATTTCCTAGAGACCGGCTATCTACATAGCTTATAAACGAGCTTTTTTCCCTTTCTCTTCTTCACGGCAGGGAGCTGTCGACCTCGAGAGGATACGATCGTAGGCTCATGGCTTGGGCTCATAGTGTCACGACCAGGCTCATTAGCATCACCCCTTACCTTGCCTTCCTCGGCGATATCCTGATCCTCTTCGAATGGAGGCACAACAGGATCAGCTTCGTCACCTCCTTGCCCAACGGTGCCTTTTCTCACAACAACTTTCCCCGTGGTATTTCTAGGTGGTCCTGTGCTGCAGCCTTCTTCTAGTAAACCGAAGACGAAAAGGCACTCATCGATGATAAAAGATATGATGCCTTTATCCGCCATCGGTATGTTTTTGAGCATTGAAACCACCTCCGAGTATGTGTTGCCCATAGGACATGGCTGACTATATGCAATGTTTGATAATAAAAAATTACTTAGTTTAGGATATCACTTAAATAAAAGTATTTAAAGTTGAGTTTGGAGCGACACTTACGTCTTTCCAATCACCATCCTGCAAAATCAGGTAGGCAAAGCATGTAGAACCATTCGTTCTTAAAAGCGCTCAATTTTTTCTAAGCGTCAGTTATGACCTGGCAGTTAGTAACCGACTCGAGGAAAGTGTACGAGAGGCTTCCTTTTCACCGCTTAAGATTGTAGATGAATCTAGTGTCTTTCGGAGTCATCTTACGATATAAGAATTTGAGGAATATCATGTACATGCGGTGCAGAAATGCATAGTTGTTCGGATGTAGCTAAGCCGACGCCAATATTAAATAATGCAAAATTTTCTAAATGAATGGATTGAAAGGCGGAACTCAACCATCCTAGCATATAAATTTGTTGCATTCGATATACCACTCCGGGAGCAAGTGATCCCTATCATTGCGGGATGGGACTCGCACATCCTCGTATAAAATACCATGTTTGATGCACAACCGACGAGAGAGGCCTCTTCAACCTTTAAAGCTACTAAATCCTCCAGATCATTTAAAATATGGCATCTTCTAGAGTGTCAGAAGCTAGCTCGATCTTTGCTTCTAAGTTTGAAGGAATTTCTGGCACCTATTGTGAACTTTTTGGTTGTTCAAATTGATGGCCTAGAGAGTCTCGAGTGGATATTGTTGTAAAACTTGACTCAACATTGGGATTATTATGTGAAGAAGTTTTTTCGGTACCCATAGCCGCTAAATGCTCCGAGCCTCTAGATCCCATAGCCATCAAACTAGTAGATAGTTTTAGGAAAATAAACCCCACATGCTAACTGTAAACTAGTGCATTGTGGTTCAGTGTTGTGCAATATAGTGATAAACAATTCAAAATAAAAATGATAGTTGTGACGAGACTCTGGGATTCAAGCGGAATAACTGTCATCGCTGACCGTCCCAACCGTTTTTCACATCGATGGTTGTAAATTTCATATAAGCTCCATGATAAATCTTCGGCGTATTGAAGTATGATACTTACATTCAAGTTCATTCGGGATCACACGTTATCCTTGTTCAAGTTCAAGTCATATTCAAAAGTGTGCGACTTTGATTAACAATATTTCAAGTCATATAAGTTCAAATACAATTACAAAGTCCAATCATGTTCCAAGTTATATGCATTTGTTCACGAGACCGAATATTCAAGTCCATGTGAGTTCGTGTGCATGTGTTCTCATTCTAAGTCATGATGTATTGCAAGTTCATATGGTTAGGTATGCGACCGATCGAATTCGAACACTTATGTTCAGCAGTTGAAAATGGCTAAGTTCTCTTAGACAGAGGGATCGTCTATCCTTCCCCTAGGAAATTTTGCCTTATACATCTTTAAATTCCCAAATGCCTAAGCCGATCCATACATTCATCTCCACAACACCCACAACCAGTCGCCTCCTATCATCGAGCCCTGTCATGAAACCATCTCCCTCAATCATCGATCGCCTTCCATCATTCCACTTCCTTCCCTCAAGTCGTATCTACGACCGATGTCTTTGTGCAACTGATCCCACACTTTAGTTCATCTCCAACATACTAATACCGAACCCTACATTTGCTCCACTCCACATCACAATCGATCGATACATTACCTATTTCCTCCCACCATGCCATCCCATCTTCATATGGTGCTACAATTGATCCCAAGTTGTATGCAATTCTACTATGTCCTTCTTATGTCCACATCGACCCTTCATTAACCATAACGCCTCTTCAATTCATTATGATCCGTCAACGAACCCTAGGTTCATGACTACCATCATGGTTAGGCCCATCATCTCACCACAACCACTCATTTAATTCACATACAAATAAAATTCAAACCCACCTATGTAGGAAGTCGCGGCTTGATCGAAGAATACTAACTTAAAATTGACTGGATCAAGGTCCGGTCTTATTTGGGACAAGGTCAAGTAAAATTGGATGCCTAGATTCAATTGAAGGCCGCGACGAAAGTTACTAAGGATGGGAAGGATTGAATCAACTACGAGATTGGAGGGATGGATGGGTTTTTGCACTTAGAATTGTCAATGGCAGCAGTAAAGGGAAGTGAGGGTTCGGTTCACTGGTAGACGCAAATGAAGAAAGTGAGAAGCGAAGTAAGCTAAGTGATTAGCTTATATATGATATGCGGCCTGCTTACTTGGGCTCGAAATTCTTTTAAATCTGCCTAGACTAAGGGATCGATACTGATCCCATTCTTAGAGGAATGGTACCGAACGACCCTTACTAACGTTAAAAAATAAAAATAATATACAATAAGCAAATTTCATAGCCTATATACTCAAGTATATGATGGTATATACGGCATGCTTCCTTTGAAGTCCAAAATTGGCTAATAAAAAAAAGAGAGAGAAGAGAAAATAAAATGGGAAAATGCAATGCTCTTTTACTTTAACTATATCATAACAGCAACGACCTATAAACGTGTACATGTGATCGAGAGCCAATGATAAAAGCATGTATACATCCAACATTCGATTTTTTAATTGACGGGAATTAAATTACTACTTGGATTTCTCAGAAAAGAAATCACTACAGGTAGCCAAGACTACAATCTCAATTGATTAGCTCGATGGAATCGAGCATGGAATGTTATCGACAAGTTATGATCCAATATTTATGCTATCAGACATCGGCCAAGCATCGCAATAAACAAGGAGAGAAATGACTCTTCGGAAAGATAATTCAACGAAGGGTAACAACTATTCAGGAAATTGAATGGAATCCTTCACGGCAGCTGTAACTTACTTCGATTCAAAGCACATCATGTTCAAAACTAAAGTACTTTGGGGGGCAGGTGTTATCCGACCTTTTGATCCGGCTATATTCGGATTGATTGGACGAGTTAGACTCGATACTAGACAAGTCAAGTAGCCCAGAGAGGCAATCATAGAGTCCAGAGATCAAGTATAAAAAATAATATGAAGCAATGATCCAGCAGAACTAAGGGATGGACCCTACAAAATATTATAAGTATGGACTAGTGCTTCCTCTGGGTAGGGGGTCAGATTGGATCATTATGGCTATGAACAGCTTGAATCAGCAATTCAACTTAATGGGAATCGATTGATATTTCTCAAAACCTGAAAGCAACTATGCAAACAACTTTAGAAACATAAAGCTAGCATAGTGTGGGACCGACCTAACTGATCGCAGTTCGCCATGTAGCCAGGAAGATTAATTGGCACGACCGTCAGATTTTGGGAATTGGGCTACGAGATTTTTTGAGTGACCTCGTCTGTATTTAGAGATTCTACCGGCGAATTTTCAAGAAGATATTCGACCGTCTATACCTATAAATATAGGGTCATAGCTCATTTGAAGGATCTTTTAGGCTGTTTTCTTCTTCTTTGTACTCCATTGTAATTATGGATTCCGACTTGATGCCTCCTGTACTTGGAAATTCGAGTGATTAATAAAGAAATTTTATGAAAGTAGACCTATGCATTCAGCACCGAACCACTATAAATCTGTTTGCTATTGTTTTTTACTTGTTTTCTGCCTGTTTCCACTCTTTTAATTTTTATTTCTTTATTTATTTCTCTACATATAATCTATTAGGTGTTTGTGCCAATTTTTAGTGAAAATAATTAGAATTCATTTCTCCAAATCGATTACTAATAACAAAAACATTAGTAAACTTTTCAAAAGGAAAACCATGCAAGAAATATTCCACTCCTGCCCCACCAGCACTTTTACACTCAAACAAAGCTTGATTAAATTCTTCTACTATAGCAGCATAAGCAACTCGATAAAACAACAAAATAATCCATTTTTTTACTTTGAGGACACCTTTTTCTTTAAAACTCTTTAAATTATTCTTCAAATGATAGTAACAATAAATATGAGTTGAATTTGGAAATATTTAAGGACTAACAATCAAAAGACCAGGATGCCGATTGGATATAAAAGTGAAATAACGATCATCATTATATAACATTTCTCGAAGCTTCTTCAAAAACCAATACCAATTAGGTCCATCAGATACAATTCCAAAAGCCAGGGAATAAACCTAAAAGAAAGAAAAACAGTTCTATCACATAATCAAAATAAAAACAAAGCACAAAATATAAAAACTCCAACATCAATGGTATGTCAAATATTTACCATAATAATATGGAAAATAATTAACATATCAACATTTAACAACCTAAATTATCCAACATAACAAAAAATTTAAACCATTCAAAAAAAGTTGGACAAGTATATAAAATAGCATATATAATACTAATTTAACAAACCAAATAACAAGAAAACAAAAATATCGAATAAAATGAAACAACGCAAAAATGTTAATTATTTTCCATGAAATTATGGTAAACATTTGACATACAAACATTTAGATAAATAAATTATATTATAATTTTCAAAACTGAATTGTGACGGCCCAAAATTCTACACCCTTTGCGCCAAAAATAAACCACACATGCCACACCAAATTGCACGAAATTGTGGATTATCAAGGTTAATAAAGAAAAATAGACAGAACAAAATCTCATACGAGTGGAATAACATATAATATTGAACAAATATTTTTACAGCGGAAAAACTTCTAAATACATATATTAGAGTCTAAGCTAAATTCAGCTTGGACAGTTATAAGCATCTGTCCTTACAATTGTTGACAAACATCAAACTAAACTAACTAACCACAGTGAATAATAGAATACGTCCATATGTAGATAAATATCTCTAGCTCTCCTCTGGAAATTCCAACCGTCTTTGACTTAATCTAAAACTACTTGGATCTGACCCAAGTATTGAAAATACCCAGATCAGGCTTGATAAACCAGCGTGAGAAAAACTCCATAATAAATGACGGTGTCATATATCAGCCTTTGAATAAAATCCTTTCAAAAGAAAGAGTATCTCATAAGACCACGCCCACACATAAGCACGGACGGGTTATTACCTTATGATAACTAAAACACTTTTATATCAAAACCTTTGATATTACTTCTAATGAAATCTCTTTGAAAACATTTGAAAATAAACTTATTTATCTTAGCCGAAATTGCTACATCAATTATATTCCAGCATAATAGGTTTACAATCAAGTCCAAAAGTTCTTATTGGACAATGGATTTCCATACAAATGACCAGGTGAAGGGACTACCTTCTGATGGGTACACCTCTAGATGGATGTCCCGAGGCAGAGAACACCTACCCTCTACCAACACAAGACTGACCTACCTCTATAACTAGATAGTACCGAATATGTCATCCCTCGGTCGTTACCGACCTTTAACCGAGCGCACTCTAGCATACAAACCCCACTAATTTACATCCTGAACGTTATAGCGTGAAGAAATATATCTGAAAGGGGATGATCATATCCTAATTGGGAATGACCCACTTAGCCTTGCTACATCTAACTCTGTTTCGGTCATTTCCGATCGATGAGGCTCGAGGCAACGATTACCTTTTCACATAGCACATATCACACCTTTGAATGCCACATTGCCATTTCTGTTGAATACTAATTTCCTTCCATAAAAATACAACCCTTGAGCTCGTACATCTCAAGGAGGGTGTTAAGCTAAGAGAAGTTACCTTCTCCGCCACCAATGATGTACGTTTGTAAAAACCAATGTACGTAATCTTTAGAAATGCAATGTTAGACAAACGTCCACACAAATTTTCCAGGAACAGGACAAAGCGAAGACACTCCCCAACTACCACTAGTAGCGAGTAGTCCCTACAATCCGAAAAATCTCCACCATGAGGAGACCACTACTACAAATAACTCTATAATGGGAGCTACCCAGAGCATGTTCAACTAGCAGTCCTCATGCTATGAAGATCCACGGTCTTAGATAATCATCTTCTTCAATATGTCTTCACATGCGAACGAATACATTGTTTCGAAGTGGTTTTCGGATAGGAATCACTCAAATCTGACCCTGGTTCCTTTGAAATACAATTATCGAAAAAAAGTAAGTATGAGTATACAGAATTTATTAAGTCTCTTTTCACTTTAATTCTTCTCGGATGATTTCGAAATCTCTTTCTTTTGACTTAGGATAATTCTAAGTAATTCATTCTTTTGCTTTGGAAAATATCTCAAATTTCCTTCCTTGACTCTCGATCCAAATTCCTTAACTTTTAGGCGGGTCAAAAACAACGTTATTTAAGACATCGTTTATAATAATCCCTAAAATCAATCTTAGCAAACATTTTTGAGTAAATAGGATCATAGAAATCATTCTAATTTTACTCAACATCAATTTTCGTATTCAACAAGTGCTATGGGCGGAATAACAATGAAATCACCTTTTAAATTCCACAAATAGGACGAGTTTCCTCTTCGGATTTTTGTACCAAGTACAAGAAGATTATCTCTATGCAATCCAAGTCATAATTTATTCATTTTGAAGATTGCTTACATTTTGGATAATACTAATCTTCTTTTACTTTGAAAATTTTAACAGCATTTTTTATTTTAGAACATCCGGGCTTTCCTTTCAATCTGTTCCACCCCTCGTCTAAGAAATGAAAACATAGGCCAGGTAAGTTCAGAGCACTTATTGCTCCATCCCTAACCTTAGTTAAACACCTTATTTTATCTTCCAAGATCTCACAGGCGGGACAATTGTATTAGTCGTTTTCGCATACTCAATTATCGGCTTTATTTTAGAATTGATTTTAAATATTCCAAATTATATTTTAAATGCTTAATTTTCATTTTAAAAACATTCACAATTGATTGCAGGAAAAATTGTTACATTTAAATTCACATTCAAAACGTTATACAATTCGAAGCATAAAAATGCTACGGAAAGTGCAATTTAAGCTTATATGATTTAAACAACTTTTTAATATTTGAAAATTCATATTTTCCATTTCAAATCTCTTTTAAACTATTTAAATGGATTTATCAAATTTATTCCATATTTTTCCACAATTAAAAATGTTCATTTAAATGGATTTCCTGTTATGGTGACATAATTGCATTAACGCGATTTTTCTAGAAAATTGATTTGGACATAGTTCAAAATCTACTAAACGAAATTTTGATTTTCTTTCTTCATTTAGAAGGTATAGATATAATAGTCCGGAATTTCCTTATCTCGAAGAATTTCGAGCTATATTCCATTCTACACATTCATTTGAACTTTTCGGCGCGAAATCGCAAACCACCGTTGCACGACGCGCCTAGTTTTAACTTATTTTTCAATACTTAAACTAATCTATTCGAATTGAATTTTATCACTTATAAAATCATTACAAATCATTTTAAATAAATATTTTCAATTTTTAAAGCTTTTGAAATGAATTTTCACTTTTAACATATTATAATATAATTATCTGCCATTTTAATATTAAATTTTAAATTCCAATTTCAATTCTAACTTCAAATTAAACTCAATTAAAACTTAGATTTCAAATCTAATTTCAATTTAAACTTCAATTCAACCTTAACCTCAACTTCAATTTTCAAAATCGATCTCAATTTCAGTTTCACTATTCTTCTCAATTTCAATTTCAATTTAATTATACTTTTTAATCCCGTTTCATTTCAAAATTTCAAATTCTCTTTTATTTTTACTTTAATTACAATTCTAATTGAAAAGAGACTTATTTTTTCGAAGTATCTCATATCGGTAAAATATGGTCTTATTAACAAAGGTATCACTTAATCCAAATGAATATAACCAATATCCATATTTATCACTAACATAACATCCATTCAACCAATCACATAACATATGATTTCAAATCCAACATTCACTATTACTACCATAACAAGATATATTACCACAATTGAATTATCTAATCAAACTATCCAATCATCCATATTAAAAATCAATTGGTATAAACATTCATATGTTATAAGGGTATAAAGATGATTGTTGTAACATAATCAAAATATAATTTCAAAAGCGATGAGGATTTACATCTTCATATTCACTCCGTCAAACTTTTTGCGAGATACGCGTCTCTCATGCTATTTCCAAACGTCTTGGATTTGCCGCTTTCTTTTTCTTCTCCTCGTTTTTTCCTTCATTTTTTTCTTTTTCTTCTCTTTTTTTTATTTTTTTTATTTTGAGAGATGCACGAGCTATAGGAAAGGGTACGGCTTAGGGTAGTGGGGTGTGTAAAGGCATGGGTAGGTGGGTTGGTGTGCTTTTGTGGGGGGTAGGCTTGGCTAATGCTTGTATATGGCGGGTATGCGGAAGTTTGGCCTTGGGTTGGGGGTCTAGGGCTTGGGTAGGTGGGTTTGAAGGCTCGGTTTGGGGTGGATGTAGGGTGTGTGTGTTATGGGGAGAGGGTAAAGGCATGTAAGATTGGGTAGAGAGCTTAAGGTGGAGGTATGGCCAAGTAGAGGTGAGTAAAGGTTGGTTTTAGTGATGTAGAGGTGTGGTGATGGTGGTGGAAGGAAATGAAGAAGTAGAGAAGGAGTTTAGGAATTTTGTAGAATGAAAGTGAAGTGAAAAATGAAGAGATTTGAGGTTGTATTTATAATTGGAGATTTTAGTGATAAATGACATAATAGCCTTGTTTACTTTTGGACTTTAATTAGCCTTGATATGGGTTGCATTTAATATGTGGAATGATGGTTATGTAAGAGTGTGTTAAGAGATGAAGAGGTGTCACGTTCTTATGGTTTGTAATTGTTTAAACATATAAATTTGCTCTTTTTTTATGTATATGCATAACATCTCATTAATGAGATAAGATATAAGTAATAATGTTGTTTTAAAAAGATTTAAAATAAAATAGAATTAGTCAAATCATACTTTTTACATTTTTATACATTTATTTTAAACTTTCCTAATGTAAATATTTTGTCTTATATGCTAAATATAAAGTGTTTAAAAGTTTGTAAAGTTGTATTTATGCATATGTGTATGTTAGAAAATGTATCAAGTTGCAACAACTTGACGACAACTTGTTTTGGTTGAAAACAGTGTTTTTGTCGACAAATTTTACAGTCTAAATTTGACGTTTTTGTTAAGCTATATATTGAAGTAAACCAAACTTTAAAATGAATTTTTTTCTTCTTTAAATAAAATAAAACATGTCTCTTTATATTTTAAAATCATATTCAATTAATAACAAAATATCTAATTTTACAATGCATGTAAAACTGACAATGCGAATTTGGTTATTTTTGTAAAACAGTTATTAACATACTTTTAAATCTATTAATATACTTTCATTATCTTTATTATATATTTTAAATAAGATTTAACTTATCAAATAAATATTTAAACTTATTTATTTAAGCCTTTATTTATTTTTAGCAAAACTTAACTTTTGTTCATTTGTTCTAAAATCCAAATTTAACTTCTTAATTATTAATTATAAGAATAAATAATTTCTTTATTATTATTTATTATATATAACATATTTATTTAAGTTTTAAACCCCTTTGAATTTAAAAATAAACGAGCGAAATTACGGGTCGTTACATTATCTCCTACTTAAAAGCAATTCGTCCTCGAAATGAAATCAAAGATACATAACTATACAGGTCAACAATACATGGCAAAGGGAATACTACTACTAAATACTGATCATGAAATACAATCATCGATCCTAATCCCAACCTGAGTGCGTACTATACACTTGAGGTAAATACATAGTCATAAATCAACTATCTACATCACTCAACCAAAATATCATACTAAAGGACTAAATCTCGTATCTTAGCATGTACATCATGCTTAAGATAATAGCACTGCTATAATACAAACCCAAAATATCCCTAAGTGTGAAACACTTCTCATTGGATGAACCCTCTGATGGTGCCTCCAAGTCGATCTCTACTGGTTGCTCTACTTCCTCCCCGTCCTCAACTGGCTCCTCATCATCTATCATCTTTGGAGCTATGTCCCAACCTAGCGGCTGCCACTGTTGGCCTCCCAGAATCCACGGTTCATGCTCCTCTATCTCAATATCCTCCAAACCGAGATCCTCGGCTATCTCTGGAACAGGAGATCCTATCTCCAAAATGGGCGTAACCATCTCCCAAATGATATGCTCATCACTCTCTGAATCATCATCCTCGTATAACCATGCATTATAAATCCCGGGTCTTCTATGTCCATTGTCATGGGTTCCTCTATCAGCGGCTTGATCTCCTCTGATTCTTCCATGGGCTTCTCTATAGGCTCTTCTTCCTCAAGCTCCTCGTCCTCACTCAATGGATCCAACATCCAACCATCTGTCTCATCGTCGACCTCTGCTCCTGCCCCTGCATCAATCTCTGCGCCTGCTGGCAACACATCCTCCTCATCTGAAATAACTATCAAATCCTCATTCTTTGAGATACCTATCGGATGGTCGAATGATCCTCGTACTATCCCTGAGGGCTCCCCTACTTGCATATCTTCCTCATCACTCGAAATCGGTGTATCCAAAACTTCAAAGTCTTCGTATTTAGATAAGGCTTCCATAAATCTCTGCCTAATTGCTAGTCTTTCTGCCTTGATTGCTTTCTACAATTTTATATAAGAGCACTTAAAATAATTTATCATTTCTTATCAAAGATTCTATCTTAGATTTATTTATTCCATCTCATTTTGTTAAGTGCTTCTTACTTAATTATTGTCGTTTTTATTTTCATGGGATAATATATTTTAGTTTCTCTAATAAGTTCCACCAAAATTTGGTATTGATAAAGGAGCAAAATGATAGTCTATATATATTGATTCCCAAAATACATTCATACTAAGTGACTTCTAAGAAGTACGCTCAAAAAGTTTAACAAAAGTCGTACGGTTAAAATACTTAGATGGTATTTACTAATACATGCATATTAACTTATGCTTCCACAATCCCTTTTCCTTTTTCTACAGCAGTAGGTGGACGAGTAAGGGTAATAAAAGGCCTAGATTTTTCTGCCATCTTGAGAATTGGACGGTCTCTGTCGATATGTCCTATAATATGGCAGTAATAACAACTTTTTGGGACAATTTTCTTAAAGGTCTTGATATTTACTCCTGATCTACATTCTTTTGCAGGGTGGCCTCTGTTGAATATGCGCCTTGCGCTATATGATTTTTGTTTGATGATAATAAACATATATACATTCATTTAAATATATTTGGTAATGTACTATTTTATTTTTAAATAAATATTTGTTGAATAAAATTAAATTACACAGAATTCGAATTTGAATTCAAACAGATCAAGTTAAACAGATTTTGAATTCAAACAGAAATTTTTATTCAAACAAATATTTATTACAACTTTGATAGTACAATTTCAAGCTCTCACTATACATATACAATTTTGACTACAATACATGACATTTCACATTTACATCAAAACCTTACTACATATCACTCACACTCATATTTTTGTCTTCAACTATAATCCAGTTTGAATCCAGCATCTGAGTAATCTGCAAAAATATTTTCAAACGCAGTAAAATTGAAAGAGAAATATTTTTGAAATTTGAAAGAAACGATGATTTTGAAAACATTGTTTGCCTCAGTTATTTGGGTTGTTCGTCATCATTTTTTTGACTGTGCAATATCTGTGCATATCAGTATTTTTTATCAGGGACAGGTAACTATGAGTGGCTGCAGTACACACGTGTATATTCGTATACGTGTGCACTGCCTCGCCAACTCGTGTGCACAGCTTCAACCAGAAATTCAAAGCAACAGTCAACTGGCCAAGGCTACAAATACAAACTGCAACAACAATTTTGCACTGACTCAAAGCACCACTGACATGAATACTGCAACAACAATTTTGCACTGACTCAAAGCACCACTGACATGAATACTGCAACAACAATTTAGCACTGACTCAAAGCACCACTGACCAGAATACAATGCAACAACACAGTCAACAAGGCAACAATGAAAATGAACATCACAATGAACCAACAGGTCAGAGGTGAAATGGAATGCTGAAGTGTTGAAGTGCATACAAACAACTGCAACACTGCATACAATATGGTGCAGAACAAAATGCCATCAAGAATTGATGCAATGACCAAGAAATGATACAAGACTTCAAATATGCAATGCTCAATATCACTACAAACTGCAGTAAACAGCAAAAATGATCAAATATACACAAATGCAGTCCAAAAGACCAAAGTACAACATCAGTAACCAACACATGAAGATCAACAACAAACCCAAATGCACATGTCAACATCAAGTCTCAAGTGATACAAATATCAAGAATCAGTGCAACAGAAAGTGGTGTAAATACAACTCGAAGTAATGCTCAGGTTCAATCTCTAAATACACAGCAGTTCATACAAAGAAGCCATGGTCAATGCAAAGCAAAAGAGAAGATACAGTGAAATTCTACAAGTCAAGGCCAAGCATGATGCAGTGGTGATGCAATGCATACAACAAAAGAAGCAGTGCCAAGAATACATGTACTCAAGGCAAAATGCACAAGTGAAAACCAAAATGACACAGCAGTTTTTTTTTAACAAGAAAAACAGTGACATACTGCAACAACCAAAGCCTTGACTACAAGAACATCACAAGTAAATCGATACAGCACTGACTCAAATGCTCAACTACAAGACATGGCAACTGCACAGCCCAATGAACAAGACACAACAAATTTCAACAGTGCAGTGAAATGCAGTGGTATGCAGCAGAGAAAATGTAAAAAAGCAATGGTGATGATCGAAGCTAATACAGAGTAGTGGGTTCACGTACCCAAAATCAACAGTCGAAAATATACGAAATTGACAAAGTCAAATATCTCAAATCACGAAATCAATTCAAAGCCGTGTGAATCAAGTTACTACAAATACGAAATTGACAAAGTCAGATTAATCCTCAGCATCAAAGCGTAATCGAACGGCAAAACAAGAATTTTTGCAGCAATCAGTCGAACGCAAAAATAGGAAATCAAATCCTATTAAAACCCTAATCATCATCGGCATTTAGATTCGATCGAGTTCAAGTATCAATTTAGAAAAGCAAAAGGAGACAGTACATACCGAATTCACAAGCATCAAACTCGATCGAGCAACTGCAAGCAAGCTAGGGCAACCAATCACAGATCAATTGAAGAAACCGAAGCCCTAATTGCAACAAAGAGCCGAAGCCCTAACTGGATCAAAAGGGAACGAAGCCCTAATCAGAACGAGGCCGCCATTATTTCTCACGAACGAAGACAAAAAGAGGATCGGGTGAAATAAGGAAGTGGGCCGGTGTTAAAAAAACAAAAGGGGGTTTTGTTTAATTATAAACTTATATTAATATTGTTAATTAGTTTAGGGCTATTTTATATTGTTCTTAATTATTGTTTTTATTCTACGAATCAAAGAGTTTAGGTAAATCACCACCTAGGTTTTAGGTTGTGTCTGATTGTCTATTTAGAGTTAGTTCAGTAAGCAGGGGTTGCGAGTTTGCAAAACTCTATAGGCGGTAGAAGGGTTTGCAAGTCTGTTAGAGTGTTTGTAAGCGTGATACTGTTTAATTCTAATAGAAATCTGGGAATGCAGCAGTAGGCAGGGGTTGCCGAAGCTGGGTAAATCTTGTGTGTGATTTATTTTTCAGTATATTTATTTCTGCAGTTAATTTTTGTGTTTAAATCAAGAAAATTTGCAATAACCCTATTCACCCCCCCCCCTCTAGGGTTAATTTAGATCCTACAGCCTCTTTATCTACATTTGAAACAAAAAAATTTGTTCACCTTATGCCTTTTCTTCTTGGCTGGTACTTTAGTAGTTGGTTGTGGAGTTGGTTGTGGAACAACATTTTTGAATTTCAGGGCATTGCTTATCATCTTCCCAAATGATCTATGGATGAAGTTTACCATGCTATGCTGGAGCTCATCGCAATTGCTTAACCAATCCTTAACTTCCATGATCTTTTCTGATCCCAAAAACTTTCTTTGACTTAGGATCTCAAATTCCCGACAAAGTGAAGCGAAGTTCAGTAGGTTTAGTCTTTCCTGAAAAGAAAATAATTTTTCTACATATTATCATCAAATACCTCATAGTTAAATTGTGAAACTTAATTCAATAGAGACTTGTTCTTAGTCTTAAAATTAACCCATTTTATACTTATCAAATTGTTACTATTTCTTAAGGCTAATTGCCTAGGGTTATATGATAAAAGTTCTAAATTCTAGTTCTCAAACAATTGATTCTATATGAAATATCATGTAGTAAAATTGTGCAATTCTAATCACAATATATTCATATTTTAATTTTACTAAACCAAATTACAAACAATCCTTAGCCAAAAATAATAATATCCCTTTTTGATATGTAAAATATAACCCAAGGTAAATTATTTCATTTACCAACCTTTTTTAAAAAACAAAACCATTTTTATGAAATTAACAAATACGCGCTCGTATATATAGTACTCTCATAACTCATTCTAGGGTGTTACTAACCATATCTCTAATGAGTGACTCATCCTAGGATATTACTAATTCTATTTATGATGAAACTTTACCCATAACAAAGCCAAGGTTCTCATTCAACCTTCAGCACTGATACCAAATGTGACGATCCAAAATTCTGTAACCTTTGTGCCAACAATAAACCACATATGTTAAACCCAAATCACACGGAATTGTGGATTATCAGGGGTAACAAAGAAAAATAAAAAGAACAGAATCTCACACGAATGGAATAACATATAATATCGAACAAATATCTTTACAGCGGAAAAACTTTTAAATACATATATAAGAATCTAACCTAAATTCATTTTGGACAGTTATAAGCATCTGCCCTTACAATTTCTGACAAACATCAAACTAAACTAACTAACCACAACGGATAATAGAATATGTCCATACATAGATGAATATCTATAGCTCTCCTCTGGAAATTCCAACCATCTTCGACTAAACCTGAAACTACTCGGATCTGACCCGAGTATTTAAAATACCCTGATCAGGCTTGATAAACCAGCATGAGAAAAACTCCATAATAAATGACAGTGTCATATATCAGCCTTTGAATAAAATCCTTTGAAAAGAAAGAGTTTCTCATAAGACCACGTCCACACATAAACACGGACGGGTTTTTACCTTATGATGACTAAAATACTTTTATATCAAAACCTTGATATTATTTTAATGACATCTCTTTGAAAACATTTGCAAATAAACTTATTTATCTTAGTCGAAATTTATACATTGACTAAATTCCAGCATAATAGGTTTACAATCAAGTCTAAAGGTTCTTATTGGAGAATGAATTTCCATACAAATGACCAGGTGAAGGGACTACCTTTCGATGGGTGCACCTCTAGATAGATGGTCCCGAGGCACAGAACATCTGCCTTCTACCAAATAAGACCGGCTACCTCTGTAACTAGATAGTACCGAATATGTCAACTGCCGGTCGTTACCGAGCGTGCTCTAGCATATAAACTACATTAATTTACATCCCGAACATCATAGCAGGAAAAAATATATCTAGAAGGGGATGATCATACCTTGATTGGGAATGACCCACTTAGCCTTGCTGCATCTAACCCTGTTTCGGTCATTTTCGGCTGATGAGGCTCGAGGCAACGATTACCTTTTCATATAGCACATATCACATCTATGAATGCCATATTGCCATTTCCGTTGACTACTAATTGCCTTGTAGAAAAATACAACCCTTGAGCTCTTACGTCTCAAGGGGGTGTTAAGCTAAGAGAAGTTGCCTTTTCCGCCACCACTGATGTGCGTTCGTAAAAACCAATGTATGTAATCTTTTGAACTGCAAATTCGGACAAACGTCCATACAAATTGTACACTCTCCTACTACCACTAGTAGGGAGTAGTTCTTGCAATCCGAAAAATCTCCACCACGAGGAGACCACTACTATAAATAACTCTATAATGGGAGCTACCCAGAGCATGTTCAGCAAGCAGTCCTCACGCTTTGAAGATCAACGGTCTTCAATAATCATCACCTCCAACATGTCTTCATATTAGAATGTATACATTGGTTCGAAGTGGTTTTCGGATAGGAATCACTCAAATCCGACCTCGGTTCCTTTGAAATCCAATTATCGAAAAAAGTAAATATGAGTACACAAGATTTATTAAGTCTCTTTTCACTTTAATTCTTCTCAGATGATTTCGAAATCTCTTTCTTTTGATTTAGGATAATTCTAAGTAATTTATTCTTTTGCTTTGGAAAATATCTCAAATTTCCTCATTTAACTCTCGATCCAAATTCCTTAACTTTTATGCGGGTCAAAAACAATGTTATTTAAAGCATCGTTTATGATAAACCCTAAAATCAATATTAGCAAACATTTCTTAGTAAATAGGATCATAGAAATCATTCTAATTTAAGTCAACATCAATTTCCGTATTCAACAAGTGCTATGGGTAAAATAATGGTAAAATAACCTTTTAAATTCCGCGAATAGGACGAGTTCCCTCTTCAAATTTTAATACCAAGTATAAGAAGATTATTTCTATGAATTCCAAGTAGTAATTTATTCATTTTGGAGATTGCATAAATTTTGGACAATACTAATCTTCTTTTATTTTGAAAAACCAAACAACATCTTTTTATTTTAGAGCATACGGACTTTCCTTTCGATCTATTCCACCCAATGCCTAAGAAAAGTGAACCATACACCAGGTAAGTTTAGGGGACTGGTTGCTCCATCCCTAACACTAGTTAAACACATTGTTTTATCTTTCCAGATCTCGCAGGTGGGACAAATGTACTAGTCGTTTCCGCATACTCAGTTACCAGCTTTATTCTGGAATTGATTTTTAAAATTCCAAATTATCTTTTAAATGCTTAATTTTTCTTTCAAAAACATTCACAATTGATTTCAGGAAAAATTGTTACATTTAAGCTCACATTCAAAAAGTTATACAATTCGCAGCATAAAAGTGATGTGGAAAGTTCTATATAAGCTTATTTGATTTAAACAACTTTTTAATATTTGAAATTTCATATTTTCCATTCCAAATCACTTTTAAACTATTTAAATAGACTTATCAAATTTATTCCACATTTTTCATAATTAAAAACGTTCATTTGAACAGATTTTCTATTATGGTCACTTAACTACACTAGCGCGATTTTTCTAGAAAATTAATTTGGACTTCATTCAAAATCTACTCAAAAAATTTTGATTTGCTTTCTTCAATTAGAAGATATAGATACAATAGTCTGGAATTTTCTTATCTCGAAGAATTTCGGGCCATATTCTACTCTACACATTCATTTGAACTTCTCGGCGCGGAATCGCGAACTACCGTTGCGCGACGCGTCTAGTTTTAACTTATTTTTCAATACTTGAAATAATCTATTCGAATTGGATTCTATCACTTATAAAATCATTACAAATCATTTTAAGCCAATATTTTCACACTTTAAAGCTTTTAAAATGAATTTTCACTATTACCATGTATTGTAACATTATTAAATTCCTATTATTTTAATATTAAATTTTAAATTCCAATTTCAATTCTAACTTCAAACTAAAATCGATTAAAACTTAGATTTAAAATCTAATTTCAATTTAAACTTCAATTCAACCTTAATCTCAACTTCAATTTTCAAAATCGATTTCAATTTCAATTTCACTATTAATTTCAATTTCAATTTCACTTTTCTTTTTAATCCCGTTTCACTTCAAATTCAAATTCTCTTTTATTTTTACTTCAATTACAATTCTAATTGAAAAGAGACTTATTTTTCCGAAGTATCTCATATCACCAAAATATGATCTTATTAACAAAGGGATCACTTAATCCAGATGAACATAACTAATATCCATATTTATCACTAACATAACATCCATTCAACCAGTCACATAACATATGATTTCAAATCCAACATTCACTATTGATACCATAACGGGATATATTATCACAATTCAATTATCTAATCAAACTATCCAATCATCCATATTAACAATCAACTGGTATAAACATTCATATGTTATAAGGATATAAAGGTGATTGTTTTAACATAATCAAAATATAATTTAAAAGCAATGAGGATTTCTAACCTTTATATTCACTCTGTCAAACTTTTTCGTGAGGTACGCGTCTCTCGTGCTATTTCCAAACGTCTTGGATTTGCCGCTTTCTTTTTCTTCTCCTCTTTTTTTCCTTTCTTTCTTTTCTTTTTCTTCTATTTTTTATTTTATTTTTGGAGATGCGTGAGCTTTAGGAAAAGGTACGGCCTAGAGTAGTGGGGTGTGTAAAGGCTTGGGTACGTGGATAGGTGTGTTTTTGAGGGGGTAGGCTCGGCTAAGGCTTGTATACGGCGGGTATGGGGAAGTTTGGCATCGGGTTAGGGGTCTAGGGCTCGGGTAGGTGGGTTTTAAGGCTCGAGTTGGGGTGGATGTAAGGTATGTGAGTTATGGGGGGGGTAGAGGCGTGTAGGATTGGGTAGAGAGGTTTAGGTGGAGGGTATGGCCAAGTAGAGGTGAGTAAAGCTTGGTTCTGGTGATGTAGAGGTGTGGTGATGTTTGGTGATGGTGGTGGAAGGAAATGAAGAAGTAGAGAAGGAGTATATAGCCTTGTTAACTTTTGGACTTTGATTAGCCTTGATTTGAGTTGCATTTAATGTGTGGAATGATGGTTACGGAAGAGCGTGTTAAGAGATGAAGAAGTGTCACTTTCTTATAATTTGTAATTGTTTAAACATATAAATTTGCTCATTTTCTATGTATATGCATAACATCTCATTAATGAGATAAGATATAAGTAATGATGTTGTTTTAAAAAGATTTAAAATAAAATAGAATTAGTCAAGTCATACTTTTTACTTTTTTATACATTTATTTTAAACTTACGTAATATAAATATTTTGTCTTATATGTTAAATGTAAAGTGTTTAAAAGTTTATAAAGTTGTATTTATGCATATATGTATGTTAGAAAATGTATCAAGTTGCAACAACTTGACGACAACTTGTTTTTGTTGAAAATGGTGTTTTTGTCGACAAATTTTACAATCAAAATTTGACCTTTTTTTTAATCTATTTATTGAAGTAAACCAAACTTTAAAATGAATTTTTTTCTTCTCTAAATACATTAAAACATGTCTCTTTATATTTTAAAATTATATTTAATTAATAACAAAATCTCTAATTATACAGTGTATGTAAAACTGACAAAATACGACAAAATTTGGTTATTTTTGTAAAACGATTATTGACATACTTTTAAATCTATTAATATACATCTTTATTAGATGTTTTAAATAAGATTTAACTTATCAAATAAATATTTAAACTTATTTATTTAATCTTTTATTTATTTTTAACAAAACTTAACTTTTGTTGATTTGTTCTAAAACAAAATTTATACTTCTTAATTATTAACTATAAGAATAAATAATTTTATTATTATTATTTATTATATATAATATATTTATTTAAGTTTTAAACCCTTTTAAATTTAAAAATAACCGAAATCTCTCATTTTCGAAGTAGCAAAAATACTAGTCATTGTATCATACCTTGATTACCATTTTTAGTCATAGTGAACATAATACAACCTCGGCCTCTACCTTTCAAGTATCATCCAAAAAAATCAAAGGATGGCAATAATCAAATCTATATTCGCATGTTTCAAACTCAAACCCTTTAAAATTCATAAGTAACAAAATCACCTTGAAGTTCAACACTATTGCCAGGATTACACTCAACCGCAGGTTCACAAAAAGAGTTCAAATGATGATATGAAAGCAAATCATTATTATGTATTTCTTTCAAAATGAATCTTTTCCTCGTATAAACAAAATAATAATTTAACACAATATTGTATTCAATTTGAAATAAATGAACAATATCTTTCATTTCATAAAAGGATTCGAACGAACAAAATCAACAATAAACTTCTTAATTAATTTCTAGAAACAGGCGAATGATTAACATCTACACTACCAGTTCTACATGAATGATTATGCTGCGTGGTTTTGATAATAAAAAAACTGGTAGGTTAAACTTCCGAGAAACATGAATGTGAAATGTACAACCTTCCCTTGAAGAAATAGTTGTAACCTGCTCAGTGTCATTTTTATAAACATTAACATTATAACTATTCCCAATACAGTATATCATAAGATACAATCGGAACTCCTCAACACCACCAACAAATCTTTTACCAGCACTAGTAAATATTGGATTGCTAAAATAATTGTTTAACAACCGTTGGAAAGTGGAACTAGAACAAACCGAAGAACAAACCATAGAAGAAGCAGTTGAGCCACATTCACCAAAAGAACCAACAAATGAAGAACTATAAGAACCAACAGCAACCGATATACTTTTACATTGCTTAGATATAGTCGAAGTAAGCAGAAAATCATCACGATTATGAGCAACAAGCAACAATATATTATGCAAATCAGAAGTAGTTTCAATCACTATTTTCTCTTCATCCCTTTCATAAACCAATTTAATAGAATCAAGTGTTAGTTCATACAAATACATATGTTCACAAATATCATTTTTCATTCTTAACACACAAACATTCAAACCAAGATGCCTATTATAAGTATCACTATCCAGTAGAAAAAAGACAAGAACGCCAGTAGGATCAGAGCTGAAAAAACAAATATAATGTTAGAATAAAAGTAAACAACATAACAAATAGTAAAAACCACTGTAAAAATTATTTTAACAAACACATGTTGCTATGACAAATTTCTATTTGGCATATATTTATCACAAAACCAATATGATCATGAAACTTTACTGCGATATCCCATCAACATAGCATAATTCAACAAGAGCATAAATGAGCTATAATAATGACAACATGATCATTATCGAACTATAACAATAAAAATAACAACATGAACTATAACAAAAAAAAATATTGTAATGGCAAATATTTGTCGGTAAATGTACCGCTTAATACTTCACTAACACATCCCATTAATATCATATGATTCAACAACATATATGAACTATAACAATAAGAACATGAGAATTACAACCAACTATAACGATAACACGAACAATCACAGTGATTTCAACAAACTTGAAAACAGATGAATACATGAATGGAAGACAAACTACAAACCAAAGTTAAAATGAAATCGAAGCAAAAATACAAAACAGTAAATAAGAACTACAAAATTCAACTAAAAAAATAACAGCATACTTAATAACAAGGTTGAAAGTAGCTATGAAAAAAAAAACATCTCATATTCTAACGAAGAATGGAAGAAGATATTTGTAACCGATTGAGAAGCAGAAGAAGAAGCAGTTGAAAGAGATGAAGACGTAAAAAACTGATCATGATGCTATCAAAATACAATCAATCAACCCTAACCGATTGAATCGATCGAGATGCAGCTCAAGAATTATATGAACACTTCGATTATCTGAAATCGAAATTTGAAAGTTACAAAACTCCATTAAAATTTGAAGTTGAAATCTCAAAAAAAAAAAATTGAAAGCTATTGAGTAGAAGGTCGAAATTAGATGTATGGGAAAGTAAAAACGTAACGTGGGGAGAAAAAAAGACCTAAAACATAAGTGCAAATTGAGATGGATATATTTTGTAAAACGGTTAAAAACAAGGATGTACGATAAATTTTTACTTGATATTTTAAGTTCGTAACTACGTCAAAATGTATAGCTTTAATCAAATATAATTAAATTTAATGTTTTAATTTGATGAGTTATAAGGAAAAACAAAATTATAATTAAGAAAATGGATAATTTAGTCATGGATTTTGTTGATAAAATAATAACGTATGTAAAATTGAATTTTGACGTAAGAATAAAATTTGCGTAACTGTTAACCATATAAACAGCTAAAGTGCGGATCGGCTGTTGGTAATACCGCCTTTGTTAAGCATGTTTTAATCAAAAGTAAAGATTGCAAATTTAAAAAGTATGACGATGCTAATTAACATGGTAGAAGAATGTCTAAGCCATCCACGCACGTGTCAGCAGTTGGCACACATGGCAGGTCTTAGTATTCAGTTCGCTCTATTCCCTAGACATAAAATACGTTCCTCCTTATTTAATTCGTAGCACAGCTGCATATGTAAACTACGTGAGAGTTGATCAGGCATTTATAATCATTCAGTTCATAAAAAAAAAATATGCGATGCTGACGACCACCGGAAGAATCGTTATCATCGTTTCATAATTGTTTTAACAAATTGCCCTCCTAACGCTAGTTACAACTTACAAATCTAAACATTACAAAATATATAAATGCGATTACCGATTCTGAATAGTATTTGTGATGTGTTGATCTTTTATGGATATTTGTTCGGCTAACGTCGGGCTTTGGGTGCACATGCGTAATTCTCAACGACAACGACCTACACTTGTACAGGTCATAATGCCCTATTTGGACCACCAACGCTCAAATTTTCAAATATTCTTTGATGCGCTGGATTTATTAACATATGCAAATGCACAAGATAACATGTACAATTAGTTAACTAACTGAGCGAACTTTTATGAAACACACTTTTTAAGCTTTAAAATGTACCGCCATTTCTTTTCAAGAACAAGTTTTAAAAGACACTTTTTTTTTTGTTTATATGCAAATATCTTCATTTTTAGAAAATGCAAATGTTTACTGTTTAAATTGCAAATGTTGCCTTTTAACTTGAGAAATTTACAGAAAACTCTTTAAATATCTACAAAAAATGCTAGTATTTTTTCCTTAAAAAGTTTGAATTTTCAAAAAAAAAAGTTTGATCATGGAAACATATAATTAAGTTCAATTTATTTTTTGAACAAGAGTATTGAAAAATAAAAATAGAGATATAATTCAAAGTGAGAATTAGGCACATGGACAAACTTTAAAAAAAAATTAAACCGAATGACACTAAATTTCATTTTTGAACCGGAAGACAAACTATGAAAGAAAATTAAACTGAAGTACAATGCTAGTTATGATCAACATTATATTCAATTTTTACACTATACAAAATGGTATATATAACTACATTATATTCAATTTTACACTGTACAAAATGTTGGCTATGTTTAGTATTGTCCTTCAGCCTAATTTTTTTTCAATGTTTGCTCTTCGGTCGAAAAATAAAATTTGTTTTCCTTCAATCTAATTTTTTTTCAAAGTTATCCTTGCGTCTATTTTCCACTAATTGCAAAACATGTTTTTTAGGATGTGTTTTCGTGTTTCAAACATGGAAACAAGCAAAATATCCAAATTTCCACGTTAAGGAATATTATAAAGGAAACTGTGTTCTCCTAGGCAGAAAAATATATATGAACATCTTAGTATCTGAGTATGTATTTCGCAATCCTGGTTGAATAATGGATAAAAGATGTAGGAGAAAAAATCTTAGAAATAAAGGATACACAGAGCATCAAAGCATCATAAAGAGATAATAGAGGCAAATGCAAGTAAACCCGGCCCATCATATTAGGCCTAATATGTTTATTTAAATACTGTGTATCTCTGTTGTATTTGGGCATGAAAGAAAAGCAGTGTATCATATTTCAAATGAATTGTACTGCAAATCAACTTCAGGTTAATATAATAAAATCAATTTCAGATTATTCAATTCTTTATCTTGGTATCGAAGCCAAATCAATTCGCTTAACAGCAATAACAAGGTTAACGCCTTGACTTTGGTCTCTCAGATTCAGTATCATCACAGAGATCAGCCTGCGCATCCAATATCATCAGAGAATCAAGATTCTCATCATTTGACTGTTAAAGTTCGGACATACTTGAGTCTGTATCAAGATTCTTATCAGTCTTTATATCTAGCTTTCGGTCTGTGCCACGCCAAGAAGTAACTGTCAGAGTTGCTTCATCATTCAGTTATCTTCTAGCTGCATCGATTATTCTGCATTTCATTAATCTTTGCAGTTTTCTTGTTCCAAGATTATCACACTGCAGATTCAAGATCTTGTCTGTCATTCTCAAATCTGTTTCAATGGCTGAAGAAGAGTCATCACCCTCATCCACGGCAAGAAACACATAATCAATCACCCAGAGATCTGCAACATAAGATCTGATTAAGGCCTTAGTCAAACCAAAAGGTCAAATTATCAATGTACAACTAGATGAATCAAATTTTTTCACTTTGGAAATTTCAGACTGAAACAGCAATTAAAGGCTATGGTCTGGAGGACTATGTTCATGGAACATTAATTACACCACCAAGATTTGTCACAGATAAAGATGGAAAACTGATAAGCAACCAAGATTATATATCACATCAAAGACAAGATAGTCTAGTAAGTTATTGGTTACTCTCTACAACCAGTGCTAATCTTTTGCCACAATTAATTGGATGCAAATCTGCAAATGAAATATGGTCTACAATTGAGCAAGTATTCAATACTCAATCAACAGCAAAAGTCATGTTTTATAAAAGGCAATTGCAGAGCTTAAAGAAAGATACCCTACCAATGAGGGATTATTTGTCTAAAGTTAAAATGTTATGTGATCAACTTGCTTCAGCAGGGTACAAAATTTCTGATTATGAACAAATACTGTCAGTTCTAAATGGCCTAGATGAGGAGTGTGAAGCAGTTGTAGCAGTGATTTCTTCAAGAGAAACAACTCCTATAATTCAGTATGTTCATGCTACACTTCTTGCTCATGAATGTAGAATAAAGCAAAAGAAATCCACTGGCTCATATTTCTCTGCCAACTTCAATAGTAATAGTAGGAACAAGAATCAAGGAAAGAATTATAATACTAGAAATCAGTTTAATAGTCAAAGAGGTGGTCAGACAAACAGAGCCAGAGGTAGGGGTGGCAGGCAGAACAACAACAATAGAATTAGATGTCAGATATGTGAGAAATATGGTCGTATAGCAAGCAAATGCTACTTCAGATTTGATATCAATTATGTGCCACAGCAACAAAATGCAAGGAACTACCAACCAAATGCTAACATGGTCAACACTCAACAAGATCAAAGAAGTCATTCAGAAAATACAAATTGTGACACAACTAAACTGGAACACATACATGATGAATTCTGGTATCCAAATTCATGAGCTATAAATCATGTGACAAATGACCTGAATAATCTAAACTTGGGAAGCAAAGAGTACAAAGGTACACATTCTATGCATATGGGAGATAGTAAATCTATTAGAATTAAACACACTGGGAATGCAAGTTTCATTGGCAAGAAACAACTTTATCTCAATAATCTCTTAAGAGTCCCGTTGATAAGAAAAAATTTATTAAGTGTATCTCAGTTCGCAAACGATAATAATGTGTTCTTTGAATTTTGTCTACAGTATTGTCTAGTTAAAGATATTCTAACAAAAGAAATTTTATTGCAGGGTAAAGAATTTAGAGGATTGTACAAATTTGATGTAGCTAAATCAAGAAATTATGGACTTAAGGGAAAATGCCATAATGTTTCTGAAATCAAATGTAGAGATGACTATAAGATTTTTGATATGTGGCATTATAAACTAGGCCATCCAAATCTAAACATTATTAAACATGTGTTGAAAAAAAGTGCAATTTCTTTTGAAAGGATTTCTTTACCATATGTTTGTACATACTTTCAACTGGGAAAAAGCCAAAAACTTGCATTTCCAGACTCACAAACTGGATATAGTAAACCACTAGAATTAATTTCCATAGACTTATAGGGGCCAACACCCATCAACACTGATTATGGATACAAATACTATGTCTTTTTTGTTGATGCTTACTCTAGATATGTATGGATTTACTTTCTGAAATCAAAATCTGAAACTTATAGGGCAGTGCAACAATTCATAGTTCAAGTTGAAAATCAACTAGGTTGCAATGTAAAAATCATATAAACAGATGGTGGAACAGAGTTTCACCCTCTAAAAGAATTTTTATCACAAAAGGGAATAATTCATAGAACAACTTGTCCATACACATTCGAGCAAAATGGTCTAGTTGAGAGAAAATATAGACAAATAGTTGAGACTGGTCTCACTTTACTTGCACAAGCATCATTAGCACTAAAATTTTGGCCTGATGCTTTTTCAACAACTGTGTACTTAATTAATAGACTGCAAACTAAGGCTATAGATTTCAAATGTCCCATAGAAAAGTTACAGGGAATTAAACCAGATTATCAAACTTTGAAAGTTTTTGGTTGTCTATGTTTTCCCTATCTAAGACCCTATAACAAACATAAACTAAGCTTCAGATCATCACCGTGGACATTTCTGGGGTATGCCACAAAAAAAGGGGTACAAGTGTCTAGATGAAAAAGGAAAAATCTTTATATCAAGACATGTTGTGTTCAATAAAAATGTATTTCCTTTTAGCAAAACAGATGTGAAAACATCACAAAAAATTTACAATCCAAGAGTATCAATACCCGAGTTACCAGAATACTCAGATATTGATAACCAATCTCATACAAGGGCAAGGCATAATGCTCAATTCACTGCCCTAACTAAAGGTGGTAATGGCTCATAGCACACAGTGATCAGAGATGAACCAGGTCATTAGCAGTTAGAATCATAAATTCAAATTCAAGATGCACAAGATGATTCAGATATCCAATCAGGCAGTCATCAATCATTAGATGACTCACAATCATCTAATGACAATGAAGCCTAGTTGAAAGTAGTGATCAACAACCTGCAACAACTGGTCATCACATGATAACAAGGGCTAAAAGTGGAATTTTTAAGCCAAAAATTTATAATGTTGTCATTGAAACCAAAGAACCTGGCACTTATTTTGAAGCAGTACAAGATGAAAAATGGAAAACTGCAATGCAAGAAGAATATAATGCACTGATTAGAAATAAGACCTGGAATTTGTCTCTCTGCCATCCAATAAAAATATTATTAGATGTAAATGGACATACAGAATTAAGAAGAATCCTGATGGTTCAATCTCTAAGTATAAGGCAAGACTCGTTGCAAAAGGTATTCACAACAATATGGTTTTGATTTAAATGAGACTTTTTCACCTATTATGAAACCTTCTACTATCAGAATAGTTCTTACTATTGCCTTAAGTAGAGATTGGATCATCAAGCAACTTGATGTAAATAATGCCTTTTTGAATGGTATTTTGTAGGAAGAAGTCTATATGGAGCAACCACAAGGATTCAGACAAAGAGGCAATGAAAACCTTGTGTGCAAGCTAAACAAAGCAATTTATGGACTCAAGCAAGCACCCAGAGTTTGATTTGACAGACTGAAGTCAACACTAATCAACATTGGCTATTCATAAACTAAATCTGACAATTATTTAATTACAAAATTCGGTAAGATTGAAGTTACATATGTACTAATATATGTTGATGATTTCATTATTACAAGCAACAGTGATGTAGAAATCAATAAGCTTACTGAATATCTTGATAAAGAATTCCCAATCAAAGATCTAGAATGCTTAAATTATTTTGGGAATTGAAGTCAAAAGAATGTCTAACTCAGTGATTCATCTAAGCCAAGAAAAATATATATCAGAGATTCTTTTCAAAGCAAAAATGGATAAGGCAAATGCATTATCTACACCCATGGCAAGCAACTTACATCTATCTAGAAATAGAGGTGAAGCAATACATAACAGCAAGCATTACAGAAGCATTGTTGGAGCATTACAATATGCAACAATCACAAGACCAGAAATTGATTTTAGTGTAAATAAAGTCAGTTGGTTTATGCAAAACCCACTGGATGAGCATTGAAAAGCAGTAAAAAGAATTCTAAGATACTTAAATGGCACAATGAAACATGGACTGATTTTAGAATCATGCAAAAACATGAACATTAATGGTTATGCGGATGCAAATTGGGCCACAGATCCTGATGATAGAAGATCCACATCAGGATACTGTATATTTTTAGGTACAAATCTTATATCATGGTATTCAAAGAAGCAACCAACTGTATCTAGGTCTAGCACAGAAGTAGAATACAAAAGTGTGGCAAATACCACTGTAGAAATAATTTGGGTAAATTCACTTTTGAGTGAACTTAAAGTCAAAACTGACAGTAAGTCTACAATCTGGTGTGATAATCTTAGCACAGTCCTACTCAGTGCAAACCCAGTATTACACAGCAGAACCAAGGATATGGAGATTGATTTTTACTTTGTTAGAGAACAATTCATTAGCAATAAACAAAATGTAAATCATATACCTGCATCTTACCAAATTGTAGATATTTTTTGCAAAGCCATTAACCAAGAAGAATTTCCTTCTATTCAAGCAGAAGCTCAAGATCAGTGCTGCCACCAACGAACATCAACTTTAAAGCCAAAATCTGAGCCAAAGATTGAAACTTTACTTTTCGCTGCTCAAGCAGAAAGTAGAGATCAATATTATTAGCATCTCCCTCAGATTCAAATTTCAAAGTTCATCCGATCAAAACCTAAGACAGCAAATTTAGTAGATCTGGAGTTAGTTATCATGAAGAGCATAACAATTAAAAGTTGGAAGAGATGACTCACAAGATCTGAAGAAAAAAACTCGAAGGCTACTCAGATTTAAGCTTTGTTTTCATCTCGATCTAAGTTCGAAAAAGGAATTTCATCAAAATTGGCAATCATCCGAAGATACGTGTCCAAATAATCATGAGAACAATAGTTTGACAACTTATCTGTAATTTCTCAGAGTCATAGAGAGAACCAGTATTCAAAGCTTCGAAGTTTCGCTATTCATCAAATAAAGGATACACAGAGCTTCAAAGCAACATAAATGAGAACAGAGGCAAATACAAATGAAGCTCCACCATTATTTATGAAGAATTTCTAGGAAAAAATCTATGTCGACGGCGCCATTAAGTTTCTCTCTTGCAAACCCTAGATAACGCAGGGTTTGAGGGGGCGAAATAAAGGATACACAGAGCATCAAAGCATCATAAAGAGAGAATAGAGGCAAATGCAAGTAAACCCGGCCCATCATATTAGGCCCAATATGTTTATTTAAATACTATGTATCTCTGTTGTATTTGAGTATGAAAGAAAAGCGGTGTATCATATTTCAAAAGAATTGTACTGCAAATCAACTTCAGATTAATACAATAAAATCAATTTCAGATCATTCAATTCTTTATCTCTTAGCATATTATCTTGAAATATTCTTTTTGATTTATTAGAAATTTTTTTCGTATGAATCAAACTAAGACGATGTTGTTATTGTGAAATAATAATAATAGATTAAAAAAAATTGGCGAAAGTGAAGTGTTTGCTTATATACTAAATGATTACATAGAATATATATGCAAATTTGACTAAAACGGATAAAAGAAGTGGGTATGGATTGCCTACATAGGTATACGTAAAACAGGTTCAAAATGTTTCTAGTAGTGCATTTAACAAATAAACGATGTGCTTTTTATTTCTTTTATTTTTTTATTCTTTTTTGTTTTTGCATGTCAAGTGTAGATGAATGAATTCCTACAACACCTTATTTTTAAGAATACTACTCAATATGCATCGGTGAATTTATACCACAACGTCGCTGTAAAACGTAAAAATAAATTATCATTTTAGTTTTCCATTATATTTGCCATGTGTTCTTAACGAACGAAAACGGAGAATCTAAATAGATCATTTGAGCGAGGCATTTGAGTATGAAAGTTTAGTGAACAAGAAAAGCGTTTGGTATTACAAATGATTTATTTGAACGGGATATTCAAGCTGTGATTTTTAATTGAACTGATTTATAGTTTACTAATTATTATTTTTATTGTGTAATATTAGTTTAATAATTGCAAGTAATAAAAATTAAGTTGCTCGATTTTTCATTAAAAAAACTAATACATTTTAAATTTAAATACATGCAAAAAATACTAAAACCACATACAACGACTAAGGAATACAGTTAACCGGTACATCATAAATCTTTGTGCCTCTTCATCAGCCAATGTTTCTACCATGTCTAAATTCATGGAATCGTCGCGAAAAATCATCATAATCTCCCACCGCTGTATAGATTCAACAGCAAACAGTATAGCATAGAAACGATGCACAATGTTGGTGAAAATGTCCATCTAAACAAACGACCGTCCAACATTATGCATGCTCCGAGCTGCCATGCTCGGTATGTATACTGTGTTTTGGATGAGCGGATGTAGTGTCATAGGCCAACCAATTAGAGTACAAATTCGCATCGGCAGTAGTGAAAGGTTGAGCTGATAGAGTAAAAGGAATTAGATATTTGCAAGTGTCATTTCCTATGCAATCTAAAAAAAGCCGATCCAACCCACTGAATTTGATAAGGGAATTTTTGCTGAATTACTTATATCTTCGTGCGGTGATGTTCCACCACTACTCAAAACTGTCCAACTGATCATTCTCTTCATCCCACATCCTTCCTTCCATCTGTAGAATTTTATCCCAATTAGTCCAAGAACGTTTCAGGTTTTTCCATTTGTTCTTTTTCTATGTATGGAACCACTCAACATTCAACTTGTAGTTAAATGCGGCCGCCATCGATGCATAAAACCCGCTGATTGAACTCCTTCCATTTGATAGAAAATTAACGCACATCTATGAAAAGTTCATTTCGGATGTCCATAAATCATACTGGAAGGAAGCAAAAGCGATAGCAGAACCAAAAGACGGCTGCATCACACTGAAAAATGAAAATTGCAAAATATAAGAAAAAATCGCATAAAAATACATGTTATAGATAGGAATAAAATAAACATAATAGCAAAAAAATACCTGAAGATATGTTCGAGCGGTTCGATAGAAATTTAGAAATGGGGATTGGGGGTTGTTTGCTTCTTATGTCGGAAGAGGGTGGAGAAACGGTGAATACATAGAAGAGGAGGGAGCCGAAAAATACAGTTGTTGGAAGGAAATGACAAGACGCATCCGACAATGGTAACAGAGTAAATTTTTGCTGCGAAGGGCACCTTAAAACAAAGGGCTGACTAGTTTAAAGGTCAAGATCAAAATAAAAGTAAGCTTTAAGTGCATAATTTTAAATATTATATTTAAAAGGAAATCCACTTCTTCCCGATGAGCATTATCTCCTTATTCTCCTCTTCACTACCACTTCATTAATGGCTTCTCACTACCGTTTTTTCATTAAGTCGTATAAATTGATTGTCATTACGAATGAGTGTCCAGGGGTTGAAACACCTCCATTGACAGTGGTCGACTTGGCTAGTCAGATCGTGGGGTCAAGGATGTAGCGTTGCATGCCCTATCCGAAAAATAGTATATCTTGTTTTACTATTTGAATTTGAATTCAAATAACAGATGAATTTGACTATTAGGACAAAATGAGGTATGTTTGTTTCAACAGTCACCACCAATAGAGTTTTCTCCCTATATATACAGGCAGTGCTTCGTCGTCCAAATATATAATTTCTTTTCTTCTTTCTGAATCAGCTATTATACATGCATCGGCTATTTCGATTGTTCTTCTAATTTGTGCAAGTGATCGCAACTGCATAAACCACTCCACTGTATTATGAAAAAACTTCTCTGAAAAATCTCTCGAATTTGAGATAGATGAAAACATTCTTAAAAGAAAGCACTTCAATTGCGCATTTGAGTAATATGTCTACATAATTTTACAACACTTCCTCATTAGGTCATCTTCACTTCCCCTTATTTCTCATCAATCTCGATCTATAATAATTTCATTAACCACCACAAAATACTACATGAAGGTAGCATTACAATACAACAACTAGAGCTAGTGATGTAAATCGGAAAGTCTAAAATCTATCCCCAAATGTATTTAACAAAGAAAATATCTATTGTCCAGCCTTTTGACAATGTAATATTCAGATAGACTTGACGAATCGAACTTGGAAACTGTCAAGGAAGAATGCCCGGAGAGATGGCCCATAAGTCCAGATACTAAGTACAAATAGAACCATGGGACGATGGTCAAGTCAACACAAGAAAGCAAGAACCCTGATCCAACATAGTGTTGAATCGGTACCGATCCCACATAATACCGATCCATGAAACCTTGTTCGTTGTTCCCTCCACTCCTACTACATGCTTGTGACGATGCTAGAAGCCCATTTCAAGTATTATTTTACAATTTTCATGCAATTCTCTATCGATTTCCACTAGCACTTAAAGTCGGCAACTCCATTCTTCCATGGATCCATCATTTGGACTCGGAAATAAGCTAGTAATAGTGCAAACCACTATGGAATCACGAAGCTAACAATAAATTGAGCCAATACAAGAAGACCAAAGCCATCCAATGAAGAAGTTATGGATCAATATGCATCCAGGAGGTTGGATCGATACGTATATGTGATTGTCGATGACTTGCCCACCAATTTTCTTAGATAATTGGTCTATGGCGTGAAAAATGGTGAAAATATCATGGAGCTGAGATTTTAGGCTTTCTATGCCTATAAATAGAGGTGTGGGGCTCATTTTTGTTGATCTTTTGGCTCTTTCTTTCACTTACTCTAATTTCTTGTAATCATTGTTCGATATATACCGATTATTAAGAACAACTGCTTGTAATCAAGTGATTTAATCAGTAAAATCACTAAGTGGACGTGGGTCAAGATTAGCCGAACCACTATAAATTGCTATGTGTTCTTTTCTACTTGTTTTCATTTAAATTTCTTCACTTTTTATTCTCTCCTCAATCTTCTATGTGTTTGTTCCATTTATTGGTTAAAACAATTTGGTGCTTTTACTAAGAAATATCACATTCTCGGCTATTTGGATCTATCATCTATTATTGGATTTCATAGATCCAAGAGATAGATCTAAATTTCTAACTTTATAGTTCTAATATTTCGATTTTCAGTAATCTAAGAGAAGTTATTCGCTATGGCCCCATCAAGGAGAGAATGTGCTACAACTTCCAGAGCTACTAACAATGCTGAAAATCAAAAAATTCACCATGCAGATGGAGTGCCCAAACGAAACAAATGGAGATCCAGAATCCAACTGACATTATGATCAGAGTGGAAATGGATCACATGATTGAATAGATGGATGACAGATTCCAAGATAGTAACAACCAAATGAACCAATAGGTGTAGCAGGGCTTGAGGCCGTTGAATGAACTAACGCAGAATTTCCGAAGGAGGAGCAGAAGGGGTTCAAGTTTAGACTCAAAAGTTCCTCATCATCCGACCAAAGATAACGGGATATAAAGCAGAAGAGGACTCAAAACACTGATGGGACATCATACCAAGGAAGATGGCAAACCCATGACTTGGGTTTGTAGATTGGTACCAATCTAACTAATGGTGGGCCCAGAGCTTGCCCTTTAGAGGGCGGTATGGATCTGACTGCTGATCATGCTGTGGATGATTGCAATGCTGAATATCGAGCTGCTGGTGCTAATACAATGCATGAGAATCAAATAGGGTGGATTATTGGACGAACAGATCTCCTGAAGTCTGGAGAACCCATGTATCGAGAGTATGCCAAAAAGCATTCGCCAGGCTGAACACTCAAAACAGAACTCGATCACCGTCGTTCAACTAAACTCTTAGACCTAGAACATTTGGAAGATATGGTCAAGGAACTTGTAAGTGAAAACCAATCAAGAGGCAATAACGAATAGGGTACTTCTCCTAGGCAGAATATGTTTACTGAGGACATTCTACACATAAAGTATCAACGGAGGTTTGTAACGCCAACAATGTCGCAGTACGGTGGAAAGGAAAATCCAAGGCAACAATTGATGAAGTACGAATGACATATGGACTCTACCAGAGCGTTTACTGTCATGAGATGTCATTGTTTTCCAATTTTCCTAGAAGAGGTAGCGACGATGTGGTTCACTCAGCTACTATCAAGATCCATGTTGTCTTTTGCTGAGTTGTCGCAAAAATTTCTAGAGCATTTTCATTTACATACTATACGTCCAAAAGATGTGATGTCATCATCAATCTCTTCTAGGGAAAGGGGGAGCCAAAAAAAGATTTCTTGAATCAGTTCCATACAGCTATGGCAAAAGTAGAAAATCCCAACAATGACATAGTGTTGATGGTGCTAATTAAGGGAATTCCTCCTGAGACAGATATCGAAGAATAAATGGAAAAGAAAACCCCACATACGATGGATGCTTTCTGTAGAAAAGCTAATTAGTACTTACGCTTGGAAGAAGTACGCAATCATCCCTGGTGAAACCATGTTGGAAATTTTGATGAAGAATACAAAGCAATGTTCTTGTAAAGAAATCAGGAGAATTTTCTAGAAACATAGATGTGAATATTTGCAACAAGAACGATGGATAGAAAAAGAGTGACAATGGAGCTAGAAAACAAAAGCTTGATAATAGGAATCGCCCCAGGATTCCTATGTACGATAATTACATGAGCTGAATAACTCAATCGAGAAAATCTATTTGGAAACTCAAGGTGCTAAGAAATATAGGAAGCTAGTTCCAAGAGAGTCGACTGAGAAAGAGAAGGGATCTGGAAAGTTTCTTAGGTTTCATGACACCTATGATCATAATACCAATGAAAGTAGGAAGTTGTGCGATATGATTAAGGAGTCGATTCAAAAAAAGAAGTTGTAACAAAATTTGTGAAAGCCCCATAGGATGGCGGATATAGAAATTCCAACTCCTATGGTCCGACATCCCTAAGGGGGAAAGCCGGGCCTAGTGGTGAGAAGCCTAGGAGGCTTGAAAAACATTTGGTAATTAACATAATCATTGGTGGACCCATCCAGCCGACAAGAGTTTGAACGAGATGGACATGCATGCTAGTGCTTTGAAACATAGCGAGAATGAGAGCTATTTAGCAGTTGAGGATGGAGTTTCAGAAATATAGTTTAGAACCATGATAGATCCAGAATAGAGATGCTGATGGGATGGAAGCCCCGATGGTTGACCCGTTGGTTATAACGTCCATGATTGGCCCGGCTATTATACGAAAAGTGCCAGTTGACTATAGGAGTTTGGTCGACATTCTATTCAAAAAACCTATGACCAGATGCTTCTAGGGGCAAGGACATAAAAAAGTGCAAATCCCGAATTCAAAGATTCGATAAGATAGCTACGAAGATAGTCGGATATATGGTTATCGCTGGTATTTATTGAGGGCAACCGTAGGTGAGTGTGAGTCGTGTCTTTTGTGGTTTCGGATATCTATTATGCTTATAATGCATTTTTGGGCCAACCGTCCCTATCTGAATTCAGAAAGGCTATAGATCCCAAGTGTTTAACGCTTAAATTTTTTACAGAGAACATTGTGGGAGTAGTGTACGAAGATCAAGGGCTTGGTCATGAATGTTAAGTCATCGAGTTAAGGGAGGCAAGGCGAAGAGTGTAACGACCCAGAATTTTTGATAATTAAAATTTGAATATTTAATTAATTTTAAATATTAATAAGTGAATTTATAAGTCAAATAAATTTTTATTTGAATTATTGGATTTAATTGGATAATTAAATCGATAATTTAATACGTTAAATTATGAAAATAATGGAAAATTGAGTTAAATATGATTGAAAATGATTTGTAAAATTTTATTTTATCATATGGAAGTTAGAATGATATTTTAGAACTTTTAAAATCGAATTAAAAGTTAATTTGTGAAAATTGAATATTTTAATATTTAAATCGACTAGTGAAAATAGTCAATTTTTGAACAGTCTCAGATTTCGACGAAACTAGTTTCATCGGATCCGTAATGTGATATTATTGTAAGGTTTCAAATTTCAAGTCAATTGGATTTACCGTTTGTCCGTTACAAATTAAAACGCCTAGAAAATCGCTTAAATCGGTTTAATTCAAATTGAGCGTTTATAGCCATAACTCGCACATACTTCCGAATTAGCTTCCGAAACCTGTTCCATTGTGTCCGGAACGCGGGGTAAACCCTAGAAACGCTGGTTACGGCGCGTAAATCGGAGTTCGGAATTTCCGGGATGAATAGTGTTCGAATTTTCTTTATAAATAGCACCCACCCCTTCATAATTTAAAAAAAAAAATACTAAAACCCTAATTACAAACTGCAGCCGCCACCATAGAATTAACGGCCAGGAAACATTCTCGTTTCTCCTCGATTATCTCTTCATCCACTCTCCGATAGACTTCGACTTCAACTAGAAACTTGTAGATCTCGTTGAGACGAATGTATCCAACGGTGGAGATCTGAAACGGAGTCATGTGGAGGCCAAAATCTGCTCGTATTTGGCTGCGGTTGCGCACATTTTTTCCGTGCCTAGGTGGGGCCGAGTGCCACCATACTCATGGCGGTGGTAGAGGGTGCGAAGGCGAGTCGTATGGCGCCGGTATGATGGATTCTCGTCGTTGCTGGTGGTAGGATAATTAAACCCTAATTATTGTTGATGGGTTCGGCTTCTTCAGGGGACGCACGCACAAGATGAAGAAGAGGGAGGGAGTGGAACGCACGGTGGAGATTCAAGCACGTTGGATCCAAGGGCTAGTGTTTGTGTATGTTGAAATTTATATGTAAATGTTGTAAGTTTAATTATAAAATCGTGTAAAAGTTAAAAATTCATAACTTTTTCATACGAGGTCGAAAATGCGCGAAACCAGTTGCGTTGGAATCGTATGGACGAGCACTACGCGATGGAGTTGGTTTGGAGTCGTTTGGAGTTAGTGAGAATTTTGGGTAAAATTAAACGTCCGTTTAATTTTATTCGAAATAAATCGCTAAAACGGAAATAAAATCAAGGTGAGAACTTCTCACTCAATCGAATCAGTTTCGATTTTATTTTAAATAGTTAGATTTAAAATATTTGAATGCATGTTTGAATGTTGATTGATATATATTGATTGTTAAAATAGACATTATACGCCGTTAGTAAGCGGATGTTATTTAATAAAAACATATACCGCGAATATTTCATAAATAGTGAAATTGGTATTATATATAATATCAATATATGTATATTGGCATATGTATATATTGCAGTTGTTGATTCCCCGCATTTTTTTGTTTAGCGGATGAGACCCTATAGCGCCGTTATTAAGCGGATAATATTTGAAATCCCATATACCGCGATAATTTCGTACTGGAGCGAAATTGGTATTGTGCTAATGTTTTTGGATGCAGGAAAATAGGTTGGAGGGATCCAACTGGATTCCTCAACAGTATTTATTTGATTTCAGATATTTTGATATTTGATTGATTATCATATCGATATATGATATCGTTGTTGTCGTGATTGACTATTTGGTGTGTAGCATCATTGGACCCAGATTTTGGGATTTTAAAATGATTTTAAAGTGATTTTAGAAAGTATACGTTTTATAAAATAATTTTGGAATTGATCCATTTTAAATAAATAAACGTTATAATTTTTAATGTTATAAAAATTATGATTTTAAGAAATATAGTTAAAAGCTGATTTTTGAAAATAAGGAATTAATGACTTTATAAAATAGTTAAATTGGGATTTCTGAAATAATTGTGAAAAGTTTAAATATAGGATTTATAAAATTTAATTATTTTATGAATCAAAATGGTGAAATTATAAAGGAGTTTGAAGACGTTTTAAAAGAATAATATAAATTGATTTATATTAAGAGATTTATACATAGATATTTATAAATTGAAATATTGACATTATAAAACGAGTTTTTATAAGTGTTTGAATGAAGTGAAAATGAATTTCATAAATTGAATGAAATTTATAGAATTATAAACGGTGAAATTATAAATGGAATTTTATAAACAGTAGGTTTATAAAATTTATAAAGTCATTATGAGAATGGTTTTGGATAAATAATTGAATCTTATAAGTTATAAAATTTATAATTATGAAGTTCAAAGGAACGATTTTTCAAACAAATAAATTATAAGTGTTTAACTTATAATGTGAACTTTTGGTTTATAATTGAGTTATAAATCGAATAGGTTGATAAAAGAATTTATAAAAGGAGATGTTATAAAATAAATAGAAATGAAATTTATAAATAGTAAGATTTATAAATTTTGTGAAAATTATTAAAGAATATATTTGGATGAATAATTAAATATTATAAGTTATGAGATTTATAATTATAAAGTTTAAAAGAACGATTTTTGTAAAATAATCGTTTTATAAATATTTAACTTATAATATGAACCTTTGGTATATAATTGAGTTATGAATTGAATAAAGGATAATGAAGGAATTTATAAACGTTGTTTTATGAATTTGCAAACGACTTATTTTGATAAGTAAATTGTTGAAACCTATTAATGGAGTTATATTCACATTTTTGAATAGTGAATAATCCTTTGAATTAAAATGAATAAAAGTGATGAAATTGTTAACGAAGTTTATTCACATTTTTGAATAGTGAATAATATGTTAAAGAAATTGTTTTAGATATGATGTTTTAAATAGAATTAAAACTATCTAACGATGTTTTTAAAAGGTGTTGAGATTCGAAACCATAGATTTCAACATTTATTGTTGAAATAGACGTTTTCGAGAAATAAAAGGAAATAGTAGACTATAACACTGTTGTTATAGTAAATGATTTCCGAAAGGAAATGTTTTGTATAGTATTGGGATTTATATATCTATTTTAATTTCGAATCCCTATACTAGTGATTTTGGGTTGTCGTAACGATGTTTTACGTAACATTCGTTTTGGCCCAAATAAATATGTTTAAGAGAATGATTTCCTTAAAGAATGAAATATATACTTAATCTCGATTTATGTATATTGAATATTTTCTAAGTGTTGAAAATAAATAGAATTTGTGAATTACTTATGAATAAGTAAGTATGGAAATGTTTTCCAATATAAAGTGAATATTTTGAATTTATCTTTTTGAAGATAAATTGAAAATGAATATTAGAAATCGAATTGAAGTCGTATATTCATGAATATTTTGGAATGTAAATTCACTAAGGAATTTATAAAAGAAAGTGGAATTGGTTTAAAAATAAATATTGATTTATTTTTGAAGTATGAAATAATATATCTTGTAAAGATATTTTTGGAAAATAAATAATTTGGAAAATTATTTGGAATCTGGTGATGTGTGCATATCCATTGATAGTTCAATAACAGACTATCAATATTTCCCTTTGAATGGGTAATTGATGTGATTTGTTTGAATGTGGATGCTACACTTATTTTTGAATAAGCGCTCACTATTCGGGTTAACCGGGAAAGGACCATGGGGTCGTATAACTCATTCCGAATATGTGATACGTCGTTATGAATTGCATTTGAAGATCGGTGTTGAAGACCCGGTATTTGCGAGAGCGATAGGATGACCTGTCGATTGTCTCTGCACTGAGTTGCAGCGGTATAGAGACTCCCTAAGTGATGGGAAATCCGATCAGGATTGTGAATATCCGGATTGCAAGGACTTCTTTGTAAGTGCCTTCGGTTTTGTTCGAGCCCGGAACAGACTTGTATGGATTGTATGTCTGACGTTACAAATTGAGATATAAAGCAGATTTCTTTCAAATATATTTCTGTTGGTGGCGGAGAATTTATTCTTTTAGCTTAACACCCTTCTCTGAGACGTACGAGCTTAGAGGTTATGTAGTTGAATGTTATCAGCGATATATTCCCAATTTGGTAATGTGACATGCTGAGTGTTGCTGTAAATGATCATTGTGTTGATTATTGTGATAGGATCGTTTATTTGATCGTCTATCTTGGTGATCATTGTGTTGATCATTTGTTGACCCAAAGCATGGCTTTTGTATAAAGTATGTTTTTGTGGACGTGACTTCGTCGAGCCTCACACCCCGAAAATGGTCAAAACAGGAAAGATGCGGCAAGGTTATGAGGGGTAGCTCCCTTTAGGGTATGTACATTTCCTTCTGGATAGAGGTGGTATCATGGTATGGAGCCCAGATATTTAACCTATGTGGTTACTGCGAATTTATTACTTTGTGGTTGTTGGTTATCGGGATCCCGTGAGAAAGGTCGTTTACGATCGGGGAATGGCGTGCTCGTGTCAGTAGTTACCCAGTTAGGGGTAACCCGGCCTTGTGTTGGCAGAGTTCCGGTTTGGTTCTCGGGGATGTCTTTCCAGAGGCATTCTCATGTGGCAATGGGAAGTTCATTGGCCTGACCATTTGTTGGAAATCCAAAGAAACAATACGAAACTTGTACGGTTTTAGTTGTAGAACCTGCCATCTAATATGGTAGTTATTAGTAGGCATAATATAATGGTACCTATGCTGGCTAAGATTTATATTCTACTTTCGAAATGAATTTCTTCTACACTATGCACTAATAATAATATCAAAATTGATTTGATTTTAATACGTATCAAGCATCTTTGACTATCATAAGGAGAAATCTTCTCCAAGTCTGCGTTTGCATTGTGTGTGTGGCAGGAGGTCTTATGGTAGTCTCATTTTTAAAAGCATTGTGAATTGAATTTAAAAATATTCCTCTATTTTGATTTTAAAGATAAATAAACTGTTTTGAGTTCTCACACCAGTCACATGACTGACTTGGAGTTTATTGTTTTCCTTCCTAAACTCTGGGTGCCCACCAATTTCCACACGGGCAGTCAAGAGTTAAGGTTTATCAGGATATTCTGGAGTTGCTGGAGGCAAGCTGGATGGCATGGCGTATTACTAGTTTATATAGTATTTCTTTTTCCGCTGCACTGTTGTTGTTATTGTTGTACACTCTGATGATATGATGATGTAATGAAATGTATAAAATGTAATAACTGATAGTTCTTTGTTTGAAGATTATTCATTTTTTATTATATGTTGTTCCGCTGCGAATTGTGAGATTCTGATGTGATTCTGTTGTTTTCTGTTCCGTCCTATTTTCTTCTTTTTTCTTTTTCCTCTATTCTCTTTTCTTTCTATTTTAAAATGTTTATCTTCTTTTCCCTATCTAATTCTTCTATCTTTTTCTTCTTCTTTTCCTAAATTCTTTTTCTTAAACCCCTAAGGGTTCGTATTTTCGTTCATCTTGAATTAATCAATGGAGATTAGTGTCTATTCAAGGAGTACGGATTTACGGGTCTTTACATCTGGTATCAGAGCTTATGGTTAAGCGACAACCATGGTTCTGTTGGGTATTACTCATTAGAGATAGAGTCAGCAGTACTCTAGAATGAGTTTGAGTGTAATAATAGCTATGAGAGCGTATTTGATAGTGAATATATAAAATTGTTTTATATTGTGATGATTGGTTTGTTGAGTGGTATATAGATTCTGGTTAATATGAGTAATTAACGTTGTTGATAGGGATCTCTAAACACTTGTACAGAACAATTCGGCACAGTATTGTTTTAAATTGAGTAAATGAAATAATTTTACTTGATTATATTTTGTATATAAAAAAAAATTCAGAATTATTAAAGTGTATATAAGTTGATTGTTTAGTTGTTTGAATAATCTAAATAAAAGAATAATTGTATAAGCAAAAAGAATTATAAGAGTTAAATTATAATTAAAGTGATTTACAATTGTGAAATAAACTTATATATATAAGAAGTGAAACTATATGAATATATTTATGAATATGAGTAGTAAATAAAAATTAATTTAAAGTTAAATGGAAGTATAACTTAAGAGTTGTTAAATTAAGTTGATATGAAATAATGAATATAAGTGTTAATTCATTTAAAATCTAATGTTATTAGAAAGTTGAATAGTTGAATGAAAATCAATTAAATTAAACCAATTGTAAGCAAAGGAATTTGGTTGTAATTAATATACATTGGTTGTTATATGATTGTTAGTTGATTGTATGTAATTCATTAAGTATTAGTGAAATTTAAAGCTATGTAATTGAATTCAAATTAGAAGTAAATAAATTTGAATAGAATTGAATTTGAATTGGAAGTGAACCAACTTGAATATGAATTAGTGAATATAAACTAATTGAAAATAAATGTTAGTAAACATCCATTGTTAATGAATCAAATATGATTTAAATTGAAAACCCAATTCATTGAATATTAATAAGAATATAAATGAATATATATTGATTATGAATTTGTTGAATGCTAGTTGGTTGATGTTTGAATATGTTTGCATTTGTTGTTTTACTACATTTGCTATGTTAACATATATAGTTATTATGTTGCTATATGTTGTATATTGAGATTATTGTCATATATGCATGTTCTCATGTTGTTTGTTGAGTAATTAGTAGGTGCGGATCGCGTTTGCTTCGCATTTGGAGCTCGCTTTTGCGCTATATTAGCCGTATATGCTTGCTAATAAAATATGAGGTACATATCTCGGATTACATACCGTACTTTTACACTTTTTTCCCTTCGGGATGCCTCATTACTTGATGAGATGTATATTTGTGATATATATACTGTCATTTTTTTTTTCGGATCGAGCCGCGCAAAGGAGACTATGGCGAATTTTTCCGAAAATTTAAGGCGTTAGAAAAATTTTGAGAAAATGGAAAATTTTGAAAACTTTAACTTTTATTTAGAATTGAAAGTTAAACAATAGTAGTTGTTTTTGAAAAGATAACTAAGTATGATTTGAAAACTTAGTAAAGATTTGTAAGAAGTTTAACTATGAATTTGGGAAAATTAATAGATTCTATAATTTTTCTTACTTGTAATTTCGAGGACGAAATTCTTTTAAGGGGGGAAGATTGTAACGACCCAGAATTTTTGATAATTAAAATTTGAATATTTAATTAATTTTAAATATTAATAAGTGAATTTATAAGTCAAATAAATTTTTATTTGAATTATTGGATTTAATTGGATAATTAAATCGATAATTTAATACGTTAAATTATGAAAATAATGGAAAATTGAGTTAAATATGATTGAAAATGATTTTTAAAATTTTATTTTATCATATGGAAGTTAGAATGATATTTTAGAACTTTTAAAATCGAATTAAAAGTTAATTTGTGAAAATTGAATATTTTAATATTTAAATCGACTAGTGAAAATAGTCAATTTTTGAACAGTCTCAGATTTCGACGAAACCAGTTTCATCGGATCCGTAATGTGATATTATTGTAAGGTTTCAAATTTCAAGTCAATTGGATTTACCGTTTGTCCGTTACAAATTAAAACGCCTAGAAAATCGCTTAAATCGGTTTAATTCAAATTGAGCGTTTATAGCCATAACTCGCACATACTTCCGAATTAGCTTCCGAAACCTGTTCCATTGTGTCCGGAACGCGGGGTAAACCCTAGAAACGCTGGTTACGGCGCGTAAATCGGAGTTCGGAATTTCCGGGATGAATAGTGTTCGAATTTTCTTTATAAATAGCACCCACCCCTTCATAATTTAAAAAAAAAAATACTAAAACCCTAATTACAAATTGTAGCCGCCACCATAGAATTAACGGCCAGGAAACGTTCTCGTTTCTCCTCGATTATCTCTTCATCCACTCTCCGATAGACTTCGACTTCAACTAGAAACTTGTAGATCTCGTCGAGACGAATGTATCCAACGGTGGAGATCTGAAACGGAGTCATGTGGAGGCCAAAATCTGCTCGTATTTGGCTGCGGTTGCGCACGTTTTTTCCGTGCCTAGGTGGGGCCGAGTGCCACCATACTCATGGCGGTGGTAGAGGGTGCGAAGGCGAGTCGTATGGCGCCGGTATGATGGATTCTCGTCGTTGCTGGTGGTAGGATAATTAAACCCTAATTATTGTTGATGGGTTCGGCTTCTTCAGGGGACGCACGCACGAGATGAAGAAGAGGGAGGGAGTGGAACGCACGGTGGAGATTCAAGCACGTTGGATCCAAGGGCTAGTGTTTGTGTATGTTGAAATTTATATGTAAATGTTGTAAGTTTAATTATAAAATCGTGTAAAAGTTAAAAATTCATAACTTTTTCATACGAGGTCGAAAATGCGCGAAACCAGTTGCGTTGGAATCGTATGGACGAGAACTACGCGATGGAGTTAGTTTGGAGTCGTTTGGAGTTAGTGAGAATTTTGGGTAAAATTAAACGTCCGTTTAATTTTATTCGAAATAAATCGCTAAAATGGAAATAAAATCAAGGTGAGAACTTCTCACTCAATCGAATCAGTTTCGATTTTATTTTAAATAGTTAGATTTAAAATATTTGAATGCATGTTTGAATGTTGATTGATATATATTGATTGTTAAAATAGACATTATACGCCGTTAGTAAGTGGATGTTATTTAATAAAAACATATACCGCGAATATTTCATAAACAGTGAAATTGGTATTATATATAATATCAATATATATATATTGACATATGTATATATTGCAGTTGTTGATTCCCCGCATTTTTTTGTTTAGCGGATGAGACCCTATTGCGCCGTTATTAAGCGGATAATATTTGAAATCCCACATACCGCGATAATTTCATACTGGAGCGAAATTGGTATTGTGCTAATGTTTTTGGATGCAAGAAAATAGGTTGGAGGGATCCAACTGGATTCCTCAACAGTATTTATTTGATTTCAGATATTTTGATATTTGATTGATTATCATATCGATATATGATATCGTTGTTGTCGTGATTGACTATTTGGTGTGTAGCATCATTGGACCCAGATTTTGGGATTTTAAAATGATTTTAAAGTGATTTTAGAAAGTATACGTTTTATAAAATAATTTTGGAATTGATCCATTTTAAATAAATAAACGTTATAATTTTTAATGTTATAAAAATTATGATTTTAAGAAATATAGTTAAAAGCTGATTTTTGAAAATAAGGAATTAATGACTTTATAAAATAGTTAAATTGGGATTTCTGAAATAATTGTGAAAAGTTTAAATATAGGATTTATAAAATTTAATTATTTTATGAATCAAAATGGTGAAATTATAAAGGAGTTTGAAGACGTTTTAAAAGAATAATATAAATTGATTTATATTAAGAGATTTATACATAGATATTTATAAATTGAAATATTGACATTATAAAACGAGTTTTTATAAGTGTTTGAATGAAGTGAAAATGAATTTCATAAATTGAATGAAATTTATAGAATTATAAACGGTGAAATTATAAATGGAATTTTATAAACAGTAGGTTTATAAAATTTATAAAGTCATTATGAGAATGGTTTTGGATAAATAATTGAATCTTATAAGTTATAAAATTTATAATTATGAAGTTCAAAGGAACGATTTTTCAAACAAATAAATTATAAGTGTTTAACTTATAATGTGAACTTTTGGTTTATAATTGAGTTATAAATCGAATAGGTTGATAAAAGAATTTATAAAAGGAGATGTTATAAAATAAATAGAAATGAAATTTATAAATAGTAAGATTTATAAATTTTGTGAAAATTATTAAAGAATATATTTGGATGAATAATTAAATATTATAAGTTATGAGATTTATAATTATAAAGTTTAAAAGAACGATTTTTGTAAAATAATCGTTTTATAAATATTTAACTTATAATATGAACCTTTGGTATATAATTGAGTTATGAATTGAATAAAGGATAATGAAGGAATTTATAAACGTTGTTTTATGAATTCGCAAACGACTTATTTTGATAAGTAAATTGTTGAAACCTATTAATGGAGTTATATTCACATTTTTGAATAGTGAATAATCCTTTGAATTAAAATGAATAAAAGTGATGAAATTGTTAACGAAGTTTATTCACATTTTTGAATAGTGAATAATATGTTAAAGAAATTGTTTTAGATATGATGTTTTAAATAGAATTAAAACTATCTAACGATGTTTTTAAAAGGTGTTGAGATTCGAAACCATAGATTTCAACATTTATTGTTGAAATAGACGTTTTCGAGAAATAAAAGGAAATAGTAGACTATAACACTGTTGTTATAGTAAATGATTTCCGAAAGGAAATGTTTTGTATAGTATTGGGATTTATATATCTATTTTAATTTCGAATCCCTATACTAGTGATTTTGGGTTGTCGTAACGATGTTTTACGTAACATTCGTTTTGGCCCAAATAAATATGTTTAAGAGAATGATTTCCTTAAAGAATGAAATATATACTTAATCTCGATTTATGTATATTGAATATTTTCTAAGTGTTGAAAATAAATAGAATTTGTGAATTACTTATGAATAAGTAAGTATGGAAATGTTTTCCAATATAAAGTGAATATTTTGAATTTATCTTTTTGAAGATAAATTGAAAATGAATATTAGAAATCGAATTGAAGTCGTATATTCATGAATATTTTGGAATGTAAATTCACTAAGGAATTTATAAAAGAAAGTGGAATTGGTTTAAAAATAAATATTGATTTATTTTTGAAGTATGAAATAATATATCTTGTAAAGATATTTTTGGAAAATAAATAATTTGGAAAATTATTTGGAATCTGGTGATGTGTGCATATCCATTGATAGTTCAATAACAGACTATCAATATTTCCCTTTGAATGGGTAATTGATGTGATTTGTTTGAATGTGGATGCTACACTTATTTTTGAATAAGCGCTCACTATTCGGGTTAACCGGGAAAGGACCATGGGGTCGTATAACTCATTCCGAATATGTGATACGTCGTTATGAATTGCATTTGAAGATCGGTGTTGAAGACCCGGTATTTGCGAGAGCGATAGGATGACCTGTCGATTGTCTCTGCACTGAGTTGCAGCGGTATAGAGACTCCCTAAGTGATGGGAAATCCGATCAGGATTGTGAATATCCGGATTGCAAGGACTTCTTTGTAAGTGCCTTCGGTTTTGTTCGAGCCCGGAACAGACTTGTATGGATTGTATGTCTGACGTTACAAATTGAGATATAAAGCAGATTTCTTTCAAATATATTTCTGTTGGTGGCGGAGAATTTATTCTTTTAGCTTAACACCCTTCTCTGAGACGTACGAGCTTAGAGGTTATGTAGTTGAATGTTATCAGCGATATATTCCCAATTTGGTAATGTGACATGCTGAGTGTTGCTGTAAATGATCATTGTGTTGATTATTGTGATAGGATCGTTTATTTGATCGTCTATCTTGGTGATCATTGTGTTGATCATTTGTTGACCCAAAGCATGGCTTTTGTATAAAGTATGTTTTTGTGGACGTGACTTCGTCGAGCCTCACACCCCGAAAATGGTCAAAACAGGAAAGATGCGGCAAGGTTATGAGGGGTAGCTCCCTTTAGGGTATGTACATTTCCTTCTGGATAGAGGTGGTATCATGGTATGGAGCCCAGATATTTAACCTATGTGGTTACTGCGAATTTATTACTTTGTGGTTGTTGGTTATCGGGATCCCGTGAGAAAGGTCGTTTACGATCGGGGAATGGCGTGCTCGTGTCAGTAGTTACCCAGTTAGGGGTAACCCGGCCTTGTGTTGGCAGAGTTCCGGTTTGGTTCTCGGGGATGTCTTTCCAGAGGCATTCTCATGTGGCAATGAGAAGTTCATTGGCCTGACCATTTGTTGGAAATCCAAAGAAACAATACGAAACTTGTACGGTTTTAGTTGTAGAACCTGCCATCTAATATGGTAGCTATTAGTAGGCATAATATAATGGTACCTATGCTGGCTAAGATTTATATTCTACTTTCGAAATGAATTTCTTCTACACTATGCACTAATAATAATATCAAAATTGATTTGATTTTAATACGTATCAAGCATCTTTGACTATCATAAGGAGAAATCTTCTCCAAGTCTGCGTTTGCATTGTGTGTGTGGCAGGAGGTCTTATGGTAGTCTCATTTTTAAAAGCATTGCGAATTGAATTTAAAAATATTCCTCTATTTTGATTTTAAAGATAAATAAACTGTTTTGAGTTCTCACATCAGTCACATGACTGACTTGGAGTTTATTGTTTTCCTTCCTAAACTCTGGGTGCCCACCAATTTCCACACGGGCAGTCAAGAGTTAAGGTTTATCAGGATATTCTAGAGTTGCTGGAGGCAAGCTGGATGGCATGGCGTATTACTAGTTTATATAGTATTTCTTTTTCCGCTGCACTGTTGTTGTTGTTGTTGTTATTGTTGTACACTCTGATGATATGATGATGTAATGAAATGTATAAAATGTAATAACTGATAGTTCTTTGTTTGAAGATTATTCATTTTTTATTATATGTTGTTCCGCTGCGAATTGTGAGATTCTGATGTGATTCTGTTGTTTTCTGTTCCGTCCTATTTTCTTCTGTTTTTCTTTTTCCTCTATTCTCTTTTCTTTCTATTTTAAAATGTTCTATCTTCTTTTACCTATCTAATTCTTCTATCTTTTTCTTCTTCTTTTCCTAAATTCTTTTTCTTAAACCCCTAAGGGTTCGTATTTTCGTTCATCTTGAATTAATCAATGGAGATTAGTGTCTATTCAAGGAGTACAGATTTACGGGTCTTTACAAAGAGAGAAAGGAAAAGGTGTAGATAGGAATCTCTACATCAAGGATTTAGATGCATATCAACCAAGCCTGAGCCCCTGGCTCAGACGACACGGTCAGTTCCATAAGCATATGGATCCATGAAAAGAGCCACTAGATGGAAGAGAAGCTCCCTTCGATGTTATGGTAAGTCGGGATGATCTAACACGAGTCCTAAAGGCAGGCTCAAAGCTTGACGTGAAAATAATGAAGGATTTGGTTGGTTTTCTCCAAGAAAACTTGGAAGTATTTGCCTGGATGCACTCTAATATGTGTGGAATCTTGACAGAGATAGCAAGCCATGCATTGAACATAAATCCCAGATGTGTTCCCGTGAAACAGAAGTGCCTAAGCATGGGTTTGGAGAGATTCGCTACACTCAAAGAAGAAGTGGAGAAGTTGAAAAACAAAGGCGTTATCCATGATACCTTATACCCGAAATGGGTATCCAATCCAGTCTTGATGAAGAAAGCTAATGGGAAATGGAGGACATGCGTCGATTATTCTAACTTGAATAAGGCATGTCCGAAGAGCAGCTTCCCGCTTCCAAGGATTGATCAGTTGGTGGATTCTACAGCCGAACATGAATTGCTTTCATTCATGGACACGCACTCTAGATACAACCATATTCCAATGCATGTCCCATACCAAGAACATACCTGGTTTATTACCAATTGGGGCCTGTGTTGCTATTTGGTCATCCTGTTTAGCTTGAAGAATGCTGGAGGAACCTACCAGAGATGGGTAAATAGGACATTCAAAGATCATATTGGATGCTCGATGGAAGTTTATGTGGACAACATGCTTGTGAAGTCATGGCATTCGGGAAACCACGTTGAAGATTTAGCAGAGATGCTGGACATTCTACGAAAATACGAGATGAAGCTAAACCCTTTGAAATGCTCTTTGGCATTACGTCATGGAAATTCTTGGCTTCATTGTGAACTCTCTAGGATTTAAGCCAATCCGAAAAGGATAAGCACGTCATGGGACATGGAGGCCTCGAAGTTAAAAAGGTCCAGAGCTAAAATGGGAACGTCACCGCCTTGAGTTGATTCATCTCAAGAGCCACCGATAAATGTATCCCATTCATTGACGTAATTAAGAAGGAAAAAGATCCAAAAGGAAAAAGAAACTTCGCAGGGACGCAGGAGTGTGTAGATACATTCTAAACTCAGGTGAATCACGTAGAGAGAACCCCTTTCCTCTCGAAGCCGATGGATGATGAGGATTTGTTTATATATCTGACAATATTGGTGTGTGCTTTGTGCACTGCATGTAACGATCCGTTAATCTCGATAATTGAATTGGTTAAGTTAATAAGATTTTTGTAATTAAATTTAGAAAGAAATAAAAACTTTGTAATTTAATATTGAAATGAACGTTAAAATGAAATATAGCAATGGTAATTAAAACTAATTATTAATAATTTGAATAAGGTTCTAATAAATGAAGTAGTGAAAGTGTTGTACCTGGTTATAAATTGAAAATGAGAAAATAAAAGTAAGCATTGAATTAATTGACGAAATAACACATTTTTAACAGTAAGTAAATGCAAATTAAGGTAATAATGTTAATGCAAGTTAATAAATAATTAATTTAGTGCAATCTCAATTAATTGAAACAAATTGTAAGGTTATAATTAATTGTAATTAGTAAATTGGAAAATAAATTCAAAGTTATATTAATTGATGAAATAATATGTAATAATTTGTAATTTGAAAGAATCAATGCTAGATAAGCAATTATAATAATTGCTAGTTGATAATAAAGTATGAATGGGATTAAATTAGGCAAATAGTGATAATTATTAATTGTTTACCCATTTATTTAAAATTTTGAATTAGATCTAAATCCATTGCAATAAAACGTAATTAAAAAGTACGTTAATATGAATTTAGTTCATGATAGCAAAAATATTAGAGTAATTGGATATATACTAATGTTAAATTTATCCGTAAGATGATGATAGAAATGGTAAATAATTAAATTTGAATTGAAATTTGATTCAATTAATTTAATATTAATTTGTTTAATTAACTGAAAAATAGCAATTTTGGCCACTGACTCGGATTTTGACGAAACTAATTTCACCGGATCCGTAACGATGAATTATTGTAGGATTTTAAGTTTCGTAGCGATCGGACTTGTCATTTGATCATACGGACTCGAAACGCCTAGAAATCAATGAAATTGAAATTAATTAAAATCAAATTGAAGTAACTTGATTTTAGCATAACTTCTTCATACGATAAAATTTGGATTTGAAACCTATCCCATTGATTTTAAAATATTTAAAAACATCCATTTTGATATATGGGTTGACCCAATTTCGTTCCGAAGTCAGAACGGGCTTTTCGCGCCATTTACCGTTCAACCTGTAAACCAGTTGTATCCGTTCCTCTATTTTCAGCTCTACCTATATTTATCCAGTTATAAACCCTAGAAGCCTTTCTATTTCTCATTTTTGTATGTACATAAATTTCTGTTGCTCCTCTGTCTCAATGGCAGACAAACCCGAAAATCCACAACCTAGTTTCAACCCAAAATCCAACTTCAAAATTCAAACTCCTCAATATATATCGAACTATATATGAATTTTGAAGCTCTCGACGAGTGCAAGTCAAATATGTGATTTATTTTACAACCTGGGTTTCAATGTGGCCAGAAATTGATGATCAAGTTATGGCCGTTCATCGTGCATCGATCAAACTCGTCCGATCGCCGAATCAATTTATGGGTTTTGTAGAGAGTCTTGTGCGCTGTTCATTGGTGTGGTTGGTTTCGCAAGATGACGGTTAGATTATCGAGAAAAATTCGATTAGGGTTTGAAATCCATGTGGCGGCCGGCGTTTCTGGAGCCGACGGGGGTCGCCTGGCCTCTAGGGCGGGCGCGTGGCACAACGATGGGGCAGGGCCGTGGCCGATGGGTGGCGCGCGCAGCGTGACCGCGAACGTCAGCGATCTGGTTTCCTGTAGCTTGTGGTCGGTCACGATGTTGAGGAGAGGGTGGGTTTCTGTCACGCACGTGTAGGGGTAAACGAATTTAACTATTTTATTTATTTTAATATAAATTGTCGAGTGTTCTAATGCTAATATCTTTTACGTACGAGGTCCGTTTCATGCACGGTTTTCTTTGCTATGATCGTATTGAAATTCTGAGCATTTTGACATTAGTTTGGACGAATTCTAAGACTGTTCAAATTTTGAGTTCAAATTAGATTTAATTCAATTTAAATTTAAAGGTGAGTGTTTTAATCCCACTCACAACTTCTAAAATTTCTTATGTTTGTTAAATTGATTTATGATGTGATTAAAAATTTATTTATGACTGTTCAGCATATTTTCAATCATCATCTCAGTTTATTTGGATTTATTTAGATAAAATAGTTATTTAATTTATTATTGAATATAACTACCAGTAAATACCTGTTATTTATTATCTGTTCTATATTGATGTTATTAATTGAATTGGATGATGATTCTGATAAACGTTTGATGATTGATATTGGATGAATGGATGTTGTATTTTATATTGTTATAAACTGGAAGTTGTTATGGATTTTTATTTCATTCGGGATTACGGTTTAAAATGATATGTAGCCGTATTTATATTTTTAAATTACGGATTGAAATGATAAATATCTGTATCACTTGACCATAGAATAAAAAATCATATACAAACACTGTCGGTCTATATATATATAAATATTTTGAAATGATTTCTATGGTTTTGGAAAGAAATATACAGTTTAATAAATATTGATTTTTGATATTATATAAATATTATTTTAATATATAGTTAAATTCTTGAAATTAAGCTATGTATATATTCGTTTAATAAAAATAAGAGAGTTTGATTTTATTAAAATATAATATGGGTAAGTATTTTAATTATATTTTAATATAGAGGGTATAATGATTGAAATAAATTAAGGTTGGCAGATAAATCTGAAATTTATTTGAATTGAATTTAGTTAATAATTAAACTCAAATAAGTTTGATATGAAATGTATTAAATTTGAGATTTTAGAAGGTATGATTTTTGTAACTCGATTTTGGTTTAAGGTGAATTGAATGATATTTTAAGTATAAATAAATTGAAGGAAATATTAGTTTTATTTAAATAATAATGGATTATTATGTAAATTATTTCAAAAATAAATAATAGAAATTTGAATTGTTGAATCGTAAGTACCAAACTTAGTTTTGAAATTGTTGAATACTTAAAGTTTGAAATACATTGAATTGGAAATGGTTTATTCTATGGATCAAATCTGTTTTTGAATCGATAAAATTTGGGATAGTTTATATGGAAACTGAACCGTATTGAAAGTTAGGATTGGGATTTGGTTAAATTTAAATTTATAAATTCGAGTTGTTTTGGAATTGATTTGCGAGATTGAAGAAGCTATTTTATTATATAAAATATTTTATATTTAAACCATTTAAGTGATGGAAGTTATGTTTCAAAGTTACGAGTTTCAAGGTATTATGATTTGAAAGTGTTTTAATTTCAAGTGTTTGGTTTCAAAGTGTATAACTTTGAAAGTGCTGTGATTTTGGAAAAAGGATATATTTGAAATAAAAGAAAAGGATATTATATTGATTTGGGTTTCTATAACAATGATGTCATATTGATTTGGTTTTTGAAATGGAAATGATATCGTATATATATGGTTTTGAAATGGATATTATATTCTAGTTTTGAAGTATAATTATTTTGAAATGACTGCGGTGTTATAATAACGTTTGATTGTTAAAGAGACCGGGATCGGAAGTTGTCATACTCTCTACCAACTCCAAAATCCACTTTAGCAACCGTGTACGCGGTGGAGATTCTAGAATGAAGTAGAATGGTGGCAACGTTCTATTAAGGTATATACATGGACCCGACTCCCATAAGGTGGCATAAGGTGGCTAAAACATGAGCGATTCTCGGACCAAGGAGGTAGCCCCTCTTATCGGACACACTCCTTCGATATTATATTCTGACTTTGGATTGTTTCGATGGCCACTTTTGATTTTTGATTTTGGGGGTGTGGCCCGAGGTGGGCGGTTGTAGCTGCTACGCATTACCACTTGCCCGGATGTGTAACTGGTATATCTACCCTGGCATTGCCTTATTTTCCGTGTCACCTACCATAGCGCGCCTTGTACGAGTTTGATTTGTATCGTGCCTATGTAGTATCCTCTGGTAGCCCCTCGATCAGGAGGTATTACGGTACTGTATAGACTATTGGCACTATTACGTGTTAAGGGCTATATGGGTAACCCCTTAATGCTATTTAAAAGTAAGTTTATTTTACTAATAGACATTTTTATAATAGCGAAATATTACTACATAGCAAATAGTTTAACGGATCCTTAGGAGATGTGAATCCCAAGCATCTCTTAAGTTACTGCACTCACGTTAGACACTGGATAGGAGATATCAAATCCCGTAAACATCTCCGACGCCGTTCCGCTCATATTATTTACCGTTGATTTAACTTACATAATACTTTTTAGTTCCGACTCGAGTGTTTTGTCTTTTCAATTCTCTCGGGTTAGTCTGAGCATTTCAGGATTTGAAGACTTTATTTCTTGAGGACTGAGATGAAGATTGTATTACTATTATTTATTATACCATTCCACTACATTTATACTGTTCCGCTGCGTTGTTATTTATTATTCTCTGGTATGTGCAACTTTGATTCAATATTGTATTAGTATAATAAAATGCTTTGTAAACTGCTTCATGAACTGTTATTTGATTATTATATTTTATCGTTCCGCTGCAAAATTCTGTTTTGTTTTTCTTTCTTTGCTTTTCTTATTCACCCCAATAACAATCTGCCCTTCTGTATGGTTTAAGTCTGACGTGTGTGGTTTATCGTCGATTTAAAACGTACAAAAAGGTGGGATGTTGCATCTGGTATCAGAGCTTTGGTTTAGCGACAAACCTCAGCTTTGTAGGGTCTGACTCTTTACTAATAGGGTGGTAATACCCTATGATGAGTCGCTAAGTGTACGTGTATATATATGAGAGAGCATACTTGTTATTGTTATAAAAGGGTTTTAATATTGTGTTAAACTGTTCCGTTTTGTATTTATAAATTCTGGTTGGCGCATAGGACGCTATGACATCAATAGGGATTTTTAAACACTTAATAGGACAGACCGACACAGTATTGCTTTTAATATAGGTGAATAAAATAATTTTGCCTATTATATTTTCTATATATAAAATAATTTTTTTATCAAAGCTATATTTGGTTGTAATATATTGGTTGTTTGGTAGTGAAATTTATAAATATTGATTGGAAACAAAATTTGAAGAAAATAGAATAAATGAAAATTGGAAATTTTGGAACTTAAGTTTCGGGGTTTTGAAAATTTCTTTCGAGTGATTTTGGGATATAATAATAATATTGTTAGAAGCATTTTCTGATTTAAATATTTTAATATGATTTGAGAGAATAATTTTAAAGGAATTTTGAAAAGGAATAAGTTCTGTACTCTCCTCTTTGTCGTTGGAAAATAATTTCGGTGATGAGTGCACGCATCATCGACACTCATTTTCGGGATTCAAAGTGGGAAGGCCACTGTAGTAGTTTTACTACAGATTTATTTTGATAAACAAATATAAATTTTGAATTGTTTAAATATAATTAGATATATATAAGTTGCGAGTATATACATTTATCTATTATTTTAAAAAGATTTAGAATAAAACCTGGTTTTAATTCTTTAGTTTCCGTTAATCAGTAGTTTCAATTAGGGTGGTGAAATGGAATTTAACTAATAATTGAAACCTTTAAATGAAATAAGAGATTTAGTGCTAAGTTATAAATGGGATTAAAAGAAATTTGAAACTGTAACTTATAAAACAAAAGATATGATTATTGAACGTTTAAATTAATTTAAAGGAAATGAGATAAACTTGTATAAATTTCAATTACATTCTTAAAAAGCACATGTATAACTTACCAACTATAAAAATTTAAATGTTAAAAGAAAATGTAATGGGAAATTTTACAAGTAAAACTTGAAGTTATGAAAGTATTCAATGAGTTCACTTTCATAAATAAGGATTTAATGTTATAATTATTGTAAACTTAAGTATGACTGAAAAACCACTAATTAAATATAATAGAAAGGTTATAGAGAAATGATAGTAAACTTAAGTAAATGTTGAAGTTATTTATAACAAAAATAAGTAGAAAGATGAATACCGTAAATAAATGAAATTAAGTAGTGAATAAACGCACGTAATGCAATAAAAAGAAAATTTTATGATATGGATAAATAAAAATAAATGAAAAATGGTAAAAAGTTAAATGTAAATTAAAAAGATAAAACATTATAGGAACGAAAAGGAAATGAAACAATAAATGTTTGAAAGAAAATTTATAAGAAGAAACTTAAATAATACTAGAATTTGTTGTTTGTTTTAGTTTATGGTTGTTTAGGCACAGATACTTTAAATCTGTTTGGATGTATGAATAATCTATTCAGTTTTATCTAAGACTGTTGAGTAAATGGTATACTTAACTGCTATTTGCCATTCTATGCAAATTAAAGTGTCTGAGCCTGAGCTAACTACTTATTTTGGTTGATGTGGAGGAATAGATTGATTTGTGCTAATTGGATATGATGATTGTATGTTGGTTACAAGTGATTGTTGTTATATTGATTATTTTTCAATGGTTGAAACAACTCTAAACATTTCATTTTATATAATTATTAACCCTTTTGGATTATATAAATGAAATACATGTTATGGAAGTAATTGCTACCGCTTTTGGTTTCATAATTAAGCGTTGTTTGCTCGACAAATAGGTACGTTCTCGGATTACGATTTTATAGCGTTATTATATTATTTTCCCTGTATTTGGATATATTATTTTGGAAAATATATGTTATATATTTTTATATTTGATATTTCATTTCTCCCGAGCCTCCCCGTACAAAGGAGACTCTGCCAAAAAAATTCGTGAATTTTGGACTTAGAAAATTTTATGAAATATCTTCCAAAATTTTATAACATGAATATAAAAGGATTTAATGAATATAAATTTGTATATTTTATTTAAATTAATTAATTTTGTAAATTTGTTTGTTTATAAAGTTAATATTTTTGAATAAGATGTAGTGTTTACTTAATTCGTCATTTTCCTTCTTTTCCTTTTCAGGGACGAAAAGTTTCGAGTGGGAGAGAGTGTAACGACCCGTAAATTTCGATAATTGAATTGGTTAAGTTAATAAGATTTTTGTAATTAAATTTAGAAAGAAATAAAATTAATATTGAAATGAACGCTAAAATGAAATGTAGCAACGGTAATTAAAACTAATTATTAACAATTTGAATAAGATTCTAATAAATGAAGTAGTGAAAGTGTTATACCTGGTTATAAATTGAAAATGAGAAAATAAAAGTAAGTATTAAATTAATTAAAGAAACAACACATTTTTAACAGTAATTATATGTAAATTAAGGCAATAATGTTAATGCAAGTTAATAAATAATTAATTTATTGCAATCCCAATTAATTAAAGAAAATTGTAAGGTTATAATTGATTATAATTGGTAAATTGGGAAATAAATTCAAAGTTATATTAGTTAATGAAATAATACGTAATAATTTGTAATTTGAAAGAATCAATGCTAGACAAGTAATTATAATAATTGTTGGTTGATAATAAAGTATGAATGGGATTAAATTAGGCAAATAGTGATAATTATTAATTGTTTGCCTATTTATTAAAAAATTTGAACTAGATCTAAATCCATTGCAATAAAACGTAATTAAAAACTACGTTAATATGAATTTAGTTAATGACAGTAAAAATATTAGGGTAATTAGATATATACTAATGTTAAATTTATCCGTAAGATGGTGATAGAAATGTAAATAATTAAATTTGAATTGAAATTTGATTCAATTAATTCAATATTAATTTGTTTAATTAATTGGAAAACTGCCATTTTGGCCACTGACTCGGATTTCGACGAAATTAGTTTCATCGGATCCGTAACGGTGAATTATTGTAGGATTTCAAGTTTCGTAGCGATCGGACTTGTCGTTTGATCGTACGGACTTGAAACGCCTAGAAATCAAAGAAACTAAAATTAATTGAAATCAATTTGAAATAACTTGATTTAGCATAACTTCTTCATGCGATAAAATTTGGATTTGAAACCTGTTCTATTGATTTTAAAATATTTAAAAACGTCCATTTTGATATATGAGTTGACCCTATTTCGTTTCGAAGTCAGAACGGACTTTTCGGGCCATTTATCGTCCAACGTGTAAACCAGTTGTATCCGTTCCTCTATTTTCAGTTCTACCTACATATATCCAGTTATAAACCCTAGAAGCCTTTCTATTTTTGATTTCTGTACGTACATAAATTTATGTTACTCCTTTTTCTCAATGGCAGACGAACCCTAAAATCCACAACCCAGTTTCAACCCAAAATTCAGCTTCAAAATCCAAACTCCTCAATATATATCGAATTATATATCAATTTGAATCTATCGACGAGCGCAAGTCAAATATGTGATTCGTTTTACAATCTGGGCTTCGATGTGGCTAGAAATTGATGATCAAGTTACGGTCGCTCATTGCGCATCTATCAAACTCATCCGATCGCCGAATCAATTTATGGGTGTTGTAGATAGTCCTGTGCGTTGTTCATCGGTGTGGCAGGTTTCGCGAGATGACAGTTAGATCATCGGGAAAAATTCGATCAGGGTTTGAAACCCATGTGGCGAACGGCGTTTCTGGAGTTGACGGCGGTCGCCTGGCCTCTGGGGTGGCGGACGCGTGGCACGGTGATTGGACAGGGCCGTGGTCGGTGGGCGGCGTGTCCGGCGTGGCCGCGAACGTCAGCAATCTGGTTGCCTGTAGCTTGTGGTCAGTCGCAATGTTTAGGAGAGGGTGGGTTTCTGTAGCGTACGTGTAGGGGTAAATGAATTTAACTATTTTATTTGTTTTAATATAAATTGTCGAGTGTTCTAATGCTAATATCTTTTGCGTACGAGGTCCGTATCACGTGCGGTTTTCTCCCTAGGATCGTATTGAAATTCCGAGCATAATGACATTTATTTGGATGAATTCCGAGACTGTTCAAATTTTGGGTTTAAATTGGATTTAAATTCAATTTAAATTCAAAGATGAGTGTTTTAATCCCGCTCACAACTTCTAAAATTTCTTATATTTGTTAAATTGATTTATGATGTGATTAGAAATTTATTTATGACTATTTGGCATATTTTGAATCATCATCTCAATTTATTTGGATTTATTTAGATAAAATAGTTATTTAATTTATTATTGAATATAAATGCCAGTAATATCTGTTATTTATTATCTCTTCTATATTGATGTTATTGATTGAATTGGATGATGATTTTGATAAATATTTGATGATTGATATTGGATGAATGTATGTTGTAATTTATGTTGTTATAGACTGCAAGTTGTTATGGATTGTTATTTCATTTAGGATTGCGGTTTGAAATGATATATAACCGTATTTATATTTTTAAATTACGGATTGAAATGATAAATATCTGTATCACTTGACCATAGGATAGAAAATCGTATACAGACACCATCGGTCTATACATGTATAAATATTTTGAAATGATTTCTATGGTTTTGAAAAGAAATATACAGTTTAATAAATATTGATTTTTGATATTATATAAATATTATTTTTATATATAGTTAAATTCTTGAAATTAAGCTATGTATAAATTTGTTTAATAAAAATAAGAGAGTTTGATTTTATTAAAATATAATATGGGTAAGTATTTAAATTATATTTTAATATAGAGGGTATGATGATTGAAATAAATTAAGGTTGGCAGATAAAACTGAAATTTATTTAAATTGAATTTAGTTAAGAATTAAACTCAAATAAGTTTTATGTGAAATGTATTAAATTTGAGATTTTAAAAGTTATGAATTTTATAACTTGATTTTGGTTTAAGGTGAACTGAACGAATATTTAAAGTATAAAAAAATTGAAGGAAATATTAGTTTCATTTAAATAATAATGGATTATTATGTAAATTATTTCGAAACTAAATAATAGAAATTTGAATTGTTGAATCGTAAGTACCAAACTTAGTTTTGAAATTGTTGAATACTCAAAGTTTGAAATATTTTGAATTGGAAATATTTATTCTGTGGATTAAATCTGTTTTGAAATCGATAAAATTGGGATAGTTTATATAGAAACTGAAGCGTATTGAAAGTTAAGATTAGTGATTTGGTTAAATTTAAATTTACAAATTCGAGTTGTTTTGGAATTGATTTGTGAGATTGAAGAAGCTATTTTATTATATAAAATTTTTATATTTAAACCATTTAACTGATGGAAGTTATGTTTCGAAGTTACGAGTTTCAAGGTATTATGATTTGAATGTGTTTTTGATTTCGAGTGTTTGGTTTCGAAGTCTATAACTTTGAAAGTGCTATGATTTTATAAAAAGGATATATTTGAAATAAAATAAAAGGATATTATATTGATTTGGGTTTCTACAACAATGATATCATATTGATTTGGTTTTTGAAATGGAAATGATATCGTATTTATATGGTTTTGAAATAGATATTATATTCTGGTTTTGAAGTATAATTATTTTGAAATGACTGCGGCGTTATAATAACGTTTGGTTGTTAAAGAGATCGGGATCGGAAGTGGTCATACTCTCTGCCAACTCCGAAAACCACTTTAACAACTGTGTACGCGGTGGAGATTCTAGAATAAAGTAGGATGACGGCGGCATTCTATTAAGGTATATACGTGGACCCGACTCCCGTGAGTTGGCATAAGGTGGCTAAAACAGGAGCGATTCTCAGGCCAAGGAGGTAGCCTCTCTTATCGGACACACTCCTTCTATATTATATTCTGACTTTGGATTATTTTGATGGCCACTTTTGATTTTTGATTTTGGGGGTGTGGCTCAAGGTGGGTGGTAGTAGCTGCCACGTGTTACCACCAGCTCGGATGCGTAATTGGTATATCTACCCTGGCATTGGCTTGTGTGCCGTGTCATCTACCCTAGCGTGCCTTGTACGAGTTTGATTTGTGTTGTACTATGGAGTATCCTCTGGTATCTCCCCGATCAAGAGGTATTACGGTACTGTATAGACTATTGGCACTATTATGTGTTAAGGGCTATATTGGTAACCCCTTAACGCTATTTAAAAGCAAGTTTATTTTACTAATAGTAATTATAATAGCGAAATATTACTACATTGTAAATAGTTTAACGGATCCTTAGAAGACGTGAATCACGAGCAACTCTTAAGTAACTGCACTCACGTTAGACACTGGATAGGAGATGTCAATTCCCGTAAACAGCTCCGACGCCTTTCCACTCATATTATTTACTGTTGATTTAACTTACATAAGGTTTTTTAGTTCTGACTCGATTATTTTGTCTTTTCAATTCGCTCGGGTCAGTCTGAGCATTTCACGATTTGAAGACTTTATTTCTGGAGGACGGAGACGAAGATTGTATTACTATTATTTATTATATCATTCCACTACGTTTATACTTTTCCGCTGCATTGTTATTTATTATTCTCTGGTATGTGTAACTCTGATTCAATATTGTATTAGTACAATCAAATATTTTGTAAACAACTTCATGAACTGTTATTTGGTTACTATATTTTGTCGTTCCGCTGCATGATACTGTTTTGTTTTTCTTTCTTTCTCTGATTTTCTTATTCACGCCAATAACAATCCACCCTTCTGTATGGTTTAAGTATGACGTGTGTGGTTTATCGTCAATTTAAAACGTACAAAAAGGCGGGATGTTACATCGCACTTATGCATGAGGAAGCCCACATCCAATGTTGGTTAGCAAGCGATGAAAGAGATGGGTGAATTTCAAAAAAATTAACATTTTGGATCATTACCATGCCTATGAAGTCTAAATGCATTTAGATCTTATCTAATTTTTCTTTTAGATAAAATCAATATTTTATTTAATACCATATTTTGTTTTGTTAATTTAATTCTAAAACAATCAAGAATGTGATGTAAAAATAAGGTTTGAATGTATCAAGTATATTCATTCTTTAGTTATGACTGAAAAGTTAAGTATAAGGCAAGTATGAGCAATTAATAACATGATGTATATGAACAAAATAAGAATAAGTCTAAAGGAAATCACATAAGGGGCAAAAGGGAAAGGAATAAAAATAACAAAGATGATTGATTCATCTTTCACTTTTTGACAAACTTGACTTATGCGGCATTTAATTAGCAATCAATAAATCATTATGACATAAGAATATAAATGGCCAACAATAATTCTTATGCGTATACTACTGCCTAATTTAAAATTGTTTGATATTAAAAAAGCATTTAAATTATATAATTTTAAATATGAACATTATGTTTTATTTTATTTTATTGTTTTTTTGAAAATTGGTTAATTCCTTTATTGCCACAGAAAAAGGCCGAAGCCCAATGTTACAAAGAATATTAATACTCAATTCAGAACTCGAACATTCCATCTCTAATCTACTTCCTTAAGCATCACATACTCCATTCATGGCGGCTCCTGAATCTCTGATAGAGTTCCTTCATCGTCTGCCTTCCACTTCCACTTCTCCAGTAGAGATTTTTCTTGTCCCCTTAGGCTCGTAAGCAGTTTCTTATTTATTCGCAGTATCATCATTTTCACATCTCTATCTATTTACGCGTTCACCGATTGAATGTTTTTCTCTTTCGTGTTGAAAGTCCTGTTGTTCCTCTCTCGCCAGAGGTTCCAAATGGAAGCCGCGAAACAAATTTTGAATATTTCCTGTAGAAAGTTCGTACTGTTTCTCATGTTGTTCAGGTAAACAATTTCATATTTTAGTGTTTTAACTTCATTCGACACCGTACACTTCATTTTCTGAAGACTCCAAATCGATATAGTGAAGTTACACTCAAAAAATAAGTGTTCATGACCTCATTCTGTTCATTGCATAAGTTGCATGTTGTTTCTTCAATAATCCCCCAATTTTTTTGGCGGTCTTTTGTGGGAAGTCTTTGAAGATTGGCTTTGTATGTTGTGTGTGCCATTTTTGCGGTAACCAATTTACTCCTGATTATATTGTACCACTCAACTTTTTGATGCTTATATCAGGTTATCTCCATTGTTTAACTGAATTGAAATTTGCCTGTCCTTGAGTGTTTCATGCTCCATTCATCACATTCTCTTTCTGTATATATAGGAAGATTCTGAATTTCTTGAGTAAATTTTTTTTGTAACAATTTGTTTTTCACATCTCCAAGCTCCTTCTTCAATAATATTTGAAACAACACAATTAGATTGACCATAATCCAAGAAACCTTCCATTCCTAATCTATCAATTAGGCTTTTATTATTGAACCAAGGATCTCTCCAAAGATCAGTCGTATTTCCATTGGCTATTCTCCTTTCAATCGTAGGTTTCAAACATTCTCTGTGCTTCAGGATATTCTTCCATATTACGGAAGCATTGTTATCTAGTGAATCTGTCCAGAAATTTGTTTAATGTATTTAGCTCTCATCCATTTTGGCCATAAATTATCTAATGATATTATATTCCAAGCCAATTTGATTCCATACACTTTTTTGAGCTCAAGTAGATTTTTAAGACCCACTCCACCTTCTTTTTTGGTCTGCACAAGTCTTTATAACTGATTTTGTGTAATTTTCCCCTCCAAATTAAATCAGCACATACTGAATTGATTTTCCCCAGAGAGCAATCTGGAATTTGAAATATTTGGAGCCAATATCTGACTTTAGAAGTGATCACTGTGTGTACTAACTCCATCCTTCCAGCAAATGATAAAAGTTTGGATCTCCATCCTTGTAATTGCTCTCTTATTTTATCTATCAGTTTTGCACATTCTTTGTCTGTAATTGAATTAGTAGATAATGGAATGCCCAAGTATTTAACTGGGAGAGTCCCTTCTGTTACTCCAACTCTATTTATTAGAGTCTGCTTGTTCTTGCAATATTTGTCAAAGTAACATTTAGTTTTACCTTCATTGAGTTTCAGCCCTGCATACTTTTCTAATTGATGGAAGATTTCTTTAAGCTCATCAATTGCATGAGTAGTAGCTTTCATGACTACTAGCAGATCATCTGCATATATAAGGTGAGTTACCTTTGGTGAAATTCTATGCACAGGAATAATCTTATTATTATGACATGCTATTTCCATTTGTAGGGAAAACCACTCCATTACCATAGCAAATAGGTAAGGGGATAGGGGATCCCCTTGTCTTGGACCTCTGTTGCTAGAAATGTGTCCTCTAGGAATTCCATTAATCAGAATTGAGAAAGTTGGGGTGAAAATACAACACTTTATCAGCTTTAAGAGACTCTATGGCACCCCCATTCCATTGAGCATGTAAATAACAGTGTCTATTCACTTTATCATAAGCTTTGTGTAAGTCTATTTTAAGACACATTTTATCTGCTCCTGGTTTATTAAAATCTCAAACAAGTTCATGAGTTAACAGAGAATTTTCTGAAATAAATCTCCCCTTTATAAATGCATTTTGGTTTTGAGCAATCAAATTTGGGAGGACCTTGTTCAGTCTAGAGCATATAATTTTACTCAGAATCTTGTAGGAAACATTATATAAAGATATAGGCTTGTAATCTTCAATTCTGTTTGGTTTTTTAATTTTTGGAATTAGAGAAATAAGAGTGTGGTTAATTTCTTGTATAAACTCACCACAATCCAAAGCTTCCTGATATGTTTCCAACATGTGTTTTTTCAGGTGTTCCCAATGCATTTTGAAAACAGCTGCCCCATACCATCTGGTCCAGGGCTAGCGTCAATATGGATGGACTGAATAGCTCTCCTCAGTTCCCTTTCCGAAATCCTAGCTGTGAGCATGGCGCATCCCTTTTGAGAAATTTTCCTTCTACACTGAACTACAGGTAAGACTTGCAATGAACTCCCATTATATAAGTCTGTGAAGTATGCAAGAGCTTTGTTTTCCATTTCCTCAAGATTATTCACCGAGTTTCCTTCCTCATTTAAACAATTCAGGATATTATTGTATTGAGATCTTTGAGACATTTTGGTGTAAAAGTATTTAGTGCATTCGTCCCCCTGTGTTATCCAGTTTTCTTTTGCCTTCTGTTTGATTTCCATGGACTGTTTGTGAATTTCTTCTTTAAGTTTTCCCTTTAACTGATAGAATTGTTTGTTTAGGCTCTCATTTAATGGGTCTTTGTCTAGAGAATCTTGAATAAACTGAAGCTAATTTTGAGTATTTGTAATAATATCCCTATTTTTTGGCCTCTTTCTGTTCCATTCTTTGAGCCTATGCTTCATAGTTCTGAGCATCATTATATATTTATACATATTGTTGCCTGGAGGATGTATGATATTCTATATATTTAAAGCCTCCTTATATCCTTCTAGTCGATGCCAGTTATTTGCATATCTAAATGGCTTGCCTTTACTGTTATTACTGTCATTATTAAACTTAACAAGTAAAGGGCAGTGATCACTAGTCGAGCTAGGAAGAACTATAGTTTGTAGCATAGGGATTTTATTTATTAGCTCTGAATTACATAAACATCTGTCAACTCTGGAAGAGATATTTCTACCCTCACCACTCTTACATGTGAAATGCAGGCCTGTATGGGATGTTTCTAGTAATCCACTTACGAGTACACATTCATTGAATTCTGCTAATTGGGCTACTGTCAGTGTATTTCCTCCTCTTTCTTTGGTTTTTAAAACAGCATTGAAATCTCCCAGTACTAACCATGGCTTTTAATTTGTCGAGAAAGATCTATTATTTGTTGCCATAACACTATTCTTTCAGAGGCCAGATTTTTTGCATACACAAACGTAATATATAGTTACAAACCTCCTACATTTATAAAAAACATAGTCAGTTGTTGTTCTTTATTATCAATAATGGTTCCTGTCCGTCTACACTTTTCCCATAGCACAAGAATTCTCCCCTTGATATGTTGTGTGATATTATGTTCCATATTACATTGATGTCCTACTTGATTTTTAAATAATTCCATACTACTGTCTGAAAGTTTATTTTCCAATAATCCTGCTATAGATGGCTTATGAAAAGCCATTGCATTGTGGAGGTCAAACTGACGAATGTCATTGTTAAGACCTCTCACATTCCAGCATAGAATCGTCATTTAATTTTATTGGATTTGCTCCTAGTAATTGGAGCATCTCCAACCATATTCTTTTAGAAGTCTCTACATCTGGTTTGTTACTAAACAGATCATTATAATTCTTATAGGCTTCTGTATACTTGCTGATATCTTCTATATCATCATCACTTTCTTCTGCAGACGACTCTATCTGGATATTCATCTTCTGAATTTCCTCCAGAGATTCTGGCAACTTATCATCCTCCTGGATTTGATCAACCCCAAGGTTTGCAGACTGATTTGACTTCAGATCCTGAGCTGGATGAATTGCTTGCACTATTGCAGAGCCCTCAGCACTAACTATCTTATGACTAGTTGCAGCATTTTGTATGTAATCTTTTATAGCTGTAATATTTTTTGGGTTACTGGGTGGAGAGTTTTGTATTTTGTTTTTCTCTACCCATACTTGTTCTGGCTTGTCTTTGTTAATATTTCAATATAAAGTAGAATGGCCAAAGCACTTACAATCAGTATATCTAGGGGAACAAACTCATATTCTATATCCTGTGTGTACACCGCACCCTTATTGTTTTTAGCTGTAACATTTGCTGGTAGAGAACTTTCTGCCTTTATTTCAACTAGGACTCTAGCATAATTTATTCTCTTCACCTTTCTGGTATTCTCATCTATCGCCAATGGTTTTCCAATCATGCTTGCAAGTTTGCTAATACATCATGTATTCCATAGAGTTAAGCCAAGTTTATGCATTTTAATCCAAACTAGATAAGATGATAGCATTTCTTTTTCAAAATTGAAATCAGCCTCCCATCTTTTCATTATAATAAGTTTACTATCTATGAACCATAGTACACCTATCAGAATTTTCTCAAAATCTTCTTCTTTTTCAAATTTTATAAGATAAAAGCCATTGTCTTTGGGAAAAAAATCACACGTTCCTTTCGGGTTCCAGACCCGTTTTATGCAAGCGTTCAAGTGGACAACATACGGTCTCTTTCCCGACATGTACATGTATATAGAGTTTTTCCAGATTTTTTGAGCTTCAGCATAATCTTCCTCGTCTATCAGTTGATAGATGTCTTCTCCTTCCGCAATTGGTTCTATGTAATTCAAATCGCCTTTAATTTCAACCTTTTTTCCAATCACTTCAATCCATGATCTAAGGTTTGACTTCTGGTTCCTCTGTAGAATCGCCGTAAAAATTTCCTTACCTCCCTCTTTCTCTATCCCCTTCCCCTTAAGTCTCACCTCCACCCAGTCAGCATCTCTAGGATCGAAAGTTGTGGTGGGAGCAGGAATCGGATTCAATTTAGGGTTTTCAGTTGCCATTAAAAGAAAAATTGACAGGCTTTTTTTATAACATTGAGTTTTATATGTACATATGCATATAGATGTTATTATTTATATATAAAGACTAATTCAAAACTTCTTATTAATTCAAAATAAACAGTATTACATTTAACTCTTCTGGTATATTTATGAACTTATTTAAACTTAAATTAGTTGACAAAATATATGTGTATATAATTATATCAAGTTATTCAGCCTATATGAAAAATGTTTTTTTTTAAACAAAAGTGAAAAACTGAGTAATATATTAACAATCCTTAGAATACTAAAAGAAAAATATTAGTCATGTCAAATACGGTAACAAATTTATAAATTTACTGAAATCAATTTATTATCAGAGAAACCTTTATTTATGTGTAGGTTTCAACTACAATAAGATGCAGATAATAAGATCAAATAAACTTTCAAATCTAAGGAGATTCAATCTATATGAATAAATAATTTTTTCTTTCAATATTATTATAAAACAAAAGGTGATATACTGAATTAAGCAATATTTTAAAATCCTTTCAATAGTTAAATAAGGATAATTATGATATCAAATAAGGTAACAAATCTAGAAATTTATTATGATTAGTTTATTATCAAATATCATTTAATCACATGAAGTTTTTATTATAGCACAAATGCAAACAATTAGAACATATAAACTTTTAAATCAAACGAATTACACTTTGATTTAAATGGTTAAACATATATCTAAAATTAAAATATTATCTAATCATATACGAGCTTCAATTTTGATTTGTCTAAAAAAATAAAAAATAAATCTGTTCATACAATAAAATTCAATCTACATAAATCATGTTCAAATCAAACGAGATAGTATTACACACATATAAATTATGATATTCATTAAAACATTATATCAAGATTATTAGAATAAGTAGATTATACCTTATCCTAAAGTCTTGAAGTACACCTTGAAATACTAAATTTTTCCTTTAGATGTATCCAATGAATCGTACCTTGAACGATGAATCAAACCTCCTAAATTCAGAAATCAATCTCCAGATGTTGCAAGGATCAAAAGACAAGAACCACCTTGTATTTATTTATTTAGTTTGAATTTTTTTATGAAAATTTTGTTTTCACAGAGTCCATTAAAGGAGAGGAGGAGAGCTTAAGAAAAAAAGAAGAAAATTGTGTGTTTAAAATAAAATGTGAATAAGATGAGAGGGAATATATTTTAAAAGAAAACATTAAAACATTTTCTGTTTCCTTCTTTAAAACCTTGCTTATTTAATTCCAAAACCAAAGCATCAAATCCTCTTACATCCTCTTTATATATTCAACATAATAACATAAAGAGAAAATGACAAAGTTCATTTCATAATGATATTTAAGTGATTCATAAAAGGAGATTTATTTCCTTTTTTTAATTAATTCCTCCTTTAGATTTTCAAATCACATTTGAAACCTATCCCTTTTTTCATTATGCATGTGGGCCTCGATGAAAAATTCCAAAAAACACGTGGAAATTAATCTATTTAAATCCAATTTAAATATTTTATTGATATCGAATATCAATACACGCGTTTATAACTTTTATAGACGTACTTTATTAGGTACTAATTCAAACAGTTTAAATCACTACAAGAAAAAATACCTTTTTATAGCGTTTAAAAAAAGCTGTAAAAGGACACGATGGTGTTTTTATAAACGCTGTATATCAACAAGTTGTAATATGTCAAGGATCTATAATAGCAACCTCAGAATAGCCATAAAAAACATGCTATAAATGACGTTACTTATAGCGCTTCTGAATTGCTATTAAACGGACGATTCAGGACATGCAAGTACCTTTCTATAGCGTTTTGGTGCTTGCTATAGAACTTTTACGCAGAGTTATGGTTTATGATGCTAATATTTATGACGTCATTTATTTGCTATTTATAGCAATTGTAAACGCTGTAGAAATATCATTACCTGATTATTATAGCAATTATAAATGCAATAGAAATATCATTGCCTGATTATTATAGCAATTATAAATGTTGTAAAAACGCTATAGAATGTTTACTTTAGTCTTTCATAGCATTGTTTACTTGCCATGAAAACTGTTTAATCATTGCAGAATATTTTTATTGCACTAGCATAACGCTATAATATGTATAGCCATGACAATTTTTTTCCTAGCATTAATATAAAAAGGATGTAATATACTGTATTTCACACAGCATTAACAATTAAGCATAAAAAATCTATATGAATAAAAGCATTTCATGCACAATATTAAGCATATAAATATTAGTAACAATTCATATAATCGTAGCTAACCAAAACAATACATAATAAAAGTAACAAGAGCATCTTCAATGTTGTTCTAAATCGGATGTTGTCTTATATCACCAGTTGATACAACAAACATCCCATAACCCACAAACCACCCCTCTGTCATCAATACCTGCTTGCCGTCAACATCATCCCATAACCCAGTCTACCATCAGCTGCATCATACTACCAACCCTCTGCCTCAATTGTCCCCTGCCTTGCTCGGCAGCTTCACCACTTTCACCACCAGAGCTAACCACTCCAAACTCAAATCCTGACTTCAACCACTTGCGGAAATCCCTAAATCCACTCTCAATCGCCTTGCTAAAGTATTCAATTCGGTCAAATTGCGAGTCTTATAATGCAATTTATTTTAGTAGCAGTAATAAGCTATAAATTATAAATTGTAAAAGAGACATGCCTTTATCTTCGCAATCAAGCATCCATTCATCAATAAGAGTATCCAACCTCTACAACCAAAAGTAGGACACAAGAAGTTAACCATTATTCAACATTGCATATTTAAAGCTACTCATTTTATGATTACAGATACTGCACTTTGTATTTGATTATACGAGCCATGGAAAACTACAGCCAAAAACTACTCTTGCCAAAGCAAAAATTGTTACATCATAATAAGAAAACTGAGCTAAGGTGATTGTGCCTCGGCTAAAACTAAGGCATATAGTGAACCGAGACATGTATGCCTAGGCTAAAACTGAACTGAGGAGTATAGTGAACCGAGGCATGTAAGCCTCAACTAAAATTGAACTGAGGTGAGTATGCCAAGTGCAGTAAAGAACAGGCAACATGGCTCACTTCTGTTTTCTTAATTATGATGTAAATACATAATGAAAATGAATGGTATTTACTATTTAACCTAGCATAATCGAACAAGCTATTAATTGTCAAAAAAGGAAGGGTACAAAAATTTTGGTAAGCATGGTGGAGGTTCATTTTTAATGTACCTATATATCATTTATTAAAAATAACCATACATGTGTAGAAAGTGAAAGCATACCCGAGTATTAAGAAATTGAGTACAAGTTGAACTACCGTGTCTGCTTTACCTTCATTATAAAATCTATCATTGCGAGAATTATAAAATGTGAAATTTTATTAACAAAAAATTGAATCACAACAGTTATGAAGTTGAATTGTGGGAAAAAGGAATCGATAATTGAACACACAAAGGCATAAATAGATGTGGCATTTAATGATAAATATTAAGAAGGTATACGATTTATACAAACTGATTTGTTAAGAGTACCTATATTTCCAGTGTTGGTTTGGAATGTGATGTACCTTAAAGTTAATGATCTTCCCACCTTCAGTCCTTATCTTTTACCCTCAATGATATAGTCATCTGCAACTAGTTTATATCACTTTTGTCAATCATCATTCTTGTCCATGATGCCTCATGATCATAGTTTTGTAATACCCAATGGTAAAACTGATACATTCCATCAACTAATAATCAACAAATATATGATAAACTAATCATATAAAAAAGTTATAGTAGGTTTACCTTACATCCAAATTTTGATATTAGTCTTCGAACCTTGAACAAGTCTTTAAGTAATTATCATATATTTGAGCAACTTCAAGAATACATACACTGCAATTAATCAAGTTATAAGAACAATCAACTCCACCATACCTATTATTTGTGTAACTTCAACCCTCTTTGAAACTACAATTATATGTTTGTTCAAAAAAAAGAAACTACAATTATATTAAGTCTTTCTGATAGCGTAGCACCTTTTAAAACTAAACTAGTAAAACATGAATTCTTAATCACAACAGAATCATATTTTTCCTTTTCAAAAAAAGAAACTTTCCTGCTATATTTGTAAATTGGAAGGGATTGCTATTTTTTCCTTTTCTTTTAGACATTGTGTCCTAGGGCCTTGTGAAAAGCACCATCAAACTGTGAGTTGAGATCAAGAATTAAAAAAAAGCATGTTAAATAGGAACAAGGCATATATAAAAACAATATGGTGGTCATCGTCTTCTTGAAAGAGTATGCACTATATCTAAAGCAAGTCATGGAGAAATAATAATATATGCAGGCAACAATAACCGTAGAAATTTTCGAAGAGAGATGAATGCAATAGACATGATGATCTGACTAGCAACCATCAAGTAACAAAGCATAATATCCTACTCAGATCTCTGCCCGATTTTTATAACAAAATCTCCAAATTTTATTTTACTGCTCAACTGTGTCGGTAAACACAAACTGTTAATAATTTCTCACATCTCCATTGTTAAGGAATCAAAATTTCAACATTTGATTTAGCCTTTTTATTGATTAATTAAGAGAACTTATGAAAGAGGAAATGCTTTCCAGTAATATAGCACACTCCTTTGCGATCTTCCGTAATAGGTATTATAATTATTACTCAACACATTTTGATCACCAATTTTATCTAATTTTCTATCAAACTAACGTACTCCTCACTCATTGCTGCTACTGTATTCTGACCTTCTTAAATTCCGGTACACGATTGAGTTATTTGATGCACTTATTCTTTGTGTTAAATTCTAGCTATGCTATGATTTATTTCAAAATTATCTATAGAACTATCAGCAAAGACATATTTTTGAATATATTTCAGATTTACTAAACTTCTACCTATATAAACTATTAAAACAATTAATCTACACAGTAGAAGATATTGCAATTACAACTATGTGCAAGTTGTATCCGTTGTAAAAGGGTCTAAAAACATGATTTTCTAAGACTCTAAAGTCCTTATAAATAACACTCTAAAGTCCTTATACCTGACAAACAGGCTAATGAAACCGAATTTCAATAGTTTTAAGAAACAAAACCAACTTTTGATTGTAATAACATCTTCTTTTTACGCCTTTTTAAAAATAAATTTCTCATTACTTATTTGCACTAATTATTTTCATAAACTTGAAATATAATATATATATTTTATTTTAACTACCAATATAGTCCAATGCGTGTGCGTAGCACGGATTCGTACTAGTTATTGATGTTTTCTAATATCAAGGGTATGGATCAAATATGAATCAGTAATAATGGAAATCAAGCTAAACTATAAACGATAAATGAAAAAACGTACCTCAACAAACAGGTAAAGTTTTTATTTGCTTTATCTTTGAAATTTTACAAACCATGTATCCTTTCCACAGAATCAGCATCACGGCTCTCCCACTACATTCGACCTGATAATTGACCATATTAATATATCAAAGCAAAAAACAGTCTCAGTGAAAATAAAAGAACTTTATTTTATCTTTGAATCAACCAATAAAAAAAACTTTGGTATATTTTAATGAAATTGATTTCTGTGAACTATGCTACAGTGATTAAATTACAGCCAACCAAATATTGCTTAAATTTTGCAATAATCAATTTATTTTGGACGATTGAAACATATAAGGAGACCACAAAATTTGACGTTCAGATCCTATAGACAACCGAGCCATTTTGTAGCTGTTGAGGTTGCATCCTTCAATTCACATTTCAATTTCTAACCAAGAGGACAAAAGAAACGTTCAGCCATACCAATCACATATTTGAATTACTTCACAGAAACAATTATTAAATTATAGTGTTGATTAGATGTATTTGTCATTGTAATAATGTATGGAAAGTGCTTATGTATATGGAAAAAGTTTAATCTACACAACATCATGGTGAAACATGATTAACATAGAAACTGGTATATCACTTTAACTAATGAAAAAACTAAAGCTATTCCATTGGATGGAGATGGCGGTGGTTTTGATGATAGAAAACGTTTCATACTGACATTTGTAAATATCCCTTAGTTACATTTGTAAATATCACTGTAAACCTATACTATGTTTATCAACATAAAAATTATGAAATACTTAGTATATCACTGTAAACCTATACTATGAAGCTATCAAGCGGCAGCAGCGGCGGGATGAGCGGTGGCGGCGATGGTTGTCAGCGACGGCGAGAAGAGAAGATGAAGTCTGGAGATTAGGGTTTTCGTGTTTTTTCTCTCGATCGATTTAGAAAAGGGTCTGTGTATTTTTTTTAAAGTGCTGTAAAATTACAGTTTCTGCCCCTCCCACACACCATATGGTGCACCCCCACGAATCGGCACCTTGGAATACGGGGATACGCCACCAGGCGCACCCCGTACGCACCGCGGCGCACCCCCGCACGCGTGGCGCACGCGACACGCGCTTCTTCACCTAAGTGAAGTATCCCTGCTACGTAGGTACTAAGTATATCACTGTAAACCTACTTCAGGAAAATATATTTACAGTGATATACTAAGTATTTCATAATTATGGAAATTGATAAAAGTACTTGTTTTGAAAAGGAAAATAAGGGAAGTCCAAGTTCTACTTCTTTCTTTTTGTTCACACATATACCAAACACCCATTATATCTTCTCTTAATCAACACAAAAAGTATATCCAAAACATGAATACAGAATCCTCTGACAGGCAAGCAAAATCCGATCAACTCAACAAAAAAGGAATTAATCGACTTTTAGTTTTACACTTGATAATCACCATTTGCAAAATAATATATGTAATTAAAAAGTAGAGGATTCAAGTTCTCCTCTTTCATAAATTAGATCATTAAAATTAAATTTAAGAGTGCATTGAAAGAAATATTCAGCTCCTTATAGCACTGATCGTCGGTAAGCATATATACAACATAGGGATAAAAAATAGTAATGACTATATTTGTTTATTGAGTGTAGACTATAATTGGGATTCGAAAAATGATACTTCAACTATAAGGTACACATTTAATACTTTAATCCTTTGCACGTGCATTTAAATTTTTGTAACCTCTCACTTGTTTCATCTACTTTTAACACTCAATATCACATAGACTAACTCATCTAAGTTCAGAGAACAAACATAATAATTTGAAATATTAAATAATACAAATTTATCGTACAAAGAATCATCAAAAAAACTATCCTTTATATATTTGAACAAAAACTACGTCCTCCACGGATAATAACAAAACTGTTTTAGAATAATTAAGACCAAAATCGAAAGTTACAAATATTAAACAGTACAATTAAGACCATTCTAAATAATTTAATCCAACCATTAAACGCACAATTAAAAAAACAAAAATGGGAAGATATACCTACAGTCAAGTTCGCGCTTGGTCGAGGAATAAAGTTTGGTCAAAAATTGGAATCGTGCTTCAGCTTTATTGAGGGATCAAGCTTGGTTGTAACGGTCCTGAATTTTGAACAATTTAATTTGTGAATATTTAATTTATTTTAAATATTTAAATGATGATTTGACGTGAATTTCAAATTATCAGCATAAATTGGCGATTAAATTTTAGAATTTAATCTAGTGAAAAGTTGAATAGAATTTGAATTTAGCTTTGAAATTGAATATTGAATTGGTATTTAAAATTTGAACAAACGACTAGGAATAATAATTTGGATTTGAGAATTATTATTTATGTAAATTTATAAATCGATGTTTAGTTATAAATAACATTTTTCTTTAACTAAAATAAAATAGAATAAATTTTTTGTCAATAACGAAATAAATAAATACAACTAGTGGAAATTTTAACAACATCGTTTTTGCAAAGCAAAGAAAATAAACAAAACTAATTGAATTTAAATTGAAAAAAAAAGAAAGAGAAAAAGATAAAAAGTAAAAAATAAAAATAAAATAAAATAAAATAATAAGTATACACGGCCTTACTTTGTTCAGCTGTAAACACGCCTAAACCTACGCCTTCAAACACGCTAAAATCACGTCTTCCCTATTCTTTTATACCCGATACCTCCTTTACCCCATTCAATCGAAACCCTTCCTTTTCATAAAAAAATCAAACCGAAGAAATAATGGCGGCCACGAGTTTCTTCGTTCGTTCCTTCTCGAGATAATGGCGGCCTCGTCTCTTCGATTCCGTGCTTCAACAATTAGGGCTTCAGCTTCAATCTTCGTTCAACTTGGCTCATTACTCTACGGCCATTTCGATTATAAAGGTGAGTTTTTTTCTCACGATTAATTTTGATTCAAGTGTTTAAATTTGTTTGAATTGAATGCTTGGTTGTATGCTATGTTTTGGGTGTTGTTTGCTATCATTTGCTCTTTGCTCTCGGTGAATCCAATTTAAACTGTTAAGGACAGATGCAATCAGACCTTGCTTTTTAAACTGATTTGAACAAGATAAGTCACTGCATGTTGGTTGTTATTCTTTATCATTTGCTCTGATATTTTGAATTTAAACTAATAAGAACAGATGCAAGATAATATTGAAGTAATTTGTTTGTATGTATATGAGTTTCTGGAGATTACTATGTACTTATATAAGTATGTATACACTGTTAGTATCAGTAATTGTTGATGTTCTTAACTTAAGCTTTTAAATCTAGAATCTGGTTGCATGATTTTATGTTGAGATGAATAAGCATTGCATGTTATTATAAGTAAATACATGATGTAAGTATTATATGTGTGCTTGGCTGTGAAATTGTTTCTGTATGTTTGTTTTCCATCTGAAATACCTCTGTTTCCTGTCTTCATCCCTCAGTGAGTAAACAATCTGACTTTGGTTCTGAAATATTGTTTGATGTTGAATGTATTTAATAAGTGCAGTGGCAATTGGTTGCATGTAAGAAATTTTGGCACACATGTTTTAAATATGCAAATATAAATGGAACATATCTGAACATGCTTTGCTACTTCTTTTTAAATTTAGTTTTAAATTTTAAATCTGGAAACTGTGAACTAAAATTTCATGTAGTTTTTGTTTACAAGATTTAAAAGCATATCACATCCATCCCAATCTTGCTCTTCTTTATTCCTTCTGAGACAAATTGAAAACAAGTTGAAAATTTTGTTCCTTTGAACTTGCACTAGGTCTCTGCATCAATTTAAAACAAGTCCGAAATTTTACTGTGAGTATAAGAATGGATGTGATGGATGCATGCTTGTGTATATGTATATATATGCCACCTCTGTTATGATATACAGTTTCAAGAAAAACTATAATACTGTGAGTAAAGTCTAACTTGTTTTCACTAGAATCTGGTTGCATGACTTGAAGCTCGATGATAAATATGTTTGCATGTTGTTGAACTAAGTATACTTGTTTAAAATCTGCTGCTTGCATGTGAATGAAATATCAAAATGTCTCTCTGTTTTGAAAATGTGCAGAGTACAGGTAGAGAAAGAAAATTCATTTTCTTTTGGTTTGATCCTTGTTTGGCTATGTTTCTTAAACAGAATATGTTTGTTAAGTTTAGATCAAAATTTGAAAATAATCAAAGCAATTAAGTTAGTAATTGTTAGTAATTAAGCAAACAGAAAATTATTTTACCCTCCTTGTTCCTGAAATATGTTAGAAATTAAGTTGAAAATTTGTTGTTTAAATTTGTATTTCATCTCAGAAATTAATCAAAGCAATTTACAAGTTTATTACTGGTAGATGTATGAATATATGCTTGCTGTTGAAAAAAATGCTCTTGCATGTTCACTTGAGTTTTGAAATTATTGTCTCATTTTGAAAATAGTGCAGCCCCTTTGTTTTTGAGATATATGCATGTTGACTAGTTCACTTGCTCATTTGTGTTGGCTCTGTTAGCTTTGGGTTCACTGATCGGTACATGTACATGTTGAGTCTCATGACTTTGTCTCTATTTTGACCCTTGATCATTTCATGTTGACATTTACTCCACTTTGCATTTGTGCATTGCTGTCATTTAAGTTGGTCACTGTTGCATTACTTGTGGCAGTTGCTATGTTCACACGTTTTCCCATTCACTGGTACCTTTCATTTTGTCTGCACTGTCCACTGCAGTTTCCTCATTTATGCATTTAGACTTGACTGTTGCACTTGTAGTTGCATTCCATTTTGTTGCACTTGAACTTAACTATTGTCTGCATTGTCCACTTATGTACATGCTTGGCTTTGTGGTCTTCATGTTGTGCTCTCTGAGTTGATTTGCATTTTTCCATGCTGTTATCTATACTCATGTTCTTGCAGTCATATTGGCATGGAGTTGCACTTGTATCACTGGTATTTGTAGTTGTCTGCATACTGGTTGTTAGTACTTTGGTTGTCACTGGTGTATTTGAGTTGGGCTTGCCTGTTTAGTTGAGTTGCAGACTTTGACTTGTTTCATTTTTGAAATTGAATCTTGTTTGCTTACTGTTTTTGTTCAAGTTGGCGCTGGTTTTGCCTTGAGCATTTCTTTGTGGTCTTTGTGATTTGCACTTGCACACTTTCTCTTGTTGGCTGTGCACACGAGTTGGCGAGGCAGTGCACATGTGTATAAATATACGTGTGTACTGCAGCCACATAGGATTGACAGATTTTAAAAATTGAAGTTGTTAATATGAAAATCCATAATAGATTTAAATTGATTCATGTGATTCGTCATCTCTGTTACCATTTACTTTAATTCATTGCAAATTTAATTACTTGAATTAAGATTAATCCTGACTCGAGTGTTTTTGTGTTTTGCAATAAACGCTCGGGTCAGACCGAGTATTTTTGCAGCTTGGAGATTTTCTCGCCGCGAAGTTAGAGAGAGAGGGGAAAGCACTCCACTAAAGTTTTTCTAGAAAATTTTTCTTGTACTTAATAGTAAATAAATATTCCGCTGTATAAAAATTTAATGCATTGTACAAACTCTGATATATGTAAGAAAAATTATTTATGAGAAATATATGATTGTTCTGTGATTTTGTGGCTGATTCTGTTTAAACTCTATAAACTGACTAACAATCCGTCATTTTGAACATTTCTAGTTGGTTTAATTACCGACTAGAGGCGGTCAGGGCGGCGGGTCGTTACATTGGTCGAGGAATAGAGCTTCGTTGCTGAGTCGTGCCTAAGAAGCCTTGAATCGTGCTTCGTTGCAGAATCATGCTTCAGCTTCCTGGAGGAATCGACGTCATTAAATAATCATGCGGTAAGAGAATAGAGCGAGCGATAGAATCGAGCTTTTAGAGCGAAGAGGGATTAGCGATTCAAGAATTCGAGAGTGGAGAGGAGATTTGTCAGTGAAGTGGAGTGGATTTAGGGAAATTGAAAGTGTAGGGAAAAGCAAAGTATGGTGGCAGAATAATAAGAAGAGGGAAACACATAGAATATGACCGCCAAAATTTTATTTTGCTTAAAGATTGCATGCACACAAGCTGTCTTAGACAGTAATGACGACCGATATACTTAACTATAGCAGGCTAGGTTTCAATGCAATCCCGAGTTGCTATTGATAGACCATTTTGTTGTAATGAATGAAGTTTAATAATTAATATTTCATAAATATTAATTAATTTACTTAATTTACCACAATTATAAATCAATTAAATCATGTGATTCAATCAGAGTATTCATCATTATAGTTGTGCAACTCAAAAGTGTAAATTTAGTCAGCGATTAATAGCGAACTTGAGACGACCCGACTTCCTATCTCCAGGAAATCGCATCATCTTTTAAGAAAGAAAGGGATAGAAGAAGAAAAGAAAAAGAAAGAAGAAACACGACAACTACAGAGAACTCACAGCGGAACGAATGAAATATAATATCTCACATAAAATATTACATAGTATCATATTACATCAGAGTACACAACTTAAACAATACCTATTAGACAGTTATAATCATCTGTCTAACTATACAACTCAAGTACACAAGAAATAGATACCAAACAAGCACAGCGGAACCATAATATATCTACACATGGAAGCCTCCTGCTCCATATCTCCTCCAGAATTTGTCAAGCAAACCTGAATCACTTGACTACTCATACATAATATGAGTACCCAAGAGCTTAATAAAACAGAAAATAAACACTCGGGTCAGACAGGGGTCTGGTGTGAGTAAACAGGTTAAAGTTGCTTAATTTTAGAAAAACCTTTGAAAGAAAAGGTATCACGTAAGACTCTCCACACATAAACATGGAAAAGTTTTTACCTTACGCTAACCAAAACATTTGATAGGAAATTCAGGGATATTATAATAGTGTCTAGTGTTTTCAAATAAATAAGAAATAGCTGAAATTGTTACATTCATTAAATTCTATCTACTAGCCACAAAAGTGGGTAATACAATCCAAACCGTAGGGTCTCGTAGGAAGAATGGGTTTCCATCAATGGCTGGGCTACTGGGGTACCGCCCGTCACAGTACGTGGCCTAGATCACCGTACCGAGGAGCACGCCTGCTTCCTTGCAACACAAGGCTGGAACCATCCCTTACTGGACAGTCCCGAACAAGACCACCCCGTAGTTGGCGCGACCAACCACACACTAAGCCGAAATAGAAAAGGACCTCTAGACAAGGGTAAATCTCGCTCTCCAGCGGGAGCTACCCACGAAGCCTTGCTGCACCTCTCCTGTTTTAGCCATTCCCGGTTGAGGAGGCTTGAGGCTGCGATTACCTTTATAGAACACATCTATCTTAGAATGCTCATCGTCCACCTGACGATGTTCTGAAAGCATTCAATCCATGCAAGTTCGTTCCGGGTTCTAACGAAACCGAAGGCACTATCTCGTTGCACTCATTTTGGAATCACCCTCAGAGTCAACGACCATGGCTCTTGCAATCTAAATCACCATCTCGAATCTATAAGCACTATTCCATCAAACTCATTATGGAATCACCCACAGAGTTATACTGACGTACAGTCCTTACACCTCGAGTCTTCACTTGCTCTACTTGGATTCACGCCTAACGTTTAATTGGGAATCGATGTGGTTTTCGGATTCCAAATAGGGAAACTCGATCCCGGTCTTACCGAATCCAAACGCCATTTTAACGTCCAAGTTGTACTTAAGGGTTTTAAGCAGTTAACTTATATACAGGATGGTATATAAACAGATAGATGAATCACATTTTCACAATAGATAATTCATAAAAACATTCATCTCCCAACAGCATATCACATAACAGAGATATCCAGTATCAACCAATATCAATCATCCAATATCAATCACCAAATATTGATCATCCAATATTAATAAATTAACCAATATTAATCAATCAACCCATACTAATCAATCATCCAAAGCAGAATTGATCTCTAATGATCTTCCTTAATTAATCTTCCTCGATTAGTTATACTTTAATTACATTCAAGTAATTATCCTTAACCATATTCAGTAATTAACCTTTAATTACTATGATTAATTATAATCATTAATGATTCTTCATTTACTTCCATTATTAATCAATCATAATTAATTACATTAAACCTTGATTAATTACAATTAATTAATCACTCCTGAAAAAATCACTTATATTAATCAACCTTGATTAATATCATTAATTACATTAATTAATGATCCTTATTAATTAATAATTACTTTAATTAATTAAATAATTAACTTATAATCAAACATCCTATTAATCATAATCAGTAATTAACAATTTGTAATTACATGTCTTAATTAATTAACTTCTTAATTAATTAACTTCTTAATTAATTAACTTCTAAATTAATTATGTTAATCCTTGATTAATAAATCCAATTAATTAATCTTTAATTACTTTATTAAGTAATTATTAAATAATTAAATTAATAAATAAATCCTTAATTAATTACTTTATTAATTAATTACAATTTTAATTAATTACACTTAGTAATTAATCTTAAGTTAAATTCATTCATTAGATAATTAATCACATTAATTAATTAACTAAATAATTAAGTAATTAACTCTTAATTACTTAACAAGTAATTATTTCTAATTACTTCATTAATAAATCTTGATATCTCTCTTAATTAATTACTTAACAAGCAATTACTTCCATTATTAAATAATCCTTAATCCTTAATTAATTAATTACTTCATAATTAATTAATTTTTAAAACAATTATATTAATCAATTCCTTAATTGATATCAATAAGTGATTACCCAATAATCACTTCATCTAATTACTCCTACGAGTATTTACCAATAATTACTTCCATAAGTAATTAACTTCCTTAATTACATTCAACCATTAACCATTAATTACTTTATTAAGTAATTACACTCAATTAATCCATAATTAAGTGATTATTAAAAATTAAATAAATAATTAACTAATTATTTAAAATTAATTAAACAATTAATTAATTAACTTATTTTATCTAAAATCCTCAATTAATTAAGAAAACATTGTTCTTAATTAAACTTAACAAATCATATTAAATAAGTATTCTTAAGTTAATTACCCAAATAATTTAACCTTATTTATTTCCATAAATAAATTATTTGAATAATTTAAATCTTATTAATTCAAAGACAAATTATTAAACTTGGTTCATACAATCATAATAATAACCTTACATGAAAATAAAGCATTTATAAATTATTTACAAATTTAAAACACTTTAAATTATCAAATTTTAAACTAATTTATTTCAATATATATTGAAAATTCTGTTATATACATCGTTTCAAAACTTTAACTTAAATCTTTGACTAATAATTAAATTCAAATTCTCTTTTAAATTTAAATTTTAAACTTAATTAACATAATTATTATTTTTAAATCAAACATCTTAAAACATTTTTAAGTTTAAATATAAATTAAAATTTCACTTTTAAACGTTTGGTTTACCCTCACTTTTAAACGATAAGTTTAACTTTATAAACTTGTTTATTCCATAATGCTTGATTCTTAATTTAATCAACTCAAAATTATAATGCAACTTAGAATTATATCTACTACCAGAACAGCAACCCAAAAACCCGAAGCAAGCAATGATTCCACCCGAGTCAACACCGAAGCAACCCAAACCCCAAAAATCTTTGAGTCGCCCCCGTTTCACACGTGAACTTCCCTCCGAGTTTCTATCATCTTCCCCATCTCAAAATTTCCTGACCCAAAACTATGCACCACTAACACGGTGAACATGCACCTCCACCGCCGGCCACTAGCGTTCGTCGCGACCACCCACTTCAGTCACAAAATCATATGCGACTACAAATCTAAACCCAAATCGAAGAAAGCAACCTCGAATCGAATTCGAGTATCGAGCACGAACATTCTGTAGAAACTCAAGCACAAACCAAACCCATCACCTACCATTCTCGCCGCCGTTGAACTCCGCCAGACTCACCATTGAACCCTACATCCAAGCACAACATCCACCCCAAAAACGAACGAACTCGATCAAAAATTCAAGACGCAAAAGCTTCTACAGTTCGGCTGAAACCAAACAACTCTAAAACCCTAATCGTGCCAATTCCCATCGATTCAACAAATATAAAAATTCTTTTGCATTTTTCCTATAACCAACAATCTATACTCACGCTATGATCCAAATCTCAAACCAAATCAATGTACAGATAATCAACAATCTACAAAATCCCCAATTTCGTATAAACCCCAAATTCATCATAATTACTCAATTAAAAATTATGATTATAACATCTAAAATCATGATTTTTCATCACAATTCCATGCATGCAATCAAAATTTGAATTTAAAGCAGTTAATTTTTGACCAAAATTTAAGTTTTCTATAAATTTGAAAGAAATATGAATATCTAATTCATTTAAAACCCTATAACCATTTTTAGATGATAAATCACTTGACTACAAACAATTTTCATTTACAAATTACAGTCCAATTTGTATTCAATATCAAGTTATTGATTTTTTTTTTTAAAAAAACAACCTATTTAACAACAGTATACATATACGGGCATTCACCATTTTTTTTTATAACTTACATGCAGGTAAACAAATATACATCATCTAAATCAAATACATTTGCATGCAACATTCAATTAAAAATTAAATCAAAACTGTTTTTAAAATATAATTTACTCACCTTAATACATATGCAGAGCAGTTTCTTCATCTACATTCCAGGTTTTGAGATTTTGAAATTGCTTTACTACTGCAGAAATTGAACGCATGCTGTTGAAATTGAATGCCTTTGCATGCTTAACAATTTGATGCTTTTAAATTTGCAGTTTCCCTCAGATGAAATGCATGATAAAGTAGATGTTGCAGCTTTGATCAATGCAGATTTTAAATTTGTTTTTGCTTTTTGGTTTTAAACTTCAGATTGGTGAAATAGTTCAGGTTTTGAAAAAGATTTCTGTTTTGCCATTAATGTTTGAAAGAATGAAGAAAGGAAAATAGAATTGAAGAAAGTATGGAAAATGAGAGAGAAAAACAAATTTTCTCTTATATGTTTAAACTTGTAAATAAAAAGAAATAAAGGCCACTTGTTTTAATGCATGCCATATTAATTACAAGTGTAATTTGCATGAGTTCATTTGTTAACAAGTGTCTAAAATCCTTGCATAATTGTTTTTAAAACCTTATTACAAAGATTAATTATATTATATTTATGACATTTATGTTTATATAAATATGAATCTAGTAATTTATTCACATATTACTTATGTTTATAAACAATTTTAATTCAAGAGATTAATTAAAAGGAAAGTTTATTTATAACTTTATATATTTATAACCATTTTAATTTTAAACACTTAAAAAAATAAAACAAAACGTTTAAATCTTTTTAAACTATCACATTTAAAATAAATAACAAATCTTATACTTTGAAAAAAATTGGATTAACTTTTGAAAAATATTGATTCTAAAACAAAGCTTCAATCTACAGTATTCATACATTATAAATTATCAATTGATTAAATTAAATTTCAAAATAATTCAAATTATAACATATGCAAACATATATATTACAATTTGAAAATTCATCTTTAATTTAAACAAAAGATCTTCTATTCATAATATATATCAGATGTATATATTATAAACAGAATAAAATTTGATTAGCTTTGAAAAATAAATCTTATCCATTTTAAATTGTTAGAAAGATATTGATCACAATCATCAGATTAAATACTTATTAACCTTAAAAAGAATAAATTTAACCAATTTAAATTAAAATTATAAAGAAAATTATCAAACCAATTAAATTATTTATACAGATTATTAAATTTATATTGCCCAAAATTCCGGGTCGTTACAATCCTCATCCCTTAAAAGAATTTCCTCCTTGAAATTTAAAAGCAAAGGAAATTTAATAACCCAGCACAGATTTTAATTTCAATCAGCAAAGCATACCTATCAACGAGTAACTAACAACCCTAGCAATCAAATAAACAAACAAATTTAACTAATTATTCTAACACAAATCAGAATAAATCTTCTAACACTATCTCGGTTTCCCAAGTATAAATCACCAGGAGACTCGCTCTACAAAAGTCAATAAACTAACTACACTACCAAAATCCAAAGCTCCTCTCATCTCCAGATCCATCAATCTGAACAGAACATCAGACTATACTCAAATCCAACTCAACTTCCAAAATCCAACTGAACTACAGATTCAACAACCACTGATGTATCGTACACGTACTCCCTCAGAGATACGTGAAATACAATGAATTCCAGCTATCCAAGCTGGCGATTCAATCTTATCCAATCAAAACACAGATAAGAAATCTCAAATGCCACAGCACTAGCTATCCTATCTTATCCAATCACTGCTCTCTTAACCAGAGAAATCTTAACAACAATGAAGTCTCCAACTTCAAATTCCAAACATCTTATCTCATATCTGTATAACTCAAGAGACAATCCTAGGCTGCAAATCTTCTTCCTGATCATCTCAACCTATGCTGATGCTTCTAGAAACAACTTTACCCAAACAAACCAATTTCTGGATTCTATTCAACAGAAAAATCTTCCAAAATCCGTTGTCCAGAACTCAAACTCAACTTTCAAGCAATAGCAAACTGAACTTGCTTCCATCCTTATACAGCTGCTACCTCGCTTCCGATGCACTACTCTGATTCTGAAATAGATAAGAATATATGTTGATGAACACGAATACAACTTCCAATATATCCGGGAAAACTTTGTTCATCAAATCCATAAAATCTGGGTGACACAACTGACTCAGTCATACAACCTTATAACAGAAATCCAACTCAAAACTAGATCTGACCAAATCCAAATTCCAAAAATATATTGAGCTGCTATACCAACTCTTCCTCTCCAAGAATCACCCTACTACCAGGCTAATTACCAGTATCGCTTTTGGAAACAAAACAAAATGGAACTCAACCCCAGATGCAGATGAACTTCTGATTACCTCAGTGGTTCCTACTACCAAATGAGAATTCTCATTCTCAAACAAAAGATTGCTCAGATAAATTCCCAAACTAATCGCAAGTCACTTTTGCGATCCTACCTAGTTCGGATCCCAAAGAAATTGTCCCCTCTTTACCAATTAGAACAACCTTAAGCTTCTCCAAACGAGGTTAACCCTCAAGAAAACTTCACCACCTGCCCGGGCTGCTGAAGAAGAACCACCAAGATTCCTGAACCATCGAAGAACGGCCATACTGCTGCTTCCAAACTCTACCTCGAAGATACTGCGAAGCTAAAAGACCTTCTCGTCAGCACACTGCACACTTCGAGTTGCACTGCTACCACGGCTAACCAAAGATTTCTAATCCAAAGGCTTCTCCAAAAACCAAAACCATCCACAAACCACACAACAGACCTTCGAGATGGTAGACAACCTCTCAAGAAACTCGGACTCCAAACCAAGCATCCACATCTCGCTTTCCTTAGGGAATGACAAATGAGACCATGCCAAAACAAATAACTTATAGACGTTAGTCTCATATTCCAAAACAGACATCCTTCATGTTAAAGATCCAGACAACTTATATACAGACGAGTCTTCCCTGTGGCAGGTAAAGACTGCTCCTCAACCATTTCTAAAACTGCTTCAAGAGAAAACATCTTCGAAAAATATCCATGGATATTGCATCTCATCTTGCAGTTACCAAGATATCATCTTTTACTTCTGCACTTCCGACAGATCCAAACTCATGAATAATTCGCTCACCCAACTAAATCCAAACTTACACTTCAAAGATGAACCCCGAATCTTCAAAAGATTTCCTTCAGATATCAGAGAAATCCCTACTCCAAACTATAAATCTTACTCGAGATGGTACCGGGTCTACAGTCTCGACAAATACTTCCAACCTCAAACATATGGACCTCTTCCATCAGTGGTAGTTGTGTTACACACACTCACCACTACTCCATCTACCTCTAAAATTTACGTTGGAAAATCCGAACAGATAACCCAACAGATTAGGTATGTGTGTGTATATATATAGTTATATATAAAAATTACAAGTACGCTCTCTCAAGAAAGACACCACTACAGAGCCTAGGTATTCACTCAACCTCGCTCTGATACCAATTGAGACGACCCAACTTCCTATCTCCAGGAAATCGCATCATCTTTTAAGAAAGAAAGGGATAGAAGAAGAAAAGAAAAGGAAAGAAGAAACACAACAACTACAGAGAACTCACAGCGGAACGAATGAAATATAATATCTCACATAAAATATTACATAGTATCATATTACATCAGAGTACACAACTTAAACAATACCTATTAGACAGTTATAATCATCTGTCTAACTATACAACTCAAGTACACAAGAAATAGATACCAAACAAACACAGCGAAACCATAATATATCTACACTTGGAAGCCTCCTGCTCCATATCTCCTCCAGAATTTGTCAAGCAAACCTGAATCACTTGACTACTCATACATAATATGAGTAACCAAGAGTTTAATAAAACAGAAAATAAACACTCGGGTCAGACAAGGGTCTGGTGTGAGTAAACGGGTTAAAATTGCTTAATTTTAGAAAAACCTTTGGAAGAAAAGGTATCACGTAGGACTCTCCACACATAAACATGGAAAGTTTTTACCTTAAGCTAACCAAAACATTTGATAGGAAATCCAGCGATATTATAATAGTGTCTAGGGTTTTCAAATAAATAAGAAATAGCCGAAATTGTTACATTCATTAAATTCCAGCTACTAGCCACAAAAGTGGGTAATACAATCAAAACCGTAGGGTCTCGTAGGAAGAATGGGTTTCCATAAATGGCAGGGCTACTGGGGTACCGCCCGTCACAGTACGTGGCCTAGATCACCGTACCGAGGAGTACACCCGCTCCCTTGCAACACAAGGCCGAAACCATCCCTTACTGGACAGTCCCGAACAAGACCACCCCGTAGTTGGCGCGATCAACCACACACTAAGCCGAAATAGAAAGGGACCTCTAGACAGGGGTAAATCTCGCTCTCCAGTGGAAGCTACCCACGAAGCCTTGCTGCACCTCCCCTGTTTTAGCCATTCCCGGTTGATGAGGCTTGAGGCTGCGATTACCTTTATAGAACACATCTATCTTAGAATGCTCATCGTCCACCTGACGATGTTCTGAAAGCATTCGATCCATACAATTTCGTTCCGGGTTCGAACGAAACCGAAGGCACTATCTCGTTGTACTCATTTTGGAATCACCCTCAGAGTCAACGACCATAGCCCTTGCACTCTACATCACCATCTCGAATCTATAAGCACTATTCCATCAAATTCATTATGGAATCACCTACAGAGTTATACTGACGTATAGTCCTTACACCTCGAGTCTATACTTGCTCTACTTGGATTCAAGACCTAACGTTTAATTGGAATCGATGTTGTTTTCGGATTCCAAATATGGAAACCCGTTCTCGGTCTCACCGAATCCAAACGCCATTTTAATGTCCAAGTTGTACTTAAGGGTTTAAGCAGTTAACTTATATACAGGATGATATATAAACAGATAGATGAATCACATTATGACAATAGATAATTCATAACAACATTCATCTCACAACAGCATATCACATAACAGAGATATCCAGTATCAACCAATATCAATCATCCAATATTAATCTATTAACCAATATTACTCAATCAACCCATATTAATCAATCATCCAAAACAGAATTGATTATCTCTTAATTAATTTGATTACCATAATCCTTCTTCATTAATTATTATTCCAAATAAATAAATCATCTCTAATGATCTTCCTTAATTAATCTTCCTTGATTAGTTATACTTTAATTACATTCAAGTAATTATCCTTAACCATATTCAGTAATTAACCTTTAATTACTATCATTAATTATAATCATTAATGATTCTTCATTTACTTCCATTATTAATCAATCATGATTAATTACATTAAACCTTAATTAATTACAATTAATTAGTCACTCCTGAATAAATCACTTATATTAATCAACCTTGATTAATATCATTAATTACATTAATTAATGATCCTTATTAATTAATAATTACTTTAATTAATTAAATAATTAACTTATAATTAAACATTCTATTAATCATAATCAGTAATTAACAATTTGTAATTACTTATCTTAATTAATTAACTTCTTAATAAATTAACTTCTAAATTAATTATATTAATCCTTGATTAATAAATCCAATTAATTAATCTTTAATTACTTCATTAAGTAATTATTAAACAATTAAATTAATAAATAAATCCTTAATTAATTACTTTATTAATTAATTACAATTTTAATTAATTACACTTAGTAATTAATCTTAAGTTAAATTCATTCATTAATTAATTAATCATATTAATTAATTAACTAAATAATTAAGTAATTAACTCTTAATTACTTAACAAGTAATTATTTCTAATTACTTCATTAGTAAATCTAGATTTCTCTCTTAATTAATTACTTAACAAGTAATTACTTCCATTATTAAATAATCCTTAATTAATTAATTACTTCATAATTAATTAATTTTTAAAATAATTATATTAATCAATTCCTTAATTGATATCAATAAGTGAATACCCAATAATCACTTCATCTAATTACTCCTACGAGTATTTACCAATAATTACTTCCATAAGTAATTAACTTCCTTAATTACATTCAACCATTAACCATTAATTACTTTATTAAGTAATTGCACTTAATTAATCCATAATTAAGTGATTATTAAAAATTAAATAAATAATTAACTAATTATTTAAAATTGATTAAACAATTAATTAATTAACTTATTTTATCTAAAATCCTTAGTTAATTAAGAGAACATTGTTCTTAATTAAACTTAACAAATCATATTAAATAAGTATTCTTAAGTTACTTACCCAAATAATTTAACCTTATTTATTTCCATAAATAAATTATTTGAATAATTTAAATCTTATTAATTCAAAGACAAATTATTAAATTTGGTTCATACAATCATAATAATAACCTTACTTGAAAATAAAGCATTTATAAATTATTTACAAATTTAAAACACTTTTAAGTATCAAGTTTTAAACTAATTTATTTCAATATAAATTGAAAATTCTATTATTAAAACATTGCTTCAAAACTGTAACTTAAATCTTTGATTTAATAATTAAATTCAAATTCTCTTTTAAACTTAATTAAGTTAATAATTAAATTCAAATTCTCTTTTAAACTTAATTAAGATATTTTTTTTTTAAAATCAAACATCTTAAAACATTTTTAAGTTTAAATATAAATTAAAATTTCACTTTTAAATGTTTGGTTTACCCTCACTTTTGAATGACAAGTTTAACTTTATAAATTTGTTTATTCCATAATGCTTGATTCTTAATTTAATCAACTCAAAATTATAATGCAACATAGAATTATATCTACCACCAAAACAGCAACCCAAAAACCCGAAGCAAGCAATGATTCCACTCGAGTCAACACCGAAGCAACCCTAACCCCAAAAATCTTCGAGTCGCCCCCATGTGACACGCGAACTTCCCTCCGAGTTTCTATCATCTTCCCCATCTCAAAATTTCCAGACCCAAAAATGTGCACATGCAGCTCCACCGCCGGCCACCAAAGTTCGTCGCGACAACCCACTTCAGTCACAAAATCATGTGCGACTACAAATCTAAACCCAGATCGAAGAAAGCAACCTCGAATCGAATTCGAGTATTGAGCTCGAACATTCTGCAGAAACTCAAGCACAAACCAAACCCATCGCCTACCATTCTTGCCACCGTTAAACTCCGCCAGACTCACCATCAAACCCCACATCCAAGCACAACATCCACCCCAAAAACGAACGAGCTCGATCAAAAATTCAAGATGCAAAAGCTTCTACAGTTCGGTCGAAACCAAACAACTCTAAAACCCTAATCGTGCCAATTGCCGTCGATTCAACAAATATAAAAATTATTTTGCATTTTTCCTATAACCACAATCTATATTCAAGCTATAATACAAATCTTAAACCAAATAAATGTACAGATAATCAACAATATAAAAAATCCCCAATTTCGTATAAACCCCAAATTCATCGTAATTACTCAATTAAAAATTATGATTAGAACATCTAAAATCATGATTTTTCATCACAATTCCATGCATGCAATCAAAATTTGAATTTAAAGCAGTTAATTTTTGACCAAAATTTAAGTTTACTGTAAATTTGAAAGAAATACGAATATCTAATTCATTTAAAACCCTATAACCATTTTTAGATGATAAATCACTTGATTACAAACAATTTACATTTACAAATTACAGTCCAATTTGTATTCAATATCAAGTTATTGATTTTTAAAAGAAAAAAACAACCTGTATAACAACAGTATACATATACAGGCATTCACCATATTTATTTTATTTTTTATTTTTATTTTATAACTTACATGCAGGTAAACAAATATACATCATCTAAATCAAATACAATTGCATGCAATATTCAATTAAAAACTAAATCAAAACTGCTTTTAAAATATAATTTGCTCACCTTAATATATATGCAGAGCAGTTTCTTCATCTACATTCCAGGTTTTGAGAATTTAAAATTGGTTTACTGCTGCAGAAATTGAATGCATGCTGTTGAAATTGAATGCCTTTGCAAGCTTAACAATTTTATGCTTTTAAATTTGCAGTTTCCCTCGGATGAAATGCATGATAAAGTAGATGTTGCAGCTTTGATCAATGCAGATTTTAAATTTGTTTTTGCTTTTTGGTTTTAAACTTCAGATTTGAGAAATAGTTCAGGTTTTGAAAAAGATTTCTGTTTTGCCATTAATGTTTGAAAGAATAAAGGAAGGAAAATAGAATTGAAGAAAGTATGGAAAATGAGAGAGAAAAACAAATTTTCTCCTATATGTTTAAACTTGTAAATAAAAAGAAATAAAGGCCACTTATTTTAATGCATGCCATATTAATTACAAGTGTAATTTGCATGAGTTCATTTGTTAACAAGTGTCTAAAATCCTTGCATAATTGTTTTTAAAACCTTATTACAAAGATTAATTATATTTATATTTATGTAATATGGACACTTATGTTTATATAAATATGAATCTTGTAATTTATTCACTTATTACTTATGTTTATAAACAATTTTAATTCAAGAGATTAATTAAAAAGAAAGTTTATTTATAACTTTATATATTTATAACCATTTTAATTTTAAACACTTAAAAAAAACAAAACAAAACGTTTAAATCTTTTTAAACTATCATATTTAAAATAAATAACAAATCTTATACTTTCAAACAATTGAATAAATCTTAATTAACTTTTGAAAAATATTGATTCTAAAACAAAGCTTCAATCTACAGTATTCATACATTATAAATTATCAATTGATCAAATTAAATTTCGAAATAATTCAAATTATAACATATGCAAACATATATATTACAATTTGAAAATTCATCTTTAATTAAAACAAAAGATCTTCTATTCACAATATATCAGATGTATATATTATAAACAGAATAAAATTTGATTAGCTTTGAAAAATAAATCTTATCCATTTTAAATTGTTAGAAAGATATTGATCACAATCATCAGATTAAATACTTATTAACCTTAAAAAGAATAAATTTAACCAATTTAAATTAAAATTATAAAGAAAATTATCAAACCAACTAAATTGTTTATACAGATTATTAAATTTATATTGCCCAAAATTCCGGGTCGTTACAGAACTATTCGAATATTAATGTTCACGCATCACTTAGTAGGTGGTGTGACATTTTGGCTAAATTTATCGCTTACACATCTTTTGGTAAAATCCACTTTGAGTTATTATAAGTGGTACTTCATAGTGACAATTATTCACACCAATTCTCTTCATCAAAACTATATCACATTAGGACTTATGGAATTTGGTAATGGTCAAAATTCCAATATCGTCCACATTCAACTTTATGTTTCAAACACAAAGTCTTTGGTTCAATAATAACAATTATTGTTAACCGAGTTACTCTAGCAGAGACGTTGACTTTATATCAGTTGATCGTGATACTAAAGGAGACGAATCCACTCTTGAATAGTGTTTTATTTCTAATGCTTTCACTTGGCCTGACTATAGTCGTTCGATGGACGTCGTGCTACGATTTAACTATAATCAAAGTGGATCTTCCATATTGAAGATCAATTGTATTCTTAAGTCAAGAAGACTGTGTAAATTAGTCACATAGATATTTTCTGCTTCACCTTATTTATATTTATCAACAGAAACTATCGAGTGGGTCATTCCATAGTTATTCAATAACCATCAGTACGTAACCACTTGGTGCCTCCAGCAGTCACGCGTAATACATGGCCCAACATTTGGGCCCAACATTTGGAAAGCATTGCATACTCTAGGCTCAATAGATGTATCGATATCCAGACTCGACACATTTTGACTAGGAATATTTAAAATAATATATTTATTTTTATTGCGATAAATTATTCATGGTCACAATACTTTGTAACTACTATCACAAAACATACCATTTATGAATTTTGTTTTAAATATACTTTAATTTAAACTAATTAATATATAACACATTATATCAAGTATATAATAGAAAGAAAACACCTTTTAGTTTGAACAAGATTGGTCACCAAGTTAGATATATGTAACAAATTACATACCCCAAACTCTACCAATCTCTTACTTGCACCTGGGGTCAATTATGTAATCTTATTCCAACTTCTCCAATCAGTTTTCTCAAAACCAATTGGGTTAGTCTCTTTGTGAATGAGTATGCTATTATGTTTTAATTAACTACTCTATCAATCAACTCTCACCGATGGTGATGAATTGTTTTATCACGTAGAACAACTCAGAGTATGTCTCTCAACTTGTTGTGAGTTCTAAGTTCTGTTATGAACTATATCGCAACGTTGTTATCGTATGACAATGTTATGAGATTCTCAACATCTGAAATCAGCTTATTTATAAATTTGTGCAATTATAATTTTACATACGTTATTTTTATTGCAGCAATATTCAAGGCGATGTACGTAGCCTTTTTTCATTGAATAAGCCATAATCTTTTATTTGGAAAAATTTCAACCTAAAGATTATTAAGTTGAATTTATTATTGACATACAACACTCAATATGACTTCTGAATTTTAAGTTCGAACACTCCTTCATAGGAAGTTTTTGTTTTTGTAAACAATTCTCTAGTATTTCATAAATACATGAGAGTACTTCAAACAACCATTTAATGATATCAACTTGTATTTAATATTTTCTTCATCTATCAAATGCATAAACAAATCATGATACCGTAGACAACATAACATGTATGATAATTCCTTTTCTAATGCAAAGGAATCAATCTTACATGTTGCGTATTAAACATTTTAATAAGATGTCCTTGCATATCATTTAGGACATTCCCGACATCTTTTATACTTACTATAAAAGACATCATTTATTAATCCAACATCAAGTATTAAAAAAATTAAGACTGATTTCAACACAAGCACATCGTTAAAATAAATATGTTGTTAACTGGTAGTTTAGAAATATCAGTGTACCTTTTAATATTCTTTCTTATAAACACATGCTTTCTCTGCACTTTGATTGATAATCAAACTATTTGATATTTCTATTAAAATATGTTACATCCTGATATTTTCAACCATTCGCATCCACACATGTCGGATTCGAATCGCTCAAAATACTAGATTGTTAATTTATATTTGGAAAAACTAAGCATATACAGTAAATAAATAAATCACAAATCACAGACACATAGTAATATACAATATGCAGCGGAAACAAAATAAATAATAGTTCATGAAGCTAATATATATATCAGAGTTAAATAAGATACAGTAGAAGTTTCAAATACAATAGTCAAATACAAGATCAAAATACATCATTGGAATCAACTGAATAACTGCAAGCTGAAAAGATGTAGATGAATCTCCAAACGAAGCTCCAACTACAAAGGTGAGTCTCAAAAGCTGTATCACTCAATCTGACCCGAGCGTAAAGCAAAACACAAAACACTCGAGTTAAGATTAACATTTTTATATCAATAAATCCAACTCAAGTGAAATATCAACTGAAATACAAATAACTCAATGGATGTTTGGGATAACCATCCTCTAAGGATCCGTTAAACTATCTAATATGCAGTAATATACACTATTATAATAATGTCTATAGTAAAGTAAACAATTAAAATAGCGTTAAGGCGTCATCCATATCCCCCTTAACACATTTATAGTGCCAATAATCTATACAGTACCGTAATACCTCCAGATCGGGAGGCTACCAGAGGATACTACATAGGGTACGACAAAAATCAAACTCATATAAGACGCGCTAGGGTAGGTGACACGGTACAACTAGGCAATGCCAGGGTAGATATACCAATTGCACTTCCGGGCAGGTGGTAATGCATAGCAGCCACTACCGCCCACCTCGAGCCACACTTCCAAATCAAAAATCAAAAGTGGCCACCAAATCAATCACAAAGTCAGAATATATTATCGAAGGAGTGTGTCTAATCAAAGGAGCTACCTCATTGGCCCATCCATTGATCCTGTTTCAGCCACCTTATGCCAACTCATGGGAGTTGGGTCCACATATATACCTCAATAGGACATCGCTGCCATCCTACTTCATTATGGAATCTCCACGACGTACATGGTTGTTAAAGTGGTTTTCGGCATTAGCAGAGAGTACGAAAATATCCGATCCCGGTCTCTTTAACAAACAATCGTTATTATAACACCGCGATCATTTCAAAATAGTTTATATTTCAAAACCAAAATACCATTTCCATTTCAAAACCATATCAATATGATATCATTTCCATTTCAAAACCAAATACGATATCATTTCCATTTAAAATATATCCATTTCCCAAATCATAGCATTTTCAAAGTTATAACACTTTCGGAACCAAAGACTTGAAATTATGCAGTTTCAAAACATAATACTTTGAAATTGATAACTTTGAAAACATAACTTCCACCACTTAAATAGTTTATATATTAAAATAGCATGTATAATAAAATAGTTTATAAAGTAAAATAGTTTATATAAAAGAGTTATAAGTTAAAATAGATTATAATAAAGTAGTTAGTATACTATAATAGTTTATATTAAAATAGTTTATATTAAAATAATTTATAAGGTAAAATATAAAATAACTTTAAATATAATTTAAAAATACTTTATATAATAAAATCGTTTTCTTATATTTCACAAATCGATTCCAAATCAACTCGAATTCCAAAATTCAAATTAAATCCAATCTCAAATCATCAGTTTCAATTTATTTCAATTTCTCAATAAACCATTTCAAATTATATCAATTACAAATACAGAATTTTTAACCACAAATAAACCATTTCAATTTCAACCATTCCACGGCTTTAAATATTCAAACATTTCAAAACCAGATTTGACAACTTCATAAATATATCAAATTCACTTTACTATTATTTATTTTGGAAATATTTACTTAATCATTCAAATAAAATTTAAATAGAACTTCAAATTTCAAATTTAAATAAAACTAAATATACCATTTTCAATTCATGTAAACTTGAAATATTCATTTAAATCACCTTTAAGCAAAAATAAAGTTATCATATCTTTAAAATCCAAATTTTAATAAATTTCAAATCAAACTTATTTGAGTATAATTATTAAATAAATTCAATTTCAAAACTTTGGGGAATCATTTCAAAATATATATATATACATTGACCAATGATGTCTGTATATAATTTTCTATCATATGGTCAAATGATATGGATATTTATCATTTCAATCCGCAATTTTAATATATATCATTTCAACTCGCAATCCCAAATTCAATTCAATGAAAATCGCTTGGATTTATCATTTCAACCCATAACGATTTTCTTCTATTCTATAGATCGTTCGGGTATGTATCATTTCAATCTGCGGTGAATTTTATACTAATAGGGAAGTTGCAGAGTGATACGAGATATGATAATAGTATAACAGGCATATATCATCAGTATAAATAATAGATAATGGTGTCAGATGTCACAGGTGAACGGGTACAGATAATAACATATATACATAGCAATGTAAATAACTAACAGCAACATATTTCAGTTGACGTTTCAATTGAAATCAAATTTAATAAATATAAGAACGTTAATCGTAAGTGATTGCTCACCTTTCGATGCTAGAGAGTTTGAAACAAAACATGCTACGAATTCCAAAGCAAAGCTAGATGGACACGATTTGACGATCAAAGCTGATAATAGGAATAGATGAAGTCAAATCAGAACTGGATCGATGATGATAAATGGTATAAATGAATTCATATATATAACAATATATATATATATATTTATATAAAATCATATTTTAAATTTCAAACACATATTAAATATATATATATATTTCAAAATTATTGTTTTAAACTAAAACTCAAATATTAAAGTCAAACATACATAATAATAATAATAAATTTGAATTAATACATCAAAATTTAACAGTTTAATATATATATTTATATAACTAAAGCTCATATATTACAGTCTAATATATATACATACAACACACACATAAATGTTGAATAATTACTTATATATATCCAACCATAACATTACTAGATATATAAACTTACAAAATATATAACTTACTAATAGAGCAGCTAACTGTAACTATATATAATACATATATGAACTCAAATCGACCATATAAATCTATATTATAAACACCTTACAAATATAACCCTTATATTATAGAAATAAAATAATATATATACAGTAAAAAGATATACTACTACCTGATATATATACACACACACACTGGTCAATAGCTTTGTAACACAATATACAAAAGCAAAATAGCTCAAAAGCGACATTTCAAAACATATACACATGTATATATACAGCAAATACATATAGGTTCACACATAACGATATATTATAGTATATTGTTTTAAATTCCAACAGATTGCTTGTATAGGCATATATACAGTGCAAAATAGGTCATAAAATTTTTGTATAAACTTTATATAAATATCATAAACAAATCTACTATATAGAATATGGAAACAACATCTTTTCACTGTATACATTTATATAACTTATATATATAACTCATATATATATATATATATATATATATATATATATTTACACATATAAACAAACAGCAATTGCAGATTTAATATTTATCTATATACATAGACTAACCGAGAAAAAAAAATAGAACTCACACATAAAATCCTCTTTAAAACTGTCACATGTAGATACCATTCAACCTATAATATGATATTCTTAACATATTATATACGTATATAAAATTTAAGAATCAATATTTCATAAACTCATACATATATAAACTGATAGATAAACTGATATATATATAAACTTAATACAAATATATATATATATAAAGTAATACATAGAACATCAGCATAATAATACGATATATATATATATATATATATATATATATATATATTAGATACAATACATATATGAAACCCAATATGAACATTATAACATATATGTACATCAAAGTTAAGTGAATATATCACCTTGTATACACACACACACACACACACTACTTCTTTCTTCAGCGAAGCAAGATATGAGAGGGAAGGCTGTGAAGCTCGATAGGCGGCGCGGGTTGCTGAGGTGTGGGCGATCACCGGTGAAAGGCGGAGGTGGCTAGGCCGATTAATTTGTTGTGGCTACAAGGCCGAGATGGATTACAAAGGCGGAGGAAGGTCGGTCTTGAAAACGAGATGTGACGACCCGACTTCCTATCACCAGGAAATCGCATCATCTTGAAGAAAGAAAGGGATAGAAGATGAAAAGAAAGAGAAAGAAGAAAGACAACAACAGAGAACTCATAGCGGAACGAATAAAATATAATACATCAAATAAAATATTACATAGTATCAAATTACATCAGAGTACACAACATATACCACACAGATTTAGACAGTTATAACATCTGTCCAACTATACAACTCATGAACTGTAACGATCCCAGTTTTAAAGACGAATTTAAATTTATAATTTAATTGAATTTTTGGATTAAATTATGGATTTGTTTAAAAAATTTCAAATTTTAATAAGAAAAGTATACTTATTGGCTTTTGAAATTGGATTGAAACTCAAAGCGAATGAATTGAATTGAATTATAAATTAAATGTTTAAAATAAAACTATAGAGTAATAACAAAAGAAATACAAATGAAAATCTAAGTACATATGAAATATAAAGTAAGTAAAAAATCAAACAAAACATAAAACAACAAATAGAAGAATTTAAACAAGAAAACAAAAATAAAATAAAACAAAACATAAATACAGGCTTTGAACTTAAAAGGAAATCAGCAAGTCAACATGCAAAAGTATATAAAAACAAAACAAAGGAGATAATAATGTACAAAAGCATATCAAAGAAAGATGCATCAGCCGAGACAAGCAAGAGGAAAGCAAAGGAAGTATGCTTGTGAATAAAAACTGCAAACAAACAAAAATATAGAATCAAATGAATTTTATATAAACACAAGTACATATGAGCATGCATACATAACAAATGGTATAAGTTGTGAATAAAATGGGACACATGCATTAAATGCCACATCTCCTCATCATGTCTTGATATCATCTCAGCCGAAGTAGGCTACTTCCTTTCAGCCTCCAAAACAAAGAAGATCTTTAGTTAAATAAAGGAAGTACATGTTCAAGCAAAAGAAGTAAGCCTATACTAGATAGCACCTATCTGTATAAACCTCTTTATATATGTATATACACATTCATATCTATTTTAGTTCGTTTAGTAAAAATAAGCAAGGCCAGAAAGAAAAAAAAGGAAGTAAAAGCATCATCATTTAATTCAACAAAGTAAGCAACAGGGTTAAAGGCAGATCAACTGCAGATTCAAAACACAGAGCCGCCCTCTGTTCTTCAAGTTAATGTGAGTAAACTCTAGATTTTTCCCTACAAACTGTTGACTTTATCGATACTGAATGATGCTAAAACCTTTTGTTTGTGAATGTACTGTTATGCTTGAGTTTTTTTCCTTTTCCCAGAAATGTTGTGACCAGGATTTGTTCTTGTTCTTCTGTTCTCTCCTTAGTCTCTAGTTTAAAAAAAAATGAAACACGCTAGACTCAAACAACTTCCTCTCTATTCTCCTCTAGAATTAAGGTCTAAATAAGTTGGAGTTTTTGTTTTACACTTGCACTACATTTTCTAGAAATAAATCAAAGCAGGTTTGGAAACTTTCTTTTTACTGGGAACTAAATAAACACAATAATCTTTTGTTTTACAGGTTAAACCACATCCAAGCAAATCTAAATCTTTCTTCTCTCTTTGATTCTGACAAAGATGGTAGACAAGTTAAAATATAGTTTTAAACTTGTATTACATTTTAGTAATGAAGTAGAACATGTTTCATATAGTTCTTCTTCTGGAAATTTTAATAACAGCCACCATTCAAACTTTTTCAAGAAATTCAAACTTTACGAATTTCAACTTCAATTACACTACCTTAATCTCCTCTAAAAATAATGATTTTAGAAAGAAAAATCAAAATTTTTAAATCAGTATTTACTGAGAAATTGTTAAATGAACAATTTTGGGTTTTTTGTTAAATTCCGATGATCGGAATCATTTTGGATCTCGAGATTGAGATAGTAGCTGGGTAGAGGATTGTAGATCATTGGAAAAATATTCGTTGATTTTTTTATTTATCGTGGAATGGGAACAAAATCAAGTTAGGGTTTAAACCCAGTTTTCGGTCGTGGTCATTTGCGGGGTTGCGGCGCCGTCCCCATAGCATCATAGGCGACCGGTCCTAGGGGGACTGAAGCGTGAAGCTCAAGCAAGGTCCCAAACATGAGCACGTGGTTTACGATCGCCTGGATCATCGTGGCGAGGTGATTTTTGGCCGATGAGATTGTTCCAGTTGCACGAGAATGCTCGATTTTGACTTGTGGGAAGTTTTGAATGCCTGGGTGATGGATTGGGTTGAGGGGGCCAACGCCGACTTGGTGGTGGGTGGCGACATGATCGGTAATGGCCAGATTGGCATGCACCGTGCACGTATGGGTCGTGTGTATCAGGTGGTTAGCGTGGGGGGGTGACTCGAGTGGGACTCGAGCAAGTGGAAGGTTTTTCTCGGGTTCAAGCTCGAGTGCGCGCATATGATTACCTGATACTTGCATATTTAACTTAAACTCTGACCTGAGAGGAAAAAAAAATAAAAAAAAGAAAGAAATGAAGAAGAAGGAGGACGCGACAGCGAGGGAAGAACGACTCGGGGAATTGGGAAGGAATCTCGAGTAATACTCGAGTAATACTCGAGTAAACTGGGAACCTTTCACGGGCTTTTATTTTATTTGTCAGCCTGCTAAAAGTTGGGGGTTAACCTAATGATTAAGGTTATCAATTAATGATTAAGGGTAATCAATTAAGTAATTATAGTTAAATAAATTGATCAAGGAAGTAATTAGTTAAATAGTGTGAAATAAAATAATTAAGTAATTAAGATTTAATGATTTGTCAATTTAATAATTTGAAAAGGGATAGGAATTAATTTGTAAATTAAGTTAATTAAAATGGATAATTTATTATTTAAATTAATTAATTGTTTGGGTTAATTAAATAAATAATTAAAGATTTAATTACTTAATTAAGGTTTAAAGATTTAGTAATTAAGGAGTAATTACTTAGTTATTGCAAATTTATTTAAAGATAATAAATTAAGGATTAATTATTAATGAAGAGTTAATTAATGATTTCAGTAAAAGATAATTTATTAAATGTTTTGAAATTAATTGATTATTAATTTACTATGACTAGCGAATTTACTCATAGAAATTAATCTGAATTAAATTAATCAGATGATTAAATTGACCCTATTTATGTATGTTTGGATTATATTGGGTGATGAATTGTTTGATATCCTTGACATGTGATGCTTTGTGTTATATCCCGATTCGTATTGTGATCTGTTATGTAATTAATTATCTGTGATGTAATTCATACATGTGATATGTATATCTGTGATCTGTGAATGAAGATAAGCGTTATAGTTTATATCGCTTATCGGATATATTGTTGTAGTTGATTTGTGATGATTGAATGATGTTGCACTATTGTGTTAAAACCCCTGGACCACACTTATACACACACAAATATGGATTTCACGTGGAAATCGGTTAAGTCGCAGATTTTTAAATAAGTTTGAATTTGAATTTTAAATTCAAATATTTTTGGAAATAAATTAAGTTTAATATGAAAAGCTTTTTGAAAAGCTGTTTTAAGAATAAAAGCTATTTTTGAATAACTAATAAAGATTTGGAATTTGAATAATCGGATTTAAATTGAAATTCAAAAATCTGAAATTGAATTCTATATCCAGTGTTTATGATTTAAAAAGGACTTTACAATTTATACGGGTTTAAATCGTTTTTAAGCGTTGATTTGGAAATTTGAATTAAAGATTGTAACTTATATAAATGGAATCGGGTTTTTCCCAAAATAAAACTATTGTTTCTAAGTGATAAAAAGCTTTCATATGAGAAATGAACTTCCAATTAATATTAAAGAGATTTCAAGTTTGAATCGAAAATAATTTTCCAAGTTATGAATGAATCTTTGGAAACAGTTTTGAAAGCTATGAGATAAATCTTTGATTTAAAGATTTAAATGAGTTAATCCAATTGAAACGGAAATTGTTTTGAAATCCGTAAGTGAATCTTTTTGAAACTGAGTGAACTTTCTGAAATGAATCTTTTTGTTTAAAAAGATTTGAAATGGTAATTGGTTTAAACCATTTGAAAGAAAGTTTGGAATTATTAAGTTGTGACTTAATTGAAATCCCATATCCATATGTTTTAAATGTTGCGCTCACTACTCGGGTTAGCCGGGAAAGGACCTTTGGGTCGTATAACCCATTCCGAATATGTGATACGTCATTATGGATAGCATTTGAAGACCTGTGGTGAAGACCGAGTATCTGCAAGAACGATAGGATGACCTATCGATTGTCTCTGCACTGAGTTGCTTCGGTATAGAGATTCCCTAAGTGATGGGAAGTCCAATCGGGATTGTGAATACCCGGATTTGCAAGGGCTTCTTTGGAAGTGCCTTCGGTTCTGTTCGAACCCAGAACAGACTTGTATGGATTGCTATGTATGACATTACAATTTGAGATATAAAGCAGATTTCTTTCAAATATATTTCTGTTGGTGGCAGAGAATTTATTCTCTTAGCTTAACACCCTTCTCTGAGACGTACTAGCTCAGAGGTTATGTAGTTGAAGGTTATCAGCGATATATTCTCATCTTGGTAATGTGGCATGCTGAGTGTTGCTGTGAAATGATCATTGTTTGATCATTTGTGATATGATCATTTGTTTGATCATTTATCTTTGTGATCATTACTTTGATCATTTGTTGACCCAAAGCATGGCTTTGTACCAAAGCGTGGCTTTGTGGACGAGACTTCGTCGAGCCTCACAAACCGGTAATGGTCGAAACAGGAATTGTGCGGCAAGGTTTTCAGGGATAGCTTCCCTAGGGTATGACCATTCCTTCTGGAAAAGGGTAGTATCATGGAATGGAGCCCAGATATTTACTCATGTGGACACACTATATTATTTACTGTGTTATGTTGTTGGTTAGAGAGCTCTCGTTTAAAGGTCCCAAAGGACCGAGAGTGGCATATCTGAGGTTTTGTATATTCCCCGGGAAGGGGGTTAGCCGGCCTTGTTTGGCAGAGATCCGGTTGGGTTCTCGCGGCGTCCTTCCAGAGGCGTTTCCATGTGGCGATGGGAAGTTCCTTGGCCTGACCATTTGTTGGAAATCCATTCATCCAATACGAGCCTTGTACGGTATTAGTTGTATTACCTGCCATCTACTTATGGTGGGGCCCCACTGTTTGGATGGTAGCTATAGTAGGCATAGTTCGAAATGTCTATGTTGGCTAAGATTTATATCTTTACTTTCGAAATGTTTTCCTACACCACGCACTAGTAATAATATCAAATGTTTCTTTTTAATGCGTATGAAGCATCTTTGACTATCATAAGGAGAAATCTCCTCCGATTCTGCTTTTGCATTGTGTGTGTGTGCGGGAGGCCTTATGGTAGTCTCATTTCTAAAATGCATTACGAATTGATTTTAAAATATTTCGTTGTCTGTTTTTAAAGATAAACTATTTTTGTTTGCTCACACCAGTCCCACGACTGATCCAGAGTTTATTGTTTCTTTCCTAAACTCTGGGTGCTCAAAATTTTTCCACACGGGCAGTCTAGAGTATGGTTTTTCAGATAATTAGGTTCAGTAGATCATCTGGAGCTAGTTCAGTTTTCTTTGGACATGGATGAGACTTGCTTAGCTTGGTACAATCTTGATGGTGGATCGAGATAGGAGTTTTGGAGCTCTGTCTTTGGAGCTTTTTGGATCAGAGTTGCAGTATTATATTCTGAGAAGACTTATTTCATATTGTATCGTGTTCCGCTGTATTCTATGTTGTATATCTCTGATGTTGATAATTATCATTGTATCAAATTGATGTATCGGATATTGTATTCATGTTATATCAGTGATATCATCTTTTATTTCCGCTGTGTTATTTATCATTTAATGGTGTTGCAAGCTCCCGCGAAACGAATTTGATGTTGTTTGTTGGACATCGAGTTCGGGTCGTGACATGAACAATAGATACAGATACAAAAAACATAGCGGAATCATAATATATCTACACGTGGAAGCCTCCTGCTCCATATCTCCTCCAGAATTCGTCAAGCTAACCTAACCCACTTGACTACTCATACATAATATGAGTACCCAAGAGTTTAATAAAACAGAAAATAAACACTCGGGTCAGACAGGGTCTGGTGTGAGTAAACGGGTTAAAGTTGCTTAACTTTAGAAAACCTTTGAAAAGAAAAGGTATCACGTAAGACTTCCCACACATAAACATGGAAAAGTTTTTACCTTACGCTAACCAAAACATTTGTTAGGAAATCCAGTGATATTATAATAGGGTCTAGGGTTTTCAAAATAAAATACAGAAATAGCTGGAATGCTTACATCTTACGTTCCAACATAGTTGGGCACAATCAAAACCATACAGGCACTTATTGGATTTTGGATTCCATCAATGGCATGGCTACTGGGGTACCGCCCGTCACAGTACGTGGCCTAGATCAACGTACCGAGGAGTACGCCCACTCCCCTGCAACACAAGGCCGGAACCATTCCTTACTGAACAGTCTCGAACAAGACCACCCCGTAGTTGGCACGACCAACCACACACTAAGCCGAAATAGAAAGGGACATCTAGACAAGGGTAAATCTCCCTCTCAAGTGGGGGCTACCCACGAAGCCTTGCTGCACCTCCCATGTTTTAGCAATTCCCGGTTGATGAGGCTTGAGGCTGCAATTACCTTTATAGAACATATCTATCTTAGAATGCTCATCGTCCACCTGACGATGTTCTGAAAGCATTCTATCCATACAAGGTCGTTCCGGGTTCGAACGAAACCGAAGGCACTATCTCGTTGCTCTCATTATTGGAATCACCCTCAGAGTCAACGTCCATAGCCTTTGCACTCTAAATCACCATCTCGAATCAATAAGTACTATTTCGTCAACTCATTACGGAATCACCCACAGAGTTATACTGATGTATAGGCCTTACACCTCAAGTCTTCACTTGCTCCACTTGGATTCACGACCTAACGTTTAATTGGAATCGATGTGGTTTTCGGATATCCAAATATGGAAACCCGATCCCGGTCTCACCGAAACCAAACGCCATTTCAAGATGATATGTAAACAGAGAGATGAATCATATTATCACAATAGATAATTCATATCAATATTCATCTTCACATAGCAGCATATCACATAACAGAGATATCCAGTATCAACCAATATCAATCATCCAATATCAAGCAATCATCCAATAATCAATCCCAAATATTAACAATCCAATATTAATCAATTAACCAATATTAATCAATCAACCCATATTAATCAAACATCCAGAACAGAATTGATTATCTCTTAATCAATTGAATTACCAAAATCCTTCTTCATTAATTATTATTCCAAATGAATAAATTAATCATCTCTAATGATTTTCCTTAATTAATCTTCCTTGATTAATTATATTTAATTACATTCAAGTAATTATCCTTAACCATATATAGTAATTAATGCTTAATTACTATCATTAATTACAATAATTAATGATCATTCATTTACTTCTATTAATTAACTATAATTAATTGCATTATACCTCAATTAATTACAACAATTAATTACAACAATTAATCACCTTTAAATTAATTACTTATATTAATCAACCTTGATTAATATCATTAATCACATTATTAATTAATGATCCTAATGAATTATTAATTGCTTTAATTAATTAAATAATTATCTTTTAATTAATCAACTCATTAATCATAATCAGTAATTAACAATTTTGTAATTACTTATCTTAATTAACTTCTTAATTAATTATATTTACTTTGATTAATTAATCTGATTAATCAATCTTTAATTACTTTATTAAGTAATTATAAACCAATTAAATTAATAGATAATCCTTAATTAATTACAATTAATTAATCACAAATTTTAATTAATTACCCTTAGTAATTAATCATAAATAAATCTCATTCATTCATTAATTAATCACATTAATTATTAATTAAAATTAATTAAATAATTAATCACTTACATAAGTAATTATCTTTAATTACTTCATTAGTCAATCTTGACTACTTCCTTAATTAATTACTTAACAATTAATAAATCCTATTATTAAACAATCCCTAATTCATTAATTAATCCATTACTCAATAATTAATTAACTTTAAACTATTTTATTTATCAATTCTTTAATTGATATTAACAAATGATTACCCAATAATCATTTCAACTAATTACTCCTACGAGTAATTAATTTCTTTCATAAGTAATTAACTTCCTTAATTACATTCAACAATTAACCATTAATTACTTTATTAAGTAATTACACTTAATTAATCCAAAATTAAGTGATTAATAAAATTAAATAAAAAATTAACTAATTATTTAAAATTAATTAAATAATTAATTAATTAACTTCTAATATTAAAGAAAATCTTTAATTAATTAAGAAAAGCATAAATCTTAATCAAACTTAACTTATTAACAAATCATATTAAATAAGTGTTCTTAAGTTAATTATCCAAATAATTTAACCTTATTTATTCCCATAAATAAATTATTTGAATTATTTAAATTTTAACAACTTAAACGAATTATTCAATTTAGATTTCAAAATCATAATAACACCTTATTAGAAAATAAGGAATTCAGAAATCAAAATTAAAATACTTTAATTATCCAATTTAAACATATCTATTTAAAATAATTTGAAAACTTTATTATTAAAAATATTACTTCAAAATTTAAGTTAAAACTTTAGTTTAATGGTTAAATTCAAATTACTCTTTTCAATTTGAATTTTAAAACTTAATTAAGATAATTATTTTCAACCAACCACTTAAAACATTTTTAAGTTTGAAATATAAATTAAATTTTCATTTTTAAATGTTTGATTTACTTTCGTTTAAAATAAAAAATTTACCTTTATTTTTCACCTCCTTTATAAACTTGTTCTTAAAATTTTAACTTGATTTATACTTGTATATACAACAAGCCGACCTGCAATTAGTACTACAGAACTAAGCCTAGAAAATCCCGAGACCAAACGCAAAAAATGCCATGACTACCCCGAAGCAAACCCCACTCCACAATTTTCGAGTCGCCCCCGATGCTTTCACGAACCAAACCCGAGAGAAACCTTTCTTCCCCAAATGTGATTTTTAGTGCACACATCAACGTGCACTGTGCACGTGCCCTCCTGCCAACGGCCGCCGTAGATAGCCACGTCCATCACCAATGATCACCTGAACCCACTCGAAGAAGAATTAAAACCCAGATTCAAGAAATATCACCAAAATCGAAATTTCTATCTTCAAGCTCGAACTGCAGAAACTAACGTGGCTCAAAACCACCCACGCCCAACGAATTCGGCGATGGTGAGGTACGCCGACCCCGTCATAGAACCACCACATCCTAAACTTCGTCCTCCCCAAATACGATCACCTCCGATCAAATGATCAAGTCGTGAAAAATCATGACAGTCAGACCGAACCAAAACCAAGTTAAAACCCTAGTTTTCCCAAATTCGAACAATTCATTCAATAGAATAATTCACTTGTATTTTTCCCTCAATCTACAACATTCATGCAAGCTTCGATCAAGAATTCATCATTAAACAATGCTTGGATCATCGGCAATTGATCAAATTGCCGAAACCATTCTTTCCCAATTTCAAAACAAATTATCAATTTGAAAATTTCAAATCGCATGTTAAAATTCATGATTTTTAACATCTAATTCAGTTATACAATCCAAAACAATAATCGAAGTATTTAGTTTTTCATGAGAATCGGTATCCCTACTGTTGTACATATTTTTAAAATTATCTACAAACTAAAAATTTCCCAAACTATTTTTAAAACTTATATTACACAATCATACTAAATTTCTACTTAGTGATCAAGAATTAAAACTAAATGGACAAAGTGTATTTAAATTTATTTTGTGGGATTCAACCCTGTGATGCAGCAGAGACAATCAAAAATTTATATACAGACACATCCCCCATTCATACATGCATACATAATTATAACATATATAAGTCATGTTTCTACAATCATCCATCACAACATTTAAGCACAGTTACCCATAAAATTTATTTTTAAGAACAATTTACTCACCTGTTCATATAGGCAGAGCAGTTTTATTTTCCTTTTTTTTCCAGGCTCTTGAATAAAATCTGAAAATACTTTTGCTTTTGATTTGTTGATGCTTGATGAAATTGAATCCATGCATGTTGAAATTGCAGTTGTACTTCATGCAGGTTGATAATTTATGCTTTAATATAGGCAAATTTCATCTTTACTTTTGATTATGAATTTCAGGTTTAAGAAGATAGTTTACTGACTTTACCATTACATTTGAAAGAAAGAAAAACAAAGAAAAATGATAATGTTATGTTTATTAAACAAAAATGAAGACACTTGTTCTCAAGAATTAACACTTGTCATTTAATTGATTTTGCTACTTACAAGTGTTGTTAATATGATTTAAGATAGTTACACATGTTTTTAAGTCTTTTTAATTAATTCTTACTTAAATTAAAATGTAAATATAAATTTTCATGTTTAATTCACTTAATTAACAAATAATTATGTATGAACATATATGAGTTTACTTTTTAAAGAAAATATTTTAAAACTAATAAAAATGCAAATAATTCTTATACATATATTTTAAAGCCTAAAATATTTGTAATTGCATTTATAACCATTTTAAATATAAGCAATTTAAAAGAAACAAAACAAAGCTTTTAAAACTTATTTAAACTATCATATTTAAAATAAATAACAATCTCATATTTTAAATACTTTTGAAGAAAGACAAAACAAAACTTTGTTTAAAATCTTTTTAAATTATCTTATTTAAAAACAAACTGAGTATCTTATATTTTAAATGAATTAATCTTTAAATTAATTTTTGAAAACATTGATTCTAAAACAAAGCTTAAATCTACAATATTCATACATTATAAATTATCAATTGATTAAATTAAATTTCAAAATAACTCAGATTATAACATATACAAACATATATATTACAATTTGCAAAACTCAATCTTTAATTTGAAACAAAAGATCTCCTATTCACAATATATATCAAATGTATATATTATAAATAGAATAAAATTTCATTAATTTTGAAAAATAAATCTTATCATATTGTAAATTGTCAGAAAGATATAAATCACAATTATCAGATTAAATATTTATTAACCATAAAAAGAATAAATTTATCAGTTTAAACTAAAATTATAAAGAAAAATTATCAAACCAGTTTAATTAGTAATATAGATTATTAAATTGATATTGTCCAAAATTCCAGGTCGTTACAATCCTCCCCTCTTAAAAGAATTTCGTTCCCGAAATTTAAAAGAAATGGTAATTTAATAATCCAGCATAGGTTTTAATTTCAAACAACAAAGCGTACCTATCATCTAGTAACTAACAAGCATAGCAATCAAATAAACAAACAAACCTAACTAATTATTCTGACACAAATCAGAATAAATCTCTAATACTGTCTTGAGTTTCCCAAGATAAATCACCGGGAGACTCGCTCTACAAAAGCCAACAAACTGACTACATAACCAAAATCCAGAGCTCCTCTCATCTCTAGATCCATCAATCTGAACAGAACATCAGATTATACCCAAGTCTAACACAACTTCCAAAATCCAACCGGGTTGCAGATTCAACAACCAACAATGAATCATACACGTACTCCTTTAGAGATACGTGAAATACAATGAATCCCAGTTATCCAAACTGGCAATTCAATCTTATCCTATCAAAACACAGATAAGAAATCTTCAAATGCCACAACACTAGCCATTCAACTTATCCAATTATTGTTCTCTTAACCCGAGAGATTTTTAACAACAATGCAGTCTCCAACCTCGAACTCTAAAACCTCTTATCTCATATCTGTAACTCAACAGACAATCCTGGGCTGCCAATCTCTTCCTGATCAGCTCAACCTATGCTGATACTTCCAGAAACAACTAAACCAAAACAAAGCAGTTTATGGATCCTATTCAACAGAAAAGTCTTCCAAAATCCGTCGAAATCCAGAACACAAATTCTAATCCCAAACAATAGCAAACTGAACTTGCTTCCTTCCTTGTACAGCTGCTATCTTGCTTCCGCTGCACAACTCTGATTCTGAAATAGATGAGAATACTGTTGATGAACTCGAATATAAACTTATCCAATATATCCGGGAAACTTTGTTTATCAAATCCATAAAAATCTGAGTGACTCATCTGACTCAGTCACCCAACCTTATAACAGAATCCAACTCAAAACAAGATCTAACCAAATCCAATTCCAAAAATTTCTGAGCTGCTATACCAATTCTTCCTACTACAAGAACCATCCAACAATCAGGCTAACAATCAGTACTGCTTCTGGAACCAAAACAACATGGAACTCAACTCCAGATGCAGACAACCTTCTGAGTACCTCAGTAGCTCCTACCTCTCATGAGAACCCTCAGCCTCAAACAAAAGATTGTTCAAGAAAAATCACAAACTAATCGCAAGCCACTTTTGCGATCCTACCTAGTTTAGATTCCAAAGAAACTGTCCTCATTTTACCAATTAGAACAGCTTTAAGCTTTTTCAAACAAGGTTAACCCTCTAGAAGACTTCCACCATCAGCCCGGACTGCTGATAGAAGAACCTCTAAGATTCTTGAACCATCGGAGAAACAACCAACACTGCTGCTTCCAATCTCTACCTCGATGATACTGCAAAGCTAAAAGACCTTCTCGTCAGCACACCGAACACTTCGAGTTGCACTGCTACCACAGTTATCCAAAGACTTTTAATCCTAAGGCTTCTCAACTCCAAAACCATCAACAAACCATGCAACGGACCTCCGAGATGGCAGACAACTTCTCAAGAAATTCGGACTCCAAACCAAGCATCCATATCTCGCTTTCCTTAGGGAATAACAAATGAGACCATGCCAAAGCAAATAACTTATAGACCTTAGTCTCATATTTCAAAACAGCCAACCTCCATGCTAAAGATCCAGACAACTTTTACACAGACGAATCTTCTCTGCGGCAGGTAAGACTGCTTCTCAACCATATCTAAAACTGCTTCAAGAGAAAACACCTTCAGAAAATCTCCATGGATACTGCATCTCATCACGCATTTATCAAGATATCATTACTTACTTTTGCACTTCCGACAAATCCAAACTCACACTTCAAAGATAGAATCCGAATCTTTAAAAGATTTCCTTCGGATATCAGAGAAATCCTTACCCCAAACTACAAATCTTCCTCGAGACGGTATTAGGTCTATAATCTCGACAAATACTTCCAACCTCAACATATGGACCTCTTCCATTAGTGGTAGTTATGTTACACACACACCACTGCTCCATCTACCCCAAAACTTATATTGGAAAATCCAAACAGATAACCCAACAAATTAGGTAGATATATATATATATATATATATATATATATATATATATATATATATATATATAGTTATATATAAAAATTACAAGTACGCTCTCTCAAGAAAGACACCATTACAGAGCCTAGGCATTCACTCAGCCTAATGCTCTGATACCAAATGCAACGACCCGACTTCCTATCACCAGGAAATCGCATCATCTTGAAGAAAGAAAGGGATAGAAGAAGAAAAAAAGAGAAAGACGACAACAACAGAGAACTCACAGCGGAACGAATAAAATATAATACATCAAATAAATATTACATAGTATCAAATTACATCAGAGTACACAACATATACCACACAGATTTAGACAGTTATAACATCTGTCTAACTATACAACTCATGAACAACAGATACAGATACAACAAACACAGAGGAACCATAATATATCTACACGTGGAAGCCTCATGCTCCATATCTCCTCCAGAATTCGTCAAGCTAACCTGATCCACTTGACTACTTATACATAATTGAGTACCCAAGAGTTTAATAAAATAGAAAATAAACACTCGGGTCAGACAGGGGTCTGGTGTGAGTAAACGGGTTAAAGTTGCTTAACTTTAGAAAACCTTTGAAAAGAAAAGGTATCACGTAAGACTTCCCACACATAAACATGGAAAAGTTTTTACCTTACGCTAACCAAAACATTTGTTAGGAAATCCAATGATATTATAATAGGGTCTAGCGTTTTCAAAATAAAATACAGAAATAGCTGGAATGCTTACATCTCACGTTTCAACATAGTTGGGCACAATCAAAACCATACAGGCACTTATTGGATTTTGGATTCCATCAATGGCAGGGCTACTGGGGTACCGCCCGTCACAGTACGTGGCCTAGATCAACGTACCGAGAAGTACGCCCACTCCCCTGCAACACAAGGCCGGAACCATTCCTTACTGAACAGTCCCGAACAAGACCACCCCGTAGTTGGCGCGACCAACCACACACTAAGCCGAAATAGAAAGGGACCTCCAGACAGGGGTAAATCTCACTCTCAAGTAGGGGCTACCCACGAAGCCTTGCTGCACCTCCCTTGTTTTAGCCATTACCGGTTGATGAGGCTTGAGGCTGCGATTACCTTTATAGAACATATCAATCTTAGAATGCTCATCGTCCACCTGACGATGTTCTGAAAGCATTCAATCCATACAAGTTCGTTCCGGGTTCGAACGAAACCGAAGGCACTATCTCGTTGCACTCATTATTGGAATCACCCTCAGAGTCAACGACCATAGCCCTTGCACTCTAAATCACCATCTCGAATCTATAAGTACTATTTCGTCAACTCATTACGGAATCACCCACAGAGTTATACTGACGTATAGCCCTTACACCTCGAGTCTTCACTTGCTCCACTTAGATTCACGACCTAACGTTTAATTGGAATCGATGTGGTTTTCGGATATCCAAATATGGAAACCCGTTCCCGGTCTCACCGAAACCAAACGCCACTTTAATGTCCAAGTTGTACTTAAGGGTTTAAACAATTTAATTCATATTCAAGATGATATGTAAACAAAGAGATGAATCATATTATGACAATAGATAATTCATATCAATATTCATCTTCACATAGCAGCATATCACATAACAGAGATATCCAGTATCAACCAATATCAATAATCCAATATCAAGCAATCATCCAATAATCAATCCCAAATATTAACCATCCAATATTAATCAATCAACCCATATTAATCAAACATCCAGAACAGAATTGATTATCTCTTAATCAATTGAATTACCAAAATCCTTCTTCATTGATTATTATTCCAAATGAATAAATTAATCATCTCTAATGATTTTCCTTAATTAATCTTCCTTGATTAATTATATTTAATTACATTCAAGTAATTATCCTTAACCATATACAGTAATTAATCCTTAATTACTATCATTAATTACAATAATTAATGATCATTCATTTACTTCTATTAATTAACGATAATTAATTGCATTATACCTCAATTAATTACAATAATTAATCACCCTTAAATTAATTACTTATATTAATCAACCTTGATTAATATCATTAGTCACATTAATTAATGATCCTTATTAATTAATAATTGCTTTAAATTAATTAAATAATTATCTTGTAATTAATCAACTTATTAATCATAATCAGTAATTAACAATTTTGTAATTGCTTATCTTAATTAACTTCTTAATTAATTATATTTACTTGGTTAATTAATCTGATTAATCAATCTTTAATTACTTTATTAAGTAATTATTAACCAATTAAATTAATAGATAATCCTTAACTAATTACAATTAATTAATCACAAATTTTAATTAATTACCCTTAGTAATTAATCATAAATAAATCTCATTCATTAATTAATTAATCACATTAATTAATTAATTAAAATTAAATAAATAATTAATCACTTACATAAGTAATTATCTTTAATTACTTCATTAGTCAATCTTGACTACTTCCTTAATTAATTACTTAACAATTAATAAATCATATTATTAAACAATCCCTAACTCATTAACTAATTAATTACTCAATAATTAATTAACTTTAAACTATTTTATTTATCAATTCTTTAATTGATATCAACAAATGATTACCCAATAATAATTTCAACTAATTACTCCTACGAGTAATTAATTTCTTTCATAAGTAATTAACTTCCTTAATTACATTCAACAATTAACCATTAATTACTTTATTAAGTAATTACACTTAATTAATCCAAAATTAAGTGATTAATAAAATTAAATAAACAATTAACTAATTATTTAAAATTAATTAAATAATTAATTAATTAACTTCTAATATTAAAGAAAATCTTTAATTAATTAAGAAAAGCATAAATCTTAATCAAACTTAACTTATTAACAAATCATATTAAATAAGTGTTCTTAAGTTAATTATTTAAATAATTTAACCTTATTTACTCCCATAAATAAATTATTTGAATTATTTAAATTTTAACAACTTAAACGAATTATTCAATTTAGATTTCAAAATCATAATAACACCTTATTAGAAAATAAGGAATTTAGAAATCAAAATTAAAATACTTTAATTATCCAATTTAAACATATCTATTTAAAATAATATGAAAACTTTATTATTAAAAATATTACTTCAAAATTTAAGTTAAAACTTTAGTTTAATAGTTAAATTCAAATTACTCTTTTAAATTTGAATTTTAAAACTTAATTAAAATTATTATTTTCAACCAACCACTTAAAACATTTTTAAGTTTGAAATATAAATTAAATTTTCATTTTTAAATGTTTGATTTTCTTTCGTTTTAAAATAACAATTTTACCTTTATTTTTCACCTCCTTTATAAACTTGTTCTTAAAATTTTAACTTGATTTATACTTGTATATACAATAAGCTGACCTGCAATTAGTACTACAGAACTAAGCCTAGAAAATCCCGAGACCAAACGAAAAAAATCCCATGACTACCCTAAAGCAAACCCCACTCCACAATCTTCGAATTGCCCCCGATGCTTTCACGAACAAACCCGAGAGAAACCTTTTCTTCCCCAAATGTGATTTTTAGCGCACACATCAACGTGCACTGTGCACGTGCTCTCCTGCCAACGGCCGCCGTAGATAGCCACGTCCATCACCAATGATCACCTGAACCCACTCGAAGAAGAATTAAAACCCAGATTCAAGAAATATCACTAAAATTGAAATTTCGATCTTCAAGCTCGAACTGCAGAAACTAACGTGGCTCAAAACCACCCACGGCCAACGAATTCTGCGATGATGAGCTACGCCGATCCCGTCATAGAACCTCCACATCCCAAACTTCGTCCTCCCCAAATATGATCACCTCCGATCAAATGATCAAGTCGCGAAAAATCACGACAGTCAGACCGAACCAAAACCAAGTTAAAACCTTAGTTTTCCCAAATTCGAACAATTCATTCAATAGAAAAATTCACTTGTATTTTTCCCTCAATCTTCCCTCAATCTACAACATTCATGAAAGCTTCGATCATGAATTCATCATTAAACAATGCTTGGATCATCGACAATTGATCAAATTGCCGAAACCATTCTTTCCCAATTTCAAAACAAATTATCAATTTGAAAATTTCAAATCGCATGTTAAAATTCATGATTTTTAACATCTAATTCAGTTATACAATCCAAAATAATAATCGAAGTATTTAGTTTTTCATGAGAATTGGTATCCCTACTGTTGTACATATTTTTAAAATTATCTGCAAACTAAAAATTTCCCAAACTATTTTTAAAACTTATATTACACAATCATACTAAATTTCTACTTAGTGATCAAGAATTAAAACTAAATGGATAAAGTGTATTTAAATTTATTTTGTGGGATTCAACCCTGTGATGCAGCAGAGACAGTCAAAAATACATATACAGACACATCCCCCATTCATACATGCATACATAATTATAACATATATAAGTCATGTTTCTACAATCATCCATCACAACATTTAAGCACAGTTACCCATAAAATCTATTTTTAAGAACAATTTACTCACCTGTTCATATAGGCAGAGCAGTTTTATTTTCCTTTTTTTTCCAGGCTCTTGAATAAAATCTAAAAATACTTTTGCTTTTGATTTGTTGAAGCTTGATGAAATTGAATCCATGCATGTTGAAATTGCAGTTGTACTTCATGCAGGTTGATAATTTATGCTTTAATAAAGGAAGATGTCATCTTTGCTTTTGACTATGAATTTCAGGTATTCCTTGTCGGGTAAGTTCCGACCCTCACGAAAGGCGTAACGATCTGGGCACTGTCTCGGAGAGAGGCTCGGTGGTTCGAAATGCAATGTGGAAAGTCAGGCCGAAGACAAACAAAATAAAGGAAGTTCTTTCTGGCTCTGTCATAAAAAGCTCACTGCGTTCTCTCGCTCTGCTCGCGGCGCTCCTTGCTCTGGCAAAAGAATGAAAAGCGTTTAGTCCTTTTAGCTAGTACACGCGTTTGGTCTCTGTTCTTTCTTTTGTTTTTTGACGGAAGATATCTACTCTTCTTATGGTGATATACTTAATTATAAGGATTGCTATTTATTTGCTTCTTCCTGATGGAAGTATTTTAAAGAGAATTTGCCTGATATCATCTCATTTATGAAAATGATTAATAATATTAGTTCTATATGTGCATATATGGATAAACCTGTGATCTATGAAACAGAGTACTTCATGACTGTGCAGGACTATATGAAATATGATAGTGAGAGTCTCACGGTGAAAGTTTTCAAAAAAGAAAGCACTACTAAGAAAGAACGCACTCCCAAAGGTAAAGATAGGAAGAGACCTGATGTACGTAAGGTGACTTTCCGATTTCCTACAAAAGATCGAGATGTTCGTAAGACAGGTATTTCTACCTGCGTAAACTTTATTCATCAGAAGGATGCTTATATTGCTATGAAACTTTTTTAATCCTCCAAGTTACCAACAAATGAACTATACCATTTGATCCCCCGCTTCGTTAAAATTGGAATAAAATGCACCGCGGAGGGATATTCCGGTTGACCGAGCCTAATTCTAATTATTTTGTTCCGAAGCAAAGATATCCATGGAGGTGGTTCGTCCTATTCACGACCAAGAGGTACTGGATTCTCTTTCGGATAGGCCCTGAAAAGAGAAGGAAAGCTGGAATGCCAACAGGCGCCTGTCTATTCTCTAGTTCACCCGACCCGGTAGTACCCATTTTGGGAACGTCCAGTGCCAAAGTCACTGAATGGGTAAGTTTTTCATGTTTAAACAAAACATGAGATGGGTCAAAAAAGTATAATTTCTAGAAGTTTAAAACAAATGTGAAATGTGTGATATGTAAATAGCCTAACGGAAGAAAGATCTAATTTTATTATGTGCAGAACCTCTTTGGACAATCACTAATCGTTTCGCTTACAGTGGAAAGAAAATATATAATGTCATAACAACAGAATATATTTTTTCTAAAAGAAAAAAATATAGACTATTTAGTCAAATTAGTCAAAATTCGGTTGGACTTCAATATCATAATTGCTCTAGTGAATAACTAAAATAAATAGCTGAATGGGAGATAGGGAAAGAAGGAAACTAATTATTATTATAAATATAAAAAATATCTATCGTCAGAACTTCATCTGGGTTCGAATCCGGTCCACTAGAGATCAGAAATGAAGAAAAAACATCTGTTGAGGTCTATCCCATAGAGGTACTCAAATTGGATCAGTGATTGATTTCTAGGTTTCATCGTAAACCTAATTGGTTACTTCCAATTACATAAATCAATAGTTCAAACCGCACTCAAAGGTAGGGCATTTCCCATTGATATAGGGACTTCTGTACCAGAAATAATGGTATCTCCAATTATAGCCCCTCTGGGGTGTAAAATATATCTTTTCTCGCCATCCCCATAATGTATGAGACAAATGTATGCATTTCGATTAGGGTCATATTCTATGGTTACGATTCTACCAGATATGTCTTTTTCATTCCGTCGAAAATCGATTTTACGGTAGACGCTTTTTTTTTCTTTTACGCAAATTTTACCGATCAGGAAAAATAAAAATATTTATTATACGTAGAATAAGTGATGTGGCACGATCCAATGTTTTATCTATCCCACATACTTATTTATAGTATGGAAATGCATTCATTTCTTCTGCATCGACCTGAATGGTTAAAGCGCCCAACTCATAATTGGCAAATTCGTAGGTTCAATTCCTGCTGGATGCACGCCAATGGGAACGTTCAATAAGTCTATTGGAATTGGCTCTTTATCAATGGAATCTCATCATCCATACTATAAAATATGAAAATGAAAGAATATTAAAATTAATAAAAAAAATTATTAGTATTTATTAATTAGTATTAAGTAGTATTTTTAATTAAGTAGTATTTTGAATTTTTAGTCTTTTTTCTCAATTTAGTTAATTATTTAACTGGAAAAAAGCACATACAGATATTAAATAATATAATATAAAAAATGAAAATCCTAGAACAAAATTAGAGGTAACTAACCAACTTCTAGGAGAGACATAATTAATGCATTTATCTCGGTAGCTACGCCACCTACAGAATTTAAAGAAGATTTGAAGTTGTCCATAATTTACTGAGTACTTGGTATAACTCACGCATTCGTGTACAAACAAGTGCAGACGAAGTAACACGAATATCTCCGGTAGTCAGTATATTTCCATCAGCCGGCCGGTGGGAGCGAGAAGTATGGGATATGTTCGGTGTTTCTTCCATCAATCATTCGGATTTTTTGTAAAAATATAGTCCTTAGATCTAGAAAAAAGAATATAGAAATAGAATTAAGGATCCCGTTTCGAATAAAGGGATCAAATAGGAAATGATACTCTGAATCATATAACTATAATGAAATATACGATCAACCAACATTTATTGAATTTGAAAGAGACTCAGAAGAAATGGTTTAATCCTCTTATTTCTCGAACCGAGAGATCCATGAATCGGGAGTAGCGGATTTCACAAAGAATTCAAATCTTAAATTTGACTAGCGAGTTATCTGTCTGCTAGTTCTAACTAATCTTGAGGAGGTAAATAAATACATAAGTTAATGAAAAATTTGCATATTCTATATATAGAAAAGTTCTTTAAATCACGGAATTCAAATTATTCCAAGATTTTCTTATTTGTTTGTCGAAAAAAAAAACTTTTTGAATTTCCCGTATGATAGTTTACTGACTTTACCATTAACATTTGAAAGAAAGAAAAACAAAGAAAAATGATAATGTTATGTTTATTAAAGAAAAATGAAGACACTTGTTCTCAAGAATTAACACTTGTCATTTAATTGATTTAGCTACTTACAAGTGTTGTTAATATGACTTAAGATAGTTACACATGTTTTTAAGTCTTTTTAATTAATTTTTACTTAAATTAAAACATAAATATAAATTTTCATGTTTAATTCACTTAATTAACAAATAATTATGTATGAATATATATGAGTTTACTTTTTTAAAGAAAATATTCTAAAACTAATAAAAATGCAAATAATTCTTATACACATATTTTAAAGCCTAAAATATTTATAATTACATTTATAACCATTTTAAATCTAAGAAATTTAAAAGAAACAAAAAAAAGCTTTTAAAACTTATTTAAACTATCATATTTAAAATAAATAACAATCTCATATTTTAAATACTTTTTAAGAAAGACAAAACAAAACTTTGTTTAAAATATTTTTAAATTATCTTATTCAAAAACAAACTGATTATCTTATATTTTAAATGAATTAATCTTTAAATTAATTTTTGAAAACATTGATTCTAAAACAAAGCTTCAATCTTCAATATTCATACATTATAAATTATCAACTGATTAAATTAAATTTCAAAATAACTCAAATTATAACATATACAAACATATATATTACAATTTGCAAAACTCAATCTTTAATTTGAAACAAAAGATCTCCTACTCACAATATATATCAAATGTATATATTATAAACAGAATAAAATTTCATTAACTTTGAAAATTAATTCTTATCATATTTTAAATGTCAGAAAGATATAAATCACAATTATCAGATTAAATATTTATTAACCATCAAAAGAATAAATTTATCAGTTTAAACTAAAATTATAAAGAAAAATTATCAAACCAGTTTAATTAGTAATATAGATTATTAAATTGATATTGCCCAAAATCTCGGGTCGTTACACGAGAAGAGAGAGGGGAAGTGGTCGGTGATCATGAAGGTGGGTAAGGGTCTCGGTGGCAGAGTTTCTTTGTTGAGGACGAGCCTGCGCTGTGGTGAGAGGAAGAATACGAGAGGATGAGGATTGCACAGCTAAAACATATGTAATTCATTTTTTTATTTTTCTTTCCAGAAGAGAGGGTAAAGAACAGAAAAGCAATGAACTGAAAAATATTGGGACCAATAAGTATTGAATACGTAGGACTAATAACAGTCAAAAGTTAAAATATTGATTGCAGAGGCTATTGCTTAATAGATGTTGGAATATGAAAGAAAAGGGAAGCCAAAAGGTTGAATGCTGAACCGATAAGAAAATTATTTTACTGATTTCATGGTGTACCAGACCCTAAAACACAGAAGTGAATATGCCACAGAGATCAGTATGACGAGACGATCAAAATGGTATGTAGATATCTGTGGTACGATCCTCCTATCAAAAGTCGATATCGGTACCGGAAACGCTGCTAAAACGCCAGAATTAAGATAGACGGAGCAATAGCAGTCCAAATTTGGAGAAACGAAATATGACGTTTCACTCAGAAGATGATTTACAAATTTATTATGTAAAAATATTTAGGTTTGGAAAATATCTTATTATCATCAATTGTTGACTTATTTAAATTGAAGTAGAATTACACAATAAAATAAACTTCCATATTTTCTGATGAAAATTTACCATTTGCTATGTTTACTTAGATGTATTCCAAATACTAAATTTTTATTTCCAAATTCAATGATATAATTTTTTTTTAAAAACTCAAATAATTAAATAAATAAAACCATTAAAAATTTTGGGTCATTACAAAATATATGTTCAGTTTTGATGCTTATAAAATGATACTTTCTTCCATTTCTAGGATCATATCCATAAACTCGCAAAACTCAATATTACTCCCACTGACTTCGAGACATTTTGGTTATTATGTGTAAATAGTTTACTCTAAATCATTATTTATAATTTTTTGTTTCAATACATACAAACTAAACATAAAGTCATATCAAGTGGTAATATTGTGAGTAAACTTAATTAACTTGATCTCTTTGAATATCGAATCTATTACGCTAATTTCAACTATTGAAATATGTGATATTATTCTTATTAACATTGCTCATTAATTCCAACTGCATTAGTCTTTCTCATAAAGACACAATCACAGTCGATGGATCACATCCTCTAGGTTACGACTACCAAAATCATATTTTGATAGCGTACTTAGAATTCTTTCGGATTTGTGCATCATACCATACCATAGAGTTAACACTCTTAATGGTCTGAACAATCGAGGATTATATATTATCAATTGATAAGAAAACTCATAATTTCTCTTCAATGTGCGAGAATAATTATTAGACACTAATGTGTTGTGTTCATTTAGGTTATTTAATTTCTTTTCATCTCACCTAATCAGTTTTATCTATGGATCGTATCTATTTTACCACCAATGATTCCTCAAAGAAATTTCTTCACAATTTAGTTGGTATTTCTTGAAACAACAATTGTTTCTCAGTAAATAGAATAGGTATTCATAAACGTTTAATGAAATTATTTATTTATAAAACTAATTTGGTTTTAGTTTGCAAAACTTATAAAATAAATATGTCATCCAATGACCGTGTTCCAAAAATTATTTTGGGGAGGTTCATACAAGATCCCTTATGAAGAATATTACGTCTAATCTTTCGACTCGCACAACTCGCCAACACCTTTTCCTAGGATATATTGGGGTTTCTTATAACCCTCAGCTTGTATGATTTTGTAAATTGTTATTTAGATGGAATAATATTTACCTTATGTGCTATTCTTAAGTACATGACCTTATAGAAAGAAACTAACTCAATTTCACTTATAATTAGTCGTACATTGTCTGACAAAGTTCGATTACTACTTATCAACGCATCATTATATATCACATGGAGAAGTGACTTTTGAGATTGAATCTTTATTCATTTTTAGGTACATTCGGAATTTTTCCAATATACTCACTCATTCAATCAAAATCGAATCATTTCTATTGCATGTTATTTTATTTACTTCTGTTTTATACTCTATGAGTTTACTATAAACATAATACACATGTATTAAATACACATGTTCGTGTCAGTGATAACTCATTGATGAATATGACAAAGTACGTGGGACAATTTTGCTATTAATAGACTTATGATTGCATACATCTATATGTATCAATCCGAAGAGTTCATCAAGTCTTATGATGCACCTATTGAACGGGTGAATTCCCCTTAATTGTTTGAGATATAATTATCCAGTATCATATGATTCAAAATCATATAATAAAATTATTTTCTTCAAACTATGGCTTAGTCTATAATTCCAAAACAACTGCAAATAATATTAGATGCTTTTGTACTTTCCAATGCATCACTTTTGTTATAAAAAAATTACCACATTATAGTTTTATTTCAAAAAGAATATTCGTAATATTCATAATATTCATATTGAAATATAGCTATGTCCTTTTTTTAGTCGATACCAAAAAATAATCATTATTTCATAAATAATGTATGGTAAGTTTATGAAAACAATTTTTATACTGTAATGTAATTAATAAGTTCTATATGGCATGGTCCTACTATTTCCACCATTACTATAATAGTGTACGAAATTCGAAAGTCCATTATTAACTTAATACAATTTGTTTATTTCATACACCGCAACTATTTACAGTGGAGAGTTCGTTAATCAAATATCTTGAGCCCAAATAAATAAATCTCATAGAAAAAAAATTCTATATGAAAATACATTTTGGAATGGAAATCATATTTCTTATTCCAATATTAAGTATCAAGTATTATTACAATTCATGCTTTCAACGTTTCTCTATGAAGCAGAAGTGACTATTTATTCTCTTCATCCCAACTGTACATTAAATTACATCTATTTTTATACATTCGTTTTCCTTTTAAATGGTCAAGCTATTCAAAAGAAAACCTTACTACAATATCGTAACAAACACTTTACAAAAGCGCATTCAATTGTCCTTAACGTTTAAGGACATCAAATATGTTGTATTTTAGGTAAACCGATCAAAATGACATTTCATTATATGATCCCATGTATCTTAGATCTATCTTGTAGTTTTTGTTCTTGTGTTACATTAACATAATATGATCCCTTTTGTAATCCATCAAGTCGAATACATAACCGTAAAGTACTCTTTAGTGGCTTATTTTCAATGAACTATGGTCTTTGAAGTATCGTACATTATGAACTGTGACCATTCACGATATAACATTTATAAATGACAGTATTTGGACCAAATATCCATAGTCTTGTATTTCTTTTAGAGTTCAAAACCCATAGAGTGCAATAACGGTCACAATCAAATAGTCATGTAAGCGACCATTTTACGAATGTATTAAGTAGTTGTAAAAATTATGCACTTGCATGGCTATAGAAAACATTAACATGCAATAGGCATTTAGTAGTGGGCATTATATTTCCATTTTACAACTTTCAATTCAGTTCGTTTGTATATGTTAATTGATAAATATTTTTCAATCATATTAAATTCACAAATTTATCATTGTAGATAATTATAATATTATTTAGCATATGTTCTTACAATATTAGAAATGTTAAATGTTACCATTTCATTTTTCTTATAAGGCTCCCACTAGTATTTTATGTTTCTCCAAACCCTAAGATGAAACATAAAAGTCATTCGACTTCACTAGTGGGCGATAGGACTCGTCTATCTTGGTATTCTGACTATGTGTTTGCTCAACAAATCATAGCTCCATAAACGATGGATACCTCCTTATCGGTTATATCACATGCAACTCCTAACTCATGTTTCAGTGTCCTAACCTCATTTCGACTTTAAGTTTGCTCAACAAGTCGAAATAGGGTATTCACTCATACCTACCATATCGCGACGGCTTAAGTATTGTATATGTACCTTGAGTTTGCTCAACAAATACATATAGTTAACTTACCGCATCTACTGAATGTATTGATAATACTACACATAACATCCCTAGCTTGAGTTTTCTCAACGGCTAAGGAGTATGCAAGTAATTTATTAATATATATGTATACATATATATATGGTAGAGGACCACATTATATTGAAGATTCATAATATTTAATATACTATAATGAGTGACATCGACTTATGAAATAATGTATTTCTCATGAAATACCCTCATGGTTCAAGTGTCAAACACATAAGAAATCACAATATATGTACATTTACGTAAGTATTTATTCCTTAATTCTATTTGGGTTTCTATAACATTCCACTTTTAGTTTATACATTTGTATCATATAAGTTTTATTGTTATATAAGTTTTATATTTCATATTACTTATATGATAGTCTAATGTATAATATTTTATATAATTAAACCTTATTTAATTAATTTAAATTAATCAACTCTTTGATTAATTTTATATTAGTATTCCCATACAAGATTTATATTAGACATATCTACTATTACCTTTATAGCATATACTATAACCTTTATAATATAACACATATATCTTATATATGCGTATTTATATTTAATTAAATTTTTTTAATCAAACTTTGAAAATTTATCTTATATACATATATGTATACTTATATTAACTCAAACACTTTAAAATAATATAACATATAACAACATATATAATACGTGCATATAAGTATTAATTAATTAACTCATTTAATTAATTTTTTTATTAATCTTATTGATAAATTTTGAAATTTTGCAATTAATATTTAAATAGTATCAAACACTTTGAAGTTTTCATTACCAATTTAGACATTTTAAAATTTTATTTTATATTATAACCTTTTATAATAAACATGTTTTTATTTTAAATTTAACTTTTAAATTTAAAATCATGTCTTAATTTTCAAAACTATTTTGAAAATTAGCCCAAGGCCCAATTCAAATTGGGCCTTTTTTATTAGGGGCAACCTTTGAGCTCACATCACCTTTTAGGCCAACAAGCAACCAAGTAGGACATGGTACTTGATTACCCAATTCCAATCCTAAACATCACGCTTCTAGACACCGTACTAAGTGCATAGGCTTAATTAATTAGCCCCAATAAGACTAATTTACACCAAATAGACTGTTAGGGTTTGATAGCATTATTGGAATTAAGCTAGCACGTAGCGGAAGAAATTGGTGAATTTTAAAAAGTTCACCATTTTGGATCATGAATGGTCCTATGAAGTCTAAATGCATTTAGATCTTATCTAAGTTTTCTTTTAGATAAAATCAACACTATATTTAATACCACATTTTGTTTTATTAATTTAATTTTAGAAACAATCAAGAATGGGATATAAAAAGGTTTGAATATATCTAATACATTCATTCCTTAATTGTGTGACATAACAGTTAAACATAAGGCAACAACCCAATTTACCCTTTGTGCTCCAACCGGATAACATTGCATACCCGGAAAATCGCTAATGGTCCACAACACACTTGCACGTAACATGAATTTTTGATCAGTAAAGGCATCATAAGTTTCTATGCCTAGATCCTATAATTCTTTCAACTCTTCAATTAGAGACTGCATATATACATCAATTTTATTCTTTGGAGATTTTGGACCGGAGATGAGTGTTGAAAGAATTAGATTTTCGGGCTTCATGTACAACCAAGGTGGAAGGTTGTAGTTAACTAATACAATTGGCCATGTACTGTAAGTTGTACTCATTGTACGAAAAGGATTGAATCCATCAGAGGCTACACCCAATCTGATATTTCTATTTTCTGATGAAAAATCAGGATAAATAGCATCCATCGTCTTCCAAGTCTCGCTATCAGCTGGATGTCTAAGTTTTCCGCCTTTTTTTCGGCCCACAGAATGCCATCTCATAAGTTGTGCATACTCCTTGCATATAAACAGCCTTTGCAGCCGTGGTTTTAGCGGAAAGTAACGCATTACTTTTGCCGGGACTTTGTGAATCAACTTCTCTAGATCATTGTCACGGGTGCCTTTCTTTTCCTCTTCCCACCTCGAAATACCATAAGAGTGACAGACATATTTATCTTCATTTTCTGCCCAATAGAGCATGCAATCGTTTGGACATGCGTGTATTTTTTTTGTAATCAAGACCTAAATCTTTAATGATTTTCTTCGCGGCTATAAAAGATAAAGGTATGTGGGCCTGTGGAAAAGCCTCTCTCATCAACTCTAGTATATCCCCAACTGCAGACTCTGTAATTCCATGTACACATTTTAAAGAATAAAGCCTGATGATAAAACTTAATCTCGAAAATTTTGAACAGCCAGGATATAATGGCTGCTTTCCATCTTCGACATGGAGATAAAATCTTTTAGCATCGGCATTTGGTGCATCAGAATTCTCATCTTCATAGTTCTGCATATTTCCACGAGTACGGTGCAACATTTCACCTAGATTATCTCCAAAATCACCAACATCACAGTCTATATCTTCATCACTCCTTCCAAAATTTGGGTGAGAAACCTCACAAATCCATTTCACATACAATGGAGATGGACCATTGCAGATGAGATGATCATAAATTATATCTAGACGACGCCACTTGCTATTTTTACAATTCTTGCATGGGCACGTCATTTCATCGCCTACGACCAATTTAGAAAAACCGTTTTGTATAAAGGCTCTTATCCCGCTAATATATCCTTCACTAAACTTTGGAAGTTCTATCCAAATGTTTTCGTTGTCCATCACTACAATTATGAATATGAGTATTTTAACATAAAAAGATAAAATTTGTGTGTGTGTCCATCAAGAGGAAACCTAGACTAGTCGAATTGTTAATTCAGGCCGAATTAAGAATTTATAAGTAGTTTAAATCGAAACTCTAAAGTGATGGGAGAGAGTGTTATACCTCAAAATCGAAATTGAAGCCCTAAAGTGATGTGAACAATGCTTGAACCCCCAAATCAAAGCGAAATCGCTGAACAAAGCTTGAACCCCCAAATCGAAGCCCTAATCGAACCGAAATCGCTGAACCCCAAATTAAGAATGTTCGCTTGAACCTTTGTAAGAAGACGGAGAAGAATGAAAATAAAAAGTTATTTGCGGGGACTTTTTTTCTTCGAGGCTCTAGAAGATCAAGGAGTGGTGTTCGGATTGATGAGGTGTCACGTTCTCCAACGTAGGATTTGCCTTGGTAGATTGGTGTGGATCGGCGCGAAAGATATGCAAAGGTCTGCTATAGCAACACTATAAAAAAATGTTGCATCAATTACACTTGTTTAGCTAGAGCAACACATTTTTATGGCTAAGGCAATACCAAAAATTCAACGTTGCAGTAGGACCAAAATTGTATAGCTATCGCAACATTTTACCTGGCAACACCTTGCAAAAATATTGCAGAAGGCCATCTATGGCGTAGTGGAAGTACGATCAATTGATAACATGATGTATATGAATAAATAAGAATAAGTTTAAAGGCAATTACATAAGGGACAAAATGGAAAGAAATAAAAGATGACAAAGATGACTGATTCATCTCTCCCTTTTTGACAAACTTGATTTTTACAACATTCAATTAGCAATCAATGAATCATTATGACATAAGAATAGGAATAGCCAACAATAATTCATATGCATATACTACTGCCTCATTTAAAATTGTTCAATATTAATAAAGCATTTAAATTATACAATTTGAAATATAAACAATAAGTTTTGTATGTACATATACGTACAGATGTAATTATTCGTATATAAAGGTTAACCCAAAACTTCTTAATTAATTCAAAATAAACCATATTACATTTAAATTTTATGGTGTATTTATGAACTTACGTAAACTTAAATTAGTTAACAATATATATATATATATATATATATATATACATACAATTAAATCAAGAGATTCAATCTATATGAAAAATGTTTTTTTTGAACAAAAGTGAAACATACTAAATTGACTAATATATTAACAATCTTTTGAATACTTAAAGATTGATATTAGTCATGTCAAATACGATAAAAAAATTATAAAATTACCGTAAGCAATTTATTATCAAAGCGTCCTTTATCATGTGTGGGTTTTAATTACAATAAGATGGAAATAATAGGAACGAATAAACTTTCAAATCTAAGGAGATTCAACATATATGGATAAATATTTTTTTTTTCATTATTATTATAAAACAAAAGATGATATATACTGAATTAAGTAACATGTTAAAATCCTTTCAATACTTAAAGAAGGATAATTATGATGTTAAATAGGGTAAAAAATTTAGAAATTTATTGTAATCAATTTATTATCAAACATCTTTTATTCATACGTAAGTTTCTATTACAACACAAATGCAAACAATAAGAATATATAAACTTTCAAATCAAAAGAATTACACTTTGATTTGAATGGTTAAACATAGATCTAAATTTTGAATTTTTTCTAATCATGTACAAGTTTTAACTTTGTTTTATCTAAATAAAAAACTAATCTATTCATATAATAAACAATTTAAACTACATAAACCATGTTCAAATCAAATGAGACATTATTATAAATAATGATATTCAATTTTATTCATTAAAACATTATATCAAGATTATTAGAATAAAAAGGTCGCACCTTAATTCCAAAGCCTTGAAGTACACCTTGAAAGATTGAATTTTTTCTTTAGATGTAGCCAACAAATCGTACCTTGAACGATGAATCAAGCTTCCTAGATTCAGAAATCAGCCTCCAAATGTTGCAAGGATCAAGAGACAAGAATCATCTTGAATTTATTTGTTTTGTTTTATTAAATTTTTATTTTCACAGAGGCGATTAAAGGAGAGGAGGAGAGCTTAAGAAAGAAAGAAGGAAAAAATGCATACCTAAAGAAAAATGTGAATGAGGATGAGAGAGAGTATGTTTTAAAAGAAAACATTAAAACCTTTTCAATTTCCTCCTTTAAAACCTTCCTTACTTAATTCCAAAATTAAATCACCAAATCCTCTTCCGTCATCCTCATATATTCAGCAGAATAAAATAAAGACAAAATGACTAGGCTCATTTCATAAATGATATTTAAGTGATTCATAGAAAGGAGATTTATTTCCTTTTTTTGAATTAATTCCTTTTTTTAGGTTTTTAAATCACATTTGAAACCTATCCCTTTTTTCATCATGCTTGCGGGCTTCAATGAAAAATTCCACAAAAACACTTGGCAATTAATCTATTTATATCTAATTTAAATATTTTATTGATACTGAATATCAATACGCGCGTTTATAACTTTTATAGACTTACTTTATTAAGTACTAATTCAAACAAATCAAATGAAGTTTAATAATTAATATTTAATATATATTAATTAATTTGATTAATTTGCAACAATTTATAAATTAATTAAATTATATGGTTCATTCAGAGTATTCATCATTACTGTTGTGCGACTTAAATGTGTAAATTCACTCAGTGATTATTATCAAACTATTTGAATGTTAATGGTCACACGTCACTTAGCAGGTTGTATTACATTTTGGCTAAATTTATCACTTACACATTTTTTGATAATATCCAATTTTACTTATCATAAGCGGTACCTCATAGTGATGATTATTTACACCATTTCTATTCGTTAATTTAAATCACATTAGAACTTATGGAATTTGGTAATGGTCAAATTTTAAACATCGTCCACCTTCAACTTTATAACACAAAATCATTGGTTCAATAATAACAATTATTATGAACTGAACTGCTCTAGCCAGAGACTTTGACTTGACTTGACTTTAGTTGACTGTGATATTAACCTCATATAATTGAGGAGATAAACCCTCTCTTGAATGGTCTTTCACTTCCAATGCTTTCACTCGACCCAGCTATAATCTTTCGATGGTCGTCGTACCACGATTTAACTATAATCAAAGCGGAGGTTCCATATTGAAGATCATCGGTATTCTCAAGTTGTGAGAACTGTGTAAATTAGTCAAATCGATATTCTCTGCTTGACTTTAGTTATATCAACTAACAGAAAACTATCGAGTGAGTCATTCCATTGTCATCCAATAACTATTAGTACATAACTTCTTGGTTCCTCCAGCAGTCATGAGTAATACACTGCCCAACATTTGGAGAGCGTTACATACTCTAGTCTCAACAGATGTATTGATATAAAGTCTTGACACATCCAGACTAGGAATATTTAAAATGGTATATTTATTTTCATTGTGATAAATTACTCATGGTTACAACACTTTGTAACTACTATCACAAAACATTTTATTTATAGTTTTCTATTAAATATACTTCTAGTTAAATTAATTAATGTAATACATTATATCAAGTATATAATAGAAAGTAAACACCTATTAGTTTAACCAAGATTGGTCATCAAGTTAGATATATGTAACAAATTATATAATTGCCCCGACGGCACGCCTAACTCTATCGTAATGACCGATCTATTACATCAGTAAACAATTGACAGGAGCATAGAAAAATTACCTAAAACTGGAAAATCTTGCGTACTGCCTATTGATTGCTTCGAGGAAGCTCCGCCTTTACTTTTAGGCTCATCCGATCATAATTCTTATCGATCAGCCTTTTGCGACATGTCTTGCAAGGACCTGAGACTTCTGAAAGGCTATTGAAATGGAAGATTGAATTGAGCCAATATGGTGTAATCTATCACCCTCAGATAGATATTGAGGGTTAAGCTTTGGTGGATTTTATAGTTGAGTTCACCACGCATGATAATATTCCAAAGAGCAGTGGTGAGCAAAACACTAAATGGAATATGTATACAGATGGCGCATCGAACGAGTGTTGTTCTAGTGCTGGAGGGTTACTTGTCACTTTTGAGGAACGTTCAATCAATTATTCCTTGAGAATCGACCTTCCTATAAAAAAAGCAATGAATCGGAGTACGAAGCCTTAAATGTGAGACTCAAGATTGACAAGGAACCAGAGATTAAAACATTGACTATTTTCTGTGATTCCCAACTAGTTTTGTGCCAAGTGCGGAAAGATTTTCAGACAAAAGGAGCAAGGCTAGCTCCTTATCTAAACCTAGTCCTTGACCTGCTTAGTGACATTGAATATTATATGTTGACGCATATTTCCAGAGAGTAAAATCAAAGGCCGACTCACTAGCTAAGCTGGCCAGTTCCAGAGAGATGCAGCTGATGGACTTAGTTATAGTGTAAGTATTGTTAGATGGATATCAATTGGATCTTGGAGGCTGAACCTAAAAGAGAGTCATGGATGACTCCGATAAAAGGCTAATTATGGAGAGAAATTCTTCCTGCCAAGACGAATGAGCAATGGAAACTCCTTCGCCAAGCTTCGAGATATTTCATACAAGAAAGATTATTTTACAGGAAGGGTTTCTCTATCCCTATGCTTCGGTATATCACTCATGACAAGGCCAAACAAGTCCTAAGAGAAGTGCACTAAGGGGGTTGTGGGGACCACACTAGGGGTTAAACCTCGGTGAAGAAGATTCTCCGCCATGGGTACTTCTGGTCGACCGTCAATCGAGATGTAGTTGATTAAACCAGAAAGTGTGACAAGTGCGAGAGATTTGCTAATACTTCGAGATCCCCGCTGATGGAGATCACTAAAATATGGTTAGTCCTTATCCTTTTTGAAGATTGGGGAATTGGTAATATTGGCGTGTTGCCGATATCTAAAGGTGGCACGAAATACGCTATTGTCACGGTTGATTACTTCAGGAAATGGGATGAGGTCGAGACATTGCCACAATTACCATGAAGAAAGTGATTAATTTTGTAGTTCGAAATATTATCTGTCGTTTTCGAGTTCCATAGGCGATCATTACCAATAACGGAACCCAATTCGACATCTTCCAGTTTAAGTATTTCTACTGCCGACATCGCATAGAGAAGAGATTTGCTACGGTCGCACACCTCTAGGTGAATGGAAAAGTTGAAGCTGTAAACAAGATTATCAAGTTCATTCTTAAGAACTTAATGGAAAAGGCTAAAGGTAAGTGGGTCAATGAACTTCCATTGGTACATTGGTTTTATCGAACGACCCTTAAATCAATGATTGGCCATTCTTCATTCGCTCTTGCCTACAGATTGGAGTCTATGATTCCGGTTAAACTAGAAGTACCTTCTCATTAGGTAATTTATTACAATCTATAGACAAATGAGCAAATCCTGCTGGAGTCCCTTGATATGATCGATGAGAAGCGAGACGAAGCTGACTTGAGAGCAGTGGCATACTGAAACCGAGTCGCCCAATATTATAATGCCAAGTTTAAGAGTCGGAACTTTGAAATTGGTGACCTGGTTCTTAAACGAATCTTCCTATGCCTTGGAAACTTGGGCCCAACCTAGGAAGTTCCATACGCGATAGAGCATAAAGTTGGAGATTGCACGTTCAGGCATGCAACGGTTAACGGGATCTCACTCCTGTGGGCGTGGAATAGTGAGCATTTACGATGTTATTTCACTTAGAAATAATTTTTTATATAATTGAATGAAGGCATGTAATAAGACAGAATCTATCATTTTTCATTTTCAATAAATGGCTTTCCGGATCTGTCTTTACGTTACTTATGAGATGTGACCGACTCAAAAAAATCTACATGTGCACGATGTAAGTGTGCAGGTACCCGAAGATAGTGCTAACCAAACTTCCATAGTCTATGATTGGACCCTTAGAGTTCAGTCACTCTTGATGTCTGGAAATTGATACCTGCTAACTCTTGCCTCTAACATAGGGGCACGAGTATAAACTCGAAGTGGACTTGATACGACCGTCCATGCACTAACACTTGCCCTTGATACGAGGACATGGGTATAAATCGAAAAGACCACCATTCGTCCATTAATTCTTGTCCTTCGATCGGGGGCAGCAGTATAAACTTGAGAAGGGATGTGGTTCGGTCGTTTGTAACTTAACTCTCGTCCTTGGATCGAGGATAAGAGTATAAACCTAAGTAGACGTGATTTAACCATCCATTTGTTAACTCTTGGCTTTGCAATAGGGGCATGAGTATAAACCCAAATAGGACGTGATTTGACCATCCATCAACTAAGTCTTGCCCTTGATGGAAGGGTAGAAGTATAATTCAAAATGGATGTGATACGACAATCCAATCACTAATACTTTGCCCAAAGTTGGCAAGAAAAAAGATAGATCCATGCCCGATGCAAGGTGGGATCTTATCTACAAACTTTAATTTACATCCAGAGTTAGGTGTAATTGAAAATAAATGTCCTGGGTGAGATTGCGCAAACTGCGATCTTAAGTGGTTAGCTCAAACCGGCGCCCCGGAGCTTGGCGCGATCAGATGTCATAGAAAAGGATACCCAAACTATTATGCTGGATGGTTTACTCCATTCGATTCCCATAGCTTGAAATTTTTATGATTTCCCCGCATTCATTAGAAAGATAAAAGGCTGGCAAATCGCAAAATGGACTACTGACTCAGTTCGGTAATGACCATGAAAAGAGATAGATCGTGAGTGCATACAATGGAAAGTGCATTTCTTAAGTACTTTGACACACACACACAGACATATATATATATCAAGATTTTGGAAAAAAGTATTTATTATTCATAGTCAAAACAAGTCTTGGAAGAAAAGGTACAAGTTTTATTTACGTCTAAGCTAGAAAGCAAAAGCGGAGGCCGAATTCGCACAACACCTGTCGAAACAAGAAAAGCAGAAAGCTAAAAAGTGCCTAACTGTACAACCAAGATAAAACAAAATCATGATCACTTTTTATGCTTCTGCTTCTTGGATATTTTCTTCTTCTCCCAAGAAGGAGGTGTAACTTGATCAGGCTTCCTCCTGCCTCTTCCTGAACCCCTAGACGGAGTGCTTTGCGATGATCCAACATGCATGTTTTAGGTGCCCCATGGCAGAGGAAGAGTGATAGGGTCACTGATAGTTCGACGAGGCAGAGCAATGGACAAAGGAGGAGGAAAGACCTCTACCCTCTCCAACTTGACCTCTTTGGCTAGGACAAGCTCATGTTCAAGTGTACTCATGGTGGGACCCCGTAGAGGCTCGGAGGACCTAATGATAACAACATCATTATCGGTTTGAGCCCCTTAAAGATCACTAGTCCCTTCATCATTAGAGCATCTACCATTCACTCACTAGGCCCAGGTGTCTGACTATTCGGGATACCCGACACCATCATTGAAGTGGTCACAATCATCGATTCCATTGTAGAAGCTTGTTGTCCCAACTGGAGATCTTTATCGGGAAGTGGGATGACCTAAGGCTGACCTGAAACATGAGAAATACAAAAAAGAGATTAACAACCTCAATCGACGACATGTGGATTCTTTGAAATACAGGTGAGGTCAACGATGGACCATGTTCTGGAGATTTGCTTATAGGAGCAATATCCCCTATGCTGATGGGAGGAATGTCATCATTAAAGCAGATGGAGGAGTTAAGACCCTCGTGACTCATGTCACCGATGCCAAAGGAGCCGAACTCGGTCGATGTCGGTCCCAATTTAGAGAATGTGTCTATGGAAGGAAGAGAGGGAGTTTTCTCAACAGCTGTAACTGGTGTGGACCGTGTAGAAGTCCGTGCTTTAGTAATCTTCACAAGAAGACTTTTCTTCGGGCCAGGCTATTGGTTTTCTTTAGGTTGTTCAGTCAAAGACTCATGGCCACATCGATACCATCATGGCCAGCTTCATCATTCCCCCCATAATTTTGCCTTCGTCGGCATTTTCTTCCCTTTCTTCAACATTTTCTTCAATTTCTACCCTTGGACTTAGGACTAGAGGCACATGTAGATTAGCCTTGCTTCCTCTCGGTGAGTTATCGTCGTTGTCATCATCACTATCATCATCACTAGCGGTCACTTGGACTAGACCAGTGTTGCGGCAAGCTTTTTGTAGATTATGGGCTAGGAGATTCTCATCTGAGAGAAGAACTTCAATGTCTCTATCCCCCTATGGAAGTGCCATGAGAACTCTAATGGTATCCGCAAGAACTGTGCCGCTGGGTCTTGCCGGAACATCAGAATGACAGAAAGAATATGAGTTAAGCTTGATAATTAACAAAGACAGCTCGTAGCAGGTGAATAAGGTAGAACTTACGTCCAGATGTCCATCTTCATGCAAACCTAGGTTGACAGCGTACTAAAACCATCCTCTTTTGAAATAGCTCAATTTGTTCCATGTGCCAGCGACAACTCTGCAACTCTTTGCTAGCTTTAAATAAATCAAGGAAGGACTTCCTTTTCAAAACTTAAAATTGTATGTACCGGATCTCCTCATCACAGGGCACTCGGTGCAAATGTTGAACGGAAAAAATGTACGTGCCAAGAAGGAAGGCGTAGCTATTCGAATGTAATTGTATCAGAGCTTATCCCATTAAATTTAGAACTCGACGAATGAATGGATTGAATGATGGAACACAATCTACCAAACACTTATATCTATTGCAAGTAGTGTGGCCTTTTGGGGGATTATCAGCTCTCTAATGGCAAGAAGGGACTAGTACATAATCGAATGGAATTCTATTTTTGTCGCAGATTCTATGAAGATATCCCCATAGATCTTTGAAGTAACGAAATCGATGGGATCATCTAAAAAAAACAACATCTTCGACAGTATCAGGAGCAGGTTTAACCTCTGGCCCTTCCCTGGGCTCTATTGTATTTTGAGGAACTTGTTATTCAACCTGTTGATTTTCCTACTGATGTGCTTGATGTACTAGAGTTTTCTGTACGTAGGACCATAATCGAGCTAGACTCAGTGTCGAATTCAACATATCTAGGAGCAGATGGATCTGTAGCTTGAGTGGAAAAATGCTCGGAATGTTTGTGTGCCATTTCAATAAATACTCAACAAATAGTCAATATAAGATTAATTATAAGCTATGCCTCCCGTGCTGAAGTAAAACCTAGTGCAGTGTCATGCAGTTCAAATTTTCAATATTATACAACAGTTCATTCTAAAATCTGAATATCGCTCAAAGTGACCGTCATCGCTAACTGTCCCATCGAATTGCACGTCAAAGGCAATGCATTGGATATGCGTCAAAACTCAAGAGAAAACATTTGAAAAATGAGAATGTCGGCCAATAAAACTTGAACACGTGAGAATTTCAAAACAAAAATCCCATTAAGGGTTGGATTTGGACCGATCCAAGCCCTAGGGTGGATTCTTTCCCTTTCCCAAACACCCTCTCCTTGCTTCGATATTTCCATCAAAGTGAAGATCACCCACGTCCAAGTCCGTTCCCATTCATACATTGTTCAAGGCCATCACCTACCTAATTTGATTTAAGGTTCGGTCTAGGATCGGGTTTGGTTGCGAAGTCGAGCTATGGGTTGGGATCGGTGAATGGAGTTCGACCACGGCGAGGCGAGTGGAGTAGGGTTCAAAAAGCAAAGGTGAGTGGCGATGTTCCTAGGTACGAGCAAAGGCGAAGTTTGCTTGGAAAAGCAAGAAAATATCAATGGCGGAATATGAGTTTGGTTCGGTGGTCACGACAAAAGTGAAGAGGAAGGCAGGCGGGTTGGGTTTTATAACCCAGAAGCCAACTTCTCACGCATAAGGTTTGGAGACTTTTCAAAATTTCAGATCGGTACCGACCTAAGAACTTGGATCCGTATCGAATATTAAATTTTAAAAAAAAATCCATAAAAAGGGTATTGGCCGATGCATGCTCGTATGCTTGAGATTCAACAAGGACGTGCATGTGTATACATTTGTGTTTATCCATCCAATACCCAAGGACTAAAGTCAAAAGAAATCAGATTAAAACCTAAAAAAATCCATGAAAGGAACTAGTTTGGAATTGTCAAGACTGGAATGGCAGGCTATGAGAACACACTCCGGATTTATAATGCTAGATGCTGGTAAAGCGTCATAATGAATAGATGTAGAAATAGTTTTTCACAAAATTAATCTGTATGAAGGGTAAAGACCATTCAGAGAACATAGTGGAATCCTTCACAGCAAATCATTCTAGGTATGGATTCAAAGAACATCATGTTTTAAACAAGATATACTTTGAGGAGCAAGTGTTATCCAGCCTTTTGGCCAAGCAATATTCGAATAGAATGGACGAATCGAACTTGAAAACTGTCAAGGAAGAAAGTCCAGAGAGATTGCCTAAGAATCCAAATACCAAGTACAAACAGAGCCACGGGTCGAAGATCAAGCCAACACATGAAAGCAAGAACCCTAATCCAACCAATTATTGGATCTGTACCGATCCCACATCAAGGATCAGTATCGATCCATGAAACCTTGTCTATTATTGCCCCCACTCTACTACATGCTCATGATGATGCTAGAAGCCTATTTCAAGTATTATTTTTCCATTTCCTTGCAATTCTCTATCGATCTCTACAAGCACTCAAAATCAGCAATTCCATTCTTCCATAGATCCATCATTTGGACTCGAAAATAAGCTAGTAATGTTGCAAACTACTGTAGAATCATGAAGCTAACAACAAATTAGCGAAGACAAGAAGACCAAGACCATCCATATGAAAAAGTTAAGAATCGGTACCGATCCGTGATTGTTTATGACCTACCCATCTATTTTCTTGGAGAACTGATCTACGGTGTGAGAAAAGGATGTGAAGATCATATGGGCAAGATTTTAGGCTTCCTACGTCTATAAATAGAGAGGAAAGGCTTGTTTTTATGCATTTTTTTGCTCTTACTTTCCCTTACTCTTATTTCTTATAATCATTGTCGGAATTATGCCGATCCGTAAGAATAATCGCCTGTAATCCCTTGATTTAATTTACAAAATCACTAAGTGGACGTAGACCAAAATTAGCAGAACCGCTATAAATTGTCGTGTGTTCTTTTCTACTCGTTTTCATTTATATTTCTTCACTTTTTATTCTCTACTTAATCTTCTAGGTTTTTGTGTTATTTTTTGGTTCAAACAAAATCCGAAAATCAAAAACAAATATGGATAAAGATTTGATATTACCCGCACTGGCCGCATACAAAACTTATTCGTCCAACTTCTACAAAAAGACGGTATTTGAGATTATGCATATTTCAATACACAAAATAATTGATACTTACTGTTTCACCAGGGTAATAATTCAAATTATGCCTATATAAATGAATATTTGTTATTCAAAACTATTTTTTTGTCATTGTATTTAAAAAAAATTATATTTATATTATAATTTTATGAAAATGATTTATTGGTTGGACCACTATTTTCAATTTATTTGCTGATTTTATAAACTAAGAGTGAAACTGGTTACTATCTAATATCTGTCCGTATCGATATATATATAGATATCCAAAAATGACTTTAGCTTCGGATGTAGATATGATATCTGCATCTTGATTGGTCTTGTCAACCGCTATAAAATGCTAGATTGAAGTGGTATTCTACAATTTCAAGAAGTATAAAAATTTATTTGAAAATAAAATCATACATGAAAGAAAATTCTTTATACAAAATTCCATTTTACAGAATGTGATATACTACTAGCATTAACATTTATGACTACCCCATTCTTCGTCAATTTAACTCCATCTCTAACTTGGCTACCCCTTCACCACCATCCTCGTTATCCATCAACCGATCATCATTCTTTCTTGACTGATCACTGCCGACATCTTCATCAATCATCATAACAATAACTAAAATGTCCAAAACCACCCTTCACCCTTGTGAACATCATTGCGCTTTGGTAATCATCGCGTAAACTACAACAATGTCATAGTTTCAATCAACATTGTGCTTCAAAATGCAAAATCTTACTTTATAAAGGGTAGTGTTAACATATGTTCATTGTGCTTACTGTGCACATTAATAATTGTGGAAATTAGGTTGAACGGCTTCTCATTTCGGGATAATAAGTCAATATTTCTGAATAATTAGTTATAAGGATAATTTACAGGAAAATGATAAATTCATTTATCTATTTAAGTTATATAGAAAATGATAAATTCATTTATCATTATTTCTGTATAACTGAAATAGGAAAATAGGCGGAGGGAAGAAGTTGCAAAAAAATTTAGACTTAGAGACAACAAGTTTATTTTTTAGTTTGAATGACACTTTATAGTGTAAACAGAAAATGATAGTTGCAACCATCGTTCTGTGATTTACACTAAAAATTGTCTTTCAGCCTAAAAAACCAACTTTTTATCCCTGAAACTAAATTTTTCTCTAACTTTTTCTACGAGTTAAAAACCCCTAGCTGAAAATGATATCTTTATTTATCTGTTTTTTGAAAATTGTCCTTAAAACTAATTTTTTGAAAGTGCCGTACTTAAAACTTATTACCACACAAATAAGCCATTTGAGTGAAAATCTCCTTAACAATTATTGCTTCGATGAAATAACAAAAAGTTAAGCAAAAATCATATTTACACTAGCAATCAACGTAAATACATGGAATTTAAGAAGATAACCGTGCAACTTATCAATCTTAATATACATGTTAACATTTACATCTATACAACCTAGGATTTCAAGCAAAAAATGGAATTTTAAGTGAATCTAGACAATAAATTTACATTGAGGCTTAAAATGTATTATTTGCTTTGTTCGAAGCTAAATTTATTGAAAAGTTCTGAACTTGTTTTCTTTAAAACAAATGTGGGAAAGTTATGTTTTAAATTGGACAAATGTACAAGAGCACACGTAAAACAGTCAGAATATGAAAAGAAATAAACAGTACTAACTGAACCAGCAGCATTTCTGAAATGAAAACTCACATATTCGCAGTCATTATAGATCAAAAATTATCTCTATCTAAATAGAAGTTTCAATTAATGATTCTTATGACTATTAAATGCACGGAGTGATTCAGATCTTAAACGCTAATCTCAGTTTCCTAACCCACTTTATATTTATCATGCATCTTTCGCCATAATACCCTCCTCGAATACAGAGCAAAATGGAAAATAATCAGAGAAAATCTGGTGACAGAACCAACATATATACACAGAAAGTAGAAAAGTCATAGACAAGAATTTGATATTCTTTTCTTCTCTCGTTTATTTATCTCTTTGTACCCTTTCCAATTTATTTATAAATTCCTTATTTTCAAAATTTCATCAAGTCTTTCCCCAAAGACAGAAAGAAAGAATGAAGAAAGGAGAAGAGCAAGCCAGGTCCTTATTTGGAATTTCATTAACCGACAGACCCAAGTGGCAGCAATTTTTGATCTGTTCTTCAGGGTTTTTCTTTGGTTATCTTGTTAATGGCATATGCGAGGTACTTCTTTGCAAAACTTTCATTTGAGTTTTTCTTCTTTTGCATGCATCCAGTCTGTGTTTTAACAAGTTTTTCTGTATTTGTTTTACAGGAATATGTTTATAACCGGCTGCAATTCAGGTAGAGTTAAGCAATTTTCTTTCCTTTTCAATTTTGGGTTCCTTTAGATTTTATGATTTATTGATCGATCATCATATGTTATGCGTTTGTAGTTATGGTTGGTACTTCACATTCATACAAGGATTTGTGTATTTAGCACTTATATATTTACAAGGATTCAGCATGAAGCAAATGGTGAATCCATGGAATACATATTTGAAGCTTTCAGCGGTGCTTATGGGGTCTCATGGATTGACCAAAGGTTCCTTGGCTTTTCTTAATTATCCTGCTCAGCTTATGTTTAAATCTACTAAGGTATCTTCTTTTTTTGGTTTCTTTCTGTTCTTCATATCTACAATTTTGCTTTCAGGTTAGGATAGTATTTACTATTTAATGATGTATGACCACAAAATATGTATATAGATTACGTTAAAGTTCAAATTATGTTGTGTAGCTTAACTGACCAAAAAGAGTGCAATTTTTTCAATGAACATTAGTGTGAACAAAACACTAGTTGCTATGTCTACAAATCATTCGTTTTTATTTGTTGCACGAGATTTGAACTATGTGAAAAAGGCGATATTTTGCTATGTTTTATCCAAATAAGTACTGATGTAAAATTGTGCTCATTTATTAAGTGCAACAAGCCCATTTAGATATGAATCATGCTGCAGGCTCAATGGGTGCTCTTTAATCTTTTCACCACACTTAGATGCTAAAGCTATTCATTTATTGAGATAAAATCAATTTACGTGGAGAAAGTTTCATCCATAGCATGCTTGCAACTTGAGGTGATGAAAATGAAAGATGGCTGTGCTATTTGTGCATCTTTCTCTATGTACTATATTATATTATAACAGTGATTTATTCCGTTAAGAAAACGACCACCAGTCATTAAAAATTAAACCAATAAAACTATTAAAGTGCCTAAATTTTACATTGGAAGCAACTGAGAAGCAATTGAATTGAAAGCCTGAAAGTGACTGATATGAATTGCATCAAATTGTCTCGCTTTCTTTTCATGTGTGTTCAACGTCTCATTTTTCTTTTAATAAATATATAGCTTAAACCTTGTGGTTTAGTTTAACTATTGCTGAATAGGAATTATTTATCATATATGTTAGACTAATGCTAATCTAAAAAGCTGTCCGAATGGGACCATATATTATTTATTTGCCACTAACATTCTTGACTTTGCCAGAAGAAATGCAACAGCCTAGTTTCCGTTAATGATTAATTCTACTAAATTAAGGAAGTGGCACATGTCATTCATTTCCATCTATCTATGTTTGTGGAATTTCTCCACTTGTGATATTTCTTCCCCATATTTTGCCACCACCTATTCAAAAGCTACCGATCTCTCCCCCCTTGTGATTTTATTCAAATACCGTCGTTCATTCAAGAACCTGTTTGAGAATAATTTATTTTATAACTACTTAAACATGGTTTTGAGTGGAGTAACTCGTAAGTATGTACCATTAAGTGAATAGTAAAATGTTATAGTGTTTGGATTGAAAATTTGAAATTATAATAAAATTTTGTTGGAAATGTTGAAATAAGTTACAAGTATTTGTTTCTTGTGACTTATCGACATTTGAGCAACTTATTTTATCTTTTCATAAGTTGTTGGCGAACATATGGATAGTAATAAATATTTTAAAAGTTGATTTTGCTACTTGTAATAGTTGCCAAACATGCTCTCAATCTACGATTCTAAAAATAATGTAGAACTGTCATAATGATCATTAATTGGCCTTAGTCGGTCCTTGGTCATTCATAAGCGTCCTATGTGTTCATTAATAACTCAATGGAAAGTAACTTTAACGGATGGCCATGTTTAGGTGCTTCCTGTTATGGTCATGGGAGCTTTCATTCCAGGTCTCAGACGCAAATATCCAGCGCACGAATATGTTTCTGCAGTATTTCTTGTAATCGGTTTGATACTTTTTACACTTGCTGATGCACAAACATCACCAAATTTTAGTGTCATCGGTGTTGTTATGGTCAGTGGTGCTTTGGTCATGGATTCCTTTCTTGGTAACTTGCAAGAAGCCATTTTTACCTTGAATCCTGAAACAACTCAGGTATCTTCAACTCATTTTTTTTCATTCAAACTTGAATTATTTCAACAACAAAAAATTAATAAAAAAAAGACCTTTTCTTCAGATGGAGATGTTATTTTGTTGCACTGTAGTTGGACTCCCCATGTTGGTTGTTCCCATGATCTTAACCGGAGAATTATTCAGAGCGTGGAATTCTTGTTCGCAGGTAACTACTATGGATTTTGCATGAAAAAATATAGATTAGGACGCAATTGATCGTTTTATTAATGCAATCATTCGTACATTAAGTTTACTATTATTACCAACACCACGATGTGAAAAATTCGAAGTTGAGTTTAATTTAAACATTAATAGAGGTAGATATGTTCATGCATTCACAAATATGATGTACTTGATTGTATTAACCAACATGCTAGTGTCATAGTTTTGTCTTAAAATTCTTTTGCAGTTTTAAAATTATGTACTCATGTTCCTAACCTCAAAAATAACAATGTACATCCTACATAAACATATAATTTAGTGAAGGAGAAATTCTTCAAGCTGAACTGTGTATAAGACACCAATAACTAAATTCAGAAAATTGTATGGGAATAAATGGAAAATGACCTCTTATGGAAACTAATAAGATCTGAACGGTATAACTGAAAGAGAATACATCAAAAGACATGACTCTTACACCCTTGGCTGCACATAAATGGTTTTATTCTCCTTTAACATCCTACCGCAGATAAGGTCAGAAATATCCTAGTTTGGATGCATTAATCATCAGATCATATTTATGTATAGCCCAGAGTAAAACTAGATAGCAGCTTGAAAGAGACATTAACTGAAATATACTGATAGTTATTTTACTCCCTGAAGGGTAGGTTTTACTTGAACTATTTGAAACACATTCATGGTTATTTTCTTCGATTACTCTACCGTGTAGTTTAAAATATTGCACCCTGAGAATCTCATAGCATGACAAAGAGTGTACTCTAAAATACCAGTCCGTTCTTCATTTTTTTTTCCATCTGTATGCAGCATCTGTATGTATATGCCGTGCTAGTCTTTGAAGCTGCAGCCACTTTTGTCGGTCAAGTCTCGGTTTTGTCATTAATCGCTATTTTTGGAGCAGCAACCACGGCCATGGTATTCTAATATTTCTCCTGTTTCTCTTCATATATGTAACGGTCTCATTTTTCTTTGCGAGTAACATATCATTTGCATTTGGTTTTGTAATAGATTACTACAGCAAGGAAAGCTGTAACACTTCTGTTGTCCTATTTGATATTTACAAAGCCTTTGACTGGTCAACACACCACTGGACTGCTACTTATTACCATGGGCATTGTACTGAGACTGCTTCCTGAATATAATGACGCAAATTCTCGTAAGGCTAAAGTCCAAAGACTTCAGCAACATGGAGATGAAAACGACACTCAAGAACTTGAAGAAAAGAGGCCTTTAGTTTGAGTTTTTCTGTGTGCCGTGTCCCAGTTTTCTTGTCTCTTTTTTCTATATATTTTTACTGTTTGGTTGATTGAATTTTAATGTGATTTGTTGGCTTGTGCAATTTTTTTATGCACGTATATATACCAAATTACCGTACGGTATCCTACTGCTACCACTCAAATTGGTGCATTGTAAGAAGAAGGAAGTATTTCGTTAAATTTCGAAATCCAACCGCTTACACCCAAAGTGTAAATTACAATATCAAAAAATTTGAAAATGACAGACTAAAAATAAAAACAAGTTACGATTTCAAAACTTATCTTGAACCCAAGAAGGAAATAAGAACGTGAAAGTGTTGTCTGTTAGGAAAAGTTAGGTCAAGAATTGAAGAGGGATGATCTTTTATCTCATGTATCCAAATAAATCTCAATCATCTATCTCATGTATTCAAATAAATTTCGATCATTGATTATAATGATTTAATCAATATATAAGACCCATCAAATCAAATCTAATAATGATTATATAAAAATCAAAAGATGCTACAAGGCCTCAAAGGAACACATAGGAAAATCAAGGTTTGGACGGATTTCAACTAAAGAGAGCAACCTTAGATTTATGTTTCTGAAGTCATGGCACAACGTTAGATATTTTCTTACCCATTTAGTTTATTAATTCCGAGCCTTGCATCATTTTTGATAAAATTCAATGGTTGATGGAGGATGGGTATATACGGATAGAAGATTAGATTTGAACTCGGTTTCCATCGCCATTTGAAATTATGAAGTATCAACAACAAATACAAAAATTTCAAGTAGCTTGAACCATCCATATGTGACATATGAAAGAGCAATAATTGGTATAAGAATTCTTACATGCTATAGTGATGGCGATGAATGATTATAGTATTTCTCCTCTTGGCATACATTGTATCAAATGTTGCACTAAAACAATGTTTAAAGAACTCCACTAGGATAAATCACAAATGAAGTACAGTAATACAATCTACACTAGTATAAATCACAAAAGAAGTATAATAGTACAATCTACATTAGGGTAGTAAATGGATAAAAAAATGTGGATAGTGCTGTATCTATATGCATATTCGAAAAATAAAATCCGCATATGTATCTGCTATCCACGGATACTTCAAAAAATATATCCGCATCCGCATCCGTGGATATTTTATTTGTATATGTTTTTCTTTTAAACATGATTTTCTATTATGATAATTGCAGTAATAATACAATTATAGCGCTAGTAATGAACAAAACAAGCACCATTATGAGGAATATCAGGAATAAAGTACCAAGACATAATGAATAAACTTCATTTAGCCAATTTACTAAAAAGTATTTTAAGATGAAAAACACTTAAACTTCATACACAACAACCACAATATATTGTGATAAATAAACAAGGAAAATGGAAAAACAACATAGTGCATAACTTCTATGACAAGAAATAAAACAAAAGCATTCTTCCTCAAATTTTTAGATTCTTTCTACTTCCTCTCCAAACGACATCCATCTTCAAAAATACAAACATTACTCAATGTACTTTCTTCATTTTTTTTTGCACATACGACAAAAATAAAAATATGATATTAAACAGATAAACCACGAATACGTTGGTGCTGGTGCACAGTAGCACCATTGTTTGGCACTGCGACACACATTGCATAACAACACCATTGTTTGGTGTCGCAGCACCAAACATCGGTGTTGCTGCACCACCCATTGGTGATTGTGCACAACATTGATGCTGGTGCATCAGCACACAGGAATGTTGTTGTCCACTAGTGTGTGTTGCTGTTGCACCACACATTGGTGCTGATGCAGCATCACCACACAATGTTGCAGATAAACATTTCTCGGGTTTTATTGGTGAAATTTAGTATCTTATATGATTTTGATGGTTGAGTTAAAATTGCCTAGAATTTGGCTTTAAAGCTGATTAGGACAAAAAGTAGTTATAGGCTATTTTATCTGTCTGAACCAAAAAATGGTACAAACATGCAGAAGATTAAATAGAGAATAAAAAGTAAAAAAATTTAAATGAAAATGAATAAGGAAGAACACACAACATTTTATAATGGTTTGGCAAATCAAGGCCTACGTCCACTTAATGATTTTATTGCATGTATTCTGACTTGGAGGCGGAAGTTTTTATGCGTCGATACAACTTCGAAAGAGATTACAAGAAATTAGAGTAAGAAAAGTAAAAGCCAAAAGACCATGAAAAATGAGCCATACCCTCCTATTTTTAGAGATAGGAAGACTAAAATATCGTCCAGAAGATCCCCACCTCGTTTTCCACACTTTAGACCATTCCCCTGAGAGAATAGGAAGACACCATAGCAAGGTTCGTGGATCGGTACTGATCCAAGGAGTTGGATTAGTACTGACCAGTAATATCGCCTTGGACATTCTTTTGAACTCCTTGCCTTAGCTCAAATTGTAGTTAGCTTCGTGATTCCATAGTAGTTTTCAAAAATATTAGCTTGTTTTTGAGTCCAAACGATGGATCCGTGGAAGAACAGAGTTGTTAATTCAAGTGTTCGTCGAGATCAACGGAATGTTGCATGGAATTAACAAAAAAACACTTAGGATAAGCTTCTTTGCATCAAGTAAAGTGTGTAAGTTGAAGGTGAGCAAGAATGGTGGAGAAATGTTGGATCGCTACCGACCTACGGGGTTGGATCGGTACCGGCCTAGGGTTTGGATCGGTACAGGCCCACTGCTTAGGTGGATCTATGTTCCCTTTAGCTTGGGTTGGCTTTTCTTTTATCCCGCGACTCTGTTCATGCTTGGTTTTTGAAACTAGGGCTATCACTGCTTGCTTCCTACCTTGTTAACTCCGAGTTTGATTCGTCTAGTTTGTCCAAATATCGCATAATCAAAAGATTGGATAACACTTGCCCTCCGCAGTACATCTTGTTTCAAACGTGATGTGCTTTGAATCGAGACAAATCAAAATTGTTGCAAAGGAATCCTCTCCGTGTTTCGAATGGTCGTTATCCTTCCTGTTAATTGTTCCTGTGAAGAGTTATGCCCATAATCATTCATCATGACGTTTCCCCAACATCTTGGAATTATAAATTTGGAATGTATTCCCATGATCTGTTATTCCGACTTTGATAGTCCCGAGTTTGTTACTTTCATGGATCTTCCTGGTTCGGACCTGATTTCCATCGACTTTAGTCGCTTGGGTTTTGGACACGTACATATACGCATGTATGTGCACGTTCTTGAATACTTGTTGGCATGTACATGCATATACATATATATGTGCATATATATGTTTTTTCTAAAGTACCCTGGTTCGGTGCCGATCCAAATCCATGGATCGGTACCGATCTAGGGCTTAGAAGAATTCCAAGTTTTGGCTTCCTGGAGACGTGGATCTAGTGGGCTATATAACCCATTCTCTCTATTCTCATTCCTCACTTGGCTTTGCCGATCTAAATCTATAACTCTTGCCATTAGAGAACTTTGCTCCTCCAATTGAATCATGCTCCATTCATGCCTAGAAGAACCACTGCCCCATATCTCTCGAACCTTTCCTCTCCGTGGTTGAACTCCATCCACCCTCCAGATCTGATAGATTTTCCCATCGACCCAAGACTCAAGACAATTCCCTTTTAACTTTGATTGCTCGAACTCATCCTCGTTTCATGTATAGGTAGGTGATGGGTTTGGACGTGAGTGAACATGAAGTTGGTGGATGAGACCGTGTTAGTAGCCGTGTTTTGGGATCAAAGAAGATGGAAGTGGAGTGTGAAAATTCCCTAAGTAGTTGGATCGGTATAACTCCAACACTTTGGTGAATTTCACTAACTCCAAGTTCACAAGTAAACTTCGCCTTATGGATTTGTGTCGAATCCCTCCTTCATCTTAAAGCATTTCCAAAGTATGGTTGATAACATGAAGCTTGTCTGGACGGTCAACAATGATGGTCACTTCGGGTGAAATCCAAACTCTTAAAATGAATTGTTAAAAAATACCGAACATCTGAACTATACAACACTTCACAACACCGTACAAGAATTCACTTTAGCATGGGGGTGTATGGCTTTTAATTAATCTAATGCTGATTATCTGTCGAGTTTTTATTGAACTAGATTACAGACATTTCGAGCGTCTCGCTTCTCAAGCCATAGATCCACCTACTTCCAAGTACGCCGAGTCTGATGCTGAGTCAAGTGCAATCATGACTTCTCTTGTACAGCAAACTCCTGTAGAACATGCATAGCAACAAGAGAATCATTAAGCTAAACAACAGGTTCTTGAAAACCCAATAGAGCCCGTAGAAGAGCTAGCGATAGATCTTGCACCTGATACTCTTGAAGATATCGTTCTTTTAGATGGTCCCGTTGATTTCGTCGATTCTAAAATCGATGAAGGCTTACTTCGTAGAATCTATAACAAGCATGAAATTCCATTTGAGGATGTTCTAGTCCCTTCCCATCATCAAAGAGCTCACAATCCTCTAGAAGGATATATTGCTTATAATAGGTACATGTGTTCGGTGTGTTGTTTCCCACCGTTCAATCGGTTCATCCGCCAAGTCCTGAATTTCAAGAGATTGGCTCCAACACAACTACATTCTAATAGCTATACCTTCATGCTTGGCACATACATTATCTTCATTGGATACTTACACCGACATCCCTGCGACGTGGAGATTCGATCCATATATAGCTTCAAGAGCCCAAGAGAAAGTCTATTTTTAACCTACCTGGAACCAGTCAAGGGTTGTAGAGTAGTCTCCGACATATGGAACAATTTGAGTTATTTCAAAAATGAGTGATTCTAAGTCCATTTTTCGCCTGGATTGTATGTAGATAGCTATCTAGACATAAGTCCCATTCCATGTGCATTGCATGAATTTGCCTTATAGTCTGTAGACTTATTACATTTCTTGTTTTACTATCCAGATGTTCCGACAAGACCTAGAAACATGGCGCTTTCAAATGCCTTTAAGGCTCTTATGGCACATTCGGCCGAAGATAAAGATATCAAAATTCTCCTTTCAGATGAAATTCTTCTCGCCCACAATCTTTCAGAAGCAGGCAACAGCATTGGTCAAGTCCAAGTAGCTGCTACTGATGATGATGATGATGATGATGATGATGATGGTAACAACTCGTTCGGAGGAGGCAATATTCATACAGATATGCCCCCAGTCCCAAGTCTAAAGGCTGGGGTTGAAGAAAATATTGGAGATATTCAAGAACAGGTCGAGGAAAGGGAGATAGTGGGTGGAAATGATGAGGCCGGAATAATGACATTGATGTGGGCCACGAATCTTTGGCCGATCAACCGAAGGATGACGAACTACCTTTCCCAAAGAAGAGGCTGGTTGTGAAGATTTCCAAGGCATAGACTTCTACACACCCTCTGCCTATTAAAGCAAGGGAAAAAACTCCCTCTCTTCCTACAACAAGCACATTTGCTAGCTTATAGCCAATTCCTATTGAGTTTGGCTTCTTCGATGTTGGTAACATTATTCTTGAGGGTATCGATTTCCCTATTTGCTTCGATAAGTACACCATTCCTACCAGTGTGGGAGAGATTGCTCCTATGAGCAAAGCCCATGTACATGGTCCATCGAGCGAACACTAGGACGCTCATGCATATGTGCACTTCATGTCACTGCACATCACTTCATCCTTGCTCCTCGAATCTAACCAGCTATCACTTTTTTTTTGTAGGATCCATGGAGAAGAAGAAACTATATACAAATCTCTTGAGTAAAATGCATCTCGATCATATAAGCATCACACAAGCTCATATCATCAGGGAAGTGGTCGAGATTTGAAGTTCAGCTATGGTCTAGTCGATATAGAGGCAATTGGCATATGAGTAGCTATGATAAAGACTATCCATTATGTGCTTCCACCTCCAAACATTGCTCTAGATTCAGTTCTCCTCCTCCGATAGACCAGGACAAGCATTTTGATCACCGTGACGACTTGCTATCAAGCGGCACTTCTTGTACACTCCGTCCGGCTACTAATCACGTATGGAATCTGGCATAATCTCATTCTAGTCGATCTTCAAATCACAAGCACCATAAGAGTGGTTCTGAGACTTCCCATCACATACCCAGTAAGGAAACTGCTAAATCTCCAATCACCACTGCGGAGCAAGAACTCATAACTAGCGCCCAAATGGCCAAATTAAAAGAGTAATTTCCAAATATTTTCTTCGTTGGGCTCATGTTCGTGCCCAAATTGGAGAGAATTCTGCATGATTTCCAAGACATGACTATTACATGTATTACTGATTTTCATAACCAGTACAAAGAATGGTCGCGAGTGGCTGAGAAGATATCAAAGTGTTAAAGGAAAGGCAGTTTGAAATCGAAAATCAGAAACTCATCGTGGTCGATAATAAAAGAATCATAGCTCATCTTAATGTCGAGGTCGAGAACTTGAGGAAGACCTAAGCCGAAGCCGAGAAGAAAACCGAGGATGTCATCAAGGCACTTAAAGAAGAGACAACTAAGTACTGAGACGAATTAAAGAAAGCATTCCATAGGAATCATGATTTAGTGTTGGAGAGAGATGCCATGAATAGTGGTGAGGCCAAACTGAAAACCAAGCTCGAATGTGAAACGAAAGAAAAGGATGAAGCTCTCCAACAAGCCTAGGGCTACTGTGAAGAGCTACATACTTTTCGGTAAGAAAGAAACAAGGAAGTTGAGCGCACCAAAGATGTTGATGCACTTGTAAGAAGAGAGTTTAAGGCCATAAAGTAGTGGGTGATGGAGAAGTTTGAACCACTACTTAACTGATACAATGTTAAAGTGCTAAATTTTACAACTTGGAGTGGTTCAACAATGATTACCCTAGAATCTTGGCTCAGGCTAGGGAACAAGTCATTACTAATGAAAAATAATAACTGAAGGGTGGTGAGATGAACCTGACCCAGCTTGAGAAAGAGGTCCTGGTAGGAGATGAGCCTGAGGTGTTGAAAGAGGTCCAACTTATTCTCCATCCAGAGCAAGCTACGACAGTGCAAAAAGGTTTAGGTGAAAGCTATGGATCATTGCCTCAAGTTGTTGTTGTTAGGGATACCCCTGGGACTAAAAATACTCCTAATTCGTCCACCATTCCTAGCTATGATCCAGAATATCCCCAGAAGCATAAGCATGCTATCCTTCCTCCCCTCCTGGAGGGAAATTTCGATGGCATCCGGCCCACACAGAACCCTAAATAGAAGAAGGTATATAGTTGACTTCCCTTGTACTTCAAAGGTTGACGTGTCGTCGATCGACCTCACTAATCTATCTTTTTATATCTCTCAAGTTCCATGTCGGCCCCAAATTGTCCTGCTTCCTGATAAGGACTCTCGGCTAGGATAACAAGTGTCTATAATAGAATCAGTAACCCTTAAAAATTCAACAATGGTCCCAACCATCTTGGTTGAAGAGACTCCTAATCTTAACGAGCAAAAAATGATGCTTTGCTAGATGAGGGAACTGGTGGAATCCAGAGTGTTCAAACCGATGATGATGTCGTGCTTACTGGAGTTTTTGAGCCCCTGTCGGGTCGCACCACGAGGACACTCAGGCAAGAATGTCTCCAAGACATAGAAATGAGGCTGGAGAAGATAAAGAACATCCTCATTCCTTTATCAATAGCCCTTCCTGACCAAACCATCTTCGCTTCGGTCTATATTTCTCTACCTGGGAGCACTTAGAGCATACCCGTGGGACCTTCGCAAAGCACTCTAGCCTTCCTTCCTCCTCTTGGAAGCACTCAATAGTGAATCTACCACCCCACCACTTAGCTCGCCTCCGATGAGCAAAGGAAGCGGAGGAAGAGGTAGTAAGAGGAAGGGTGAAAGTTCAAGTGACGTGTCTCCTGACATTATGAAGTGGAAGCCTAAGTCGAAGAAGTTGTTGTTAGTTTGCTTGGTGTAGATAGACCCACTTTTAGTCTGCAATAACAGTGGTAGTCTATTTTTTTCGGCCGGCTTTGTGTGGGTTGGCCCTCACTTTAGCCGTTTATTTTAGGTGTAAATAAAACTTGTACTTGGCTTTTCAAGTTCCATTTTGAATTTAATAACAAAGACTTTTAGTTTCGTCAAATATTTTTGTGAATTCGCCTAAGTTTTTATAGAAATGCACTTTCCATTCAATGTACTTGTGATTCGTTCCTTTTAGTGATTATTATCAGACTGAATCCTTAGCTTAATCTGTAATTTACTAGCCTTCTATTATTCTCCTGAATGTAAAGTAATTGTTGAAGTGCCAAACTCTATGCATTAGTTGAGGTTTACCGCTTTAAATAGCAGTTCCGACATCCTTTTCCAGGATAACAGTATTTGATTGCTTCGAAATCCAAGCGCTAGTTTAAATTGACTACTTAAGATCATTGTTCGTACATCCTCATCTAGTATTTTTATTTTTAATCCTGCATAACTCTGGCTATCAATTCAAAGTTCATAGGTAAGATCCCACCTTACGTTGGGTAAGGACCTTTCTTTTTTCCTACTCCAGGAAAAAATGTTAAGGATTGGTCTTATTATGTCCATTTTAATTTATACCCCTACCCTCACATCAAGGACGAGAGTTAGTGAACGATTGGCCCTATCACGTTCAATTTGGATTTAGACTCCTACCTCTACATCAAGGGCGAGATTTAGCATGCAGACGGTCATATCCCATCCATTTTATTCCTACTCCCACATCAAGGGCAAGAGTTAGCAGATAGATAGTCAGGTCATGTCTGTTTAGTTTATACTTCTGCCCCCAATCCTACGATAAGAATTGGTTGATGGATGGTTCAGTCATGCCAATTTAGTTTATACTCCTACCTCTAATCCGAGGACAAGCGTTAACTGACATCAATCTCTAATTATTGAGAAGAACTTCGAGGTCCGATCATGAACCATAGAAGTTTGATTGACACCTATCTCCGGGTACCTGCATACCTGCATTATTCGCATGCTGATTCATTCGAGCTGGTCAATTCACAACTCTTAAGTAATGTAAAGACAGGTCTGGTAAGCCATTTATTGAAAATGGAAATGATAGATTCTATCTTATTACAAGGCTTCATTCAATTATGTATAAAACTATTTCTAAGTGAATTAGCATTATAAATGCTCACTATTCCATGCCCTCAGAAGTGAGATCCCATCAAGCATTACAAGCTTGAAAGTGACATCTTCAAGCTTTTGTTCTATTATATACGGACCATCCCATGTCAGGCCTAAGTTTTCAGGGACTAGGAAGATTCGTTTGAGGACCAGGCCATAGATCTCAAAGGCTTGATTCTTGATCTTGGCATTGTAATACCGGGCGACTCGGTTACGATGTGCAGCTGCTCTTAAGTCAGCTTTATCTCGTTTCTTATCAATCATGTTAAGGGATTCCAGAATGAGTCGCTCATTCATATGTGAGTTGTAATGAATTACTCGATGAGAAGGTATTTCTAGTTCAATAGGAATTATAGCCTCCGATCCGTAGGCTAGGGCGAATGGAGAATGACCAATCGTTGATTTATAGATCGTTTGATAAGCCCAAGGTACCAACGGAAGTTCATCGACCCACTTGGCTTAATCCTTTTCCAGTTGCTTCTTAAGAATAGACTTGGTAATCTTGTATATAGCTTCAAGATGTCCATTTGCCTGGGGTTGTGCTACCGCACCAAATGTTTTCTCTACGTGCTGTCGACGGTAGAAATCCTTAAACTCGGTGCTGTCGAATTAGGTTCCATTATTAGTAATGATCGCCTACGGAACTCCAAAACGACATATTATATTCCGGACTACAAAGTTGATCATTTCTTCGTGGTGATTGTAGTTAATGGTTCCACCTCAGCTTATTTGGTATTGTAATCAACCGTGATGACGGCGTATTTCATGCCACCTTTAGATATCGGCAACACACTAGTAATATCAATCTCCCAAATTACAAACGACCAAGAGCTGACCATTTGTGTAATTTTTGTCAATGGGGCTTTCTGAATCTTAGCAAATCTTTGGTACGTGTCATGCTTTCTAGTATAATCGGCTGCATTTCAGTTGACAGTTGGTCAGAAGTACCCATAGCGGAGAATCTTCTTCGCCAGGGTTTGCCTCCATTTGTGGTTGCCATAGGTCCCCTCAGACACTTCTCTTAGGACTTGTTTGGCCTCATCGTAAACGAAACACGAAGCGTAGGGACATAAAAAACCTTTATGTACAGCAGTCCTTCCTGTATGATATATGTCAGAGCTTTGCCAAGGAGTTTCCATTGCTCATTCCTCCTATCGGGAAGGACCGCTCTCTGCAAGTAGTCTTTTATCAGAGTTATCCATGACTCTCTTTTAGGTTCAACCTTTGATATCCCATCGACATTCATCTATTCGTTTCTCGGCGCTGACAATATTTCCACTGGAACCAAGCCCGTCTCCGGAACTGGCTAGCTTAGCCAGCGAGTCTGCCTTAGCATTTTTTCTCTAGGAATATGCATTATCGTATAAAACTAAATACCACTAAGCAGCTCAAGGACTCATTTTAGATAAGGGGCCAGCCTTGCTCCCTTTCCTGAAACTCTTTCTGGACATGACACACCACTGGTTGTAAATTACAGAAATCATATGAAGTTTTTACCTTCAATTCTTTGGCAATTTTGAGTCCCGAAATCAAAACTTTGTACCCCACTTTGTTGTTTGTTGTAGGAAAATCAAGTCTCAAGGCATAATAGATTGAACGTTCCTTGCGAGCGACAAGTACAACTCCAGCACCAGAACAACATTTGTTTGATGCACCATCCATGTTCATCTTCCACCTAGCATTTTGTTTACTACTGCACTCTGGAGTATCATCTCATGTAGAGAATTCAACTAGCTCTTTGAGGTATTGGTTCAATTCAATGTCCAATTCCACAGGTTTCCAGAAGTCTCAGGTCGTTGCAAGACTTATCGCAAAGACCGGCAGTAAGAACTTTGCAAACGAGCTTAAAAGTAAGGGCAGAGCTTCCTTGAAGCAATCATCAAGCAGTATGCAAGCGTTTCCAGATTTGGGTAATTTCTTTCCACTCCTGTTAATCACTTGCTAATGTAATAGACCGTTGTTTAGATATGGGCTTCCTTATGTACGAGTGTGGTGCTCAAAGCATGCACCGACATTGCCAGATATATAAACAAGTCATCGTCATTCACCGGCATTAAGAGGATGAGGTGGTCTCTCCAAGTGATCAACTAGATCCCTGGAATGCGTTTGTGCACTCCTACATCCAAGTGAAAGTTCTTTTTTCCATTGGGCATTTACCCTTCTTGATCATGTCAAAGAAATGGATGCATTTTTCGTTGGCTCTGGAGATGAATCGACTTAAGGCGACGACTTTTCCTTTTAAATTTTAGACCTCCTTGATTATCTTTAAGGCCTCCATGTCCTTTAACGTCTTTATCTTCTTTGAATTGGCTTCAGTTTCATGGGAATTCAAAATAAATCCCAAGAATTTCCCTAGTGCAATGCTAAAAAAGCATTTCAAAAGGTTCAGCTTCATCCCATATTTTTGGAGAATGTCGGATCCCAAGAACTTCCCTGATGCAATGTCAAAAAAGCATTTCAAAAGGTTCAGCTTCATCCCATATTTTTGGAGAATGTCGGACATTTCTATCGGATCGTCAATGTGGTTTTTCGAATGTCATGACTTCACGAGCATGTCATCCACATAGACCTCCATCGAACGTCCAATTTGATCTTCGAACATCCTATTTACCAGTCTCTAGTAGGTTGCTCCACTATTCTTTAATCTAGAAGACATAACCATATAGCATTACAATGCTAATTCGGCAATAAAGCCGATATGTTCCTGGTCTGGGATGTGCATTAGAATCTGATTGTATCCAGAGTATACATCCATGAATTAAAGCAATTCATATTAGGATGTTGAGCCCACCAACTGATCAATCCTCGAAAGTGGAGACACAACACCAGAATTATCATTTTGTAACGGTTATTGTAACATCCCGCCTTTTTGCATGCTTTAAATCGACACACGTGCCAATTCAAACCATACGGAAGGGTGGATTGTTATGGGGTAAAGAAAAAAATAAGAAAGAAATAAAACAAACAGAATCTCACAGCGGAAGGATAAAATATAATAATCAAATATAAATGGTTCATGAAGCTGTTTTTCAAAATACTTAATTTTACTTACAATATATATCAGAGTTATACATACCATAGAATATCAATAATGTAGCGGAATACAATAGTGTAGTGGAATAAAATAATAGGTAATAGAAATAAAATTTTCGTCTTCGCCCTCCAAAGCTAGAGTCTTCGAATCCTGAAATACTCAGGCTGACCTGAGCGAATTGAAAAGACAAAACACTCGAGTCAGAACTAAAAATCTTATGTAAGTTAAATCAACAGAAATAAATATGAGTACGGTAACTCAAGAGATGCTCGGGATTCACATCTCTTAAGGATCCGTTAAACTATTTACTATGTAGTATATTTCGCTATTATAATAGTGTCTATTAGTAAAATAAACTTACTTTAAAATAGCGTTAAGGAGTGACCCAATATTCTCCTTAACACATAATATACTCCTATAGTCTATACAATACTGTAATCTCCCTCGTACTGGACGTCGTCATAGGGCACTCCATAGGTATGGTACAAAACCAAAATCGTATAAGGCGCGCTAGGGTAGGTGACACGACACAACTAGGCAATGTCAGGGTAGATATACCAATTACGCTTCCAGGTCGGTGGTAACGCGTAGCAGCTACTACCGCACACCTCGAACAACACCCCCAAAATCAAAAATCAAAAGTGGCCACCGAAAAATCCAAAGTCAGAGTAGAATAGCGAAGGGATGTGTCTGATAAAAGGTGCTACCTTCTTAACCCGTCGATCGCTCATGTTTTAGCCACCTTATGCCAACTCACGGGAGTTGGATCCACATACCTCAAAGCAAACGCTGCCACCATCCTACTTCATTCTGGAATCTCCACCGCGTACACGGTTATTAAAGTGGTTTTCGGAGTTGGCAGAGAGTATGACAATTCCGATCCCGGTCTCTTTAACAACCAATCGTTATTATAACACCGCGGTCTCTTCAAAATAGTTTATACTTTAAAACTAGAATAAAATATCCATTTCAAAACCATATACCTACGATATCATTTCTATTTGAAAACCCAAATCGCTATGATATCATTTTTATTTCAAATATATCTTTTTTCTAAAATCATAGTACTTTCAAATATATGTACCTTAAACCCATAGCTTCGAAACAAAATTTTCAATACTTAAATAGTTTAATAATAAATTACTTTATAAAGTAAATTTGATTTTTAATTTTTCAAATCAATTCCAAATACAGATTTGAATTCCCAAGTAAACCATTTAAATTTCCATATATTTCAAAGTTTTAAATATTCCACCATTTCAAAACTAAATTTTTAATTCATATATAAATGCCAAATTCACTTTACTATTATTTAGTTTTGAAATACTTACTTAATAATCCAGAATCCTTTAAATAAAACTTTCAAATTCAATAATTGAATATTCCTCAATTTATTTAGACTAGATATATTCACTTAAATCATCTTAAACCCGAATTTAGTTATAACATCATGTTCTTTTTAAATCTAAATTTCAATAAGATCTTAATTTTAAAATCTCAAATCAATTTCAAAACTATCTTCTCAACTTTGATTTATAAAAATCAATATAAACTCTATATTAGAATGTAAGTAAACACTTATCCATAATATATTTTAATAAAATCAACTTTATTATTAAACTTACTTCGTACTTTAAACAATTTTATACATAGCTTAAAACCAAGAATTTAACTATATATAAAATAATCTTTATCAAATATCCGAAATCAATATCTCATAAAATCATAAATATATTTCTATACGAAACCATAGAAAATCATTTCAAAATATTTTTATATACATACCGCGGTGTTTGTATAAAATTTTCTATCCTATGGTCAAGTGATACGGATATTTATCATTTCAATCCATAATTTAAAATAAAAACTACGGTTATATATCATTTCAAACCGCAATCCCGAATGAATAGTTACTTGCAGTTTATACAATATAAAATACAGCATTCATTCATCCATCATAAAATCATACATCCATTTATCACAATCATCATCCAATTCAAACAATACATAAATATATAACAGGTAATAAATAACATGCATTTACTCGCAGTTTATTATGCAAAATAAATTAAATAATAATTTAACTGGCAGTTTATATGCAATAATAAATTAAATAACAAGTTAATTAAGTAAATGCAAATTAACTCAGATAATGATGAAATATATGCCAAACAGCTATAAATAAATTTCAAATCACATCATAAATGAATTTAACAAACATAAGAAATCTTAGAAGTTGTGAGTGAGTTAATACTCACCTTTGATTTTAGCCCATAAAAATCCAAACAGAAGCGCAAAACTCAACAATCTCCAAATTCAACTGAATCAATTTCATGTTGTCCAGAATATAAATTTGAATCCAACAGAAGAAATGGCGTGTGAATCAAAGTTTATATGCAAAAGATATTCATGTTACAAAAAATATTATTAAAATAAAAATTAGTACGCGTTAAAATATATATAAATAAAAAAAATTAATACTTACGTTTTCTCAAGATGAGGCTTCAGGAAAAGATTGAATAACAACTAAAATGAGGACAGAAAGTGTACGAAAATGAAAAAAAAAATCATTTTTATAAAAGAATTCTTTTGGATTTGCAAGAATAAGAGCTTTTGAATATGAGGTGTTAGGAGAAAGAAGAAATAAGATGTAGGTTATTTATAATTAGGAAATGAACGTGGAGGGACAAAATAAATGTCATGTTTTATTATTAAAGCTTCAGGTGTTAATAATACATAAGGAAATGTACGTAGGAATGAAAAAGTTTGCAACGAAAGTAGAATTTTGTATACGTGAAAATGAGGTGGCAAGAATTAAATACAACCTAAAAATGGTCAGGTATTAAATAGATGGAGAAATAAACGGATCAAGTATTAATAGTAAGGTAACTATTTTAAAACGTTCGTGAAACAATTAATAATAAAAGATTTTGAAATTCAATTTTTTTTTTGAAATGTAACCAAATTAACTTCGTTAACTCAAGTAATATTCGAATTTCTACGCATTTAGGTTTTTTGTCTACGCATAATAAATTTTTATACTTACCTTAAAAATGAAAACATTTGATTTGTTTTTCCCAAAATGATCTCTTATTACCATTAAAACACCATTTTTGTTTAACACAAAACATGCGTTTCTTTTATTAAATCTGTTAATTGCAATCAACGTTTCCTTTCCTTTTAATTGAAACATTTGAATTACATTAATTGCAGTTACTTACAAAGTTAAATTTTAAAACAGAGAACTAAAATGGATAAAAAAATAGAACAATTGTATATTTAAACACGTTTATAAATTTATTGTTTATACACAAGAGTAATAAATAGATTATTTTCCTATTCTTGTAATCAGTCTGTAAGCTAAAAAACAATTCAAATAAGTATATATTTCTTTCTTTAAAATCAATCTTTCTATTCTTTATTTTAATGAAATTAAACCTACATTCACAGATGAAACCTTCATTTTATTTGATGTAAATGTGTTTTTTTCATTGAATCAAAACTTTCCTTATATTTTCACAAAACATAAGCTGCTTTTAATTACACCTATTAATTTACAATTATATTCTCTCTCTTATTAATTAAAAATTTTCAATTACATTCATTTCAGTTGATTAAGTTTCAAAATGGACTAAATGAATGTAATGAGAAGTAAAAAAAATTTTCCTATCTAATAGTAATTTAAACATATTTACATTATTGGATACAAATAGTAATTACACGTTTCTCACTAAATAATACTTACTCATCTCTACAATCAATCTTTCAGCTAACAAACATTTCAAATAAATAAACATATTTTTACTCTTTTACAAAACTTATTCATTTATATTCTTTTATTTTGATTTTCATTCCTTACTATTAAAGCAATCATTACATTATGAATACAATTAACATTTCTATTTTTTTTTATTACATTCACACTACAATTATGGTTTATTCCACATTAATGTAACATTTTGTTGACATTTAATTGAAATTGATCAGTTAAATTGGTAACAACACCAATTGTCACCATTATACATTTTGTAATACTTGTAAGTTAATTCTTTAAAAATAATTATTACAACAACTCTCATTACACTACACTTATTCCATTTCCATCCATTACACATTGATTTCTTAATAAATCAACCTTTAAATTATTAATTGCCTTTTAAATTCTACTATAAATCAATGCACACATTTATTAAAATTTATACTCCTAATTTATTTATTCATCTTGATTTCATTCTTTTTATTAAATCCATTAGCACTCTATGAATAAAATTTACATTCTTACCGCATATTACCTAAATTTACATTAACGTAACACCTAAATTTGAATTTACATTATTACCACATATTACCTAAATTTACATTATTACCACATGTTACCACAAATTACATCATTTATTACTTTACAAAATACCCAACATTTCTATGTATCTTATTACATTTATATCTTATAATTATTTTCTTAAACTCATAATTGTAATGCCAGTTTCAATTTAAATTTCAATTAATTCCCACTCACAGCTTAATAGCCTAAGTAAACTGGTAACAAATAATAACGGTTACTATTTGCCCTAAATCACATTTATAGGTTTATAGTTTACAACAAATGTTGCAATGACTCATATAATATTGATTGTATCCAATGAGCATTAAATTTATACTAATTCATTAGTTTGTACAATGTATCTCTTGTTTCCTTAAAATAAATTTATGTTTCTATTAAGTTTTCATTCACACTTCCGTTACTATATTAATAATCATTGAAGTAACGTTTATTATCAATAACAACGTTATAATTACTTGCAGAACACTGATTTTTCAATGACCATTTATTATAATTTGAATTCATTAATTTAATTCAATGCTTACATTTTGTTTTCATATATTCATTTTATTTCCAAATATTCCTATTTACAATCAATTTTAACCTAAACAGTCGTTTCAATCAATTTGAATTACATTAAATTGGTTATTCATCAACTGCCATTAACATTACTACCTTAATCTATATACAGTTACTATTAATCAACGTATTATTCCATCGGTAAATTAAATGCCTACTTTTATTTACTTATATTTTAAATTTTATATCCAAATGCAACAAATTTACACTTTCCATTATTATATAAATTTGAATTCCATTCTAGTTAATATTTTTATTAGTAATTCACAAATTCAACATTCCCTTTTGTTTCTTATATTAAACTTATAACCAAGTATGACAATTTACACTATTTCAATTAATTGCAACATAAATTTTAAATTGTTGATTTTAATTGCAACTGATACATCTAATTTCTACATTCGCTCCCATATAAGTTATAAGATTTTTATTTCTTTCTAAATTTAAACTAAAAATCTTTTTAATTTAATTCATTTTAAACATCGAATTTTACGGGTCGTTACACTCTCCCTCACTCAAAACTTTTCGTCCCCGAAAAGGAAAAAAAAGGAAAAGAAGAATTAGAAAATCCAAATATCTTACTTAAATCATTTTATTTATAGACAAATACATTTTTCAAAATTAATTAATTTAAATAAAATATACTAATTTATAACCAATAGATCTTTTATACTTAAATTAATAAAGTTTGGAAAACATTTTCAAAATTTTCTAAGTCCAAAATTTACGGAAAATTTCGGCAGTGTCTCCTTTATACGGAGAGGCTCGTAAGAAAATATAATATCAAATATAACAATATATAACATATTTTTTCCAAAATAATATATATTCCAACACGGGAAAAATAATATAATAACGTTATAAACCGTAATCCAAAAACGTACCCATTTGTCAGGAAATTTACGCTTATATTATGAAACCAAATGCAGTAGCAATTGCTTCCATAACCTGTATTTCACTTATATAATCTAAAAAGGTTAAAAATTATACAAAATGAAATATTTAAAGTTGTTTTATCAATCAACAAACAAATCAATATACAACCATTACTTAAAATCACCACAAATCAATCATTCATTCATGTCAATAAAACAAATAGTTGTTCGGGTTAAAAACTTCAAATTGTACAGGATGAAAAATAACTACTAAGTGTACCCTTCACTCAACAGTCTTAGGTGAAACTAAATAGATTATTCATTCATCCAAACAATTTTAAAGTATCCTTACCCAAACAACCATGAACCAAAACAAACAACAATTCCAAACAACAAATCAAATTTACTTATTATTAATTTCATTTCATACATTAGTTGTTTGATTTCTTTTCTTTCATATAATGATTTATCTTTTTATTTTACATTTATTTCTTACCATTTTATTTAGAAATAACTTCAACTTATTTACTTAAGTTAAAATTTCTTACTTACAATATCTGCCTTCCATTATATTTAATTAGTGGTATTTCAATTATACTTAAGTTTATAACCATTTCAAAGTCAAATTCTTATTTATTAAAGAAATTCATTGACCACTTTCATTCATAAGTTTACTTGTACAACTTCCATTATATTTTCTTATTAACATTTCAACTTTTTACATCTTTTGGTAAGTTATACATATGTTAAAAAAATGCAAATGAAACTTATACAAGTTTTACCTCATCTTTTAATTTAATTTAATATTCAATAATTACAGCTTTGTTTTATAGGTTTACAATTTCTACTTTCTTTTAATCCCATTTATAACTTAGCATTAAATCACTTATTTTAATCAAAGGTTTCAATTATTAATTAAATACCATTTCACTACACTAATTGAAACTATTAATTAACAGAAACTTGAGAATTAAATACCGGATTTTTATCCAAGAATCATTTAAAATAATAGATAAATGCATATACTTACAATATGTATATCCAATTATATTTAAAACAATTAAAATTCATATTTGTTTATCAAAATAAATCTGCAGTAAAACTACTACAGTAGCCTTCCCCCTTCGAAACTCGAAAATGAATGTCGATGATGCGGCCGCCATCACCGAAATTATTTTCCAGCGAAAGAAAGGGAAGTACAAACTTATTTCTTCCAAAATCTTCTTAAACAATTCTTTTAAATATTTATATCCAGATACTTCTAGTAATATTATTACTATATTTCAAAATCATTCAAAAGAAATTTTCAAAACCCCGGGACTTAAGTTCTAAATTTACAATTTGATTTATTTTATTTTCAATCTTATTTCAACTATTATTTAAAAATTTCATTACCTAACAACCAATATAATACAACCAAATATACCTTTATAAAAGTTCATTTCATATATGGAAAATATAATAGGCAAAATTCTTTCATTCGCTTATATTAAAAACAATATTGTGTCGGTCTGTCCTATTAAGTGTATAGAAATCCCTATTGATGTCATGGCGTCCCATGCACCAACCAGAATTTATAAATACAAAACGGAATAAATTAACACAATATTAAAACCTTTTTATAACACTAACAAATACGCTCTCTCATATATATACACTCAGCAACTCTCATAGGATATTACTACCTTATTAATAAAGAGTCAGACCCCACAAAGCTAAGGTTTATCGCTATACTAAAGCATTGATACTAGATGTAACATCCCGCCTTTTTGCACGCTTTAAATCGACACACGTGCCAATTCAAACCATACAGAAGGGGGGATTGTTATGGGGTAAAGAAAAAAACAAGAAAGAAATAAAACAAACAGAATCTCACAGCGGAAGGATAAAATGTAATAATCAAATATAAATAGTTCGTGAAGCTGTTTTTCAAAATATTTAATTTTACTTACAATATATATCATAGTTATACATACCATAGAATATCAATAATGCAGCAAAATACAATAGTGTAGTGGAATAAAATAATAGGTAATAGAAATAAAATCTTCATCCTCCAAAGCTAGAGTCTTCGAATCCTGAAATACTCAGGCTGACCCGAGCAAATTGAAAAGACAAAACACTCGAGTCAGAACTAAAAATCTTATGTAAGTTAAATCAACAGAAATAAATATGAGTGCAGTAACTCAAGAGATGCTCGGGATTTACATCTCTTAAGGATCCGTTAAACTATTTACTATGTACTATATTTCGCTATTATAATAATGTCTACTAGTAAAATAAACTTACTTTAAAATAGCGTTAAGGAGTGACCCAATATTCCCCTTAACACATAATATATTCTCATAGTTTATACAGTACCGTAATCTCCCCCGTACTGGGCGTCGTCAGAGGGCACTTATAGGTATGGTACAAAACCAAAATCATATAAGGCACGCTAGGGTAGGTGACACGGCACAACTAGGCAATGCCAGGGTAGATATAGCAATTACGCTTCCGGGTCAGTGGTAACGCATAGCAGCTACTACCGCCCACCCCGAATAACACCCCCAAAATCAAAAATCAAAAGTGGTCACCGAAAAATCCGAAGTCCGGGTAGAATAGCGATGGGATGTGTCCGATAAAAGGTGCTACCTTCTTAACCCGTCGATCGCTCCTGTTTTAGCCACCTTATGCCAACTCACGGGAGTTGGGTCCACGTATTTACCTCAAAGGAAACACCGCAGCCATCCTACTTCATTCTGGAATCTCCACCGCGCACACGGTTATTAAAGTGATTTTCGGAGTTGGCAGAGAGTATGACAACTTCCAATTCCGGTCTCTTTAACAAACAATCGTTATTATAACACCGCGGTTTCTTCAAAATAGTTTATACTTCAAAACCAGAATAAAATATCCATTTCAAAATCATATACTTACGATATCATTTCTATTCTAAAACCCAAATCAATATGATATCATTTTTATTTCAAATATTTTTTTTTCAAAAATCATAGTACTTTCAAGTATATATACCTTAATCCCATAGCTTCGAAACAAAATTTTCAATACTTTAATGGTTTAATAATAAATTACTTTATAAAGTAAATTTTCTTTTTAATTTCTCAAATCAATTCCAAATACGGATTTGAATTCCCAAGTAAACCATTTAAATTTCCATATATTTCAATTTTTTTTAAATATTCCACCATTTCAAAACTAAATTTTTAATACATATATATATATGCCAAATTCACTTTACTATTATTTAGTTTTGAAATACTTACTTAATAATACAGAATCCTTTAAATAAAACTTTCAAATTCAATAATTGAATATTCCTCAATTTATTTAGACTAGATATATTCACTTAAATCATCTTAAATCTGAATTTAGTTATAACACCATATTCTTTTTAAAACCAAATCTAAATAAGATCTTAATTAAATAAAATCTCAAATCAATTTCAAAACTATCTTCTAAACTTTGATTTATAAAAATCAATATAAACTCTATATTAGAATGTAAGTAAACACTTATCCATAATATATTTTAATAAAATCAACTTTATTATTAAACTTACTTCATAATTTAAACAATTTTATACATAGTTTAAAACCAAGAATTTAACGATATATAAAATAACCTTTATCAAATATCCGAAATCAATATCTCATAAAACCATATGTATATTTCTTTACGAAACCATAGAAAATCATTTCAATATATATATATATATATATATATATATATATATACACCGCGGTGTCTGTATAAAATTTTCTATCCTATGGTCAAATGATACAGATATTTATCATTTCAATCCGTAATTTAAACTAAATTATGGTTATATATCATTTCAAATCGCAATCCCGAATGAAATGAAAATGCATAGTAACTTGCAGTTTATACAATATAAAATACAGCATCCATTCATCCATCATAAAATCATACATCCATTTATCACAATCATCATACAATTCAAACAATACATCAATATATAACATGTAATAAATAATAGGCATTTACTGGCAGTTTATTATGCAAAATAAATTAAATAATAATTTAACTGGCAGTTTGTATGCAATAATAAATTAAATAACAAGTTAATTAAATAAATGCAAATTAACTGAGATAATGATGAAATATATGCCAAACAGCTATAAATAAATTTCAAATCACATCATAAATGAATTTAACAAACATAAGAAATCTTAGAAGTTGTGAGTGGGTTAAAACACTCACCTTTGATTTTAGCTCATAAAAATCCAAACAAAGCGCAAAACTCAACAATCTCCAAATTCAATTAAGTCAATTTCATGTTGTCCGGAATATAAATTTGAATTCAACAGAAGAAATAGCACGTGAATCAAAGTTTATATGCAAAAGATATTCATGTTACAAGAAATATTATTAAAATAAAAATTAGTACGCGTTAAAAATATATATAAATAAACAAATTTTAATACTTACGTTTTCTCAAGATTAGGCTTCAAGAAAAGATTGAAGAACAACTAAGATGAGGACAGAAAGTGTACGAAAATGAAAAAAAAGTCATTTTTATAAAAGAATGCTTTTGGATTTGCAAGAATAAGAGCTTTTGAATATGAGGTGTTAGGAGAAAGAAGAAATAAGATGTAGGTTATTTATAATTAGGAAATGAATGCCGAGGGACAAAATAAATGTCACGTTTTATTATTAAAGCTTCAGGTATTAATAGTACATAAGGAAATGTACGTAGGAATGGAAAAGCTTGCAATCGAAAGTAGAATTTTGTATACGTGAAAATGAGGCGGCAAGAATTAAGTACAACCTAAAAGTGCTCAAGTATTAAACAGATGGAGAAATAAACGAATCAAGTATTAATAGTAAGGTAACTATTTTAAAACGTTCGTGAAACAATTAATAATAAAAGATTTTGAAATTCAATTTTTTTTTGAAACGTAACCAAATTAACTTCATTAACTCAAGTAATATTCAAATTTCTACGCATTTAGGTTTTTTGTCTACGCATAACAAATTTTTATACTTACCTTAAAAATGAAAACATTTGATTTGTTTTTTCCAAAATGATCTCTTATTACCATTAAAACACCCTTTTTGTTTAACACAAAAGGTACGTTTCTTTTATTAAATCTATTAGTTGCAATCAATGTTTCCTTTCCTTTTAATTGAAACATTTGAATTACATTAACTGCAGTTACTTACAAAGTTAAATTTTAAAACAGACAACTAAAATGGATAAGAAAATAGAACAATTGTTTATTTAAAAAAGTTTATAAATTTATTGTTTATACACTAAATTGATTATTTTCCTATTCTTGTAATCAGTCTGTAAGCTAAAACACAGTTCAAATAAGCATATATTTCTTTCTTTAAAATCAATCTTTCTATTCTTTATTTTAATGAAATTAAACCTACATTCGCAGATGAAACCTTCATTTTATTTGATGTAAATGTTTATTTTTTCATTGAATCAAAACTTTCCTTATATTTTCACAAAACATAAGCTGCTTTTAATTACACCTACTAATTTACAATTAGTATTCTCTCTCCTATTAATTAAAAATTTTCAATTACATTCATTTCAGTTGATTAAGTTTCAAAATGGACTAAATGAATGCAATGAGAAGTAAAACAATTTTTCCTATCTAATAGTAATTTAAACATATTTACATTATTGGATACAAATAGTAATTACACATTTCTCACTAAATAATAGTTACTCATCTCTACAATCAATCTTTCAGCTAACATACATTTCAAATAAATAAACATATTTTTACTCTTTTACAAAACTTATTCATTTATATTCTTTTATTTTGATTTTCACTCCTTACTATTAAAGCAATCATTACATTATGAATACAATTAACATTTCTATTTCTTTTTATTACGTTCACACTACAAATATTGTTTTGTTCCACATTAATGTAACATTGTGTTGGCATTTAATTGAAATTGATCAATTAAATTGGTAACAACACCAATTGTCACCATTATACATTTTGTAATATTTGTAAGTTAATTCTTTACAAATAATTATTACAACAACTCTCATTACACTACACTTATCCCATTTCGCTCCATTACACATTGTTTTCTTAATAAATCAACCTTTAAATTATTAATTGCCTTTTAAATCCTACTATAAATCAATGCACATATTTATTAAAATTTATACTCCTAATTTATTTATTCATCCTGATTTCATTCTTTTTATTAAATCCATTAGCACTTTATGAATAAAATTTACTTTCTTACTGCATATTACCTAAATTTACATTAACGTAACACCTAAATTTAAATTTACATTATTACCACATATTGCCTAAATTTACATTATTACCACATGTTACCACAAATCACATCATTTATTACTTTACAAAATACCCAACATTTCTATGCATCTTATTACATTTATATCTTATAATTATTTTCTTAAACTCATAATTGTAATGCCAAGTTTCATTTTAAATTTCAATTAATTCCCACTCACAGCTTGATAGCCTAAGTAAACTGGTAACAAATAATAGCGGTCACTATTATCCCTAAATCACATTTATAGGTTTATAGTTTACAACAAATGTTGCAATGACTCATATGATATTGATTTTACCCAATTAGCATTAAATTTATACTAATTCATCAATTTGTACAATATATCTCTTGTTTCCTTAAAATAATTTATGTTTCTATTAAGTTTTCATTCACACTTCCGTTGTTATATTAATAATCATTGAAGTAACGTTTATTATCAATAACAACATTATAATTACTTGCAGAACACTGATTTTTCAATGACCATTTATTATAAATTGAATTCATTAATTTAATTCAATGCATACATTTTGTTTTCATATATTCAGTTTATTTTCAAATATTCCTATTTACAATCAATTTTAACCTAAACAGTCGTTTCAATCAATTTGAATTGCATTAAATTGGCTATTCATCAACTGCCATTAACATTACTACCTTAATTTATAATACAGTTACTATTAATCAACGTATTATTCCATCGATAAATTAAATGCCTACTTTTATTTACTTATATTTTAAATTTTATACCCAAATGCAACAAATTTACACTTTCCATTATTATATAAGTTCGAATTCCATTCTGGTTAATATTTTTACTGGTAATTCACAAATTCAACATTCCCTTTTGTTTCTTTATTAAACTTATAACCAAGTATGACAATTTACACTATTTCAATTAATTGCAACATAAATTTTAAATTGTTGATTTTAATTACAATGATACATCTAATTTCTACATTCGCTCCCATATAAGTTATAAGATTTTTATTTCTTTCTAAATTTAAATTAAAAATTGTTTTGATTTAATTCATTTTAAACATCGAATTTTACGGGTCGTTACAGTTATAACTGTTGGTAATCAAATTCCCAACAGTTATAACCGTTGGTAGAAGATACGTTACAATTTATTTTACATATTTTGTAACGGTTATAACCGTTGGAAATTTTGTTCGACAACCCGCAATTTTCGATCCTGAATTTTTTTTCTAGATAGTTAGAAAAAGAAGAAAGAGATAGAAGAAGAAGAAACAGAAACACGACACAGATTCTTACATTCGCAGCGGATCAAAATATAATACCAAATAATTCCAGTTTACAAAGAATACCGTATCTGTCAATTATATTTTAATACATCAGAGTTACACACATACACAACCACTAGACATATACAAATCAACATAACTCAGATAAACATAAATATATCACAATGGAAACACTCCATATGTTCCTATCATCCAGCTCGTCTCCTGAGCTTCAGAACGCCCTTACCTGAAAATCTGTAATACTAGGTCTGACTTGAGCATTACATCAAAGTAACACCCGGGTCAGGCTGGAAACCAGCGTGAGTAAACTCATTTATCATGAAATTTTAATGCATAGAACTATTTATAATCCATGGTAACTCGTACTTCTCTACAAGTTCAAACATTGTTATAATCTATACTTATTTCGCAAAACAATCACTAAGTACCATTACTTAGTTACAAAGATCCAGTTACTTGGATTATTCCTTTCCAGCCTATTAATTACACATATCCAATTTATAAAGAATTTTAGTAGATTTCAAATCGAAGTGGTTCGGGTATTTACTAATACCCGACCCCGGTCTCTTCGAATTCCAAGACATCCTAACCCAAGTTATTTATGTGAAATACAATTCAAATTTTAAATTCCGGGTGTCATAGATATTCATCATGGATGACCACATTATCACTATTTAACCCAACATATCATATTACAAAACATTTCATATCGTACAGCATCACAACCACATACCAGGTATAACAAACAATCCAAGGCATTCAATATCATACAATTATCCGTAAGCAAGATAAATTAGTCACACCATTTTTACTTAATTAAATTAATTTCTTAAATCAATTAATCACTCAACCTTGCTTACTCAATCATTAATTAATTACAGACAAATTAATTAATCAATTCTTGATTACCTTACCAATCAACTAATTAATCTCTAATCACTGATTAATTATCCTTTAATTATCAATTAATAAACCTTAATTATTAATTATCTCCTTTAATACAAAGTAATCAATCCTTAATTATTTTTATAATCAATTAATTAACATTCAATTAACTGATCAATTATCCATCAATTATTAATTAATAACCTTAATTATTAAAACCTAATTACAAATTAATTAATTCTTAATTATTAAATTTAAAAATATTTAACTATTAATTAATTATTTTCTTACTCAAAAATTAAAATAATTAAATACACTTTATTTAATTATCAAAAATCTTAATTACTTTTAAGTTAATCATTTTCTTTGTTAATTACTTAATCATATCATCAAAACATTCTCCTTCAATTTAACATTTAACTTTATTTATAAAAATAATTAAGTTTAAAATGTCTTTAAGTTTTAACAAACTTAAATTAACAACCTATAATTTCTTAATTAAAGTTTAAGGGAAAGAACTTATTTAAGAAAGGAATAAAATAATTCCATTTTAAATTTCAAAAGAAACTTTATTAAATCAGGTTTTAAAACTTGATTTCTTTTGGCTTCGGGTTAGACCCAATGATAACTCATCTCTGCTTCGACTTATCTTCTTCTTCCCTTATATTTTAAAGTTTAAACTGTTATACTAATATACTCACGCAAGCGCCCAGATAAAACTCGAGTAAAACCCATCTTTTCCCGATCATAACTCGAGAACCCATCGCTCAAAACATCCAAATCGTGCACACGACCAACTGTGCACGTGCACTCACCGCCGACGATGCTCCGGTGCCTGAGACGACCACCGACAAGTCGACAATCGACCCCTCTTGCGATCACAACAGCCAGACACCCAGATGAATCACGAGAACGATAAACAACAAATCCGAGCTTCCAGATTAAAACACACCGACCATCGATCGTCTCGTTTAGGCGATGCTGAACTCCAGATGCCACCAAACTCCGCCTGGCAAACACCGCCTCTACCCAAGCTTTCGATCCCCCCATGACCGATCTACTCCGGCGATTCCATGGTGGCGCGATCACCATTTCCCCCGACCTTGCCCAAAAACACACTGAAACCCTACATCGGCCCATACTCGACGCCACGACGAACTGGAACGACTCCGACTATTTTTTTCGACTTCGCCATCAGCCACACTAGCTTCGTGCAAAATCTCAACACCCAGCATACCTCCGATCGCCAGAAACTATAAACTGCACTTAGCATACTCAACTAAAAATTACCATTTAGGTCTTAAAAATCCTATTTTCTGGTGATGCTTCAAGTTATATAATTGAATTAACAATTTATAACATTCAAATTTAACATATATTTACATGTTTCCCTGTAAAACTAAGTTTCCAGCTGTAATATTTCACCAACACGCTTTAAACAAATTTTTAAATCTTGATTTATGTTTAAACAACTTGTTTTGCTTTAAACTCTAAGCCTAATAATGGCTAGATGAAGACGTATTGAACTTCTTGTTTATTTTCCACACTGTAACCCAAAAACAAAGAAGAACATGATCATTCCAAATACACAGAACAGTCATATATAAACAGAGCTACTTTCAAAAGAAATACATGCAAAGCATAATATCAACCATGAATCACATGCTAGGTTTAATTATACGTAAGCTTTAAAAAAAATGTGTCTACTCACATGTAAAAAGAGTTTAAACAGAGAAAAAAATTCTGTTTTGAAAAGCTGTTAGCCTGATCTCCTTTTGATCTTCTTGTTGTTAAGTTGAGTTTTTATTTAAGTTTGTAAGATGGTAATGCTCACTTATTCTCTGGTATGCTTAGTTTGGTGAACGAACTGAACAAGAAGATATCCACATATATATAGAGAAGTATGCAAGCCTATATAACACTGTTTCTTCCCTTTTTTTCCTACATTTTTTTTATATTTTATCCACCTACATTTCTTTTGACCAGCTTTTATTCTTGACCAGATAAGATTTTTTTGAAGAAATGAAATGATTTGTTAAAGTTGAGATGGGATGTTTTATGTGCTTGATGGCATATGCGTTTAATGCGTGTCTCCTTCCATGTTTACATGCAAATCCATTGATATGTATATACATATATTCTTTTTTTTAGCCTGGTTTTGCTTTATGCCTTATGTGCTTACTCAAAATTTGTTATAGATATTGGTAAAGGTTTATCTCATGTTGCACACACACAATTAACCACTTGTTTACTTTATTTCTACTCTTTTACACATGTATGTTTTAAATTTAAGTTATCAATACTTAATATATATTTTTGTGTATATATATTTATACTTATTTTTAATGTGGATAAGATAGATTTTACTTTAAATATTTTTGAGAGACTTTATTTTGAATTTTCAAATCATAGTTTTCTTCATAAATACACATATGTATATATAAATAAATAGTAAATGGCCCAAAAGTCTTATTTGTTTTTAAAATGATAAGTTGTATTTTAATTAATCATATTAGGTGCTTATTAAAATAATATTGCCAAAATCCCGGGTCGTCACATTCCTCCCCTCTTTGAATCTTTTCGTCCTCGAAAAGGAACGAAGCCAGAATTATAAAAATGCTTAAATTCAGATAAATTTTCTTTGATCATTTTTTAAAATACTTTAAAAATCTATATAATATTACTAAAATAGTTTTTATAAAAATATTTTTATTGCTCGATGTCTCGACAAGTCCATCATCGTTCTCGTAGAAATTCGGTCATACGTTGATCAGGCGTAGGACTGAAAATCTATAAGTACTTGGTACACCCGTTTTCAACACCCAGTTAAAATACTTGGAAAATAATTTATTGAAAATTTAAAAAATGTTTTTGAAAATAGAGAAAATATCTTTGGTGAGAATGCTCTGGAAATCATCACCCTCATCCATGGTCACAGTTAACCCGATGGTTATGTTGCCATCCCGGCAAAATCCATAGATAACTGTAAGCCTCTGCGCCCCTCGATTACGCCATGAAACCCGCTATAGATCGTAGTTATACCCGGGCTTTACGTTGCTATCACAACAAAAACTCATATAACTGTAGGCATCAGCGCCCTCGAATTTCGCTGCCAAAAGAATGAAACTCCTCCGCTCGACCATAGATCGCAGTCTACCGATGTTACGTTGCCGTCCTGGCAAAATCAAGTGTAGACTGTTGGCACTCATCCTCCACACGATTTTCGCTATGGTCCACACACAGTAGATCGCAGTGACATCGAGTTACACTGTCGTCACAGCATAACCCAAATGCCCCTGTAGGCATCAGCGCAATCGACTTTTGCTTTCCAACAATTCTCAGAAACTAGTTTGTCCAGACTCTTCACAGGATCAACTTTAGAGCCTCCCCTCTTTGAGGCTCAAGGCAGTACCACCCTGTGGCACTCCTGAGAAGTTCATTCCAAGGGAGCGCCTTTTTCCCCCGAGCCACTTTCAAAACACTTTATACCATACACACATATAGCATTTCCAAATCACACACCTAATATGAATCTCATATAAATCTTCTTTCTCAAAATCGATTATCCCAAAATCGATACCTTCCAAACTAGGCTTTCCAACTTCCCAAAATCGATTTTTCTCAAAAATGAAAAGCCTTTCCAAACCCAGAGGTTCCTAAAACCTTTCCTCAAAATCATGTTCACAAAATCCTTTTATATATATACATATATATAATAATCTTAGTAAATCTTTGAAGCAATTCATACTTGTATAAATTCCTTTTTTTTATACTTTTAATACTCAAAATCCTTTTCTTCTGGCAATAGATTCAACAAAGGGAGTTTTCCATATATAACAAAGATATATAACTTTGTTTATTCCAAGTCAAATTTTCACTTTATTTCATCATACATTTTTTTTCAAAATATATTTCAAAAATCATTTTACATTTCTTGTCCATAAATTCTCAATACCAATTCTATTCAGACCCGTACAATGTACACATATCATCCGTACACTATACCAATTTGATCGCTCACTCGATCACACAATTTCACTTCCGAACTAGTATCGTCCACCCGACTTCCTGGTGCGGACTCGGATCTGGTTTCTTGATCAAAAACCGTCATTCTCCTTGCATAGCCATAACTATGATAGAGAATATCCAGAACCAATCAACAATCCATATCCAGGTTCGCCGTCGAAAATCGAGTGGAAAAATCCAAACTCTAATCGATATAACTATCTCGAAATTCTGTGCTCGAATCTGGATCAAATCACTATGCGAATAGAATAGTATACATACGTCCTACGTATTTATCTTCATTGATTATTTTCCAAATCAATTCTCTTTTCTATTCACATTCACTTATGATTTCTATACCCTTATTCACAATTGCTTCAATCCCATATGGATTATCACCTTAATTCTTATCCCAATTGATAACAAATTATAAACAGTTTAACTTTGTCCAGCTTAAATTTAGAAAATAACTTTAAAAGTTTAAAATAGATAAGTAGTTTGAAAAATAATTATAAATTTAAAAGTAGCTGTAAATAGTTAAGTAGTTGAAAAATAGTCAAATAGTTATAGAAATTTTAAATAATAGCAAAATAGTTGTAAAATAGTAATTAATTTGTAAAATAGTTGAAAAATAGTCATTAGTTTATAAAATAGTTGAAAAATTGTTAAATAGTTCCAAAAATAATTGTAAAACAAGTATAAGATAGTTTTAGGTTGAAAAAGAAAAGTTGTATAGTAAATAATTTGGAAAAATAGATTTATATTAAAACAATTTATTTTGAAAATAGTCCAGAGCCAAACTGTTCAACTCCCAATCTCCATCCCCATCAATTCAATTTAAATTTCCACTTCCATTTAAATTGACTCAATTCCAATTTAAATAACCTCAATTTCCATTGAAATTGATTTAATCCCAATTCAAGTTGAATTAACCTAATTTCTTTTCAAATTCAAATCAAATTCCATTTGAATTTTAAACCTATTCAGCTTTAATCACAATTTCAATTAATTCAAATAAATTTCAAATTGAACCAATTTCGATTCATATCAATTCCAGTTTGAATTAACCCCAATTCCCATTTGAATTTGAACTCATTCAACTTCAATTTTATTTCAAATTAATTCAATTCAAATTTTTTTTCCCATTTGAATTTCAAACTATTCAATTTTAAATTTCACTTTAAATTAATTCAAATCAAATTTCAATTAATTCCTTACAATTCCATTTTTGAATTAATTTCAATTCTATTCTCAATAGATAAAGAAAATTTTATATTAGATTGTACTACCACAAAATATTTCATACATTAATTGACTACATACTAGTAGTTCATACATTACATACATTTATCCAAACTAAGGGTCTTACAGAAGTCATAATTCTAGATTCCTTTTCTATTACCTAGAGGCTTGGAAAGAACAGGGCCCTAATATTTTACAAGAATCCTTTCAATAGACTTCCTTCCAAAGGGCAAAGCCCGAACAAACACTTCTCAACAGGGTGTCCCCACTTTTAACATTTACCACAAAATGTTTCTACCTTATCATCGATCTGGATAACCTTCACGCCTCCAACAGGACGTTCCACAACCTTAATCTTCTTCTTCTGTCTCTTGGGACAATTCCTAGCGATGTGTCCCAACCCTTTACAATGATAGCAAATGGTTGACTCGTTGACCGGTTCCACTGGTTTACGCTTCACCTTCCTCACTTATGGACAATTGTTAAGGAAATGTCCCTTCTTATGGCACTTAAAGCATAATATCTCGAAGCGAAATCGTCGGAATGTACCCTTTAATTCCTTCCTTGTTTTACCACACTTGGCTACGTAATGACACTTGTTGAAACATCTGTAGCAGGTGACATTATCATAAGGTCCTGTTCCATTCCTTTCCTTAATCCGATTTTCATACTCCTGTATTGCTATTTCCCTTTCCTTACGTGCAGCTGCTCTCCGTTCTGTGCGCCTTGTCTTCCATTCTACACTCTTACCCATTTTTCTCAAAGACTGAATTCTTAGAGGGACTTCCTAACCTACAAATTAGACTTAAGAAGAATTCAACTTTTTACTCATATATCAATTTGCTTACCAAACCTTAAATTTTAAACCGCCTTTGGTTTTTAATTCAAAACAATTTTCAAACAACCCTTGTTTGCAACAAGTCCGTTTTATTCAAATAATACTTATTTATTATTTCTTTTAGCACTTTGAAACAAATTCCAATTTTTCTGGCTTAGATTTAAAACTTCACAATCTAGATCATCTTCAGTTCCAATTTATAAGTCATACTTATCTAAACATTTCATTTTGCTTACTCATTAATACACATCTTATTATTAAACACAACAATCATTTATGATAATAACCAAGATTATCATATCTGAAAACCAATTCATTATTATCTTATTATGAAACTTTTCCTCAAATTCAAGATTTAATTTCAGTTTGAATCCATTTCAAACTTACCTTTATTTAATTTCAATTTGGTTGTATTTCTATTACCTCTTAATTTAATTCCAATAAATTAACAACCAATTACCTCAACATTTATTAGTAAGAAATATTGATTCATATATATATATATATCAAAATATATTCTTATATAAAATCATTTAAAATCTTTATATTAGAAAATAACAAGTATGCTCTCATATATATACACACTTAACTCATTCTAGGGTACTATTGACCCTATCCTTAATGAGTACACCCACCAGAGCCAACGTTCTCGCTTAACCTTCGCTCTAATACCAAATCTAACGACCCGGAATTTTCGATCCCCAAAAAAATTCCAGATAGTTAGAAAAAGAAGAAGGAGATAGAAGAAGAAGAAACAGAAACAAAACACAGATTCTCACATTTGCAGCGGATCAAAATATAATATCAAATAATTCCAGTTTACAAAGAATATCGTATCTGTCAATTATATTTTAATACATCAGAGTTACACACATACACAACCACTGGACATATACAAATCAACATATCTCAGATAAACAGAAATATATCACAGTGGAAACACTCCATACGTTCCTGCCATCCAGCTCGTCTCCTTAGCTCCAGAACGTCCTTACCTGAAAATCTGTAATACTCGGTCTGACCCGAGCATTACATCAAAGTAACACCCGGCTCAGGCTGGAAACCAGCGTAAGTAAACTCATTTATCATGAAATTTTAATGCATAGAACTATTTACCATCCAGGGTAACTCGTACTTCCCTACAAGTTCAAACATTGTTATAATCTATACTTATTTCGCAAAACAATCACTAAGTACCTTCACTTGGTTACAAAGATCCAGTTAACTTGGATTATTCCTTTCCAGCCTATTAATTACACATATCCAATTTATAAAGAATTTTAGTAGATTTCAAATCGAAGTGGTTTCGGGTATTTACTGATACCCGACCCCGGTCTCTTCGAATTCCAAGACATCCTAACCCAAGTTATTTATGTGAAATACAATTCAAATTTTAAATTCCGGGTGTCATAGATATTCATCATGGATAACCACATTATCACTGTTCAACCCAACATATCATATTACAAAACATTTCATATCGCACAGCATCACAACCACATACCAGGTATAACAAACAATCCAAGGCATTCAATATCATACAATCATCCGTAAGCAAGATAAATTAGTCACACCATTTTTACTTAATTAAATTAATTTCTTAAATCAATTAATCACTCAACCTTGCTTACTCAATCATTAATTAATTACAGACCAATTAATTAATCACTTCTTGATTACCTTACTAATCAATTAAGTAATCTCTAATCACCGATTAATTATTCTTTAATTATCAATTAATAAACCTTAATTATTAATTTTCTCCTTCAATACAAAGTAATCAATCCTTAATTACCTTTATAATCAATTAATTAACATTTAATTAACTGATCAATTATCCATCAATTATTAATTAATAACCTTAATTATTAAAACCTAATTACAAATTAATTAATTCTTAATTATTAAATTAAAAAATCTTTAACTATTAATTAATCATTTACTTAATCAAAAATTAAAATAATTAAATACACTTTATTTAATTATCAAAAATTTTAATCACTTTTAAGTTAATCATTTTCTTTGTTAATTACTTAATCATATCATCAAAACATTTTCCTTTAATTTAACATTTAACTTTATTTATAAAAATAATTAAGTTTAAAATATCTTTAAGTTTTAACAAACTTAAATTAACAACCTACAATTTCTTAATTAAAGTTTAAGGGAAAGAACTTATTTAAGAAAGGATTAAAACAATTCCATTTTAAATTTCAAAAGAAACTTTATTAAGTCGGGTTTTAAAACTTGATTTCTTTTGGCTTCGGGTTAGACCCGATGATAACACATCTCTGCTTCGAGTTATCTTCTTCTTCCCTTATATTTTAAAGTTTAAACTGTTATACTAATATACTCACGCAAGCGCCCAGATAAAACTCGAGTAAAACCCATCTTTTCCCAATCATAACTCGAGAACCCATCGCTCAAAACATCCAAATCGTGCACACGACCAACTGTGCACGTGCACTCACCGCCGACGATGCTCCGACGCCTGAGACGACCACAGACAAGTCGACAATCGACCCCTCTTGCCATCTCAACAGCCAGACACCCAGATGAATCACGAGAACGAAAAACAACAAATTCGAGCTTCCAGACTAAAACACTTCGACCATCGATCGTCTCGTTTAGGCGATGTTGAACTCCAGATGCCACCAAACTCCGCTCGAAACATCGCCTCTACCCAAGCTTTCGACCCCCCCACGACCGATCTACTCCGACAATTCCATGGTGGCGCGATCACCATTTCCCCCGACCTTGCCCAAAAACACACTGAAACCCTACATCGGCCCATACTCGACGCTACGACGAACTGGAACAACTCCGGCTATTTTTTTCGACTTCGCCATCAGCCACACTATCTTCGTGCAAAATCTCAACACCCAGCTTACCTCTGATCGCCAATAATTGGTTAAAACTCATTTTTAGTCCAACTATAAACTGCTCTTAGCATACTCAACTAAAAGTTACCATTTAGATCTTAAAAATCCTATTTTCTGATGATGATTCAAGTTATATAATTGAATTAACAACTTATAACATTCAAATTTAACATATATTTACACTTTGCTCTGTAAAAGTAAGTTTCCAGCTGTAATATTTCACCAACATGCTTTAAACAAATTTTTAAATCTTGATTTATGTTTAAACAACTTGTTTTGTTTTAAACTCTAAGCCTAATAATGGCTAGATGAAGACGTATTGAACTTCTTGTTTATTTTCCACACTGTAACCCAAAAACAGAGAAGAACATGATCATTCCAAATACACAGAACAGTCATATATAGACAGAGCTACTTTCAAAAAAATATACATGCAAAGTATAATATCAACCATGAATCACATGCCAACTTTAATTATACTTAAGCTTTAAAAAAATGTGTTTTACTCACCTGCAAAAAGAGTTTGAACGGAGAACAAAAATTCTATTTCGAAAAGCTGCTAGCCTGATCTCCTTTTGGTCTTCTTGTTGTTTAGTTGAGTTGTTATTTAAGTTTGTAAGACGGTAATGCTCACTTATTCTCTGGTATGCTTAGTTTGGTGAACGAACTGAACAAGAAGATATCCACACATATATATAGAGAAGTATGCAGCCTGTATAACACTGTTTCTTCCATTTTTTTCCCTACCTTTTCTTTTATATTTTATCCATCTACATTTCTTTTGACCGGCTTTTATTCTTGATCAGATAAGATTTTTTGAAGAAATGAAATGATTTGTTAAAGTTGAGATGGGATGTTTTATGTGCTTGATGGCATAGGCATTTAATGCATGTCTCCTTCCATGTTTACATGCATATCCATTGATATGTATATACATATATTCTTTTTTGTTTGCCTGGTTTTGCTTTATGCCTTATGTGCTTACTAAAAATTTGTTATAGATATCGGTAAAGGTTTATCTTATGTTGCACACACACACAAATAACCACTTATATACTTTATTTCTATTCTTTTACACATGTATGTTTTAAATTTAAGTTATCAATACTTAATCTATATTTTTGTGTATACATATATATATATATATATATATATATATATATATTTATACTTATTTTTAATGTGGATAAGATAGATTTTATTTTAAATATTTTTGAAAGACTTTATTTTGAATTTTCAAATCATAGTTTTCTTCACAAATACACATATGTATATATAAGTAAATAGTAAATGGCCCAAAAGTCTTATTTGTTTTTACAATGATAAGTTGTATTTTAATTAATCAGATTAGGTGCTTATTAAAATAATATTGTCAAAATCTCTGACCGTCACATTTGTTATTCCCAACGCTTATAACCGTTGGGAAATTTTTAATTTCCAACGGTTATAACCACTGTGAATTCCTCGCACATATAGGTAAATTACAAAATTACCAACACGTATAAGTGTTACAAATTTGGTATAGTTGAACTATATCTTATTCATCATCTAATAGTATTTTATTTAACTATATTTATACGAATTTATAACAATAGAAAAAACGAAACTAAATTTCAAAACTAACATATCATCAAATTATTAAAAAAAAAACATCAAACATACGAAATAGTACATATCAAATTCTACAAAGTTCATTGTGACAACTTCAAATTTCACTACTACAGCAAATCTACAAGCGTACAAACAATAAATACGACACTCCGGCCAAACTACAAAACCACCATCCACCAATTCGACCAAACATCATTGCTTTCTCTCCTCCTACATTATGAAACAATATAATAAGAAGCCATTTTCAGCTCTTGATTACCATAAATAATGACATACTCAATAATAATAAGAAAATATCCAGCTAGTAAGCGTATTATAAAAAATATTTGATATCAGCGTAGCACTAACAATTTAACAATGGATTTTTAATTCACTTTCAGAGCTTAGATAGTTGAAATTACCTACCAGGAGATTCTATCAGTTATAACTAACTGTGTTTATAATAAAATTTCCCCAGGCTGACCCTTTTGTATCCATGATTAAAGGCGTAGATAAATGACAAAAATAAGATAAGCACTGCCAATTTGATTAATTGCTAGATTTATTTATTTTCCAGCACAATTCAGCACTTTAAAAGACCAGATATCAATCTTAATAATGGTGAGTATTGTGCACATGGTGATTAAGACCATTGTCAAGTTTTCTTCATTGATTTCACATTTGAATAGCTCCTCCACTTGTAATTTTGTTAACCTCATTCACTAAGTGTGTTGACATTTCCAAAGAAGGGTTATCATATTAGGTTACCTTTATATCAAATGTAAAATCATGGATGTCGATACACTCAGTGGCAAAGGCAATAGTTATTTACCTTTCATAATTTCTAATGAGGTAAAGTCATATGTTTTTTGATATCAATGTACTTCCTATCAATTTCTAACTAGCATAATCTTTATCTGTGTATTGCCATTTACGTCGACTTGCAGGTAATCATTGATAAGGTCACAGTAACTCTATTTGGTGGATGAACTATGTAGGCAGTTTTAAACAGGTATAAGAAAAGAAAACCTATAAAACTAATATGTTATAGAAGTGCTTATACAATTAGTGGTAACTAATGTAATCTTAGTTGCAATTGACAGTTATCAAATGTGGTTTATATCTATATTTTGCTCAATACATCTCTTTGAAAAGTGATATATATGTTGATGAAAACTATGTGTCAGACCTACCTTCATGTAATAAGTTGGAGAGCATGCATGCTGAGGTTAAATCCATTTTGAACGTGAATGGCTTCCTTGGCTTAGATCTTGGTTTCAAATTCAATTGAGTGAGAGCTCACTTTACTTTTTGGAACAACTTCTGATCTCTTGGATTTTGTCAACTATCTTTAGGAATTTTTTTACCATGTATGTTTCTACTTTTTTTTCTTGGCTTTCGTAATCGACTGCAAACATGTGGTACGAAACAACTTCTCTAAATGTGGACATTTCATGGTCTAATTATTGGGCGCAAGCATGAGAATTCAGATGCAAGCTCATATGATGTCATACTAAATTAGAATGAAATGAATTTTAATAATTGATATTAAAATATAAATTATGTATAAAAGACAAGGGAAAGGAAAAAACCATACACAGTAAAGAAAAATAACGATAGAGTTCATTAAAAAAATTCATATGCTAGAAATTATGGTACCACATAAGCTATGACAGGGGACGAAAAGCATGATATTATAGTACCATATACATTTAACAATGGATTTTTAATTTCATTTTCTTAGACAATAGCAGCAAAAATTGTACTGGGAAAATATTATGGGGAGCCAAAAAAAGCAGGACCACTTCCACTGCATATATTTGGTATTTTAGCAAGGAGTTTACGAGTAAATCATTTTGTTAGTGATGTGAGAGATGCAGTTTATAATCAAACCGATCCTCGCTTAATAATGATAAAAAATCCAAGGATACTTGATATTTTCTTTCCTTTTTAGTTATTTCATATATTAGAAGTTTCGAAAATTACTGCTGTAAAAATTTATATATGTGATACCAAAATTGTAACCATGAAAACCTGTACTTGTAACAGAATATATGGTTATTGGCATCTTATATAATTCATATGATTCACTACTGATATCTTACGTAGTTCAGATCATTTTTTTCGTTTATTTCCCTAAATTTGTATTACCACATGATGACTTGATCAACTTGATTGAATCCAAAACCTTAAATTTTACCTAACCTTTTGTCAGTAAATGACAGGATCAAGTAGCGTTGAAGAACATAGGTCTACAACTGAGTTTTTAGGATGCATTTTGTACCGTTTAAGTTTATAGAAAAACCATTAGGAAGTATATGAAATGATGAACACTAAAGAAAATCAACGATTTTTGGTATTATATTTAGCAAGCAATCTAATCAAGCAAATATTTTGGTAAACTTTAATTATAAATTCATAAATAGCTTTCAAGGTACATGTTTAACATAGAGAAGTCAAAAGTAAAAAGGATAAAGTAAAATATAGGACAAACAATTTTCTTAGGCTGACATAGGCATGGAGAAGTGCCTAGTTCTTAAAAATATAGGGGATCCTCTGCTTAGTGAACTTATATGATTTTTTATTAACTTGTATAATTTTATTGTATACTATAATGGAATTTACATTTATGGGATGAAAGCATTTACGCAGCCACAAGGTTTTTTGATTTAGATCGTTAGGTCAGCTTCCCTGTTTTTTCTCATGTCCATGTATGAATTTATCAAGCTTTTGTTCCCTGTTATTTGAACATTGTAACATTGATCAATTTAACACAAGTTACTTGTTTACCTCATGAATTTATGGTCAGTTTCCCTTTTTTTCTTCTTCTTTTTACCGGTTTCAGCCGATCTAGAATCGCCTAATGCCTACAACTACATGGTTGATAGTTCATTCAACCTATAACACACAAAGGGTGCAACAACCTGCTGGACTGAAACAAAATGTTGGTAGAGGCAGAGGAAAACTTAAAATTTATCACTATCATCTACTCAAGTGGTAGCATTAACCTAAGATCGAAGAAATATTATGAATAGTTGTGCTTGGTGCACAAATGCACATGAAATATAGGTTGACGATATGCAGTTATGATCTAGAGCAAGGTTTGGACTAGTATCACAGACATAAGTATGTCATACAGGCAATATATATGAGAAGATCCACAGAAACAAGGTAGAATAAAGGTGACAAGCTAAGATAGATAATACTAGTGTAACCGATGTTACACACGGATATGTTATAAATATTGTTAATTAAAACAACTAAATAATCGGCCTGATTTTCTTAGTGGTAATTTCAAAAAATATAAAAATAAAAATATATTAGATATTAGAAACCTACACCGGTTCAATGTTAAGTGGCTGCGCATGTTCAGATTGCTGAATAATAAATAGTAAAAATAAATTCCTTTAGCCAAATTGATAGTATTAAAAGCAGCCATGATTTTACCTGTAATGGTATATTCTGGAGCAGCATAGCCATGTGTTCCCATAACCCGTGTTGTTACATGTATATCCTCTCCTTTTGGACCCATCTTCGCTAAACCGAAATTAGATAGCTTAGCAGTAAAATCCTGAAAATTCATAGTAAAATGAAATTAGAGTTATGTTGTAATTTGAATATATGGGCCATGTTATGTTACAGACAGAATCCAGCAAGATATTCGATGCCTTTCAAATGTTGATTTCTATTTGTCTCAATGTATATCAGGATTCTCAACTGCTCATACTGGTTTTTATTATATTACTTAGTCTAATGAACTGAATACAATGTGATATTGGGACAACACTATTTGGAGACAGGAACTCTACTCTAACTAAGTTTACATTATTCTTATTAGAATTCAAGAAACATAGTATAATTTGGTTATTATTGTCTCATGATGCATAAAATAGCAAGTTTTCGACCACGAGAAGCTATTTGTGGATGAACAATGGAGAAGCAAAGATCGATATTCAGCCAATGGTTATGGCTGGGTTGACATTTGAAGATGCAGATGTTCTAGAAAACATGCAGATTGGAAAGTGCCTTAGAACAACTGACAATGCGCTCATGGAAGACATTGTTGCTCCAGACTTTGTAGAAATTGAGTAAGCTCAGTTGATAAAGACATAAAAAAATAGAAACAACACAGAATTTTTTTGTCCCAGACTTCCAGTACTCCTCCAAAAACATTACTCCTGATTTTTCTTTTAGCATAGTATGATTTGTGTGTAATTAGAATCCTTTAAAGCTTTATCAAACTGTTTTATAATTTTCATCTCATACTAAATGATTTGTTCACTATATCTCTATAAATTTCAATAGTTTAGCACAACTTCTTGAACTATTAGATTTTCAAAATAAAATGATCATAAAAAAGCTTGGTTGTGTTATGTTAGGATTAGGAGGAAAAGTCTTGTATATAGTAATTGTTCTTCTTAATTTGTTATTGACCAAAAGAATTAGGAATGGTTGTGTTCATATGTAAACAATATCTTCTTATTGAATATTTTATTAAATTTCTGTTGGTATTCATATTAATATGTTAGCTACTTATTGTAAAGGAAAATTTTACTTGTAGGCCTGAAAGAAAAACTATTTCAACTTTAGGTCTCGTTCAAAACTTATTATATAAATATACATATTTTTACATAAAACAGCATTTTATACTTGCGATTATAAATTTGCACAAGCATACATTTTCTTTTTAAGTTAGTGATATAAAATGAGTGGTTTAATTTTAATTAAAGTATAAATAATCATAATTTAATTTTGATTTAAACTTCAATTAATGTGAATTTAATTGTAGTCAAGGTAGCAAATGAGAAATATTACTTATTAATGTTAATATTGAATAAGCTTCAAGATATCAAGTAGAAAGTAAGTTAAGTAAAATTAAAATATTTAAATTTAAGTTAATGATTATATGTAAATAGATTAATTTAAAATTTATTTAAAATTTAATTTAAAATTTAATTAACTTATTCAATTTTGATTTAAAGTTAATTTATAGTAGATTTAGATATACTAGAAGTTCGATATTTCAACAAATAGAAATGCTATTCAAATGGGAATCCCAAACTAGTTTTGAGGATTGGGAATGATAGTGGGATAATAGTTTCAAGTCTCTCACACAAAAGCAAGGCTAAGTCACAACAGTATAGCTTATATACAAGAGACTATTTAGGCCAGGCATGTATTTAATTCATGTTTGATTTTATACACTTCCGAAAACCTCAACTGCATGATTTAGCAGAAAACGAGTAAACAAGAAAATAAAATAAAAAGATAAACATGTTTTGAACTTTAATGAAGTATCATCAACCTTCAACTTGACGAAACATATAAAATGTCGCGTATGATCAACAACAAACTGCATTCCTCTGAAAATGACTTGCAACAATCGCTTTGCTCTTAATTTAGATTATGGACATGCACAAACTGAACTACTTTTTAGTGTAGAATATTACATAGATTGAAAATAATCACAGGAGACTTCCAAATTAGTAGAAGAAATAAGAAACCCAAACCAAATTCTATAGTCTATTTCACAGTGTGTTACACTACCTGTACTTCTGTTGATTCCTCACTTTCCTATGTTTTCTTTGAATTCAACAAAATCACATCAGATTACTCATTCTCAATCTTAACTCAATTTCACATATCAACTATTAACTCAAATTTATACCGTTGAACACCAAACAATATCACAAACTTATGCTTAAACGTACACCTGAAAAACTCCAAGGTCCTTTTACAGCAGCAATCAATACTTATATAAACTGTCAATTATTTATCAATAAATTCACAAAGGGAAAACTCTATAATTCTAATCACCACAAACAAAATAGTAGCAAATTAGACCATTAAATAAAATATAGTTCAATTTAATGGCTTACATCCATGGAACATATCTAATACGTTACTTGCAGCAATCTCAGAGCATGACAATTGAATATCAAAAATAAGATCCCTGGATCCGATAACGTGTGCAGTGGATCTGATAAAGTGGCATATCAGTTAATAATACTACAAAGAGAAGACTAACGATCTTAGCCTTTTACCTAGACTAAAAAACAAAATGTATTTTCCTCACTTCTTTTTACCCAAATATAAAAAATTCAAAGAAAAACCGAGTATCGTTTTAATTTAACTGATTTTCGGAAGGAAAAAATGAATGTGAAAGTTTGAGATTGGACTGTTGGGTGTACTGGTGATAAAATGAAGATAAATTTTATTTTCTTGAGCAAAACATGCGGGTAAAAGCAAGTGCTTTTTGGGTGTATATTGAAATGCTCTAACCAAAAAAAAATAAAAAAATACCGCAACAAGAAAGTGATAAGTAAAACCAAGCAAACCTCATAAATGAATATGCAGTTTCATTATGATTCTGCTTTAAGCTTCAAGCCATCCAAATTCCAGAGTCAATTAGAAGAGGAGAAATACTGATAGCCAACCAATAATGTAATTTGTTTATGCAACAATCAAGTTAATTGAACCTGCACAATAAGTAGATTTATGCAACAATCAAGCTCAAGAGTCAACAACACAGTAAGCCATAGTAATTCAATAGCCAATTGCAAACCAATAAAGTAATTTCTTTGTCAAACCAAAACCAAATCTAAAATTTAGCACCTTTCTCCATCTGAATCTGTGATTTTTCGGAACCTTAACTATGTTATGCCCGAGTCGTCGATCTATGCTGTGCTATGCGTCTGTTAATCTGTACTATGCAGGAGTCATGTATCGAACTTCGAAGCTTGGAGCCACCACCAGCCCTACAGTGGGAGTCGCCCGATTTGAAGGCTGGAGTCGCCTAATTTAGAGTGGCGATTTATATTCGATCGCGAGATTATTATTTTCTTTCAGCTGCATAAGATTTTTGATATGCCATATCTCCCGTTCCAGTTTGTTCACAAGCAAAAGCTGGAAAAAAAATACTGTAATCTAAATTCAAATAAAACATGGAAACCCCATTGCAATTTTAGATAATTAAACAATGAAGAATTCCAGAACGAGGTGGAGGAGGTGAAAAGACGAGGTGGAGGAGGTGAAAAGACGAGGTGGAGGCGCTGACAAGACGAAGTGAAAGCGCCGACAAGACAGGGCAGAGGTGTTGACAACGCAAGACAGTGGCAGAGGAGGAGGCGCTTAAAAGATAATGGGGAAGCGCTTACAAGATGAGACGAAGGCATTTACAAAACAAGGGGGAGGCAGCGCTTGATGTGGAGGCAGTAACCTAGACTGAAAGAGGGAGGAACAATGAAAGGGGGATACGTAGCGGAAGCGTTAAAATTGACTTAGAAATAATAAAATAGAATATTACAATTTTATCCACCTCAGTTTTCTCTATTTACAAAGTTACCATATTTACTCACGGTAATAACCGTTACAGTTGTTTCTAACGGAAATAACCGTTAAAAAATTGTAAAAGTAATAACCATTACAAATTGAAAATGAAAAAATGTTGCAAAGTGGCTTATTTAGTGTTGTGAGGCAATCTTTTGGGCATGCTTTATTCAAATCAGAATAATTGACGCTCATCCTCCATTTCCATTAGCGTTCTTCACTAAACTGGATTGGATACCCATTTTTGATATAAAGCATCATGGACAAAGCCATTGTCCTTCAGCTTCTCCACTTTTCTTTAAGTGCAGTGGATCTCTCTGAACCTAGGTATGGGGCTTCTATTTCATAGGAATGCATTTGGTTTTATGTTCAATGCATGGCTCACTATCCTCGGTGAGATCTCACACATATCAGAGTGCGTTCAGGCGAACACATCTAGGTCTTACTAGAGAAAAGCAATCAACACCTTCCTCATCCTGACACCAAGCTGTGATCCGACTTTTAGGATCCATATTGGGTCATCCTGATTGACCGGGATATTAATCGTTGGCTCAACTAGAGCTGCTCTTCCATCCAGGGGCTCTTTTCATGGACCCATATTTTTATGGAACTGATTATGTTGCCCAAGCCAGGGTTTAGGCATTGGTTGCTACACTTTCAAATCCTTGATGTAGAGAGTCGCCTTTTCCTTTCTCTGTTTTCCTCACATCTCTTAGCTCGGCGACATAACATTCACTGCTAAGCCCTTGATCTCCGTGCACTACTCCTACACCGTTCTCCATAGGAAATTTAAGCATCAAACACAATGGAGCTATTGCCGCTCTGAACTCAGCTAAGACCAGTCGGCCCAAAAATGCATTATAGGTAGAGTAAATATCCAATACAACAAAATGCACGACTCACACTCATATGCGGTCGCCTCTCCAAGCACCACTGGCAATTCCACACGTTCGATGGCTCCGTAACTGTCCCATCAAATCCCAAGATCCAAGGTTTACATGATCTTAATTCCTTTCTCTCCAGAAGCATCTGGTCGTAGCCTTTTTTGAATAGAATGTTGACCAAACTCCAACAGTCAACTAGCACCTTTCGTATAATAGAAGGGTCAATCGTATTCGTTATAACCAACGTGTCAATCGTCGAGGCTTCCACCCCATTAGCATCTCTATTCCAAATAACAACGTCATCAATCATCAATCTGCATTGTTTTACCAGAGTTCCATCCTCAACCACCAAACAGTTCTCATACTTAGTATGCTTCAAAGCACCAACATATCTATTCACGACCCAGGAGGATTAGAATTTCCTTGCCCGTTATTCCGCGAGGCTTTTACAAATTGTTGCAATTGTTTCTTTCGAATCAGCTCCTCGGTCATATCATGCAAGTGCCTACATTTGTTGGTTTTACAACAGTCCGTCTCATGAAACCCGTAGAACTTGCCAGATCTCTTCTCCTTCTTGGTCGACTCTCTTGGAGCTGGCTTCCTGTAATGCTTGGTACCTTGGGTTACAATATAGATATTCTCTATTGAGATGTTCAGTTCGGTATAGATGTCATACTTAGGAATCCTAGTATGATTCTTATTATCCAGCTTTTGCTTCTTAGCCCAATCACCATTCTACTTTCGACTATCATTCTTATCGCCAACATTCACATCTACATTTATAGAACTTCCTCCAGATTTCTTTACAGTGATGTTGCTCTGCACTACTCCAACTAAACTCCCAACCTCAGTTGTCCTTGAACATTTGTGTGCTTCTTCCAAGCATAGGCACTCGTTAGCCTTTTTATAGAAAGCATCCATCATCGGTGGGGGTTTCCTTTCCAACCATTCCTCGAAATCCATATCAAGATGAATCTCTTGATTAGCATCATCAATACTATGTCATCCTTGGGATCTGTAACTTTTGTCATGGCTATGTGAAATCGATTCAAGAAATCCTTCCACGACTCCATATGTTTAGGACGTGAAGTATGTAAGCAGAATTGCTTTATAAACTTTCATGATAACTCAACAAAAGATGATATGGACATCAGCGGAAGTAGAGTGAATCACTTCATAGCTACTTCTTCTAGGAAAATTGGAAAATAGTGATATTTCATTGCATCGGAAGTTCTGGCAGAATCCATATGCCAGTTATATCTCAATGGAAAATAGTGTTACCCGGTGGCTTGACCAAGTAATAAGATGCTTGGTATAGAAGGCTCGTTCGGCATTTTCATACTGTTCGGCACGAATCTCGTTCGACAGAGAAGCCTCGATCGACATCCAACATTGTTCGGCATCTGACACCCTTCGGCATCCAGGCCTCGCTCGGCATTGCAGCCTCGTTCGACATTCCAACCCTGTTCGGTACTCAGGCCTCGTTTGGCATCCAGCATCATTGGGCATCTGGCACCGTTCGACATTGCAGCCTCATTCGGCATTCCAGCCTCGTTCGGCATTCCAGCCTCGTTCGGGATGAAGCCTCGCTCGGCCTAAGTATGTCGTTCGGCATCTCCCCTCGATCGGCATCGGATCTCGTTCAGTCTACACACTTCACTCAACACACTACCTCGTTCGTCATAGAGGTACAGTTCGGCTTGGAGATATGGCTCGGCGTTTGCCGTTCGGCATTTGCGGCTCGGCACATAGAAGCCACTCGTCGCGGGCCAAGGTATCTTGCTCCTAGGCCCATTAGGGAAGTCCAACCCATCTTCGTCTATAAATAGACGGGCAGGGGCACAGTGAAATGGACCTTTTTTCGAGAACACCGGAGAGACTCTGCCATATTCAAGACTCATCCTTTTTACTTAGCAATTGTATTCAAGTAGTCGGTGTACGGATTGTATCTGTAATGAATTGTTGAGTAAAGCAATAAAGATTAACCTCTCAGTGGACATAGGCACTTACGCCGAACTACTATAAATCCGGTGTTCTTGTCTTTGCATTGAATTTAGCGTACAATTATCTATTTCAATTTACTTTCTTCATTGATTTCTCTACACAATCTTTCTCAAGGGTGTTAGTGACCAATTCTAGTGCTAACATTTTGGTGCTTTCACTGAGAGCCAAATTCTCAGGCTATTAGGATCTGCTTTGTAGCTACTGGATTGAATAAATCCCCCGAAGGAGATCCGACTTATTCATAGGACGTCCATTGAATCTACTTAGAGTTTCGATCAACAACTCTACCATGGGAAGACCGCGTACCCGATCTGCCTCTCATAACGCAGACGTCAACTAGACTGCTAGCGTACAACAGATAGGACCTAGCAATCAGCAGGCTCATTCTGACGTAGGGATTGCCGAAGCTCATAACTAGACGGAAGTCGTTACAATGACAGAATTCAACGACTTGATGAAAGAACTCATAAAAAGTAGAAGACAACTCACTAAGTAGATTCAAGCTAACGCTAACTTGGTGACTCAGCTTACACAGCAATAGCATCAGAGTGCTGGAGGTAGCCCTGCTCCTTATTCTTCATCAGATAGCTCGACTTCATCCGATCAACCGCCCAGGCGTAGACGTCGTAAAATTGAAGCTGTACAAGCAGGTGCTATCGATCGATCAACTAGGGATCGTTTTCACCTTGGAAACCACACCCAAGCCGAAACGGGAAACTTAGGAGCCGGAACGCGTGTGGATACAGGACGTCCGGCTCACCAAGGCCCTAATGAAGCTGGACTCAAGATACACGTTGGCAGATCGCCAACAGGGAGGACATCAGCCCGAGCGGCCCCATAAAACAGAGTCCTACCTTCCATCCTCTATACAAACTCCGGACTTAATGGCTGCGGTCAGACAGTTGATGAGAGAGAATCAAGGCCTGACCAATGAAGATTGGGGGATATTCAGGAGTCATACTCCATTCACCGATACTATTCTACAGGCCGAGTATCCCAGGAAGTTTAGCATGCCAACTATCTCGGCCTACGAAGGAAAAACCGATCCCAGGCAGCACATGATGAGGTATAAGTGGATGATGGATTCAGCTAGAGCGAATGATGCAACCAAGTGCAGATACTTCCCAATCACTTTATCCGAAAGCGCCACCATGTGGTTCAATCGACTTCCCCCACGGTCTATATCTAGCTTTGATGAGTTGGCAACGAAGTTTGTAGAACAGTTCAGGATATATGCCACTCGTCCCAAGGATATGAGTCGTTGAAAGAATATTTGCAAAGATTTCATGTTGCGGCTACTGAAGTTATCAACCCTAATGACCTCGCAATTCTGATGGCGGTAAAGCGAGGTGTAGATCCAGATTCAAAATTTGGAGATTGGTTGGCAGGAAAGCCTCCAACCACGCTAGAGCGTTTCTATGCAAAGGCTCATCAATTCATAAGATGAGAAGAAGCCAGATGGATAAGATGAGATAATGCACCAAGGCCTGTTCAAGAGACTGTGAAAAGCAACATCGTCGTAAAACAATCCGAGATAACTCGAGAAAGGTTCGAGTCGATGTTCAGAACAAGCCTGGGCAATCTAAACGATCCGGAGGAGGAAATCCCGGTAAGAAAAGAGAAGTAGGAAAATGGAAGCCAAGGATTCCAACCTACAACGAATACACCCCACTGAATGCATCCCGTGAAAATATTTACCTATCAACTTGTAACACTTTTCAATACAGAAAGCCACGCCTAAAGGAGTCCATAGAGGAACAGAAGCAGATGGAGAAGTACTGTCGCTTCCATGAAATATATGGGCACAATGTAGAGGAGTGTAGACACCTCCACGACGCCATAGAAAAGTTGATCAGACAGAAAAGGCTGCAGGAATTTGTCAAGAACCCACAGGAGGGTAGGCAAGGAACATCAGACCCCGGACGCGGGCCGGCTCTAGGCCAAGAAGCGGAACCTGCCCAATCCGTGGGTAGGTTGGTTATAGACACGATAGTCGGTGGACCTCACCCTGCAGACAAGAATTGGCAGGAGATGGAGCGATATGCTAACTCCTTAAGGCATGCGGATTATGAGTACTATTTGAGTGTGGAGGATGGGACACCCGTAGAGCAGCAACACATGATGATAGACGATATAGTGTTTAGGAGCCGAGATGCGGACAAGGTGGAGGCTCCTATTATCGACCCGATGGTCATACCTATGACGATCGGGCCGACTTATGTTAAAAGAATTTTAATTGATTGTGGAAGTTCCGTTAACATCATCTTCAAAAAGGCAGACGACCAAATAAAGATGGAGGCAAAAGATTTAAAGCCATCTAAAGCTTGTTCCATGGCTTTAATGGTGTAGCTACATATGCGATGGGGTATGTTGAGTTGCCAGTTGAACTGGGAGAAGGTGAGTGTAGGAGGGTGTGAATCCTACCGTTTGTAGATTGGATGTTGATTTTCCATACAACGAGTTTCTAGGCCGACCGGCCCTGGCGGAGTTTAGGGAAGCTTTGGCCCCGTGGTGTTTGACGTTAAAATTTCCGACATACAAGGGAGTCGGTGTAGTGCATGTCGATCAGGCGACCGGTCGTGCATCTTATGTAGCTGAGATGAGAGAGGCCCAACGCGGGAGAAAGGGAAGGTTGCGGACAGCTCCGTCCACATCCAGAATGCTAACGATTGACAAGTAGTGCCCGAGCCCTAGCTCGGGCGACACTCTCGGACCTATCGAGACATAGATCCGAGAGATGATTATGGGGAACCCAGGAAGCAAAGGCAGCACCGGCTGAACTGACGATTGACATTCCAGTCAGCCGGGATGGCCCATCATGAGTTCTTAAGATTAGATCACAACTCGGCTCGTCAACGGCCAAGGATCTCACTGATTTCCTCCGAGCAAACCTGGATGTTTTTGCTTGGACACATTCTGATATCTATGGGATTTCTCCCACTATTGCAAGTCATATGTTGAACATAGACCCGAAGTACGTTCCTGTAAAACAGAAAAGGAGAGGCATGGATCCGGAGAGGTCCGCTGCTCTCAAAGAGGAGGTAGACAAACTCAAGCCAATGTGTTTGTCTGCGACGCCCTCTACCCTGAATGGGTATCCAACCCTGTGCTAGTAAGGAAAGAGAACGAGAAGTGGAGAACTTGCGTTGACTACTCTGATTTGAACAAATCATGCCCGATGGATAGTTTTCTTTTACCAAGAATCGACCAGCTCGTCAACTTTACGGCTGGACACGAGTTATTGTCATTTATGGGTGCGTACTCGGGGTACAATCAGATCCCGATGCACATTCCAGACCAGGAACACACCAGTTTTGTCACAGATGTGGGGCTATATTCCTATGTAGTGATGCCCTTCGGATCAAAAAACATGGGAGCGACTTATCAGCATCTGGTGAATCAAATGTTTAAAGACCAGAACCGTAGGACAATGGAAGTCTATGTGGATGACATTCTCGTGAAGTCACGACAGTCAAATGACCACAATTGAGACTTGGCAGCGATGTTTGATATACTTAGACATTACGGGATGAAGATCAATCCTTTGAAATGTTCCTATGGCGTTGCGTCAGTGAAGTTTTTGGGTATTATTGTGAATGCGCAGGAAATCGAAGCTAACCCGAAGAAGATTCAATCTATTCAAGACATACAAGTGCCTAAAACTATAAAAACAAGTGCAAAGCTTGAAAGGGAAGGTGGCCGTGCTGAGTCGATTCATATCCAGAGCCACAGATAAGTGTATTCCTTTCTTCGACGTAATAAAGAAAGGAAAGAGAAATTTTGAGTGGACATCCGACTGTGAGGAAGCGTTCCGAGCTCTGGTAAGGCATTTGGAAAGTCCCCCGATACTGTCGAAACCAGTAGACCATGAGATATTGTACGTATATTTGGCTATGTCCCAGCATGCTATCAGTAGGCTCTGGTTCGCGAGGAGGACCGAGTTCAGAAGCCGGTGTACTATGTTAGTAAACATTTAGCAGGGGCAGAAAGAAATTATCCTAAAATTGAGAAACTAGCCTATTGCTTGGTGATTGCATCACGTAAGCTCCGGCCATACTTTCAGGCACACTCAATCAGTGTTTATGCCGATCAACCCTTGTGGCAAGTACTCCAACTTCCGGAAACTTTTGGAAGAATGTTAAAATAGAATATCGAGTTGAGTCAGTTCGATATTACCTACTTACCACGCAGGGCCATACAAGGGCAAGCATTAGCAGACTTCATTGCTTAATTCAACGTGTCAGACGAATCATACGGTAATAATGTCATACCTCCCACTAGATGGAAGATGTATACCGATGGGGCATCTAACGACCGTTGCTCGGGCGCTGGCATAGTTCTTGTGACTCCTAAAAACCGGTCGGTTTGTTATGCTTCAAAGCTCAAATTCCCCGTGACAAATAACGAAGCCGAGTATGAAGCATTGATTGCTGGCTTGAGTGAAACGACCCGCCTTTCGCTGAAAGTGCGGTGTGTATACAATTATATGTGCTAATATAGTACACACGGATCGTGTAATATGGATTACAATATAAATGCGGAAAATAGATGATAATAGCAAAGTAAATAAAAATAGAAAAATCACACCAGAGATTTTTATACTGGTTCGGAGCACCGTCCTACGTCCAGTCCCAGACTTCTATCTGGATTTTCACTATTAACTACCTCGCTTCACCCGGAGGAATAGGTTTACAATACCCGAACAGCCGAACGGGATTTCATGCCTCTAATACACTGAGGACTTCAACACTTGCCTCTTACAACACGAGGACTTCAACAAAAACAAATACAATTGTTGTTGACAACTTGTGTTCTTGAAAACACGGATTTGTCACTAGTAGTACACCCTTCCTATAATCTTATCCTCAAAGAATATGAATGATGTTTTGTAAAGATTAAAGAAGGTATTTACTTATTGAATCAAAAGATATGAAATAATTTCAATGATTCAATAAGCTAAATTAATTTTTAGAATGCAGGAGTGTTAGAGATTAGATTAGAGAGCATATATGATCGTGTAAAAACTTGTGTTTGAATCAATGATTTAGATGAGTATATATAGAGAAAAATAGTTGTAACTCTTTGTGAACAGTTGCCATTAAGAGTTATGATCATTGATGAAAGATAGGAGATGCAACCTTTGGAGAAGAGAAGTGTCTTTTGGAAAAGTTGCTTTCTGTTTAAAAACGGTCGACAGGTCAAAAATGGACCGGTAGACAGGAATTCAAATATATATACGTTATGTGCATGTGTGCATGTTATCTGTGCATTCTGGGCAAAAACGGTCGACCACCTTATTTTCAACCGGTCGACCGGTTTAGTCCAATTTGCACAGTTAATGTGCATATGTATATTTATTGAAAGATTGAAGTTATATGATTATTTGAGGATAGATTTTAACATAAATTACTAACATACCAAATAATCAACCTCTAATATATGGAGCTCTTTGTGTTTCTTAAATGAATAACTTCTTTTTGTCGACCACGGCTTATTCCTTTGTCAGAAATCAAAACTCTATAAAAATCTTGACTCAACATTCTCCCCCTTTTTGATTGATGACAACATATATCTGAAGTTCTGAATCTCCCCCTGAATATGTGATCTCCCCCTGAGATTTTGTCTTATATATATATATTCCTGCAAATAATTGTTAGCACTTTTGTGTGTATACAATTATATGTGCTAATATAGTACACACGGATCGTGTAATATGGATTACAATATAAATGCGGAAAATAGATGATAATAGCAAAGTAAATAAAAATAGAAAAATCACACCAGAGATTTTTATACTGGTTCGGAGCACCGTCCTACGTCCAGTCCCAGACTTCTATCTGGATTTTCACTATTAACTACCTCGCTTCACCCGGAGGAATAGGTTTACAATACCCGAACAGCCGAACGGGATTTCACGCCTCTAATACACTGAGGACTTCAACACTTGCCTCTTACAACACGAGGACTTCAACAAAAACAAATACAATTGTTGTTGACAACTTGTGTTCTTGAAAACACGGATTTGTCACTAGTAGTACACCCTTCCTATAATCTTATCCTCAAAGAATATGAATGATGTTTTGTAAAGATTAAAGAAGGTATTTACTTATTGAATCAAAAGATATGAAATAATTTCAATGATTCAATAAGCTAAATTAATTTTTAGAATGCAGGAGTGTTAGAGATTAGATTAGAGAGCATATATGATCGTGTAAAAACTTGTGTTTGAATCAATGATTTAGATGAGTATATATAGAGAAAAATAGTTGTAACTCTTTGTGAACAGTTGCCATTAAGAGTTATGATCATTGATGAAAGATAGGAGATGCAACCTTTGGAGAAGAGAAGTGTCTTTTGGAAAAGTTGCTTTCTGTTTAAAAACGGTCGACAGGTCAAAAATGGACCGGTAGACAGGAATTCAAATATATATACGTTATGTGCATGTGTGCATGTTATCTGTGCATTCTGGGCAAAAACGGTCGACCACCTTATTTTCAACCGGTCGACCGGTTTAGTCCAATTTGCACAGTTAATGTGCATATGTATATTTATTGAAAGATTGAAGTTATATGATTATTTGAGGATAGATTTTAACATAAATTACTAACATACCAAATAATCAACCTCTAATATATGGAGCTCTTTGTGTTTCTTAAATGAATAACTTCTTTTTGTCGATCAAGGCTTATTCCTTTGTCAGAAATCAAAACTCTATAAAAATCTTGACTCAACATTCTCCCCCTTTTTGATTGATGACAACATATATATGAAGTTCTGAATCTCCCCCTGAATATGTGATCTCCCCCTGAGATTTTGTCTTATATATATATTCCTGCAAATAATTGTTAGCACTTTCTCCCCCTTTGTCATCGACAAAAAGGAATAATAGATAATGGAATAATATAGGAGTATATCAGCCAGAATATCCATTTTCCTCTTTTCTTAAGTAGGACCTGCAAAGAATAGAATTAAGTCCATGGTACCCACTTTTTATAGGGTCCTAAGAGTTAGGTCTTAGGAGTCCAAACCCATATGGGTCCGGTATCCCCTTTATATATATAATTATTATTAAGATGCACAGTATTCATGAATTGCTGAATGTATTTGTTCCTAATCAAATTGTTATTTGTTTTAGGAACCCATATTTTGATAGTCTTGACATCTTTCTTTTGAAATTTCACAACTGGTTTTTGTTTGAAATATAATAAACTAAGATTTTTCTTAGCTTCAGTTTTTTGTACTTTCTTCTTCCTTTTATTTCTAAGATGTTTCTTAGTTTCATGTTTGTTATATCCCAAACCTTGTTTATCTGAAATAGATTGTGAACTTTCAATGATTTTAGTCAAATTTTCTCGACCTTTGTTAAAGTTAGAAACATTTTGAGTAATGTCATCAAACTTTGTTTGTAAACTAGCTTTTTCTAGGTCTAGAATTTTGACTTTTGCTTTAAGTTCATGATTTTCAGTAGTGAGAGCATTATTTTTCTCTTTTTGAGCTTCTATTTCTTGACTCAAAAGAGATATTTGAGAGTCAACATTAGATGATGATTCTTGAATATTTTCAAGTTCTTCTTCTAATATTTTCTTCTCATCTTTTAACATATCTCGTTCAAACTCTGCTCTACTTAAATCTGTTTTGACTACTTTTAATTGACGTTTTATGTCTTTATATTTGACTATCAATTCAGCATTAATATCAAGTAATTCATCAAATGTAGGAATTTGTACCTCATCTTCTGTTGCCATAAAACAAACATTAGCTTGTTCATTCTCCGAATCACTTTCACTTTCTGATGAAGATGACTCTGAATCATCCCATGTTACTGAGAAGGCTCGTTTCTTTGATTTGTCCTTCTTATATTTGAATTTGTCATTTTCTGACTTTTTCTTTTGTTCTGGACAATCCTTCTGCATGTGTCCCTTTTTATGGCAGTTGAAACATTCTATAGCAGATGAAGATGGTTTATTTGATCCAGGTTTCCTTTTATTGTAGCGACTGGCTTTTCGATATTTTAGGAATTTTTTGAAACCTTTAGCAATGAACGCCAAATCTTTATCTTCAGAATCTGATTCATTTTCATCTTTCTCAACATGAAATGCTACATTTTTCTTTTCTTCTTTCTGTTCTTTTCTAGCCTGCAAATTTGCTTCATAGGACATTAAATTTCCTATTAATTCATCTGGCTTCATGACGGAAAGGTCATTAGCTTCTTCAATTGCTAATACTTTTCCTTCCCATTCATTAGTCAGAGAATGTAGGACTGTTGAAACAACATCAAAATCCGAATACTTTTGTCCTAACCCAATAAGTGCATGGTGAATAGTTTGAAACCGTGAATACATGTCATTGATTGTTTCATTTGGTTTCATTTTGAAATTTTGAAATTGACTTTTCAGCATGGCTATTTTGGCTTGTTTAACCTTGTTAGTACCTTCATGAGTGATTTTTAGCGTTTGCCAAATTTGATATGCAGTAGTGCAGATACTAACACGGTTATATTCATTTTGGTCTAATGCACAGAACAACATATTTATTGCTCTTGCATTTACGGCTGCTGCCGTTTTCTCAGCCACAGTCCATTCTGAATAATCAGTTGTTGGATTCACTATTTCTCTTTGAGTAGCATTCCAAGCATCATAGCTACTTGATTGCATAAAGAATGACATACGTGTTGCCCAATAACTATAGTTAAGACCATTGAAAAATGAAGGTCTTTGTGTCATTGCCCTTCTGTGTAAGTGGTGTTTTGAGTGCTAGTACTTGCGTTATTTGCCATATTACAAGAATATATCAAATAACTGTGTTACGGTTATATGATGACCGTGCTCTGATACCAAATGAAAGTGCGGTGTGTATACAATTATATGTGCTAATATAGTACACACGGATCGTGTAATATGGATTACAATATAAATGCGGAAAATAGATGATAATAGCAAAGTAAATAAAAATAGAAAAATCACACCAGAGATTTTTATACTGGTTCGGAGCACCGTCCTACGTCCAGTCCCAGACTTCTATCTGGATTTTCACTATTAACTACCTCGCTTCACCCGGAGGAATAGGTTTACAATACCCGAACAGCCGAACGGGATTTCACGCCTCTAATACACTGAGGACTTCAACACTTGCCTCTTACAACACGAGGACTTCAACAAAAACAAATACAATTGTTGTTGACAACTTGTGTTCTTGAAAACACGGATTTGTCACTAGTAGTACACCCTTCCTATAATCTTATCCTCAAAGAATATGAATGGTGTTTTGTAAAGATTAAAGAAGGTATTTACTTATTGAATCAAAAGATATGAAATAATTTCAATGATTCAATAAGCTAAATTAATTTTTAGAATGCAGGAGTGTTAGAGATTAGATTAGAGAGCATATATGATCGTGTAAAAACTTGTGTTTGAATCAATGATTTAGATGAGTATATATAGAGAAAAATAGTTGTAACTCTTTGTGAACAGTTGCCATTAAGAGTTATGATCATTGATGAAAGATAGGAGATGCAACCTTTGGAGAAGAGAAGTGTCTTTTGGAAAAGTTGCTTTCTGTTTAAAAACGGTCGACAGGTCAAAAATGGACCGGTAGACAGGAATTCAAATATATATACGTTATGTGCATGTGTGCATGTTATCTGTGCATTCTGGGCAAAAACGGTCGACCACCTTATTTTCAACCGGTCGACCGGTTTAGTCCAATTTGCACAGTTAATGTGCATATGTATATTTATTGAAAGATTGAAGTTATATGATTATTTGAGGATAGATTTTAACATAAATTACTAACATACCAAATAATCAACCTCTAATATATGGAGCTCTTTGTGTTTCTTAAATGAATAACTTCTTTTTGTCGATCACGGCTTATTCCTTTGTCAGAAATCAAAACTCTATAAAAATCTTGACTCAACATTCTCCCCCTTTTTGATTGATGACAACATATATATGAAGTTCTGAATCTCCCCCTGAATATGTGATCTCCCCCTGAGATTTTGTCTTATATATACATTCCTGCAAATAATTGTTAGCACTTTCTCCCCCTTTGTCATCGACAAAAAGGAATAATAGATAATGGAATAATATAGGAGTATATCAGCCAGAATATCCATTTTCCTCTTTTCTTAAGTAGGACCTGCAAAGAATAGAATTAAGTCCATGGTACCCACTTTTTATAGGGTCCTAAGAGTTAGGTCTTAGGAGTCCAAACCCATATGGGTCCGGTATCCCCTTTATATATATAATTATTATTAAGATGCACAGTATTCATGAATTGCTGAATGTATTTGTTCCTAATCAAATTGTTATTTGTTTTAGGAACCCATATTTTGATAGTCTTGACATCTTTCTTTTGAAATTTCACAACTGGTTTTGGTTTGAAATATAATAAACTAAGATTTTTCTTAGCTTCAGTTTTTTGTACTTTCTTCTTCCTTTTATTTCTAAGATGTTTCTTAGTTTCATGTTTGTTATATCCCAAACCTTGTTTATCTGAAATAGATTGTGAACTTTCAATGATTTTAGTCAAATTTTCTCGACCTTTGTTAAAGTTAGAAACATTTTGAGTAATGTCATCAAACTTTGTTTGTAAACTAGCTTTTTCTAGGTCTAGAATTTTGACTTTTGCTTTAAGTTCATGATTTTCAGTAGTGAGAGCATTATTTTTCTCTTTTTGAGCTTCTATTTCTTGACTCAAAAGAGATATTTGAGAGTCAACATTAGATGATGATTCTTGAATATTTTCAAGTTCTTCTTCTAATATTTTCTTCTCATCTTTTAACATATCTCGTTCAAACTCTGCTCTACTTAAATCTGTTTTGACTACTTTTAATTGACGTTTTATGTCTTTATATTTGACTATCAATTCAGCATTAATATCAAGTAATTCATCAAATGTAGGAATTTGTACCTCATCTTCTGTTGCCATAAAACAAACATTAGCTTGTTCATTCTCCGAATCACTTTCACTTTCTGATGAAGATGACTCTGAATCATCCCATGTTACTGAGAAGGCTCGTTTCTTTGATTTGTCCTTCTTATATTTGAATTTGTCATTTTCTGACTTTTTCTTTTGTTCTGGACAATCCTTCTGCATGTGTCCCTTTTTATGGCAGTTGAAACATTCTATAGCAGATGAAGATGGTTTATTTGATCCAGGTTTCCTTTTATTGTAGCGACTGGGTTTCCATCAATGGTAGGTAATACAAACGAAACCGTAAGGGCACGTAGGAAGAATGGGTTTCCATCAATGGTAGGGCTACTGGGGTACCATCCATCACAGTACGGGGACTAAATCACCGTACCGAGAATTACTCTCAATCCCCTGCAACACAAAGCCGAAACCATTCCTTATTGAACAGTTTCAAACAAGACAACCCTGCAGTTGTAGCTAGCAACCGCCCACACAGCCGAATAAAAAGGGACATCTAGACAGGGGTAAATCTCGTCCTACTTGGGCACGACCCACTTAGCCTTGCTGCACCTCCCCTGCTTTAGCCATTCCCAGTTGATGAGGCTTGAGGCTACGATTGCCTTTATAGAACACATCTATCTTAGAATGCTCATCGTCCACCTGACGATGTTCTGAAAGCATTCAATCCATACAAGTTCGTTCCGGGTTCGAACGAAACCGAAGGCATTATCTCGTTACACTCATTTTGGAATCACCCTCAGAGTTAACGAAAATAACCCTTGCACTCTGAATCTTCATCTTCACTTGAGATTCATGACCTATCGTTAATTTGGATCGATGTGGTTTTCGGATATCCAAATTTGAAAACCCGATCCCGGTCTCATCGAAATCCAAAACGCCATCTTTTAGGTCCAAGTTGTTTTAAAGTTAAAACAATTCAATTCAAATCATTATATGTATTCACACAGATAGATAATTCTCATATACACAGATAGATAATTCGTATCATCACCATTCAACCAAATCATCTCATATCACATATCACACATATCTCATCAGAGATATCAAAAAATCAAGGCATTCAATATCAATCAGCCATCCATAAGCAATGATCTATTAATCACGCATCTATAGTTAATTTAAAATGAATTAAATTAATTACTTCATCTCTAATAAATTTAAAATAAATTAAATTAATTACTTTCATCACAATAAATCTTGCTTGCATAACCATTAATTAATTACAAACCAATTAATTAATCATCATCTTAATTAATCACCCTTGATTAATTATCTTTAATTACATTAAGTAATTAACCTTTAATTAATTACACACATTAGTTATCTACAAACCATTAAGCAATTAACCTTAATTACTTCATTAACTATAATTAATTACATTAATCCTTAATTAATTACAATTAATTAATCACCTTATAATCATTTATTATTGATCAATTAATCTTAATTAATCAATCCTTAATTACTCTCATTAATTACATTAATCAATGATCCTTAATTAATTACTTCCATTAATCAACTTTAATTAATCATAAACAGTAATTACCATTTTGTAATTACTTACCATAATAAATTAACTCCTTAATTAATTATATTAATCCTTTAATTAATTGCACTAAGTAATTAATCCTTAATTACTCTACTAAGTAATTACCCTTTAATTACTTCCCATTAAGTAATTCCCTTTAATTAATTACATCCCAATAATTATACATTATTTACTTCACTAAGTAATTACACTATTAAATCTCATTAAGTATTCATACTTAATTAGTCTTCAAGATTATCTATAATTAATCAACCAATTAATTAATCACATTCATTTGATAAATTTTAATTGGGTAATTTATCCCTTAATTACCCCTTTAAATAAAGTAATTAATCTTTAACCACAGATTAATAATCCATCATTATTAATTTATAAACCTTAATTATCAATTATTAAAACTTAATAACCAATTTATTAATTCCTAATTAATTGTTAATCAATCCTTAATTAATTAATTAATCAATCCTTAATTATAATTAATTAATCCTAAATAACAGTTAATTATCCTTAATTAACTTTAATTATAGATTATTAATTTATTAATTATTAATTAATAAAACCTAATTATTAATTAATAAAACTTAATTACAAATTAAGTACCCTTTTTATTTACCAATTAATTAACCTTAATTACTTAAGTAATTAATCTATAATCATTAATTAATAATCTCTAATCATCTAATTAATAATTCTTAATTATAAATTAATTAACCTCTAATTAATTAACTTATAGCCCTTAATTATTAATTTTAAATAAATTAACTAAATCAATTAATTACTCTTAATTAATTCCTTAATTAATTCTTAATCATTATTAATTAAATTTATTAATCATATCCAATTTCCTTAATTAATTTAATTACTATCAAGATATTAAACTTTAATTATCTTTAAGAAAAAACATTATCTTACTAATGACTTAATTAAAACATTTATCTTAATAGTTAACCTTTCTTAATTAAATCATTAATTAAGTTTTTAAAATACTCATTTAACTTGGTAAATTAAGGTTAAAAAAACATAAAAATCTTTTAAATGTTTTAAACATTAACAAATAATAGTTTTAAAACTATTTCAATTTAAATTCAAAAACTTGTCTTTAAAATTCATTTCTACTTAAGTTTTAAAATAACTTTAACAAATTTTCCAACTTCTTAATAAAATGTTAAAGAAAACATTTATTTTTATAAAGAACAGAATTCAAAAACAAGATTTATTTCTAAAGTTTAAACTTCCTTTATTTAAATTTAAGACTTGTTTTATAAAAACTTTTTAAAACTTTGAAAATTTCTTTAAATCAACCTGCTTCAGTTTGAACCTGAGTATCACTTGTGCCACTTCAAGTTCCATTTCTTTCTTAAATTTTCAAAATTTTAATTTTAAATTTTAATTTAAAAACCTGTAACCATTAAACTGTTAACAGGTTTAAAACATCACCAGCTACCTCGAGTTTCCACTTGAGACATCAACCCAAAAACACGGAACCTCCTTCGAGCAAACCACAGCAAAACCCACACTCAAAAATACTGACCCCAAAACCTTCCCTGTGCACATGCACCAGTGCCGGAGCCTTCTCCGACCTCTGACGAACCATTCGGCACGTCAGCCTTCACAGCATCAATCCTCTCCGATTACCAAATCCCAATAACAAGCCTCGATCCAAAATTTAGCAGTCCGGTTGAAACCTGGAACCAAATCCCATGGCCAAACCACTACGAACTCGCATCTCCGACCATCAGACGATGTGCCTCCATAACCATACCACCTCCGATCATCAACGAAGCCATCCCTAAAATTCCATTCAACTCGATGCACTAGAGATGTAGAAGTGACCCCATTTTCCCAGTTCGATCAAATTAGGTTTAAAACCCAAATCCACCTGCCGCCGTCGCCACGACCATCAGACAACCCTCCACCCATTTTTGCCGTACCACCAGATCCTTCCTCTACCTCTACCCAAGATCCCGATGCCCCTAAACCTTGTGGCCATCAGAATTTACTCAGAAACCCACTTTTAGATAATCCCAAAATTCACATTTCATTACTTCATTTAAAATTGTGATTTTGATTTTAAAAATCCTAACTTTTAAGGGTGATTCTGGATATATACTTGAATCAATAAATTTCATCACTTGATTTTTATCATATAATTAAGATTTCTACTGTGATTTCCAAATTTAACATAGTTCCAATCTTAATATACTTATTTCTATTTTTAAATCCTAGATCATGTTTAAACTAAACTATTCGGTTTAAATTTCAAAGTCTAACAGAGAACACGTGCAAAGATTTTGAATTTTAGTCAAAATCATAAGCTCTGAACTAAGAACAGGGGAGTTAGACAATAGATATGTACACATTCATATGTACATAGAGGCATACTTATATACATACATATAAAACAGACATCATTACAGAACTCACATGCAACAGATAATTAACTACTTAAGTTTTTAATTTAAAATGTTTACTCACCTTTTTTAAAATGAAAGAGCTTTAAAACTTGATTGAAACTGAACCCTTTTGAAAATTTAAGAACTGCATATTGTTGTTTTGGTTTTCTAAAAGCTTTGAATTTGCAGAGATGATTTTAAGATTGATTATTGGTTGCATGCTTGAACTTGCAAACTTTGTCTTGCTTGAAACAGGAATGCTTTAAGACTAAAAGCTTTGAACACTTGAAAGTTTGAAGCTGGAATGTTGGATAAACTGGAATATAATGATTCAAACTTTGATTCCAAGCTTGTAGTTTTGAAAGTTGTTCTAGGTTTTGATAAAAGAGGTTTCAGACTTTTGAAAACTGCTTACAGGTTTGATGATTTAGGAGGTTACAGGTTTGATGAAAGAGGATTACAGGATTTTAAATTTGAAAATGATTTCATGTTTGTATTTTGGTCCGAGTGAATTGATTTCAGACTTGAAAATGCTTCAGGTTTTGATTCATGCATTTTCTGGTTTTGATATTAGTTTACAGGTTTGTTCTCTTGAGGAATGAATTGAGAAAAGAATTTAAGTAAGAAGGTGACTGTTTATATAGGTTTAAATTGTGATTTATCAAAATTAAAGAAAAAGAGGAAGCAAATATGACACTTGTCCATCATCCTATTTAATTACTTAACACATGTTACTTATATTACTTAGTTCAATTACACTTGTATATACATTATTTTTATTTATTTTAAAATGATTTTAAAAGCCCTTTAAAATAGATTTCCTAATTAATTAGTAAGTTTCTTAATTTATTAATGCTTTTCTTATTTTAAATAAATAAAACTTTTAAAAGAAAATAAAATAAAAACCAATTTGATTTTAAATAAAATCATATATAATATATTAAACTCATTTTTAAATGCTAATTTAAAAGCTTTTGTATTTATTCCTATTAAATAAATACTTTCCCGAATTTCTATAAATAAATTTCCTTTAAAGAAAATAATATAAAACAATCTTATTTTAAATAAAAACTTAATCCATATTTTATATCCAAACCATATTATTATTTCTATTTTAAAGATATATATTCCTTTAAATTCAATTTTTAAATCCAAATTCAAATTTAATTTCAATTTAAAATCCAATTTAAATTCAATTTAAATAAATATAGATATTAATTTTAAACGAATGCATTATTAATTATAAATAATTATCCTATTTAAAATCAATTTAAATACACATATGTATACATATTTAAATAACACTAATTAAATTTGAAATAATAAGTCCATTTAAAATCTATTTAAAATCTATATTTAAAATTTATTTATACAATAACACAAACTAAACAATTATTCTTATTTAGAAATCAATCTATAATTATACTTTTAAAAACATCTCATTATTAATTAATTGGTTATTATATTTGAAAATAACAATTTTATCAAATTTAAACAATTTAATTAAGAGATTATCACTTTTTAAATTCCTTGAAATTCCAGGATATCACATTCCCCCCCTTAAAAGACTTTCGTCCTCGAAATTTAAAACAAAAGATAATCCAAAATTTTATTTTATTTCAAACAATTCAAGCACACATATCAGCCATACATAACCAACCAAACAAACAATCTCATCCAAACAAACAATTTATTCTATCAAACAACTCTTGCTCTCCGAACACATATCCGGATAAGCTTCCTAAAAATATTTCGAGTTTCCCAGGTACAGATACTGGAATACTCGCTCTTCTGAATCTGAACTAGCCACACCATTAAACTACTGAGCTCTTATACGTCTAGATCTACCATCTACACAAGAGAACTGACCACAGACAAGATCGACTCAACTACCAAATCCTCCTAAACTACTAGTTCCAAAACCAGTGATGGATCATACACGTACTCCCTCAGAGATACGTGAAATACATTGAATCCCAGTCTTCTAAACTAGCAATTCAACCCTTATAAGCCAAACACTTATTCTTACAAAAACTCAGATGAATCCAATATACTACGGAGCTAATTCCTAGCCTTATCCAATCTTATTTGCTTCCTTTACCGGAGAAAACCTCAACAACAACGAGGTCTCCAACTTTAAATTCAAAATTCCTCCGTCTCTTGTCCACAAGACTCTTCTGACGATCCTGGGCTGCCTATAGATCCTTTCCAATCAGCTCAACTTTCGCTTATGCTTCTCAAAACAATCTGGATCAAAAACAACTCAACAAAATGATCCTCTCAAGATCTACCAAAATCAAGAACACAAACTCTACTCCACAATCATCAGTAGACTACAACTTACTTCTCCTATCCGGAAAAGACAAAACAGATGCACTCACCAATCTGACTTTCAAATCCTGTAGAATCTTTCTAATCCAAACACTGCAACTTCCGGTTGCTTTTACTCTAGAACAGCTGCCACCTTGCTTTCGCTGCGCAACTCTGATCCAGAACAGATGAGAATGCCGTTCGATGAACACGAGCACAGACTAGACAGCACATCCAGAAATATGGTTCAACAGATCCATAAAGAGAAAACTCAGAAGTTCTAAGAAATACAGAGCTGCTTCACCATTTCTTCTCTCTAAGAGACATCCTTCTACCTAGCTGAACTATCGGTAGCTCCATGAACCAAGTCGATATGGAACTCGATCTCCAATGTAGACAAACTTTTGAGTACCCTGAAGACATTCAGAAAAATCTCTGACAACCTCTATAACTCAAGAGAACACTCAAACTATCACAAGTCACTTTTGTGATCCTATCCAATACAATATCCACAGATACTATTCTCTCTTTACAAATCAGAACAACTTATCCTCGACCAATCCATTGAAGAAACGGGTCCACACCGCTGCTTCTAAATTCCACCTCTAGGAAACTTCAAAGCCAAAAGATCTTCCTGCTGGCACACAAAACACTCCGAGCCGCAACGCTGCCACATATGCCAAAGACTTCTGATCAAAAGCTCCTTGATCCTCAAAATCATATCACACAATCCCACACAGAGCCTTGAGGTAGGCAGACATCTCCTAAAGAAACTTGGGCCTCAACCCAAACATAAACACCCAGCTGAATCTAATCTTAATACTAATGCAGACACACTTTCTTAAACTTACTTCAAAAGAAAACATCTTCGAAGACATCCATAGTCACTGCGTCTCGTCACGCAGCTACTATTTCCTGAAGTTGCCAAGATACCATCACTTGCTTCTGCCTAATCGACAGATCCATATTCTACTCATCCAACTTCAAAGATGGACTCCAAACCTTAACAGGTTTCCTTCAGAGATCAATGAAATTCTTACACCATAGCAAAGCTCACTCGAGACGGTATTAGATCTACAGTCTCGACAGATACTCTTCCAACCTCAACTCTCGGACTTCTTCATTGGTAGTCGTGCTACTTACACCACTACCCCATCTACCTTTAGAACTCACATTGGAAAAACCCGAACAGGTAATCCAACAAATGGGTGTATGTGTGTGTGTGTGTGTGTGTGTGTGTATATTACTAGTACGCTTTCTCAAGGAAGACACCACTCCAGAGCCTAGGTATTCACTCAACCTACGCTTTGACACCAAAAGGTAATGGTCTAGGTTTTTTAACCATCGACGGTGGCCACTCTCGACTGGTAGGCTTTTCAACCATTCCAGCCCCATCGTGGCTTACATTGGTACCTCAGGTTCGCTTTTACGGCCAGCCTCTCGACTCGTAACCAACCCCTCAAGGCCTTATACTACCTCAGGGGACATGTAGGGGTAAGAGTCTCCCGTTCGCCACCTAACACAAAGCGATACCCCTATCATGCTGTAATGTAGCAGACCCGATCTCCCTAAACCTTGTGGCCATAAGAATTTGCTCAGAAACCCACTTTCAGATAATCCCAAAATTCACATTCATTACTTCATTTAAAATTGTGATTTTGATTTTAAAAATCCTAACTTTTAAGGATGATTCAAGATATATGCTTGAACCAATAAATTTCAACACTTGATTTTTATCATATAATTAAGATTTCTATTGTGATTTCCAAATTTAACATAGTTTCAAACTTAATATACTTAAATCTATTTTTAAATCCTAGATCATGTTTAAACCAAACTATTCGGTTTAAATTTCAAAGTCTAACAGAGAACACATGCAAAGATTTTGAATTTTAGTCAAAATCCTAAGCTCTGAACTAAGAACAGGGGAGTTAAACAACAGATATGTACACATTCATATATACACAGAGGCATACTTGTATACATACATATAAAACAGACATCATCACAGAACTCACATGCAATAGATAATTAGCTACTTAAGTTTTTAATTTAAAATGTTTACTCGCCTTTTTGAAAATGCAGAGAGCTTTAAAACTTGATTGAAACCGAACCCTTTTGAAAATTTGAAAACTGCATATTGTTGTTTTGGTTTTCTGAAAGCTTTGAATTTGCAGAGATGATTTTAAGATTTTAATCATTGGTTGCATGCTTGAACTTGAAAACTTTGTCTTGCTTGAAACAGGAATGCTTTAAGACTGAAAAGCTTTGAACACTCGAAAGTTTGAAGTTGGAATGTTGGATAAACTAGAACATAATGATTCAAACTTTGATTCCAAGCTTGTAGTTTTGAAAGTGTTCTAGTTTTGATAAAAGAGGTTTCATACTTTTGAAAACTGCTCACAGGTTTGATGATTTAGGAGGTTACAGGTTTGATGAAAGAGGATTACAGGGTTTTAAACTTGAAAATGATTTCAGGTTTGTATTTTGGTCTGAGTGAATTGATTTCAGACTTGAAAATGCTTCAGGTTTTGATTCATGCATTTTCTGGTTTTGATATTAGTTTATAGGTTTGTTCTCTTGAGTAATGAATTGAGAAAAGAATTTAAGCAAGAAGGTGATTGTTTATATAGGTCTAAATTGTGATTTATCAAAATTAAAGAAAAAGAGGAAACAAATATGACACTTGTCTATCATCCTATTTAATTACTTAACACATGTTACTTATATTACTTAGTTTAATTACACTTGTATTTACGTTATTTTTATTTATTTTAAATTATTTTACAAGCCCTTTAATATAGATTTCCTAATTAATTAGTAAGTTTTTTAATTTAATAATGCTTTTCTAATTTTAAATAAATAAAATTTTTAAAATAAAATAAAATAAAAACCAATTTGATTTTAAATAAAATCATGTATAATATATTAAACTCATTTTTAAATGCTAATTTAAAAGCTTTTGTATTTATTCCTGTTAAATAAATACTTTTCCAAATTTCTATAAATAAATTTCCTTTAAAGCAAATAATATAAAACAATCTTATTTTAAATAAAAACTTAATCCATATTTTATATCCAAACCATATTATTATTTCTATTTTAAAGATATATATTCCTTTAAATTCAATTTTTATATCCAAATTCAATTTCAATTTCAATTTAAAATCCAATTTTAAATCAATTCAAATAAATATATATATTAATTTTAAACAAACACATTATTAATTATAAAAAATTATCCTATTTAAAATCAATTTAAATACATATATATACACATATTTAAATAACACTTATTAAATTTGAAATAATAAGTCTATTTAAAATCTATATTTAAAATTTATTTATACAATAACACAAACTAAACAATTATTCTTTTTCAAAAATCAATCTATAATTATACTTTTAAAAACATCTCATTATTAATTAATTGGTTATTTATATTTGAAAATAACAATTTTATCAATTTTAAACAATTTAATTAAGAGATTTTCACATTTTAAATTCCTTGAAATTCCAGGATATCATATTAAGACTTATCAAACAACTGGGGGTAAAATCGGTTGAAATCTTTTACGACTTACAATTGGTGGTGTACTAGGTTCGGGGGGATTATCAAGCGAAGGGACAAATGCTCGCCCCGTACCTTGCACGGGTTCACGAGCTGCTAGCAAATCTAGAATATTAGGACATTTCGCATGTCCCGCGTGAACGAAACAAAGAAGCTGGCTCATTGGCAAAATTTACGAGCACTGGCGATGCATAGCAAATGGGATTGGTTTCCATTGAAACCCTATGTATTAGAAACAAAAATCGAGAAGGTATCCTGGATGACCTCATTCAAGCAATACTTGCTACACGGGGTCTTGCCTGAAAGAAGGAGTGAAAGACGACAAGTCGTTCGTAAGGCTTCACGATATGTAATGCAGGACGGAATAATATATCGGAGGGGATTCTCAACCCCCTTACTCTGGTGCATTGCCCACGATGAGATAAAACAAGTCCTGAAGGAAGTCCATGAAGGAGAATGCGGTGACCATACTAGGGGGCACACATTAGCAAAGAAAATCCTCCGCTATGGATACTTTTGGCCAACTGTGAATCGGGATGCTGCAGACTATGTAAGAAGATGTGACAAATGCCAGAAGTATGCAAAAATCCTGGGGGCTCCGCCAACGGAACTCACGCAAATGGTTAGTCCCTGGCCGTTTGCAATGTGGGGAATCGACATAGTCGGTTCATTACCCATATCCAAAGGTGGTGCGAAATACGCGATAGTTGCGGTCGATTACTTCACTAAGTGGGCAGAAGAAGAGCCTTTGGCCACGATCACCTCCAAAAAGGTCATTAATTTTGTTGTACGAAACATTATATGCCATTTTGGCCTTCCACAGACTATCATTACAGACAATGGAACTCAATTCGAAAGCAAAGAATTCAAAGAGTTTTGCCAATTACGACATTGGGAAAAAGTTTGCAGCAGTTGCTCATTCAAAAGCCAATGGGCAAGTGGGAGCCATGAACAAAATAATCAAGTCCGTATTAAAAAAGCGTTTGGAAAAGGCTAGAGGCAAGTGGGTGTATAAACTTTCGACTGTGCTTTGGGCTTATAGAACCACCCACAAGTCCGCGACTGGATACACTCCATTCGCATTAGCATATGGCATGGAAGCTGTTATACCCATAGAGTTTGAAGTTCCATCACATCGGGTAACTTATTAGGATCCCGAGTCGAATCGGGATCTTTTGTTGGAATCACTGGACTTCATTGATGACAAGCATGAAGAAGATGATTTAAGAGCGGTTACGTACAGACACCGAGTCGCTCGATATTATAATGAAAAGGTCCGACCGAGAATCTTTGATGTGGGCGACCTTGTTTTGAAACAAGTTTTTCGGTCCCATCGCATATGAATCCCGCATGGGAAGGTCCATACATCATTGAACGAAATCTTAGAGAGGGAACTTCCAAGCTAGCGACCGTTGATGGTGCGACACTCCCTTGAGCATGGAATAGAAAACATTTGTGACATTATTATACTTAGTCCATTTCTTTCATATTTTAGTTGCAATTATTTCCAGCATATTTTTATTCTTAGTTTTCTGCATGCAATAAGACAATTTAGCTCATTTTCATTAATAAAGGCTTGAAGCCATCTTTCCTATGATCATTGATGTTTCTAGTATGATAATTCTATGGCAAACCACTGTCTGACGTACGAATGCGTGCGAACATCACGAAATCTCCAAGTCCCCTAAGTGTGGACTGAAGCACTCCGAGTCCCCTGAGTGCGGACTAGAGTATAAACGACAGAAATCTCCAAGGCCCCTGAGTGCAGACTGGAGTATTCTGAGTCCCCCGAGTGCGAACTAGAGTATAAACGGCTTAAAAATCTTCAAATCCTCTAAGTATGGACTGGAGTACTCTGAGTCCCCTAAGTGCGGACCAGAGTATAAACGACCGAAACCTCCAAGTCCTCTGAGTGCGGACTGGAGTACTCGGAGTCCCCTGAGTGCGGACTAGAGTATAAATGGCTTAAAAATCTCCAAGTCCCCTGAGTGCGGACTAGAGTACTCTGAGTTCCCTGAGTGCGGACCAGAGTATAAACGACTGAAATCTCCAAGTCCCCTAAGTGCGGACTGGAGTACTCTGAGTCTCCTGAGTGCGGACCAGAGCATAAACGAACGAAATCTCCAAGTCCCATGAGTGCGGACTGGAGTACTCTGAGTCCCCTGAGTGCGGACCAAAGTATAAACGACTCAAAAATCTCCAAGTCCCCCGAGTGCGGATTGGAGTACTCTGAGTCCTTTGAGTGCGGACCAGAGTATAAACGATCGAAATCTCTAAGTCCCCTGAGTGCGGACTGGAGTACTCTGAGTCCCCTGAGTGCGGACCAGAGTATGAACGATTTAAAAATCTCCAAGTCCCCTAAGTGCGGAGTGGAGTACTCTAAGTCGCTTGAGTGCGGACCAGAGTATAAGCGGCTTAAAAATCTCCAAGTCCCTTGAGTTCGAACTAGAGTACTCTGAGTCCCCTGAGTGCGAACCAGAATATAAATGACCGAAATCTTCAAGTCCCCTGAGTGCGAACTGGAGTACTCTGAGTCCCCTGAGCGCAGACTAGAGTATAAACGACTTAAAAATCTCTCAGTCCCCTGAGTGTGGACTGGAGTACTCTGAGTCTCCTGAGTGCGGACCAGAGTGTAAATGACTTAAAATTTCTAGGTCCTCTGAGTGCGGGCTGGAGTATTCTGAGTCCCCTGAGTGCGGACTAGAGTATAAACGACCAAAACCTCCAAGTCCCCTGAGTGTGGAATGGAGTACTCTGAGTCCCCATAGTACGGATCAGAGTATAAACAGCTTACAACCCTCTAAGTCCCCGGAGTGTGGACTAGGATACAAATGGCTTGTAGTCAACAAGTCCCTGGCCTGCGAACTGAAGAATATTCTAAGTACTCGAAGCATGGAATAAAGGATGTACAATTCCAAAGAATCTCCGACTTATATGAAAATGAATTGGAGTTTATGTATACTCACAATAGCCTGGGTTTAGACCACAATTATACAGAAAGCTGAACGATAAAAGTCTTTTGAAAGACAAGAGAACTAAGTTTTATTTATCAGAATAAGGTTCTACTACAAAAAGTCTATTTACATTGACTATGAAAATAAATAAAAATAATTACATAATCTGAACTTACTCTCATTGAACGAGAGTAGCAACTACTTCTTTGACTTCCTCGGTTCATTGTCCACTTTCGTCTTCTTTGATGACTCCTCGTCCACACGTTTTTTCTTGGAAGTTTTGCTTGGTAGCAAAGTGACAAATGAGGAAGAACGAGGGACCTTTAATGGCCTAGACCCACCAGGGAGGATGACCTTCAATGGCTTGTTCATAGGATCATCTAGGTCCACGGTTCGAGGCTCGACTTTGATTTCAGCCTTTTTTTCTTTTCCTCCGCGAGTTGCTCCTTCATGCTCATTTTAGAAGTATGTTCAGAGGTGCTTATGATCTCGATCTCATAACTTCCTTCGACAGGAGATGAATTCTCAGACTTATCCTCATTAAGCGCCTCAAGCACTTGAGCATCTGGGCCGGGAGCCTCTCCTGCATGAGTGGCCTAGCTTGTTTTCCTTTTCTTCTCCTTGGTGTCATCGCTCCTTGGAGTGGGCTCGGGATTAGAATGGCCTGCGTAAAGTCACAGGAAACAAACATTAGAATAAAATAATATTACGCCGAAAAGGATGGCTCTTTGAACTTGAAAAAGAAGAGTTATGTACCAGCTTCTTGTTGGCTCTCGACCGTCCGGGGAGTCTCACCCTCCGAAATTAGAGATAGAATGTGAATACCGAGACCAGGGTCTTCTAGGTCATAACCAACATGTTGCTCAAATGGATCAAGTACCGGTCGATTAGCTGATTAAGTAGGAGCATGAACTGGAGACTCGGTTCCAGAAGGACCGACAATAATATCTTTCCCTCTCAATAAGGAGGAACCTTTGCAGTAGAGTGCCTTTGTTGTAGACAAGTCCGAAGGTTCGTTCCTTCTAAGAAATTCTTTCACCAAGGCCTCCTCGTCAATATCGTCGGTGCCTAGTTCGACCTTCCTGATCTTTATTAAAGTCTCCCATGCCTCGGCTAGAGATTCAAGGTAGCCCTCGCTTAGAAATGTTAAGTCTCGATGCATGAGGACGCGGGCGTTGAATTCCGCTATTAGTGGGTCGAACATGCACTTAATCTCCTCCCTGCCGGCCTCTATAGCCGCCTCAAGGCGGGAGTCGATCTCCGCAGATGCTATTCTCTTCCCCTCTTCACGGGATTTGTCCTTTAGCATCCCAACCTTAGAGAGCTCATCGTCAAGCTTTTCCTTCAAAAGTCGTGTAGCAAACGATCTCGTCACAATAGTGTTGCGACTCTTCATGGGTAGCAGTTTTCTCCTCTCTTTCTTTGCAGAGTTGGTTTTCTAGCTCTTTGACTCGAAGGGCGAATGCATCCCTTTCTTTTTGCACCGAATCCTTCTCTAAAGCCAGTGTCCTACAGCATTGGACCGCCTCGTTGAATTCTTTCTTATGAGTTGACTCTAGACGATTGACGACCTCTGCGGTATCTTTAGCACTCTGTTAGGTGGCTTCAAGTTGAGACTTGTACGTAGACAGCTCTTCGTCCTGAGCTTTGATAGTATCTTTATCGTGAATGGCTTCGAGTTTCAAACGGTCAATTTCGTGTTGACGCTCAACTGAGACTTCCGAGATCTTTTCAGCTAGATGGACAAAAGCGTTATGTTGAACATAAACATCGTTGGTACAAGCAATATCGCTTTGTTTGATGTTCCCCGAAATGTGATGAATCGCTGGGAGAAATTTCAAGCCATCGAAGCATATCTTTAGAAAAGTGGACTTGAGCTCAACAAGTCTTTCTGCCACCGATATTTCAGATACAGGAGTGAGAGGAGTCTGCTTGGAGACTGCATTTGTTCTGTGGGGATCCCAGGATTGCCTGGTACTGGATGAACCAGAGTGTTGATCCCGATGGGCCTCAGGCTGGGACCCCTTGAGTGTAGTTTTCTCTTTGCTGTGCTCCGGCTGAGAAGGAGGATCACGGAGATATGAGGACTGGCTTTAGGTCTTTCTTCGGTAGGACGATTCTCGGCGGTGGTAGTCTCGATCTCCGAAATCATCTCTGTCTCGGCATTTGCCGGAACCCTAATCTCAGTCAGATTGGTGGAAAATAGATGAACCTCGAAGGCGATCAAGTCCATGTATATGCCCCGTGTCACCTGCGCAGAGTTCAAATAACGGCGAGTCAGCAAAGAGTAGAGTGACGGCAGAATTTTAAGTGCAAAGTGAAGTGCACATGTTTTTGTGTGTCCTGGTATTCCCTCCAATTGACCAATTTCTTTATCTATACTTATGGGAGTTTTTTCTCCCTGAGCATGGGCTTGAACACCTGAATCGCCTGTGGCAGGCGAATGAAGTTTAAGTGCCTCCGGATCGTCGAAACCATAATTGAGAAGATCATCAGGGATGGTGAGGTTCGACAGACCTTTCAGAGAACTTTCTAAGTTCTGGGGGAAGGCTCTCTCTCCACTGAAGTAAGTGTGACTTTAGAAGTTCCCCCCACTTTCTTCTTCCTCAACTTATAGGTCAATTTCTTCTTTCCCTTTGAAGGGGAAGGTTTCATTTTGATGTCGTGAACCTCAACTATCGGGTCTCGAGTGGGACTAACATTTTCACCAAGTACTTCGGGCGTCTTACCTTCTCTAATTACCCCCACTCTGATGTTTCGGGGGCATTACATGATGAAGATCCAGCCTGCTTTTTTCCTTTTTCCGAAGCAGGCTTGGTTATAGTAATGCCTGGAGGGAGGCTTATTCGACGACCTTCTGCCAACAACCCAAACTTCGTGAGCGATTCATTTGAAATGAGAGTTCTGATGTCCCGGTCTTCAGCAGGAATAGCTTGGATAGCTTCGACAGCTACAGAATATTCAAAGCCTTCGAGACGTGGGTTAATACCTAAAGAAATAGAGGAAGAGTTAGAAAAGGTACAGCTTACGCCAAACATGAGTATTGATCCAAAAAAAGACTTACTCCCTTCCACCCATCTCCTCGCAAAGCCGGGAGGACAGCGTACGTAGAGCCACTCCTGCTTGTACTGTGCAAACTTGCTCCATGCCCCGGTCAGGATTTAACACTTGCTGTGTGGCTCGAAGAATACAAAAGATGGGCTATCTGACCATCTCTTGATGTGATAGATATAGCGGATATCGCCCGGAGTTGGGAGTTTGAAGAGGACACTCATGAAGAGAATGAAAGTGGCGTATATAAGGGCGTGGCGTTTGGATGCAATTGCGATGGTGCGATCTCCATATACTGCAACACATCTTGAAGAAAGGAGTTGAATGGTGGCACGCTGCTGACCCAATACATGAATCTGTTGCAGGTTGTATATCCGAGTGGGGGCAAGTGGGGACGATCCTTCCCTGATGGAACCAACACATCATCGGAGGGGATTCCGTGGACTGAGCATATACGACGAAGCGTGCTTTCGTTAATCTTCGAGGCTTGAGAATCGATCGGATCGTCTAAGAAGATCGCTGCCTCCAGGGCATCGGGAGCCAAGTCGACCGATGCGGTCACGGTGCTCGGCATGTCTTGTACAGGAGTAATTGATGGATTTGAAGTTCCAACTACCTCTTGTTAAGAGGATGGCCTGGGTCTGTCTGAGATCGTAGCAGGGCTAGATTTCCTAGACATCTCTAGTGAATGACTGAATCTGATGAGAGACCTGTTTGAACTATATTTGAAAAGCAATCGACACTAGACTTAACAACAAAAATACTCCCCCTGTGTGGTGTGTGAACTAGTGCGATCATTCAAATATAAGTGCCAAGAAATGAAAAGTCACTGAGTTGATGAAATAAGTTTAAGCTTTGAATTATCATCTTCGAAGACCGTCATCGCTGACCGGTCATATGATGGTTTATGTTTTGAACTCGACATCGTCGCTGTATGTGAAAGATTATTAACTATTTTCAGCAAGTTAAGTTCAAGTTTACAGTTGTTTAAACACAGGAGTTATCAGTCCGGATTGTCCGATATGCTTAGTTATTTAAGTCTGTCCTTGTTCACTGTCATATATTTGGGCACAAAAAGGTGTTAAGTCAATAATGCATTGGGTTCAAGTTGAGATGGTATTAACTGTCATGTGTACATCACTCTTATGCCATCCATCATTACCGTTCGGCATGCGACAAGACATGCCGAACCGCAATTATGCCGAGCCACATCGCTCGGCTCTTTACTCTCGACAACCTTCCTCTCCACCGTTCGGCATAAGGAAGTCATGCCGAACCACAATTATGCCAATCCGCATCGCTCGGCATCTTGCCCAAGTCCTACTTTTCTCCTGCGCTCCTTCCTATCCGTTCGGCATAAGAAGATCACGCCGAGCCGTGGTCATACCGAGCCGCATCTCTCGACACACTGAACCTAACTCCAACCTCACTCCAATACTCCCTCTAATGCCGTTCAACTCAGGGGGCCATGCCAAGCCGTAGCTATATCAAACTACACCGCTCGGCATACGAACCCCACCTCGTCTTTTCTCCTACACACCCTCACCTCGTTCCGCATGAGGGAGTCATACCTAGCCACATCCATACATCTTCTCCCAACTCTTTCCTTCCTACTAATTGAGTACCCTCCAAGGTGGCCAGTCGACCACCACTTCAACTCGCACGCCACCTGTGACCGGACATCTTAACCCTCACCGGTTCCTATTGGGCCAACATCCTCTTCCATCTTCCTCTCAGTTTAATCCCAAGGCTTCTCTAAACCTCGAATCCACCTTCCTAATCTACACGACTATCATTGTTTGTAGGTTAGAGGAGGGGCGTGGGTTCAAGTCTTGTCTTAAATCCCTAATTAGGGAGAGTCAAGCGAATGAAGGGTTAATACCTAGTAGAAGGGGGGCGAAATTTGATGGAGTGCTCGAATTGGATGTAGAGATCTACTCGGGCTTGCTGTTCAAGGCAATCGAGAAAGTAACCAAGGAGACTCGGGGACTAAAGGAGTCATTGAGGTGTTGACAAGGGTTTAGGAAGAGGCCAGTTCGTAAGTTCTGTAGTGTGGAGGTAAAAGTAAAAGGGAGAAGAAGAAGTATCGATTTATATCGAGAGAAAAGAAGTCGAATGGACAACGAACAGTAAAACCGGTCAACGCACCTCCATCGTTCGGCATTCATATGGCGTTCGGCATTGGTATGTCGTTCGGCATTCGTATGTCGTTCGACATTCATATGTCGTTTAGCATTGGTATTTCGTTCGGCATTGGTATGTTGTTCGGCATACAACGCCTCGCTCGGCATTCTGGAAGACACAATCGAGAAGGCAAGGCCAAGGCTTTAAGAGAAACACAGAGTGCTAATGGTTCAAAGCACATCATGTTTATCCACATGATACACTTTGGGAGGCAAGTGTTACCCGGTGGCTTGACCAAGTAACAAGATGCTTGGTGTAGAAGGCTCATTCGGCATTTTCATATTGTTCGGCACGAATCTCGTTCTTCAGAGAAGCCTCGACCGGCATCCAGCATCGTTCGGCATCTGGCACTGTTCGGCATCCAGACCTCGCTCGAAATTGCTCCCTCGTTCGGCGTTCCATCCCCGTTCGACACTTAGGCCACGTTTGGCATCCAACATCATTCGACATCTGGCACCATTCAGCACTGCAGCCTCGTTCGACATTCCATCCTCGTTCGGCAATCCAGCCTTGTTCGGCGTGAAGCCTCGCTCGGCCTAAGTATGTCATTCGGCATCTCCCCTCGACCGGCATCAGATCTTGTTCGGCCTACACACTTCAGTCAACACACTACCTCGTTTGGCATCGAGGTACAGTTTGGCTTGGAGATATGGCTCGGCGTTTGTCGTTCGGCATTTGCGGCTCGGGACACAGAAAGCCACTTGCCTTGGGCCAAAGTATCTTGCTCCTAGGCCCATTAGGGAAGTCCAACCCATCTTCGTCTATAAATAGAGGGGCAGGGGCACAGTGAAATGGACCTTTTTTCGAGAACATTGGTGAGACTCTGCCGTATTCAAGACTCATCTTTTTTACTTAGCAATTGTATTCAAATAGTCTGTGTACGGATTGTATCTGTAATCAATTGTTGAGTAAAGCAATAAAAATTAACCTCTCAGTGGCCGTAGGCAGTTAGGCCGAGCCACTATAAATCCGGTGTTCTTATCTTTGCATTGAATTTAGCATACAATTCTCTATTTTAATTTACTTTCTTCATTGATCTCTCTATACAATCTTTCTCAAGGGTGTTAGTGACCAATTATGGTGCTAACACTACTTCTTCTAGGAAAATTGGAAAATAGTGATATATCATTGCATCGGAAGTTTTGGCAGAATCCATATGCCAGTTATATCTCATCAAATGCTGCCTAGGATCCCTTGTTCCCCCGTATAATGGCATAGTCGGCAGCACAAGCCTTTGGGGATATCTTTTGCGTAGGATGTTCTCAGTAAATGGATTTCGACTAGGAGAGATACCTTACTCATCATTGGTTCTGAACTGATTTTCACTTACATGTCTCTTGAACATATCTTCTAGGTTATCCGGATCCACAAGTTCCACTGAATGGCAGTATCCAAGATCCGCCTCAAGTGTTCAACCCAGCGATCGATCTCGGTTTATTTTTCGATACCTAGGTCCCCCAATCTCTAAGGGATTCATTTGTCCAACAGACCCACTAGTTGATTCCCGTGAGTTGTATCATCATCAACAACATGATAGATTCTAATCATCAATAGCATGTCCAAAAGTCAAATCCATGCATCCTTCCTGGAGGAGAGCTTTGGGCCCACCATCAGTTGGGGCGGTACTGACCCATCCTCTTGGGTCAGTTCTGATCCAAAAATTTATGTCCTGAGTTCGTCTTCCTCCTTGGTATGAAGTTCCTAATGTGTTCTGAGTCCTTTTCTACTTCTCGTCCCTTCGTCTCTGCTCGGATGATAATGAACATTCAGACTCTAAGCTAAAATGCCTTCTACTCCTTTTACGACTGTTTTAAGTTAATTCATTCAACAACCTTAGGCTCTATTGCATCGTTTGATTCATATCATTGTGACTCTCTGGGAATCTGTCTTCCATCTGCTTTATCAACCGATTATCACCATACTGGTCACAACATCGACTGGATTCCAAATCTCCAGTTGAATTGATTGGACAACTTCATCTACATGCTAAGCATTCTAGTTCTCAGCTTCAGTTGTAGCTCTGGAATTAGTATAATGGTCTCTTCTTGATAGGACCATTGTCAATAGCTTCTCTTAGATTTTTGAAAATCCGAATGGTAGAAAAGTTGGATTGGAAAATTGGATCTGTCTTTTGGAATTACGAAATCCAATAGTAGATGATGGAACTAAGTAGCCTGAGAAAATTGTTTTCGGTGAAAGCATCAAAATATCTGAACAAAAAAGGGCATAAACACCCAGAATATTAAGTTGAGAATAAAACATGTTTTCAATGAAAACGAGTAAGAAAGAACACACAAAATTTATAATGGTTTGACAAATCAAGGTCTACGTCCGCTTTATGATTTTATTTCTTATATCCTGATTTGAAAGCATAAGTTCTAATAGACTGGTACAACTCCAACAGAGTTTACAAGAAATTAGAGCAAGAAGAGCAAGAGCTAAATGATCCCAAAAAATAAGCCATCTCTCCTATTTATAGAGGCGGGAAGCCGAAAATCTCTTCTAGAAGATCTCCGCCTCATTTTCCATGGTTTAAATTATTTCCCGAAGAGAATAGGAAAACACTTTAGCAAGGTTCGTGGATCAGTATTGACCCAAGGAATTGGTTCGGTATCGAACTATAATATTGCCTTGGACATTGCTCAGAACTCCTTGCCTTATCTCGATTTGTAGTTAGCTTCGTGATTCCATAGTTGTTTGCATCAATATTAGCTTGTTTATGAGTAAAAACAATGGATCCGTGGAAGAAAAGAGTTGTAGATTCAAATGTTCATAGAAATCAATAGAGAGTTGCATGTAATTGACAAAATAACACTTAGGAAGAGGCTTCTAGCATCACGTTGAGTGCGTAGGCAGAAGGAGGGTAAGAATGCTGGAGAAATGTTGGATCCATACCAACCCAGGGAGTTGCATCGGTACCGACCCACTATTTAGGTGGATCCATGTTCCCTTTAGCTTGGGTTGGCTTTGCTTTTGTCCTATGAATCTATTCATGCTTGGTTTCTAGACTCTGGGACTATCTTTGTGGGCTTTCCACCTTGATATCTCCAAGTTTGATTCGTCCAGTTTGATCGAATATCGCCTAGCCAAATGACTGGATAACATTATCCATGTCCAAGGGTTGTGCAACATTCTCTAAAGTCAACTGTTTTTCTAGTTGTTTGATGTTTTAAATTTGTAGAAATTAAAAGATTGTTCTAACGGAGTACATATATATTGGATAATGTTGTTATATGTTACTCTTTTAGCATATTATATGTATACACTATATAGCACCATCTGATTTAATACACTCAAAATACTGCAAGATTTGGAACCAAAACATCAACAAATTTTTATTGAAGTATCACCAATATTTGTTTTGAAAATTCTAAATAATCCAAAGGAGTTTACAGCATTTTACCAAGTATAAAGAAAGATAATGTTGAAATCCATGAATTTCTGGTTTTGCAACTAAAAAATTGTTTTTAATATGACTTCCATGATCTTATTTGGGCCTCCAACACTATTCTAATTATTTCTAAAATATCTTTAATATATTTAGATAACATAACATGATCCTTCCAAGGGTTACTCGAGTTTGTTAACTACAAACTTAGCAAGATATGAAACATGTGTATGGTTCAAATCTTCATGGCATCTAAACTGTATTTGAATATTAAAATGCATGTGCATTTTATATGGGTGCTTGTGCGACACCGTTGTGTGTCACTGCTGCACCAATGTGCGGTGCTACTGCAAATTGGTACAGGTGCAATAGCGCACAATGGTGCTACTATGCAATTTATTATAAAATTCACAACGGTAGTACTTTGCACACAGGAGTAACCAATCCTTTATGCAAGTCAATGATTACACTATATTCAAAGACAATGATGATCTACCCTCAACAATCAACATCTCTGATACTAAAAGTCAATTCAGATGTTGTAACTGAAACCAAAACTACTAATATATCTTGAGCAATTCTAGAAGAATCGAGAAAGTAGGACTCTTAGGTTTCCACAACATCAAAATATCAAATTTATCCTTATCTTCACTCATTAGCAAATTTCATCTTCTAAGTAGTTATCAAGTTCCATCTTCAAAACTTGTGAGCTTCCAAATTTTTGTCGACATATTTTCTCTACTTAAGATCAATTTTTGTTCCTTTTTTATGGAATTATTAAATGATTCCAATATATCACAAGAAGCAGTGGTAGACACATTTTTAGAGGACCTGCCTTTTATCCGTATAAAGAAAAAATATTTTTCAAAGAAGCATATATTTTCCTAACATAAACCTGTGAATCTTCACCATAAATTAAACCAAAGAAAAAATGTAACGACCCAGAATTTTATTAAATTAAAATTTGAATATTTAATTTATTTTAAATATTTAAAAGTGAATTTATAAGTCAAATAAATTTTTATTTGAATTTTTGGATTTAATTGGATAATTAAATCGATAATTTAATATGTTAAATTATGGAAATAATTGAAAATAGAGTTAAATATGATTGAAAATAATTTGGAAAATTTTATTTAATCATACTGGAGTTATAGAAATATTTTAGAACTTTTAAAATCGAATTAAAAGTTAATTTGTGAAAATTGAATATTTTAATATTTAATAATCGACTGTAAAATAGCCAATTTTTGAACAGTCTCAGAATTGAACGAAACCAGTTTCATTGGATCCGTAATAGTTAGTTATTACCGGATTTCAATTTTCGTGTCAATCGGAGTTATCGTTTGATCGTGGCAGCTCGAAACGCATCGAATTATTTTTAATTTAAATTTGGCGAGTCAAAATAGCCATTTTTCAAAAAGTCTCGGATTTCGACGAAACCAGTTTCATCGGATCCGTAATGTGATATTATTGTAAGGTTTCAAATTTCAAGTCAATTGGATTTACGGTTTGTCCGGTACAAATTAAAACGCCTAGAAATCGACTTAAATCGGTTTAATTTAAATTGAACGTTTTCAGCCATAACTCGCACATACTTCCGAATTAGCTTCCGAAACCTGTTCCATTGTGTCCGGAACGCGGGATAAACCCTAGGTACGCTGGTTACGGCGTCTAAATCGGAGTTCGGAATTCCCGGAATGAATAGTGTTTACGCTTGCTTTTTCTATAAATAGAGACACCCCCTTCATAAATTAGAAAATAACACAAAACCCTAACCCTAATTATAACCTAGCCGCCACATTCATAACCTATGGCCAGGAATCCATCTCCTTCATCTCTCAATCTCTCCCAATCTACAAGGAATTAGAAGAAGCGTTCAACACGAAAAAGGTAGAGCATGAAGAGAGCTTGAAATCCATACGGATATGATCGAGTTTGGAGTTGCGTAGAGGGAGCAAGGATGGGCCGTTCACCATCAGGTCGGCACGGTTTTCGAGGCTATCTAGGCAGCCGAGCTTGCTGGGGATGGGGCCAGAGGTAGAGGTGGTCGTGCTCTTCGACATGGGAGTGGTATGATGATGTATAGTTGAGTGATTTGAGTGAAAATGCTAACCCTAGGAATCATGATGGGTTCGGCCTCAATGTTCATTGCCTGTAGATTTGTGCGTGAGTGGGGAAGATGAAGGAGAGGCCTAGGATTTGGAATGGATGGTGGATGTTGAGATGTGGGTTAGAAATTTAAATAAATGTTGTAATTAAGTTATATAAATCGTGTACGAACTTCATAAATTCATAACTTTTTCATACGAGGTCGAAAAAATGCAAACTCAGTTGCGTTGGAATCGTATGGACGAGCACTACGCGATGGAGTTGGTTTGGAGTCGTTTGGAGTTAGTGAGAATTTTGGGTAAAATTAAACGCGCGTTTAATTTTATTCGAAATAAAAGCTAAAACGGAATTTAAAACCAAGGTGAGAATTTCTCACTCAATCGAATAGATTTCGATTTTATTTTAAATAGTTAGATTTAAAATATTTGAATGCATGTTTGAATGATGACTGTAAATTATTGATTGTTAAAATAGACATTATGCGCCGTTAGTAAGCGGATGTTATTTATAAAAACATATACCGCGAATATTTCATAAACAGTGAAATTGGTATTATATATAATATCAATATATATATATTGGCATATGTATATATTGCAGTTGATTGATTTCCCGCATTTTTTGTTTAGCGGATGAGACCCTATTACGCCGTTATTAAGCGGATAATATTTATTAAGAACATGTACCGCGATAATTTCGTACTGGAGCGAAATTGGTATTGTGCTAATGTTTTTGGATGCAGGAAAACAGGTTGGAGGGATCCAACTGGATTCCTCAACAGTATTTATTTTATTTCAGATATTTTGATATTTGATGGATTATCATATCGATATATGATATCGTTGTTAGTCGTGATTGACTATTTGGTGTGTAGCATCATTGGACCCAGATTTTGGGATTTTAAAATGATTTTAAAGTGATTTTTGAAAATATACTATATTTTTGGAATTGATCCATTATAAATAAATAAACGTTATATAATTTTTAAAGTTATAAAAATTATGGTTTTTGTGAAATATAGTTAAAAAGCTGATTTTTAGAAATACGATTAAAAGTCGATTTTTGAGAAATAGGAACTAATGATTTTATAAAATAATTTAGATTGGATTTTTGAATATATGATAAAAGTTTAAATATAGGATTTATAAAATTTGATTATTTTATAAATCAGAATGATGAAATTATAAAGGAATTTAAAGACGTTTTAAAAGAAAAATATAAATTGATTTATATTAAAGATTTATAAATTGATAATTTATAAATTAGAACGTAGGAATTATAAAACGAGCTTTTATAAGTGTTAGAATAAATTGTGAATGAATTTCACAAATGAATGAAATTTATAGAATTATAAACTGTGAAGTTATAAATGAAATTTATAAATAGTAAGATTTATAAATTTGTGAAGTTAATTGAAGAATAGATTTGGTTAAATAAATGAATCTTATAAGTTATAAGATTTATAATTATGAAGTTTAAAGAACGATTTTATAAAATAATCGTTTTATAAGTATTTAACTTATAATATAAACATTTAGTTTATAATTGAGTTATAAACTGAAATATGTTAATAAAGGAATTTACAAAAAAGAAGCTTTTATAAATAAATAGAAATGGAATTTATAAACGTTGTTTTATAAATTCGCAAACGACTTATTTTGATAAGTTAATTGTTATAACCTATTAATGGAGTTATATTCACATTTTTGAATAGTGAATAACCTTTGAATTAAAATGAATAAAAGGATGAGATTTGTTAACAAAGTTTATTCACATTTTTGAATAGTGAATAACACGTTAAAGGAATTGTTTTAAATGTGATGTTTTAAATAGAATTAAAACAATCTAACGATGTTTTTAAACATGTTGAGATTCGAAACCATAGATTTCAACATTTATTGTTGAAATAGATGTTTCGAGAAATGAAAGGAGATGATGGACTATAACACTGTTGTTATAGTAAATGATTTCCGAAAGGAAATGTTTTTGTATAGTATTGGGATTTATATATCTATTTAATTTCGAATCCCTATACTAGTGATTTTGGGTAGTTGTAACGATGTTTTACGCAACATTCGTTTTGGCCCAAATAAATATGTTAAGTGAATGATTTCCTTAAAAGAATGAAAGATATACTTAATTTGATTTAAGTATATTGAATATTTTCCAAGGATTGAAAATAAAAAGATTTGTGAATTACTTATGAATAAATAAGTATGGAAATGTTTTCCAATAAGAAGTGAATATTAGAATTTATCTTTTTGAAGATAAATCGAAATAAATTATTGAAATCGTATATGCATAGATATTTGGAAATATAAATTCATTATGGAATTTATATGTGAAAAGTGGAATTTGTTTGAAAATAAATGTTGATTTATTTTTGAAGTGTTGAAATTTTATATCTTGTAAAGATATTTTGGAAAATAAATAATTTGGAAAATTATTTGGAATCTGGTGATGTATGCATATCAATTGATAGTTCAATAACCGACTATCAATATTTCCCTTTGAATGGGTATTTGGTGTGAATTGATTGAATTTGAATGCACACTTATTTTTGAATAAGCGCTCACTATTCGGGTTAACCGGGAAAGGACCATGGGGTCGTATAACCCATTCCGAATATGTGATACGTCGTTGTGAATTGCATTGAAGATCGGTGTTGAAGACCCGGTATTTGCGAAAGCGATAGGATGACCTATCGATTGTCTCTGCACTGAGTTGCAACGGTATAGAGACTCCCTAAGTGATGGGAAATCCGATCAGGATTGTGAATATCCGGATTGCAAGGACTTCTTTGTAAGTGCCTTCGGTTCTGTTCGATCCCGGAACAGACTTGTATGGATTGTATGTCTGACATTACAATTTGAGATATAAAGCCGATTTCTTTCAAATATATTTCTGTTGGTGGTGGAGAATTTATTCTTTGCTTAACACCCTTCTTTGAGACGTACGAGCTCAAAGGTTATATAGTTGAAGTTATCAGCGATATATTCCCAGTTTGGTAATGTGACATGCTGAGTGATGCTGAAATGATCATTGTGTTGATTGTTGTGATAGGATCATTTATTTGATCGTCTATCTTAGTGATCATTGTGTTGATCATTTGTTGACCCAAAGCATGGCTTTTGTATAAAGTATGTTTTTGTGGACGTGAATTCGTCGAGCCTCACATCCCGGAAATGGTCAAAACAGGAAAGAAGCAGCAAGGTTATGAGGGGTAGCACCCTTTAGGATGTGTCCATTTCCTTCTGGAAAAGGGTGGTATCATGGTATGGAGCCCAGATACTTACTCATGTTGAAAACACTTTGTTATGATTGTGTGAATTGATTAGAGAGCGCTCTCGGAAAAAGGTCCCAAAGGACCGGGGGATGGCATATTCGGTCAGTTGTTACTCAGTTAGGAGTAACCCGGCCTTGTGTTGGTTGAGATCCGGTTTGGTTCTCGGGGATGTCCATCCAGAGGCATTCTCAGTGGCAATGGGAAGTTCCTTGGCCTGACCATTTGTTGGAAATCCAATTCCCAATACGAAACTTGTACGGTATTAGTTGTAGAACCTGCTATTCACTTATGGTGGTCACCACTGTTTGGATAGTAGCTATAGTAGGCATAGTTCGAAATGTCTATGTCGGCTAAGATTTATATCTTTATTTTCGAAATGATTTGTTATACATTATGCACTAATAATAATATCAAATGTTATTTTAAATGCGTATCAAGCATCTTTGACTATCATAAGGAGAAATCTCCTCCGATTCTGCGTTTGCATGTGTGTGTGTGCGGGAGGCCTTATGGTAGTCTCATTTTTAAAAGCATTGCGAATTGATTAAAAATATTCCTCTATTTTGATTTTAAAGATAAATAAACTGTTTTGAGTTCTCACACCAGTCACATGACTGACTTGGAGTTTATTGTTTTCCTTCCTAAACTCTGGGTGCCCACCAATTTCCACACGGGCAGTTAAGAGTTAGGTTTATCAGGATATTCTGGATATTCTGGAGTTGCTGGAGGCAAGCTGGATGGCATGGCATATTACTTATATAGTATTTCTTTTTCCGCTGCACTGTTTGTTGTTGTATGATGTTGTACACTCTGATGTGATGATATGATGTAATAAAATGTGATGTAATGTAATAACTGATATAGTTCTTTGTTTAAAGATTATTCATTTATTATTATATGTTGTTCCGCTGCGAATTGTGAGATTCTGTTGTTGTTCTGTTGTTCCTTTCTGTCCGTCCTATTTTCAAATTCTCTTTTTCTATTTTTAAAATCCTTCTATCCTTTAATTTTTAAATTTCTGTTCTTCCTCTATTTTCTATCTTCTTATTTACTTTTCTCTCTTCTTTCTTTTTCTTTTCTTTTTAAAACCCATAACATTCCGTGTTTTCGGCCTTCGATTTCTCGTCAGTCGATAAAGTGAGTGTCGATGTCGAATTTTCGAAAGTCGAAAAATCCCTGTTTGTTACAAAAAATCAGTATAATCCATCCTACAGCGGGGATCAAATACTATACCAATACTCATTATTAGATTGTAAGTATAACAATACTTATCAAACTTAACTTTCATCTTCTCTGTCATAAAACAGATATAGTCATGCTCATTTTGCTTCCAACTTAGAATACTCTCATAAACATCACACACACTTCTTAAGTACAAATTAGCTGTTGATACATAACACTAGGAAATTTAAGTGTCACATCATAGAATATTTTTGAACATTCACAAATTTCTTGTCATATCTCTCATTCTCCATTTAATGGCAATCATTTATAATCCTTAGCTAAATCAACTAATCGCTCAAATGTCGAACACATTCAAGTGCAAAGCATGAGATACGCTGAAGTCCATTGTGTGAGAACATTGTGCGAAACTCTTTTTTTGGTAAATCTACTTTAAGATAATAATTTTTTTCCAATTTTCTTTTCTCATTTGAGACGGTCCCGTAAAATTTATATTTTCTTTTCTTTTTGCAATAAGATTTTGCACGACTTTTAACCCATCATGTCCTTCAAATTCGATTGTACAACAACGCATATGAAACAATTCGTCATTTAAAGGAAAAACACATTACCAACTAACCTTCTTTAAGATCTCTTATCATAACATAATTATTTGGAAACATTGTTAATTGTAATTTCAAATAGTTTCTTATCAATATTCCAATGTAATAATTTTGACTTGATAGAAGCACTAAGCATAATTTCAATGTGTGGAGGAGGCAATTCATGATAAGCAATTGGTAATTTCCAGTCGTCATCAATGTAATGACAAACTATATGTTCAGATGTCCACAAGCCCATAGTAGGACTAATGCGATATGATAAACAATCAAACATCTCTTGTAATTCACCTCTTATACCAGCATAAAATTTCAAAACATCATATCAAATGTTACTTCTAGAAAAGAACTTAACCATTGGATTTATACTCTTAACATATTCTTGAAAATACACATGTTTGGTCATATTAAATGGATAATCATGTTTGGCAACCATATATGAAAAACATATATGATTTCTATTCCGATCAAACCTCCAACTCGATAATCCGACTTGTTTGTTTGGAGAATTTTTGATAGTCAAGAGTTGTTGTCCAGATATTTTCTTACAATTAGGATTTCTTGGACAAGTTTTTATATGATTTTTCCAAATGAGTTATTCCAAATGTGGTAGCTCTATTAAATATCTAGAATAATGTTTATAGGTTGCCTTAATACCAACTTCAGATGATGCTTTCTTATGAAAATCTTTCCAAACTTCAGATTTCAAGGCTTTTGCATTTTGGGGTGCTAGTTTATCCAAATTTATTGAAAGTTCTAGATCCTTTTGCAAACTTGAGTCTAAATTTTAGGTTTCTTGCACAACGATTTTATCGTTGTCACTACCACTGGGAGATGTGGAATATATTTGCTGCTACAACTTGAAGATGTATTTGTCTACTTTTAGTTGTCTACAATAACATTGAAAATAAATATACTTGATCGATAATAAGGACTAAAAATTTGATCGTTCTCAGATTCTTACTAGTAAATATAATATAGTTAATCAAAACATCAGTACAACAACACTAATCAAACAATTACTGTAATATTTTTCCATCTTTATACAAATATTGTTTGCCATTTTCACATTGATGTATAGACAAAAGAAATTTCATATGTTCAAAGCCATACTATAATAGATTACCATTATGAAACTACTACTTAAAAACCATTTACCATTGTAAGGAAATATCATTAATTATATCATTTTAATCAGTGCAATTATTTAGCAATAATAGTAAGGTTTAAAGCTGATCATTACTAAAATTAGTAATGTATTGGTTATGTATTGATTACACTAAAGTAGCAATAATAATATGGTTAACAAACATTTAAGAGTTTGTAAAATTTAATAATTACAGTAAATGTTTAACCAATAATTATCAAAATTAATAAATAATCAAAATTTCACACCAATTTTGTTACCAATCAAATAATTATTGCTAATTACTAAACAAATAATTAAGATAAAATCATACCACCGGCTCAAAGTAAATCGACAATGGTTGCACTATTGTCGTAGATCTCGATTAACATAGGTCAAAGTATCATCATCTCTAGCTCAAATTCAAATCCCATGGAGAAGTATTGGCTTTTGCTGGCACAAAGCATCGGTGCTCTAGCGTGAAGTAGCCTCGCTATGGATCAAAGTGGAGAGGAAATAGGAAGTCAACTCAAACTAAGGGCTTAAAACACATGGAGGTTGGAGAAGACATGAAGAAAATCAAGGATCTACACCTCCATGACTCTCGAAGAAAGCGTTGTATTTAACTGAAGAAACATAGAAATAAGGTGGCTGTAGCAAGGACAATGGAATAATTATTAGGTTTAGGGTTTGGTATAATGAAGTGCAGATGAAAATATGAACCATAGGATCTTATCGATAGAAATCTAATAACTAGAAATTATAGTGGGTATTATGGATGATAACTTTGGGTTATAACTGTTTAAGAATTAAGTTAAGTACAATCTAAAAAATAAAATTTAATTCCATAGTAAACATATATTTTTAAGATATGGATACTGCTATATCCATATCCGCATCTAAAGAACTTTTCAAATACCAAATATCCATATCCACTTTTTAGATATAAGATATTTCTCATATTTCCAGATGTAGACATGGATGGATTTTAGATTTTACGAGTACTCATTGACAACCCTAATATACATATTGAAATAATACTCTTCTTTATTAAGTATCTATTAGTAGTGATGGTTCATCATAAAACCTTCGCATGCATATACCATAAACAAATCTCTTGAAAATCTACGCTAGCAATATACTTGTCAATAAATTAGAAAGAATACTATTTGTGAGGAACGAGATTTTCGACTCCCGAAAATTGACATTAATACGTCCACTGTATCAACTGCCGAGCAATCAAAGGCCGGAAAACCGAATCCTTAGGGTTAAAGAAGAAGAGATAGAAGAAGAAAGAAAGAAGAAGCAACAGAAACAATATCAAAATCTCACAATCGCATCTGAACAACATATAATAGATAAATGAATAATCTTTAAATCAAAAGAACTGTACATTTTATACATTACATCATCAGAGTCAATATATAACCCAACACAAGAATGGACAGTTATATAAACCTGTCCTCACAAGTGGATACACAGCGGAAAAGATAATATCATATACAAGTGATACGTCTCGCCATCCAGCTCGCCTCCTGCTCCACAGCCTCCTGAGAATCCAGAATGACCTAATAACCTGACTCTAGGCTGCCCGTGTAGAAAATGATGGGCATCCAGAGTTTAGGAAGGGAACAATAAACTCCAGGTCAGTCATGGGACTGGTGTGAGAACTTAAAACAGTTTATCTTTAAAAACAAACAAAGAAATATTTTAAAATAGATCCGCAATGCTTTTAGAAAATGTAACTACCATAAGGCCTCCTGCCATACACACAATGCAAACGCAGAATTGGAGGAGATTTCTCCTTATGATAGTCAAACATGCTTGATACGCAAATTTCTTTGATATTATTACTATAAGTGCAAAGTGCAGGAAACGTTTCGAAAGTATAATATTAATCTTAGCCAGCATATGTGCCATTCTAGTATGCCTACTATAGCTACCATCTTAAATGGCATGTTCTACGACTACAGGGCTCGTACTGTTTCTTTGGATTTCCAACAAATGGTCAGGCCAAGGAACTTCCTATTGCCACATGGGATCGCCTCTGGCAGGACGCCTCGAGAACCTAACCGGATCTCTGTCAACACAAGGCCGGGTTACCTCTGCAAAAGTAGGTAACTACTGACACGAGTATGTCATCCCCCGGTTGTAAACAACCTTTATCCGAGGATCCTCAATACCAACAACCACAAAGTAATAAATTTCAGCAACAACATAGGTTAAGTATCTGGGCTCCATACCATGATACCACCTCTATCCAGAAGGAAATGAACATACCATAAGGGGCGCTACCCCCTATAACCTTGCTGCATTCTTCCTGTTTTGACCATTGCGGGGTGTGAGGTCCGACGAAGTCTCGTCCATGAAGCTACGCTTTTCACAAAAGCTATGCTTTGATCAACAAATGATCAGCAGCACTTCGTATGCCACATTACCAAATTGGGAATATATCACTAGTAACCATCAACTACATAACCTCTGAGCTCGTACATCTCAGAGAAGGGTGTTAAGCTAAAAGAATAAATTCTCCCCCACCAACAGAAATGTATTTGATAGAAACCAGCTTTACATCTCAAATTGTAACGTCAGACACACATCCATACAAGTCAGTTTCAGGATCGAACGGAACCAAAGGCACTTCCAAAGAAGCCCTTGCAATCCAGATATTCACTAATCACGTCCGGACTTCCATCACAAAGGGTGATAAAATATCTATATCGAAGATCAGCCGATGCAGAGACATTCGATGGTAATCCTTCTGTTTCCGAAAATATCTGGTCTTCAACACCGGTCTTCAAATGCTATCCATTACGACGTATCACTATTCGGAATGGGATTTATGACCCAAAGGTCCTCTCCCAGCTAAACCGAATAACGAGCGCTTATTTTTAAAATAAGTGTAGCATTCAAATTCAAGCAAATCATAACAAATACCCATTTAAAGGTAAATATTGATAGTCGGTTATTTTACTATCAATAGATATGCACAACATCACCAGATTCCAAATAATTTCCCAAATTATTTATTTTTCAAAAAAATATCTTTACAAGATATATTTTTCCGCACTTCAAACATTTGAAAACGAATTTCAAATCACTTTTCACCTTTATAACTTTTGAAAACAAATTTCAAATCATTTTCCTTACGCGGAAACACTTCCAAATATTTATTCATTTTTACTGGAAATCTGCCGAGTTCAAATACTTTTAAAATAATTTATAACACTTATCCAAAATATATCGGGAAAACACTTTGAAATAAAACTATTTTTCTTTAAACACTTTACTTAAAATATTAGTTATAAAAGTATTATACAAATATTACATATAACTTAAGTCCAAACTATTTTTGAAAACAAAATTAGTAGATAGAGTATAACTATTTAAATAACTATTTTCTAAAACCAATTATTGATTAAATCTTAGAAATAATCGTTTCTGTATCAACTTAATAAATCTTTACTTAAAGGATTCAAAACAATTTAAGAAGTTAATTTCTCCAAAGTATCCTTTTTAAAACAAAATTTTGAATTATATATATATGTATATATTTTTCAAAGCTATTTAGAAAATTTATTCGGCTTTTCAGGGAGAATACACTTTCATTTCAAAATGGTTCATTTAAACCAACTAAATAAATCCGTACCGATTTATTTTAAATTTACGTTCCAAATCCGTAAATTTATTTCCACACTTGAAAAATAAATCAATGTTTATTTTTAAACAAATTTCCCTTTTCTTTATAAATTCCATGGCGAATTCACATTTTCAAAATATCTACTGATATACGATTTTCAAATTGATTTCAAATATTCACTTTCAACAATAATTCAATTTTTCAATTGATTTCAAAAACAACCGAATCAAATTCCATATTGATTTTCCAAGAAATTAAACACCAAGTGAATTTCATTCAAATCTCAAATTGAAATTAATTTCTACTAAACCCCAAATCAATTTTCAAATTGATTCCAAATTCTTTTCAAAACACGTAATAAATTTCCAAATGGATTTTCAAAGGATTTAAATTTAATCATCAAAAATCAATTCCCAAATGGGTTTCGAATTTTATTTCCTTTTAAAAAAATAAATTCCTTTTAAAGAAAACCAATTCTTTTATTTTTCAAACTCTTTAAAATCCGTATTTGAATAAATTCTTCAACCTTTGAATAATAATACCCGAAATCTATTTATTAAAGCTTTTCCCATATTTTGAAATTTTATTCAATAAGATTAAAAATAAAACTTTATTATTTTAGAATTCCTTCTTTTAAATTTACCCAATTCTCAAAAATAAATTTTAATATAAACTTTCAACCTGAATTTTCAAAAAATCAAATTTTTATTTATTTCCAGTATCTAACGATACCAAAATTATATTCGGCTAAATTTTAGCCTCCAACGATTTCAATCATAAAGATAATCACACAGAGATTATGGATAATCAATACACAACATTGAAACAAATTCAATTATTTGAGGAACCCAGTTGGATCCCTCCAACCTGTTTCCCTGCATCCACAGATGTTAGCAGAATACCAATCCCTTTTCAAGATGGGATATCGCCGTACATGGGTTTATATAAAATATTATCCTCTATTATGCGGCGCAATAGGGTCTCATCCGCTATATAATGTGGGAAAATCAACTCCAAGTACATATATAATACCAATTCCACTTCACGGTGGAATATCGCGGTATATGTGTTTAATAAAATAACCTCCGCTTAATATGCGACGTATAGGGTCTATTTCAATACAACTGATAACAATCATCATTCAATCACACAATCAACAAAATCAAGCAATTTTAAATCTAACTATTTAAAATTTAAATCGAAACAAATTCGATTGAGTGAGAAGTTCTCGCCCTGCTTCCAATAACAATTTCAGCGTTTTATTTCGAATAAAATTAAACGTGCGTTTAATTTTACCTAAAATTCCACTAGCTCCAATCAACTCCAATCCAGCTCTATTGCGTAGTATTCGTCCATACGATTCTAAAGCAATTCGTTTCATGAATTTCCGACCTCGTATGAACAAGTTAGGATGTTACAAAGATAACACGAATTTTAATAAAATTAATTTCACCAATTTTATTTATTTTTAAACCTAGCTCTTATACAGGCCGTTGCTTCCTGGAGATGAAATCGTGGCCGCTGTAATTTGCTTCTCCTCCAACAGGTAATCACGTTCGAACAAACCCATGGTCGCCTTCTTTTCATGAATTTTTGCAACCATTTCAAACGTTTTGAAGATGATTGGCCAACTCTACGACGAAGAGCATCGTCGACTCCACCTATGGCCAAGAGCACGTCGAGCTCGACTCCCCCTTGCAGCGAAAAATGTGTACGAACGTGGAATGTTCGAATGAGATTTGCCAACGATTCGCAGCTCCATTTCCGATCACAGCAGTTGGATTTGCTCGTCGTGCCGAGCTCTACAAGTTTGCAGTTGAACACTTCACGTAAAAGTCGATGGATTTGAACAAAAATGAAGAAGACGAAGACACGATTTCGGCCATTGATTATAAATTGGCGGCTAGGTTAGAAACCATAGATTGGTTTGCAAATGTGGAATATGAATGTCCTTTTATAGAAAATTTCCACGCACTATTCACCCGAAATTTTTCCGAACTCCAAACGAAGCGTGCTGCTTGGCATTTACAATGTTTTACCCCTATTCCGAACGCAATGGAATATATGTTGGGAGCCAATTTGATTGTATTTGGAAGATAGGTTTTCAAATCGACTATTTTAAATTTAAAATTCACTTAAACCGATTTCAGTGTGTTTTAGCTTGCCCCGGACAAACCGTAAATCTGATTGACACGAAATTTGAAATCTTACAATAATTTAACATTACGGATCCAATGAAACTAGTTTCGTCGAAATCCGAGACTGTTTGAAAAATGACTATTTTTACTCGTTAATCAAATATTAAATATTCAATTTCTACAAATTAACTTTTAATTCGATTTTAAAAGTTCTATAATATCCTTCTAATTCAAATATGATTTAATACAACTTTACAAATCAATTTCAATCACATTAAACCCAATTTCCAATTATTTCTGTAATTTCAAATATTAAATTATCGATTTAATTATCCAATTAAATCTAGATATTCGAAATAAAATTTATTCGATCTACAAATTTTACTTGTTAATATTTAAAATCAATTAAATATACGAATTTCAAATGACAGAAATTCTAGGTCGTTACACTGTCAGATTATATCTGTTGAATCTCTATCTCATAATTGTTCTAAATTGCATGAATATAACATAAATTCGATGGTATGCAAATTATTTATATCTTTAATGTATCCCTCTAGAGTTTGAATGATACATGCAATATTATTTCTACATATTATGGTTTTGAACGATACACACAACATTGTCTTTATATATTATGGCTAGAAATTTCTTAGTCATGCCTAATTCATGACCTGATTTGGTTAACAGATCTTAAGTATACATAATCAAGTCTTGCTTAATGGAGTATTAATGTCTCAAAAATGATTGGATGATATTAAAACTAATGTTTGATAGTCGATCTCTAAGAATTTCATTATAGCACGTCATCGGCATCCAATTGTTTTCTATATTTGCTTATACAAATGTATCACAACATCTTGCAAAACATATAATATTTCCAAATATCTCAAAGTAAGATAAACATCAAAAAAACCAAATCAACGTTGTCTGGGATCACATACAATGCACTACTACTGCTATGTTCACACCAGTTTATTGCAACATCATCACACACTTAGTGTGACGAATCAAAATTCTATACCCTTTGTGCCGATAATAAACCACACATGTCAGACCCAAATTGCACGAAATTGTGGATTATCAGGGGTAAAAAAAATAGACAAAACAGAATCTCACACGAATGGAATAACATATATTATTGAACAAATATCTTTACAGTGGAAAAACTTTTAAATACATATATCGAAGTCCAAACTAAATTCAGCATGGACAGTTATAAATATCTGTCCTTACAATTGCTGACAAACATCAAACTAAACTAACTAACCATAGTGGATAATAGAATATGTCCATACGTAGATGAATATCGCCAGCTCTCCTATGAAAATTCCAACCGTCTTCGACTAAACCTGAAACTACTCGAATTTGACCCAAGTATTGAAAATACACGGACCAGGCTTGATAAATCAACGTGAGAAAAACTCAATAATAAATGGCAATGTCATATATCAGCCTTTGAATAAAATCCTTTGAAAAGGAAGCGTATCTCAAAAGACCGCCCATACATAATCACGGACAGGTTTTTATCTTATGATAACTAAAGCACTTTTATATCAAAACTCTTAATATTATTTTTAAGGACATCTCTTTGAAAACATTTGCAAATAAACTTATTAATCTTAGTTGAAGTTGTTACATTGATTAAATTCCAGCATAATAAATTTACAATCAAGCCGTAGATTCTTACTGGAGAATGCTTTTCCATAAAAATGACTAGGAGAAGGGATTGCCTTTCGATGGGTACACCTCTAGATGGATGTCCCGAGGCACATAACATCTGCCCTCTACCAACACAAGACCGACCTACCTCTGTAACTAGATAGTACCAAATATGTTATCCCTCAGTCATTACCGACCTTCAACCGAGCGCGCTCTAGCATACAAACCACATTAATTTACATCCCGAACGTCATAGCGAAAAGAAATATATCTAGAAGGGGATGATCATATCTTAGTTGGGAATGACCCGCTTAGCCTTGCTGCATCTAACTCTATTTCGGTCATTTCTGGTTGATGTGGATCGAGGCAACGATTACCTTTTCACATAGCACAATCGCATCTCTGAATAAACATAATGCCATTTCCGTTGACTACTAATTGACTTCCATAAAATTACAACCCTTAAGCTCTTACGTCTCAAGGAGAGTGTTAAGCAAGAGAAGTTGCCTTCTCTGCCACCACTGATGTAAGTTTGTAAATACCAATGTACATAATCTTTAGAAATGCAATGTCAAACAAATGTCAATACATGTTGTCTAGGCACAGGATAAACCGAAGGCACTCTCCTACTATCGCTAGTAGCGAGTAGTCCATGCAATCCAAAAACTCTTCATATCGAGGAGACCACCGCTATAAATAACTTTATAATGGGAGTAACCCAAAGCATGTCCACAAGTAGTCCTCATGATATGAAGATCCATGGTTTTCAATAAGCATCATCTTCAACATGTCTTCACATTTGAACGTATACATCGGTTCGAAGTGGTTTTCGAATAGGAATCACCCAAATCCCACCCTGGTTCCTTCGAAATGCAATTATCGACCAAAAGTAAGTATGAGTATACAGGATTTATTAAGTCTCTTTTCACTTTAATCCTTTTCGAATGATTTTGAAATCCTTTTCTTTTGACTTAGAAAAATTCTAAGTAATTCATTCTTTTGTTTTGGAAAATATCTCAAATTACCTTAGTTAACCCTCAGCCCAAATTCCTTAATTTTTAGATGGGTCAAAACAATGTTATTTAAGACATCCTTTACGATAAACCCTAAATCAATCTTAGCAAATTTTTTGAGTAAATAGGATTATGAAAATCATTCTAATTTTACTCAACATGAATTTCTATATTCAACAAGTGCTATGGGTGGAAGAACGATGAAATCACCTTTTAAATTCCACGAATAGGACGAGTTTCCTCTTTTAATTTTAATACCAAGTATAAGAAGATTATCTCTATGCAATCCAAGTCGTAATTTATTCACTTTGAAGATTGCTTAAATTTTGGATAATACAAATCTTCTTTTATTTTTGAAAAACTTAATATAACCATTTTACAGCATTTGGGCTTTCCTTTCGATATGTTCCAACCTTTGCCTAAGAAAAGAAAATATAGGCCAGGTAAGTTTAGGGCACTGGTTGCTCCATCTCTAACCTTACTTAAATACCTTATTTTATTTTTCCAAATCTCACAGGCGGGACAAATGTACTTGTCGTTTTCGCATACTCATTTATCAACATTATTTTGGAATTGATTATAAGATTCCAAATTATCTTTTAAATGCTTAATTTTCCTTTTAAAAACATTCACAATTGATTCCAGGAAATATTGTTACATTTAAACTCATATTCAAAAAGTTATAGAATTCGCAGTATAAAAGTGCTGCGGAAAGTGCTGTATAAGCTTATTTGATCTAAACAATTTTTAAACATTTGATAATTCATATTTTCCAATTCGAATCTCTTTTAAACTACTTAAATAGTTTTATCAAATCTATTCTTTTCCATAATTAAAACGTTCATTTAAACGGATTTTCTGTTATGGTCACTTAACTGCACTAGCGCGATTTTTCTAGAAAATTGATTTGGACTTAATTTAAAATCTACTCAAACAAAATTTTGATTTTCTTTCTTCACTTAGAAGAAATGGATATAATAGTCTGAAATTTTCTTATCTCAAAGAATTCCGAACTATATTTCACTCTACACGTTCATCTGAACTTTTCAGCGCGAAATCGTGAACTACCGTTGCAAGGCGCATCTAGTTTTAACTTATTTTTCGATATTTGAAATAATATATTCAAATTGAATTTTATCACTTATAAAATCATTAAAACCCATTTTAAATCAATATTTTCACTTTTTAAAGTATTTAAAATGTATTTTCACTATTACCATATTATAATATTATTTTATCCCAATTATTTTAATATTAATTTTAAATTCCAATTTCAATTCCAATTCAATTGTAACTTCAAATTAAACTCAAATAAAACTTAGATCTCAAATCTAATTTCAATTTAAACTTCAATTCAACCTCAATCTCAACTTCAATTTCCAAAATCGATTTCAATTTCACAATTCATTTGAATTTCAATTTCAATTTAACTATCCTTTTTAATCACATTTTACTTCAATTTTCAATTTACTTTAATTTTAATTCTAATCGAAAAGAGACTTATTTTTTCAAAGTATCTCATATCACTAAAATATGGTCTTATTTACAAAGGGATCACTTAATCAAAAATGAACATAACAAATGTCCATATTTATCACTAAGATAACATCCATTCAACCATTCACATAGCATATGATTTCAAATAAAACATTCGCTATTAATACCATCACGGGATATATTATCACAATTCAATTATCTAACCAAACTATCCAATCATCTATATTAACAATCAATTGGTATAAACATTCATATGTTATGAGGGTATAAATGTGATTGTTTTAACATAACCAAAATATAAATTCAAAAGCGATGAGGATTTCTCGCCTTCAGATCCACTCCGTCAAACTTTTTCGTGAGATACGCGTCTCTCATGCTATTTCTTGGATTTGCCTCTTTCGTTTTCTTCTCTTTTTTCTTTCTTTCTTTCTTTCTTTTCTCTTTCTTTCTTTCTTTTTTCTTTATTTTGGAGGTACGTGAGCTATAGGGAGGGTACAATCAAGGGTAGTGGGGTGTAAAGTCCAGGGTAGGTGGGGTATTGGGCACGGGTTTGCTAGGTAGGGCTCGGCCGTGGGGTCTTGAGGGTGGGTAGGTGGTCTAGGGCTCGGGTAGGGGTATGTGTGGGCTTTTGGGCCTGTGTGCTCGGGTAGGTGGAAAGGAAGGGGTATGCGTGTGTTTGAGGGGGTGTAGTTGATGTTGTGGCTAGGTTTTGGTGATGTGGAGGTGATAGCTTGAAGGTAAAAGAAAGTAGAGGACGAGAAGGAGTTTTAGGAATTTGGTAGAATGAAATTGAGTGAAAAATGAAGGGATTTAAGGTTTTATTTATAAGTGGAGATTTTTATGGTAAATGATATAAATAGCCTTGTTTACTTTTGGACTTGATTAGCCTTGATTTGAGTTGCATTTAATGTATGAAACGATGGTTATGGAAGAATGTGTTAAGATATGAAGAGGTGTCACGTTCTTATGGTTTGCAATTATTTAAACATATAAATTTGCTCTTTTTCTATGTATATGCATAACATCTCATTAAGTAGATAAGATATGAGTTTTGATGTTGTTTTAAGAAGATTTAAAATAAAATAGAATTATTCAATTCATACTTTTTACTTTTTTATACATTTATTTTAAACTTTCTTAATATAAATATTTTGTTTTATATGATAAATGTAAAGTGTTTAAAAGTTTATAAAGTTGTATTTATGAATATGTGTATGTTAGAAAATGTATCAAATTGCAACAACTTGACAACAACTTATTTTGGTTGAAAACGGTGATTTTCGGTAAATTTTACAGTCACAATTTGACGTTTTGTTGAGCTATATATTGAAGTAAACCAAACTTTAAAACGAATCTTTTTCTTCTTTAAATAAATTAAAACATGTCTCTTTATATTTTAAATCATATTTAATTAATATCAAAATCGCTAATTTTATTATGTATGTAAAATTGACAAAATGCGATAAAATTTGGTTATTTTTGTAAAAAATATACTTTCATTATATTTATTAAATGTTTTAAATTAGATTTATGTTTTTAAATAAATATTTAATCTTAGTTATTCAAGTTTTGAACCTTTTTAAATTTAAAAATAAATGAAATATCTCATTTCGAAGTAGCGAAATTATAGGTCATTACATTTTCCCTACTTAAAAGCATTTCGTCCTCGAAATGAAATCAAAGATACAGAATTATATAGGTCAACGATATATGGCAAATGAAATACTACTACTAAATACTGATCATGAAATACAATCATCGATCCTAATCCCAACCTGAGTGCATACTACATACCTAAGGTAAATACATGGTCATCAGTCAACTATCTACATAAATCAACCAAAATATCATACTAAAGGACTAAATTCCATATCTTAGCCCGTACTACATGCTTACAATAATAACACTGCTATAATACAAACCCAAAATATCCCTAAGTGTGAAACACTACTCATCGGATGAACCCTTTGATGGTGCCTCCAAGTCGATCTCTTCTGGTTGCTCTACTTCCTCCCCGTCCTCAACCGGCTCCTCATCATCTATCATCTCTGGAGCTATGTCCCAACCTAATGGCTTCCACTCCTGGCCTCCCAAAATCCACGGCTCAAGATCCTCCATCTCAATAACATCCAAACTGAGATCCTTGGCTATGTCTGGAATGGGAGATCCTATATCCAGAATAGGCATACCCATCTTCCAATGATCTGCTCATCACTCTCTGAATCATCATCCTCATATAACCATGCATCATAAATCCTCGAGTCTTCTGTCTCCATTGCCACGGGTTCCTCTAATAGCGGCTCGATCACCTCTGATTCTTCAATGCGCTTTTCTATAGGCTCTTCTTCCTCGGGCTCATCGTCCTCACTCAATGGATCCAACATACGATCATCTGCCTCATCGTCGGCCTCTGCCCCTACATCAATCTCTGCGCCTACTGGCAACACATCCTCCTCATCTGAAATAACTAGAAAATCCTCATCCTCTGAGATATCTATCGGATGGTCAAATGATCCTGGTACTATCCCCGAGGGCTCCCCTACTTGCATATCCTCCTCATCACTCGAAATCGTTGCGAAATCGTTGCATTCAAAACTTCTAAGTCTTTGTATTTAGACAAGGCTTCCCTAAATCTCTGCCTGATTGCTTGTCTTTCTTCCTTGGTTGTTTTCTACAATTTTATATAAAAATTGATAATCAGTTATCATTTCTTATCAAAGATCCTATCTCTGCTTTATTTATTTCATCTCATTTTATTAAGTGCTTCTTACTTAATTGTTGTCATTTTTCTTTTCATGGGATTAAATCTTATAATTTTTTTAGTAAGTTTCAACAGAATTTGGTATTGACAAAGGAGCAAAATGATAGTCCATATACATACATACATACACACACACACACACACATACATACATACATACATACATACATATATATATGTATGTATGTATGTATAGATTCCCAAAATACATACATACTAAGTGACTTCTAAGAAGTAAACTCAAAAAGTTTTACAAAAGTCATACGATTAAAATACTTAGATGGTGTTTACTAATACATGCCTACTAACTCATGCTTCCACAATCCCTTTTCCTTTTTCTGCAGCAGTAGATGGACGAGTAAGGGAAACAAAAGGCCTAGGTTGTTCTGCCATCTTGAGCAGACAGTCTCTGGCGATATGTCCTATAATATGGCAGTAATAACAACTCTTTGGGACAGTTTTCTTAAAGGTCTTGATGTTTACTCTTAATCTACATTCTTTTGCAAGGCGACCTCTTTGTCTACATTTGAAACAAAAAACTTTGTTCGCCTTATGCCTTTTCTTCTTGGCTGGTACTTTAGTAGTTGGCTGTGGAACAGCATCTTTAAATTTCAGGGCATTTCTTATCATCTTCCTAAATGATCCATGGATGAAGCTTACCATGCTATGCTGGAGCTCATCACACTTTCTTAACCAATCCTTAACTTCCATGATCTTTTGTGATCCCAAAAACTTTTTTTGACTTACGATCTCAAATTCTCGACAAAGTGAAGCGAAGTTCAGTGGATTTGGTCTTTCCTCAAAAGGATATTATTTTCTACATATTATCATTAAATACCTCATAGTCAAATTGTGAAACTTAATTCACGAGGTATTTGTTCTTAGTTCTTTTTAAATTAACCCATTCTATACTTATCAAATTGTTATTATTTCTTAAAGCTAAATGTCTAGGGTTATATGATTAAAGTTCTAAATTCTAGTTCTCAAACAATTAATTCTGTATGAAATATCTTATAGCCAAATTGTGCAACTCTAATCACAAAATATTCGTACTTTAGTTTTACTATGTAAAATTACAAACAATCCTTCATTTCTAACCAAAAATAATAATATCCCCTTTGTATATTTGAAATATAAACCCAAGGTAAAATTATTTTATTTACCAACTTTTTTTAAAACAAAACCATTTTTATAAAATTGACAAATATGCACTCGTATATATAATACTCTCGTAACTTATTCTAGGATGTTGCTAACCCTATCTCTAACGAATTACTCATCCTAGGATATTACTAATCCTATCTCCGAACAGACATACCCCTATCAGGCTTCGATGTTCGCTCAACCAAAATCTCTGATACCGAATGCGACGACCCAAAATTTTGTACACTTTGTGCCAACAATAAACCACACATGTCAGACCCAAATTGCACGGAATTGTGGGTTATCAGGGGTAATAAAGAAATTAGACAGAACAGAATATCACACGAATGGAATAACATATATTATTGAACAAATATCTTTAGAGTAGAAAAACTTTTGAATACATATATCAAAGCCTAATCTAAATTCAGCTTGGACAATTATAAACATCTGTCCTTACAATTGCTGACAAACATCAAATTAAACTAACTAACTAGAACAGATAATAGAATACATCCATATGTAGATGAATATCTCTAGCTTTCCTATGGAAATTCCAAACGTACCTGAAACTACTCGGATTTGACCCGAGTATTGAAAATACCCGGATCAGGCTTGATAAACTAGCATGAAAAAGCTCAATAATAAATGACAAGGTCATATATCGGCATTTGAATAAAATCCTTTGAAAAGAAAAAGTATCTCATAAGACCACGCCCGCACATAATTACGGACAGGTTTTTACCTTATGATAACTAAAACACTTTTATATCAAAACTCTTTATATTATTTTTAATGGCATCTCTTTGAAAACATTTTCAAATAAACTTATTAATCTTAGCCGAAGTTGTTACATTGATTAAATTCCAACATAATAGGTTTACAATCAAGTCTATAGGTTCTTATTGGAGAATGAATGTCCATACAAATGACCAAGTAAAGGGACTACCTTTTGATGGGTACACCTCTAGTTGGATGTCCCGAGGCACATAACATCTGCCCTCTACCAACAAAAGACCGGCCTACCTTTATAACTAGACTGCACCGAATATGTCATCTCCCGATCGTTGCCGACCTTTAACCGAGCGCGCTCTAGCATACGAACCACAATAATTTTATCACGAATGTCATAGCGGGAAGAAATATATCTAGAAGGAGATGATCATACCCTAATTAGGAATGACCCACTTAGCCTTGCAGCATCTAACCCTGTTTCGGTCATTTCCGGTTGATGAGGCTCGAGGCAATGATTACCTTTTCACATAGCACAATCACATCTCTGAATGCCACACTGCCTTTTCCGTTGACTACTAATTGCCTTCCACAAAAATACAAACCTTGAGCTCGTACGTCTCAAGGAGGGTGTTAAGCTAAGAGAAGTTGCATTCTCCGCCACCATTGATGTACGTTTGTAAAAGTCAATGTTGGTAATCTTTAGAAATGCAATGACAGACAAATGTCCGTACAAGTTATCCAGGAATAGGAAAAACTAAAGGCAGTCTCCTACTACCACTAGTAGCGAGTAACCCTTGCAATCCAAAAAATCTCCACAACGAGGAGACCACTGCTATAAATAACTCTATAATGGGAGCTATCTAGAGCATGTCAACAAGCAGCCCTCATGCTATGAAGAATCACAGTCCTCAATAATCATTATCTTCAACACGTCTTCACATTCGAACGTATACATCCGTTCGAAGTGGTTTTATGATTGGAATCACCCAAATCCAACCCTAGTTCCTTCAAAATCCAATTATCGATAAAAAGTGAATATGAGTATACAGGATTTATTAAGTCTTTTTTCACTTTAATTCTTTTCGGATTATTTTGAAATCCTTTTCTTATAACTTGGAAAAATTCTAAGTAATTCATTCTTTTTCTTTGAAAAATATCTCAAATTTCCTCACTTAACTCTCGATCCAAATTCCTTAACTTTTAGGCGGGTCAAAACCAATGTTATTTAAGACACTGTTTATGATAAATCCTAAATAATTCTTAGCAACATTTTTGAGTAAATAGGATCATAGAAATCATTCTAATTTTATTTAACATAATTTTCCGTATTCAACAAGTGCTAAGGGCGGAATAACAGTGAAATCACCTTTTAATTTCCATGAATAGGACAAGTTCCCTCTTCGAATTTCAGTACCAAGTATAAGAAGATTATCTCTATGCAATCAAATTCGTAATTTATTTATTTGGAGATTGTTTAAATTTTGGATAATATCGATTTTCTTTTATTTTGGAAAAACTTAATATAATCTTTTTAGAGCATCCAGGCTTTCATTTTGATCTGTTCCATCCCTCGCCTAAGAAAATAAAACATAGCCCAGGTAAGTTCAAGGTACTGGTTGCTCCATCTCTAACCTTAGTTAAACAGTTTGTTTTATTTTCCCAGATCTCACATGCAGGACAAATGTACTAGTTGTTTTCGCATACTCACTTATCAATTTATTTTGGAATTGATTATAAGATTCCAAATTATTTTTTAAATGCTTAATTTTCCTTTTAAAAACATTTATAATTGACTCCATGAAAAATTGTTATATTTAAACTCATATTTAAAAAGTTATAGAATTCGCAGCATAAAAGTGCTGCGGAAAGTGCTATATAAGCTTATTTTATTTAAACAACTTTTAAACATTTGACAATTAATATTTTCCAATTCAAATCTCTTTTAAACTACTTAAATAAATTTATCAAATCTATTCCACGTTTTTCCATAATTAAAAACGTTCATTTAAACGAATTTCCTGTTATGGTCACTTAACTGCACTAGCGCGATTTTTCTAAAAAATTGGTTTGGAAAACTTAATTCAAAATTTGTATAACAAAATTTTGATTTTCTTTCTTCGTTTAGAAGATATGGATATAATAGTCTGTAATTTTCTTATCTCGTAGAATTTCGAGCTATATTCCACTCTACACATTCATTTGAACTTTTCGATGCGAAATCGCGAACAATCGTTGCGCGACGCACCTAGTGTTAACTTATTTTTCGATATTTGAAAGAATAAATTTGAATTGAATTTTATTACTTATAAAATCATTAAAAATCTTTTAAATCGGAATTTTCACTTTTTAAAGCATTTAAAAGTATTTTCACTATTACCATATTTTTATCCCTATTATTTTAATATTAAAATTTTCCAATTTCAATTCTAACTTCAATTTAAACTCAATTAAAACTTTGATTTCAAATCTAATTTCAATTTAAACAACAATTCAACCTCAATCTCAACTTCAATTTCCAAAATAGATTTCAATTTCACTATTCATCTTAATTTCAATTTAAATATCATTTTTAATCCCATTTTACTTCATATTTAAAATTCTCTTTTATTTTTACTTTAATTTCAATTCTAATTGAAAAGAGACTTATTATTCCAAAGTATCTCATATCACAAAAATATGATCTTATTAACAAAGGGATCACTTAATCAAAAATGAACATAACCAATGTCCATATTTATCACTAATATAACATCCATTTAACCAATCACATAACATATGATTTCAAATTCAACATTCACTATCACTACCATAACGGGATATATTATCACAATTCAATTATCTGACCAAACTATCCAATCATCCATATTAACAATCAATTGGTATAAACATTCATATGTTATAAGGGTATAAATGTGATTGTTTTAACATAACCAAAATATAAATTCAAAATCGATGAGAATTTCTCACCTTCATATCCACTCCGTCAAACTTTTTCGTGAGATACGCGTCTCTCGTGCTATTTCTCGAATTTACCTCTTTCCTTTTCTTCTCTCTTTCTTTTTCTTTCTTTGTTTCTTTCTTTTTCTTATTTTTTTCTTTATTATTCTTTATTTTGGAGGTGCGTGAGCTATAGGGAAGGTACGACCTAGGGTAGTGGAGTGTAAAGGCTTGGGTAGGTGGTGTGTATGGGGTATTGGGATTGGGTTTGGTAGGTAGGGCTCGGCCATGGAGTCTTAAGGGTGGGTTGGTAGTCTAGGGCTCGGGTAGGTGTGTGTGTGTGGGCTTTTGGGAACGTGTGTGCTCGGGTAGGTGGAAAGGAAGGGGTGTGCGTGTTTTGAGGTGGTGTAGGTGATGGTATGGCTAGGTTTTGGTGATGTGGAGGTGATGGCTGAAGGTAGAAGAAAAATGAAGGAAAAGAAGGAGTTTTAGGAATTTCATAGAATGAAAATGAAGTGAAAAATGAATGGATTTGAGACTGTATTTATAAGTGGAGATTTTGGTGGTAAATGACATAACAGCCTTGTTTACTTTTGGACTTGATTAGCCTTAATTTGAGCTGGATTTAATGTATGAAATGATGGTCATGGAAGAGTGTGTTAGGAGATAGAGAGGTGTCACTTTCTTATGGTTTGTAATTGTTTAAAAAAAAAAATTTGTTGCTTTTCTATGTATATGCATAACATCTCATTAATGAGATAAGATATAAGTAACGATGTTCTTTTAAGAATATTTAAAATATAATAGAACTAGTCAAATCAATCTTTTTACTTTTTTATACATTTATTTTAAACTTTCCTAATATAAATATTTTGTCTTGTATGCTAAATGCGAAGTGGTTAAAAGTTTGTAAAGTTATATTTATGCATATGTGTATGTTAGAAAATGTATCAAGTTGCAACGACTTGACGACAACTTGTTTTGGTTGAAAACGGTGTTTTTGTCGTCAAATTTTACAGTCAAAATTTGACGTTTTTGTTAAGATATATATTGAAGTAAACCAAACTTTAAAATGAACTCTTTTCTTCTTTAAATAAATTAAAATATGTCTCTTTTATTTTAAAATCATATTTAATTAATATCAAAATCTTTAATTTTACATTGTATGTAAAACTGACAAAATGCGACAAAATTTGGTTATTTTTGTAAAACGATTACAGATATACTTTTCAATATATTAATATACTTACATTATCTTTATAAATGTTTTAAACAAGATTATCTTTTTAAATAAATATTTAAACTTATTTATTCAAGTTTTGAACCTTTTTAAATTTAAAAATAAATGAAAACTCTCATTTCCGTAGTAGCGAAATTATGGGTCGTTACACTTAGACTACCATATAACAATTATAAAAAACTCATCTTGTGTAGCCCTACCTATCCATGATATGCCAAGCATGCATCCACTAAACCTCTCTCCACAACCTATTCTCTTGTAAGTGTATCTTAAGAAGTCCGCAAACAAACACTCAGTTCACATAAGTCTGATATGAGTATTCACTCACACATCCCATAAAGTATAATAAGTGATACACGTTATACGTTACAACTCGTAACCAAACCTGTTTCAATGCATCCAAAAGGTAAATATACCTGATTATCAAAATTGTCCACAAATAGCTTAAATCAGCATTAATACTAAAATACGATAGGAATTCTCCAGAACCAACCGACCAACAATTTTCAGATTAACACAATAAAATCTGAACTTTTGTATCTAGCCCTTATTTTTTACACTGACCATAAATAGTCGATTACTCACACACAAAAAAGTAAGGTCAAGGGTACACTCCCCATTCATTCCCAACTGCATTATTTATAAGTCTAAAATCTATTAACATTTAATACTAATATAAAAATCCACCGAGACTGGCCACCATTGTTTAGTTTAGACCCTTAAGTCATATCTGTGACTAAATCTACCAAATAAATAAACATCCATACACCACATACAACATCCAACTTAATACTGCAAAAATATGCAGGTAGCACATAACAACTTCTATAACACATATTACCTACACTAATTGATTGTTATAATTACAACTACTAGTGACCTACATTGACCAAGTTTTACAACTACGTGCAACCTACACTAATCGACTTTTAAACCCAGACTTCATCTTTTCTTATCTCCTCTTTAGGTAACACCATCCAAAGTTTTTGGATTACATTGCCCTTTACAATTACATTGCTTTTTTACATGACTACAACACTATGTTTTATAGTTACACCACAATATTTATCGGTATATGCTTATATTTGACTAGTTGTTTTTGTACTATGTCTACACTAATTGTTGACTTCAGATCATTCTACGGTATACCCCAAGGACGAACCATTATCGAAGGAACTCTCCTTCATTTAAACTGTAGCTCTTTGGAGTCCTCCATTAAACTTTATCGGTCAACCAAAATTAGGAGTTATCGCCACTCTCTACTAACTACTATACCCTACACTAACCATTTATAAAATTGAAGACCATCTACATTGATCATTTATATAATCCACTAGCCAACATACAATTAACATACAAGTGCTCACACATCAATGAATAAAAAAACAAATCAACACCAAAATATTCAATTCCAGTGTAAATCTGACAACATGAGACAACTTAGGCACTACCTTGTATGCATGTTTTATACTACTCTAAAGGCACACATGCCACAGATAATATGGTCTTCATGCACATTCTTATAGATTAAAAAATATTAAATTTACTCCATTTGACAAACTGTTACATATCACTTAGTATTATGCTTGAACAGATAACTGTCATGTGAAATTCGAAACAAACTATTAATGATAGTAACCATCTACTATTCACTTGCCATTTCCATAAATCAACTACTTGAATGCAAAACTATCATCAACAATGACATAAGCTGCCATTTCCATGCAAATCAACTACTTGAATCAAAAAAACATCATTAAACCGTCATGTAATCTTCTCAATTTTGTAGGTATTTTTTTTAATCAAAAATAACATACAACTAGCTATTTTTACACCAAAAATTTCCGTTCATAAATTACAAAAAACAATAGTATAGTTGATCAACCTCATATTAAAATTGACGTTTATAACCACCAGGACATCATAAGTTGGTCGAGTATATTGCTTGCATGCTCTTGGCTAACAATATAATTACTGGCTAGTTTCTTATACAACCTCAGAATGAGACTAATGCGTTATGAAGAGCAAAGGTTATCTGCTAATCACTAGGCTTAAAATGGAAAACGAAGAGTTAAATGCGCAACTGAAAGGTAAATAACACAATATATAAAGTTGTTCTGAAAAGCTTCCTACATCTACTATGAAGTTATCTTAATATATATTTCTCTCATAACTACAAGAAGTTACAAGAGAATACTAAGAAAATAGAAAGCACTTAAGATTAGTAAAGCTGTGTTATCTGAAAGACTAATGATATCAAGAGACATGAATTGTGTGTAGTATTCAGAATCCTTGCATGCTCCAACCAGAGCTCAACACCTTTAAAGTTGCAAAGTAGAGGTTACTTATAGTAACTAAAGTGGATGGTTGAGATCATGTTGTGAGAAAAGGCGAGAACCAATCTCGACCATTGATATGACTATAGAGTTGGATGGTTGACAGCTGTAAACTAGGTCAAAAGACGGGCATGGATGAGAAAGCGCTCATCATCTCTCTATACAAGGCATGACCTTGCATTAAATGTGCATTTAATTCCGAAGGTAAGCCCCATCAGATGAGAAACCCCATTGGATGTGCTCTTATGTTATAGATTACAACTATCTTTCACTTGAGTACCCACTGTTATCCCACCCTTTGGTTAAGGCTGGAATATCAACAAATTAGCTGGAAAATGATGGGTATCAGGATTGAAAATTGAGTAGAAGCAAGGCTGTGATCGATGTAGTCAAAATTTGACCAAGCTTCAATTAGGACAGGTTTGATTAGGAGTGACGATCAAGGCTAGGAGAGGTTACGTTTCAAATTTCAGGTTAATCGGAGTTCGTACACTCGAGATATGGACGGATTAATATTGAAGGAAGCTAGTTTGGTGTTGATATTATTCGTATCCACGCGTTTCATATTGAGACCCATAGATAGGGACAAGGCCTTCGTATCGATCAAGGAGAGAGGTTAGATGGATTTCGACTCGATGGATGTGAACTTGGATCGAACAGGCAGGCGCATGATGGTTTATTCGACTCGATGGTTTCGTGTCGATCAGGGTGGAGCATAGCAGTATACTTCGAATCGATACTGTTTGTATCGATCAACGTGGGTTTGAGTCGATATTTTTCGTATCGGTCAGGATGGAGATGACGACATGCCTCGAATCGAAGATTTGTATCAATTCAAATGGATGCGAAGGCAGAATTCGTATTTACCTTGTTCGTATCGATCCATGGCAATAGCCTGATCGATGCGTACAAGAAAGCGACCAATGGATTCGAATTGATGAACACAGATGGTACCAATGCAAGCAGGTGGATGTGAACGTTGAGCATGCACGATTCGAAGGAAGAAGCATTTAACTTGGAATGGGAAATGGATCATAACCTGAAGATAAGGCCACGTCACCAGCATGCGCGTGAAGGGCATCGATACGAATAGATACCGATGTGAATTAATCGATGCGAACCAACGAACACTACATTTCATATCAATCATATCTCGAGATCTACAAGTCCAAATGCTGTAAAATTTTCATAGGAGCTTATGTACAAGCGAAGCAAGGTTCATGTCAAGTTTCGAATCCATTGGATAAGATCTTGATCGATACGAATTACATTCGTATCGATCACAGATCGAGCCAAAACTTCATGGGATCGATCGCGTGGGCCCATTCACGTGCCAGAAGAAGTCTCCCAAGAGCTGAGCGAGATATCGGCCTAGTACGCCTATAAATAGAGCCCTAGGACCTACAGAAAAGGGATCTTTTAGCAATCCGATGTCCAGACTCTACCGAAAACACTTTTGCACTATTAAGCTACTGTTATACTCGAATTTCTTCATTGTAATATGCTGTAATCAACTGCAATCAGCCAAGAGAGTGAATAAAAGATTAACTTTTGAAGTGGATGTAGGCCGGAGATAGCCGAAACACTATAAATCTTGTGTATCAGTTTATTTCTTGCCGTTCGAAGTTTTTTATTCATCATTTATCATTCTCTACTTTACCTAGATCTATGATTTGTGAGCATATTTTATTGATCTATGCTCATACAATGGTGCTTTCACAATATTTAGGGTTTGTGGTCATTTTTGGCGCAAACACTTTGGTGCTTTCACTGAGAAGGTCAGGGATTCTACCACTTGAATATTAAATTTGAAGGCTTAAGGATCATATCTGAAAAACCACGACAATGCGGTCGAGTAGAAGACAAAGAACAGAGAGAAGTCGGCATAAAGGAAGCCAGGAGGCTTCATCAGGGGCTAATTAGACTTCGGCTTTCATCACCAGAGACAAAATGAAGAAGATGATGATGGGATCTATGCATGAAGAGCTTCTCAAAAGGCAGGAGGAAATGATGCAGAATCTCCTCAAAAAGTTTGGACAAGCAAAAACAACTAGAGCTTCAGGAGTTCAGATCCACGGAGCTGGAGTAGAAGGACCAAATAGGCAATCGAATGGGGCAGCTATCGAGATGCTGATAGGAATGTGGGAGCGCGTGATGAAGAGCACGTGCCGAAATTCCCTCGAGGACTTGGGGGCAGCCCTTAACGGACAACGCTAGATTAGCTGAGATTATCAGGCGAACCATGCACGGTGGATTGGCAAACAGAGATCTAGAAGGAGTAAACAGGAGTTCGTCCACTCGTGAAATTAGAATGGCTCAGAATCCACTATAATTCAAGCTACCTACGCTAGAGGTATACAACGGCAAGGATGATCATATTATCACTTGATGAGATACAAAAGACACATTGAAGTGCTGTGGGCATCGAAGGAAGTTATGGCCCGATGTTTCCCTTTATACTTGACGGATATAGATGCTATGTGGTTCAGACAACTGGACGAAGGATCTATCAAGACGTGGACCGAATTGGTGGACAGGTTTGTGAAGCAGTTTCGGGTTCATATCAAAAGGCTGAAGAACGTAATGACGCTAACATCAGTAAAGCAATGGACAGATGAATCACTCAGAGCTTTCTTAACCCGATTCAATACAGCGGTTGCTTCAGTAGATCAGCTGGATCCATCGATGGTTTTAATGGCAGTAGTGTCGATAGTCAGAGAGAATTTGGATTTCAAAGTGTCTCTGATACGGGACCCACCAATGGATCTCGGGGAATTCTTTCACGAAGTAGTGAGATTCCTTCTGTAGGAAGATGCATGTATAGATTTAAAGTTAAAGGAAGTGAACATGGCTGTGGATGGAGGGCCATCCAGCGTAAGCTCAGACAAAGATAAAGGTAAAGGAAGCTGGATGATGAACCAGGAAAAGCTAGGAAGCGATGGAGAGAGCCAAAATTCTCCACCTACATAGGACTGAATGAGACGTTAGAACATATATTTATGGAGACTCGAAATCGCCTTCCCTACCGAAGGCAAGCTAGGATAGACCCTCAGAATGTGAAAGTGCGTCAGGAAGGCACTGTCTCTTCCACAATTTGGATGGACATGATACCAACTGCTGTAGGCATCTAAAGGATATAATCGAGGAGCATGTAAGGAATGGACAATTTCAACAATATGTCGGGGCTTGGAGTGCAGTGGTGGAATAGGAGAAACCTCCGTCTACCTCAAATAGTGATGGTGTGAGTCCCATGAGTGATGGTCGATTGATTATCAATTGATGGGATGATGTGAAATAAGTAGCAAACTACAGGCAAACGACCAAGTCATTTACTTATGTACGGGGACGGAGATGGCCCCTAGGCATGCTCTAAATGATGATAAATTGTGAGGCTATGGTTTGTGAAATCTGTTTCTTCTTTTGGTTTGGACATTTGCTTTTTCGGATTTGGTTTGAACTCCTGGTTTTGTTTGTCTTTTGGTTTGGACTTTTGATTGGAAGATTTCTGGTTTGGATGTTGATTTGGATTTCTAGAATGGATTTTTTGTTTTCTGATTTGGTTTGGATTGGATTTTGATTGGATTTTTATCTGGTTTTTCGGTGAACCGTCGTCGGGCATGGATTGTGCCTGGCAAGGGATGAGTCTCTTCATCAGAACATAGCAAATTGGCTTATTCAGATCGTCGAGTATGGACTATGCTCCGCAAGGGTCCGGAGTGACTAGGATTCGGCCTAGGACTTAGGCCTTATATTATTGGTTACTATTTCAGGTCGTCGAGTATGGACTATGCTCGACAAGGGTCCGGAGCGACCACAATTCAGCTTAGGACTTAACCCATGGCATTACTCAACGTTCAGGGACACTGGACTATGGTCGTCAGGTGTGGATTGCGCTTGGCAAGAACTCGGAGAGGTTACAGATTTGGATATCGACCCGGAGAGGTCTAGGATCTGGTTATTGGTTATTGGATAAGGATGGATTAGGACTCGGTTGTCGAGTTCGGATGGACATGGAATTGGTCAAGGCTTTGGTTACTAGATTTGGAATCAGACATCGACTCAGAGCAGTAAGGAATGATGCACTCAGATGGGATGGCTTGGTAATGGATTGGGTTATGAATCAGATGGTATGGCTATGGACAAAATATGGACTTCGGATGTCGAATTCGAAACTATTCAAAACACACTTCTTATCACAAGGCATGTTGTGGGGGGAAAATGTTATCCCACCCTTTGGTCAAGGCTGGAATATCAACAAATTAGCTAAAAAATGATGGATATCAGGATGGAAATTGAGTGGAAGCAAGGCTGTGATTGATGTCATCAAAATTTGACCAAGCTTCAATCAGGACAGGATCAGTTGGGAGCGACGATCAAGGCTAGGAGAGGCTACATTTCAAATTTCAGGTCAATCGGAGTTCGTGCACTTGAGATATGGATGGATTAATATTGAAGGAGGCTAGTTTGGTGTCGATACCGTTCGTATCCATGCGTTTCATATCGATACCCATGGATACGAACAGGTCGTTCGTATCGACCAGGGAGAGAGGTTAGATGGATTTCGACTCGATGGCTATGGACTTGGATCGAATAGGTAGGCGCATGATGATTTGTTCGACTCGATGGTATCGTGTCGATCAGGGTGGAGCATAGCAGTATACTTCAAATCGATGTTGTTTGTATCAATCAACATGGCTTGGAGTCGATAGTGTTCGGGGATGGAGATGGCGGCATGCCTCGAATCGAAGATTCTTATCGATTCAAATGGATACGATGGCAGAACTCATATCTACCTTGTTCGTATCGATGCATAGCAATAGCCTGATCGATGCAAACAAGGAAGCGGCCAATGGATTCGAACTGATGAACATATATGGGAGCAATGCGAGTAGGTGGATGCAAACGATAAGCATGCACGATTCGAAAGAAGGAGCATTCAATGCGGCATGGGAAATGGATCACACCCTAAAGATAAGACCACGTCACCAACGCGCACGTGAAGGGCATCGATACGAACAGGTATCGATGCGAATTAATCGTCGCGAACTAACGAACACAACATTTCGTATCATTCATATCTCGAGATCTACAAGTCCAAATGCTATGAAATTTTCACAGGAGCTTACGTACAAGCCATGGAAGGTTCATGCCAAGTTTCAACTCCATTGGATAAGATCTTGATCGATACGAATTACTTCCGTATCGATCACGGATCGAGCCGAAACTTCATGCGATCGATTGCGTGGGCCTACTCACGTACCAGAAGATGTCTCCCGAGATGTGAGCGAGATATCAGCCTCCTACACCTATAAATAGATCCCCAAGGCCTACAGAAAAGGGATCTTTTAGCTATCCGACGTCTCCAGACTCTACTGAAAACACTTTTGCACTATTAAGCTACTGTTGTACTCCAATTTCTTGATTGTAATCCTCTATAATCAACTATAATCAGCGAAGAAAGTGAATAAACGATTAACTTTTGGAGTGGACGTAGCCCGGAGATAGCCGAACCACTATAAATCTTGCGTACCTGTCTATTTCTTGTCGTTTGAAGTTTGTTATTCATCATTTATCATTCTCTACATTACCTAGATCTGTGATTTGGGAGCATATATTGTTGATATGTGTTCATACACTGGTGCTTTCATGATATTTGGGGTTTGTGACCATTTTTGGCGCAAATACCCACATGGCTTAATTGGTCGACCAAACGTCGGAAACATGGAAGAGTTTGTAAGTTAGCTAAATACTATATGGAGAAGGTAGGCGATAGACTAGGCATGGGGCATCTAGGTGCCGGTTAGACCAGGCTGAATGGAATCCATGTCCAATGGCGGGCTCTTCTTTTCCAATAGAAAGCTTACCGAGATAGGCTTAGATAGGAGCCGAAGGCCAGCTGATGTAGATCCAGACAAACCATTGAGGTCTTTACCTACTGCTAAAAGCCTAGTAGAGAAGCTGGATGGGACTAGTTCGAGCAGTCATGGTCTTTAGCTGTTGTTGGAAGTCCAATGTACTAGAGCCAAGCGGGACTGATTAGGGCTCGGTCTGAATCATGTGAAGGTTTCTTGAAGAGGCTAGGCTTCACTATGGTGCCTTAATAGGCTAAATGTCTGGTTTGAGACAATGGGCTTGGACCGGCGCTTGACCGGGCTGACCAAGGATTAGTTGGGCAAGTTTTGATTTGGCCAGATTTCCTTTTATTGGGCTTGCTAGTTGCTTGCAAAAAACATAAGCAACATTTTTCCCCCATGTCTATATCCTTTTACGAGTGCGAGCTCGAATAAATATCATACAAATATTTTCGAATGAGAACTATGCAATTCATTTAATGCATCTTTCAAGTGGCTTCATGAAATTGGTTGTGACAGTTAGATTTTCCAAATGTGTTAGGGAGGTGTTACATCTCCCCACGTGCTTGACTTGACCTAACACAGATCTCAATTGGATGGCTAGGATCCTCTTTGCCTTTTGAGTTCAACACATGCGACTGAAGGCGTGGCTATATAAATACCCCTTCTACTTCTTCCCTAAACGCATTAAATTGCTCTACATGGAAAATGTTTAGAGCTTATGAGCAATTCATAATTCTTTGCTGATAAAAAGCCATTGACTCCATTATCTCTTTTCTTTCCAAATTCTTTTGCACGCAAGCTTCTTTATCAAATTTAGTTGAGATGTCGAGAGAGGTGAATTCTTTTTGATATTTGAATTTCCGCTTGTTGATTGTAGTTTAATTCGTTGCCTGGAAACTTCTGCTTGCATTTTACTATGCCTTACCACTTCGCTTGGACCCTTGCTTATAGGTTACGGCCTCAGTAGTTGTTGGAAATCGGTTTTAGACTAATGATCTAGGAAAAACTAGGGTGCTTCCTTGCTTTAAGGCTCTAAAACTCTTAGTTTTGGGTTTGTTTGGACGCTTCTACGCCTCTGCTTATTCTTTCATGTCAGAATCTTGGTCTGCTCCATGACGAGGTTGTCCCAAATTTTGCGACCCTTTGATGGAGAGGGTGTTGGATTTGATAGCATACTCTCCCTTCTTTAGCAGGTTCTGGATCGATCAAAGTGTTTCTCTGATGAAGTCAAGGATTTTCTACGTGGCGATAAGAGTATGGGATAGCATACCTTGGTAAAGCTATTGACGTGCTTCTTCTTCTGCTCTTTTCCTTCTTTTTTAACTAATTGGTCATGTGAATATTACTGTATGCCCAACAGAGTGGGCGTTGTTCCCCATGCTTTTTTAAACGAATGATAAAATTCTTCGATCATAACTCTTATTTAAGAAATTTATTTTGTGATTGATAATCAGTATGACTTGTTGAGTGAAATACCTTGAGTATCCGATAGTCCCTGTACTTATGCTGTAAAAAAAATACTTTTTTTTTCATTTAGGATTATGTCCCATGTTAATGTAACAATGAAACAGGATGGATACAAGCTTTATAATAGCCAAGTGATGGATGGACGTAGAGTGATGGCTTGCACCAATATGAATTGAAATGCAAGTTTACTTATGACCCCTCTTGGGCTTCAAACGGTCAATTGTTGAGTGGAAGATGAGCCTGGGCTCGAACCCATGTGCACGAGATATGTGGTTCTTCTACATAAAACATTGATGGGTATGCGATGACTGTTGATCCTGAAGTGGAACTCGTTGAGTGGCCAAGCAATGGTTGGATGAAGAGCATCAGTTTGTCCTGGCATGAGCTGAAACACAAGTCTCCTCACGAGTTCTATCAAGTTTAAGCAGCCGAACGTTGAGTTGTTGATGAGCCTATGGTCAAACCCAAGCACACGAGTTGTGGCATTCTCCGGGGTGACAAATTGATGGGTATGAAGCGATAATTAAACTTAAGCCAAATCTAAGCATATTAGTTTGCTCTCTTTAGTGTGGGATGTGTGATGGCTAGGGGACCTGTACGCAACCCGCCCATAAATTTTTGTATAATATAAACAAACATATATACATAAATTTCCATACCATAATTGAAAATTTATCTACAACGAAGGGTCAGGGTTAAGGTAATGATTCCCTTAGCTCTCGGACAACTCGACCAACTATGAGACAGTGGTAGATACTGCAATTGCTTTAGGGTAGAGTAGGTTGGAGAAAACTGGTGATTTTGTTAGCCCGTTGGATTTTTTAAGAAACCCACTATTAATTGTTGGATTCTCTCAATGTATCCTCGAAACCATTTCATTGCTTGTCGATGGAAAGTTTCGTAACACTCCCTCACCTTTTGTTGGTTGCCACTGATCTTGCTGACCCTATCCTGGACGAGAAACTTCATGTTGAGGCAGTTATAGAAAATGATGACATCTAGCTTGGCAAGTGCCATTCATCCTATGAACATGTTATAAGAAATTGCGAAATCAACTACTATAGAGTTTACATGGATCTTACCAGCAAAGGGCTCTTGGGCGAATGTTGTTATGAGCGAGGTTTACCTATTAGAACAATGCCTACATCCACAAAGTTATAAATGGGCAAGGCACATGGGGTAAGGCTGGAGGTAGGAAGCTCAAGGGCTGAAACCACATTCTTGAACATGACGTTGACCGAGCTACTGTCCTCCATAAAGGCCCGATGCACATTTGAGTTGGCTAAAGCAAGAGTGACAACAATGGGGCCATGATAGGGGTAGGAGACTGATATCTTATCTTCGGTCGTGAAGATGAACAGCCGATCTGATTCCAGCTCGGGCACTTTAAATGTTCGAGGCTCTAATAAATAAATCTATCCTACAATACCTGCCTCTTTCTGATACTGGGATTAGGCCCTCGGCTGATACTTTCCACACGCGGTCTCCCACATATGGTTAAGACCTCGATGATAGCTTGGACATTTGTATTGTTGGGCCCAGGGTGATGATATGGCCATTCTTCACAGTTCTCCCTTTGCTTGACCCGGCAATGGAAAACTCCCAAAAGCACGCCTTATTGGATGAGCCTATCAATCTTGTCCTAGAGCACATAACAGTCTATTGTGAAGTGGTCGTTGACTCGATGGAACTTGCAGTACTTACCGTTATGACGAGGTTCCTCTTGCTTCCCTTCTTAAATAGTGATGAGTCTTTGATACCTCACCTAATTTCTGGTGGCGATGTAGATGGTATGGCGAGGTAGATGATACCTGGGCTTGTAGGGAGGACCGTTCTTTGGATGCCTTTGGGTGTCGGTATGGCAATCCCTATTTCGGCGATTGTTGTTGCTGCAAGGATTGGTCCTCGAGGGGTGCCTTGCCTCATTGTTGCTATCTGAACGATCTGCATCTACCATCCTTATCATGTCCTTCAGCTTTTGACATTAGTCAATTAGGGACAAATTTTACTTTTTTTGGATTTCTCTCTGCATTCTTGATTTTTGTTGGACCCCTGAACATATGGCCAAGATAAAACTATTAACGTCCACACCCCTAGCTTGGGTGGACTGTTTGTTGAAGTGGCTGACATAAGACCACAGGCTCTTAGAAGGACCCTGGTTGATGTTGCCTAGTTCACTGGTTAACAATACATGCATGGGGGACGTGAAGAAATGAGTTTTGAAGTTCTCACATAGTTGGGCCTAGAAGTGGATGTTGCCTCATCATTGGTGCAAGAACTAGTGGAAAGCTGGTCCTGTAAAAGTGGAAGGGAGGAATATAAACTTCGCGAAGTTAGAGAGCTGTCCCGCATGGATGATGGAGTCGAATGTTGTGACATGGTCAGACGGGTTTATACTCCCATTGTACTTATCAATCAACGACAAAGCATACTGCCGATGAATGTAAGTATCCAAGATTTCATTGGAGAACGATTCCTCTTTCTCTTCGTATGAGAATGCCTCAACCTTTGTGCCATGGGATTTCATTCTGTTGAGCTATTGACGAAGGGCATACATTTCTTCCTTTAGGCCAAGATCAGCCTGTTGTGGGATATTCTAGCCAACTACAGGCCGAGGGCTAAGTGTGCCAGGTTGGAATAAGAGACCAACATTGGAATGGAGAACAATAAGGATGAGTCAGGGATCTCCCCCTATGCACCAAGGGATATCTGGAAGGTATAATCCGCTCTCTCCTTCGCCTTCTTTTATTCATATCCCTATAAGATTAGGAGCACACCAAGAGGGCCATGTGCGCTCTGAAAATAGTAGTGGGTAGCCATTGGGATGGTTAACTGCAGAAGTTTATGGTTGAGCTGGAGCTGATGGCTATTCGGTTGGGTGGAATGGCAATGGTTTGGCTTAACTGGTGAGGCCACATGCCGGGGAAGATCTATTCGACTAGGCATGCACGTGACGGGGATGTTCATCAATGGAGTTTCAAGCACCATCCTCTTTGGAGCCTCAGCCGTGTTTAGGAGATTGCAACCACCAGGAGATGGGTGTTTATGAGCAGGTAGATCGATCAGGTCCATTGTTGGATGAGTTGGTAGGGCAAAGTTGACGGTGGCTTGAGAGTCCAACTGTGTCCTCAAGCCATTAAATTCATAGGCTAACTTACCCACGTTTGACAACTATAGTGTCATACATGTCATCTTTCTTCATCAGAGCCTGGGTTGGGCTAGACAACACTAGGGAGAGTCTTGCCATTGTTTCATTCAAATTGAAGTTATTACCTTCGAACAGTGGAAGACTATCTATGGTAACAAGTCAATATAGACTTTTTCAGAGTGGAAAAGTGTAGAAAAGGGAGATCTTTTTAGGATGGCCCTCTTTTTAGCATTAAAATATTGACTAGTTTCCAAGCCTACCATGAAGTAAGACTCATGTGTTATGAAGAGTAAAGGTTACTTGCTAATCACTGGGCATAAAACAGAAAATGAAGAGTTAAATATGCAATTGAAAGGTAAATAACACAATACATTGAGTGGTTTGACAAAGATAACTACGTCTACTATGAAGTTCTCTTACTATATATTTCTCTCATAAGTACGGGAAATTATAAGAGAATAATAAGAAAATAGAAAGAAGTAAATACTAATAAAGTTGAATAATCTTAAGGACTTGCAATAACAAGAGTCATGAATTGTGTATAGTATTTGGATTCCTTATGTGTTACAACCAAAAATCAACCTTTTTGAAGTTGCAAAGTAGGGTTATTTACAGTAATTGAAGTCGATGGTGGATGGTTGAGATCATGCTCTGAGAAAAGACAAGAATCAGGCTTGACCATTGATGTAACTATAGCGGTGGATGGTCGACAGCTGTTAAGTAGGTCAAAAGATTGGCGGTGGATGAGAAAACACTCATTATCTCTTAGTACAAGGCATGGGCTTGCATTAAATGTACATTTAATGTTGATGGTAAGGCCCATCAGATTATTCATCCCGCCTATGGTGCTCTACTGAGATGGATTGACAGTCGTCTTTCACTTGAGTACCCATATGGCCTAGTTAGCCGATTGAATGTTAGTAACAAGGAAGAGGTTTGGAATTCAGCTAAGGACCATGTAGGGAAGGCGGGCAACCAGCCGAGTACGGGACATTGGGGAGGGAGGCAGGGTTTCGGTTAGATTTGGTTATATATAAGCCATGCTGAAAGGTGGGCTATTCTTTCCTTATGTGTGCTTGCTGAGATTGGCTTAGATAAGGGTCGAACGACAGTTGTTGTGAAGCCGTGTGAACTATGTGGTCTTAGCAATTGATGTGGGGTCAGGCGAACCATGGTGGTCATTTGCATTTGATAGAAGACAAATATAGAGGAGACGGATGGTATTGATCTGGGTCCAGTCCTGATCTTTAGCTGCTGCCGAAGTCCAATGTAGAGGAGTTGGGTAGGACTGATCCTGGCCCGGTCCTGGTCTTTAGCTGCTGTTGAAAGTCCAATGTAGAGGAGCTGTGAGGGTTCGATCTGGGTGCAGTCCAGATCTTGGTCATGTGAAAGTTGCATGAAAAGGTTGCACTTCACCATGGCGCCTTGCTAGGTTGCAAGGCTAGTTTGAAACCACAGACTTGGGTTAGGCCTTGATTGGGCAAAACAAGAATCGGTTGGGCTGGTTTTGATTGGACCAAATTTCTAGGCTCAGTAGTTGCTTGCAAAAAATACGAGCAATAATAATTTTTCACTAAGATAACCGCCTGACGCTAATGATCAAGTAAACTCCAAAACACAACATCTTATATCAAAAATTTACAAATTCGACCCTACATTCAAATGTAAATTCTAATATCTCTAAATCAAGTATATATTATAAAATGTCAGTTGAATTTTTTTAATCATCGCCTATTCAACATCAAAATTTCAATACAACTTGATTATAATTCAAATTAATTCAATGCATCGATTTAGGAGAACCAACGACAAAGCATTGATTCGATTTATAATCATATTAAGTCTACCATGGAACAACATAAAATAGAACCTAATCTAGTACATGAACTAATTCAACAATAATACCACCAAATCAAAACATTCATTGACATATAATCACATGTACACGCCATCATGGTCAGGATAATTCATTATCCATCGTACAGAGAGCATTCCATAAACAAGTCTTATTGGATGTATTAATATCCTATTCTTGACACATCTTAATTAGAAACATTTAATGACAAGTATTTATCAACATGATGTAATACACGGGTTTGAACACATTCATAACCACAACAGTTAATTACTTTTCCTAAGGGTATTCTTCTTGTATATATTTAATGTATTTAAAAATAGTTATATCCCAATATAAAAATTGTAACGACCCGAAATTTCCAAACCCGAAAATTCCAGATAGTTATGAAAAAGAAGAAAGAGAAAGAAGGAGAAGGACAGAAACACCAAACATCTCACATTCGCAGCGGATAAAATATAATAATAAATAATAACAGTTTACAAAAGAATACTATATCTGTTGATTACATTTAATATACATCAGAGTTTTCACATTTATATACAGTCACTGAATAAATACAATTATCATGTCACAGATTTATCAATAATATAAATGCAGCGGAAATATTCTATACGCTGTTGCCAACCAGCTCGCCTCCTGAGCTCCAGAACGTCCTACCTGAAAATCTGTAATACTCGGTCTGACCCGAGCATTACACCAAAGTAACACCCGGGTCAGGCTGGAAACCAGCGTGAGAAAACCCATCTAACATGAAATACAAAGGTATACACTCATATAAAACCCCGGGTAACTCGAAGCAATTCTCAAAACCACCACTTATTATTCACATCACTTATTTCACCAATAAGTTTTTTCTAAGTATCAAGATCTAGATTTAAAATAATCCAATTCCTTTAATATCTTCACTCCAACATAAAGGTTTCACATATAATTCTATAAAATTCGAAGTGGCTTCGGGTATTTCCTAATACCCGACTCCGATCTCTTCGAGTCTCAGGTCATTCTAACCCAAGTTATCCAAATGAAATACACAACATTTCATAACTGAGATATTAAACTCATTCAAAGCATACAATATCATTCAATCGCCCATATGCACAGCGTAATCACATTTAATTTTAATTTTAATTAAGCCTGATTGAAGATTTCTTCATTTAACATTATTTTATTTCAAGTCAATTAATCAATCATTCCTTCATTGTTCATCTTAATTAATCACCCTGGATTAGTCATCCTTCAATTACAATAAGTAATTAATTCTTAATTAATTACACAAATTAATTAACCATTACCCCTCCATATTACTTACATTGATTCTTAATTAATTACTCAAATAATTATCTTATAGTCACTATTGATTAATTATCCTTAAAGTAATCATACTCCTTAATTAATACCTTTAATTAACCAATCCTGAATTGATTATACTAAGTAAATAAATCCTTTTATTTGCTTTTATCAAGTAATTAACCATTGGTTGATTATCCTTAAATAACCAATTGATTACTTAATTAATCATTAATTATCAATTGATTAATCAGCTAATCCTTAATTAACTTACTTAACTAGTTAACTACTATTATTTATCAATTAACTTTAAGTAGTTAATTAAATTCTTAATTACAAAATTGACTTACACAAAATTATTATTATCAATCTTTAATTACCAATTTATTTAAATTATTTATTTAATTACATGTATAAAATTAATTTACGTTTAAATTTGCTTATCATCTTACATTTGCAGACCTTGCTTAAGAATTTTAAATCAAGTCTTAGCTTGAACTTGTCAACATTATTTAGTTAATACTAAACTTTGTTAACCGAAACTTAAAGGTTTGTTAAGCCGACCCAAGAAGAAACCCGAGGCAAACACTATGGTTACCCGAGTAAAACTCGCCTTATCCCCTATTCTTTTCGGTGTCTCCTCTCTTCTCATTCCCTTCTTCTTCTTCTGCCCGTTCTTTTCTCTTCTCTTATTATTTTTATTTTATTTAGTTTAATTTCGACAGCAGTATTACAAACCACTCACGTACCCAGGGAAAACCCCGAAGCAATGCCCCTATCTACTCAAGAAATGCTTCGCGTCAACCCCATCCCCAAAGTCGTGACACACTCACGCCACCGTGCACGTGCACGGTGGTTCGCCAACGTACTGACGAACTCCTACGCCTCTGGCAGGTCACTAAACAACATTTCTCGCGACATCAAGCTTCAATTTATCACGAAAAGATCGAAATCAAAAATCACCCCATCTGCTCGAGCCAGTAACTCAAACACCCAACAGAAAAACGTTTCGCCCCTCGAACGCCGATTACCAGCGACCACTACGCTTCAGCCACACCACGTCCCTACTCTCCTCGGCCATCTCCTAGCAGCACACGTAACTCGATCAATCTACGGCGAAGAAATCAACCATTTACAGTACACAGAAAAAAACTCGCAACAAAACCCTATTTTTGATTCGACTCAACAAATCTCGCATTAGAAAATTTTTCTGGCATTTTTCCTGTCATCAACGAGTATCAAGCAAGCTCCAACACGAATCACAACATCTAATATTTGTTGGATCATCAGATATTCACAAAAATAACATTTCGGTTCCCTTTAAAACTGCCCCTTGCATACTTACTTAAAAATCATCATTTTTATGTTAAAAATCCTACCTTTGTATATAGATTCAAGTTATATAGTTGAATCAGTAATCTGGAATATTTGAATTTAACATAAAATTTATGATTGCCCTTTTATGTCACTTTCCAGGTTGAACACAAATTTTTACAGTGGTCATACTCTGTTGACAGGTTGAACACAAATTTTAAATCTTGATTTATATTCAAACATCTTGCTTTGATTTAAAAACACAAGCCTATAAATAATTGGATGAAATATATTTTGTATTTTGATTGTTTACTTAACTCTGTAACTACACAAAAACTGTATATTCAAATTTTTACAGAGAACTCACATATGTACACAGAATTGAAAACTAGATACATGAGCCATCATATTATTATCAATACACCATACATACAATTGAACTTAAATCTTAAAGTTTTCGTTTACTCCCTGTTAATATGTTTGAGCAGAGCTTGAAGAACTGCTGTATAATTAACAGAGACATATTTGTTTAAATCTAAGCAGATATGCACATATTCTTCCACTTAATATTCATTAACATGTGAATTTATTCATGCGAACCTATATTCACATATCACCCAAAAGACTATGCATCAGATTAATATTTAAAGGATGTAGTGTACTCACATTAAAAAGTTTGAGCAGAGAGTAGATCTTGCTTTTCTTGGAACTGCTAGCCTGAATCTCTCTGTGATTCTTTTGGTTGTTTTAAATGAAGTTGTTGCTTTAAATTTGCATGATAGAAATGTTAAGTATTTTTTTTTCTGAACGAACAAGAATTAGGTGATATACATATATAGAGAAAAAGTGTCTACTGGTGTAAAACATATCTTGTTTGGGTCAGAGATTTTTCCTTTGTTTTGATGACTAAGCTCATATTATTACAGCTGAAGTGATATTGTATGGTGTGCTTTGTGTGCTAACATTAATTACAATTGTCTTTATTTCATGTTTCATACTTGCATGTAAGTATTTTGAGTTTCTTTGATTAAGTAAGATCTTATTTCAGCTGATATGTTGTTTTGGTGGCTGAGATAATTTTCTTTGACAACTAGTTATGCTAATTAATGTTTGTGTCTTCCTTTATGTTAACATATAATTAATGTTTGCTGATTCTTATCTTTGGTACAAAGATATTTGTATGTGTGCAAAGATATTTGTATTTAAATGTGGTGAATACTTTGTTTTCTCTGCATTGTTCACATAATATACAGGTTATCCTGTTTAGTTTATCTTCTTTCCTAGACTTATTCTATATGTATGTGTAGAAATATTATAGTTATTGTTAGCATAGCATCTAAATTTTATTCTATTTGTAATTAAATTTTTCAAACATTTGATTCCTAACATTGTATTAGTATTTATATATTTTAGATTTTATATTGCTATTTATATCTTATGTTTATATTTACATTTTATACTTATGTTTTATATTTATGTTTATATTTTATATTCTAACTATAAATATTTACATTACATTCATTATGGTTTACTTACTTTTTATACTTATATTTATTTCTATATGTATTTTATCAATACTTAAGTTATATTCATATGTTAGACTTATTTTTATGTTGATAGAATTTGATTTTTATTTCAAACATTATCATCCACATCTATATATTTATTAAAATAATAGGGCCAAAATCCAGGGTCGTCACATTCCTCCACCCTTTGAATCTTTTCGTCCTCGAAAAGGAACGAAGCCAGATTTATTAAAATGCTTAAGATCATATAAATTTTATTTGATCATTCTTAAACTACTTTAAAAATATATATAATATTTCTAAAATAGTTTTTATAAAATATTTTTATAACTGGATGTCTTGACAAATCTATCTTTGTCCTCACAGAAATTCGGTCATACGTTGATCAGGCGTACGACTGAAAATCTATATGTACTTGGTAAACCCGTTTTAAACACCCAGTGAAAATACTAGGAAAATAATTTTATTGAAAATGTAGAAAACAGTTTTTGAAAATAGAGGAAATATCTTTAGCGAGGATGCTCTGAAAATCATCACCCCCATCCATGGTCACAGTTACATACCAGGGTTACGTTGCAGTCACAACAAAAGTCCATGTAACTGCAGGCTCTCCGCGGCCTCTCGATTACGCCATGGAACCCACACAACAGATCACAGTTACATCCAGGGTTACGTTGCAGTCACAACAAAAGTACATGTAACTGCAGGCTCTCCACGGCCTCTGATCTCGCTATCAAAATGAAACTTCTCCACTCTTACATAGGTCGTAGTCTACCGAGATAAACTCAAACGCAGACTGTTGGCTCTCAGCGGCACACACGACTTTCGCTATGTTATACCATAGGTCGCAGTCTACCGATATAGAATCAAACGTAAACTGTTGGCTCTCCGCGGCACACACGACTTCCGCTATGGTATACACTACTCATAATCTCCAGGAACTAGTTTTGTCCGGACTCCTCACAGGATCAACTTTAGAACCCCCCTCGTGCTCCAGGCAGCACCACCCAGTGGCACTCCTGAGAAGTTCATTTCAAGGGGACGCCTTTTCCCCCAGAGCCATCATCAAAATATTTTATACTATAGACATATAGTATCTTCAAATCAGACATCTAGTATGATATCATACAAAGCTCCTTTACACAAAATCGATTATCCCAAAATCGATAATTCTCAAAATAGGCTTTCCAAAACTCAATATTGATTTTTCCCAAAAATCAAAAGCCTTTCCCAAAATCCTCATAAGATCCTTTATATATATTCAGATATATATATATATATATATATATATATATATATAAATTTTTAAAACTTTGGATCCTTACTTTCTTGTATAAAACCCTTTTATATTCCAAACACTCTCAAAAACCATAAAAATATCCAATTTCCATCTTTATTCATTTCATATTTCTCAAAATTATTCTTTCAGTTCAAAAAAACCATTTCACATTCCTTATTCACCTTTACATTAATCCCCATTTGGATTATTACTTCAATCCTTATCTCAGTTGGGTACTTTAATCAATAACAGTTTGAACTCCGACCAGTTTAGAAAAATAGCATGAAAATTTTAAAAATAGGTAAGTAGTTGAAAATAATTATTAGTTGCAAAATAATTGTAAAATAGTTAACTAATTATAAAATAGTCGAAAAATAGTTGAATAGTTCCAGAGATTTTTAGACAATTGAAAGATAGTAATTTATTTGTAAAGTAGTGGAAAAATAGTAAGTAGTTTAGGAAACAATTGAAAAATATTTAAATAGCTCCAAAAATAATGGTAAAACAAATATATAATAAATTAGCTTTAAAAAGAAAGGCTGTATATTTTTAATAGCTTAGAAAATAAGTTTATGTCAAAACAATTTATATTGAAAATAGTCAAGAGCCAACTGTTCACCTCCCCAACAATTCAATTTAAATCTCTATTTAAAGTGACCCAATTCCAATCCAAATAACTCCAAATTCCATTAGACTTGATTAATTCCCAATTCAAGTTGAATCAATCTTGATTCCTTCCCAAATTTAAATCAAATTCTAATTGATTTTAATCCTGTTCAATTTTAATTATAATTTCATATTATTCCAATCAATTTGAATTATTATCAATTTAATTTCAGAATCCAAATCACTTCAATTTAATCCATTCCAATTTCCCATTTAAAATTTTTAAACTTATATATTTTCAATCACCAATACAATTACTTCAAACCAAATTAAATTTTGAACTAATTCAATTTCAATCTTGAATTTTAAACTACCTCGAATTATATAAGTTCGAGTTAAATTCTCAAAGGTTGATTTAACCTTTTAAACCAAATTAACTTTTATTTAAAGTTTTTAAACAATCTCAAATTTCTGAGTCCAATTCTTCATTTCAACTTATCTCTACTTATATTTTTTTATTATTGCATAAACATTTTATCAAGATTCCAGAATTTCAAATCCAAACCCAGTTCACAAACAATTCCAATTAAAAACACTTTGGTAGCAATTTCTCTTCTAGAAACTCGAAAATGAACATCGATGATGCTGCAGTCATCACCGACGTTATTTTCCAGTAACCGAAAGAGTTCAATGCTTTTATTTCTTTAAAAACATTTCCAAATATTTTAATTTCAAACCTCCCAAATTTCAAATTCAACACAAAAATATTTTTGAAATAATACTATTATTTCTCCAAAACATTTGGGAGTCACTTTCAAATCCAAAGAAATTTTAAATTTTTCCCAAAATTCCAAACTCCCAATCCATCAAATTCATATTTAAACATTACTCTGGAATTTTCGTCTTACTCTATTTCAAATATTCTCTGGAATTCTATTTCAAATTATAATCTCATTTATTTATGAAGTTTATTTCAATTTATAAATTACACTTACAATCTATATTTCAAATTCCTTTTTGATTTTAAACCATCTCGAATTATATAATTCGAGCTAAATCCTCAAAGATTGGTTTGACCTTTTTAAACCAAGTTTAACTTTGTTCATTTAAAGTTTCAAACAATTCTAATTTCTGAGTTCTAATTCTAGAATTTCATTTTTAATTAATTTAATTTTAATTTGGTTGTATTATAGTCCTTCTTAACTTAATTCCAATAATTTAACACCCAATCACCATAATATTTATTAGAAGGAATATTGTTTTATATATCAAAATATACTTTTATATAAAACCATTTAAAACCTTTATATAAGAAAATAACAAGTACGTGCTCATATATATACACACTCAACTCATTCTAGAGTACTACAGACTCTATTAAATGAGTAATCCCCACCAGAGCCAAGGTTCTCACTTAACCTTTCAGCTCTGATACCAAATGTAACGACCCGAAATTTCCAAACCCGAAAATTCCAGATAGTTATGAAAAAGAAGAAAGAGATAGAAGGAGAAGGACAGAAACACCAAACATCTCACATTCGCAGCGGATAAAATATAATAATAAATAATAACAGTTTACAAAAGAATACTATATCTGTTGATTACATTTAATATACATCAGAGTTTTCACATTTATATACAGTCACTGAATAAATACAATTATCATGTCATAGATTTATCAATAATATAAATGCAGCGGAAATATTCTATACGCTATTGCCAACCAGCTCGCCTCCTGAGCTCCAGAACGTCCTACCTGAAAATCTGTAATACTCGGTCTGACCCGAGCATTACACCAAAGTAACACCCGGGTCAGGCTGGAAACTAGCGTGAGAAAACCCATCTAACATGAAATACAAAGGTATACACTCATATAAAACCCTGGGTAACTCGAAGCAATTCTCAAAACCACCACTTATTATTCACATCACTTATTTCACCAATAAGTTTTTTCTAAGTATCAAGATCTAGATTTAAAATAATCCAATTCCTTTAATATCTTCACTCCAACATAAAGGTTTCACATATCAATCTATAAAATTCGAAGTGGCTTCGGGTATTTCCTAATACCCGACTCTGATCTCTTCGAGTCTCAGGTCATTCTAACCCAAGTTATCCAAATGAAATACACAACATTTCATAACTGAGATATTAAACTCATTCAAAGCATACAATATCATTCAATCGCCCATATGCACAGCGTAATCACATTTAAATTTAATTTTAATTAAGACTGATTGAAGATTTCTTCATTTAACATTATTTTATTTCAAGTCAATTAATCAATCATTCCTTCATTGTTCATCTTAATTAATCACCCTGGATTAATCATCCCTCAATTACAATAAGTAATTAATTCTTAATTAATTACACAAATTAATTAACCATTACCCCTCCATATTACTTACATTGATTCTTAATTAATTACTCAAATAATTATCTTATAATCACTATTGATTAATTATCCTTAAAGTAATCATACTCCTTAAATAATATCTTTAATTAAACAATCCTGAATTGATTATACTAAGTAAATAAATCCTTTTATTTGCTTTTATCAAGTAATTAACCATTGGTTGATTATCCTTAAATAACCAATCGATTACTTAATTAATCATTAATTATCAATTGATTAATCAGTTAATCCTTAATTAACTTACTTAACTAGTTAACTACTATTATTTATCAATTAACTTTAAGTAGTTAATTAAATTCTTAATTACAAAATTGACTTACACAAAATTATTATTATCAATCTTTAATTACCAATTTATTTAAATTATTTATTTAATTACATGTATAAAATTAATTTACGTTTAAATTTGCTTATCATCTTACATTTGCAGACCTTGCTTAAGAATTTTAAATCAAGTCTTAGCTTGAACTTGTCAACATTATTTAATTAATACTAAACTTTGTTAACCGAAACTTAAAGGTTTGTTAAGCCGACCCAAGAAGAAACCCGAGGCAAACACTATGGTTACCCGAGTAAAACTCGTGTCATCCCCTATTCTTTTCGGTGTCTCCTCTCTTCTCATTCCCTTCTTCTTCTTCTGCCTGTTCTTTTCTCTTCTCTTATTATTTTTATTTTATTTAGTTTAATTTCAACAGCAGTATTACAAACCACTCACGTACCCAGGGAAAAACCCCGAAGCAATGCCCCTATATACTCGAGAAATGCTTCGCGTCAACCCCATCCCCAAAGTCGTGACACACTCACGCCACCGTGCACGTGCACGTGCACGGTGGTTCGCCAACGTACTGGCGAACTCCTACGCCTCTGGCAGGTCACTAAACAACATTTCTCGCGACATCAAGCTTCAATTTATCACGAAAAGATCGAAATCAAAAATCACCCCATCTGCTCGAGCCAGTAACTCAAACACCCAACAGAAAAACGTTTCGCCCCTCGAACGCCGATCACCAGCGACCACGATGCTTCGGCCACACCACGTCCCTACTCTCCTCGACCATCTCCTAGCAGCGCACGTAACTCGATCAATCTACGGCGAAGAAATCAACCATTTACAGTACACAGAAAAAAACTCGCAACAAAACCCTATTTTTGATTCGACTCAACAAATCATGCATTAGAAAATTTTTCTGGCATTTTTCCTGTCATCAACGAGTATCAAGCAAGCTCCAACACGAATCACAACATCTAATATTTGTTGGATCATCAAATATTCACAAAAATAACATTTCGGTTCCCTTTAAAACTGCCCCTTGCATACTTACTTAAAAATCATCATTTTTATGTTAAAAATCCTACCTTTGTATATAGATTCAAGTTATATGGTTGAATCAGTAATCTAGAATATTTGAATTTAACATAAAATTTATGATTGCCCTTTTATGTCACTCTCCAGTGGTCATACTCTATTGACAGGTTGAACACAAATTTTAAATCTTGATTTATATTCAAACATCTTGCTTTGATTTAAAAACATAAGCCTATAAATAATTGGATGAAATATATTTTGTATTTTGATTATTTACTTAACTCTGTAACTACACAAAAACTGTATATTCAAATTTTTACAGAGAACTCACATATGTACACAGAATTGAAAACTAGATACATGGGCCATCATGTTATTATCAATACACCATACATACAATTGAACTTAAATCTTAAAGTTTTCGTTTACTCCCTGTTAATATGTTTGAGCAGAGCTTGAAGAACTGCTGTATAATTAACAGGGACATATTTGTTTAAATCTAGGCAGATATGCACATATTCTTCCACTTAATATTCATTAACATGTGAATTTATTCATGCAAACCTATATTCACATATCACCCAAAAGACTATGCATCAGATTAATATTTAAAGGATGTAGTGTACTCACAGTAAAAAGTTTGAGCAGAGAGTAGATCTTGCTTTTCTTGGAACTGCTAGCCTGAATCTCTCTGTGATTCTCTTGGTTGTTTTAAATGAAGTTGTTGCTTTAAATTTGCATGATAGAAATGTTAAGTATTTTTTTTTTGAACGAACAAGAATTAGGTGATATACATATATAGAGAAAAAGTGTTTACTGGTGTAAAACATATCTTGTTTGGGTCAGAGATTTTTCCTTTGTTTTGATGACTAAGCTCATATTATTACGGCTGAAGTGATATTGTATGGTGTGCTTTGTGTGCTAACATTAATTACAATTGTCTTTATTTCATGTTTCATACTTGCATGTAAGTATTTTGAGTTTCTTTGATTAAGTAAGATCTTATTTCGGCTGATAGTTGTTTTGGTGGCTGAGATAATTTTCTTTGACAACTAGTTATGCTAATTAATGTTTGTGTCTTCCTTTATGTTAACATATAATTAATGTTTGCTGATTCTTATCTTTGGTAAAAAGATATTTGTATGTGTGCAAAGATATTTGTATTTAAATGTGGTGAATACTTTGTTTTCTCTGCATTGTTCACATAATATACAGGTTATCCTGTTTAGTTTATCTTCTTTCCTAGACTTATTCTATATGTATGTGTAGAAATATTATAGTTATTGTTAGCATAGCATCTAAATTTTATTCTATTTGTAATTAAATTTTTCAAACATTTGATTCATAACATTGTATTAGTATTTATATATTTTAGATTTTATATTGCTATTTATATCTTATGTTTATATTTACATTTTATACTTATGTTTTATATTTATGTTTATATTTTATATTCTAACTATAAATATTTACATTACATTCATTATGGTTTACTTACTTTTTATACTTATATTTATTTCTATATGTATGTTATCAATACTTAAGTTATATTCATATGTTAGACTTATTTTTATGTTGATAGAATTTGATTTTTATTTCAAACATTATCATCCACATCTATATATTTATTAAAATAATAGGGCCAAAATCCAGGGTCGTCACAAAAATATACAATAAAAAATAAAAAACCAAAATCTGACTTTATTTCGAATAAGTTTCGCTATAATAGTTAAGTTATAATATTAAATTATTGGATCTAGACCAGCATGTAGGGGGTTAATGGGTAAATTAAAAAAAGGATGTTTTGGACTTATTGAGCCTACGAAGTTTAAAGTTATTTAGATCTGATCTAAATTAATTTCAAATGAAATCATTATTTTATTTTATTTGTAAATAAGATTTTATTTTGATATTATATTCGTTTTATATAATATATGAACATGCGTATCATATGCTGATGTGTATGTACGTGCATGTGCAACATATACAGTGTACATAGTTTAACATGCCCGTATGTAAGTGCTGGGATGTACATTACAATGAACATGTTTGCCCCTCCTTGTATGTATGCTTTCTAATATACATAGACATATACACACCGATATATATATATATATATATATATATATCCATATATAAATCTATATGATATAAAGTTATATTTATAATAATAAAACAATTATAAGCATATATATAACATTATAAACTAATAATAATTATAAATACAAATATAATTAATTTTAAATATAAATTTAAATTTTATATTACAGATTTGGATTTTGAAACATATAATTTTATACTTAAAACCATAGTTATAATTTAATAAAATAAATATATTTACACGCACGCACTTATGGAAATACTTTTTTTTAATATACATATACACTTATATGTTAAAATCGGTATTTATAAATTAAATATAAGATAACCTTTTATTTTTAAATGCAAATGTGTAGATATATATGTATATATTAACATATATATTTTTGGCCATAAAATATAATAGCAACATCATAATTTTTATGATTTAAAACCCTATGGTTTTAATTCATTTTTTTTAAATAAATAAATACCATGCAAAAATAAAAAATATTGTTTTTGAAATAAATTTCGTGACACATATAATCATAGGTGTATTAAAATTACATACACATATATATGTACGTATTTCATAATATATATATATATATATATATATATATCAACTTTAAACAATATATTATATTTTAAATGATTTATATACATATGTATTTTAAAATAATATATATATATATATATTATGAAAAATTATAAAATATTATAATATATATTATTTAATAAAAATACATATATATGTATACTATGTATTTATATTTATATATTAAAATCAATTTTGTTTCAAAAATCCTTTTAGAATATTATTAAATTTTCTTAAAAATTTAAATTTTATGGTTAGATGTTTATATATCAGTATACATAAAAAAATTATTATAATGTGTATGTGTTTTCACATTTAATGCTCACATCATACATATGTTGGGATTTGTCATAAAACAATCGATCCAACTACGCTTGAAATGTATAGTGAGCAAATATATATATATATATATATATATATATATATATATATATATATATATATATATATTTGTGTGTGTGTGTATAAATTGTAAACAAGATATTACCTTACTCTAACTTAGAGAACATACCTCGAATGCCAAATCAGCTGACTACATTTGAATCTGAATACAAATCCTTCTAGAGAGAGCTCCCAGACTTAAAGCGCTGCACAACGATATCCTGTTTTATTTGAATTTGTGTTATTTGATGATTGAATTAATGGAGAAGGATGGAGGGGATTCCTCCTGATATGGATGAGGGAGATTCCAAAAAAAGAGAGCAAGAAACAAGGGGTTAAAGGTGTTTAAATGGATGAGAAAGAGAGGAGCTAAAAGTGGATTTGGATACACTATTTTCTCTTTCCATTTCAAATCCTTTTAAATCAACCCCTTTTATTTAGCCCTATGGTAGGCCATCATTGCCCCATATATTGACCTTCTATCTCTTCAAGCCCAATTAAATTAAATACGTTTAAACTCTATTTAAAGTACAATGATGTCGTATGTAGATACATGTGTATAAAACTTTTATATACAAAGTATTCTCAACCAAAATCGAACAAAAAAATTATAATTAATATTTCAGATATATTAATTAATTTAATTAATTAATAACTGTTATAATTAATTAAATCAGTTAGTTGATGGAGTATTCAACATTTTGGTTGTGTTACTTTTAGGCGTAAATTCAGTCGGCAATTAATATCAAGCAATTCAGATATTAATGTTCACATTTCACTTTAGCTAGCAGTGTGACATTACAGTTACATAGCTTTAGTAAAATCCAATTGTATTTATTTAAGCGTTGCCCGGTAGTGACAATTATCTACATCAATTCTCTTTGTCAAAACTATATCACATTTGGACTAGTGGAATTTGATAATGGTCAAAATTCCAATATCATCCATATTCAACTTTATAATCCAGATACAAAGTCCTTGGTTCAATAATAATAATGATATTAATAATAATAACTAACCAAACTGCTTTAGCAAGAGAATTTGATTTTGAGTTGATTTCGGTTGACCGTGATACTGACTCCATATAACCGCGAAGACGAATTCTCTATTGAATAGTGTTTCATTTCTAATGCTTTCCCCTGAACTGACTACAGTTGTTCAGTGTACGCTATGCCATGATTTAAGTATAATCAAAATGGAGTTTCCACATTAAAGCTCTATAGTATTCTCAAATTAAGAAAATTGTTTAATATTGTCACATTGGTATTTTCTGTTTGACCTTAAGTATATTAGCCGTAGAAAATTATCGAGTGAGTCATTCCTTTTTTATCCAATAACTATCACTACGTAACCCTTGTGCCCCCAGCAGCCATGAGTAATACACTGCCTAACGTTTGTAGGGCATTAATACTTTAGTCTCAAAGAATGCATCGATATCCTGTCTCAATATCTCTTAACTAGGAATATATAAAACGATGCGTTTATTATATTATGATAAATTGCTTATGATTTCAACATTTAGTAGTTACTATCACGAAACACACAATTTGTGGACTTTTTGTTAATTATACTTGGACTAAATGATTAATTATAACACATTATAACAAGTATATAACAAAAATAAAGACACCTTTATTTTTAAAGAGGTTTTATCATAGAGTTAATGTTTACAATAAATACATAATTACCCCTAGGTATTGTAGTGACCCGGAATTTTATCACTTTAATTTGTAAATATTTAGTTTATTTTAAATATTTGATTAATGGATAATAATCAAATAACACTCTTTTAATTAACAACTAATAATAGAAACTTCATTTTTAAATTTTGTTTACAAAATTAGATAGATCGATGAAAAAAGAGAAATGCGAATAAAACCCGTTTTCGGATTTTTGAATTTTTATCGACGACAAATTATAGAAAGTGATTTGTTTATACTTTCATCAATATTCAAATGTTTAAAACATATTATTTTGAAATGTACAAATAAGTAAAATTATAATAATAAGAATTAATTATATTTAAATATGAAGTAAAAGGATGGATTTGAAATCTTAAGTGCAAATTCAAACAAAGGGTATATAAACTCACCCTAATATCCATCATAATTTCAAAAACTTTATTTATGTCAAATCAATTCAAAAAATTAAAAAGATACCTTGATAATGATCTGTTTTGAAAGGGATAGGTGCTTGTAGCTTCTTTTAAACTTGTAAAACTTGATTTACTTAAGGGTAAAAGGAATGAGCAGATTAGTTTGGTTATAAGGATGCGTTCTAATTAAACACTTAAACATTTTCATCCTTTCCATTTTCTTTGTTCTGCCTCCCATCTCTTCCTTCTTCTTTATCTCTTCTTACTATTCGAAAGAAAACAACCCATATCTTCATTCTTCTTTTATTTCTTCTTACTGTTCGAAAGAAAACAAAACTCCTCCTCTACTTCAAATATAACTCCCAATTCATTCACACTTTGATAAATCTTCCAACATGAAAATTGTTCATATCCACCTCTAATATTTTAAAAAATAGTGCCTCGAAGGTTCGTCGAGTGTGGTGGCGGTTATTTGTCGAAAATGGTAGATGTCCAAAAATGAAGGAAAATCAACGATCACGAATTGGACTTCGGAGGATATGGTTGAGTTCGTATCAACAAACTGTAATTTTTAGAGGTGGTTTTGGTATATTTATAGGTCTTTGTTGACATAGGGAGTTAGATGAACATGTATCATTCATCGAGCTAATTTCGGCGACAGGGAAATTTTTAGGGCAAATTATGGTGACTGGAAGGAAGCTTTGGTGCAAGCGGAGATGATGGAGGCAGTCGGTGTAGGGTAATGATCGGAGGAGGCAAGCTTAGCTTGGAGTAGGGATTATCGTTCGTTTTGTGGTTGGGTTTGAATTTTGGTTGTGGATGGTGAACGTTTGTGTCGATTGGTCGTGGGTTTGGCACATGAGCGTGCAAAGGGCTAGCAAAGCCGAGGGTGATGATGGCGGTGGCTGGGTCCTGGGTAAGGTGGGCGATGGAAGGTCGTGTTCATGCTAGTTTAAAAAGCCCAAGCGCAATTTTCTTTTTAAAAGTGTGGAGGCATGGACGGATTTCGCTGGTGGGCGTTGGAGGTAATGTCGTGGTGGCGGTTGGGATGAACTGGGAGATGGCGTTTATGGGTAGCTTGCGTAAGGCAATGCTGTAACGACCCCCCTTTCGACCCTTAGAAATCGACACTAATACATCCACGGTACTAACGTGGAAAATATCCAAGTGCTGGAAAGACAGATTATTAGGGTGGAAGAAATATAAGGAAGAATAGAGACTCACATCATGACGAAAAAATCTATAATATACACAAAGTCTTTATGAAAAAATAAATCATCTTTATTATATATATCCAAATTAGAGTACACTAGCCTATTCCATTCTGGATAGTTATAACAACCTATCCTTACATGTTGATAAAACCAACAAAAAGACTCCTAAAATACTAAACGTGGAAGAATCTAAGATACGTGAATACGCCTTGGAGATTTGAGTTCATTTCTTGAAAGCTTCAAAGAATCCAGATAAACCTGGAAAAATATGCTTGGTCTGACTTGAGCATTATACGAAAACAACGTCTGGGCTAGTTTGGTAAAACGAGCACGAGAAACTCAAATCACAAGGAATTTTATTTGTTATAGCTTGTAAAATCATTTGAAATCAAAGGTATCTCATAAGGCCACACCGTACATAAACAGGGATGGGTTTTTACTATACGATAACCAAAACCTTTTATATCAAAAAATCCCATGATATTATAATAATGTCTTTGGGTGAAATAATAATCAAGTAGCCGTGATGCTCGTGGGTGTACATCATACCAATACTAGGTACATAAAATCAAAAACCGATAAGGAACATTCTCTAATTATGTAGGATTCCATAGAGGTGTCCTCAGTACTTCGAGAAAGGATAAGAGATATCCTTCTGAAGCAGCAAACATCCTTAGTGATGTACGATAGGAAAAACATAGCTGGTCTCGCTAAGACCGAGTGCATTATCCCATGCATGCATAACAACTGTAAGTAATGCCTAGGTGGAACCAATTACACCCTATGGGTATGCCAACCCTACTTTCCATACATCCACTCTCTAGTTTTAGTCATTACTACTGATGAGGCTATGTCCGATGTTCCAACTCACGCATGACCACCAAAATAGATCATGTAATCCTACATGAATTCCAATACCCCAATGGGTCTCGAAATCACATATGGGTTCCGACATCTTAATATATCTTGAAACTCCTCCATAGAACTGCATATGGTTTGGGAGTGGTTATGATTTTTGAGTCATCTCTTATGAGTACACTCTTTCGCTTCCCTAAGCTCCAAAAAGCAATCGTTGATTTTTCGAAATTCTCAATACCGGCTCTTTAGGAAATTATCAGACAATACATAAGAGCGTGAATCACTCTCTAAAAGTTTAAGTGGACGGGTCTCCTTATTATTTGTCCTAGAAGAAAGAAATAAGTTTATACGTACAGTATAGCACCGCTAATGGAAACTATACCATATAATACCCGTGTTTCCTCTAGATATTACCAGATTTGAAATCCTTTGGTGTTAAGTAGGGAATTTTTTCATATCACCAAAATTAAGAAGGATTGCATATTTTGGACAAGATTTGATAGTTGGTTATTTAACTATCAAATAAACAAACATTCCAAATAGAGATTACAGTTCGCATAGAAATTACCAAGCCTCTTAAATTAATCTTTCATTAAATTATAATCATCTTTCAAATATTTATTAAAATATTTGCATATTTATCTCATCGGTATAAGTATATTCACAAACCATTTCTTTCAAACATACTTGAAATGATTTTAAAATAAATATGGAAAGTACTGTTCAACATCAATCTTGGATCACGGTTTACTCAATGGTTACATCGCTATCCCAACGAATCCAAGTAGAATGTAGACAATGCTTACCCCTTGAGTTATGACATGATAATTAACCATTTCTTCCCAAATCTCTTTATTTTATAAATATCTTCCAATCTATTTATATATTTTCTTTATGAGTCTCTAATCTATTATAAACATTCTTTATAAATCTCAAAACTCCATTTATAAAACTTCTCCTTTCTAGATTTTTAAAACTCATTTATAAACCTAGCTAACTTTGATTAAAAATTAAAGTACAGTTAAATCATTTTAAGTAAATAATTAAATTAAAACTTTTTAAAACAATAATTAAATAACCTTTAAAAAATATATTCTTAAATAACTTTAAGAAATAATTTTAAGAATCATATTAATAAAATAATTAATTTTAAATCATTATTAAAAATAATTATTAATTATCTTTTAGAACATTATTAAGAAGTAATTATTATCTTTTAAATCTTACTACTAAATAATAATTATATTTTAAATCTTATAATAGATAATAATTTCTTAAAACAGCTTTCAGATCAATAAAAAAATTTCAAATTTGAAAGAGGTGTTCAATGATTATGATATCATATTATATTATAAAATATTTCAAATTTTTTTCAAGCCTTTAAAATATCATATTATTCAATTTCACTTTCTAAGTTAACAAATGATATTTACATAGTCAACGATTATGTAATAAATCCAACACTTAACCATCATTGGTTAACATATCACTTATTCAAAGCGAGATATCAATTAACTATATATAATCAAATGTCCAAAACTATAAGATAGCAGAACGGGAATTTATTCTGCTAATTAAATGTCAAAATCGTTTAACTAGTGGAATGGTATTTTACTTTGCTAAACAGGCGTTCAGATTACCTTATTCAATTTATTTTAGCAGTACGGTGTTTATTTGGCCAAATAGAAAACACCCATGTAGTATAATTAATTAAACTATGTAATTAAATAAATCAACGTAACCATATCAGGTTAGTATTAATTTGTCATTAATTTATACTATACTAAATCTTACAAAAATTAGTACCAAAACACTATCTTTAACGAATACAAGGAAAAATCCGTGGGTTAAACGGATTCCATATGAACACAATATGGCATGACTCACCTTATACATACATACATACATACATACATACATACATACATACATACATACATACATACATACATACATACATACATATGTATGTATGTATGCATGTATATTTAAAACAATTTAAATCAATTATTTCTCACCCCATCAACGCACAAGGCCCAACCCACTAGCCTCTTACGCAAACTCGTACCTTCCCAAAGCTTTAGCACCCTCTCATCAAAATCCCTAAATCCTTTATTTCAAAATCCAAGCACACATACATGTACGTGCATTGTGCACGTGTACGAGCACCACCCTCCTCCGATCGGCAATCTAGACCCACCAACAAGCTTGCCTACTCCATGATTGCACCACTACTACCCCTTTAACATTTCCTATCCAAAACCGACCATGCTTTCCCCCATTCGAAAAAGCTCCAAGTTGAAAGCGTTATAAAACTAAACTCGATTCGCCACCATAACCACCTGTAGCTAGTGCTATCACCGCCAACAAAATTGCCTCACCCCTATACACCTTAGGCCAACACCCTATCCTTCTCGATGCCCCTATCCACCTCGACAATGGGGTAAACGAGCTCATAATGCATAGTCCACGAAACCTTACTTCCTCCTCGTCAGAACACCTTCGGCCATCGGAGGCTCTGCCATTAACACTGAAGCTCCATCGCCTTCCTAGCTTTCTATTACTCCAACCGCCTCAACCAAAACCCCTTCAATCGCTAGAAAATGATTTTATACCCAAAATCAAACTTTAACCAATTCAGAGAACTAAGAAACTAAAAATCCTTAAAATCTCGCTAAAAATACTAAGGCGAACACACTGGTGCAACCCATTTTTCAACTCACGATAGTTGAATCATGGACAAAAACCATACTTACTCAAATATACCTCTCTCTCCCCATATACTTAACGAAAATTATCGAAACCATTTTTGAAATAAACTAGAGAGGTAAACAAATACTTTTTATGTTGGAATCAATTGCAAATACCAATTGCGTTGAGAGAAAGGGATTTCTAAAAGGGAAGGAGACACTTATTTTCTTGATTTTTAAAATTTAAACGGATAAACAAATGAAGATGAAGAAGATGTGGTCGTATAATGTGTATATATATATACAAAGCCAATCCTCTACAAGTAACCTAATCAACCGACATAAGTGAAGCTCAAATCAAAAAGGGGACAAGGGTGGCAAAGATGATAAAAGCAGTGGTAGGGTGGAAGAGTAGCATAAAGGTGGCTGCACTATTTAAAGATGGGTTGTGTATATGCATACGTTTTTGACTTGTTTTTAGTTGTGTTTGGGTGTCCACTACATAATATTGCATTGGCGTACGAGCCACGAATGATGGAAAATAAATGCAGTTGCGTATAGAAACTTGACATGATCACAAAACAAGAATAACATAGACAGGTTATTTAGTTCTATGAAGTTTTCAAAATTGCCAACATTTGCCGTAAAATAGGGCAAACGAAAATTTATTCATTTTCCAAATTGAAAATTATAGAAAACCCTATAAATTAAACTAACAATACGCCATCAAAAACCGAACAGTTATTTAAACATAGATTTTATTATAAAACTCCAAATCTAATATTTAAAACTAATTAAATATTCCAAAAATCAAGTGATAAAATTCCAGATCGTTACATTCTCCCCTCTTAAAAGAATTTCATCCCCTAAATTTCATGACATGAACATCCAATATTATTCATAAGCCTGCATGATATTCATAGATCATTCACACACAGAATCTTATTCAATCACTGCTTGAATACATAACTTTACTTCCAAACTAGCGTCGCTCCCTGGATTTTCTAGTGTAGACTCTTATCAGGTTTCTTAATTACAACCCTCTTTTCTCCTTTTATAGCCGTAGATTATGATATAAAACTTTTGGTTCCACTTTAAGAACGTCACCAAGTGTTCTCGTCACAAATCAGGCAATGTACCTTATTCGAAACGGTGTGAAACATCTCAAGTCATGTATTCGTATCTTGAATCGAAAGTTATATGGGAAGGGAAATGATCTACGTAAAACCTACGTACTATATCATTGTTTCTCACCGATATCAATTCTGCTTCTACTAAAATTATTTATGAAACATTTCTTAAAAATTCCAACTTTGGTTTAAATAATTTAAATGATACAACTTTATTTATGAAAACTTTTTATAAAATTACTTTACTTTATTAGTTTTTATAATACACTCTTATATCCTAAGAGTACAAACAAAACATCAGATTTTTGATTCTATTCACTTTTAACTATTCAAATGTAGGCCTAAAATAACTTTGGGTCTTAAAATCGAGTCTACCAATATAACCTCTTTACCCGTTCGGTCTGGTAAGTAGCAAAGAAGAGTAGGATAATGGAATTCAAACAATTTCCTAGAGTCTGCTTTTCTTTAGACACTCAGAGGTAATATGTTTATTAGCCGGCCCAATAAAATTTGGTAGTTTTTAACTTCCTATATGTTAAAATCAAAAGACACGGTTTAATAAAACAAAGTTTATTAAACCTTCTTTATAAATTTGACCTACTTAAAACTTCATTAATTAAACCTATTTTAAATCATGATACCTTTATATATTAGAAAGTTAAGAGTCAAATACCTCGATATTTATTTCAAAAATCTTTTAAATTGATACTATATATTTTAATTCATATATATATATATATATATATAGCTCAAGTAACCCCGAAATGAAACCAAGGGATTGGGTACTACCAAATAGTATTATATATTCCCTTACGAAGAAGGTCAATACTTAATAGAAGTGTCTGCCATCCCGACACATCTCCTACCCATTTTAGTTATTTTCTAGCCACTCGAACCAGTTAATTTTAAAAAACTTTCTGTTTTCCAAATCCCTTTTAAAAACAATATCACATATATGTTCCAGCTAAATATTCTCAACGAAATATGTAATTCCAATTTGCTTTGGATTTGAACTAGCCTCAACTGTATGATGACAAAGGGAATAATTTACTAAGTGCACAATACTGTTCGTCCAAGCAAACATCTGACCATCACTTAGAAGATTATTCGGATCATCAAAATACAAATCATGGCTCATTTCCCAAACCAATCCAAAGAAAATATACCTTTTATTAAAATTTTCTCTTTCAAAAGTCTTTGTACTTGAAAATATTTTTAGGTAAATCATTGCCACTATTTCCTAAAATATTTATATTTTAAACTCTTGTAAGTAAAATTAATACTCCTTTTCCCATAAGTCATTTGACATAATGACACACATCTTTCCTTTTGTATACAAAATAAATCTTTGGGAATTAATCAAAATCTGTTTTTACCCAAACAAATCTATAATAAAATTCCTTTTTTTAAATACCTATATTTGGAAAAATATCTTTAAACAATACTATTATTACCTTCTTAAAATTTTGAAAACCATTTCCAAAAACACCGAGATTTAAGTTCTTAAATTCCTTTATTTATAAAATTACTCCTTTAAAAGGAAACCATTTCGAAAATATTTATTTCGAAAATATTCTAGTTTCCTTTTTAACAAAATAAGATTTATTAAAACCTAATTTTTTTTATAAAATCAACTTTATATACAATCATTTCTCAATATTTAGTTTGAATATTTATATTTACTTAAAATAAACAACTTATATTGAAGTCAAATTTTAACTTAGCATTATCAATGAATGCCTTGTAGTCAAATTGTGAAACTTAATTTACAAGGTATTCGTTTTCAATGTTCTCCAATTTCCTGTCTACCCATCCTGGGTTCAAAAAGGAAGATTCCAAATAGATCAACAAACAATAGTCAATGCTCAGAAATGGACAACCATGACTAATAAAATCCTATATGATAATGAACGGAATATTATTATTTCCTATCAAACAAGCATAATCAAGAATTTATAAACGACTTTAAAATAATATTATGTTGAATTGGCCTTGTATAAGTGTTTAGGAATTCCTATCAGTAACATAGACCAATCGCATCGACCAGAATTCATAAACCACTCAACAAATCTAACAACACAATACAGTAAATTTTCATATCACTAAAAATAAGTGCTCTCATATATATACACTCAAACTCATTTTAGGATATTACTAATCCCATGTCTAATGAGTTTGCCCCACCAAGGCTTAGGTGTTCGCTCAACCTAAGCCCTGATACCAACTATGACGACATGCCTTTTCGACTCATAGAAATTGACACCAATATATCCACGATACTCACGTGCCGAATATCTAAGTGCAGGAAAGCCAAATTGTTGGATAGAAGAAAGAAAAGGAAGAACAAAATCTCACGTCATGACGAGCATCTTCGAAAAAAAGAAATCATCTTTATTATATATATATATATATCCAAATCAAAGTGCACTAGCCTATTTTAATTTTGGATAGTTATAACAACATTTTCTTACAACTCGATATAAATCCAATAAACAGAATCCTAAAATACAAAACAGCAGAAGACTATAAGATATGTGAATACATCCTGGAGAATCAAGCTTGTCTTTTGAAAGCTCCAAAGAATCCAGCTAAAACTGAAAAATATGCATGGTCTGATCTGAGCATTATAGGGAAACAATGCCCGGGTCAGTCTGGTAAAACCAGCACGAGAAACTCAAATCACAAGAACAAATCCTTTAAAATCAAAGGTATCCCGTAAGACCATGCCACACATAAACACGGACGGGATTTTACCTTACGATAACCAAAACCTTATATATTGGAAAATCTTATGATATTATAATAATGTCTAAGGGTGAAAACAATAATAATCAAGTAGCCTTGATGCTCATTGGTGTACATCATAATAATACTAGGTATATAAAATCGAAATTGATAAGGCACGTTCGCTAATTGTATAGGATTCCATAGAGGTGTCCTCGGTACTTTGAGAAATGGTCATTCTACACAATGATCAGAGATATCCTTTCAAAGTAGCATACATCTCTATTTATGTACCATAGGAAAAACATGGTTGGTCTAGGTGAGGCCGATTGCATCGCCCCATGCATGCATAACAACTGTAAGTAACATCTAGGTGGTGCCAACTATACCCTACGGGTTTGCGAACCCTACTGGTCATTCCTCCTATTTCTGGTTTTAGTAATTTCCATTGATGAGGCTACATCCGACATTCTAGCTTATGCACCACCACCAAAATAAATCATGGATCCTATATGGATTCCAATTCCCCACTTGGTCTTGAAATCACGCATGGATTCCAACATCTCAATATATTACGAAACTCCTCTATAGAACCGTATATGGTTTCAAAGTGGTTATAGTTTTTGTGTTATCTATTACGAGCACACTATTTCACCTCCCTAACACTCCAAAAACCAATCATCGATTTTCTGGAATGATCAGTACCGGTTCCCTGGGAAATAATAAGACAATACATAAGAGCAGGGATCACCTCCAACCATTTAATTTGACTGATCTCCTTATCATTCTTCCTAGAAGAACGAAATTAGTTTATACCATAGAATATCACCACCGATAGTAACTGTACCATATAATCCCCCTGTTTCCCCTACAAATATCTAGAGTTAAAATCATTCGGTGTTAAGTACGAAAATTTTTCGTACTACCAAAATTAAGAAAAATTACATATTTTGGCCAAGATCTGATAATCGGTTATTTAACTACGAATAAACAAACATTCCAAATAGAGATTACATTTTCCATCAAAATCACCAAGCCTCTTAAATTAATCTTTCACTAACTTATAATCATCTTTCAAATATTTATGAATATATTCATATACTTATCTCAATGGTATAAGTATATTTACAAACCATTTCTTTCAAAAATACTTGAAAACTTTTTAAAATAGACGTGGAAAGTATGATTCAACATTAATCATGGATTGCAGTTTACTCAATGGTTACATCGATATCCCAACGAATCCATAGTAAAATGTAGGCAATCCTTATCCCTTAAATTACTCCATAATAATCCACAATTTCTTTCCAAATCTCTTTATTTTATTCTATTTATAAAGTTTCTTCATAAATCTCCAATCTATTTATAAACATTATTTATAAATCTCCAAATCCCATGTGTAAAACTTCTCTTTTTTAAAATTTTAAACTCATTTATAATTTTTTATAAATATCCAAAGCCATTTTATAAAACTCTTCCCATATTTAAACAAACTTATTTAATAAACTATTTATTTTGTAAGGTTCCCTTGATAAATCATAATTTTTTTAAAATAACTTTGAATAACAAGTTATTTTTTAAACACCCTTCTATTTAATTTTAATTAAATGTCATCTAAATAATAACTTTAGAATCTCATTAATAATGTACTAATTAATTTTAAGCACTATTAATGTATTAAAAAGTTAACTTCAAAACAATATAAACATAATAATTAATTAACTTTGAAACATTACTTTTAAATAGTATTAATATGATAATTTATTAACCTATAATATAATTAAATGACCTCGATTAAAAATTAAAGTATAGTTACAATCACTTTAAATAAATAATTAAACTAAACAATTCAAATCAATAACTAAATAATTTTTTTTTAAAATATATTCTTAAATAACTTTTAAGAAATAACTTTTAAGAATCATGTTAATATAAAAATTAACTTTAAATCATTATTAAAAACAGTTGTTAATTATTTTTAAAACATTATTAAAAAGTAATTATTATCTTTTAAATCTTATTACTAAATAATAATTATGTTTAAAACCTTATAATAGATAAAATTATTCTTAAATTAACATTCAGATCAATGATTTATTTTTCAAATTTGAAAGAGGCTTAATGATCACCATAGTATTTAAGTAAGGTACCATATTATTTAATTTCAATTTCTAAGTTAATAAATGATATTTACATAATTAAGGACTATGTAATTAAATTCAACACTTAACCACCATTGGTTAACATATTACTTACTCAAAGTGGAATATCAAATAATGATATATAACTATATGTTCAAAACTATAAAATGGAAGAACGAGAATTTATTCTGTTAATTAAATGTCAAAATAATTTAAACGATGTTTCATTCCGCTAAACAAATATTCATATTGTCATATTCAATTCATTTTAGTAGTACGGTGTTTATTTGGCCAAATAGATAACACCCAAGGAGTATAATTAATTAAACTACATAATTAGCTAAATCGACGCAATCATATCACAGCAGCATTAATTTGTCATTGATTTATGCTAATACTAAACCTAACTATAATTTATACCAAAAGGTTGTACACACAAATACGAATACAACGTAGAAGTCTGTGGGTCAAACGGATTCCATATGATCACAATATGGCATGACTCACCTTATATATGTAACGATTTAAATCAATTATTTCTCACCTATCAATGCGCAAGGCCCAGGCTACTAGCCCCTTGCCCAAATGCGCACCTTCTGAAAACTTCAGCAATCCATCTTCAAAATCCCCAGATCCTTCATTTCAAAATCTAGGCACAGATACGTGCATCGTGCATGTGTACGAGCACCATCCTCCTCCGATCGACAATCTAGACCCACCAATGAGCTCGTCTAGCCTACCTCACCTCGATCGCACCACCATTGCATCCTTTAATATTGCCAAGCAAAACCGACCATGCTTGCCAACATTTGAAAATGCTTCAAGTTGAATGCGACATAAAACTGAGCATGACTCGCCGCCACAACCACCAACAGCCGATGCCATCACCACCGATAAGATCACCTCATCCCCACACACCTTAGGCTAGAACCCTATCATACACAATGCACTCTATCTACGTCAGCAATAGGGTGAAGAGCTCATAATACACAGTCCAGAAAAGCCTACTTCCTACTTGTAAGAGCACCTCTGGCCATCGGAGGCCTCGCCATTAACACTGAAGCTTCATCGCCTTCCAAGCTTGCTATAGATCCAACCGCATCGACCAAAACTTCTCTGATCACTAGAAAATGATTATATACCTAGAATCAAACTTTTAACAAATTTGAGCAAACTAATAAACTCTTGCTAAAAATCATTTCCGACGAACACACAGTGTAACTCATTCGTTAATTCATGATAGTTGAATCATGGCCAAAACCAACCTACTTACTGAATTATATCTCTCTCCCCACATACTTGATGAAAATTCCCAAAACTATTTTTAAAATAAACTAGAGAGGTAAACAAACACTTTTTATGTTGGAATCCATTGAAAATATTAACTGTGTTGAGAGAGTGATTTTTGAAAGGGAAGGAGAAGCTTATTTTCTTGATTTTTGAAATTTACAAAGATGAACAAATTAAGAAGAAGAGGACGTGGCCATATAATGTGTATATATATACAGAGCCAATCCCGGCAGCTAGGCTAATCAATCCAAATTCATAAATGAAGATCAAATCATAGGGGGACATGGTGGACAAAGTTGACAAAAGCAGTTGGTAAGGTGAAAGAGCAGCATAAAGATGGACGTGCTATTTAAAGAAGGGCTGTGTATATGCGTATATTTTTGGCTTGTTTTCAGGTGTCCGCTAAAAAATATTGTATTCGCGTATGAGCCACCGATAACGGAAAATAAAATGTAGTTACCCATAGAAACTTGACATGATCACAAAATAAGAATAAAATAGACAGGTTATCAAGTTCTGTGAAGTTTTCAAAGTTGCCCACCTTTGCCGTAAAATACGACAGACTAAAATTTATTTATTTCCCAAATTTAAAATTATGGAAAAACCCTATAAATTAAATAAACAATATGTCATCGAAAATCAAACAATTATTTAAAACATAGAATTTATTACAACACTCAAAATCGAATATTTAAAGCTAATTAAATATTCCAAAAATCTATGGATAAAATTCCAGGTTGTTACACGAATGGTGGTGGGAGGTGACGTGCGCGTGCACGACGTGCACGTTTGGATATTAAATGTAATAACCCGCATATTTTACGATTGTGTATTTAAATATTTTATTTAAATATAGCATCGTTAGTCGGATTATAGTCCGAAATGCTACTTTTGACGAACGGTCGAATTAGGACTTGAGACCACTTCCATTGAGTTCAAAATGTCGTTTGCGACCTTTTTGACTATAAACTTCGATATGTTTGGAGCTAGTTAAAAATTTGACCTTTGCACTTTGGGCTTTGGGTTTGGGTTAGCCTAAACTATTAACTCTAGCTCCACCCCTACTTCTCTTCATTCACTTTCATTTCCCAACACCCCAAGCTTTCATAAAACTGGGGGAAGAGAAAAAGAATTACAATTCCTAAGCCCTCGTTCCATTGCAAATCCAAGTTATAACTCCAAATTCAAAGAGAAGATATCGGTAAGCATCCTCTTCTTCTTCTCCAACTCATTCTACCTTCAATTTCAGAAATCCCTAAAGTCTAACTTAGGAAATGTTTTTCTTTTAAGCTTAAATTCAAGCTTCTTAGATTGGAATTGAAGAGTGATTGTTCTTGCCTTGCTCTATAGCTTCTCCATCCTTGTTTTTTGTGAAAAATGTGAGATTTTTATCTTACATCTAAGTCTATAATTATCTTTGATTGTTAGGTTTGAATTCTTAACATCTTTACGTGTTTATTTGAATTTGATTTTGATTGATTTGGTGAATATTCTAATTTTTGGTGTTTTGAAAAAAAAATCTATGAAAAACCTTATATGGATGTTGGACATGTTGATCGGAGTGTATTAGTGAGTTTTTAAAGTTGGGTGGTCGTTTGGCATAAACCCCTCGTAATCGTCACTCGTCCGATTGCTATCGATATAATTTGGCCATCAATGGCCTAGGGGAGAAAATACCCCAAGCTACAGTTTCAGACGTCTGAAACAAATGATTCAAACGTCTGAATACTGTTCTGGGCAAAATTTCATTCCCCAGGTCAGACGTATGAATTATAAATTTCAGACGTCTGAAATTGCTCGTGACCAACTCGAGAGCAAATAGGCTAAAATTAGCCATTTTCAGACGTCTGAATTTAATGACTCAAACGTCTGAATAATGTTCTGGAAAACATTTATTTTCCAGTTTCATACGTCTGAATCATTATTTTCAGACGTCTGAATCTGCTTATCTCAACCCAATTTTCCTAAGTTGTTTGGGTTTTCAATTTTAATCGATTCAGGTTGATCCGACTAATTGTTATCATCTATCGACTTTGATGACTTCCTTTATTTGGAAATTATGGGAATATCCATTTGGATGGATTCGGTGTTGATTTTTATGGATTTGATTCACGGCTTCGAATGTGAATTTTGGTGATTGATTGTTTTTACAATCATTTCTGTGATTTGTCACTTTAAAAATACAAAGGTTTCCATACTAGTAGTAAATATCAAAACTCTTTCATCAAAACAATTTCGACACTATATTACTACAAAACTTGTTTCTTCAACCGTTTTTCAAACTATTAGTATATACAAACCTTTACCTCATTCGTTTGAGAAGTCTAATTAAACGGCTTAGTAAAACAAGTGGTATGAAATGCATGCGTTTACTTCGTCGGTTAATTTTTGGACTTGTTCGATTGAAACTTTTGTGACAACTTTCGAGTGGAGACATGCAATTTGTTCGTAAATACTTAAATTAAGCAAGTGGTTATGGGACATGAAGCTAAACTCATCTATTTACTAGCTTAGTGTAATTGACACTTCTTGACGATCGATGATGATCATTTTGTGATTTAGACTAGCAATGTGCAATGTCTCTTTGTCTGCGAGGGAGACTAAACCCCGTTTCTATGGAGCTTCGGCTCAAAAATTTGGTGGGGTATCGACCCATGGTCTTCGGACCGTTTTGTGGAGCTTCGACTCAAAATAAATGGTTAGCAACCATGGAATAGCGTTACATTTTGTGATACACGTGTTGGTGAGTTTTCATGCTCCCATTTTGTGATAGTCCTCTCCCCCTTTTGTGATTTCTAAATTTCTATTGATGATTTCTAGAATTTGTGTTTCACCAATTTTTTTGATTACATTGATAAGTTTTATCAATATTTGTGCATTGGTGAATTTGTGTTTCAACAACTTTTACAATTAGCATTGTGATGTTTGCCAATATTTGTGACTTGGTGAATAAAAATAAAGAGTATGACATTCTTTTTTTATCTTTGAGAAGATTCTTGTGATATTGATTAACCTCTGGTTGATTTTCAATTACATACTTATCACAGTATGGCTTTACGGTTATCATACGTTTTTGTCATATCTCTTATCTATATCATTTTATCTGATATTTATATCTAGACTGATCCGTTTATTATTTTCTTATTAGATAATACTCGGGTCAGACCGAGATGTTACAGGTGCTTCTGCTTGACTCTTTATATGGAGCCATCATCTGACTTTTGTCTAACTACATTAGATTTGTAGTTTTTATTGATATACATAAGAGATAGAAACTCTTTGATGTATACATATTCTTTCATGTAGCACTTGTATCTATTGTTTTGTGCTATTGTGGATATTGTTCGACCACTACTCTGATGTACACACTTTCATGTGTTATATTCATATTTGTTTCCGCCTTTGAGATATGAACTTCTGTGACTGATTTGTGTTATGCTTATTTCTATATTTATTTCCGAAGATATTATAGCCACTGTGTGGTAGTTTTGAGTTTGTATCAGTATGTCGGATTTCCTCTTGAAATGAAATGCATGTTACACTATCTGACATATCGGTGCTCGTACAAAGCAATTACATGGATGGTCGCTCCTCAATAGCCTTATTCTTCGTGCTAGTTGACGACATTACTCTGTACTGTCCTTGGTTAGCGTGAGTATAGAGGTTGGGCGTTACAGCTTGGTATCAAAGCCAAACTTCGAAACAATGTAGAATATTCTAGCAAGGATCATCGTCCTAAGTCCATCTTAGGTGCCGTGCCTTAGGATTTAATTCGAGTCTTCGTACCGTCTTATCCTATTTTCTTTTGTGATGCCTTGTTTTATCAATCATTATTGTTTGATATTCATTTGGTGAATAACATTTTTTCTTCTTCTTTCTTTCTTTCTTAAAGAAGAGAAATGGTTAGACCTGGCCGTCCCAGCGCCAGTCAATCTAGTGCTACTCCCCAGGATGGAGTATTTATGTCTGCACAACAGCTTCTTGATCTTGTAAAGAACGCGCAAGCTGTCGGACCCATTTCAGAGCCTACTCACCCAAAATCCGGATTTGCACGTTTGTGCAGTGATTACCCAAATTTGGGTGGAAAGCCGTTCAGGGGTTCCGAGGGCGTTATCGAAGTCCAAGCTTGGCTTAGAACATGCGATAACATCTTTTCTCGCAGGAATCTTATTGATCTTCACCGAGTCCAAGTGGCTTCTAGCATGCTCCAAGAAAGAGCATTAGATTGGTATGAGCTTCTTATTTCTGAAGTAGTCAAAGCGGATCTTACTTGGGAGCAATTCCGGAAAAGATTCGAATCAAAGTTTGTGCCGAAAGCTGAAAAAGTGACTTTAGCCCGTCGTTTTATTGACCTTGTTCAAGGTGAATCTTCTATAACGGAATATGTGGCATCTTTCAAATCTCTTTCTAAATACGTGGTTGAGTACATTAATACCTCATTGAAGAAGAATCAGAGATTTGTCTACGGCTTGAATAAAAATCTCAAGAAGCCATTACTTCTGAAATTGGAAGTTTCTTTTGACCAACTTATTGATATCGCTCTTCGACTTGAAGAGGCAGATAAGGAAAGTGATGTTGAATTTGTGGGTGCTAAACCAAACTTCAACAACAACAAGAAAAGGCCTAATAAGTGCAAAGGCCCTTATCCTAATAAGAAAGGGAAGCAAGCAACTCCTGTAGCAAATACTTCTACCTTTAGTGGAGGGCAATGCTATGGTTGTGGTTCTAATGACCATTATGCTAATAAGTGTTCAAAGCCCCTTACTTGTCGCTATTGTAAAAGTTCGGGTCATCATATATCTACACGTCCCAAACTTCAGGGCAAGAAGGAGGGAAAGCTAAATGTCGTACAAGCTCCTAGTAACACATCTCGTGGTCAAAGTATTTCTCATTCTATCCTTGATGGCATTATTATGTTTCATGATCGACCCGTTCGAGTTCTTTTTGATACGGGTGCATCCCATTCTTTTATATCAAAAGAACTTGTTGATTCTTTTTCTTTGAGTGTTATGGCTTTAATGACTTCTTTAAGAATTGCGAATCCGATTGGTGGATCCGCAACACTCAGTTTGCTTTGAAAGATGTCGAGATTATTTTGTGTGATTTTTCTTTCCGAGCCGATTTCCATGTCATGCGTTAATTAGGCTTCAGAATGATTTTGGAAATGGATTGGCTTAACCGTTATGAAGCCCAAATCCTATGTCCTGAGCGGACTATTCATCTTCGGCATCCTTAATCTGTTAAGCAGATTTCTATTATTCTTAAAGATTCAGATTCCAACTTGATAGCATCTTTATATTCGTTAAACCCTCGTGATGACGATAATAATGATGATGAAGATGTCATTTCTCTTATTCACGTTGTTCGTGAATTTTCTGACATATTTGAGCCTGTTCTAGGATTACCACTAAGCGAGCAATTGAGTTCAGAATTAATCTAATCCCTAGAGCTCTACCTATCACTTGTCCTCCTTATCGTAAGTCCAATAAAGAAAATAAAGAGACGCGCAAAGAATTATCCGAATTGGAGACGAAGCAATTTATTCGTTCTAGTTCCTCTCCTTGGGGAGCTTCAGCTATTTTTGTGAAGAAATCTGATGGTACACTTAGGCTTTGCGTTGACTACCGCAAGCTTAATGATCTTACTATCAAGAATAAATATCCTTTACCTTGGATTGATGATTTATTCGACCAACGTAGTGGTGCTAGAGTCTTTTCACAATTTGACTTAGCAACCAGTTTTCATCAGCTTCGTATTGCAGAGGATAGCATTCCTTTGACATCATTCCGTACTCATTATGGATCGTATGAATGGCTTGTTATGCCATTTAGTTTAACGAATGCTCCAGCTTATTTCGTTAAATTTATGAATCGAGTTTTCAAAGATTTCCTCGATCGATTCGTTCTCATCTTTATAGATGATATTCTTATGTATTCTAAAACCGAGGAAAAGCATGAAAAGCATCTTCGAATTGTGTTGGAAACTCTTAGAAGCAATCAATTGAAAGCAAAAATTTCTAAATGCCATTTTTGGCAATCTCGTGTGAAATTTCTTGGCCATATTACTTCCTAATTCGGAATTTCCATGGATCCTTTAAAGATTGAAGCGATTCAAAATTGGAAGAGACTGGAAAGTGTTACGGAAATCCGTAGCTTTCTTGGATTGGTGGGCTATTACCGTCGGTTTATAAAGGACTTTTCTAAAATTGTCATGCCTCTTATTAGCTTGACAAAGAAAGGAGTTAAATACATTTGGTCGGACAAATGTGAAGCTTCTTTTCAGAAATTAAAAGAACTCCTTTTCGATGCTCCTATTCTTGTTATTCCCGAAGGGAACCAAGATTTTATTGTTTATACCGATGCTAGTCGTGTTGGTTTGGGAGCCGTTCTTATGCAAAAGGATCGTGTTATTGCTTATGCTTCTAGGAAATTAAAGCCAGCCGAGACTAGATATGCCACTCATGATTTAGAGCTCGTGGCTATTGTTTTCGCCCTTCGAATTCGACGTCATTATCTTTTGGGAGAGAAATTTATTCTCTACACCGATCATAAATCTTTGAAGTATTTATTTTCTCAAAAGGAACTTAATTTGCGTCAACAACGTTGGCTCGAATTCCTTGCGTCTTATGATCTTGATATTCTTTATACTCCCAAAAAAGGAAATCGTGTTGCCGATGCACTTAGTCATAAGCAACAAGCGGTTGTTTCTATGATGATATCCGAGTGGAATGATCTCGAGACTTTATCCACTTGTGAGATTCGAGACCGTGAATCCGATTTATGTTTATCTCTTGTTTTATGTAGCCTTGAGGCTCGTCCTTCTCTTTTAGACCGCATCCTTAAAGCTCAAAAGCTAGATCCCGAATTGGCTTTTCTTAGCCAAAGTTTTAGGGATAAAATTGATATTGAAGGTTTGAAAGACTTTAATATTAATTCTCGTGGCGGCATTTGAAAATTTGGTAGGCTTATCGTACCAAATATTAGTGATCTTCGTAAAGATATTTTAGAAGATTCTCATTGTTCTAAATTTACTATTCATCCCGGTAATAGTAAAATGTAAGTGGATATGAAGCAACTTTATTATTGGGATGGGATGAAATCTGATATTGCTAACTTTGTTAGGCGTTGCATGACTTGCCAACTATTTAAGGTCGAGCATCAAAGGCCCGGGGGGTTATTGCAACCTTTGGACATTCCAATTTGGAAATGGAATCAAAATTCTATGGACTTTACTGACGGCCTTCCCCGTTCTCGTTCGGGTCATGATAGCCTATGGGTGATAGTTGATAGACTTACTAAATCCGTCCATTTTATTTCCATTCGGTCCTACCGAACCGTACCTTTTTTGGCTAAACTCTTTATTAAAGAAATTATTAAATTACATGGAGTTCCTACTTCTATTGTTAGTGATTGTGATCCATTGTTTACTAGTGGATTTTGGAAGAGTCTTCAAAAAGCTTTGGGAACGAAGCTTAATTTTAGCACCGCTTATCATCCTCAGCCCGATGGACAAACCGAGCGTGTGAACCAAACTCTTGAAGTTCTTCTTCGTGGATGCGTTCTTGATTTTGGTGGAAGTTGGGAAGATCATATTTCTCTTGTTGAGTTTTCCTATAATAATAGCTTCCAATCTAGTATTGGTATGGCGCCTTTTGATGCACTCTATGGAAGGCCATGCCGATCTCCTTCTTGTTGGCTTGAGGTCGGTGAGAAGCTGGTTTTAGGTCCAGACTTTATCCGTGATTCCACAGAAAAGATTGATCTTATCCGCCATAGGATGAAAGAAGCTCAAAGTAGGCAAAAATCCTATGCCGAAAACCAAAGAAGGAAATTGGAATTTTCCGTTTATTTGTGTTTCACCTATGAAGGGTGTCGTGCATTTCAGTCGATCGGGAAAATTAGCACCTCGATATATTGGTCCATTTCCCATCACCGAACGTATTGGTTCCGTGGCTCATCGCCTTTTGTTACCGGCTCAATTTTCTGCTATTCATGACGTGTTTCACGTTTCTCAACTACAGAAATGCCTTCGAGATTCCAATTCCATTCTTGAGTCCGGTGTTATTGAAGAAATTGAAGTTTCGCCTAATTTAACTTATGAGCAACATCCTATTCATATCATAGCTTCGGATGTTAAACGCCTTCGAAATAAAGACGTCCCTCTTGTGAAGGTTCAATGGTCTTCAAATCCTAAGGATTGTTCTTGGGAATCCGAGAATTCATCGAGCGAACACATCCGGACTTACTCACTCGTGCTCTTTGAGGTGAACTTATTATATCAAATTTCTTTTGTGTTGATACGCTTTTATGGCTGTTACTTTTGTTTTCTTCTTAAATATTGCGAGGACGCAATTTCTTTAAGGAGGGGAGTCTGCAACAACCCGCATATTTTACGATCGTGTATTTAAATATTTTATTTAAATATAGCATCGTTAGTCGGATTATAGTCCGAAATGCTACTTTTTGCAAACGGTCGAATTAGGACTCGGGACCACTTCCATTGAGTTCAAAATGCCGTTTGCGACCTTTTTGAGTATAAACTTCGATATGTTTGGAGCTAGCTAAAAATTTGACCTTTGCACTTTGGGCTTTGGGTTTGAGTTAGCCTAAACTATTAACTCTAGCTCCACCCCCACTTCTCTTCATTCACTTTCATTTCCCAACACTCCAAGATTTCATAAAAATGGGGGAAGAGAAAAAGAATTAGAATTCCTAAGCCCTAGTTCCATTGCAAGTCCAAGTTCTAACTCCAAATTCAAAGAGAAGCTATTGGTAAGCATCCTCTTCTTCATCTCCAACTCATTCTACCTTCAATTTCAGAAATCCCTAAAGTCTAACTTAGGAAATGTTTTTCTTTTAAGCTTAGATTCAAGCTTCTTAGGTTGGAATTAAAGAGTGGTTGTTCTTGCCTTTCTCTATAGCTTCTCCATCCTTGTTTTTTGTGAAAAAGGTGAGATTTGTATCTCACATCTAAGTCTATAATTATCTTTGATTGTTAGGTATGAATTCCTAACATCTTTACGTGTTCATTTGATTTTGATTTGGATTGATTTGGTGAATATTCCATTTTTTGGCGTTTTGAAAACAAAATCTATGAAAAACCTTATATGGATGTTGGACATGTTGATCGGAGTGTATTGGTGAGTCTTTAAAGTTGGGTGGTCATTTGGCGTAAACCCTCATAATCGTCACTCATTCGATTGCTACCGATATAATTTGGCCATCAATGGCCTAGGGGAGAAAATACCCCAAGCTTCAGTTTCAGACGTTTGAAACAAATGATTCAGACGTCTGAATACTATTCTGGGAAAAATTTCCTTCCCCAGGTTAGACGTCTGAAATTGCTCGTGATCAACCCGAGAGCAAATAGGCTAAAATTAGCCATTTTCAGACGTCTGAATTTAATGACTCAGAAGTCTGAATAATGTTCTAGAAAACATTTATTTTCCAGTTTCAAACGTCTGAATCATTATTTTCAGACGTCTGAATCTGCTTATTTCAGCCCAATTTGCCTAAGTTGTTTGGGTTTCCAATTTTAATCGATTTGGGTTGATCCGACTTATTGTTATCATCTATAGACTTTGATGATTTCCTTTATTTGGAAATTTTGGGAATATCCATTTGGATGGATTCGGTATTGATTTTTATGGATTTGATTCACGGCATCGAATGTGAATTTTGGTGATTGATTGTTTTTACAATCATTTCTGTGATTTGTCACTTTAAAAATACAAAGGTTTCCATACTAGTAGTAAATATCAAAACTCTTTCATCAAAACGATTTCGACACTATTTTACTACAAAACTTGTTTCTTCAACCATTTTTCAAACTATTAGTATATACAAACCTTTACCTCATTCGCCAGAGAAATCTAATTAAACGGCTTATTAAAACAAGTGGCATGAAACGCATGCGTTTACTTCGTCGGTTAATTTTTGGACTTGTTCGATTGAAACTTTTGTAACAACTTTCGAGTGGAGACTTACAATTTGTTCGTAAATACTTAAGTTAAGCAAGTGGTTATGGGACATGAAGCTAAACTCATCTATTTACTAGCTTAGTGTAATTGACACTTCTTGACGATCGATGATGATCATTTTGTGATTTAGACTAGCAATGTGCGATGTCTCTTTGTCTGCGAGGGAGACTAAACCCCGTTTTTGTGGAGCTTCGGCTCAAAGATTTGGTGGGGTAGCGACCCATGGTCTTCGGACCGTTTTGTGGAGCTTCGGCTCAAAATAAATGGTTAGCAACCATGGAATAGCATTCCATTTTGTGATACACGTGTGGTGAGTTTTCATGCTCCTATTTTGTGATAGGCCTCCCCCTTTTTGCGATTTTTGGATTTCTATTGATGATTTCTAGAATTTGTGTTTCACCAATTTTTGTGATTACATTGATAAGTTTTATCAATATTTGTGCATTGGTGAATTTGTGTTTCAACAACTTTTACAATTTGCATTGTGTTGTTTGCCAATATTTGTGACTTGGTGAATAAAAATAAAGAGTATGACATTCTTTTTGATCTTTGAGAATATTCTTGTGATATTGATTAATCTCTAGTTGATTTTCAATTACATACTTATCATAGTATGACTTCACGATTATCATACGTTTTTGTCATATCTCTTATCCTATATCATTTTATCTGATATTTATAGCTAGACTGATCTTTTTATTATTTTCTTATTAAATAATACTCGGGTCAGACCAAGATGTTACATGTGCTTCTGCTTGACTCTTTATATGAGGCCATCATTTGACTTTTGTCTAACTACATTAGATTTGTAGTTTTTGTTGATATACATTAGAGATAGAGAGTCTTTGATGTATACATATTCTTTTGTGTAGCACTTGTATATATTTTTTTGTGCTATTGTGGATCTTGTTTGACCACTACTCTGATGTACACACTTTCATGTGTTATATTCATATCTGTTTCCGCCTTTGAGATATGAACTTCTGTAACTGATTTGTGTTATGCTTATTTCTATATTTGTTTCTGAAGATATTATAGCCACTGTGTAGTAGTTTTGAGTTTGTATCGGTATGTCAGATTTCCTTTTGAAATGAAATGCATGTTACACTATCTGGCATATCGGTGCTCGCACAAAGCAATTACATGGATGGTTGCTCCTCAACAGCCTTATTCTTCGTGCTAGTTGACGGCATTACTCCGTAGTGTCCTTAGCTAGCGTGAGTATAGAGGTAGGGGGTCACATTAAACAATTTGGGAAGTGTCCGTTTTGGAAAAAGTTCAAATTAAGGTTGTCGTAGCTATAAGGATCAGGTTTGGATGAAGATGGTCTGGGCTTATTTTTTCGATGAGAAAACTTATTTAATTATTTGTTCAAGAATTGTTTGTTAAATTTAAAACTTGATATCTTTCTCGGTTGAAATCCGTTTAACTTATAGATTTTTCATTTGACTTATATTGACATGTAGACACCATAGTATGAATAGTTGGTAGTTTTAACAAACTACAAACTCATGGTAAAATAATAATAGTGGAATATAATTATGTTATTCTAAATAAATAATATGGTTAAATTAATTATACTTCATTGGTGATACCTATTTGAACAAATAAAACACCGTACTGCTATAATTAAACTGAATAGATTATTGATGACAACTGTTTAGCAAAATAAATCCTCGTTCTTCTACAATTATAATTTGGACTCTTATTCATATGACAGTTAATGAATTTGAGGATTAATAAATATTAGATAAGTAAATGGATTAACCAGTGATTCTTTGTTGTTGATTTTATTTACATATATGCTTATTTATGTAAATACTAGTGATATAACAAGGAAAATTAAATTAAATTAAATGGTAGCTGGTCCAAGTACCATTATTGTCATCGAGCCTCTTTACGAACTTGGAAAGCTATGGATTTTGATTAACTTCAATTTATGACAATTTGAGGTTAAGTGTTTCATTAATTAAAAATAATCTTAATTATTTTACAAATGATGTTTAAGTTAGTTAATTATTTTTATTAAGGACATTTAAAGCTATTTAATTATATTATTAATGTTGTTTAAAATAGTTTAGTTATATTATTAATGTGTTAAGTGATTGATTAAATTATGGTTTATGTTAATTAATTGATTTATTTAATTATGGTTTAAGTTAATTAATTTATTTATTTTTAAGTTAATTAACTATTTTATTAATGATGTTTTAAAGTTAATTAATTACTGTATCAATGATGTTTTAAAGTTAATTAATTATCTATTTATGATGTTTAAAGGTGATTAATTTATTTAATAAACGTGCTTATACATTACAAACTGTTAAAAGGAATTTATTTAACAAATGATATTTTGTAAAGGTAATTTTTTTAGAATAATATTTTGTAAAGGAGTTTTGTATCTGATATTTGTAAAAGAGATTTATAAATGGTAAATTATAAATAAAAGAATGGATTTATAAGTCGTATTTTAAAGATAACGTAGATTGCGATAAATATATAAGATTTATAAAGTGGGTTATGGATTTATAAAATTGACTTTTATAAAGGATTGTATAAAGATTTATATAATGGAGTTTATAAAGGGAGATTTATAAATGAGTTTTATAAATAGGAACCAGTTTATTAATGGAATAGATTTTTATAAATAGAAAGGAATTTTATAAATCATTGAAGATTTATAAAATAAATTTTATAAATTAATTTGGAGATTTATAAATGAATTTGTAAATGTGAAATGAGCTTATAAAAAGGAAATTTATAAAAGGAGTGAGAATTTGTAATTTATCCTTCTTAACTATGGTGGCTTGGAAACATTCTTTTCATATTCAACATCGAAGGACGGGTGGTTTGGATTATAGTAAACAATGTCTTAAATAATAATTATTTTTGGCCCATTTCAGTAGGATTTTGGAAAAGAGGAAATCTCCTTTAAGTTTTTGTTAATATACTTATACCATTGAGGTAAGTATATAGTTATTTTCTAGGTATTAAAGTATAATGGTTCATTATATACTTATACCGGTGAGATAAGTATATGAATGTTTCCCATGTAACCGAAAGGAGATTTAATTAATGAAAGATTAATAGAGGCTAAGTGGATCCCACATGGAACAAATCTATGTTTGATTGTTTGTTATTTGATAGTTAAGCCGACTATCAAATCTTGGTCAAAATATAACTCTGAAAATAGCTAGGAGAAACACGGGAGTTATATGGCCCAATCATCTACGATGATGCTACACTGTGCCTATAAATCTTATTTTGTTCTCTTAGGAAAAATAATAAGGAAATCTGTCCACTTAAACTGTTTGAGATGATCAAAGACGAAGTTCTTTGAAGGTGCAAGGGCTATTTGCTGCTAATCTTGGGGATAATTCCAAAATGGATGTTGTAACGACCCGCCGCTCTGACCGCCTCTAGTCGGTAATTAAACGAACTAGAAACGTTCAAAATGACGGATTGTTATTTAGTTTATAACATTTAAACAGAATCAGTGATAGAATCACGGAACAATTAATATATTTCACATAAATGAGCTTTTCTTTTATATACAAATATCAGAGTTATACAATGAATACATTTTAATACAGCGGAACAATTTTTATTAAGTACAAGAAAATTTTTCTGAAAAGCTTCAGTGAAGTGCTTTCCCCTCTCTCTCTAACTTCACTGCCTGAAAATCTTCAAGCTGTAAAAATACTCGGTCTGACCCGAGCGTTTTATGCAAAACACAAAAACACTCGAGTCAGGATTAATCTTAATTCAAGTAAATAAGTTTGCAATGAACGGAAATAAAATGGTAACAGCCCAACAGGGTTAATGGTGCAGTACATGCAGCAGAAGGGACGAAGCAACTTGGATCAGTCCAAGAAAAAAAAATGTAAATAATATAAGTTCCCACCAATGAACATAAGGAGTGTACAGGAGTACACACATATCAGCCCAGCAAGTACAAAACTGGGTAATTCAGTGTTACAAAACAACACCCAACTGATGATCATATTAAATTTCAGGTGAGAGGCAGATAAGCACATGAGCCACTTGAGTGAACACATTCCACACAACCATACAATTTATAAGGTCACGGCAATAAGTAAATGAGGCAACAAGGTCAACAATTAAGCAAATATATATGTGTATCATTATTATACCTATTTACATTCAAAGCATTTCATCATATTCATTCGTTCACTTATTTCAGAGAATAGTATCAATGCATAGATGACATCACAGCAAACATGACAGCAGACACAAATGTGCAACATAGTGAGAATGAACAAGTGCAACAGAACTCAACAAGGCAGACTCAAGTGAATGAAAACATATATGCAACATGGTGAGCAACACAAGGGCAGTGGAAAGTGCAGACAAAATGAAAGATACCAGTGAAATGGAAGACACACATGAACATGAAGACATAAACAACATCAAATGGCAAGACCAAACTGCAAAAGTGACACAGCAGATTTGAATAAGAACTCCACTGGCCCTGAAGCAATACCACAAATGTGCAACACAATGAAGAGACCAAGTGCACGACTAAACCAACAAATGCAACAGACTCAACTAAACCAACATGGCCAAGACCACAAGCAACTGCATAGGACTGTAATAACTAGAATGGAAGCAAAATACACAAATGCAAAACCAAAGTGCAACAGTCAAGTCCAAATGCATCAGTGAGGCAACTGCAGTGGACATGTATACAACAGAGGAAGCCATGATCAAGTCCAACAGAAATGCATGCAAGTGTCAACAGTCAATTATGACCAAGTACAGGTGCAAGTGTACACAAGTGAAGCAAAATGAAAACCATGCATCAGTGATCAACACAACAGCTCGAAGACACAGTACAACAATGCACAAATAAATTTTAAAACAACCTATAAATTTTATGGTTACTTACTTAAAAAGAAAAGAACAATGTAGTTTTCAAATAAGACTGTTTTGATTTTCTTATTTGAAAGACATTATAAATTAAGCTTTTAAATGAAACAAACAAGTTAAATTTATAACTTAAGTTTTAAACAGAGATTAACTCTATACTTTCTCTCATTTCAAAACAGAGATTCAAACTTCTTAAATTATGTATGATAGCAAGTAAACAAGAATCAGAAGCATGCAAGTTAATAATCAAATCAAATGGCTTCAACAAGTTTCAATTCAAAAAGCTAAAGCAGTTCAAAACTCAATATACATGCTCTGCTTCATCCCTCAGGTAATTCAAGTAAAACCCCTAATTAAAATTTAAATTTAAAGAAATTTTGAAGCAATTAAAACATAATTAATCCCATTATTTTTGACCTGAGGGAATGTGATCAAAAACTGGAATTAAGTAGTGGATCAGATTCAAATTCAAATTTCGGTCCAAGCCAGTTAAACCAGAGCCTGGGAACCATGGACAGGGGGAAAACTCAGACAAACACAACATGTAACCGTACTTTTAATTTGAGTTAAAAGTGAAATTACTCACAATTTTACATGCAAGACATCCAACATTACAGAAATCCACACAAACACTTAAGCATTCCTGAACTTACTATGCAACCAGAATTCAATTAAGCCTTTTTAAAGTGTGATGTTACTTACAACAAAAAGGAAAAAAAAAATCAGGGTTTGGGATTTGCTCACAGTGAATGGTTTAAAAGCAGAGCCTGGAATGGAGCTTGGATTTTGATTTCATAAACATGATTTGTTTAAATTTTTAAGTCCACAAAGAAATCAAGGGAAAAGCTTTTGAATTTATTTTGAAACTTGGGCTGGAAACACAGAGGCAAGTTATTCTTGCCAGTAATATACACACAGTCCTCACATTTATAAGGACATGCAAACCCAATTTATAATCATCCAACATAATTTACAACATAAGTCAAATGTAAATCCAACATCAATGGATATAGCAAAGTTTAGGGGAATGTTTGCTCACAGTATTTTCAGAACTAAGGTATTTATTTTTCTTACTACATTTACTTAGACAACTTAAGACTGACAGGTAAAAGAGGAAGTGATTTGGGGTTTTGAATTTGCTTGCATCTGAGAACAAGAATAGGGGGTTTTACAGACACATACAAACAACACACATGAACAGAAGTTCAAACAAGCACATGCAAACAAAATTTTCCTCATCTAGATTCAAAGATCCATCACATGCAGCAAAAACAAAACAAGCAAAGTTTTTGATAGCATCTGTTCTCATCAGTTTTCAATGATAGCATCTGTTCTCATCAGTTTAAATTCAAGTAACCCAGCAAATGATAGCAAATAACACCCAAATCATAGCATGTAACCAAGCACCCAATTCAAACAAATTTAAGAACTTGAATAAAAATTAATCGTGAGAAAACTCACCTTTGTCGAAGAGAATACGAAAGCCCAATTTTTTTTTTCAAAGAGGACGAACGAGCCAAGCAATGAAAAGAAGCAGCCGAAGCAAGCTACAAGGAGTCGGCCGATCGACTGAGCAAGAGGGAAATCACCCAATCGATCAACGACGGCAGCCTTAATATTCTTTTACAAGCCCTAATTTTGGTTCGAAGAGGAAGACGAGGCCACCATTGTTGTTTCCTTTCGTTTGCTGATTAGGGTTTTAAAATGAACGAGAAAATGAATAAAAGGGGATCGGGTCGAAAAGAATAAGGCAGTGGGATTTTTTTTTTCTTCTTTATCTTATGTTTATTTTTATATTATATTTTTTTTCATTTTAAATTCAATTTGTTTTGTATAATTATTTTCTTTACTTTGTTTTATAAATTTTGTTGTTTGAATTTTTAACTATGTGTATTTCTTTATTTATTTTGTATTGATTAAAATTTTATTCAACTTTTAATAGATTAAATTTTAAAATTTAATCGCCAAATCATAGAAATGTTTTACATAGCATTGGGAATTCAATTTAAATTATCATTCAAATATTTAAAATTAATTAAATATTTTCAATTTAAATTGTTTAAAAATTCAGGGCCGTTACAATCTCCCCTCCTTAAAAGAATTTCGTCCCGAAATTACAAGTAAGGAAAAATGATTGTTAAAATTTCACTGATGTTTATACCCTACACAATTTTTTTTTACCAAGCTCAAAACTTATTAAAAATAAATGAGTATAGAATTCATTCTATTTGTTTTATCTCACTAACTTTGTTAATTAACTCATTTGCTCATCATTTTCTACAGTCAAGACGCAAAAGATCTTTTACTAAAAATTTTGACTTACAAAACTCAATTTTAAACTTGAAACACTTCATATTAGAGATTTACATATTATATCTTTCCCAAAGTTGTGGACTTTCAAAACATTTCAAAGATCCTCTTCCTTAGTTTATTAAGTTGGGGTTATGGAGATTTTAATTTCAACAATTAATTTGCTATTTAAAGTTTGAAAATACTTGCTAACTCGAAATTTAACAAGTCTATTGTCGTTCTTAAAGACATTAGGCATACGCTGGCCAGGCGCAAGTCTAAAAATCTTCAAGTACTAAATATACTTGCTTCAATTCCCAGTGAAAATACTAAAAAAAAAAATCTTTTTTAAAAAAATGGATATGGAAAGCACATTCCCCCATGGATCACAGTTTACCCGGCGGTTCCGCTACTATCCCAGTAGAATCGCTTGTAACTGTAGATTTCTCATCTCTTGAATTTCGCCATGGTTGTTGCCATAGATCGCGGTCCACACGGCGATTACGCTACTATCCCAGTAGAATCGCTTGTGACCGTAGGCATCTCCCCCCTCGAATTTCGCTTTGTTTTTTAGATTGCAGTTTACACGGCGGTTACGCCACTATCCCAGTGGAATCGCTTGTAACTGTAGGCATCACGCCCCTCAAATTACACTACTACCCGAGTGTATCTAGATCGCGGTATACACGGCGATTGCGCTACTATCCCAGTAGAATCGCTTGAAGCCATAGGCATCTCGCCCCTCGAATTACGCTAGTACACTATCCCATCATGATGATCCATCATGAGGGATACCAGTCCAAATGGACATTCCAACTAATGGAAATACAAATAGTCACTCCAACTAATGGAAATACTACGTAGCTACGATTTTCAAATGGACACTCATCTCGAGTTCCAACAACCTTCACAAATTTTTTTAAATGGAAGGTACTTTTCCATATCCTCAATTTGGAAAACATAATATCATATATACATATATAATATTTCATTTCACATTTCGTACATATCACACTCATGTACTTACATAAGTTTCACATAACAATTACCTTCCAAACTAATGGTTTTCGAATTTATCGTATTCTCATATATACGTTATGAAAACCACAATATCTCATACCCATGACAAATAGAGGATTCACAAATTTTCCATTTCATTATCCATTTAAAATTTTCCTCTAAGTCGATTTGGAAATTTAAGGTTATCTCAAACCTAATTCACATTCATAATCCAATTTATTATCGACTTCACACTCGATTTGGATTTCACGTTACATCGTCAATTCTCAACACATAATTGATGTCTACCGATATATAACCTCTGAGCTCGTACGTCTCAAAGAAGGGTGTTAAGCTAAGAGAATAAATTCTCCGCCACCAACAAATATATATTCAATAGAGATCAATTGCTATGTCGTCAATTCACAATGTTAGACATACAATCCAAACCGACCATCCAAATTTCAAGTTGAACTAATTGTTCAAATTTCCCAAAAATATCTACACAAGATATATATAATTTTTCCACACTTAACCATTTGAAAACAAATTTCAAATCATTTTTTTTTCACCTTTCAACCTTTGAAAACAAATTTCAAAGCAATTTCCTTAAACGGAAACATTTTCAAATAGTTATCCATTTTAAACTTAAAATGGTTCATTTAAATTAATCAAATAAATCCTTACCGATTTATTTTAAACTTTCGTTCCAAATCCGTAAATTTATTTCCACATTTCAAAAATAAATCAATATTTATTTTTAACAAATTTCCCTTTCTTTTATAAATTCCATAGTGAGTTTACATTTCCAAAATATCTATGAATATACGATTTCAAATCGATTTCAAATATTCATTATCAATTTATCTTTAAAAGATAAAATCTCAAAACATTCACTTCATATTGGAAAAACATTTCGATACTTATTTAATAATAAGTAATTCACAAATCCATTTATTTCCAACACTTGGAAAATATTCAATATACTTAAATCATAATCAAGTATACATTTCATTCTTAAAGGAAATCATTCTTTAAACACATTAACTTGAGTCAAAACGAATGTTGCGTAAAACATCGTTACGACGAACCAAATCATTAGTATAGGAATTCGAATTTAAGATAGATATATAAATCCCAATACTATATAAAACATTTTCTTTCGGAAATCATTTATTATAACAACAGTGTTATAGTCCACCATTTCCTTTTATTTCACTTGAAAACGTCTATTTCAACAATGAATGTTGAAATCTATGTATTCGATATTTAATGCATTTTAAAACAACTTTAAAACCATTAACTTCATATCATAATATCACTTCCCTAAAACATATCCGTTTTATTTAATAATATATTCACTGTCCAAAATCGTGAATATACTTCGTTAACCAATTTCAATATTCTACGCATTTAATTCAGAATTATCCACTGCCCAAAATCGTGGATATAATTCCTAACCAAACCCTTATTATCACAATATTTAACTTAAAGGATAATTCGCTGTCCAAAATCATGAATATATCTCTTTTAATTAATAACTTCTATATTTCATTTATCAAATTCAATTGGTTTCGAATTTATAAACCATCTTTACAAATTCCATTTCTATGTATAAAACTTCGATTTATAAATCTCCTTTATTAATTCAATTCAATTTATATAACTCAATTATATCCCAAAAGTCCATTTATAAGTTAAGTACTTATAATCCATTTATTTACTAAATCGTTCTTCAAAACATTTGAAATCAATTTCTCAAAAGAATTCAGAATCAAATTCCCAAGTTATAGTTCAATAATCCGCTTAGTTATAACTAAATTAACATGTCATTTTATTTCCCAATTATTACTTTGGAGATATTCACAATATTTGATTCAAACCAATTTATCAATTCACTTAACTCATATTTTATTTTTTTCCATAACTCTCAAAAATTCGATAATGAGTTTCCGAACGATCGAAACTCAAATCTAAGGAGACCTCACCGAAGAGAAACTATCGCAAACCTAAATTTAGAGAGGGGAATTTTCAAAAAATAATTCTAATTTTCAAAATACTTTTTATTTTAAAAAAAACAATTTTATACTTCTTTAAATTTGAAAAACGCTTTCTTTAAAGTGATTCTAGTAACTATTCATATTAAACGCCATAAACTAAGCTTTGTGTAAACCAAAGCTCTGATACCACTTTTGTAACGACCCGCCGTTCTGACCGCCTCTAGTCGGTAATTAAACCAACTAGAAACGTTCAAAATGACGGATTGTTATTTAGTTTATAACATTTAAACAGAATCAGTCACAGAATCACATAACAATAAATATATTTCACATAAATGAGCTTTTCTTTTATATACAAATATCAGAGTTATACAATGAATACATTTTAATACAGCGGAACAATTTTTATTAAGTACAAGAAAAATTTTCTGAAAAGCATTAGTGAAGTGCTTTCCCCTCTCTCTCTAACTTCACTGCCTGAAAATCTTCAAGCTGTAAAAATACTCGGTCTGACCCGAGCGTTTTATGCAAAACACAAAAACACTCGAGTCAGGATTAATCTTAATTCAAGTAAATAAGTTTGCAATGAACGGAAATAAAATGGTAACAGCCCAACAGGGTTAATGGTGCAGTACAGGCAGCAGAAGGGACGAAGCAACTTGGATCAGTCCAAGAAAAAAAAATGTAAATAATATAAGTTCCCACCAATGAACATAAGGAGTGTACAGGAGTACACACATATCAGCCCAGCAAGTACAAAACTGGGTAATTCAGTGTTACAAAACAACACCCAACTGATGATCATATTAAATTTCAGGTGAGAGGCAGATAAGCACATGAGCCACTTGAGTGAACACATTCCACACAACCATACAATTTATAAGGTCACGGCAATAAGTAAATGAGGCAACAAGGTCAACAATTAAGCAAATATATATGTGTATCATTATTATACCTATTTACATTCAAAGCATTTCATCATATTCATTCGTGCACTTATTTCAGAGAATAGTATCAATGCATAGATGACATCACAACAAACATGACAGCAGACACAAATGTGCAACATAGTGAGAATGAACAAGTGCAACAGAACTCAACAAGGCAGACTCAAGTGAATGAAAACATATATGCAACATGGTGAGCAACACAAGGGCAGTGGAAAGTGCAGACAAAATGAAAGATACCAGTGAAATGGAAGACACACATGAACATGAAGACATAAACAACATCAAATGGCAAGACCAAACTGCAAAAGTGACACAGCAGATTTGAATAAGAACTCCACTGGCCCTGAAGCAATACCACAAATGTGCAACACAATGAAGAGACCAAGTGCACGACTAAACCAACAAATGCAACAGACTCAACTAAACCAACATGGCCAAGACCACAAGCAACTGCATAGGACTGTAATAACTAGAATGGAAGCAAAATACACAAATGCAAAACCAAAGTGCAACAGTCAAGTCCAAATGCATCAGTGAGGCAACTGCAGTGGACATGTATACAACAGAGGAAGCCATGATCAAGTCCAACAGAAATGCATGCAAGTGTCAACAGTCAATTATGACCAAGTACAGGTGCAAGTGTACACAAGTGAAGCAAAATGAAAACCATGCATCAGTGATCAACACAACAGCTCGAAGACACAGTACAACAATGCACAAATAAATTTTAAAACAACCTATAAATTTTATGGTTACTTACTTAAAAAGAAAAGAACAATGTAGTTTTCAAATAAGACTGTTTTGATTTTCTTATTTGAAAGACATTATAAATTAAGCTTTTAAATGAAACAAACAAGTTAAATTTATAACTTAAGTTTTAAACAGAGATTAACTCTATACTTTCTCTCATTTCAAAACAGAGATTCAAACTTCTTAAATTATGTATGATAGCAAGTAAACAAGAATCAGAAGCATGCAAGTTAATAATCAAATCAAATGGCTTCAACAAGTTTCAATTCAAAAAGCTAAAGCAGTTCAAAACTCAATATACATGCTCTGCTTCATCCCTCAGGTAATTCAAGTAAAACCCCTAATTAAAATTTAAATTTAAAGAAATTTTGAAGCAATTAAAACATAATTAATCCCATTATTTTTGACCTGAGGGAATGTGATCAAAAACTGGAATTAAGTAGTGGATCAGATTCAAATTCAAATTTCGGTCCAAGCCAGTTAAACCAGAGCCTGGGAACCATGGACAGGGGGAAAACTCAGACAAACACAACATGTAACCGTACTTTTAATTTGAGTTAAAAGTGAAATTACTCACAATTTTACATGCAAGACATCCAACATTACAGAAATCCACACAAACACTTAAGCATTCCTGAACTTACTATGCAACCAGAATTCAATTAAGCCTTTTTAAAGTGTGATGTTACTTACAACAAAAAGGAAAAAAAAATCAGGGTTTGGGATTTGCTCACAGTGAATGGTTTAAAAGCAGAGCCTGGAATGGAGCTTGGATTTTGATTTCATAAACATGATTTGTTTAAATTTTTAAGTCCACAAAGAAATCAAGGGAAAGCTTTTGAATTTATTTTGAAACTTGGGCTGGAAACACAGAGGCAAGTTATTCTTGCCAGTAATATACACACAGTCCTCACATTTATAAGGACATGCAAACCCAATTTATAATCATCCAACATAATTTACAACATAAGTCAAATGTAAATCCAACATCAATGGATATAGCAAAGTTTAGGGGAATGTTTGCTCACAGTATTTTCAGAACTAAGGTATTTATTTTTCTTACTACATTTACTTAGACAACTTAAGACTGACAGGTAAAAGAGGAAGTGATTTGGGGTTTTGAATTTGCTCGCATCTGAGAACAAGAATAAGGGGTTTTACATACACATACAAACAACACACATGAACAGAAGTTCAAACAAGCACATGAAAACAAAATTTTCCTCATCTAGATTCAAAGATCCATCACATGCAGCAAAAACAAAACAAGCAAAGTTTTTGATAGCATCTGTTCTCATCAGTTTTCAATGATAGCATCTGTTCTCATCAGTTTAAATTCAAGTAACCCAGCAAATGATAGCAAATAACACCCAAATCATAGCATGTAACCAAGCACCCAATTCAAACAAATTTAAGAACTTGAATAAAAATTAATCGTGAGAAAACTCACCTTTGTCGAAGAGAATACGAAAGCCCAAATTTTTTTCCAAAGAGGACGAACGAGCCAAGCAACGAAAAGAAGCAGCCGAAGCAAGCTACAAGGAGTCGGCCGATCGACTGAGCAAGAGGGAAATCACCCAATCGATCAACGACGGCAGCCTTAATATTCTTTTACAAGCCCTAATTTTGGTTCGAAGAGGAAGACGTGGCCGCCATTGTTGTTTCCTTTCGTTTGCTGATTAGGGTTTTAAAATGAACGAGAAAATGAATAAAAGGGGATCGGGTCGAAAAGAATAAGGCAGTGGGATTTTTTTTTCTTTATCTTATGTTTATTTTTATATTATATTTTTTTTCATTTTAAATTCAATTTGTTTTGTATAATTATTTTCTTTACTTTGTTTTATAAATTTTGTTGTTTGAATTTTTAACTATGTGTATTTCTTTATTTATTTTGTATTGATTAAAATTTTATTCAACTTTTAATAGATTAAATTTTAAAATTTAATCGCCAAATCATAGAAATGTTTTACATAGCATTGGGAATTCAATTTAAATTATCATTCAAATATTTAAAATTAATTAAATATTTTAAATTTAAATTGTTCAAAAATTCAGGGCCGTTACAGATGTAGTAGAAGTAGTGCCTTCAGTTTGTTTATATCATGAACAACTTGTGTAGATGAATGTTGGTATTGCATTGTTCGTTGAAAGTGGTGTTAGATTTCCAAGTAGGATTTACTAAGACTGGAAAAAGGTAATCATGACCTCATAAGCCTCTCATCCCGGTAATGACTAAAACATGGGATATGCTTCAAAGCTATGCGGTTTGCCACCATTAGGAGCAATCATTCCTCGACCTAGAATCGATATTTATGGATTTGGTATGCAGGCATGGCTGCTACATATTGTTTAGTAGCCTTGGTGCCTAAGAAATGGTGTAATGCGGTATGTCATGTTAAAGGACCAGCCGACTTTGATTTGTAGGAGGTCCACGGGAGGCAATTGGCACATTTTGCTAAAGATGTGCTGCAGCAAGCGATACCTAGTAGCCATATCATTGATGGAAATTCGATATCTTATACGTGCCTTTGCAGATTTAGTTGTATACCAATGATGCTGAAATTTAATTAATGTAACCATTTCGGTTATGATTCAATATTTATTTTCAACCTTAGATATTATTATAATATCACCAGGTTTTATAATAATTCATAAGATAAAAATCCATCCATGTTTATGTATAGCATGGTCTTACTAGATACCTTTATTTCTGAAAGGTTTTATTACATTAAGTAATGATTGATTGTGTTTCTCAAGTTGGTTTTACCAGACCGATCCAGGCATTATTTTTCTTATCATGTGTTTACAACCAATCTGGTCACAAACACCCAAGAATAGATTTGAGTAGTGAAACAGAAGAAGAAATTAAATGAAAAGTGAGGAGTAACACTATGTATTGCAAATAAGAATAGCAAAAGGTAAAAATAATTAGATTGGTTCAGCGTTGATTGCCAATGCAGACTTGTATCATTATGTCGACCCGACCATCTTTCGTGCCGGCCCCATAGTCTTTGTACCCTATGCTGACCTAAGTAGCCGCATACGTAATGCCAACCTGAGCAATGTCAAATGCAATGCTGACCTAAGCTCTACAATACCCTTTGCCGAGCCGAGCTCTCCTATACGCCCCATGCCGACCCAAGCTTTCCTATACACTCCATGCCGACTCGGTCCATCATACACCAACCTGATCACATCCTATTTACTATGCCAACCTGATGGAATCCACCTACTTTGCCGACTCGATGGGGTCAATTAGCCTTGCCGACCCAATGAAGTCCATTGGCTTTGCGACTCGAAGGAGTTCATTGGCTTTGCCGACCCGATGGAGTCCATATATTCCTCAACTTATTAATCATTTATGCCGACTCCTATTCCACCAAGCTAAACATAATAATCCTGACATCATGTTTCATCCATTCGTCGACCTTATTGACCCTGGGCTAGATATAGCTGCTTGAAAATCATATTATGGTCACATAAATGTCATCCCATGGCCATTCTTCCACCAATAGTCGACCTGACCTCTGTAATTTTCTTTGTGTAGCCAGATCAAGGCACTGGGTAACATCATATTTGGGCCATCCTAAGTATATTTTCTTGATTTTGCTGGACACTTTGGAGCTTTAGGAGACGAGCTGGATCCTCCAAGGCGTATTAACATATTTTATCTTCAACTATTTTTTTCTTGTTCTATTTATCAACAATTGTAAGGACATGTTGTTTTAACTATCTAAGGGCTGATGATAGGATAATTGTACTTTGATTGACATATGCATATTAAGGTTCAATTTTTCTTTGAAAAGAACATTGGTATATTATATATTACTTATCGCGTTGTGAGATTATATTCTTTCTTTCTTTTCTTCATCCTAACGATCTGTCTTTCCCACACTTGGATGTTTGGTACACGAATATCGTGGATTTATTGGTATTGACTTCTGAAGATCGAAATGGAGGGTCATTTAAGTTGGTATCAAAGCTAAAGGTTAAGCTAGAACCTTGATCCTGATGGGATAAACTCATTAGAGATAAGGTTAGTAACACCTTAAAATGAGTTTGAGTGTGTGTGTGTGTGTGTGTGTGTGTGTATGATAGCATGTATTTTCTTGTGCTATAAAATGTTTTATATTATGTTGATTGATCTATTGTATGTTTTATGGATTCTTGTCAGTATGAGTAGCTATCATTACTGATAGGGATCTCTAAACACTTGAATAAGACCAAATGAAATGATATTATTTTAAATTGATAAACGAAACAATTTTACCAAGGAGTGTATTTTATATTAAAAAAGGAATAATTTTCAAAAATTAATATAGTTAATTTTAATATGCTAGTTTATTGGGAAATATTATCATTTATGGTTTGATTAGTCATGCTCGTCCAGAGTTGGGGGCATTGAATATTGTTTGTTAGTTTATTAGTAATTTTCCTTTTTAAAGCACTGGTTTGGTAAATAAAGATTTAGGGAACCTAGAAATAAAAATCTTGTGAATTAGTTTCATAATTTGACTATAAGGCGTTCGATGATATTGTGGGTTGAAATTGGATTTTCATAAAGATGTTTATTAAAAGAAAAGCTATAATATTTTGAAATAAATATTTGAGAAATGATTTTATATAAGAAAACGTTCTTATAAATTAATAGTTTTGATTTACAAAAGAAAATATTTATATCATTATTTCAAATGATTTTTGAAATAGAAGTAATAGTTTTTCCTATAATTATAAATATTTTGGAAAGGAAATTCTAAGTAAAGTATATTTTCTTTGGATTGGTTCGAGGAACGAGTATCCATTTGTTTTGTGATGATCTGAATACTCTTTTAAGTGATGGTTGGATCTTTCTTTGGCGAACATTGTAGTGCATTTACTAAATTATTATCTTTATCATTGTACAATCAAAAAGAGTTTGAATCCAAACAAACCCAAAGAAAGTTGGTAATTGATATTTGTTCAAAACTATTTGTGTGGGAATATATACAGCATTGTTCCAAAATCGGAATTTTTGAAATAGAAGGAGTATTTTTACATTAACTAGCTCAAGTGGCTTGAAAATAACTAAGAATGAAAATGATACGTGTTTGGATGGTAAGCACTTCTCTTAGAGCATTAACCTTTTGGTAAAGGAATATATGCTACTATTTGATAACATCTGGTTCCTTGGTATCATTTGGGGTTACTCGGGCTGTGAGTGTGTGTATGTATTTCTATGGTTAAAATGTATAACATCGTTTCAAAATTTGGGTTTTAAAATAGAACTGGGTATTTAGATTTTGAGTTTAATTAAGGGAAATAAATTCCAAATAAGAGGGTTTGAACAAGATAGTGGTTTATACTCTCAGAATGGAATGGGGTATTATTCAAATTTGCAAACTAAAGTTAGGTTTTATGAAAATATTTTCACAAATGGTTATGTGAAGTTAAATGGTTAAGTTTGAATTAACTAGTTTCCTTCTTTATTTGTTTGGGATGAAATTTGGTGGTCTAGAAATTTTTTTAAGGATAGAAGAATATAACGACTTAGGATTTTATCATTTTAATTTGTAAATATTTAATGTATTTTAAATATTTGAATATTGATTTAATAATCAAATAACCCTCTTTTAATTAATAATCGATGATAGAAAATTCACTTTTAAATTTTGTTTACGATAATGAGTAGTTCGATGAAAAATAGAAAATATGGCCGAAACCTTTTTTTTTCAGATTTTCGACTTTTTATCGAACGACAAGTTATAGAAAGTAATTAAAATATACTTTAATCAGTATTTAAATGTTTAAAACATATTATTTTGAAATGTACAAATAAGTAAAATAATAATAAGAAAACATATTTAAAATGAAATAAAAGGGTGGATTTGAAATCTTAAGTGCAAAAATTAACAAATGGTACACAAACTCATCCTAATATCAATCTTATTTTCAAAAGGTTTTTTTTCTATGTCAAATCAAATTCAAAAACTTTCAAACATACCTTAACAGTGATTTGATTTAAATTGGATATGTGGCTTGTATCTTTTGTTTAACTTGTAAAATTTGATCTATGTAAGAGTAAAAGGAATGAGTGGATTGATTTGGTTATAAGGATGCATTCTAACTCAACACTCAGACATTTACATCATTTTCAATTTCTTTGTTTTGCCTCGCCTCTCTTCCTTCTTCTTTTATTTCTTCTTGCTATTCAAAGGAAAACAAATCTCCTCCTCTACTTCAAGAATCAATAACTCCCGATTCATTCATATTTTGATAAATCTTCCAACATGAAAACTGTTCATCTCTACCACTAATATTTAAAAAAAATAGCAGCTCGAAGGTTCATCGAGTGTAGTGAAGATTATTGCTGGAAATAATGGATGTTGAGAAATGAAGGAAAATTGATGATCATGAATTGGACTTTGGAGGATTTGTTGAGTTCTTATCAACGAACTATGATTTTTATAGGTGGTTTTTAAATTTTTAGAGGTCATAATCGACATGGGGAGTTAGCTGAATGTTTTCTGCTCATCGAGCTAATTTTGGTGACATCGAAGTTTTTAGGGTAAGCTATGGTGATTAGAAGGAAGCTTGGGTGCTGAGGGAGATGATGAAAGCAGTCGTGGTGGTGTAGTGGTTAGAGGAGGGGAGCGTATCGTGGAGTATGGTTTAAGGCTCAATTTTTGGTTGGGTTCGAATTTTGGTCATGGACAGTGAACGACAGTGTTGAATGGCTGCGAGGTTGGTACATGGGTGCACGCGGGGGTGGAAGAGCTGAGAGTGATGATGCCGACGACTGCTCGTGGTTGAGGCGAGTGGTGGAAGGTCGTGTTTGTGCTAGTATGAAAAGCATGAGCATGATTTTCATTGGATTGTGGGGACATGGATGGATTCCGGTTGGGGGGGGGTCACTGGAGGTATTGTCATGGTGGCGTTAGGGCGAGCTCATGAGGCAAGGTTCATGGTTAGCTTGGGCAAGGCGAATGGTAGTGGGAGGTGATGTGCACGTGCATGGCCATGTGCACGTTTGGATAATAGATCAATTTGGGAAGTGTCCATTTAGAGAAAATGTAACGACCCAGTATTTTCAACCCTTCGCATCCGCACATGTCGGAATTGAATTGTTCAAAATACTGCGTTGTAGAATAAATTTGGCAAAACTCAGAATATACAGTAAATAAATCACAGAATCACATACACAGATATCAGAATCTCGCAGCGGAAATTAAAATTTAGTGGTTCATGAAGCCACTGATACATCTTTAACAAAACAGGAATTACATTGTCTATAATCCTCAATACAATTTTATAACATAAAGAGAGATAGAGTCTTCAAAGTCTGGAGCTCCAGAAAAGATAAAGGCTGAAACAACTTCCAGCAGCACGAATGATCTACTGAGTGTCCTAGCTACGGAGAAGAAACTGAAGCTGCAACTCAGGCTGACCCGAGCGTAAAATAAAACAAAACACTCGAGTCAGGACATACATACTTACATAATGTAAGCTAATTCAAGTGTACTGAAATATAGAGCAAGTAACTTAAAGGATGCTCTGGATCGCCCATCCTCTAAGGATCCGTTAAACTATCTACTATATAGTATATTGCGCTATTATAATAGTGTCTATTTATAAAATAAACATACTTTTTTCTTAGCATTAAGGGGTTACCCATATAGCCCTTAACACGTAATAGTCCCAGTAGTCCATCCAATATCATAGCTCCTCCTGATCGGGAAGCAACCAGAGGATACAACACGGGCTAGGGAGAAATCCAAACTCGTACAAGGCTCGATATGGTAGGTGACACGGCACAACTAGGCAATGCCAGGGTAGATATACCAATTACGCTTCCGGACCGATGGTAACGCGAAGCCGCAGCAACCGCCCACCTCGAACAACACTCCCAAATCAAGGTGCACCCAAACAATCACATAAGCAATAGAATGGTATACGAAGAAGTGCGTTCGATCAGAGGAGCTACCTCATTAATCCGTCAATCGCTCCTGTTTTAGCCACCTTAAGCCAACTCACGGGAGTCGGGTCCACGTATTTACCTTTCAAGAAACCGTCACCACCAACCTACTTCATTCTGGAATCTCCACCGCGTACACGGTTGGTCAAAGTGGTTTTCGGTATCGACAGAGAGTATGTCCATATCCGATCCCGGTCTCTTTGCCAACCCATCGTTATTATAACCCGTGGCCATTTAAAAGCAGTTTATACTTTAAAACCAGAATAAACATTTACATTTCAAAACTATGAATACGATATCATTTTAAAACCCAAAACAATATGATATCGTTATTTTCAAATATAATTCTTTTCCAAAATCCATACTGCTTAAATTTATAATATCTGGAAACCAAATATTTGAATTATACCTTTAAACATAATACATTGGAAATTTTACTTTAAAAACCATAACTCCCAAAAACACCAATGGTTTGGATATTCAACGGTATATAGAAATAATGGTTTAACCTTATGGTTACTTTGTAAAGAAGATAAATTACATAGCTTTACAAACATATTCTTTATTTCAAGTTTTAAACCATAATTTACATATTACTTCATGTTCCCAAAACCATTTCAATTCCTATATATATATATATTCAATTTGGAGTATTTACTATTCAAAACTAAGTTTGGGTTTTATTCTTTCAACAAATCAATGTTTTATTATTTAGTCTTGAATATTCCCATAAATTCTATAAATAAAACTCCAAATTTTAGCCATTAAATATTTTCAAAATTTACTGAATATCAGAATATTCATCTTATATTTATTAAGGAAAAACCCAGTTATAAATATCATATCTTAAGATTTTCCAAAACTTAACATAGATTATAATTTTTCAAATTCCATAAGTTTTAAAACGATTCAATTCTAGATTCCATAGCACTTAGGAAATGCTACCTAAAGTTACGGGTAAAACTAGTCCAATTTCAAAAGACGGCATTTAAATGCTGTAGTAGATTGTTTAACTTAATAAATATTTCCCAATATAACTTATTTTATTTATTTATCTATTAACCGAAATCTCATCCTTCCAAAATCCAGACTTCCAAAATAGGTTATATTCCAAAATTTTATTCAAATATTTATTCATTTATTTATAACTTATTCAAAATCAAATAAAAATCCTTTAAAGATATAAATCCAATATTTAACTTCCAAAATAAATTTAAATATTTCAGAAAATATTATAAGGACCACGGGTCTGTATATAGTTTTCTAGCCTAGGTCAAGTGATACGGATTTCTATCATTTCAATCCATAATTTATAAACTCCGGGTTCTATCATTTCAAACCCGCAATCCCAAATTGTCAGATAAGCAGTTAACAACATAGATGAACAATAATAATCAATTAGGCCTATCGTCTCAGCCCATAACAATCTAAATATAACAGGGAACTTGCAGTGTGATTTAAGCAGTAAATAAACAATAATAAAATATAACTGCAGAATATCATACAACAGATAATAACTGATGAGGTGTCCATTTAAATGGGGTTCATCATTTTATACAACATTACAGACAGATAGTAGTGAATTAAATTTCTACACATACACTTGCAAAAATTTACGAAATATAAATACGTATGTCTGGTGAGAAATACTCACCTGAAAGTTGCAGAAAATTTGAATTCAAAAACGACGATTCACCGGTACAGACCGACAGAGAGTAACGATAAAATTTCTCGCATGTCGCCTAGATTCAAATCTAGAACAAAAGTAGAAAAATAGAATACACGACTTAGAATTTTACGGTCAAATCAAAATAGAACGAGAATGACTTGACTTGCTCGACCACTCCACCGTGTACCGTGACCAAAACATACCTTAAAACGAGAACCGGGTTAACCCAAAATTTACGACAAAATTTCTAAAGGCTGACTGACAAAAGGTGAAGTCTCTCTACTATATGCCGTGATATGCACGTGCACGCGTGCACACTACGCTCACGCCAACCCATACGTGCACACTACTACTACCACCTGAACTCACCCCAAACATTTTTAACTTAGCCTAAAAATTCTTACTCACGTTCATGTACTCACGCCCCCCCATAACATCACCTTTTCTACTATCAACTTTATCCTATTATCAAAATGGTTCCAGTTCCATTTCTTTAACATCCCAGACAAAACCTCTGCATGCTTTACAACTTTTCTTGGTCTATAATATTCACTATTTCTACCTCATGATTATTTCTCTGCACCCCTATTCATTATTCATTGCTCTTCAATTTATGAACAAACAAATTTTCCAGACTAAACAACTCCACCGCACCAAGTTGCAACTACCATATGCATGCTCCCTGTCAGTTTCCAACATTTACATACATGCAGACTTGCCTTTTATGTCACAATGCAAACTAAAACTCAAAGTACCTTATCTTGTTGTATTCCTTCCCTTTTTTTTTTTTTTTTTTTTTTTTAGATGTGAATGTAGATCTGAAACATCTTAACATGTACATAGATGCAAACTCCTATTCAAACAAAATGCAACTGGAAAACAAATGTCTGCCTATAACCCACTATAGTTCTAGCCTACCTCAATTATTTACCTGATCATTCAGACAGCATATGCCTAAATGATATGCTCCTGCCAAATCTCAAAACATGCACTCAGACATGCACTTAGCCAACCTCAGCAACTATGGTTCCAAACATTCGAGGACCTGACATCACTACCTGGTCATCTACATGCTTCTCCTTCAACTGCATGCTGGGCTAAATAAGACAACTGCTACTCTACTACTCTTATCACACATCATCAAGCAACACTCTTCCACACCTTTGTCAGATCAGAATCCTCCTCTTCCTCAGTCCACACAACATGTGCACCTCATCCTACTACAACCAGAGGCCAGGCCTTGCCCATGCACAACCCTTTTGAACAGCAAATCATATATGTGATACATTTCCAATAGAAACATTATTTGAAAAATATGCAGACTATTTCCAAACTAATGCGACTGAATCTTTTAAACAACTACTATTCTCTTACTTCCCTCTGCCTCAGCTCAGATAATCATGTACACTGATACCATGATTATGTGCTGCCTATTGAGAATTATATGTGCAGACAGGAACAAGGCAAAGCACACAACCTATCCATAACTTTCCAGTCTATAAACTGAAAGATGTACTTATATATATATAGCCAGTGTCAACTACTAGCATATCTCTATCCAACTTACAATCTGTTTACTGTGAAGACTAAATGCCCAGCCTTTCCAAAACCAAGTTTTACATCACGTACACCATTACTATCTTACATACTGTTCTGTACTTCCACTCATCATCACACAATTCTTCTACTTCAACTTTTTTTTTTCCAGTTTATATGCCTATGTGTCTATATATATAACATGGTCAGATGGGTGGGTAGCCGAGCAAGAATGATCAGAAAAAAACAAAGGAAGACTGGAAGAAGAAGAGAAATAGAAGCCATTACCTGATACAACCACGAGAAGAAGCAGAGGAAAATGATGAGGAGAAAAATAGCGTGGCCTCTTATTCTTATACTATGAGATTTGCGTGATCATAGCAACTGATGGCGAGATGGGGAATAAATGGTAAGGCAGAGCTTTTTAATTTTAATCAATACGTTTAGAATTCTTGCCTAAATTTATCAATGCATTTAGGCCGATCAGTTTCAAACCCTTGAAGATTATTGGATGCTTTTGAAAGCAGTTTAAATGGCTGCTTGATTGAAGAAACTGATTGATGATATGGCTTGCGAGATGTATGCTCTGGTAACTGATTGTTAAAGGAAAGGCTGATGTATATTTCAGTTATATTTTCCAAGTGTATATTTAAATTTTCGAATCATTAATTCCAGTGGTTTCTTTGATTCAATTATGCGTGTATGATGCTAGCTTGGCACTGGTGAGATAGAGACAAATGTATGTGCATGTTCCAGGCTTTGAGATGAAACATGAGAGTGTACAAGTTGCAAAGGAAACTGCCAGAGAAATGAACAATGAAATGTTTGAACGTTATATAATTAAATGTTGTGATTCATTTTGGTTAAAGTTTCCCCTTAGATTTAGCTTGGTATTGTAAAATGTAAACGGTACAATATTATATATAGTCAAAATAGAACGTATGCCAAAATATAAAACCAGCTGACAAATAAAGTACGTAAAGTTCGTTAAAACGCTGACTGATATTTTATGTCCAAAAATTTTTAAAACTTGATTTTTACACTACGCTAAACAGACGCAGGTTAAAACATCAAAAATTTTCACAAAATTCAAATTTTAAAAACACACGTTTTGTTACATTGCTTTATACCCTATAATTGACGCGTCTGTCAAACGCGAAATTCAACTGTTCAAACTTAGCTTAAAATTTCACAGTTATTATTAGATTTTATTGACATACACCATTATATAAAATATATCTCCCATTTAAATAATTAAACTATATTTTTTAAACACAATTTGTATAAAATATGTTTCAAAATTAAATAATTTAAAATAAAATAAATATCTAAAACTCGGGCTGTTACACTCTCCCCCACTTAAGAACTTTTCGTCCTCGAAAAGGAACGAAGAAGAGAAACAAAAGGAAGATAAGCTAGATAAACCAGTACCGTAAACGAATAGTTCCGGTATTTGAAGCACGAAGAAGATCTACTAGAATCGGTTTACCCCTTTCAGTTTGACTGTCAGGCTCTGGGTGCTCAGGCCCCGATGAGTAACAAAGGTTTTCAAAGATTATAGAAAGATTTCTAAATAGACTGGTATAAGCGATAGCATCCCAATCCGTAGCAGATAAGGAAACCAAGGACATTTAAAGATAGTTCAAAACAAAATAAGATACTAAATTTGAGATCATAATACTTTGAAAATCATTAAGATTTATAGATATTATCATTTGGAAATCATATTACTAAAATCATAGCACTTTTTAAAATAATCTTCATTTATATCTTTTAGTTTCAATGCCAAATAATATTCATACCAAAGTTGAAATATTCTTGAGTTCATTTATCCAATAATAAGAATTTTCAAACAATTTATTGTTAGGGACAGCAGCTCTTATAATATGCTATAGTAGATATGATAGCATTTCTAATCAGTTTATTATTGTATTTAACTCTTAATTTAACCAATAACCTAACTCTTCATTTAAAATACTTAATAAGATATTCTTTCAAAAGTTACACTGGAAATTTTCAATGGAAAACCAATTCTCAATTATCAAAATTTAGTGATATTGAAAAAATGTCTTAACTATTTAAATCATAATTATCCATTTTCAAGACATGTCTATTTCATAAATAAAATATTTATTATAGCAAATATAACAATCAAATTCTTTACATAATATTTCCCTTATTAATTAACTATGATTTTAAGATAAATAATCCTTATTACAAAATATTCCTTCCAAATATATTTTTCTTATCTCTATACTACCTTTTATTAATCTTTTTATAACTAAAATTTAAGTGTATAACATTAATTATAACCACTCAAATTTTATTTATAACATCCTTTTTATATTGTATATTATCCAAATTCATTTTTTTACTTTTGAAAATCAAGGTAAGTTATATTGAAATGAAATTGAGTACTATACAACTAAAACTTTCAAATTCAATTATCTTCAAGTTGAAATTTTTCTTATTCAAGAATTTTATTTTATTTTTCAAGGTAAGCTTTAAGAATTACTTTTCTGATTCCCTTCAAACCATTTAGAGATAAATAAATATATAATATGTCAAATCAAATTTAAATTATATATCTATATATATTAAGTCATACTTTAGAAATTCAAATCAATTAAAATCTCAAGGTAACACTGTAGCCAGACTACAGAATGGTCTTTTCACTTCGAAACTCGAAAATGAATGTCGATGATGCTGCAGTCATCGCCGAAATTATTTTCCAGCGACAAAGAAAAGAGCACTAAATTTTAAAATTCTTTGGAAACAAATTTCTATTCGAAAATACTTTAAATAATATGTTCCTTTAAAAATTTTAAACACAAGGTTTGAAATCATCAGAAATTGAATTCTCAAGTTCTTGTTTAAATTCATTTCTGTTCCTAAATTAATTTATACCCATTGTTTATATTCAATTATTGATTAGACAAAACACATGGTTTACAAACTAAATAAAACAAAACTATTATCACTTGACAAATTAATTAAAATTCTGAAAATTATACTTATATATAATAATTTTTTTCAAAACAAGGATAGAGGTTTAAATTTTTGATGAACTTAAATCAAATAGAATCCAAGATAAGTTGGGATCAGAAGATCTGATGATTAACTAACAAAATAAGGAACTAGGTAAGTTTATATAAATCGCGGACAACCTTGACTGGGTCAACCGTGCCTTAAAGAGTCAGATCGATGTGATTGGTGTAAATCTACATTTGATCTGAAGAGATAGAGTTCGGAATAACCAAAGATACTAGCATATAAATCGAGGATAAATATGAATCTCTGGTGGATCAATGCTAATGGTAAAGGAGTCTCACCCCTTATTAGAATAATGGCGAGACCGCCAATTCATTATAAAGATCATCCGAAGTGGAGTTATGGGATACTCCAGAATCTAAAGAAGATGAAAAGTGAGGGACACGAATGAACTTTGGAACCACAGGGAATGTTCCAAAATTCGAAAAGGAAGAGATTCAAGCTCGGATGAATGTGATTCTATAAATCAAATTTACCAAACATTCTAAGTTTTGCCTAGAGCCAAAGCTCTGATACCAGCTGTAACGACCCAGTATTTTCAACCCTTCGCATCCGCACATGTCGGAATTGAATTGTTCAAAATACTGCGTTGTAGAATAAATTTGGCAAAACTCAGAATATACAGTAAATAAATCACAGAATCACATACACAGATATCAGAATCTCGCAGCGGAAATTAAAATTTAGTGGTTCATGAAGCCACTGATACATCTTTAACAAAACAGGAATTACATTGTCTATAATCCTCAATACAATTTTATAACATAAAGAGAGATAGAGTCTTCAAAGTCTGGAGCTCCAGAAAAGATAAAGGCTGAAACAACTTCCAGCAGCACGAATGATCTACTGAGTGTCCTAGCTATGGAGAAGAAACTGAAGCTGCAACTCAGGCTGACCCGAGCGTAAAATAAAACAAAACACTCGAGTCAGGACATACATACTTACATAATGTAAGCTAATTCAAGTGTACTGAAATATAGAGCAAGTAACTTAAAGGATGCTTGGGATCGCCCATCCTCTAAGGATCCGTTAAACTATCTACTATATAGTATATTGCGCTATTATAATAGTGTCTATTTATAAAATAAACATACTTTTTTCTTAGCATTAAGGGGTTACCCATATAGCCCTTAACACGTAATAGTCCCAGTAGTCCATCCAATATCATAGCTCCTCCTGATCGGGAAGCAACCAGAGGATACAACACGGGCTACGGGAGAAATCCAAACTCGTACAAGGCTCGATATGGTAGGTGACACGGCACAACTAGGCAATGCCAGGGTAGATATACCAATTACGCTTCCGGACCGATGGTAACGCGAAGCCGCAGCAACCGCCCACCTCGAACAACACTCCCAAATCAAGGTGCACCCAAACAATCACATAAGCAATAGAATGGTATACGAAGAAGTGCGTTCGATCAGAGGAGCTACCTCATTAATCCGTCAATCGCTCCTGTTTTAGCCACCTTAAGCCAACTCACGGGAGTCGGGTCCACGTATTTACCTTTCAAGAAACCGTCACCACCAACCTACTTCATTCTGGAATCTCCACCGCGTACACGGTTGGTCAAAGTGGTTTTCGGTATCGACAGAGAGTATGTCCATATCCGATCCCGGTCTCTTTGCCAACCCATCGTTATTATAACCCGTGGCCATTTAAAAGCAGTTTATACTTTAAAACCAGAATAAACATTTACATTTCAAAACTATGAATACGATATCATTTTAAAACCCAAAACAATATGATATCGTTATTTTCAAATATAATTCTTTTCCAAAATCCATACTTCTTAAATTTATAATATCTGGAAACCAAATATTTGAATTATACCTTTAAACATAATACATTGGAAATTTTACTTTAAAAACCATAACTCCCAAAAACACCAATGGTTTGGATATTCAACGGTATATAGAAATAATGGTTTAACCTTATGGTTACTTTGTAAAGAAGATAAATTACATAGCTTTACAAACATATTCTTTATTTCAAGTTTTAAACCATAATTTACATATTACTTCATGTTCCCAAAACCATTTCAATTCCTATATATATATATTCAATTTGGAGTATTTACTATTCAAAACTAAGTTTGGGTTTTATTCTTTCAACAAATCAATGTTTTATTATTTAGTCTTGAATATTCCCATAAATTCTATAAATAAAACTCCAAATTTTAGCCATTAAATATTTTCAAAATTTACTGAATATCAGAATATTCATCTTATATTTATTAAGGAAAAACCCAGTTATAAATATCATATCTTAAGATTTTCCAAAACTTAACATAGATTATAATTTTTCAAATTCCATAAGTTTTAAAACGATTCAATTCTAGATTCCATAGCACTTAGGAAATGCTACCTAAAGTTACGGGTAAAACTAGTCCAATTTCAAAAGACGGCATTTAAATGCTGTAGTAGATTGTTTAACTTAATAAATATTTCCCAATATAACTTATTTTATTTATTTATCTATTAACCGAAATCTCATCCTTCCAAAATCCAGACTTCCAAAATAGGTTATATTCCAAAATTTTATTCAAATATTTATTCATTTATTTATAACTTATTCAAAATCAAATAAAAATCCTTTAAAGATATAAATCCAATATTTAACTTCCAAAATAAATTTAAATATTTCAGAAAATATTATAAGGACCACGGGTCTGTATATAGTTTTCTAGCCTAGGTCAAGTGATACGGATTTCTATCATTTCAATCCATAATTTATAAACTCCGGGTTCTATCATTTCAAACCCGCAATCCCAAGTTGTCAGATAAGCAGTTAACAACATAGATGAACAATAATAATCAATTAGGCCTATCGTCTCAGCCCATAACAATCTAAATATAACAGGGAACTTGCAGTGTGATTTAAGCAGTAAATAAACAATAATAAAATATAACTGCAGAATATCATACAACAGATAATAACTGATGAGGTGTCCATTTAAATGGGGTTCATCATTTTATACAACATTACAGACAGATAGTAGTGAATTAAATTTCTACACATACACTTGCAAAAATTTACGAAATATAAATACGTATGTCTGGTGAGAAATACTCACCTGAAAGTTGCAGAAAATTTGAATTCAAAAACGACGATTCACCGGTACAGACCGACAGAGAGTAACGATAAAATTTCTCGCATGTCGCCTAGATTCAAATCTAGAACAAAAGTAGAAAAATAGAATACACGACTTAGAATTTTACGGTCAAATCAAAATAGAACGAGAATGACTTGACTTGCTCGACCACTCCACCGTGTACCGTGACCAAAACATACCTTAAAACGAGAACCGGGTTAACCCAAAATTTACGACAAAATTTCTAAAGGCTGACTGACAAAAGGTGAAGTCTCTCTACTATATGCCGTGATATGCACGTGCACGCGTGCACACTACGCTCACGCCAACCCATACGTGCACACTACTACTACCACCTGAACTCACCCCAAACATTTTTAACTTAGCCTAAAAATTCTTACTCACGTTCATGTACTCACGCCCCCCCCCATAACATCACCTTTTCTACTATCAACTTTATCCTATTATCAAAATGGTTCCAGTTCCATTTCTTTAACATCCCAGACAAAACCTCTGCATGCTTTACAACTTTTCTTGGTCTATAATATTCACTATTTCTACCTCATGATTATTTCTCTACACCCCTATTCATTATTCATTGCTCTTCAATTTATGAACAAACAAATTTTCCAGACTAAACAACTCCACTGCACCAAGTTGCAACTACCATATGCATGCTCCCTGTCAGTTTCCAACATTTACATACATGCAGACTTGCCTTTTATGTCACAATGCAAACTAAAACTCAAAGTACCTTATCTTGTTGTATTCCTTCCCTTTTTTTTTTTTTTTTTTTTTTTTTTTTTTTTTAGATGTGAATGTAGATCTGAAACATCTTAACATGTACATAGATGCAAACTCCTATTCAAACAAAATGCAACTGGAAAACAAATGTCTGCCTATAACCCACTATAGTTCTAGCCTACCTCAATTATTTACCTGATCATTCAGACAGCATATGCCTAAATGATATGCTCCTGCCAAATCTCAAAACATGCACTCAGACATGCACTTAGCCAACCTCAGCAACTATGGTTCCAAACATTCGAGGACCTGACATCACTACCTGGTCATCTACATGCTTCTCCTTCAACTGCATGCTGGGCTAAATAAGACAACTGCTACTCTACTACTCTTATCACACATCATCAAGCAACACTCTTCCACACCTTTGTCAGATCAGAATCCTCCTCTTCCTCAGTCCACACAACATGTGCACCTCATCCTACTACAACCAGAGGCCAGGCCTTGCCCATGCACAACCCTTTTGAACAGCAAATCATATATGTGATACATTTCCAATAGAAACATTATTTGAAAAATATGCAGACTATTTCCAAACTAATGCGACTGAATCTTTTAAACAACTACTATTCTCTTACTTCCCTCTGCCTCAGCTCAGATAATCATGTACACTGATACCATGATTATGTGCTGCCTATTGAGAATTATATGTGCAGACAGGAACAAGGCAAAGCACACAACCTATCCATAACTTTCCAGTCTATAAACTGAAAGATGTACTTATATATATATAGCCAGTGTCAACTACTAGCATATCTCTATCCAACTTACAATCTGTTTACTGTGAAGACTAAATGCCCAGCCTTTCCAAAACCAAGTTTTACATCACTTACACCATTACTATCTTACATACTGTTCTGTACTTCCACTCATCATCACACAATTCTTCTACTTCAACTTTTTTTTTTCCAGTTTATATGCCTATGTGTCTATATATATAACATGGTCAGATGGGTGGGTAGCCGAGCAAGAATGATCAGAAAAAAACAAAGGAAGACTGGAAGAAGAAGAGAAATAGAAGCCATTACCTGATACAACCACGAGAAGAAGCAGAGGAAAATGATGAGGAGAAAAATAGCGTGGCCTCTTATTCTTATACTATGAGATTTGCGTGATCATAGCAACTGATGGCGAGATGGGGAATAAATGGTAAGGCAGAGCTTTTTAATTTTAATCAATACGTTTAGAATTCTTGCCTAAATTTATCAATGCATTTAGGCCGATCAGTTTCAAACCCTTGAAGATTATTGGATGCTTTTGAAAGCAGTTTAAATGGCTGCTTGATTGAAGAAACTGATTGATGATATGGCTTGCGAGATGTATGCTCTGGTAACTGATTGTTAAAGGAAAGGCTGATGTATATTTCAGTTATATTTTCCAAGTGTATATTTAAATTTTCGAATCATTAATTCCAGTGGTTTCTTTGATTCAATTATGCGTGTATGATGCTAGCTTGGCACTGGTGAGATAGAGACAAATGTATGTGCATGTTCCAGGCTTTGAGATGAAACATGAGAGTGTACAAGTTGCAAAGGAAACTGCCAGAGAAATGAACAATGAAATGTTTGAACGTTATATAATTAAATGTTGTGATTCATTTTGGTTAAAGTTTCCCCTTAGATTTAGCTTGGTATTGTAAAATGTAAACGGTACAATATTATATATAGTCAAAATAGAACGTATGCCAAAATATAAAACCAGCTGACAAATAAAGTACGTAAAGTTCGTTAAAACGCTGACTGATATTTTATGTCCAAAAATTTTTAAAACTTGATTTTTACACTACGCTAAACAGACGCAGGTTAAAACATCAAAAATTTTCACAAAATTCAAATTTTAAAAACACACGTTTTGTTACATTGCTTTATACCCTATAATTGACGCGTCTGTCAAACGCGAAATTCAACTGTTCAAACTTAGCTTAAAATTTCACAGTTATTATTAGATTTTATTGACATACACCATTATATAAAATATATCTCCCATTTAAATAATTAAACTATATTTTTTAAACACAATTTGTATAAAATATGTTTCAAAATTAAATAATTTAAAATAAAATAAATATCTAAAACTCGGGCTGTTACAGAAAAGTTCAAATTGAAGGAGAAAGGGATGCTATAGCTTTAAGGGTCAGGTTTGAATGAAGATGGGCCAGGCCCATTTGTTTGGTGGGAAAACTTATTTAATTATTTGCTTAAAAATTGTTTGTTAAATTTTAAAAGTGATACCTTGCCTGTTTGAAATCCATTCAACCCGTGGATTCTTGGATTTGACTCGTATTGACAACTAGAACGCTATAGTATGAATAGTTGGTAGTTTTAACGAAGTACAAATATGTGATAAAACAATAATGGTTGAATATTATTACCTTATTTTAAATATGAACGTGGTTAAATTAATTATACTTCGTTGGTGATATCTATTTGGCCAAATAAAACACCATTCTGCTATAGTTAAATTGAATAGATTACCGATGACACATGTTTAGCAAAATAATTCCTCATTCTGCTATTATGATAACTTGAACATTTATTCATATGACAGTTAATGAATACGAGGACCAAATTATATTGGATGAGCAAATGGATTAACAAGTGATTGTTAATGTTCATTTTATTTGCATATATGCTGGTTTATATTAATACCAGTGATATGATCTAGAAAGTTAAATTGAATTAAATGGTAGTTGGTCTAAATACCATTGTGGTCTCTGAGTCTCTTTTCGAATTTGTAATACTATAGATTTTAATTAACTTCAATTTTATAACAATTTAAGGTTAAGTGTTTAATTAATTATAAATGGTCTTAATCATTTTACAAATGATGTTTATGTTAGTTAATTATTTTTTAAGGATGTTTAAAGTTATTTTATTATATTATTAACGTTGTTTAAAATTATTTATTATATCATTAATGTGTTAAGTGATTAATTTAAATATGGTTTACGTTAGTTAATTGATTTATGTTTAAATTATTTAATTATTGTTTAAGTTAATTAATTATTTTATTAGTGGTATTTTAAAGTGAATTAACTACTTTATCAATGATTTCTTAAAGTTAATTAATTATCTACTTATGAAGATTAAAGGTGATTAATTAATTTAATAAAGGTGTTTATAAATAGCAATTTGTTAGAAGGAAGTTTACTTAACAAATGGTATTTTGTCAAGGCGATTTTTTTAAAATGGTGTTTTGTAAAGGAGTTTTGTAAGTTATATTTGTAAAGTAGATTTATAAATGGTAAAGCGTAAACAAAAGAACTGATTTATAAGTGATATTATAAAGATAATGTAGATTGTGATAAATATATAATATTTATAAAATGGGTTTTGGATTTATAAAAGGGTCTTTTATAAAGGATTGTATAAAACTTTGTATAATGGAGTTTATAAAGGGAGATCTATAAAAAGGTTTTATTAATAGAAACCAGATTGTTAATAGAAATGTATTTTATAAGTAGAAAGGAATTTTATAAATCCTTTTAGAGATTTATAAAATAAGTTTTATAAATTAATTTAGAGATTCATAAAGGGAATTTTAAATATGAAATGGGCTTGTAAATAGGAAATTGATAAAAGGAATGAGATTGATTTTGGCTATTGATCCTTCTTAATTTGGTGGTATGAAAACATTATTTTCCTACTTTACACTAAAGGATAGATGGTTAGGATTATAGTAAACAATATATTAAATAATAATTGTTTTTGGCCCATTTAAATATGATTTTGGAAAAAGGAAAACTCTCTTATGTTCTTATTAATATACTTACACTGTTAAGGAAGTATATAGATATCTTCTAACTATTGAAATATAATGGTTTGTAATAACTTATACTGATGAGATAAGTATATGAATGTTTCCTAAGTAATCAAAAGGATATTTAATCAATGAAAGATTAACAGAGGCGCATTGGATCCCACGTGGAACAAAATTATGTTTGTTTGTTTGTTATTTGATAGTTGAATAACCGATTATCAAATCTTGGCCAAAATATAACTTTGGAAATATTTAGGAGAACAAGTGAGTTATACTGTAACAACCCGCATATTTAACGATTTTATATTTAAATGTTTTATTTAAATATAGAGTCGTTAGTCAGATTTTTGGATCCGAAAAGCTACTTTTTGCAAACGGCCGAATTGGGTCTTGATACCACTTCCATTGAGTCCAAAATGGCGTTTTCGATCTTTTTGAGTATAAACTTTGATATGTTTGGAGTAAGTTAAATTTTGCAATTTTTTCTAGTTGGGTTTTGGGTTTGGGTTCAGCCCACTAGCTAACTAAATACCCTAACTCAGTCCCTCTCCTTCCATTCACTCATTTTCACTTCTAAAACTCAACCTAAAACTGAAAATGGTGGAAAGGAAGAGGAATTAGAAATTCCAAGCCCTAGTTTACTTGCAAACTTGAATTCGTGCTCCAAAATCAAAGAGAAGCTATTGGTAAGCCTCCTCTTCATCTTCCCCAACTCTTTTCCTCTTCAATTTCAGAAAGTTTCCTAAACCTAACTTAGGAAATACTTATTTTGATCTTAGATTGAAGCTTGTTGGGTTGGAGTAGAGATTGGTTGGTCTTCTCCTTGTGATTTAGCTCCTTCTTCTTTGTTTTGGGTTAAAGGTGAGATTTTTATCTCACGTCTATGACTATAATTATCTTTGGTTGTTAGATATGAATTCCTAACACCTCTTCATGTAAATTTGCTCTTGATTTGGAATGGTTTTGTAAATATTCCAATTTTTGGGTTTTTAATTCAAATTTGTGTGAAAATCCTTTTATGGATGTTTTGATCATGTTTTGGTGATGCATCGAGGAGCATATAGGGTCGGGTTGCCTATTGGCATAAACACTTAGAGCCAACGTTCGTCCGGTTGCATTTTGGAAGAGTTTGCTCTTCATTTGGATAGGCTGAATAACAGCCCATGCATGAGTTAGTCGACTAAATTCTCTGTTTAGTCGACTGAATCTGGAACCCGAAAGTTTCCAGGTATGATTTAGTCGACTGAATTCTCTCTTCAGTCGACTGAACCTGGAAACAGGAAGTTTCCAGGCAGAATTCAGTCAACTGAAAATCTCCGTTTAGTCAACTGAATTTGCTGTTTAGTCAACTGAAAATCTCTGTTTAGTCAACTGAATTTGCTATTTCAGCCCACTTTGCCTTTTGGGATTGAATTTCCAATTTGAGTCGATTCGTGATGGTCCTATTTTTGATTATCATTTATTTTGACTTTGATGATTACTTTTTATTTTAAATCCACATGTTTTTATAAAATAATCGTTTAAATTATATTAAAAGCTTGCTTCTCCAATTTATAAATTCTATTTAAAGTACACACACAAATTCGCACTTCGAGCGAAGTGGAAAGGAGATTAAATGGTTAGACGGACCATGAATCCGTGTGTTTATCTTTCCGATTAATCCCCGACCTATTCGATTGATTGTTTTGACCATTTGTTCTGGTTTACCAATGAGATGAGGTAAACTTTGTACTGCTTTGAGTGTGAAATTAACTAACGAATAGTAAACAGTTTAGTGCGAACGAGTGGTTATGGGAGTCACGTTACCACTTTTCGGATTCCTTTTCGAGAGTTGTGACACATTCTGCCAGTTAGTGGTGTCCAGTACTGGGCCTTCGGACCTTCACCACAACGGTTTGTTGCCTTTGGGATAGTGTCTTCGGACTGTCTCCTTCAGTTTTGTTGCCTTCGGGTATGTTGCCTTCTGGTTTGTTGCCCTATTGTATCACTTTCGGAGTTGGTCTTTATGAGCCGCTCGAGTGATATTTGGGTTTGGACCCTTCGGGCTTATAGATCCTTGTTTATACAGTACTGAGCTCGAGCAATCTTTTGTTTTCATTGATAGGTATATTCCCTAGGTATCGCTCTTCGATGTTGGTCTTTTTGAGCCGCATGATATATCGTTGTTACCTTGTGGAACTTTTGTTACCTTCATTGGTATTTGTTATTGCCTTTTTGGCTTGTTTTGGGATATTCATATCCTTTGTTTATTTGAATTGCCAATGAGATGAGGCTTGTTCTATTATATTTCATCTTTTGTTAGATGATTGTGTTATCTCTTGTTGAGATATTTGTTATACTTTGTGACCTTGCAGGTTATTGTTGTTCAGTTTATCTAACTGATTTGTTTAGCTAGACTGGCCCGTGTATTTCCTATTCAGGGCAGACCGAGTTGTTTCAGGTTAGGTGCTTTTGGACTTATCCTATTTTGCTTCAGCATGGACTACTCCGCTAGCTTCTTTTTGTTATGGATTTTTGCATAGTCCCATTTTGTTGTAACTCTGATATATAAGTATTCTTTTGACTCGTCTATATATTGTGGTTTGCTATACCACTTGACATGTATTAGTTTGTATACTCTGTTATGTATCTGTATATGTGTATATGATGATCTACTGTTCTGTGATGTAAATTACATTTGAGTTGTTATATTCTGTTCTGATAGATTCTCCAACCACCTATGGTTTTGTTTTAAGTATTCATTGGGTATGTCGACCTGCTTGGTATGTCTATTGTCGATGTATTCAATAGATAGTTAGAGCAAGGCTATAGATGGTCGCTCCTAACCAGCCTTATTCTCTGTGTTAGTTGACGGCATTACCCTGTAGTGTCCATGGCTAGCGTGGGTATGGAGGTGGGGCGTCACAGCTTGGTATCAGAGCTGAGTTCAGAACAAAATATGATAAACACAGAATAGAAGCATATATTCTGGCACATCAAAGTGTATAAGTGATACAAATCTTTGAATCATCTTACCTCTATTCCTTCTTTGCCTTTTGTGGTAGATAGAAATTGGGAATACGTCTAGGAATGCATTTCATTCCGTAGTATTCCACAATTGTATTAATGACATCTACCTTGTGAATAATCTTGTTCTTATCTTAACTTTCAGCATATGGCTAGAAGAGGTAGAGGACGACGTTCGGATGCTGGGTAATCCAGTGGCTCACATCCGGATGGCGTTTATATGTCTGCCGATCAGTTTTTGGAATTGTTTAGGAGCACTCAGCCTCCAGTTCCTCCTCGAGTATCTCCACCTCGCAAGTCTGCCTTTGCATGTCAGTGTAGTGATTTTTCTCATCTTGGAGGAAAGCTGTTTAAGGGCTCCGAGTCTGTTCTTGAAGTCCAAGATGGGCTTCGCACGTGCGAGCGTATCTTCTCTCGCATGGATCTTTCTGACCATGATAGAGTTCTCGTAACTTCTAGGGCGTGCCCTTGATTGGTATGAGTTTCTTATAGCCGAAATTGATGAATCTGCTCTTTCTTGGACTCAGTTTCGGGGACGATTCGAACTCAAGTTCGTTCCTGAATCTGAAAAAGTTTTATTGACCCGTCGCTTCCTTGAGTTGAAGCAAGGGAAATCTTCTGTTTCTGAGTATGTTGCATCATTTGAGGCTTTATCTAAGTATGGTCTTGAATTCATTAACACTTCTTATAAGAAGAATTTGAAGTTTGTCTCTGGTCTTAAGAAATATCTTAAGAAGTCTTTGTTGCTCCAGCTTAAGCTCTCTTTTGAGGAGTTGGTTGATTCTGCACTTCATCTTGAAACCGTCGAGAAGGAGTGTGATAGTGGTGAGGATGTTGAGGTTTCCAAGAACCCCAACAAGAAGCAGTTTCCATTTCGGAAGTCCAGGTCTTTTCCTTCCAAGAAGAAGAAGACTAGTGGTTCTAGTTCTCAGCCTCAGTCTTTTGGAACACCTTTTATTCGGAAGTGTTTCAATTGTGGCTCTCCGGATCATATAATTCGAGCTTGTTCCAGGCCTCTCTTCTGTCGCTACTGCAAGAAGGAAGGTCATCATGTTTCCACCTGCCCAACTGTTCCTAGTGGTGCCAAATCCGGCAAGCTTAATGCTGCCAAGGCTTCTGAAGGTCCTTCTCAGCCCAAAGGTTTGTCTCCATCTATTTTGGAAGGTTCTATTTTATTTCATGATCATAGTATACAAGTTCTTTTCGATACGGGTGCTTCACATTCTTTCGTATCGAAGAAGCTCGTCGATGATTTATCTTAGGATGTTTCTTATATGGTTACTTCGTTAAGGATTGCGAATCCTATTGGGGGATCCGCGACCCTTAGCATGCTTTGCGATGATATTGAGATTGTTTTATGTGGCTTTTCCTTTCATGCGAATCTGCACGTTATTTCTTGTCTGGGATTTGATATGATTTTGGGAATGGACTGGCTAGTGAGATATGATGCCAGGATTATTTGTTCGGAGAGGATTTTATATCTTCGACATCCAGATTCATCTGCTCAGCTATCACTTGTTCTTCGGAATGTGGATAATTCCGAAATGGCTTTATATTCTCTTGATTCGTGAGATGATGATAATATATCTCGTATTCCTATTGCTTGTGACTTTTCTGATGTTTTTGAGCCTGTTTCGGGTTTGCCACCTAAGCGGGCAATTGAGTTCCGCATTGATCTCATTCCAGGCGCGCAACCAGTTAGTCGTCCTCCCACGAGGATGTCTACAAAGGAAAATGAGGAACTCAGGAAGCAGCTTTTAGAGCTTGAGTCCAAGCAGTTGATTCAGTCCAGTTTTTCTCCGTGGGGATCCGCGGTCGTCTTTGTGAAGAAGTCCGATGGAACTCTTAGGCTTCGCATTGACTATCGCAAGCTTAACGAGTTGACCATTAGTAATAGATATCCATTGCCTAGGATCGATGATATGTTCGATCTATTGAGTGGTGCTAAGGTCTTTTCTCAGCTCGACCTTGCCATGGGTTTTCATCAGTTACGAGTCGCAAAGGATAGCATACCTCTTACCGCTTTCCGCACTCGATATGGTTCTTTTGAGTGGCTCGTTGTGCCGTTCGGTTTGATGAACGCTCCTGCTTTCTTTGTTGATCTCATGAATCGAGTATTCCGGGAATATCTCGATAAGTTCGTCCTTGTGTTCATTGATGATATCCTTATTTATTCTAAGTCTGAAGCTGAGCATGCTAATCACTTGAGAATTGTCTTGAGTACTCTTCGTCATCATCAACTTAGAGCCAAATTCTCCAAGTGCCCTTTTTGGGAGAATAAAGTTAAGTTCTTAGGCCATGATTGTATCTTCCAATGGCATTTCAGTCGATCCCTCAAAGATCGAACCCATCCAGAATTGGAAGAGGCCTGAGAACGTGCATGAGATTCATAGTTTCCCTGGATTGGCGGGTTATTACCGTCGGTTCATTAAGGATTTTTCCCGTGTTGTGCTTCCTCTCACCAGCCTTACTCGGAAAGGCATTCATTTTATTTGGTCCGACAAGTGTGAAGCTTCCTTTCTGTCATTAAAGGAACTTCTCACTAATGCTCCTATTTTGGTGGTTCCCGAGGGGAATCATGATCTTGTTATTTGCACCGATGCTTGTGGTAGTGGTCTCGGTGTTGTTCTTATGCAGAAGGATCGGGTAGTTGCTTATACTTCTAGGCAACTGCGTCCAAATGAAGTTCGCTATGCCACTCATGATCTTGAGTTAGCCGCCGTTGTCTTCGCCTTGAAGATTTGGCGACATTATTTATTGGGTGAGCGCTTCATTCTTTATACCGATCATAAATCCTTGAAGTATTTTTTCACTCAGAAGGAACTCAATATGAGGCAACAACTTTGGCTCGAGTTTCTTGCCTCCTATGACTTTGAAATCCAGTATACCCCTGGAAAGGGTAATCGTGTTGCTGATGTGCTTAGTCGCAAACATTCAGCTGTTGTTTCTATGATGCTTGCCGAATGGAACATTCTTGAGACTCTATGTTTTTGTGAAATTCGTGGTAGAGGTTCTCTTCTGATTCTCCTATTTTATTATTTAGTTTGGGAGCTCGACCCATTTTATTTGATCGTATTGCCGATGCTCTGCGGCGTGATACTGATTTGTTGCCTCTTATTCGGCTTTGTGAGTCTGGATCCTGTGATGAGGCGTTGCGGGATTTCAGTATTGATTCTGATGGGTGTCTTCGTAAGAAGAACCGTCTTTTTGTGCCTTCTGATTTTGCACTTAGGCATGACATTCTTGATGACTGTCACCGTTCTAAGTATACCATCCATCTTGGTAGTAGTAAAATGTACGTCGATATGCATCGTCTTTATTATTGGGAAGGTATGAAGAGCGATGTGGCGAGTTATGTGAGTAATTGCATAACTTGTCAGCGAATTAAGGCCGAATATCAGTGTCCTTGGGGTCTTCTTCAGCCTCTAGAGATTCCATTGTGGAAATGGGATCAGATTTCTATGGATTTCATCACTACGCCATAAATGGCCTTCTGTAACACAAAAAAAATGTTGGGTCAGGCCCAAAAAATGTTGCCATAGGTCTATGGCAACACTTTTTTGGTGATGCAATTTTTGCCGTTGCCTTAGACCTCAAAGGCAACATTTTGACTATCTAAGGCAACATAAGTAATATTGTTGCAATAGGACCCTATTTGGGTCTATAGCAACATCCATATGTGTCTGTAGCAACATTCCAAAATGTTGCTATAGATATTAACTTTTTGAATTTGTGAGGCCCACAATGTAGAGCATATTTGATTTTTTTATAGAAATAAATATTTATTTAATAAAATGCTATTGCATAGAATTTGATATTCAAAAAGTAATTTATTTAAATAAATATTTTATTTCAACATTTGAAATAGTACAAATTCCTGACTCCACTATTTTACAATTCAATGATATATAACACTGATATTCACATATACAGATATTCCTCACTACATCACTCAGTTCACTCATTACATATGCAGTTTCAATTTATACAGACACCGACACTGACAAATATATGATGAGCCGAGTGTCGAGCCGAAGGCGAGCCGAGTAGCAGGTCCAGTCTTCAAGCTCAAGCACATTTGATTTGACTCTGTCTTCAAGCTTGTATCCAGCTGTCCAGTCTTCAATACCTGTCACATATAATTCAAAAGAAGTAATCTGGAAAATAATATTTAACTCGAACAGAAAATGAAAATATTTTTGTTATATTATTTGCCTCAGGTATTTGGGTTGTTTCTTTTCATATTTTTTTCTGACAGGGATCAAATATTTGCACGGACAACCTGTGAACGCACAAGTCAGCTGTTCACAAGTGCATAAGCCAAACATGAATGCAACACATGGATACAAGACAGTATGGAAGACAGCAAGCAACAGTTCAGGCAAAAATGCACAAAGGAGAAGCATTTATGTACTGGAGTTTTAGAAATGTACTGGAGTTGAAGCATTTATAAATTATAGATGTTATTTCTAATTCTGTATTTAAAACCCAAGTTGAAGCATTTATTAATTAAAAAATATTCTATGAAGTATAATACTTCAAAGACCAAATTGGATTGCTCACTAAAATAATCATGTATATAACATAAAGGAAATTACTTGCTGAAAATAACTAAATAATATTATTAGTTACCTTTGCGTGATGAGAATTTAGGTTTCCGTTTGCGCCATCACAGCATGAGCCGGAGTCCCACACATAGGGTGAAGCAACACATCTATCCCAGTAAAGATGCTTAACCAAAGTCCACAATCTTTAGATTACCTATGATATTGATAAGGCAAGAGCTAAATAGCATAAAATTTAGGAATCTTCCCAATTTTTATGCTATTCAACTATGCCTCATCAATATCATTTAGACCTTATACCATAGTGACAACATCTATGATTGATGTAAACGCACCTGTGTTAAAACTTATAATTCAGATTTTACCAAATTGGGATTATTTGTCGTAAACGCACCTGTGTTAACATCTATATTCATTCACCAAAAATATCATAGGTTCAGTCTCCATAGTCCAAGCCACTTGAGCACAGCACACACACAATAGAAAAAACATATTTTTTATTACTCAACTGTATGGTCAACTGAATAGCAATGTAAAGATTTTTGATGTTAGTATACATATTTTTTAACAATAGCGCAATTGTACAATAGTGATATAATAAAAAACAAGATGGGTTTTATAACAAGTTTTCAAACAAAATGGTGTGTTTGAACTATTTTTTATCATCTTAACAAGTGTTTTGAGAAATAAATCAAATAGCAGTAGATAAAACTTTATCATTCAATTCATCAGTTATCTTTACTTTTAGTGGAAATATTTGACAGAAAACAACAGAGTATTCATACTTGTAAACTAGTCCTTCATTTTTGACAATGTTACACATGCAACCTTCTTTTGTTACTGTATCAGCTGCAGTGGACAAATGATTCATGGCCAAAGATATGGGTTTCAAAAACACAGCCGGCCTACAAAAGCACCAAGCAGTAGCACATGGTAATCCCAGATTTAAAACCATGATAGTAATCAACAAATTTGATTTTCATAAACATTAAAATAAGCTTACATCAAATCCTCGTAGGACATAGTTGCTGTAATACCATGATAGTAATCACAATGAAATCATTAAATAACATTTAAATTCTTTCTTTTGAAATAATATCCGAATTAAATAATCATTAACTCATAATTCAGCACCTTATAGCAAATAAAATTAAAAGGAGAAATAGGAACAGCAAAAGTAGGGAATGAAAATACCTTAGAGAAGTTAGTACGATTTCTAGGCAAAATCGAATCGCGATTCTTCGTTCCCAGTTCGAGCTTCCAGACATCACGTTTCTGTTCGAAATTCCTTCCACGCAAAATCGATTTCGTGCTTTGAATTCGTGAAACCCAGCTTGCAATCGAATCAGTTGAGGAGGAGACTACATCGAGCGGTGGAGGGTGATTTGCGAAGGAGGACGACTTGCGATGGAGCACTGGAGCGAGCCGGAGCCTGAATCGAAGCGAAATCGGGAACCCCTAAATCGAAGCCCTAACCAAAATCGACAGAGAAGAAAGAAAATAAAAAGTTACTTGCGGAGACTTTTTTTCTTCGCGGCTCTAAAAGATCAAGGAGTGGTGTTTGGATTGATGAGGTGTCACGTTCTCCAACGTAGGATTTGCCTTGGTAGATTGACGCAGATCGGTGCGAAAGATATGCAAAGGTCTGCTATAGCAACACTATAATTTTTTTTTGCATCAATTACACTTGTTTAGCTAGATCAACACATTTTTATGGCTAAGGCAACATCAAAAATTCAACGTTGCATTAGGACCAAAATTGTATAGCTATCACAACATTTTACCTGGCAACACCTTGCAAAAATGTTGCAGAAGGCCATCTATGGCATAGTGCATTGACGGCCTACCTCGTTCGAGATCAGGCCATTCTAGCATCTGGGTTATTGTTGATCGCCTCACTAAATCTGCTTATTTTGTTCCTATTAAGTCTAATAGGACTGCTTCACATTTGGCTAAGTTATATATCAAGGAAATCCTGAGACCTCATGGTGTTCCTAGTTCTATTGTGAGTGACCATGATCCTTTATTCACGAGTCATTTTTGGCATAGTCTTCAGCAAGCTTTGGGAACAAAGCTTAATTTTAGCACAGCTTATCATCCGCAGTCTGACGGACAGACTGAACGGGTGAACCGTACCTTGGAAGATCTTCTCCGTATTTGTATTTTTGATTTCGGTGGTAGTTGGGAAGATCACCTACCTCTTGTAGAGTTCTCCTACAATAATAGTTTTCAGTCTAGTATCAGTATGGCTCCTTTCGAAGCCTTATATGGATGGCCATGTCGATCAACTTCTTGTTGGTTGGAATCTGGGGAGAAGCTTATTCTTGGCCCAGATTTTGTTCATGATTCTTCCGATAAGATTGATCTTATTCGGTTGAGAATGATAGAGGCACAGAGCCGCCAAAAATCCTATGAGGACAACCGTAGGAAGCCTCTCGAATTCTCGATTGGTGATCTTGTCTTTATTCGTGTTTCTCCTTTGAAGGGGGTTATGCGTTTCAGTACGACTGGGAAATTGGCTCCTCGTTTTATGGGACCATTTTCTATTACTTAACGTATTGGCCCGGTGGCTTATAGAGTTTCACTTCCTGCTCATTTATCTAGCATACATGACGTGTTTCATGTCTCTCAACTTCGGAAGTGTCTTCGAGAGTCGGATTCTGTTATCGATTCTCCTGATTTGCAAGATCTTGAGATCTCACCGGACTTATCTATTGTACAGCAGCCTATTCGCGTACTTGACACGGAGGTGCGACACCTTCGGAACAAGGACGTGCCGCTCGTTAAAGTTCAATGGTCCGCTAACCCCAATGACTGTACTTGGGAAACCAGAGAGTTTATCGAGCGATCTTATCCGGGTTTTCTATCTTGTCTTGGCAATGGTGAGAATATCTTTTCATCTCAAGCCTATTTCCTTTTCTTTTTGGGATGATGTATGTATGTAGTTGTTACAAATATCGTCTCTGGGAATTGCGGGGATGCAATTTTGTAAGGAGGGGAGATCTGTAACAACCCGCATATTTAACGATTTTATATTTAAATGTTTCATTTAAATATAGCGTCGTTAGTCGGATTTTTAGGTCCGAAAAGCTACTTTTTGCAAACGGCCGAATTGGGGTTCGATACCACTTCCATTAAGTCCAAAATGGCGTTTGTGATCTTTTTGAGTATAAACTTTGATATGTTTGGAGTAAGTTGAATTTTGCATTTTTTTCTAGTTGGGTTTTGGGTTTGGGTTCATCCCACTAGGTAACTAAATACCCTAACTCAGTCCCACTCCTTCCATTCACTCATTTTTACTTCTAAAACTCAACCTGAAACTGAAAATGGGGGAAAGGAAGAGGAATTAGAAATTCCAAGCCCTAGTTTACTTGCAAACTTGAATTCTTGCTCCAAAATCAAAGAGAAGCTATTGGTAAGCCTCCTCTTCATCTTCTCCAACTCTTTTCCTCTTCAATTTCAGAAAGTTTCCTAAACCTAACTTAGGAAATACTTATTTTGATCTTAGATTGAAGCTTGTTGGGTTGAAGTAGAGATTGGTTGGTCTTCTCCTTGTGATTGAGCTCCTTCTTCTTTGTTTTGGGTTAAAGGTGAGATTTTTATCTCACATCTATGACTATAATTATCTTCGGTTGTTAGGTATGAATTCCTAACACCTCTTCATGTGAATTTGCTCTTGATTTGGATTGGTTTTGTGAATATTCCAATTTTTGGGTTTTTAAGTCAAATTTGTGTGAAAATCATTTTATGGATGTTTTGATCATGTTTTGGTGATGCATCAAGGAGCATATAGGGTCGGGTTGCCTATTGGCATAAACCCTTAGAGCCAACGTTCGTCCGGTTGCATTTTGGAAGAGTTTGCTCTTCATTTGGATAGGCTGAAAAACAGCCCAGACATGATTTAGTCGACTGAATTCTCTGTTTAGTCGACTGAATCTGGAACCTGAAAGTTTCCCAGTATGATTTAGTCGACTGAATTCTCTGTTCAGTCGACTGAACCTGGAAACAGAAAGTTTCCAGGCAGAATTCAGCCAACTGAAAATCTCTGTTTAGTCAACTGAATTTGCTGTTTAGTCAACTGAAAATCTCTGTTTAGTCAACTGAATTTGCTATTTCAGCCCACTTTGCCTTTTGGGATTGAATTTCCAATTTGAATCGATTCGTGATGGTCCTATTTGTGATTATCATTTATTTTGACTTTGATGATTCCTTTTTATTTTAAATCCACGTGTTTTTATAAAATAATCTTTTAAATTGTATTAAAAGCTTGCTTCTCAATTTATAAATTCTATTTAAAATACACACACAAATTCGCACTTCGAGCGAAGTGGAAAGGAGATTAAATGGTTAGGTAAAACATGGACCATGAATCCGTGCGTTTATCTTTCCAATTAATCCCCGACCTATTCGATTGATTGTTTTGACCTTTTGGTCTGGTTTACCAATGAGATGAGGTAAACTTTGTACTGCTTTGAGTGTGAAATTAACTTACGGATAGTAAACCGTTTAGTGCGAACGAATGGTTATGGGACTCACGTTACCACTTTTCGGATTCCTTTTCGAGAGTTGTGACACATTCTGCCAATTAGTGGTGCCCAGTACTGGGCCTTCGGACCTTCACCACTACGGTTTGTTGCCTTTGGGATAGTGTCTTCGGACTGTCTCCTTCAGTTTTGTTGCCTTCGAATATGTTGCCTTCGGGTTTGTTGCCCTATTGTATCACTTCGGAGTTGGTCTTTATGAGCCGCTCGAGTGATATTTGGGATTGGAGCCTTCGGGCTTATGGATCCTTGTTTATACAGTATTGAGCTCGAGAAATCTTTTGTTTTCATTGATAGGTATATTCCCTAGGTATCGCTCTTCGGTGTTGGTCTTTTTGAGCCGCACGATATATCGTTGTTACCTTGTGGAACTTGTGTTACCTTCATTGGTATTTGTTATTGCCTTTTTGGCTTGTTTTGGAATATTCATATCCTTTGTTTATTTGAATTGCCAATGAGATGAGGCTTGTTCTGTTATAATTCATCTTTTGTTAGATGATTGTGTTATCTCTTGTTGAGATATTTGTTATACTTTGTGACCTTGCAGGTTATTGTTGTTCAGTTTATCTAACTGATTTGTTTAGCTAGACTGACCCGTGTATTTCATACTCGGGTCAGACCGAGTTGTTTTAGGTTAGGTGCTTTTGGACTTAGCCTATTTTGCTTCCACATGGACTACTCCGCTAGCTTCTTTTTGTTATGGCTTTTTGCGTAGTCCCATTTTGTTGTAACTCTGATATTTAAGTATTCTTTTGACTCGTCTGTATATTGTGGTTTGCTATACCACTTGAAATGTATTAGTTTGTATACTCTGTTATGTATCTGTATATGTGTAATTGATGGTCTACTGTTCTGTGATGTAAATTACATTTGAGTTGTTATATTCTGTTCTGATAGATTCTCCAACCACCTATGGTTTTGTTTTAAATATTCATTGGGTATGTCGACCTGCTTGGTATGTCTATTGTCGATGTATTCAATAGATAGTTAGAGCAAGGCTATAGATGGTCGCTCCTAACCAGCCTTATTCTCCGTGTTAGTTGACGGCATTACCCTGTAGTGTCCTTGGCTAGCGTGGGTATAGAGGAGGGGCGTCACATATATGGTACGGTCATCTACAATGATGTCATACTATGCGTATAAATCTCGTTTTGTTCTTTTAGGACAAATGATAAGAAACCACTTAAATGGTTTGAAGGTGATCTCCACTCTTATATATTGACTAGTTATTTCCAAAAGAGCCATAGATGAGTTTGCCGAAAACTATCAATTTGATTTTAGACTGACCGGTAAACTGGGGAGTGTACTTATATTAGATGACTTGAAACCGTAACCACTCCAAAACCATATGTGAGTTTAACACTTTGGAAGATGATCAAGATTGGTTTGAGATGATCAAAGATAGAGTTCTTTGAAGGTGCAAGGGTTACTTGCTACTTATCCTGGGGATGATTCCAAAATGGACATAGTAAAAGTAGTGCCTTGAATGAATGCTAGCATTGCATTATGCTTGGAATGCAATGTTAGCTTATCAAGTGGGATTTGATAAGAGAGGAAAAAGGTAATCATGACCTCACAAGCCTCATAACCCAGTAATGACAAAAACAAAGGATATGCTTCAGAGCTATGTGGTTCGCTACCATTAAGAGAAGGCATTCCTCGATCTAGTATCGATATTTACGGATTTATCATGCATACGTATGGAAATTGTCAGGCCATGGCTAGTGCACACTGTTTAGTTGCCTTGATGCCCAGGGAATGATGCAGTATGCCATGTTAAAGGTGCAACAGACTTTGATTTGCAGAGGGTCCATATGAGGCCTTCGGTACATATTTCTAAAGATGTACTATACCAAGCAGTACCCCTGTAGCCATGTCATTGATGGAAATCCAATATCTAATACGTATCTTTACGGACTTAGTTGTATACCTATTATGCTGGAATTTAAATAATGTAAATTTTTTAGCTATGATTCAGTATTTATCTTCAACCCCTAGACATTTTTATAATATCACTGGATTCTATTATAAAAATGGTTTGGTTCTCGTAAGGTAAAATCCATCCGTCTTTATGTGCGGCATGGTCTTACAAGATACCTTTATTTTTGAATGATTCAGATTACATTATGTAATCTGGTTGATTGTGTTTCTTAAATTGGTTTTACCAGAATGATCCGGGCGTTATTTTTCTTATAATGCTCCGGTCAGCCCAAGCATATTTTACAGATTTAGCTGGACAATTTGGAGCTTCAGGAGGCGAGCTGGATCCTCCTAGGTGTATTCATGCATATTATCTTCCGTTGTTTTGTTCTTGTTATATTTATCAGCAGGTGTGAAAACATGCTGTTATAACTATCTATGGGCTAATGATAGGATAATTGTACTCTGTCCAATGTATGTATTTTAAAGTTCAATTTTCTTTTGTAAAGACCATTGGTATATTATAAATTACTCATCACATTATGATATTTTATTTTGTCTTTCTTTCTTTCACCTAACGATTTATGTAACATTCTGGTATTTTCAACCATTCGCATCCATACATGTTGGACTTGAATTGCTTAAAATATCATATTGTTAATTTAAATTTTTGCAAAACTCAGCATATACAGTAAATACATAATCACAGAATCACAGACACAGTGTAATATAACAATAAGCAGCAGAATCAAAAGAATAGTAGTTCATGAAGCTACTATATATATCAGAATTAAATAAGATACAATAGAAGTTTCAAATACAATAGTCAAATACAAGATCAGAATACATCACTAGAATCAACTGAATAACTGCAAACTGAAAGGATGTAGATGGATCTTCAAAAGAAGCTCCAAATCCAAAGGTGAGTCTCAAAAGCTGTATCACTCAGTCTGACCCGAGCGTAAAGCAAAATACATAACACTCGAGTCAGGATTAACATTCTTATATCAATAAATCCAACTCAAGTGAAATAACAACTGAAATACAAGTAACTCAAAGGATGTTTGGGATAACCATCCTCTAAGGATTCGTTATACTATCTACTATGTAGTAATATACGCTATTATAATAATGTCTATAGTAAAGCAAACTACTAAAATAGCATCAAGGCTTTACATTTTCCACCTTAACACATTTTATATATTCCCATAATCCATATAGTATTGTAAACTCCCCCATACTGGGCGTTGTCGGAGGGCACACCATAGGTATGGTACAAAACAAACTCGTAATGGCGTCGATAGGGTAGGTGACATGACACAACTAGGCAATGCCATAGTACATATACCAATTACACTTTCCAGGCCGGTGGTAACGCATAACAGCCACTACCGCCCACCTCAAAACACACTCCTAAATAAAAAAAATCAAATGTGGCCACCAAATCAATCACAAAGTCAGAATATAGTATCGAAGAAATGTATCCGATCAAAGGAGCTACGTCCCTTGGCCTATCGATTGCTCTTGTTTTACCCACCTTATGCCAACTCATGGGAGTTGAGTCCACGTATATACCTCATATAGGATTTTCACCACTATCCAACTTCATTCTGGAATCTCCACCTCATACACAGTTGTTAAAGTGGTTTTCGGTATTAGCAGAGAGTATGACAATATCCAATCCCGGTCTCTTTAACAATCAATCGTTATTATAACACATCGTTCATTTAAAAATAGTTTATACTTCAAAATCAAAATATCATTGCCATTTCTAAACCATATCAATACGATATCATTTCCAATTCAAATATGTCCATTTCCAAAAGTCATAGCACTTCAAAGTTATAACACTTTCGAAATTATAAAGCTTCTAAACTATAACACTTTATAAATCATAACTTAGAAATCATAATACTTTGGAAATCATAACATTTTGAAATCATAATACTTTGAAATCATAATACTTTCCTCTAAACAGTTTAGATATTAAAATAGTGTGTGTGTGTGTGTATAATAAAATAGTTTATAAAATAAAATAGTTTAAGTTAAAATAGTTTTTATATTAAAATAATTAGTATATTAAAATAGTTTATAATAAAATAGTTTATATTTAAAATTGTTTATAATAAAATAGTTCGTATTAAAATAATTTATAAACAAAATATATAAATAGTTTTAAATATAATTTGAAATACTTTATATAATACAATAGCTTCCTCAAATTTCACAAACCGATTTTAAATCAACTTGAATTCCAAAAATTTCAATTTTTGTTCAATCTCAATTCATCAAATTCAACTCAATTTAGTTTCTAAATAAACCATTTCAAATTATATCGATTTCAAATACAGATTTGAACAACAAAATAAGCCATTTCAATTTCAATATATTTCAAAGCTTTAGATATTCGACATTTTCAAAACTAAATCTGATAATTTCATATATATATATATATATATATATATATCTTAATTTAACTTCATTATTCTTTAGTTTTGAAATATTCGCTTAATAAATCCAACGTCATTTAAATAAACCTCAAATTTCAAATCACTAAAATTTTCAATTAGGCTTGAAATATTCATTTAATCACCTTAAACCAAAATCAAGTTAAAAAATCATATCCTTTAAAATCTCAAATTCAATAAATTTCAAATCGTTTTAATTAAATAAAATTCTTAATTAAACACAATTTCAAATAAGTCCAAATTTATCTTCCCAACCTTAACTTATAAAATCATCATAAAATGTATTTTAAAATAAAATTTTACATAGATACTTAAACATCTTATTAAATTTATATATTCTAAAATAGTAAAATTATAAATAATTTCTTAAAATTTATAATTTCAAAATCAACTTTTAACTATACAATTTTCAAAACATATAAATTTAAAAATCTAAAATTTTAAAACCTTATAAAAATATATTTATATATAATTCCTTAAAAATAATTAATTATTAAACCATACATATCTTTCCAAAACCATAGAAATCATTTTCAATATATATATATATATATATATATATATATATATATATATATATATATATATAAATATAGGCCACCGGTGTTTGTATATAATTTTCTATCCTATGGTCAAGTGATATCGATATTTATCATTTCAATCCGTAATTTAAATTATATATGGGTATATATCATTTCAACCCGCAATCCCAAATTCAATTCAATCGCTTGGGTTTATCATTTAACCCCACAATGATTTTCTCATATTCTACAGATCGTTCGGGTATGTATCATTTCAACCCATAGGGAATACTATGCTAAAAGGGACTTGCAGAGTGATAACAGATATGATAATAATATAACAGGTAGATATCATTAATGTAAATAACTGATAATGGTATGAAATGTCATAGGTGAACAGATAGCATATATATAACGGTGTAAATAACTAACAACAGCATATTTAAATTTTCCTTTCAATTAAAATCAAATATAATAAATATAAAAACATTAATCGTAAGTACTTACTCACCTTTCGAGGTTAGAGAAGAACGAGAATGAGATGAGTTATGAATCCAAGCATGAATTTCAAAGCAAAGCATGATGGAAATAAGATCGACGAACAAAGTTGATAAATTGGAAATCAAGAACCAAAATCAGTTTGATATAACAAAAACAAAATGTATATTGCATTATTATTATTATTATGGTAAAATCACTTTAAACATGTACCTCTGTATATATATTTAAATATCAGTATTAAATTTACACATATATAAATAAAATCTTACATTCTCTGTTTCAAAAGTCACTTTCAACACATATATAATTAACCATGCATACTAAAACAAACAATCTACAATTGATATAAACCAACAATAAAATCTTTATATTCATTTTCAAAATCACCAGAATGAATACACCCCATAAATATACTTTATTATATACTTTAGAAATGTAAGTTATAAAAAATATATCTATACAATTTAAAAATATCAACATATATTAAAACATATAATATATAACAAGTATGTAAACTACGAACAGAGGAAAGAAAAAAATGCAGATTTCATACTGTTTAAAATTATATAATGCCTATATACCTCGGCATATATAGACTCACATAATATAACACTTAATATAGAAAAGCATATAAATATATTTGTTAGTATACCATACTTTGTAAACATATAATAATAACAAAAGATATATATTTGTACTGTAACTATATATAAAAATATATAATATTGTAGATTCTCATCTCTATTATGAAATTTACATCAAAAACTTTCCAAAGTATTAATAAAATTGTAAATACAACGTATCATATAAATATAAACATACCAAAAATGTTAACAAAACATATTTTATATACATAAATACATTGCAGAATATATATATACCTAAAATATTAATAAAATAGTTGTATACATATACTTATAAGACTGGAAAGATGTCCAAAGATTACTGATCAAATGAGAGGAAGAATGGTGATAGGAGGTCTGAGATATGCGACAAGGCTCGAGGTGAAGCGGTGCCATTGGATGGTGCTGTGCCTTCAGCCAGGCACGGAGGAAATGGTGGTAGGGAGGAAGGTCACGGGTCATGGTGGCTCTGGATGAGGCTAAAGCAGGCTACCATTCTATGTTGATGATATGGAGACGTGGACTGTGTGGGCTACAGGGGCGAAATTCAGGGAAGGTGCGTGCTGTGCTCGGCGGAGAGGAATGGATGCAGTGAAAATAATGGTCGGTGATGGAGTTTTGCAGGGAGGGATGACGAGGCCATACGGTCCGGTAATGAAGGGACGGGCTCGCATGGAAGAGAGAAGGGGAAAAGGATGGAGCTGCTGTGATTGTAGATCGGAGAGAGGGGATGGCGGTTAGGGTTGTTCACGTGGTTGCTGGAGGTGAAGGATGCAGATCACAGAAAAGAAGATGATACTATATATATATGTGTGTATATATATATAGTAAAAGAACAATGTTTCTCTTTTCTTTCAAATGGAATTGACAGAATGAAGAGCCAATGAAAATGAATGGACCAACATATAAAAAAAATGGATATACGGAATAGGTAAAGCCATAGCTTAAATTCTGGGAATTCTAAAAGGTAGCAACCATTGGTTTTAACGGGTGAGAAATGAATAGTTATAAAAAATCCAAAAGCCAAATTGCGGAACCAATACGGAAATCATTTCCATAGATTTCGCTGTCTTATGGACATTGAAACACGCAAACAAATATGCTGTAGAGATCAACATGACAAGACGATTAAAATGGTATACAGATATCAACGATCTGACCATCCGATCAAAAATTGATATTCAGTACCAGAAATGCTGCTAATTTTCTAAAAATAAGATAAATGTAGCAGTAGCAGTTCAAATTTGAAGAAAGGAAAGATGATGTCTCACTCAGAAGATGATTTACAAATTTATAATATAAAAATATTCAGGTTCGGAAATTATTTTATTATCATCAAATGTTAACTGATTTAAATTGAAATAAAATTACACAAGAAAATAAACTTGCATATCATCGGATGAAAATTTATCATTTGCTATGTTTAACTTGATGTAATCCAAATATTAAATTTCTATTTCCAAATTTTATTATTTAAAATTTCACAAAATTTCAATTAAATATATTATCAAATCATTAAAAATCATTAAAAAAATTACGGTTCGTTACACTCTCCCCTACTCAAAACTTCTCATCCCCGAAAAGGAACGAGGTAGGGGAATAGAAACAACCAAAGAGAAAAATAGATTGAAAGTCAAGATAAAATAATTAATTTAAAACCATATAAATTCCAACTTAAATTAATCAATACTCAATAATTGATTTTAAATTCAAGGTATTTCATTAAGTTGATTAAATTTCAATTTATAAATATTTGATACAAAAAGGTTTCTTACAATTAGAATTTTATTTAATTTGTCCCACTTACTATTCAATCAACTTATTATTCCATTTATCTCTATTAACACTTTACAATTAAAATTTAAGTGTATAACATTTATTATAACCACTTAATTTTTTTTTATAAAATCATTTTATGTTGTATGTTATCCAATTGCATATTCAACTTCTGAATAATTTAGGTAAGTTGTATTGGAATGTAATTGAGTATTATACAAGTAAAAATTTCTAATTCAATAATTTAAAGTTTAAATTTTATTCAAAATTTTTGGATTTATTTATAATTAAAATCATCCTTTAACATAAATTTAAGAATTAAATTTTCGATACACTTTAAACCATTTAGAGATAAATATACATACACACACACACTATAAATATCAAATCTAATTTATAATCCTATACCTATATAATATATATATATATATATATATTATAAATCAAGGCATACTTCAGAAACTAGAAACAATTTATTTTTCAAAACAAAGATGTAGCAAAGCTACAGAATGGTCTATCCACTCTGAAACTCGAAAATGAATGTCGATGATGCGGCCGCATTCATCGAAATTATATTTCCACAAAAAATGAGAAGAGTACTGATTCTAACATTTAAAAAATCCCTTGGAAACGATTTCAATTTGAAATTACTTTCAATAATATATATTTTAAAAAATTTTAAAACCAAAGTTTGAAATCACCAGAAATTAAATTCTCAAATTGTAACGACCCAGTATTTCATGATTATTTTAATTGTTTATTTTAATTATTTAAATTGAAACTCCTGATTTAAAAACTTTATTATATTTATAAATTTTGTTATTTTAAGAGCATATTTTGATTTTTGTGTGAATTGTAATTTCAAACCTGAATAAATAGGATATTTCCAAAAAAGTGGATTTTTGGTCAATCTGGTCAAACTTTGACTTTTAAATTTAAAATTTAAAATTTTGAATTTTTGAATTTTATCTTTTATTATGAAAATGTATTAAATTTTGAGAATATTGCTTTTCGTTTCGTTGAAATCTTATTTATATTGTGAAAGTTATGCATTTTACAATATTGTGTGTACATTAATTTATGTAACAATATTGTTTATTTTAATTTATATAAATAATATTTTTATTTGTAAAACCATGTTCTAATATGTGTTATATGACATGTTAGGTATATATTTTATTTTAAAACATTTTTAAAGTGATGTTTAAATTTTTTCAAAGTTTATTAAATTTATTTTCAAATTTTAAAGCCTAGTTTCCAATTTTTAGCTATTTTCTCAATTTAATTATATTTAATTAAAATTAATTAATTTATTTTTATGCATTCATCATATTTTCGTGTTTTTATCTTTATTTATAAGTATTTTTCATGTATTTAAAATTGCAAAAAGAATTAAGGAAATTTGAATAGTTTTGTGACCTTTTAAGTGCTTTGTCTTTTCCTATTCTAATCACCTTTTCACCAATCAACGCACCAATTCAATTTTCTGCTTTATACCTTTGTTTCAGCCGACTTTCCCATTCTTCTCACATGAAAACAAAGTACTTCTCAACCCTAAAAATTTCAGCCTATCTCCTGTGCAAAATTTTGGTAAAAAGCTTTCATTTTTTTTTTCATTTTCTACTTGATTTTTGTCGATTTTTGCACTTGCAATCACCTACTTAGGTTTGGCTCCTCCATCTCCAGCTCTTTAGCCAACCCATACACCACCACCAGTAGCCAAACCTGAACCTGAGACCTCTGGCACACCTGTACTTGACTCACCAGATCAGGCCTTGCTTGATCATGCCTTGGCCGAGACCTTTGATGACATGAAATCCACTTTTGTGCCTTGTAGTTGTGTATACATGCACACATATCCTTATACTCCTTTATATATATGTTATGGCCGACCTTGTACCCTTAACCTGATCCAAATCCATCCCATAGCAGTGTTTTTCCAACCTATGACTGAAGCATAAGTTGTTGAATGCAAGTGCAAAAGCTTTGGCTTTGTGTTGTGCATTTATTTCTAGCATTGTTTAAAAATAGTTTGGTTTGAAAATTCATGTTTGTATTTGTTTTGTTTGCTATGTGACAAGGCAATTAGCTTTGGCTCTCCCACTCTGAAATCATAGTCGTGCTTTCTTGCCTTTGTGAAACTCTGTTTTGTGTATTTGGTCGTTATCTCCAGCTTGTAGAGGTGAGTAATTCTCACCAGACAATTTATACTTATATAACTAGTAAACTGATAGCATTTGAATCTGTAAACCATATCATCATGTTATAACTGCTATCGCTATGATCATATGTTGTTCACCCTTGTTTATAAACCTATTATATCATATGTTACTGTTATATTATGCTATTATGTTTATTTATATCAGTTTAACACACTGCAAGTTCCTTGTAGATTAGAATCACTATGGGTCGAAATGAACATACCCGAACGGACTTTAGAATAGGGAAAAATCGTTATGGGCTGAAATGATAGGCCTGAACGATTTTAAATTATTTTCATTTACTTGGGACTGTGGGTTTGAAATGATAAAACCCGGGTTTTCTTTGTAAATTACGGATTGAAATGATATATTATCTGTTTCACTTTACCTAGGCTAGAAAATTTTATACAGGCTCATGGTTAAAATATATTTTTCTAAAATTTTTAAAGTATTTTACAAATGTAAATATTTTAATATTTTGATTCAAAAATTAATTAAAAATGATTTTGTAAAGTATTATTGATTTTCTAAAAATTTATAAGTGAAATAAATTAATTGTAAAGTTAGAAATTTGAAATATAAGTTATCTTGGAAATTTTGATTCGGTTATAAATGGAATTTAAATTAAGTAGGAAAATATGATAAATAAATATAAAATTTGATTTAAATTGAATTTAAAATGATTTTTATAAAGCATTAATGATTTTTTAATAAAGTTAAAATGTTAAATGAATGAATATTAAGTTGAATTTTGAAATATATCTTAAATTGAAAATTTGTGAATTTTGTTTAAAGGTGAATTTTAAGTTAAGTAAATAAAGAGGAAAAAAATAAGTTATATTTGGAAATTTTAACTTAAGTGTTAGGTTAAAAATTTAATTTAAAGAATTGAAATTGAATGTGTGAATTAAATATGTAAATTATTATTAAATATTGATTTTGAATGAAAATTTAACCTTATAAAATCATGAATATAAGGGTATTTAAATGATTGTTTTAAAAGTGAAAATGTACGATTTTATAAGTTTATAATGATTTAAATAAAATTCAATTGTTTGCGAAATTATATTGAATATTTGGAATTTAATTAGCAGCATTTTGAAATGTTATTATTTCTAATGTAAAGGATATTACAGCATTTGTAAATGCTGTAATTGATAGAAATGAACTAAATGGTTGAAAATGAACTAAGGGCTATTACAGCACTTTGTAAGTGCTGTAGTCGCTGGACTTAACTAAAGTTTAATTGAAATCTAAACTTATTACAGCATTTTACATGCTGTCTTTTGCCAATTGAATTATTTTTAAACAAAACTTTCCGTAGCATTTTCTAAGTGCCGTGAAAGTTGAATTTTCACTGTTTTAATAAATTTAAGTGAATAAATGAACTTTGAAAGGGATAAAATTTTGAGAATTAAATATTTGATTTTAAATACAACGACTTCAAATTTTAATGGCTTAAATGAAGTAATTTGATTTGAAATATAAACCATTTTGAAATGTGACTTGGAAGGATATTTAAATTTGATAAAATGAATGTGGTTTTGGAAAGATATGATATTTTGAAATGAATTTGAAATGATATTGAATTCTTAAATTGATATTTGATTTAGAAGTATAAAATAACATTTTTGAATTTTAACTACGTGATGTATTTAATTTATGGTTTAACTGATCCTAAGAGGATGGGCGATCCCAAGCATCCTTAAAGATATTGTGCATTACTACTATAGTTCACTTGAGTTGGTTTACATTATATAAGTATATATGTCCTGACTTGAGTGTTTTGTGTTTTACTTTACGCTCGGGTCAGCTTGAGTATTTACAACTTGGCTTTGGATTTCTTTTTTGGAGCTAGGAATCGTTGGAGATTCTGCTTGTCTAGTTATCTGTTCCCTTTCAGTTTCAGTTGTTCTATTTCAGTTCTGGCATTTATAAACTTCTATATATTTGGGATTTCTATTGTATATGTTTCATACTGATATTATGTACAATGTTTCGAGAGTTTGTTATAGTAGCTTCATGAACTACTATGGTATTTGAATTCCCGCTGCGAGTTATTCTGATATTTCTGTGTTTGAGATTCTGTGATTATATTTCATTTGTTCCAAATTTATTTACAATGCGGTATTTTGAGCAGTTCATGGCTGGCATGTGTGGATGAGAATGGCTTAAAATATTGGGTTGTTGCACAAATTCTAGATTTTAAATTCAATTACATTCCAAATCAATTTCTAAACCATGTTTTCCATTCCATTTATTTATTATATAGAAATAGTCAATGGTTTACAAAACAATAAATAAAACAAATATTATCATTTCAAACAACCAATTCAATTAACTTATTAAATTCTAGAAATTTTTACTTATATATATAATATAACGTATAATTTTTTTAAATTTTGGAAACAATTTTGTGTCAGTTTGCTTTGTAAGTATTTTGGAATTCTTATCGATAACGTCAATTAGATGAATCGATCGAAAACCCAAATCAACTTAACGACTCGAACAACATAATATATATGAAACATTTTAATATTATTACAAATACACTCCCTCACTTGATGATTCAAGGATGATTTCTAAACAAAGATAGGGTTCAAATACTAATCAAAGAAAATTATAACCAGAAGATAGGTTCGAAATGAAGATAAGATGATTAATACAAAAGAGAAAGATGGGTAGACTTATTTAATCATGGGCAACTTAACCGGGTCAACCGTGACTTCAAGAATAAGATCGATGCAGAATTCTAAAGCAAATCAACATCCGATCGCAAGAGATAAGATTCAGTATAACGAAAGATAACAGCATCATAAACCAAGGATGTGAGAATCTCCGGTGAATCGATGCTTGATGTAAAGGAGTTTCACCCCTTTACAAACCATTCAGTGGAGCCATGAGATGCTCCACAATCAAGGAAACACGAATAGGGAGGGACAGGAAGGTATTTTGGAACTAAGGAGAATTTTCTAGAATACAAAAGGAAAACGAGTCAAAGAGGAAGAGATTCAAGCTCGGATGAAGGTGATTCTATAATTAATTTTACTCTATATATTGAGTTTTGCCAAAAAGCAGAGCGCTAATACCAACTGTACCATCCTGGTATTTTCAACCATTCGCATCCACATATGTTGGACTTAAATTGCTCAAAATATCAGACTGTTAATTTAAATTTTTGCAAAACTCAGCATATTCAGTAAATACATAATCATAGAATCGCAAACACAGAGTAATATGACAATAAGCAGCAGAAACAAACGAATAGTAGTTCATGAAGCTACTATATATATATATATCAGAGTTAAATAAGATATAATAGAAGTTTCAAATACAATAGTCAAATACAAGATCAGAATACATCACTGGAATCAACTGAATAACTGCAATCTAAAAGGATGTAGATGGATCTCCAAACGAAGCTCCAACTCCAAAGGTGAATCTCAAAAACTGTATCACTCAGTCTGACCCGAGCGTAAAGCAAAACACAGAACACTCGAGTCAGGATTAACATTCTTATATCAATAAATCCAACTCAAGTGAAATAATAACTGAAACACAAGTAACTCAAAGGATATTTGGGATAACCATCCTCTAAGGATCCGTTAAACTATCTACTATGTAGTAATATACGCTATTATAATAATGTCTATAGTAAAGCAAACTACTAAAATAGCGTTAAGGCTTTACATTTTCCACCTTAACACATTTTATATATTCCCATAGTTTATACAATATCGTAATATCCCCTGTACTGGGCGTCGTCAGAGGGCACTCCATAGGTATGGTACAAAACAAAATCGTAGTGGTCTCGATAGGGTAGGTGACACGGCACAACTAGGCAATGCCAGGGTAGATATACCAATTACACTTCCGGGCTGGTGGTAACGCATAGCAGCTGTTACCGCCCACCTCGTAACACACTCCCAAATCAAAAAAATCAAATGTGACCACCAAATCAATCACAAGTCAGAATATAGTATCGAAAGAATGTGTCCGATCGGAGGAGCTACCTCACTTGGCCCGTCGATTGCTCCTGTTTTAGCCACCTTATGCCAACTTACGGGAGTTGGGTCCACACATATACCTTATATAGGATCGTCTCCACCATCCCACTTCATTCTGGAATCTCCACATCGTACACGGTTGTTAAAGTGGTTTTCGGTATTGGCAGTGAGTATGACAATATCTGATTCCGGTCGCTTTAACAACCAATCATTATTATAACACCACGGTCATTTCAAAATAGTTTATACTTCAAAACCATATCAATACAATATCATTTCCATTTCAAATATATCCATTTCCAAAAATCATAGCACTTCAATGTTATAACACTTTCAAAATTATAAAGCTTCAAAAACTATAACACTTTATAAATCATAAATTAGAAATCATAATACTTTGGTAGTCATAACATTTTGAAATCATAATACTCTGAAATCATAATACTATCCTCTAAATTGTTTATATATTTAAATAGCGCATATATATAATAAAATAGTTTATAAAATAAAATAGTTTATAAAATAAAATAGTTTAAGTAAAAATAGTTTCTATATTATAATAATTAGTATATTAAAATAGTTTACAATAAAATAGTTTATATTTAAAATGGTTTATAATAAAATAGTTTATACTAAAATTATTTACAAAGAAAGTATATAAATAGTTTTAAATATAATTTGAAATACTTTATATAACACAATAGCTTACTCAAATTTCACAAGTCGATTTCATATCAACTTGAATTCCAAAAATTTCAATTTTTGTTCAATCTCAATTCATCAAAATTCAACTCAATTCAATTTCCAAATAAACCATTGCAAATTATATCGATTTCAAATACAGATTCGAACCACAAAATAAGCAATTTCAATTTTAATATATTTCAAAGCTTTAATATTCGATATTTTCAAAACTAAATCTGATAATTTCAAATATTTCTTAATTTAACTTCATTATTCTTTAGTTTTGAAATGTTCGCTTAATAAATCCAATGTCATTTAAATAAACCTCAAATTTTTAATCACTAAATAGACTTGAAATATTTATTAAATCACTTTAAACCAAAATCAAGTTAAAAAATCATATCCTTTGAAATCTCAAATTAAATAAATTTCAAATCGATTTAATTAAATAAAATTCTTAATTGAACACAATTTCAAATAAGTCCAAATTTATCTTCCCAACCTTAACTTATAAAATCATTATAAAATCTATTTTAAAATAAAATTTTATATAAATACTTAAACATCTTATTAAATTTATATATTCTAAAATAGTAGAATTATAAATAATTTCTTAAAATTTATAATTTCAAAATCAGCTTAAAACTATACAATTTTCAAAACATATAAATTTAAAAATCTAAAATTTTAAAACTTTATAAAAACACATTTATGTATAATTTCTTAAAAATCAATAATTATTAAACCATACATATCTATCCAAATCCACATAAATGATTTTCAAAAAATATATATATGTATATAGACCAACGGTGTCCATTTATAATTTTCTACTCTATGGTTAAGTGATACAGATATTTGTCATTTCCATCCGTAATTTAAACTATATATGAGTATATATCATTTCAACCTGCAATCCAAAATTTAATTCAAATGAAAATTGCTTGGGTTTTATCATTTCAACCCACAACGATTTTCTCCAATTCTACAGATCATTCGGGTATGTATCATTTCAACCCATAAGGAATTCTATACTAATAGGAAACTTGCAGAGTGATAATAGATATGGTAATAATATACCAGGCATATATCATCAATGTAAATAATAGATAATGGTATCAGATGTCACAGGTGAACAGATAGCATATATATAATAGTGTAAATAACTCACAGAAGCATATTTCAATTGTCGTTTCAATTGAAATTAAATTTAATAAACGTAAAAACATAATCGGGAGAGATTCTTACCTTTCGAGGTTAGAGACGAATGAGAATGAGATGAGTTATGAATACAAGTACGAATTTCAAAGCAAAGCACGATGGAAACAAGTTCGACGAACAAAGCTGATAAATTGGAAATCAAGAACCAAAATCAGTTTGATATAATAGAAACAAAATGTGTATTGTATTATTATTATTATTATTTTAGTAAAATCAATTTAAACATATATCTCAAATTAATATTTATTTAAGCCCAAATATGATAAATCTCTGTATATATATATATATATATATATATATATATATATATTTAAAAATCAGTATTAAATTTATACACATATAAATAAAATCTTACATGTTCTGTTTCAAAAATCACTTTCAACACATATATAATTAAGCTATGCATACTAAAATAAACAAACTACAACTGATATAAACCAACGACAAGATCTTTATATTCATTTTCAAAATCACCAGAATGAATACATCCCATAAGTATACTTTATTATATACTTTAGAAATGAAAGTTATAAAAAATATATCTATACGTTTTAAAAATATCAACATATATTAAAACATATAATATATGACAAGTATGTAAACTACGAATAGAAGAAAGAAAATAAATGCAGATTTCATACTGTTGAAATTTATATATAATACCTATATACCTCGGCATATATAGACTCACATAATATAACACTTAATATAGAACAACATATAAATATATTTGTCAGTATACCATACTTTGTAAACATATAATAATAACAAAAGATATATATTTATACTGTAACTATAACTATACATATATAATTCTGTATATTCATATCTCTGTTATGAAACCTACATCATAAACTTTCCAAAGTATTAATAAAATTTTAAATACAACATATATATAAATAAAAACATACCAAAAAGCCAACAAAATATATTTTACATAAATAAATACATTGCTGAATGTATATATATACCTAAAATTTTAATAAAATAGTTGTATACATATACTTATAAGACTGGAAAGATGTCCAAAGCTTACAGTTCAAATGAGAGGAAGAATGGTGATAGGAGGTTTGAGACATGCGGCAAGGCATGAGGTGAAGTGTTGCCACTGGGTGGTGTTGTGCCTTCGGCCAGGCAAGGAGGAAGTGGTGGTAGGGAGGAAGGTCACGTGTCATGGCGACTCTGGATAAGGCTAAGGCGGGCTGCCGTTCCTGGGTGATGATGTGGAGACGTGGAATGTTTTTGGGCTATAGGGCCGAAAGTCAGGGGAGGTGCTTGCTGTGCTTGGCAGAGAGGAATGGTTTGAGTTGAAAACAAAGGTCGGTGATGGACTTTTGCAGGGAGGGATGATAAGGCCATACGGTTCGGTAATGAAGGGGTGGGCTCGTATGGAAGAGAAAAGGGGAAAAGGACGGTGTTGCTGTGATCGTAGATCGGAGAGAGGGGATGGTGGTTGGGGTTGTTCACGTGGTTGATGGAGGTGAAGGATAGAGATCATAGAAAAAAAGATGATACTATATATATATATAATAAAAGAATAATGTTTCTCCTTTCTTTCAAATGGAATTGATAAAACAAAGAGCCAAAGAAAATGAATGTACCAATGTATAAAAAAATGGATATAAGGAATAGGTAAAGCCACAGCTTAAATTCTGGGAATTGTAAAAGGTAGCAACCATTGGTTTTAACGGGTGAGAAATGAATGGTTATAGAAAATCTTAAAGCCAAATGGCGAAACCGATACGGAAATTGTTTCCTTAGATTTCGCCGTCCCCGGACTTCGAAACACACAAACAAATATGCTGTGGAGATCAACATGGCAAGACGATCAAAACGGTATACAAATGTCAGCGATCTGATCATCCATCAAAAATCGAAATTCGGTACCAGAAATGCTGCTAATTTGCCGAAAATAAGACAAACGAAGCAATAGCAGTCCAAATTTGAAGAAATGAAAGATGACGTCTCACTCAGAAGATGATTTATAAATTTATTATGTAAAAATATTTAGGTTTGGAAATTATTTTATTATCATCAAATGTTAACTGATTTAAATTGAAATAAAATTACACAAGAAAATAAACTTCCATACTATCGGATGAAAATTTACCATTTGCTATGTCTAACTAGACGTATTTCAAATATTAAATTTCTATTTCCAAATTTTATTATTTAAAATTTCACAAAATTTCAATTAAATACATTATCAAAACATTAAAAATCATTAGAATTTATAGGTCGTTACAATCTGTTTTTTCCGTTAATTGGATGTACAACACATGAATACCATGGATGTATTGGTGTCAACTTCCGAGGATCGAAAAGGCGGGTCATTATAGGTATACCCTTAACTCTATCCGCCTTCCACTTGCACTTGAGGCCAATTAAGTAATCTTAATCTATGATGACCCACATTTCGGAAGGTTTAAATCGACAATAATCCACAAATGCTGACTTAAACAATCCGGAACGTAGATAATTAATGGGGTTAAATAAGAAGAATATGAAGAGAAGAAGAAAACAAAACACAGAATCTCACAGCGAAAACGATAAAATATAATAATCAAACAAAAATTCAAAAGCTGTTTACTATACATCCGATCATAATCTATACACATTTATCATAGTTATATTTATACATCAGGGATAAATAATCAATACAGCAGAATAGCATGATGCAAAAGATAATAATAATAGTAATATACCAAAACTCCATCTTCGTCCTCCAAAGAATAGTCTTCAATACACTGAAAAAACCCAGGACTGACCCGAGCGTAATGAAAAACAAAACACTCGAGCATGACTAAAATACTCTTATGTAAGTCAAATCAGTATCGCAAATACGGGTGCAATAACTTAAGAGATGTTACGAGATTTTCCATCTCCTAAGGATCCGTTAAACTATTTATATATAATAGTATACGCTATAATAGATAATGTCTATCAGTAAAATAAATATCAAAATAGCGTTAAGGCTTTACACTGATCCACCTTAACACATTTACAGTTTTAAACCAAAATCATACTGGGCTCGTATAGGGATAAATATGACAAGGCATGTGAGGCAATGCCCAATGTAGGATTCTACCAGTTTACCCTTTGGTCGTAACCCATCCATGGCCGACCGCAAAAATCAATCCAAACAACAAATAAGGTGCACCCATCGAATCCAAAACCACAATAGTAATACGAGGGATCAACGTCGCTAGAGGTAGTTAGCCTCAATGGCCAGATATAGGCTCCTGTTTTAGTCATTTTAATTATGACACGAATGTCAAGGCTATCCATCATCGTTTCTCTTACTTCATTCCAGTAAATGTCGCCAATTCAACCACAACATTCTGGATATCATCCACCGCGTACACGGTTGTCAAAGTTGTTCCAATATTGAAAGAGAGTATTTCAATAAGAGGCCCCAGTCTCTTTAACAACCAATCGTCATTTTGCACACCGGTTGGTTCTCTTACATTTCGAAACAATTTGCACTTGTTATCAAAGTATCATATTCGTTTCAAAATCAAATCCATTTGGAAATCATCATATATTCGCTTCAACATCAATTATATTTCGAAATTTATCATATATTTAAAATTATCGATTTTGTCCGGTAAATCGATTCCACTTCCTAAAATTTGATTCAAATTCAATTTAGGTTGTATCCTTCACTTTAACCTAATTCGTATTTAAATCCAAGATCTAAAATATAAACAATTCACCCTTTAACTAGTTTAAATTTTATAAAATATTTTAAATAGTTTTAAAATTTTTATAACTTGTTTTTATATATAAGTTATATTTTCATAAAACTGATATCGGAGGGGTGCAGCGACAGTATAGTAAAGGTTTTGTAAATAAGATTTTAATGTTTTATAAGTTAATTATTTTGAGAAAATATATGAAGTGTTAAATTTTGTACTTAACGCCTTTTCGAGGATGAAAAGTTTTGAGTGGGGGAGTATGTAACGACCCGTACTTTTGACTATTGTAAGATATTAAATTAAATGAAATTATTGGGTGAATATGGGTAAAAATATAATGATTTGTTAATATTAATTTATTGGATGATTTAAATAGTTTGAATTTAATATTGGGAATTATTTGGATAATTGAATTCTGGATTTAATGTGATTAAAAATGTATCATAAATTGAGTAAAATTTATATAAATATAAATGTATATTGTTAATATTTAAAATTGGATTTAAATGTGGATAATTTGAAATTTTATATTTTAGTTGTCGAGTAAAAACAACCATTTTGGCCACTGCCTCGGATTTCGACGAAGCAAGTTTCATCGGATATGTAATAGTGAACTATTATTGGATTTCAAGTTTCCTAGCGATCAGACTTGTCATTTGGCCATACGAGCTTGAAATGCATTGAGATTTAATTTCGAATTTAATTAAATAATCGGCTTTGAAAAGCTATCTTCCACATATGATCGAATAAGACCTCGGGACTAGTTCCATTGAGTTCAGAATGGGGGTAAAACATTATAAACGCCAGACGGTATGTGTCATTTGGAGTTCGAAATTTTTGTGGACGGGCTGGTTCGATATTCTCTAATAAATATTTATGTATTATTATTATTATTATTATTATTATTATTATTATTATTGCTGTGTGACTCGTTCAACCCATGCCCACATCTATAGCTGCTACTGCCCTTTCTTTTTTTTCGAATCCCTTTTTCCAAAATAAAAACAGATCGAAAAAAAGAAACGGCGAATCTAAAAAAGTCAAAAACGTGAATTTTTTTAATGTCGCGATCGAGTGCTCGATTGCGAGGAGTGGAGCGGCGACCATACGCCTGCGATCGGAGGAAGGTGGTACCGACGAGGACTTTAGAGGTCAAGCGTGGCGTACGTATGCGTTGAGGTGCGGCCGTTCTTCCTTCACGGTTGATTTTTGATTTCGAGTTTTTTTAGCTCCACGCTTTCGTGCGTGCGACGACGCGGTGAAGGTAGCGGCTTCTCAGTGACAAGGAGTAGCTCAGGCGACGACGTTGTGGCGGAGCTGACTACCGATCGGTGAGAAAAAAAGGGAATGACGAGCGAAGAAGGGGGAAACCTGGATCGTTGCAGTGAGATAGGGTATGTATTAATTATTCCTTAAGTGATAATTATCCTAGTAACTATGTTTTAGTTTTAATCGTATATTAATAAAAATTTGATATCTTTTGCGTTCGAGGCCCGTTTTGGAAGGAATGAATTGCAGTGGATCTGTGTAGACGTCGTTCACAGCATGAGATCAGATTGGGAATTTATTTGAAGTTGGAAAAATTTCCAGTTTCGAATAAGAAGGTGAGTGTTTTATATGCTCACGTTCGACTATTTTATTTTAATGTTAGTTAAATTACATTGTATGGTGAAGTGATTTTAATTTATTGATAGTTGTTGATAAATTTAGTTGACATCCAATTGACCGCTGAATAAATTAATAGGATTTGGATTGATAATTAAAGTTGAATTAGATTTAAACTACTAAAAAAAGCCCTGATTTTCAAAATTGATTGATTGTTGTGCTTATTGACTGTATGGATGATTAGTTGTGATGGTTGCCATTGGTTATTAATTTGGTTGTTTATTTATTATGATATATCATTTTATCACCCTGTATATTATTTACAGTATATTAAACTTTAAACCGAACTATTTCAAATAAATTAAGAAATATGTTGAAATGATATATATATATATATATATATATATATATATATATATACCTATGACATCTATTTGGATTGAAATGATATATATCCATCCTTGAAATTGAATTGAAATAATTATCCACTTGGCTCTAGGTTAGAAAATTATACGGGCACTAGGTTGGTTAAATTAAATGATTTTAAAAGTCGTTTGAAATTATTTAAATGAATTGATTTTTTTAAGAATAAAATTCAAATTTATGGAAATTGAATTATTTTGAATTGAAGCTCGAAATGTTGGAATTTAAACTTGGTAAACGAAATTGTTTAATTAATTGTACTTTAGATTTTTAAGTTTGAAAATTGAAATACGGCATAAATTTTCGAAAGTCAATTTGTTTTAAAAGATGGTCTTTTATTCGAACTTTGAATATTCTAAGAAAAATTGATATGAAATGATATTTAAATTTGAGTTTAAAATTGAAAACTTGGATTTAAAAATTGGAATTAGAAGTAAATTTGACTCAAGTGCTTAAATCAATATTTTGAAATAAAATTTGCAATTGGAACTGAAATTCAAAATTTATTTGAAACTGAAATGCAAATTAATTGGAATTGGAAGTGGAGATTAATTTGAAATTGGAAATTTACATTTATTTGGAATTGGAAATTAATTTGAAATTGGGATTTAAATTAATTTGGAAATAGAAATTGAAAGTGAAAGGAATTTGTGAATTGAAATCGAAATTTATATGGAATAGAAATTAGTTCGAGTTGAACTCGAAATCGAATCGATTAAATCAAAATGGAATTTGGAATTGATTTGGGTAGGAAATTGGAAAGCTAACCGGTTTGACTTTGGAATTATTTTTAAAATGAATATTTTAGTATAAATGATTTAAAATCTATATTCTTTAAATATTCAAAATTATTTTGATTTTCCAACTATTTCACTATATAAACAAATTTTCTATTCAAATTACTTTTGATTAAACTATTTAAATATTTTCTATTATACTATTTTAAAACTATTTAAAATATTTTATAAAATTTAAACTGGTTAAAGGGTAAACTATTTATAGTTTAAATCTTGGATTTAAATACGAATTAGGTTAAAGTGAAGGATATAACCTAAATTGAATTTGAATCAAATTTTGGAAGTCAAATCGATTTGCCGGACAAAATCAGTAATTTTGAACATATGATAAATTTCGAAATGGAATTGATGTTGAAGCGAATATATGATGATTTCGAAATAGATTTGAATTTGAAACGAATATGATATTTTGATATCAAGTGCAAATTGTTTCGAAATGTAAAAGAACCAACCGGTGTGTAAAATGACGATTGGTTGTTAAAGAGACCGGGCATCTTATTGAGATACTCTCTTTCAATATTGGAACCACTTTGACAACCGTGTACGCGGTGGGTGATATCCAGAATGTAGTGGTTGAATTGGCGACGTTTACTGGAATGAAGTAAGAGAAACAATGATGGATAGCCTTGACATTCATGTCATAATTAAAATGACTAAAACAGGAGCTTATGTCTGGCCATTAAGGCTAGCTAACTCTAGCGATGTTGATCCCACGTATTGCTATTGGTTTTGGATTCGATGGGTGCACCTTATTTGTCGTTTGGATTAATTGTCACGGTCGGCCACAGATGGGTTACGACCAGCCAGAAAGGGTAAACTGGTAGAATCCTACCTTGGGCATTGCCTCATGTGCCTTGTCATATTTATCTGAGCCCATTATGATTTTGGTTTAAAATTGTAAATGTGTTAAGGTGGATCAATGTAAAGCCTTAACGCTATTTTGATATTTAGTTTACTGATAGACATTATCTATTATAGCGTATACTATTATACATAAATAGTTTAACAGATTCTTAGGAGATGGAAAATCCCGTAACATCTCTTAAGTTATTGCACCCATATTTGCGATATTGAATTGACTTACATAAGAGTATTTTAGTCCTGACTCGAATGTTTTGTTTTTCATTACGCTCGGGTCAGTCCTGAGTTTTTTCAGTACATTGAAGAATATTCTTTGGAGGACGAAGACGGAGTTTTGGTATATTACTATTATTATTATCCTTTACATCATGCTATTCTACTGTATTGATTATTTATCCCTGATGTATAAATATAACTATGATAAATTTGTATAGATTATGATCAGATGTATAGTAAACAAATTTTGAACTTTTATTTGATTATTATATTTTATTGTTTCCGCTATGAGATTCTGTGTTTTGTTTTCTTCTTCTCTTCTTGTTTTCTTATTTAACCCCATTGATTATCTACGTTCCGGATTGTTTAAGTCAGCATGTGTGTATTATTGTCGATTTAAACCTTCCAAAATGTGGGTCGTCACATAATCCCATCACATCGATTAGCTTGACAACAACTGACCGAGCTAGTCCCTTCCTAAATGGATCTTCTAGGTTATCCTTGGTATCTACGCTTTATATCATGATCGCTTTCTTCTCAATAAATTCTCTAATTAGGTGGAACTTTTGAAGAATATGCCTTGATTATTTGTGTGCTCTAGGCTCTTTTGCAATCTCCATCGTCGCATTATTGTCACAAAGCAATGCCATTGGATTTTTTGGGTCGTGAATCACACCTAGCTCACCTAAAATTTACGCATCAAGACCGCTTCCTTTAGCTACTTTATTGAGAGTGATGTACTCGGTCTCCATCATGGAATCAGCTACTATTCCTACTTAGAACATTTCCTAATGACAGCCTAACCATTTTTGTAAAATGCAACCCAACACTGACTTACTATTACCGATACCATGCTAAAATCTAGAGTTAGTATACCCCTTGTAACGTCCGCCATTTTAACTCCCAAACGTCGACACTAATGCATCCACGGTATTCACGTGTTGAGCACCCAAGTGTCAAAAAGGAAGAACGTTATGGTAAAATAAAAGAAAAAAAACGGATAAGAAATAAGAGAACACAATATTAGGATCTCACCATTGAACGATGAAATAAAATATCAAAATGATACTTTTACAAAGGAACACTATATAGATACAATAATCATAGTGAACCAGTATAACATTCCCTATCTAGAGGCCCAAAACTAAGTGCTACAGATGCTGCAGCCATCCATAGTATTAGCTTTCGACGACTAAATACAACCATTTTATTCATATCAATAATATCAAAAGCACTTGAATATGAAACAAAACATAGATTTCAAAACAACTTTTGCTTCATTATATTTCAAAACCAATTGTTTCACTTTTACAACCCATAATCCCAAATCGCTCCAAGGTATAGATAAAATATAATTATTATAAATTACGCCAAGAGCGGTATACGAAGATACTCCCTTGGATGATCAGAGTCATATGGTCATAATAGACCTAATACAATCACAATGGAAATACATCATAACATAACAAAAACTGCAATCCTATATAGCTATCAGTTTGCCTCTTGCATGCCTCCGGTAGCCTTATTCGTCATCCTACTAAATTTTGTCATGCCTCCGGTCAAACATGTTAAGTAAGACTATGCTGCTTTGCGGAATGGGTTTCACCTCACTAACATCCTTTTAAAATATATCTTTTATAAAAGCTTTCGTAAAACCAAATTTTGTGCTCCTGCATCCAAAATGGTCAAATTATATACTTATAAAACATTATGGTGGTATGCATACTTGAAAACAATTAGAATTTCCCATCCCACATTAGTCAGTCGAACCACGTAAGTTTCAACTGACTATCCATCTTATATTTTCAAGGACTACCCACCCCATTTCGGACTTTATTTGTATCAAAGAGGGAATACCCATCCCATATTCATGTTAATTAAACTGATGTGGACTACCCATCTCACATCACTACAACAAACAGGACCTTTAACAACATTTCAAAAATACTATAAAAGCAATTAACAGCATTTTTACATATGCTTTATATCAGCATGCAGTTATATGTTAGACATATACAATGATATGGAATAAACGCTGTTAAATGTTCTTTTTTACAGCGTTTCCCTGGTGTCATGAAATCATCTAACAGCGGATGGTCTAATTTCGTAGAACCTTTTTTTTACTGCGTTTAAAAAACGCTGTTAAATGTCCTTTTTTATAGCATTTTTTCATTGTTGTGATATTTGTTTACAGCGTTTACCTGTTGCAATAAATCGTGCTTTATGTTTTTAGATACAATTTAACGGCGTTTTTAAAACGCTGTTAAAACATTCCATGGCGTTTTTTTAACGCCGTGGAATGTTTTAACAGCGTTTTAAAAACGCCGTTAAATTGTATACAAAGCTAAGTCAATTAGGCTTTTTCTACTTTTCTGTAAATTCCATTTCAGTAAACATCAGTCACAACATGTGTATATATACTACATTCCAAAATTAGCATATTATATCAATACCACATTTCAAAATCAACACATTTTATCAATACCACATTTTGGACACATATTTGATAACCAACGTATGAAATGTCATGATCAAAATACACAACATTCTTACACCGAACATAAATAGTTTGTCATCAATAGTTCATAAACAAAATATAGAACAAGTAGCAATCGCAAAACTAAAGCAAGTAGTACATACGCTAAAACCAGAAAGTAGTTCTAGCAGCAAAAATAACTTCGATCCTTAACTTGTTGCAATATTATTTTGCATCACAGTCATCTATCTACCTGTAAAGCAAAACTAATGGAATTATCTCAAATGATAGTGTAATTGATGTGCATAAGTCTACAATCACTACACAACAATACAAAGATGGAAGATGAATGCTTTAACTCTCTTTACAACTCGTAAAAAGATCAGAACGAGCTATAAAATAATAGTTGCTATAAAATGATATCCTTACTAGGCTGCAAATTTGTATTCTAGCATCCACATTTGAGCCTACACAATTGTCAAAGTGTTCCTGGCCCAGTATCATGCTTTCTTACACCTGTTGCTTATCCTATATACTGTCTTTTTCCATGCTCTTTGTTTTGTTATAGCATGGTTTAGTTAATTTTAATTTAAAGTTTTATCGATGTTAATTTAATTTTTATTTTTATTTTAGTTAATTTTAATTTGGTTTAAAGTTTAGATAATTTTAATTTTATTTCTAAGTTTGATTAATTGTAATTTCAAGTTTAATTAATGTTTATTTTATTTTTAAATTTAGTAAATATTTGAATTTAAATTTGAAGGTAGTTGATTTTAATTTAAAGTTTTTGTAACGTTGATTTACAAGATTTAGTTCGGAATAATATAAATAAATGAAGCAAATATATATACATACGCAGAAATGCACACACACATACATATATGGTAAGCAGCTTGGATCAAACTCAATGTTCAGCCTAACTAAAAATGATAATTAGCTTATTTATTGACTTATGGACTACTAGATTGAATTAATTAACAACCCATTATTTTCTGTCCATCCCTTCTTAAACCATTTATTATATTCCCTACTCTACCCTTGCCAAAGCATGAACTTGAGTACACCAAAACCAATTTTTAACTAACCTATCAAATACAATAATGAATACATACAAAGGACAATCTCCTCATTACATGAACCAATTGTGGCCTTTTTATATCAAGTCGTTTATGGAAATTTCTTTTAAATTTCATAATTCACTTCTTCAGGTGCCAACACATTTTAACAATATATATAATCCTACAGGTAACCCATATCTGAACAATCTGGTCTTCCGTTAATGCTGACAAGCTAACCAATATAGGAAATCTTCCAATAAACTCTAGAATGATACCATATGATAAATATCACCACTCTCAACCTACAGTTAATTACTAAATACAATAAAGTTTGTATGATTTAGGAATCCATAATTATTAGAGAAGGCAATTCTGGGTATCAACAAACTACTAAGACGTACATTACATATTATCAACGAATATACTAATTTACAAGCCAAAGAATAAATATGGAACATACCGATTCCAACAAGGATGAAGCTACCGCATTAATTCACTATCCCTCAAACTTGCACATTCGAGAGCCCTAAAACCTATAGAACAATCTTTCCATCTATATATAATGAAAAAGCAGAAACCTCTCATTTTATAGGAGTAGGAAATTGATAAATACTAAGGCTATTAGATAAATCTACCTTTCTGATATTATTTTCTCCAACCTAATTAACAAATTAACTTTCATTATTCCACATAAATTACCTCAAATCAGACTGTTGAAGAGAATCATTAGAGAATTCTTTAGTGAATGGTGGTCTTAACTATTAAGTGAACTCAAAATCAGATCATTTTCTTCTTTTTTCCAAGGACAAAATCAAGAGGCATTAGGTCGACTGAATTGGATATTACAGGGTAAATCAGAGGAGAATGAAATTTCATGGGAGATTTCATGTGTATTTGGTATTTCGATGGTTTAAAATAATCCATCGATGGATTTGGAATTTTAGGAGAAGTTAAAAGTAAAAGAAAGAAAGGAAGGCGGCTAAAGTAACCGCAAAATGAAAAAATGTCAACACAGCGTTTGATATTCTAGTTTTTATTTTTTAGCATACTTTTGTCAGGAGTCAGGGTGGAAACGCTGATTTCTAATGCTGTTAAACCACATTTTGTTATAGTGCCTGCTAATGAAACAATAATATACCATAAACCTTCTTATATTGGATCCGGTGTAGACTAAGAATAATATCAGAATAGTAATAATATTTGAGATTATCTCATAAATTTAAGCCAATGTGTTAACTGCTATCTCCAAGTATTTTAGTTTCTTATAAACAAGGATATAAGAATATTTCTTTTTTATCGCAAGAATTCATTTCACTTGCAAACAAAATGCATTTGCTAATTGGATTATAACCGTTGTGAGTAATTGTTGTCGGGTTAAGAACATTACTAATATAACAGGTCGCTACTGATGTAATTAGGTGTTTTCTTATCTAGCGACCTGTGATTTATTGTGTTTTTATTTTTATATGTTGTTGCATTTCTCCTAGCTTATCTAAACAAAATGTTCACTATTGACCTGTAATTTATTGCGTATGGTTTCTGATTTTATTGCATATACTGGAATATAACAAGTAAATTGTAGTTAGGATGTTTGTTGCAATATAACAATATTTGTACGTTGCAATGAGGTGGAGATATAACAAATTTATTGCATATGAAGGAATTCTTTAATATCCATTATTGCACTTTCAATTATTTATTTATTATTTAAGTATTTTATAGGCTTTCTAAACTAAGAGTTCTTAGTAGTTCTAGTTGCAAAATTATAAAAACATCCTAAAAAAATTATTTTCTGAATCAATTAACTTTTTTTTGAAATGGTACTTTATATACAACAAATCATTAGGACAACGTATCCCATGTTAATAAACATTCGAAAGCAAGTTTCGAACTTGTGACCTCTTGCACCAAAGCCGAATCAATTAACCACTTGGACAATGGTGCTTGTCAATCAATTAACTTTTACCGCAATTAAGGTTCAAACGCTAAGAATGAGTGCAGCTAAAAGTAAGTTTTGGTGTAGTATGTGAAGTTACCTATTGTAATATTATGAACCCAATGTCAGAAGCAGACCAATAGAGCTATTCAATGGTTCTCATCTGGATATTTAAGCTGTGGAGACATAAGATATATAAAATAAATTTAATCCTAGTCAAATATTAATCATTTCATACAGTGTTGAAACTTAAACTTTTGCGTTCTGTAGGATAAACAAATGGAAGGACTAAACCAAAAAAATGAAGCAGAAGAGTATTGAAACACTACTGACTAGTTGAGATGCTGCTAGTTGCTGACCAATAGTATAGAAATATTTGACCAAAATATGTGCTAAATGCAGACCAACTGAAATAATGTGTAAACAAGCTGAAACAAAATATGTAGTTAAACACTTGACTGGCTAGAGATGTTTGAGTGAATGTTGACGAAACAAAATGAAGACCAAAGTTACCTCAACAACTACTATAACAGGTAACTGAAATACTACAGCCAATAGTGCACCAAATATATTGTACAACATGTGCATAACGATGAGAAGCTTAAATATAGACTGAAGTGGATACCTGATATACTCAGAAAGAGATGCTGAAGCAAAATTGTTGAATGAAGTTGAATGTGGTTTAAGGTAGACGCATGCTGGTTATGGCAGTAGTTGAAGGTAGTAGCATTACTCTTAACTGAATAAATGTGTTTAGCTATGCATCAAGCGGTCTGGTTGAAACAGCAGCAAACACTGACTGAGATAATGGAGTAGCAAAAGCAGAATTGACTAGCTTATGATGTTGTAGGAAGATATAGCGAGCTTTGTCAACAAAATAATGGTTGATGCATAAGCGAGCTGAAGCAGTGGAACAAATAAAACAAGACAGAGAAGACAAACAAATTAAAGCACTATCATAAAACATAGCAGACTGAATAATACATATAAAAGCATGAGTTATAGAATTTTTTGGAGCACAATACTCAAGTTTTTACAGTTATAATTTTTAATCCAAATTGAAATCAATAAAATAAAGTTAAATCAGTAGTTGTAATTACGTGTTAACTTAATGGATACACTTTTCTTTTAACTAAATTTATGTGCTAAATACTAATAGACTAGAATTAACCCATTTTGTGCTCTGATTGAATTCAAGTTTGCGAAGTTGGATTCAAAGCACAAAATCAAGATCATCTTTTAATTGATTACTAATATATCGCAGCATGTTGCCATTTGTATGCACCATAGATCTATAATTACCCATGAAAAAGAAATTCAACAATTAGCAATTTTAAAAGTAATATAAAAAAACAAGTAAATGAACTTTGTTAGCTTGGTTAATTTTTATGAACCTAGTTGATCTTTATAAAAATCAGTTAATTAGTTAAATTTATATTAAATTTAATTAATTTATATATAAACACGATTAATTTATATGAACTTTACTAACTTAGTTAATTTTTATAAATTTTAGTTGATTCATATAAGCTTAATGAAGGGAAATCAACCAACCTAATGAATCCATTGTGATTGAGATCTGCAGCAAACGAATCTTCAACGGTCAAATCTCTCTGTAGCACCAACTTTGCTATTCTTCTATGTCTTTTATCAATTCTTGCCTCTGCTAAATATAAAGAAGCTCGTGCGACTACAAGCGTTGATATCAGCAATCAAAATGAAGCAAATATTCTTCCTTGCAATGTTTTAAATGCTCTATCACCATACCCAACTGTTAACTGACAAATATAATGAGTCCATCAAATCTAAATCCTCTATACAGTACATTGCTAATGTTCCTACACCAATACAAAGAATCACTACTCCAACTGCAAGCCCATCCTACCCAGATTTACCACTTAGTAGTACTCGACTTGATTCTGTTATAACAGTTAATGTACTTACTGTAGCAATACAGAAATCATATCGAATAAGCAAAATGAAAATTGAAGCACTGAAGTAAGGTATTGTAAGAAATTTCTTTAAACTTAAGTTGCAAAGCGGAACTTCAACTTATTCTGGATGCCGCACAGTAAGCAAAATTTACCAACTGTCCCAAAAACATAAAGCAAATGACCTGAACAATCGATCATGATTGTAACCAATATAAGTATAAAAGAATTGTCCACTGAAAGTGGATTAAGTTAGTTACACCATTTTTAGAATGACTAGTGTGCACATAAATTGTGGAAAGAATATCTATTTTCCAATCAAATTTCATTGACAAGACTATCAAACTAACTATTTTGGGTTCAACATCGAACATCCATTCATTTAAATCGTTAAACATTTGGCTGCTCCGTAGGACTGCGAATGAAAAATCTTTGCTGTAGAATTCTGTAATTTATACATGTTGCATATTTCTAAAGAAAAAATACACTTGCCATAATCCATACTTTGTAGTTTACCTATCATCGTCAAATTCTTAATGCAACATTTTCTGGTTACTGCATAACTACCATCATCTTTTATATAAATTGATCACAATTACTGTGAGCTCATAATACATCATATTTACCTATCATCGGAAAATTCTTAATGCAACATTTTCCAGTTACTACATAGATACCATCATATTATACGTAAATTGATCACAATTGCTTTGAGCTCATAATACTTCATATTTACCAATCATCGGCAAATTCTTAATGCAACATTTTTTGGTTACTACATAGCTACCATCATCTAATATGTAAATCGATCACAATTGTACAAATTAATCACAATTGTATAAGAAGTACTAGAGAAAGAAAAAACACCTTCATCCGAATTTGCTTTCTCCCTTTCTCGGCATCAAATATATAACTAACAGCCGCAACTCCAGCCTTGGCACTAGTAGTTAGAGGATACCTTTGTAAGCATAGATTCATAATCTTTTCTTCGCAGACGGGCCAAATTGACCATTTTTTGAAGGATCTTTTATAAGATGAATTATAATCTTAGTGAGAGAGAGGATCGAAGATGAGAGGAATAAGGGCAAGAGGTATCAAATTGGAAAGAGAGATTCTTTTTTAGGGTTTTTTCATTCTTTCTTTTTGGTTTTCTTCGTTTCAGGGAGAAAAGAGTGAAACGGAGAAAAGTGAAATGAGCGGCCTTCAAAATATTTCATAAAATTTCACCGAGCAGTAAGCGGGAACAATTCACAGCGAGCCATTATTTACTTTTGTTTAGCTAAATGAGGAACAAAGGTGTTTAATGTTAAAACGCTATTTTTTTTTAATTTTATGTAATGAATAAGGACTTTTTTTAGTTCATCTCATAGTTTTCCTAGGATAACTAGGAACCTTGCTTTAATCCTATGGAGACTATCCATCCCCGACATGATGTTGACTATCCATCACGCATTCCATAGTTTTCCTAGAATGACTATGAACCCTCCTTCAATCATTTGGAGACTATCTATCCTCAACATGATGTTGACTATCCATCAAATAACTCATAGTTTCCTAGGATAACTATGAACCCGTTATTTTGCCACTTGATTCATGCTAGCCCAATAAATCTAAGTATCTCATGTTAGCCCATGATTTTAATTGCATCATGTTTGCCCCATGATTAACCTATTTCCATTAGTGTCCCTAACTTAGGTTATATTCATTTATAATTCTCATTAGTATCCTCAAACCCTATTAAAATCAAACCTTTCGAAAATGTTGAACTTCAAACCATCAAAACTTAAACCTTTCGAAACCATTGAAATCATCCCTTTCGAAAGTAATAAAGCCTTAGATATCCTATTGTAAAAACACTTGGTACATTGCCTTGGAAACCCTTCCATTTATTACCTTTCGAAATCATTCAAAAACAAAAACCTTTCTACCCCTTCCGAAGGTTACCTTTCGACTCCATCGAAAGCTTGGCTTTCGACCCCTTCAAAAGCTTTACCGTCGACCCCCTTTTTGTAGACATTCAGCAAAAAAACCTTCCGAAAGCATTGGCCTTCTAAAACCTTTCAAAAACTTTCTGGGTTCAATTTAAAATAGACGTAAATCCTTCTTTTAAAATCTTTCAACTTCATTGGAAATAACCTTTTGGCTAAGTCGAAAGTTCTGCTTCGAAAGCTTTAAAATATCTTTTCAAACAACTCTTTCGAAAGCCTTGGGCTATGGTTCAATAAATAAAACAAGGGTAAATCACCTAAGTCGAAAGCTTCCTTTTGAAAGCATGGAGAAGCGGCCAGTTTTTGAACAAATAGACCTTTCGAAATGATACAAAGTAAACCCTTCGATTTTGACGGAAGGTTCAAAACAAAACATTTATATAGGGCAGCAGTAACCTTTTGACTATGACGGAAGGTTTTAAAATAAAGTAGCAGCTGTAACCCTTCGACTATGTCGAAAGTTTTAAAACCTTTCTTTTAAACATTTTGACCTAAAGCAACCAAGTCGAAAGCTCTAATTTGAAAGCAAAGCAGGCGAAAGCTTTTGGTTTATAAAACAAACATACGCCAAAATTTTCGACCATTAACCTTTCGACCAAGAACCTTTCGACCTTATCCAATTCATTATGTACTAAGTTACTTGATACCATATGCATTGGTTTGATCTTGCCGAAATATTCGAAACTCTCGACCTTTTTGTGAGGTCTGCACAGGAATGTTTACTGCTATAATAGCTGAAACATGTTAAAAGTACGATTTCTTTGTTTTAAATTTAAAAGGATAACTTTTCAACCAACCGCCTTTATTTGTCAAATCCTCATTGGTTGACAAATTCTTTTCAGAAATATGCTGTCACTATTTTTAAAGTTAAATAAGTATTTTGTTTTAGAAAATGCCCCTTCTCGTTAATTAAATATATAAAACACTTAAGTCCCATACCTTAAATAATTTTATATATTCATCAAAACACTTAGGAAAAATCTAGAAAAATTCCAAAAAATCTACTTTAATATGTTACCTAACATATAAAAATTTCAACCCCAAATTTTTTTGCTTTAGCCGAAAATAATTTATAACCTAGTGAACAATTTTCTTCGCTAGAAAATTAATATAAAATCCACCATAATTCATAAAATTATGAAAATTGAAACCTAGCTCTCAAATATCATTTCTGACCTATATTTAAATTTCCAAGGCATTTAGATGTCATCAAATAGGGTTTTCATATCAAACATATCATAAAACAAGTATGAATATGCATATTTCACCAACCAATAAATATATGTAAATTTAATCATCAAAACATGGCACAAACTTGCCAAAATATTTCGGATCTTAGTCTTAAAACCAAAAACCAAAAGAAAGTGGGATGTAATAATTATTCACCTTTGATTTTGAGATTATAGATGTGAGATTTGATGTTGATTCGGTATATTTTCCTCATTCTCTTGAATCCTAGCTTTAATCTTCTTCTTGAGAGTGAAAATGGTGGTCAGCCTTTGTTTTTTAGTTTGAGTAAAATGAAATGAATGCGAGTTTTTATCTCCTAATGGTTTAAGGTATAAGCTCCACGTATTTTCCATATTGCCCTTGTCATTTCCTAACACCTTTGTTTTAGGTTATTTTAAATTAGTTATACACTATTATGACACGGCTACCCTTAGCTAAAAGAAATCTCATCCCATAATTCTCTGCATTATTTTATTTAATTTTAACCAATTAAATGTCCTAAATAATGTCATGAAAATATGTGGTAGTACAAATTCCCCACCTTAAAGAATTTCGTCCTCAAAATTATGATAAGGTACTCAACAAAACAATCAAAAGTAAAACATACCATCAAACAAGTCAGGATAAGTATCCTTAACCCTGCTCTCCGTTTCCTAAGTACAGTCTCTAGCATCGCCACTCTACTTAAACTTTACTAACTTGACTGTCTTGTTCTTCAACTTCTTATCATCTCTAGTCATGATCTGAATCGGCTTTCAAACTATGGTCAAATTCGGTTCTACTGCTAAATCTACTAACTGTAGGGGCTATAATAGTCTTCGGGTCTCTAACACATTTCCTAAGATGAGAAACATGAAAACGTTATGGACTTTATCCAAACTACTCAGTAACCCTACTCTATAAGCAAGTTTCCTGACCCTCTCTACAATATAAAAAGGACCAATGAATCTAGGTGCTAACTTTCTTGATTTCCCAAATCTATTCACACCCTTCATTGGTGAAACCTTAGTAAACACATAGTCTTTGATAGAAAATTCCAAATCTTTTCTTCTTCTATCAGCGTAACTTTTCATCCTAGATTGAGCCTCCTTCATCCTAGCTCGGATTAACTCAATCTTCTCTGCAGCTTCCTATACCAAATACGGACCAAGAACCAATCTATCCCTGGTCTCTAACCAACACATAAGAGACTTGCATGGTCTTATAAAAAGCTTCAAGCGGTGCCATCCCAATACTAGTCTAATAACTATTGTTATACGAGAACTCAACTAAATGACGATGGTCCTCCCATGATCCCTCGAAATCAATACAGAAGCCCTTAACAAATCTATCAAGATTTTGTTAACTCTTTCTGTTTGACCATCAGTATGCGGATAGTGAGCAGTACTCATGTTGAACTTGGTTCCTAAAGCTTCCTATAGACTTTTCCATAACTCACTCGTAAATAAGGAATCACTATCATTGATAATACTACTAGAAATTTCGTGCAGTCTGACTACAATCTTCATTAACAACTTCGCCAAACTAGGTGCCGTCCCAGTTGATCTTACCAAAATGAAATTAGCACTCTTAATCAGTCTATCTACTATGACCCATATGCTTGCATTTTCTCTACTAGATCTTGGAAACCCATCAATAAAATCCATAGAGATAAAATCTCATTTCCATAATGGGTTGAAGCAATCAACTGGGATTCTGGTGTTCATCCTCTGCCTGTTGGCAATTCAAGCACTGCTCAACACACAAACCAATGTCCCTTTTCATACCTTCCCAGAAGAGACTTCTCTTCATATCCTTATATATCTTTGTTCCTCCTGGATGGATAGTAAACTTCAAACGATGGCACTCATCCATAACTTCCCACCTCATGTTTCTTAAATTCGGGACATATGACCTTCCTCTTTTCCTCAACCATCCATTTTGGTCAGACTGAAATCCTTTAGGTCATTGCTCTCTATTCCTTCCCTCAACCTTTTGATCCTTTCAGCCAAAATTGGATCGTCCTCTTGCTTAGAAGCTATATTCTCAATCATTATCGGTCTAACTTCTAAACAAGAGAATACAACATTTCATATACTAGACCGTACCTCGAATCTAAACTGCACACTAAAAGTTGATAATGCTTCCAAATCTTTCGACTCGGCAATCATAGCCAATACTGCATTCTGATGTTTCTGGCTGAGTGCATCCACCACCTTGTTTCCTTTTCTAGATGTGTACTAAATTCAAAAATCATAAGCAGCAATAAAATCCAACCACCTCTACTATGTCAAGTTCAGCTCCTTCTGAGAAAACATGTAGTTCAACAACTTATGATTAGTATAAAAGCTCAAATCGCTCTCTCAAAAGACAACACCTCCATACCTTCAAAGAAAATATAACGACGGCTAACTCCAAGTCATGTGTTGGATACCTCACTTCATATGGTCTGAGCTGTATAGAAGCATAAGTAATCACTTTATCTATTTGCATCAACACAGCTTCCAATCCAGTTCCACAGGCATTGGTATAAACAGCCAAATCTTAATTCCCCTTCGGAAACACTAATACCGGTGCATGGGTCAATAAGTGTTTCAAGGTATGGAATGCTTCCTCACACTAAACGGTCCTTACAAACTTCACATCTTTTTGTGTAAGCTTTGTCATCGGTGCAGCTATTCATGAAAAATCCATGATAAATCTTCGATAGTATCCAGCCAATCCAAGATAGCTCTTAATCAAGATAGCTCTTAGTCTCGGTCGCCATCTCGGGTCTCTACCAATTATTTACCACCTCAATATTAGTTGGATCTACAGAAAACCCTTTCTCTGAGATGACATGACCAAGGAAATTCACTTCCTTCTTTCAAAAATGACATTTTGAGAACTTAGCCTTCAACTGATGCTCCCTTAACGTTTCGAGCACAACTCTAAGATAAACTTCATGCTCCTTCTCATCCTTAGAGTATACAAAATGTCATTTATGATGACCAACACAAATCTATCCAAGTGCTTTCAGAAAATTCTATTCATTAGATCCACGAAGAATGCCAATGCATTAGTCAGTCCAGAAGGCATAACTAACCATTTGTACGATCCATATCTTGTCCTAAATATCGTCAAAGGAATGCTATCCTCCGCCACTCCAAGATGATGAAATCCCACCGCCAAATTAAGCTGAGAGAATACCTTAGCTCCACTTAACTGATCGTACAAATTGTTAATTCTTTGTAACGGGTATCGGTTCTTTATCGTCTTCTCATTCAACTTACGATAATCGATACATAGCCTCATTGATCCATTCGGCTTCTTCGCAAATACGGTGGTAGCTCCTCATGGCGAACTACTTGGTCGAATAAAACTCTTACCTTCCAAATCCATTAATTTCACATTCAACTCTTTCTTCTTGGTGGTGTCATCTTGCTCGTTGGCCTACTTACCGATTCTGTTCCAAGCACTAAATCAATCTGAAACTCAATAGCTCGTTTCGGTGGCAACCCCATCACCAGCTCAAACACATCTGTGAATTCTCTAACTACAAAAACTCGATGCAACTCATCCTCTAGCTCAATAGTACTCAATAAAGCATTCATTTCACAATTAGGGTTCTCTACAGTATAAACTATCTGATCACTATACTTCGGGTGACTAAGCGATATTATCCTATCGTGGAAAAATATCCTAACATCATATTTACTTAACCAATCCATCCCAAGGATAATCTTAAATCCCGCAAAGTCAAATGCATGCAAACAACACTCAAAAGTATGGCCTAGCGAATCAAACTCGAAATGGTCACACCTCATCCCAAGCGTTGCATAACCTCCTATCGAATTTGCAACCCTTAAGGAAGTAACTAGATATGAGGGTTCTAGGTTAAGCTTATCTACCGAACATCGAGAAATAAAATATAGAGATGCTACGGTATCAAACAATACCCTAACTAGTATGCCATGGATCAAAAGAATACCTTCCATCACAGACTTTCCTTTCTCATCAGTAGTTGGTTTAGAAGATGACGGATCCAAAACAAAGACCTTTCATTTTCCTACCTTAGGGGCTTTAGGACATTTGTTCTTGTGATGCCCTATCTGTTTGCAATTATAGCATTGCACATTCTGATTTCCCACGACCAACTTCCCATCTCCCGAACGACACTCATTGGCATAGTGACCCTTCTTATCACACTTTCAGCAAACTATATCTGCTTTTCCTTTTTTGGCGGCTCCTTCCCTCTGAGTTTCCTTCTCCTTGAAGAATTTCCTCTTCTTCCCCTGGGGACCATGGAATTCAGCAAGCTTCTCCCTAGTTGAAACAACAAGCATTTCTTCATGGCGAATCGCCATTTCCACTACCACAATAGAAGGATCTCGGATATGGGCCATAGTCATTTTGCTCGGCTCTGGCCTCTATCCTACAATGAATCTCTCATTCCTCCTGACATCCATGTCAACCAAAGCATAATCATATCGAGATAGCTCATTAAACCTTGTAGCATACTCGACCATAGACATTTGTCCTTGGACCACATCCATAAACTTCCTCATCAACGCCGACTTAGCCACCGTAGACAAGAACCTCTGCCGAAACCTCCTGTTGAATTCATCCTAAGTCAACTCTTCCTCTGCCACTCCGGCCGTCACACTTTTCCACCAATGAAGCGCTAACCCTTGCAACTATCTCAAGGCTAGCCTTCTCTTCTCTCCATCATTCAGGCCTAGATCTATAAAAATCCTTTCATAGTTCAACAACCAATCCTCCACTTCAGCAGCATCTTCGGTTCCAGCAAACGATTTTCCTCCCAAACTGATATAGTCGCTACTCAGCTTAGCATAGTTATATCCAACGAGAACTATAGGATTTTATCCACCAACATTTCCAGCAGCATTACCTGTAACAACTTTGACTGCAATTCTAGCCTGCACCATGTTTACGAAGAACTGATGTATTACTCCCATTTCCATCTGGGGAACTCCTGCACCAGCAGTTTCTACTTGTGCCTGATTTGGACCTCTTCTAGCATTGGGTCGGGCATTTCCATTAGTAGTGATGCTCACTCCTCCAACATTAACTCTACCGCTTATCTTGTCCATATCTATATTCAAAGCTCGTGAGATACAGATAAATAGCCTAATTAAGATAGGAGTCTAGAGATATAGCGTATACTTATATATAATGAATACTAGTGCGTTACTATAGCGTTATCTTATACCCCGATCTTAACTCTAATTTCTAAGGATTATGTTTTAAAAAACTTTTTTTAGTTAATGTACTTCATAAACTATGCTTTGATACCAAGCTGTAACATCCCCTATCTAGAGGCCCAAAACTAAACGCAACAGATGCTGCAGTCATCCATATTATTAGCTTCTGGCGACTAAATACGGCTGTGTTAATGATATCAATAATATCAAAGCACTTGAATATGAAACAAAACATAGTTTCAAAACAACTTTCGCTTCATTATATTTCAAAACCAATTGTTTTACATTCATAACACACAATCCCAAATCGTTTCTAGGTACATGTAAAATATAATTATTACAAATTATGCCAAGAGCGGTATATGAAGATACCCCCTTGGATGATCAGAGTCATGGTCATAAAAGACCTAATACAATCACATCAGAAATACATCATAACATAACAAGAACTTCAATCCTATATAGCTATCCGTTTGCCTCCTGCATGCCTCCGGTAGCCTTATTCGTCATCCTAATAAAACTTAAAAAGACCTTAATCCCTCGGCCTATCCAAATTAATTTTGAGCATACAAGAGTTTAAGGAGAAATATAAGCTTCGAGTCAGACATAAAGCCTGTTATGAATAATGTTATACATCCCGGTTAAACATGTTAAGTGAGACCACACCGTTTAGCGAAATGGGGTTACCTTCACTAACATCCTTTTAAAATGTATCTTTTACAAAACCTTTCATAAAACCATATTTTATGCTCCTGCGTCCACAATGGTTAAAGCATATATTTATAAAATATTACAGTGATATCATACTTGAATACAATTAGGATTTCCCAACCCATATTATTTTGTCTAACCACCTAAGTTTTAGCTTACTATCCATCTTATATTTTAAAGGACTCCCATTCCATTTTATACTTTATTTGCATCAAGGAGGGACTATCGATCCTATATTCATGTTACTTAAACTAATGTGGACTATCCATCTCACATCACATAGTTTTCTTAGGATAACTATGAACCTTGCTTTAATCCTATGGAGATTATCCATCCCCTAGGTGATGTTGACTATCCATCACACATCCCATAGTTTTCCTAGGATGACTATGAACCCTCCTTCAATCATATGGAGACTATCCATCCCCGACATGATGTTGACTATCCATCAAACATCCTACATTTTTTCTAGGATAACTATGAACCTATCATTCTGCCACTTGATTCATGCCATCCCCATGAATCTAATTATCTCATGTTAGCCCCATGATTTTAATTGTCTCAGTTAGCCCCATGATTAATTTATTTCCGTTAGTTTCCCTAACTTAGGTTATATTCATTAATAATTCTCATTGGTATCCTTAGACCCCATGAAAATCAAACCTTTTAAAAACATTGAACTTCAAACCATTGAAACTCAAAACTTTCGAAACCATTGAAATCATCTCTTTTGAAAACAATAAAACCTTAGACATCCTACTTTAAAAACATTTGGTACATTGCCTTGGAAAACCTTTAGAAACCCTTCCATATAAAACCTTCCAAAATCATTCAAAAACAAAAACCTTTCGACCCCCTTGAAAGGTTACCTTTCGACTCCATCGAAAGCTTGGTTTTCGACCCCTTCGAAAGCTTTGTCGTCGACCCTTCTTTTTAAATAAAAACATTCGGTACAAAAACTTTTCGAAAACATTGGCCTTTTAAAACCTTTCAAAAAATTTCTGGGTTTAATTTAAAACAGGTGGAAATCCTTCTTTTAAAACCTTTTGACTTCATTGAAAACAATCGGCTAAGTCGAAAGTTCTGCTTTGAAAGCGTTAAAGCATCTTTTAGAAAAACTCTTTTAAAAGCCTTAGGTTATGGTTCAATTTATGAAACAAGGGTAAGTCACCTAAGTCGAAAGCTCCTTCTGAAAGCATGGAGAAGTGGCTAGTATTTAAAACAAATAAGCCTTTCGAAATCAATCAAAGTAAACCCTCCAACTTTGCCGAAAGGTTCAAAACAAAACATTTATATGAGGCGGCTGTAACCTTTCGATTATTACAGAAGGTTTCAAAACAAAGTAGAAGTTCTAACCTTCGACTGTGTCGAAAGGTTTAAAACCTTTCTTTTAAACATTTTGACCTAGTCGAAAGCTCTAATTCAAAAGCATAGCAAGTGAATGCTTTTGGTTTATAAAACAAACATACCCCAACCTTTTTGGCCATTAACATACTAAGAACCTTTCTGCCTTGTCCAATTCATTACGTACCAAGTCATTTGATACCATATGGATTGGTTTGACCTTGCCGAAAGCTTTGAACCTCTCGATCGGGTCGGAAGGCTTGGGTCGGAAGGTTTACTTCTATAATAGGCTGAAACATGCTAAAAGTATGATTTCTTTGTTTTTAACTTAAAAAGGATAACTTTTCAACAAACCTGTCTTTTTTTATCAAATCCTCATTGGTTAACAAATTCTTTCAGAAATGCGCTGCCACTATTTTCAAATTTAAATAATTTTTTTTACAAAATGCCCCTTCTACTTAATTAAATATATAAAACATTTAAGTCCCATACTATAAATAATTTTACATATCCATCAAAACACATAGGAAAAATTTGGAAAAATCCCAGAAAATCTATTTTAATATGTTGCCTAAAATATAAAAATTTCAACCCCAAATAATTATTATTTTAGTTGAAAATAATTTATAACCCAATAATAATTTTCTTCACCAGAAAACTAATATAAAATCCACCATAATTCGAAAAAAAATATGAAAATTGAACCCATCTCTAAAATAACATTTTTGACCTATATTTGAATTTTCAAGGCATTTGGACGTTATCAAATGGGGTTTTCATATCAAACATATCGTAAAACAAGTATAAACATGCATGTTTCACCAACCAATATATACATGTAACTTTAATCATCAAAACATGGCATAAACTTGCCAAATAGTATCAAAACTGAAAAACAAAAGAAAGTGGGATGTAGTAATTATTCACCTTAGCTTTAAGATTATAGATGTAAGATTTGATGTTTATTCAGTAGATTATTGTCCTTCTCTCAAATCCTAGCTTTAATCTTCTCCTTGAGAGTGAAAATAGTGGCAGGCCTTAGTATTTTTTAGTTTGAGTAAAATTAAGTGAATGTGAGTTTCTATCTCCTAAGGGTTTGCGGTATAAGCTCCACCTGTTTCCTATATTCCCCTTGTCATTTCCTAACACCTATTTTTAGGTTATATTAAATTAGTTAACACATTATTATGGCACGGCTACCCTTAGATAAAACAAATCTCATCCTATAATTCTCTATATTATTTTATTTAATTTAACCAATTAATTGTCTTAAGTAATGTCCTGAAAATATGGGGTGTTACAACCATCCCATCATCAACCTAGACTGTTATAATAACATGTACTTACAATTGTTGATATAAAAATAAACAAAGTAACGCGGTAGAAATAAAATCTACGGTAGGTAGTCATCCTGCTCCTCTCCTAGAGCTCTATGAATCATCAATGATACCTAGAAATATACACGGGCTGACCTAAGCATTATAAAAACAATCACACTTGGATCAGTCTGGTAAACCAGCTTGAGAAAACTCAAGCAATTTGTAAAACTCTTTTACAGAATAAAGGTATCTCATAAGTCCATGCCACAAATAAACACAGACGGGTTTATACCTTATGATAAACGAACCATTTTATAAGAAAATTCAGTGATACTATAATATTGTCTAGGGTGTTTAATATAAATATAAATCATAGCTGAAATGGCTATATTGGTTACATTTGACAGTATACTTAGGTATACAAACAAAATCGCTAAGGTACGTTCGTATAAATGAATTTTCCACGGAGACCTCCTCAATAGATCGATCTCCTATGATAAGGATTAAAAAACCTTTCGAGTGTCGTATATCTCTAAATAAAATATACCATACGGTAAACAAAACTGGCCATCATCTGAACACTCGATGAATAATATGTACCAAGTATCAACAATCTCCCTCTAGCAACATCTCTCAGCATACTCTAGATATGGAGTTTTCGTACCCACCATGGGTTAGCTAAAACCCAAGGTCATGCATCCTACTCTACTCAAGTCATTTTGCTAATGTCGAGGCTACGTTCGGCATCTTCACATGAATTTTCGAAAAAACGAGATCACATAATGAATCTCATATGCATTCTATCATCTCAACAGATTTCAGAACCACACATGGTTTCCATCATTCACTTTCAAAACTGAGAACTTATATCTCAGCCATAAAGTATTTTTTTGATAAGTAGAACACTTGCCAATTTCGGTCTCTCCAAGACCGAATCGATGAATTTGGTTTTATTCAACAATATTGAGAATGATCGCATAAGGGAACCAAATCCTGAATGATTTCTCATAAGCAAGTACCTGCGCTATCATTTCATGCAAGGCATGGTCAAGTCACATAAACGACTTTTAATCCCCTTTTAATTAATTTATCTGTTATTAATTAAAACCTTTCTTGTTAGAAAAAACCATCTTTTTTATCTAATAAAACTACTTTGATAAATCAAAACTTCATTAATTAACACTCCTTTATTAATTAGAACTTCCTCTATATTCTTGTATAAATATATTTAACTATCACCTATACTCTTTTCAATACATAAAAAATATTCATACACGTATTCCAATGGTATAAGTATGTTCACAAATCGTTTAACAAGTTCTACTTACTTGAAATATAATCAAAGAGATTAAAACAATTACTACCAAAGCATTGTTATAATAAACTCCTTTTCTTTATAAATTAAGCATATAACATTTTCTATCTCTTCATAAAATATTTCAATACTTGTTATTATCGTTAAAATTCCATTATTAAAGATTTATAATATTTCTTCCAAAATATAATTCAAGGGTTTAAAAACAAATTTTGCTAAAACATTATTTGCTACAAACCTAAAACCATTCTATTTAATCATTATCTTTAAAACTCTCCTTTAAAAGGTTTAATTACATTTAAGGTTTAAAGACAAGTGTTGCTATAAACAATTGTCACAACAAAGACAAACATTTCATACTATGAAAACATTCCTCTTTGAAACTCCCTTCTTAAAGATTTATTTATATTTAAGGGTAAAAGACAAGTATTGTTCAAAACATTTTCACAACAAACCCAAAACCATTTACTTGTATTTTTCTAATAAATATCCATTGGTAAATATCTAATTATATTCCCAAGTATAATAACAATAAGGGTTGGTACAAAATTTGAAGAATGGGATAACAATTTTTTAACAACAACAGGGCGTGCTAAGTTGATACACAGTACAATAACTCCTATTGTTATGTACTGGATTCTTATATACCTCCTCCCTGCCTCAGTCATTTGAAAATTTGATCGAATATGTGAAGATTTTTTATAGAAAGGCAAGATACATAAAATATCTTGGGATACTTTATGCAAGCCTAAAGTGGAAGGTGGAATAGGACTGCAAAAATTTACCAATCTTAGTTCAACTGCCAGAACTAAACTATTATAGTAGTTATTAACTTCTAATTGCTTATGGTCTAGATGGATGAAAACCAAATACATATCTAAGACAAAATTTTGGATTATGCACATTAATAATAATTTCTATGGTACAATGAAATCTATTCTATGACAATGAGATTTGGCAGCAAATATCATGAATTAATTATTGTCAATGGGGAGCATACAGACTTGTGGTATGATCCATGGATCAACCACAAATCTCTCATGGATCTACTTGGCTAGGATAGGGTTTTCATATCCACTAATAATTATAGTAAAGTCAGCTGTATAATTCATGGTGGACAATTACAACCTCAAATTCTGCCAGAGACTAGGGAGCTGGCTGATCATATCATATAAGTTCAACTGTCTTCTGACCAACCGAATGATTACTAAGCTATTGCCCATTAGAAAAAAAATTATTTTTGCTATAATATGTAATGAGATTCGACTACATGCTCAATAAGATGATACATTTAAACTCATATGGTTCAATAAAACTGCTAGAAAATTTTGCTACACTACGTATATTGCTTACATATAACCTTTGCCTACTTCTGATCGCCTATCGATGTGGAGGATGATAGCAAATACACATTACGAACTTTGCAAACAACAATATGAATCTCATCAACATTCACTTATAGATTGTTTATATAGCACTTATCTGTGGAAATGCTTGCTGTATAAATTGGAACTTCATCCCGAGGTAGAAAACTCTCTAAGGCAGCAAATTTTAACTTTGGGGCGAAGCTTTACACATGAATCGGGTGCTCAACACTTGGCTTATGTTACAGCATCTACCACCATGCATCACATCTAGATGGAGAGTGTTCGATGTTGATTTGAAGGGAAGAGTTGCTCGGTTGAACAAAGAAGTAAACATATCAACATTGATGTTCGACTTCAGCTCACGAGACGAGTTTGACATTATCATGTATCATCGAATAACTGACTGATATTTCCCAAATGGGTGATTGACCTTGCTGATATTGGATAATGATGGCGGTAGCTGTGAGGAAAGGGAGATTAGGGTATGTTTGTACGCTTAGTTATGGGCTGGTTTGTGTTGATATTTTGGTAGAGGCGATGTCATATTCTTGCCTATATGGGCTGGTTGCTTTTTTTTATTTTTTTCTATTTATATTTTTGTTTTTGCTATGTATTTGTTTTTTTACTTCATAGTTTTACTGTAGTAGAGATGTTGATATAGAGGGTGTCGTGCTCTTTTTCCTCACCACAATAGTGAAGTGTTTTAAGGAGGCAATCATGCTATTGTATGGTTCCTATTTGTTATTAATAAAAGTACCTTTTCATTTCAAAATAATAATAATAATAAGGGTTAAAAACAAGTGTTGCTAAAAACACTGTTTACAATAACCCAAGCTATTTACTTATCCATTAATAACATTAAATATTTGCTTAAAGATCAAAGCATATTCACACTTATTAATTAAGGCAATATACTTTTAAGTAATTCCTCAAAACCATTTATTTTAACTTAATCATTAAAATACAAACCTCCTTTGTTATATTTACAAAATACTTAATTTAATATTTAAAACCTATATACACATAACGTATGTACATACATACATATATCTTTAAAATACTTATTAATATGTCGAAATACGTTAAGACTACATATACTATATGATAATTATTTATGTAGAATATTACGTAAAAATAAGAAATTTTGTAATAAATAGAAAAACAAGTTTTAATTTTAAAATTACTTAGTTTAGAAATTCATAGTTAATTGTTAATATATTTAAACTTGAAATCCATTTTACAACTCTCTATTATAAGTTAGAAAACAATACTAAAAAGATTAGAGAAAAATATAAAATTTAAATATCATTTTTAAATAATTTATAGTTTCAAATAGCAAAGATAGCATTTATGCAAGTGCTAATAAAATAATTCGAACAGCTCAAAAGTGTTTCAGAAGAAAAGGCAACACTTGAGAAGTGCTACCAAAAGTCCTAGGCTGTCATTTCAATGAATTTGCTACAACTTTGCGCCTAGATTTCAGCATCTTAACAAATGATATTTAGTCCATTATTTTTAAGTTAGTTAGTATACTTGGGTACTTGAAACCTGAAGAGAAATGCCAAAGAATTATTTCCACTTATTTTAGAGAATTTGCCGAAATTATATTACTTTACCCAATAGACCTATAGCGACTATTTTGCCATAAAGTTTCTGCATTTCGTTCAACTAGCTATCCAATGAATTAGGCTATAAAAAATTTCCAATAAGAATAATATATTATGTACTCCTTAAATACAAAAGGAAGCCTCCATAAAAGTTTGTGGAAAATATCGTTATTTCGCTAAATAAAAAGTGTCATTATAGCGTCCCTTTTACTTCAATATTTTGTTACTTCGATTTACTTCTATAACTTTCCAAAACATATTCTTTATTTTCTAAATGCTTATAGAAGTGTAAATAATAACTAAACAAGTTATTGTTATAATATGTCATTAAACCTGCATTATCATAAGTTATAGTTTAAGGGATTCAAAGTGCGCTTATAGCGACTATCGCTATATAGACAATACTTTATCCAGTTTAATATCAAGTGTCATTCTATTTTATACACATGTATGATTCTAAATTCAAACCATATCACTGTTAAACATGTATTAACATATGTAACAATAATCATGTTCATTTTAGATGTTTAAATGTGCTTAATTTAAACAACATAATCCCATTCTCTTTAAGGCAACTACTTCAACAAATCATATAATTTTGGAAGCACATAATAAAAGGTTATAAGTAGTTGGGGTCTATTATTGTATACAATAGCAAGCAATATTTCAAGTAATATCAACATGTTTATTTAACATGTAATTATGAATATTCAGTGTGATATTAACTCATTTTTACTCAACCCAATTTCTTCCTACCAACATTCAGTCAATCACACACTTCTACTATCACTTCCTCTTTCTCCAAGCCTACGACCAAAGCCTTCCTCCCATTTCTCACATCTTTCCCTCTTTCACCATTACTTGCTCACGCACTTCATCCACCTTCATATGGTTCATAGCCTAAGCTCCCACCATCATCATCCTAATGCTTACGGCCCTAAGGCCACGAAACTTATTCCATCATTCAAAAGTACACACAGCCAAAGCTAAAATATCCCAAGACATGCATATAGGAAGAAGATAAGAAGAGGAAGAAGTGAAGATAAGAAGTGTTCGGTTATGAAGAATGAAGTGAATATGAGAGGGTATTTATAGGCTTAGGAAATGGACGGAAAATATCCAAAAACTTCTTCCATAGCCATGAAGTAAAGTGGACTTAGGCATGTAAGGCCATACCCTTACACGTCATGCTTTCCTAGATTTGTGCCTTGATTTAAGGCTTGATTTTGGCATCCTTTACCTACTCTTATTCCCTTAACTAAACATGGTTACTTTTACTTAATTTTAGCTTAGGAAATGATGTGTTTAATTCATATCATATGTTTACACATGACAACTATTTATGTTGCAATATATTTATACAACTTGTATTGAATAAAAAGTTGAGTTTTAACAAAATGTTTTCCAATCACATTTTTCGCATTTATCCAAAGTGTATACTTTTATAAACACATTTCAAAAATAAATTTTCTAACATTATTTATTAACTTAAAAAGTATTTAACAAGGTTATAAACTCGTATTAAATCCTGGACACAAATATTTAAATAATTCAGATATTTAAATACAAAGTGTGTGAAATTCTGGGTCGTTACATTCTCCTCCCTTAGAATATTTTGTCCTCGAAATTCCGACAATAAGCAATCATAGAGACGACCATACATTAATACTAACCAATATTACAATCAATAGCAACACAGCTTATTGTTTGCCTAGGTCAAAACCTTCTTATCGTGCAAGGATGATAAATAAACTACGAAGTATACTCTTTGCTCAATAGCCTTGGGTTATTACTTAGTAGATTATTCATGTTACCTTGAACAATCTGAAGAGTCTTTTCCCAAACCCGCCACAAGCCAGAAAACTTAGTATGTAATTATACTTAAGCTCTATGATGTACATATATCATTTGTATGCAATATCGATCTGACCACTTGCTCAAACCCATATATTTCACTTCCAAACTAGTATATCGCACTTGATTTCTTTAGTGCAGACTCTGATCTGGTTCTTTGATTGGACACCTTCGTTCTCCTTTCATAGCAATTAACTACGATAGAAAACTTAGGGATCTTGTCAAGAATTTGTATCAAGTGTTTGCCATTAAGAATCTAGTGTAAGATCCCTTTTTAGATTGGTGTATACCACCTTGGAATTATATACTCGAATCTTAGATCAAGAATTGTCACGTGAACGAAATGTCTACATGTAACTCACACATTTAACTCAATTGGTCACTTAGTTATACCACTTTTCTTTTAATTCTCATTTATTTACATAAAATCATTCTAATGTAATATTAAAGTCATTGATGTAACATTTATTAAAACATTACTTAAGTTTATAAACATTTCATAAAGACTTATCTTATAAAATATTACTTAGTACATAACCATTTCAAAAAGCCACAACTTTATTTATAAAACATTTCATTTTCTTAAGTTCATATTCATTTACCCTAATAATATCCTTTTTTACCATTTAAATTATTTATAAACATTTTATAAATGTTGACTAAGTTTACAAACATTTTTATCGCAACTTAACTTTATATAAAAAATATTTCTTAAAACACAAATAGTTTTATTTTAAAACATTTTAAAATTTATGTTCATTATTCGTATAAACTTTGTTATATCCTAAGAATATATACAAAACGTTTTTTACAATTTTACTTTCTAAAATTTCGACGAAGATCAAAAATAAATTTGGATCTTATAATTGAGCCAACCATCTAAACATCTTTATTCATCGGGCTAAGTAAGTAGCTAGGTAGAGTAGGACTCTAGTATCCGTACTCTAGACTAGAGTCTACTTTCCTTAGAAGACCTTAAAGTAAAGACTTTTATTAATTGGCCCAATAACATCGAGTGCGTTATTTAACAAAGATGCTAAACAAATTTTAATCTTGTTTTTAGCTTACTATCTTTTCAGTTTGAGAGTTATAAAAATTTTAAATTTTAAATTTCAACAAAAATACTTAGCTTTAATTATATTAACCCGGAAGTTTCTAACTATCCAGAATTGTCAAATTTTTTATTTTATTTCAATAATTGAATACTATTAACATACCATAATAAGATGCATAACCAAACTACCTTAATGCAATAGATACATGCAGCCATATACATCTTTATTGAACATTTAAGAATTTAAACTCCGGGTTTTATTTCAAATCATTTGAAATAATAATACACTTTTCCCCATTTTGAATATCAAATCGTACTTTTTGAGATTAAACCAAAATCGTTTTCAAAACCGATTTCCAAAATATTTTCTTTAAAATCTATAGAAAATATTAATATCGATCGAGTAACAATAAAATGATTCAAAGAACTCGGTTCTTCCAAATAGTATCATATATCCCCTTTACTAAGAAGGGTAATACTTAAGAGAAGTGCTTTCCAACCGAACACATCTCTTGCCCATTTTTTTATTCACTTTCTAGCCACTCAACTAGTTGACATAAAAATACTTTGTTTTCCGAATCGACTTGTTATTTTCGAGATTAATCTCAAACTTGAACAAATCTTAAAGCTCATTTAATTACATTAGTCCTTCAGAATAATTTTAAATCATACTATTATTGTTTTCTCAAAAACCCTTAGAAACCATTTCCAAAAGCACCGAGATTTAAGTTCACAAATCCTCATATAAGTCATATTTATATAAACCATATTTATGTAAGTCATATCTATATAAACCATATTTACATAAGTCATACTTATATAAACTGTATTTATCATATTTTTATAAACCTTATTTATGTAAGCCATATCTATGTAAACCATATTTATATAAGTCATATCTATATAAAGCATATTTATATAAGTCATATTTATACAAATAAACTTTCTTATATAAAATCATTTCATAGGTGTTTATCTTTTTAAACATCTTTTGGACCATGCTAAGAACTTATTATTAAAGTTAACCTTTTTAACTCAACATTACCATTGAACGCCTTGCAGTCAGATTGTGAAACTTATTTCACAAGGTGTTCATTTTAATGTTTCTATAAATTACTATCAACCTAACTCATGTTATAAAAAAGATAAATTCAATAAACATTATCAACTGTAATAAACTGGCTGAGCGCGACTAATCAAGTAATAAATGATATAATTTAATATTGTCATTTCCTAATAACTAAATACATTATAAATAACTATATAAATTATTTGAAAAATATTATTTTATATAAAATATAATCCAGGGCAAAATTATTTCATTTACCAATTTTAAAATAATATTGTGTCGGTTTGTTCTGTTTAAGTGTTTAGGAATCCCTATCGATAATGCTGATCAAACGCATCGACCATAATCCATAAGTACTCAGCAGACCAATCAATACAATACAAAAAAAAAATTATATCAGTAATAAATACGCACTCATATGTATAATACACTCAAGCTCATAGTAATGCATTCCATTACCCTATCTCTTAATGAGTTATACCCAACTAAAGCCAAGGTTCTCGCTTAACCTTCAGTGCTAATACCAAAATGTAATGTCTGCCTTTTCGACCCCTAAATGTTGACACTAATACATCCATGGTATTTATGTGCCAAGCACTAGCAGAAAGTTAGAGTAAAATAAAATAAGAAACGAAAACGAACAAGAAAGAAGAGAACACGATATCAGAATCTCACCATGGAAAGATGACATATAATATCAAAATGATATTTTTACAAAGGAAAATTATATAGATACTATAATCAAAGCAAACTGGCATATCATCTGCTTGGATAGTTATAACAACCTGTCCTCACAATTACTGATACAGAAAAACAAAGTAATGCAGCAAAAATAAAATCTATGGTAGGTTGTCATCATCCAGCTCCTATCCTAGAGCTTTAATGAATCATCAACGATATTTGGTGTTAGCGCCTTTGGTCACTAGCACCCAAATGCCATTGAAAGCACCAATTCATAGTCACATATAACAGATAGAGTATATGTAGAGAGTATAAATATGAAGAAAAATCCAAATAAAAAAGAAAGTAGTAATAAAAGAGGATTTATAGTGGTTCGGCTGACTCTAGCCTACATCCACTTCGGAAATTTCCTTTTTATTGATATCGTAATCAATTACAGTTATAATCCAGAGTTCTTAAAATAATAATGGCAGAGTAGCCTTAGTGGAGAAGATGAAGGAAAACAGAATAAAGATCCATTTTCTAAAGCCCCACCTACTATATTTATAAGCAAAATCTGGATTACTGGGCTTCATTAGTAAACCAGGTCCACCTAGACCATAGTCGAACCCAAATCCATCATCACTACCGACCCCAAGTTGTTAACATGCCGACCCGAAGTTGCCTCGAAGATGACCCAAAGAAAACCCAACTTTTTACTCGAAGCAGAATAGTGGCCGACCAAAAGTATCCTTTGCCTCCTCCAATGCCGACCCCCTATTGACTTTACCATAAATCCAAGCTCTCTCCAAGGCCGACCCGAGCTTCATCCAACATCGACCGCGTCCTTTTCCATGCCAATCCCATAGCTTTTTCGACCCTATAATAGAATGCCGATCCCTCGAACCAGTTGCCGACCCGAAGTCCTTCCACTACTGACATGAAGCATGTCGAACCCATGCCCAAGCTCCTACGCCGATCCCAAAACCTATTGCCGACCTGAATATACATATGTGCCGACCCGAATCAAGCTTCCACATACCAATCCCATAGTTCATGCCGACCTGGCTTCAATGTCAACGCAAAGAAACCTAAATGTCCACCTCGAGTACATGAATCACCGAAAACATGCAAATCCCTTGACGCAAAAACATGCCGATCCCTTAATTCCTGCCGACCCGGAGCTTTTATCATGCTGACTTGAAGTAACACTAACCCCATGGAAAACTCACCGATCCCATGATGACTTGAAGCGCACCCAATCCTGAACAAAAGCAGCTCTCTCAAAAACCCGAAGCAAGCCTAAGTGCGACCCGAAGTAAATTCCAAACATCCCGACTCACCTTGACTTTTCTCGAAACTCATATTTCGATTATCCCACGCCTTTTGCCCATCGACTACATCGAATCCTGGCTTCATAATGATCTTTATCATCCTTGATTGATTATATATCTGTCCACTTGAGTCAAGCCTATAGTATTCTAGCCTCGATAACCGTGAGCCGATTGGGTTAAATCCGCTAGTACACTGCCTTGATAAAAGGCAGGTTAAAACTTTGCCTCCCAAAACAAGCCCTGTGATAGAAATGTGTGTTTTGTAGCGTCATAAGCCCGACGTTCAGAATCGGATGATAATCTGTGAAGAGTTTAATGATCTTACCTGATTATGAATAAAGATCATTCGAGATCGTATGCCATTCGAGGTGAGATGTGACCATTCGAGGTTGGATACCATTCGGGGCGAATTTTGACCGTTCATTGTCAGGTGCTGTTCGAGACGAATTGTGACCATTTGAGGTTGGGTGCCATTCGAGGCGAATTGTGACCGTTCAAGGTCGAGTGCCGTTCGAGGTCGAGTGCCGTTCGAGACGAATTGTGATCGTTCGTGGTTGGGTGCTGTTCGAGGCGAATTATGACCGTTCGTGGTCGGGTGCCGTTAGAGGTGAATTGTGACCATTCTAGGTCGGGTTCCATTCGAGGGAATTTGTGACCATTCGAGGTCGTGTGCCATTCAATGCAAATTGTGGCCATTCAAGGTCGGGTGTCGTTCGAGACAAATTTTAGCCGTTCGAGTTCGGGTGTCATTCGAGGCAAATCGTAAATATCAGACTTTACATTCAAATTAGTCTTGTAATTGAAATACCAACTTACAAAATCAAGTCCAGATATAAAGAAAAGAAACAAAAGCAAAATAAAACATCAAAATGCAAGCATCTCCTCAATGGCGGTTTTAGAGTTATCTCAGAGCATGCCCGAGGACCGTTCGTGATCCCATACATGTGTAAGCGACTTAACCGTTTCATTATGGAGTATATTATTCATTCTTCATTGTTTCAATCAGTTGATGACAAGATGATGCGTTGATCCAGGGCCATCTTCATTTAATGTAGATGGTGGTCGCTCTTGCTCCACTGTTGTCGCTCGCCTTTTCACATATTTTAATAGCATGCCGTTCTGGATGTGTCTTCGATCTCATCCCTCAAGTGCCTGTAGTCATTTGTACTATGGACGCCTAGCTCATGAAATAGGAATTATTTGTCTGACTTCCTTTCATTATGGGTTGGCTCCCTCCTGATTAGCCCACGGTAGGGAACCTACCCTCTAATGCCTTGGTATATTCGCTCTAAAGCCTCGCTCAACTTCGAATAAGAAGCGACTTGGTTCCTTTCGAGGTCTTCTCGGTTCATCAAGGCCGCTCTCTGCTATTCGCTTCCCTTTATCTTTGTTTGAATCTTTCTCGGGCTGATGTCCGCCTTTGACTACATAAAATTTAACTTAATCTCCTTCCTCTCTTTCGGCTTTCGCGTTTTCCTGTCGCAGAAACCTTTCTGCCTCATGGTAAAACTCTCCTAGATCCATAGGTGAATCCCTTGTTAATAAATTCTTGAATTTCATGACATCAACTATGCTAGATATGGCCGCCATCAGAACCATGGATGGATATGGGTGATCCACCGATGCTGCAGCTGCATTAAATCACATCAAAAAATTCCTTAGAGACTCTAGTCTTTCGTTTCTGTGTTTTTGAACGTATCTCATTCTTAGGTCTTGAGATATAAACTCTAAACTATCTTATAAACCTCTCTATCAACTTGGCCCATGTTCCAGTAGAGCCTCTTTCCAATTGCTTGATCCACAATGCTACTATATCCGTCAAGTACAAAGGAAAACACCGGTCCATGACCTCCTCCGATGCCCTCAGTACTTCCATGTGCCTCATATACCTTGTCAGATGAACAGCAGGATCCATTCTTCCATCTTACGTCTCCAGTGTTGGTAGCTTGAATTCATGTGGATTCATAGCCTACCTAATTGAGAAAAAAGGGGCTCTTGTTCACCAACCCTCCTCTCATGGTCCATCTGACCATTTCTGCCAATCTGTCATTCTCTCCGAGCAATAGTCTTTGTTCGTTGCCTCCGACATGCCCCCTGAGTTCTCAAGGGAATCTTGAAATCTGCTCTCTTGGACGAGCATTCATTCTTCTGTCGACACCGAATTGCACTACACCACCTAGTATCCCGCCTGGAAATTAGCCAACATGACCTAAAGGCATGCCCCCTAGTTCATGGGCTATTCTTGAGGTCCCACTCTGTCCTGAATACTGGTTGTTTCGATTCCCTGATTCTGGTTCTGGATTGCCTCCGTTCCTGTTGCTCTAGCTTCATGATCCTCTTTTCCAACATCCCCTGCAATTACATTCCCTTGACCTTGCGCTCCAGCTTGTCCAACCTATCGGAGTAGGTTCTGTATCATGTCCTCTTGTCTTTTCAGCATCGTTTCCATCTCATCTCTAGTAATATAGACCGAGGCTTGATTAGCTCCTAAGGAAGCCTCTTGACTCCCTTTCTGCTGACTCCTCTCCGTTCTCTGTCTCCTTGTTGATTACTTTGCCAAAGTTTTGAGAATTCGAGTTCCTAAGCCTTTAAATCCAAAATCCAATCTTCAGAATTCTTGAGTGAAAGCTTTCTTAGTGAAAGCACCAAAATGTTTGTGCCAAAATTGGTCAGTAACACCCAAACTCTGTTGAAAGCACCAACTCACAGTCACAGATAATAAATAGAGTGTATGTAGAGAGTATAAATATGAAGAACAATCAAAATTAAAAAGAAAGCAGTAATAACAGAGGATTTATAGTGGTTTGGCTGACTCCGGCCTATGTCCACTCCAGAAATTTCCTTTTTTATTGATATTAGAATCAATTACAGTTATAATCCAGAGTTTTTGAAACAATAATGGTAGAGTAGCCTTAGTGGAGAAGATGAAGGGAAATAGAATGAAGATCCCTTTTCTGAAGCCGCGAGTGAACCGAGCCCACCAAGACCATAGTCGAACCCGAATCTATCATTACTGCCGACCCCAAGTTCTTAATATGCTGACCCGAAGTTGCCTCGAAGAGGACCCAAAGAAAACCCATCTCTGATTCGAAGAAGAACGGTGGCCAACTTGAAGTAGCCTTCGCCTTCTTCAATGTCGATCCCCTGTTTACATTACCATAGCTGACCCGAGCTCTCTTTAAGGCTGACTCGAGCTTTATCCAACATTGACCCGAGTCATTTTCCATACCGACCCATAGCTTTGCCGACCCTAGAATAGAATGTGGATTCTTTGAACTAGTTGTCGACCTGAAGTCCTTCCACTATCGACCCAAAGCATGGCGATCCCATACCTAAGCTCCCAAGCTGATCCCAAAACCTATTGCCGACTTAAAGATACACATGTGCCGACTCGAGTCAAGCTTGCACATGCCGATCCTATAGTTTATTTTGACCTGGCTCCAATGCCAACCCAAAGAAACCTGAATGCCATCCTCGAGTACATGACTCACCGACCTAAAGCAAGTGGAAATGTGCCGAACCATTGAAGTAAAAATATGTCGATCCCTTAATTCCTACCGACCCGGAGCCTTTATCAGGCCGACCTGAAATAACACCGACCCCCTGGAAAACTCACCGATCCCATGAAGACTCTAAGCGCACCCTATCCTGACCCAAAGCAGCTCTCTCAAAAACCTGAAGTAAGCCTAAATGCAACTTGAAGTAAACTCAAAACACCCCGAATCACCTCGACTTTTCTTGAAAATCATATTTTGAGTATCCCGCGTCTTTTGCCCATCGACTATGCCAAATTCTGATTTCATAATCATGTTTACCATTCGTGATTGATCGTCTATCCGTCCACTCGAGTCAAACCCATAGTATTCCAGCCTCGAAAACCATGCAGTCGATTAAGTTAAATCCACCTGTACATTGCCTTGCCAAAAGGCGGGTTAACATTTTGCCCCCCAAAACATGCCTTGCGATACAAATGTGTGTTTTGTAGCATCGTGATCCTGACGTTTAGAATCTGATGATGACCTACAAAGAGATTGATGATCTTAACTGATTATGAATAGTGATCGTTCAAGATCATATGTTGTTCGAGGTGAGTTATAACCATTTGAGGTCGGATGTCATTCGAGGCGAACTGTGATTGTTCATAGTCAGGTGCCATTCAAGGCGAATTGTGACCATTAGAGGTCGGGTGTCGTTCGATGCGAATTGTGACCATTCGTGGTTGGGTTCGGTTTGAGGTGACTTATGAACATTCAAGGTCGGGTGCTGTTCGAGGGGATTTGTGGCTGTTCGAGGGGATTTGTAACCGTTCAAGGTCGGGTGCCATTCGAGGCGAATTGTGGCCGTTCGAGGTCGAATGCCATTCGAGACGAATTGTAAATATCAGATTTTACATTCAAATGAATCTTATAATTGAAATGTCCAACTAAAAAAATCAAGTCTAGATATAAAGAAAACAAAAGCAAAACTAAAACATCAAAATGCAAGCATCTCCACAATAGCGGTTTATAGTTATTTTAGAGCATACTTGAGGACCATTCGTTATCCCGTACATGTTTAAGCGACTTAATCGTTTCACTGTGGAGTATATTATTTATTCTTCATTGTTCCAATCAGTTGATGACAAGACGACGCCTCGATCTTAGGCCATCTTCGTTTAATGCAGATGGTTGCCACTCCTACTCCACCATTGTCGCTTGCCTTTTAACGTACTGTAATAGCATGCCGTTCCAAATGCATCCTTCGATCTCATCCCTTAAGTGCCTACAGTCATTTGTACTATGGCTGCCTAGCTCGTGAAATATGCGGTATTTGTCTAACTTCCTTTCATTATTGATAGGCTCGCTTCTGATTGGCCTTCGTAGGGAACCTACACTCTAGTGTCTTGGTATATTCGCTTTAAAGCCTCACTCAACTCCGAGTAAGAAGTGAATCTTGGTTCCATTCGGGGCCACCTTGGTTCATCAAGGCCACTCTTTGCTTTTTGCTTCCCTTTATCTTTGTTTGATCATTCCCGGGCGAATCTACGTCTTTGACTGCATAAACTTCAAATTCATCTCCTTCCTCTTTTTCAGCTTTTGTGTCTTCCTATCGCTGAAAATTTTCCACCTCATGGTAAAACTCTCCAAGATCCATAGGTGGATCCCTTGTTAAGGAATTGTTAAATTCCATGCCATCAGCTAGCCAGATACAGCTACCATCAAAACCATGGATGGATCTGGACGATCCACCGATGCTGCTGCTGAATTAAATCACATCAAAAAATTCCTTAAAGACTCTCTGGCCTTTTGTTTCATTGTTGTCAAACTTATCATGTTCTTAGGTCTTGAGATATGAAATCTAAACTGCCTCATAAACCTCTCTATCAACTCGGTCCACGTTCCAATGGAGCCGCTTTCCAATTTCCAAACCACAATGCTGCTATATCCATCAAGTACAAAGGAAAATACTGGGCCATGATCTCCTTCGATACCCCCAGTACTTCCACATGCCTTATAAACCTTGTCAGATGAACAACAAGATCCTGTCTTCCATCATACGTCTTCAGTGTTGGTAGCTTGAATTCAGGTGGATTCCCAGCCTGTCTAATTGCGGAAGCATAGGGGTTCCTGTTCACATTCTCTAAATCTTTTTTCACCAATCCTCCTCTCATGGCTTGTCTAACCATTTCTGCCAATCTGTCATTGTCTCCAAGCCGTAGTCTTTGTTTGTTGCCTCCGACTTTCCCCTCGAGTTCTTAAAGGAATCCTGAAATTTGATCTCCTAGATGAGTATTCATTCTTCTATCGACACCAAATTGCACTGCACCATCTGGTATCCTGCCTGGAAATGAGCCAACATGACCCGAAGGCTTGCCCCCAAGTTCAGGGGATGTTCCTGATGGTCCCACTCTGTCCCGAATCTTTGTTGTTCTGATTCCCTGATTCTAGTTCTGGATTGCCTCCGTTCCTATTGCTCCAGCTTCATGATCCTCATTTCCAGCATCCCCTGCAATTCTATTCCCTTAATCTTGCACTCTAGCTTGTCCAACCTATAGGAGTAAGTTTTGTGTCATGTCCTCTTATCTTTTTAGCATTGTTTCCATATCGTCTCTGATAATATAGATTGAGGCCAGATTAGCTCTTGAGGAAGCATCCTGACTCCCTTACTGTTGACTCCTCTCCGTTCTCTGTCTCCTGGTTGATTTCTTTGCCATAGTTTCTAGAATTAGGGTTCCTAAGCCTTTAAATCCAAAATCCAAGCTTCAAAGTTCTTGAGTGCAAGCTTTCTCAGTGAAAGCACCAAAATGTTAGCGCCAAAATTGGTCACTAACATCCAAATGCCGTTGAAAGCACCAATTCACATTCACAGATAATAGATGGAGTGTATGTAGAGAGTATAAATATTAAAAACAATCAAAATAAAAAAGAAAGTAGCAATAACAGAGGATTTATAGTGGTTCAGCTGAATCTGGCCTACGTCCACTCCAAAAAATTTCTTTTTATTAATATCAGAACTAATTATAGTTATAATCTGGAGTTTTTAAAACAATAATGGCAGAGTAGCCTTAGTGGAGAAAATGAAGGGAACTAGAATGAAGATCCCTGTTCTGAAGCCCCGCCTGTTGTATTTATAGGAAAAATTCGGGTTATTGGGCTTCCTGAGTGAATCGGGCCCACCAAAACCATAGTGGAACCCAAATCCTTCATCACTGCCGAACCCAAGTTCTTAATATGCCAACCCAAAGTTGCCTCGAAGATGACCGGAAGAAAACCCATCTCTAACATGAAGCAGAATAGTGGCTGACTGGAAGTAGCCTTCGCCTCCTCCAATGTCGAACCCCTACTGACATTACCATAGCCGACCCGAGCTCTCTCTAGAGCCGACCCAAGCTTCATCCAACATCGACCCAAGTTCTTTTCGACGCCAATCCTATAGCTTTGCCGAACCCAGTGTAGAATGTCGATCCCTCGAACCAGTTGCCGACCTGTAATCCTTCCACTACTGACCCGAAGCATGTCGATCCCATGCCCAAGCTCCTACGCCGATCCCAAAACCTATTGCCGACCTGAAGATACACATGTGTTGATCCGAGTCAAGCTTCCACATGTCGATTCCATAATTCATGCCGACCTAGATCCAACGCCGATCTAAAGAAATCTGAATGCCGACCCCGAGTACATGACTCACTGACTTGAAGCAAGTGGAAGCGTGCCAATCCCTTGAAGCAAAAACATATCGATCCCTTAATTCGTGCCAACCCGGAGCTTTTATCATGCAGACCTGAAGTAACACCGACCCCATGGAAAACTTACGTATCCCATGATGACTCGAAGCGCACGCTATCCTGACCCAAAGTAGCTCTCTTAAAAAACCCGAAGAAAGCTTAAGTGCAACTCGAAGTAAACTCCAAACATCAAAAATCACCATGAATTTTCTCGAAACCCATATTTCAAGTATCCGCGTCTTTTTCCTATCAACTACGTCGAATCCCAGCTTCATAATCATGTTTATCGTCTTTGATTGATTATCTACCCATCTAGTCTAGTCAAAACCGTAATATTCTATCCTCGACAACCATGCAACAGATTGGGTTAAATCCGTCTATATGCTGCCTTGACAAAAGGCGGGTTAAAATCTAGAAATATACATGGGCTGATCCGAGCATTATAAGAAGAATATCACCCGGACCAGTCTGGTAAACCAGCGTGAGAAAACTCAAGTAATTTGTATTACTATATTTACAAATTTCATTTAAAAAAATAAAGGTATCTCGTATGATCACGTTGTAAACAAACACGGACGGATCATACCTCACAATAACCGAACCATTTTATAAGAAAATTTAATGATATTATATTAATGTCTAGGGTATTCAATATAAATATAAATCACAGCTGAAATGGTTACATTGGTTACATTTGACATCATATAGGTATATAAACAAACCGCTAAGGTACGTTCATATAAATGGATTTTCCATGGAGACCTCCTCAATGAGACCGACTACCTATGGCAAGGAACAGAAAATACATTTCGAGCGTCGTATATCTTTAGATAAAATATACCATAACGTAAACACAACTGGACCATCATTCAAACACTCGCATGAACAATGTGTACCAAGATCAACAACTCTCCACTAGAAATATCTATAAGCAAACTCTAGATATGGTGTTGTTGTACCCCTCATGGGTCAGCTAAACCCCAAGATCACGCATCCTGTTTGTACTGAGAATGGGCACAACACTCGTTGGGTGTAATTGAAGAGATTAGAAAGAAGTTAAATGAAAAATGAGGCTAATCTAACAATCACACCAAGAAAATAAGTAGTAACAGAAAGAAAACAAGAATTTATAGTAGTTCAATATTATTGCCTACTTTGAAGATTTTGATGTTCATTGCTGACTAGAGACTGAATTACAATAGTACAACAGCTGATACTTGAATTGCAATGGATTTCAACTCAAGAAGCATCATTTAATCCCCTTTTAGTTGCAATGGAGATGCTATTTATAAATGTAGAGCTAGAAATATCTACCTTAAATCTTGAAATAATCTTTCTCAAGTTGAAGTGGGCCCACACGATCGATCCGGAGTCATTTGGGATCGATCCTTGATCGATCCAACATTTCTTCGTAACGATCATAAAATACTCCAATCAAGCTGCGATCGATCATGAAGGTTCTTAATGTGTTGAGCAACTTGCTGTGAAAATCTCATTGCATTTGTTGTTGTGGTTGTGGAGTTATTGATCGATCAAGGTTGCAAATATAGAGTGGCTGAAGCCATCATATTGATACCTTCGTATTGATAATGTGGAATGCATGTTTTGTGGAGATCCGTGATTTGTCCATAGTAGTATGACCGTTTCTTTTTAGTTGACTTCTTCTTTCGGAGCTTCAGATATACGGCTTGCTTTGTTTGTACCCATCCATTGATTCCCTTCTGTATCGATGTCTTGCTTCCATCTTCGTATCGATTGTAGGTTCTGCTCTTTGTATCGATCAAGTAGGTCATCGATACAAAAAGGCAGTTGTCGACTAGGTGAAGTGTGATCGATCTAGGAAGTGCCGAAGTCCATCATTATGAGTTCGAACCATATGGATACGAATGATAAATGCTGAGCGCTTGAGTTACGTTCATTTCATATCAATATTGACCGATACGAAATGGTGGATACGATTGTTGGTTATGAGATTGGCATGTTTCTCATGGATCTTGATCATTCCATTACTTGAGCATACGAACTTCGATTGGCTTGAAATTTGAATGTTGCTTTGCAGATTTGTTTGTCATGTCATGTTGATTGTGGCCCGATTCGAACACGGACCAAGCTTGCCTGTATCCGTTGTGAACTTGCAGATAACTGATCTCCAAAGTGGATTGTCTTCAGTCTCTAGTCAAGTTCTTGGCATCACAGCCTTGCTAGGGTGAGATAACATTTGCCTCCCTAAGTACATCCTGTTTCAACATGACGTGCTTTGAAAAGCTGCTATCTTCATTCTGAAAAAACTCTTTCCGATTCACTGAATAGTTGTTGTCCCTTCATCAAGAGATGTAATCTTTGGTAGATGTGACTCTTGATCAATTCCTAGTAGTATAAATATTGAGTTGTAGACAGAAAATGATTACGTAGTTTTTATTATAGCTAAAAATCGAGTAACAGCAAATTGTTGTCATTGTTCTAGTTGTCATCATGTAAGCATTCAATTCCTATTAACTTCAAGAATCAAATGACAGTATAACATGTAGGTATATGTGTATGTATTTCGACCTGACTCCTATTCATGCTTGCACGTTCATGGGTCATTGTCAAGTTTTTTAAAAGGATTTTGGTAAAAAAAATTCTTTCCATCAATTGATGGTTCCTTATAGATCAAGTTTCATATCGATCCTCTTCTGGATCGATGTGAAATTCAAGTTGTAACAACGATCGATGGTTATTTTGATGCCCCTCTTCATATCGATCCTCTCCCAAATTGATCTGGGTGCATTAGAGTGGATTTTATATCGATGGTGATCGATTCGAAATGAAGTTGCAACAGGCATGTTCCATAATGATGGATACAGAACAGTTTGAATTGTTGTACAAATGTGCTCTATGTATCAATGGATTACAAGCACAAACATATTAGAACGCTTTATATCGATGGATATGAGATATAGGGTTTAGATGCACTTCGTATCAATGGATACGAATGACTCGAATACAAGTACATGGTTTATTTCATATCGATGGGTATTTGACAAATTCAATCGGTGAGAAAAACTGGGATACAAATCATTTTTTTACGTTGGATACGAAGGAGTATATATACTATTCTGTGCTTAACAAATTTTCTCATATTGCAATTTCGTATCCAATCAGAGAAAAGGAAAAAAGAAAGAAGAAGAGTTGCTCTTCCTCTCCAACCATAACTCAATTGCCCAATCCAAATCCTCTTGAACCTTAGGTAAATTATCGATTGAATCATGCTTATAATAGTGAGATTCGATTTTCGCACCTCCTCGTTAACCATGATCTCCATTCGTTGTCGTCGAAGGGTAGCTGAGGTGGAGTGGAGAGCATTGTCAGTGGCGATTTGGAGATTTGGAGAAGAAGGAAGGTAGCTTGAGCGGAAAAAAGAATACAAAGTCACTAACTCAGGATCTGACTATCTAAGGTGATGATCTCGCATCGATGCGAGGGGATGGATGTGGAATCGATCTGGATATATTAAATCTTAGAGATAGTGGATAATGAAGTAATTGTCATGGATCGATTCACTGGATTTCATATGCGATCGATATGAAAAAGCGTGTCGATGGATGTCGTAGAAAACAGTTTCCATGATCGAGGAGAAAAGTAGGCATCTAGAAACGATGCGGAAGGAATAGTTAGATGATCGTTCTAAGGTGAAGAAACTCATATCGATATGGGGTGAGGCGCTTTCTGATCGATCAAAGGTGAAGTAATTCGTATAAATATGGGTGAGGCACCTTTTGATCAATCCGAAGCCAGAGCTCATGGATCGATATGAAAGTGTCGCTTTCTGGTTTGGTCAAATGTTGCCGAAGGGAACAAATCGATACGAAGCGATCGATATAGAGTGATCGATATGGGAAGATCAATATGAACTACTCGATCGATACGAACCGGTGATCGGTCTGACTATTTTGATCGATATGAATGTTAGCTTTAGGTGAACAATCTGGAATGAATTATGATGGATATGAATTTCATGATTTTCTCAACTCGAACACTTGACCCCAATGAGCTTTAGCCTTGCATATTTGGACTCGACCGTAGAACTGCATACATGATTATCCTTCAAAGCTCGTCAATAAAACTATAACTTATTGAACATAACGAACTTTTAATATGGATCATTCTCCAAAGTTAGAATGGCATGGCTGAGACGGTCAGTAATGGCGGTCGCTCTGATCAGATCTCAAAGTCTCATCTCTTTACCCTCTCTTAACCTTGTATATATTTATAGTACCGTGCAACACTTCACTATACAACACAATCACTCACTTTACATTGAGGGGATACAGGTTTTCTGCCATATAACTGTGTTTTCTACTAAGTTCAATAGCTATTGATCCTGTAAGCTCAGAACAACAAGAATCTTAAAGTCTTCCATTCTCCAGAATAGATAGGCCGAACGTCCCTACTAATATAGTGAATCCAGCTCCAGATGAGCTGCCTGATGCAGTGGTGATAATGAATCTAGTAGATTCTATCCAGTCCAAGATTACAAAAGGGTAGGTTTAATTTGTCTTAGGCATGTTTTGTCTTTTGAAGAAGTCCGACTACCAGGACCGGAAGATAAAGCATACTATCCCTTGGAGGGATTCACCGCATGCAACAGATTTATGTGCTGGGCTGGAACAATGCCCCCATTCAACCAATTCATTAGGGACGTGCTGTTTTATATGAGAATCATTCCCTCTCAGCTTCATTTGAACAGATACGCACTACTTAATAGATTGTACATAATATTTATTGAACACCTCCTCCATCCCTCGACTGTCGACGAAATGATATACTTATTCGATGTTAAGAGTCGGGCGGATAATCCATCATTCACCTTCCTGCAGGCTGTTAGGAACTGCCAAGTGGTAGCAAGCACATGGAGCAAGTTGAGCTACTTCTAAACAGAGTGGTTTTTCGTGAGATGCCCACCAGGGTTCGCCAGGTGATGGCTGGACAAAAGTAAGTGTTATTACTTGTTTCGTAATTTAACCTAACTGGATAATATAGATCAATGTTGAATACATTGCTATATTTATTTTACAACTTTTATTCCATGGCCCGAAGGAGCGTAATATAAAGAGATAGTGAGAACACTCTAGGCGGTACCTGCCGACCTAAGAGAAATAGATGAAGTTCTCACTGATGATAATTTGATCGTTGTCGGGCTTTTAGAGAAAGAGCAGAGCATAGGGCTCACGGGGATTCCCAAAGTGGCCCCAGCAAGACAAGGCAGAAGACGGGCTTCTGTCATGCTCCAGTCGAGGGAGCTCAGGCCGCTCGGCATAACAATCATTGAACCTCGTGATGATGAGGGTACAAAAATTGGTCATGAGCCTATGGTCGTGCCTCCGTAGGTCCCTCGGCCGTTCGAATTAAAGATAAAATGCAAAACTCCTACCTATAAAATTAAAAGGTGAAAGACTACCGAAGCAACTCAATTTGTGACCACCTCCATAGGTCCGGAGACCTCTTCCCAGTAGATAGAAAGCTCGTTAAAGGGGCTATCAGATATTCCCATTCCTAGGGACATACTGTCATCCCTTGATCTCGGGTTAGAGGGGCTCCATTCTCCTTTAAGAACCAGCGCGGGCCTAACTTCAATAGATATAGAGGAGTCAACTCCAATAAGCAAAGCTGCTACAACAGGTCGTTGGGGAGGTTTACACACGAATAAATGCACTTTATAAGATTAAACGACATTCCATCACACACTTCTCAATATCTAGCGATGATTGATTTCCTTCTTCTTTTTTGTAGATACAATGGTGAAACAAGGTTGTATGCTTGATAAACTCTGCTCTTCGCATCAGTCATCTGGATCGCATTCTGAATCACATCGTCATGAGAGTGAGAGAGATTATGACCGTAGTTACCATTCTAGCCGAGAATGTGAGTGCTACGACAGGGAAAAAGAAAATTCACACCAAATCAAGCAATGCTCTAGGTCACGATCTCTGCCACCGAAGGTGCTTTCTAAACCTTCTGGCCCCAACATGCCCTCTTCTGAATCTTCGCACCAAATAGCGCCATCTTATGCTCCAAAAACCAACAAACAGCTCCGCAAAAGGGAAACAACCGCTCCCGCTGTCGTAAAACAATCAACAATAGAGTTAACGGGGGAAGGACCATTTGTATTGCAAAACTAAATATCTCAAACATATGCCTTGATGGTTTCCACTTTCCCCCCACCCCAACTTAAAGAAAATCCCAAACGGTATAGAGAAACTGGTGCAAGACTCTATGCATGATGCATATAACCAATACCGTGAGGGGGTCAAGACGGTAGAGCAACTTTCGATTGTGTCCTTCGAACGAGCCAAGGCGATTGAGAAATTGGAGGGTGATCTTTCTTACAAAGACAAGATAATAGAGGTGCTCTCCAATAAGGTCGAGCCCTCAAGAAAAGTTGAGATAGAGGCCGGCTAGAAGTCCATGGAAGAAATGAAAAAAAACCATATGGACTTGGTGCAAGAGATGGGGCACCACAACACCATAATCATTTAAGAAAGGGATATTGTGATAAAAAGGGAGAAAGCAGCCTTAAAAGAAATCACCGAGCTAAAAGAAAAATTGCTAGAGGTGACTAAAGAAAAGGATGATGCTAATAAGATCGCCCAAGAAGTGTATAAGGAGGCTGTGAAGTTGTGAGATGAATGGGACATAGTAGAACAAAAGGCCGCGGAAGTAGATGCCAGAATTGAAAGGGAAGTAAAAGCCACTAAGGCCAAGAAGATGCTGAATTCGAGAACCTTTTGGTCAGTTACAAAGCCAATGTTATCAAATACCGCAATCTGAATTGGCTCAATGAAGATTACCCCATTCAGCTGTATAAGGCCTGGAATCACCTGGTTGAGGAAGGAAAGAAGAATCAAAAAGTCGAAATTGTTGATGAGTTTATGTTGGAAGTTCAAGTACTGATCGAAGACGCGCTCAAAGTCCTTCATGACACAACTATTCCGCTCCAGATAGAAGCCCTAGCTACTAAATATCCAGAGGTCGGATTAGGATTTTAGGAAGAACACCATGACTCTACTTTGGAAGTGTCCCCAACATCTCAACCTGCACCCGCATCTTCTGCTGACCCCATTGCCGTCCTGGGGTACGATCCCGTAGGCCACATCTCTCTCCAATCATCGAGCGTAGCTCCGAAGGCATGTTAGCTCAACCCGGAAGCTAGTTTGAGAAAGGTATTTTGGACACTTCTACTATTTTCGAACGTAGTAAGTTTATCAAGGGATATTACTAATATATTCTCTTATCTTTATTTACCCTCTAGTTCCGCATTGACCAACCCTCCTACAACTCAAGAAGTTCATCACGAGCAGGAGGCATTAACAATAGATGCCACAACTGTGATGCTTAATACTTCAGCTGGGGAGATGCATAGTAACGACTGTAAGTTTGACAACCAACTGATGAAAGCACTTCTCAACTGCCAAAGCAAACCAAGCATTGAGATGCCCTTTAATGCGGATGAAGACGTTATTATTACGAGCTCCTCGAGTCCAACTAGTAGTATCCCAATGATTGAGCGTGTGGACCGGAAGGAATAAATAATGAGGGAAATTAAGGCTGAGATAGAGCAGGATCTTAGAGCCGGTGGACGAATGGTGGGTCTTGGCTCGATCCTAATTCTCGTGATTTCTCTTGGTAGCACCATGATTGAGACTAGCGCGCCTTATTCTTCTGGTATTGAAAGTGCCACTATTCCACCAACTTCACATACAGGAGACACTTCAATCCCTATGTGCTCCCAAGAGGAGACCGCATCGATTCCCCCAGTTGGAGACAAGCCAATTGAAGCGAGCCAGGGATGCAAGGGTTCCAAAAGAGGTTCGGGTGGTATCCCAAGCGGATCTACGCTAAAGAAAACTAAGAAGGACAGGAAATTAAAGACATAAATTTGCATTTTGACTTCCTCTTTTGTAGGAAGTTAGGATAAGCTTCTTTTTTTTCTTTTTGTAGGCCATGTATAGATGCGGGCTTGGCCCCTCGATTATAGGAATTCCTTGGACAAATTTTGTACTTCTTTTCTAAAGAATAGTATGAATAAAATTCCTTTTGTTGGAACAACTCTGCATTTATTTGTTTAAATACTTAAGTATTCACATTTCCATTCAATGAACTCATTAAGCTTTAGTCTTTGAGTCGAACTTGAGTTCGATCTTTAAGTCTTGAGGTTATGGCGTCGAGTCATAACCAAACGTTAAGTTGAGTCCCAATGTTGCGCTATCTCAGCCGCTGGTACTTGAGTTATGCCTCCCAGTTCTAGGGATAGTTGAAGTAGTTAGTTAGCAGTCGCCCTCCACCTTCACTAACTTTGATTTAAATTAGTTGGAACCAAGTTAAAGTAACATGAATTTGAGCGGTTGGATCACACTTTCTTATTTGCTAGAATTTGCATCCACACTCTGGGGATAAGATTTGCATGTCGGTGGTTAATCATACCTGCTTATTATTTAGGATTATGACCACACTTCGAGGACATAAGTTATTTTATGGGTGTTTGATCACACCCGTTTAATGTTTATACTCTAGTTCACACTCCAAGAATCTAGAGTCAGTTGACAGACGATCGATCGTATCTGTTTAAGGATTAGGATCTTATTCACGCTCTGGGAATAAGGAGTTGGTTAAGCTCGTGGATGGTTGAATCATGTCCTCCTTAATACAGTAAGCGAAGTCATATATGGACAAATCCAACCTCCTTGAGCCATGTAAGGAAGCGAGGTCGTGGATGGATGGGACCATCCTCCTCGCGTTGGACGGTCGATTCAGGTTCTAATTTTGGAGTTTTCACTTCAGTTTGCAATCTCGAAGTTGAAGTTTGTTGGAGAATTGTTGTGTTTCAACTCTCTTTTAGTTAATTGTTGTTTTCCCCCAAGCATGGGGTTTCATTTAGCGAGTTATCAGTCAGATCACGATCACTCTCTATTTGAATGAGTCCCACCGTAGGATGGAACTCAGTTCTTCGTACATCATGGCGATTGCATGATGCATTTAAGAATCGCTAATTTGGCTTGAATAGTCTATGCTTTATTGTTGAAATAGGAAATCATGGCAAAGTCAGTTGCCTTATTACAAATATAAATTCTCGAATTGCATAAACAAACTTCAAAAGGAAAGCAAACTAAATGAATGAAAGCCAATTATATGTAATAATGATGAAGACTCTCGTTGTTCCATGCCCTCGGTAGAGTGAGACCATCAACGGTTGATAGCTTTAATTTGCCATCTCCAAGCCTCCGTTCGATGACATACGGTCCTTCCCATGCCAATTTCATATGTGAAGGGACCATATAGATTTGCTTAAGTATGAGATCGCCAATTTCAAAGGTTCTAGGTTAGACCTTGTCATTGTATAATTGGGCGACTCGGTTGTGATGTGCAGCTGCCCTCGAATCATCCTCTTTATGCTTCTCATCCAATAAATCTAGAGATTCTACAAGTAGGATGGCATTCATCTTCGGATCATAATAAGTCACACAGTGAGAAGGTACCTCTAGCTCAACTGGAATAATGACTTCAGAGCTGTAAGAAAGTGCAAATGGAGTATGGTCAGTCGCAGACTTGTGGGTAGTTCGATATGCCCATAAGGCCATGGGGAGTTCATCGAACCACTTACCTCCAGGCTTTTCCAATCGTTTCTTCAACATGGACTTGATGACTTTGTTGACAACTTCAACTTATCCATTCGCTTGAGGGTGAGCTACTGTCGAGAATTTTTTCTCGATGCGATATCGTCGATAGAAATTCTTAAACTCGGCACTATCGAATTAGGCCCAGTTGTTGGTTATAATTGTCTATGGGAGGCCAAAGCGACAAATGATGTTGCACACAAGAAAGTTGATTACTTTCTACATCATGATCTTAGTAAGGGTCTCAGCTTTCGCCCATTCGGTAAAGTAGTCGACTGCAACGATGGCATACTTCGCACCACCTTTGGCTAGAGAAATGACCCTATTATATCAATTCCCAATATAGCAAACGACCATGGACTAACCATCTGAGTAATCTCGGTTGGCGGGGCTCTCTGAATTTTGGCATGTTTTCGGCACCTTTCACATCTCTTAGCATAATCCGATGCGTCTTGGTTTTTAGTTGGCCAGTAATACCCGTATTTGAGTATCTTCTTTGCGAGGGCTTGCCCACCAGTGTGATTGCCACATTCTCCTTCATGCATTTCATGCAACAATCGCTTGATTTCATCATGGGCGATACACCGAAGCAAAGGAACAAGAAATCCCCTTCTATACAGGACTCCATCTTGGATGACAAACCGTGAAGCCTTTTAGAGGACCTGTCTTTTCTCACCTCTACGCTCGGGTAATGTTATGTGCTCAATATAGTTTCTAATTGGAGTCATCGACAACTCCCTCTCAAGTGTTTCCTCATGAACCCAATATGTCTCCATCTAATCAATACTTGGAGTAGTAAGTGTCTCCACGGGGATGAGTCCCATTTACTGTGCTTCGCCAATGCTGGCCCGTTTTGCCAAAGAATCGGCCTTTTGATTTTGCTATCGGTGTATACAATGGATAACATAGTAGTCAAACTGATTTAACACTTCCTGTACCCGCATAAGGTAGAAGGACAATCTTCGGTCACTGGTTTGATACTCTCCTTGAACCTGGCACACCACTAGTCGTGAATGACAGTAAATCTCCATAACAATGACCCCCAAATCTTTGACAAGCCTTAGTCTAGCAAGCAAGGTTCATACTTAGCTTCGTAGTTAGTTGCATGGAAGTCAAATTTCAAAGCATAACATATGGATCACCCTTCTGGGTTTCGAGCACCACTCAAGCGCCTGAGCATTGGTTGTTTGATGCACCATCGGTGTATAGCTTCCATATATAGTTAGGAGATTTGCTGATTTTGGGAAAGCCCTCTGGTACGGTGAATTCAACTATGAAGTCCATTACAACTTGTCCTTGAATAGCTCGCCTTGGGGTATAAGTGATATCAAATTGACTCAACTCGATGTTCCACTTAAGCAACTTACCAGACATCTCAGGTGTTGCCAGGATCTGTCTTAGCAGCTGGTCGGTGTAAACAATGATCGAATGAGCCTGGAAATATAGGCGGAGGTTTCTCGAGGCTACAACAAGACAATAAGCCAGCTTCTCTATCTTTGGGTAGTTTCTCTCTGCCCCTATCAATCTTTTATTGATCTAATAGATCAGTTGCTAGATCCGATCCTCTTCTCGAACTAACACATCACTAATTGCATTCGCTGAAACCGCGAGATAAACATATAACCTCTCATGATCAACCGGCTTCAACAAGATGGGATATGTTGCCATATTTTGCACTAATGCCTAGAATGCGCCCTCGCACTCCTCTGCCCGCTAGAAATATCAATTCCCTTTTCTGATCTGATCGAAGAAGGGAATGCAACCGTCAGTGGTTCTGGAAATGAATCTGCTTAAGGCTGCCACCTTCTCATTAAGACTTTGCACCTGCTTGTTGGTTTTGGGAGTTTGGAGATTCCAAACCGCCCATACCTTTTGGGATTAGCTTCAATTCCTCTAATGTTGACAATAAACCTGAGGAACTTTGAAGATGCAACTCCAAAATGATACTTTAATGAATTAAACTTCATTCTGTACTGTTGGAGTATGTTGAACATCATCTCCAAATCACCAATGTGGTTGTTGGATTGCCATGACTTCACGAGCATATCATCTACGTACACCTCCTTAGTCTTCTCAATTTGGTTTGCAAATATTCGATTCACGAGCCTCTGATAAGTTACTTCAGAGTTTTTGAGTCCAAACGGCATCACCTGATAGCAATAAAGTCCCAGATCAGTGACAAAGCCACTATGCTCCTAGTCAGGAAGGTTCATCGATATTTGGTTTATAGCCGGAGTATGCATCCATGAATGATAAGAGCTCATGTCCGGCTGTTGAATCACCGGTTGATCAATTCTGGAATGCGGGTTCTGTCTTTGGGGTAGGCTTTGTTTAGATCTGTATAGTCCACACATGTCCGCCATTTTCCATTTGACTTTCTGACAAGCACTGGATTTGATACCCATTCCGGTTATAAAGCATCACAAATAAACCCATTAGCCTTGAGTTTATCCACTTCTTCCTTTAGGGCGGTAGATCTCTTTGGATCCATACCACGCCTTTTTTATTTCATCGAGATGTGTCGTGGGTCAGTATTTAATCTATGGCTTGCAATGTTCGACGAGATCACACACATGTCTAAATGAGACTAGGAAAGTACATTAAGGTTTACCCGAATAAAATCAACCAGTTCCTATCTCATTTGGGGGTCGAGCTGAGATCCGACCTTTACCACTCTGGAATCATAACCATCATTGATCGAAACATTAATCGTCAACTCCACCAAGGAAGCCTGGTATTCTTTGACTTCCTCTTCATTATCGTTATCTCTAGCATCAATATCCTTAGGAAAGTGGTCATGGCGCCCGAGCCTAGGCCCGGCCATTAACTATCAATCCTGTAAAAAATGGACGCAATGAGATTCTACCACGCCCTTACGTTTCTCTTTTCACTACGAATCCCGTAGCTCTGCAACATAACAGGCACATCCGACCGCCTGATCACCATGTATGACCCCAACCCCATAGCTAATAGGGAACTTTAAGGTCAAACACTATGTGGCAATAGTTGCCCTAAATTCTGCAAGGGTTGATCTACATAGAAAGGAATTATATGTGGAATGTACATCCAACAGCACAAACTGTAACATCCGAACTCTTTGACTACCACCAACACCAAACTCAATAGGTAAATCCATCATTCCAATTGGTATAGTTTCACTTCCATTGAAACCATGTATGCACGACTGACACTTTCAGATCTTTTGCTTCTATCAACATTTTATCATAAGCATGCTTGAAACGTATATTTACAGAATTTCCACTGTCAACCAAGATTCTCTTTATCCAAGCAGGACCTGTCTGGGAAGAAATGACCAATGGATCAATCTGGGAGCCTCGACTTTATCGGCTTCAAGGTTTCTGAAAACAATGTCATCTTTCATCGTCCTTTATTGCTTTACCAGGGCCCCTTCAATAGTACGACTATGACATTCGAAGTCCATATGCCTAATCGAACTAGTATATGAATCCATTTTCTTCCAACTCCAATCGGTTGGATGAGGACCACCACTTAGAGTATTAGTTACCAACCTCATGTCAGTACGCGTGGGTTCCTCAAGCCTAGCCTGGCCTTGATCCCGATTAGGGTTAGATGGGCCCTCACCACCATCCCGTGACGTTCGAACAAACTGCTCTAAAAAAATTTCTCTGATCAACCTTTCAACAATATCTTGCAAATGACGGCATTCGTTGTTATGGCTGTAGCAATCATGGAATCTGCAAAACTTTCCAGTTTGAATCCGCTTCTCGAAGATAATTTCGGAGCTAGCTTCTTGTACTACCCTTTATTACAGGTCTGAAGATAAACATTTCTACCGATCTGTTCAAGGGAGTACATCGATCGAACGTAGGAGCTCTAGGTCTCCTATGATGAGGTCTCTCCTCTTTCCTTGACCTTCATCACCCTTCTGCGGACTTTGTTTATTCTGGATATTTAACCGTACTTTACCGAAGCTCTCCTCAGTCTGCTTCCCTGCAACATTACTCTGGATTTCTTCACCATTGGGAGTCACGACGTCCTTCTTCCTAGACCATCTAGCATCTTCTCTCCTCAAAAACTGGACTGCATTTGCATAGAAGCTGAACAACCCATAAATTTACCACTTTGAAATGGAATATTTGATTTATTTTAAATATTCAAATATAGAATTTCCAAACTTAAACAACCAAGTTTTATATGATAAATAAGAATGGTAAACTTTTTTTGATATTGAATAAAGATTTTGGATTTCCATTGTAAAATTGACAAAAGTCGGATTCCAATAAAGTATGATAAATATTCATGAAATTTGTTTAAAGGATAAATAATTCCTTTTAAATATATATAATCGATATCAAACTCATTTGATAATAATAGTAATTTAATTTATATTGGTTCGATAAGTATATAAAACTTGTTTTATAAAGTTGACAAATTTCGTCGCATACCAAAAAATCGATGTCATATTTCTACAAGATTTGGATAATGTTTTATATTATTTTATAAGTCAAATATAATTACTATAAATATATAAATATAATCATAAATTTATTTGAATTTTTATTTACATAGATAAATAGTTCAACAAAAACGTCAAAATATGACCGTAGAACTTTTTGTTAAAAATCAACGTTTTGTTTAAAATAAGTTGTTGTAATGTTATTACACCTTTGTTAACATGTTTTAATATATATATATATATATATATATGTTACACATTTTATTAACTAAACATTTTTTCTTTTACTAAATAAGAATAGAAAACTTCTAGAAGTCATTAGTAAAAGTAAGTAAGAATTAACAAAAGTAAGAAAAATATAAACATCAAATCACATTAAATCAAAGCCAACACAATTATGATATTCTTTACTTAATCTTTAAGTGACTAAAACATAAAGTAATGATGTGAAAGATGATGTTAAGTATTGAAAAAGTGGAGATTTCTTTAGGTTGAAGTAAGGTTGGTTTGGCAATTTGGTAAGAGGTTATTTTGGTAAATTTACCACCTCTTTCTTTTTCATAAATACCCACCTCCTTCTTCACTTTCATTCGCATTTTTTCGTTTTCTTTTCTCAAGCTTCTTCATCTTCTTCCTCTTCTCTTTAATGGCTTCCATGCCGTATAAAAAATTATAAAGAAATAATGTTATTTACAAAATATTCAAAAGAAATCAATGTTCATTTTCTTCAAATCAAACTCCTCTTTTCTTCGTATTTTACCTCTTACTCTCTCGGCCATAAATTCTTCAAACCTGAACCAAAATAAAAAATTATTTTTTCAAATCATGTATTTTTCCAATGGCTAAAACTTTCATGTTGACCGCTTTGTCTCATTCTATCAAAAATCCACTTCTTTTCAGTGCATTCTCTCGCCCAGTTTTTAAGCCAAAGAATAGGCTATTTTTTTGATCATAACAGATCCAAATTAAGAATTTTTTTTTATACCATATAAAATTATAGCGGCTACAACTTTTATGTTGATCACTTTATCCAGTTTTTGGGTTTTCTATACCTAAAACTCAATTCTTTAAAGTGCATTTTCGGGCTTCATTTTTGTCAATCTGACAATACCGCTTCTTCATTCTATCATATCTTCCTTGAAACTAATCAAAATAAAGTAATTCTTTTTATTAAATTCAAGAGAAAAGAATTTTCAACAACTTTTTAGTTAACAAGTTTTTCAAATTTTGAGAGTAAGAGAGTCAAAAGCAAGAGAGAAGATGACCTATTTTTTGGGTCTAATTTTGTGAATTCAAGGTCAAAGCTCTGCCACTTCTTCTCTATACTTTCGGCCCACCTCCATTTAAAGCCTTGACCGAGCACTTCGGAGGAAGGAAAATTTGTTTTCTAGTGTTTAAATGGAGTATGGATTAATTAGTGAAGTATTGGTTGATTAGAATGTTGGTAGGAAGTTAATCGCTTTGGTTTACGGTAAGAAACTCTATTTTGCATCTCTATTTATATATATATACACACATATTTGGTGTTATGTTATGATTTCTATGGATGCTTATATATGCTTTGATCATCAAGTATTGATTGTTTGATATGACTGTTATTTTTTTTTACCATGTCACGTTAATACACGTTGATAAGCACAAAGGAAATCACTTTCCTTTTGGAAATAAAATGGTGTATATGGAATTCTTAAACCTTTTGAAAATAGTTTAAAAATGAGTTAGAAGTATTTTATAAACATTTAATATGTTTAAAGAGGTAAAGAAATAAAATCAAGATTTCATCTTGTATATTTTAAAATATGTCCAAATCAATTTTCTAGAAAAATCGCGCTATTTGTAGTAAAGTGGATAAAGTTTAAAATTAATATTTTAAATGTTCTAAAAATATGAAATAAATTTTAAAAATGTATTAAAATGTTTTAAAAGTAATTTAATTTGAAAATATGGGTATTTAAATGACATAAAAGCCGTTTAGAATATAGCTTTTAAAACACTATCTGTAACACTTTTCTCAATGCTTTTCGCAGCAGTTTTTAATAACATTTGAAACATAGTTTTAAACTTAACAATTCTTTCCTATATATTTTGTGAATGATTTTAAAAGAATAGTTAAGTCGTTTAAAGATGAAATGGAAGTTTTGGTGAGAGTTTGAATAAATAGGTAAGTGGAATTGTTTATACCACTTAAACAAAAAGTGAAGATGATTGAATATAGTAACAAACTGAGTATTGCAGAAAAAACTAGTACATTTTTCCCGCTTGTGAGATTTGGAAAGATAAAACAAGGTGTTTGACTAAGGTTAGGGATAGAGCAACAAGTTCCCTGAACTTCTATGGCCTATGTTTTCTTTTCTAAAGCAAAGGGTGGAACGGATCGAAAGGAAAGCCCGGATGCTCTAAAATAAAAAGATTGTATTAAGTTTTCAAAATAAAAGAAGATCGTTATTATTCAAAAATTTAAGCAATCTCCAAAATGAATAAATTACGACTTGGATTGCATAGAGACAGTCTAGTTATACTTGGTATTAAAATACGAAAAGGGAACTTGTCCTATTCGTAGAATTTAAAAGGTGATTTCACCGTTATTCCGTCCATAGCACTTGTTGAATACGAAAATTGATGTTGAGTAAAATTAGAATGATTTCTATGATCCTATTTACTCAAAAATGTTTTGTAAAAAAATGATTTAGGGTTTATCGTAAACGATGTCTTAAATAACATTGTTTTTTACCCACTTAAAAATTAAGGAATTTGGATCAAGTGTTAAGTGAGAGAAATTGAAATATTATCCAACGACAAAGAATGAATTGCTTAGAATTACTCAAAGAAAAAGATCGTTGAAGGTAAAGATCGTTGAAGACAAAGATATTCATGATGTAGGATTACTTGTCATTAGTCCATGGAGGTAAAATTTACCATATTTTAAGTGGCAGTAGTACTCTGTTATGAAAATATTCAATTTGCAAGAATATGATTTGAAATTAAGAAAAAAATCTTTTATTAAGATTTAATAAATGATTTGGGAATATTTCCCTAAGTTAAAAGTTATAGCTTGAATACAAGAAATATTTGATTAATATTTAATGAAAGATTTGGAAAAGTTTTCCTAAGTAAAAGAGAAAACAATTTGGAATTATTACAGGATTTAAGAAAGGTTTAAATAAACCAAATGATATGATAAATGAGGCTTAATGATTCCATATACTCTCAAAAAGAAAATGGAATAAATTGAAAAGAATATATATCTAAGAAAGATATTTTATAAAAGATGAAGTAACTGATTGATGATTGATATCCACATATGAACTTAACATCTTTCAAATCGATAATTGGATTTCAAAGGAACCGAGGTCGAATTTGAGTGATTCCTATCCAAAAACCACGTCGGACCAATGTATATGTTCGAATGTGGAGACATATTGAAGATGATTATTATTGAAGACTATGGATCTTTATAGCATGAGGAATACTTGTTGACATGCTTTGGGTAGCTCCCATTATAGAGTTATTTAGAGTAGTGGTCTCCCCTTTGCGGAGATTTTTCGGATTGCAAGGACTACTCGCTACTAGTGGTAGTAAGAGAGTGCCTTTGGTTTGTCCTATTCTTGGACAACTTGTATGGTTGTTTTTCTGATATTTCATTTCTAAAGATTACGTACATTGCTTTTTACAAACATACATCAGTGGTGGCGGAGAAGGCAACTTCTCTTAGCTTTACACCCTCCTTGAGACATACGAGCTTAAGGGTTGTGTTTTCGTGGAAGGAAATTAGTAGTCAACGAAAATGGCAATGTAGCATTCAGAGATGTGATATGTGCTATATGAAAACGTAATCACAGCCTTGAGCCTCATCAATCGGAAATGACCGAAACAGGGTTAGATGTAGCAAGGCTAAGTTGGTCATTTACAATTAGGATATGATCACCCTTTCTAGATATATTTCTTCCCGCTATGACGATCAGGATATAAATTAATGTGGTTTGTATGCTCGGACGCCCGGTTCAAAGGTCAGTAATGACCGGGGGATGATATATTCAATACTATATAGTTACATATATAGGCCAGTCTTGTGTTGGTAGAGGATCCTTTATGATGGTCCTCGATACATTCCTTTAGAGATGTACTGCCGGACGGTAGTCCCTTCACCTGGTCATTTGTATGGAAATCCATTCTCCAATAAGAACCTACAATTTTATTTGTACTGGCATAATGAATAGCCTCGAAATGCTATATAGGTAACTATTTTGGATAATATTAGTAAGTTTATTTTCAAATGTTTTGAGGAATGTCATTAGAAATAATGTCAAAAGTTTTGATATATAAATTTTTTTAGTTATCATAAGGTAAAAACCCACCTGTGTTATGTATGGGCATGGTCTTATGAGACACTCTTTCTTTTCAAAGGATTTTATTTAAAGGCTGATATATGATACTATCATTTATTATTGAGTTTTTCTCACGCTGGTTTATCAAGCCCGATCTGGGTATTTTCAGCACTCGGGTTAGATCCGAGTAATTTCAGGTTTAGTCAAAGACGATTGGAGTTTCCAAAGGAGAGCTGGAGATATTCATCTACATATTCTATTATCCACTATGTTTTGTTAGTTTTTCTTTGATATTTGTTAGTAATTGTAAGGATAGATGTTTATAACTGTCTAAGCTGAATTTAGGTTAGACTCTGATATATGTATTTAAAAGTTTTTTTTGCTGTAAAGACATTTATTCAGTATTATATCTTATTCCATTCGTGTGAGATTCTATTCTGTCATATTTTTCTTTATTACCCTTAATCATCCAAACTTCCATAGAACTTGGGTCTGACATGAGGAGTCTATTGTCGGCTCTAAGTGTAAGGAATTGTAGGTCTTTATAGAAGCGGTCCAACAAAGTGGGGGGGTTTCCCAGCCAACTAATCACCAAACTCAGAATCCGGATTGATCCCTTTAGTCAATGCCATCAGAATAAAGTTGTCGTCAGGATTGCTGACTTCAATACAAGCAGCATGGAACCTTTCCAAATAATACCTAAGAGTCTTTCCTGGAGCTTGAGTAACACTGGATAAGGTAATAACATGCTTCAGTCTTGCAGCATGCATACAAAACTGATCAACAAACTTAGTAGCTAACTGGTCAAAACATGAAATAGATCTTGGTGGTAGACGAGTGAACCTAATAGTCACAATGCCCCCAAGGAGATAGGGAAGCTTCTACACTTAACCGCATCATCAGCTCGAGCGGCATTCATGAGCCATTCATATTTCAGAATATGTTGGTTGGGAGCCGAATTTTCTTCAAACACTGGCAAGTTCGGCATGCTGAATCGATAGGGTGGCTCTGCATGTAAAATGTCATCGGTGAATGGGTGTGACTTCTAGAAATCCTCAATCATCAATTGTGAGGCCTTGACTTTCTCTAATCATCTGGCATATCATAGTTGGAATATCGGGCATTTGGAGACTTGAAGCCAAGGCATGGTTGGGTTCCATGTCACGAGAATGGTCTGATCGTTGTCTACGGTCCGTTCCGTGCCTCCTTGGCTTCCAAATGTAATGGAAGTGAGGATCCTTGGCATGAGTGCGGTGAGAAGGGGCTAGATCTAGTTAGTTCTAGATCCCAACACCCAAATCTATAACACCAGCGACATTGTCATGAACAGTGTTGTAAGGAAGTGTCCCCCCACGAGAGGAGGGTGTAACTTTATGCCCTGTAGAGGGGCCTATCCCTGTCTGTCTAGGGTTCGCAGCATATGGGTGCCCAGAGGCTTCTGCATAGTTCTTATCTAATCATCAGCGTGTATATCTATGATAGAAGTTAGATGATGTCGAGCTTTCAGACAAGGAATACGTGGTGTGCTCCCTTTTAAATCTCCATCGCCTTTCTTCATTTAGTTGGTTCATCGGTTCTATGTTGGCATTGATCTATTGAGTGAGCTCTTGACGGCTTTGAGTGAGCTCATGTATGAGGGTATGGTATTCATCTCTGGTTACTGAACTGGATGGATCTGGAGCTCCAGCACGTATTTGGTCTGTAGTAGTCAACTGTGTAGGATTTTGCCTATCCCTTCTTTCTAGATCAGCGACGTTGGAAGCGGTTCTGGTGGTGCGCACCATGTTGAATGTAGTCATTCTTAGATATGGAAAAATCTAAATAGAATTAAAGGAACCACTGAAAGGTAGATCTAGATCTCCTCCTTAGACTTTAGTAATCCAATAGCAGCAGGGGATCCACAGAATCAGATTAAAAAACCGAGCTTTCTCAATGAAAGCACTAAAGTGTTTGTATCAAAAATGGGCACAACATTCATTAGTGTAAGCACCAAAAGATTTTGTAACAAGAATTTATAGTGGTTCGACGTTAGTGCCTACGCTCACTTTGGAGGTTTTGATGTTTATTGCTGATTAGAGGCTGAGTTACAATAGTACAACAGCTAACACTTGAATTACAATGGAGCTCAGCTCAAGCAGCAGCGTCCAACCCCCTTTTAATTACAATGGATGTGCTATTTATAGGTGTGGAGCTGGAAATATCTTCTTTAAATCTCGAAATATTCTTTCTCAAGTCAAGGTAGGCCTACACGATCGATCCGGAGTCATTTGGGATCGATCCTTGATCGATACAACATCTCTTCATATCAATCAAAAATTGCTCCAATCAAGCTGCGATCGATCATGAAGGTTCCTGATGTGTTGAGAAAATTGTTAAGAAAATCTAATTGCATTTGGAATTGTGGTTGTGGAGTTATTGATCAATCACGGCTGCAAATATAGAGTGGCTGAAGCCCTCGTATCGATACCTTCGTATTAATGACGTGGCATGCGCATTTTGTGGAGATCCATGAGTTGTGCATAGTTGTAAGACCGCTTCTTTCGAGCTGACTGCTTGTTTTGGAGCTTTAGATATGCGACTTGCTTCGTTCGTACCATCCACTAATTCCCTTCCGTATCGATGCCTTGCTTCCATCTTCGAATCGATTGTAGGTTCTTCTCTTCATATCAAGCAAGTAGGTATGGATATGAAAAGGGTAGTTGCTGACTAGGTGAAGTGTGATCGATCTGGGAAGTTCCGAAGTCCATCATTATTAGTTTGAATCATATAGATATGAGTGATGGATTCCGAGCGCTTTTGGTGTGTTCATTTCGTATCGATACTTATCAATATGAAATGGTGGATACGAGATGGGCATGTTTCTCATGGATCTTGATCGTTCCATAACTTGAGCATACGAACTTCGATTGGCCCAAAATTTGAAATGCTGCTTTGCATAGCTTTGTTTGTTATGTTATGCTGATTGTCGCCTGATTCGAATTCAGACCAAGTTTGTCGTATGCGTTGTGAACTTGCATATAACTGATCTCTGGAGCAGATTGTCTCCAATCTCTCGTCGTGTCCATGGAATCATGTCCTTGCCAAAAGCGGGATGACACATCCTACCATGTCTTTAGTCATTTTCCTGATGTCGAGGCTACGTTCGCCATCTTCACACGAGTTTTCAACAAAACTTAAACACATAATGAATTTCATATGGATTCCATCATCTCAACAGATTCCAGAACCACACATGGTTTCCGTTATTCACATCCAAAATGAGAATCCATATCTTAGCCTTAAAGTGTTTTTCAATAAGCAGAATATTTATCGATCCCGGTCTCTCTAAGACTGAGTCAGTGAATTTGGTCTTATTCAACAATAATGAGAATAATCGCACAAGGGAACTAAGTCCTAAATACTTTCTCATAAGATGGTAACATACCTACATTATTGTTACCAGGCTACATGGCCAGGCTACGAGACGATAGTTGCAGAAGATACAGTTGAACTCAGACAAGGATCGAGTCGAGGAAGGATTGGAGATATGTGTCGGTCGGTATTTATGAATGATTCAGCCCATATACATGGTTCGACAGGTATGGGTCGGTTAAGGCGGTCTGATCATTTATGGTTCAGAGCACATGGCTCGGTCCGGGATGTTCAATATACATCGCTCGGTCATGATTAAGGAAGCAAGGTGGTTCGGTCATGCATACGTCGCTCGGTCATGATTGGGGGAACAAGGTGGTTGGTGATGCATTGATCAGCATACATCGCTCGGTCGAGATTGGAGGAACAAGGCGGTTCGGTCATGCATTGATCAACATACATCGCTTGGAACATATGGGTCGGCATCTTGGACCAGTCTTCATGGATCGGCATGCTTGATTCGGTATGCATCAGAGAAGACAAGTCACCATAGGGGGTACGGTCGACGCTTCTATGCTTCGAGTCACGCCGCCACTTTCTTTGCCACCTACTTCGAATCATTTGAGAAAGTGCTTCGGGTCATTCTTAGAGAACTCATGGCTCGGCCAAAGTGTCCCATTGTATCTGGTTCCCTCGTGCTCGGGCGTCACCCGTGGGCCGAGTTGTCTAGGTCATGGGCTTGCGTAGGGGACCTAGCATGTCTTCGTCTATAAATAGAGGGGCGGGGGTATAATTGAAGGGACCTTTTTTCCAAAACTCCAAGGAAACTCTGCCATTTTCTACACTAGCTTTCTTTTGGCTCAATTTGCATTCAAGCTGTTTGTTTACAGATTGTATCTGTACTCAAGTGATAGAAAATTAAGGAAGATCATATTCAAAGTGGACGTAGGAAGTTACGTTGAACCACTAAAAATCCGGTGTTCTCGTTTTTTTGTTGTTTTTTCGCAGTCAATTGCATTAGTTCTCTGTTTAAATTTACTTTCTCCATTAATCTCTCCACATAACTCTATTCAAGGGTGTTGATGACCAATTTTAGTGCTAATATTTTGGTGCTTTTACTAAGAACCGCATTCTCAAGCTGTTAGGATCTACTTTGTCGCTACAGGATTGAAGAAATCCTCAGAAGAAGATCCAAGTTCATTCACAAGAATTTCATAGATTCTATTCAGAGTTTCGACCGATGACTCTACAATGGGAAGTCCACATACCAATTCAGCCTCTCACAATGCGGATGTCAACGAGACCGCTAGCGTCCAATAAGTAGGACCCATCAATAACAAGCTAATCCAGGTGCAGGGACCGCCAGCGTCCTAAATCAAACAGAAGTTGTTACTAGAACAGAGTTCAAAGAGTTGATGAGAGAACTTGAGGGAAGCAAGAGACGGCTTAACGAGCAGATTCAAGCTAACGCCAACCTCATGACCCAGCTTACTCAAAAACAACATCAGAATGCTGAAGGAAGTCCTACTTCCTACTCATCAGCTGATAGCTCCGCTTTGTCTGATGTACATCCCAAACGTAGATGCCGTAGAATTGAAACAACGCAAACATGTGTAGTAGATCAATCCAACAAGAATGGTCCAGTTTCCCTACCTGGAGCCATGGCCCCTCACTTGCACTTGGAAAATCGCACTCAAGTTGGAATGGGAAACTTAGGATTTAGAGCACGAGTGAAAGCAGGCCGACCGACTCACCAGGCTCATAGCGAAGCAAGTCCCCAAGACACGCATGTAGGAGACCACCAACCAAGGAGGCACCAGCCGGAACGGACATGCAGGATGGAGTCCAACTTTCCACCTCACATCTAGACCCTGGATTTATCAGCTATGGTCAGACAGCCGATGAGAGAAAATCAGGGCTTATCTAACGATGATTGAGGTACAAGTAGAAGTCATACTTCATTTATAAATGCTATCCTACAAGCTGAGTACCCCCGAAAGTTCATCATGCCGACTATTCCAACCTATAAGGGGAATAGTGATCCTCGACAGCATATAATGAGATACGAATGGATGATGGACTCGGCTAGGGAAAATGATGCAACCAAATGTAGATGTTTCCCAATAACCCTATCTGAAATCGCCACCATGTGGTTCACCAGACTTTCTCTTCGATCGATCTCCAGGTTCGATAAGTTAGCGACGAAATTTATGGAGCGGTTCAGAGTCCATACCACTCGCCCAAAGGATGTGATGTCTTTATCCAGTGTAATCCATGCTTATAGGGAGTCCTTAAAGGAATATTTGAAAAGATTTCATGTTGCTGCTACCGAAGTTAGCAACCCGAATGACTATGCTATTCTTATGGTAGTTATGCGAGGAGTAGATCCAGACTTAGAGTTTGGTGATTGGCTAGTAGGAAAACCTCTAGCTACCCTGGAACATTTTTACTCAAAGGCGCACCAGTTCATGAGAAGGGAGGAAGACAGGTGGATGAGGCGAGGCATTGTGCCAGGGCCTGGCAAGGAGATGGTGCAAAGCAACACTGCGATAAAACAGGCTGGCGACAATTCTAGAAAAGTCCAGGTCAATGTTCAAAATAAGCCCGAGCAGTCTAAAGTATCCGAAGAAGGAAGTTCCGAAAGGAAGAGGGAAGCAGGAAAGTGGAAACCAAGGATCCTAACCAACAATGAATACACTTCTCGGAACACATCTATGGAGAATATCTATTTGTCAACTTGTAATACCTTCCAATACCAAAAACCGCACCCAGAAGAATCCATCGAGGAACAAAAACAAACTGGGAAGTACTGCCGGTTTCATGAGACCTCCGGGTACAACACTGAGGAATGTAGACACCTCCATAAATTTACAGTAATTTTTTAAGAATCCGCCGGAAGGCAGACAGGAAACGTCTGACCCCGGTCGCGGGCAGGCTCCATGTCACCCTACGGAACCTTTTCGAACCGTAAGTAGACTGACCATAAACATGATAGTCGGTGGGCCTCATCCAATAGACAAGAGTTGACAAGAAATGGAACACTATGCTAATTCCTTAAAACATGTAGATTTTGATTGCTGCTCAAACACATAAGACGGGGCCCCAGCAAAACAACAGCGAATGATGACGGATGATATAGTATTCAGGAGCAAGGATGCCAACTGGGTGAAGGCACCCACTATCGACCCGATGGTCATTTCGGCCACGATCGGGCCAGCATTTGTTAGAAGGATACTGATTGATTGCGGGAGTTCTATGAATATTATTTATAAAAAGGTGTATGACCAAAGGAAAATGTAGGCGAAAGATCTAAAACCATCTAAAGCTTGTATTCATGGCTTTAATGGTGCGGCCACTGATGTAGTGGGTTTTGTCGAATTACCAGTTGAGTTAGGAAAGGGTGAATGTATGAGGGTACAGATCCTACCGTTAATTGTTTTGGATGTTGATTCCCGTATAATGTTTTCTACGCCAACCGGCCCTGGCGGAGGTGGCTTTGGCCCCATGGTGTTTGACTTTGAAGTTTCCAACGGATAGAGGAGTTAGTGTAGTGGTGATCAGGCGACTGGTCATGCATGTTATGTGGATGAGCTGAAAGATGCCTAGTGAAGAGAGAAGGAAAAGGTTGCGAACGACTCTGCATCCACTTGCTCAAAATTGACAAGTAATGCCCGAGCCTTGGCTTGGGCAATAGAGTCGGATCTACAAAGACATAGATCTGAGAGACAATGATGAAAAACACGGGAGCGACTTACCAATGGTTAGTAAATCAGATGTTTAAAGACCAAATTGGTAGAATAATGGAAGTCTATGTGGATGGCATGCTCACGGAGATGTTTGATATACTTAGATGCTACGGAATGAAAATCAATCCACTAAAGCATTCCTTTGGTGTTACATCAGGAAAGTTTATCGTTTTATTGCCAATGCACGGGGAATTAAAGCTAAATTAGATAAGATTTAGGCTAATTGAGACATACAAGTGCCCAGAACTATAAAGGAAGTACAAAGCCTGAATGGGAAAGTCATCGCGTTGAGTCAATTCATATCCAGAGTGATCGATAAATGTATTCCTTTCTTCGATGTGATAAGGAAAGGGAAGAGAAATTTTAAATGGACGCTGGACCGTGAAGATGTGTTCCGAGCTCTAGTGAGACACCTGGAGACAACTTCGGTTTTGTTAAAGCCTGTTAATCATGAGGAACTATATGTTTACTTGGCCGTATCTCGTCATGCCATCAGTACAGCCTTGGTTCATGAGGAGGACCGAATTTAAAAGCCAGTGCACTATGTCAGTAAATGTCTAACGGGAGCAGAGAGAAATTATCCTAAGATAGAGAAGCTAGCCTACTGCTTGTTGATTGCATCACGTAAGGTTCGTCCGTACTTTAAGGCACACCAGATCAGTGTTTATACCGATCAACCTCTATGACAGGAGCTCCAACTACCAGAAACCTCTGGAAGGTTGTTAAATGAAACATTGAGTTGAGTCAATTTGATATCACCTACCTTCCATGGAGGGCTATCCAATGGAAGGCGCTAGCAGACTTCATTGCAGAATTCACCATATCAGACGAGCCAAGTAGTGGTGATGTTATTTCCCATATTCGATGGAAACTATGCACCGATGGGGCATCCAACGACCATTATTCTAGAGCTGATGTTATTCTTGTGACTCACGAAAACCGATCAATTTGTTATGCTTTGAAGCTTAATTTCCCAGCTACGAATAATGAAGCTGAGTATGAAGCATTGATTTCTAGCTTAAAACTTACCAGGGAACTCAGAGTGAAATCAGTTGAAATCTTTTGTGACTCATAATTGGTGGTGTACCAAGTATGAGGAGACTACCAAGCAAAGGGGCAGATACTTGGCCCATACCTTGTCCGGGTTCGAGTGGTAGACCTTGAATATTATGACATTTCACATATCCCGCATGAACGAAATGGGTAAGCCGATTCGTTGGCTAAATTCGCAAGTACTGGTGATGTACAGTAGATGAGCTTAGTTCCTGTCGAAATTTTTCATGCCCAGAGTACAAACGAGATGGAAGTAGATTTTGTGTTGGGTACGAAAATCGAAAGTGAGTCATGGATAAACCCATTCAAACAATACTTATTACATAGGACTTTTCCCGAAGGAAAGAACGAAAAACGACAAGTCATTCACAAAGCTTCGCGGTATGTAATGCTAGATGGAATAATGTATCAGACAGGATTCTTGGTTCCCATACTTCGGTGCATCGCCCATGATGAGATAAAGCGGGCCTTGAAAGAAGTTCATGAGGGAGAATGTAGTGACCATACTGGGGGCATACATTAGCAAAAAAGATCCTCTGCTATGGACACTATTGGCCAATCGTGAATCAAGACGCCGCGGACTAAGTAAGAAGATGCGATAAATGTCAAAAGTACATGAAAATCCCAAGATCTCCACCGACGGAACTCGCATAAATGGTTAGTCCCTAGCTATTTGCAATAAAGGGGATCAATATAATTTTCTCCTTGCCAATCTCTAAAAGTGGTGCAAAATATGCAATTAATGCGGTCGATTACTTTACCAAGTGGGCGGAGGCAGAGCCCTTAGCTACGATCACCACCAAAAAGGTTATCAATTTCGTTGTGTGAAACATCATATGCCATTTTGGCCTCCCACGAACTATCATTACGGATAATAGAACTCAATTTGAAAGTAGGGAGCTCAAAGATTTTTGCCAAAAGTATTGCATTGAGAAAAGGTTTGCGGTAGTCGCTCACCCTAAAGACAATGTACAAGTTAAAGTCATAAATAAAATAATCAAATCAATATTGAAAAAAATGTTTGGAGAAGGCTAGAGGCAAGTTGGTGGATGAGCTTTCGACAGCACTTTGGGCTTATAGAACCACCCACAAGTCCGCGACTGGCCATACTCCATTCACTTTGGCATACGGCACAGAAGGTATTATACCCATGGAACTTGAGACCTTGAGATGAGTTTGAATCTCTTACTGGATTCGCTGGACTTGTCGACGAAAAACATAAAGAAGCTGATTTAAGGTCGGCTGCATATAGGCACCAAGTTGCTTGATATCATAATGAAAAAGTTCGATCGAGAATCTTTGATGTGGGTGATCTTGTTTTGAAGCGAGTTTTCCCGATCCCATCACATATGAATCTGCCATTGGAAGGTCCATATGTCATCAAATGAAAGCTTGAAGAAGGAACTTTCAAACTAGCTACCGTCGATGGCATGACGCTTCCCCGATCATAGAATAGCGAGCGTTTGCGCTGTATTACACTCAGCTTATTTCTTTTGCATTTTAGTAACAATTGTTTCTAGTATATGTTTCTTTTGTTGTTCTTTATTTTCGGCGTGTAATAAGACAATTCAATTTGTCATCATTTATTATGATCAATAAAGGTTTGAAGTCATTTTTCTATGAACTATTGATATTCCTTGTGATATAATTCCATGGAAAAAAAATAAATTGCATTATTCTATCCAGGATGAACGCACACACAAAAATTAAAACTCAATCGATAAAATAACAATCTCTAAGTCCCCAGAGGGTGGACTATGAGTACTCTGAGTCCCCAGAGTGCGGACTAGATTATAAACGACTTAAAAAGTCTCTAAGTCCGCGGAGTGCGGACTAGAGTAATCTGAGTCCCTGGAGTGCGGTTGGAGTATAAACGACTTAAAAATCTCTAAGTCCTCGAAGCGCAGACTAGAGTACTCTGAGTCCCCGGAGTGTGGACTAGAGTGTAAATGACTTAAAAATCTCTAAGATCCCGGAGCGTAGACTAGAGTACTCTGAGTCCCTGGAGTGCGGACTAGAGTATAAACGACTTAAAAAATCTCTAAGTCCCCAAAGCGCGGATTATAGTACTCTGAGTCCCCGAAGTGTGGACTAGAGTATAAACGACCTAAAAATCTCTAAGTCCCCGGAGCGCGGATTAGAGTACTCCGAATCTTCGAAGTGCGAACTAGAGTATAAATAACTTAAAAATTACTTAGTCCCCAGAGCGCGGACTAGAGTACTCTGAGTCCCCAAAAAGTGGATTAGAGAATAAACGACTTAAAAATATCAAAGTCCTCGGAGTGCGGACTCTCTGAGTCCCCGAAGTGCAGACTAGAGTATGAATAAATTAAAAATATCTAAGTCCTCGAAGCGCGGACTAGAGTACTCTGAATCCCTGGAGTGCAGACTGGAGTATAAACGATTTAAAAATCTGTAAGTCCCCGGAGCATGGACTAGAGTACTTTGAGTCCCCGAAGTGCAGACTAGAGTATAAACGACTTAAAAATCTTTACGTCCCCGTAGCACGGACTATAGTACTCTAAGTGCATGTTGTGCGGGCTAGAGTATATACGACCTAAAAATCTCTAAGTCCCTGGAGCATGGACTAGAGTACTTTGAGTCCCCGTAGTGCAAACTAGAGTATGAATGACATAAAAATCTCTAAGATCCCGGAGCATGGACTAGAGTACTTTGAGTCCTTGGAGTGCGGACTAGAGTACGAACGACTTAACAATCTCCAACTCCTCAGAGCGTTGACTAGAGTACTCTGAGTCCCCAGAGTACATACTAGAGTATAAATGACTTAAAAATCTCTAAGACCTCGGAGCGCGGACTAGAGCACTTTGAGTCCCCAGAGTGCGAACTAGAATATAAACGATTCAAAATATTTCCAAGTCATGTGGAAGGGGGGCGGAGTTTATATAACTTGCAAGGTTTCAAATTTCAACTACAAGTTAGACAATTAGTTTAACAATGAAAGTCTTGAAAGACAAAGAAACAAAATTTTATTTACTAATCCAAAATAAAGTTCCATTACAACTTTTATGGAGTTTTAAGCAAAAGACTATTCACAATGACTATAAAATAAATAGAAACAACTACATGATCCGAGTTCATTTTGGTTGAATGAGGCACGGTCGGACAGCTACCTTTTTGATTTTTCCTCCCTCTTCGGCTTCTCCGAAGGCTCCTCACCCAAGCGTTTTCTCTTGGACGCCATGCTTCCTAGTGAGGTAGTGCCCGGGGAAGGAGGAGGAACTTCCAATGGCATGGTCCCACCAGGGAGAATGACCTTCAGAGGCATGTTCAAAGGATCATCAAGTTCCACCACCTGAGGCTCAGTCTTAATTTCAAATTTATTCTTCCCCTCTTACATGATTTGCTCCTCCATGCTCAGTTTCAAAGTGTGTTCGGGGACGCCTGCGATTTCAACGTCATCGTGTTCTTCTACAAGTGAGGGATTCTCGAGTTTGTCCTCATCGAGCGCTCTACATCATTTGAGCATCGTATCCGAGAATATTTATAGTATGAGTGCTTCTCCCACTTTCTCTTTCTTCTCCGTGGCAACATCGCTCCTTGGAGTTAGCTCGGGATCAGAATGGCCTACATGGAGTAGTTAAGGATAAGTGTTAGAATACATCTATTATTCATCAAAAGCGATGGTCCATTCAACCCTAGAAAGAAAAATTAAATACCGGCTTCCGGTTTACTGTCAACTGTTTTGGGAGTCTCATCCTCTGGAATAGGGTAAAGAACGTGAACATCAAGCACGGGTTTCTCTGGGTCATAGCCAGCATGCTACTCGAAAGGATCGACTGATGAGCAACCAGCTGGATGAGCGGAAGGAAGAACTGGAGACTCGGTTCCGGATGGGTCAGCAATGTCGTCCTTCCTTTTAGACAAGGAGGAATCTCTTCCATAGAGGTATTTGGCTGCAGATATGTTGGAAGGCTCATTTCCTCAAAGAGCTTCCTTCACAAGAGAATTCTCATCAACCTCTTCGGTGCCCAGATCCACTCGTTTAATTTTTATTAAAGTATCCCATGCTTCGGCTAATGATTCGAGGTAACCCTCACCTAGAAAAGATAGATCTCGATGCGTGAGAACTCGAGTGTTATATTCAGCAATAAGCAGATCATATAAGCATTTGATTTCTTCCCTGCTGGCTTCAGCAGCTCCCTCGAGGCGAAAATCGATTTCTATTAGCACCATTCTTTTGCCTTCCTCACGGGCTGCATTCTTTAACGCTTCAGCTTTAGAGTGTTCCTCATCGAGCTTCGTCTTTAAGAGTCGTGTTGCGACGACTTCATCGCAATATTGCTGTGACTCTTCCTATGTAGCGATTTTTTCTTCTTTCCCTTTAAGCAGAAGCTCCTTCAGTTCTTTAACTTGTCGAGCGAGGATATTCTTTTCTTTTTGGATGGATTCTTTTTCTAGGGCTAGAGCACCACTGTGTTGAACTTCCTCGTCAATTTCCTTTTTGTGAGTAGCTTCCAGATGACTGACTGCCTCGACTGTATCTTTAGCGCTTTGCTGGACTGCTTCAGGTTGAAATTTGTACAAGGAAAGCTCTTCATCCTGGGCTTTAATAATATATTTATCATGGATGGCTTCAAGTTTTAGGCGATCAATCTCGTGCTGACATCCATAGAAACTTCTGAAACTTTTTCTACCAAATGAACAAACGCATCGTGTTGGACATAGACATCGTTATTGCAGGCGATGCGCTTTGTTTGACATGCCCTGGAGTTGGGTGAATCTGAGGAAGAAATTTCAGCCCGTCGAAACATATCTTCAAAAATATGGCTTTACGCTCGGTTAATCTTGCAGCTATCGACGGATCAGGTATAGAGATTGGAGGAGTTTGCTTAGCCGGAGTCACCAGGGACTCACAAGATTTCTTAGTACTAGAAGAGCCGGAATATTAGTCACTTGGAGCCTCAAATTGAGATCCGCTCTGAGCAGATTTCACCCTATGATGCTCTGAATGAGGGGGAGGACCATTGGGATATGAATAGTGTCTATAAGTTTTTCTTCGGGAAGATGACGAACCTCTAGGATGGCAGTCTCTATCGCCACTGTCATTTATGTCTTGACGTCAACCTGATCCCGAATCCCGTCTGGAGTGGTGGAAGATAGAGGACCTGCGAAGGCGGTCTGTGTCCCATATCACCTACACGAAAACCAAGTGAAGACGAGTTAGTGAGAATCGCATGATAGCTAAAAATTAAGTGTAGGGTGAAGTATGAGTGTTCGTGTGTGTCCTAGTGTTTCCCCTCGACAGACCAGTTTCTTTTGCTTTACTTATTGAAAATTTTTCTCCCTAGTGATGAACTTGACCGCCTTCATCGCCTCTCGAGGGAAAATTAAGTCCCAAGGCCACTGGATCGTTGAAACCGTAATTGAGCAAGTCATCAGTGATGGTCAAATCTAATAGACTTTTTAGTGAACCCTCTAGATGTTGGGGAGATGACTCTTTCTCAACTGGAGTAATTGTAAATTTTGAGGTTCCGTCCTCTATTTTCTTTCTCAATTTGGAGGCTAATTTATTTTTCCCTTTTGTAGGAGGAGGTGGTTCATTGATGCCGGGTACATCAGTCACCGGCGTTGAATCGGGACTTATATTCTCTCTTTAATTTCACCTTCCTCGGATGTGTCAGGGGCTCCACCGGAAGGGGGCACCGAAGGCCCGACCTGATCTTTGCCTTTCTGCGCCGTGGATCCGGTTTCAGTGGCGCCAGTTGGTAGACTACTTCGATGACCTTCCACCAACTATCCAAATTTCAAAATCGATTCATTGGAAAAAACGAATTTGATCTCCCGATCTTCCATATGAATAGCTCGAATGGCCTCGATGGCCTCAGAATACTTAGTGCCTTCGGGATGTGGGATGATACCTGCAAAAGTCAAAAGAAGTTTAGAAAAAATGCACTCCGTGCCTTTGACAAATATTGAGTCCAGAAATGAAACTTACTCCCTTCCAGCCATCTTCTCGCAAAGCCCGGGGGCAACATACGTAAAACCATTCTTTCTTATACTGGGAAAATTTACTCTATGCCCCCGTTAGGATCTGACATTTAGAGTGTGGCTCCGGGAATATGAAGGATGGACTGCTAGACTGTCTTTTGAAGTGATAAATGTAGCGGATATCCTTGGGAGTAGGGAGCCTGAATAAAGTTCCCATGAAGAGAATACAAGTGTCATAGATAAATGCATGACTATTAGGATGTAGTTGTGCCGGAGCGATCTTGATATAATGTAACACCTCACAGAGAATGGATTTGAAAGATGGAACGCTACCGACCCAACACATGAATTTGTTACAAGCTTTATATCCAACTAAGGGCAGGTGAGGCCGATCTTGCTCCGATGGAACTAAAACATCGTCGAAAGGGATCCCATAAATTCTACACAACCGACAAAGATCGGCTTCACCAATTTTTCAAGCTTGTGATTCAATAGGATTATCCAAGATAATTGCTCCATCTATAACATCAGGAGTCGGGCCTATAACAACAGCGGATGGATCTAGAATATGCTGTGTACGAGTTGTCGGTGTATTCGAATTTTCTACTACCTCTTGCCGAGAACTTGGTACAGGCTTATCGAAAACTGTAGCAGAGCTAGATCTTATGGACATCTTCGATGAGCATTAAATATGGATAGATAAATGTTTGAACTATACTTGAAAGGCGATCGATATCAGATATAATGATAAAAATATTCCCCATGTGTCGTGTGTGGACTAGTGCAATCATTCAAGCATAAGTATAAAAGAATTAAAGATTTACAGAACGGTGAAGTGTGATTGAGCATTAAACTATCATCTTTGGAGACCGTCTTCGTTGACCATCTCCAAGATCTTGTCCTATGTTCGGTAGTAGGGATCTCAGAATTGGACATTGGCATCATATGTTGAAGGCTGTTATTTGCCTTTGTTGATTTCACATTTATAATTGTTAAACCTATGAAGTTACTAGTCCGAACCAGTTCCATATGCTTATGTGCTTAGATTCTTGTCATTATTCATTGTTCTACGATCAGGCATGGGATATGTGAACTTGACTTATGCTGTATTCAAGTTGAGGTGATTTTAATTACCATTGCCCATCCCAAAGCCCGAAGCCGACCATCTCTCTAGACCAAAAACACCAATCCATTCATTCTCGTCTCTATCACTCTCTCATCACCGAATGACCCTCTAGATCTATATCGGCCCACTCACCTAAATTAGTACCAACCGAAGCTCCCTTCGAACGACCCCTCACTTGGAATACCGACCCGGTCATATGTTCCCCTCTACCGAGTGACAGCTATTGGGAAACATCGACCCGCATTGTCTCCTAAGACACCGACCTGCATGCTCTCTCCCAAAACCAAACGACTTCGTGCTAGATTGCCAATTCAGCCCTACTCCAACAACCTAACAACCATCTCCCTCGCTCGGTGTGCCCAACAGGAGCTTACATCCTAGAGAACGCCGACCTCCTTTTCTTTTTTCCCTCTCTACCTCACCGGCCTTGAAATCTATTAAGGCCATACCAAGCTCCTAGCCTAAGGCGTGTTCCTATCTTTTATTCGTCCTCCCTTATCTTCAATAATTCCTACTGGTCATAATCTGAAGAAAACTCGTGAACTCGAGCTTCACACAAAACCCCTAGTTTAGGGAGATGGATCGAGTGAGAGATTCATACCTATAGGAATGGGTCAAAGCTTATAGAGGCCGTTAGATTCAGGATCAAAATTCATTTAGGTTTGTTAGCAGAGAGGATTATAGAGCAGAAGTCCTAGATTCGGGAGGAGAAAGGAGTTTTGAAGTAGTAGCCGAAGTTCGAGGGGAGGTAAGTTAGAAGGCCTTATAGAGATAAAGTAAAAGTGAAGGGAAGAAGAAAAATTGGGCTTTTACATGTGGAGAAGGGAAGGTGAACAGGCCCTTCCTCTGCGGAACCGGTCAAAGTGCTTCAATGGTTCAGTGAGTCAATACGCCGAATGACACCAAGTAAACCGAACGAATGGTTCAATACTCGTGCGCCGACCAATCCACAATAAAAAAATAAAGAGAAGAAGGGTAAAATATATATGTGTTTAGGCACGCATAATGCTAGGAAGGTCCATTGTGATTCAACCTTCGTGAAATTGTGTACACTCGGCTTTTGAAAAGTTAAAAACACGATCTGAACGACAAACGATTATCTTTCTGGATGAGCTAGTTTTTAAGAAAAGGAACTATTCATTAATTCAAAGTGTGTCATGTTGGTTCACAAAACGCAATTTGGGGGGAAAATGTTAGTAGGCTACTTGGCCAGGCTATGAGACGATAGTTGTAGAAGATACAGTTGAACTCAGACGAGGCTCAAGTCGAGGAAGGATTGGAGATATGCGTGGGTCGGTATTTATGAATGGTTCGGGCCATATACATGGTTCGGCATGTAAGGGTCGATAAAGGAGGTCCGGTTATTCATGGTTCAGAGCGCATGGCTCGATCCGGGATGTTTAGTATATGTCGCTCGATCGTGATTGGGGGAACAAGGTGGTTCGGTCATGCATACGTCGTTTGGTCATGATTAAGGAAACAAGGTAGTTCGGTCATACATTGATCAGCGTACGTCGCTTGATCGTGATTGGGGGAACAAGGCGGTTCAGTCATGCATTATCATCATACGTCGCTCGATACATATAGGTCGACAAATTGGACCAGTCTTCATGGCTTGGGATGCTTGGTTCGGTATGCATCGGAGAATACAACAAGTCACCACCGGGGGTACGATCGACGCTTCTATGCTTCGAGTCATGCCGCCACTTGCTTCGAGTCATTTGAGAAGGTGCTTCGGGTCATTCTCAGGGGACTCATGGTTCGGCCAGTGTGTCTCGGTGTACCTGGGTCAGTCGTGCTGGGGCATCAGTCGTGGGCCTAGTTGTATAGGTCATGGGCTTGCGTAGGGGACCTAGCATGTCTTCGTCTATAAATAGAGGGGCAGGAGTACAGTTGAAGGGACCCTTTTTCCATAACTCCAGGGAGACTCTGCCATTTTCTGCACTAGCTTTCTTTTGACTCAACTTGTATTTAAGATATTTGTTTACGGATTGTATCTGTATTCAAGTGATTGGAAGATTATATTCAAAGTGGACGTAGGCAGTTACGCCGAACCACTATAAATCTAGTGTTCTCATTTTTGTTGTTCTTTTCACAGTCAATTGCATTACTTATCTATTTAAATTTACTTTCTTCATTAATCTCTCTATATAACTTTTTTCAAGGGTGTTAGTGACCAATTTTGGTGCTAACAATTACATTTCGTGCAAGGCATGGTCAATTCATATAAATGACTTTTAGTCCTTTTTTTATTAATTTATCTTTTGTTAATTAAAAAACCTTCTTATTAGAAAAACATCTTTTATCTAATAAAACTTCTTTTATAAATCAACACTTCATTAATTAATAATCCTTTATTAATTAACACTTCCTCTTTATTCTTGTATAAATATTTAACTATTCACCTATACTATTTTCAATACTTGAAAAATTACTCATATACAGATTCAAATGGTATAAGCGTATTCATAAATCGTTTAACAAGTTTTACTTCCTTGAAATATAATCAAAGAGATTAAAACAATTACTACTAAAACATTGTTATAATAAACTCTTTTTCTTTTATAAATTAAGCATATAACATTTCCTATCTCTTTATAATAGATTTCAATACTTGTTATTATCTTTAAAATTCCATTGTTAAAGATTTATAATATTTCTTCCAAAATAGAATTCGAGGATTTAAAAACAAATGTTGCTAAAATATTGTTTGCTACAAATCTAAAACCGTTCCATTTAATCATTATCTGCAAAAACGCTCCTTTTTATAATTTTAATCACATTTAAGGGTTAAATATAAATGTTGCTAAAAACAATTGTCACAACAAACCTGTAATGACCCGTAAATTCTTCACTTAGGAAAATGTGATTTAATTTGAAAATATAAGGAAAAATCATTATCGGTTTATCTATATAATAACACTTTTTGTAAACGATGGTTTAATATTGATTTATATGGTTTTGTAATTAAAATGTGATCATTTTAATTCATTTAAAATGATAAGAAAATAGTTTTTAAGTTTTCTTTTACAAATATATGTACATTAATTAATAAGTAAAAATGTGATCGGGAATCGGTTTTTCAATTTCTAACGGTTTAACGTATATAAGTTATACACCGTCGTTCAAATGACTTGTGTAGCTTCATGACATTTATCTACACACGTTAGCACATGTATATACATTTAGTAAAGATAGAAGAGTAAAAAAAATCTTACTAATTTACATAGATAAATCACATATAGTAGAATTCAAAAATATCTAAGATATTTTAACAAACTTTAACCTTAAGCAACCAACTCTTACTGTCATTTAACACATCTAAGAAGACACATGGGGTTGTCCAGACATGATAGGACCTTAAGACATCCTAGATGGTGTAGGTAATGATGGAGATGGATGATGTGTTTAACAAATATGCATATACAAGTTACATTACATACACATAAGCAAAATATCTTAGTTAGCTTAATACATAAGCCACACAGAGTGATATGAAAAGATGGTGGCCCATGAGGAAGTGATGCAAGGAGGAGGCGGTTGTATGTAGGTGATGTATGGGTGATGTAAAAGGGAGGTAGATTTGAGGAAGGTTTACTTGTTGAAAAATCCTATAAATACCACTCCTTTCTTATTTCATCCATAACTCTATCTTCTCTACTCCAAAATATGATATTTTTTTTGAAACCTTGTAAAATTTCGATGGATACAACTTTGTAGGGGACACCTACTTCCCATTCTAAACATTTTATGTTAGAAACTCCATTTCTTCTAACGTGTTCTCTGACCCAGTTTTTTAGCCGAGAATACTCCATATTTTATCAACCATATCTCCTTCAAAATTGATCCAAATAAAGCGATTCATTTTTAAAATAATATGAAATTCCAGTGGATAAAACATTCATGTTGAGTACTTCTTCTGTTTTTTAATATATCCATGCCAAAATTCCACATTTTTGAAGTGTATTTTTAGGTATGATTTTGTCAAATCCGAGAATATCTCTTCTTCTCTTGGCCATAATTTCTTTATAACTAATCCAAATTAGATGATTCTTTTTATGAAACTATGGAGAAAAGAATATCCTACAACTTTCATGTTGAAACATTACGAAATTCATAGAGTTGGATGTCCAAAAGCCCGATAGAAAATGACCTATTTTTAGGTTTAATTTTCGGTAAATTCTATAATAATCCAAAGTCCTACGCCTCGTTTCCCATGCTTGGCCAAGCGTCACTTTTGACATAGAATGGCTGAGCACATTAGGAGGCAAGATGTTGGGGTTCGTGAGCTTGGATCGTGTAGTGAAGCTATAGCCTTTTTTGGATAGGAAATCAATGGTGAGAACCCCTAAACTACTATATTTTGTTCTCAATAATGGTATGATGTTTGCAAATGGATGTTTAATATTCTTTGATCATCAAGTTTTTTTGTTTTTATATGAATGTTGAATATATATGCAAGTCATAAAAATACACGTCGATAAGAACAAAGGAAATCACTTTCCTTGAATTAATGAAATGGTGTGTATGTAACTGTTAAACCTCTTAAAATGATTTAAAATGCATTTGAAATTTTTTGTAAATGTTTAAAATTATTTTCGTGAAGTTTGAAAAGAAATGGAAATTTTAGTTAAATTTAAGCGCGTCGCTTAGTGGTAATTCGCGATTTCGCGCTATAAAATTCAAACAAGTGTAAAAGTTGGAATATAGCTCGAGATTCTTCGAGATAAGAATTTTTTGGACTATTATATCTATAGTTTTCCAATGAAGAAAGAAAATCGAGATTTCGATAGGTGAATTTTGAAAGATGAATAAAACGAGTTTTTGAAAATCCCTAATTTGCAGTTCAGAATCCAAAACTGGATTTCTTTACAAATGATGTTGTAAATGGTTCAAAAATATGGAATAAATATTATAAATCTTTTAAAATATTTTAAAAGTGATTTGAGTAAAAAAATTAATTTGCAAATAATATAAAGTCGTTTCAATCAACATAGCTTGAAAAGCACTTTCCACAGCACTTTTTTATATAAATTTTGAAATTTAGTTTTAAACGCAACCATTCTTACCCAAATATTTTGTAAAAGTTTTTAAATGATTAATAAAGTGTTTTAAAGATTATTTAAAGGATTTATGAAACAATTAAATGTTTTAATGATTTATATTCGATCAAATAACTTAACCGTCTTTTAGGTGTTAGAGAGATAGTGTCTAGGCTTGAGTTTGGAATACCAGTAATCTGCTCTCCCTAGCTATCCAGACTTGCCCGATGGATAGGATAGTGAATTTGATTTACTCAGATCGAAATTTTCTAAAGGATAAATAATAAAGTTTTCTGGCGTTAGCACATTTTGTATTTTATGGAGATGATCTTTTTGTACTCGGTGTCAAAGCCCAAAGTGGGAACTCGTACTATTCGTGGAATTTAAATGGTGATTTCCTCGTTATTCCTTCCATAGTATTTGTTGAATATAGGGATTGATATTGAGTAAAATTGGATGATTTCTATAGATTCTACTCACTTAATATTTACTGGTTTTGGATTAACATCCAAGATAACATGGTTTCAACTAAATCAAAAGTATGAGTTTTGAATTAAGAAATTTTTGTTAAGATTTAAATAAAATGATTTGGAATATTTTCCTAAGAAATGATGAAATGATTTGAAATTTTAAAAAAGGGGTTTGAGTAATTATAGATTTAATAAGAGAGGTTTAATGATTCTGTATATATCAGAAATAATGTTTTAGAAATATAGATCTCCAAAAGAGATTTTCATAAAAAGAACTTAATCAATTAAAGAATGATTCCATATTCACAAAACAACTTTTTACCGATGATTGGGTCAAAGGAACCAGGGTCGTATCTGGGTAATCACTATCCGAAAACCACTCCGAACCAATTTACATTCGAAGTAAAACATACTGAAGATAAAAGTATCGAGGATGGAGATATTCATAATGTAGGGCTGCTTGCCACTAGTCCCTCGTGGTGAAATTTACCATATCATATGTTTATGGTGCAAGTAGTCCTCCATTACGAAAATCTTTGATGCAAGGACTTCTCGCTAGTAATCCTAGGGTTAATTCTTGATAGGACGTGGTAGAAGAGTACCTTCGATTTCATTCAATCCCAGAACAAACTCATATGGATTGATGTATGACATTGCATTCTTGAGATTTCATCGTTGACTTTTATAAACATACATTTATTTGGTGGTAGAGAAGGCAACTTCTCTTAGCTTAACACCCTTCTCTGAGACGTATGAGCTTCGAGGTTGTATGTTTGTGGAAGTCAATAGTGATCGAAGGAATGATAGTGTGGCATTCAAAGAGTATGTGCTGTGTGAAAGGTAATCGTGACCTTATGCCTCATCACTCGAAAATGACAGAAACAGGGTAGAAGCGGAAGGGCTATGTGGGTCGCTTCTGTAAGGATATGGCCATCACCTTTCTAGATTACCCTATATATTCGAGCATTGTATGCTATAGCCACAGATAGGTTGAGAATGACTAGGGTGATGTCATAATCGGTACTATCTAGATGGAAGGGGTAGGCCGGTTCAATGTTGGTTTAGGCATTCAGTATCCGGATCCTAGGTGCATTTTTTAGAGATGTACTATATAGAATGTAGTCCCTTACCTTGTCATTTGTATGGGATCCAATCTCCACTACATGTCTGTCATTTTGTTTGTAGAGCCTAGTATGCTTGAATTTAAAAATGGTAACTATTTTAGCTAAGATTAATAAGCCTACATGCAAATGTTTTCAAAGATATGTCATTAAAAATAATATCATTTTTTGACATAAAATATTTTTTTTATCATATGGTAAAAACCCATTCCTTGCTTATGTGCGATGTGCTCTTATGAGATACCTTTTTGTTCATAAAATGCGTATTCGGAGTTTATTTTCCTTATCATTAATCTCTGGGTGCCTTTGTTTTCCCTGAATAGCCTAGTAGTCAGGTATAGTTTAGAAGAAAGCTGGATGGAGCTCGAAGCATGGATTTAGAAGATTTACCAAAGATTTTTGTCTATTTCCACCACACTCTTGTACCATTATATTATGCAGATTTGTAAGAATGGATATTTATAACTATCTATGATTAACTCTGAAATGTATTTAAAATTTCTACCGTAAACATTATATATTGGAATAATATATGTTATTTCATTCGTATGAGATTTTGTTTTGTCTTTATTTTCTTTCATACCCTTAATGATCAGGTTTCTAGCAATTAGATTTGCGGCACGTGAATATTAAGGATGTATTAGTGTCGATTTTCGAGGGTCGAAAACCTCGTTCATCACAAGACCTAAACATTACATACTTTGATAACATTCCCCTTTAAAACTCCCTTCTTAGAGATTTATTTATATTTAAGGTTTAAAGATAAGTGTTGCTCAAAACATTTGTCACAACAAACCCAAAAATCATTTACTTGAATTTTTCTACTAAATATTCATTAGTAAATGTCTAATTATATACCCAAGTATAATTGGTAATAAGGGTTAAAAACAAATGTTGCTAAAAACATTGTTTACAACAACCGAAAACTATTTAGTTGCATATATAACTTTAAACGTTTGTTTAAAGATCAAACCATATTCACACTTATTAACTAAGGCAATACACTTTTACCTAATTCCTCAAAACCATTTATTTTAACTTAAGTGTTAAAATACAAATTCATTTTATTATATTTATAAAACACTTAGTTCAATATTTAAAACTTATATATATATATATATATATCTTAAAATTACTTATTAATATGTTAAAATATTTTAAGATTACTTGCACTATATGATAATTATTTATATAGAATATTATGTAAAAATAAGAAATTATAAAATAAATAGAAAACAAGTTTTAATTTTAAAAGTTACTTAGTTTAGAAAGGGAAGAAGTGAAGATAAGAAGTGTTTTGGTTGTGAATAATGAAGTGAATAAGAGAGGGTATTTATAGGCTTAGAAAATGGATGGAAGATATTCAAAAACTCTCTCATTAGTCATGAAGCAAAGAGGACTTAATCATGTAAGGCTATACCCTTACACACCATGCTTTCCTTGATTTGTGCCTTGATTTAAGGCTTGATTTTGGGGTCCTTTATGTACTCTTATTCACGTAATTAAACATGGTTACCTTTAGTTACTTTTAGCTTAGGAAAAGATGTGTTTAATTCTTATGTTTACACATGATAATTATACAAGTAGCAATATATTTATACAACTTGTATTGAATAAACATTTGATTTTTAACAAAATGTTTTTCAATCACATTTTCCATATTTATCCAAATTGTATATTTTTGTAAATATGTTTCAAAAATAATTTTTCAGACATTAATTATTAATTAAAAAGTGTTTAAGGAGGTTATAACATTGTATTTAATCATATTAAATCTTGGACACAATTATTTAAATAATTTAGATATTTAAATACGAAATGTTTGAAATTCCAAGTTATTATATCCCTTCATAAGGAGGTCTTCATTCCCACATATTAGGAATAAGTCCATAGCATTTTTTTATATACTTTAGTATATATTTAAAGTTTTCCAATGCTTTTCTCTAAGATTAGATAGGTATCGATTTACTTATCCCAATGCGTATGCCATATCTAGTCTAGTACATAGCGTAGTGTACATTATGGATCTGATTGCTGAAGCTTGTAGTATCCTCTTCATAAGATCAATCTCTACATTAATCTAAGGAGCTTCCTTATTAGAGAGGACAATTCCAAATTACATTAGAACATTTCCATGCTTTGAATTCTCCATACTGAACCTTTCAGCATGGTATATGTATGGATTGGGACAGTACTATTAGCCTCTTAGATATACCAATAAAGATCTTTATACCTAGCATATAGGCTACTTCTTCGAAATCCTGGATATAGAAATTCTTGGAAAGCCAAGATTTTAGTGGTTTCAATGAAAAAGCGTCATTTCCAATTAATAGAAGATCATCAATATATAATACTAAGAACGTAATAGCATTTCCCTATTCCTTTTGATATACGCACGCTTCCTTTGGGTTCTGATAAAAACCAAACTATTTGATTATCTTACTAATAATATAATTAGGGGTATACTCTACATGAAATTCTATTATTTACAGTAAATTATTAACTTTGTAATAAAACCTCGCTAGAAATAAAATGTAATTTCTTTTCTATTATTATGACACCCCCACCTCTATATCCATACTATTCAAGAGTACTACAGAGTAATACTGTTGAATAGTGCAGAGAATAAGGAGATATGGGGTACATACATGAATAATGCCTTAGCTAATACTGGTACATATTAAAACAACAAATTAATAACACATATACGTAAACAATATCAAATAAGGCAATAAACACATATGCCTCCAGAAGAGAACAATACCCAATATATATATATATATATATATATATAGTAAATAATAGAGAACATAGAGTCGAAATCATAGCAATAATACACAATATATATAATAGATAATATATGTCTAATAAAAATACAATCTTAAGAATATACAACCATGAAGTGCATCATATGTAATTACATACAACCAATTGTAAAACTTATCTCCTCAAAAAACCAGTAAATACGAGATAATTTTATCAAAACCATATATAAAGGTGTCATCACTTATATAAACAAATCAATAGAAATCAATAATACTATGTTCAATGGGTGAATCATCCATATGATGATTCATCGTCATAGAAAAGGAAATCATCAAGTGAATCAGGATAGCACACAGCAAAGCCCTAATATCATAAAATCATATAATCGATAGATAATGTGAGATAGCCCATTAAATCATCCAAATGTAACCAATACTACATAAAACACAATGGTAATCTATCATAATCCAAATCATGGTCAATAAACAATGGCCATCTCTAGAATATCAAACTAGAAGAATATGGATATAAAGGGACTGACTACACTTTAGGCACAAAGTCTTTAGTATAGCCAACTCATTGGATAGTTAATAATATATGCCAATCCATAACACACATAACCCCGAATCAGAAAGGGAGACTGATAGCATACGACACACTCCAAGAATCTAGGGTCTACTAGCCACTCGCTAGTAGGCAGATCTGTTCCTACAACCTTCAGTTACCTCGATAGACATCATGACCCAATCCATCAATGGCTCATCAATGCAAGCCTTGGCCATGACCTTGCACTTGCCTCTATGGTAACAAACTCATGGCCTATGCGACATAAGGGGATACCAACTACCAATCCTATGATGCGTATCGAATATCATAACAACTATGGTGGCATGAATTTGAGGCGCGACCCCATGATCAGCCACCAAGGTGTATACCTGTGTAGTTAATGCCCTGCTATTACCCCACTATAACCCCGCAATATCTCATAGCGGATTTCTACCGCAACGATTTTTCCATATTGCCCCAAAATATAGCCTTTCCGCTTTAATCCCCGCTATTTCCGCTATATCCCGTTATTCCCGCTATATTTTGCTATTTCCGCTATATCTTATTTAATAAAATGAATTAAAAATTACATTTATACATTATAAAAATTATGAAACTATTTTATTTGATTTAATTTTTAATATATTTTCAGAAATGAAAATACTCTAATATTCTACTAAATTCAGTTGTGTTACATAACAGTTTTACGTTTATTTAAAGTATATTCACACATGTTTTTTGTTTAAAATCATTTATGTATTAATTCTAATTCAATTGAATGATAATTTTTCATTTAATTACCATTTATATATTTGTAAAAACATTAAGTACGAGTTTTATATGCTATTTTAGAGCTATCCGCTATATCCTCGCTGTATCCCTGCTATGACTTTTTGCACCTCCACCGCTTTGAATCTGCCGAGCAGTTTAACTGCACAGGTGTATACTAGCCAATCTATTCACTCTCGAACCATAAAAGGAGCCATATACAAGTGAACGACATATAGTATTCATATCCTATATCAACATATAGCTCTAGATGTGTAAAGACCCAGATTTTTAGTGATTTGAAATTAGAAAATTTAAGATTTTATATATTTAAAGGTTAATTATATATATTTAATAACTTAAATTTCAAATATAGGGATTTATTGGATAATTTAGTTGTTGGATTTAATAATTGAATCGTGTAAATAATTGAACCTTGGATTTTTAAGTTGGATAAAAATGATTTAAAGGCTTATTAAATTTCTATTAATAAGAATGAAGGTAATAAAGCTTTTAAATTTGATTTAAAAGTGATTTAGCTAATTGTGAAATTAACTCGTTTAAATTAACATATAAAAATAGCCTTATGGGGCATGGCCTCGGAATTCGACGATACTAGTTCCATTAGATCCGTAATAGTTTATTATTACGGGATTTCAAATTTCGTAGCGGTTGGATGTACCGTTTGATCGTACGGGATAGAAATACGTTGAAATTAATAGTGAAAATTTAATATAATAATTAGGTTCAAAAAGCTATCTTCCCCATAAGATGGAATTGGGGCTCGAAACTTGTTCCATTACGTTTGGAATAGGGGTAAAACATAAGAATCGTCGGGTGGAACACCTTGATTATAATCCGTAATTTATAGCAAGATATTTTGGGTTTTTAAATAATATATTTTATACGATTTAACAACATAGTCATTTTCCTTTCTTATTAACCAGCATATCATGTATGAGCCTACACCTATATCACTTATAATTCGCAATCCCCTCTCTTCATTTTTGAAATGTAGGAAGAAGTAAAGAGAAAAAAAAATGGAAACCTTAAAAATCAAATTCACTTGAAATACAAAACGATAAATCATGAAACAAGATTTAAAATTCATATTCGAGTGGGACTTAGCACTTGGTCAAGTGTTGGAAGATGCGACGATGCCATTGGGTGATTGACAGTAATGTCATGAACGAGTTCGAACTAGGGTTCAAGATTGATGGAAATTTAGACTTTGATTTGGGAATTTAATATTGGATTCAAGTTCATCGTGGAGATTAGTAGCCGTGAGGATAGTTTGGTGATGCCTGACGTATTTGGGCAGATCGCATGCTTGTTGACCTAAGGGTTGTATTGGCAGGCCACATTTGTCTTAGAGGCTCCGGGGTGGTTGTTGTGATGGTAGGCTTGTGTAGATCTTCGCGAGAAAGCCACTGGCGAAGTCGGAATTTGATTTTGTCGAGTAAATCCTGGTATCACTATTTGTCGTGCATGTTATGGATGGATTCATATCATTTGCATGCACAGGTTAGTTACAGGCATGATGGGGAGGAAGATTAGGTAATGGGCAGTGTTGTAATTTGTATAAGGTATTTATATTTTATTTTTATAATTTGCGTAATTTAAATCTATAGATAACTTATATTTTATTTATATTTTATTCATATGAAGTCTGATTAAGGCGAAACCTTTTGCATTGGGATCGTGATGATAAGAGATTCGTAATGAAACTTATTTGGAAGGATTTAGAGACGGTCAAAATTTAGGCTAAAATCAGACGTTGTTTAGTTTTAATTCCAAATTGGAATGCCTTGGCGACAACAGAAAATAAAGTTGAGCAAATCACACTCATTTGAATTAATGGTTTTAATTTATAATACAAAAAGATTAATTATTGATTGATTGAAAGAATTGATAATAATTTATCGATGGATGTTATATTATATATAGTCATATATATTAGTCGTTGGATTGAATATCCCTACCGATTGGAGCGGATGAGACACCATGCGCCCATATAATAGTCGATGACTCTATATTCCGCCATATCCCACCTCAAAGCAGAGTTGGTATTTTATGTTATATAACATCTGCAGGAAAACAGTTTGGAGGGATCCAAATGGATTCCTAAAAAATGTTGATTTTTAATTTCATATACAGTGATATATGATGTGTTTAAATAATCTATGATAGATTATGTTATGATTTGATTTATCGAATGCTATAGTAGCATTGGCCTAAATTTTGGTATTATAAATACCATAAATAATATCTTTGGATTTAAAAAGCAAATTCGAAGGCAATTTTGGAAATGAAATTATTTATGATTGGACTTTGGGATTATTTAAAAGGGGTTGAATTGGATAAAATAAATGATTGGATTTTGGATATTTATGTAGCTATTTCATAAAATGATTTCAAATAGAGAATTTTAAATTCAGGATTTCTAAACAATGGAATTTAAATAAGATTCTCAAAATAGAAATGGAAGTCGAATTTGAGATTTGAATGGTTTTGGAATATAATTTGGATTATTTATGAAATAAATTTGTATGTGGAATTTTAATCAGAAATCGTTATAAATAGATTTTTGTAATATAAACTATTGTAAACTAGAAATGAAGTTATGGAATTTATAAACAATGTTCATATATAAAGTGAAGTGATTATCGTTTGATAAATTGGGGATATAAATCCGCAGTGAGTATTTATAATAAGATAGGGTAATCGTTTTAAAAGAAATGGCAGATTTTATTTTGGAATGTGAAAAAGGTTTATGAAATTGGAAATTTGGTGGATGTATTATGAATCGAGAGAGACTATAAATCGAAATTGGTTATATTGGAATTTTAAAAATATATTTTTATGGAGAAGTTAAGTTCGTTTTAAAAAGCGGATTTTAATTATTAAACTATGTAATTCAAAATTGTTTTAGCTTTTAAAAATTTCAGAGAAGTTAGTTAATTAAATATTTAAATTTGTCGAAATGAATTCTAAGTTTATAAACAAGTTTTGAAAATCGACTAGAAATTTTATAAATGATTTGGAATTAGTTATTGACATTTATTTTAAAAGTGCTTTGATATTTTAAATAATTATTTTACCATGTTTTTGTAATTTATTTTTTATATATATAGCTTAAAAGTAAGTGATTGAAATTTATTTTGTAAATGCGTTCGAGATTTGTTAAAGGTCTTTATTTAATGATGGGATTTTAAAAGAGAAAATCTTATAATGGAATTTGAAAACTTAAGAAAATTTGAGAAAAGGAAAATTTCAAATTGTTTAGTTAAGAGAACTTCGAAAATGAATCTGAATTCATTATAGGAGTTATAAATGGTTAGTTGGATTCTAAATAAGTATAATCGGTAGTTTTTGGAAATTGTAAAGGGAAATAATAAAAATTCCGGAGATTTACGAGATAAGCATGAAATATTTTCTAAGTATGGATATTATAAATAAATATTGGAAATAAGCTTATAATATTTCGTTGATCATTTCAAAGAGACCGATATCAGATTTAATTATCTGAAAACCACTTCAATTAGATTTGAGCGTTACAAATTGTGAAATCTTAAGGATAATGAAGATGGTGATCTTTGAAGAGATTGGTTTGTTCAGACTCAGAACAACTTGTATGGATGAATGCTATCATTGCATTGTTGCCTGGCAAGCAGTGTTAGCAGTTCAGGTGGGATTGCTATTCAAAAAGATAAACGTATCCTCAAACCTCATCAACCAAGAAATGACTAAAACAGGGCATGCAGCAGGGCTAAGTGGGTCGCTTCCATTAGGGTATGTCATCATCTTTCTAGATTACCCTATATTCATGGATTTGGTTGTGCATGAGAGATCTCGATTACGGCTGAAAGACCAGGATGGCAACATATTCAGTACTACTAGTCAAGTGGTAGACCGGTTCTATGTGGTAGGGTACAATATGTTCTTGTCAGACCCTGGTGGACTAGTCTAAAGTTGTACCCATCGGAGGTAGTTCCTTACTTGGTCATAGTATGGAATCCATTCTCCAATACGCCCTGTACGGTTTTGATTGTGTCCAACTATGTTGAAATGTGAGATGCAAACATTTCATTTATTTTATAGTTATTTTTCTATAGACAATATTATAATAGTAGATGATTTTGATATAAAAGTGTTTTGATTAACATAAGGTAAAAACCCATCGTGTTTATCTGTGGCATGGTCTTACGAGATACCTTGGATTTTCAAGATTTTCTTATAACTTTAAATCCTGTTAGGTATGTTTTTCTGACACTGGTTTACCAGACTGAATTGGGTGTTATCTATTATAATGCTCGAGTCTGACCGAGTATATTACAGATTCAGGTTAGGATGCTATGGAGTATAGTAGACGTGCTGGAGGATTCTCAGGCTTATTCCACGTACTTGATTATATTCCACTTTGTGTATAAGCTATATATTCAGCACCCGTAAGGATTAATTGTTATAACTGTCCAAACTGATTTGTTGACTATTGTACTCTGATGATGGTATGTATAATAACAGTTATAGTTCTTTTGTATAAAGATATGTTATTATCTATCATATAGATCCGCTATGATTGTGAAGTTCTATGTTATTGTTTTTGTTTTCTTCTTATCTTCATGCTTCTTCTTCACCCTAACAATATGCCTTTTTTTTCAATTTGAGTTGACATGTGCAGTTTATTGTCAGCTTAGACTGTACAGAAAAGTTGGTCGTTACAACGTGGTATCAAAGCTGAAGATTAAGCGAGAACCTTGGCTTTGGTGGGGTAACTCATTAGAGATAGGGTTAGTAGTAACTTAGAATGAGTTTGAGTGTATTAATAGATATAAGCGCGTATTTGTTAGTGAATATAAAATGTTTTATATTGTGTTGGTTGAGCTATTCAATGGCTTATGGATTCTGTTCAATACGAGTAATTAACATTATTGATAGGAATCTCTAAACACTTAAACAAAGTAATTCGACATCGTATTGTTTTGAAATTTAGTAAGTGAAATAATTTTACCTGGATTATATTTTATATATAAAGGAATGAGTTTTCAAAAATTATTATTATATGGTGTGCTTGGATGTTAGAGAATGATAATGTTTGATTATCATTTGTTGTTGTTGCATTCTAATAAAGTGGTCGATATTTTAATGTAAGCCAGACTAACAACAAAGAAATAATTTTATATAACCAAATGGAATTATAGTTTGTAAATGTGATTTATAAATTGAAAGGAAATGAAATTTCAAAAGTATATTGTAAATATGGGTACAAGTAAAAGGCTTTAAAAGATTGGGAATTTGGGAATTTAAATCCTGTTGGTTTTGAAAAGGATTTTTCAAGGTTTTAGAGAATAATAATATTATTATTAAGAAAAAAATTTAAATAAAAATATTTTAAATGATTTTAAAGGAATAGAAAGCACTGAACTTACTTCGGTCATTGAGAAATAATTTCGGTGATGACTGCAGCATCATCGAGATTCATTTTCGAGTTTCTAAGAGGGAAATTGCTACCATTTGAGTCTTATTTTAGTCAAATTGGTTTTGGTTTGAAATTCAAAAGCATGATTTGATATACTAAGGGATTTTATAAATATGATTTCAAAAATGATTTGAAATGCTTAGAACGAGGTGTTTAAAACTCTAGAATTTTCAATTAATGTTTTATGAGAATATGAGAAAAATAAGTTGATGACTTATAATTCATGGGAATTTTAAGTGAAATAATGCTTTAAAATTTGTTGCAAGTGAGTGTTAAGGAAAGGAAATTTTGGAATTGAATTATGGAATGAAATTTAACTTAAATTAAGATAAATAAAGTGAATTTTGAAAATTTAGCCTAAGTTAGGCTAAGTGAAATAATTCTTGAAAATGGAATTGATTGAGATTTAAAATAAATTAATAAATTAGGCTAATTAAATTATTTAGTGAATTGGATTTGGTTTGGAATGTTGATTGATAAAATTGAATGTTGAAATTGGGGAATGAAACTAAATTTGGATAGAAATGGATAAGGACTTAAGTTGAAGTGGTAATAACCATAAGAAGTTGTATAAAATGTTTCTAATAGACTTAAGAAAACTGGACGGAAATTTTTTAAGAGGTGCTTAGTACTAAAAGGAATATACTAAGTAAATAATTGAATGTGGATAATTAAATGCAGGTCAAATAAATGTGGATAACTGAACGTGAATATAATGAATGCGAATAAGAATTTGGTATAGCTAAGAAATAAATGGGAATAAATATGTCAGTTGTACGTATATTATTTTATTCTCATAATGATTTGATCCAGATTCGAGCGTAGAATTCCGAAATAATTTGTATCGATCCGAGTTGGGATTTTTCACTCGATTCTCGACAGACTGGATATGGATTTTTGATTGATTTCGGGTTCTCTATCATAGTATATGGCTATGCAAGGAGAATGATGGTTTCTAATCAAGGAACCAGATTGGAGTCCACACCAGAGGATCGTGTGAAAGATACTAGTTCAAAAGTAAAATTGTGTGATCGAGGGAGCAATCAGATTGGTCGTTGCGTACGAATGATATACGTACATCGTACGGGCTTAAGTAAAGAAAATATTGAAAATTTAAAATGCAAAGCAATATGATTGTGAATGATATGATCGAATATCATTGGTAAATAAGATGCAGGTATTTAAAAGCAAGAGTAAATTTGATGCCTTTGTTTCATAAATAAAACTGGGTGGCCCAACAAAAATGTACATGTTTAAATGGTTGTTTGAATTTAATGGTTTTATGATTGAGCCACTTGGTTTTAATTTATTTTGCTAGTTTGGGCCATAGTGGCGATTTGTAGTTGTTCTGATTTAGCCGTGAAAAGGAGTCGTTGGTGAAATTTTCTGAAAATTGAATGAGTTAGAAAAAAAATTATTAACTAAAATTTGACTTCGAGTTATAATTTAAATGATTGAGTGAATAATATTAGTTGGAATCTATGAATGAATTCGAGAACTTAGTAAAAGTAATAACAAGGTTTCAACAAATTGGTTGTGGGATGTTAAGGCCTAAATGGATTTGGGAGGTCATTTCAACTAATTTGTTTTAGAGAAAGAATGGGTTTGGGCATTTTCCTTCGTTGGCAATTTCGATGATGAAATTCTTTTAAGAGGGGGAGAATGTGACGAGCCAAAATTTTAGTGATTTGAAATTGGAATATTTTATTGGTTTTAAATATTTAAAAGTTAATTTTATATTGAATTTAAAATATAGGGATTTATTGTATCATTTAATTGTTGGTTTAATTATTGAAATCAAGCAAATAATTGAATCTTGGATTTTTAAGTTGGATAAAAAGATTTAAAGGCTTATTAAATTTCTATTAATAAGAATAAAGGTAATAAAGCTTTTAAACTTGATTTAAAAGTGATTTAACTAATTTTGAAATTAACTCATTTAAATCAACATATAAAATAGCCTTTCAGGGCATAGTTTCGGAATTCGACGATACCAGTTCCATTGGATCCGTAATAGCGTATTATTATAGGATTTCAAATTTTATAGCGGTTGGATTAACCATTTGATCGTATGGGATAGAAACGCGTTGAAATTAATATTGTAAATTTAATATAATAATTGGGTTCAAAAAGTTATCCTCCCTATATGATTGAATTGGGGCTCGAAACTTAATCCACTAAGTTCAGAATATGATTAAAACATTAAGAACGCCTAGCGGCACACCTCGATTGGAGTCCGCAATTTATAGCTAGATACTGTGAGTTTTTAAGTAATATATTTTTATTAGATTTAACAACACAGCCGCTTTCCTTTCTTATCAGCCACCCTATCGTGTACGAGCTTTCACCTATTTCACGTATAATTCTTGATCCCCACTCTTCTTTTTTGAAATGCAGGAAGAAGTAAAGAGAAAAAATGGAGACTTTTAAAATCAAATTCACTTAAAATACAAAACGATAAATCATGAAACAATCTTTTTCATATTCGAGAGGGATCTAGCTCTTGGCCAAGTGTTAGAGGATGCGGCAATGCCTTTGGGTGATCGATAGTAATGTTATGAATGAGTTTGAACTAGGGTTCAAGATTGATGGAAATTTAGACTTTGATTTGGTAATTTAATATTGGATTCGAGTTTGTCGTGGAGATTAGCAGTTATGAGGAGAGTTTGGTGATGTCCGATCGTATTTAGGGGGATCGCATGCTCGTCGACCTAAGGGTGTATTTTGGCAGGTCACGATTATCTTGGTGGCTCCAGGGTGGTTGTCCTGGTGGTAGGCGAACCCGCATATTTATCAATTGTATATTTAAATATTTTATTTAAATATTTTATCGTTCGTCGGATTTTGGTCCGAAAAGCTACTTTTTGCAAACAGTCGAATTAGGACTCGAGACCCCTCCCATTGAGTTCAAAATGTCGATTGCAACCTTTTTAAGTATAAACATTGATATGTTTGGAGCTAGCTAAAAATTTGACATTTTTCACTTTGGGTTTGGGTTTGGGTTCAGCCCACTAGCCAACTTAATACCCAAATCTAAACCACTCCTCCCCATTCACTCTCACTTCCTCCTCTTTTCAGTTTTAAAGCATCAATGGTGGGAGAGATGGGAAATTAAAACTCCAAAACCCTAGTCTTCATTAGCAAATCCAGCTTCTAGCTCCAAATCCAAGTGAACCCATTGGTAAGCTTCTCTTCATCTTCTCCAACTCTTAATCAATTTCAGAAATTCCTAAACCTAATTTTGGGAATGTTCTTCTTTTGATCTTAGATTCAAGCTTCTTGTGTTGAGATTGAGGTGTGGTTGATCTTCCCTTGTCTTCAAGCTTCTCATTCATTTGTTTTGGGTTCAAATGTGAGATTTTTATCTCACATCTATGACTATAATTATCTTTGGCTGTTGGGTATGAATTCCTAACACTTCTTCAAGTACATTTGCTCTTGATTTGGATTGGTTTTGTGAATATTCCAATTTTTGGGTTTTTAAGTCGAATTTGTGTGAAAATCCTTTTATGGATGTTTGATCATGCTTTGGATGATGCATCGAGGAGCATATAGGGTCGGGTTGCCGATTGGCATAAACCCTTAGAGCCAATGTTCGTCCGGTTGCATTTTGGAAGAGTTTGCTCTTCATTTGGATAGGCTGAAAAACAGCCCAGGCAAGATTCAGTCGACTGAAAAGTCTGTTCAGTCGACTGAACCTGGAACCCAAAAGTTTCTAGGCATGATTCAGTCGACTGAATCCTCTGTTCAGTCGACTGAACCTGGAAACAGAAAATTTCCAGGCACAGGGTCAGTCGATTGAAAACTCTGTTCAGTCGACTGAACCTGTTCTTTCAGTCCAGTTTGCCTTTTTGGATTGAATTTCCAATTTAAACGATTCGTTGGCCCCGCACCCCCACCTTGGGGGGTTTCCACCCCCCCCCCTCGGACCCCCCCTCCGTAGGGGATCTTATCCGAAAAACATTCAACAGAACTTGCTTTGTTGAGATGCTGAGTTGACCATTCTTCGAGACAAACTATCTTTGGCTTCTCGGTCGATTTTATGGATTTTTGAATATCTATTTCGATGGATTCTTTATCGGATTCTTTGGATTTTATTCACTTCTTCGAATGTGAATTTTTATGATTGATTGTTTCTATAATCACTTCTATGATTTGTCACTTTAAAATATAAAGGTTTTCTATACTAGTAGTAAATATCAAAACTCTTTCTTCAAATGATTTCAACACTATTTTATTACAAAGCTCGTTTTCTCAAACTGATTTCCAATCTATTAATATATACAAGCCTTTACCTCACTCAGATGAGAAATCTAATTAAACGGCTTAGTAAAACAAGTGGTATGAAACGCTTGCATTTACTTCGTCGGTTAATTCTAGGACTTGTTCGATTGAATCTCTCGTGACAATTTTCTAGTGGAGATCTACAATTTGTTCGTAAATATTTAAGTTAAGCTAGTGGTTATGGGACATGAATCTAAGCTCATATATTTACTAGCTTACTGTAATTGACACTTCTCCGTGATTATGACGATCATTTTTATGTTTTAGACTAGCATTGTGCGATGTCTTTTTGATTTGGTTCATCGGATGTCACGCTGTACGACGTCGATGCTCCGAATTATTTGATACATTGGATGTACCGTTTGCACTACATCAATGTCTTTTCTTTTGATACATTGGATGTACCGTTTGCACTACATCAATGTCTTTGCTTTTGATACATAGAATGTACCGTTTGCACTACATCAATGTCTTTGCTTTTGATACATTGGATGTACCGTTTGCACTACATCAATGTCTTTGCTTTTGATACATTGGATGTACCGTTTGCACTACATCAATGTCTTTGCTTTTGATACATTGGATGTACCGTTTGCACTACATCAATGTCTTTGCTTTTGATACATTGGATGTACTGTTTGCACTACATCAATGTCTTTGCTTTTGATACATTGGATGTACCGTTTGCACTACATCAATGTCTTTGCTTTTGATACATTGGATGTACCGTTTGCACTACATCAATGTCTTTGCTTTTGATTCATTGGATGTACCGTTTGCACTACATCAATGTCTTTGCTTTTTGATTCATTGGATGTACCGTTTGCACTACATCAATGTCTTGGCCATTCTTTTCTTGTGATTTCTGGATTTCGTGTGTTGAATTCTGGAATTTATGTTTCACCACCTTTCTGTAACGATCCCGGATTTTAATTGAGCTTAAAATGATAATTAAATTTATTTTTGAATAAAAAATATGAAAGTAATTGATAAATTGACTTGAGTTTTCCAAAATGCATATTTAATTTGAAAATGGCAATAGATTTAAAGATTCCACTTTGGAAAAAGAAAATTAATAATATGTATGATTATTTGTTTAAGGTATAAATTGTGTTTTGATTTACTTCCTTTAAAAAGGTCATAGAGAAGTATAAAATTTATCTTATCGATATTTAATGTAAAGTATAAAATAAATTATGCGTTATAAATTTAACACTTGTTAGTTAACCTATAAATAGAAATGAAAGATTTTAATATGGGTGAGTAAGAAAGTAGAGTATACAAACATAACTAAAAATAGTTTTATATACATAAACATTAAGTTCTGGAAAGCAAGAACAAAGCAAAGTAAACAAAGTAAAATATAAGATAACTATGGAATATAAAACAAATATGTATAAAAGTAAGTATGCAGGCTTGTATAGGAAGACAAAGAAAAGTAATACAAAATCACCTCAGCACAAACAAATAAAAAGAAGAAGAAAAATATAAGCTTGTAAAACAAGACAACAACAAAACAAATCATATCTTAGCCACCAAAATATCATCCATCAGCCGAAGTAATACGTATCTATCAGTTGAAATTTGGCTTAGTCAAGCAAAGAGAAAAATATCTCTGATTTATATTTGTACAAACAAAAGAATTGTCACCCTATTGTACAAACAAACATTATAATCCCTGTGCATTTTTCCTATTTATCAACTTCTCCTTATCTCAGTTTCGTTCCATCAAAACTGAATAGCATCTGAAGCAAACTTCATTTGAAAACTTAAACAAAAACTTTAACTACAACAACAAAAGCAAATTTCAAGCATGCAGAATCAAGTCTGCAACCAAATATTTGAAGTATTCAAATGCAAAGCAGTTTCCAGGCCTCTGTTTCAAAACCCATCTGTGAGTAATTTTTCTTTTAAAACCTTAAGTACCTACATTAGTTTCAAGTTTATATCTGGAAAATTTGCATGTTGAATTTATTCCTGGATATATATATATATATATATATATATATATATATGTATAAAATATGTATGCCTGTACAAATTTGAGGCACCTCTATTCTTATTTTCCCAGGCTCAGATGTGCAATCAAATCCTTATCTCTTGATCTAACAAACTATTAACACTTAGGATTAAAACAAAAACTGTTTGTTATAACATCTATTAAAGTTTAGAAATTTGTTTAAGTTAAAACAATTTTCAAATATTCTCTGGGAACCCAAATTTTTGGAACAAACTTAAGATGAGTAAATTTTCGAATCTCTTAATTTTCAAATTCAGGTACGCGAATGAAATCTAGATGCTAAAAACGTGATTTTTAAAGTTTAAAACCTGATTTTTAGTGATAAGGATTGAGAGTAGTTTGTGTTTATTTGTATTTGACATTTCGAGTTGCCATGGGTGATCTAGTCGACTGGAGGGGTTGGATTTTTGTCAGGAGTTGGAGGAGCCTAGCGTGGGTCAGGGAAAAATGACCGGAAGTGATGGAAGCGACGATGGTGTTGGTGGCGAGGGATCAAATTTTTTAAACCTAGTTTTTGAATGGGGAGAAAAATCGTGCACCACGGTTTCATTGGAGCGTCGAGCGTTTCGGGGTTTGGAGTGATGGGAGTTGGGGGAGGGGGCAGACGAGGTCTTCGCCGGAGTTTCAAAGGCGACGCTGATCGGAGCATCGAAAACGAGGCAGTGACAGGTTGATTGGGGGGTTCCAGTTTTTGTTCCAGGTTTTGGATAATGCGTTCGATTTTGATTTCGAGTCATATGTGAGGATCTGATGGTCGTTGTTCGATCTTAGGGTGGTCGGCGACTTGCTTAAGGTGGCGGTGGTGATCGGAGGGAAGCGTCGGCAATGTGCACGTGCACGAGCACGTTGTTTGAATTTGGGCGTTTCTTTTTGAACTGGGGCTGATTTTTTTCGTGTGTGTCTCGGGGAAGACTCGAAACATTCCAGTGACAATCCCGGGGAAACTTCATGTTAACTTCGATGTAAAACCAAGTAGGCTCGAGTAGTTTTAGTTTCAGGTTTTTGAACCTGACGACATTCTGTTTTGTTTTGAAATTTAAAACTAAATTTTAAATTTTATAAAACAAGGTTTAAATTGAATGTTGAAACAAAGTGCAAACACAAATCCAAGTTCAGTTTTGAAAATGAAATAAAGGTTTATAAATTTAAATGTTAAAGTATGTTTTTAGAAGATGTGGAAAAAAAAATTGATTTTAACTCTTGAGATTTCTTTATTACAAAAATATTTTAACATGAGAAATTAAAAGTCAGAAATTATTTGGATTTTAAACTTATTAAAGATAAATTGGTAATTATTTTAAAACTTGAAATAAAATTTGAAATCTGAAAGGAAAATTTGGTAACAATGTTTCCAAACACATTGTAAATAATAATTTAATCATAAGTATGAATGGGCTATACTAAAAATAAAGATTTAATGATTAATAATTAAATAAATTAAAATAAATAAATTATTCATTAAATTTTGTTTTTGATTTAGATTAATTAGATAAGTAATTAAAGAGTTAAAATAATTAATGAAAGGTATTATACATTTTAATATGTGAAGTTAGAAGAAAATTTGATTTTTTTTTACTCTTCTAAATTTCTCTATAACAAAAGTATTTCTTTAACATGAGATTTAAAAGGTGTTTAGATTGTTTAAACTTTATTAAAAATAAATTTGTATTTATTCTAAAAGCTTGAGATTTAAATTGAAATTTGAAATCAATATTTCTAAAACATATTGTAAGTAATAATTTAAACAAAAATGTAAATAAGTTTTACTTTAAGTAATGAAGATTTAATGGCTTATAACTCATTAAAATTATTAAGGTGATTAATGTGGATAATTAATTAATTCAATTAGATTACGATTTGGAATTAATTAATCACAAAATTAAGACCGAAATTAGGATTAATCAATGAGATATAAAGGTTAATTAATTTATAATTAATGTTGATTGATCTAAGTCAATTACTTTAGAAAGTAATTTAAAGAATAGTTAATAAAAGTTATTAACTAAGAATTATTAAACAATTAATTAATTAAGGAAATCAATTATAAATTGTTAATCACTTAATTAAAGTAATTAAGGAATTGATTTCTTATTGTAATTAATTGATTGTTAATTTGCCATAACCGGCAAATTTATTCATAGGAATTAATCTGATTTAAACCAATCAGATAATTAAATTTATCCTATTTATGGATGTTTAGATTGTATTGGATGTTGAATTATTTGATATCCCTGATATGTGATGCTTTGTTTTGATTTGAGCTGTGTGACTTATTTATCTGTGATATATATATATCTGTGATCTGTGAATAAAAGATAAGCGTTATAGTTTATACCGCTTATCAACTATATTTTTATATTTTAATCTGTGATGATTGAATGATGTTGCACTATTGTGTTAAACCCTTGGACCACACTTATACACACACCAATATGGATTTCACGAGGAAATCGATTAAGCCACAGATTTTGAAATAGTTTTGAATTTGAAATTTAAATTCAAATGTTTTGGAAATGGATTTGGATTTAAAGTGAAAAGCTTTTGAAATGGCATTTCAAAGATGAAATTTATTTTGAATAACTTGATTGAGTTTTGAAATTGAAATATTCTGATTTAAATTCAAATTCAAATTCAATATTTGAAATTGAATTCTATGATCTGGAAACTAGGGACTACAGATGTTATACTAGTTTATATGGGTTAAACTAATTTAAAAGGTATTGATTTGGAAATTTGAATTTAAATTCAAAGGCTTTAACTTGGGTAAATAAAATTGGATCTTTCTGAAAACGAAAACTATTTGTTTTCAAATAATAAAAAGCTTTCATATAAGAAGTGAACTTCCAAATTGTGTTAAAAGGATTTCAAGTTAAAAATGAAAATGATTTTTCCAAGTCGTGGAAACGATTTAAAAGCTATGAGTTAAATCTTTAATTTAATGATTTTAAATGAGTTAATCCAATTGAAACGGGAATTGGATTGAAATCCGTAAATGGATCTTTGTGAAAATGGGTGAACTTAGTGAAATAAATCTTTTTGTTTAAAAGATTTGAAATGGTAATTCGTTTAAACCATTTAAAAGGAAGTTTTAAATTATTAAGTTGTGACTTAATTGAAATCCCATATCCATATGTTTTAAATGTTGCGCTCACTATTCGGTTTAGCCGGGAGAGGACCTTTGTGTCGTATGACCCATTCCGAATATGTGATACGTCGTTATGGATAGCATTTGAAGACCGGTGGTGAAGACTGGGTATTTGCGAGAACGATAGGATGACCTATCGATTGTCTCTGCACCGAGTAGCTACGGTATAGAGATTCCCTAAGTGAGGGAAGTCCGATCGGGATTGTGAATACCCGGATTGCAAGGACTTCTTCGGAAGTGCCTTCGGTTCTGTTCGAACCCGGAACAAACTTGTATGGTTACATGTCTGACACTACACTTTGAGATATAAAGCAGATTTCTTTCAAATACATTTCTGTTGGTGGCGGAGAATTTATTCTTTTAGCTTAACACCCTTCTCTGAGACGTACGAGCTCAGAGGTTATGTAGTTGAAGGTTATCAGCGATATACTCCCAATTTGGTAGTGTGGCATGTTGAGTGCTGCTTTGTGTTGATGATCATTTGTTGATCATTCATTTGTGATCAGAGCATGGCTTTTGTATAAAGCGTAGCTTTGTGGACAAGACTGCATCAGGACCTCACACCCCGGAAATGGTCAAAACAGGAAAGATGCGACAAGGTCATGAGGGTCGCGCCCTTTAGGGTGTGTCATTCCCTTCTGGTAAAGGGTGGTATTAGGTATGGAGCCCTGATATTTAACCTATGTGGTAGCTCCAATCTCATTTACCGTGTGGTTGTTGCTTAGAGGCGCCTCAGATAAAGGTCCCAAAGGACCGGGGAGTGGCATGCTCGAGTAGTAGTTACCTAGTTACAGAGGTAACCCGGCCTTGTGTTGGCAGAGATCCGGTTAGGTTCTCGGGACGTCCTGCCAGAGGCGATCCCATGTGGCAGTAGGAAGTTCCTTAGCCTGACCATTTGTTGGAAATCCATTCATCCAATACGAAACCCTGTACGGTTTTAGTTGTAGAACCTGCCATTCACTTATGGTGGTCACCACTGTTTGGATGGTAGCTATAGTAGGCATAGTTCGAAATGTCTATGCTGGCTAAGATTTATATTCTACTTTCGAAATGTTTTCTGCACTTTGCACTTATAATAATAATATCAAAGAACTTTCTACGTATTAAGCATGTTTGACTATCATAAGAAGAAATCTCCTCCAATTCTGCGTTTGCATTGTGTGTGTGGCGGGAGGTCTTATGGTAGTTTCATTTTCAAAAAGCATTGCGAAATGATTTTATAAATTCTCTTGTTGTTTGTTTTTAAAAATAAACTGTTTTTGTTACTCACACCAGTCCTATGACTGATCCGGAGTTTATTGTTCCTTTCCTAAACTCTGGGTGCTCACTATTTTCCACACGAGCAGTCTAGAGTTGGGTTTTTCAGATAGTTAGGTTCAGTGGATTGTCTAGAGCTAGTTTCAGTCTTTGGATATGGACGAGACTTGCTTGTCTTAGGGTATCGAATTGATGATTCGAGCTGCTGCTGGAGTTCTCTTTTGAAGATTATCTTAGAACTGTTTGTTCTGCTGCTGGTGTTATCTATTTTCTTTTCCACTGCTATTTTCTTGTATCATATCTCTGATGTATATTGATATTCATTGTATCATCTGTTGTATCAGATATTGCATCAATGTTGTATATCAACGTATTATTCTTTTTCTTCCGCTGTGTTGTTTACTTAATGATGTTATAAGCTCCGGCGACTCGGAGTTGAACGGTCGGATCTACGGCATTCGAGTATGATGTAAAGTATGGATGTCGATTTTCGAACGGACAAAATCCGCTTCGTTACAACCTTTTTCGATTGGCATTGATATGTATGTCAATTTTTATGGCTTGGTGAATGAAATTAGGAGTATGACATTCCTTTTGATCTTTGAGAAGATTTTTGCGATATTGATTAATCTCTTGTTGATTTTTCAATTACTTATTTATCATAGCTTGACATTGTGATTATTATACGTTTAGTCATATCTCTTATTCTATATCATTTCATCTGATATTTATAGCTAGACTGATCCGTTTATTATTTTCTTCTTAAATAATACTCGGGTCAGTTCGATATGTTACAGGTGTTCCTGCTTGACTTCTCTTCTGGGGTTATCATCCTGACTTTTGGTTAACTACTTAGATTAGTAGTTTTTGTTGTATACATTTGAGATACAAACTCCTTGATGTATACATATTCTTTTGTCTTGCACTTGCATCTATTCTCTAGTGACATTGTGGATCTTGTTAGACCACTACTCTGATGTACACTATCATATATATATATATATATATATATATATACACACATATCTATTTCCGCCCTTATGATATGAATCATCCGTGACTGATTTATGTTATGTTTATTTCTATATTTGTTTCCGAAGATTATATATAGCCACTGTGTAGTAGTTGTGAGTTTGCTTCGGTATGTCGGATTTCCTCTTGAGTTATATTATATCTGGCATGTCGATGCTCGCACAAAGCAATTACACGGATGGTTGCTCCTCAACAGCCTTATTCTCCGTGCTAGTTGACGGCATTACTCCGTAGTATCCTTGGCTAGCGTGGGTATAGAGGTGGGGCATCACAGCGGCGTGTGTAGAACATCCCGATAAAGCTACTGGCGAAGTCGGAATTTGATTTTGTCGAGTAGATTTTGGTATAACTATTTTCCATGCACGTTATGGATGGGTTCATATCATTTGTGTGCACATGTCAGTTACATGGAGGATGGGGAAGAAGATTAGGTAAGGGGCAGTGTTGTAATTTGTATAAGTTATCTATATTTTAATTTTTAGTTTAAATCTATCAATAACTTATAATTTGCGTAACTCATTCATGATGAGAGCTTCATAATGAAACTGGTTTGGACGGATTTGGAGACCGTCAAAATTTGGACTAAAATCAGACGTTGTTCGGTTTTAGTTCCAAACAAAAACGCTTCGGCACAGCAGAAAATAAAGGTGATCAAATCTCATCCATTTGGATTACTGGGTTTAATTTCATATACAGTGATATATGATGTGATTAAATAATCTGTGATAAATTATGTATGATTTGATATATCGGATGCTATAGTAGCACTGGCCTAAATTTTGGTACTATAAATATCATTAATAATATTTTTGGATATAAAAAAGGGATTCAAAGGAAATTTTGGAAATGGAATTATTTATGATTGGATTTTGGGATTATTTAAAAGGGATTGAATTGGATAAAATAAATGATTAGATTTTGGATATTCATGTAGCTATTTCGTAAAATGATTTCAAATTGAGAATTTAAAATCGAGGATTTTTAAACAATGAAATTTAAATAAGATTCTCAAAATATGAAATGGAAGTCAAATTTGAGATGTGAATGGTTTTGGATTATAGTTTGGACTATTTAAGAAATAAATTTATATATGGAATTTTAATTCGAAATCGATTTATAAATAGATTTTTGTAATATGAACCGTTGTAAACTACAAATGAGACAATGAAATTTATAAACAATGTTTATAAATAAAGTGAAATGATTATCATTTAATAAATTAGGGATATAAATCCATGATGAGAATTTATAATGAGATAGGGTAATTGGTTTTAAAAGAAATGTTATATTCTCTTTTGGAATGTGAAAAAAGTTATGAAATTGGGAATGTGGTCAATGTGTTATGAACCAAAAGCGATTATAAATTGAAATTGGTTCTATTAGAATTTTAAAAATATATATTTATCCAGAAGTTAAGTTTGTTTTAAATAGAGGATTTTAATTATTAGACTATGTAATTCAAAAATGTTTTAGCATTGAAATATTTCAGAAAAGTTAGTTAATTAAATATTTAAATTTGCCAAAATAAATTCTAAGTTTTATAAACAAGTTTTGAAAATTGATTAGAAATTTTAAATGATTTGGAATTAGTTATTGACGTTTATTTTAAAAGTGCTTTGATATTTTAAATAATTATTTAACCTTGTTTTTGCAATTTATTATTATTATTTTTATTTTTATTATATGTATATATAGTTTAAAGGTAAGTGATTGAAATTTATTTATAAATGCTCTCGAGATTTGTGAGTGGGTTTTATATAATGGATGGGATTTCGTAAGAGAAAATCTTATAATGGAATTCGAGAACTTAAGAAAATTTGAGAAAAGGAAATTCTCAAATTGTTTACATACGGGAACTTCAAAAATGAATCTGAATTCATTATAGGTGTTATCAATGGTTAGTTGGATTATAAATAAGTATAATCAATAATTTTTGAAAATTGTAAAGGGAATTAATAAAAATTCCAGAGATTTAGGAGATAAGCACGAAATATTTCGTAAGTATGTATACTAGAAATGATTTTTGGAAATAAGCTTATAATATTTTTCTAAGTATTGGAATCAAAGGGTTTGGAGATAATTTAGCGATGGAGATATTTTAGCAACAAAATGATTTATATAAGAACATTTTTCTAAGTAATGAATTACAGATTGGAAATTTGAAATATTTCTAAGTATTGATATGGTTTGGAAATATCCTGTTATGGATATAAGTATTCGAAAGTGTTTTCAAATATAGAAATATCGAAAGAGACTATGTGTGTGTGTGTGTGTGTGTATCTTTGTAAATTTATTTTGGAATGAATGTTTGAAAGATTTATAATATGTCCTAATGACTATTTATGTGTGTAATTTGATAGTTATATAACCAATTATCAAATCTAACCAATTTCATTGATCGTTTTGAAGAGAGTGAGATCGGATTTAATTATCCAAAAACCACTTCGATTCAATTTGAACATTACGAATTGTGAAATCTTGAGGATAATGAAGACGGTGATCTTTGAAGAGATTGGTTTGTTCAGACTCAGATCAACTTGTATGGATGAATGCTATCATTGCATTGTTGCTTGAAAGACAGTGTTAGCATTCCAAGTGGGATTGCTATTCGAAAAGATAAACGTAGCTTCAACCCTCATCAACCGGGAAATGACTAACAGGGCATGCAGCAGGGTTAAGTGGGTTGCTCCCATTAAGGTATGCCATCATCTTTCTAGATTACCCTATATTTATGGATTTGGTTATGCATGAGAGATCTTTATTAGGGTTGGAAGACCGAGATGATGACATATTCGGTACTGCTGGTCAAGTGGTAGGCCGGTTCTGTGTGCAGGGTACAAGATGTTCTTATCAGACCCGAGTGCGTTGATCTAGAGTTGTACCTTTCGGAGGTAGTTCCTTACCTGGTCATAGTATGAAATCCATCCTCCAATAACCGCCGTATGGTTGTGATTGTACCCAACTATATTGAAATGTGAGATGCAAGCATTCAGGTATTTTATAGTAATTTTTCTATAGACACTATTATAATATCAAATAATTTTGATATAAAAGTGTTTTGGTTATCGTAAGATAAAAATTCACTGTGTTTATGTTTGGCGTGGTCTTGTGAGATACCTTTGATTTTCAAGATTTTATTATAACTTTAAATCCAGTTAAGTGTGTTTTTCTCACGCTGGATTATCAAACTGATTTGGGTGTTATCTATTATAATGCTCAGGTCAGACCGAGTATATTACAGATTTGGTTAGGATGCTATGGAGCACATGAGACGTGCTAGAGGATTCTCAGGCGTATTCCACGTACTTGATTATATTCCACTATGTGTGTAAGCTGTATATTCATCACTTGTAATGATTAGTTATTATAACTGTCCAGATTGATTTTTTGATTGTTGTACTCTGATGATGAAACGTATAATAATAGTTATAGTTCTTTTGCATAAAGATATATTATTATCTATCATATATAGTTTCGCTACAATTGTTAGATTCTATGTTATTGTTTCTACTTTCTGCTTATCTTTTTTCTTCTTCTTCATCTATAACAATCCGCTTTTTTGTTCAATTTGAGTTGACATGTGCGGTTTATTGTCAGCTTAGACCGTTTAAGGTTGTTACAAGATGTAAATCGACACATAGCTCCGTATAAGTCAATACATGACTATGATATACTAGAGCTCTAATCACTCACCAAAACATGGCCCTACTTATTAGTCAACAAGTGGCTAAAAATACTCGCCACAAGTGTCAGCACATACACAAGAGTAATCCCCGTTTAAGTGAAATTTACTTACAATGAATTATCAAACAAATAGCATAACTCACATCTCATACCTCCGCATGTTATTAGGATAATTATTCAATGCCCATAAACTACGCTCAATCCACGCTCGATATCACTATATGACCAAAAAAGCGTTACCTAAAGTCGCGTACCAAACACTATCACTAATCCATTTATTCAAATTTCTCATCACATTGAAACAAAATAACACGGTTCAAACATAAAGATGTCATCACCTATCATATTAAACATCAATTAAATTAACATCAATGGTGAATACCTCATATAGTTATTATCCAATAAACAAGAAATATCAAAGTAGTAATATTAAAATAGATTATTCAAATAAATAAATAAAACAAAACAATACATGAAAATAAATTATTCATAACTTATAATTTTATATAACAAAATAAATACTAAGAGATGGATAGTAAATTCATATCAAATAAATACATTTTCAAAACTGGAATTATAGATATACTAAATAAAAGGACAATTAAAGACCTTATAAATATTACAATTAAATTCACTTTATTAATTATTAAGTAAACCTTTAACTATAATTGCATCTGTATATAATTTTTAAAGATATCCATTTTGATGTTTAATTGTTCTTATTTTAATTTATTTTAAATTTTAAAATAAAAAAAATTTGTTTTAACTATAACTTATACAGCACACAGGTCACATATATAACACACGCACATCATCACACTTAGTGTATAGACTAACATAGTGCATAATTTAGAAGTTTCATGAATATATACACACACATATTGTATAGATAATTTAGAAGTTTCATGAATATATACACACACATATTGTATAAGATATATAAGTAGCTAACATTTCATTGTTTAGTTTGACTTCCTCTCATGTATATATAGACTGATATGCGCACTCATTAATTTACATACATAAACTTGCACAAAACTCAGTTGCTCTCACTCACTTAAAACACACAACAATATACATACACACAAACATGGTTGCTTACGCACCTACAAAATCACAAATACTCGCAGATAGAACTCAACCACACACAAAACAGACAATATAAAAAAAGCAAAACACAAAATGTTATATAGACAGGTGCGACACAGGATCCTAAGTGCATAGATAAAAAAGTAGATTGCTAATTTATAAAAATACGAAAGCATGCAAATGAAAACAACATGGTTGACAAGAACCTTTATCCAAATGGTTAATTGTTTCGGCTTTTATGCAGGATGTCATCGAACGTTTATTTGATATGGGATTGTTGTCCCGATGATTTTTTGTATACAAAGTAACAGTTTAAAAAAAAAAACCGGTTAACTAAAATCAGTTCATTAGAAGAATACAAGGAGCAAAGCCAAATTAGCCAGTGCATAAATAAACACAACACACACCCTTGAAAACTACACACTCATACATACTGACAAAATCCACCATACCTAAATACACACAGGCAAGAACAAAAAAGCACAACACACTACACAAACACAGTTACCCACGCACATAGTCCCATACACACATACAAAATACCCAGCACATACACACACGCACAATAATATACACACACAACACCTAACACGGTTCATACATTTGCACCTGAAAATATAACACTAAACACAGTAACAAAGGTAAATACAGAATATATTTCCTACATAACACACACTAACATATACACACAACACTAACACAATTCATACAAATTTACACATCCCCTTACACAGAATGACACGCACATCTCAATGTACACACAGCCATACACTTAAATGAACAAACACATACACCCCTGTTGCACACGCATATATAAAAAACACACATACGCATAAACACAAAGCACTCACATGCATATTCACTGTTCTGCAAAATCTTAATCACTGTAATGGATTTCAGATCAAAACAAACGATAACAGAGCATGTGATCACTCAAAAGTACATATAGGTGATAAATATATTTTCCTCACCTTAATTTCTTATTATGACTTCTCCTTTACTGCCCCTATTGCCCAAACTGCATCACTGTCACCAACCAATGCAACATGTAGAAGCCATCGCAGCCAGCCTTCATCGCGCCACCAACCACCACCACAAGGTCGCTACCGGCAAACCATCGCTTGCACTACCCTCAATCCATCACCATCTTCCTTTGGCCCATCCACCAGCTTTAGCTTTCAACAGTCAGCCTACAAACATGAACTGCACCTTTACCTCCATCATTTTACCCACTGTCATCACCATACGATACACCACGCTTTCTAGTCGCACAACAATTCAAGTTGTGCAACCAGGTCACAACTCTTTGCAACATGAGCTCCTTAGCTATACAAGGGTAAGGAGATGCACATGTTTTGATTTGGTAATTTATGGTAATTTATTAAATTTGCAATTGAATTTAAAAATAAAGACGGTTTTCTGGTTTTTCTACTGATAAGAATTTGGTTGCTTTTCCTTTCAGTGGAAGATCCTTCTCTCTAGAGAAGTATACTTTAATGATTTATATGAAGATAAAGGAAAATTTTGGAAGCTAGGAAGTGTAAAAATTGAATTGGGCTTAGATACTAAGGTCTGCACCTTAAATTATAAAATAGGCAGTTATATTTATTTATGTTCTTTTACTTATAAACCAAATTTCTATTAAATTTAAATAAATACAAGTCACATTTCAATTCACTTCTTTATCAAACTAATATTGCATTCTAATTACATCATTATTCTAGAATATATTCTCCACATTTTAACTTACATCTGTTTTAAATATTTTCAAAAATTAAACTCTTTCATTAATTGAATTCAAAACTCATTTTCCAAATAACTATCCAAATTTTAATTTAATTAACTAAATTACTATTATTAGCTTAAATCAAACATTACTTAAAAATCAGGTTATTACAATTATATAATTGATATAATGTATTATATCATTTATTTATTTAATTTATATATATTTAATAGAAAATCTATAAGTAGTATGTTTTATGATAGTAATTACAAGTTTTTGTAATCATGGGCAATTTATCACAGTATAATGAACAGATGTATTGAGATTTGATACCGATGTATCCGTTTAGATTAAAGTACGCAATGCTCTCCAAATACTGAAAAGTGTATTACTCATGGCTATTGGGTCCCCAAGTGGTTATGTATTTATAGTGATTCGGTAACTATAGAATGACTCACTTTATAGTTTTCAATTGGTTAATATAACTCGAATCAAACAGAAAATAACAACATGATAATATTACACAATTCTTTGGACTTAAGAATAATGTTGAATTTTAACGTGGAAACTCCTCTTCAATTATAGTTAAATCATGGCACGGCGTCCTTCAAAGGACTATAGTTGGATGGAGCGAAAGAATTAGAAGTAAATACTATTCCATAAAGAATTCATCTCCTCGGTTAGATAAAGTTATTAAGTAGATGTATATAGTTTTAAACATTGTAAAGTATTAAATAAAACATTATATATATATATATATATATATATATATATATTAAAATATGAATAGTTTTAAAAAAAATTAAAAAATAGATTTTGTCACATTACAATACTGTCCAAAATGTGTGTTTGTGTATAGTATAATGTATGGATGTATATATACATGTTTTTGAATAAAAATAATTATTATTTTTGTTTTCATACATACTTATATTTGTTTTAAATTTATATCATTTACAAAATTGAATTTTGAATTTGAATCTGATAGATTTTTTCAGGTTTGACAGATTTGAAATTTAAATTCAGAAATTTGAATTTGAATTTAAAATCTATATTCATATATTTAAAAATAACATTTTATGTAAACATATGTGTACTTTTACGTATATACATATATATTTTAACTACTAATATTATTCTATATGTGTATATATATGTATAATGTATGTATTAGACAACATTTATTTATAAGGAGGGCCTGACAAGTCCATTGCGGTGTAAATCCCAACACTTGAATACATGCATGTTATACCATGCACACTGTACATGTTGCACGTGCACGCACATGTATATGTGTGTTTGATACACATGTACACAATATATATACGTTATACCACATTAAATAAATTATTTTTATTAATTAACACATAGTAATGATTTTATTTAAAAATAATTAAAATAAAATCTAAATAAATGTAGACTTCATATGCACAATAAGATCCAAATGGCAAGATTCTTTGAAATTTACCCATTTAACCTATTGCTTGCTGGCCCAGTTCCAAAAAAGGTATCAAAGCCTAATAGACCATATGGTCAAAACTAGAAGTATTAAGGCTAACTTATTAAAGCCTATGTTAGATTCTCTAGAAAAGTAGCATTCAACGTTTAGTTTAAGTACTCTATCCTACCTGGCTGCTAGCTTGACCCAAAAGTATGGGGTAAGCTTAAAGGTTATCTCCAGTATTGTAACAACCCGCATATTTATCGGTTGTATATTTAAATATTTTATTTAAATATGACGTCGTTTGTCGGATTATGGTCCGAATAGTTACTTTCTGCAAACGGTCGAATTGGAGCTCGAAACCACTTCCATTGAGTTCAAAACGTCGTTTGCGATCTTTTTGAGTATAATCTTTGATATGTTTGGAGTAAGTTGAATTTTGCTACTTTTTCTATTTGGGCATTAGCTTTGGGTTCAGCCCCAAACCCCACTTAACCCTCTAACTCAGCCCATCTCCTCTCATTCATTCATTCCTACTCCTCTTCACTTCTAAACTCAAGCTCCAACTGTAATGGGGGGAAAGGAAGAGGAAATAGAAACTCCCAAGCCCTAGTTGCTCTTGATAATCCAAATTCTTGCTCCAAATTCAAAGAGAAGGATAGGTAAGCCTCTTCTCCATCTTCTCCATCTCTTCTCCTCTTCAATTTCAGAAAATATCCTAAACCTAATTTAGGAAAATATGTGTATTATTCTTAGATTGAAGCTTGTTGAGTAAGAGTAGAGAGTGGTTGGCCTTGTTCCTTTGCAATTGAGCTTCTTCTTCTTGTTCTTGAGTTAAAAAGGTGAGTTTTTGGAACTCACATCTAAGCTATTGCTTTTGTTGAGGTTAGGTATGAATTACTAACCTCTATTCATGTCTATTGCATTGGATTTGGATCGATTGGTTTCGATATATTTTGGCCACTTTGGCCTAGGCAAATTGTTGCCCAGACCCGGTGACCAGACGTCTGGTAATCAAGATCAGACGTCTGGTTTGTACCTGGAGTGAAAAATATAAACATACGGTAGTTGAAAGAAAGTCAGAAACCACTCTCAGACGTCTGACCCTCAATTTCAGACGTCTGAATGGTTTCAGACGCCTGGTTCGCAAAATCAGACGTCTGGTCTGTTTTGCTGGGATTTTCCAAAGGACGAAACCAGACGTCTGAATGCACCCTACAGACGTTTGGATCCCCTGTTTTGCCTGTTTTGCCTATTCTTGGTTGATATTTCATTGATTATCGATGTTTGTCGACTTGGTTTGTGATTATCATTCACGATTGACTTTGATGACTTGTTTTTGACTTCATTCACGGGTTTTATAAATAATCTCTCCAAATCGTATTAAAAGCTCCCTTTTCCAAATTATTAATTCTATTTAAAACGCACACTTTCGCACGTCGAGCGAAGTGGAAGGATGATTAAATGGTTGGGCAAAACACGGACCATGAATCTGTGCGTTTATCCTTCCAATTAATCCCCAACCTATTCAATTGATCGTTTTTGACCTTCGGGTTTAGTTTACCGATGATATGAGGTAAATTTGTACTGCTTTGAGTGTGAAAGTGACTGACGGATAGTAAACCGTTTAGTGCGAACGAGTGGTTATGGAACATACGTTAACACTTTTCGGATTCCTTTTCGAGAGTTGTGACACATTCCGCCAGTTAGTGGTGTCCAGTACCGGGTCTTTGACCTTCACCACTACGGTTTGTTGCCTCTGGGATAATGTCTTCGGACTGTCTCCCTAGGTTTGTTGCCTTCGGGTATGTTGCCTTCGGGTGTGTGCCTTCGGGTTTGTTGCCCTATATAGTTTCGCTCTGATGTTGGCCTTATGTGCCGCATGGGTGATACTTGGGTTTGGAGTCTTCGGGCTCATGGATCCTTGTTTGTATAGTACTGAGCTCGAGCAAATTTTATGATATTTCATTGATATGTATATTCCCTTGGTATCGCCCTTCGGTGTTGGTCTTTTTGAGCCGCATGGAGAGTAGCGATTTCCTCGTGGAACTTGTATACCTTATGGGTATTTACTATTTGCCTATTGGCTTGCTTTAGGATATTCATATCATTTGATTATCTATGTTGCCGATGATATGAGGCTTGTTTTATTATGTTCATCTGTTGTTGATGATTGTGTTATCTCCTCTAGAGATATTAGTTATACTGTGTAACCATGCAGGTTTATTGTTGTTCAGTTTATTTAACTGATTTGTTATCTAGACTGACCCGTGTATTTTATACTTGGGTCAGACCGAGATGTTTCAGGTTAGGTGCTTTGGACTTAGCCTCTTTTGCTTCCGCATGGACTATTCCGCTAGTTTCTTTTTGTCTTAGCTTTCTTGTAGTCCTTATATGTTGTAACTCTGATATGTATTCTTGTGAACTCATCTGTATATTGTGGTTTGCTATACCACTTGACATGTATCCTTTTGTATACTCTGCTTTGTATCAGTATATGTGTGTATATGATGGTTTACTGTTCTGTGATGTATATTGCATTTGAGTTGTTATATTCTGTTCTGATAGATCCTATAGCCATTGTAGTCTCGCTTTAAATATTTATTGAATACGTCGAACTGTTTGTGATTCTACTTTTCGACGTGTTTAGTGAATAGTTAAGGTAAGATTACACATGGTCGCTCCTAAACAGCCTTATTCTCCGTGTTAGCAGACGGTATTATCTATTAATACTCTTTTCTAGCGTGGGTATAGAGGTGGGGCGTCACAGCGTGGTATCAGAGCTGTGTTCAGAACAAAATATGATAAACACAGAATAGAGCACATATTACGATACATCAAAGTGTATAAGTGATACAAATCTTTGAATCATCGTGTCTCTTTATTCCATCAAGGTTAGATAGAGTTTTGGAATACGTCTAGGAATGCATTTCTATTCCGTAGTATTCCATATTGCAATATCTACCTTGTGAATAATCTTTTCCTTATCTTGACTTTCAGCTTATGTCTGGAAGAGGCAGAGGTCGACGTTCGGATGCTGGGCAATCTAGTGGCTCACATCCGGATGGCGTATATATGTCTGTCGATCAGTTTATGGAGTTGATTAGGAGCATTCAGCCTCCAGCTTCTACTCGTGTATCTCCACCTCGCAAGTCTTCCTTTGCATGATTGTGCAGTGATTTTTCTCATCTTGGAGGAAAGCCGTTTAAAGGCTCCGAGTCTGTTCTTGAAGTCCAAGCTTGGATTCGCACGTGCGAACGTATCTTCTCTAGAATGGATATTTCTGATCATGATAGAGTTCTTGTAACTTCTAGCTTATTGCAAGAGCGTGCCCTTGATTGGTACGAGCTTCTTGTAGCCGAAATTGATGAGTCTGCTCTTTCTTAGACTCAGTTTCGGGAGCGATTCGAACTCAAGTTCGTTCCTGAATCTGAGAAAGTTTTATTGACCCGTCGCTTCCTTGAGTTGAAGCAAGGGGAGTCTTCCGTTTCTGAATATGTTGCATCTTTCGAGGCCTTATCTAAGTATGGTCTTAAATTCATTAAAACATCCTATAGGAAGAATTTGAAGTTTGTTTCTGGTCTTAAGAAATATCTGAAGAAGTCTTTATTGCTTGAGCTTAAGCTTTCCTTTGAGGAGTTAGTTGATTCTGCACTTCATCTCGAAGCCATCGAGGGGGAGTGTGATAGTAGTGATGATGTTGAGGTTTGCAAGAACCCCAACAAAAAGCAGTCTCCATTGGATGAGCCGGAATTTTTCCCTTCCAAGAAGAAAAAGTCCGTTGAATCTGATTCTCCATCTCAGTCTGCTGGAACACCTTCCATTCGAAAGTGTTTCAATTGTGGTTCCCCTGATCATATGATTCGAGCTTGTCCTAAGCCTCTCTTTTGCCGTTATTGCAAGAAGGAAGGTCATCGTAGTTCCACTTGTCCCATTGCTCCGAATAATTCTCCATCTGGCAAGTTAAATGTAACAGATGCTTCTGGAGGTTCTTCTCAGGGATAAGGTATGTCTCCATCTATTTTGGAAAGTCTCTATTTTTCTTTGTGATCTCGATTTCCAATTTGATGGCATAATTTTATTCTTTAAGCCCTCATGATGAGGAAAGTGTTGTTTCTCTAATTCTTGTAGTTTGAGAATTTTCCGGTATTTTTGGTCTTGTCTTAGGGTTATTACCTAAGCAATCTTTTGAGTAGTGTTAAGGTCTTTTTAGCTCGACCTTACCACCGGTTTTTATTTGGCTACGAGTTGCGGAAGTTAGGATTCCACTTACCACATTCCGCACTCGTTGTGATTCTTATGAATGATTTGTTATGTCATTCAGTTGTCTACATCATTTCATCCATTTTATGAATCGAGTATTCTGCGAATATCTTGATGATTCCACTTTTAGTATTTTATTGGTTTTGGATGGAAATTAGCAATTTAAAATTTTTGCAAATCTTCTTCATAAGATTTATTTATAAGTATAAATGGGATTTTGTTTTTAAAACGAACAAAGAGAATTTTTGAAAGTTTTCAGAAACATGTTTATCATATAGAAGATGGTTTTGTGATTGTATTGCCCATTGAGTGCTTTAAGAATTCTGGTCGATGCGCTTGATCAACGTTATCGATAGGAATCTCCTAAATGCTTTGATGAGACTATCAGACACAATAAATTGATTTGAAATAGGTAAATTTTTCCAGAAAGATGATTTCGTGAAGGTAATTGCGATTCTAAAGTTTTAACTTTTAAGAAAGAAGATTATTTGAAAGAACTATTTTTGAATACTCTTATTCTTGGGATTCCCGAAGGGAACCAAGACTTTATCTTTTATACCAATACTAGTCGTGTTGGTTTGGATGCTGTTCTCTTGCAAAAGAAAACGTGCTATCACTTGCGCTTCTAAATCGTTAAAGCCGATAGAGACTAGGTATGCCACTCATGATCTAGTGCTCGCGGCTATTGTTTCCGCTTTTTGTTTTTGGGCATTAGTGTTTTTGGGATGAGAAATTCGTTCTCTACCCCGATCATAAATTCTTGAAATGTTTATTTTCTCATAAGGAACTTAGTGTTGGTTCGAGTTCCTTGCATCTTATGATTTTGACATTCTTTTTATTCCCGAAAGGGGGATCGTGTTGCCAATGCATTTAGTTGTAAGCAGCAAGTGATTGTTTCTTTGTTGATGTCCGAATGGAATGGTCTTTTTACCAAGATCATCGGACGTATTGTTGTACTTCATTTTGTTGAGCTTTGGTTCATTTGACGTATTGTTTGTACCACGTCGGTGTTCCAAATTATTTTGAGCTTAGGAATCCATAGAATTCTCTGAGCAATCAAGTTCGAACTTATCTTTTCGTGCACTTTATGGTGAACTTCTTATTCTGTTATTCTTATGTGTTGATATGTTTTGGTTGTTACTCTTTATTTTCTTCTTAAGAATTGCGAGGACGCAATTTCTTTAAGGAGGGGAGTCTGTAACAACCCGCATATTTATCGGTTGTATATTTAAATATTTTATTTAAATATGACGTCGTTTGTCGGATTATGGTCCAAATAGTTACTTTCTGCAAACGGTCGAATTGGAGCTCGAAACCACTTCCATTGAGTTCAAAACGTCGTTTGCGATCTTTTTGAGTATAATTTTGATATGTTTGGAGTAAGTTGAATTTTGCTACTTTTTCTAGTTGGGCTTTAGCTTTGGGTTCAGCCCCAAACCCCACTTAACCCTCTAACTCAGCCCATCTCCTCTCATTCATTCATTCCTACTCCTCTTCACTTCTAAACTCAAGCTCTAACTGTAATGGGGGAAAGGAAGAGGAAATAGAAACTCCCAAGCCCTAGTTGCTCTTGATAATCCAAATTCTTGCTCCAAATTCAAAGAGAAGGATAGGTAAGCCTCTTCTCCATCTTCTCCATCTCTTCTCCTCTTCAATTTCAGAAAATATCCTAAACCTAATTTAGGAAAATATGTGTTTTATTCTTAGATTGAAGCTTGTTGAGTAAGAGTAGAGAGTGGTTGGCCTTGTTCCTTTGCAATTGAGCTTCTTCTTCTTGTTCTTGAGTTAAAAAGGTGAGTTTTTGGAACTCACATCTAAGCTATTGCTTTTGTTGAGGTTAGGTATGAATTACTAACCTCTATTCATGTCTATTGCATTGGATTTGGATCGATTGGTTTCGATATATTTTGGCCACTTTGGCCTAGGAAAATTGTTGCCCAGACCCGGTGACCAGACGTCTGGTAATCAAGATCAGACGTCTGGTTTGTACCTGGAGTGAAAAATATAAACATACGGCAGTTGAAAGAAAGTCAGAAACCACTCTCAGACGTCTGACCCTCAATTTCAGACGTCTGAATGGTTTCAGACGTCTGGTTCGCAAAATCAGACGTCTGGTCTGTTTTGCTGGGATTTTCCAAAGGACGAAACCAGACGTCTGAATGCACCCTACATACGTCTGGAATCCCCTGTTTTGCCTGTTTTGCCTATTCTTGGTTGATATTTCATTGATTATCGATGTTTGTCGACTTGGTTTGTGATTATCATTCACGATTGACTTTGATGACTTGTTTTTGACTTCATTCACGGGTTTTATAAATAATCTCTCCAAATCATATTAAAAGCTCCCTTTTTCAAATTATTAATTCTATTTAAAACACACACTTTCGCACGTCGAGCGAAGTGGAAGGATGGTTAAATGGTTGGGCAAAACACGGACCATGAATCTGTGCGTTTATCCTTCCGATTAATCCCCAACCTATTCAATTGATCGTTTTTGACTTCGGGTTTAGTTTACCGATGATATGAGGTAAATTTGTACTGCTTTGAGTGCGAAAGTGACTGACGGATAGTAAACTGTTTAGTGCGAACGAGTGGTTATGGGACATACGTTAACACTTTTCGGATTCCTTTTCGTGAGTTGTGACACATTCCGCCAGTTAGTGGTGTCCAGTACTGGGTCTTTGACCTTCACCACTACGGTTTGTTGCCTCTGGGATAATGTCTTCGGACTGTCTCCCTAGGTTTGTTGCCTTCGAGTATGTTTCCTTCGGGTGTGTGCCTTCGGGTTTGTTGCCCTATATAGTTTTGCTCTGATGTTGGCCTTATGTGCCGCATGGGTGATACTTGGGTTTGGAGTCTTCGGGCTCATGGATCCTTGTTTGTACAGTACTGAGCTCGAGCAAATTTTATGATATTTCATTGATATGTATATTCCCTTGGTATCGCCCTTCGGTGTTGGTCTTTTTGAGCCGCACGGAGAGTAGCGATTTCCTCGTGGAACTTGTATACCTTATGGGTATTTACTATTTGCCTATTGGCTTGCTTTAGGATATTCATATCCTTTGATTATCTATGTTGCCGATGATATGAGGCTTGTTTTATTATGTTCATCTGTTGTTGATGATTGTGTTATCTCCTCTAGAGATATTTGTTATACTGTGTAACCATGCAGGTTTATTGTTGTTCAGTTTATTTAACTGATTTGTTATCTAGACTGACCCGTGTATTTTATACTCGGGTCAGACCGAGATGTTTCAGGTTAGGTGCTTTGGACTTAGCCTCTTTTGCTTCCGCATGGACTATTCCGCTAGTTTCTTTTTGTCTTAGCTTTCTTGTAGTCCTTATATGTTGTAACTCTGATATGTATTCTTGTGAACTCATCTGTATATTGTGGTTTGCTATACCACTTGACATGTATCCTTTTGTATACTCTGCTTTGTATCAGTATATGTGTGTATATGATGGTTTACTGTTCTGTGATGTATATTGCATTTGAGTTGTTATATTCTGTTTTGATAGATCCTATAGTCATTGTAGTCTCGCTTTAAATATTTATTGAATACGTCGAACTGTTTGTGATTCTACTTTTGGACGTGTTTAGTGAATAGTTAAGGTAAGATTACACATGGTCGCTCCTAAACAGCCTTATTCTCCGTGTTAACAGACGGTATTATCTATTAATACTCTTTGCTAGCGTGGGTATAGAGGTGGGGCGTCACAAGTATAAAAGCCGAAATTGATTTAGGCTTTGGGCTAATCTTCAAATTTGTTTTGAAAATAAAATAAAATTTTAAATTTGAAAGATAAATTTAAAAATAAATAAAAAATTTAATACTAATTTATAAGGATAAAACTAAAATAAATAAAATTTTAAATTTAATTTTAAAAGGATGAATTTTAAATATGTAATATTTTTATAAATGTTATAAAACAATTTTCAATGCTTTAAAAATAAAATAATCATTTGTGAAAATTATCAATAATTAATCAGATTAACTAATTAAATAATTAATTAATAGTTAACAAATTAAATTAAAATATCATATATTTTGGCTTATGCAACATTATCTTAATGTGTTTGAGGTAATACGCACACACATTATTTTCAAAATTAATAAAATTACTAAATGAATAAATGAATTAAATGTTAATAAATAAATAATATAATATATATACTAGACATATGTGTATAACTATAAATTTTATAGTGCACATATTTAATTTAAAATGTTTAAAATGAATAAAATAAAGTTAATTAAACTATTAATTGATTAATTAAATTAATTAAATATGATTTAATTAACAAAATTATTATAAGCTCATATATAAGATTATTATATAAGTTATAAAATGTTACGTAAGATTTAAACTTATATATTATAAATGTATAATAAAAGATGGAACTATAAGAAACCCAAAATAGATTTAAGTAATAAATACATGCATATAATACGTAATTTCAGATGTGTCTGATACTTGAATCACGAGGATATTTCATACGAAATACATTATTTCATAAGTCAATATCACTCAATTAAATATATTAAAGATTACAAATTTTAATATAATTGTTGCCCTCTACCATATATATATATATATATATATTACTTGCGTATCCTTTAGTTTTAAGCTTTCCTCAAGCTAGGGATGTTATGTGTTGTACTATAAAAATATAGAGTAGACGAGATAATACAACTGCACATATTTATTGCGCTTTCCTTAAAGTATGTGCATTATACTTAGGCCATCATAAAATGATAGGTAAGAGTGAATAATCTCTCTTTATTCGTGTATTTTTTCTCACGGTAAAGATGAGATTCAGATAAGAAACACAAGGTTAGGAGTTGTATGTAAAACAACTGATAAGGAATTATCCATCATATGTCGGTCTATGATTTGTTCTGATTTCCTAAAGGTTACAATCCCAAGGCATACGATTTCTAACACCCACTAGAGAGGTTGAATGACTTTTATATTTTTGCCTTAGGATTTTGAGAAACATAAAAGTCTAGTAGGACCTTGTTAAAAATGAAATGGTAACATTTAACATTTCTAATATTGTAAGAACTTCTACTGTGTGTACATTAAACTGATCTATGTTGATAAATTTGAGCAATTAATATAATTGATAAAATGTTTATCAATTAAAATACAGTAATGAACCGAATTAAGATTGACAAATAGAAAAAAAAGCATACTTAGCAATAAATATTTTTTGCATGTTGTTGTTCTAAGATCCATGCAAGTTCCTAATGATACAACTACTTAAAACATTCATAACTTGTTCGCTTATGTATTTATTTTCCCAAAGTTGTGTAGCGTCCTCTATGAGTTTTGAACTCTATGAACAATATAAGGACATGAATGTTCGATCCATATACAATCATGTATAAATGTTATATGGTAAACAAATGTAATTCGCAATGTATGAAACCTTAATTAAATTTGTTCATTCGAAACAAGCAAATAAACTATAGTCTGAGATCATGTGTTCAATATGATTGATGATGATAATGATCTAATTGTGTTAAATGTAACACTAAACCAAGAGCTAGAAGATAGATATAAGAATTTGATCATTGAAATGTCAGATTGATTTGTTTACCTAAAATGCAACTTATTTGATATCCTTAGATGTTAAGGATGACCGAGTGCATTTTTTAAAAGGGTTTGTTAGGATATTGTATTAGGGGTTTCCTTTGAATGTTCGGCCATTTAGGAAGGAAAACAAATGTATAAGAGTGGATGTAACTTAAGGCACGATTGAGAAGAAATTATGCGACTCAAACCCCACTAAAGCCTCTCAAAATCTCATTATAGCCCATAGCACTCTTCTACCACTATGTTATTTAAATTTAGCATTATTAAATAGTAGATCCGCTTTAAGGCCTGCTATTTTCCACTACACCTGCTAAATCAAGGCATTTTAGCACAAATTTTAGCAATGTTAATATAAAAAGATTGATTTGACTAATTCTCTTTTAGACGAAATCAACAAATATAAGTTAAAGACCTTATTTTAAGGCATAAATATAAGTTAGACATCTATTGTAGTCACCAAATCTATTTCGCATAAATCATGTCATTCTTCAATTTTTTTATACAAGATTAAACAGTATTTCTTTTTCATACACAAACGATGTGAAAATGAGAATAAATTAGCTTTAAGTGTAGCTTTATTTCTAATGAAGCTTTTTACTTCTCCACTATTTTTCATTATATCCTCGCTTTATCCCCGGCATAAATTTTTGTATCTCCACCACAACAAACCCCAAAGCACTTTAACTACACAATAATGAAGAGAGTGGATGGTTACTTCTATTTCATAATGAAATATTGGAAATGAGAAATGTAAAATAATAATAGATATTTAACAAGAAATAAGAAATATGATACATATTGCAAATCAATTTTCACATGAACAAAATTTCTATGAGTTTTTCTTTGGATTTAAGATATTGATCTAAAGATTCTCGATTATAAAACTGTTATAACAGATGAAATAAATAACCTATATTAAGTGGTTGAATAGAGCTTCGTATTTCATAGGCTAGTATATTGACAATGAAAATAGCAGGAGCATGCCATGTAACACTAATTGGTCGCATCAATTTTAGGAAATAGTTTACGTAAAACATACCTAACATTAATTATGAAATAAAAATTATTGTTCAATGCTGATTAAAATTAGACATAGTTTTATTTCAGTATAAATATTCGTTATAAAAAAACTCTAATAGTGGTATTTGTGATGTATTGAAAAATACAGAAGTATATAGATTTATATGCATTATTTTAGAATTATGGACTAAGCTGCTGTTTGGATAAATAATCCTTTGATTATCTGATTATAAATCATACGATACTAGTAAATTATATCTCAAACAATAAAGGGTAAAGCTTCCATTGAGTGGGTGCGACATAAGAGTTGACGAACTCTTAGGGTTGATACATACAGGATTATGTAATCATAGGTCTTGTAATACCAAATCAGTTTCATATATTTCGTTGAATCCACCAACAAATTATCACAAACATAAACATGTGTATTTGATGCACATGTAGTATGTCTATGATAAATTCATAGAATATAAAACAGAGTAAATGAAATAATACATAATAGAAAATTAAATGATTCGATTTGATCGAATAGGTAGGTATATTGAAAAGAGTTCCGAACGAACCTAAAAATGAATAAAATTAAATTTCAAAAGCCACTCCTCCCTATAATATACAATGATGTGTTGATAAGGAATAATCGAAACTTATTGGATAAAGTTTGATTAATGATGAGTGAAGTTGAGTTAACTTCTTTCCATATGATCATGTACTTAAGAGTAGTATAGAAAATTAATATTATTTTCATCTAAAGAATAGTTATATAAGATAAGGGTTTATAAGAAACATCGGTATATCGTAAGCTAAGAAGTTGGCAGGTTGTGCGAGTCAAAATATATGCATTATTGTATGCATGGGATCTTATATCGATAACCTCAAAAAGGAGTTTGGGAATGATCATCATTAGATAACCAAATTATGTATCGTAATTTGAATATAAGCGTCATAAACTAAAACTAAATTAGTTCTATATATAAGGCAATTCACAAAGTACTTATGAAAACCTATTTCATCGCACTAAGAAACAATTGTTGTTTCAAGAAATACCAATTTCATAGTGAAGGAATTTTTGTAGAAATTATTGGTTGTAAAATGGATTTAGATATGATCCAAAGATGAAACTAATTATATGGTATGATATGAAATTAACCGATCCTAGACGAACACAACAATTAGATTATCTAATAAGTATTCTCGCACATTGAAGAGAAACCATGAGAAATCTATTAGCATCGAAAATAGATAATCCTCAATTGTCAATTATACCATTAAGAGTATTGACTCTGCCATGTGGTAAGATGCACAAATCCAAAAGGATACCAAGTATGTTACCAAAATAAGATTTTGATAATTGTACCTGTAATGACCCAGAATTTTGAACAATTTAAATTGAAAATATTTAATTAATTTTAAATATTTGAATGATGGTTTGGATTGAATTTCCATATAACTATGAAATTGGCGATTAAATTCTAAAATTTAATCTATTGAAATTTGAATAAAAATTTGAATCTTCAGTTTAAAGCTGATTAAAAATATTTCAAAGGCTTATAAAATTTATATTGATAATATTGAAGATAATCGAAGCTTCAGGATTGAATTTGAAAGTGAATTGATCAGTTTTGAATTTTATCGTTTGAATCGATATTTAAAAATAGCCTTCCGAGGCACAGTCTCAGAATTCGACGAAACCAGTTCCATTGAGTCCGGAATATTGAATTATTGCCGGATTTCAAATTTCGTATTTTTCGGAGTTGATATGTGAGCACACGGTAAATAAACGCGTTGAAAATTAATCGAGTTCAAATCAAAATTGAATTCAAAATTTAAAAATTTGTCAACGACAGTATCCCTAAATTTTCGCCTAAATTTACGCCTAAAATCACGCGATTTCATCTGCAAAGGCACGATCTCCATCCTCTCCCTCTCCAGTATTCAAATTCGAAGAATAAATAAAACAATGGCCGAAACCAGAAATTGATGGAAATCCCTCTTTCGTCCAAATCAAATTAATGGCCGCCCTCAAAAAATAAATAAATCACAGAACTCATTCAAAATCAAAACGAGGGTAAAGGGGGTTTCGCGAAATTGAAGGCCGCGATTCCAAGGGGTAAGCTCGTCGCCTCGTTCGATCTCGGTTTGGGGTATCGCGTTTGGGTTGCTCGCCGCGATCGAATAAGGCAGCGTGGATGGGGGAGGCTCGTGTAGATGATTGTCGCTCGAAGGAGGATGGACGCTGCGGCATAGAGTCGTCGACATCGAGGCGAGCATATCAGTGCCGTAGTTTTGGGATGGGACCTAGAGGCGAGGCGGCGACGTGATGTCGCGATGTGGTGGAAGCGGTTCACGGCAGTGAAGATGAGAGAGGGTGGAGGGTTGCGACGTGGCGTCTTGGGCTGGGGTTTCTGATGGCGTGAGCTTCGAGCGAGTATTGCGTTCTCGTTCAGGTGGTAGGCTTCTGATAGGGCTGCAGTGATTGGTAGCCGTGGTTTCAGATTGTTGTGAGGTATTTACAGATTTACTTTTAAATTTAAATTTATATATAAATTAGGGAATTTTGTTTTGGATACAAAAAGGAAATGCAGTTTTCTAATTTATGTATATAACCAGGTGCAGAGTGAATTATAACAGAATAATGTGTAAAATAATTTTACTCCAGATTTAATAACTATACATATAAGTTTAAAATTTTACAAACTTATTTTCTAATATGTATAAAAATATATATATACGGTGATTAGTTTGTTTAATAAGCATATTTCATCATTTAAAAAAAACAATTTAAAAATATTAGCTTAAAGTAAAAATTGTTAGTTAAATAAATTTATTTAAGAAATTGATTTAAAATTTTAATTAAATGAATTTATTTATGGAAATGGATTTGTTAGATAAATTTATTTAAAGAAGAAAAATTGGTTTAAAGCTAATTTACAGCTAAAATTAAGAAATAAAATTTAATTGCTCGGTTTTATTTCGAATATTAATAAGTTGCAAAAATTGTGTATACAAGGTCTAAAATGATGAAATCAAGCCGGAAATGGAAATGGATTGCAAAATAAAAAGTTAAGGTGAGAACTTCTCACTCAAAAGGGTTATTTAAATTTTAAATAGTTATATTTAAAATTTGTTGATTGATTAATTGTTTGCTTGATTGTAATATTAGATATAGTAGGATATACTATATATAGCAATATATATATATATATAGGCATATGTATATATTGCAGTTGATTGATTTCCCGCATTGTATAGCGGATGAGACCCTATTGCGCCGCCTATTAAGCGGATAATATTTTAAAAATCCCATATACCGCGATATTCCACCTTGAAGTGGAATTGGTATTGTGCTAACATCTGTGGATGCAGGGAAACAGGTTGGAGGGATCCAACTGGATTCCTCACAAATATGTATTTGTTTATAAATATTGTGATGGTTGTTGACTTTCATATTGATATATATGATGTTGTTCCCGCGATTGATTATATGATGCTGTTGCATCATCGGATTCATTTTTAAAGTTAAAAATAACGATTTTTATTTTTGAAAGGATTTTAAAGTGATTTTTTCCAAAGTATATGTTTTATTTAATTTTTGAATTGATTCACTTTAAAATAAATAAACGTATAAGTTTTTATGTTATAAAAATTGATACTTTTATAAAATATAACCCAAAAGGAATATTTTAAAATAAATAGATTTATAAAATAGTTAGATTTGGGTTTTGAATAATTATCATAAATAGTTATATGAGAGATTTTATAAATTGATATTTATAAATTAAATTTATTGGAATTATGAAATGAGTTTATTAAGTGTTAAGTTGATGTATAAAATGGTTTTCATAAAATTTATAGATGTATAAGTTGTGAAAGTTATAAAAATGAATAGATGTTGAAAATGAAAGATTTATAAGTAATTAACTTATAAAACTGGGGTTTGGGCATTTAAATGGGATATTTCTAGAAATTGTAAATAAAGAAGATTTTATAAGTTGAAGTTGTTATAAAATATAAAGGAATCTTATAAGTAATAAGATTTAAAAATTGTGAAGTTTTAAAAGAACGATTTGGTAAATAAATGATATTATAAGTGTTTAGCTTATAATATGGACTGTTAGTATAAAATTGAGTTATATAATTTGAATTGGATTGATAAAGGAAATTTATAAATCGAAGTTTATAAATAGGAATAGAATTTATAAACATTGTTTATAAATTCGTAATCAATTGAATTTGATCAATTGAATATAAAAGTTTATTAAAGGAGTTATATTCATGTTTTTGAACAGTGAATATATCGTTAAATAAAATGGATATATTTTGGGAAAGGAATGTTTTAAATGGAATTTAAAACGATTAAAGGTGTTTTAAAATGCATTAAGTATCGAATACATAGATTTCAACATTTATTGTTGAAATGGACGTTTTCGAGAAAATAAGGAAATGATGGACTATAACACTGTTGTTATAGTAAATGGATTCCGAAAGGAACTGTTTTGTATAGTATTGGGATTTATATATCTATTTTAATTTCGAATCCCTATACTAGTGAATTTGGGTTGTCGTAACGATGTTTTACGCAACATTCGTTTTGACCCAAATAAGAGTGAATAAAAGAACGTTTCCTTAAAGAATGAAATATATACTTAACTATGGGTTAAGTATATTGAATATTTTCAAGTTGTTGAAAATAAATAAGATTTATGAAATACTTATTATTAAATAAGTATGGAAATGCTTTTCCAATATGAAATGAAACGCTTTTGAGAATTTATCTTCTTAAAAATAAATTGGAATTGAATATTTGAAATCTATTGAAAACTGTAGATCAATAGATAATTTGAAATATAAATTCACTATGTAATTTATAAATGGAAAGGGAAAATTGGTTTCAAAATAAACGTTATTTATTTTTGAAGTGTGGAAAATTATATATCTTGTAAAGATATTTTTGTAGAAATAAAAAAATTGGAAAATTATTTGGAATCTGATGATGTTCCGCATCTATATTGATAGTTAAATAACCGACTATCAATATTTACCCTTGAATGAGTAATTGTTGCGAATTGCTTGAATTGAATGCCACACTTATTTTAAAATAAGCGCTCACTATTCGGGTTAACCGGGAAAGGACCATGGGGTCGTATAACCCATTCCGAATAGTGATACGTCGTTATGAACTGCATTTGAAGACCGGTGTTGAAGACCGGATGTTTGTGAAAACGGATGGATTACCGTCGAGTTACTCTGCATCGGCTGATCTCCGATATAGAGGTTTTATCACCCTTAGTGACGGGAAGTCCGGACGTGATTAATGAATATCCGGATTGCAAGGACTTCTTTGTAAGTGCCTTCGGTTCTGTTCGATCCCGGAATGGACTTGTATGGATTGTATGTCTGACATTACAAGTTGAGATATAAAGCTGATTTCTTTCAAATATATTTCTGTTGGTGGCGGAGAATTTATTCTTTTAGCTTAACACCCTTCTCTGAGACGTACGAGCTCAGAGGTTATATAGTTGATGGTTATTAGTGATATACTCCCAATTTGGTAGTGTGGCATGCTGAATGATGCTGTGAAATGATCATTGGTTGATCGTTTGTGATAGGATCATTTGTTTGATCGTCTATCTTGATGATCATTGCTTTGATCATTTGTTGACCCAAAGCACTGCTTTTGTAAAGCGTGGCTTTGTGGACGAGACTTCATCGAGCCTCACACCCCGGAAATGGTCAAAACAGGAAAGATGCGGCAAGGTTATTAGGGGGTAGCGCCCCTTTAGTGTATGTCATTCCTTCTGGATAGAGGTGGTATCATGGTATGGAGCCCAGATACTTAACCTATGTGGTTACTGCAAATTTATTACTTTGTGGTTGTTGGAAATCGAGGATCCTCGGATATAGATCGGTTACGATCGGGGAATGACATATTCGTGTCAGTTGTTACCCAGTTAGGGGTAACCCGGCCTTGTGTTGGCAGAGATCCGGTTAGGTTCTCGGGACGTCATTCCATAGGCGTTTCCATGTGGCAATGGGAAGTTCCTTGGCCTGACCATTTGTTGGAAATCCATTCTTCAATACGAGCCTTGTACGGTTTTAGTTGTAGAACCTGCCATCTAATATGGTAGCTATAGCGGGCATAATATAATGGTACCTATGCTGGCTAAGATTTATATTCTACTTTCGAAAATGTTTTCTACACTATGCACTAATAATAATATCAAAAATGATTTGATTTTACGTAGTAAGCATCTTTGACTATCATAAGGAGAAACCTCCTCCAAGTCTGCGTTTGCATTGTGTGTGTGGCGGGAGACCTTATGGTAGTCTCATTTTCTAAAAAGCATTGCGAATTTATTTTAAAATTTCTCCTATTCCTTCTTTAAAAGATAAATAACTGTTTTAAGTTCTCACACCAGTCACATGACTGGCCTGTAGTTTATTGTTCCCTTCCTAAACTCTGGGTGCCCACCAATTTCCACACGGGCAGTCTAGAGTTTGGTTATCAGGTCATCCTGGATTTAGGAGTGCTATGGAGCTCAGGAGGCGAGCTGGATGGCGTAGCATATTATCTATTGTATATAGTATTTCTTTTCCGCTGTTTGTTGTTGTACACTCTGATAATGAATGTAATGTGATGTAATGTATAAAATGTATAGTTCTTTTGCTTTAATGATTATTCATTTATCTATTATATGTTATTCCGCTGCGATTGTGAGATTCTGATTTTGTCTGTTGTTCTTTCCTGTTCTGGTATTTGTTTTTCTGCTTTTCTTTCTTTCTCTCTCTACTTCTACCTCTTTCTTCTTTCTTAAACCCTCATGGTTCGATTTTCCGGCCTTCGATTAGGCGGCATTTGATACAGTTGACGTATTAATGTCGATTTTCGAAAGTCGAAGAATCGGGTCCTGACAGTACCCAAAGGGATATAATCCATCGGTTGTGAATGTGTATTCAAGAGAAAGACTAATACAATTGTAATATAGTAAGCAACGTTGATAAAGAATAACATCATAAATTTCAACTATTGAAACTTGTATAATAGATTCATAATTCAATATGCTCAAGTAAATTTGGATTTACTCATAAAAGTATTTCTTGGTATGACTTTGGTTCTTGGTACATATGGAAAATTATAAATAATGATTTAAAATAGATCATTTACTTAAAAACCAAAGTGTCTCAAAATTAGTGGGAGTGATATTGAGATTATGGGTTTTTGGATATGATCCAAGAATGGGTAGAAAACATTATACGACAAGCATTAAAGTTGAACAAGTGTTTTGATAGAAATATCGAATAATTTGATTTTCGATCAAAAATACAAAGGAAGTGTGTCCACAAGAAAGAAAATTAAAATATACAAAGATATTTCTTAACTATGAGTAACAATATACTACTGATAGTTAATGATGTATTTATGTTAAAATCATTTCTAGTTTGGTTGTTTAATACTTGATATTAGATTTGTAAATTTGATCTTTTATAATAAGTGTGAAGGATGTTAGTATGTCCCAAAAGATTCACAAAGACACCTTTTTAAAATGTTTAATGTAGGAATTATAAAATGTCTTCTTTATGCGTTGGAAATAGGAATTATCATGCATGTTGTATTGTCCATAATATCATAATTTGCTTATCATTTGATGCATGAAGCAAATATCAAATCCAAATTAAGATCACTAAATGGTAGTTTAGAGTATTCTCGAGTATCCATGAAATACTAAAGAATTGTTTATTTAAACAACAACTCCTTATGAAGGACTGTTTGGACTCAAACTTCATAAATGCTATCGAATATAATATGTCAATAATAAGTTCATGTTCAAACCTTAATTAGAAGTATTAGATTAGAAAAATCCAAAACAAAATATTATGGTTGATTCAATGAAAATGCAAAGTATATTGCCTTGAATAGTGCCATAATAAAATGTATAAATATAAATGCAAAAATGTACAATTGAGCAAGATGTGATTCCAAGTATTATGGATGCTAAAATTATTATTATACAATAATAATGTAATCATAATAGCTAGCTAGAAGTTGAAAAATATTTTCCAACTAGTTCCATATGATAAATGTATTTTATCAACATCAAAGATGGTTGATTGATATAGCAAATTATTAAAACAACATAGCAGATCCATTCACAAAAGGACTGGATCAATCAATTTTCATTGAACTGATCTATGGGATGGGATAGAGATTCCATAATCGACATCAAATGCAATTGGGAGATTGATAGAGTAGGTATATGCCCTAAGGGAAATTCTATGATTTAATGTAAATAATTAAATCTATGATAAAATCTCATTAGAAATAAAAAGTATTTTTCTTTCTATTATATACTTGATTAATGTGATATAATAATTATTTATTTAATTTAAGTATATTTAATAGAAAATCCATAAATTATGTTTTTTCTAATAATAATTACAAGAAGTTGTAACCATGAGCAATTTATCATAATATAATAAAAACATCATTTTAAATATTCCTAGTCAAGATGTATCGAGACTGGATATCGATGCATCTAATGAAACCAAAGTATGTAACACTATCCAAATGGAAGGAAGTAATCATGGCGGCTTATGGAAGTAAGGTGTTACATATTGATAGTTATTGGATGACTATGGAAAGACTTACTCGATAGTTTTCTGTTGGTTAATATAACTAAGATCAAATAAAAATTAACGATGTGACAATATTACATAGTGCCCTCGACTTGGGAATACTATCGAGCTTCTAGATGGAAACTCCGCTTTGATTATAGTTAAATCATAGCACAAGATCCATCGAATGATTATAGTTGGGTCAAATGGAAGCATTAAAGGTGAAACACTGTTCAATAGAGAATTCGTCTCCTCAGTTACATAGGGTTTGTATCACAGCCGACTAAAGTCAACTCAAAGTCAAAGTCTCCGACTAGAGCAATTTGGTTTATTATTATTATTATTATTATTATTATTGAACAAAGAATTTTGCGTTTGGACTATAAAGTTAAATGTGGACGATATTGGAATTTGACCATTACTAAATTCCAAAGTCCTAATTTGATATAATTTTGATGAGGAGAATTGGTGTAAATAATTTTCAGTACTGGGTAGTACTTACATAAGTAAAGTTGGATTTTATCGATATGTGATAAATTTGACCATAATTTCACACTATTAGTGAGGGCAACATGTGAAAGTTAATATCCGAATTGTTCGATATTAATCGCTGACCAAACTTACATCTAAGAGTCACACAACCGGAATGTTAAATACTCCAACTACCACCTGATTTAATTAAACTATAATTATTATATATTAATTAAATTAACTAAAATTTAAAAAATATTAGTTATAAAATTTTATATGATTTGTGTTAAAAATATTAAAAACAGTGCATATATAAAAGTTGTATACACAAGTATCGATATGTGATTCCCACGTGCATTCAAATTAAATTTAAATGCAAATTAATCTGATTGGGTTTAGATTGATATGAAGGTCCAAGAGGGCTCTGTTATGACCGACCAAAGCGATTAGAAGTGGGGTTGAATTTGTTTCAAAAAGATTTTTAGCTGGTACAAATATTTGTGGATTCAGATCCAATTTTTGCTCCTTTCTCTTTACTATTTAGACACCCTTAACTTCTCTTTTGTTGCGCTCTTTTTTAGCTACCACCCGACCTATTTTTATCCGAAAATGGTAGCTCTCCTACCTTCATTAGTTCAAACATTAAAACACAAAATCGAATCAATTTTAATAATGATGTGTAGGTCTTTCAGTCGGATAGCTCTTTCTGAAAGGATTTGAATTCATATTCAAACGGAGCCAATCAATTCAACATTCAAGGTGTTACTCGAGGTTATAGTAGTGATAATATCTATATTTAAACATTTATTTTATCATCTTATCATATATAGTTAGATTAGTTATTTATCATGAATCCATATAACGATATGATGTCTATTTAGAACTCGTATTCATATAAGTATGTTTAAAAAAATTACACACACACATACAAATATACATATACATATATACATACATACATACCATTCACGGTCTCAATTAAAAAGCAAAATTTTCCTATAATTTAATATATATATAACGTTTTAAATGAAAGATTGTATTTGAAACCATATAATTTTACACAAATATTTGTAAACCATTTTCTTGTATTTAAATATGTTGTTTATGGAAATAAAAAATTCATGTACATGTATATTTACTTTAATAAATCTAAATGTACATATATTTTTAATATTTGATATTCTAAATGTTTTTTAACTTGTATATATACATATATATATATATATGTAATTAAATAAATGTATATGATTTTAAACATTATAAAGTATACTATTAAAAATATTATATATATATGTATGTATTATTAAAATTTGAATAGTTTTAAAATTTTGGAAAAAACTAGATTTTGTCAAATTATAATATTTGCCGAAATAAATAAAATATATATGTCTAATTATACATTGTTTTGATTTTATATACTAGTATGCGCCAGTGCTTTGCACATGGGTTGTTTGTATTATTGCGAACGTTGATATGTTGATATTTTAATTGAGTGCAAACATGTAAACGGAAAGAAATGGCATTTTTGGAATTTCAAAAGGACACCGAGTAAATTAGTTCAACCATTTTTCTTTATTAGTAGTAGAGATATATATAAATATATATATTTATGTGCGTGTATTCATGTTTTCAAAAAAATTATTTTTACTTCCACACTTAATTACATTTATTTCAAATTAATACAAATCATTTACAAAATTGAATTTTGAATTGAATCTAATTGATATTTTCAAATCTAGATCTAGATTTAAATTTAAAATTTGAATTTGAATTTAAAATCTAGATTCGTATATTTATAGATATCTCATTTTATGTAAACATACATGTACTATAACACACACTCTCACACACACAGATATATATATATATATATATATATATATATTTGTGTAAACATAGCGGAAATTGGTTATCATAATTGGTACCATTATTAAATTTCGTGAACATACAACCTTTGAGCTCGTATATATTCCTGAAATTCAATAATAGCTTATGATAACCATAATTCGAATTTATATTTATGTAAACATAGCCGATTAAATCCCAGCAAGGGACAACTGAATGTTTAAAAAGCATAGCAGTGATTTTAGGCTACAATAAAAGTCGTAAATCTCGTATTTGAAATTTTGATTTCCAACATGATAGAGAATTAGTGACCATTCAGACCCGAAAATCCATGTATAATAATTCTAGTTCACTCTAGCGGCTTTACACAATCTTCGCCAGCCTACATACTTGTTCATTTCAATATCTTAAGGCAACGGATGCCTTTCATTTCTCATAATTGATAGCCTGAAATTTGTCCGGCAGACCACATAGTATCCCGTACCATTACTGGGATGTAAAGCTCACGAGGTTACGCTCCACAAAGCCATGCTTTGATCATAATAGGTTCCACTTTGAATGCCACACTGTCATTCCTTCAATCATTATTGAATTTCGTAAGCATACAACCTCTGAGCTCGTACGTCTCAAAGAAGGGTGTTAAGCTAAGAAAAGTTGCATTCTCCACCACAAAACAGATGTATGTTTGTAAATGTAACACCCATATTTTTATAACATTATTTAGGATATTAAATTGGTTAAATTAAATAAAATAATGTGAAGACTAAATAGGTTGAGATTTGATTAAACTAAGGGTATCCATGCCATGTTAATGTGAAATTAAAATGAGATAACATAGACTAATGTGTTATGAAATGAGTATGGGCAATATGGTATATAGAAAAGTCTTATACCCTAAACCCTTAGAAAATGAAATTTACATTCATTTCATTTTAGCAAACTAAAAACATCTAAGGCCGGCCACCATTTTTATGCTCAAGGAAGATAAAGCTAGGATTCAAGACGAAGAAGTTAATCAACATATTCAATATTAAATCTCACATCTTTAATTCTCAAAGCTGAAGTGAATAATTACTTCATCCTATTTTTATGGTTTTCGGTTTTAAGATTAGATCCGAAATGATTTTGAAAGTATATGCCATATTTTTATAATTAAAGTTATATATATGCTTATTGGTGGATTATATGTGTTCATATTAGTTTTATGATATGTTTGATATTAAAAAACCCTATTAAATGACATGCAAATGCCATAAAAATTTAAATATAGGTCAGAAATGATATTTTAGAGGTGGGTTCCGATTTTCATAATTTTCTACATTAATGTAGATTTTATATTAATTTTCTAGTGAAGAAAATGATTTATTGGGTTATAAATTATTTACGGCTAAAATAATAATTATTTGGGTTCAAAATTTTTATATGTTGGAAAACATATAAATAGATTTTTTGGAAATTTTCTCAGTTTTTTCTAAGAGATTTGATGAATATATAAAACTATTTAATGTATGAGACTTAAATATTTTATATATTTAATTAACTAGAAGGGGCATTTTATAAAATAAAATCATTATCTAATTCTGAAATTAGTGGCAGCACTTTTCTGAAAAGTATTTTACTAACTAATAAGAATTTAACAAACAAAGGTAGGTTAGTTGAATAGTCATCTCTTTTTAGTTAAAAACGAGAAAATCATACTTTTAGTATGTTTCAGCCGTTTTAGCATCAAACCTTCCGACCCAGACCTCTCGACAAAGTTAAAAGGTTATAGCTTTCGACAAGGTCAAAGATTAATGCATATGGTATCAAGTAGCTTGGTACGTAGCAAATTGGACAAGGTCGAAGGGTACTTAGTCAAAAGGTTAGTTGCAAAAGAGGTTGGAGTATGTTTGTTTTAAAAACCAAAAGAAGCGCCTGCTTTGCTTTCAAATAAAAGCTTTTTACTTGGTTGCTTTCGGCCAGGTCAAATAATTAAAATAAAGGTTTTAAAACTTTCGACAAGGTCAAAAGGTTACTAACGTTATCCAACCTTTCGAAGTTGTTGCTTTCGACAAAGTGAAAAGGTTGACTTGTTTTTAAAACCAGCCACTTTTTCATGCTTTCGAGAGGAAGCTTTGACTTAGATGTTTTTCCCTTGTTTTCTAATTGAAGCATAACCCAAGCTTTCAAAGGGGATGTTTTAAAGGCTGAAGTCTATTGTTTTAAATGTTAAGCATTAGGCTTTCGAAGGGGTCGAAAGGTTTTAGAAAAAGAGTTTTCACATGTTTTAAATTGAACCCTGTAAGTTTATGTTTTAAAAGGTTGAATGCTTTCGAAAGTTTTTAATTACTGAATGGTTTCGATAGGGTCAAAAGTCAAGCTTTTGATGGAGTCGAAAGGTAGCTTTCGAAGGGGTCGAGAGGTAGCTTCTTACAAGGTCGAAGGGTTCTATTTTTTGAATGGTTTCAATGGTGAAGAATGGAAGGTTTCCAAAGGTTTTCTAAGGCAATGTTTTAGGGTGTATTTAAAGTAGGAAGTCTAAAAAAATTTACTTTCGAAATGGATGATTACAATGGTTTCAAAAGGTTTGAAGTATGGTTTCGAAAGGCTTGAAGTATGGTATTAAAAGGTAAGGTTTTGGCCCCTTGGCCTAGGTAATTGAAGGATTTTACTTGGTTTTGAAAGAGATACTTTCAAAAGTTTAGAAAGAGTTACTTTCAAATGTTTAAATGATTTCATCAACTAAAGTTTGAGTAAAGAAGATACATACATACATATATATATACACACACACACACACACACACACACACACATACTTATATATACATATAACATGGCAATGTGATATTGAGTAAAGCGTAAAGGTTACCTACTTTCCTTGTGTAAGTTCGATTTAAAGGTTTTAAATCATTTTGAAAATATTTTCATAGAAAATTATGGGAGGGGATCCTTAAGTGAAAATGAATCAGATATTAAAATAGTAGATGAGACTGGTATAGGGTCGTGCCCTATACATTAGTTATTTGCCCCAGCTAATTGTTGTCTAAAATTCTAGTGTGTAGGGCTTGGTTACATGTAGACTAAAATTTTGATTACACACCGAAGGGAATATATGTTTGTATATCGACAGGCTATTGGTGAGCCCTAAAAACCATTAGGATCGGGAAGACCTGGGAGATGATTAAGCTTGGACAGACCATCCAGAAGCGAAGTATTTAATAGATAGTTAAGGACAGACCATCCAGAAGAAGAGTGTCTAACAGGTGTTAGATAAAATTTTATTCACATTTTTTGGTAGGCCCGAGTCAGCCAAAGGTTAAAAGTTTGCCAAACAAAACTTATGTGTTTGAATAGTTAATTCATTATTACTTGATATTTATGCGTGTTTAAAGAATAATGCTTTACAGTGTTTAATCAGTTTTGGTTGTGTAACGACCCGAAATTTTGGATACTTGAAATTGGAATATTTAATTTATGTTAGATAATTAAAAGTTAATTTTTAATTTGAATTTAAAATATGACCATTTATTGGACAATTTAATTATTGAATTTAATTATTGGTTAAAATATTAAATCTTGAGTTTTAAGCTTGTTAAAAATAATTCAAAGGTTTATAAAATTTATATTTCCAATAAGGAAGATAATAAAACTTTTTTGAATGGAATTTAAAAGTGGCTTGTTCAATTTTAAAAATATATCATTTAAATTAACATTTAAGAATAGCCTTCCAGGACACAGTCTCGGAATTTGACGAAACTAGTTACGTTGGATCCATAATAGTGTATTATTAAATTTCGTGACGTTTGGAGTTATTGTTTGGCCGTACGGAATATAAATGCGCTGAAATCTATATCGAAAATTCAATATAATAATGGGGTCCAAAATGCTATCTTCTCTATATGATCGAGTTAGGACTCGAACCCTTTTCCATTCTATTCGGAATAGAGGTATAACATTATGAATGCCTGGCGGCACGTCTCGATAGGAAGTCGAGATTTTAAGATATGGATTCGAGATGATTAAAATTTAATATATATATATTATATATATAAACTGATTTGATAAATAATAGCACATCGGCACGTTTCCCTTTCATTTCAAAATCACTCTAGCAAGCATTCAACATATTTCCCTTCTTTCAAATATCACTTCCCCTCTTTATTGCATAACGAACGATCATAAAAAAAATTCTAACTCGATCTCTACTCCATGAAAAATTCTAAAACAAGCTTCTGAAATTCATGTTTGGACAAAGTGATGTTCGGTCAAAGTTTGGGGTATTTCGATGGTGAATGTGGGGGTGCGGCAGTGAAGCGGTGGGTGATTGTAGGCCAGGGTTAGGTTTGGATAGGATCTAGGGGATGTGAGGTCGAATGGAGGGTACGAGGGTGTTCATTGGAGCAATACGCACCGGTAGGCGTTCTTTGGTGGAGCACGACTAAAGGAGGAGGGGAACGACGTTTTGTACGGTCAGTGAGGAGATGTGGTGGCGATGGAAATTAGGGTATCAGACCGCTTGGTTTTGATTATGGAGGAGCAGGTCTTGACGAGGAGGTCGTTAGTGGGGGTGGCATGGAGTTCGTGAAGGGACGAACGGGATGCGGTGGCGCAAGGTGCGACAATGGTAGGTCGAGGTTTGGAAGAGGGAAAATGAAATTTGGTTTGGGGAAGAACACTGTTTGTTTTGGGTCGGACATCTTTTCTGTTGGGTATGGTTCTGTAAATTTAAAATAAGTTAATGTTTAAGTTTAAACTGAATTATCTTAAACTCATAAAAATTTACCTCGTGCATACGAGGTCCGTTTTGGGCGAAACTTTTTGTGTAGCGATCGCGGTAAAGAGAGCTTCGGCATGAGGTTGGTTTGGGTAAAAATTAGGGCTTCTAAAATTTCAGACAATTTAATATGCATCTAGATTCATTTGAAAACGGAATGCGAAGGCGTTAAAAATCAAAGGTGAGTTAATCTCACTCAAATTTGATTACTGGTTAATTTTAAATAGTTAAAATTATTATTGATTAATTATTGAATTGACAAATATTTATCAGTTGAATTTGATATTATATATAGTAGTATATATATTGGAGTGATTGATATTCCCGTATATATATATAGCGCATCAGACCATATGCGCCCCGCATAATAGTGGATGACCCTATATACCGTGATATCCCCCACGAAGTGGGATTTTTATTTTATACCATGTTGACATCTGTGGATGTAAGGAAAACAGGTTGGAGGGATCCAACGGGATTCCTAAAAAATGTTGGAATTATTTTCATATGTAGTGATATGATTTATTTGAATATTCTATGATGGATTATATTGGAAATTGATTTATTGGATGCTATGGCATTGTTGGATATATTTTTGGCATTTTAAAATATCAGAAATACGAATACTGAATCTTTAAAGAAAAATAAAAGGGAATTTTTAAAGTAAAATATATATAGTGAAGTTGGATAGATTTAAAAGAATGAATTTGAAAAAAAAAGTTTGATTTTAAAATTCTATTTAGTAAATTTAAAAATATGAAAAAATAGAGATTTTTTAGTAAGTGTGAACTAAAATAGTTTTTTTTAAATAAGAACTTAAGAGAAATGGGTTATAATATAAAGGAATTTATTTTTAAATTTGAGATTAAAAATAGTTTGGGAAAAATAAAAAGGGAAATTAAAAATAAAACAGGAAATTGATGTTCCAGATTTAAATAAGATTTTAAATCATAATAAGGAAGTGACTCTGAAATTAGTGGGTTTTGGGTAACTTTGTTAACTAAGCAATTAATTTAAAATGTAATTTAAATTTAGAAAATTGATTTAAAATCGATTAAGTAATGTGAAAACAGTTATAAACGGAAAAATGAGATTATGAGATTATGCTATTTATAAACGAATTTTATAAATAAGGTAAAGTAAATTCTCAGTGGATAAATTGAAGTGATGAACTCACGGTGATGATTTATAAGGAGATGGGTAAAGTGTTTTAATAATAAATAGTATTTTTATTTTTTTAAAATGTGAAAAGGGAATTTACGGAATTGGACGTAAATTAAACTACAGATAAATCTAGAGGGATTTATAAATGATTAGACTGGCTATATTGGAGTTGAAAATATATTTCCCAAAAAGTTAAGTTTATTTTAAAAGAAATACTTTAAATATTAATTAGAAAATTTTAAAGTGTTTAAAAGAATGTTTTAGAAAAATGTATTATTTAATTGTTTTAAAATTGTTAAAGTAAATATTAATTAAGTTAGTTATAGCAGTTAATTTTTATTAAAGGTTTAATCAGTATTATTCTTTTAAAACATTAATTACCCAATATTAATATTTATATAATAGCTTTTATTTAAAAGTAGTTTGTCTAAAGTTAACTTGAAAAAAAAATTAGAAATTTTAAAAGTATTATTTTGAATTTTTTTAAATAAAGTTTCGGAGAGTATTGTTATACTCGCATGGCGTAATTAGAGGCAGTGAGTGCCTACAATTAAGACTTGGATTTCTCTGGGATAGAGACGTAACCATTGAACTATGATCCATGGTTTGATACCGTAGTGGTACTTTCCACGTTATATTTTAAGAGGGTTTTCAAATATTTTGAAAGACAATTTGTAGTTTTACTAAATTCGGTAAGATAAGTGTGTATAAGTTGGGTAAAAAGATTTATATATTTAAAATTAAATTTAAAGGAGATTTAATGTTTTCAATGGAAAATGGATATTTGGTGGAATTGATTGTTTATTTGATTGTTAAATAACCAACTATCAAATCTGGACCTATATATAACTTTGGAAATATCTAGAAGAAGTACGGGGATTATATGGTACGGTTACCATTCGAGTTGCTATATTATACGTATAAACTCGTTTCGTTCTTCTAGGACGTTTATAAGGAAATCCATGCACAAATGGTTAGGAGGTGAACTTCGATCTTATTTCCGTCTGTTTATTTTCTAAATAATCGCGATTGAGTTTACCATGAAGTATCGAACGTTGTTTGAAGAGACCGAGATCAAATTGTGATACAAAAATCACTTCGATCCAACGAGCACGTTTTCGAAATGAAGACAAGAGCTTGGAGTTGAAGATGGAGTAGTGAAGTACAAAGGTTAATCGCTATTAATCTTGAGGGTGATTCCAAAAATGGATGTAGAAGGAATAGTGCCTTCGGTTCTGTTTGGACCGGGAACGGACTTGTATGGATGAATGCTATCAGTACATTGTCATTGGAGGACAATGTGCATTATAAGTGAATATTTCTAAAATGGTAATCGTAGCCTATAGCCTCATCAATTAGGAATGACTGAAAATCAAGGGACATGCAGCAAGGCTAAGTGGGTCACACCCTAAGGTTACCCTTATCTAGAGTCCCTTTTATTCGTATGTGCGGCGGCTGTTGATCCCAACCATGGGGTAATCTTATTCGGGCTATCCCTTTTATTTGAATAAGTATTTGTACTTAGACACTATTATAATATCAGAGGATTTTGATATGAAATGTTTTAGTTATCGTAAAGTAAAATCGGTCGTGTTTATTATGGCGCGGTCTTATGAGATACCTTTGATTTTCAAAGGATTTTGAAAACTTTAATAATTCAATTGAATGTGATTTTCTCACACTGGTTTTCCAGACTGACTCGGGTGTTATTTTACTATAATGCTCGGGTCAGACCAAGCATTACAGATACAGGATAAGATGCTATGGAGCTCAGGAGACGAGCTGGATGACGAAGATGTATATCACGTATCTGATTTATACTCCACTGTGTTTGGTAGGCTGTATATTCAGCTTCTGTGAGGACAAGTTATTATAATTGTCCAGTGTTGTTTTATTGACGTATTGTACTTTGATGATGTAATGTATAAAAACGGTTATAGTTCTTTTTATATAAAGACCAGTTGTTATCTATAATATATTGTTCCGTTGCAATTGTAAGATTCTGTGTTGCTTTTTCTATTTACTTCTTCTACCTCTTTCTTCTTTCCCTAACGATCGGGTGTTCCCAGCATGTAATACAATGGATGTATTGATGTCAATTTTCAAGCGTCAAAAATTCGGTTCCTGACAGGTTGTAGGAAAAAGGTTTTGCAAAGATATGTTTTAAAAGGATGCTAGCGAGGGAAAACCTGTTCCGCTAAGCGGCATGGTCTCACTTAACATATTAAATAGGGATGTATAGTATTTTTCACATCAGGCTTTATGTTTGACTCGAAGTTTATGCTTTCTCCTTAAACTTTCGGGTGCTCAAAATGAATTTGAGTAGGCTGAGGTGTTAGGGTCTTTTCAGGATTTAGTATGATGATGAATAAGGCTACCGAAGGCATGCAAGAGGCAAACAGATAGCTATTTAGGAGTTGCAAGTATTGTTTATGCATTGTTGTATTTCTGTTGTATTGTACTAAGTCAATTATGACTATATGACTCTGATCATCCATGGGGGTATCTTCATATACCGCTCTTAGCGTATTTTGTAATAAGTATATTTGATATGTGCCTAGGAACGTATTAGGATTGTGTTTTAAGAATATGGAACATCTGTTTTGAAAGTAAATTAAGCAATGTTGTTTTGAAATATGTGTTTTTTTCATTCTCAAGTGCTTCTGATATTTTAGATACCATTAACATAGCCGTATTTAGTCACTGGAAGCTAATACTATAGATGACTACATCATCTGTATTGCTTAGTTTTAGGCCTCCAAATAGGGGATGTTATAGCTTGGTATCAGAGCATGGTTTATGAAATACTTTAACTAAAAATGATTTTTTAAAAACACAAACCTTAGTAATTAAAGGTAAGATCGGGGTATGGGATAATGCAATGGTAACGTGCTTGTAATTGTCATATATAAGTCTACACTATATCTCTAGACTCCTATCTTAGTTAGGCTATTCATTTGTATCTCACGAGACTTGAATACAGATATAGAAGGAGGAAGAGGCAGAGTTAGTCTTGGAGGAGAGAGCATCACCACTAATGGAAATGACCGACCAAATTTTGAAGAGGTCCAGGTCAGGCTCAAGCTGAAAAAGTTGGTGATGGGGTTCCCCAAGTGGATATGGAAGCCATGTATCAGTTCTTCGTAAATATGATGCAAGTCAAAATTGCAGCTGGAGTTGTCGGAGGGAATGCTTGCGGAGGAGGAATTCAGGAAGCTCCGATAGTCAGCCATTATGCTAACTTGAGCAGAGACTATACAAGTCTTGGGGGAAGCCATTCATTGAAACTAAAGATGCGATCGAGGTGGAAAATTGGCTACTGCGTTGCGAGAGGATTTTTGCTGACTTAAGATCGAATGACAAGAAGAAGAGGAGATTGGCTTCATGACAGCTTCAGGGAGCTGCTTTATTTTAGTGGAATAATGTTGTAGCTGGTGTTGATGAGGAAACCATGACTTGGGAGGAGTTTAAGAGAAGTTTTCAAGAAAGATTTATTTCAGTGATGGCGCAGTCGGCATTGGTTAGGAAGTTTGTTGAGCTAGAGTAGGGGGAGATGTCTGTTTAGAGTATGCAAGAAGGTTTGAAGAGTTGGCCCGGTAAGGGTATGCCTCGGTTGATATGGTGATCAAGAGGAATGAGAAGTTTATAAGAGGATTGAAGCTGGAGTTGATAAGTGCTACCCTGCCGCACCTAAGAGATCCAAGTGATGTAGTGGTAGGAATGGCGCTGGGGCAAGAAGAGGCATTAGCTTGTTTGAAGAAGAAAATGAAGAAGGTCCAAGTTGGACAAGGCCAGAAAAAATAATTCCCATAAGAGGAATGCTCAGACGCGGGAAGCATAGAAGAATGGAAAATTTGAGGTGATTTGTTGTAAATGTGATAAGAAAGGACACTATGCCGATGAATGTCGTGTCGGAAAAGGAAAAAAATGTTGGAAAGTAGAATGTCAAGTGCTTTAATTGTGGTCAGATCGGTTATTATAACAACCAATGCAGGGAGCCTACTATAGAAGGAAAGGGGCAAGTTTATGCATTGGAGCTCGCAACTTCAAGGCCAGTTGTGTAGGAGAAAGGGAAGGCTGTTCTGGAGGCTCATTACAGATTCACGTCATGTCTGTTAGCTTTCTATCTGATACCCGTGCATCACATTCTTTTATTTCTCGATGTATAGTAGATGAGCTTAACCTAGAACCCTCATACTTAGTTACTTCCTTAAGGGTTTCAAATCCGATTAGAAGGTATGCAACATTTGGGATGAGGTGTGACCATTTAGACTTGGATTTGCTCGGTCATACTTTAGATTGCTATTTGTGTGTGTTTGATTTTGTAGGATTTGGAATTATTGTTGGGTTGGATTGGTTAAGTAAATATGATGCTAGAATACTTTTCCATGATAGGAAAATATTACTTAGTCATCCAAATTTTAGTGATCAGATAGTTTATGTCGTAGAGAACCCTAGTTGCGAAGTGAATGCTTTATTGGTACATTGATTTGGAGGATGAGTTGCATCGAGTCTTTATAGTTAAAGAATTTGCTGGTATTTGAGCCGATAACTAGATTACCACCAAAACGAGCCATTGTGTTTGGGATTGATTTAATTCCTGGGCCAAACCGGTGGGTAGGCCGCCAAGCAAGATGACACCCACATAGATGAAAGAGTTGAAGGTGCAGTTGGTGGAATTAGAAGACAATAATTTTATCCAACCGAGTAGTTCGCCTTGGAGCACTGCCGTAGTGTTCGCTAAGAAGCTGGACAGAATGTTAAGGCTATATATCGATTATTGTAAGTTGAAGGAGAAGACGATAAAGCATCAATATCCATTGTCGAGAATTGATGATTTGTTCAGTCAGTTAAGTGGAGCTAAAGTATTCTCTCAGATGGATTTAGCGATAAGATTTCATCATCTTAGAATAGCTGAGGATAGTATTCCTTTGATGGCATTTAGGACAAGGTATGAATCGTATGAACGGTTAGTTAGGTCGTTCAGACTAATTAATGCGCTGACATTCTTTATGGACTTGATGAACCAAATCTTCCGAGAGCACTTGGATCGTTTTGTTTTGGTCTTCATAGATGATATTCTGATATACTCTAAGGATGAGAAGTAGCATGAAGTTCATCTTAGAATTGTGCTTGAGACATTGAGGAAGCATCAGTTGAAGGCTAGGTTTTTGAAGTGTTATTTTTGGAAGAAGGAAGTGAAGTTCCTTGTCATATAATCTCAAAGAAAGGGTTTTCTGTTGCGATTAAGATTGAGGCAGCGAATAATTGGAAGAGGCCCGATACAACGATCGAGATAAAGAGCTTTCTTAGATTGGTTGGATATTATTGAAGGTTTATTAAGGATTTTTCATGCATAGCTGCGTCGACGACTAAGCTTACACAAAATGATGTGAAGTTTGTACGGACTGATAAGTGTGAGGAAGCATTCTAGAGCTTGAAACACTTATTGTCCCATGCACCAGTGTTAGTGGTTCCGAAGGGGAATCAACATTTGGTTGTTCATAATGATGCCTGTGGAACTAGGTTGGGAGCTGTGTTGATGCAAAGAGGTAAGTGATTGCTTATGCTTCTAGATATCTCAGACCGCATGAAGTTAGATATCCAACACATGATTTAGAGTTAGCTGCCGTTATATTTGCTTTGAAGGTATGGAGGCATTACCTCTTGGGAGAGTGATTTGAGCTTTATACATATCATAAGTCGTTGAAGTATGTTTTCTCTCAGAAGGAGCTGAAAATAAGACAGTGGAGAAGGTTGGATTTTATTGCTGCTTATGATTTTGAAATTGAGTATACACCCGTGAAAGGAAATAAGGTAGCAGATTCACTTAGTATGTAACGTCAGAATGCGGTATTGGCTATGATTATTGAGTGAAAAGATTTAGAAGCACTGTCAACTTGTAGAGTGCATTTTAAATCCGAAGTAGGTTTAGTGCAGGAAGTGTTGTATTGTCTTGTTTGGAAGATCGACCGGTATTGATTGAGAAGATAGCTTCTATGTAGAAGGAGGATCCAGTTTTGGCTGAACGGATCAAAAGGATAAGGGAAGGAACAGAGAGCGATGACTTAAAGGATTTTAGCCTTGACTATAAATGGTGGTTGAGAAAGAAAGGAAGGTTGAGTGCTCCGAATATAGGAGACACGAGGAAAAAAGTTTTGGATGAATGTTATCGTTCGAAGTTCACTATCCATCCAGGATGAATGAAGATGTATCAGAACATGAAGAGAAGTTTCTTCTAGGAAGGTATGAAACAGGACATTGGTTTATGTGTTAAGTAGTGCTTGAATTGCCATCAGGCAAAGTTTGAACACCAGAAGCCAAATGGATTGCTTCAGCCGTTAGATGTTTCAATGTGGAAGTGGGATTATATCTCTATGGATTTTATTGATTGGTTTCCATGATCTTGCAGAAGGAATGAAAGCATATGGGTCATAGTGGATAGACTAACCAAGAGTGCCCATTTCATTTCGGTAAAGTCAACGAAGACATCACCTATTTTGGCGAAGTTATTTACGAGAAATGTGGTTAAGCAGCATGGAATTCATAATAGTATCATCACTGATAGAGATTCTTTGTTTACCACTGAGTTCTGGAAGAGTCTACAGGAAGCATTAGGAACCAAGCTCAACATGAGTACTGCTTACCATCCACGGACTGTTGGGAAAACCAAAAGAGTTAACGAAGTCTTGGAGAATTTGTTAAGAGCTTTGTATTAGATTTCAGGGGATCATAGGAAGACCTTCCCCGTTTAGTCGATTTCTTGTATAACAATAATTATCAGACTAGTATTGGGATGGCACCATTTGAAGTTTTGTATGGGAGGCCATGAAAATCTCCCGCATTTTGGTTATAGACTGGCTCTTGGTCTGGATTTGGTGAAAGAAGCCGTAGAGGAGATTGAGTTGATCCGAGTTAGGATGAAGGAAGCTTAATCTAGGTAGAAAAGTTATGCAAATAAAAGGAGGAAAGCCTTGGAATTCTCTATTGGGGACTATGTGTTTATTAAGGTTTCACTGATGAAATGTGTGATTAGATTTGGAAAATCAGGAAAGTTAGCACCTTGATTCGTTGTACCCTTCCATATTGTTGAGAGGATCAGATAACTCGCTTGTAAAGTGGAATTACCAAATAATTTTACAAGATTCCATGATGTTTTCCATATTTCTCATCTTAGAATGAGTGTTAGAGATACGGAGACTACCATAGCACCTACAGTGTTAGAAGATTTAGTAGTAGAACCGGATTTCACCATTGCTAGGAAGCCTATATGGATTATCGAGAGAGATGAGAAGAAGTTTAGGAATAAGATAGTCAAATTAGTAAAGGTCCAATGGAGTGATGATACTAGAAACTGTACTTGGAAGACTGAGATCAAGATTAGAGAATCTTACCCCGATTTGTTTAATGGTATGTTTTACCTTTGACTGTTTTGTTGTGCGTGCCTTATAGTAATTTCAAGGACGAAATTCTTTAAGGTGGGGAGTCCATAACACCCCATACTTTATGATGTTATTTAGGATATTCAATTGGTTAAATTAAATAAACTAATGCGAAGACTAAATAGGTTGATATTTAATTAAACTAAGAGTAGCCGTGCCATGTTAATGTGCAAATTAAAACGAGATAACATAAATTAATGTTTAAGGAAATGAGTAAGGGTAATATGAGAAATAGAAGAGGCTTATACCCTAAACCCTTAGGAAATGAAACTTGCGTTCATTTCATTTTAGCAAACTAAAAACATCTAAGGCCGGCCACCATTTGTATTCTCAAGGAAGATAAAACGAGGATTCAAGAGGAAGAAGTTAATCAACATATTCGACATCAAATCTCACATCTTTTAATCTCAAAGCTAAGGTGAATAATTGCTTCATCCCATTTTTATGATTTTAAGTTTTATGATTAGATCCTGAATGATTTTTCAAGCTATATTTTTTATAATTAAAGTTATATATATGCTTGTTGGTGATTATATATGTTCATGTTAGTTTTATGATATGTTTGATATTAAAAAACCATATTAAATGACATCCAAATGCCTTGAAAATTTAGAGGTTAGAAATTATATTTTAGAGATGGGTTCCAATTTTCATAATTTTCTGAATTAATGTGGATTTTATATTAATTTTCTAATAAAGAAAATGATTTATTGGGTTATAAATTATTTACGGCTAAAACAATAATTATTTGGGTTTGAAATTTTTATATGTTGGAAAATATATTGAAATAGATTTTCTGAAAATTTTCTGGTTTTTTCCTAAGAGATTTGATGAATATATAAAATTATTCAAGGTATGAGACTAAAATGTTTTATATATTTAATTAAGGAGAGAGACATTTTGTAAAATAAAATCATTATTTAATTCTGAAATTAGTGGCAGCACTTTTCTAAAAAATATTTTACTAACCAATAAGAATTTAACAAACAAAGGCAGGTTAGTAGAATAGTTATCTCTTTTTAGTTACAAGAAAATCATACTTTTAGCATGTTTCAGCCATTTTGGCATCAAATCTTCCGACCCAGACCTTTCGAAAAGTCAAAAGATTATAGCTTTCGATAAGGTCAAAGACCAATGCATATGGTATCAAGTAGGTTAGTACAAACGAATTGGAAAAGCTCGAAGGATACTTAGTCGAAAGGTTTGTTGCCAAAGAGGTTGGAGTATGTTTGTTTTATAAACCAAAACAATCGCCTTCTTTGCTTTCAAATAAAAACTTTCGACTTGGTTGCTTTTAGCTAGGTCAAATAATTAGAATAAAGATTTTATTTGACCAAGTAAACCCATCTAACATGGAAAACATCAGCATGAAACTTACATAAAACCCGGGTAACTTATATCAGTTTACAAATTCATAATTTGTTATAGTCATCACTTATTTCACACATCAATTATAGGTGCCAAAACTTAGATTAAATGATCCAATTCACTTAAATCATTCCATTCCAGCCTATTGATTTCAAATATAAATTTTCAAAGAATCGAAGTGGTTTCAGGTATTTTCTGATACCCGACTCCGGTCTCTTCGAATTCAATACCATCTTTATCCAAGTTATTCGAGTAAAATACAATTCAACTTTAAATAAAAGATGTCACTTTTACCCAGCAATTTATCATCAACAGATAATCACATTATTATTATTCACCCAAACATATCATATCACAAAACATTTCATATAAGAGACATCAATCAATTCAAGATATTTAATCATCATTCGATCATTCATAAGCAAGATGGATCATTTCCTAAATTTATTTAATTTATCTCTAATTAAATTAATTACAAATCTTTAATCACTTAGATTACCTTTACTTAAAAAATTAATTAATTACAAATTAATTAACTAATATTCCTTCAATTATCCATCTTGATTAATCATCCTTGATTAATTATCCTTAAACAATTTCAGAAATTAACCTTTAATTACTTCATTAATTTCATTAATCAGCCTTATCAATCATAAACGGTAAACAACAAACCTGTAATTACTTACCTTAATTAATTAATTCCTAAATTATATTAATCCTATAATTAATTACACCGAGTAATTAATCTTTAATTACTTCTCCAAAGTAATTTATCTTTTATTAATTACATTCAGTAATTTATCCTTCAATCACATCACTAAGTAATTACACTTATCAATCTTATTAAGTAATTATACTTAAGCAATCACCAAGTGACTATCTTTAATTAATTATCAAATTAATAAATCTCATTCATCTCATTAATTACAACTGGGTAATTCATCCCTTAGTTACCCTATAACTCAATTAACAAATCTTTAATTATAGATTATATTATTATTTTTGTAATCAACCAACCTTTAATTACATTAAGTAATTTATCTTGATTACCACACAGATTAATTAGTCTAACAATTCTCATTAATTATCTTTAAATTAATCTCCTAATTAACACAAATTTATTGCCTTGATCCATAATTAATTACTCTAATCAATTATCCTATATTTCCTAACATTGATTAATTATCCCATAACTAATCACATACATAAATTAACTAAACCTTTAATTAATTAATCATATTATCAAATCAATCCTTAAAATTTGAATACTCAAATTACTTAACCTTTATTAATTATCTAATGATTCAATTAATTAATTGTTTCCTTAAGTGATAACATAAATCAATTAACCACACTTATTAAACAATTAATACTTTATCAAATTTCATCATTTAATTTATCCCTAAAAAAACAGATAGGACTAACCCTTTTTATAATTATCTAATTACCACAATTTGAAAACAATTAAAAACTTGGAACTAACACCTTAGATAAGGTTTAATACTTGTTAAAATATACTTAACAGCCGGGTAACGTCAAATTTTAACCCGAGCAAAATTAACCCAAAACCCGAGTCATACGCAAGCAATCACGAAAACACACTCGGGTTCGAGCTTCTTCCCCAATCCAACAAACAACATCAAACACGAACAACCACAAATGCACGCGTGCATGTGCACGATAATTCCAGTCACCTCCGACCATCTCCTCCGGCTCCAGGAAGTCACCGATGACTCCGACGATACTCCAGACCACCCAGATCTGTAAATCACATCATAAATCGAAATCGAGCTGGTTAGACGAAAACTGGAACCTATTCACGCCCTACAATCTCCTCGCCTTGAAATTGCCGGTCACCAGAGGACGTGGAATTCCGTTCACAACTTTGCCACAGACCATATTTCATTTTCCCCCACACCACATCGACACCGATGCTTCCAGTCGTCGTGACGAACCCAAAAATCCTCAACATCCCATCCATGTCTTTAAACCCTAATTTGATCCACTGACAACGCCATGCTGATCAAACGTCACATCCACCATTTTTCCTGGCATTCTCGAACGCCAATCAAGCTTCAGCAAAATCTCGATCAACCCAAAATTCTGACGATCGCCCGAAATGGCTTAAAAACAAATTTCAGTTCATCTTGAATTGTCCCAAAAATACTTAATTAAAAAATCCAAATTTGATTTCAAAAATCCTAGTTTACTAAGGGGATTCAGGTTATATGCGTGAATTAATAAATCATTAAGATTTATTAATAAATCATTAAGATTTATTTTTAACCCATTGTAATTTTTCCACTGTTCTCTTTTGTTTCCAAAATATATTCAAACTTAATTTACATAAATATATTTTTAAAACTTTGCTTATGTTAAAAAAAACATTCTTTGTTCCCGGATCAAGGTCCAAAAATCATTTGAGAGGGAGATTTGATTTTGTTTTTTTGACTCGGGTTTCGAACTTGAAATATTTAAACAGAGGCTTTCTAACCTGATCCAGATTTGAACACTGATTCTAACACACACATATCTACATAAAAATCATTTCTTTATCATCATGTACACATGATTCATACATATTTCAAGGATTCACCCTGTGCCACTTCATGCAATTTCAGTTTAGGAGTTTTACTCGCCTGTAAGATTTGAAACAGAGGAGCCTGCCTAATTTGATTATAATTAGATCTTTGTATTTCATCTGAAATCTTGCTTCCAAATAAAGCTGCTGCTATCCTGATTCTTTTGATCTGCTTGATTTGCTAATTTGAAACCAAGCCTGATTTCCGAATTGAACTTTGTTTATGATGGATTGGTTTTTGTTCTTGAATCTCAGGTTTGAACACTTTGAAAAATTGTTGTTTAATTTTGATATTTTTTTCAGTTTTACTTTCTTTTTATTTCAAAGATGAAGAAGAAAAAGTGCAGCCTGCTTTCTCCTTTTTTTTTCTTTCCTTAATTCATTTTTGTACATAAAAATTAAGTTTGAAAGGCAATAAGAATGCCACTTGTTAAGTTGCGTGTTAATATTATTACATTTGTTTTAATGTTTATTAAGAGTTACTATACCTGTCCTTTATGCACTAATTAAATTTTAAATGTTATATTTAATAGAAATTTTATATGTTATATTTACCTTATGTTTAAAATATTACAAATGTTAAGTTATTAACATTTGTAAAGCTTTTAAATTTTATTTTCCTATTTAAATAAATACTTTCTTAACTTATATAAATAAAGTTCTTTAAGGAAAATGATATAAAACAAATCCTATTCATATTTCTTTTTTATTTTTTTTATCCCAAAATATTTAAAATAATTATCTTTTAGATTTAAATTAAATCCAAATTAAAATTCACTTTCAATTTAAAATCCAATTTTGAAAACAACTCAAATATATGTATATATTAAGCAACACAATTTAAATTTGTAATTAATAATTCTATTTTTAAAAACTATTTATATCTATTTTAAAAACAAAACATTATTATTACTGTTTGAAAATATCAATTTTCGCCAAATTAAATAATTAACACTAGAAAGATTATCAAACCAATATTATTCAGATATATTTTCTCACTACTGTAATTACTTATTTAACTTATAAATTAGTATTCCTACTAAGTAAATTGAGTTAATTTATCAATTACAGATATTCTAAAATCAGGGTTATCACATTCCTCCCCCCTTTGAACCTTTTCGTCCCCGAAAAGGAACGAAGCCAGAATTTATTAAAATACTTACTTTTTGATTATTTTTAAAAACATTTTTAAAATCCGCATAATATTACAAAATTATTTTTTATAAAAATACCCTTATAACTCGATGTTTCAACAAGTCCAGCTTCGTTCTTACAGGAATTCGGTCATACGTTGATCAGGCGTAAGACTGAAAATCTATAAGTACTTAGCAGACCTATTTCCAACACCCAGTGAAAATGCTTGGAAAATAATTTTATTTAAAATATAGAAATAATTTTTGAAAATAGAGAGAATATCTTTGGTCAGAATGTTACGGAAATCATCACCCCCATCCATGGTCGTAGTTAACCCGATGGTTACGTTGCCATCCCGACAAAATCCATAGATAACTGTAGGCCTCCGCGCCCCTCGATTACACCATGGAACCTGCTGCAGATCGCAGCTACAACTGGGGTTACGTTGCCATCACAGCAAAAACACATATAAATGTAGGCCTCAGCGCCCTCGAATTTCGCTGCCAAAAGAATGAAACTTCTCCACTCCACTAGACCATAGATTGCAGTCTACCAATGTAACGTTGCCTTCCCGGCAAAATCAAGCATAGACCGTTGACATTCACCTTCATACGATTTCCGCTATGGTCCACACAGTAGATCGCAGCGACATCGAGTTAAACTGTCGTCACAGCATAACCCAAATGCCTCTGTAGGCATCAGCGACCTCGACTTTCGCTACCCAATAATCCTCAGGAACTAGTTTGTCCGGACTCCTCACAGGATCAACTTTAGAACCTCCCCCTTAGAGGCTCAAGGCAGTACCAACCTATGGTACTCCTGAGAAGTTCATCCCAAGGGAGCGCCTTTTTCTCCAGAGCCATTTTCATAACACTTTATACTATACACATATAGTATCTTCCAAATCATACACCTAGTATGAATCTCATATAAATCTCCTTTCTCAAAATCGATTATCCCAAAATTGATAATTCTCAAACTAGGCTTTTCAAAATCAAATTTTGATTTTACCCAAAAATCAAAAGCCTTTCTAAATCCAAAGGTTCCCTAAACCTTTTTCAAAATCATTCTCACAAGATCCTTTATACATATATAGATATATATAACCTTGAAAAATCTTAGGATCATTTCCAACTTGTATAAAATCCTTTTTATACTTCAATTATTTTCAAAAACCCTTTAATTCTGGCTAGATTCAACAAGGAGAGATTTATCTTATATAACAAAGATATATAACTTTGTTTATTTCCAAATGAAATATTCAAATTTGATTATAAAGTCACTTACCAGTTTACTTACTTCTATAAGTAAATTTCTACCATAGAAATATCCAATTTCCACTTTCATTCATTGTATATTTCACAAAATATACTTTCATTTTAAAAATCATTTAACATTTCTTATCCACAAATTCCTAGTATCAATTTCATTCCAACCCTACGATGTACACATATTGTCCGTACGCTATATAAATCTGATCGCTTACTCGATCACACAATTTCACTTTCGAACTAGTATCGTCCACCCGACTTCCTAGTACGGACTCAGATCTGGTTTCTTGATCAGAAACCGTCATTCTTCTTGCATAGCTATAACTATGATAGAGATTATCCAGAACCAATCAACAATCCATATCCAGGTTCGCCGTCGAAAATTGAGTGAAAAATCCCAACTTGGATCGATATAATTACCTTGAAATTCTGTGCTCGAGTCTGGATCAAATCACTATGTGAATAGAATGATATACGTACATCCTACGTATTTATCTTTATTGATTTATTAATCAAATGAATTCCCTTTCTATTCACGTTCACTTTAATTTTCATTCACTTATTCGTTATTGCTTCAATTCCATTTGGATTATCACCCTAATTCTTTCCTCAAATGGATATTTAATCATAAACAGTTTAAACTCTGTCCAGCTTAATTTTAGAAAATACGTTGAAAAGTTAAAAATAAATAAGTAGTTGAAAAATAATTATTAGTTTGTAAAATAGTTAAGTAATTGTAAAATTGTTGGAAAATAGTCAAATAGTTATAAATTTTTTAAATAATTGCAAAATAGCCATAAAATAGTAATTAGTAGTTGAAAATAGTAATTAGTTTATAAAATAGTTGAAAATTTGTTAAATAGTTCCAAAAATAATCGTAAAACAAGTATAAGATAGTTTTAGGTTTAAAAAGAAAAGTTGTATAGTAAATAGTTTGGAAAAGTAGATTTGTACTAAAACAGTTTATTTTTAAAATAGTCTAGAGTCAAACTGTTCAATTCCCAACCTCTATTTCCAATCAATTCAATTTAAATTTCCACTTCCATTTAAATTGACTTAGTTCCAATCTAAATAACTTCAATTTGCATTGAAATTTATTTATCCCCAATTCAAGTTGAATTAACCCTCAATTCCTTTCCATATTCAAATCAAATTCCATTTGATTTTAAACCTATTCAACTTTAATTACAATCCCAAATTATTTAAATCAATTTGGACTAACTTCAAATTGAACACACTTTAATTTCAAATCATCTCAATTCCTGTTTGAATAAATCCCAATTCCCATTTGAATTTGAACTTATTCAACTTCAATTTCATTTCCAATCAATCCAATTCAAATTTTCCATTTGAGTTTTTAAACTTATCCATCTTCAATCACAATTCTAATTAATTCAAATCAAATTTAATTTGAACTAATTCAATTCAAATTTCAAATTTAAACCATCCCGAATTATATAAATTCGAGTTAAATTTTTAAATATTGATCTAATCCTTTAAATCAAATCAACTTATATCTTTAAAGCGCTTAATTCTAAATCCAAATCCCCTTTTTTTCCCATTCCAAAGTTCAAATAATAATTCAAATCCTTTTTAAAAAAAATCAAAATCTTTGGAATTCAATTTATCATCAAATTTCAATTTTGAAACCAAACCTTTGATGTTTTATCTTAAACCTTCAAATCATAAATCCAAAATGATTCCATTTTACCTTAATAATGGATATATTACCACACCCCATTTCTTTAAACAAATCCAATTCACAGTTTAAAGATTATTAATAACAATAGGGTAATATCATCCAATTATTTTGAAACATCCATCCATTTCCAATTTTCGGATCTCAAACCCGATTTGAGATCACTCAAACTCTCAATTCCAATCAACCATTTAACTTCCCAAGTTAAATATTAATTTCATCTTCAAATTTCCAAATCAGGTTGATCATTCAAACTTATTTAATTTCTTCCAAGTTAAATTCAATTTACCTAATTCAGTCAAATTTACGCAATTTGAATTCCCATTCAAATTTTAAACTTCAAATTATTTATCTTCCCACTCAAGTTTAAAAAATTATTTCACTATTGGTTTCACATCACATTCTAAATTTAAAAAAAAAACTCAACATTTAGAGTTTATTTCAAACCATCTTTGATATTAGGTATATCCACACATATATGTATTTACTTCTTGGCCCACCAAGCCAAAAATTTAAAATTTAAACCACCTTTGGTTTTAATTCAAAACAAATTTTCTTTAAATTGTCAAACAACACTTGTTTGAAATCGGACCCTTCATTCAAAATAACATTATTTATTATTTCTTTATTACTTTGAAGCAATTTTCAAATTCTGGACCCAGATTTAAAAGTTCACAATTTAGACCATCTTCAATTCCAATTTATAAGCCATACTTACCCAAATGTTCTATTTCCTTAAAACATTTCATTTTGCTTACTTATTAACACACATTTCATTATTAAACACAATAATCATTTATGATAATGACCAAGATTATTGCAACTGTAATCCAATTGACTATTATCTTTATTCTAAAAATTCTTCTCCAAACTCAAAATTTTAATGCTAGTTTGAATCCATTTCAAACTTGTTCTTTATTCCATTTAAATTTGGTTGTATCTCTATTACCACTTAATCTTACTATTACTTTTAATTTAATTAATACAACAACCAATTTCCTAAATATAATAGATAATCTATTTCTTAATAAACTTATATAAGATTCATTTACTTTTTGAAACCATTTTAAAACCTTTATATATGAAAATAACAAGTATGCTCTCTTACATTTATACACTCAACTCATTATAGGGTACTATTGACCCTATACTTAATGAGTATCCCACCAGAGCCAAGGTTCTCGCATAACCGTCTGCTCTGATACCAAATGTAACGACCCGACATTTTCGATCGTGAAAATCTCAGATAGGTAGGGAAAAGGAGAAGAGATTGAAGAAAAAGAAGAAACAGAAACACCAAAACACAGAAACCTCACATTCACAGCGGATCAAAATATAATATCACATAAATAACAGTTTTACAAAGAAGAACTATATCAGTACACTTATATTTTTTATACATCAGAGTTACAACCAGTACCAATCACTGGACAATTTAAAACAACATTTCCTAGTTATATAATAACATATCACAGCAGAAAACTCTCTATACGTTCCTGCCCTCCAGCTCGCCTCCTGAGTTCCAAAACGTCCTTACCTGAAAATCTGTAATACTCGGTCTGACCCGAGCATTACATCAAAGTAACACCCGAGTCAGGCTGGAAACCAACGTGAGTAAACCCATCGAACATGGAAAACATCAGCATGAAACTTACATAAAACCCAGGTAACTTATATCAGTTTACAAATTCATAATTTGTTATAGTCATCACTTATTTCACACATCAATTATAGGTGCCAAAACTTAGATTAAATGATCCAATTCACTTAAATCATTTCATTCCAGCCTATTGATTTCAAATATAAATTTTCAAAGAATCGAAGTGGTTTCGGGTATTTTCTGATACCCGACTCCGGTCTCTTCGAATTCAATACCATCTTTATCCAAGTTATTCGAGTAAAATACAATTCAACTTTAAATAAAAGATGTCACTTTTACCCAGCAATTTATCATCAATAGATAATCACATTATCATTATTCACCCAAACATATCATATCACAAAACATTTCATATAAGAGATATCAATCAATTCAAGACATTTAATCATCATTCGATCATTCATAAGCAAGATGGATCATTTCCTAAATTTATTTAATTTATCTCTAATTAAATTAATTACAAATCTTTAATCACTTAGATTACCTTTACTTAAACAATTAATTAATTACAAACTAATTAACTAATATTCTTTCAATTATCCATCTTGATTAATCATCCTTGATTAATTATCCTTAAACGATTTCAGAAATTAACCTTTAATTACTTCATTAATTTCATTAATCAGCCTTATCAATCATACAGGGTAATCAACAATCCTGTAATTACTTACCTTAATTAATTAATTCCTTAATTATATTAATCCTATAATTAATTACACCAAGTAATTAATCTTTAATTACTTCTCCAAAGTAATTTATCTTTTATTAATTACATTCAGTAATTTATCCATCAATCACTTCACTAAGTAATTACACTTATCAATCTTATTAAGTAATTATACTTAAGCAATTACCAAGTGACTATCTTTAATTAATTATCAAATTAATAAATCTCATTCATCTCATTAATTACAACTGGGTAATCATCCCTTAGTTACCCTATAACTCAATTAACAAATCTTTAATTATAGATTATATTATTATTTTTATAATCAACCAACCTTTAATTACATTAAGTAATTTATCTTGATTAACGCACAGATTAATTAGTCTAACAATTCTCATTAATTATCTTTAAATTAATCTCCTAATTAACACAAATTTATTACCTTGATCCATAATTAATTACTCTAATCAATTATCCTATATTTCCTAACATTGATTAATTATCCCATAACTAATCACATACATAAATTAACTAAACCTTTAATTAATTAATCATATTATCAAATCAATCCTTAAAATTTGAATACTCAAATTACTTAACCTTTATTAATTATCTAATGATTCAATTAATTAATTGTTTCCTTAAGTGATAACATAAATCAATTAACCACACTTATTAAACAATTAATACTTTATCAAATTTCATCATTTAATTTATCCCTAAAAAAACAGATAGGACTAACCCATTTTATAATTATCTAATTACCACAATTTGAAAACAATTAAAACCTTGGAACTAACACCTTAGATAAGATTTAATACTTGTTAAAATATACTTAACAGCTGGGTAACGTCAAATTTTAACCCGAGCAAAATTAACCCAAAACCCGAGTCATACGCAAGCAATCACGAGAACACACCCGGGTTCGAGCTTCTTCCCCAATCCAACAAACAACATCAAACACGAACAACCACACATGCACGCGTGCATGTGCACGATAATTCCAGTCACCTCCGACCATCTCCTCCGGCTCCAAGAAGTCACCGATGACTCCGACGATACTCGAGACCACCCAGATCTGTAAATCACATCATAAATCGAAATCGAGCTGGTTAGACGAAAACTGGAACCTATTCACACCCTACAATCTCCTCGCCTTGACATTGCGGGTCACCAGAGGACGTGGAATTCCGTTCACAACTTTGCCACGGACCACATTTCATTTTGCCCCACACCACATCGACACCGATGCTTCCAGTCGTCGTGACGAACCCAAAAATCCTCAACATCTCGTCCATGTCTTTAAACCCTAATTTGAACCACTGACAATGCCATGCTGATCAAACGTCACATCCACCTTTTTTCATGGCATTCTCGAACGCCAATCAAGCTTCAGCAAAATCTCGATCAACCCAAAAGTTTGACGATCGCCCGAAATAGCTTAAAAACAAATTTCAGTTCATCTTGAATTGTCCCAAAAATACTTAACTAAAAAATCCAAATTTGATTTCAAAAATCCTAGTTTACAAAGGGGATTCAGGTTATATGCGTGAATTAATAAATCATTAAGATTTATTTTTAACCCATATTAATTTTTCCACTGTTCCCTTTTGTTTCCAAAATATATTCAAACTTAATTTACATAAATATATTTTTAACACTTTGCTTATGTTAAAAAAAACAATCTTTGTTCCCGGATCAAGGTCCAAAAATCATTTGAGAGGGAGATTTGATTTTGTTTTTTTGAATCAGGTTTCGAACTTGAAATATTTAAACAGAGGCTTTCTAGCCTGATCCAGATTTGAACACTGATTGTAACACACACATATCTACATAAAAATCATTTCTTTATCATCATGCACACATGATTCATACATATTTCAAGGATTCACCCTGTGCCACTTCATGTAATTTCAGTTTAGGATTTTTACTCACCTGTAAGATTTGAAACAGAGGAGCCTGCCTAATTTGATTATGATTAGATCTTTGTATTTCATCTGAAATCTTGCTTCCAAATAAAGCTGCTGCTATCCTGATTCTTTTGATCTACTTGATTTGCTAATTTGAAACCAAGCCTGATTTCTGAATTGAACTTTCTTTATGATGGATTGGTTTTTGTTCTTGAATCTCAGGTTTGAACACTTTGAAAAATTGTTGTTTAATTTTGATATTTTTTTCAGTTTTACTTTCTTTTTATTTCAAAGATGAAGAAGAAAAAGTGCAGCCTGCTTTCTCCTTTTTTTTTTCTTTCCTTAATTCATTTTTGTACATAAAAATTAAGTTTGAAAGGCAATAAGAATGCCACTTGTTAAGTTGCGTGTTAATATTATTACATTTGTTTTAATGTTTATTAAGAGTTATTATACTTGTCTTTTATGCACTAATTAAATTTTAAATGTTATATTTAATAGAAATTTTATATGTTATATTTACCTTATGTTTAAAATATTACAAATGTTAAGTTATTAACATTTGTAAAGCTTTTAAATCTTATTTTCCTATTTAAATAAATACTTTCTTAACTTATATAAATAAAGTTCTTTAAGGTAAATGATATAAAACAAATCCTATTCATATTTCTTTTTTCTTTTTTTTATCCCAAAATATTTAAAATAATTATCTTTTAGATTTAAATTAAATCCAAATTAAAATTCACTTTCAATTTAAAATCCAATTTTGAAATCAACTCAAATATATGTATATATTAAGCAACACAATTTAAATTTGTAATTAATAATTTTATTTTTAAAAACTATTTATATCTAGGTTTAAAAACAACACATTATTATTATTGTTTGAAAATATCAATTTTTGCCAAATTAAATAATTAACACTAGAAAGATTATCAAACCAATACTTATTCAGATATGTTTTCTCACTACTGCAATTATTTATTTAACTTATAAATTAGTATTCCTACTAATTACATTCAGTTAATTTATCAATTACAGATATTCTAAAATCAAGGTTATCACATTCCTCCCCCCTTTGAACCTTTTCGTCCCCGAAAAGGAACGAAGCCAGAATTTATTAAAATACTTTATATCAGTTAAATTACTTTTTGATTATTTTTAAAAACATTTTTAAAATCCACATAATATTACAAAAATATTTTTTATAAAAATACCCTTATAACTCGATGTTTCAACAAGTCCATCTTCGTTCTTACAGGAATCGGTCATACGTTGATCAGGCGTAAGACTGAAAATCTATAAGTACTTAGCAGACCTATTTCCAACACCCAGTGAAAATATTTGGAAAATAATTTTATTGAAAATATAGAAATAATTTTTGAAAATAGAGAGAATATCTTTGGTGAGAATGTTTCGGAAATTATCACCCCCATCCATGGTCGCAGTTAACCCGATGGTTACGTTGCCATCCCGACAAAATCCATAGACAACTGTAGGCCTCCGCGCCCCTCGATTACACCATGGAACCCGCTACAGATCGCAGCTACAACTGGGGTTACGTTGCCATCAAAGCAAAAACTCATATAAATGTAGGCCTCAGCACCCTCTAATTTCACTGCCAAAAGAATGAAACTTCTCCACTCCACTGGACCATAGATCGCAGTCTACCAATGTTACGTTGCCTTCCCGGCAAAATCAAGCGTAGACCGTTGACACTCACATCCACACGATTTCCGCTATGGTCCACACAGTAGATCACAGCGACATCGAGTTACACTGTCGCCACAGCATAACCCAAATGCCTCTGTAGGCATCAGTGCCCTCGACTTTCGCTACACAATAATCCTCAGGAACTAGTTTGTCCGGACTCCTCACAGGATCAACTTTAGAACCTCCCCCTTAGAGGCTCAAGGCAGTACCAACCTATGGTACTCCTGAGAAGTTCATCCCAAGGGAGTGCCTTTTTCTCCAGAGCCATTTTCAAAACACTTTATACTATACACATATAGTATCTTCCAAATCATACACCTAGTATGAATCTCATACAAATCTCCTTTTTCAAAATCGATTATCCCAAAATTGATAATTCTCAAACTAGGCTTTTCAAAATCAAATTTTGATTTTACCCAAAAATAAAAAGCCTTTACAAATCCAAAGGTTCCCAAAACCTTTTTCAAAATCATTCTCACAAGATCCTTTATACATATATAGATATATGTAACCTTGAAAAATCTTAGGATCATTTCCAACTTGTATAAAACCCTTTTTATACTTCAAATATTTTCAAAAACCCTTTAATTCTGGCTAGATTCAACAAGGAGAGATTTATCTTATATAACAAAGATATATAACTTTGTTTATTTCCAAATCAAATATTCAAATTTGATTATAAAGTCACTTACCAGTTTACTTACTTCTATAAGTAAATTTCTACCATAGAAATATCCAATTTCCACTTTCATTCATTGTATATTTCACAAAATATACTTTCATTTCAAAAATCATTTAACATTTCTTATCCACAAATTCCCAGTATCAATTTCATTCCAACCCTACGATGTGCACATATCATCCGTACGCTATATAAATTTGATCGCTCACTCGATCACACAATTTCACTTTCGAACTAGTATCGTCCACCCGACTTTCTAGTGCGGACTCAGATCTGGTTTCTTGATCAGAAACCGCCATTCTTCTTGCATATCCATAACTATGATAGAGAATATCCAGAACCAATCAACAAACCATATCCAGGTTCGCCTTCGAAAATTGAGTGAAAAATCGCAACTTGGATCGATATAATTATCTCGAAATTTTGTGCTCGAATCTGGATCAAATCACTATGCGAATAGAATAATATACGTACATCCTACATATTTATCTTTATTGATTTATTAATCAAATGAATTCCCTTTCTATTCACATTCACTTTAATTTTCATTCACTTATTCATAATTGCTTCAATTCCATTTGGATTATCACCCCAATTCTTTCCTCAAATGGATATTTAATCATAAACAGTTTAAACTCTGTCCAACTTAATTTTAGAAAATAGATTAAAAGGTTAAAAATAAATAAGTAGTTGAAAAATAATTATTAGTTTGTAAAATAGTTAAGTAATTGTAAAATAGTTGGAAAATAGTCAAATAGTTATAATTTTTTTAAATAATTGCAAAATAGCTATAAAATAGTAATTACTAGTTGAAAATAGTAATTAGTTTATAAAATAGTTGAAAATTTGTTAAATAGTTCCAACAATAATTGTTAAACAAATATAAGATAGTTTTAAGTTTAAAAAGAAAAGTTGTATAGTAAATAGTTTGGAAAAGTAGATTTGTACTAAAACAATTTATTTTGAAAATAGTCTAGAGTCAAACTGTTCAATTCCCAACCTCTATTTCCAATCAATTCAATTTAAATTTCCACTTCCATTTAAATTGACTTAATTCCAATCTAAATAACTTCCATTTGCATTGAAATTTATTTATCCCCGATTCAAGTTGAATTAACCATCAATTCCTTTCCATATTCAAATCAAATTCCATTTGGTTTTAAACCTATTCAACTTTAATTACAATCCCAAATTATTCAAATCAATTTGGACTAACTTCAAATTGAACACACTTCAATTTCAAATCATCCCAATTCCTGTTTGGATAAATCCCAATTCCCATTTGAATTTGAACTTATTCAACTTCAATTTCAGTTCCAATCAATCCAATTCAAATTTTCTGTAACGACCCAGAATTTTTATTAATTTAAATTTGAATATTTAATTAATTTTAAATATCAATAAGTGAAATTTTATTTCGAATAATTTGATTTAATTGAATAATTAAATCGATAATTTAATTGTTGGAAAATACAGAAATAATTGAAAATTGGGTTAAATATGATTGAAAATGATTTGTAAAATTTTATTTTAGCATATTGGAGTTAGAATGATGTTATAGAACTTTTAAAATTGAATTTAAAGTTAATTTGTGAAAATTGAATATTTTAATATTTAATCGACTAGTGAAAATAGCCAATTTTTGAACAGTCTCAGAATTGGACGAAACTAGTTCCATTGGATCCGTAATAGTTTGTTATTATCGGAATTCAATTTTCGTAGCAATCGGACTTATCGTTTGACCGTGGCAGCTCGAAACGTATCGAAATTGTTTTAATATTAATTTGGCGAGTTAAAATAGTCATTTTTCAAATAATCTCGGATTTCGACGAAACCAGTTTCATCGGATCCATAATGTTATATTATTGTATGGTTTCAAATTTCATGTCAATCGGATTTACCGTTTGTCCGGTGCAAGCTAAAACGCCTAGAAAATCGTTTAATCGGTTTAATTTTAAATTGAACGTTTATTGCCATAACTCGCACAGATGACCGAATTAGCTCCCGAAACACAGTCCATTGCGTTCGGAACGCGGGGTAAACCTTAGAAACGCCAACCGGCACGCTTCGTTTGGAGTTCGGAAATTCCGGGATGAATAGTGTTTGCAAAATTTTCTATATAAACCCCTTCACTCTTCATTTTTGCAAATAACCTAAAACCCTAACCCTAACTATTCAGAGCCGCCACCCCTTACAACCAAAGGCCAGAAATGCATCTCCTTTCTCCTCTAATCTCTTCAAATCCGTCAATCTATCCAACAAACTTTCAACTACAAAGTTGTAGAGGATTGCAAGAGCTTCAATTTCATACGGAGATGATCGAAAACGGCGCGACGTGGAGGGAGCTAGGAGGGGCCGACGGCTGCAGGTCACGCACGCCATACGAGGCCATAGTAGGGCCGAGTTCATAATGGTGGCGGCGGAGTGTAGCTAGCTGGATGCTTGTTCAAGTGGCGCTTGCTGATCGAGTTATAAGTGTTCGATTTGGTTGCATAATTAAACCCTAATTTGGATGGAAGTGGGTTTCTTGCGTGATGTTTCCTGTAGAAACGTGAGATGGGAGAAGAGGAAGGGTGTGGCCGTGATTTACAGATGGAGATCCTACGGCTAGGATTGGCTAAGGTTTAGAAAATAATAATAATTGTTGTAAATTTATATATAAAAATTCGTGTATCTTCAAAAATTCATATCTTTTTCATACGAGGTCAAAAACGCGCGAAACCAGTTGCGTTGGAATCGTATTGACGAGCACTACGCTATGGAATTAGATTGGAGTCGTTTAGAGTTAGTGAGAATTTCAGGTAAAATTAAACATCCGTTTAATTTTATTCGAAATAAATAGCTAAAACGAAGTTGAAATCAAGGTGAGAACTTCTCACTAAATCGAATCAGTTTCGATTTTAATTTTTAAATAGTTAGATTTAAAATTGTTGAATGTATGTTTGAATGATGATTGTTATCTATTGATTGTTAAAATAGACATTATGCGCCGTTAGTAAGCAGAGGTTATTTATTAAAAACATATACCGCGAATATTTCACAGTACAGTGAAATTGGTATTATTTATGTACTTGGAGTTGATTTTCCGCATTATATAGCGGATGAGACCCTATTGCGCCGTATAATAGCGGATAATATTTTAAATCCCATATACCACGATAATTTCGTACTGGAACGAAATTGGTATTGTTCTAACATCTTTGGATGCAAGAAAACAGGTTAGAGGGATCCAACTGGATTCCTCAACAGTATTTATTTAATTATGGATATTTTGATATTCGTTGATTATCATATACAGATATATGATGTCGTTGTTGTCGTGATTGACTATTTGGTATGTAGCATCATTGGGCCAAATTTTGAAATTTTAAAATGATTTTAAAGTGATTTTTGAAAGTATACGTTTATAAAACATTTTTGGAATTGATTCATTTTAAATAAATAAACATTATAAATTTTAATGTTATAAAAATTATGATTTTTGAGAAATATAGTTAAAAGTTGATTTTTGAAAATATGAGGTTAATGATTTTATAAAATACTTTAACAGGATTTTTGAATTTATTGTGAAAAGTTTAAAGATAGGATTTATAAAATTTGATTATTTTATAAATCAAAGAGAATGATGAAATTATAAAGGAGTTTAAAGACATTTTAAAATAATAATATAAATTGATTTATAAAAAAAAAGGTTTATGAAACTGATATTTGTAAAATTAAAATGTTGGAATTATAAAACGAGTTTTTATAAGTGTTAGAATGAATTGTGAATGAATTTCATAAATGAATAAAATTTGTAGAATTATATACGGTGAAGTTATAAATGGAATTTTATAAGTAGTAAGTTATAAAATTTATAAAGTTATTAAAGGAATAGATTTGGATAAATAAATGAATCTTATGAGTTATAAGATTTATAATTTGGGAAGTTAAAAAGAACGATTTTGTAAACAAATAAATTTTAAACATTTAACTTATAATATGGACTTTCGGTATATAATTGAGTTATAAATCGAATAGGTTAATAAAGGAGATTTATAAAAGGAAGTTGTTATAAAACAAATAGAAATGGAATTTATAAACATTGTTTTATAAATTCGCAAACGACTTATTTTGATAAGTAAATTGTTATAACTTATTAATGGAGTTATATTCACGTTTTAGACAGTGAATAATCTTTTAAAGTAAAATGAATAGAAATGATGAAATTGGTTAACAAGCATATTCACGTTTTTGAATAGTGAATAATATGTTAAAGAAAATGTTTTGGATATGATGTTTTAAATAGAATTAAAACGACCTAACGATGTTTTTAAAATGTGTTAAGATTCGAAATCATATATTTCAACATTCATTGTTGAAATAGACGTTTTCGAGAAATAAAAGGAAATGGTGGACTATAACACTGTTGTTATAGTAAATGATTTCCGAAAGGAAATGTTTTGTATAGTATTGGAATTTATATATCTATTTTAATTTCGAATCCCTATACTGGTGATTTTGGGTTGTCGTAGCGATGTTTTACGCAACATTCGTTTTGGCCCAAATAAATATATTTAAGAGAATGATTTCCTTAAAGAATGAAATATATACATAATTTCGATTTAAGTATATTGAATATTTTCCAAGTGTAGAAAATAAAAAGATTTGGGAATTACTTATTAAATAAGTATGGAAATGTTTTTCCAATGTGAAATGAAACGTTTTGAGAATTTATCTTTTTGAAGATAAATTGAAAATGAATAATTGAAATCGTATATTCATAAATATTTTGAAATATAAATTCACTATGGAATTTATAAAAGAAAGGGGAATTTGTTTAAAAAATAAATATTGATTTGTTTTTGAGGTATTGAAATTTTATATCTTGCAAAGATATTTTTTTGGGGAATAAATAATTTGGAAAATTATTTGGAATCGGGTGATATTGTGCATATCCATTGATAGTTCAATAACCGACTATCAATATTTACCTTTGAAAGGTATTTGTTGTGATTTGCTTGAATTTGAATGCCACACTTATTTTCGAATAAGTGCTCACTATTCGGGTTATCCGAGAAAGGACCTTAGGATCGTATAACCCATTCCGAGTATGTGATACGTCGTTATGAATTGCATTTGATGACCGGCGTTGAAGACCGGATATTTGCGAGAGCGATAGGATGACCTGTCGACTCTGCACCGAGTTGCTCCAGTATAGAGTTCTCCATATGTGATGGAGAATCCGATCAGGATTGTGGATATCCGGATTGCAAGGACTTCTTTGTAAGTGCCTTCGGTTCTGTTCGATCCCTAAACAGACTTGTATGGATTGTATGTCTGACATTACAAATTGAGATATAAAGCTGATTTCTTTCAAATATATTTCTGTTGGTGGCGGAGAATTTATTCTCTTAGCTTAACACCCTTCTCTGAGACGTACGAGCTCAGAGGTTATGTAGTTGAAGGTTATCAGCGATATATTCCCAATTTGGTAATGTGACATGCTGAGTGTTGCTGTGAAATGATCATTGTTTGATCATTTGTGATATGATCATTTGTTTGATCACTTATCTTTGTGATCATTTCTATGATCATTTGTTGACCCAAAGCATGGCTTTGTACCAAAGCGTGGCTTTGTGGACGAGACTTCATCGAGCCTCACACCCCGGAATGGTCAAAACAGGAAAGATGCAGCAAGGTTATAAGGGGTAGCTCCCTTTAGGGTATGTGCATTTCCTTCTGAAAAAGGGTGGTATCATGGTATGGAGCCCAGATACTTACTCATGTTGAAACACTTTATTTATTATGGTGTGATTGTGGTTACGAGCGCTCGGATAAAGGTCCCAAAGGACAGGGGGATGGCATACTCGTGTCAGTAGTTACCTAGTTTGAAAGGTAACCCGGCCTTGTGTTGGCAGAGATCCGGTTAGGTTCTCGGGGACGTACTTCCAGAGGCGTTCTCATGTGGCAATGGGAAGTTCCTTGGCCTGACCATTTGTTGGAAATCCAAAGAAACAATGCGATCTTGTACAGTTTTAGTTGTAGAACCTATCATTCACTTATGGTGGCGCCCCACTGGTTGGATGGTAGCTATAGTAGGCATAAGTGCGGAATGCCTATGCTGGCTAAGATTTATATCTTTACTTTCGAAATATTTTCTACACTATGCACTAGTAATAATATCAAATGTTTCTTTTTAATGCGTATCAAGCATCTTTGACTATCATAAGGATAAATCTCCTCCGATTCTGCATTTGCATTGTGTGTGTGTGCGGGAGGCCTTATGGTAGTCTCATTTTTAAAAGCATTGCGAATTGACTTTAAAAATATTCCTCTATTTTGATTTTTAAGATAAATAAACTGTTTTGAGTTCTCACACCAGTCACATGACTGACTCGGAGTTTATTGTTTTCCTTCCTAAACTCTGGGTGCCCACCAATTTCCACATGGGCAGTCAAGAGTTAAGGTTTATCGGGATATTCTAGAGTTGCTGGAGGCAAGCTTGATGGCATGGCGTATTATTAGTATATAGTATTTCTTTTTCGCTGTTTGTTGTTGTTTGTTGTTGTACACTCTGATGATGTAATGAATTGTAATATAATGTAATGTAATAACTGATGTAGTTCTTTGTTTAAAGATTATTCATTTATCTATTATATGTTGTTCCGCTGCGATTGTGAGATTCTGATGTTGTTCTGTTGTTTTCTGTTCTGCTCCGTTCTATTTTTTTCCGTTCTATTTTCTATCTTTTCTCTTTTCTTCTACCTCCTTTTCTTTTTCTTAAACAATGAGAATTCGTATTTCTGTTCATCTTGAGTTAATCTATGGAGATTAGTGTATATTCAAGGAGTATGGATTTGCGGGTCTTCACAGCTGGTATCAGAGCATATGGTTAAGCGACAACCATGGCTCTGTTGGGTATTACTCATTAGAGATAGAGTCAGTAGTACTCTAGAATGAGTTTGAGTGTAATAATAGCTATGAGTGCATATTTGTTAGTAAATATAAATTGTTTTGTATTGTGTTGACTTATCGGTTGATTGTTTATAGATTCCGGTCGATGTAGTCTAGCTAACTATCGTAGATAGGGGTTTCTAAACTCTTAAACAAGATAAACCGACACGATATTGTTTTAAATTGGGTAAATGAAATAATTTTACCTTGATTATATTTTATATATAAAGGAATAATTTTTCAGAATTATTAAAGTATATAAGTTGATTGTTTGGTTGTTGAATAAGATGTTTGAATAATCTAGATAAAAGAATAATTGTATAAGCAAATAAATTATAAGCATGAAATTATAATTAATGTGATTTACAATTGTGAAATAAACTTATATATATAAGAAGTGAAACTATATTAATATATTTATCAATTTGAGTTGTAAATAAATAAATAAAAAATGAGTTTGGATAAGCAATGAAATTTGACTTTGGTAAAGGTTGAATAAAAATTTACTTTAGGATGGGAATCTGAATTGGATTTATAAGTGGGAATTTAAGTTAAGTAAAAACAAGTGATGTTTATTTAAATGGAATATAACTTAAGAGATGTTGAATGAAGTTGATTTTGGTATCAAAGTAAATTAATAAAGTTAAGTGATAGATATGAACTTGAGTTATATAAATGAAATTCAACTTTTGTAATTGAATTGAATAAATGGATTGAATGTAAATTAAGTTGATATGAAATAATGAATGTAGGTGTAAATTCATTAAAAATCTAATGTTATTGGAAGTTGAAAATTCAATGAAAATCAATTTAAAGCAAAGGAATTTGGTTGTAATTTATATACATTGGTTGTTATATGATAATTGGTTGATTGTATATAATTCATTAAGAGTTAATGAAATTGGAAGCTAAAGTAATTGAAATCCAATTGGAAGTTAAGTGAATCTTGAATAGAATTGAATTTGATTTGGAAGTGAACCAACTTGAATATGAATTAGTGAATATAAACTAATTGAAAATGAATGTTAGTAAAAAAAAAACATCCACTGTTAATGAATCAAATGTGATTAAATTGAAAACCATTTCACTGAATATTAATGAGAATATGAATGAATATTTATTAGTTATGAATGCTAGTTGGTTGATGGTTGGTTGATGGTTGGATATATATTGCTTTTACTGCATTTGCTATGTTGGCATATATAGTTATTATGTTGCTATAGGTTGTATATCGATACTATTGTCTATATACATGTTTCTCATATGTTTGTTGAGTGTTTAGTAGGTGCGTATCGCATTTGGAGCTCGCTTTCGCGCTATATTAGCCGTATATGCTCGCTAATAAATATAAGGTACATATCTCGGATTACATATCGTACTTTTACACTTTTTTCCCTACGGGATGCCTCATTGCTTGATGAGATGTATGTTTGTGATATATATACTGTCATTTTTTTTCTTCAGATCGAGCCGCGCAAAGGAGACTCTGGCGAATTTTTCCGAAAATTTAAGGCGTTAGAATATTTTTGAGAAAAATTGGAAAATTTTGAAAACTATAAACTTTGATTTTGGAAATGAAAGTTAAACAATAGTTGTTGTTTTTGAAAAGATAACTAAGTATGATTTGAAAACTTTGTAAAGTTATTGTAAGAAGTTGACTATGGATTTTGGAAAGTTGATAGATTCTGTAACTTTTCTTACTTGGTAATTTCGAGGACGAAATTCTTTTAAGGGGGGAAGTATGTAACGATCCAGAATTTTTATTAATTTAAATTTGAATATTTAATTAGTTATAAATATTAATAAGTGAAATTTATAAGTCGAATAAATTTTATTTCGAATAATTGGATTTAATTGAATAATTAAATCGATAATTTAATAGTTGGAAAATACAGAAATAATTGAAAATTGGGTTAAATATGATTGAAAATGACTTGTAAAATTTTATTTTATCATATTAGAGTTAGAATGATGTTATAGAACTTTTAAAATTGAATTTAAAGTTAATTTGTGAAAATTGAATATTTTAATATTTAATCGACTAGTGAAAATAGCCAGTTTTTGAACAGTCTTGGAATTGGACGAAACTAGTTCCGTTGGATCCGTAATAGTTTGTTATTATCGGATTTCAATTTTCGTAGCAATCGGAGTTATCGTTTGACCATGGCAGCTCGAAACGTATCGAAATTGTTTTAATATTAATTTGGCGAGTTAAAATAGTCATTTTTCTAACAGTCTCGGATTTCAACGAAACTAGTTTCATCGGATCCATAATGTTATATTATTGTATGGTTTCAAATTTCATGTCAATCGGATTTACCGTTTGTCCGGTGCAAGCTAAAACGCCTAGAAAATCGTTTAATCGGTTTAATTTTAAATTGAACGTTTATTTCCATAACTCGCACAGATGACCGAATTAGCTCCCGAAACACGTTCCATTGTGTTCGGAATGAGGGGTAAACCTTATAAACGCTAACCGGCACGCTTCGTTTGGAGTTCGGAAATTCCGGGATGAATAGTGTTTGCAAAATTTTCTATATAAACCCCTTCACTCTTCATTTTTGCAAATAACCTAAAACCCTAACCCTAACTATTCAGAGCCGCCGCCCCTTATAACCAAAGGCCAGAAATGCATCTCCTTTCTCCTCTAATCTCTTCAAATCCGTCAATCTATTCAACAAACTTTCAACTGAAAAGTTGTAGAGGATTGCAAGAGCTTCAATTTCATACGGAGATGATCGAAAACGGCGCGACGTGGAGGGGGCTAGGAGGGGCCGACGGCTACAGGTCGCGCACGCCATACGAGGCCATAGTAGGGCCAAGTTCATAATGGTGGTGGCCGAGTGTAGCTAGCTGGATGCTTTTTCAAGTGGCGCTTGCTGATCGAGTTCTAGGTGTTCGATTTGGTTGCATAATTAAACCTAATTTGGATGGAAGTGGGTTTCTTGCGTGATGTTGCCTGTAGAAACGTGAGATGGGAGAAGAGGAAGGGTGTGGCCGTGATTTGCAGATGGAGATCCTACGGCTAGGATTGGCTAAGGTTTAGAAAATAATAATAATTGTTGTAAATTTATATATAAAAATTCGTGTATCTTCAAAAATTCATATCTTTTTCATACGAGGTCAAAAACGCGCGAAACCAGTTGCGTTGGAATCGTATTGACGAGCACTACGCTATGGAATTAGATTGGAGTCGTTTAGAGTTAGTGAGAATTTCAGGTAAAATTAAACATCCGTTTAATTTTATTCGAAATAAATAGCTAAAACGAAGTTGAAATCAAGGTGAGAACTTCTCACTAAATCGAATCAGTTTCGATTTTAATTTTTAAATAGTTAGATTTAAAATTGTTGAATGTATGTTTGAATGATGATTGTTATCTATTGATTGTTAAAATAGACATTATGCGCCGTTAGTAAGCAGAGGTTATTTATTAAAAACATATACCGCGAATATTTCACAGTACAGTGAAATTGGTATTATTTATGTACTTGGAGTTGATTTTCCGCATTATATAGCGGATGAGACCCTATTGCGCCGTATAATAGCGGATAATATTTTAAATCCCATATACCACGATAATTTCGTACTGGAACGAAATTGGTATTGTTCTAACATCTTTGGATGCAAGAAAACAGGTTAGAGGGACCCAACTGGATTCCTCAACAGTATTTATTTAATTATGGATATTTTGATATTCGTTGATTATCATATACAGATATATGATGTCGTTGTTGTCGTGATTGACTATTTGGTATGTAGCATCATTGGGCCAAATTTTGAAATTTTAAAATGATTTTAAAGTGATTTTTGAAAGTATACGTTTATAAAATATTTTTGGAATTGATTCATTTTAAATAAATAAACGTTATAAATTTTAATGTTATAAAAATTATGATTTTTGAGAAATATAGTTAAAAGTTGATTTTTGAAAAGGGGTTTTTAGGCTCAAGGAAAAAGTTAGAGAAAAATTTAGTCTCAAGGACAAGAAGTTTGTTTTTTAGGCTGAAGGACACTTTTCAGTGTAAATCACAGAATGATAGTTGTAACTATCATTTTCAATTTACACTAAAAAGTGTCATTCAGACTAAAAAACAAACTTGTCGTCCCTGAGACTAATTTTTTTTGCAACTTCTTCCTTGTGCCTATTTACCTGTTTTGAAAATATGAGGTTAATGATTTTATAAAATAGTTTAAATCGGGATTTTTGAATTTATTGTGAAAAGTTTAAAGATAGGATTTATAAAATTTGATTATTTTATAAATAAAAGAGAATGATGAAATTATAAAGGAGTTTAAAGACATTTTAAAATAATAATATAAATCGATTTATAAAAAAAAAGGTTTATGAAACTGATATTTGTAAAATTAAAATGTTGGAATCATAAAACGAGTTTTTATAAGTGTTAGAATGAATTGTGAATGAATTTCATAAATGAATGAAATTTATAGAATTATAAACGGTGAATTTATAAATGGAATTTTATAAGCAGTAAGTTATAAAATTTATAAAGTTATTAAAGGAATAGATTTGGATAAATAAATGAATCTTATGAGTTATAAGATTTATAATTCGGGAAGTTAAAAAGAACGATTTTGTAAACAAACAAATTTTAAGCATTTAACTTATAATATGGACTTTCGGTATATAATTGAGTTATAAATCGAATAGGTTAATAAAGGAGATTTATAAAAGGAAGTTGTTATAAAACAAATAGAAATGGAATTTATAAACATTGTTTTATAAATTCGCAAACGACTTATTTTGATAAGTAAATTGTTGTAACTTATTAATGGAGTTATATTCACGTTTTAGACAGTGAATAATCCTTTAAAGTAAAATGAATAGAAATGATGAAATTGGTTAACAAGCATATTCACGTTTTTGAATAGTGAATAATATGTTAAAGAAAATGTTTTGGATATGATGTTTTAAATAGAATTAAAACGACTTAACGATGTTTTTAAAATGTGTTAAGATTCGAAATCATAGATTTCAACATTCATTGTTGAAATAGACGTTTTCGAGAAATAAAAGGAAATGGTGGACTATAACACTGTTGTTATAGTAAATGATTTCCGAAAGGAAATGTTTTGTATAGTATTGGGATTTATATATCTATTTTAATTTCGAATCCCTATACTGGTGATTTGGGGCTGTCGTAACGATGTTTTACGCAACATTCGTTTTGGCCCAAATAAATATGTTTAAGAGAATGATTTCCTTAAAGAATGAAATATATACATAATTTCGATTTAAGTATATTGAATATTTTTCAAGTGTAGAAAATAAAAAGATTTGGGAATTACTTATTAAATAAGTATAGAAAAGTTTTTCCAATGTGAAATGAAACGTTTTGAGAATTTATCTTTTTGAAGATAAATTGAAAATGAATAATTGAAATCGTATATTCATAAATATTTTGAAATATAAATTCACTATGGAATTTATAAAAGAAAGGGGAATTTGTTTAAAAATAAATATTGATTTATTTTTGAGGTATTGAAATTTTATATCTTGTAAAGATATTTTTTTTGGGAAATAAATAATTTGGAAAATTACTTGGAATCGGGTGATGTTGTGCATATCCATTGATAGTTCAATAACCGACTATCAATATTTACCTTTGAAAGGTATTTGTTGTGATTTGCTTGAATTTGAATGCCACACTTATTTTTGAATAAGCGCTCACTATTCGTGTAACGACCCAGAATTTTTGATAATTTAAATTTGTATATTTAATTAATTTTAAATATTAACAAGTGAAATTAATAAGTCGAATAATTTATTTTTCGAGTATTGGATTTAATTTGGACAATTAAATCGATATTTTAATAGTTGAAATTTCAGAAAAAAATTGAAAAATGGGTTAAATATGATTGAAAATGATTTGTAAAATTTTATTTCATCATATTGAAGTTATAGTAATGTGATAGAACTTTTAAAATTGAATTAAAAGTTAATTTGTGAAAATTGAATATTTTAATATTTAATTTTCGACAGAAAAATAGCCAATTTTTGAACAGTCTCAGAATTAGACGAGACCAGTTCCATTGGATCCGTAATAGTTTGTTATTATCGGATTTCAAATTTCGTAGCAAACGGAGTTGTCGTGTGACCGTGGCAGCTCGAAACGCATCGAATTGTTTTTAATATTAATTTAGCGAGTTAAAATAGTCATTTTTCAAAAAGTCTTGGATTTCGACGAAACCAGTTTCATCAGATCCGTAATGTGATATTATTGTAAGGTTTCAAATTTCGTGTCAATTGGATTTACCGTTTGTCCGGTGCAAGCTAAAACGCCTAGAAAATTATTAAATCAGTTTAATTTAAATTGAACGTTTATTGCCATAACTCGCACAGATGACCGAATTAGCTCCCGAAACACGTTCCATTGTGTTCGAAACGTGGGGTAAACCTTAGAAACGCCAACCGGCACGCTTCGTTTGGAGTTCGAAAAATCCGGGATGAATAGTGTCGCGTGAATTTTCTATATAATCCCTTAGAATTCATTTTTTTGCAAAAGAAAACAACCCTAGGGTTTCATCTCTTCAGAGCCGCCTCCAACCTGAATGTATGGCCAAAATTTATCAACTTCTTCCTCCATTATCTCTTCATTTATCGACTTTTACCAAAAACTTTCTACATGAAACTTGTAGAGCATCTCACGAACTACAACTTCAACGGTCAAGATCGTAAAATTCGAAGTGGATCAACGGGAAAAGGAGCTTGAAGGCACTGCGTTTGGGCGCGTTTTCCCAGGTGATAGGGTGACCGAGCTTGCCTCGGTTCCAGGCGTGGGTAGCTCTTGTCATGAGCTTTCGTATGGCGGTGGTATGATGGAGTTTAGTCTAGCGTAGAGGTCGTAAATTCAAACCCTAATTGGAGCTTGATGGGTTCATGGTGTTCGTCCATGTTATGTAGATGAAACGTGAGTTTGGGAAGAAAGGGGAACGGTCATGATGGCAGGAAGCAAGATCCAGTGGCTGAGATTGAGCAAGGTTAAAATAAAAAAAAAGTTGTAAATTGTATATGTAAAAGTTCGTGTAAACTTATAAAATTCATAACTTCTTCATACGAGGTCGAAAACGCACGAGACTTTTTGCGTTGGAATCGTATTGACGAGTACTACGCTATGGAGCTGGATTGGAGTCGTTTGGAGTTAGTGAGAATTTTGGGTAAAATTAAACGTCCGTTTAATTTTATTCGAAATAAATCGCTAAAACGAAATTGAAATCAAGGTGAGAACTTCTCACTCAATAGAATCGGTTTCGATTTAAATTTTAAATAGTTATATTTAAAATTCTTGAATGTATGTTTGAATGATGATTGTTATCTATTGATTGTTAAAATAGACATTATGCGCCATTAGTAAGCGGAGGTTATTTATTAAAAACATATACCGCGAATATTTCATAAACAGTGAAATTGGTATTATATATAATAACAATATATATATATATATATATTGGCATATGTATATATTGCAGCTGTTGATTTCCCACATTATATAGCGGATGAGACCCTATTGCGTCGTCTATTAAGCGGATAATATTTTATAAATCCCATATACCGCGATAATTCCGTACTGGAGCGGAATTGGTAGTGTGCTAACATCTTTGGATGCAGGGAAACAGGTTGGAGGGATCCAACTGGATTCCTCAACTGTATTGATTTATTTACAGATATTGCGAAATTTGTTGATTATCATATCGACATATGATATTTGGATGTCTTTGATTGACTATTTGGTGCTACTGCATCATCGGATCCATTTCTGATGTTTTAAAATAATGATTTTTGGTTTTAAAAGGAATTTTAAAGTAATTTTCAAAAGTATACGTTTTATTAAATTTTGAATTAATTCATTTTAAATAATTAAAACGTCATAAATTTTTATGTTATAAAAATTAAGATTTTTGAGAAATATAACCGAAATGAGATTTTTGAAAATAAATAGTTACTTAATTTATAAATTGGTTTAAATTGGGATTTTTGAATTATAAAAAACGATGTATATAAAAGACTTATAAAATTGATATATTTTATAAATTAAAAATATTGGAATATTAAAACGAGTCTTTATAAGTGTTAAAACTGAAATAAAAATGGATTTCATAAGTGAACGGAATTTATAGATTTATAAATTGTGAAGTTATAAAAATGAATAGATTTTGTAAAATAGAAGATTTATAAGTAATTTACTTATAAATCAGATTTTGGCATTTAAAATGAGATATAAAAAGGATTTTTATAAATAGAAGTTTATAAAAATATAAATGGAGTTTATAAACGTTGTTTATAAATCCGAAATCAATTGAATTTGATAAGCTGGATATAGGAATATATGAAAGGAATTATATTCACGATTTTGGACAGTGAATATATTATTAAATGAAATGGATATGTTTTTGGGGAAGGAACGTTATGAAATGAAGTTAATGATTTTAAAGACGTTTTAAAATGCATTAATTATCGAATACTTAGATTTCAACATTCATTGTTGAAATAGACGTTTTCGAGAAATAGAAGGAAATGGTGGACTATAACACTGTTGTTATAGTAAATGGTTTCCGAAAGGAAATATTTTGTATAGTATTGAGATTTATATATCTATTTTAATTTTGAATTCCTATACTAGCGATTTTGGATCGCCATAATGATGTTTTACACAACATTCGTTTTTGACCCAAATAAATGTGTTAAGAGAATGATTTCCTTAAGGAATGAAATATATACTAAATTTTGATTTAAGTATATTGAAAATTTTCCAAGTGTTGAAATTGAATGGATTTGTGAATTACGTATTATTAAATAAGTACGGAAACGTTTTCCAATATGAACTAAATATTTTGAGACTATATCTTTTAAAGATAAATTGAAATGAATAATAGAAATCGATTTGGACAATCGTATATTCATAGATATTTTGGGATTATAAATTCACTATGGAATTTATAAAAGAAAGGGGAATTAGTTTAAAAATAAATGTTGATTTATTTTTAAAGTGTGGGAATAAATTTACGAATTTGGAACGTAAATATATAAAATAAATTGGTAAGGATTTATTTAAATTGGTTTAAATGAACCATGTTGAAATGAAAGAAATTCCGCATAAGGAAAAGTGATTTGAAAATTTGTTTTCAAATGGTTGAAGTGTGGAAAATTATATATATAGTAAAGATATTTTGGAAAGTAAATAATTTGGGAAATTATTTGGATTTGGTGATGTTGAACACGCCTATTGATAGTTAAATATCCGACTATCAATATTTACCTTTAAATAGGTATTTGTTGTGATTGTTTGAATTTGAATGCCACACTTATTTTTGAATAAGCGCTCACTATTCGGGTTATCCGGGAAAGGACCTTGGGGTCGTATAACCCATTCCGAATATGTGATACGTCGTTATGGATTGCATTTGATGACCGGTGTTGAAGACCGGATGTTTGTGAAAACGGAAGGATTACCGTCGAGTTACTCTACATCGGCTGATCTCCGATATAGAGGTTTTATCACCCTTAGTGACGGGAAGTCCGGTCGTGATTAGTGAATATCCGGATTGTAAGGACTTCTTTGTAAGTGCCTTCGGTTCTGTTCGATCCCGGAACAGACTTGTATGGATTGTATGTCTGACATTACAAATTGAGATATAAAGCTGATTTCTTTCAAATGTATTTCTGTTGGTGGCGGAGAATTTATTCTCTTAGCTTAACACCCTTTTCTGAGACGTACGAGCTTAGAGGTTATATAGTTGAAGGTTATTAGTAATATACTCCCAATTTGGTAGTGTGGCATGCTGAGTGTTGCTGTGAAATGATCATTGTTTGATCATTTGTGATAGGATCATTTATTTGATCATTTATCTTTGTGATCATTTCTATGATCATTTGTTGACCTAAAGCACGGCTTTTGTATAAAGCGTGACTTTGTGGACGAGACTTCGTCGGACCTCACACCCCGAAAATGGTCAAAACAGGAAGGATGCAACAAGGTTATTAGGGGGTAGCGCCCCTTTAGTGTATGTCATTCCTTCTGGATAGAGGTTGTATCATGGTATGGAGCCCAGATATTTAACCTATGTTGCTGCTGCATATTTTGTGGTTGTTGGAAATCGAGGATCCTCGGATAGATCGGTTACGATCGGGGGATGACATATTCGTTTCAGTAGTTACCCAGTTAGGGGTAACCCGGCCTTGTGTTGGCAGAGATCCGGTTTGGTTCTCGGGACGTCATTCCAGAGGCGTTTCCATGTGGAAATGGGAAGTTCCTTGGCCTGACCATTTGTTGGAAATCCAAAGAAACAATACGATCTTGTACGGTTTTAGTTGTATAACTTGCCATGGAATGTGGCGGTAACCTGCTATTGAACATGGTAGCTATAGTGGGCATAAGTGCGGAATGCCTATGCTGGCTAAGATTTATATCTTTATTTTCGAAATGAATTTTTCCTACACTATGCACTAGTAATAATATCAAATGTTCTTTTTAATGCGTATCAAGCATCTTTGACTATCATAAGGAGACATCTCCTCCGATTCTGCGTTTGCATTGTGTGTGTGCGCGGGAGGCCTTATGGTAGTCTCATTTTTAAAAAGCATTGCGAATTGACGTTAAAAATATTACTCTATTTTGTTTTAAAAATAAACTGTTTGAGTTCTCACACCAGTCTTGCTTATGCTAGGTGATATGTGATGGGGGGTTCTCGCTTCGCGGTTTGGTGGTGAACGGGAGACTCTTACCCCCACACGTCCTCTTTACGGGGTTGGTTAGGCGAAGCCGTGACATTCGAAAGGGTGGCCGTAAAAGAAAGTTTGGGATATCAGTGTAAGCCACGGTGGGGCTGGGATGATTGAAAAGCCTACCGGTTGTGACCACTTCTCGTTACATTTGGTATCAGAGCTTATGGTTAAGCGACAACCATGGCCCTGTTGGGTATAACTCATTGGTGATAGAGTCAGTAGTACTCTAGAATGAGTGTGAGTGTAATAATAGATACGAGTGCGTATTTGTTAGTGAATATAAATTGTTTTATATTGTGTTTGCTTATCCGTTGAGCTGTTTGTGGATTCTGATCGGTAGATGGGACGCCATATTGTCGATAGGGATTTCTAAACACTTAAACGAGACATGTCGACATAGTATTATTTTAAATTGGGTAAATGAAATAATTTTACCTTGGTTATATTTTATATATAAAGGAATAATTTTTCAGAAATATTTAAAGTGTATATGAATTGATTGTTTGGTTGTTGAATAAAAACAACAAATTTTTAAAGAATAATTGTATAAGCAATTGAATTATAAGTGTGAAGTTATAATTAAAATAATTTACACTTGTGAAATAATCTTATATATAAGAAGTGAAATTATATAAGTAAAAGATTTGTAAATATGATTTATATTCTGAAATAAAATTCCAGAGAAGTGTTTTGAAAGGATTTGATATTATGGGAAAATTGTTTTGGAGAAATTAAAGCTCTAAACTCTTTTCGGTCGCTGGAAAATAATTCCGATGATGATCATGACATCATCGGTGTTCATTTTTGGGTTTCCAAAAGAGGTATTGCTTCCAGATTACTTTAAAAGAAAGTTGTTTGGAAAATTTTAAGTTTGGTTCTGGAAATTCAAAAGATAATTTGAATTGATTTCAAAAATGGTTTTGAAAGATTGAAAAGACTCTGGAATCCTATTTAAGATATTTATGAGAATGATAAATGAGTTGATAACTTATACAGATTGAATTTTGATAGAATAAATTTAACTTAAAAGATGAAGTTAAATTAAAGGAGGTATAAGTAAATCAATAAAATCCAAGTTGAAATAAATTTGATTTGTCATCAAAGACATGTAATTTGAAATTTAACAAAAGGAAAGTTAAATAAATTGATTTGGATTTGATAAGATGCTTGAAATGGAATATAATTTAAGTGAAGTTAAGTTTTGGTATCGAAGTAGATTAACAAGTGAATTAATGAAGTGAGGTCATTAAGAAATTGAACTTGAGTTGTATAAATGAAATTCAACATTATATTGTTAAAGGAGTTAGCAATTGATTGATTAATGGATTGAATGTTAATCAATTAAATGTAAACAATTGATATGAAATAATGAATATATAAGTGATAATTCATTAAAAGCTAATGTTATTGGAAGTTGAATAAATTGAATGGAAGTCAATTTAATATGATCCAATTGGAATTAAAAGTGATGGACCAAATTGAATGTAAAATTAATAATTTGGTTGTATTGAATAAACATTGGTTGTTATTTGATTGTTGATTGATTGTATATAATTCATTAAGTGTTAATGAAATTGAATTGGCAAAATTGAAAGCTATGAAATTGAATTCAAATTGGAAGTAAATAAATTTGAATAGAATTGAATGTGAATTGGATTTAATTAGTGAATGCAAACTAATTAAAATTGAATATGAATGAATGTTAGTAAATCCAATGTAAATAAATTAAATATGATTTAAATTGAAAACCTATTTCATTGAATATTAACGAGAATATGAATGAATATTTATTGGTTATGAATTTTTTGGATGATAGTTGATTGATAGTTGCATTTGTTGCTTTTGTTTCATTTGCTATGTTGGCATATGTAGTTGTAATGCTGCTATATGTTGTATATTGATACTATTTTCATATATGCATGATTCGCATGTTGTTGTTGAGTGTTTAGTAGGTGCGGATTACGTTTGCTTCGCTTTTGGAGCTCGCTTTCGTGCTATATTAGCCGCATACGCTCGCTAATAATATAATAAGGTACATATCTCGGATTACATACCGTACTTTTACACTTTTTTCCCTACGGGATGCCTCATCACTTGATGAGGTGTATATTTGTGATATATATACTGTCATTTTTTTCCGGATCGAGCCACGCAAAGGAGACTATGGCGAATTTTTCCGAAAATTTAAGGCGTTAGAAAAATTTTGAGAAAATTTGGGAAATTTGTGAAAACTATAACTTTGATTTTGGAATTGAAAGTTAAATGATATAGTTTGGTTTTTAAAGATAACTAACTATGATTTGGAAACTTAGTAAAATTATTGTAAGAAGTTTAACTATGGATTTTGGAAAGTTAATAAATTCTGTAACTTTTCTTACTTGGTAATTTCGAGGACGAAATTCTTTTAAGGGGGGAAGTATGTAACGATCCAGAATTTTTGATAATTTAAATTTGTATATTTAATTAATTTTAAATATTAACAAGTGAAATTAATAAGTCGAATAATTTATTTTTCGAGTATTGGATTTAATTTGGACAATTAAATCGATATTTTAATAGTTGAAATTTCAGAAAAAAATTGAAAATTAGGTTAAATATGATTGAAAATGATTTGTAAAATTTTATTTCATCATATTGAAGTTATAGTAATGTTATAGAACTTTTAAAATTGAATTAGAAGTTAATTTGTGAAAATTGAATATTTTAATATTTAATTTTCGACAGAAAAATAGCCAATTTTTGAACAGTCTCAGAATTAGACGAGACCAGTTCCATTGGATCCGTAATAGTTTGTTATTATCGGATTTCAAATTTCGTAGCAAACGGAGTTGTCGTGTGACCGTGGCAGCTCGAAACGCATCGAATTGTTTTTAATATTAATTTAGCGAGTTAAAATAGTCATTTTTCAAAAAGTCTCGGATTTCGACGAAACCAGTTTCATCGGATCCATAACGTGATATTATTGTAAGGTTTCAAATTTCATGTCAATTGGATTTACCGTTTGTCCGGTGCAAGCTAAAACGCCTAGAAAATTCGTTAAATCGGTTTAATTTAAATTGAACGTTTATTGCCATAACTCGCACAGATGACCGAATTAGCTCCCGAAACATGCTCCATTGTGTTCGGAACGTGGGATAAACCTTAGAAACGCCAACCGGCATGCTTCGTTTGGAGTTCGGAAAATCCGGGATGAATATTGTCGCGTGAATTTTCTATATAAGCCCTTAGAATTAATTTTTTTGCAAAGGAAAACAACCCTAGGGTTTCATCTCTTCAGAGCCGCCTCCAACCTAAATGTATGGCCGAAATTTATCAACTTCTTCCTCCATTATCTCTTCATCCGTCGACTTTTACCAAAAACTTTCTACATGAAACTTGTAGAGATCTCACGAACTACAACTTCAATGGTCAAGATCGTAAAATTCGAAGTGGATCAACGGGAAAAGGAGCTTGAAGGCGATGCGTTTGGGCGCGTTTTCCCAGGTGATAGGGTGACCGAGCTTGCCTCGGTTCCAGGCATGGGTAGCTCTTGTCATGAGCTTTCGAATGGCGGTGGTATGATGGAGTTTAGTCAAGCGTAGAGGTCGTAAATTCAAACCCTAATTGGAGCTTGATGGGTTCATGGTGTTCGGCCATGTTCTGTAGATGAAACATGAGTTTGGGAAGAAAGGGGAACTGTCATGATGGCAGGAAGCAAGATCTAGTGGCTGAGATTGAGCAAGGTTAAAATAAATTAAAAAAAAAGTTGTAAATTGTATATGTAAAAGTTCGTGTAAACTTATAAAATTCATAACTTCTTCATACGAGGTCGAAAATGCACAAGACTTTTTGCGTTGGAATCGTATTGACGAGTACTATGATATGGAGCTGGATTGGAGTCATTTGGAGTTAGTGAGAATTTTGGGTAAAATTAAACGTCCGTTTAATTTTATTCGAAATAAATCGCTAAAACGAAATTGAAATCAAGGTTAGAACTTCTCACTCAATCGAATCGGCTTCGATTTAAATTTTAAATAGTTATATTTAAAATTCTTGAATGTATGTTTGAATGATGATTGTTATCTATTGATTGTTAAAATAGACATTATGCGCCGTTAGTAAGCGGAGGTTGTTTATTAAAACATATACCGTGAATATTTCATAAACAGTGAAATTGGTATTATATATAATAGCAATATATATATATATATATATATATATATATATATTGGCATATGTATATATTGCAGTTGTTGATTTCCCGCATTATATAGCGGATGAGACCCTATTGCGCCGTCTATTAAACGGATAATATTTTATAAATCCCATATACCGCGATAATTCCGTACTGGAGCGGAATTGGTAGTGTGCTAACATCTTTGGATGCAGGGAAACAGGTTGGAGGAATCCAACTGGATTCCTCAACTGTATTGATTTATTTACAAATATTGGATATTTGTTGATTATCATATCGATATATGATATTTGGATGTCTTTGATTGACTATTTGGTGCTGCTGCATCATCGGATCCATTTCTAAAGTTTTAAAATAATGATTTTTGGTTTTAAAAGGAATTTTAAAGTAATTTTCAAAAGTATACGTTTTATTTAATTTTGAATTAATTCATTTTAAATAATTAAAACGTTATAAATTTTTATGTTATAAAAATTAAGATTTTTGAGAAATATAACCGAAATGAGATTTTTGAAAATAAATAGTTACTTAATTTATAAATTCGTTTAAATTGGGATTTTTGAATTATTAAAAACGATGTATATAAAAGACTTATAAAATTGATATATTTTATAAATTAAAAATATTGGAATATTAAAACGAGTCTTTATAAGTGTTAAAACTGAAATAAAAATGGATTTCATAAGTGAACGGAATTTATAGATTTATAAATTGTGAAGTTATAAAAATGAATAGATTTTGTAAAATAGAAGATTTATAAGTAATTTACTTATAAATCAGATTTTGGCATTTAAAATGAGATATAAAAAGGATTTTTATAAATAGAAGTTTATAAAAATATAAATGGAGTTTATAAACGTTGTTTATAAATCTGAAATCAATTGAATTTGATAAGCTGGATATAGGAATATATGAAAGGAATTATATTCACGATTTTGGACAGTGAATATATTATTAAATGAAATGGATATGTTTTTGGGGAAGGAACATTATGAAATGAAGTTAATGATTTTAAAGACGTTTTAAAATGCATTAATTATCGAATACATAGATTTCAACATTCATTGTTGAAATAGACGTTTTCGAGAAATAGAAGGAAATGGTGGACTATAACACTGTTGTTATAGTAAATGGTTTCCGAAAGGAAATATTTTGTATAGTATTGAGATTTATATATCTATTTTAATTTTGAATACCTATACTAGCGATTTTGGATCGTCATAACGATGTTTTACATAACATTCGTTTTTGACCCAAATAAATGTGTTAAGAGAATGATTTCCTTAAGGAATGAAATATATACTAAATTTTGATTTAAGTATATTGAAAATTTTCCAAGTGTTGAAATTGAATGGATTTGTGAATTACGTATTATTAAATAAGTACGGAAACGTTTTCCAATATGAACTAAATATTTTGAGACTATATCTTTTAAAGATAAATTGAAATGAATAATAGAAATCGATTTGGACAATCGTATATTCATAGATATTTTGGGATTATAAATTCACTATGGAATTTATAAAAGAAAGGGGAATTAGTTTAAAAATAAATGTTGATTTATTTTTAAAGTGTGGGAATAAATTTATGAATTTGGAACGTAAATATATAAAATAAACCGGTAAGGATTTATTTAAATTGGTTTAAATGAACCATGTTGAAATGAAAGAAATTCCGCATAAGGAAAAGTAATTTGAAAATTTGTTTTCAAATGGTTGAAGTGTGGAAAATTATATATATAGTAAAGATATTTTGGAAAGTAAATAATTTGGGAAATTATTTGGATTTGGTGATGTTGAACACGCCTATTGATAGTTAAATATCCGACTATCAATATTTACCTTTAAATAGGTATTTGTTGTGATTGTTTGAATTTGAATGCCACACTTATTTTTGAATAAGCGCTCACTATTCGGGTTATCCGGGAAAGGACCTTGGGGTCGTATAACCCATTCCGAATATGTGATACGTCGTTATGGATTGCATTTGATGACCGGTGTTGAAGACCGGATGTTTGTGAAAACGGAAGGATTACCGTCGAGTTACTCTACATCGGCTGATCTTCGATATAGAGGTTTTATCACCCTTAGTGACGGGAAGTCCGGTCGTGATTAGTGAATATCCGGATTGCAAGGACTTCTTTGTAAGTGCCATCGGTTCTGTTCGATCCCGGAACAGACTTGTATGGATTGTATGTCTGACATTACAAATTGAGATATAAAGCTGATTTCTTTCAAATGTATTTCTGTTGGTGGCGGAGAATTTATTCTCTTAGCTTAACACCCTTCTCTGAGACGTACGAGCTTAGAGGTTATATAGTTGAAGGTTATTAGTGATATACTCCCAATTTGGTAGTGTGGCATGCTGAGTGTTGCTGTGAAATGATCATTGTTTGATCATTTGTGATAGGATCATTTATTTGATCATTTATCTTTGTGATCATTTCTATGATCATTTGTTGACCTAAAGCACGGCTTTTGTATAAAGCGTGGCTTTGTGGACGAGACTTCGTCGGACCTCACACCCCGAAAATGGTCAAAACAGGAAGGATGCAGCAAGGTTATTAAGGGGTAGCGCCCCTTTAGTGTATGTCATTCCTTCTGGATAGAGGTGGTATCATGGTATGGAGCCCAGATATTTAACTTATGTTGCTGCTGCATATTTTATGGTTGTTGGAAATCGAGGATCCTCGGATATATCGGTTACGATCGGGGGATGACATATTCGTGTCAGTAGTTACCCAGTTAGGGGTAACCCGGCCTTGTGTTGGCAGAGATCTGGTTTGGTTCTCGGACGTCATTCCAGAGGCGTTTCCATGTGGCAATGGGAAGTTCCTTGGCCTGACCATTTGTTGGAAATCCAAAGAAACAATACGATCTTGTAGGGTTTTAGTTGTATAACCTGCCATGGAATGTGGCGGTAACCTGCTATTGAACATGGTAGCTATAGTAGGCATAAGTGCGGAATGCCTATGCTGGCTAAGATTTATATCTTTATTTTCGAAATGAATTTTTCCTACACTATGCACTAGTAATAATATCAAATGTTCTTTTTAATGCGTATCAAGCATCTTTGACTATCATAAGGAGAAATCTCCTCCGATTCTGCGTTTGCATTGTGTGTGTGTGTGCGGGAGGCCTTATGGTAGTCTCATTTTCAAAAAGCATTGCGAATTGACTTTAAAAATATTCCTCTATTTTGTTTTAAAAATAAACTGTTTGAGTTCTCACACCAGTCACATGACTGACTCGGAGTTTATTGTTTTTCTTCCTAAACTCTGGGTTCCCACCAATTTCTACATGGGCAGTCAAGAGTTAAGGTTTATCAGGATATTCTGGAATTCAGGAGTTGCTGGAGGCAAGATGGATGGCATGGCGTATTACTAGTATATAGTATTTCTTTTCCGCTGTTGATGTTGTTTGTTGTTGTACACTCTGATGATGTAATGAAATGTAATGTAATGTAATAACTGATATAGTTCTTTGTTTAAAGATTATTCATTTATCTATTATATGTTGTTCCGCTGCGAATTGTGAGATTCTGATGTTGTTCTGTTATTTCTTCTGTTCTGTTCTATCTTCTTCTACATTTTCTTTTTCTAAAACCCTAACGGTACGGTTTTTCGGCTTTCGATTGCTCGGCAGTGGATACAGTGGACGTATTGATGTCGGTTTTCGTCAACGAAAAATCATGATCGTTACAATTTGGGTTATCCGGGAAAGGACCTTGGGGTCGTATAACCCATTCCGAGTATGTGATACGTCGTTATGGATTGCATTTAATGACCGGTGTTGAAGACCGGATATTTGCGAGAGCGATAGGATGACCTGTCGATTGACCCTGCACCGAGTTGCTCCGGTATAGAGTTCTCCATATGTGATGGGGAATCCGATCAGGATTGTGGATATCCGGATTGCAAGGACTTCTTTATAAGTGCCTTCGGTTCTGTTCGATCCCGGAACAGACTTGTATGGATTGTATGTCTGACATTACAAATTGAGATATAAAGCTGATTTCTTTCAAATATATTTCTGTTGGTGGCGGAGAATTTATTCTCTTAGCTTAACACCCTTCTCTGAGACGTACGAGCTCAGAGGTTATGTAGTTGAAGGTTATCAGCGATATATTCCCAATTTGGTAATGTGACATGCTGAGTGTTGCTGTGAAATGATCATTGTTTGATCATTTGTGATATGATCATTTGTTTGATCACTTATCTTTGTGATCATTTCTATGATCATTTGTTGATCCAAAGCATGGCTTTGTACCAAAGCGTGGCTTTGTGGACGAGACTTCGTCGAGCCTCACACCCCGGAATGGTCAAAACAGGAAAGATGCAGCAAGGCTATGAGGGGTAGCTCCATTTAGGGTATGTGCATTTCCTTCTGGAAAAAGGTGGTATCATGGTATGGAGCCCAGATACTTACTCATGTTGAAACACTTTATTTATTATGGTGTGATTGTGGTTAGAGCGCTCGGATAAAGGTCCCAATGGACTGGGGGATGGCATACTCGTGTCAGTAGTTACCTAGTTTGAAAGGTAACCCGACCTTGTGTTGGCAGAGATCCGGTTAGGTTCTCGGGGACGTCCTTCCAGAGGCGTTCTCATGTGGCAATGGGAAGTTCCTTGGCTTGACCATTTGTTGGAAATCCAAAGAAACAATACGATCTTGTATGGTTTTAGTTGTAGAACCTATCATTCACTTATGGTGACGCCCCACTGTTTGGATGGTAGCTATAGTAGGCATAAGTGTGGAATGCCTATGCTGGCTAAGATTTATATCTTTACTTTCGAAATATTTTCTACACTATGCACTAGTAATAATATCAAATGTTTCTTTTTAATGCGTATCAAGCATCTTTGACTATCATAAGGAGAAATCTCCTCCGATTCTGCGTTTGCATTGTGTGTGTGTGCGGGAGGCCTTATGGTAGTCTCATTTTTAAAAGCATTGCGAATTGACTTTAAAAATATTCCTCTATTTTGATTTTTAAGATAAATAAACTGTTTTGAGTTCTCACACCAGTCACATGACTGACTCGGAGTTTATTGTTTTCCTTCCTAAACTCTGGGTTCCCACCAATTTCCACACGGACAGTCAAGAGTTAAGGTTTATCAGGATATTCTGGAGTTGCTGGAGGCAAGCTTGATGGCATGGCGTATTATTAGTATATAGTATTTTTTTTTCGCTGTTTGTTGTTGTACACTCTGATGATGTAATGAATTGTAATATAATGTAATGTAATAACCGATGTAGTTCTTAGTTTAAAGATTATTCATTTATCTATTATATGTTGTTCCGGTGCGATTGTAAGATTCTGATGTTGTTCTGTTGTTTTCTGTTCTATTCCGTTCTATTTTCTGTCTTTTCTCTTTTCTTCTACCTCTTTTTCTTTTTCTTAAACAATGAGAATTCGTATTTCTGTTCATCTTGATTTAATCTATGGAGATTAGTGTATATTCAAGGAGTATGGATTTGCGGGTCTTCACATTTTCCATTTGAATTTTTAAACTTATCCATCTTCAATCACAATTCTAATTAATTCAAATCAAATTTAATTTGAACTAATTCAATTCAAATTTCAAATTTAAACCATCCCGAATTATATAAATTCGAGTTAAATTTTTAAATATTGATTTAATCCTTTAAATCAAATCAACTTATATCTTCAAACCGCTTAATTCTGAATCCAAATCCTTTTTTTTCCTATTCCAAAGTTCAAATAATAATTCAAATCTTTTTCTAAAAAAAACTAAATCTTTGGAATTCAATTTATCATCAAATTTCACTTTTGAAACCAAACCTTTGATGTTTTATCTTAAACTTTTAAATCATAAATCCAAAATGATTCCATTTTACCTTAATAATGGATATATTACCACACCGCATTTCTTTAAACAAATCCAATTCACAGTTTAAAGATTATTAATAACAATAGGGTAATATCATCCAATTATTTTGAAACATCCATCCATTTCCAATTTTCGGATCTCAAACCCGATTTGAGATCACTCAAACTCTCAATTCCAATCAACCATTTAACTTCCCAAGTTAAATCTTAATTTCATCTTCAAATTTACAAATCAGGTTGATCATTCAAACTTATTTAACTTCTTCCAAGTTAAATTCAATATACCTAATTCAGTCAAATTTACACAATTTGAATTCCCATTTAAATTTTAAACTTCAAATTATTTATCTTCCCACTTAAGTTTAAAAACTTATTTCACTTTTGGTTTCACAACACATTCTAAATTTTTTAAAAAAAATCAACATTTAGAGTTTATTTCAAACCATCTTTGATATTAGGTATATCCACACATATACATATTTACTTCTTAGCCCACCAAGCCAAAAATTTAAAATCTAAACCACCTTTGGTTTTAATTCAAAAAAAAATTTATTTAAATTTCAAACAACACTTGTTTGAAATAGGACCCTTCATTCAAAATAACATTATTTATTATTTCTTTATTACTTTGAAGCAATTTTCAAATTCTGGACCCAGATTTAAAAGTTCACAATTTAGATCATCTTCAATTCTAATTTATAAGCCATACTTACCCAAATGTTCTATTTCCTTAAAACATTTCATTTTGCTTACTTATTAACACACATTTCATTATTAAACACAACAATCATTTATGATAATGACCAAGATTATTGCAACTAGAATCCAACTCACTATTATCTTTATTCTGAAAATTCTTCTCCAAACTCAAAATTTTAATTCCAGTTTGAATCCATTTCAAACTTGTCCTTTATTCCATTTAAATTTGGTTGTATCTCTATTACCACTTAATCTTCTTATTACTTTTAATTTAATTAATACGACAACCAATTTCCTTAATATAATAGATAATCTATTTCTTAATAAACTTATATAAGATTCATTTACTTTTTGAAACCATTTTAAAACCTTTATATAAGAAAATAACAAGTACGCTCTCTTACATTTATACACTCAACTCATTATAGGGTACTATTGACCCTATCCTTAATGAGTATCCCACCGAGCCAAAATTCTCGCTTAACCGTCTGCTCTGATACCAAATGTAACGACCCGAGATTTTCGATTGTGAAAATCTCAGATAGTTAGGAAAAAGAAGAAGAGATAGAAGAAAAATAAGAAACAGAAACGCCAAAACACAGAAACCTCACATTCGCAGCGGATCAAAATATAATATCACATAAATAACAGTTTTACAAAGAAGAACTGTATCGATACTTATATTTTTTATACATCAGAGTTACACCATTACCAATCACTGGACAGTTTAGAACAACATGTCCTTGTTATATAATAACATATTACAGCGGAAAACTCTCCATACGTTCCTGCCCTCCAGCTCGCCTCCTTAGTTCTAGAACGTCCTTACCTGAAAATCTGTAATACTCGGTCTGACCCGAGCATTACATCAAAGTAACACTCGGGTCAGGCTGGAAACCAGCGTGAGTAAACCCATCTAACATGGAAAACATCAGCATGAAACTTACATAAAACCCGGGTAACTTATATCAGTTTACAAATTCATAATTTGTTATAGTCACCACTTATTTCACACATCAATTCAAAGTGACAAAACTTAGATTAAATGATCCAATTCACTTAAATCATTCCATTCCAGCCTATTGATTTCAAATATAAATTTTCAAAGAATCAAAGTGGTTCCGGGTGTTTTCTGATACCCGACTCCGGTCTCTTCGAATTCAATACCATCTTTATCCAAGTTATTCGAGTAAAATACAATTCAACTTTAAATAAAAGATGTCACTTTTACCCAGCAATTTATCTTCAGTAGATAATCACATTATCATTATTCACCCAAACATATCATATCACAAAACATTTCATATCAGAGATATCAATCAATTCAAGATATTTAATCAGCATTCGATCATTCATAAGCAAGATGGATCATTTCCTAAATTTATTTAATTTATCTCTAATTAAATTAATTACAAATCTTTAATCACTTAGATTACCTTTACTTAAACAATTAATTAATTACAAATCAATTAACTAATATTCTTTCAATTATCCATCTTGATTAATCATCCTTGATTAATTATCCTTAAACAATTTCAGAAATTAACCTTTAATTACTTCATTAATTTCATTAATCAGCCTTATCAATCATAAACGATAATCAACAATCCTGTATTACTTACCTTAATTAATTAATTCATTAATTATATTAATCCTATAATTAATTACACCGAGTAATTAATCTTTAATTACTTCTCCTAAGTAATTTATCTTTTATTAATTACATTCAGTAATTTATCCATCAATTACTTCACTAAGTAATTACACTTATCAATCTTATTAAGTAATTATACTTAAGAAATTACCAAGTGACTATCTTTAATTAATTATCAAATTAATAAATCTCATTCATCTCATTAATTACAACTGGGTAATTCGTCCCTTAATTACCCTATGACTCAATTAACGAATCTTTAATTATAGATTATATTATTATTTTTATAATCAACCGACCTTTAATTACATTAAGTAATTTATCTTGATTACCACACAGATTAATTAGTCTAACAATTCTCATTAATTATCTTTAAATTAATCTCCTAATTAACACAAATTTATAGCCTTGATCCATAATTAATTACTCTAATCAATTATCCTATATTTCCTAACATTGATTAATTATCCCATAACTATTCACATACATAAATTAACTAAACCTTTAATTAATTAATCATATTATCAAATCAATTCTTAAAATCTGAATACTCAAATTACTTAACCTTTATTAATTATCTAATGATTCAATTAATTAATTGTTTCCTTAATTGATAACATAAATCAATTAACCACACCTATTAAAAAAATTAGTACTTTATCAAATTTCATCATTTAATTTATCCCTAAAAAAACAGATAGGACTAACCCATTTTATAATTATCTAATTACCATAATTTGAAAACAATTAAAACCTTGGAACTAACACCTTAGATAAGATTTAATACTTGTTAAAATATACTTAACAGCTGTGTAACGTCGAATTTTAACCCGAGCAAAATTAACCCAAAACCTGAGTCATACGCAAGCAATCACGAGAACACACCCGAGTTCGAGCTTCTTCCCCAATCCAACAAACAACATCAAACACGAACAACCACAAATACACGCGTGCATGTGCACGATAATTCCAGTCACCTCCGACCATCTCCTTCGGCCCCAGGAAGTCACCGATGACTCCGACGATACTCCAGACCACCCAGATCTGTAAATTACATCATAAATCAAAATCGAGCTGGTTAGACGAAAACTGGAACCTATTCACACCCTACAATCTCCTCGCCTTGACATTGCCGGTCACCAGAGGACGTGGAATTCCGTTTACAACTTTGCCACAGGCCACATTTCATTTTCCCCCACACCACATCGACACTGATGCTTCCAGTCGTCGTGACGAACCCAAAAATCCTCAACATCCCGTCCATGTCTTTAATCCCTAATTTGATCCACTGACAACGCCATGCTGATCAAACATCACATCCACCATTTTTCCTGGCATTCTCGAATGCCAATCAATCTTCAGCAAAATCTCGATCAACCCAAAAGTTTGATGATCTCCCGAAATAGCTTAAAAATAATTTTCAGTTCATCTTGAATTGTCCCAAAAATACTTAACTAAAAAATCCAAATTTGTTCTCAAAAATCCTAGTTTACTAAGGGGATTCAGGTTATATGCATGAGATTTATTTTTAACCCATTGTAATTTTTCCACTGTTCCCTTTTGTTTCCAAAATATATTCAAACTTAATTTACATAAATATATTTTTAAAACTTTGCTTATGTTAAAAAAAACATACTTTGTTCCGGGACTAAGGTCCAAAAATCATTTGAGAGGGAGATTTGAATTTTTTTTTAAATCAGGTTTCGAACCTGAAATATTTAAACAGAGGCTTGCTAACCTGATCCAGATTTGAACACTGATTCTAACACACACATATCTACTAAAAATCATTTATTTATCATCATGCACACATGATTCATACATATTTCAAGGATTCACCCTGTACCACTTCATGCAATTTCAGTTTAAGAGTTTTACTCACCTGTAAGATTTGAAACAGAGGAGCCTGCCTAATTTGATTATGATTAGATCTTTGTATTTCATCTGAAATATTACTTCCAAATAAAGCTGCTACTATCCTAATTCTTTTGATCTGCTTGATTTGCTAATTTGAAACCAAGCCTGATTTCTGAATTGAACTTTCTTTATAATGGATTGACTTTTGTTCTTGAATCTCAGGTTTGAACACTTTGAAAAATTGTTGTTTAATTTTGATTTTTTTTCCAGTTTTACTTTCTTTTTATTTCAAAGATGAAGAAGAAAAAGTGCAGCCTGCTTTCTCCTTTTTTTCTTTCCTTAATTCATTTTTGTACATAAAAATTAAATTTGAAAGGCAATAAGCATGCCACTTGTTAAGTTGCATGTTAATATTATTACATTTGTTTTAATGTTTATTAAGAGTTATTAGACTTGTCTTTTATGCACTAATCAAATTTTAAATGTTATATTTAATAGAATTTTTATATGTTATATTTACCTTATGTTTAAAATATTACAAATGTTAAGTTATTAACATTTGTAAAGCTTTTAAATTTTATTTTCCTATTTAAATAAATACTTTCTTAACTTATATAAATAAAGTTCTTTAAGGAAAATGATATAAAACAAATCCTATTCATATTTCTTTTTTCTTTTTTTATCCCAAAATATTTAAAATAATTATCTTTTAGATTTAAATCAAATCCAAACTAAAATTCACTTTCAATTTAAAATCCAATTTTGAAATCAACTCAAATATATATACATATTAAGCAACACAAATTAAATTTGTAATTAATAGTTCTATTTTTAAAAACTATTTATATCTATTTTTAAAAACAACGCATTATTATTATTTGAAAATATCAATTTTTGCCAAATTAAATAATTAACACTAGAAAAATTATCAAACCAATACTTATTGAGGTATATTTTCTCACTACTGCAATTATTTATTTAACTTATAAATTAGTATTCCTACTACTTAAATTCAGTTAATTTATCAATTACATATATTCTAAAATCCGGGTTATCACACGGTTTCTAACCTTTCGAAGTTGTTGCTTTCAACGAAGTCGAAAGGTTGACTTGTTTTTAAAACCAGCTTCTTCTCCATGCTTTCAAAAGGAAGCTTTCGACTTAGATGTTTTATCCTTTATTTCTAATTGAAGTATAAACCAAACTTTTAAAGCAGGTGTTTTAAAGCCTGAAGTCTATTGTTTTAAACGTTAAGCTTTAGTCTTTCGAAGGGGTCGAAAGCAAAGCTTTTAACAAAGTCCAAAGGTTTTAAAAGAAGAGTTTTCCCATTTTTTAAATTAAACCCAGTAAGTTTTTGAAAGGTTAACATTTTAAAAGGTTTAATGCTTTCGAAAGGCTTTAATTCGTGAATGGTTTCAATAGGGTTGAAAGCAAAGCTTTCGAAGGGGTCGAAAGGTAGCTTTTCAAAGGGTCGAAAGATAGCTTCCAATAAGGTGAAGGTTTTTGTTTTCTGAATGGTTTTGAAAGGTTCAGAATGGAAGGTTTTCCAAAGCTTTTCTAAGGAAATTTTTTAGAGTTTTTTTGAAGTAGGATGTCTAAAGTTTTATTACTTTCGAAAGGGATGATTTCAATGGTTTCGAAAAGTTTGAAGTATGGTTTCAAAAGGTTTGTAGTATGGTCTCGAATGGTTTGAAGTATGGTTTCGAAAGGTTTGAAGTATGGTTTTGAAATTTAAGGTTTTGGCCTCTTGGCCTAGGTAATTGAAGGGTTTACTTAGTTTCGAAAGAGATGCTTTCAAAAGTTTAGAAAGAGGTACTTTCAAATGTCTAAATGTTTTCATCAACTAAAGCTTGGGTAAAGAATACATATATGTATGTATGTATATATATATATATAACATGGCAATGTGATTTTGAGTAAAGCATAAAGATTATCTGCTTTCCTTATGTAAGTTTGATTTAGAGGTTTTAAATCATTTTGAGAATGTTCCAAGGAAAATTATGGAAGCGGTTCCTTAAGTGAAAATGACTCGGAAATTAGAATAGCAGATGGGACTGGTATAGGGTCGCACCCAATAAATTAGCTATTAGCTCCAGCTAATTGTTGTCAAAAATTTAAGTGTGTAGGGATTGGTTATAGGTAGACTAAAATTTTGATTACACACCGATGGAAATATACATTTGTATATCGATAGGTTATTGGTAAGCCCAAAAAACCATTAGGATCCGGAATACCTGGGAAATGATTAAGCTTGGGATAGACCATCCAATAGCAAAGTATTTAACAGATTGTTAAGGACAGGCCGTTCAGAAGAGGAGTGTTTAACAGGTATTAGATAAAATTTTGTTTATATTGTCTGGTAGGCCCGAGTCAGCCAAAGGTTAGAAGTTAGCCAATCAAAACTTATGTTTTTGAGAAGATAGTTCATTATTACCCAATATTTATGCATGTTTACATAATGATGCTTTACAGTATTTAATCAATTTTGGTTGCAGGAAAAATATTTTTGCTAAGTGGGGTGGTCTCACTTAACATATTAAACTGGGATACATAGTATTTTTCACACCAGGCTTTATGTCTAACTCAAAGTTTATGCTTTCACCTTAAACTCTAGGGTGCTCAAAATTAATCTGAGTAGGCTGAGGGGTTAGGGTCTTTTTAGGATTTAATATGACGACGAATAAGGCTACATGAGGCATGCAGTTGGCAAACGGATAGCTATTTAGGAGTTGTAGTTCTTATTTATACTTTGTTGTATTTTCGCTATGTTTGTACGAAGTCCGTTATGACTATATGACCCTAATCATCCAAGGGGTATCTTGATATACCGCTCTTGGCGTATTTTGTTATAAGTATATTTGATCTGTGCCTGGGAACGTATTGGAATTATGTACTAAGAATATGGAACATCTGTTTTGGATGTTAATGAAGTAATGTTGTCTTTAAATCTGTGTTTTGTTTCATATTCAAGTGTTTCTAATATTGTAGATACCATTAACATAGTCGTATTTAGTCGTCGGAAGCTAATATTATAGATGATCGCAGCATTCGTAGCGCTTAGTTATGGGCCTCTAAATAGGGGATGTTACAGTAAAAGACAACTTTGTGATCTCAGAAATACAAGATCAGAGTTTCGTCTGTACAAGTTCGTTCTAGGACTGAATGAAATCAAAGGCACTCATCATACTACATCCTGTCAGGAATCATTCCTAGGATTATGATTAGTCCTTGTAGTCGAAGGCTTTCATAACATAGCACTACTGCCATCATAAATATATGATATGGTAAATTTCACCCCAAGGGAGTAGTGGCAAGCAACCCTTCATCATGAAGATCCTCATCTCCAAAAATCATCATCTTCATCTTGTCTTCACTTCCAAACATTTACGTTGGTTCGAAGTGGTTTCTGGATATGACTTAGCCAATTCCGACCCCAGTTCCTTTGAACCAATCATCGATTAAAAAGATGTTAAGTTCATATGTGATTATATGTCATCATTTATTTTAATTCTTCTTTTCATTCATTCATAAACATCACAGAGTGACATATTATATTTTATTCAATTTATCCTCTTAATAGTATATGGAATCATTAAGCCTAACTTATCAAATCCTTTTAATAAATTAAACCTTTTAAAATCTTGGAATAATTCCAAATCATTTCAACTTTTTACTTATAAAAAATATTTCTAAATTATTTATTTAAATCTAAATTAAAGATTTCTTATACTCAAATCATAACATTTTAATGGGTCAAAACAATATTATTTGAGACATAGTTTACTGTAAACCCCAAACCAATTTGTATTAAGTAAAAGATTAGACAAACCATACCCAGATTAACTTCCATATTCAACTCGTACTATTCATGGAATAACGGTGGAACCACCTTATAAATTCATAGTACAAGTTACCTCCTCGAACCTTAATACAAAGTTTGACTAGAATATCCTTTATACTATTAAAATATGGTTTAAATTAACTCTTTTGAAAATTCCTTACTTTTGGAAAAACTTAAATGAGGTATTTTTTTAGAACATCCCGGCTTTTCCCTTCAATCTGTTCCACCCCTCATCTAAAAGAGAAAATAGAGGCCAATTTAGTTCAAGGCAGTGGTTGCTCCATTCCTAACCTTAGTTACACACCTTAGTTTACCGTTTAGATCTCGTAGGCGGTACGAATGTACATGCCATTTCCGCATTCTCCTTCCATTTTTTAGAAATGATTTATAAAACTTCCAAATCACTAGTTAAAACGCTTAATTATTCTTTTAAAAACCATTCATAAAAGATACGAAAAACAATTGTTAAGTTTAAAATCATATTTCACAAGTTATTTGAAACTGCAACGAAAGGTGTTTTAAAAGCTATATTGATCAAGACGACTTTTCTACCTTTTAGAAATTGACTAATATAAATCAAATCCTTTTTAAAACATTTTAAAGGATTTATAAAATTTATTTCATATTTATAAACATTTAAAATTATTCATTTAAACTCAATTTCAAATTCGGCTTTTAAACTGCAACACCACGATTTTTCTGAAAACTTGTTTTGGACTTATTTATAAATTTACAAGATGAAATCTTGATTTTATTTCTTCATTTAAAAAATACAGATACAATAGTCTAGAAATTTCTTATCTTGAAGAATTCCAAGTCGTGTTCTATTTCATATATTTATTGAATTCTTCGGCGTGAAATCGCGAACTACACTTACGTGGCGCATCTAGTTTTGACTTGTTTGCCATTTTCTATTTAAACTTCATTGAAACACTTTTACCTCTTTATAAAAAAATTCTAAACCATTAAGAGACTAAACAATTTCTAATATCATTTTCAACCTTTTAAGGTATTCTAAAACCATTAAGAGACTAAACAATTTCCATACATATACGTATATGGATTTAGTTCTCATTAAATTAACTATGGTTAATTATTAACCATTTCTCTTATCATTTATCAAATCGAGTAATCATCCATATTAACATCCATATATTCAGTCAAGTAATCAACCAAAGTAATCACACATTTAATCATCCAATATATATTATATTTCATATCATTAATTTTGGAATTATTTAGAGATTAGTTAGTTAATTTAAATGTAAGTGCTCACAAATACAATTGCTTCCTCCTTCCCAAGCTCCATAAAATTCGGAAGAGCTTCCCCAGCACCTCTAACTTTTTCCTAACTTCTTGGAGCAAAAACAATGACACTTATTTCTCTTTTTCTTGCTCTAGACCTTTCCAAACTCCTTCCTTTCTCTTTGATGGGCTTGGCATCCCCTAGAATAGGTGATGTAGCTTGGTCTTGATGGTTATGGTGATGGACATGCACTTAATTGAGGAAGAGGAAGTGTTTTCTTTGATTTAGAGCTGTAACACTATAGTATACTTATATGTATAAAATTTTATTATTATTTATTCATAATTTTATTAAGAAAGAAGCCACTAAAGCCTGAGGAAGAAGAAGAATGTAACAATCTGTAATTTAACCTCTTTAAAATATGGATATTTAATATTTTTAAATAATTAATTAATGGATTTATACCTAAAATAAAACTCTTTGAAATAATAAATAAAGATGGTGAAATCGTTTTTCAAAATAGTTTACAATAATATTTAATTTGAAGAAAAATAAAAAAGCGACCGAAAATCGTTTTTCGGATTATCGACTTTTCAATGTCGAAAAGTTGTCGAAAACGTTATGCACATTGGTGCATCAAATACACACTCATATGAATAAAATTAAGGCATGTGTATATACAGATATGCATGTTGTTAGGTGTATATATATGTGTTGTAACATTTCATGAAAAACAAAAATGGAATATTCCATAAAGACGCCTTGTGAAACATAATAAAACATGTTTATACACTAAAATACTTAGCAGTTAATGGCATGTTGGAAGAAAATAAAATGATACCCACATAGTTTAATGTAAAATGAAGAAGGAGGGGACAATGAAGTGAGGTGGCATGAAAAGGATGGAGGGTAGTGTCTTTAAGGGCATTTTGGTAACATGCTAAGTACATTTCATACAAAAACCAATTTCCTAATTTCTTATTTCATTTTATCTCATTTCCTGCTTCATCATCCTTATTACAAGCTTCTTTCCAAAATTTCCATAGCATCTTAAGTTTAAAAATCCAAAAATATATCTTTCTTTACTATAAAATTTCACATATTCATCTACAACCCCTCCACTTGCCAAAACAAAACCATTCTCCACGAAATAAGACCCTACAGCACGCATAACTACAATGGACAAGTCCTACATGCTTTAGGCTGAGCACAAAGCCCATTAGAGGTCCACCAAATCAAGTCAAAGCTTAGTTCTAATGATTTTCGTAGAGTTAGTGTGATTTTCATTCAAGTTAGTAAGCGTTATGATTTGTAAAATTTCCGTCTTTGAACCACCAATTTTAAACTATATCTATGCCAATACTTGTAGCTATTGGATGTTTATCATATGGTTGTAATGACTGTTTGTTCGATGTTTGGTTTGTTTCTTAAAAATATGTCGCATTTCAAAGTTAGCAAGCGAACAATTGGTTAAATGTAAACCTAGTTGGCAAACTTATGTCATTGTTAATAAATGTTTGATATATGTTATATTATTATAAATCATCATGTATTTATCCTCATACCTTGGTTATGTGATGTGTGGTTATATTGCAAATGTCATATACTCGAATTTCGAACCGCCCGTATAGCGATAGTCGATACATGGGCACTTTCGAAAAATCACCTTTTATCGAAACCGTTTGGTTTCATTATCATGCTTGGAATTACTTTACAAGTTAAACAAGTTTTGATTAATGATGTTTTTGAAAATAATTGATTATTTTAATATTAATTATTTAATTTAATTAATTATTTAATCAATAAGGATTTAAGTTAACTAATTAACTTATTAATGATGTGTTTTAAATTTAACTAATTACTTAGTTAATTATGTTTTAATTTTAATTAACCATTTTATTTAATGATGTTTTTGACTAATTAACCTCTGGATAATGGTGGATTAAGATTAATTAATTTATCAATTAAAGATATTTTAAATTAATTAGCTCTTTTTAATTAATGACTTTTAAAGGTTAATAAATTTGTTCAACCTTAAATAAATATTTTCTTAAATAAAGTTTAAATTAATTAATCACTTTTATATAATAATATTTAATTATTATTTAATCTAAAATTAATTAATTATGTTATTAATTGAATTAATGATGTTTCAGAAATGTAATTTACCCTTTTAATTAAAGGGCATTAATGTGAATTTATCAATTTAACTAATGAAGTTTTAAATTTGATTAGCTAGTATAATAACGATGTTTAAGTGGATAAATCCTTTTTATAATGATGTTTCAAAAATCGGTAAACTCTTTTAACATTGTATTTCAAATCTAATACTTGTAACTTGAAGCCGATTACAAATTCAGTTTTTAAAAGAAAAGTTTGAATTGTTTATGGAAATGAATTAATTTCCATAAAGCGATTCACTTATATGGTGATGATTTATTTGTATAATTAGCACTAACATCGGAGAAGTAGACTTGCTGTTATTTTGAAAGAAAGAATAATCATGAGACATGACTTTAGGTAACACTACCTTGACTTGTTTGGTATTAATGTTAACCAAGAAATAATACAAGTTTGAATTCGATGAGTGGTGATAATTATACAAGATTTAATTTTCATATACGATCGTTTTACATCCTCGATAGTTGTTTCCTCAGCCATAGGTTATTTCTGCATCTTTATTATCGTCATTCTAAGACGATTTATTGCTTCATTGAGCGTTGATATCCTTTATCGATAATGATTAGATCCAAAGCGCGAGAGGAAGCAAAGCTATGTAGGGTTGCTCCCATTAGGACAGTTTTACATCTCATCTAGGTTGGATTCGGTAGTGCTATTAGATGTAAAATACTCGAATACTCGGTAAGGTTTGGCGGGGTCCGACATGGTATTATCCGAGAAGTGTCATAGAGTAAATAAGCTTCTTGGAAGTATACTACTAGAGGTATACTTCAAGGGTGGTATACCTTCCTTGTCATTTGTTGGAGATTTTCCTTTTCATATTTGATTTGAACCTTCAAATTCATCTTCTCATTTTCACCGGATAACGTCAGCCACTCTTCATGGTGTTTAATTATTTATCCATTCTTAACATTTGATGTTGATTCATGTGAGGGTAAACCCGTTCTGTGCTCAGCTGCGTTGTCTCACATGTTCTTGTTTAATTACATACCCTTTGTTTAAAGTTTTACTCATACCAGACATATCATCTGACCCTAGTTGTTTGTTTCCATAAACTCTCGAGCACTCATTTATTTTGAGTTGTCCAAGAGTAGTAGGTTTGTGGTGGGCTCATTTGAAGACGGCGTCCAAGCAAGAGGCTCATCATTTGCTTATTTATCTATTCCGTTGTACTATTTAGTTTGCATAAGGGCACTTTGTTTCAACATTTGTAAAGGCAGGATGTTATAACTTCCTAACCTGTTTTTGTTGTACTTTTGTATAACTCTGATAACTCCCTGTTAAAGAATAACCTGATGTACAATTTACTGTTGTATTATATTTAACAATTTTGTTGTGAGGTTTTCCATTCCGTTCTTTATTTAATCCCATAATGATTCACCTTTCCCATGGTTGGACAACGGCACACGAACACCGAGGATGTGTTAAGTTCGTCCCTAGGGGTTGGAAAGGTAGGTTGTTACAGTTGGTTTCAGAGCTTCGATGGAACGAACACCTTAGCCAGATTTGAGTACAACTCATTAGAGGTAGGGTGAGTAGAGCCCTAGAATGAGTTAGTCTAGAAAGGATGTTTCTTTTTCTTCCATAAAAGTCTGGTTTCAGATCCTTTATTGCAGTGTAACGACTTAATATTTCAACCTCAAAGATCCAAAATTAATACATTCACTGTAGAAATGTTGAGAAATCGAACACCGAAAATTTCAGATTATTAGAGAAAAGAAGAAGAAGGAGAAGAAGAAACAGAGATAACAACATCTCACATTCTCATCAGATTAAATATAATATCGAATAATAGCATTTAGAAGAAAGCTGTAATTATCAGTTTACATACAAATCATCAGAGTATAATCATTTATACATAAACTGAACAGTTGTATACTAGTCCCAAACTGCTATCAATACAACTCTATTACACAGCGGAATATACTCCATACATTCCTGCCATCCAGCTCGCCTCCTGAGCTCTAAAACGTCCTAACCTAAAAATCTGTAATACTCGGTCTGACTCGAGCATTACAACAAAGTAACACCCAGGTCAAGCTGGAAACCAGCGTGAGCAAACCTATATAACTTAAAATACAAAGGTATAAAACTATTTGAAAACTCGGGGTAACTCGTACCTCCCTAGGAGTTCTTAACTTGTTATAGTCGATCACTTATCACAAAATAATATTTAAAAAACTGTTACTTAGTTTAAATGGTCACGTTGTTTCATTTATTTCATTCCAGCCCATTTGATTCTACAACCAGAAGTTATATAGAATAGTTGAAGTGGTTTCCTGTATTTGCTGATACCCGTCCCCAGTCTCTCCAAACCCAGTGTCATTTAAATCCAAGTCGTTTAAGTGGAAACAAATCAATTTATATTCAGAGTATCATATTCACATAGCGATTCCATTACAAAAGATAATCCATATCATATTACATAGCATCACAAATCAGATACCAGAGATAACAAATAATCCAAGGTATTCAATATCATTCAATCATCCATAAGCAAGATGAATCAAATATACAATTTTTAATTAATTTAATTAATCTCCAAATAATTAAATTAAATATCTTAATTACCGTTTGATCCTGCTTACTTACATTAATTAATTTCAAACCAATTTATTAATCATCCTTTAATTAATTATTCTTTAATTGCAGTAAGTAATTAGCCTAAAATGATCCTTTAACCATTCGCGTTAAGCCTTAATTACTCTCATTAATTAATTATGCTATAATTAATTACATTAATTAATGATCCCTGAATTACTTCATTAATTACTCTTTTAATTAATTACATTGAGTAATTAATCCCTTTAGTTACTTCCATTAAGTAATTACCTTTAAATAATCCCATTAAATTACTTATTTTAAGTAATTAACCTCCAATTACTTCTAATTAATTGATTATTCTTAAATTAATTGACCTATAATTACTTAGATTAATTAACCCTTAATTAATTAAGTAATTACTATCCTGAGTGATTAATTGATTAAATTTTATTACACTAATTAAGCACTTACTTAATTCCATCATTAATTTATTGGAAACACTTAGGTTTTAATTAAATTAATTAACTTAATATAGAATTTTCCCAAATCAAACAAATAAAATTTCTAAAAATCACTTGACTTATTTTGTTTTGATATCTTGTTCATATTTTACTCTTGAATGCTTGTTTAACAATTTCATTAAAATTTGTATTTATCCAAGGCTTTAAAACCTGTTTATTTACTTCTGTTACAACCCGGGTCCCAAACCAAATTTACCCGAGCCAACTTCGTGCTCACTCTTTCCTCTCTTCCTCGAGACAACTTGTGTACAACTTCGAGCCTGACCCGAAACGATCTATTTCTTCCCCGATGCATCACCATAAAGCAAATCAACAAATACACATGTTAATGCGTGCATGTGCACCATCGTACGCCACAGCTCTGATTGATGTTGCGACCATCGTCAAGTCAGCGACGACCTCACCGTCATTCCAAACTGCCCAGAAGCATGGAACTACCTCCATCTCGAAATCGAGCAAGATGATTCAACTAAAACCAAACCTGCTTAACGAAAACCACACCGCACCACCGCCTCAGGTCGCTAGAGACCCCAATACTCTGCCCAAACCTACACTGTAGACTCACGCACCAATCCCAACTACTCTGACCAAGTCCGATCCATCCTTGCCATCGCGATGAACCCGATAACATCGTCAAACCCATCAAAGAGTAAAACCCTACATCGATGTGATGAGCGATAAAACAAGAGACCATTTTTCCTGAGATCACCACCACTCAGGCTTCCTTCCGCATCAAACACGAAGCTCGACCCACCGCCGTTCGTCATGAATTGACAAAAAACAAAGAACCGTTCATCTCAAAAATTCACCTCAACCACTTACTTAAAAATCGTGATATCAATATTAAGATTCATGGTTTCTAAGCACGAATTCAAATCTAAAATCTAATCTTGAAGTCAAATTTTTATCTCGAATTGATTTTCACTATATATTCCTACTTTCTAGTTAATTTCTTTCTAACTATACTTATGAACATTTCTAAAAACAAGATTAGGTTAATACAGACAGCTTCCCTTTGAACACCATAATCTAATTTAGCTTATATGAAAAGATATTGAATTTAGAGTTTGCTTGGTCTGTTGAAATTAAATAGAGACATGTTTACAGATATGCACACAGTACTCATCTATATATATAAGTATATTCATACATTCCTGCAAACATTTCACAAACAATATTTCAAGAATTTACCACATGCATTGGTTTAAATAAGAAGATTTGGTCAAAGGGTGAATGTTTACTCACCTGCAAAAGATGATAACAGAGAACCGTTTGATTGTTTGAAATTGAAGCTTGAATTTGCTACTTGCAGTTTTGAATTGAATTGGATTAATTTTATGGTTTGAGTTGATTTTGCTTTGATTATTTGATTTGCTTCAGTTTTTCAGGTCTGAGATTTGTTCTTTGATCTTGATCTTTGCTTTTGATCGGATTTAAGTTTGAATTTGAAAAAGTTTTGTTTGCAAATTTTATTTCTTCTTTGGTTTTTTCAAATTTGTAGGTTTGTTTCGTAAATAAAGAAAATGAAGTGATGAGGTAGAGAGATGTGTATATATGTCTTGTTCAAAATTTATTTATTATTTTTGAAAATAAAAAGACAAAATGACACTTGTTAAATTGTACACACTTGTAAATTGCATGTAACAATAGGTTTACATTTGTAATTTGCATGAACTAAATTGTTTTTATATGTTTATATATTTATATTATAATTTCAATTTATTTTTATTTTTGTAAATGTCCTTATATGTTTATATTTAAATTTTCTCTCCTATTTATATATATATAATTTAAAAGTAAATGATATAAAATTCCAATTATACACTTATAAATGGTTATACAAATATACTAGTTTTATATATATTCTTTATTTATATTTTATAAAACTTGTTAAAGGGAATGATATAAAACTAATTATATGCTACTAAAAATCATATATACATATTATTTTTAAATCCAATATATTTCTAAAATAATTACATTTGAATTTCAAAATACAAAATTTTTATTTACAAGCTACTTATAGATATTTACACAAACAAATACACATTTTATTAGTTTTGAAAAAGAATAAATTTTAGATCATTTTAAATAATTATAAAAGAAATTATCACATCCTTATTTGCTTGAAATTCCGGGATATCACGTGCAATTTCCCTTTTTTCATCTTTGATCCTATCATTGTATTCTAATGATACCTGTCACTTATCCAAGTTATTTGAAAATGAGTACAATAGGAAGAAGAGGGAGGGGATCTGGAACCAGCATGGCTACAAATGGCAGAGCTCCGAGAAATGAGCTAGTTGTAGAGACGGTAGCAGAAGTAGTGATGCAAGTTCAACCGCCTTAGAACTTTGTGACCTTGTGCAAGAATTATACCGCTTTAGGTGGTAAGCCTTTCTATGGAACTGAAGATATTTTAGGAGTTCACACATGGCTTCGCTCTTGCGAAAGGATATTCAAGGATCTTTAATTGGGAGATGCTTGAAAGAGATTGTTGGCATCACTTCAACTTCAGAAAGCAGCACTAGATTGGTGGGATTTAGTCACCATGAATACACTAGAAGAATATTTCTCTTGAGCACAATTTAAAGAAGTTTTTAAAGCTTAATTTACCTTAGAGGCGGGAAAGACTTAGTTGTTCCGAAGTTTTACGGATTTGAAACAGGGTGAGATGACGGTGGTGCAGCATGAGCATAGGTTCAACGCATTGTCCCGCTTTGGACCAGGATTCATGATACACCAATTAAAAAGATTGAAATGCTCGTGAAAGGAATGCAACCAGAAGTTCATTGGAAATGACTAGTCATCTCAACGGTACCTTTACCAATCTGATCAGTATGGCTTTGACATTTGAGGCTCTTGATATTGAGCAAGGAGTTCAAAAAGGAGCAGTGCCAGCAGTTAATGCCCAACCTTTATTAGTGATACCAATTGCTAGTAAACCATTTTTCAAGCGAAAAGGAAGGAAAAAGTGGTCAGGAAAGAAGCCTAAAGGTGGATCTCTAGCAAAGAACAAGCAGTTACACTTAATCAAGACCCTTTTCTATAAGTGCAACCAAATGGGCCACTTTGCGAATCAGTGCCCGAACCCGGCTAGCAGACCACTCTGCTACAATTGCAACAAACATGGACATATGAAGAACCAATTTCCGTTTCCAAAGAAGGGATCTCAGGGACAAGCTTTTGCTATTAAGGAAATACCATCTACTTCTACGGACCCAAAAGAAAAGCAGGCATTGCAAGGTGCACTACCCGTTTCAGATATTCCTTTTAGAGTTTTATTTGATACGGGTGCAACCTACAGTTTTATCTCTTATGATCTAATGAATCAGTTGAATCTTAAATATGTTATCCTCCATAATTCTCTTTATGTACTAAACCCAATTAAGGGTCCGACTAATTTTGACACCATATTTTTGAATGTGCCTATTCCTTATCAAGATTAGCCTTTCTTTTTTGATATGTTGGCCCTCGGGTTCATGGGTTTTGGAGTATTATTGGGAATGGACTAGTTATCTAAGTTTAAAGCTGTCTCGGACCGTGTTAGAAGGGTGATCATAGTAAAAGATGTAATAGGTAGAAGCATTGATATATGTTGCAAAGAGCCTATGTAACGACCCAGAATTTTTATTAATTAAAATTTGAATATTTAATTAATTTTAAATATTAATAAGTGAATTTATAAGTCAAATAAATTTTTATTTGAATTTTTGGATTTAATTGAATAATTAAATCGATAATTTAATATGTTAAATTATGGAAATAATTGAAAATTGAGTTAAATATGATTGAAAATGATTTGGAAAATTTTATTTTAACATGTTAGAGTTAGAACAATATTTTAGAACTTTTAAAATCGAATTAAAAGTTTATTTGTGAAAATTGAATATTTTAATATTTAATCGACTAGTGAAAATAGCCAATTTTTGAACAGTCTCAGAATTGAACGAAACTAGTTCCATTGGATCCATAATAGTTAGTTATTATCGGATTTCAAATTTCGTATCAATCGGAGTTATCGTTTGATCGTGGCAGCTCGAAACGCATCGATTTATTTTTAATTTAAATTTGGCGAGTGAAAATAGCCATTTTTCAAAAAGTCTCGGATTTCGACGAAACTAGTTTCATCGGATCCGTAATGTGATATTATTGCAAGATTTCAAATTTCAAGTCAATTGGATTTACGGTTTGTCCGGTACAAATTAAAACGCCTAAAAATCGAGTTAAATCGGTTTAATTCAAATTGAGCGTTTACAGCCATAACTTGCACAGATGTCCGAATTAGCTTCCGAAACCTGTCCCATTGTGTCCGGAACGCGGGGTAAACCCTAGAAACGCTGGTTACGGCGCGTAAATCGGAGTTCGGAATTTCCGGATGAATAGTGTTCGATTTTCTTCTATAAATAACACCACAACCCTCACAAATAAAAAAAAAAAAAAAAATCAAACCCTAGCCATAACGCAGCCGCCACTACCCCAATGAATGGCCAGAAATGTCCCAACTTCCACCTCAATTATCTCCTCATCCGTCGACAATTAGCCTTAGGTTTCAACTAGAGAATTGAAGAGGACATCAAGATCTACAAGATCAACGGTGGAGATCGCGAATGGAGCTATAGATTGTGAGATATGGGGGGCCGTTCGCAGCAACTTGCGCACGCAATTCGAGATAGGGGGGCCGAGCTTGGGGATATTCAGGCCGAGTATGGTGTTCGTCGTGCTCTTCTGAATGGTGGTCTCTGATCGAGTTATCGTTGAGTGTGGTGGTAGGATAATTAAACCCTAATTATTGTTGATGGGTTCGGTTCTATGCGTGTTACCTGGAGATGATAACGAGGGGGAAGAAGAAGGAATGGAGGGCTGTGATCAGGTTGGAGGTGGATCCTAAGGCCTGGATTGCTTAGGGTATAAAATTAAAAAGGATTTGTAAATTTGTTTATATAAATCGTGTACAAACTTGTAAAATACATATCTTTTTCATACGAGGTCGAAAACGCGCGAAACCAGTTGCGTTGGAATTGTATCGTCAAGCACTACGCGATGAAATTGGTTTGGAGTCGTTTAGAGTTAGTGAGAATTTTGGGTAAAATTAAACGCCCGTTTAATTTTATTCGAAATAAATCGCTAAAACGGAAATAAAATCAAGGTGAGAACTTCTCACTCAATCGAATCAGTTTCGATTTTATTTTAAATAGTTAGATTTAAAATATTTGAATGCATGTTTGAATGATGATTGTTATATATATTGATTGTTAAAATAGACATTATACGCCGTTAGTAAGCGGATGTTATTTAATAAAAACATATACCGCGAATATTTCATAAACAGTGAAATTGGTATTATATATAATATCAATATATATATATTGGCATATGTATATATTAGAGTTATTGATTTCCCGCATTTTTTGTTTAGCGGATGAGACCCTATTACGCCGTTATTAAGCGGATAATATTTAATAAGAACATATACCGCGATAATTTCATACTGGAGCGAAATTGGTATTGTGCTAATGTTTGTGGATGCAGGAAAACAGGTTGGAGGGATCCAACTGGATTCCTCAACAGTATTTATTTGATTTGATATATTTTGATATTTGATGGATTTTCATATTGATATATGATATCGTTGTAGTCGTGATTGACTATTTGGTATGTAGCATCATTGGACCAAATTTGGAACTTTAAAAATGATTTTTAAAGTTGATTTTTGAGAATATACTATATTTTGGAATTGATCCATTATAAATAAATAAACGTTATAATTTTTAAGGTTATAAAAATTATGATTTTTAAGAAATATAGTTAAAAGCTGATTTTTGAAAATAAGGAATTAATGACTTTATAAAATAGTTAAATTGGGATTTCTGAAATAATTGTGAAAAGTTTAAATATAGGATTTATAAAATTTGATTATTTTATAAATCAAAATGATGAAATTATAAAGGAGTTTAAAGACGTTTTTAAAATATTAATATGAATTGATTTATATAAGAGATTTATAAATGGATATTTATAAATTGAGATATTGAAATTATAAAACGAGTTTTTATAAGTGTTTGAATGAAGTGAAGATGAATTTCATTAAAGAATGAAATTTATAGAATTATAAACGGTGAAGTTATAAATGAAATTTATAAATAGTAAGAATTATAAATTTGTGAAGTTATTTGAAGAAGAGATTTGATTAAATAAATGAATCTTATAAGTTATAAGATTTATGGTTTGGAAAGTCTTTAGAGGAACGATTTTGTAAAATAATCGTTTTATAAGTATTTAACTTATAATATGAACTTTTAGTTTATAATTGAGTTATAAACTGGAATAGGTTAATAAAAGAATTTATAAAAAGGAAGTTTTTATAAATAAATAGAAATGGAATTTATAAACGTTGTTTTATAAATTCGCAAATGACTTATTTTGATAAGTAAATTGTTGAAACCTATTAATGGAGTTATATTCACGTTTTTGAATAGTGAATAATCCTTTGAATTAAAATGTATAAAAGGATGAAATGTGTTAACGTAGTATATTCACGTTTTTGAACTGTGAATAATATGTTAAAGGAAATGTTTTGAATGAGATGTTTAAATTGAATTAAAACGATCTAACGAAGTTTTAATTGTGTTGAGATTCGAAACCATAGATTTCAACATTTATTGTTGAAATAGACGTTTTCGAGAAATAGAAGGAGATGATGGACTATAACACTGTTGTTATAGTAAATGATTTCCGAAAGGAAATGTTTTGTATAGTATTGGGATTTATATATCTATTTTAATTTCGAATCCCTATACTAGTGATTTTGGGTTGTCGTAACGATGTTTTACGCAACATTCGTTTTGGCCCAAATAAATATGTTTAAGAGAATGATTTCCTTAAAGAATGAAATATATACTTAATCTCGATTTAAGTATATTGAATATTTTCTAAGGGTGAAAATAAATAAAATTTGTGAATTACTTATGAATAAATAAGTATGGAAGTATTTTTCCAATGTGAAATGAAACGTTTAGAGAATTTATCTTTTTGAAGATAAATTGGAAATGAATAGTTGAAATCGAATATCCATAGATATTTTGGATTATAAATTCACTAAGGAATTTATAAAAGAAAGTGGAATTGGTTTAAAAATAAATATTGATTTATTTTTGAAGTATGAAATAATATATCTAGTGAAGATATTTTGGAAAATAAATAATTTGGAAAATTATTTGGAATCTGGTGATGTGTGCATATCCAGTGATAGTTCAATAACCGACTATCAATATTTCCCTTTGAATGGGTAATAGATGTGATTTGTTTGAATGTGAATGCCACACTTATTTTTGAATAAGCGCTCACTATTCGGGTTAACCGGGAAAGGACCATGGGGTCGTATAACCCATTCCGAATACGTGATACATCGTTATGAATTGCATTTGAAGATCGGTGTTGAAGACCCGGTATTTGCGAGAGCGATAGGATGACCTGTCGATTGTCTCTGCACTGAGTTGCAGCGGTATAGAGACTCCCTAAGTGATGGGAAATCCGATCAGGATTGTGAATATCCGGATTGCAAGGACTTCTTTGTAAGTGCCTTCGGTTTTGTTCGATCCCGGAACAGACTTGTATGGATTGTATGTCTGACATTACAAGTTGAGATATAAAGCCGATTTCTTTCAAATATATTTCTGTTGGTGGCGGAGAATTTATTCTTTTAGCTTAACACCCTTCTCTGAGACGTACGAGCTCAGAGGTTATATAGTTGAAGTTATCAGCGATATATTCCCAATTTGGTAATGTGATATGCTGAGTGATGCTGTAAATGATCATTGTGTTGATTATTGTGATAGGATCGTTTATTTGATCGTCTATCTTAGTGATCATTGTGTTGATCATTTGTTGACCCAAAGCATGGCTTTTGTATAAAGTATGTTTTTGTGGACGTGACTTCGTCGAGCCTCACACCCCGGAAATGGTCAAAACAGGAAAGATGCGGCAAGGTTATGAGGGGTTGCACCCTTTAGGGTATGTACATTTCCTTCTGGATAGAGGTGGTATCATGGTATGGAGCCCAGATATTTAACCTATGTGGTTACTACGAATTTATTACTTTGTGGTTGTTGGTTATCGGGATCCCGTGAGAAAGGTCGTTTACGATCGGGGAATGGCGTGCTCGTGTCAGTAGTTACCCAGTTAGGGGTAACCCGGCCTTGTGTTGGCAGAGTTCCGGTTTGGTTCTCGGGGATGTCTTTCCAGAGGCATTCTCATGTGGCAATAGGAAGTTCCTTGGCCTGACCATTTGTTGGAAATCCAAAGAAACAATACGTGACTTGTACGGTTTTAGTTGTATAACCTGCTATGGAATGTGGCGGTAACCTGCTATTGAACATGGTTAGCTATAGTAGGCATACGATAATGGTCGTATGTTGGCTAAGATTTATATTCTACTTTCGAAATGAATTTTTCCTACACTATGCACTAATAATAATATCAAATGTTATTTTAAAAGCGTATCAAGCATCTTTGACTATCATAAGGAGAAATCTCCTCCGATTCTGCGTTTGCATTGTGTGTGTGTGTGGGAGGCCTTATGGTAGTCTCATTTTTAAAAGCATTGCGAATTGAAATAAAAATATTCCTCTATTTTGATTTTAAAGATAAATAAACTGTTTTGAGTTCTCACACCAGTCACATGACTGACTTGGAGTTTATTGTTTTCCTTCCTAAACTCTGGGTGCCCACCAATTTCCACACGGGCAGTCAAGAGTTAGGTTTATCAGGATATTCTGGAGTTGCTGGAGGCAAGCTGGATGGCATGGCGTATACTAGTATATAGTAGTTCTTTTTCCGCTGCACTATTTGTTGTTGTTGTTGTACACTCTGATGATATGATTAATGTAATGAAATGTAATATAATAACTGATATAGTTCTTTGTTTAAAGATTATTCATTTATTATTATATGTTGTTCCGCTGCGAATTGTGAGATTCTGATGGTGTTCTGTTGTTGTTTTCTGTTCCGTTCTATTTTAAAATTTTCTATTTTCTTTTCCCTCTATCTTCTACCTTTTTCTCTCTTTTTCTTTTCTTAAATTCTTCTTCTTAAACCCATAACATTTCGGTTTTTTTGGCCTTCGATTTCTCGGCAGTCGATAAAGTGAGTATCGATGTCGAATTTTCGAAAGTCGAAAATCTCCGGTTGTTACAGCCTAGGGGGTTGATGAGCAGTTTCCTATATTCCTTTGAAGTACCCAAAGAGGATATAAGGAATATACCAATCGTTGGGGATTTTGATGATATTTTGAAGAAGCGCAAGGTTTTACCTCCTTGTTGGAAAGTAGAGTTCTGTATTGATTTGATTCCAGGAACTAGGCCTATCGTAAAACCTCTTTAAGATTGGCTCCAAAGGAAAGAAGAGAACTATGGAAGCAGACGTTTGACTTATTGCAGAAAGGTTTGATCAGACGCAACACATCAAGTTGGGGATCGCTAGAAGTGATCGTTACCAAGTCCGATGGTTCTCTTAGATTATGTGTGGATTACCAGGAATTGAATTAGAGGACTATTAAGAATAAGTATCCTTTACCTAGGATTGATGACATATTTGACCAGCTCCACGAAGCTCGGATATTTTCTCAATTGGATCTTGCCACTGGTTTTCACCAAATAAGGGTAGCAAAAGAGAATGTACCTATAATCGCTTTTCATAACCCTAATTGTTTTTATGAATGGTTAGTCATGGCATTTGAATTAACTAATGCACCCACTTATTTCATGGACTTGATGGTTAGAGTGTTTCAAGATTTTCTTGAAAAATTTGTTCTAGTCTTCATTGATGACATCCTCGTTTATTTTAAAAAAGAGGAAGAACATAAGTATCACCTTCAAATTTTTCTAATTACTTTAAGTATTCATGTTTTAAAAGAAAAGTTTTCTAAGTGCCACTTTTGGAAATCCAAAGTTAGATTTCCAAGGCACGTAGTTTCGGGAAAAGTCATATCAGCGGACCCAGCTAAAGTAGTTGTAGTTAAAGATTGGAAGAAGCTCAAAAGTGCGATTGAGGTTAGAAGTTTCTTGGGATTGGTTGGTTTCTATAGAAGATTTATTAAAGATTTTTCAAAGATTACTTATCATCTAAAAATTTAGATGAAGAAGGTTGCTAAGTTTATTTGGACACCCAAGTGCGGTCAAACATTCAATGAGTTAAAGGAGAAATTAACAAGCGCTCCTGTCTTGACTATTCTAGATTGGAATAAAGGATTAATAGTTTACACAGATGCTTGGAGGACAGGATTGGGAGCAATTTTGTTGTAGAAGGATAAAGTAATAGCGTAGGCAAGTCGATAGTTGAAACCTCATGAGAAAAATTAAGTTATGCACGATTTGGAGCTTTTGGTAGTAGTCTTCGCATTGAAGGTGTGGAGGCACTATCTTTTGGATGTGAAGTTTGAGTTATATACAGATCATAAGTCATTAGAAAATCTTTTTCAAAAAATATTTGAACCTAAGGCAGCAAAGATGGTTGGAGTTTCATACGTCTTATGACCTAGAGATACTTTACACCCCAGGGAAAGCAAACGCCGTTGCAGATGCGTTGAGTAGGAATGTGGTGAGGATTGCAAATTTGGAAGTTATGCTAACACTAGTGGAGAGAATTGCATATTTCCAAAAAGAAGACCCAATTCTAGCTCCGCTTAAGAAGGTGCTGAAGAGAGAACTATCTCCAGTTTTTAAATACACTCTCTAGGCAGTTTGAGAATGAATGGACGGATTTGTATGCCGGATGTTAATAGTATTAGACAGGATGTGCTGAGAGAATGCCATCGATCAAGCTTAACTATCCACCCAAGAGTACCTAAAATATTTCTGAATATTAAGAAGACCTTTTTGTGGAAAGGGATGAAGAGAGACATTTCAACCTTTATGGCCGATATGCAAATTATCAACAGGTCAAGAGTAACCAGCAGAAGACCTGCTAGGTTGCTCCAAACATTGGAGATACCAAATTGGAAGTGGGAGCAAGTGTCTATGGACTATATCGATGGGTTGCCCAGAACAAGAAGAGGTAATGAAGGCATTTGGGTAAATGTAGATCGATCAACAAAGAGCGCCCACTTTGTTCTGGTAAAGTCAACTAGAACTGTAGCTTCTTTGGCGAGAATTTATTGAGAGAGGTCATTCGACTGCATTGAATCCTAGTAAGTATAGTCAGTGATCGAAATCCCATCTTCACTAGTCGTTTTTGGGGAGCATTAAAAGCCACTTTAGGTGCAGAGCTAAATTTGAGCACAGCTTATCACCCACAGACAGATGAACAAAGCAAAATGGTGAACCGAATTTTGGAGAATCTTTTGAATGCATGTATTTTAGATTTTGGAGGATCATGGAAGATCACCTTCACATATTAGAGTTCTCTTATAACAATAATTACCATGCAAGCATTGGCATGGTGCCCTATGAAGCTTTGTATGGGCGGTCATGTAAATCGCCTTCATGTTGGGTTGGGGCAAGAAACCGTTTAGTTCTTGGACTAGAGATGATTCGAAAAGCATTAGAAAAAGTGGATATGATCAAGGAAATAATGAAAGAAGCTCAAGATTGACAGAAAAGTTATGCCAATCAACGGAGAAGGGACTTACAGTTTGTGGTCAGGGATGTGGTATTTGTGAAAGTTTCCCCGATGAAAGGAGTTGTAAGATTCAAAAGAGCAGGAAAGCTAGCATCCAGATTCATTGGGCCATTTAGTATCCTTAAGTGAATTAGATCATTGACATATAAAGCAGAATTGCCTGAAAGATTGTCAAAAGTTCATATTAACTTTCATGTATCTCATCTGAGAAAGCATGTTTGTGATCCATCTTTGATTGTTGAGACGTCTGTCCATGAAGACTTATAAATAGAACCGAATTTGACTATTGTCTGACACCCAGTTCATATTGTAGATCAAGATGAAAGGAGATTAAGGAAAAAGACGGTTAAGCTTGTGAAGGTTCAATGGAGTGATGACCCTCATAATTATGCTTGGGAGACTACGGATCATATTAGAGAAACATACTCTGATGTAATGTCAGGTTACTTGTTTATTGTTTGAATGCATTATGTATGTTCTTTTATGGCATAGTTGCTTTGCATTGTTATATGAATTTTTTAGAATAATATATACCTTTTGGATTGTCTTTTTGTGTATTAATTTTTGGGACGAATTTTTTTTTTGAGGGGGGAGAATGTAACAACCTGTAATTTAACCTCTTTAAAATATGGATATTTAATATATTTTTAAATAATTAATTAATGGATGTATAACTAAAATAAAACTTTTTGAAATAATAAATAATGATGGTGAAATAGTTATTCAAAATAATTAACAAAAATATTTGGTTCGAAGAAAAATAGAAAATTCGATTGGAAATCGTTTTTCGAAATATCGACTTTTCGATGTCGAAAAGTTGTCAAAAAATGTTGTGCGCGTTGGTATATCATATATACACTCATATGAATAAAATTAGGGCATGTGTATATACAAATGTGCATGTATTTAATTACATATATGTGTTGTAACATTTCATGAAAAATAAAATGGAATATTCCATAAAGATGCCTTTTGAAACATAATAAAACATGTTTATACACTAAATTACTTAGCATTTAATGGCAAGTTGGAAGAAAATAAATGGGGACCCACCTAATTTCTTTTAAAATGAAGGAGGAAGGGACAATGAAGTGAGGTGGCATGAAAAGGATGGAGGATAGCGTCTCTAAGGGAATTTTGGTAATATGCTATGTACATTTCATATAAAAACTAATTTTCTAATTTCTTATTTCATTTTATCTCATTTCCTACTTCATCATTCTTATCTCAAGCTTCTTTCCATTCCGTAGCATCTTAAGTTTAAAAATCTAAAAATATAACTTTAAACTTCACATATTCATCTACAACCCCTCCTCTTGCCAAAATAAAGCCATTCTCCATAAGATAAGACCCTACACCCCACATACCCACCATGACCGAACCCCACATGCTCTAGTTGAGCCCAAAAGCCCATTAGAGGACCACCAAATCAAGTTAAAGCTTAGTCCTGGTGATTTTCATAGAGTTAGTGTGATTTCCATTCAAGTTAGTAAGCGTTATGATGAGCAAAGCTTCCATCTTTGAACCATCAAGTTTAAACTATATCCATGCCTATGCTTGTAGCTATTAAATGTTATTCATATGGTTGTAATGATGATTTGGAGGATGTTTGGTTTGTTGCTTGAAAATATAGTCGCATTTGAAAGTTAGTAAGCTAACCATAGGTTATATGTAAATCTAGTAAACAAACTTATGCCATGGTTATTAAATGTTTGATATATGTTATGTTATTATAAATCATCATGTATTTATGCTTATACCTTGGTTATGTGATGTGCGGTTGTATTGCAAATGTCATATGCTTGAATTCCGAACCGTTCGTATAGCAATAGTCGCTATATTGGCACCTTCGGATAACACCTTTCATCAAAATCGTTTGGTTTCATTATCGTGCTTGGAATTACTTTAAAAGTTAAGCAAGTTTTGATTAATGATGTTTCCAAAAATAATTGATTATTTTAATATTTATTATTTCATTTAATTAATTATTTAATTATTTATCTATTTAGTAAGGATTTAAGTTAACTTATTAAATTGTTAATGATGTGTTTTAAATTTAACTAATTACTTAGTTAATTATGTCTTAATTTTAATTAATCATTTTTAATTATGTTTAAGACTAATTAATGTTTGGATAATGATGGATTAAGATTAATTAATTCATTAATTAAATAAATTTTATAATTAATTAACCCTTCTGAATTGACGACTTTTGAAGGTTAATAAATTAGTTTAACCTTAAATAAATATTTTCTTAAATACAGTTTAAATTAATCAATCGCTTTTAATTAATGATACTTATTAAAATTAATTAATTACATTATTAATTGAATTAATGATGTTTTAAAAAGGAATTTACCCTTTTTAATTAAAGGGCATTAAAGTGAACTTATCAATTTAATTAACGCAGTTTTAAAGTTGATTAGTAAGTGTAATAAGGATGTTTAAGTCGATAAATCCTTTTTATAATGATTTTCAAAATCATGAACCTCCTTTAACAAAGTGTTTAAAGTTAATACTTGTAATGTGAAGCCAAGTACGAATTCGAGGTTTTAATAGAAAAGTTTAAATTATTTATGGAAATGAAATAATTTTCATAAAATGATTCACTTATGTGGAAACGGTTTATTTGTATAATTAGCACTAACATCGGAGAAGTATCATGAGACATGACTTTGAGGTAACACTACCTTGACTTGTTTGGTATTATTGTTAACCAAGAAATAATATAAGTTTAAATTCGATTAGTAGTGATAATTATACAAGACTTTATTTCCATATACGATCGTTTTATATCCTCGATAGTTGTATCCTTGGTATTGGTTATTTCAGCTTCTTTATTATCATCATTCTAAGATGATTTATTGCTCCATTGAGTATTAATATCCTTGTCGGTAATGACTAAATCCAAAGAGCCAGAGGAAGCCAAGCTATGTTGGGTTTCTCCCATCAGGATAGTTTTACATCTCATCAAGATAGGATTTGGTAGCGCTATTAGATGTGAAATTTTTGAATACTCGGTAATGTTTGGCAGGTCCGCCTTGGTATTGTTCGAGAAGTGCCATAGAGTAAACGAGCTTCTTAGAAGTATATTACTAGTGGTATACTTCAAAGGCGGTGCACCTTCGTTGTCATTTGTTGGAGATTTTCCTTTTCTCATTTGATTTGAACCTTTAAATTTATCTCCTCATTTTCATCGGAAAGAGTCGGCTACTCTTCGTGGTGTTAAATTATTTATCCATTCTTCACATTTGGCATTGATTAATGTGAGGGTAAACCCATTCTGCGTTCAGCAGCGTGGTCTCACATGTTCTTGTTTAATTACATACACTTTGTTTAAAGTTTCACCTATACCAGACATATCGTCTGACTCGAGTTGTTTGTTTCCATAAACTCTCGATTACTCATTTTATTTGAGTAGTCCGACAGTAGCAGGTTTGTGTTAGGCTCTTTTGAACACGGCGCCCAAGTAGGAGGCTCTTCATTTGCTTATTTATCTATTCCGTTGTACTATTTATTTTTTGTAAGTGTATTTTATTTCAGCATTTCTAGAGGCTGGATGTAATAGCTGCCCAAGCTGTTTTTGTAGTACTTTTGTGCAACTCTGATAACTCCTTGTTAAGGAGGAACCTAATGTACTATTTACTGTTATGTTATATTTAAAACTTTGGTTGTGAGGTATTTATTATGTACTTTATTTCACCCCACGATGATTCACCTTTCTTATGCTTGGGCAACGACACATGAACATTGAAGATGTGTTAAGTGTCGTTCCTAGGGATCAGAAAGTTGGGTCATTGCAAATAAGAAGACGGAGATGTGTGTGAATTAAAGTGGAATGTATGTTGCCATTTATGGGCAAAAGTTGGGAAAATATCTGTCTCCTTATATCACCTTTCTAATTACATCATCCTTTTTCTCCTCCCCATCATCATCACACACGTTGGTCCTTTCCCTCCACATGCTCCATCACTTCACTTACTTCCAAGCCATCCATTCATGTTCTTATTTGACTTTGACCTAGCTTAAGTACTTAGTTTTTATAAAATATCTTAGATATTTTGATTATATTTATAATTAAATGTATGTATATATGTATTTGTGAAATTTATATGTGTACGTGGGCATGTGATATGTATACATGCACATATATTTGTGTTAATGTCATTTACAACTTGCAATTACTTTGAAGAACTTCTGTTCGACGAATGGTCAAAATCCGAAAATGATCGATGGTCACATTTTCAATTTTTAATCGAACTTTTTATTTACTAAACAAAACTTGAAAATAAGTTCCTTATCGTCTTAAATTATTAAAACATGTTTATTTTAGTTATAAAACCATATTAAATAACACTAATATCCAATTGTAAAATACGACGTTGATTTATCGAAGTGTTGAAGTTTTTCTATCTTTTTAAAACAAGTATATATGTATATATATTTATAAAACTTTTATTAACAAATTACTATCATTTTATGATAATTTTAAAATGATTAGTTATAATAAATAAAAAAATTGAATGTATGTCAACCGCCTTTTGTCAATTTTACGATGAAAATCCAAACTTCTTGATTTTGTGATTTAATTATAAAAATAAGTTTATTATTCTTATTTATTACATAAAAAACGATTATTTAAATTTGAAAATTCTATTTTTGATAATTTAAAGTTAATTATATATTCCATTTAAAAATGATAAAATTATGGGTCGTTATATTATCCTCCTTTTAAAAGAATTTCGACCTCAAAATTATATCAAAACCCAAAACCCGATAATACTTACTTAACAAAAATCTTCAAACTCATTTTGGTATGATATACACAGATCATCCATATGCGATATCTGATCTGATTTGAATCCACAATATTACTTTCGAACTAGTGTTTATCACTAATCCTCTAATGTGCACTCTAATCAGGCTCTTTGACAGTAACCTTCGTTTTCCTTACATAGCACTCCACTATGATAGAAAACTGGAGTACCCAATCATAAACCTCATCAACGTTCGTCGTTAAGAATTGAGTGATAAATCCTCTTTCAAATCGGTGAGAACACCATAAAGTTTCTGTACTCGAATCTTAGATCAAAACCGTGCGACGAAATAATCTATGTACCTCAATGTACTTATTAACATTCAAAAGAAAACTTTTCATAAAACTTTTACCATTTTTTAAAAAAAATTCTTCTTTATATATAATCGCTCTAAATATTTATTCCCAAATAATTTTCTTTAAAGGAAAACATTTCATTCTAAAGGAATCATTTCAATTTTAAAATATAATTTTGCCTTTTATTTTCCAAAATTACAATCAACTTTTGTCATTACAATATATTCCTTTTTATCCAGCCTTGATATTAACTTATCAAATAATAATTCAAAATTATCTTTTTAACTTAAGAAAAATTATACACATCAAATAAACCCAAAATAATACCGATGAAGTGGGTACAACCAATAGTATCATATATCCCTTTAATAAGTAGGGTAATACTTAAAAGAAGTGTTTACCATTCGAACATATCTCTTGCCCATTTTTTAGTTATTTCCAAGCCACTCAAATTAGTTACCATGTGAGACTTTCTTACTTGTTTGAAATTTCTTTGTTAATGCGTCTCATTATAATTTTAATTCCAAACTTATTTTATATTACATAACTTTTCCTTTTGTACTTTTCAAATCATTAGGTTATGAATTCTCAAATCCATCTTTCTCAAATATCACTTTATTTTTTGCTAATTACACTTTGTTTTATAACATATATTTTTATAAAGTATATTTTTAAATAATTTCTTAATTTAAATACTATGTAGGAAGCCATTTCTAATATTCCTTTAAACTTTTTATTTCTACATATATTATTTAATTGATTTGATGGAAGATAGGAGAAATGCACAGAGTGGATGACCAAAGGAGATTTATTAATTAATATTATATTTATACATTCATTACAAACCCTAGCCCATGTTACAAACTTTTAGAGATAACCCCTGGGGAATACTGCCTACCATACATCACCATCTTATGTATATAGATACTTGAACTGCTATATATATATATATATATATATACACACACACTATTATTGGATTCCTTTTGAGTTAGATGGTGCTTTATCTTTGAGTCCTATATCAGCTACCCTCATTTTTGGATAGTCCTCCATTAAGTTTTTTCCCTTGGAAGCACCAAATGCAAGTTTGGGTACATTCTATAGTCATATGTCCTAGTCCTTTACAATGGTAGTAACCCTTTGCCTTTCCTGATCGAATTCTGGGTTTCTTCTTTGTTTCAGGGTATTCACGTTGAAAATGTCCTTGCTTTTATACTTGAAATAAAATATATCAACCTTAAAAGAATTTTCTTCTCCTTCTTTACTTTTCTTTTATCCCTTTCCTTTTCTTTCCTTTTCTTTCCTATTCTTACGCAGAACTGCATAATGCCCTTCTTTACCACATCTATAACAGAAGATGTCGGCATAAGATCCTAGTTTTAATTTCTCTTCTGCCTCTCTTTTATGCACGTAGTCTTCATGCCTTCTTTGGATTACCCCAATACTCATCTCCGAAATAAAATAAGACATCCCGACCTAAATGGTATACTAAGTTATTATTAGAAGTTTTATACCATTAATTTCTTGACTAATCCAAATTATTTGATTCATACTTATTCAGATTTGAACTTGTCATGATTGTACAATATAAGAAGAATAATTTACCAAGTGTTCGATACCATTCCCCCAAGCCAACATATGATCGATAGTTAGAAGATTATTCGCACTATCACCAAATAGATCAAGACCTTATTCTTGGAACTTTCCATTAGGATAACGTCTTATAAATTTTCCAAATCACACCAATATTGATGATTTTTTATATATAAAATGTACTCTTTTTAAAATGATGTGTCGATTCACCTTGTTTAAGTCTTTAGGAATCCCTATCAGTTACGTGGAGCTCTTAATGCATTGAACAGAATTCGCAAACCACTCAATAGATTAATCACCACAAAACATTTTTAATCAAATAACAAATACGCTTTGACATATATAATCCTCTTAAACTCATTCCGAGGTATTGCTAACTCTATCCCTATTGATTCACTCATTCTAGGGTATTTCTAACCCTCTTTATAATGAGAATACCCCAACAAAGCCTAGATGCTCGCTCAACATAACCTCTGATATCAAATGTAACAAACCAGGATTTCCGACCCTTGAAAATCGACACTAATACATTGTCACGTCACAAATCCAAGTGCAGGAAAGCTCGATTGTTAGGGAAAAAGAAGACAAAGATATAATAGAGTCTCCATGAATGTAATAGCATATATTATTTTAACAATAATTATTATAGTGGAAAAAAATTTGAATACAATATCAGAGTCTAACCTAGATTCAGCCTAGACAGTTATAAACCCTTTCTCCTTATAAATGTAAAAACCAATGGAATAGATACAACGGTTAGTAAAATATGTCCATATGTAGATGAATGTCTTTAGCCCTCCTCTGGAAACCACAAGCGTCTTCAACTAAACCTGAGACTACTCGGATCTGACCCAGTTATTAAAATTACCCAAATCACGCTTGATAAACCAACGTGAGATACTCAAAAAATTTAAATGTATAGATCTGATTCATATAAATCAAAAATCTTTGGAAAGAAGGGTTTCTCATAAAATCATGCCCATAAATAACTACAGATAGTTTTTTACCTTATGATAATTAAAATATTTTATACTTAAACCATCTAATGTTATTTCCAATAACATTATTTCGAAAATCCATTCCAAGTAAGCATGGTCGAAATTGTTATCATTATTAAATTCCAGCAAGGGTAGCTGAATGTTTGCAAAACATTACAGATATTTTAGCACTACAATCAAAACTGTAAAGCTCGATTTGAAATTTCATACAACATGATAGGGAACTAGTGACCACTCAGACCTGAAAATCCATGTATAACAATACTAGTTCACTTCAATGGCTTTACACAATTTCCATCAGCCTTCGAACTATACTGCTACACTACCATGGAACAGAGTATTATTCAATGGCTTTACACAATCTCTACCAGCCTCCATACTTGTCCATCTCGTTACCTCAAGGCAACAGATGCCTTTCATTTCTCATAACTGATAGCTCAAAATTTGTTCTACAGACTACTTTGTATCTCGTATCATTCCCAGGATGTGAGGCTCATGAGGGTACGCTCCACATAGCCACACTTTTTCCATAAAGCCATTCTTTGATCATAACAGATTCTACTTTGAATGCCACATTGTCATTCCTTCGATCACTATTGACTTTCATGAATATACAATCTCTAAGCTCGTATGTCTCAAAGAAGGGTGTTAAGCTATGAGAAGTTGCCTTCTCCACCACTAAACATATGTATGTTTGTAAAATTCAACATTATGAACTCAGAATTGCGATGTCATACATTCGTCCAAACAAATTCTTTCTGGGACCGAATGAAACCAAATGCACTCCTCCTACTACATCCTATCAGGAATTATCCCTATGATTAGTAGAGATTCGTCCTTGTAATCAAATATTTCCATAACAGAGCACTACCACCGCCATAAATATATGATCTGGTAAATTTCACCCTGAGTTACCAGTGGCAAGCAGCCCTTCATCATGAGGATCACCATCTTCAAAAATCATCATCTTCATCGTGTCTTCACTTCCGAATGCTTATGTTGGTTCGAAATGATTTTTTGGATGAGATTTACCCAATTTTGACCCCAGTTCCTTTGAACCAATCATGGATTAAAAAGATGTTAAGTTCATATGTGGTAATCAATCATCATTCAATTTAATTCATCTTTTTATTCATTTATAAATATCTATAGATACGTATTATTTTGAATTGTTCAATTTATCTTCTTAATAGTATATGAAATCATTAAGCCTCACTGATCAAGTCCTTTTGTTAATTAAACCTTTTAGAATCTTGGAATAATTCCAAATCATTTTACTTTTTTTCTTAGACAAAGCAATTCCAAATTATTTATTTAAATCTAAATCAAAGATTTCTTATTCAAATCATAATATTTTAACGACAATGTTATTTAAGACATGGTTTACTGTGAACTCCAAACCAATTTGTATTGAGCAAAAGATTAGACTAATCATGCCCAAATTTGAAGGAACTGGGTTGGCCCGTAGCAGAAGAAATTGGTGAATTTTAAAATTTTAACTATTTTAGATCTTTAATGGACCTATGAAGTCTAAATATACTTAGAACTTTTCTAAGTTTCTTTTAAATAAAACCAGTATTTTATTTAATACCATATTTTGTTTTACTAATTTGATTCCAAAACAATAAAGAATGGATATAAAAATAAGGTTCAAATATATTCATTCCTTAATTGTGTGATAGAATAGTTTAACATAAAGCAAGTATGATCAATTGATAACATGAGGTATCCGAATAAATAAGAATAAGTTTAAACGCAATCACATAAAGGACAAAAAGGAAAGAAATAAAAGATGACAAAGATGAATGATTAATCTTTGTCATCTTTTATTTGTTTCTGTTTTATCCTTTTGACAAACTTGATTTTTGTTGCATTCAATCAACAATCAATGAATCATTATGACATAAGATTAGATATATCCAATAATAATTCATATGTATAAACTACTGCCTTGTTAAAAAGTGTTTGTAATTAATAAAGCATTTAAACTACACAATTTAAAATAAAACATTATGTTTTGTATGTACATATATATAACTATATTTATATAAAGATTAACCCAAAACTACATCATTAATTTAAAATAATCCATATAACATTTAAATTTTCTAATGTATTTATGAATTTGTATAAACTTAAATTAGTTGGCAAAATATATATATACAATTAAATCAAGAATCTCAACCTATATGATTTTTTTTACAAAAGTGAAACATACTAAACTGAGCAATATACTAATGATCCTTTGAATACTTAAAAATATTAGCCATGTCAAATAGAGTAAAAAATATATAAGTTTATTGTAATCAATTTATTATTAAAACATCCTTTAATAATGTGTGTGTTTTAACTGTAATAAAATGCAGATAATAGAAACAAATAAACCTTCAAATCTAAAGAGATTCAATGTATCTGAATAAATTGTTTTAAAACAAAAGTGAAACACACTAAACTGAGCAATATATTAACAATCCTTTGAATACTTAAAGAAAGATATTAGTCATGTCAAATAGTGTAACAAATTTAGAAATTAATTGTAATCAATTTATTGTCAAAACATCATTTAATCATATGTAAATTTCTATTACGGTAAAAATGCAAACAATAAGAACATGTAAACATTCAAATAAAAAAATTACGTTTTGATTTGAATGTATAAATATAGATCCGAAATTAAAATATTGTCTAATCATATATAAGTTTCAGTTTTGGTTTCTCTAACTAAGAAAATCCAGTCAATTCATATAATAAACAATTTGAAATACATAAATCATTTTCAAATCAAATGAGATAATATTATATGCATATAAATTAAGATATTCAATTTTGTTCATTAAAACATTATATCAAAATTATTAGAATAAAAATATCATACCTTAATTCCAAAGCCTTGAAGTACACCTTAAAACATTGAATTTTTTTCCTCTAGATGTAGCCAATGAATCGTACCTTAAATGATGAATCAAATCTCCTAGATTAATAAATCATCTCCATATGTTGCAAGGGTCAAGAGGAATAAACCGCTTTGCATAATTGATTTTTTATGTAACGTATTTTAGGAATAATTGAAGCCACGAAAAATCTCATATTTTCAGCCATTAGAGAAGGAGAGAACTAGAAAAGCTACAGAAAGAAGAATGAAAAATGAGAAATTCGATTGTACATACAGATTGAATTAGAGAATATGTTTTAATTGAAAGGAGGAAGCTTTTCTCATTCTTTAATTGAAACGTCTCTAATTAATTCTCTTGATTAACTTTCTGTTTTCTCTTTTATTTCTTTATATGGTAAGGCTGAAAATTACGTGTCATCAAATGACATAAAATTAAAAACAATTAATATTTATCAAATATGAATTAATTTAATTAATTTACAACTTATTATAAATTAATTAAATCATGTGTTTTCTGGAGAATTCATCATTACGGTTGTGCGACTCAAAGGTGTAATTCAGTTAGTGATTAATATAAACAATTCAAATATTAATGTTCACAAGTCACTTAGAAAGTGGTGTTACATTTTTACTGAATTCATCTCTTACACATCCTTTAGTGAAATCCAATTTTACTTCTTATAAGCGGTACCTAAGAGTGACAATTATTTATACCAATTCTCTTTGTCAAAACTATATCACTTTGGATTTATGGAATTTGGTAACGGTCAAATTCCAATATCATCCACATTTAACTTTATAATCCAAACACAAAGTCTTTGTTTCAATAATAACAATTATTATTAACCGAAATGCTCAGGCCAAAGACTTTTACTTTGAGTTGACTTCAGTTGACCGTGATACTAACCTAGAGGAGATGAATCTGATCTTTAATAGTGTTTCACTTCCAACGCTTCCACTCGACCCAACTATAGTCGTTCAATGGACGTCATGCCACGATTTAATATAATCAAAGCGGAGCTTCAACATTGAAGATCAATAGTATTCTCAAGTCGAAAGAACCGTGTAAATTAGTCACATCGATATTTTTTGCTTGACCTTAGTTTTATTAACCAACAGTAAAACAGTCAAGTGAGTTATTCCATAGTTATCCAATAACAATCATTACGTAACCCCTTTGTGCCCGCAATAGTCTTGGTTAATACACTGCCAAAATGTGAAGTGCATTACGTTGTCTAGTTTTAACTGATGCATCGATATCCAGTCTTGATGCATCTTGATTAAAATATTTGAAATGGTATATTTGTTTCATTGTGATAAATTGTTTACATTACAACACTTTGTAACTACTATCAAAAAATATACCATTTATGGATTTTCTATTAAATATACTTTTAATTAAATTGATTAATTAATAAAACCACATTATATCAAGTATATAATAGAAAGAAAATACCTTTATTTCAAATAAGGTTGGTCAACGAGTTAGATTTATGTAACAAATTACATAATTTCCCCTAGGGCATACCGTAACTCTATCAATATTCCACTTGCACTTGGGGTCAATTATAGAATCTTATTCCAACTACTCCAATCAGTTTTCTCCAAACCAATTAGGTCAGTCCCTTAGTGAATGGGTAAGCTATTATGTTTTAATTATCTTCTATGTCAATCAACTCTCTTCGACGGTGATAAACTGCTTTATTATGTAGAACAAGTTGGAGTATGTCTCTCGACATCTAGTGAGCTATAAGTTCTGTTACAAACTATATCGTGACATTGTTATCATATAATAGTGCTATGAGGTTCTCAATGTTTGAAATCGTTCAATATAAATTTGTGCACTTATATTTTTATAAACGTTGTCTTTATTATGGCGCTACTCTAGGTGATGTCCTTTTTCATTTAATTAGCCATGATCTTTCATTTGGAACATTTTCAACTTAAAGATTCTTAATGTAACATCCCTAATTTTTGATAACATTATTCAGAAAATTTAATTAGACAAATTAAACATAATAATGATGATAATGAGATTGAGATTTGAATAAATTACACACATATATGGCCATGCTTAATAATTAAATAAATGGGCTTAGATTGGTTTTTAGTAAATAGCCATTTCATTAATCTATACTTTTTATAATTTCTCATTCACGTTTCATTTTTCTCACTTTTACAAATGCAAATCAAAAATCTAAGATAGAGATGGCCATTAATAAGGAGGAAAGAGGAAGAATTCAATCCTAAGCTAAGGATCAAAGCTAGGAAGGATTAATCAACAAAAAATCTCAAATTCCTTATCATATCTAAGGTGAATAATAATTTCATCCCATATCTACTTCATTATATGATTATATGTTTTCGAATTTATGATTAGATTCATTTTTATGATGACGTGGATGATGATATGCTTGAACTATATTATGTTTGGTTTATTTTAATTCTTTTACATATGAATTTGTACATTTTGAGGTAAAACCGAGAGTCTATGATTTTAGCCATGGAAATTTTTTATGTTAAGTAAAACTTGATTTCAGAGGTGGGTTTTAATTTTTAGAATTTTTTCGAGTTAAAGAACATTTATCATGAATTTCTGAGGGAAAATATGATATAATTGGGTTTAGAATTTTATTTGAGTATTTCAGGAAGAAATTGGGTCTGAAATTTTAATATGTTTGATTAAATGATGAAAAGGATTTTCTGCGACTTTTGGGAATTTTTTCCAGTTGATTTATTAGGGAAAATAAATTATCTTAAAAGAGGGACTCTTCTAAAATGGTTGGTTTTATAAATGGAAGGACTTACACGTTATATTTTGGTTTTAGATCTAATTAAATGCGGCATTTTTAATTGTAAAGTATTTGAAAAGTTATAAGCAACCAATCAAATGTTTACAAATAGGCAAGCAGTTATAAAGTAATTCCTAAAAGTAGCTAAATTTCAGCATTTAATTCAGAAAAGGTGGTTCCACCTCTAATAGTATTACCTTTCGACTCCATTAACTTCACCACATCACAATCAAAACCCACCTAGTAAAACCAATACACAAGGTATCACTTAGATGGTACGCAGTGGATTTGAAGGAAGGCATAAACGTTGATGTCGAAAGGTATGCTTCTGATGAGGTCGAAACCCTTTTGTTTTCAAAAGGTAAGATCTTGCCTAGTTTTAATTAAAGCCTTAGACATAGTCGAAACATGTGCTTTTGAAAGGGTTTATATAAATAGCTTTCGAAGAAGGTTGCCATACTATGAAAATGATTTAGCTTTCAAAGGGGTACATTTTTTTAAATAAAAGTTTTCGATAGGATTGGTTTCGACCAAGTCGAAACCCAGCCTGTATTTTATCTTTCGAGTTTATTAAAGCCATCAATACTTTCGAAAGATTACCCTTGTTTTTAGTTAAATTAAGCCACTTCCTAAATGCTTTCGAAAGGGGTTGAGTGTTTTGAGGGTAATGGAGTCGAAAGGGGGTTTCGACTCCGTCCTTTGATGTTTTAATTTTAAGGTTGTTTCTTTCAACTAGATAGTTCTGACACCATTAATTTTTCCCAAACAAATTCTTAAGTGTTTTGAAAGAGATACTTTCATGCATAAGCACTTTGATTAAAATGATGTTTTTAAAGAGTAAACCCAGTGCTTTCAAAAGGGATACTTCCATTTGTTTCAAAGCAATATTTAAAGGGACATTTCAATACCATCGAAAAGTTGGTTTACTATGTTTTGAAATGAAGTTTTCTCTTTCGACGGAAGTCACCCAAAGGTTTCAAAATAAATGTTTTTAAGATTTCAATGCATAAACCTAATCTCAATTTAAAGGAATAACCATGAAATAATTAAACGAAGGATTTTGAAATGAAGAAGATTTCATTAATTATAAAGGTTAAAGGGTTTAACCAGGATATACATACATACATACATACATACATACATACATACATACATACATACATACATACATACATACATACATACATACATACATACATACATACATACATACATACATACATACATACATACATATATATATATAAGGTAATAAACCACATATGTTGGTATTAATTATTGTTATATATATATGTCTCCATATACTTATTCACATTGTCTTTAACCCATAACTGTATTTTTAGGAAGGGCAGAATCACCAGCTAGGTTGACCCACTAGTGAATATAATTTAAGAAATGTTAAAATCTAAATTAAAGACATTGGCAGGGGCCAACAGGTTCATAGTCAGCCCATGAAAACTATGATTTGATATTGGCAAGGGCCAATAGATTTATAGTTAGCCCATGAAAACTATATCCGGATTAAGATATTGACACTCTGTCAATAGGTTCCTAGTTAGCCATGAAAACTAGGATAAGAGAAAAGACATTGGAGATACCAATAAGTTCTTAGTGATCCCATGAAAACTATGAAATTGATCAAATAGTCCATAAACATTTAACAAGTTAATAGTCATCCTAGAAACTATAATTGAGACAGATAGTCGGAATGAATAGGGACGGGTAATCTAGAATTGATTTAATTATTTTGCATATCATCATAATATTTTGAAATACTATGTTTTTAACCATTGTGGATATAGGAGCACAGTATATGGTTTTGTAAATGTTTTAAGATATTATTAAGGGGAAAACCCATTACGCTAAGCAGCGTGGTCTCACTAGATATCTAAATGGTTTGAAATGGTAGAATATTATTCATACCAGGCTTTAAGTCTGATTCGAAGTTTTTTCCCTTAGACTCTCGGATACTCAATTGATTTTGAGTATGTTGAGAGCTAAGGTGTCCAGGTATTCTTTTAGACGAATAAAGCTTCCGAATATGTGTAGAAGGCAAGCTTGTTCTTTGAGTTCTTTTATTTCCACTATGTGTTTGATTGTAAAGGCAAATTATTTTAGCGCCTTATTAAACACTTGATCAACTAAGGGGCATCTTCATATGTCGCTTTTGGCGTATTTTATATTAATTATATTTAATATGAATGTGGTATGCAAATTGGGATTATGTGATCAATTTGAAATATTTTGAAATTGAATGTGGAATTTGGTTGCTGTTTAATTTTTTTCCATATTCTTGTATTTTTGTGTATCGATGTATTTAATATCGCCATATTCGGTCGCCGAGGATTACTAACTATGGATGACTGCAGCATCCATAGCCGTTAGTTTTGAGCCTCCAAGTAGGGGAATGTTACAACTTGGTACTAGATCATAGGTTTATAAAACTTTAAAAGAAACTTAAACCTAAAATAATTTTCAAACATCATCCAATAACTCAGCTATAAGTTTGGGGTTTGGGTTTAATGCTATAGTAACATACTTGTATTTGATATATAGTCATATATATGTGCGTATCCCCCGCTTTCTTAGACCGTTCTTCTGTATCTTATTAAGGCTCGTATAAAATTTACGAGAAAGGAGTTATGGGAGCAGGTGGGAATCTCAGTGGAGGAAGCACCATAACTAATGTAAATTCTCGACGCACTACAAGGAGAAACCCGAGTGGCTAATGCTAGTAATCAAAATGATGATGCCAATTTGGGTGTTGGAAATCCACCAGTAGATATAGGGGCGATGTATCAGTTCTTTGTTGGTTTAATGTAAGTAGAAGCTGTTATCGGTAAGTGGGGTTAGAAATGTAGGAGGAGCTATCTTGTGGCTCCAGTTGGGAATAATTATGTTTTACTGAGTAGAGATTACACCATTTTGGATGGTAAACCATTCTTAGGACCGAAGAGTGCCATAGAGGTTCAGAATTGGTTGTTGCATTGTGAGCATATATTTACTGATTTGGGTCTGAATGATGGGCAAAAGAGAAGGTTGGCCTCTAGACAGTTGCAGGGGTTAGCATTACACTGGTGGAATTGTATTACTACTAGAGTGCCGGAAGAGCGGTTAACTTAGGCTAATTTTAAAAATGAGATTTGAGCAGAAGTTTGTATCTGGGTTTGCTAAGTCAGAATTGATAAAGAAGCCTATGGATTTAGTCAGGGAGATATGTCAGTAGTCAAGTATGCTACTAAGTTTAAAGAGCTATCTCAATATGGATGTGCTATTATAGGTACTGACATCAGAAGGAATGAGAGTTTCATTTAGGGATTAAGGCCCGAGCTTTCTAGAATGACCATGACACATGTCCATGATCCGTGTAATGTGGTGGTGGAGATGGCCATTCGCCATGAGGACTTACTTGCTGATCAAGCTAAGGAGAAGTTAGTAGAAGCTTTGGGTTCTCAAGGAAAAAAGTGGAAGTTCTTTAAAGAGAAGGGTGCCCAAAAGGGAGACACTGCAAAGAAGTCAAAGGCTGAGATAGTTTGCTATAAGTGTGACAAGTAGGGTCACTTTACGAATGAGTGCTAATCGAGAAATGGGAAGAAAGCTTCAAACAACAAGAATGTGAAGTGCTTCAACTGTGAAAAAGTTGGGCATTACAACAATTAGTGTCCAGAGCCAGTCCAAGAGGATAAAGGAAAGTTTTTGCTATTGGAACGGCTAGGCCTTCTGCTGTAGATAAGGGAAAGATAGTGATGGAAGTGATGCTTTTGATTCAGAGTATTCCAGTTGGAATACTTTTTGATATCGGTGCATCACATTCAGTTATATCTTAGTATTTGGTTTTAGGTTTTGCTTAAAACCCACTTACCTTGTTACTTCCTTAAGGATTGCGAATCAAATAGAAGGGTATGCATCTCTAGAGTTAAGATACGACCAGTTAGAACTTGGTTTGTTAAGTCACAATTTGCATGCAGTTTGTATGTTATTGATTTCGTAGATTTTGGGTATGGATTGGTTGGGTAGGTAGGAGGCTAGAATATTTTGCTAGGATAGAGAGCCATCATTGAGACACACCGATAGTCATAACTGAGTAATATTCTCAGTAGAGAATTCTGACCAGAGTGTTAGTACTTTGCTTAATGTTATGGAGGCAGAGAATGAGTTAAGTCAGGTTTGGGTAATAAGAGAGTTTACAGATGTCTTCGAGCTAGTTACTAGACTACCACCGAAAAGAGCTGTTGACTTTAGAATAGATCTCTTTCCCGAAGCCGAACCTATGAGTAAACCACCTAGCAGGATGACACCTGCTGAGATGAAGGAATTGAAGGTGCAGCTGGTGGATCTTGAAAGAAGGAATTTTATTAGACCTAGTAGCTCGCCTTGGGGAGCAACCGGGGTGTTTGTAAAGAAACCAGATGGGTCATTAAAGATGCATCGACTATCGTAAGTTGAACGAAAGGACGATTAAGAATAAGTATCCTTTGCCCAAAATAGATGATCTGTTCGATCAACTGAATAGAGCTAGAGTGTTTTCCCAGTTGGATTTGGCGACAGGTTTCCATCAGTTAAGAGTGGTAGAGGACAATATTCCTTTGACAGCATTTCAGACTATATATGGTTCATATGAGTAGTTGGCGATGCCATCTGAATTAATGAATGCACCCGTTGCTTCACGGATTTGATGGACCGAGTTTTCCAATAATACTTGTATAGTTTTGTTCTGGTGTTTATAGACGACATTTTAGTATACTCTAAGGATGAAAAGGAGCATGAAGTTCATCTTAGGGTGGTGCTTGAGACGTTGAGGCAGAATCTGCTAAAGGCGAAGTTCACCAAGTGTCATTTTTGGAAGAAAGAGGTTAAATTTCTTGGTCATGTGGTTTTAGAGAAAGGATTGTCAGTCAATCCAAATAAGATTAAGGCAGAGAATAGTAGGAAGAGACCAGAGATGGTGACTGAGATTAGAAGTTTTGTTGGACTTACTGGATACTGGAGATTCATAAAGGATTTATCATGGATAGTAGCCCCTTTGACAAAGCTTGTTGATTCATGAGTTTTGATTCATGACACAAGCTTCAGAGATCATACGACAAGAATACTATATGAAAGCGGCAAAAAGAGAATAAGTGTATATTATGCACTACAAAGGAGACAAGACTACAATCCAGAGATTAGTATGAATATTTTAATGTATTGAGTCTTAGAATATTGTTAAAATCATTCCTCAAGTAGTCACACACATACACAAATTAATTTATATTAAGTTATACATAAAATAGTGTGTACTGTGCAATTGACAACAGGTCGGCTGAACGACCAGAAATCTCGGTCGACCGACTCTGTGTCAAGTGCACAGATATACATTGTTTTGTATACGGTTTTAGACATCAGCTGACCGGCCAGTTTTCTTAGTCGACCGACCTGAACATAACGACTAGTTTTCTGAAGAGTCGCGATTGTTCATGAAGAGGAATGTCCCTCAATCCAAGAGATACGGACTCAACTTTTGATTGAAACTCTTCATGAAAGATTATAACTATTCTACAACTATATAAACATGTTCAAATCACTTCTACAATCACTAATTCTTGTTTATATTTATGAAATCTATTCTCTATTTATTTCTGCAAATAAAAGCATTCATTCTCATTCAATATCTCTAGAATCTCTGAATTAATTTATATACTTCGATTCTACGAGATTACCTTCCTTCTAAATCTTCACATACACTACATATTCTTGAGGATTTGATTATAGGAAGTTGTACTATCAAAAGACAATCCGTGTTATTCAGAACACACTCATCAACAAAGTATTTGTATTAAGTTGAAGTCCTCTTCGGCTATTGAGGTGGAAAAATTCCTGTTCGGCTGCTCAGGTGTGATATACCTATTCTTCCGGGTTAAGTGAGGGGTTTAGTCTAAATCCAGAGGATATTCTAGGACTGGACGTAGAACGGGAAGATCGAACCAGTACTTACTTTAATTTTTATTTTACTGTTATTATCAGTTTCCGCATTTATATATTATATTACATGATCATAAGTACTGCACGTACACTTTCATTTGGTATCAGAGCAAGGCTATCCTATAACCGTCACAAAGTTATTTGATATTTATTTCTAGTAATATGGCAACGACACAAACTAACAATATTAGCACTAACACTAATACTAGTTTCACAGAGGGTCAATCAACTTCACGACCTCCACTTTTTAATGGTTTAAATTATAATTATTAGTCAACTAGAATGAGAATCTATATGCAATCTAGTGGTTTTGATATCTGAAATGTTATACAAAGAGAGTACACAACTCCTATTGGAGAATACTCAACTTGGAGTAACACACAAAATCTAGATGCTACATCAAATGCAAAGGCTATGAATATTCTATTTTATGCATTAGATAGAAATGAATTCAATAGAGTTAGTATGTGCACTTCTGGTTATGAAATATGGAGAACACTTTAGATAACACATGAGGGAACGAACAAAGTTAAATTAAGCAAAATTTCTATGTTGAAAAATCAATTTGAAAATTTCAAAATGAGGCCAAACGAATCTATAAATGAAATGTACTCTAGATTTCAGGATATTCATCATGCTCTACTATCATTAGAACAAACATTTACTGATTTTGATGTTGTCACAAAAATCTTAAATTCTTTAACTGACGAATGGGAAAGAAAAGTCCTAGACATTGAAGAAGCAAGTGATTTGTCAACATTAAAACCAGAAGAATTGATAGGTAATTTAATGTCCTACGAAGTAAATTTACAGGCAAAGAGAAATGTAGCACATGAAAAGAAGAATGTGGCATTTCAAGCAGAAAAAGATGATTTCGACTCAGAGAATGAAGATATGGGAATGATTGCTAAAAATTTCAAAAAGTTTCTGAAATTCAAAAGAAATAAATTCAAAGGAAACAAAAATAATTCCAGCAACAATATCGACAGTAGCAAACCATCATCTTCAGCAATGGAATGTTATGAATGTCACAAGAAAGGTCACATGAAGAAAGATTGTCCTGAACATAAAAAGAGCAATTTTAAGAAGGACAAAACCAAACGAAGAGCTTTTTCAGTCATTTGGGACGACACAGACTCATCATCTTCACCAAAAAGTGAAAGTGACAATGAAAATGAACAAGCAAATGTGTGCTTCATGGCTTCATCAGACGATGTAAGTGATCATGGTTTTGAAGATTTAATTGAAATTAATCTGAATAAGTAGATTTAGCAAAGCAACTTAAAATGAAAAATAAAGATTTACAAAGAAAATTAGATATGACAGTCTTAGAAGTAGATATGCTGAAAGATGAGAAGAAAAAATTAGAAGAAGAACTTGAAATTTCTCAACAATCAAATTCTAACTTATCTTCTCAAATTTCTTCAATATCTGAAGAACTAGAAATTCAGAAAAATAAAAATGATGTTTTATTTTTTGAAAATAATAATTTACATTCTAAAATTAAAGATTTAGATTTAGAAAAATTTAGTCTAAAAATAAAATTTGATGACATCTCTAAAAATGTCTCAAATTTCAATAAAGGAAGAGAGAATCTTTCTAAAATACTAGAAAATTCTCAATCCACTTACAATAAATCTGGACTAGGATTTAAGAAACAAAATAATTTTGCTAAAAGTAGAATTAATAATAATAGTAAAAAGGATATTAAGAAAACAGTTTGTTCAAACACTAAAACCATTAAGATAAGGATTCCAAAATCAAATAATATTTTGATAAGAAATAAACATATCAAAATGTTCATGGAAACTATTCATAATAATGAAAACTATGTTTATGAAGGGAATTCTGAACCCGTATGGGTTTGGCTTCCTAAGATCTAACTCTTAGGACCCTAAAAAGAAACAGGTACCAACTTTTTATAAAAAAATTTGCAGGTACCACATAAAAGGAGAGAAAATTGGATTTTAGACAGCGGTTGCTCAAAACATATAACTGAAAACAAAGAAATGTTGTCAAATATTATCTACTCAAATGGAGGATCAGTCACTTTTGGAGATAACTCTAAAGGTTATATCATCGGTAAAGGCTATGTCAGCAGCAACGGTACCACTAATTTACCTCTCATTACTGATGTTTTGTTAGTCAAAAATTTAAAACATAATTTATCGAGTATTAGTCAGTTATGTGATAAAGGTTTTAATATAACTTTTCCAGAAAATAAATGTAATATTTTCGATAAAAATCATAACACTATTTTTGAAGGAATAAGAAATAAAAACATTTATATTTTAAATATGAACGTTAAAAATGATTCAAATTTGTGTTTAGTAGCTAAGGAAAATGATTCCTGTCTTTGGCACAAAAGATTTTGTCACATCAATTTTAAAACCATCAACAAATTAGAAAAAAATAAATTAGTTAAAGGTTTACATGACATGAAATTCAAAACGATATATTTTGTGATGCATGTAAATTAGGAAAACTAACAAAATCTTCTTTTAAATCAAAAAAAGTAATTTCTACAGAACAACCGCTTGAACTTTTACACATGGTTCTTTTTGGTCCAACTCAAGTTCAATCTATTAATCATAATAGATATGTGTTTGTTATTGTAGATGATTTTTCTAGATACACTTGGATTTTCTTTTTAAAAAATAAAAGTGATACTTTTTATAATTTTAAAGTGTTTGCTAAAAGAATTCAAAATATTGAAAGTTTGAAAATTAAAAATATCAGAAGTGATCATGGAGGAGAATTTGAAAATGAGGTTTTTGAACAATTTTTAACAAGAAAGGTATTAACCGTAATTTTTCATTTCCTAGAACACCACAACAAAATGACATTGTAGAAAGAAAAAATAGAACATTACACGAATGTTCAAGAACTTTATTAAATGGAACCAATTTATCAAAACATTTTTAGGCAGAAGCTGTAGCTACTGCTTGTTATGTATTGAATCGTGTTTCCAATCGACCGTTAACTAAGAAACTCCATATGAACTTCTAAATGGAAGAAAATTAAATACCTCATATCTTAAAGTTTTTGGCTCTAAATGTTTTATTTTAAATACTAAAGATCAACTAGGCAAATTCGATCCAAAATCCGATGAAGGAATATTCGTTGGATATTCGGAACAAAGTAAAGCTTATCGAATTTTTAATAAAAGAACTCAAATTATTGAAGAAAGTTTACATGTTTCATTTGACGAAAATTTTAAATATATAAATCCAAATATTTCTATCGATTCTGATGATGAAGCTACTCAGAATAAAATAGTAATACTGAAGAAATTTTCAATAATGATCATGATATTACTGAAAATGAGAATATTACTACTAATATAATAAAATCTCCACCTAAAATTTTATGACATCATCCTGTGCAAAATATAATTGGAGAAGTAAATACGAACGAAAACCAGACATCAATTAAATCAAGTTGGTTATGTAGCTTTTCTCTCTAACATAGAACCTAAGAATATAAAAGAAGCCTCAACTGATGACTACTGGATTCTTGCTATGCAAGAAGAACTAAATCGATTTGAACGAAATGACTTTTGGGAACTTGTTCGTAGACCAAGTGATCAATCAGTTATCGGTACTAAATGGGTCTTTGAAAATAAAGCAGATGAACTAGGAAATATAACTAGGAATAAAGCTAGATTAGTTGCACAAGGATATAATCAAGAAAAGGGAATAGACTATGAAGAAACGTTTGCTCCAGTCGCCCGACTTGAAGCAATACGAATCTTATTAGCTTTTGCATGTTTTCATAATTTTAAATTATATCAAATGGATGTCAAAAGTGCTTTTTTAAATGGTTTTATAAAAGAAAATGTTTATGTTGAACAACCTCCATTATTTATACATGAACAATTTCCTAACCATGTCTATAAACTCAAAAAGGCTTTATACGGTTTAAAACAAGCACCTCGTGCTTGGTATGATCGTCTTAAAAGTTATTTACTAAATTCTGGTTTTGAAATTGGAAAGGTTGATCAAACTCTTTTTATTAAAAGAAACAAGCATAATATTTTAATTACACAAATATATGTTGACGATATAATTTTTGGATCTACAAATGAAAAGCTTTGTCAAGAATTTTCTAAAATAATGACAAATGAATTTGAAATGTCTTATATGGTTGAGTTAAATTATTTTCTTGGTTTGCAAATAAAACAAATAGAAAATGGAATTTTTATTAATCAACAAAAATATTGTTATAATTTAATTAAACGATTTGGTCTAGAAAACACTTCTGCCAAACCAACTCCGATGAGCACAACGAACTCCGATGAGCACAACGATTCATCTCGACAGAGACGAAGAAGGAAAAAGTGTTGATCAAAAACTATATCGTAGTATGATTGGATCATTATTATATTTAACAGCGAGTCGACCCGATATTACGATGAGTGTTTGTTTATGTGCTCGATTTCAAGCAAATCCCAAAGAATTACATATGCGAGCAGTTAAACGTATTATTCGTTATCTAACTAAAACCAAAGATTTTGGACTATTCTATCCGAAAGAATGTCCTTTCGAATTAGTCTCCTATAGCAATGCTGATTTTGGAGGAAGTCGGACGGATCGAAAAAGTACGAGTGGAACGTGTCATTTCATTGGACGTTCCTTAGTCGCTTGGTTTAGTAAGAAACAAAACTGTGTTTCTTTATCAATGTGTGAAGTAGAATATATATCTACTGCTTTGGCATGTGCACAAGTCGTATACATGCAACAAACACTACAAGATTTTAATTGTTATCTTGAAAAATCTATAATTTATTGTGATAATACTAATGCAATAAATCTTTCTAAAAATCCGATAAATCATTCACGAACAAAACACATTGATATTCGTCATCACTTTCTTCGTGATTGTTTGGAAAAAGGATTGATAAATTTAGAATTTATTAATACTGAAAATCAAATTGCTGACATTTTTACTAAACCTTTAAATGAAAATAGTTTTATCAAACTTAGACGAGATTTATGAATAATGTCTTTAAAACATTTATAGATAAAAATATGCAATAATATTGAAAAAAAAATGTTTTATTTCTGACTAAAGCTGAACTCGAACTCATGATCTCTGACTTATTTGATAGTTGTTGTGTTATAGCCACTTGAGCTATGAGTGTTTCTTGTCTCAGTTTTTCTTAAAATTTGTGTTATTGGTTTTGTTTTTCAGAAATAACTATTTTTAGTTCTAAACTTATAAATCATACATTTACAAACGGTTTTATTGTTAAACTTCTATGATTGTATTTAAAATTAGTTCCTATCCACTATTTTTTTAGCAAACAGATGTTTATATATATACTATGCTTATCTTTCAAAACATATACTAAGAAAATTTAAAAAATAAACAAAACCTGAAAAATGTCTTCAAACAAGGACCCCTATAATTCCGAAAACTCCCATCTATCATACTCATCTCCGGACGATGATGTTTCCGAACAAATTCCTGAAATGGCCCCTATCCTACCTTTCCTATGCCTTAACATATCCTTGATTTCTCTTCTCTGGATAAAGACCCCGACACGGGTGGAAACCATGGGATAAATCTCATACAGGCTATACACCTGAAAAGAAAAAAGGGAAGAATACAATGGTAATATCTCCATCCACCAAACAAAAAATTGATGAAATACATCTCTACCAACAACAACAAATGAATATGCAACGGGAACTCTGCTATGAACAAAAAGTCACGGCAAGAAATTTAAGTTTTCTAGGAAAGATCGCCATGAAAGTTTGTTCATAAAAAAAAAGATGTTGTTGCTGAACCTTCTTATAAAACCCCATCCTCTTCAAATCCTGTTCAAACTCCAATAGCACCAAGATGGTCACCTATAGAAGATGTTCCGTCCCCAAACTCATGGGAACGTAGATTTTAACGAACGGTGGCTAAAACTTATATATATATATATATATATATATATATATATATATATATGTTGTTGTTTTCAATAAGATGTATGAATATAATGCAATGGTAATAAAATTTAAATTTCTATCATTTTTTTAATAACAGCGAAAAAAAATGTGCATTTCTAACAGTGTCGGCCGAACGAAGAACCTGAGTCGGTCAGCCGAAACCATCCCGAAAGTATCAAATACACATTTTTTAACAGGGTCGGTTGACCGAAGGGCCTGCACCGGTCAGCCGAACCCTTCCCGAGAGTTTCAGCAAACTCTCAGTTAACCAAGTCGGTTGGCCGACCCAGTAATTTCGGCCGACCGAACGTGTAGACAGCTGTTTTGTTTTTCCTTTTTACCTCATATTAGTAACCCATCCTTTCACCTTTTCAACCTACCTCTTCACTCTTGCTTTTCCAATTTCAGTTTTTACCCTAGCCCCCATTAAAGTTTTCTCAAATTTTTATCTTTTCTTCAAAAACAATGGCTCCAAAGAAGAAATCAAAGACTACCGGTGGCTCATCTTCATCAACTCCCGTAGATACTCAAATCGCCTCATGGCTTGTCAATGACGTAGCACTTCAAAGATGGATACAACTTCAAGATGCCAAAATCTTTGAAGAATCATTTGTAAGTTATCCTGATTTCGCTTCCTACCGTATTGAAAATGCCGCAATTAAAAGTGGGATCGATACTTTTCTAGACCATGGAAAGAATAATTTGAAGATTAACCACATTATGGTCAAATTATTCCTTGCTAACCTAAATCTTGTCAACCCTCCTAGAAACACTGAAAATTGTGTTTGGACATCAGTATGTGGCACCTCAATTTTCCTTTCCATTGATCGAATTAACCACATTTTAGATACTAGACCGGGTGGAATCTCATTACACGATGTAGATTGTAATATATCAAGTCGTGACCACATAAGCCATTTATTTTTGGAAGGTAATGCTACGGATTTTAGACAAACGTCATCACTTGGACCTAGAGCTCGACTTTTTCAATGAAATCCATTATACCAAGAGGCAGCTCCTACCACTTAGTATATCCTGAAAATTTTAAAGCTTTATATGCTATATGTTCGAATACACATGTCAATTGGGCACAATTACTCATGGACGAGTTTCTCTCATTTAATCAAGGCAAAATGCTTCATATTTATTATGGAGAATACATAATGAGATTGATCAATAGCTTCGTCCCACATGCTCCGAAATCCGAAACCTCCAAAGTTCGTTCTTTTGATTCAAGGACCATAAAACTAATGAAGTTGCCCGATGCACCTCCTAGATTTATACCATTTAACCAATGGAGTACTACTCCTCGAGAACAACTACGCTGTAGCTTTTCTACACCTCAACCATCAATTCATGCTACGGAACGTCTAACACGCCAACATTTAATTCAAAGACCAACTCCCGGAATTAGTATAGAGGCGGCCATAGATATTTTGGCTCAAAATCAACTAGCCTTGGATGCCCGGCTATGAAAAATTGATGGTCGTTTCAAGAAAATCAAGGGCTTCTTCGTGAATTTATGGGATGCCTTATCATGTACTTCCGAAGCCGGTGCCTCTTATGTTGCTCCCGGAAAAAGGCCAGCACCCAACTTCTCTTTTTCCACTTCTGAGAATACAAGTTCCGATACATCAGGAACTCACACTTCTAACGCTCAAAGACGTGGTAAGGAACATGCTCCTCCAGAAGAAAATATCCGTCCAGAATTTTGGGATTCCGATGATGATGAGGAGTGATCATATTGTTTTACAACTTGCTATCTCATAATTTCTCGTATTATGTTTTTAGATGTTGTGTACCAAGTGAACGTCATTAATATTCCTATTTGCTTTGAGTATGCACTATTTAAAACTCGATGTTTTCTTATGTTGTGTTACATGTTCCATATTTTTTATACATCTAATAAGTATTCCTTTTTGTCGATGACAAAGGGGGAGAAATATATGAAAGCTAACAAACTTTTGTAGAAAAGTCAGAATAGTCGCCATATATTCAGGGGGAGAATATATATACTACTTCGTCACATAAGTATTGTCATCAATCAAAAAGAGGGAGAATGTTGATTCATGAGTTTTGATTCATGACACAAGCTTCAAAGATCATACGACGAGAATACTATACGAAAGCGACAAAAAGAGAATAAGTGTATATTATGCACTACAAAGGAGACAAGACTACAATACAGAGATTAGTATGAATATTTTAATGTATTGAGTCTTAGAATATTGTTAAAATCATTCCTCAAGTAGTCACACACATACACAAATTAATTTATATTAAGTTATACATAAAATAGTGTGTACTGTGCAATTGACAACAGGTCGGCTGAACGACCAGAAATCTCGGTCGACCGACTCTGTGTCAAGTGCACAGATATACATTGTTTTGTATACGGTTTTAGACATCAGCTGACCGGCCAGTTTTCTTAGTCGACCGACCTGAACATAACGACTAGTTTTCTGAAGAGTCGCGATTGTTCATGAAGAGGAATGTCCCTCAATCCAAGAGATACGGACACAACTTTTGATTGAAACTCTTCATGAAAGATTATAACTATTCTACAACTATATAAACATGTTCAAATCACTTCTACAATCACCAATTCTTGTTTATATTTCTGAAATCTATTCTCTATTTATTTCTACAAATAAAAGCATTCATTCTCATTCAATATCTCTAGAATCTCTGAATTAATTTATATACTTTGATTCTACGAGATTATCTTCCTTCTAAATCTTCACATACACTATATATTCTTGAGGATTTGATTATAGGAAATTGTACTATCAAAAGACAATCCGTGTTATTCAGAACACACTCGTCAACAAAGTATTTGTATTAAGTTGAAGTCCTCTTTGGCTGTTGAGGCGGAAAAATTCCTGTTCGGCTGCTCAGGTGTGATATACCTATTCCTCCGGGTTAAGTGAGGGGTTTAGTCTAAATCTAGAGGATATTTTGGGCCTGGATGTAGAACGAGAAGTTCAAACCAGTATAAAAATTCCTGGTGTGCTTACTTTAATTTTTATTTTACTGCTATTATCAGTTTCCGCATTTATATATTATATTACACGATCCTTAGTACTGCACGTACACTTTCAAAGCTCACCCGAAAGGAGGTGAAGTTTGTTTGGTTCGACAATTGTGAGGAAGGATTCCTTAAGTTAAGGCATTTGTTGACCAATGCACCCGTATTAGTAGTTCCAAACGGAAATCAAGGGTTGGCAGTATACACTGATGCATGCGAAACTAGATTAGGAGCAGTATTGATGTAGATTGGTAAGGTTATTGCCTATGCATCGAAGAAGCTTAGACCGCACAAAGTAAGATATCTTACTTACGATTTGCAGTTGGCAACAGTGATCTTCTCATTGAAGATATGGAGACATTATCTCTTAGGGGAGAGGTTGAAATTTATACCATTCATAACTCATTATGGTATTCACTCTCTCGGAAGGAGTTGAATATGAGACAATAGAGTAGGATGGAGTTTTTGGCCGCTTATGATTTTGGTGTAGAATATACACCAGGAAAAGGTAATAAGGTAGGAGATGCTCCTAGCATATAACATCGGAATGTGGTGTTAGCTATGTTGGCGGAGTGGAAAGATTTAGAAAATTTAGCCAGTTGTGGTGTGCAGCTAAGGTTGAATGGTGGTCCTAGTCAGAATACCGCTAGGTTGTCTTGTTTAGAAGTTCGACCAGTATTGATTGAGCGAATTGCTTCTCAGCAGAAGGAGGATACGGTGTTGGCGAGAAGATCATAAGACATAAGGTTGGAACTGAGATCAAAGACCTAAAGGATTTTATCCTTGACCAGAGAGGGTGCTTGAGAAAGAAGGAATGGTTGTGTTCCAGATATTGAGGACTTGAAGAAAGAAGTTCTTAGGGATTGTCACCCGTCGAAGTTTATGATTCATCATAGAGGAACTAAGATGTATCAGGATATGAATAGGTGCTTTTATTAGGAAGGCATGAAGAGGGATGTTGTCTTGTAGGTTAGACAATGTGCAAACTGTCAACAAGTGAAAGAGAAATATCAGAAGCTGAGTGGGTTGCTTCAAATTTTAGAGATTCCATTTTGCAAATGGGATTCGATATCCATGGATTATATAGATGATTTTCCAAGAAAAAATGGAGATAATGAAGGTATATATGGGTTATAGTGGATAGATTAACCATGAGTGCACATTTCATTCCAACTAAGTCAACCAAGACGACACTTGTTTTATCTAACTTGTTCATGAAGAACATAGTTAGACTGCATGGAGTTCCTAGTAGTATAGCCAGTGACAGAGATGCTTTGTTCACTAGTGAATTCTGGAAGAGTCTGTAAGAGGTATTGAGTACCAAGCAATAATATGAATATGGCATATTACCCTTAGACAGATGGATAGACATAGAGAGAGTTAACAAGGTACTCGAGGACTTGTTGAGGGCTTGCGTATTAGACTTCAGGGGATCTTGGAAGATTAATCACTTACATTTGGTTGAGTTTTCCTATAATAATAGTTATTAGACTAGTATAGGAATGACACTCTTTTAAGCTTTGTATGGGAGACCATGAAAATCACTTGCATGTTGGTTAGAGACTAGAGACAGATCAGTCTTAGGTCTAGATTTGGTTAGAGAGGCATCCGGAAAGATTGAGTTAATCCAAAGAAGGATGAAGGAAGCTCTATCCAGACAGAAGAGTTACGCATATAAGAGGTGTAAAGACCTAGAGTTCTCAGTCGGGGATAAGGTTTTTATAAAGGTATCACTATGAAGGTGTTGTGCAATTTAGAAAGTCAGGGAAGTTAGCTTCGAGATATGTAGATCCATTGCAGATTATAGAAAGGATTGAAAAGCTCGCATACAGAGTAGAGTTGTCAAGCTGTATGACAGGTGTCCATAATGTATTTCATGTGTCTCCTCTTTGTAAGTATGTGCATAATCTAGAGACTACTATTTCTCCGAAAGGGTTGGAAGACTTAGTAGTAGAGCCTAATTTGACTATTATTAGACAACCAATTTGGGTTGTAACGAGAGATGAGAAAAGATTAAAAAACAAGACAGCCAAGTTCGTGAAATTCATTTGAGTGATAACAAGAAGGACTGTGCTTGGGAGGTAGATGATAGGATTAGAGAGACTTATCCTGATCTGCTTTGAGGGTATATCTATATTAGGTTATATAGATAGTTGCTACTCAATTAGACTAGTATGGTTGTTAGGAGCTGTTACAGAGAATTGCTATGTTTAGTATTTAGTCCTTACTGAATATCGAGGATGAAATTCTTTAAGAAGGGAGCCTGCAACATTCCTAGTTTTTGATAACATTTTTCAAAAAATTTAATTAGACAAATTAAATAGAATAAAGATGATAAGGAGATTGAGATTAGAATAAGTCATATATATAGGGCCATGCTTAATAATAAAATAAATGGGCTTAGATTGGTTTATAGGCTAATCAAATTACACCCAGGCATATTAGTAAATAGCCACTTCATTATGCATAGCTATACTTCTTTGTAATTGCCCATTCATGATTCATTTTTCTTAATATTACAAATGAAAATCAAAAACCTAAGATAGAGTCGGCCATAAACAAGGAGGAAAAGAGGAAAAATTCAATCTTAACCTAAGGATCAAAGCTAGGAAGGATTAATCAACAACAAATCTCAAATTCCTTTACATATGTAAGGTGAATAATAATTTCATACCATCTCTATTTTAGTCCATGATTATATGTTTTTGGATTTATGATTAAATTTATTTTTATGATGATATGCTTGAACAATATTATGTTTGGTTTATTTTAATTCATTTACATATGAATTTGCATGGTTTTGAGGTAAAACCGAGAGTCTATGATTTTAGAATTCCATAGAAAAAATTATGTTAAGTAAATCATGATTTCAGAGGTGGGTTTTAATTCTAAGAATTTTCCCGGTTAAAGAAATTTTATTATGCATTTTCGATGGAAAATATGATATAATTGGTTTTAAAATTTAGTTCGAGTATTTCATGAAGAAATTGGGTCTGAAATTTAATATTTTTAATTACATGATGAAAGGGATTTTCTATGACTTTTGGGAATTTTGTACCAGTTGATTTATTAGGGAAAATAAATTATTTATAAGTGGGACTCTTCTAAAATTGTTGGTTTTATAAATGAAAGGGCTTACATGTTATATTTCTTTGTTTTAGATCTGATTAAATGCGGCAGTTTTAATTGTTAAGTGTTTGAAAAGTTATAAAGAAACCAATCAAAATTTTACAAATAGGCAAGCAGTTATAAAGTAATTACTAAAACTAGCTAAATTTCAACCTTTAATTCAGAAATGATGGTTCCGTCTCTAATAGCAGTACCTTTCAACTCCATTGATTCCGCCCTACCACAGTCGAAATCCACCTAGTCGAAACCAATACACAAGGTATCACATAGATGGTACGCAATGGATTGGAAAGAAGGCGGAAGCCTTGGTGTCAAAATGTATGCTTCCGATGGGTTCCAAACTCTATTTTGTTTTCAAAAGATAAGATCTTACCTTGTTTTACTTGAAGCCTTCGACATAGTCGAAACATATGCTTTCGAAAGGGTTTTTATTAAAAGCTTTCAAAGAAGGTTGTCATACTATGCAAAGTAGTTAGCTTTCAAAGGGGTACTTTTTCCTTTAAATAAGAGTTTTCGACAGGATTGGTTTCGACCTAGTCGAAACCCAACCGCTATTCTATCTTTCGAGTGTATTAAAGCCATCATTACTTTGGAAGGGTTATCCTTGTTTTTAGTTAAGCTAAGCCACTTCCTAAATGCTTTCGAAAAGGGTAGAGGGTTTTGAAGGTAATGAAATCGAAATGGGGTTTCGACTCTGTCCTTTGAAGTTTCAATTTAAAGGTTGTTGCTTTTGACTCGATAGTTCCGACACCATCAATTTTTCCCAAAAAACTTTATAAGGGTTTTGAAAGAGGTACTTTTTTATATAACCACTTTGACCCAAAAGATGTTTTAAAGAGTAAACCCAATGACTTCGAAAGGGGTACTTTCATTTGTTTCGAAGTATGTTTAAAAGGACATTTTGATACCATAGAGAGGTAGGTTTATTATGTTTTGAAATGAAGTTTTTGCTTTCGACGGACGCCACTTAGAGGTTTTGAAATGGATGTTTTTAAGATTTCAAAACATAAATCCATCTCAATTTAAAGGAATAACCATAGCATAAATAAACAAAGGATTTTGAAATAAAGAAGATTTAGTTAATTATAAGGTTAAAGAGTTTAACCGGGATATATATAAAAGGTAATAAACCATAGGTGTTGATATTAATTATTATATATATATATATATTTCTTAATATACTTATTCACATTATCACTAACTCATAACTGTATTTTGGTGAAGGGCAGAATAACCAGCTTGGTTGACCCAGTGGTGAATATAATTTTCAAAATGTTAAAATCTAAATTAAAGATATTGGCAACGACCAATAGGTTCACAGTAAGCCCATGAAAACTGTGTATAACTAAAAATATTGGCAGGGGCCAATAAGTTCATGGCCAGCCCATGAAAACTATGATTTGATATTGGCAAGGGACAATAGGTTTATAGTTAGCCCATGAAAACTATATCCGGATTAAGATATTGACAGTCAGTCAATAGGTTCCTAGTTAGCTCATGAAAACTAGGATAAGAGAAAAGAAATTAGAGCTACCAATAGGTTCTTAGTGATCCTATGAAAACTATGAAATTGGACAAATAGTCCATAAACATTTAACAAGTTAATAGTAGCCCTAGAAAATATAATTGAGACAGATAGTCGAAATGAATGGGGATGGGTAATCCAGAATTAATTTACTTATTTTGCATATCATCATAATATTTTGAAATACTATATTTTTAACCATTGTGGATGCAGGAGCACGGTATATGGTTTTATAAATGTTTTAGGATATTAGTGAAGGAAAAACTCGTTTTGCTAAGCAACATGGTCTCACTAGATATCTAAATAGTTTGAGATGATAGATTATTATTCATACTAGGCTATGTCCGACTCATAGTTTTTGTTTTCCCCTTAAACTCTCGCGTAATCAATTGATTTCGAGTAGGTTGATAGCTATGTTTCCAGGTGTTCTTTTATACAAATAAAGCTTCCAAAGACGTAGAGGAGTCAAGCTTGCTATTAGACTTCTTTTATTTCCGTTGTGTGCTTGATTGTATAGGAAAATTGTTTTAGTGCCTTATTATGCACTCTGATCAACAAAGAAGACATCTTCATACGTCGCTCTTGGCGTATTTTGTATAATTATACGTTTTTTGAATGTGGTCTGCGAACTGGGATTATGTAATCAATCTGGAATATTTTGAGATGGAATGTGGAATTTGATTGCTGTTTAATTTTTTTTTCTTATTCTCGTGTTTCTGTGTACCAATGTATTTAATATCGCCCTATTTGGTCATTAAGGATTAATAACTATGGATGACTGTAGCATCTATAGCTGTTAGTTTTGGGCCACCAAATAGGGGGATGTTACACTTAACTTGAATTTATTATCGACATATTATACTCAATATCACTTATGAAGTTTGAGTCTGAACACTCCTTCATCAGATGTTTTTGTCTCTATAAATAATTCTCTTGTATTTAATAAATACATTAGAACACTTCAAATGACCATTTATTGATATAATTTTGGATTTGATATTTACTTCATGTATCGAATACATAAACAAATCATGATATTGTAGACAACATAACGTGTATGATAATTCCTATTGAAAATGCAAAGGAACCAATCTTACATGTTCTGTATTATACATTTTAATAAGGTGTCCTTGCATATCATTTGGGGCATTCCCGACATCTTTTTACTTACTATAAAAGACATCATTTATTAATCCTATGTTGAGTATTAAAACAACTAAGGCTAATTTTAACACACCTATGTCATTAAATCAACAACATGTTGCTTATTTATAGTTTAGAAATATTAATGTACCTTTTAACGTTCTTTCTTATGAGCACACGCTTCCTCTGCCTTTTGATTGAAAGTTAAACTATTTGATATTTCTATCAAAGTATTTATTCAATCTCGATGCTTATAAAATGATACTTTCGTATCATTTCTTGGATCATATCCAAAGACAAACAAACTCAATATCGCTCCTACTGACATTTAGACATTTTTGGTTAATATGTGTAAACAGCTTATTCTAAATCGTTACCTAGAATTTTTTGTTTGAATACATATGTACTAAGACACTTGAAATTATCAGGCGATATTTTTGTTAGTAAATTCGAATTCACTTGAAAATGTTGAATATCGAATTTATTATGCTAATTTCAACAATTGGAATTTGCGATATTATTCTTATCAATATTGCTCATTTAGTTCCAACTGCCTTAGTCATACTCATAAAGACACAGTCATGGTCGATGGATCATATCCCTTCAGTTACGACAAGCAAAATCTATATTTTGATAGCATACTTGGAATTCTTTCAGATTTTCACATCATACCTATAGAGTAAACACTCCCAATGGTTTAATTAAACAATCCAGGATTATATATTTTCGACACTAATAAGAAACTCATAGTTTCTCTTTAATGTGTGAGAATACTTATTAGACACCCTAATGCGTCATTTTCATTTAGGTTAGTTAATTTCATTTCATTTCATCAAATCAGTATTATCTATGGATCATAATTCCATTTTACCACCAGTAATCCCTTAAAGAAATTCCTCAAAGAAGTTGGTATTTCTTGAAACAACAATTGTTTTTCAGTGCAACAAAATATGTATTCATAAATGTTTTATGAATTTCTTTATTTATAAAACTTATTTGGTTTTAGTTTACAAAACTTATGTTCAAAATATAAATACGTCATCCAATGACAGTCTTCCAAAAACTCTTTTATGGAGATTCATACAAGATCCCTTATGAACAATTATTACTTACAATCTTTCAACTCGCACAACCTGCCAATTCCTTGGCCTAGGATATGTTGGAGTTTCCTATAAACTCTTATCTTGTAAAATTTTATAAACTGTTATTCAGATAAAATAATATTAACCTTGTGTAACACCCTTAAATACATTACCTTATATAAAAAAACTAACTCAACTTCACTCACAATTAATCGTACACTGTCCAACAATGTTCGATTACTCAATATCGATGCATCATTATGTATCACATAAGTAGTAATATTAAGATTGAATATTTATTCATTTTAGATACGTTCGGAACATTTTCCAATATACGCACTCATTCGACCAAATCATATCATTTCTATCACATGTTATTTTATTTGCTTATGTTTTATATTCTATAAGTTTAGCATAGACATACTACATGTGTATCAAATACACATGTCCATGTCGACGATAATTCATCGACGAATATGACGAAGTACATGGAACTGTTTTGGTATTTATAGATTTATGATTGCATACATCTATATGTATCAATCCGAAGATTTCATCAACTCTTATGCTACTCCCACTAAATGGATGTAGAGCGCATTATTTTTTGAGATATAATTAACAAATATCACATGATTCAAAATCATATGATAAAATTATTTCTCAAAACTACGGCTTAGTTTATAGTTCCAAAACAACCATAAGTAATACTAGATACTTTTGTATTTTTCAATGCATCAGTTTTGTTATAAAAAAAACTACCACGTTATAGTTTTATTTCATAAAGAATACTCATGATATTCATATTGAATTATAACTATGTTTATTTTTTCAATCGATACTGAAAAAATTATTATTTCATAAATAATGTATGGTAAGTTTTATGGAAAAAAAATTGTACTATGATGCAACTAATTAGTGTTATATGGCATGCTTCCACTATTTCACTATGATGCAATTAATAAGTGGTGGCTCCAGGTTCAATCCAAGAATCCAACGGTTTGAGGTCCCCAAGCTCCAATATAAATAGGACTGTAGGCCTAGCCATCTTCTCACAATTAGATTTTCTCCCGTGGGTTCATTGCCAAGGCTGAACCCTAATTAGAAAATATGTTTTAAGGTTCTTGGCCTAAGGCTGAACCCTAAAAGAAAAATAATTTCTATGGAGAAGATCTTCTAAATTAAAATATTATACACTAAGGAAGAAGGGGGTCCAGAAGGATTGTGGAGCCAAGCGGAGCATAAGCGAAGCTAAGGACGACAGGTGATGGATTTATTTATATATCTTTTAAGTTTAAGATATATTATTGTTAGATTCCCATTTAGAAAATTTTATTCAGTAATTAATCATACTAATTAAATTAGGCTGAACTATAAGAAAATTTACAGTTTATTTACAGTACTAGTATCTATACACTATTTTCTATACCTTATTTACATCTTTTTCTACGTTGTGGATTTTTGTGCAAGCGTCAGTTTTCTTCTGTCCTCTTTTTTTCTTTATGGATTAGAATAGATCAAACGCGAATATGGTTTATATAATTAAGAAAGCTGAAATGAAGGAAATTAGATGTAAAATAATAAAGGTTGAGGAATAGAATTACTGTAATAAACTGCATTAAAATGGGAAATGTTCATTTGGGCGTAATTATTATATTAATTAGTTGGTTTAGAAAATAGGATACAATTCCATAACTTAATATCTAAAAGATAATGATAAACGTAACTGCCAGAATAAAAGAAATAAAAAGGGGGAATTGGTGTAAAATAGAGAAACCACTATATTTTACACTACTTCAAAATAGTAAAAGAGATACCTTGCAGTTATGATTTATTGTTTATAGTATTATCCAATATTAATATATGGAAATGGATTATGTAGTTTTCATAACCAACCAAATAAAATAGAATTACTTTCTAAGATAGCGGACAAGAAAGTAAAGTATGGTTTGAAACAAGAAAATTATTAATTTAAGAATTCGAGGCTATAAAAAATTTAAAGATCCCAAGTCTGCATTTACTACGCGTGCTATCTAACTAGGCAACTATTATGATAAGTGAATTATGTAATATTAGAGAGTTAAAGAAAATTCTATACCACTATAAAAGGGGGCACGCTAGAGTAGACAAGAAACGCTTTGTAATTACATAATGGACTATAAAAGAAGAAAAGTAATAATTACGAGTAGAATTATAACATAAGTTATAATTATGAAATAAGAATGGAAAAGCTTATCGTGAGACTTATAATAAATTGGTAAGCAATGATAGTAGAGAATGATGGTAGAAGCTTATTTAAACAACTTATATTAAGTTGATAAGAAAATAACACAAAAATAATAAAAGAGGCTTATTTTATTGAATTTATGGATTTATATATTAAGTCAAATAAGCAAGATAATGAATGTAGCTCATACTAACAACATTCCCCATTAGACTTATGGTTATCTCACAATAGTTAGAAGTAATACAAGTACAAGAATATACTAATTAAACTAAAATAAATGACCAATAAAATAAGAAAGTAAACTAAACGCAAATTAAAAGATAAGAGAATCGAAATGCGTTTGGAGTAGCCCAAAGGATTAATCGCCTAATGAAGCAGTTCATTACGGATTTCAGCAATGGAGAAGCACGTCCAACTTAGTATTTTTGAGCTTTAAAGAAGTACGAGATTCCAATAGGATGTTAGGTTACTCTAGGATGGCCCTCTAGGTAGGCCTAACAAAGCTGCATCCCTGGAGGCAGGTCTGTAGATGTTCCATCAAGAGAATATGCCTTGCCTGCATTTGCATTGTAAGCCTAACGAAGCAGACCTTTATAGGCAGTCAGAAGGGATTGTGTTTGGAGTAGGGTATTCATATATTCAGTGCTTGCAAGTAAGTTTAAGGATAGTCGCATACGTATGTCATCCAGCATCAAAATCAAGAGCGATTTTGGGAAAGACTAGAGTTAAACCAACATGCCAATGATTCTTTCATTATCGAGACATTGGATGGAGGAACACCGCCAATTGGATGTTAGATTTTTTTGTAGTAGGGCACGGCCACTAACTCTTTAGAAGCCCTTCACTTAGTTGAGGGGTGGCTGCATGGGGCCATAACCACGATGAGAAAGGAACATGCCAAGTAATATCTGTATTGTAGGCCTAACGGAGCGGTCCTTTACCGATATAGAAAATACCCGACTAAGTTCCGTCCAAGGCAGACATTGTTGGTAAGATTCAGATAGTAGACAGAACGATTACATAGTCCTCAGTGTACGCACTAGGTGGTACATTGTGGATGTCCAAGCACTGGTATAGACTAGTGCAGACGCGATTTACGTTTTCATAGTAAGTAGTGGAGCATCTATATTGTAGGCCTTACGAAGCGGTCCTTTACAGAATAACTCCGAAGCGCTTGAGAAGCAAAACGTTGGAGTATCTGTATTGTTGGCCTTACGAAGCAATCCTTTACAGGTATAATTACAGAGCAAGACGGTGGAGCATTTGTATTGTAGGCCTTACGAAGCGGTCCTTTACAAATGTAGTTACGGAACGCTCTCGAAACTAGGCAATAGAGCTTTTTTCGAGGAGGATACAGAAGGTACCATGGGTGGTACCTAGGACCAATACGGTCGTTAGGCACGTAGCTACGTATATGTTTATATTAGTTGTTAGGTTTTAATCTACTATGGAATAGATGGGCACGGTTCACGAATAGAGGTGAGAGTGTTGTAACCTAATGAACCTAATATAAGAGTAAATGGAAATAAAATGATATATGTTGAACTAAGCCTAGAAGTATATAATTTATTCATTCACCAGAACTTTTGTTCTGACCCCCTCCTCATCACATCCTACAGGTTAGGTAGATGGCAGAGACTTCTCAGCTTTATGACACTTGCTTAAAAGTATTATTATTTGGATGAGTATTTACTTACTATTATATTTTAGTCAATTTCTCTATGAGATAATTAATTGAGCTCTAATATATTTATCTTTTCCTATTGGCAGGATTCTAGATACCCAACTCGGGCTTCAGTGGGCTTGCTTTTTAGCATTTTTGAGAAAAATCCGGACCACTGGAATTCGGGTTGTTATATTCATAGTCTTGTATTGCTTTTAGAGTTCGAAACCCAGAGTGTAATACATGGTCTCAACCAAATAAGCACGTAAGTGAGCATTTTACGAATGTATTAAGCAGTTGTAAAGTTAAACACTTGCATAGGTGTAAAAAACATTAACATGCAATTGGCATTCAATAGTGGGTATTATATTTCCATTTGTCAACGTTCAATTCATTTTATTTGTATATGATAATTGCTAAACATTTTATCAATTATATTAAATGCACAAATTTATCATTGTAGATAATTAATGCATTATTTAGCATATGTACCTTGTCCTAATCTCATTTTGACCTTAAGTTTGCTTAATATTATTCACTCATATCTACCACATCACGACGGCCTAAGTATAGTATACGTACCTCGAGTTTTCTCAACAAATACATATAGTTATCTTACCACGTCTATTCAATATATTAATAATGCTACACATAACATGCCTAGCTTGAGTTTGCTCAACAACTAAGAAGTATGCAAGTAATTAATATATATATATATATATATATATATATGGTAGAGGACAACATTATATTGAAGATTCATAACCTTTAGTATATTATATTGAGTGATATCGACTTATGGAATAATGTATTTCTTATGAAATACCCTTGTGATTCAAGTGTTAGACACATTAGAAATCACAGTATATGTACATTTATATACGTATTTATTCCTTAAATCTATTTGGGTTTATTTAACGATCCACCTTTAATTTATACACTCATATTATATAACTTTTGTATTTTAATTAACTTATACAATAATCTTATATATAACATTTTATTAATTAAATCTTATTTAATTAGTTAACTATTTATTTAATTTTAAATTAATATTTCAATACAACTTTTATATTGGACATATCTATTATAACGTTTATAGTATAGCACATATATCTAATATATGCGTATTTTTTATTTAATTAATTAACCTTTAACTAATTTATTTAATTAAATAATTTAATTTAAATTATATCAATTTCAAAATTTATCCTACATATATGTATACTTATGTTATCTTAACAATTTAAAATAACATAACATATATCAACATATATAATACATGCATATAATTATTAATTAATTAACTCATTTAATTAATTTATTTTATTAATCTTATTAATAAATTTTAAATTTTGAAATTAATACTTAAATAGTTTCAATCGTTTTAAAATTTTCATAACCTTTTCAAACATTTTGAAAATTTATATTATATTATAACTTTTTATAATAAACATGTTTTATTTTAAATTTAACTTTTGAATTTAAAATCTCGTCTCAATTTTCAAAACTATTTTTAAAATTAATCCAAGGCCCACTTCAAATTGGGCCTTTGCTATCAAAGGAAACATTAGGGATAACTTCACCTTTCAGGCCAGGCAAGAAACCATGTAGGACAAGGTACTTGATTACCCTATTCCATTCCTAGACATCATTTTTCTAGACGTCATACTAAGTTGCAAGCTTAATTAGTTCGCCCCAATATGACTAATTTAGACCGCATGGGCTATAGGGTTCTGATACCATTGAACGAACTGAGTCAGCACATAGCGGAGGAAATAGGTGAATTTCAAAAAAATTAACCATTTTGGATCTTTAATTGGCCAACGAAGTCTCGGTATACTTAAAACTTTTCAAAGTTTCTTTTAAAATAATTTAGTGTTTTATTTAATACCATATTTTGTTTTTATTAATTTGATTCAAAAAAATAAAGAATGAGATATAAAAATAAGGTTTGAATATATCAAATATATTCATTCTTTCATTGTGTGATAGAATAGTGAAACATAAGGCAAGTATGATCAACTAATAATATGAGCTATTTGAATAAATAGGAATGAGTTTAAAGGCAATCACATATGGGATAAAAAAGGAAAGAAATAAAAATGACAAAGAAGAATGATTCATCTTCCCTTTTTTGACTAACTTGATTTACGCAGCATTCAATTAGCAATCAACGAATCATTATGACATAAGATTAGGAATATCCAACAATAATTCAAATGCATAAACTACCACCTAATTTAAAATTATCTGATGTTAATAAATCATTTACACTACACAATTTGAAATATAAACATTAAGTTTTATATGTACAAAATAATTATTTCTATATAAAATTTACCCAAAATTTCTTAATTAATTCAAAATAAACCATATAACATTTAGATTTTATGATGTATTTATGAACTTATATAAACTTAAATTAGTTAACGAAATATATATGTATATAACTAAATCAAGAGATTCAACCTATATGATTTTTTTTACAAAAGTGAAACATATTAAATTGAACAATATATTAACAATCCTTTGAATACTTAAAAGTATCGGTCAAGTCAAATAGAGCAACAAATTTATATGTTTATTGTAATCAATTATTACTAAAACATCCTTTAATCATGTATGGGTTTCAATTACAATAAAATGCAGATAATAAGAACAAATAAACCTTCAAATCTAAAGAGATTCAACCTATCTGAATAATGTTTTTAAAACAAAAGTGAAACACACTAAATTAAGCAATATATTAACAATCCTTCGAATACTTAAAGAAAGATATTAGTCATGTCAAATAGGGTAACAAATTTAGAAATTAATTGTAACTTATTTATTGTCCGAACATCATTTAATCATATGTAAGTTTCTATTACAGTAAGAATGCAAATAATAAGATCATGTAAAGCATTCAAATCAAAAAAATTACATTTGGATTTGAATGTTTAAAACATATATCTAAAATTAAAATATTGTCTAACCATATACAAGTTTCAGTTTTGATTTATCTAAATAAAAAAACAATCAATTCATATAATAAAAAATTTGAAATACATAAACCATTTTCAAATCAAATGAGATAATATTATACGCATATAAATTAAGATATTAAATTTTGTTCATTAAAACATTATATCAAAATTATTAGAATAAAAAGATCATACCTTAATTCCAAAGCCTTGAAGTACACCTCGAAACATTGAATTTTTCTTTTAGATGTAGCCAATGAATCGTACATTGAATGATGAATCAAATCTCCTATATTAAGAAATCAGCATCCATATGTTGCAAGGGTCAAGAGGAACAAACCGCTTTGCATAATTGATTTTTTGTGTATTTGATTTTAGGAATAATTAAACCCATGGAAGATCTCATATTTTCAGTCATTAGAGAAGGAGAGAACTAGAAAAGCTACAGAAAGAAGAATGAAAAATGAGAAACTCAACTGTACGTACAGGTTGAATTAGAGAATATGTTTTAATTGAAAGGAGGAAGTTTTTGTCATTCTTTAATTGAAACATCTCTAATTAATTCTCTTGATCAACTTTATATTTTCACTCATATTTCTTTACATCGTATGTCTGAAAATTACATGTCATCAAATGACATAAGATTTCATAAATTAACTAGTGTGAACTCGTGCTTCGCACATGGTTGTTTGTAGAAACGTGGATCCACAAAGTACATGCAACTAACGAAAGAATGGATACTTACAACGATACTATAAAATCAATGTAATTTACAAAAATATATTGAGTTTATATTTATAGTCCATAATAGTATTCCCAATCGTATGGGTGCATGTCCAATAAATACTAAGAAACCGCCTTGCTTGTTCGATAAATGCTAAAGTTGACTTGATTGTGTTGGAGAGATATAATTGGTGAAAAAATCAAATATTTCATAAGTATGAGATTAAAATTCTACACAATTAAGAAAAAGGGAATGAATGAAGTTGAGAAGAGTCTATATGGCACAAAGATTGTCAATGGGTGCCATATTGTATATTTATTTGTCCTTTACTTCATAATTTTCATAATTTTTTTATTTATAAGATGCATTGTACAATCTTTCGAAAAAATATTATTGGAAAAGTTGTATAAATATAGTCTTGTAACCATTCTAATACCAAGAAAATTCTAACTTGAATTATGCAATTGTAGCTAATTCAAGGAAAACTCCATTGCAGAATATTTTAGGCAAAAAAAACATTGTACCAAATTCCATCTAAATGTATGTCTCTCACATAAACATTGCAACAAATTTCATCTAAAAAAACCTCAACTTGTTTCATACAATTTGACCATATTCATATTCTCTTTATGAGAAGCCTCTTATTGAATTAGATGATGTCCAGACATCTCAAAATGCTTCTTGGTTGGTAAGTAGTTGAACCTACATACATTCAAAAAGGACGGTTTTATAAATATGATTGACCAAAATAGCTACCAAAGAAAGACAAAGAATATTGCCGTATGATCAATCAATGGAACTATCAAAACCTTAAGCAAAGTGTCCTTAACTTTTATGAGAAATATTCTCCATCAAACAAACCTTCAAAATTTCTATACGAATGAAATAACGAACAAAAATAATATCTTTGAAGTTAAGAAAAACTACTTCAGTAAGTGATAATGAATGAACAAGCAAATCGTATTGTGAATGATGAACTCTTTGGGAAAGTATGATAAAGGAAGGATACAAAGTCAACAGCTGTGCTTATATAGTACTCACAAAGTCAGGCTACAAATTTTTGAATTTTGATGCGAATACACCGTGGACATAAAATGCTACATTTTAAAATTTTAACATAACATAACATGTAGTAATATTACTATACACTTGAATATGTTGACCCTAGGTTCATGGATGTAAATTTCACACATATTAATATATACGTAGGTATCTTGAACCTACAGTGAGAAAAAGAATTCACAGTGGTTCCTTTTTGCAATGATGTTACATTAACTTTCCTTAACCCTTCCACTTTGCATTTGTATAGGTGTCGGATAATTTATAATTAAATATTTTGGAAAAAAAAATTGACAGTGGAACCTCTAATCATTGGCCATCATAAAATGAAACGTACACTTATTTAATTAGTCAAAATGCTAGCAATTTATTTTTATTCATGGAGTGTCACACTCACCAGATAGTAGTCCCCTGAGAGAAACTTATTACAATTTTATGTATACACGGTGGTGGTGTACATAGGGACCGTGTTACTTAGGCCGATCACTAAGCAATTACAATTATAGTATTAGTATAATAAAGAATACAACGATCAATAACATATGTGAAATATAAATTTTGCAGCATAGGAAGAAAATTAAAACAAAAATACCGGACAGCAAAAATCATTGTATGTGTTTCAGCAGATAGTAGGTCAAAACATGTCATCTGCAATTGAGTATGATATCCTTTGTCATATAGAATTTATATAACCAATGTAAAAATTGAAACTAAAAATGAAAGTCGCACTGATTTACGATTTGGGTAGAAGGATGATACTTTTCAATTGTTAACTGATAGGAAAACCTGTGCCGAACAGGCAATAATAACAAAACATTTATATTAATGGTTAATCCTATTTTTTTATGTACATTTTTGTGTGTTGATTATTCCTATTTTTAGCTTGTTTATTGGAAGAACTTGATTGTTACACTGCTGATCAGAATAGAATAAGCGAGAGAGTTTTCAACGGGATTTATTAGTTGAATTTAAATAATACCTGAAATGGAGCGAAGAGACCTACACTGTCTTAGGTACAATCTTCTTCACTGTCAGATTCTCTGATGTAGATGGTAAAGATATTAGCATATAAGTTGCAAATAGAGAAACTCTTATCATCAATCAAAAGTTAATTTAAAACATAGAGTTATTATATCAATCATAATTCAAATTGTAAACCAAATCACCTCAACCGAGAGTAAACTTTAGAATAGGTAAGGAAAAAAAATCATATACGGTACATAGTTTGTGATATGAATGTCAAATGTCTTTGAACATCTACAAAGTTCCTTTTAGATAAACATGATAACGAAAAATAAAGTGACCACAATTTAGAAAGGAGGAGATAGTCTAATACGAAATGAACCGTTACAATTCAAACTTCTTCACAGGTGTAATTAATTTGTCTTTTTAATTTATACTTGTACCCTTACGGATCCATAGTTAAAAGTTAATACATTATATAATTTAACTATGAATCAATACATATTTCACTACTATAATATCTGTGACAGGATAATTTTCATAAAAGATTCACATTTCTACAATAATTTAGGTAGTAGCATGTGCATTATTTTCTATAACATTTGATGATAGTGATTTATGCCATTGTGCATTATTTGTTTAACAACTATTTAGTTGAAGATTTAATGTTCGTAGGTTGTTTCCTGAGGATAATGATTTCAATGATGTGTCAAAGCTTAATTCACAAAAGTTAGTTAGAAGGGTATAACCATACATTATTTGCTATGATTTGTGAAGTGGTAATTATGTAGTTTGTAAAAGAATTATATAATGAAAATCTATCCCTCTAGCTGTTAGAATAAATTTGCCATGTATGGATATCCATCATTTTTTGTACCATCGTTTTACCATTTTCCCTTTCCTTTTATTTCAAACAATTATAAACTACATCACACAAACCTTGTCTTTCAAAAATACAGAAACCATTATTGAACACATAAAACATTCTTTACCGATCGTTGTTTCATAAACAAGTATTAGGAAAACATTTTATAATACTTTAACACATACAACTAAAACAGATTTAACCTTATTCTTCTACTAGAAATCAGAGCACGTTTTCATTTTGTAAATTTATTTATTTATTCTAGAAGGATAGCAGTTGTTAGAAAACAATCCCATTGTATATACTGTAATGATATACTCTGAAAATGGTTACCGGTGTAAATTTTGCAATATATCTTCATGTCTTCAGCATTGTGAGTTATATTCAACGTAGGTTCCACAACACGGTATCTTAAACTCTAAGTGTTATAAATATATTAACCCATGTTATATTATGAATACATGCCACTATTTGTCAATTTCAAATGTAATCAATCATGATCCATGGTTTTAGATGTAGCAGTTATATATGTTGGTTAGTTACAAACTTTGGTCCAAGTAGGATGAAATAATGATTAAGTATAAGACAACAAACATTATTCTATAATATTAACAGGACGCATTTTAGAACTCTAGTTTGCTGCATTCACTCCTACATTCAGACATAAAAACTACCCCTATGTTAATTTAGGCACATTTCATCTCTTAAACCACTGAGTCACTTATTGCACTAAAATTTTATATTATGCTTTACCCTTAGCCACATACTATTTGCTAGATGAGAACAAAAGTTGATTTTTGCATCCTTCAGCCTGTCCACACCAACCAATATATCCACTTTCTCCACTTAAACCACATATCTTACCTAAGTAATAAATTCCTAGCACAGGTCGGTATTGAAAGGAATAATAATTCAAATATTACACATGACCCCCAAATCCGTTACAATAGATATTCTTCACATAAACCACGTGTATTACCTAAGTATTAACTTCCTAGCGTAGGTCAGTGTGAAAGGAACAATAGTTCAAATATTACAGAGGACCCTCAAATCCGTAACAATAAATACTACACTGTTCAAAGTAATTGAATACGGATTTTAAATTTTAGGGAAATGATGTAAGAATAATAGATGATAGGCAAGTTAAGAGCATAAATAAGTGTAAACAACAGAGAAATGCAGTCTTTAGAAAGAAAATGGATACAGTGACTGAATAGATGACCATGTCAAACGACATAAAGGTATACGCAAAAATCATTGTCCAAATCAAGAATCAATTATTTAATGGAATAATTTGATTTAAATGAACCAGAAATTAGTGCGTAAATCCATACCATCGTATAATAGTGAAATAGCCAGTAACCTGAAATAGAGGAAGTTTTGAGAAGCCATGAGGAAAGAATCAAGATTATGCTAAGAAATAAAGAAAACAATGCGATAACAATGGATTCAAGTCAGTTGATCCGTCTATTAACATTCAACTTCCTTTGTTTGGCATGATAGAGGAAATCAAGTGAAATGCAACCTGTAATATGTAAGTAAAAAAAGTCAGCTTTTATATTGCATATGCTATTGCACATAATATATAGTCAGGACTAACCTGTTATAAGTATTATTGATCAAATAAGCACAATTTTATGTTCGAATATAAACATCTAGTAGTCCGTTAGGTGATACCATGAGAAGCCTGCTATTTGACGCTAAGTATACCTCCCTAAGTATACAGTTACGCTACCTTCGGTCGCCTTTTCCTGTCAGTAAGGTTTTCGGGCAGAGGGAGAAGGCACACAATGATAATCTAAGGCGTCTATAGAGAGATCAAATCACTCTTTCTCTTCCGATCTATGGTCTAAGATGAGCACTCCTTTTGTGTTATTACTGCAACATAAATAAGCAATTAAAAATTGAAAACTTTTTAATACATTCCTTTTGAAGGATAAAAATGAACACATTAAGACATTAATTTTACTCAGTTGTGTCTTCCTATTGTACAGAGTAAATAAATTAATCCAAGTATAGAATAATGTTAATGCAGGCAAAGAAGATTTTATGTAAGCATGAATTAATTTTCTACCACTCGAAAATAAAAGAAATATATGAAAATTGTAGTTAAAGCGATTTTCAGTAATTCCCAGTTGAACCAAAATATAACTGTTAATGAACAAAAAAGGATTTTTTAAATCTCAAAATCAGGGGATTAAAAATGGTTATAATGATGATAATGTTATAGTTATATACTTTTTTTTGAACTCGTGACATGAAAAAAAGCAGCTATGCACCGCAGATTTATGCCATACCTCTTTAAAATCAAATAAACTGGTAAACATAATTTCCATCAAACTTATTAGTAAAGTAATAAATCTAGAGCCAACTATGAATATTGGTATTCATAGACTAATGATAGAAGAAAATTGTCTATTCTATATATGGATCAAGCAAAACATATCCATATTTTAAAAGGAAAACGCAATAAATCCTGTTCCAATTCAGTTTTGAAATTAGTATTTCTTTTGGCATTCCCATGTTGGGTACAGATCATTTACCATTTACAGAATGATTAAGAGAATATTTGGAAGCGAAAATTCCGATTCAAATTTAGTTTTGAAATTAGTATCTCTTTTGGCAGTACTGCACCATGTTGGGTGCAGAACATTTCTTAACATATGCCTAATGATTAAAGGAATATTTGGAAGCTTCTTATATAGTACATATAGTATATGATAATGCTCTTACAGCACAACATTCATATTTTCTTGATTTCTATGGTTTTCACTGCTTCTTTGGCATCAAAATGACACCAAATCTTTCCTTAAGTAGCATCCATGATTCTTTATAGTCGAAAGGTTGATCTAAGAATAGCCAAAAGAATAACAATCAAGGTTTTCTTTTCATAGCACGATGCTCTACTTAATTATCTATTCAGTGTGGAATTGTTTTTAGCACAAAGATAACAATTTATAAACATTTTATGCGCTTGTATGGTCAATAACATAGTGCTCACTTGTAATAAGAAATAAACCGAGTATATACAATTAACATCTCTTGATTTGTCTCTATACTTATTTTGCAGCTACTAACTAATAGCGTTTTCACATGTATTCAAATTCATTACCATTATTAACAAATAATACAAATACACATAACTTCTATCCAACTTGGTAGTAAAGCAATAAATTAGGAGTTAGCATCAAATATCGGTATGGAATTCATAAACTAACGATAAAGGAAAAGTAATTGTATCATATATGTGTGCTAATTATTCCTTGCCATTTTCTAGACGATTGAAGGAGGATTATTTGACCTTTTTTCATAACCTATTAAGTCATTACAATAGAGAAAATGTTGGTATAACATATAGTGTTAGTTAATTTCACAATTTCAAAAGTTGGGTTGACTATCAAATTAATGATTAAATTTGTAGTATGGGTTATAACATAGCGCATAAATTGCAAAATCCATTCAGTTTGTAAAATTATGCCAAATACATGTTTAAAGGTAAATTAAAAATGACATCAAGTTTCTAAAAAAATTCTATGAAACAAAAATAAAGAAACCAAATCGTGTGCATACGCTTAAAGTTTTCATAACTCTCATGGTTATTGCTACTACTTAGGCACTAAAATGACAATGCTTTTCTAGAAGTAGCATAGTTATTTAGTTATAATCAATGTATTGCCAAAAGAATATAAATCAAGGTTTTCTTTTCATAGAACAATAGTCTAACTATGTATCTAGATCAAATTTATATTCAAAATAAAATTAAATGTTCATTGTATATGCTTGAATCTTTATCAACAAAAGACTATAAAGTTATCAAAAAGCTTACGTGTAGATACACTAAATGATTTGCAAAAAAAGCCAACACCTCTAATATGATGAGCAAAATTTTACTTAAGAAAACATTTTAACTTGGAAGCAATTGAAGCTAGAATGGTGAGGGGTTCCGTAGTTTATTATGGCACCTTAAAGCTTGTGAACATGTAATATATATATTATTTTTGGGACTCTTAAAAGAAAAATTAATATTAGCTTTAGTTGCACCACAATATAGTACTACTGAACTTAACCAAATATGATAGGGAAACTTTTATATATTGTCATATTTGATGCATTCATCGAGGCTAGTCTATGGAAAAAAAACCATAACATGTGTTGTATTAGAGATAACAGATCAGGAATATGGTACTTACCACATATAACTTCTTTTATATTATGTATAATAAAAGTATAGAAGAAATATTGGTTTGCATGATATTAACATGTTTTTTATTTCACATATTTTTATTATAAGATAATAGTTTTATATGCATTTTAAAAATCTTAAATGCCTGTGAACTGATCTTTAAAGGAAATAGTGTGGATACTAAACAATAATATTAAAACTTATTAATCTTATAGCTTTTAAGATTAGTATTTTCCATGGACGATTTGAACTCATGGAAATTTTATAGCTTATTATATATGAACATACCCTCTTACTCTATACGTCTTGTAAAGGAATATGTATGATAAACCAGTTGCACAACTCATATTAGTTTTTTGATTTCTTAGCGTAGGTAATTAAACGAAGTAGTATTTGCACAATGTTAATCACAAATATACACAGAAAACGGTGCATAAAGCAGTAGAAAACTCAGCATTCTCATTTTCTTTCATGTAAAAGCAAAGAACTAGATTACAAAGTTCATTCAATGCTAGTTAGAGAATTACCAACTTATGAGACATCTAAGCAAGAAAAAAAATCCATTCTCACAACATGGAACAAAAGCTTGCTATCCTAGCGAAGAATAAGAATGACTAAATTTTTAAGCATACGTTTTCTTATTTGGACTAGAATTGTTAAACCCTTGAATTTTGTAGTTGGTACCCAATTAATTTGTGAAATTTTTAATCATAATGAACCAAAATACCATAGGAATAACAAAAATCAATGCAAGTGATAAAACATTTTGTTATATTTTAGACATCCTACAATCTAAAACTAATCTAGTTCTACCTCAAAGTTGAACTTGCTTATGTACGAATGCGACTCCTCCTTTTAAGAACAGATCTAAATCATCAAGCTCCTATTCAAATTGAATGTGGAACTACAAATATCTTTTAACTAACATGGAAAACTCATAGATGTTAAAGGATTAAATCACAACCTTATTTACGATTCTATGTTGTGTTGCCATCCAGCGTATAAAATGTTTAAAAGAATCAAATCATTGATTGTTCAACATGAAGGTACTAAAACTGAAAACAATAAATTATAGTGTTAAGAAAATAAATAATAACCTTCAACTCCAGGTGAGCTTCACTCTAATTCTCAACCTAGCTTTTCCACTGCACCCACATGCTACTATATTCCTTGAGGTCTCATGGTCTGTAGCAACCCCATCAATTGTCGAGGAAAAATTTAGTTCTTTCTAATCATATTTGGATGATTCTCCTCATCATTAATTCATATTAGAGTTTGAATTTTAGTCGATCAACATTACTGAATTTTATCTACAATTGAAAAAAAATTGTACGCAAACTAGATTCTTACCAACAGAAAAGCTTCTTCAAGAAGTCTTGGCTTCTTCAAGTTTCCTAGATAGATGAACGATCAATCAGTCAAATACAATTGCAAATGCTCAATTCAATTTGTGCATAAGTCTACTATAAGGAGGAACTGTAGCTTCCCAGATGACCTATCGATGCATACGCTACAACATACCGATGTATGATGAAATAAGGCTATCGTTGATGATGGGATGATGTAAAAAAATATGGAAACTGTTGGGCGCCATTGCGATGGAGGTGGGTTGGTCAATTAGGAAGAAATAGGCCAGCAACATTGGTAATCTCAAGATTAGGGTTTGGCTGAGAAAGGGAGGAACGAAGTGAATTTACTAATTTAGGTTTTCTTTGCCAAATATCGTGATGATTGTTACTAGAATACCCTTGTGACTGTTCAGTTTAAAAAATTCTTGGGTGCTTCTATGCTCTTGAAAGTAAACTCAGTAATAATATAATAGTATAGATGCATGTAATAATTTTTTATTTAATTATAATGATATCATATATCAATGCGCGCAAATATAACTTTTATAAATGCGTTTAAATAGTTATAAATAACTCCTAAATATCAAATAAAACAAATAAAAATTAATATTTCTAAAATACTAATTAATTTAAACTTTTTTATAAATTAATTAAATCATGTGGTTTTTCAGAGAATTCATCATTGTGGTTGTGCGACTCAAAGTGTAAATTTAACCAGCGATTAATATTGAACTATTCAAATATTAACGTTCATACGTCACTTAGCAGGTGGTGTGACATTTCAGCTGAATTCATCGTCTACACATCTTTTGGTAAAATCTAATTTTACTTATTATAAGCGACACCTAATAGTGATGATTATTTACACCAATTCTCTTCGTCAACACTATATCACTTTAGATTTATTGAATTTGGTAATGATCAAAATTCCAATATTATCCACATTCAACTTTATAGTCCAAATACAAAGTCTTTGGTTCAATAATAACAATTATTATTAATCGAAATGCTCAAGCCAGAGACTTTGAGTTGACTTCAGTTGACAATGATACTAACCTCATATAACTTAGGAGATGAATACTCTCTTAAATAGTGTTTCACTTCCAAAGCTTCCACTCGACCCAACTATGGTTATTCAATGGACATTGTGCCACGATTTAACTATAATCAAGGTGGTGCTTCAACATTGAAGATCAATTGTAACGTCACGGGATTTTCGTTCTTCGAAAATTCGACATCGATACTCACTTTATCGACTGCCGAGAAATCAAAGGCCGAAAACCGAGATGTTATGGGTTTTAAAAAGAAAAGAAAAAGAAAGAAGAGAGGAAAAGAAGAAAGAAGAAGAAAAATAGAGGGAAAAGAAGATAGACAATTTTTTTTAGAAAAACAGAGAAAGAAAACAGAGAATTTGAAAAATAGAAGATAGAAGAATTTTAAAATAGAAGAAAATAGAAGAATTTTAAAAATAGAACGGACAGAAAGGAAACAACAGAACAACAACAGAATCTCACAATTCGCAGCGGAACAACATATAATAATAAATGAATAATCTTTAAACAAAGAACTATATCAGTTATTACATTACATTTCATTACTTCACATCATATCATCAGAGTGTACAACAACATACAACAATTAACAGTGCAGCGGAAAAAGAAATACTATATAAACTAGTAATACGCCATGCCATCCAGCTTGCCTCCAGCAACTCCTGAATATCCAGAATATCCTGATAAACCTTAACTCTTGACTGCCCGTGTGGAAATTGGTGGGCACCCAGAGATTAGGAAGGAAAACAATAAACTCCGAGTCAGTCATGTGACTGGTGTGAGAACTCAAAACAGTTTATTTATCTTTAAAATCAAAAAGAGGAATATTTTTAAATTCAATTCGCAATGCTTTTAAAAATGAGACTACCATAAGACCTCCTGCCACACACACAATGCAAACGCAGACTTGGAGAAGATTTCTTCTTATGATAGTCAAACATGCTTGATACGCATTTAAAATAACATTTGATATTATTACTAGTGCATAGTGTAGAAAAATTCTTTCGAAAGTAGAATATAAATCTTAGCCAGCATAGGTACCATTATATTATGCCTACTAATAGCTACCATATTAAATGGCAGGTTCTACAACTAAAACCGTACAAGTTTCGTATTGTTTCTTTGGATTTCCAACAAATGGTCAGGCCAAGGAACTTCCCATTGCCACTGAGAATGCCTCTGGAAAGACATCCCCGAGAACCAAACCGGAACTCTGCCAACACAAGGCCGGGTTACCCCTAACTGGGTAACTACTGACACGAGCACGCCATTCCCCGGTCCTTTAGGACCTTTTCAACCGAGCGCTCGATATCCAACATCACACCATAATAAATAGAGTGTTTTCAACATGAGTAAGTATCTGGGCTCCATACCATGATACCACCCCTTTCCAGAAGGAAATGCACATACCCTAAGGGGAGCTACAGCAACCCCTAATAACCTTGCCGCATCTTTCCTGTTTTGACCATTTCCGGGATGTGAGGCTCGACGAAGTCACGTCCACAAAAACACACTTTGTACAAAAAGCCGTGCTTTGGGTCAACAAATGATCAACACAATGATCACTAAGATAGACGATCAAATAAATGATCCTATCACAATAATCAACACAATGATCATTTCAGCATCACTCAGCATGTCACATTACCAAAATGGGATATATCGCTGATAACTTCAACTATATAACCTTTGAGCTCGTACGTCTCAAAGAAGGGTGTTAAGCAAAGAATAAATTCTTCGCCACCAACAGAAATATATTTGAAAGAAATCGGCTTTATATCTCAACTTGTAATGTCAGACATACAATCCATACAAGTCTGTTCCGGGCTCGAACAGAACCGAAGGCACTTCTTACGAAGTCCTTGCAATCCGGATATTCACAATCCTGATCGGATTTCCCATCACTTATGGAATCTCTATACCAGGTGCGACCCAGTGCAGAGACAATCGATAGGTCATCCTATCGCTCTCGCAAATACCGGTCTTCAACACCGATCTTCAAATGCAATTCATAACGACGTATCACATATTCGGAATGGGTTAGACGACCCCATGGTCCTTTCCCGGTTAACCCGAATAGTGAGCGCTTATTCAAAATAAGTGTGCATTCAATTTCAAACAATTCACATCAAATACCCATTCAAAGGGAAATATTGATAGTCGGTTATTGAACTATCAATTGATATGCATACATCACCAGATTCCAAATAATTTTCCAAATTACTTATTTTCCAAAATATCTTTACAAGATATATAATTTCAACTTCAAAAATAAATCAATATTTATTTTCAAACAAATTCTACTTTTCACATATAAATTCTATAATGAATTTATATTTCAAAATATCCATGCATATCCGATTTCAATAATTCACTTCGATTTATCTTCAAAAAGATAAATTCTAATTATTCACTTCATATTGGAAAACATTTCCATACTTATTTATTCATAAGTAATTCACAAATCTCTTTTATTTTCAACACTTAGAAAATATTCAATATACTTAAATCGAATTAAGTATATATTTCATTATTTAAGGAAATTATTCACTTAAACATTTTTATTTGGGCCAAAACGAATGTTGCGTAAAACATCGTTACAACGTCCCAAAATCACTAGTATATGGATTCGAAATTAAAATAGATATATAAATCCCAATACTATTCAAAACATTTCCTTTCGGAAATCATTTACTATAACAACAGTGTTATAGTCCACTATTTCCTTTTATTTCTCGAAAACGTCTATTTCAACAATCAATGTTGAAATCTATGGTTTCGAATCTCGACACATTTAAAACATCGTTAGATCGTTTTAATTCTATTTAAAATATCACATTCAAAACATTTCTTTAACGTCTTATTCACTATTCAAAAACGTGAATATACTATGTTCACAAATTCCATTATTCCTATTCTTTTTAACTTAAAGGATTATTCACTGTTTACAACGTGAATATAACTCCATTAATAGGTTATAACAATTAACTTATCAAAATAAGTCGTTTGCGAATTTATAAAACAACGTTTATAAATTCCATTTCCATTTATTTCATAACAACTTCCTTTATAAATCTTCTTTATTTACCTATTCGATTTATAATCTTAATTATAAACCAAAAGTCCAAATTATAAGTCAAACACTTATAATTTATTTATTTGCAAAAATCGTTCCTTTGAACTTTACAAATTTTATAAACCTATTGTTTATAAAATTCCATTTATAACTTCACCGTTATATAATTCTATAAATTTCATTCATCAATGAATTTCATTTTCACTTCATTCAAACACTTATAAAGACTCGTTTTATAATGTCAATATTTCGATTTATAAATATCCGTTTATAAATCTCTTAATATAAATCAATTAATATTATTCTTTAAAACATCTTTAATTTCCTTTATAATTTCATCATTTCGATTTATAAAATAATCAAATTTTATAAATCCTATATTTAAATTTTTATCATATATTCAAAAATCCAATCTAAATTATTTTATAAAATCATTAGTTCATATTTCTCAAAAATCGACTTTTAATCGTATTTCTAAAAATCAGCTTTTTAACTATATTTCACAAAAACCGTAATTTTTATAACTTTAAAAATTATAACGTTTATTTATTTATAATGGATCAATTCCAAAAATATAGTATATTCTCAAAAATCACTTTTAAAATCATTTTAAAATCCCAAAATCTGGGTCCAATGATGCTACACATCAAATAGTCAATCACGACTAACAACGATATCATATATCGATATGATAATCCATCAAATATCAAAATATCTGAAATAAAATAAATACTGTTGAGGAATCCAGTTGGATCCCTCCAACCTGTTTCCTGCATCCAAAAACATTAGCACAATACCAATTTCGCTGCAGTACGAAATTATCGCGGTATATGTTCTTATTAAATATTATCCGCTTACTAACGGCGTAATAGGGTCTCATCCGCTAAACAAAAAATGCGGGAAATCAACAACTGCAATATATACATATGCCAATATATATATATTGATATTATATATAATACCAATTTCACTGTTTATGAAATATTCGCGGTATATGTTTATATTAAATAACATCCGCTTACTAACGGCGCATAATGTCTATTTTAACAATCAATAATTTACAGTCATCATTCAAACATGCATTCAAATATTTTAAATCTAACTATTTAAAATAAAATCGAAATCTATTCGATTGAGTGAGAAATTCTCACCTTGGTTTTAAATCCCGTTTTAGCTTTTATTTCGAATAAAATTAAACGCGCGTTTAATTTTACCCGAAATTCTCACTAACTCCAAACGACTCCAAACCAACTCCATCGCGTAGTGCTCGTCCATATGATTCCAACGCAACTGAGTTTGCATTTTTTCGACCTCGTATGAAAAAGATATTGATTTTACAAGTTTACACATTTTTTTAAATAATAATTTACAACATAATCTTATTAATCTTTATACCCAAGCCAATCTAAGCCATAGGATCTTGCCCCAACCTGATCACAGCCCTTGCACGCACTCCCTCTTCCTCATCACGTCCTTCTCCAGGTTATAGAACGCACGGCCATGAACCCATTAGCTAAAATTAGGGTTAAATAGCTCGGCCACCACGCTCAACTAAATCCCATCACACCTCCGCCATTTCGAAGCCCACGAGACAAGCTAGGTTCGGCCTTAACCCCAGCAAGCTCGGCCTCACCCTCCTCCTAGGGATGCGTGCGCAACTTGCTGCCTTCCCACTCGATTTCCCATCAATCCGTGAAGCCATTCGCGATCTCCACCGTTGATCTCGTAGCTCTCGTCGTGCTCTTCATCTTTGTAGTTGAAACCTAAGGCTAATTGTCGACGGATTGGAAGAAATCGAGGGGGAAATGAAGATCATTTCTGGCCATAGGTTAATAAGTGGCGGCTACAGCAAATTATTAGGGTTTAGTGATAAATTTTTATCAAATTTATGAAGGGGTAGGGCTATTTATAAGGAACGAGCGACACTATTCATCCCGGAAATTCCGAACTCCGATTTAGACGCCGTAACCAGCGTACCTAGGGTTTATCCCGCGTTCCGGACACAATGGAACAGGTTTCGGAAGCTAATTCGGAAGTATGTGCGAGTTATGGCTATAAACGCTCAATTTAAATTAAACCGATTTAAGTCGATTTCTAGGCGTTTTAATTTGTACCGGACAAACGGTAAATCCAATTGACTTGAAATTTGAAACCTTACAATAATATCACATTACGGATCCGATGAAACTGGTTTCGTCGAAATCCGAAACTTTTTGAAAAATGGCTATTTTGACTCGCCAAATTTAAATTAAAAATAAATCGATGCGTTTCGAGCTGCCACGATCAAACAATAGCTCCGATTGACACGAAAATTGAAATCCGGTAATAACTAACTATTACGGATCCAATGAAACTGGTTTCGTTCAATTCTGAGACTGTCCAAAAATTGGCTATTTTACAGTCGATTATTAAATATTAAAATATTCAATTTTCACAAATTAACTTTTAATTCGATTTTAAAAGTTCTAAAATATTTCTATAACTCCAGTATGATTAAATAAAATTTTCCAAATTATTTACAATCATTTTTAACTCAATTTTCAATTATTTCCATAATTTAACATATTAAATTATCGATTAAATTATTCAATTAAATCCAATAATTCAAATTAAAATTTATTTGACTTAAAAATTCACTTATAAATATTTAAAATTAATTAAATATTCAAATTTAAATTATTAAAAATTCTGGGTCGTTACATCAATAGTATTCTCAAGTCGAGAAAACTATGTAAAATAGTTACATCGATATTCTCTACTTGACCTTAGTTGTATTAACTAACGGAAAACTCTCGAATGGATCATTTCATGTTACCCAGTAATTATCAGTACATAACTCCTTGGTACCCCCAACAGTCATGAGTAATACACTTCCCTACATTTGGAGAGCGTTACGTACTCTAGTCTCAACAGATACATCGATAGCCAATCTCGATGAATCTTAACTTGTAACATTTAAAATGGTATATTTGTTTCAATGTGATAAATTACTCACGGTTACAACACTTTATAACTACTATCACAAAACATATCATTTATGGATTTTCTATTAAATATTCTTTTAATTAAATTTATTAATTAATATGACCACATTATATCAAGTATACAATAGTAAGAAAATACCTTTATTTCGAACAAGATTGGTCAATAAGTTTGATATATATAACAAATTACATAATTGCATCTAGGGTATACTCCTAACTCTATCAAGATTAACTTCCGTAGTCAACTCATACTATTCGTCAAATAATAGTGGAATATATTTTTAAATTCATGGGGATAGTATAGGTTCCCTGCTCGGACCTTAATACAAAGTTTGACCAGAATATCCTTTATACTATCAAAAATCTGGTTTGAATTAACTCTTTTGAAAATTCCTTACATTTGGAAATACTTAAATGAGATCTTTTTTAGAGTATCCAGGATTTTCCCTTTCGATCCATTCCACCCCTCATCTAAAAGAGAAAACAGAGGCCAGATAAGTTCAGGCACTGATTGCTCCATTCCTAACCTTAGTTACACATCTTGTTTTCCCGTTTAGATCTCATAGGCGGGTCAAATGTACTAGTCATTTCCACATATTTCTTTCATTTTTGGAAATGATTATAATACTTACAAATCATTATGTAAAATAACTAATTATTCTTTTAAAAACCATTTATAAAAGATATGAAAAAGAATGGTTAAGTTTAAAATCATATTTCATAAGTTATTTAAAACTACTGCGAAATGTGTTTTAAAATCTACAGCAATCAAAACGACTTTCTATCATTTGGGAATTGGTTTATATAACTCAAATCTCTTTTAAAACATTTTAAAATATTTATAAAATTTATTTTATATTTTTAGAAATTTAAAAATATTCATTTTAAATCAATTTCAAATTTGGGTTTTAAACTGCAAAATCGTGATTTTTTTGAAATTTTTTTTTGGACTTATTTAGAAATTTATAAGATGGAATATTGATTTTCTTTCTTCATTTAAAAACTATGGACACAATAGTCTGGAAAATTCTTATTTCAAACAATTCTAAGCTATATTCCATTTCATATACTTATTTGAATTCATCGACCCGAAATTGTGAACTACCGTTACGCGTCGCGCCTAGTTTTGACTTGTTTTCCATTTTCTATTTAAACTTCATCGAAAAACTTTGATATGTTTATAAAACATTTCTAAACCATTTTAAACTCATTTTAGACAATACTTTCATATTTAAAACCCATATTTCATTTCATTCCATTTTATAATATTATCTAATTATAATATCATTTTCGACCTTTTTAGATATTTTAAAACCATTAAGAGGCCAAATAATTTCCATACACATACTTATATGGATTTAATTCTTATTAGATTAACTATGGTTAACTACTAACCATTTCTTTATCATTTATCAAATCAAGTAATCATCCATATATTCAATCAATTAATTAACAGTAATCACACATTTAATCATCTAACATATATTATATGTCATATCATTAAACTTGGAAATATTTAGACATTAATTAGTAATTTTAAATGTGAGTACTCACATTCATAATTGCTCCCTCCTTCCCAAGCTCCAAAAAATTGTCAGAGCTTCTGCAGCACTTCGAACTTTTTTCTAACTTCTTGGAACAAAACCGATGGCACTTCTTTCTCTTTTCTTGCTCAGGAGCTTTCCAAGCTGTTTCTTTTCTCCTTGATAGGCTCGGCCTCCCCATAGAATAAGTGATGGAGCTCGATCTTGATGGCGATGGTCGTGCACTGAATTGAGAAAGACAAGGTGTTTGCTTTAATTTAAAGGTGTAATATTATAGTGTGTGTATATATATATAATGTTATTTTTATTTATTTATAATTTTATTAAGAAAGAAGCCATTAAAAGCTTGGAGAAGAGGAAGAAGATGAAGATGTGTGTGAATGAAAGTGGAAATGTATGTTGTTATTTACAGGCAAAAGTTTAAAATTTGTCTATCTACTTACATAACCTTGCTTACATCATACTTTTCCTCCTCCCCTCCATCATCATACGCATTGGCCCTTCCCACTCTATGTGCTCCATCACTTCACTCGCTACCAACTCATTTATTCATGTTCTTAGTTGACTTTAAGTTAGCTTAATTATTAAGCTTTTACAAAATATCTTAGATATTTTGATTACATATATAATTAAATGTATGTATGAAATTTATATTTGTATTTGTGCATGTTGCATTTATACATGCACATATATGTGTTAATTTCATTTACAATGTTGAAGCCAAACTTCGAACAAATTCTGTTCGACAAACGGTCGAAAACTCGAAAAACGATCGATTGTCACATTCTCGGTTTTTAACCAAACTATTTATTTATGAAACAAAACTTGAAAATAAGTTTCTATCATCTTTAAATAGTAAAAACAAGTTTATTTTAGTTATAAAACCATATTAAATAATATTAAAATCCGATTGTAAAATACAATGTTGATTTGTCGAAGAATAACGAAGTTTGTCTATCTTTATAAAACAAGTATATATATATTTATAAAACTTTTGTCAACCAATTATTACCATTTAATGAAATTTTAAAAAGAATTATTTATCATAAAAAAATTGAATGTAAAATTTTATCGAAAACTGACTTTTGTCGATTTTACGATGAAAATCCAAACTTCCTGATTTTCTAATTCCAATTCTAAAAATAAATTAACACGTGACTATTTAAGTTTGAAAATCCTATATTTGAATATTTAAATTTAATTAAATATTCCATTTAAAAGTGATAAAGTTATGGGTTGTTACATGGAGCTCTAAAACCAATCTATAGATTTTCGGTTAACTCAACCCTGGTTCTTTTAGAAATAAACAAACAGTCCATAAGGGTGGAGATCATCTCCTATACAAATGGGCTTCCTCATCATTTTTCATAGAAGAGCAAGATGGTTTTATATGTATGTTATACCATCATCAAGTGAATAACCATATTGTACAATTTTTGTGTTTCTTCTAGATATTTCATAAGTTAATTTCAAGTCAATTTCAAAAACGATAAGAATGATCGCATATGGAAACTAAGTCTCGTATACTTTTCACGTTCCTAACCTTCACAACTTCCACTATCCCTCGTTGAACTTCTTTTATTAGTAAAACCCTTTTTTATCTAATAAAACTTCTTTTATTAATCAAAACATCTGATTATATATATATATATATATATATATATATATATAATTTCTCTTTATGAAAGAATATACTTATGTTCTACTATTTCACTACTCATTTATACCCTTTTCAATACTTCAAAAAGTATTCATATGCTTATCTCAATGGAAAAAACATATTCATAAATTATTAACAAGATTTACTTACTTCCAAATATAATCAAAAAGGTTAAAACCAAATGTTACTTAAACATTTTTTATAGTAAACCCCTTCTCTTTATAAGTTAAACTCTTACTTTTTCTATCTTTAGATCAAACGATTCAATACTTGTTATGTCACGACCCACTTTCGTGCAGTGTAAACTGACATTTAACTATATTTGTCCATCCCAAATGCATGGAAAGACGGATATTTAAGAAAAAAAGGTAGAATGAAAGTAGAAAAAAACCAAAAAAACATAGAATCTCATAGCGGAAATGAATAATCTATAATATAGAACAAATCTTTACACAAAATAAAACTGTAACTTGTACATATATAGACATCAATAGAGCATACTAACCTATTCAGCATGGACAACTATAACAATCTGTCCTCACAACGTGATAAACACAATTTAAAATGCAACGGAAATATAATCATCTACGTGAATACGTCTCTGGGCCTCTAGCTCTTCCCTAAAGCTCCAAATATCCATCTAAACCTGGATATATGCTCAGTCTGACCCAAGCATTTAGGAAAAACCATGCCCGGGTCAGTCTGGTAAACTATCACGAGAATTTAAATCACAAGGAATTTTTATTTATTATAACTTCCAAAAATCCTTTTAAAATCAAAGACATCTCGTACGATCACGCCACACATAAACATGGCGGGTTTTTCCCTTGCGATAACCAAAACCTTTTAGAGAAAATCCAGTGATATTATAATAGTATCTAAGTACAAATTCTTATTTAAATAGCCAAAAGTGTTACAGTAATTAAATTATAGCATACTAGGTCATACAACCAAAACCGTAAAGGCTCGTATTGGAGAATGGATTCCATACAATGACTAGGCATTGAGGTACCAACTATCATAGTATATCTCTAGAAAAATGTACCGAGGACCTCGCAGGGATCCCCTGATAACACAATACCGGCATACCCCTAACCTGAGTAGTACCGAATATGCTATCACCCTAGGTGTTCCCATGCTTATCGAGCTCTTCCTATGCATCGTATTTATAATATTTGAGGGTATCTAGAAAGGTGATAAACATTCCTTAATAGTGTGTGACCGACTTAGTCTTGCTGCATCTCCCCTGACTTTCAGTCATTCCTGGTTGATGAGGCTTGAGGCTACGATTACCTTTTAAGGAATTTATACTTGGGATGCTCATTGTCCTCCAATGATAATGTGATGATAGTATTCACCCATACAAGTCCGTTCTGGGTCTGAACGAAACCAAAGGCTCTATTCTAACTACATCCATTTTGGAATCATCCTCGAGATTAGTAGCGACTAGCCCTTGCACTTCAATGCTCCATCTTCAATTCCTTGCACTTGTCTTCACTTTAAAATGCATTCTTTGGATCGAAGTGGTTTTTAGATAACTTATCTGATCCCGAAATCTCGAAACAACGTTCGATATTTTCGGTAAACTCAACCCCCAGTTCTTTAGGAAATAAACAGACGAAAATAAGATCGTAGATCGCCTCCTAATTATTAGTGGACCGATTTCCTTATAATCGTCCTAAAAGAAAGAAACAAATTTATAAGCACAACATAACACCTTCGATGGTAATTGTACCATATAATCCCCGTGTTTCTCCTGTATTTAAAAAAGTTATGTTTTTGGTCCATATTTGATAGTGGGTTATCTAACTATCAATAAACAGCCATTCACAATACAACAACTTCCCACTGGAAATTCTAAGCCTCATTTATTTAGATTGAAACCACTTTTGAAAAAAAAACTTGATTCATCAAAATGAATATATTCCCCCGACATTCTTTCCTAAAATACCTAACTTGTAAAACAAGTTTAATAGCATTGTTCAATACCATTCACAGATTAGAATCCGCTTAAGTATTATACTAGTCTTAAGTCAAGAACAAATCTTTGTTTCAAAATAACCTCTCATGATTAGTTATAGACTCATTTCCAAAAATCCAAGATTTAACTTAAGTACTGTTAGGAGTATTATATTATTTATAACTTCTATTGCTATCTTACTTCCAATTATTTGAAAATCTTTGTCAAACATTATCTTTTCAAAACAAGTCCATTGATTATCTATCCCGAATGCATCTCCACCTTTTATTCATCACTTGAATAATTCACTCCTTCCATTTATCCTCTCAAAGATAATCGATGATATTTAAGATAATTAATAAATTTAAAATAAACTGATTATATTACTAATTTGTTGTTAACAATAATTATCTTTTAACAAAACATTTTCAAATAACTTTAATTATGCATTAAAACAATAATTTAATCAAATTAAAATAACCTTTAAAATAATAATCATATATTCTCAAACAATTCTTTAACAATAAATTAAAAAGGTAATTTACTTTAATTTAACTTGCAGTTAAACCAAATAATAATATAAAATTATTTTCAACAAATCAAATTGATAAACTATTTCTTATACAAAAGAACCTCACTAATTCCAATGGTACTTAATCAAGTCACATTATTTCATAACAATCAAGAATAACAGATTCAGACATTCACATATAGAATCAAACCAATTAACAGTCAACATCTCATATCCCAATAAAATCAATAGAAAAATAAATAGATGTCCATACCAATATGATAGCAGTAAAGGGTTTTATTTCTGCTATTCAATGTCCAAAAATACATATTCAGGGATAGCAGTAGAACAGTGGTTTATTTCTGCCAATAGGGGTCTAATTAAATACAATTAGCGGAATGATGTTTTGTTCCACTAAACAAATGTCAAATCATCATAATTAACTTGAATTAACTCATCGTTATTTTTATCTAGGCAAATAACTTCAATAGATGGGCCATATAGATTTAACCGACATATTTATTTTTAAATTGGGTAATTAAATTCTGTCCGTTTTAAATTGCTAAAAAAATCACTTATTCAAACTCAACAACAAATTTCACGACGATGTAGCGTTCGGCGATACGAACCCATCGCAAAAAGTTTCACATCTATCGGGTTTCGTATGAACAAGTTATAACGTTTCAAAATTTACTAATATATATAATCTAACATTTTAATAATAAGATTTTGTCATCTTAACCTTTTCTTTGGGCCGAAGCCCAAACTCACATACCCAAAAACCGTTCGTCCTTTCTCTCCCAAATCCAGCCGAACTCAGAAAACCCAAAATCAACTCCTCACCACTTCGATCATCCTATTACTTTCGTCGATCACCCAAGCTTCTCGCATGTCTTTAGACCCAAAACCAAACTACCGCAACCCAACGCCCCAAAACACGATCGTCTCCACCACCTGTGTTTCCCCTGTGCATGCGTGTATGTGTGCAAGTACACGACTCAACCACACTGCCGCTCACCCAACGAGCCCTTCCACCAAGTTCCTCTTCTCGCCTATGTTTGATTGCCCACCTCCGCTAACGCTCTAACCGCCTCCACCAAATTCCACTATGAGCTCAAAAGAACAACAACCCTCCACTTTTCGTCCGTCAACCTAAAATGATCTCGTCCCATCTCCCTACTCTTTGCCATCCACCATCCAAAAACCATAAATCCCCACGCTAACCCAAATCAAAACCAAAATCACAAATTTTCCATGGTGAATCCCTCAACTATGTCACCATGCTCCTTCTCGTCCAAGCCTCGCCTCCCCTCATCGACGAATTCGCCCGAATTTAATTTTTTAGCCAATTCTGGTCATCTCACCATTTCTCACAATCTAAGCTACTAGAAATTATGATTTCTTAACTAAAATTCATATCTTCATACTACAATCATAATTCCATACTGGATTCGATGTTTTACTATTATTTGGCCATTACACACAATATATAAAGGAAACGAGCTTCAAACTATGTTTTGCATGATTTATACTCGAAAATAAAAGTTTCATCAATTCACATCATTAACAAATTCGAATAGTGCAGAGTGATATTGGTTTTTGAAATTCATGTATACATAAATTTACCCTCGGTTGAACATGATAGAGTAACTGTTATTACATTCCAAGCATCCAAATTAAATTCTTACCTTCCACATGGTTAGATCCCTAGAAATCTTCCAGTTGAATCTTAATCTTGGATCTGAAATCTTGGTATCCTTGCTTTGCTTTTGAATATAGGGTGCTTCTCCTTTCTTTTTACTTTACAATGTTTGTTTTACAAAGTTTTGTTTACAGGATTTTAAAATCTGAAGCTAACAAGACAAAATGATGCATACGTCCAATGTTTTGGGACTTAAGAAAAATTACTAACCTGTACAAGGTTTTTGTACCATGATTTGTGATGGATTAAAAAGAGCTTTTTTGGTGGCGGAAGTGATTTAATCTTTTAGTGGCTGAGTTGAAACTTGATGGCTGAGTTGAAACTTGATGGCTGAGTTGAAACTTGGTGGCTAAGGTTTATATGAAGTAGAAGCTTGAAATGAAATATTTTTTCAGTTTTTTTATCACATTTCTTATTTACCAGTCAACACATATATATACTTATAATATTTTGACCAAGAAATATTTAATTTACTAGTAAGTTTTCTTGTTCTTCATTTTTACTTGTACATTTTGTTGTCAGGCAATGTTTAAATATTTACTTGAAATGTTGTTTTACTTTTTTACTTCTATTAATCTAAAAACATGTTTTCATTTTATTTGGGGATAACAGATATAAAGTTGTATTTTAAGTATTTTCAAGTCTTCCTATTCATGTAATTTTATATTTAAAAATGTAAAATCTAAGAATTAAAAGTTTGCAATGTATGAAAATAACATTTTTGTTAACACTACTTATAAAAGATTTTCTTATTAAAATGGTTTAAATGATTTTATTAATTTTTCTCTCATTTCTATCGTATTATATTTTCATATATATTTTCTTCTTTTCTCACTTTCCAATATAAAATATTTTTAATTTATATATAAATTTTGTTGTCATGAATATATATAATTCCAAATTAAACCAATTTTCTCTTTAATAAATAAAATCTGAAAAATTCAAAATATTATCTTGATTTGAAACTATTTATTATTACCAATTGTTATTTAATGATGATTTTTATTTTGATTAAAATACTGTATTACTGAAATTAAAATAAATATTCATAACTCAAGAGGCCTAGAAATTCCACGCATAACACATATAGATTTAAACGACGTATTTTTTTAATTGGTTAATTAAATTTCTGCCTGTTTTAAATTGCTAAAAAAATTCACTTATTCAAACTCAACAACAAATTTCATAAAGACGTAGTGTTCAGTGATACAAATCCATTGCAAAAAGTTTAGCATCAATCGGGTTTCGTATGAACAAGTTATAGCCATTTGAAAATTAACTAATATATACACACACACACATATATATAATCTAACATTTTAATAATAAGCTTTTATCATCTTCCCCTTTTTTTAGGCCGAAGCCCAAAACCCATACTCAAAACCCGTTCTTCCTTTCTCCCCTAAATCCAACCGAACGCAGAAAACCCAAAACCAACTCCTCACCACTTTGATCATCCTATTGCTTTTGTCCATCACCTAAGCTTCTCGCACGTCTCTAGACCCAAACCCACACTACCGCAACCCAATTCCCCAAAACATGATCATCTCCACCACCTATATTTCCCTGTGCACGTGTGTATGCGTGCACGTACACGACCCTACCACACGTCGTGCACCCAACGAGCCTTACCACCAAGTTCCCCTTCTCGCCTACGTTCGATTGCCCACCTGTGCTAATGCTCCAACCGCCTCCACCCAAATTCCACTACGAGCTCAAAAGAACGACAAACCTCCATTTTTTGTCTATCGACACAAAATGACCTTTCCCGCCTCCTTACACTTTGCTTACCCTAGCCACCTTCGCCATTAGGAAGCCTATCCCCTTCAGCACTTCCAGTAGTGAATGCCCCTCGTCGTCCCTTTTTGCCATGTTTATGTCACATCCAATGATGAGAATCCACCATCCCAAAACCCTAAATCCCCATGCCAACTAAAATCACAAATTTGCCATGGTGAATCCCTCGCCTCTGTGTCCGTGCTCCTTCTCATCTCCCTTCATCGACGACTTCGCCTGAATTTAATTTTTTAGCCAATTCCAATCTTCTCACCATTTCTCACAACCTAGGCTACTAAAAATTATGTTTTCTTTACTAAAATTCATATCTTCAAACTACAATTATGATTCCATACCTAATTTGATGTTTTAAGCATGTTGAAATTCGAAAAAAGCTTGGCGGTTTACTGTTATTTTGCCATTACACACAATATATAAAATAAATGAGCTTCAAACTGTTTTTATCATGATCTGTACTCAAAAACAAAAATTTCATCAGTTCGCGTCATTAGCTAGTTCGAGTTATGCAAAGAGATATTGATTTTTGAAATCCATGCATATGTAAATTTACCTCTGTTGAACATGACAGAGTAACTGTTATAACATTCCAGGCATCCAAATTAAATTCTCACCTTCCGTATGGTTAGATCCTAGAAATCTTCCAACTGAATCTTAACCTAGGATCTGAAATCTTGATACCCTTGCTTTGCTTTTGAATACAGGGTGCTTCCCTTATCTTTTTAATTTTACAGTGTTTGTTTTACAGAGTTTTGTTTACAAGGTTTTAAAATCTGAAGCTAACACAGACATACCTATATATACATGTTAACAAGTCAAAATGATGCATATGTTCAATGTTTTAGGGCTCAAGAAAAATTTCAGACCTGTACAAGGTTTTGTACCATGATTTGTGATGGATTGAAAAGAGGATTTTTGGTGGCTGAAGTGATTTGAACTTTTTGGTGGCTGAGTTGAAACTTGGTGGCTGAGGTTGATACTGAAGTTGATGCTTGAAGTGAAATCCTTTCTCAATTTTTTTTCATGTTTCTTATTTACCAATCAATGCATATACTTGTAATATTTTGACTAGGAAATCTTTTATTTGCTAGTAAGTTTTCTTGTTCTTCATTTTGACTTGTACATTTTATTGTCAGGCAATGTTTACATTTTTACTTGAAATGTTGTTTTACTTTTTTACTTTCATTTAAAAACATGCTTTCATTATATTAGAGAATAAGAGATATAAAGGTATTCAAGTATTTTTAAGTCTTCCTATTCATATAATTTTATATCTAAAAATGTAAACTCAAAGAATTAAAATTTGCTACGTATGAAAATAACATTTTTGTTAACACAACTTATAAAATATTTTCTTATTAAAATGGTTTAAATGATTTTATTAATTTTTCACTCATTTCTATCATATTATATTTTCACATATGTTTACTTCTTTTCCTACTTTCCAATATAAAATGTTTTTAATTTACATATAAATTTTGTTGTCAAGAATATATATAAGAAATTCCAAATTAAATCAACTTTCTATTTAATAAATCAAAACTAAAAAATTCAAATTATTTTCTTGATTCAAACATATTTATTATTACCAATTGTTATTTAACGAAGATTTTTATTTTGATTAAAATGTTGTATTATTGAATATTAAATAAATATTCATAACTCAAGACAACAAAAATTCAGGGTCGTTACATGTTATTTTCTTTAAAATTCCATTACTAAAGATCTAAGTATATTCATAATTGTTTAAACGACTTTAAAACATAACTTGAGGGTTTAAAAACAAATGTTGCAAAAACATATTTAATACCAATGCAAAACATTACACACTTAATTATTGTCTTAAAAAAAAAATTCTTTTTTACAATTATATTTTTAGAAGGGTTAAAAAAGTTACTTAAACATTTTTTACTATAACCCAAAACCATACACTTTAACTAAAGTGTTAAAATCCAAATCTTCCCTTATTTCTTTATAAAAGATTTACTTTTTTTTTCCAATTTGTTCATTTACTAAAGACCGTTTTAAAACTATATATATATATATGTGTGTGTGTGTGTGTGTGTGTGTGTGTGTACGTATAATACTTATTTAAAAAATAAAATATTTAATAATAAAGACAGTTTAAAAGATATTATGTTACGTAAGCTTTTATTTATTTTAATAAAATATTCAACTAATTTTATAAAAATTACATATATTTAAAAAAAATACATAAAATACTAATACTATGGTTTAAAACACTTTTCTTAAATATTACTTAAAAATACTTATTTTATAATTTATTTAAAAACCATAAAAGCACGTTTCATAATTTTAAACCCTTCACTTTAAAAATTCAAAAATAATTATTAAAACTTTATTAAACATGTTTTTGGGCAATAATTACAGTTATAGTACTTATTTAAAATGCAAAGAAGCACATAGGATGTCTTTTAAAATTGAATTTAAAAATCGCCGAACACAAGGCATTTTCATAATGCATCCATAGTAACATTTTCGCTTCTAACTTCACAACTTCATTTCACAATTTCTATAATTTTCTAAACCAATTCCTTGCTGTCAGATACTCCAAATATTTATGGAGGACAAACAAATATATATTTTCACAATATATTCACACCTTAACCAATTTAACATATGTTATATAAAAGGGATTTCAAAGTGCATTTACCGTGACTATTTCGGTTCTGACATTCACAACATACTTCAACTTAACATATAATAGTATCAAGTAAACGACAAGTCTTAGCCACGATACATGTTTTAGAGGGTTATAAGTGAAATTATACTACATATAAGGTTATCACTTGCTTTACAAAGGAAAAGGGATCCAAAAATAATAAATTGCATTCTTATCTATTTTTACTTATATTTAACTCAACGAACATTATGCAAAAACCATATACAATTCAGTGGTGAGTAAACTCACTCAAACTCATAATAAACCAAGTCGTAGATAATCTCATTATGAGTGCAATGATAAAGACGTCGTCTCGATTGGACCTTGTATGCAAAAGATACAAATTTAATACGAATCAAGATTGATTAAATAATTAAATTACTTAACTACCTTACCTGAAATAATCCTCCTCCAAAATATTTCTTCCCCGAATTCATTTCACTATGCACAAACAAATGTGCACAATCACCATATGCATTCTCCCCTTCTCCAAGCAAGCCACATACTCCCAGAGCTCCTTTGACCATCACCAATGACATCGCCTACACGAGCCGAGACTAGTTGCACCATTACGAATAAACCTCCGGTCGTCCACAATAAATCGTGACCAGCCAAACCCAAACCCTTCATCAAACTTTGACCGTGCCTCCATAACGATACGGCCACCTATGGCCAACGTTACCATCCTCAAGTTCCTCGCCTTGCCGAGTTGCACTCAACTCTGACCTCTGTATCTCCTCTAGCATCACCATCCATATCACGACAAAGTCCCACCTTTTACTGTAAGCATGTTGCAAATTGCTACTCACAACCGTACCACAATTCTATGGCATTGGAAGTTGCTCTTCGATAAGAGAAATATGATGGCACACTCGGTTTCACTTAATACCTCCTCTATCGTCGTGTAACCCTATCCCTAGCTTCGGCGTGGATAAGTCGAGCTTGAATAAGCAGTGCCACACAAACCAACGTTCACATAGATTTAATGCTGTCTTTACCATGATTGTAATGAATCCAACCGTAGCTCTTATCGTTACCCGTAGCACTGGGATTGAATCACTAAAAGAGGCAGCTACTCTTTTTCTTTCTGTTGAGTTTATAGAAGAAGATGGAGAGAGTGAAAAATGTGAGAGAGGAAGATAGGTAAGGGATTATTTATATAATAATAATATTATATTTAAATTTCTCAAATAAATCCAACATTTTACGAGCTCGTACGATCATATAGTACATTTGATCTCCGTGAAACTCATCGGTGTACATCGCCACATTTTTCTAGTTCCGATGATGCTAGTTTTATTGAAATCCAAGGCAGTGCCTCGGGGTGATAATTTCATGTGTTCTGAGGTCATTTATCGATAAAACGATTATTCAAACCATTTATTTTTGTAAACAAATTTCTTGTCATTAGTTATTATACTATTAGGGGCTGAATAAGGTTATTAAATCAATTTAATCACATTTATTCATATAATATCTAAATTCATATATTTCAATAATTCAGATATTTAAATATGAGGTTCTTGAAATTCTAGGTCATTACAATCTCCCCCACTTAGAATATTTCATCCTTGAAACTCGAACATGTGCCACCATAGAAACAATCACACATTAATATTTAACAGTATTATATTTACTAGCAAACATAGCGTATAGTTTTCCTAGGTTTAGAAACCTTCTCATCCTACAAGGATGATAAATAAACTAAGCATACCATTCGCTCTACAGCCTTAGGTGAATACTGAGTCGATTATTCATACTACCTCAAATAATTCAAAGATTCATTCCCCAAACTCTCCACAATCCTACCAACATTGTATACAAAATATACTAAAGCCTGTACGATGTATTTAGACCATCTGTATGCAATATCAAATCTGATCACTTGCTCGATCACATAGATATTACTTTCAAACTAGTATAAATCACTTGACCTCTCTAGTATCGACTCCGATCAAGTTCCTTTATTAGAAACCTTCGTTCTCCTTACATAATCATATACTATGGTAGAAAACTTCAAAATCATATGAAAAATCCATATCAAGTGTTCGTTGTCAAGAATCTAATGAAAAATTCTTGTTTGTATCGATGTAAAATCACCTTAAAATAATGTACTCGAATCTTATATCAGGAACTGTCATGCGAATAAAATGACCTATGTTCAACATACATACTTTATTCCATTGGTCTCTTAACTACACCAGTTACTTTTTAATTAACATTTATTAATTCAAATAATATGTCATCCAATACTAAAACCATTTATGAAGCATTTCATAAAAACATAACTCCAAGTTTATAAACATTTTATGACTTAATTTCATACTCGTATAATACTCCAATGCATTCTAAGAATACATACAAAACATCAAAAACATCCATTGAGCAAGGGTGTATAACAAATTGCAAACTCATTTTTAACTTACTATGTTCTCAATTCAAGAGTTACAGAAACTCAACTTTTATATTTTCACAAAATCGCTTAGCTTCAGTTTCTATATCAACTCAGATGTTTTCTATTATCCTAGTTCACCAAAAATCAGTTTTATTACAAAAAACAAAAAGTACCAAACAATATATCATAAAAAGATATATAAATCAAACTATCCTAATGCGTAGAATATATGCGTCCATAAAATAACTTAACAAGAAAACTTCAGAACTAAACACCACGTTTTATTTCAAATCAATTCAAAATAAAAATATATACTTAGAACTTTACCAAATCATAACTTTACGTTTTAAATCAAAATTTGTTTACCAAAATAACTATGTAGCATTCCCCACATAAAACCCAAAAATGAATGTCCATATTGTTGCAGTCACCACCGGAATTATTCTCCAGTAACAGAAGTGAGTTCAGTACTTTCAGTCTCATTCAAATTCCATTTTAAAAATATTTCTATTCATAAATAATTTAAAAAAAAAATACTATTATCAGTTTCTCAAAAAACGTGGAAAAACAATTGTAAAAAGCATAAATTTTAAGTTCTCAAATTCTCAGTTTAGATCCTTTTTAAAATATAAACCATATTTTATAAACCATACTTGTATAAAATCACTTTCTTATATAAATATTTTCATAAATGTTTTTTAACAAAATATCTTATCTTTCCTTTATATTAAAATAAACATCTTTTAATAAAGTTAACTTCTAACCCAACATTGTCACCAAATAACTTATAGTCAAACCGTGAAACTAAATTCATAAGGTGTTAGTTCTAATGCACCCATAGATATCATATAACCAATCCATGCAGTGAAAAGGTAAAATTGCTCATAAACTGGTGACTACAAATCAATAATCAACAAACAGTAGTCAATGCTCCTTGACTAACCGAGCAGAACTAATCTAATCAATGAGAGATAATAAATGAACATAACTAATCTCTACGCTAATTAACTTATATTTTAACAATTCATACTTATATAAGTTTATCTTATAAAAGATCTTTAATTTCTATAGTTAGAATTACCTTTAAGGCATACATTTATTACAAAAACAAGTATGCTCTCATATATAAAATACAGTTAACTCATTATAGGGTATCGCTTACCCTATCTCTAATGAGTCATACCCAACTAAAGCCCAGGTTTCGCTTAACCTTCAGCTTTGATACAAGATGCAACGATCAGCCTTTTCCACCCACAAATGCTGACACTAATACATCCACCGTATTTTCATACCGAGCATCCAAGTGTTGGAAAGACAGATTGTTAAGGTAAAATAAAAATAAAAAGAAACACAACAAGAAAAAGGAACAAAATATAAGAATATCATAGAGGACGATGACTATAATATTAAAAGACGGTACAAAACTATAATTTTAAGATACAAAGCATTTTAAATTTACAATTCTAAATATTATGGTCAGCTTGGACAGTTATAATAACACGTCCTCACAAATGCTGATATATATATAATAGTAATGAAGTAGAAAGAAGCTATGGTAGATGAAACATCCAGCTCGTCCCTTCGAGCTCTAGTAAACATCCAGCTAAAACCTCCCTTTTTGAAACTACTCGAAAGAGCACATGAGAAATTTAGGGAAAACTAAAATCACATGTCAGACCTAAGTCTGGTGTGAGAAACTCAAGAAATATGCGATCAACATATAACAATAATTTTGAGACCGCACGGAATGCTGAAATAATTATCCCATCAAAAGATCACACATCTAGTAAGTACATATGGTGATATAATTGATAATGTCTAGGGTGTAGAATATAAATCAAAATATAGTTATGTGTACACCACAACTATAATAGTTATACAATCAAAAATCACTAAGGCACACTTGCATAATTGTGTAGGTTTCCCATGGAGATGCCCGTTATATAGCAGGAACGGTCCTCTAACACAAGGATCAGAGATATCCTTCCAAGCAACATACATATCTAGGGAATGTACCATAGGAAATACATAGCTTGCCTATGCCCAAACACTCATGGATTCGAATGCATCACCCCGCAAGCATATCTATAAGCAACAATAGATAGAGTCATCTGCACCGTATGGATCTGTTAAACCCCTTAGTTATGCAATCTACCTCTAGTTTGTGTCATTACCAATGATGAAGTTACATTAAGCGTCCTAATTCATGAGCCAAAACTCAAAAAGATCTCATGACCACACATAGATTCCAACATCTTGAACAGTCCACGAATCCCTGAATGGATTCCAGTATCACAAACAGATCATGAATCTCTACATGGATTCGAGAATCGTAAATAGACAATGAATCTTCACATGGAATGTAGCATTTCGAACAGATCACAAATCATCACATAGATTCTAGATCTGGAACAGATCACAAACCTCTAGCAAAGCATAGATTGCGTATATGGTGTTGAAGTGGTCTCGGTTTCGAGTCAACTTGTATTAGTAACTCCCTGCTATTCGGGTGCTCCAAAACCCATTGATAGATTTTCGGTTAACTTAATACTGGTTATTTCAGAGATAAAAAAACATATAAGGGTGGAGATCATCTTCTACTTGGACGGAATTCCTTATCATTTGTCCTAGAAGAGCAAGATAGGTTTATACATAGGTTATACCATTGCCGATTGAATAATCGTACCTTACAATTTCCATGTTTCTTATAAATATTTCCTAAATTAACTTTAGATCAATTTTAACAACAATGAGAATAATCGCATATGGAAACTATGTCTTGTATACTTACCATGTTTCCAACCTTCTCAACTTTCGTTATCCCTCGGTCAAGAGTAAAGCCTGGTAGGTTAGAGCATAATTGCTTCTGCACCCTACTCGAATCATCATTCTTAACTCTCACAGATAGAAACAAGTTTGTTTTGTCAGCTTTAATGCTAAGTACATGAGTAAATTCTTTCCATAAACAGGCAAAGTATGACTAATTCAGGCAAAGCACTATTAAATCATGCAAAGCACAGTTAAGTCACACAGACGGTTTTTAATCCCGTTTTTATTTAATTAATCCTTTATTAATTAAAACTCTTCTATTACTAAAACTACTTTTTATCTAATAAAACTTCTTTCGTTAATCAAAATTTATGATTTATTAAACTTCCTTAATATACTTGTACATATATAAAAGATATATACGTATATTCTATTATTTCACTATTCATTTACACTCTTTTCAATACTTCAAAAGGTATTCATATACTTATGTCAATGGTATGAGTATCACAAAATATTAATAAGGTTTACTTAATTTAAAATATAATTAAAGAGGTTTAAAAAAAATATTACTTAAACATCGTTTAATGTGAATCCTTTCTCTTTTATAAATTAAACTTTTACATTCTATCTTTATTCCGAAAGATTCAACACTTGCTATTCATAATCGTTTACACAATATTTTTCCACTTTAAAATATAACTCAAGGGTTTAAAAACAAATGTTACTAAAACATTGTTTACTACAAACCCAATCTCACTTAATCATTACCTTTGAAACTCTCTTTTAAAGATTTAATCATTTTTTTGCAAGGGTTAAAAAAATGTTACTTAAACATTGTTTAACACGACTCAAAACCATTCACTTTTAACTAAAGTATTATAATCCAAAACTTCTATTATTTCTTTATAAAAAGATTACCTTGTTTTTTCCAACTTATATATTTACTAAAAACCTTTTAAAATGATACATATATTTATACTAATTTATTTATAAGATAAAATATTTAATAATAAGAATAATTTAAAAAGTTTTTATGCTACGTAAACTTCTATTTATTTTTATAAAATATTTAACTAATATTATAAAATCTATGTATATTTAAAAATACTTAAAAATACTTTTAAAACGCTTATACTATGGTTTAAAACATTTATTTTAAATATAACTTAAAAATACTTATTTGATAATTTATATAACCATAAAAGCATGTTTTATAATTTAATACCCTTTAGGTTAAAAATTCAAAAATAACTATTAAAAATATATTTAAACTTTGGCCTTTTTTTCCAGTAATAATACATTTATAGTACTTACTAAAAATGCAAAGAAGCTCCTGGGTTGTCTTTCAAAGTTGACTTTAAAAGTCGTCGAACACAGCATTTTTAAAGTGCATACATAGTGACCTTTTTGGTTCCTACTTTCACATTTTCTTTAATTTTCAAACCAAATCCTTGCTATCAAACACACTAAACATTTGTGGAGAAAAACTAAATATATTTTTTCATAATATATTCAGATCTTATCCAATTTAACATATGTAAAATACAAGGGGATTCAAAGTGTGTTTACCGGACTATTTCGCTTTAAACATTCATAACACACTTCAACTTTACATGTAGAAGTATCAAACATGTAAACAACAAGTCTTGATCACAATACATTTTTTAGAGGGTTATAAAATAAATTATACTATATATAATGTTGTCACTTGCTTTCAAAAGCAAGGAGTGATCCAAAAGCAATAACTTGCACTGTTGTCTATTTGTGCTTATACTTAACATAAAAAATGTTATATACAGAACATATACAATTTGATGGTTAGTAAACTCACCCAAGTCCAAGCTAAACCAAGTCGTAGATAATCTCACTACTAGTGTAACAGTGAAGATGGCGCCTCGATTGGACCTCGTATGCAAAAGATACGAATTTAATACGAATTGAGATTAATTAAATAACTTAATTACGTTACTCAAAACATCGCCTCTCCAAAATCTTTCTTCCTCAAATTCGTTTTACCATGCATGAACGAATGTATACAATCACCCATGCGCTCTCCCTTTCTCTGACCAAGCCACATACCTCCGGAGCTCCTTCGACCATCGTCAATTACATCGCTTAAGTGAGCCAAGTCTATCTGCACCACCACAAATGCCTCCATTCCATCATAATAGATCATGACTAGCAAAACCCAAACCCATGACCTAACTTTGACCGGGCCTCCACAACACTACGACCACCTATGGCCATTGTCACCGCCCCTCGGATTCCTTTCCTAGTTGAGTTGCAGTCAACCCCGACCTCTGTTTACCCTCCGGCCTCACCATCCAAATCATGACAAAGCCTTCCTTTTGCTATAAGGGATGTCGCAAATCGCTACTCACAACCGGAGCTCAATTGAAAGGCACGGAAGTTGCTCTTCGGAAAGAGAAACATGATGACACACTCGGTTTCACCTAACGCCTCCTTTATTACCGTGTAACCCTAACCTTATCTTTAACGTGGATAAATCGAGCTTGACCAAGTAGCGACACACAAGCTAATGTCCATATAGATTTGATGTTCTCTTCACCATGATTGCAATGGATCCAACCATAGCTCAAGTCAATGCCCACAGCTCCGGGTCTAATTCATTGAAAGAGGGGCACTCTTTTTAATTATTTTGAGTTTGGAAGAGAAGAGGGAGAGAGTGAAAAATGAGAGAGGGGAAGATAAGTGAGGGGTTATTTATATAATAATATATATATTATATTTACATTTCGAAAATAAATCGCAACGCTTTATGAGCTCGTACGTCACATAATATATCCGACCGCCACTAAACACAGCGGCGTATGTCACCATATTTTTTCAATCCCAATGAGACTAGTTTCATCAAAATCCAAGATAGTGCCGCACGATGATAATTTCATGCAGTTTGAGGCTATTTGTCGATAAAACTATTTTTTGGTCACATTAACAAGATTTGTTCGAATTGTTTTTTGTAACAAATTTCAAAAAAAAAATTCTTATCATTAGTTATTATTTTAATATGGGGTTAATAAGTTTAGTAAATCAATTTCATCACATCTATTCATATTAAATCCATGATTCAAATATTTAAATACGAGGTGTTTGAAATTCTAGGTCATTATAATGTGCAGGCACATCTACATGTTTATTTGATACACATTTCTACATAGTATGTATACATTATAGAATATTAAATAAATTCATTTTAGTAATGAATAATAAAATAATATATTTTTAGAAAATATTTTGGATCAAATCTAAATTAATTTAGAATTCATAGGCCTAATAAGGTGCAAATGTTAAGAAAATAAAAATTTACCAATTTAACCCGTTGTGTAATGGCCTAGTTCAAATAATCAAAGCACCTATTACAACTTCTTGAAGCTTGTCCAAGTCCATAAATGCACTTTATCAACTTGTAAGCCCCACCCTCACTCCCACTACTTCAAAACCCTCAGCCTACAACATATAAACAATCTCCTAAAAATGTTTTCTTCATGTCAATTTGCCATATTTCATATTCATGGAATGCAGTAATAGTTAGCATTATCCGAGTAAACTTAAGTACTGCTGCAGGCAAAAATGTCTCGTCATAATCAACCCCTTGAGTTTGACGAAATTCTTTTGCAACTAGCCTTTCTTTATAAGTTTCCACTTGTCCATTTGCATTTAAATATTTCTTGAAAATACATTTGCATCCGATGGATTTCATTACTTCTGGTATATATGACAATGTTCACGTTTTGTTTTCATATATGGAATCCATCTCAGATTTCATTTCTCCAAGTCAAAGTATTATGTATTTACTCTGCAATGCTTGTTGGAATGACAGAAGAGTGTTATCACCTAAAACATGGTCATGTTTCCTTCCATCTAAGAAAAAACCATAGCATCTCCCTAGTGTGTGAGTTCCCTACTAGACTTTCTAAGAGGTTGCATGTTTTCATATACATATGAACTTGGTTCTTCCATGGTTCAACCTCGGTGTTGGTTTTTCGAATCTCATCCAAGTCTACAACTTCGCTGTTAATTTCTTTTGATAGAAATTCCTTTTCTAAAAAGGCAGCATATGTCAAAATAATAACCTTTTGTTCCTCTATGCTGTAAAAAATATATCCTTTAGAATTCTCGGGATATCCTTTAAACTTACATAAGGCTGATCTTGCCTCAACTTTATTTTGGTACGATATTCTTAATGTAAGTCAAAAATCTCACACTTTCAAATAATTGAGTTGGGGTTTCTTTCCATGCCACATCTCATATGGTGACTTAGGCATAGACTTAATAAATAACAATTCAATATATGTGTTCTGGTTTCTAGCACATATCCCAAAAGGGCATATGTAAGTAAACCTTACTCATCATGCAATGAACCATATTTAATAGGGTTTTTTTTCTTCACTCTGAAACACTGTTGTGTTGCAGAGTATATTGCAGAGTAATCAAAGAGATAATCCCATTATCTATTAAGTGTTATTGGAGCTCTTGTCTAATCTACTACCTCCTCGATTGGATCAAAATATTTTAATCTTTTGGTTCATTTGATTTTCAACCTTTTTTTATATTTAATAAATTTCTCACAGACATTTTAAGATACATATATCCTAGTCTTGAGAAATCATCCGTAAAGGTTACTAAGAACTATTATCTTTATTAACTATAGGCATAAGTCCACACACATTTCTATGTATGAGATCCAATAGTTTGTCAACTCTTTCATTGCTCTTGCTAAAGGGGTGCTTGGTTATTTTACCTTTGGGATACGACTCACATGTATTAAATGATTTAGAATCAAACGACGAATTGAAAACGCTCGGTTTTTAATTTATGTAGTCCCTTCTCATTTATATGACCTAGCCTACATGTCAAAGATAAAATCGCTATTCGAGTAAATACTCATGGCACATACATAATTAGTATTGATCATATAAGCATCATTATCTAAAATACTGTCACAGACTTAATTACCATTTAACATAACATTATTATTACAGTGGAAAGTATAATCATTATCACACAGTTTAGACATAGAAATAATCGCAAAAATGAAATATTTTGCATAAAAGCAATTATTTAATATCAAAACTAATCCACTGGGTAAACTTTAATGAAAGTCTCTAATTGCCATTGCATCTAATAGAGATCTATTAGCAACTTGAATTCTCATTTCTCCCTTTACGACATGGTGCCTATTCTTGAGCCCCTTTAACGAATTATGTATGTGCGTTCTAGATCCAATATCCAAAACCAAAGATAACTTAGCTTTTGCAAAATAATTTTGAATCATAAATATATTGGTAGGAGCAGCAAAACTGACCTACTTCTTCTCTTTGACAACCTCTAAGTACTATAGATAGTTTTATTTCTAGTGACCCTTCTTATGAAGTGATGACATTCATCTTTGTCGGCTGGAGTAGTCTTCTTCTTCTTATTATTAACTTTCTTTTGCAACTTCAAACCTTTGACATGTTCCTCTTAACAGCAAGCACAACCCTTTGATCCTTGGATGAAGACTTAATCGACCTCAACATGTTAAGGAGCCCCACGAGAATTATGTTAAGCTAGTTCATGATATAATTTCATATAAAAGGATCTATCTATTACTTATAAAGGAAAGAAGGAACCAAGGAAGTCATTTGCTGCCACATGTTCGTCTTAGTTGACTCCCTGTCATTTTCAACTTCTATTCCTAAACTGTTCTTCTCCTCATCCTGTGACTCCTCCACGTCTACTTCACTTTTCCTCCCACCCCACTTCCAAACCTTTTCCTCCACTTTCACCCTCCTCCCTCCTCATCCACACTATCTCTCTTCCCATTCCCCATCCGTAAATCTCCCCGTTATCGTGCCCCTTACTCCTCACCTCCCTTCTTCCCCGCCCTAACTGTCAACCCGACTATCAATTCGTCTGGCGTTGAATTTGCCCCTGGCGTAATCTTGGCCACATCAGAGGTCAGTGCTCCTTTTATATTAAATTTTACGTTTTAGGGGCTTCCTGTAAATTCGTCAACGATTTACCGAATCTCCTCCATACGCACCACCCAATGTTTGCCATTTTCTGTTAAACACGTTTCTGATGTTATGACTTACGTAACGGTCACCACGCCGTTGTTTAATCCCTAACCCTACGTTAACGCAACCCAACCGTATATGGCTGGTGGTGTTAATTTCACTTGGCAGTCAGTAAATGTGGATTGTTGAGGCAGACATGCTATTGCGTACAGTTTGACCATTTTATGCATTCACTCCCCTTATTGTTTACCAACATTGAGGTCAAATTGTTTCACTGTGTTCCATCCAACTGTAACTCCGTAAAGTGGGTAAAAAGGGTTGACTGTCTGTAAGCCAGTAATCTACCTCACTTTCATCTCCGCTTACCTTGCTACGCCATCATAACTTCGCTGATTATACTGGTAAACGACAGTATGAAACACTTTATGTTAGCCAACATATAGCACAGTATGTTCAAACAGAGTAAGAGATATTGGTTTTTCCCTCCGACCATCGCTGTTTTCAGTACAACATCTTTGCCACATTGCAAATGTCATTGACCCATTTTTATTTTTCTTCCAATACAACATTTTACTATTTGAAAATTATGCATGTTGCGAGTTTATGAAGCATGTATGAATAATTTGCTAACACGAGGTTAGTTAACTATGGGAAAAAAAATGTTGTTTCAAAACTTTGGTTGGAAATTATCGTTCACGCTTTGTTCACCTACAATCTGTACTTTATGTATTATGACACCTCGATGATACGATTTTAACATGCAAAATGATCAACAAGTTATTTGGTCATTTCTGAAAGCATGTACGTTTATGCTGTAGATAGTACTGTTAACAGATGTTAGGCAAGTAATATACATAACGCTGCGAACATAATGCCTACCGCTCATGTTCATGTTTGTATGTTTATATTTCTTCTTATTACATGTGTCATTACAGTTAATCAAAATATGGTATATACTGCGGTATGTTGTCCAACATAGCACATACACCTTGCTGAATTGCTCTACACTGACTTCTGCAGGAATTCAAGTGGGATGATATTGTCTGCTGAGTAGCGAAGACGGATGACTGCAGGATACGTAATCATCTGCTGACCCACTCCCTTTGATTGTCTTCATACTATTTTCTGAACTCCGGTACCTACTGTTTAACATAGTTTTTCATCACACTTTCATATGACTGGCCGTTATTCAGTTCTTACTGCTGTTAACCCTTTTTATACTCGGAACATAATTTTTTGTCACTTCCCCACTTCCCCTGCATATTATCTGCTCCTTTCAGGGGCGTAGTGTTATTTGTACATTCGCACGAACAACCCCACACATATATGGAGACATACGGACAACTGCAACTTAGTTTGTTCACTATTTTTACTGTTCAATAAATATCACACATGGTTAATAAGAGTTTTCACTGATTGCGTGATGTTGTTCATATCAAACTGCTATTAAATTTAGTCTGTAATGCACGCGTTAACTCTGCTTCTTTCCATGGCTTATTTTATATATTTTCCCCTGCTTCAAATCAACTAAATCAATCAGTATTGCAAAGTTATGAACATGGCCAAACACATTTCATTTCAAATTTCTTCTCATTTTTTTACACGTCACACTCTACTGCAATGATAATGCTGTGATTTAATTTGATTATGCTGACAGATTATATATGTAATTACAAGTTTTAACCACTTATTACTTGTGACGTATATAAATTGAAGGCTTTGATAAGTAAGTGAAATAAAGAATTAGTCACACAGAGTACATTGTAACAAACTGTTGTTACATTAGTTTGAATTTTAGCACGTAATGTCAGTTATCTGTATCTCATATGCGTTTACGGACATCGTTTTATAGACAAATACGTACTATACCTCATATGCAACGTTGTACACAATGACTGTTCAACACCAAAAATCAGTCACTGTTGTTGCCTATTCCAACAGCCACATCCTCATTCATTTTACAGTTATAACCTAACATGGATATAACTTGATTTTAATATTTGGTGCACGTAAGCAATAACGGTGAGCTTTACCCAACCTGTCAGTCCTGTCGGTAAGACAGCAGTCATTTATGGCCTATCGTACTAGGTCAATTTTTTTTCTTCTCCTTTTCTCCATTTACGAACTCAATTGTCGCTCCCTCATATTTTCTGCATTCACTCCCCTTACTGTTTACCAACATTGAGGTCAAATTGTTTCACTGGATTCCATCCAACTATAAGTCCGTAAAGTGGGTAAAAAAGATTGACTGTCTGTAAGCCAGTAATTTCGTCCACTTTCATCTGCGCTTACCTTGCTACGCCATAATAACTTCGTCGATTATACTGGTAAACGACAGTACAAAACAATTTATGTTGGCCAGCATATAGCACGGTATGTTCATACAGATTAAGACATATTGTTTTTTCCCTCCGACCATCTCCCACGCTTACATCCCCCAAACGTTGTTTTCAGTACAACATCTTTGCCACATTGCAAATGTCATTGACCCATTTTCATTTTCTTCCAATACAACATTTTACTGTTTGAAAATTATGTATCTTGCGAGTTTATGAAGCATGTATGAAATAAATTGCTAACACGAGGTTAGTTAACTGTGGGGAAAAAATGCTGTTTCAAAACTTTGGTTGGAAATTATCGTGCCTGCTTTGTTCACCTACAATCTATACTTTACGTATTATGACACCTCGATGATACGATTTTAACATGCAAAATGATGAACAAGTTATTTGGTCATTTCTGAAAGCTTGTACGTTTATGCTGTAGATAGTACTCTTAACAGATGTTAGGGAAGTAATATACATAACGCTGCGAACATGATGCCTACCACTCATGTTCACGTTTCACGTTTGTATGTTTATATTTCTTCTTATTACATGTGTCGTTACAGTTAATCAAAATATGGTATATACTGTGGTATGTTGTCCGACATAGCACATACACCCTGCTGAATTGCTCTACACCGACTTCTACAGGAATTCAAGTGGGATGAGACTGTCTGCTGAGTAGCGAAGACGGATGACTGCAGGAAAGGTATTCATCCGCTGAACCATTCCCTTTGATTGTCTTCGTACTATTTTTGGAACTCCGGTGCCTACTGTTTAACATAGTTTTTCTTCACACTTTCATATGACTGACCGTTATTCACTTTTTACTAATGTTAACCCTTTTTATACTCGAAAGATTTTTTTTTCCCCTTCCTCACTTCCCCTTCATATTATCCACTCCTATCAGCGGCACACTATTATTTGTACATTCACACTCACACCCCCACACATATATGGAGACATACGGACAACTGCAACTTAGTTTGTTCACTATTTTTATTGTTCAATCACATGGTTAATAAGAATTTTCACTGATTGCATGATGTTGTTCATATCAAACTGCTATTAAATTTAGTCTGTAATGCACGCGTTAAGTCTGCTTCTTTCCTGTCCCCTGGTCATGGCTTATTTTATATATTTTCCCCTGCTTCAACTCAAATAAATCAATCAGTATTGCAAAGTTATGAACATAGACAAACACATTTTTGTTTCAAATTTCTTCTCATTTTTTTACACGTCACACTCTACTGCAATGGTAATGTTGTGATTTAATTTGATTATGCTAACAAATTATATATGTAATTACAAGTTTTAACCACCTATTATTCGTGACGTACATAATTTGAAGGCTTTGATAAGTAAGTGAAATACAGAATTAGTCACACAGAGTACATTGCAACAAACTGTTGTTATATTAGTTTGAATTTTAGCACATAATGTCAGTTATCTGTATCTCATATGCGTTTACGGACGTCGTTTTATAGACTATTAATTATAGTGCCTCATATGTAACGTTGTACACAATGACTGTTTAACACCAAAAATCAGTCTCTGCTGTTGCCTATTCCAACAGCCACATCCTCGTTCATTTTACAGTTATAACCTCACATGGATGTAACTTGATTTTAATATTTGGTGCACGTAAGCAATTACGGTTAGCTTTACCCAACCTATCAGTCCTGTCGGTAAGACAGCAGTCATTTATGGCCTATCGTACTAGGTCAATTTTTTTCCTTCTCCTTTTCTCCTTTTACGAACTCAACTGTTGCTCCCTCATATTTTTTGCATTCACTCCCCTTACTGTTTACCAACATTGAGGTCAAATTGTTTCATTGCATTCCATCCAACTGTAAGTCCGTAAAGTGGGTAAAAAAGATTGACTGTCTGTAAGCCAGTAATTTCGTCCACTTTCATCTCCGCTTACCTTGCTACGCCACAACAACTTCGTCGATTATACTGGTAAACGACAGTACAAAACAGTTTATGTTGGCCAGCATATAGCACAGTATGTTTAAACAGATTACGACATATTGTTTTTTCCCTCTGGCCATCTCCCACGCTTACATCCCCCAAACGCTGTTTTCAGTACAACACTTCCGTACTTTGAAGTCTGGTTCTTACTTTGCTGGTTCAAAACAACACTTGCCTCTGGAAGTTCCACTGCTAATTCCTTTCTCCAAAATTGGTAAGATATAAGTTTATCTAATTTTATGTCATAACTGGTATTGTTACGCGTTTATTTATCATCGTATTCCAACTGACTATATGATGGATAGGTGTACCATAATTTTGTTACAGTTTTTCTTCTTCCCAAACCACTATACTATTCGCCTTCTATTTTCGTACGGCCTACTGCTGACAGTACGGACATGGATGTACATATTCATCATATAAATCAGTAGGTAGGCCAACTGTACAGTAAAGCTAAGTGATGATATGTTGCTACATCTACGAAGCAGATGAAAATTTTAAATTTCAAATAAGAATGCTAATTATATCAAAGCAATGCGACAAGCTATTGGCAAGTTCAGGATGTCGTAACGATCCTAAATTTGATAAACAGGGTGTGGTAGGGGAAAAAAAATAAAACATAAGTGTAGATTTAACAATTTGCCCTATTAATATCATAAGCGAGCATACATCAAATCTATGCGTACTGAATATTAATACTTGAACAGATTAACACTATTTAAATTTTTGCTCTATGCTAAACTTTTAGCTGTACTTTTTTATAATTTCAGATGATTGCTTTCCTGATCATATGACCAACTATTTTCAGTTTTCTATACTACACAGCTTATTGTTACACCATATAGCAGGATACATTTTACCATCCATTGTTAATTACTAATTGCAATCAGTCAAATTTTAATATTGTATAGGTCTTCTACAGAACTTTTTCAGTGGAATAAAAAACAGAGTTTCTGCATGATAAACTATATTCCAACTATTGGAAAATGATTGATAAAATTACTAACAAAGCGTATGATTAAATATTTGCATATAAATCTTGTGATATCGTTTTAAATTTTGCGAGTGCCCTCCTTTTGCGTATATTATATTCCCAGCGCCTTTATTTGCATATAAATGATCGAGGAGTAAGGATGCTTTATTATTAATTTCCACTTAATATTTCTCCGTGGCCTCTCAATGAAGAACGTAATAGCTTTGGTTCCACTGTTCAGTTGTCGATTTTCATTTCATCCACAGAATCCATTTTAGATAATAGAATAAAATTTATGATAATATTGTTATCTTTGACTAGATCAACATTAAATGGTTGCTTTCAGGATATAAATATCTCATATTACATATTTCCTTTTCACTCTTAGTTTCATGGTTGTACTTCGTGGATTTGCCAATACTAATCGAACAGTGTTGGATTTTTTTGACTAATTAGTGGGAGGTATTATTAAGATATGTAAGCAAGTGTCATATTAAGCACACGTGAAATTAGTTGATTTTTTAAGGTATTGTTACCATTATCTAGCTTAATTTTCACCTCTAATATTGTAGTTCCTGCAGCATACTGTCGATTTTGTACCTACTGATCATATATAAAATTTATTTTTGTTAATTTTTCAATGTAAGAATTTGAGATAAACATGGTAATAGGATATATTTAAGTTTTGTTTGGAATAACGATGTAAATTAGTTAAATTATCATAGTTGTCTTTTTATGGTTGCATAAACTTTATTATATTGCTAAACTAGATGTCATATATAATTTCAAATATGAAAATATTTATTTGAAATAATGCTTAGTAATCTTCTAAATTCAATGGTGAAAATCATGCATTAATTGATCCACTACTTGCATCCTCGTATTTTTTTAATTGGTTGGATTGTGCATATGGCTTTTGATTTCAGATAGTAAGATGTACAACAACCCAATAAAGATGTAGTCAGTTTTCTAATGTAATAGAAAACCTATTTGTGAAGAACATTATTTTAGTGGAAATACCTGGTTGATGGACAAGGATCTCACTACCTTCACGATGGAATATTTTGGATCGTTACCTCTATGATAGAACAAGTAGGTTATACCTCCATGATGAAACTCTTAGATTGTGTATAATTTGGTGTATAATTCATAAAAATGGACTTTATAGTATTATGTAGTAAGTAGAGTTAAGATAACTTTCTTAAAATGACCCAATATCTATTTATGTTTATATATCTAATCACATATTATTTTATTTCTTAATGCCAATAGTTTTACAAAGGAAGAAACAAGCTTTAACCAGAAGGTATCTTAATAAACAAATGTATTGTTGGATACTTGATTATTCAAATAAGTCGGTACATAGTAAAATTGTATACATTTTAAAGAGTTTGTGTTAGAACTTTTTCCTTGATCTAGAGAATTACAAGTTGTACCATCAAACAAATTTTAAACTGAAACAAATACTAGAGAAATTTTAAACCGAAACAAATACTAAACATATAATTAAGTTTTGAACTTGAAGACTTTTTTTAAACACCTACATTGTACCAGGATGTCAGTTTGAAGGAAATGCATTGTAAAATCCATGGAAAGTATGTACAAGTGCATATAACAGTGTCATTTCTCATTAACTATGTGATATATAACAATTATGAATGGGATACCATAAGATGAAACTGTAATATTTTTTAACATGATGATATCTTCAACATGTTAAGTGTACTGAAAAAGCATGGTTGTTATGGGTTAATTCTGCATGATGTGTATATTTTGATTATGTTAATTTGGACAATGGATGATTCCATTTTAGTAAAATGTGATTATCGTCTAACTTTATTATTGCTACGTATGCTACCATAAATAAAAATTTATATTGATAGTACACGTCCATCCTTATAATTATTTTGATATGGTCGATTGTTGTTTAATCCTAACTGTCAAATATGATTATGCATTTTGTGCCCATAGAAAACTGATTTACTCTCTCTTTCAGTCATACTTATTTGATAAATAATCTTCAAAGCATCTTATTCTTTTGTTTAAAAATAGTTGAATTTATTATTTATTCATTCATAATTTATATGTGCATGTCTTTGTTATTCAAAATGATGTAGCTTAAACAACAAGCATAATTGACCTTAGAATTGCACGTACTGAAATTTGTAAGAGTTGATAACCTATGGTGACATTATTGTTTCACAAAAATACTACATCTGCTATCAATTTGATGATGAAAATTGTAAGGCTACATATGGATACTTCATATTATTCATGTATGTGTGTGTGTTTGTGTGTACACACAGAACCACGCACTTCAGTTTCAAACTTGAACAAAAAATTATTCTTATTATATATTGTAAAATTGCAACCTCTTCATATTCCTAACATTCTTTCATTCTCATTAACGTAAGGTTGTAATTTGTAAACTCATACTTTTATTTACAGATTGGTTGTTCTTGAATTAACTGGCATTTACTAAATACTAAAGTTAGCTGAGTAATGCAGTAACATCAACACAACTGTCGTAGGATTTCAGTCAGGTTTTGACGTTGTGTGGTTAGTTAACTGTTTAACTTCCTTTTGACATATGACTCCCGTGTCAGCTACTCCCATTTTCTGACCGTATGGTAGATTGAAATGTGGATGTTCAGTAAGGAAAATGGTAGTTGTACTTATAAATTTTTATTTCATTAGTCTGTGACTTCACTGTTATGTTCAAACCATATAATCAAGTTGTTTTCCGTCTGACGTACCATGACGAAAATAGTGACTGTATTGTACAACCAACCTACTAAATATTGTTTTTTCCTACACAAGCCCTCCTGATCATTTTTTGTGTAGAAGCCTGTTGGCTAAACTTGATTTTTTTCTATTGTATGATTGATTGATGGACCACACGCTCTGTATGTAATTAAGCATGTCAAATTTTGTCCCCCACTTCTGTCACCGTTTAAACAATTTGCAGTGAAGTAGTACCGGATTTATTTGTAATCAGTACGTAACGAAACTTACTACCACTGATGCAGGCTGCACATACTACATACTGTCTGCTTGACGAGTGTAAACCCTTGTAGGTCATTTGCTTAATCAGAAATTATGGATACTACAGCTGTGGCTAGGGATGCTAGAGCTGAAAGAAGAGGTGCAATTAATGTGAGAAAAAGAAAAAGGTCTACAGTTTTACAGCAACAGGGGACAACGATGGAGATACAAGCACATCCCGTAGAGATGCATCATATAGGCCAAAGATAACTTCAGGATGGAGTGGCCTGTACATTTTGCCGGTTTACATGCCGTTATTTAATTCACAAATTAACACACCACCACTGCTTTCCACTGTAATAAAAACAGGGAAAAAAGAAAATGGACGATATTCCTCACTGAGTTCCCGCATTAGTGTGTTTGCAAAAGTAGGCACAGGTAATGGTGTACTCTTATTCTTCCTCTCTCTTCCAAACTATAATATAACCTGGGATAACCTATTTACCTATTGCGTTTTGAACATATTTACGTTTGCTAATATCAACTTTACATACTGTATGGTTTACCCGGTACAGTTCACTTTGCTGTTAATCAACCTTACAACGGTTCCTCTGCCACTTTGTTTTTTCTTGGCATGTTTACAGTATGCATTCGTGTTATGAATGCTGACGGCTAAAATTTTGGTACAGGAGCTGCGGTGCAGCCATGGACTTTTGGTGGTCCTACCTATGTTTGCTCAAGTTGTAATGCAGCAGTTTGGTACGAAGAAAGGAACAGGAAGTCAAGAAGACCCGTGAATCCGAAGTTCTCTATTTGCTGTAAGGGTGGTAAAATTAAGTTACCAGGGTATGAAAAATGCCCTGACTATTTACACAACCTACTTGATTACAATGGTGGTCGTGACAGTTCTAATTTCAGAGAGAACATACGGGTATATAATGGGATGTTTGCATTTACATCTATGGGTGGCCGGATTGATAATTCAGTGAACATAGGTCAGGGTCCTTATGTATTTAGAATTAGCGGGCAGAATTATCATAAAATAGGCTCTATGCTACCCAACGAGGGGAAAGCTAAATTTGCACAACTATATATCTATGACACAGCCAATGAGGTTACAAACATAGTTAATGTGCTAGGGTTGTCAGCTAACCAGTCTACAAACCCTCTTATTATTAAAAATTTAATATCTATGTTCAATGACTGTAACGAGCTGGCTAAGGTGTTCCGGATGGCCAGAGACAGGTATGAGAGTAGTAGTTTGACCAATGTTTCACTTCATTTGTTGGAAAGGAGGGGTAGAGATAGTAGGATGTACAATATACCAACAACTTCTGAGATTGAAGCGTTGGTTACAGGGAATGGTAGCCGAAGTGAAGGTTATAGGGACATCATAATCGAAGAGAGAAGTGGACTGCTTAAGAGAATTAACGAGAAACACCCCAGTTTTATGGCCATGCAGTATCCCCTCTTATTTCCCTATGCAGAGGATGGTTACGGGCTGAACATATCTTATCAGTCCATCGACCCGGCTGATATCGGCAAGGACGACATGGTGACCATGCGTGAATATTATGCGTACATACTGCAATATAGAGAGGGAGATGGTAATACCTTGCTTTATGGTGGGAGATTGTTCCAGCAGCTAATAGTTGATGCATACTGTTGCATTGAGGAGGACAGATTGAATTGGATCAGAAATAACCAACATAACATCTGATCTAAACTGTACAAAGGGCTGAAGGATGCGGTTGCAGCAGGTGACACATCGGCGTTGTCTATTGGCAGGAGAATGGTTTTGCCTTCCTCTTTTACTGGTGGGCCTAGGTATATGATTCAGAACTACCAAGATGCAATGGCAATTTGTCGATGGGCTGGTTCTCCAGATTACTTTATCACATTTACATGCAACTCTCAATGGCCAGAGATTAAGGAGTGCTTAAAAACAATTCCAGGTCAACGGGCAGAAGATAGACCGGATATAATTTCACGCGTTTTTCACATTAAGTTGCAGCAATTGATGCATGACATAAAGGAAAAAGAACATTTTGGAAAAGTAAATGCAGGTCCGTCACATCATCCACTAAAATTTTCTTCAAAATATTTACATACACTGAGAATATCGATTAATTTTAGTAAATATTTTAACAGCTTTGTACGCTATTGAACTTCAAAAGCGTGGCCTGCCTCATGCACATATCTTACTGTTTGTACGGAGGGAGGACAGACCAAAAACGACGGCTGAGGTGGATAAGGTCGTTAGTGCAGAATTACCCGACCGTCAGGCAGATCCTGTTGCATACCAATCAGTCAGCCTGTTTATGGTACATGGACCATACGACTTTTATAATCCTAACTGCCCATGTATGATAAACGGTAAATGTTCAAAACATTACCCAAAACGGATTAATTATGAAACGACGTATGACAAACATGGTTTTTCAAATTACAGAAGACGCAACAACGATAAATTTGTCACCACATTATCTGGGGTTAATTTAAATAATTGTTGGGTAATACCGCATAATGTGAGCTTAGTTGTGAAGTATCAAGCACACATTAATGTTAAGATATGCAATCGTGCGAGGTCTGTTAAATATTTGTTCAAGTACATTCACAAAGGCCACGATAGGGCTGCTGTTGTAATTGATGAAAACAATGTAACGAACCACAATTTTGTTCGCTCTGTGGATGAAATAAAGACTTATATAGATTGTCGTTTCATATCAGCTTCAGAAACAAGTTGGAGAATTTTCAAATTTGATATTCACTATCAAAAACCTGCAGTCGAACGATTACACTTTCATTTACCTGAAGAGCAAAACGTTGTTTTCCACGATGACGATAATTTGGCTGAGGTAGTATGTCAACCTGCTGTCAACAATACTATTTTCACTGAGTGGATGGAAACTAATAAACTTAATGAGGAGGCACGAAATCTAACATATGTAGATTTTCCTATAAAATGGGTATGGAACAAAAAAATTGGCAAGTGGACAGCACGGAAGAAAGAGGACACAATAGGCAGAGTTTATTTCGCACATCAAACATGCGGCGAACGATTTTATTTACGTCTACTACTAAACATTGTCAAAGGACCAACCTGTTATGAAGAGATTCAAACCGTTAATTCCAATGTTTATGACTCTTTTAAAGGTGCATGTGTTGCACGTGGATTACTTGAAAAGGATAACGAATGGAACATAGCTTTAACTGAGGCATCATGTTGGGCAACTGCATCGTCTCTACGCGAACTTTTTGTCATGTTGCTACTTTTCTGCGAAGTATCCAACCCACTACAACTTTGGAATAGAAATTGGAAAATGTTGGTGGAGGATATTGAATGGCGTCGCCTACATACGTACGAACAACAAGCTGATTGTTTTGATGACTGTCAACTTAAGTTGGAGACTATACGTGAATTAGAGAAGATATTCAGTAGAAGTGGTAGATCTGTAGCAGAATTTAACTTCATCCCTCCATCAAAACTTATTCCAATTTTCACAGGTCAGTGTAGCTTACTAACAACTGAAAGTGGTTATGATATCGAAATGTTGAAAGCCGAGTCGCAACCACTTCTGTCGTCTTTAAATTTTGAACAACAAAAGGTATTTAAAAATGTATGTGATTCTGTTGAGCGTAACGAAGGTGGTTTCTTCTTTGTTTACGGAAGTGGGGGTACAGGGAAAACTTTTGTATGGAAAACCATTATCACTTACTTTAGGGCAGAAGGGAAGATTGTTCTAGCTGTCGCTTCTTCTGGTATAGCATCTTTACTTCTACCTGGCGGTACAACCGTCCATTCAAAATTCAAAATTCAAAATTCCACTTATTGTGGATGATAATTCAACATGCAATATATCAAAACAATCTCCTTTAGGGTAGTTGCTCAAATCTACCGATTTGATTATTTGGGATGAAGCACCTATGATGCATCGTAATGCCCTTGAGGCCTTTGAAAAAAGTTTACAGGATATAATGTAGGTTAGTACTGCTGACGGACCTTCCAGGCTTTTCGGAGGAAAGACGGTTTTACTTGGAGGTGATTTTCGACAAACTTTGCTGGTAGTTCATAAAGGTACAGAGATATGGTGGTCTCTGCTTCCATCAGAAATTCATATCTATGGGCAAAGTGTAAGGTTTTCACCCGCAGAAGAAACATGAGACTACAACGTTCAACATGCACCTCCCAGGAAATGGAGAAAGTTGAGAAGTTTGCACAATAGGTGCTTGACAATGGAGATGGAAATGTTGATGCAGTCTCAATAGACGGTGATGATGATCCTTCTTGGATTATTATACCTTCTAAATATCTTATCGACGTTGGAGATTGTGGTCTTAAAAATATGGTTGACATGATATATCCTAATTTGCGTAATAGGTTAGCGGACAAAGATTATTTACGCACACGGTGCGTGCTCGCTACAACTAACGAATTTTTTGAGGAAATTAACTCCTACATCCTTTCTCAAATTAACGGTGAATTAAGATCCTATTTCAGTGCTGATTCCATTAGTCCTATGTCTGAACAAGTGGACGATCAACATACCCTTTATCCTACCGAATTTCGTAACACTCTAAAAATATCTGGATTACCTAACCACATTCTGCAGTTGAAGATAGGTGTTCCAATTATATTGTTACGAAATTTGAACCAGAGGTTAGGGATTTGTAATGGAACACGGTTAATTGTAACTCAACTTGCTGAAAGGGTTATTGAAGCAGAAATAATTACTAGTACTAATATCGGTACGAAGGTACTAATTCCTCGCATCATCCTTACATCCGCGGATACAAAATGACCATTTGCGTTACGTAGGCGACAATTCCCCGTTAAGGTTTGTTTCTCAATGACGATAAATAAAAGTCAAGGGCAAACATTGGACAATATAGGCATAAATTTGCCCCTCCCAGTTTTCAGCCATGGTCAGCTGTATGTTGCCGTATCAAGAACATCTTCATATCAGGGTATAAAAAATTTAATTGGTGAATTGGAGGGTGGACGTCGTGGGCTAAACAAAAACATTGTATATAAAGAAGTTTTCAACGGTCTATTAGGTAATCATACCTTACATCGTTTACTACATGCATTTCAGTACTGACTTTCAGAAGCGCTTCTTTTAACTTTCTTCCCTTTGCTTTTAGGCTGAAGTTACAAAGGGAAAAAATGCGGTTACCTGACCGGTTTCTGCTGTATCCACTTTTATGGACTACCATCTGTTAAGCTGCACCCTGCAAATTAATTTGTCCCTATTTCCCCCACACTTTACCATCACTACTACTATCTGCATTTGTATTGTTTTTTTTGCGTTAAACTTGGATATTTGTGATTTAGTTGTATGATTTATTCATTCTACACATCGATTATTACATGTACTTGCTATTTTCTCTCCAACACCTACATTTTCAACCGCTCTCTGTATGACGATCATACTTATAGTTATACGATGCACTGTCACTGATGTCACTACTACTACCTCAATTTCTGTTGCCTCTACTTCCCCCCTCCCCCCGAACTTGGATATTTATAATTTAATGGACTTATGTATTCATTCTTAAATTGGCTCATTCCCTGTTTTTCCTGTTTTCCTATGCACACCTACATGGCCAAAGGGCCAGTTTTGTGTATCAATTAAACAATTCTTATTATTGGTTGACAGTATGGAGAAAATAATTGGGGACAAGAGAATCGAGCTCATCAGGAGTATCATTTGCTACATTGATGTTTACGTTATACAACCGTTTCTCTTACTGTTTGTATAGGTTTTTCCTAACAATAAAAAACCCTGAACACTAACTTTAACACATATAAATTACATGTAATCAGCACAAGCATTAAACAGTGCTTATTTATCCATTACACCCCGTACCACCAATCAAGTTAGTTCAAAATCCAAATTGAATACTGATTAGGGCTCAGACAATGTACTGTAATGTTATGCAGATTTCTATACTATGAAGTTCAGTTTAGGATCCATTAACGTGTTTGACTGCTTATTCGCAGCAATTTACTTCAACCTGTTTGCCTACCACATTATTGGCTACTTTTACATGTTTTACTTTTAAGGCTGTACAGTCAATATTAATTCATCTTACACATTTCAAAATACTCAACGATTTTCAAGCGATGCTCTTCAAATCTTATGTTAACTCAGTTTGGATGTTCGTTAACATTCACATCGTACGTAAAAAAAATGCTGGGAATTTTTTTGCCCAGTATATGATATTATCTTCATTTATACACACTACATAGCAATATAGTTTAGGCAATGAAGTATAAACATTTGACGCATGAAATAAATTAATTATACGCAGTCAGTTAGTTACAACCCCGTGGCTTCAACGAATTAACAATTTATTACTGTCACAGTTCTTCCTACTTAACGATGCCTCCACTTTTTTTCCTCCACACTGTTTCTTTGTCAGGTTCTTCTTCTGTTATTTCCTCATCATTTGATGCACGTCAAAACTTGGAAATGCTCCAAATTCAGGTAAAGACAGTTTTTTAATCTCAAATTTCATTTACCTTTTGTTTATTTCATGATGTTTGAAACATACTTGCTTAACATAACAATTTTTTAGACTGCACATTATATTTTAAATTGCAGTAGTTGTCAGTAAATCGCGTATAAACAACGCGGGAAGATATAATCGCTGTTTATTTAAAATTGTGATGTTTCCATATTTTTACAGCATAATTTTCCTTGTTGAACTTTTATTTCTCATTACATTCTTTATTTGAACAATAGTTTTTAAATCCTTAATCCACTTTTTTTCCCGTATATAATACTGCTCATTTATAAATAGTTACTACGAATTTAAGTCCACAACCCATCGCAGTGTTTGACTGCTAATTTGCAGCACTTTACTTCAACCTCTTTGTCTACCACACTATTCAGTACTGTTACAACTGCTACTTTTACTGGTATACTTTCAATATTACTTCATCTTCCATAGTTCAAAATACTCAACGAATACAAAGCTTTGTTGTTCACATCTTATGTTAACTCAGTTTGGATGTCCGTTAACATTCAAATCGTACACAAACATATCCAGGGAATTTTTTTCCCGTATGTGATACTGTCCTCATTTATACATACTTGCAAAGCATTACTGTTTAGGCATTGAATTATAATTAGCTTTAATCTGTGAAATAAATTAATTATATGGCACTCATTAATTTACAATACCGTGGCTTCAAATAATTATTAATTTATCACTGTCAACGTTCTTAGCACTTAACCACATCTCCACTTTTTACTTCTTCAGACTGTTTCTTTGTCAGGTTCTTCGTCTTTTAGAATTTACTTCTCCTTCCATTCGTTCTTCGAACAAATTTTTTTAAATCCTTCATCCTCAATGGATTGCAGTAACTTACAATACCTAAGGAGAAATATGTAACCTGAATATAAAGGAAGGAAAATTCTGTTGGAACACATGGCGATACTCGGTAATCTTATGTTCTAAAACAATGTTCAGCTGTTATACAAATATATGCTAAAATTTGTTTTTACAAAAAAAAATTCTTACCTTTTAGCAATTCATTTCAGTAACAGTTTCATGTACGCTGCTGCTGACATGACTATCAGATGCTTGCTTGCAAATTGCTCACGTTTATTATATCTTTATGATAAGTTCAACTTCATCATCTACACTCTCACAATAAAATTATGTTCACTTTTCAACAGCAGGTACACTTTCGTAATGTACGACAATTTGTGTCCATTTTCAACTTGAACTGACGAATTTTTTGCTTAATGTACACTTTTGCTGAATTGCTAGGAAGAGGAACTCTTAAGGATAGGGATTTGGCAACGAGTTGTTCAGACAAGATTATGCTCCTCCTGCACTCAATGCTCAGCAGGTATTTTTAACTTTTGGCATTGCGAAATAGAGAGTGACCAGTAAACGTAGTATTGCGTACAATAGAACTGATTCTAGGTGCACTTATCCCAACTTGAAGTTAGCTGCAGTCGAGTATTGGATTCACGAAGTCATCTTTTCAGCAGTCCTATATCAACAGGTGATTTTCAAATTTTTAACAACTGCACCGCCTCTACTTCTTCAAACTAACAATAACTAACTGGTTTACTATTTCAATTACTGTGCACACCACCTCCCCTCAGTTTTTTAACTCACTGTACAATAACATAATAAACATATCCTCGGTTGTATATCCTTTATCCTGCTCTTTGTTACTGCTATACAAATATGGTGTTGATTGCAGCATGGGTGTCCATGGCTACTTCGGACGATACTGTTGATCGCCTTGATACAAACACTGTACAGAACGACAACATGATGACAGAACCCCACTGTCATCAGACTTCGTTTCCACGCTGTCCACTTCTCCGCTGAACATGTGTCAACACGCTTCAGGCAAACAGTACATACTGTCCGGTTAGCGGTTAGTTGAAGTCCACATTTTTATCTCTTTTTCTTACCTTTCCATAAACTGTCCCAACATGCGTGATTGCTATGCTCTACTGTTCTGCAAATTTCAATACTACGGCTTTAAGTATGCGATCCATTAAACTGTATAACTGCTTATTTGCATCAATTTACATCAACCTGTTTGTCCGCCACATTACTCAGTACTGTTACAACTAGTACTTTTACTGTTATACAGGCCATGTTTACTAATCTTCGGTGGAAGACGGTTTTCTGGTCTTATATACATAGATGTTGGAAAAAAATTCACAAATTTTTTTTTTTATCATTTACCAATTCAGCTCATTAACAGGCTCATGTTTGTTGATGCTGACATGAGCATCAGAGGCTTGCCTGCAAATTGATCATGTTGATTATATCTTTCTGATCTGTTCAACTTCATCGTCGACCCTCTAACAATAACATTCTGTTCAGCGTTCAACATCAGGTAAAGTTTCGTAATATATGACAATTTGTGCCCATTTCCAACTTAAACTGACGAATTTGTTTCACACTGCACAAATTCTCTATACTACAGTGGAAACATGTTTTAAGATTTAGTGAAATGCACGATTTAATTAAGATTTTTTTCCACGCTTACATCGTGATTTATGGATTGTAAATCATTGGCAACTATTTCCGAAATATTTACGTAACTGAGTTTTGAGTCGTAGGTTATTATTGGAAAAATAAAGGAATTTGGAAAATGCACAGTATTCATTTTTAGGCTAACCACATACATATAAGGCCAAGAACAATATCTCAGCAGTAGTACTCTTTATTCAAGTATATGAAATATTTTGGGTACTCAATTTACAACATTTGATTATTAGATCTGGAGTGTTTACACAGTTTGTTTTAAGTACTATGTACTGTTCTTTTTGATAAAAGTACTGACTATAAATTTAGTGTGTCTATGTTACTACTTCTACATTAGTAAAGTTTCGTATATGGACATACATAAGTTGCCCATCTTTTTTAAAGAGCAAATTAAAGATTCTACATTGGAGCCATATTACATTTGGTTACAACATTTACAGTAGTTTTTTTTTTGCCGGTGAATAAATGTAAATTAAAAAAAAACTAGATTATCAGAAAATAAGGAAAGAGATCGTAGCAGTGTTTACAGTTACCATAAACACAATGTCAGATAAGATGCTATGGTAAATGTTGCTGCAGTTATTGTATTAGTACACCCACCCAATCATCAGAAATTTATTATTTTCTTCATACAGTTGTAAATTTGAACCACTTTCTTAATATATTAAACTTGCACAAACTGTATTATAAACAGTATTTGCAAATGCATAACATGAGTAGTTTACAGAAATGGCAAGGTAATCTTTGTATAATGCCATATACATAAAGAACTATATGACAATGTATGCTTTTTATATTCTTACTCGTTATTTTATGTCGAATACAAATATAAAGCTGTACCAATGATCCATGTCCAAGTTATTCTACCTAAAGTTAGTGGAGAAAATAAAGTGTGAACTCAAAGATCATTTCACATCGAGCAATGCTACTTCACACTTTTGAACTGCGGAAATGCCCGTGTGCGTATCGTGGTCCTCTCATCGAACAATAACTAATTGGTTTAATATTTCATTTCCTGTGCACACCACCTACAGTCAATTTGTTAAGTCAGTATATGATAACATAATGAACATATCCACAGTTGTATAACCTTCCTCCTGCTCTTCATTAATACCATACTAATATGGTGTTGATTGCAGCGTGGGTGTCCATGGCTACTTTGGACAGCACTGCTACTCGTCGTGTTACAAACACTGTTCATTGTGTTATCCTTGGAAGCAGTTTGGACAGCAACAGGAAGAAGAAGGCATCCAGACGGTGGACACACCTTAAATGATTCGTCAACGTCTCCAGTCCTCCGCCTTTCTGTATTATTATCAGTAAATGGGATGAATACGTATTATATGTCCAAATATGTTTTTTATTAGTTGCCACATACGTTGAAAATGTGTTGTCCCGGTATTATATGTCCTATTATTATGTCTGTATTATTGGTAATGATTCACATGTTTAATTGTCCCGTTACAGTACGTACGTGGATACCAATTTGTACAGCACATCCAATTTAATAATACTACTCTTATCTTCAACTGCATGCTGTATAAATTATTTACTTTCACTCTATCAAAAACACATAACTCATATTCAGAATCCCATTCTATGATATTGATATTTGCACTAATATATCAATGACTATACTAATATTTTAATTCTTAAGTCTGTTACGTGCTTTATACGTTGAAAATGAGTTGTCCCATCAGCTTTACTAAACTATAATTGCTAAAGCAGATTTGAGTACGCCCTGTTATTATTTTCCTGTATTTTTCATGAGCAGGCACATACTAGCTTATTCTAATCGTCCCTTACCATCAAAGGCAGTACCACTTTACCCTCTGTCAACGTACTAACTGAACCCTGCTTCACATTTTAGTCTATCATCAGTACGAATAACATAAAAAACATGACTTACTTACAATATGGTGTACAGACACCTGTACTCCAACCACGAACTCCAAACATTTCACAAACCAACAACTGTTATCACCACGTAAATGCACGTAATTTTTTGACGGTTGCAACTATCCTTTGGATACAGTTATTTTCCCACAGTCAACCGATCAACCCCACTTCCTACGGTACCTACATCCACTACAAACATGTACAAACCAACTACTGCACAGGTGTTGAAACAACTCTTCTCCTAACTGTCCATCAGTTATATTCTTAACTTTCCAACTACAAATAATTCATCAACTTCATTTCCTATCCACCTTACGCCCCATCAAACTATTATCTACCACTGTACAGTACTCCCCAGGTACTTCCTTGGCTTTAAACAAAATAACATTCATTCAGCCAGTACACCTTCTACGCAACCTACCCCACTTCAGATATCAAATTTCTACCTGTTCTACTACTACTCTGTTTACCACTGTTGTTAACCATTCTTCCTTTTCCTCCAATAGATATCCGAATGGCGAACCAATATCAACTACTGTCTGAGTTACAAGTTGGTCCTAACTGGGATCGCATTCATGTACGACTGTCCAGGATGTGGAATTCAATCTCCAAAGCCGCAAAAGAGATTTACTCGACAAATCTTCATCTTCTTGACGTAAAGGTAAGCTGTAAACCAACTTAATATTTGAACATTTTTGTTTACCCCCTATATCCATGCTGCAAGTAGATCACGGTTTACTTTACGGCAGGGCAACCAAAAGCATGCGGTCGTGCCAAAGAGTTTGGTCGACAAATACTCAAAAACGTTTGAAGAACAATGTTTATACGAGATTGAAACGTTCAACGTCTACCCTGTCCAAAATACGTACCACCCTATAGATGACGAGTTGATGATCATCCTTCGTACTGACACAAAAGTCAAACAGCTGCCACAAACAATATATGATATTCCTAGATACAAATTTGGTTTTGTCGATAATGAAACTCTTGCTCAACGCATAGATAAGGTGGCTCAACTTACAGGTGCACTCACTTATCGTACTACCACACGCACTACACTATCGCTCTACCATTTCCCCTAACACTACTAATCAAATTCCTTTTACATTCCTCCTTTTTCGATCTTCCTACCAGATGTTGCTGGAGTGGTGCGAGGTATTTCAGATGTTGTCCAGCTGACAACAAGGACCGGATGTCAAACATCTAAACGAGAGATTACTATTTACACTGGAAGGTTTAACATTTATCAATGTCTCACATTTACGTCTACATATTCGCATGCTAACACTCTCTAGACCCGTCAAACGGGTCGGGTCGGGTCATAAATGGGTCGGGTAGAATTTGACCCGTTTTATTCTAGGCATAAAAAAACCTAATTTATTTGACCCATTTAATAAATGGGTTGACCCGACCCGATTATTGGAAGGGTCAACCCGACCCGACCCATTGAACAAAAAATTTCGGTAAAAACTTCGCCGAAGAAGAAAAGAACTGCATACTACATAAAAAATGAAAAACAACACTGAAAAATTAAGAAACTGAACTAGATAATACAAAACCCAAAAAATATTTGAATGTCCTACATAACATAATTACAAATTACAACATTAAAAACTAGAGTAAACTTTACTATTTCAATCATTTGACGCATACACAGAGATGAACAACACTTAGATTGCGGAATTGCTTTGTTCTTATCTAAAAGAGCAGCAAAATCACTGTATGCAGCTACTGCATTGGTAACTACTGCCACAAATATCATGAAGACTGATATCACTCTATTTGTATTGGAAGCAATGCCATGTGAATCCCTACACAACAGTTGATTCATATCAGAACAAACAACATATGATATAAAATGACATTTACACTCATATATCATGTTATATATAGTCAGGGTAATGCGTAAGTTACCTCAGTGTAATCGCAGCAGGAAATATGAATCCAATACAAACTACAGTGGTAGCACCCATAATCTGAAATGCATCCCAAATGCTCGGAATAAAATTAGCTGTCAGAAATATTACAGACAGCAATGCCATTGTAATTGATGCAAATCTCACGTTATCCGAAGATAAAATAAGAAAGTAATTATATCGATGCAAATCTCACGTCATTTTTAACCAAGATTTTCATTGTAGAACTGAACGTTTTTTTAAAAATATGTATGCAAACCTAAATAAAAAATAGTTAGCAGTTACTGGTTTGAAACTTCAAAAATGTGGACATTGTTACTGTTAGTAGTTACTTTGCTCTGGTTGTTCTGAGACACCTGAAAACTATAGTTGTTTGCAAATATTGTGGACAATTGTTTTTTGCAGCTACTCTGCTATGGATTGAAATTTCAAAAACCTTTTATTTTTCATTTCATCAAAAAACTTACATTATCTTTTTTTAGGCACCGCGAACATTCTTTTAAACATTTGATGGAAGGTTAAAAAAGGTTTAGTGCATTGTGGATTAAAATAAACAATTGAAATAGTGTTAACAGAATGATCCATAATTGAGTAGTATATTGCATAACCAACATACATAAGTAATCAGAACATAGGAAGCAGTAGAAGAATTAAAAAAAGATTAATAAATATCTTAAGACTATTAAAAAAAAGAATGTATACCAAAATATAATTCTTTGATTCATCTTCAAAAGCAGATCAAAAAATTTAATTTTTAAGTCATCAAGAAAAACTAAAACAAAACTACTATGCAGTAGTCAAACTCAAACTTTAAAAAAAAATCAATATCAGTGTATGAAAATTTTCCAAAAAATATCAATTTAAGTTAATGCATTTACTTTCAATCATTTCCAATAAACGCTAATTATGTTAAAAAATGACAATTTTTATTTATAATTTTGTCATAATTTTAATGAACAAAGAGTTTTAATAAATCATATGAATATAATGTATCTTACAATAAATATTAATTTTTTTCACATGAATCATATTTTCAAATTGAAGAAAATAAAAGCTAATTGAAATGTTTCCATGAAAACAACCATGTAGAAGTTCTAATAGGAAATAAATAAGTAATAGGATACAGATGAAGAGTTTGCGATGTCTGTACTGGTTGTGTTAATAATGGTTTTCCTTTATGCGTTGTCTGTGTATTCAAAATGATCAGCAGATCATTAAAACATAGACACATCCATGCAGCATGTTTTACAAGGATCTTTCATGAATATTAGCTAAATTATGTTGTGCTATCAGTAAAACATATCATAAGTCTTTGCTTCCTAGTATGATAGTCTACTTGAAATAGAAATAATTATAATTGTTGACAGTGCCAAAGAACCAATATTCATAATACACAGCCTTTTCTTTTGCTAATATATATCATGCAGTGGTTTCAGGTACACATTGGGAAATGGAAGTGTGTGTAAGTTGGGAAATCTCTCTTTAAAATTTTGTAGTAAAGAATCTATATATTCCAAGATGAGTTATAAATTTTGTAGTAAATTTGGAGGTTCATGACTTTTCAATTTTCGTTGTTATATCAATGCTTTGTGATAGCCTTTGGAGGCATGTCACACATACCATGATATGATCATAATTAAATATTCATATAAAGAAATGCGAGCATATTCGATTATTTGTTCACATATCTTTTTCCAACTTTTTTCTGAGTGCTATTTCTTTATCATTTCATAAACTTCAAGTCAAAAGTATAAGTGTACTATCTACTGACCTTATTTGAGAAGTGATTAGCTTTTAAGCTGGTGCGTCTTACTTCAAACTCACTTCATTGCTCTTGTTGTGATTTATAAATGCTCTCTGTAAGTTCCTAGTTGTAAGTTCAAACAAAATCAATTATTATTTGGTGGCCTGGATACATATAGGCTTACCTAGCTCTAACCTGACCCAACAAACATTTCTGACCTGGCCCATAATTCCAGCTATCTATAGTCTACATGTGCACTTTCAACAATTGTCATTTAGTGGTGAACATATACAGTGTTGCCTTGTTTTCCTTAACAATTTGAATAATTTTCTGCTGTCTCAGTTGAACATATCTTCACAGTTCTACTCATAAATATTATAATCTAACACATAATGCGTGTCTTTTAAGTATTGTAACTACTGGCTTCCTATCTTTTTTCTGCACTTGACATTCGATTACAAAGAATTATTTTAGCTTTCGACAAAAAAATAATATGATGGCAACAAATTCTATAAGTTTCGCTCAGCCACAACACAGGAAACAGTTTCAACATAGGGACGTGTTCTTAATTTACTCATATATAATTGACTGAATTTTTAGAAAGATCAAATCTAATTAACAAAGCTCGGACTGTAAGCATCTCTAGTTTAATCATGTGAAGTACGTGATCATGATTATACACTATGACAAAAAAAGACAACGTGAAACAAAGGAATTCACTAATACTCGAACAAGTTGCAATATAAATGGCCTATGTCAATTCGTCTGTAATTAATAGAACGAAACAAAGAAAATAGCTAGGTGGTTAGACGAGTTCATGCACTCAATTCATCCCCTTTTCCGCATGAATCACCATAAACCAAAACCGAATGCCATATTTTATTTCACAACCAGAAAATCCATAATGGATGGTGAAGAAAGCAGCTTCGCTCAATCATCCAAGATATATTGACATAACAAATCAAAAATTGCAAAAAGTTAATTACCTAGGGTTTGCAGATTTGAAAGACGATGAAGCTCGTATTGAAGAGGAGCCACTCGAGTTCGAATTTAGGGTTGTCGAACCTATCGATGATGATCTCGCTCTGTAAATCTGGGCTAAATTACGTAACTCAAGTATCTCAGTGAAAATGTAGAAATCGCCGGTTTCTTCTATCGTGATTTGGGAAAGAACTAGGGTTGGAAGCAGCAAATGGGTTGGGTCAGATTTGAAATATTTTTACAGGAAACGTAAACGGGTTGGGTAAAAAAAAAGAAAAAAGATTAAAGGGCTTATACCCAACCCTTTTAATAATAGGGTTAGTGGGTTGGGTAAATGGGTACGGGTTGGTTTTGACAGGTCTAACACTCTCCATTTCAACTTTTACACAGTTTAAAAAATACATATATTACTTTATGGGCTGACAAAACTGACCTCATAGATGTGACTACTATTGAATCGGAAAAACAACCACCGTCGGTGATATTCACTTCTATGATAGTCAAACTATTCAAAGGTAAACTGTCTTTACTCCTTCATATTTCCTTGATGAATATCAACCTTATCGCCATCCTAATAATTATAGGAGAGTTTACATTTTCATCAACTAATGGTACACAAATATACTTCGGCGCTGACTGTCCAGAGGTAGCAAAATTACTTTCCAGGTATACCACCAATTCATTTGTACCAACTACTGCTGATGCGTACACTTCATCCACAACCTTATTCCTACCGCATTACATTTCAGCGTCACTAACAGCGAAGGCAGTACCGTTACATCGACTGAGCATCAATGGCCTACATCTTCAACTACTTACGACCTGGAAATTAGAAGTACCATAGCTAATATGTTAGACGACATACGCTCTAATGACTGCCACGTAATTCAATATATTTTATTCCTATCATTATGTTACCTTTACTTTTTGATTAACATTTCTCTATCTGATCCTCTTTTGCAGTCAAAGAAGTATGTCGTAAATGCAACATTGATGAGGATTAACACGTCATCAGGATGGAATTATATTTCATGTCCCATTTGTATGAAGACGGTGACAAAGGAAGCAACCGGTTTTAGCTGCTCGAAATGCGATAACAATATAACTCATCCACTTAACAGGTCTGCATAAGTAAGTTTACCATTCAATTTTAACTCCCTCACATTATGTTACATCCTCACAGGTACAGGGTATCAATGGAAGTTTTCGACCACACCGGTACTGCGACTGTGACTGCTTTCGACAAAGATGTTGCCTACCTCATCAAACGAAGCGTCGATGAGATGATGGATATATCTAAAACGGTACACATCTTACACCTACACTTTTTTATGGACTGACATTACTAACTTCAAACTGTCTAACCTTACCATGCAACTGCTGTACCCTTCCTTCATCCACTACCTCACCCTACATCACACTGCCGTTTCTTTTTCTTTAGACCAACGGTGACGAACTGATTGGGAAACTGTTCACCAGCTTGATGGGTACGGAAGCTCGGTTTGAATTTAAACCATCAAAGTATGACATAATGAATTACGGAAAATCGCTCACTATTAGTAGAGTTTCACATATTCAACACCCTAATAAGTCGCCGCCTGATCAACCTGAACCCCTTGAACCAAAGGATACAAAAGATGGTGATGGTACATAGCTAACTGCTGAATCTAGCAACGTCACAAAAGCTGGTACGGCTCTTTTTTCAACCTCCGTCCACTCTTCTTAACATATCTTCCATACATTTTACCTACCAAAAACTTGCTTTTCTTACTCAGGTGTGACAAACATAGAAATGATTACAGTTAAACAGGTCTGTATTCCACCCCACACTTCGTTCTTCTTTCCATATAACACAACAAATAACATATACACTCCCCGTACCTGCAGGAGACTGAGGAATGTTTACAGGATAGCAGCATAACCGACCTCACCGTTGGACGTGAGAATGAACCAACATGTCACATGCTGCCTGCTGGTAGCCAGAGGAAACGTGGACGACCAACCGGTAGTAAGAGGAAGAAGTAAGTAGTATGTGAGCAACTGCAAGCCAAACCATCGTACGTCCTCAATAGCATCCTACCTATGTATTCCCCAGTCATCAATTTTGTGTTCTGTTTGCAATTGTACATCTTCATTTATTCCTGTACTTATTTCTGCCTACATCTACAAACGAAAAAGGCGGTTCTATTTACTTACTGCATCTGTTTATGTTTGTTTACAGATGTGTACTATTGTTACTCCCACTGTATTTTCAACCATTACAATAAATGACATACTTTTACAGTGTCAACTCTGTTTCATGTACATACACTTCTCTTTACTACTATACATTGTTCTTATAAACATTCTACATTGCTACAAACACTATTCCCCACCCGTACCTCCCACCACACTCATTGACCCTTTTACTCTACTCTTTAATTCAACTATGACTGCATTTTGCATTTATTACAAACTGAGCTTCCGTCTGCACCAATATACGAAACATCACCCATTTTTTAACTACTAAATGTATTCTATGTTACAACTATTACTGTGATGCTTCAGATATCGAAATCACATCCACAGAGCAATCCAGCGACCATTATCCAACGAGAATGTTAAACAAATTGACCTAAACTCGGCTAACATCTACTATTTTACTGCATACCTGTACACAGCAAGACCTTTCCTTTCCGCTAATCTTTGTTTCACCAATAAATATATAAATTTCGTAAACAAGACAACGCAACAAAGTGTGGTAACTAAAATACTGTACACATATTTTTTTCTCACTCTTCTTTGTCCCATTCCTATACTAAGTTTGCATGAATCAAGTTAGTACTCGTACCATAGATAATATATTTACTCCATACGCTTTACATAAAGGAAGATGATCACAAGGTCCACTACATATGGGTGCTTACTTCAACTCCGTACTATTAATTTTCAAACAATGGATGTCACTGTGGTGAACAACTGAAATTGACATTAACTTGTTAACTCAATGTTCTGCGTGAATCAAAGTGCAAAGAAAACTACCAAATTTTTTGCACCATTTTCATATGCCTGACTTGCTATATCCTTGTAACACTTTACGTGGTTTTAATCACAGCTAAACATATCATGTTTACGGGGATAGGTTTTTTCATTTCTCACTCTAACCTATATTAGGGTTACCGCTCCCCCTGTTTCACATATAAATTTTACCATCACCTGCTCTCTTCCCCTCTGTTTTTCTAATTTGTGATGGTCTTTTTGGACCTTGATTTTGTAATCGGCCTGTTTGTAAATAATTAACTAAATGATACGCAGAACCTCCGCCTCCGTCTGCATGAACATGGCGACAGTGACATCACCAACGGCGATGACCAAGCTAACCACTCCACTAACATATGCACAGTTATGAGTGTAAGTAAAGGGGTGATGTACCATGTCAGTCCGGTCTTAAAGCGAGGCTTGGATGTGTTGTTAAATATTGAATATTTATGACTGTATATATGCAATAATTTGAAGCAGGTCAGAGTAAATGCTACAGGCTTCGTATTCTCTTCAAGAATGCAAATTTATTTTCCTGCTTTTACGTAGTACTGGTTTTTATTTACTGTGAGTTATTTTAGTTCAGTAATTTTTATAGCCTTTAAACTGTTTTACTAGGTTCCTCTCTCGGTTGTTATCTGCACTGTACTTGCTCAAATTAATTTGCTCCACTAAGCTTTTGTTTATGCGTACTGACACAAATATTTGTTAAAAGCAGCGTTGTACTTTGACTATTTCCAACTGATAATTTACTGGTCTGTTTCTATTTTTCATATGTACTCACCAACTATTCAATCTTGGTTCACTGTTCAGGATATCAATCTTTCCACATGCTTTTTTCACTACTGGTGGAGCTCAATTTTTCTCCCTGCCGTCACCGCAGTTCAATCACCACAACTCCTCCATTTTCATGTCAGGTTCAGGGAGAAACTTTCTTAATTATTTTAATGATCTATAATTATACAACTAACTACACCTGAAGATCAATCTAATTATTTTTTTTTCTTTTTAGTTCACTGGGTGAAATAAATAAATCTGTGGATGTTCCTACTATATTTTGTCTGTCATTTGATGAAGCTAAAGAAGTTACTGTGATAAGTTTGCAGAGCCAAATACAATTCCAATTTCAGAAAACAGAAAACATCATACCTTTTTCCTCGTTTTATTCTGATTATGTACACAGTAGATATTCCACTGCTGCTTATGTCAAATGATATGCACAATTATTTCTCCATTTGTACTATGGCTTTCGAATTTCATATACTGACATCATTTGCAAAACTCCAAAACCTCAACATCACTAGATTTACATCTGATTACGCCTACATTGACTATTTCTACAAATACCCTCCACCATGCTACTAAATTTGGAATCTTTCCAACCGATTTACGATTTACGACAACTTATAATATCCAACTGACATTGCTGTTGGGAAACCAAACAAAAAAACCATTAAAAATATTCACCATTCCTGCACACGGGACAGTTTGCACATATGTACGTACGTGCACGCAAACGTTTTGATGTCTATTCGGGTCATATGTTGTAGATCCAATGACATAAGCTAAACAATACTTCAAACTACTTCCACCAATGTGCGGTAATGTACAAAAAAATTAGTTGTAGAAATTAAACAATTATACATATCTTTAACAACAACATAACTTCCTCAGATTTTAATTACACACATGCCCGTGTGCGTAGCACGGGCGACGCACTAGTTATATTAGGAAGTCAGAGACCCAAGATTCAAATCTACTTGCAACTCATTGCCTAACTTTACGTCTAATTGGGAAATTCTATCAATATAGCCTTACATCATCAGAATGGAATTGTCCACTTTCCATCCCTTTGTCATTTTCATATTAAATAGTTTTTCCTTAAGTTTATATCTTATGGAATGAGACTGTTTCCTAAATAGAGCTTTGGACTATCAAAAATTCAATGGACAGACATGTTTTTGTACTATCTCTACAACGGCTTATCTAACGTAGACAATACGAAAAATTGGGCGATCTAAAGGTCTGAGACGCATTTGATATAGTCTAACATAGTTCAAGGTCCACATCATTAGCAGGTCAACCTTGGGCAGTTTGCCTATCGATAACCAAAGACGTTCATAATTTAATGCTATCTTTGTCGCTCCAAGCCAATCAACGTAGTTAGGTATGGCGAGTTTGTCATTTTTAGAAAACAACTTAAGGGCAGACATTTTTATCCAATATTAATCGTAGGATATTTCATAGCAGATGTTCTTATAATATTAGTAATATGAAATATTACATTCCATTTTACTAATAAGCTCTTGTTAATCTTTTATGTTTCTCAAACCCCTAATGACGAAACATAAAAGTCTTTTGACTTATTAGTGGCGTTAGGGCTCATATGCCTTAGGATTTGGACCTTGAGGAAAGCTCAATAAATCATCCTCCCAAATATGATAAATAACTGCTTATTAGTTATATCATACATAACTCCTAACCATGTGGTTTTTTATCCTAATATCATCTTTACCATGAGGAAAGCTCAACAAATAAAGAGAAGATTATTCCTTCATACCTACCGTTTCGCGATAACCTAAGTATAATGCACATACCTTGAGAAAAGCTCCATAGATATGTGTTGCTATCTTACCTCGTCTATTCTATGTATTGATTGTACTACACTTAACATCCTGCTTGAGTAAAGCTCGATGACCAAGGAGTATGTAAGTAATCTATTAACATATAAATGGTATATGACAACTTTATATTAAAGGTTCATAATCTTTAATATATTGAATTGAGTGATATCAAGAATAATGTATTTCTTATAAAATACCATCGTGTTTCAAGTGTCAAACACATCAAAAATCACGATATATGTACTATACGTATGTGTATATACCTTAAGTTTATTCAAGGTTTTTTATTTTCCACCTTTAATTATACTTTCATATTATACAAGTTTTAATTATTATATAAATTTTATAATCTAATTTACTTAAATAATAGCCTTGTGTATAACGTTATACTAATTAATCGTATTTAATAATTTAATCATAAAATTTTAATTAATTTTATATGAATTAATTACACATTTTATATCAAATATGTGTACTATAATATTTATAGGTATAAGCATATCTCTTTATATATATGTAATTTATTATTTATCATTCTACTTTTAGATAATACATTCAATTAAAAAACTTTAATTAGTTATTAATTCCGAAAATTTCTTATATGTACAAACATCTTATATCAGCTTAAATAATTCTAGATAATATAACATATATAATTATACATACATACATACATATATATCTATATATACATTAATTTATCAACTATTTAATTCATTTTTTAATCCAATTAATAGATTAAAAAAATTGTAATATGTTTATTATATTTTCAAAACACTTTTGGAAACTATTATTGTAACATTTATAATATATATATATATATATATATATATATATATATATATATCATATTTTAAATTCAATTTGAAAATTTTATTAATTTGAAAAATAATCCCAAGTCAAAAATTCAAATTCTTCATTTTCTATCAAGGACAACCTTTTAGGCTAACTTCATCTTTCGGGCTAAGACATAGACAAGTAGTGTAGAGCACTTGATTAGCCAAACTCAGCCTAGATATTACTTTTCTCGACACCCAACTAAATGGGTAAGCTTGATTTATTAGCCATAAAATAACTAATTTAAACCACATAAGTAAATGGGCTATAATACCATTGTTGGATCAGGACTAGCACACAATAGGTTAAATTGATAGGTCTCAAAAAAAATTGCCATTTTGTATCTTAGTGAGCCTATGAAGTCTAAATTTATTTTGGTCTAATCTAAATTTAATTTAACTAAAATCATTATTTTATTTTATTTTATTTCTATATAAAGTTTTATTCTGATACTATATTTATTTTATATGATATGAATATGCTTATTATACACTCATATATGCGTGTGCATGAGCAATATATACAGTGTACATGGTTTAACATGTCTGTTTGTATATGCTGAGATTTACACTGCAACGAAATGTTTACACCTTCTTATACATTTGTATTGTCTAAAACACAAATGTATAAAACACACACACATACACATATACATAATTCAATGTGATATAAATCTATATTTATAATAGTAAAATATTTATAAGGGTGTATATAATATTACAAAATAATAATATTTTCAAATACATATATAATTAATTTTAATTTTAAATATAAATTCAAATTTCATCTTACAGACCCAGATTTGGATCTTAAAATTCTTTTAATTTTAAACTAAAGACAATAAATAATAATTTCAAATATATATATATATATATATATATGTTAAAATCTATATTTATAAATTAAGTATAAGATTAAATTATATGTTTAAACGAAAAGGTGTATATATAAATATATCTACGTATATATATGGCCATAAAATATATTAACAAAATCAGAATTTTTTTAATATTTAAAACCTTCCCATTGTGATCCAATTTTTTTAATTAAATAATTTCTATATGGAATATAATAAAACTGAAAATAAATTTCATAACACGTATAATTTTATGTATAATAAAATTATATGCATCCATACATGCATATATATATATATATATATATATATATATATATATTTGTGTGTGTGTGTTTTATAATATATATATATATATATATATCAAATTGAAATGATGTATTATATTTCAATGTTTTATATATATACGGATTTTAAAATAATATATATGTTATACTTTTTTGAAAATACTGTAATATATATGATTTAATAAAAAAATATGTGTTTATATTTATATGACATTCCCCTACTTGGAGGCCTAAAACTAACGGCTACGGATGCTGCAGTCATCCATAATTATTAATCCCCGATGACAAATACGACGGTGCTAGATTCATTGATGCACAGAAACAGAAGAATATGGGAAAAATATTTAATAGCAAATAAATTCCACATTTCATTTCAAATATTCCAAATTTATTACATAATCCCAATTCACAGACCACATTCAGATAACATATAATTATTACAAAACACGCCAAGAGCGACATATGAAGATGCCCCATTGGTAGATCAGAGTATATAGATACGCATGAAAACAATCCGCCTTTACAAACAAAATGCACAGCGGAAATAAAAGAACTCCAACAACAAGTTTGCCTCCTACATGTCCTTGAAAGCTGTATTCATCTAAAAGGACACCTAGAAACCTTAACTCTCAATCAACTCAAAAGCAATTGGGTACCCGAGAGTTTAAGGGGAAACAAAAACTTTGATTCAAACATAAAGCCTTGTATGAATAGTAATTTACCATCTCAAACTATTTAGATATTTAATGAGGCCACATCGCTTAGCGGAATGGGTTTTCCCCTCACTAGTATCATAAAACATTTATAAAACCATGTACTATGCTCTTGCATCTATAATGGTTAAAACATAGTATTTCAAAACATTACGATGATATGCAAAACAAATAAATCAATTCTAGATTACCCATCCCCATTCATTCTGACCATCTGTCTCAATTATAGTTTCTAGGGTTACTGTTAACATGTTAAATGTTTAAGGACTATCTGTCCAATTACTTAGTTTTCATGGGATTACTAAGAACCTATTGGCAACTCCAATATCTTATTTCTTATCCTAGTTTTAATGGGATAACTAGGTACCTATTGGCTGACTGCCAATATCTTAATCCGTATGTAGTTTTCATGGGCTAACTAAAAACCTACTGGCCCATGCTAATATCAAATCATAGTTTTCATGGGTTGACTATGAACTTATTGACCCCTGCCAATATCATACTGTTTTCATGGACTTACTATAAACCTATTGGCCCTGCCAATATCTTTAATTAAAATTTTAACATCTGTTAAGCTGTATTCACTAATGGATCAACCTAACTGGTTATTCTACTCTTTCCCCAAAATACAGTTATGGGTTAATAACAATGTGAATAAAATTTCCAAAATCTTTATTTATGCTATGGTTATTGCTTTAAATTGAGATTGGATTTATGTTCCACAACCATAAAACATCTCTTCCGAAACCTCGGGATAGCCTCCTTCAAAATAAAAGACCTCTTTTCAAAACATTATATACAGACCATCGAATCCCTTAGTAAACATTCTCTTTCAAAACCTATTATACCTTTTAATGGTATCAAATTGTCTTTTTAAAATATAGAGCTTTGAAACAAATGAAAGTACCCTTTCGAAAACATTGGGTTTATTCTTTAAAAACATCATTTGGGTCAAAATGGTTATATAGGGAAGTATCTCTTTCAAAACCAACAAAAACCTGTTTGGGGAAAACTGATGATGTCGGAACCATCTTAGTCGAAAGAAAACCTTCAAAAACAAAAAAATTGAAGGATAGAGTCGAAACACCTTTCGATTCCATCACCTTCGAAACCCCAACCTCTTTCGAAAGTAATTTGGAAGCGGTTTAACCTAGGTAAAAATAAGGATAACCTTTCAAAGTTATTGATGCCTTCAATGCTATGGAAGGAAAATAGCGGCTAGGTTTCGACTAGGTCGGAACCTCCCCTTTCGAAAGCTTCTAATTAACAGAAAAGTCCCCCTTTGAAAGTTATTTATAAAGTTCCTTTTGAAAGCATATATTTCGACTGTGTCGAAAGCTTTAGGTAAAACAAGGCAAGAATGTTAACTTATGAAAGCAAAGTAGGGTTACGACTCCATCGAAAGCTTACCTTTTGACACCAAGGCTTTCGCCCTCCTTCCAATCCATTGCATATCATCTAAGTGATATCTTGTGTATTTGTTTCAATTTTGGTGTGATGTGCACGTAAATATGCATATTTTTACCAGCATATTTAATCTATTTAAATTGAATAAATGATCATATTGGGTATTTTTACTTGTTTAAACCAAATTCAATTTTTTTTCAAATTGTCACATATTCATCTTCATATAGGGGCAAAATGGTCATTTTTGTGCATATATCAAATTGAGAAAATTTAATGGAAAATTTCTATATTATTTTGTAGGAATTTAAACTCAATTACAAGTGGTTTCATGAAGGAATATGCATGTACAAAGAAGATACAAAAGAATGAAGATGGATATAATTCAAAGTGAAGAATATGGAGGACCTCGCCTACCCACTACCTTAATGTACAAATTAAAGGCTAATGCACATGCTAAAAGACATTTAAAGCTTCATGTACATTTAAGTGGGGGATTATTAAAGCTAATGATAACTTGGCCTCCACACTTCCTAAGGGGCATTTTGGACATTCCCTAAAAAGTGAATTAGGGTTTTAAAACTTGTATATATACCCCTTATGTTTCATGTAATCCCTCCTCTTCTCTTAGTCTCTCTTAGGCCTCCTTCTCTTTAGTTTAGTTTAGATCAAAAATAAAATGAAAGCTCCTCTTTCTCTTTTCATAGCTACTTAGCCATTTTTATTATGTAATCTTTTTTATTTTATGCAATTTAATACATGCTCTTTCCTTTTCATGTTCATTTACTTTCATGTTGTAATGTAGATCACTTCTCTTTTATGCAAGTAGAATAATTTTTCCTTTCATTTTGCTCTCTTTTTCCTCTTCTTTTTATTCAATGTTGCTTCCTGCATTTGTTCATATGATGACAAATATGAGAGGCTAAACCCCTTCAATTTACGGGTAATGAAGCTCTCTAATTAATGTAGCTTCAACATTTTGTCAATTCATGCTCTCTTTTTGTGCTTAATGACAATGCTTGAAGTGGTTTAATTTGTTATCTTTGCTTTGAATTTGATAGTCTATATTGTTGACACCAAATAGGCTATGCTTAAACAATCACTAACACAAATGCCTCTTCATGAATATATGATTATGGCATAAGAAAGTGATTTGAAATTAAAATTTGATGGTCTATGTTTCTAATCAATAGTTAATATGCCATACTTAAAATAGATTTCATTTTCATTTTCTTTGTCAAGTTTCATGAAAGTTAGTAAGTGTTTTAAGGGGTGTGTTATAGTTTGATGGCTTATGTTGGCTAATCAATATCTCAAATATGTTATACTTATGATAAACAGACCAATTAAAACACTAATGACCAAAAAAAAAGAGATCACGATTTCATGTGTTGAACTACATAATCTAGAGAGTGGATTTATTCTCTAAATTATCATTTAACTCTGATATTTGCATTTCTTTTCTTTTTGTTAGTTAGTTCATTTTCCCAATTTTTAGCTTAAACACACTCTCGACTTTGGTATAATTTGATTGAGTAGGAAATTTAAATCAACAATTCCCTGTGGACCGACTCGTATTCGCCCCGTACTACAAGTGTACGCCGTACGCTTGCGGTAAATTTTATTTCAAAATTCATTCGGCGGTTTTCTAAACCGATAGAATTTCCGTCGACGAACAAGTTTTGCGGTAAACTTTATTTCAAAATTCGTTCCGGCAACGGTGCCAAAAACTTGTTCATCGACGGAAATTCTATCGGTTTACAAAACCGTCGAACAAATTTCGAAATAAAATTTACCGCAAGCGCACGGTGTACGAATGTAGCACATGGCGAATACGGGTCGATCCGTAAGGAATTGATGATTTTAAAATTCTATTTAATCAAATTAAACCAAGGTTGAAGAGAATGTTAAACTAGAAAAGAAGAAAAACAAGCAAAAGAAAATTGATAAAAATATGAGTGCTAAGACAATTTAGAGCCAATTTCCACTCTCTAGATCACATAGGTCAACAAAATGAAGTTATGATATCTCTTTTCTTTTCATTAGTGAATTAGTTGATGTGCTTATCATAAGTATGTATATTTGTGCTATTAATTAGCTCAATATAAACCATCAAACTATAACACAACCACTAATACACTTTTAAATCTCATAAAATATGACAACAAAGTTGAAAGCAAAATCTATTTTAAGCATGCCTATTAACTATTAATTAGAAATATAAGCCATCAAATTTAATTTCAACAATCACTTCTTTGCCATAATCATATGTAGATGAAGAGGCAATTTGTGTTTTGTTTGTTTAAGCATAGCCTATTTGTTATAAACAACATAGACTATCAAATTCAAAGCTAAACAACATCATTAAACCACTTCAATCATTCTCATTAAGCACAAAAAGAGAGCATAAACATCAAAATTAAGTTGAGGCTACATGATTAGAGAGCTTCATTACCCCTAAATTGAAGGGATTTAGCCTCTCATATTTGTTATCATATGAACAAATGTAGCTTGCAACATGAGAGAAAAAGAAAAGGAAAAGAGAGCAAAGTGAAATGGAAAACTATTCTAATTGCATAAAGGAAAATCTACACTACTTGCATAAAAGGAAATGAACATGTAATTAAAAAGAAACAATAATTAACATTGCATAAAAAAAGAACTACATAAGAGAAGAAATGGCTAAGTAGCCATGGAAAGAAAGAGTGATTTGATTTATTTTCTAAACTAAAACTAACTAACTAAGAGGAAGAGGGCTACATGACACATAAGGGGTATTTATACAAGTTAGAAACCCTAATGCATATTTTTGGGGAGTACCCAAAACGCCCTTGGAGGAAGTGTGGTGGCCAAGTTATCATTAGCTTTAATAATCCCCCACTTAAATGTACATGAAGCTTTAAATGTCTTTTAGCATGTGCATTAGCCTTTAATTTGTACATTAAGGTAGTGTGTAGGTGGGGTCCTCCATGTTCTTCACTTTGAATTATTTCCATATTCATTCTTTTGTATCTTCTTTGTACATGCATATTCCTTCATGAAACCACTTGTAATTGAGTTCAAATTCCTACAAAATAATATAGAAATTTCCCATTAAATTTTCTCAATTTGATATATGCACATAAATGACCATTTTGCCCCTATATGAAGATGAATATGTGACAATTTGAAAATAATTTGAATTTGGTTTAAACAAGTAAAAATACCCAATATGATCATTTATTCAATTTAAATAGATTAAATATGGTGGTAAAAATATGCATATTTACGTGCACATCAAATACCCCTGCACTTATCTTTTTATTCGTCCTCGAATAAAGAAAAACTAAGATAAATCCATTTTCGTAGGGAGCACGATTGCATTAACCATATGCAATAAGCCGTTAAACCTCTGAGTGTCCCCAGTAGGACGAGTGTTGTCTCGTGAGGGTTTTCAGCGGATTCTACCCACAAAATCCAAATGCAGGATGAAAATATTTACAAAATGAAAATTTTATTTATAAAGAGATAAATGCAAGTTTTTTAAAATATTTACAAATGAAGAATTTATTTTTAAATTGACACGAATAAGTTAAATCTAGGTTTTGGTCATTATCGTGAAATTTAAGTTATTTACTCGTCAATATTTCCAATAAAAACGAAGTTATCATAACAAATAGACTATAGTTTAACTCGTTGTTTTGGTTAATAACACAGTGTAACTATGAAATGGATCCTTAGTTGATTATCAAAGTTTATCAAAGTGGTATTTTAATTTATTTTCAATAACAAATCAAATCAACTAAGTAAAAGTAATGCTAGGATTTCAATTGCTTGCTCTCTCATTATTTGCAAGAAAAATTACACACCTAGCTCAAGTAAACTGAGGCCAGATATACCACCCATGCACTGCCTTTCTGGCTTATGTGAGGGGAGTACAGAGCATGGCGAGTGCACACACTTTCGTGCATACACCTATCGACCGTATGTGGTTTTTATTATGTTTGTTTTTTTTACACGTGTTCCATAAATGCATAACCGTGAGGACTTTTAAATGAGTATGAAAGCACATAATCAAAGATTTCAAGTAATTCACCCATGCATAACCGTGAGGACTTTTAAATGAGAGTGAACACTTGGATATTATTTTTTTTATTTTTTTAAGAGAGAGTGAAAGTTTTGCAAAATAATCTTAACACCATTTAACTTAGAAGACAAAAAAATGTTATATCATTTACTTTAAATCAACCACTTTTTAAAACAAAGATTTTCAATTAGGATATACTTCATAATTAACACGTATGAATCTTCCTATATACTAGTTAAACCATTATTATTTCTAATCAAATTTCATTTTTATTTTTGTTTAGACAAATAAATTTCAAAAAAATTCAATTTAATAAACCAAAACCATACATTTATCTTATAGTGTTTCTTTTAAAAATAAATCAAAAGAAAATTTGTTTTTGGGATTATTTTTAACTAATTTTTTTTTGAAATTTTAAAGCAAAAATAAACCATGAAAAATAGAAATGAAGATGAGTCTCCCCCCACACTTGATTTTTGACTGTGTCCCCACAGTCAACCCAAGTGGAAGGAGAAAATATAAAAACATAACCTTTATTTAAATAAAAATGAAAAGATTATCATTTACAAGTCAACAGAAAGTATGCCATTAAAGAGTAAATGAACCAGTCTTCCAACAACCGATTCATTTGTCTCACCAAGTATGTGAGACACAGCTCAAGCGCAGAAAACCAAACCATAAAAGATTTCGAAGCTGAATGTTGATTTGGGAAAACGAATGTCGTTTTATTGAAAATTGAATGAGTTGTTTTGTTTTCGATGATTTTTAGGGTTGATAAAACAATTGATTGAAATTCAAGTTTATTTTCACCAAATTGAAGCTCAAACTTATCATAAAAAAATTCTTCAAAATTATCGATTTCAAAATCAAAATGGTGATCGAAATTTTCGCCTTCAGAATTCAACAACTCATTTTCAAAAAGTCCATAAAACTCATGTTCGTTAAATTCGACTTCCTTTGTTGGATTATCAACAACTTCATCGTGTAAATCGAGTTTAAAATTCAAAGTTGACGTATTCAAATTTTCAAAAAAAGGAAGATCTAAGTTTAAATCGAATTTCGCACCCTCAAAAGAATTAAAATCCAACTTAATTGCCATATTTTCAACAACTAGATTAAGATCGTCGCTATCAATTTCAAAAGTTGTTATTTGAAAATCATCGATTTGGGTAAAAGATGGATTATCGTTTGACTCGCTACACATTGAAATTTGATTTTGTTTCTCACGAAAATTTTCCAATGTTTTAATCAACAAATTCGTGTGATCATCATAAATTTCATTCATTTGCTCAACAAAGTCAAATTTGTAAATATTAACTTCAAAATTTTCGATTTCGATTTGTTGAGAACAATAATTGTCAATTTCGATAAACGGTAGATTATTATTTGATTCCTCGCTAGTTGAGATTTGATTATGATTTTCATGAAAAGTTTTGTATTTTTCAAGTAATAAATCCCCGTTATCTTTTTCCATTTGGTCAACAAAATCAAATTCATGATTATTAATTTGAAAATTTTCATTTTGAATTTGTTGATAACAAAAATTTCCAATCGTATCGTTATTGAAACTATTCCCATTGCCAAAATTAGTTGAAAATTGGATCACATTTTCGTCTTGATTTTGAAATTCATTTTGAAGCTCGAAATTGAATTGGCATGGGTTACACTCAAAATCATTTGAATTTTGAAGTGAATTCAAATTTTGATTATTTTGATAATTTTGACCCGAGTTATTGGACAAATATGAATTACACAAATCATTTATCTCTTGATTTTGTTGTGTAGAGATCTCAAGTAGAGATGAAATACAATTTTCGAGATTTGAGGGTTGCTCTTTATTTTGAAAATTTTGTGGTTCGAAATTTGAATCTTTTAAATAATAGTTGGTGTTAAAATATCCGTACGAATTTGGAGTGAAATCATATGGATTATATTGATTTTCACAACAATTGCAATATTCACGTAAGTGGGGTAACTCGGACAAATACCCCCACACTTATCTTTTTATTTGTCCTGGAGTAAAGAAAAACTAAGATAAATCCGTTTTCGTAGGAAGCACGATTGCATTGAGCATATGCAACAAGCCGTTAAACCTCTGAGTGTCCCCAGTAGGACGAGTGTTGTCTCGTGAGGGTTTTCAACGGATACTACCCGCAAAATCCAAATGCAGGATGAAAATATTTACAAAATGCAAGATTTATTTACGAAGAGATAAATGCAAGTTTTTTAAAATATTTACAAATGAAGGATTTATTTTTAAATTGACACGAATAAATTAAATATAGGTTTTGGTCATTATCGTGAAATTTAAGTTATTTACTCGTCAACATTTCCAATAAAAACGAAGTTATCATAACAAATAGACTATAGTTTAACTCATTGTTTTGGTTAATAACACAGTGTAACTATGAAATGGGTCCTTAGTTGATTATCATAGTTTATCAAAGTGGTATTTTCATTTATTTTCAATAACAAATCAAATCAACTAAGTAAAAGTAATGCTAGGATTTCAATTGCTTGCTCTCTCATTATTTGCAAGAAAAATTACACACCTAGCTAAGGTAAACTGAGGCCAGATATACCACCCATGCACTGCCTTTCGGGCTTATGTGAGGGGAGTACAGAGCATGGCGAGTGCACACACTTTCGTGCATACACCTATCGACCGTAGGTGGTTTTTATTATGTTTTTTTTACATGTGTTCCATACATGCATAACCGTGAGGACTTTTAAATGAGTATGAAAGCACATAATCAAAGATTTCAAGTAATTCACCCATGCATAACCGTGAGGACTTTTAAATGAGAGTGAATACTTGGATATTATTTTTTTTTATTTTTTTTAAGAGAGAGTGAAAGTTTTGCAAAATAATCTTAACAACATTTAACTTAGAAGACAAAAAAAATGTTATATCCTTTACTTTAAATCAACCACTTTTTAAAACAAAGATTTTCAATTAGGATGTACTTCATAATTAACATGTATGAATCTTCCTATATACTAGTTAAACCATTATTATTTGTAATCAAATTTCATTTTTATTTTTGTTTAGACAAATAAATTTCAAAAAAATTCAATTTAATAAACCAAAACCATACATTTATCTTATAGTGTTTCTTTTAAAAATAAATCAAAAGAAAATTTGTTTTTGGGATTATTTTTAACTAATTTTTTTTTGAAATTTTAAAGCAAAAATAAACCATGAAAAATAAAAATGAAGATGATGGTGGTTTCTATTGTGTTGGATTCGACTGGGAAGAGGCGGAATCAAAGCAGTCCAAAGGTCCTTACTAATAGAGGTGGAACGCTTTTTTCTGACTTAAAAGCTGAATTATAGCAATTTTTAGCAATTAATTTCTAACAACTTGCCTATTTGTAAACTATTGATTGGTTGTCATAAAAGGTTTTCAAATACTTTAGCTTAAAAACTGCCGCATTTATATCAAATTAAAACCATTAAAAATGCAATGTTTTAGTCCTTCCATATACTAAAGCCAATTATTTCAAAAAAGTCTTTTTTAAAAAAAAAAATTCCTTAGTAAATCAGTTAGAAATAAATTCCAAAAATCAAAGAAATTCAATTTCATCATGTAATCAAACGTATTAAACTTTTAGACCCCATTTCTTCCTTAAATTCTTGAAATAAATTTTAAAGCCGCTTATATCATGATTTTCATTAAAAAATCATAATAAAATTTCCATATCTTGGAAAATTCTGAAAATTAAAACCCTTCTCTAAATCATGTTTTACTTAACGTAAAAAAATTTCCATGGCAATCTGAAATCATAAAATCTTGGTTTTATACTAAAATTGTACAAATTCATGTGCTTATAAATTAAAACAAATCACCATAATATAACTCAAGCATATCATCATCTATTTTATCACAAACGTGGATTTAAATCATAAATCCAAAATCATATAATCATAAAAAATAGAGAAGGTAGGAGATTATTATTCCCTTTAACTTGGTAAGGAATTTAGATTTGTTGTTGATTAATCCTCCCTATCTTTTGATCTTTAGCTTTAGGTTAAATTCCCTTTCTCCTTTGTTAATGGCCGACTCTATTAGTGTTCTTGCATTTATTTTTGATTTGGGAAATAAAATGAACATGAATGGAAAAAGACATGGTGTGTATAGTCGTGCAATACAAAATCGCTATTGACTAATATGCTCATATGTTATTTACTTAACCAATAAATCACTTTAACCCATTTATCTAATTAATAAGCAAGACCCTATATATAATTTATTCAAATACCAATCTCCTCATCATCATTATTCGATTTAACTTATCTAATTAAATTTTCTAAATAATATTATCAAAAGTTAGGGATGTTACAGGATCCCCTTAAAGAATTTCGTCCTCGAAACTCAGTAAGGACTAAATACTAAACATAGCAATCATCCATAGCAGCACCTAACAAACATTACTTGTCTAACTGACTTGACACTATGTATATAAACTAATATAGACATACCCTCAAAGCAAATCAGGATAAGTATCCCTAATCTAGTCCTCTGTTTCCTAAGTAGTCCTCGTTGTCGCTCCATTGAACTTTCACCAACCTGGCTATCTTTTTCCTTAATCTTTTCTCATCTCTAGCTACAACCCGAGCTGGTTGTCTAACAAAAGTCAAATTAGGTTCTACCACATGTCATCCAACCCAGTCGGAGGAATAGTAGTCTCTGGATCACATACATACTTTCGAAGATGAGACACATGGAATACATTATAGACACCTGCCAAACTTCTTGGAAACTCTATTCTGTATGCAAGCTTTCCAATCCTCTATATAATCTGGAATGGACCTACATATCTTGGGGCTAACTTCCTCAACTTTCCAAATCGTATCACACACTTCAAAGGTGATACCTTAATGAAAACCCTATCCCCAATTGAGAATTCTACATCCATACACCTCTTATCTGCGTAACTCTTCTTCTAGACTGAGTTTCCTTCATCCTTCCTTGGATTAACTCAATTTTCTCTGACACCTCTCTAACCAAATATGGACCTAAGACTAATCTGTTTCCAGCCTCCAACCAACATGCTGGTGATTTGCATGGTCTTCCATACAAAGCTTCAAACAGATCCATTCCTATACTAGTCCGATAACTATTATTATAGGAAAACTCAACCAAATGTAGGTAATCCTCCCAAGATCCACCAAACTCTAATACCCAAGCTCTCAATAAATCATCGAGTACTTTGTTCACTCTCTCTGTCTGCCCATCTGTCTGAGGGTGATACGCAATACTTATGTTAAGCTTGGTACCCATCACATCCTGTAGACTCTTTCGGAATTCACTAGTGAACAATGCATCTCTGTCACTGACTATACTACTAGGAACTCCATGTAGTCTAGGAACTCCATGTAGTCTAACTATGTTCTTCAGGAACAACTTAGAAAAAAAGGTGTCATTCTGGTTGACTTAATTGGAATGAAATGGCCACCCTTGGTCAATTTGTCCACTATAACCCATATACTTTAATTACCTCTACTTGACCTTGGAAACCCGTCCATAAAATTCATTGATATCGAATCTCATTTACAAACCGAAATCTCCAAAGGTTGAAGCAATCCTCTAGGATTCTGATATTCAGTTTTCACTTTTTGACAGTTTGCACACTATCTAACCCACAAGCCAACATCCCTCTTTATGCCTTCCCAATAGAAGCTCCTCTCCATATCCTGATGCATCTTGGTTCCTCCGGGATGAATCATAAACTTGGATCGATGACATTCTCCAAGAACTTCTTTCCTTATGTCCTCCTTATTCGGAATACAAAACCATCCCTTCTTTCTTAACCACCCTCTCTGGTCAAGGCTAAAATCGTTTAAATCATCGATCTCTGTTCCAACCTCAAGTCTCCTGATCCTTCTAGCTAATACTGGATCCTCCTTCTTCTTAGAAGCAGTTTTCTCAATCAATACTGGTCGAACTTCTAAACAAGATAGTCTGGTGGAACTCAGACTAGAACCACCAGTCGATCTCAATTGCACATCACAATTGACTAAAGCTTCTAAATCCTTCCACTCCGCGAGAAATTCTTAATGAATCTCCGATAGTAGTTAGCAAGTCTAGGAAAACTCCTGATCTAGGTCACCGTCTTAGTCTCTTCCAATTATTCATAGCTTCGATCATATCTGGATCGACTAGCAGTCCTTTCTCTGAAACCATATGACCAAGAAACTTTACCTCTTTCTTCTAGAGATGACATTTGGTAAACTTCGCCTCTAACTAATTCTACCTCACCGTCTCAAGCACCCCTCTAAGATGAACTTCATGCTCTCTCTCATCCTTAGAGCATACTAGAATGTCATCTATAAACACTAGTACAAACTTATCCAAGTACTCTTGGAAAATTCGGTTCATCAAATCTACGAAGAAAGCAGGTGTATTCCTCAATCCAAATGGCATCATCAACCACTCATATGTGCCATATCTAGTTCGAAATTTTGTCAAAGGAATACTATCCTCCATCACTCTCAATAGATGAAAACCTATCACGAAATCCAATTGGAAAAACACTATGGCTCCATGATTAAACAAATCATCTATTCTTGGCAAAGGATACTTATTCCAAATTGTCCTTTCATTTAACTTACAATAGTCAATACACATCCTCAATGTCCCATCTGGTTTCTTCACGAACACCGCGGCCGCTCCCTTAGGTGAACTACTTGGTCTAATAAAATTTCTTCCTTCTAGATCCACTAGTCGCGCCTTCAATTTCTTCATCTCAGTTGGTGTCATCTTGCAAGGGGGTCTACTTATAGTTTTAGCTCCTAGCACAAGATCTATTCTAAACTCAACAGCTCTTTTCGACGGTAGTCCAGTGACCAGCTCAAAGACATTTGCAAATTCTATTACTACCTAATCCTGACTTAACTCATTTCCTACCTCCATAGCATTAAGTATAGCACTAACACTCTAGCCAGTATTTTCTACTGAGAATATCAGTCGGTTAAGACTATCAGGATGTCTGAGTGATATTTCTCTATCCTGGCAAAATATTCTAGCCTCATACCTAATCAACCAATCCATACCCAAAATGATTCTGATATCTATGAAATCAATAACATACAACTGCATGCAAACTTATGACCTAACAACTTAAGTTCTATTTGGACACATCTTAACCCTAGAGTTACATACCTTCCTATTAGATTCGCAACCCTTAAGGATGTAACAAGGTAGGGGGTTCTAGACATAATCTATCAATTAAACGGTGGGATATAAATGAATGTGATGCACCGGTATCAAAAAGTACTCTAACTGAAATACTCTAAATCAAAAGCGTACCTTTCATCATAGTCTTTCTTTTATCTACTACAGTAGGTCTAGTTGGTCCTATAGCAAAAACAAATTCAACTTGCCTCCCTAACTGGTTTTGGACACTGATTCTTGTAATGCCCAACTAAATCATAGTTGAAGCATTTCACATTCTTCTTGACTGCAGCTTTCTTCCTATTTCTTGATTGGCATTCATTAGCAAAGTGACCCTTCTTGTAACATTTATAGCAAATTACATCAGCCTTTAACCACTTAGAAGTATCTCTCTTCTGGGTTCCCTTCTTCTTAAAGAACTTCCCGTTCTTCCCGTGAGAACCTTGAGTTTCCACTTACTTCTCTTTAGTTAAATTAGCGGGTAAGTCCTTATGGCGAATGACCATCTCCACCACTATGTTACAAGGGTCATGGACATAGGTCATGGTCATTCTAACAAGCTCGGGCCCCAGTCCTCGAAAGAAATTCACATATCTTTTGATGCCAGTATCTGCAATAGCACATCCATAACGAGGCAGTTCTTCAAACTTGGTACCATACTCTACTACTGACATCTCTCCCTGAAGTAAATCCATAAACTTCCTCATCAGCTCAGAATTAGCAAACTCAAACACAAAATTCTGTTCAAATCTCATTTTAAAATCATCCTAAGTTAACCGCTCTTCTGGAAATCCGGTAGCGACACTTTCCACCAATATAATGTTGATCCCTACAACTGCCTAGAGGCCAACCTCCTCTTTTGCCCATCATTCTAATCTGAATCGGTGAATATACGCTCATAATACAACAACCAATTTTGAACCTCTATGACACTTTCCGTTCCCAAGAATGGCTTCCCATCCAAACTGGTGTAACCTTTACTTAGAAAAGCAATATTCCCAACTGCAGCCATATGATTAGCTCTTCCAACATTTCTAGCAGCTCTTGATTACATCATCCTAACAAAGAACTAATACATCGCCTCTATATTTACTGGTGGATTTCTAGCACCCACAATGGCTTCATTATTTCAGTTACTAGCATTAGCCGGTCGACCCAGGTTTCTCATAGTAGTGGGTCGAGAATTTCCATTAGTTATGGTGCTTTCTCCACCAAGATTTCCTTTTCCGCTTCCTGCTTCCATATCTCCTTTCTCATAAATCTGCATACGAGCCTTAGTAAGATACAGAAGAATGGTCTAAGAGAGAGGAGAACATGTAGTTATATATATATATATATATATTTATATGTCTCAAATACAAGTACGTTACTATTGTGTCAACCCAAACCCCGATCATATTTTCAAATTCATTGGATTATGTTTGAAAATATTTAAGTTTTAATTTTTTTTAATGTTTCATAAACCTATGCTCTGATACCAACTTGTAACATTCCCCTACTTGGAGGCCTAAAACTAACGGCTATGGATGTTGCGGTCATCCACAGTTATTAATCCCCGATGACCAAATACGGTGGTGTTAGATTCATTGATACACAGAAACATAAGAATATGGAAAAAAAATTAATAGCAAACAAACTCCACATTCCATTTCGTAATATTCCAAATTGATTACATAATCCCAATTCGAAGACCACATTTAGGTAATATATAATTATAACAAAACACGCCAAGAGAGACATATGAAGATGCCCCCTTGGTAGATCAAAGTATATAGATAGGATGAAAACAATCTTCCTTTACAAACAAAACGTACAGCGAAAATAAAATAACTCTAATAACAAGCTTGCATCCTACATGTCCTTGGATGCTTTATTCATCTAAAAGGATACTTGGAAATCTTAACTCTCAACCTACTAAAATGCAATTGAGTACCTGAGAGTTTAAGAGGAAAACAAAAACGTTGAGTCAGACATAAAGCCTGGTATGAATAATAATTTATCATCTCAAACCATTTAGATATCTAGTGAGACCAGTCGCTTAGCGGAATGGGTTTTCCCCTCACTAATATCCTAAAACATATATGAAACCATATACCGTGTTCCTGCATCCATAATTGTTAAAATATAGTATTTCAAAACATTACGATGATATGCAAAACAAATAGATCAATTCTGGATTGCCTATCCCCATTCATTCGGACTATCCGTCTCAATTATAGTTTTTAGGGTTACTGTTAACATGTTAAATGTTTAAGGATTATCTATCCAACTACTTAGTTTAGATGAGATCACTAAGAACCTATTGGTAACTCCGTTATCTTATTTTTTAATGGGCTAACTAGGTAGCTATTGGTTGACGGCCAACATCTTAATCCGGATATAATTTTCATGGGCTAACTGCAAACCTACTGCAGTATCAAATCATAGTTTTCATGGGCTGACTATGAACTTATTGGCCCCGTCCAATATCATACAGTTTTAATGGACTAACTATAAACCTATTTTCCCGTGCCAATATCTTTAATTAAAATTTTAACATCTGTTAAGTTGTATTCACTACTGGGTCAACCTAACTGGTTATTCTGCTCTTTCCCTAAAATACATTTATGGGTTAATAACAATGGGAATAACATTTTCAAAATCTTTATTTATGACATGTTTACTTTAAATCGAGATTGGGTTTATGTTTCAAACCCAGAAAACATCTCTTTCGAAACCTCTGGATAGCCTCCTTCAAAAGCAAAGACCTCTTTTTAAATGTTGTGTACAGACCTTTCGAAGCCCTTAGTAAACTTTCTCTTTCGAAAACTATTATACCTTTCGAGGGTATCAAATTTTCTTTTTAAAGTATAGAGCTTCAAAACAAATGAAAGTACCCCTTTCGAAAGCATTGTGTTTATTCTTTAAAGAAATCATTTAGGTCAAAATGGTTATATACGAAAGTATCTCTTTCGATATCAACAAAACTTGTTTTGGGAAAAATTGATATGTGGAAACCATCTTAGTCCAAATCAACCATTAAAACAAAAACTTTGAAGGATAGAGTCGAAACCCCTTTCAACTCCAACTCCAACACCTTTGAAACCCTAACCCCTTTCGAAAGCAATTTGGAAGCGGCTTAACCTAGGTAAAAACAAGGATAACCTTTCAAAGGTATTGATGACTTCAATCCTTCGGAAGGAAAATAGCGGCTAGGTTTCGACTAGGTCGGAACCTACCCTTTTGAAAGTTTCTTGTTAAAGAAAAGTCACCCTTCGAAAGCTATTTATAAAGTCCCTTGCGAAAGCATATATTTTGATTTGTCTAAAGCTTTAGGTAAAACTAGGCAAAAATGTTAACTTATGAAAGCGAAGCAGGTTTTCGACTCCATCGAAAGCTAACCTTTCGACACCAAAGCTTCCAACCTCCTTCCAGTCCATTGCATACCACCTAAGTGATATATTGTGTATTGGTTTCGACTATAGAGATTTCGACTGTGTTGGATTCGACTGGGATGAGGCAGAATCAAAGAAGTCGAAAGGTCCTTACTAATAGAGGCGGAATGCTTTTTCTTACTTAAAGGCTGAATTGTAGCAATTTTTAGTGATTACTTTCTCACAACTTGTGTATTTGTAAACTATTGATTGGTCATCATAAAAACTTTTCAAATACTTTACCTTTAAAACTACTGCATTTATAACAAATTAAAACCATTAAAAATGTGACATTTTAGCCCTTCCATATACTAAAGCCAATTATTTCAAAAAATCCTTCTTTTAAAATAATGTGTTTTCCTTAGTAAATCAATTAGAAAAAATCCTCAAAAATCACAGAAATTCAATTTCATCGTGCAATCAAACATATGAAATTTTAGGCCCAATATCTTCCTGAAATTCTCGAAATAATTTTTAAACACAGTTATATCAATTTTCATTAAAATTCTTAATAAAATTTCCATAGCTTGGAAAATTCTGAAAATTTAAATCTATCTCCAAATCAGTTTTACTTAACATAAAAAAATTTCCATGGCAATCTGAAATCACAAAATCTCGGTTTTATACTAAAACCGTACAAATTCATGTGCTTTTAAATTAAAACAAATCATCATAATATAACTCAATCATATCATCATCCATTTTATCACAAAAGCGTATTTAAATCATAAATCTGAAACTATATAATCATAAAAAAATAGAGATGGTAGTAGATTATTATTCACCTTAAACTTGACAAGGAATTTGAGATTTGTTATTGATTAATCCTCCCTATCTTCTTTAGCTTTAGATTGAATTCCCCTTCTCCTTTGTTAATAGCTGGCACTATTAGGTTTCTTACATTTATTTTTGATTTGAGAAATAAAATGACGTGAAATGTATACTAGTGTAATACAAAATGGCTATTGACTAATTTGCCTATGTGTAATTTAATTAACCAATAAATCACTTTAATGCCCATTTATCTAGTTAATAAGCACGACCCTATATATAATTTAGGGTACTTTGGACACAGGTCCTTATTAAGTTTCAAAATTCACAAAAAGTCCTTCACTAAATTTCACTGTAAATTAGATCCCTGTTTTTTATTCACGATTATTGCAAGCATGATGCAACTTTTCATAAAAGTTGTTGACATTTCCGCAACCTTTCTGTACACTGTGAACACAGTGTATGAATGTTGCTGAAATATCAGCACTTATTTATAAAAGTTGCTGACATTTCAACAACATTTATGTACACTGTAAACACAGTTTATGAAAGTTGCTGAAGTATCAGCACTTATTTATAAAAGTTCCTGACATTTCAGCAATAATTTTTCTTCATTTGTAGAAAACAGGGACCCGCTTTACAATGAAACTTTGATAGGGAAAGTTGCTAAAATATCAGCACTTATTTATAAAAGTTGCTGACATTTCAGCAATAATTTTTCTTCGTTTCTAGAAAACAGGGACCCGCTTTACAATGAAACTTTGACAGGGACCCGCTTTACAATATGAAAGTATGATAGGGATGCCTTCCTAATTTCCACTATAATTTATTTAAATCTCAATCTCCTTATCATCGTTATTCTATTTAATTTATTTAACTAAATTTCCTGAATAATGTTATCAACAATTAGGGATGTTACAATTTATATATTAAAATCAATTTTGTTTGAAATATCCTTTTAAAATATTATTAAATATAGAAAAAATTTATATTTTTTATTTGGAGGTGTATATATATAAATATAGATAAAAAAATTATTATAATATGTATGTGTGTATGTTCACATCTATTGCTGACAACAAACATATATTGGAATTTCTGATAATATAGTCAATCTAATTACACATGAATTATACAATGAGCATGTATGTATGTATGTATGTATGTATGTATGTATATAAAATGTAAATAATAATGTTACCATACTATTGTTTAGAAAATAAACCTAAAATGCTAAATTAGTTGACTCTGTTTGAATCTAAATTCAGATCCTTCCAGAGAGAGCTACCAGACTGAAACCACTACACACCAATGTCTTAGTATAACGATCCCCATATTTGAGTCAAATTTAAATTGATAATTTATATAAATTTTTGGATTTAATTGGTGAATTTATTTAATATTTCAAGATATTTGTTCGTTATTTAATTTTATGTATATAAATTGATTTTAAATAGGATTTTGATTTGAAATTCAAAATAAATATATATTTGAAAAATAAATTGGATTTTAAAATTTAAAATTTGGATTTAAATATAGAATTTAAAAGGATTTATATCTTGAAAATATTTTGGATATAAAAATATATGGATAAAGTTTTATTTAAAATAAGATTTGTTTTCCTTAAAAAGAATTTATTTATATAAATTAAGGAAGTATTTATTAAATAGTAAATTAAATATAAAAGTTTTATATTAACATTTTAAAATGAATTTAATATATTATATATGACTTTATTTAAATTATAATTGGTTTATATTCTATTTTCTTTAAAGGTTTTATTTATATAAAATTTAAGAAAGCATTTATCAATTTACAAAAGGTATTTATTAATTAGATTAATTAATATAAAAGCTTTTATATCTTTTAAAAATAAATAAAAAATGATATGATTACAAGTGTTAGGGTATTAGAGCTTGTAGATACATATGTAAGATAATTAGCATTAATTGGATAAGTGTCAAAATTTATTTTTATTATTTTTTAATTTTTAATAAATCCTAAATTATGTTATATGAACTTAAATCTTCCCATTTCCATCTCTTTTCTTTCTCCATTTCTAAGAGAATTCAAAACTATCTTTTTCAAACCAGTTACAACCTGAAACATTTCCTCAAAATCAAAACAAACCAGTGAAAATTTTCGAGCTCAAAAAGAACATAAACCTTGTAACTCAAACCTGAAAACTTTCTCAACCAAGAATAAAAACCTGAAAAACCATTTTCAAGCAAACCAAAACACAAACCCTGTAATCACTTCCTTAAACAAATCAAACCTGATACATTCCCAAACTCAAGTTCAAAAATCTGTAAAACAAACTTTGTAAACCATTTATTTGAAAGCCTGTAGCAGATTTCCTAATGCAAGCCTAAAATCCAACACATTATCAAGCAAACGTTGTAAACATTTTATCAAAGCTAACTCAAGTCTGGAGTATCAAGTCTATAGCCTTTTTTCAATTCTGGGATTTGCAAAGCAACCTGGAATCAAAGAAGCAATGCAAAGTTTCAAGTGTTCAAAGCTTTTCAAGTTTTCCAGTTTTCAAATCACAGAAATCAAGCCCTCTGCCTCTTTAATCTGTGAGTAAACCTTTTATTTAAAAACATTTTACAAATCTGTGATGAAATTTTGTTGCATGTGAAGAAATTTAGTCCCCAAAGCTTGCATGAGTTTTGAATATAAATGTATGTGTATGAGTGTAATATTGCCTGCAAATTATCTTTGGATATTATATTTTGTACCCTATTGTTAGCGACAGACTTATCTTCATCATAAAAAAAAATCCTTTCTCCCTGTACAATCAAAATTAGACTTTGATTACTGAAAGGGGAATGTTAATAACATTGTATTCTTGTTTTTAAAAATAATTTCAAGTGAATGTATTTAGTTAATACTCTGTAAAATTTAAAATTACAATGGAAATCAGAAAGTGGGCAAAATTCAAACATGATGATTCTCGAATTCACCAATATAGTCTGAATTGTCTTTGAAAACTAGGAATTTTAAAAGTTAAATCATAATTTTTAAGTTGGTTTTGAGTGAGATATTTGAGGTTTGTTCAGAAAAGGGGCTTTGGGTCTTTTCTAATGATCGGTGAGTTCGGAGGGGTCGGGATTTCTACGGAAGGTGGCGAGGAAGTAGGGAAGCATAGGAAAAATGCTCGACGGATTTTTCGATCGTCGTGGCGACGGTGAATCGATGAGGTAGGGTTTAGGACCGGTTGTGTGTCGTCTTTATTTTTGAAGTTATTGCAGCGTCACCAGAACTTCGGAGTTCATCGGAATTGTGGGAAGGGCTTCGGGAATGGTCGGAGAACACTTAACCGTGGATGCGCGTCGTTTGGTGGTTGGCATATTCTGATCGAGGTGAGTTTGGTCGATCGGTATGTTTCAGGTGAGATCGTTATAGCTCGTTTTCGATTTTGGGCTTCATGCTGATTTTGGGTGGTCGGAATCATCTAAGGGGAGGTTCAACGACGTGTTGGAGATAGCGTCGATGGTCAGAGACCCGTGGCCGCGGCGTAAATGTGCACACGTGTACCATCGTTTTAATCTGGGTTGTTCGTTTGGGTTGGGTAATGTTTTTCTCGGGTTTACTCGAAGAATTATTCGAGAATGTCTCGGAAAGAAAGTTCGCAAGTAATGCTGTGTTTAACTTGGGCTTGTCTCGGGGTTTTGCTGTGCTTTACACGGGAATATGTTGATTGCTCGGAAACGTTTTTTTGTTTCCAGTTTTTAAGCTTGTCCAGAATCTTAACTAAAATGAATTTTCAAATTTTTAATGCAAAGCAAATTTTAAAGCAAAGCTTTAGCCAGTTTTAAATGTATAAAATGTTTAAGTTAGAAAATGATATTTTAAACAAATTTAAATTTTAAAAGGTATGGATTTTTGAAAAATCTTGTTTTAGGAATAGTTTTGATTTATGTATATATATTACATTTGAATAATTTTGTAATTAGTTCATAAATGTTTTCAAGTAAAATGTAATTGTTGAAATTTAATTATGATTTAAGTAAAAGGTATTTAACTTTAATCACAGGATAATGATTCTAAATAAATAAAATTCAAGTTTTAGAATTTAATTTATTTTAAATGGAAGTTAAGAGTTAATGTAATAAATTTATTTATCTTAATTTATTTATCTAAATTACTCATTTTAGTTAATTAAGTAATTATACATTAATTACTTACTGTTAATAAAACATGATTAGTTTGAGATTAATTACTAAATAAAAGTGTAACTAATTAATGAAAGTACTAATTGAGTATTATTAATTAATGTAATTAATCAATAACTAATTAATAAAAATAATTAAGGATTAATTAATCAGTATAATTAGTCAAAAGACGAATATAATTAATTAAGGAATTTATTAATTAAAGCAAGTAATTACAGAAGGGTAATTACTTTTTATGATTTATTAAGGTTGATTAATGGAAGTGATTAATTAAAGTATAATTAATTAATGTAATTAATTAAGAATCAATGTAATTAATTATAGTTAATTAATTAATGGAAGTAAATGGAGGGTCATTAATTAGTGTAATTAATGAAAGTAACTAAGGGTTAATTACTGTAAATAGTCAAAGTAATTAATTTGTGTAATTAACTAAAGGATAATTAATCAAGAAAGATTTGTTAAGGTAGTTAATAAGAGATAGTTAATTAATTTGTAATTAATTAATGTTAAGTAAGCATGATTAAGGTAATACAAGTAAAAAAATAGTAATTACTTTAATTAGAAATTAATTAAATTAATTAAGAATTTATCAATCTTACTTATAGATGTTTTAATTCTATTGATTGCTGAATTGTTTAATATCCCTGATATGTTATGCTTTATGCTATGAATTGTTTTGGTATGATCTGCGATGAATGTAATTTATTTTTATCTGTGATAAATTTATATTATTTATCTATGAATCTGTGAATGGAGATAACATTATTGAATTATACCGCTTATCGATATTGATGTGTTTGAATCTGTGATGATTGATGTTGTTGCACTGTGGTGTGAAACCATGGACTACACCATACGCACACAAATATGGATTTCACGAGGAAATCGGTTAAGTCACTGATTATTGAAATGAATTTTAAACTTGAATTTTGAATCCAAATGGTTTTGGAAATGGAAAAGCTTTGAAAAGGAATTTCAAAGATAAAAGTTATTTTGAATAACTTGATAAAGTTTTGGAATTTAAATAATTTGATTTGAATTCAAGATTTGAAATTGAATTCTATGTTCGAGAATTATGGTTTAAAAAGGTTATACAAGTTACAAATGTGTTTATATGGGTTTTAAACCATTTTAAAAAGTATTGTTTTAGGAATTTGAATTTAACCCAAGTTATATACCTTAAGGGCTTTAACTCGTGCAAATGTAATCGAATTTTTCCGAAACGGAAACTATTTGTTTTCAATTAATAATAGCTTTCATATAAAGAAAGGATTTTCAAATTATGTTGAAAAGATTTCAAGTTTGAAATGGAATTGAAATAGTTTTGAAAGCTATGAATAAATCTTTGTGAAAGATGGTTGAACTTCGTTTTGAAATTGAAAAGGATCTTAAAGGTGTATCTTTTGTATAAAATATTTAAAATGGAACTATTTCAAAAGCTATGAAGGAATCTTTGTGAAATATTGGTTAAATTTGTTTTCAAAAAAAAGAGGATCTCAAAGATAGATCTTTTGTTTAAATATTGTGAATGAATTTTTGTGAAAGATTGGTGAACTTTGTGAAGCGAATCTTTTTGTTTAAAAAGATTTAAAATGGTAATTTGTTTTAAACCATTTGTTTTGGGTAATAAGTTGTGACTTAATTGAGATCCCATTATCCATATGATTTTTAAATATTGCGCCTGTTATTCGGTTTAGTCGAGAGAGGAATTTGTGTCATATAACCTATTTCGAATAATGATACGATGTTATGGATAGCACTTGAAGACCGGTGGTGAAGGCCGGACATTTTCGAAAGCGAAAGGATAACCTGTCGAATGTCTCTACACCGACTGGTCCTCGGTATAGAGATTTGATCACCCATTGTGATGGGGAGTCCGTACGTGATTAGGGATTATCCGGATTTGCAAGGGCTTCTTTGGAAGTGCCTTCGGTTCTATTCGAATCCGAAACAGACTTGTATGGGTGTGTGTCTGACATTAAACTTTGAGATGTAAAGCTGGTTTCTATCAAATACATTTCTATTCGGTGGCAGAGATTTATTCTCTTAGCTTAACACCCTTCTCTGAGACGTACGAGCTCAGAGGTTATGTAGTTGATGGTTACTAGTGATACATTCCCAATTTGGTAATATGGCATACGAAGTGCTGCTGATCATTTGTTGATCAAAGCATGACTTTGTGAAAGTGTAGCTTTGTGGACGAGACTTCGTCGAGCCTCATAACTCGGTAATGGTCGAAACAGGAATCGTGGCAGCAAGGTTATTTGAGGGTAGCGTCCACCAAGGGTATGTCCATTTCCTTCTGGATTATAAGTGGTATCATGGTATGGAGCCCAGAAACTTAACTTTGTAGTTACTGCAAAACTTATTGCTTTGTGGTTGTTGGTTGAGAAGAGCTTCGAATAAAGGTTGGCAACGACCGGGAGGTGGCATACTTGTGTCAGTAGTTATCTAGTTACAGAGGTAACCCGGCCTTATGTAGCAGAGATCTGATTAGGTTCTCTAGGACGTCCCTCCAGAGGCGTTCCATTTTGTGTGGGAAGTTCCATTGCCTGACCATTTGTTGGAAATCCATACAAAACAATATGAGCCTTGTACGGTTCTAGTTGTATAATCTGCCATTTACTTTTGGTGGTGCCCCACAGTTTAGATGGTAGCTGTAGTAGGCATAGTACGAAATGTCTATGCTGGCTAAGATTAATATTATACTTTCGAAAGGTTTTCTGCACTATGCACTAATAATAATATAAAAAGGTTTTTGTGTATCTAGCATGTTTGACTATCATAAGGAGAAATCTCCTCCAATTCCGTGTTTGCATTGTGTGTGCGATGGGAGGCCTTATGGTAGTTCCATTTTCCAAAAAGCATTGCGGATTTCAATTTTAAATACTTTTGCTGATTGTTTTCAAGATAAACTGTTTTTGTTTGCTCACACCAGTCTTATGACTGACCTTGAGTTTATTGTTCCCTTCCTAAACTCTGGGTGCCCGCAATTTTCCACACGGGCAGTCTAGAGTTGGGTTTTTCAGATAGTCGAATAGTGGTGTAGATTCGATAACATTCAATCTCAGGATATTGGCAATCGTATTTGGATCGAGTTGCTTCACTTCAGCATTGATGGTAGTTCTCGCTTTCTGGTTTGGAGCCTTTCAAGCTTTGGAGCTTTAGCAATAGAGTCGCTATATTTTGAAGTATCTATCTTGTTGAGTTCTGAAGATATTATCCTATTGGAGTTATCTTTCCGCTATCGATAGTTGTAAAGTCTATACCATCTTCTTGTGTCATTTTCCATTGTTGTATATCTTTAGGATCTGATTTGTATTGATATACTGTTGTATCATATTGTATCAGATATTGTATCTATTGTGTATCAACGATATTACTCTTTTTCTTCCGTTGTGTTGTTATACTTAATGTATTATAAGTTTCGACACGAGTCAGATTTCAACGGTTGAATCTGCGGCATTCGAGTACAAGTAAAGTACGGATGTCGATTTTCAAACACTGAAATTTGGGTCGTGACACTTCTTTATTTGAATTTGTGTCATTTGATGCTTGAATTAATGGAGAAGGAAGGGATGTAGGTTCGACCGGATATGGCTGAGGGAGTTGCCCAAAAGGGAGAGTAGAAATTGAGAGGTTAAATGTGTTTAAATAGTAAAGAGAGAGGAGCAGGACATGGCCAATTATCATTGCCTCATATATTGGCCTCCTAATCCCTTAAAGACCAATTAAATAAAATAAATTTAAATCCAGTTCAAACGTACATTGATATAGTATATCGACACATGTGTATTCAAGTTTTGTCCACACACTATTTTCAACATTAATCAAATAAAAAATATAATTAACATTTCGTGAATATTATTTTATTTAATTAATTTATAGTAAATATAATTAATCAAATCAAGAGATATTCAAAGTGTTCACCATTTCGGTTATGACTCGTTGGTGTAAATTCGATTAGCAATTAATATCGAATAATTCAAATATTAGCGTTTAAACGTCACCTTCATTGGTGGTGTGACATTATGACCAAAATTATTGCTTATAGAACTTCAGTAAAATCTGATTTTATTTATTTTAACTGTTACTCTGTAGTGACAATTATCTACAGTAGTTCTCTGTGTCAAATCTATATCATATTACAACTTATGGAATTTTGTAACGCTTAAAATTTCACTGTCGTCTATGTAACGATCAAAATTTGTAAACATTTCAAATTTAAATTGTTTAAATATTCAAATTTGATTCAAATGTAATAAATAATAAGAAATCAAAATTTGATAAAATGACTTGATTTTTAATAACTTATTTTTTGATGGATTTATAGGATTTTTCCATAATTTTAAATCTGAAAAGTATTTAAATTTTAGTTTGACGTACTGTACGGTAAGCGATGTTATTTTTGAAATTTAACGGAATTAGATAACCAATGTATTTTACTATTGTTTGGGGACCGTGTCGCATTTTTGTGTGTGATCATATTTTTATTTCCATCGTTCGATGTCTATATATGAGCGAGATATTGGGTAGCGAAGTACTACAAATATGCTTTTGAAAACTTTTAAAAAAAAATCAAATCTTAAAAAAAATTCAACCAAACCATTTATGTGATTTGATTTTGATTTTATGGTGGAATGTGGATTTTTGTTAACTAGAGTTTAATTTGATTAATTTTGATTTGATTGAAATCTTGATTTTGAATTACTACCATTTTTTTAGCTAGCTGCCAAGATAAATGAACCAACATTTCATCTATTTCATTTCCTTCATCTTCTCTATTTTATAAAAACTAAAGGAATTTAAACCTCCTCTTTAATGCAAAAATAAATATCTCTCAAGCCGATCAAAACTAACCAAATCTCCCAACATTAGAGTTGTTCATTTCCTATTTTAGTATTTTCTAAAAATAGTCGCTCGTTGTTTCATCAAGCAAAGTGGTCGAAATTGTCCAATTTCAGTCAGTGATTGAATGTAATCATTTTTCAATGATCGTAGAATGGCGAATAGAGAGTATAGAAGGGTTCATATGGTAGAGATTTTTGGAGTTTGTCTAGTGATTTTTGATGGTCGAAATTGTCATGGAAAGATAAATGATTGTTTTTCGATCATCTATAAAATTTCGACGATCAGATGGATGAGGAGAGCTCTGGTCGACGCGGAGAGGAGCATCGAGGCATGCTGTAGGCGTGGCAATGATCACAGGGTTTCGGTGGACCATGGTAGTAGTGGTGAGTCGTTTAAGGGGTTCATCCATTATCCTTTTGGGGTTGACTTTCTCGTTTGCTGGCAGTTATCGGGTGCATCGAATATGGCATGAGTCGGTCGGAGGTGAGGTGAGAGGCAAGCGGTCGCACTGATGGTGGCATCTTGGGTCTAAGGTGGTCGAGGCGCGGTGGTAGATGAATTGAACAAGACGACGTGCTTAGGCTTTATTTCCAAGCGCACGTTTTCTTAAATGGATAAAGAGGTACTATAGCTTGATAGCAGATTCGGAAATGTGATGTTGGTGGGTCGGGCTCATTTTCTTTTGGGTGAGGATAAATTATAATTTATTTGTTTTAATATTATTAATTAAGTATGTCAATTCAAATAATCGTGTCTTGCTCATTTTAAATCTGTTTAACCTATAGATTTTTGCATTAGACTAGTATTGACGAATACAACACCATATTATTGTTGATAGATTTAACAAAGTATACAAATATTGATAAAATAATGGTGATTTAATTTAATTATGTTATTTTAAACAATAACGTGTTAAATTAATTATACTTTATTGATTTTTCCTATTTGGCCAAATAAAACACTATTCTATAAAATTAAATTAAATAGATTATTTTTGATATCTCTTGAGCAATATAAAACACTCTTCTGATATATTTAAATTGACTAGATTATTTTGGACATTTTTTTAGTAGAACAGATCCTCATTCTGCTATTATATTAATTTAGGCATTTGATTATATGCCAATTGATTTATATGGATTAAATGATACGTTAACTATGGATCTATTTTACATACATGCATGCTAATGTAAATAACGGTGATATGACTTCGAAAGTTAAAATTAAATACATGGTAGCTTGACTAAGTGCCATCATGGTCACCGAGCTTCATTCTAAATTTGAAAAACTATGAATTTAAATTAACTTCCATTTTATAACAATTTGAGGTTAAGCATTTAATTAATTATTTTAACTATGATGTTTAAATTGATTATTTTAGTAATGATGTTTAAGTTAATTAATTATTTTATCAATGTTATTTTATAGTTAATAATTATTTTATTAATGATATTTTAAGTTAATTTATTATTTAATTAATGGTATTTGAAGTTAATTAATCAATATATTAATGATGTTTAAATTTAATTAATTAATTTAATTAATTGTGTTTAAGTTAATAAAGTGATTTTTTAAAGGTGTTTATAAGTAATAAATAAAGTTATAAAAGGAGACTTACAAATGATATTTTGTAAAGGAGATTATAAACAATATTTCGTATAGGAGTATTATAGAAGATATTCTACAAGTGAGATTTATAAATGATATTTCATAAATAAAGGAGAGATTTATAATGGTAAATTATAAATAAAAAGAATGGTTTCATAAGTGATATTTTAAAGATAATGATGATTTCAGTTAAATATATAAGATTTGTAAAAATGTGTTTTGGATTTATATAAAGATTTTTGTAAAGGATTTTATAAAAGATTTCTATAAAGGAGTTTATAACTATATTTAGAGATTTATAAAAGGAGTTTTATAAAATTAATTCGAAGATTTATAACAGGATTTGTAAAATGGAATGGGTTTATTGAAAGCGAATTTTATGAAAGGAATGAGACTTGATTTTGATAAACAATACTTCTTAATTATGGTGGTATGGAAGCATTCTTTTCATACTTAACACCGAAGGAAAAAGGGGGTTGAGTTTAGAGTAAGTAATGGATTAAATGATATTTGGTTTTGGCCCATTAAAATATGAGTTTAGGAAAAGAGGAAATCTTCCTTGAGTTTTTTCAATATACTTATACAGTTGAGATAAGTATATCGATATATTTTCTAACTAATGGGAAGTATAGTGTTTTGATAATGTACTTATACAAGTGAGATAAGTATATGCATGTTTTTCCAAGTATTGAAAGGAGTATAAGTGGTTTGTGAATATTATCTTTTGTGAAGATGTTTTAAATCAAATAATTGAAAGAGATTTTAGTTGATGAAAGATTAATTAATAGAGGCCTAGTGGATCCCATGTGGAATTTTAATTTATTTTGATTGTTTTTCATTTGATATTTAAATAACAAACTATCAAATCTTGACCAAAATATAACTCTGGAAATATCTAGAAGAAACACGGGAGTTATATGGCATAGTCATCTTCGACGATGTTGTGCTGCTCATATAAATCTCGTTTTGTTCTCCTAGAACAAATGATAAGGAAATCCATTCACTTAAACGGTTAGGAGGTGATCTCCGCTTTTATATATTTTTTGATTATTTCCAAAAGAATCAGAGTTGAGTTTATCGAAACTACCGATTTGGTTTTGGAGTGGTCGGTAAGAGGAGGAGTGTACTTATATGAGATGACTCGAAACTGTAACCACTCCAAAACCATATGCACTTTCGACACTTTAGGAGAGGTTCAAGACTGGTTCGAAATGATCAAAGAAGGAGTTCTTTGAAGTGCAAGGGATACTGCTGCTAATCCTGAGGGTGCTTCCAGAATAGATGTAGTAGAGGTAGTGCCTTCAGTTTGTCCATATCCTGAATAATTTGTTTGGATGAATGCCAGCATTGCATCATGCCTGGAATGCAGTGTTAGCATTCCAAGTGAGATATGCTAAGAGAGGAAAAAGGTAATCGTGACGTCATAAACTTCACAACCTGGTAATGATTGAAACAAGGGATATGAAGTAAAGCTATGTGGTTTTCTATCATTAGGAGCATCATCCCTCAATCTAGATTCAATATTTATGAATTTTGGTATGAGTGCGTAAGGGAAGAGTTGGGCTAGGTGCTAACATTTCGCAGCCTTATTGCCTAAAGGATTGTATAATCCGGTATGCCATGTTGAAGGGGTAGCCAACTTTAGGCTGGGGTGCAAGATGTTCTTGTTTTTCTTGGTACATTTTGTCTAGTGGTGTACTGTGTTGGGCGGTACCCCAGTAGCCTAATTACGGATGGAAATCAAACCTCTAATATGTGCCTTTAAGGATGTTAACCTGCCTTTTGGCAAGGTAGCATATAGGCGGATTTAACCCAATCGACTGTATGGTTATCGAGGCTGGAATACTGTGGGTTTGATTCGACTGGATGAATAGACAATTAATCATGGATAATAAACGTGAATATGAGGCTGAGATTTGGCATAATCGATGGACAAAATGTGTGGGATACTTGGAATATGGATTTCGAGAAAAGTCGATTTTCTTCATGTTATTTGGAGTTTGCTTCAAGTCACTTTTGAGGTTGCTTTGAGTTTACAGGGGATTTACTTCGAGTCAGGCAACGGTACGCTTCGGGTCATGGAGTGATTGGCTAGGGATCGGCATAATATGAAGGGTTCGATGATTACTTTGGGTCGGCATCATTCAGGTTGGTATTGACATTAAGGGGTCGGCAAGTTATAGGGTCGGCCTTCTGGAGAAAGGTCGACATACTTCGGGTCGGCATATACATATCCTCGGGTCGGCACTAGAACATGGGATCGGCATCTACTTGACAAGTCGGCATTGTTGTCTTTCTTCAGGTCGACAATGGCCATGCTTCGAGTTGTCCATGGGGGATTAGGTTCGCAATAGAATATTGGGATCGGTATTATTTTACTTCGGGTCACATGCAAGCATGATTTGGTCACTTGTACATCTACTTCGAGTCATCCCCAAGGAAATATCAGGTCGGCATAATCAGAACTTGAGTTCGGAAATGATAAAGGATTTGGGTTTGACTATGGTTTTGGTGCGCACGTATCATTTAGGAAGCCCGGTAATCAGGATTTTGTATATAAATACAGCAGGAAGGGCTTCAGAAAAGGGATCGTCGTTTTGTTTCCCTTCATCTTCTACCTAAAGGCTACACTGCTATTATTGTTTCAAAAGCTCTAGATTGTAATTGTAATCAATTCCCTAGCAATAAAAAGGAAATTTCTAGAGTGGACGTAGGCCGGAGTTAGCCAAACCACTCTAAATCTCATCTTTTTGCTGCTTTCTTTTTAATTTTTGTGGTTCTTCATATTTATATCCTCTTCGCATATTCTATCTGTGATCTATGACTGTGAATTAGTGCTTTCATCTGCGATTGGGTGTTTGTGACCATTTTTGGTGCAAACATTTTGGTGCTTTCACTGAGAAAGCTAGCACTGAGGGATATTGAAGCTTGGATCTTGGATTTGAAAGCTTAGGAACTCGGATTTTGGAAAGCAATGGCAAAGCAATCGACAAGGAGACAAAGAACGGAGAGCAGCCAGCATGAAGGAATCAGGAGGCTTCCTAATGAGCTAATTAAGCCTCAATTTACATTACTAGAGACAAGATGGAAGCAATGCTAAAAGGCAAGAAGATATGATACAGAACCTACTCCAATAGGTTAGACAAGCTGAAGTTTAAAGTCAAGGGAATGAAGTTGCAGGGAATGTTGGAAATGAGGATCACGTTGGAGCAGCAGGAACAGAGGCACTCCAGAATCCAGACTGAGGAAATGACACAAACAGGAAGCAAGACAAAGCGGAACCATCAGGAATGGTCCCTGAACTAAGGGGCATGCCCCCGAATCATGTTGGCTCAGTTCCAGGAAGAATACCAAGCAGTATTGTACAATTTGGCGTTAATATGGAAGTGAATGCTTGTCTAGATGAGCAGATTTCAACATTCCCTTGCAAACTCAAGGGGCAGGTTAGAGACAGAAGACAGAGGCTACCACTTGATGATGACGACATGTTAGTAGACATGATCAGAAGGGTTATGAGGGGAGGATTGGTGAATACAGATTTGGAGGAAGTGAACAGAAGCCCCTTCACTCCAATGATCAAACAAGCTAGTAATCCGCTGGAATTCAAACTACCACTGCTGGAGATGTAAGATGAGTGAACAGATCCCACCGTTCACTTGACAAGGTATATGAGGCACAAGGAAGTACTGCGGGCATCAGAGGAAGTCAAGGCATGGTGTTTCCCTTTGTATTCGACGGATATAGTGGCACAATGATTCAGACAACTGGAAAGTGCCTCATTGGCACATGGATAGAGTTGATTGAGAGGTTTATGAGCAATTTCGGGCCTACATCGAGAGACCTAAAATGTGATGACTTTAACATCGATGAAGCAGCGGAAGGGAGAATCACTTAGGAATTTCTTGACCAGATTCAATGTGGCAGTGGCTTCAGTGGATTGGCCCGATCCGTCGATGGTTTTTATGGCAGCGGTCTCGGGGATTGCGGACAACTCGTATTTCAAGATATCATTGGAGTGGGATGCACCGATGCATCCTGAGGAGTTTTACCACGAAGCAGAAAGGTTTTTATGACAAGGAAGATGCAAAGGCTGAAAGAGAGGGGAGAGGGTCTGAAGTTTATGAGGTAAAAGGTGGAGGTCCACCTAGGGAGGATTCAAACAAGGACGATAGAGGCAAAAGGAAAGTGAATGTTGGCGGTAACACATTAAAAAGGCAATGGAGGAAATCCAAATTCTCTTCTTACATGGATGTAACTGAAACTCTAGAGATGATTTATTTAGATACTTGAGGATGCTTCCAGTATCAGAAGCTGGCAAAAAGGAACCCTCCGAATACGAGCGGGCAACAGCAAAGCATTGCCTATTCCATGAGGTGGATGGGAACAATACGAAAGACTGTAGGAATTTAAAGGATATCGTTAAGGAGCACGTGAGGAATGATCATTTACAACAATACATAAGGAATCGAGCTATGGCAGTGGAACAGGAGATGCCACCACCCACCTCAGACGAAGATGGCACTGGATCAAGGCATCATCGTCGGCTTATTATCAACTAATTGGATTTATGGCATGGAATATGTAATAAACCCTAAAGTAAGGTGGCTAAGTGACTTATACATGTATGGGATCGAAGATGTCCCTTAAGCATGCTTTGAGATGATGATATACCGTGATGCTCGGGTTTATGAAATCTTGTTTTTCCCTTTTTTGCAAACTCTAGTTTCTTTCTGGTATCATTGCTATTTAGTTTTCTTGGTTGCATGGATTTTTATTTTATCAATTGAACTTTGTGACGATTGGATTTGGATTAATGTAATAAATAATACAGGTCATGCGATTACGGTCTTGACAGGAGAGACGGGGCAGTAACCATGGGTTACGAGTCCCTTCATCGGAGAACGACAAATGGACTCAAATACAGAATAAGTCCTCGAACGGAGAGTCGAGGGCAGAGAATAAAAATCCTCGACAGAAGAGTGGAGGCTATAGAATAAAAGTCCTCGATCAGAGAGTCGAGGTTAGAGAACAAAAGTCCTTGATTGGAGAGTCGAGGCCGGAGAATAAAAGTCCTCGACCGAAGAATCGACACAGGAGAATACAAGTCCTCGACTAGAGGATCAAGGTCGGAGAATATAAGTCCTTGACTGGAGAGTCGAGGCCGGAGAAGAAAAACCATGGATAAGCCCTCGACCAGAGAGTCGGGACCGGAGTAGGATAAAATGATCTGGTGAGATCTATGGATTTGGACCTAGAGAGGTCCCGGCATTGGACTTGGACCCGATGAGGTCCCGGACTTGGATTAAAAGACCCCGTAGAGGTCTCGGACTTGGATAAAATGGCCTGGAGAGATCATGGATTTGGTTAATGGAACTGGGATGAATTTGGAATCAGGTATCGACTCAGAACAGTCATGAATTTTGTTAATGATCTAGAGAGATCAAGAAATTGGTTTGGAAGTGGATTAGATTCGGGTTGGTTGATATGGCGACCAATGGATTATAGACTTTAGATTTTGGACTTATGGCAATTCAAAACACGCCTTTCGATCGCAAGGTATGTTTTGAGGGGGCAAAGTGTTAACCCGCCTTTTCGAAAGGCATCATACATGCGGATTTAACCCAATCGACTGTACGGTTATCAAGGTTGAAATACCATGGGTTTCATTCGACGGGATGAATAGACAATTAATCATGGATAATAAACATGAATATTTGGCCAGGATTCGGCATAGTCGATGGCAAAAAGTGCGGGATACTTGGAATATGGATTTCAAGAAAAGTCGAGTTGCTTTGGGTTATTTGGAGTTTTCTTCGAGTCATTTTGAGGTTGCTCTAAGATTTTAGGAGATTTACTTCGAGTCAAGAAGGGGTACGCTCCGGGTCATGGAGTGATGGGCTAGGTATCGACATAATATGGAGGGTTCGGTGATTATTTTGGGTCGACGTCTTTCCCACTTCTGGTCGGCATTGACATCAAAGGGTCGGTAAAGTATGGGATTGGCATTTTACAAAGAGGTTGGCATAATTCGCGTTGGCGTATACACATATTTGGGTCAGCATTAGGATGTGGGATTGGCATCTACTTGAGGAGTCAGTTTTGTTGGCATGCTTCGGGTCGACAATGGCCATGCTTTGGGTCGGCCATAGGGGATCAGGTCAGCAGTGGGATGTTGGGATCGGTATTATTTTACTTCAGGTCACATGCAAGCATGCTTCGGGTCACATGTACACCGACGTCGAGTCATCCCCTAGGCAACATCAGGTTGGCATAATCAGAACTTGGGTCGACAATGATGAAGGATTTTGGTTCAACTATGATTTTGTTGGACCCGTATCGCTCAGAAAGCCTGGTTTCCATGATTTTGTCCATAAATATAGCAGGCGGAACTTCAGAAAAGGGATCCTCATTATGTTTCCCTTCATCTTCTACCTAAAGGCTACTATGCCACTATTATTTCAAAAACTCTAGATTGTGATTGTAATCAATTCCCTAGCAATAAAAAAGAAATTTCTGGAGTGGACGTAGGCCAGAATTAGTCGAACCACTATAAATCTCGTCTTTTTACTGCTTTCTTTTTAATTTTTGTGGTTCTTCATATTTATATCCTCTTCATATATTCTATCTATGATTTGTGACTGTGAGTTAGTGCTTTCATATGCGATTGGGTGTTTGTAACCATTTCAGGTGCAAACAACGGACTTGTTATATACTTATTATGTTGGAATGTAGTTGATGTAACCATTTCATCTATGATTGATATTTTTTATAAATCTTAGACATTATTATAATATCGCAAGATTTAAAATAAAATGGTTTGATTATCATTAGGTAAAAACTCATCCTTGTTTATATGTGACGTGGTCATATCTTTATTTCAAAGGGTATTAAATTTTAAAAATCTAGTTGATTGTGTTTCTTACGCTAGTTTACCAGACCGATAAGGGCATTATTTTTCGTATAATACTCGGGTTAGCCTGAGCATATTTTTCAGACTTATCTAGACCCTTTGGAGCTTCAGGAGACGAGCTAGATCCACCAAGACATACTCTCATATTTTATCTCCCGTTGTTTGTTCTTATCTGTATTTATCTGCAATTGTAAGGACAGGTTGTTATAACTATTAAGGCGTTGATATGTTAGTTTTGCTCTGATGATGGTATTTATATTAAAGCTTTTTTCATTCTGTAAAGATCTGTTACATATTATATATTACTTGTCACATGTGAGATTCTGTTCTGTCTTTTCTTTCTTGTACTCCAATAATCTTTCCTTCTGGCATTTGGATGTTCGGCACATGAATATCCTAGATTTATTAGTGTTGGCTTCTAACGAACGAAAGACGGGTCGTTACAGTCCATATTCAACTTTATAGTCCAAATACAAAGTCTTTGATCCAATAATTAAAATTACTATTAATCCAACCGCTCTAGGCGGTGACTTTGACCTTGAGTAAACTTTAATTTACTATGACACTAGCCCTCTATAACTTAGGAGACGAATTCTCTATTGAATAGTGTTTCACTTCTAATGCTTCCACTCAACTCAACTATAGTCGTTCGATAAACATCGTGCCATGATTTAGCCATAATCAAAGTGGAGTTTCCACAATAAAGCTTGTTGATGAAATTTTTCATCCAAATAACACTCAAGTATTTTTGAAGTAACCACATCACTGAACGCATACATGATTAGGAATCAGCAAAATTAAGTAACGATTAAATTGCCTTTAGAGAAGGTAATTATGCGTAATAGTAATAATACAATTGTGAGAAAAATAACCAAAATATAATAACAAGTCATTATCCAATTCGTAAGGCTGGATAGTAACAAAATAGAAAAATGTAAAATCGGGTTTTAAAAGCAATAAAAGTGACACGGGGAATTTTCACGGTTTAGATATTAATGAATCCTACATCCACGAGAAATGTCTTTTTCTTCCTTTTCGTTCTTAGTACAAACAAGTAAGGACAGAGAGTACAATTTTTCAGTGTTTCTAAAAGGAGCTAAGTCTTATAATCCTCCCCCTTCTTTACTATAACACCCCATTTATTTATAATACATTGAGATTCACATAGATTGCCAATGTCACTTATTTGCTCTTTTGATTTTCGTCCTTGGTTGATGCCACATGTCATATATCCATTTAGCTTATTAACTATAAATGGATTGCCAACGTGGTCTTTCGGAAAACTGTGATTTGAGTTGGTGAATTTTGAACTTAGGCGGGAATTTGGAAATTGAAGCAGAAAATTTCGAATTTGAATAGACCACGACTTCATAATCCTATAAGGCAATATTCTAGTGAACTACACCCATACGTAGATGAAGCCACAATGAGAAACTGCCCTCCATTTCTGGGAGAACTGCATCACTTTCAACTCTTCGGAATTTTACTTTAGTTTACTCCGATAATTAACTCAGTGGTTTCAATATGGTAACCATTTCCTCCTTTCGTTTATCCTTGTTATCCAAGTTAACTGAAATAAGTGAAATAGATAGCATTCTAGATCATTTTGGGTTCGAGGGTTGCGTGGGTGGGGTATCGAACTCTCATGAACACATCCATACACCTTCCAATTGTTTTATTTCCATTATTCTAAGCATATTCGGTGTAGAGTTCATTTTCCTCCCCACCAAATTATCCGCAAATGGATAACTGCCTTTGGTATTATTCCTATCTGACTTGCTCCTATTTCTTATTCCCTTATAATTGCTACTTTTATTCTTTATAGCAAAAAGTGCATGCCTCCTTCATGTGAAGAATTCTAATTTTTATTCGATATCCATAAAAATCCTTATGGGGGTGATTTTGGGTTCCATTACGCACAAGCAAAGAAATAGGTTCTTATACATGTTCCTCGTAAGACCCGAAAAATGGAATGATCGATACTTATTCATTCTAAATCTTGATAACTTCCCCTATTCCTTCTTTTCACACCCTAATATGCTCTATCTCTACCGATCGAGCCATCAGTTCATATGAGTCTCTTAGGAGAAATATTCTAAGTTCAAGTGAAGACGAGTGAAAAATGAAATTATTTTATACCTAGTAGCTATTACAAAAGTATGATTTTCTATGCACTAATCACAACTTCTCTTGCTCCATTTTTAAATACTTTCCTAGGTTAGGATGAATATAAGGGTATAATTCAATTAAACGGATAATGAAATTTTCACTCCCTTTTTGTAAGGACAATTGTTGATCCTGTTTTTTTACATAGGTAAATCATCTTTTCAGTTTGTTTCTTGATGATTCTACATCCAAGAAGTAAGTGGTGTCCAAGAAATGGAAGCGAGAAAAAAGGAAAAAAGAAAACTTCGAAGCTTCTAGTCAGCCTTTCAGGAAACCGCAAACACCTCCTCGTCTTTCTCTTCTTTCATTAGATGTACCACATGTCTCATCTCTCTAGTCATTCCGCGAAACGAATATCTACTTCTTGCCTCCGCTCAAGGATACCATCACTAATCCTGTTGAGAGGTTAGGATGGATCACCTTAAACTACCTACCTCACATTGCTTCTACCTCATAGTCCTACCCCATTGCTCTTCCATTTCCTAAACTCCCTTTCTCCGACCTTGCTACTGAACTCAAAAGGTTTTTGGCTTACGTAAGTGTTCTTTTTCTTTTTTTTGATAGCGATTTTCTTCACCAATTCTCATCTTATTTTTCCTTGCTTTGTAATAGGTAAGTGTAACAACCCGGAATTTTTGACAGCATATTTTAATAAATATTTAATGTAATTTAAATTAAATTCAAGCTCCTCAAATTATAAACTGACGAGATCTTAATTATTTACCAATTATATGTGACTGTAAAGAAATTTTGGATTTGAAAATTTAGAATGGAATCTTTTAAAATTATTTATAACAGAATCTCTCTTATTCAATAAATTACAAATAGATACAAATACACAAATATGAATTATAAACTGAAATATAAACATACAAACACAATGATATGAATCAATGTTTGATAATTAAATTACAAATAGAATAAAATTTTGAAACTATGATAACTCTACATATACATATAGAGTAAGTTTGGGAAACATATATTACTACATAATATATGCATATGTACAATTTAAAGAAGATAAACTATTTCTATAACCTGTATATACTCATGAATGATGCAAAGAAGACAAATATTCACATCACAATTAAAAATATCTTTGTACAAACATAAATAAGAATCAATACATAAGCTTATAGGGATCAAGCATAACCTGTAACATACATATGTACAATAAAAATGACAAATTCATGTTCAAAAGATCTTTGTCCAGAGAAAAAAATAATAATAACAATAAAATCAAACCATATGTGCGGCTGTAACACTTATATGCATAAGAAAACAAAGTTTTCACTTAACAAAATAAAACAAATCTTTGTCTTGTACAAAGAAACAAGAATCTGAAGCCATTAATTACATGTTATTATAAATGAAAGCATAAGCATTAAATTAGCGCAACTTCTTGTTCAAGCAAAGTACTGCAGCCGAAATTTCTGTGATAATTTCATTTTGCAGAGTATAATACATAGCCAATTAAAAAGCATGGCAATACAAATAAAAACTGTCTAGATACAACCTATAATATTCGGTTATTTCTATATATATACATCATATTCGTGTTCGTTCACAAAAACTTAACTAAAACCTAAGAAACAAAGAAGGAAGGAAAATAAACATTGTTGCTTTGCAAATTTAAATAAAATTCAAAACAGAAAAACTAAAGGAAAGCTTCAGGAAAGTTTCTTCTACGGTTTCTTCAACATATCACCTTCTGTTCAAAGTTTACCTGGTGAGTAAACAAACTTTAAATTATGTTTTAAGTTCATGTGTGTGTATGATATGTTGATGATAATCTGATGACCTATATACCTGGTTTCAATTCTGTGTTCAACTGGAAACTGAAAACTACCCTCTGTTAAATCATGTTTTTTTTGTGAGTAAACTTACTATTTTCAATTTAAACTTGTATATTTTAACTTACAAAAGATATGTGCTTTGATGTCTGCTTTAATCAAATTGTCCTGAGTACTTCCTGTTGCTCTGGTAGTTTATATAGTTGTTCTTCAGCATTTTGAGTATCTGAACAAAGTAAAGTAGAGAAATTTGTAAACACTTCTTCATATAAATGTTTAAAAATTAGGTATTGCTGCTAATTTAAGTTGATTATCTTAGATCAAAGGCCTGCAACCTTGTTTGAAGTTTTACAGTATTTTATAAATACTGTTATTTCTAGTTACAGGTAAAAGAAATCAAAGGTCAAAATTCGAATGTTTCAGTTTGTGAATTCAATAACATATTTTGATTTCATACTCAAAGTTAGGATTTTTAACATAAAAATTTTGATTTTTAAGCAAAGATAATAAGAGCAGTTTTAAAAAGAAGCCGAAATGGATTTTTGTCAATTTTGGATCATTGGGTAAGTTTTAATTGTTGCAATTTGATATGAAGAAAGCTTGAAGACAATTTAACACAAGAAAAATGTCAAAAAAAATTCAAATGTATAGGTTTTTAGTTTGAGATAAAGGTATGGTTTAGTTCGAGTTTTCTTATGGTTCTGTTTGCTCGATGATTTCACCATCATGGTACGATCAAGGTGGGAGTGCTTTTGAGGGATGAAGGGGGACGACGTCGGCGACGCGTGGCAGAAATCGCGATACAAATGGTGGTCGGCGCAAGGAAGAAGAGGCGTTTTCTCTTTAGTTGCTTGAGTTTCAGTTCGTGCTTCATGTGTTTTTTTTTTTTGATGATTTCGTGCAAAGTTGCAGTTTGATTTTGATTCTAGGGACGAAGCGTGGTTTGTGGGTGGCGACAAGGGACACCGAAGGTGAGCCGAACCACCGTGCATGTGCACGGTGGCGTATGGCGTCAGTGTATCGTGTTAGGGTCATCGCGCGTGTTTTGCTTGAGTACTGGAGGGGGGTCGCTTCGGGGTATTTCCATGGGTTACGCGTGAGTGTTTGTTCCAGGAGTTGAAAATTTATGACTTAAGCAAGAAAAAAAAGAAGAAATGAGAGGAAGAAAATAATCAGGCAAAAGAAGAAGATGGGAAGAAGAGGGAGATGCAGGGAAAAGCATGGGAGAAACTCGATACTGTCTCGAGTAGAAGTGGTGCTGCCTCGGGTCCACTTCCGTTGATTCGCCTAATACCTTTTAGTATGTTTATTAACAAAGTACAATAGTAAATAATATTGGTTAGTTTGAAGTAAATAATTGATTTAAAATTATTAAAAGTATGGTTTGTAAAGGGTAATTAATTGGTATAAAGTAATTAGAATGTAAATTAATTTTATACGTGAAATGAAATTAATAACTATAATTAAATTTGTAATTAGAGATTAATCTTGTGTTTAAATCAGTTTAACTTAAGAAATTTAATTCATTACTTAAAGTTAATTAATTAATACGTAAATAGTGATTAACTTAGGTGATTAATTAAGGATTATATGATTAATAAATTGTTAATAATTGATTAATTAAAGTAATCTGTGATAATTAAATAAGTAATTAAATCTTATTAACTAATAATTAAGTTATTAATTAATGATTAAGAATCAATCAATTATACCGGTAATTAAGTTATAATTAATGAATAAAGGTTGACTAATTAAATAATCAAATTAAAGATTTGATGGTTAATAAATTAATAACTATTGATTAACTAAGTAATTAATTGATCATTGATAAGTTAATTAATCAGTAATTAATTAAGCAGAATAAAGTAATTTATTCTTAAGCAATCAATTAAGTTAAGTAAACCAAACTGTTTGATATGAATTGGTAATTCTGTTTGATTGACTCCGATATCTATTTGATGATATTATGTGATATGTTGTGATATATTCTGGATATATCTGTGCTAACTGTATATGATTTGTCTATGATATCTGTTATGTGTATTCTTAATATTGAATTGAACTGTTAAGACTAAATAGACAACTTGGCCCTTAAAATGGCGTTTGGATTCCGATGAGACCGGGATCGGAAGAATCAATTTTGATTCTCCGAAAACCACATCGATCCAAATTAAACGATAGGTCGTGACTTATCAATTGGTGATCGAGATGGTGTTTCAGAATGCAAGGGTTATCGTCGTTAACTCTGAGGGTGATTCCAAAATGAGTGTAATGAGATAATGCCTTCTGTTTCGTTCGAACCCGGAACGAACTTGTATGGATTGAATGCTTCCAGCACATCGTCAGGGGGACGATAAGCATTCTAAGAATAATGTTCTATAAAGGTAATCGTAGCCTCAAGCCTCATCAACCGGGAATGGCTAAAATAGGGGAGATGCAGCAAAGTTTGGTGGGTCATGCCCAAGCAGGACGAGGTATACCCCTGTCTAGATGTCCCTTTTTATTTTAGCTGTGTGAGCAGTTATTGGCCACAACTGCGGGGTTATCTTGTTCGGGACTGTTCAGTAAGGAATGGTTCCGGCCTTGTGTTGTAGGGGGTCGGAAGTGATCCTCCGTACAGTGATCTAGGCCCCGTACTGTGACGAGCGGTACCCCAGTAGCCCTGCCATTGTTGGAAACCCATTTTCCCTACGAGACCCTATGGTTTTGATTTGTATTACCAACTTTCGTGGCTAGTAGCTGGAATTTAATCATGTAACAATTTTGGCTATTTTCTATTTACTTGAAAACCCTAGACACTATTATAATATCACTGAATTTTCTATAAAATGTTTTGGTTAGCGTAAGGTAAAAACTTACCCGTATTTATTTGTGGAAAGTCTTACGTGTTACCTTTATTTCAAATGATTTTCAAAGTTAAGCAATTTTAACCTGTTTACTCGTACCAGACCCATGTCTGACCCGGAGTTTATATTTTGTTTTCATAAACTCTTGGGTACTCAAATTTTTATGAGTAGCCAAGTGATAGGTATTGGGAGTGTTGATTTTCTGGAGAAACTTTGGGAAGAAGACCAGACGTATGTATATATATATATATATATGTGGGGGGGGGGGTTCCGCTGTGTTGTTAGTGAATGCTGTATTTTGGATGTATGTATGGACATATATGTATATGGCAGTCTTTTGTATGATGTTGGATAACTCTGATGTATGTATAACTATGTAACAGTTATGTGATGCATTATATTTTGTTCCAATCCGCTGTGAGATTCTGATGTTGTTATTCTTTCTTTCTGTTCTTTTCTATTTCTATCCCTTTCTTTCTTAATGATGATACGTCTTTCTGGGTTTGGAAAGGCGGGTCGTCATAGTTGGTATCAGAGCGCTAGGTCGAGCGAGTACCTAGGCTCTTGTGTTATATTTATCTTGAGAGTGCGTATTTGTATTTTCATATAATTATATGTATCTATCTAAATTTGTTGAGTTACCTGTTCAGGTGACCGACATGAGTTCCGGAAGAAGAGGTAGAGTTAGGGCTAGTACTTCAACAGATGATGGACGAAGTCAAAATGCTAGTGAGGCTGTCAATCCCGTACCGCCTCAAGTTAGTTTTGCAGCTTTATGCAAAGATTTCAAAAATCTCGGAGACCAACCATTCAAAGGTTCGGAATCAATAATTGAAGTTCAAGCCTGGCTACGCTCTTGTGAGCGTATTTTCAAGAGCATGAAATTGTTTGATGAGCGTAAGGGGCAAATGGCATCGTGGCAATTGCAGGGTGGTGCAGCAGCATGGTGGGATGCAACAATTGCAAATATTTCTGAGGATGACATTTCATGGGACATATTTAAGGAGTTGTTTGAAGAGAAGTTTATGCCTATGGCAGGGAGAACCCAATTGTATCAGGATTTTTTGTATTTGAAGCAGGGTAGTATGTCTATTTCGGAGTATGAAACCAGATTCAACGAACTCTCTTGTTATGGTCCAGGACTCATCGATACTCCTCTTAAAAAGAATGAAAAATTTGTGCAAGGATTGAGGCCTGAATTCCATGGAAAATTGACGGTGATTTTGAAGGGATCTTTTGTTGATTTGATTGATATGGCATTGAGATATGAAAGTTTGATGGGTAAAAATTTGTGGCTCCAGTTGCAGCTTCAGGTGGGAATTTCACTAATCCGAATAAGCGAAAGTTCGATCCTAAATGGAGAGAGCCGAATTAGAAGAAACCTAGGAATAACAACGGACCTCGCAAATGCTACATTTGTCAACAGGAAGGACATTTGGCAAATAAATGTCCTAGAAAAGGATTCTAGCAGCAGCAACAGCAACCGCATCAGAGTGGCCCAAGATCAGCTATGGTACAGAGATCATTGTGCTTTAATTGTCACCAGCCAGGACACTTGATCAAGAATTGTCCACTTCTACAGAGGGCGCCTCAGAATAAAGTTTTTGCATTGGAAGCCGGACTATCTTCTTCTTCGATGGGTAAAGGAGTATTAGAAGGTACTTTACTTTTAGATGGAAAATATATTAAAGTTTTGTTTGATTCGGGTGCTTCCTTGAGTTTTATTTTTTTGGACTCTGTTGAAAAGTTCTCTCTTACCCCTAGTTCTGTAGACATCCCTGTCTTGGTGTCTAATCCTATAGGAGGGGTGACCCAATTAGACACTATTTGTAAGGACTTAAAGATCTCTTATCTATCGCATAGTTTTTCTTCTGACCCGTATGTGTTGAATTTTAAGGGATTTGATCTTATTTTGGGAATGGATTGGCTGGATAAGTATAAAGCCGTTTTGAATTGTGATGAAAGAACAGTTTCGTTGGAAACTGATCTGGGTAGAATTGGCAGAGTGTCGTGTGATAATTCTGGAATTCACTTGAGTAGTCTTTTGCATGGAATTGAGACTTCTGAAGAGAGCGTTGAAGATATCGATGTGGTTCAAGATTTTGCTGATGTACTTGAAGAAGTTAAGTGTCTGCCACCACATCGAGAAATAGAATTCCGTATTGATTTGATTCCAGGAGTTGTGCCAGTGATTCAGCCCAGTAGGAGAATGGCTCCTAGGGAAAGAGAAGAGTTGATTAGGAAGACTCAAGATCTTTTAGAGAAAGGGTTGTTAAGACCCAGTTTTTCTTGTTGGGGTTCGGCGACAATGTTTGTGACCAAATCGGATGGATCATTGAGGTTCTGTGTGGATTATAGAGAATTGAACAAAGTGACTATCCGTAATAAATATCCTCTTCCTCGCATCGATGATCTTTTTGACCAGTTACATGGTGCTTCTATCTTTTCTCAACTAGATCTAGCTTCAGGTTTCCATCTTTTGAGGGTAGCTGAAGACAGTATTCCCTTGACTGCATTTAGGGGATCGAATTGTTTCTATGAGTGGTTGGTTATGCCTTTTGGGTTAACCAACGCTCCTTCCTACTTCGTTGACCTCATGAACCGAGTCTTTAGGGATGTGTTGAATAAGTTCGTGCTGGTATTCATTGATGATATCTTGGTCTATTCCAAATCTGAAGAAGAGCACAGGGAACATTTGAGGATTGTATTGGAAACTTTGAGGAAGCATGTGTTGAAGGCGAAGTTTTTGAAGTACCATTTCTGCAAATTGGAAGTTAAATTTTTAGGGCACATTGTTTCTGGTGAAGGCATTTCTGTAGACCCAGCGAAAGTTGAAACTATTTTGGAATGGAAACAGCCGGAGACACCGACAGAAGTTCGCAGTTTTCTGGGATTGGCTGGCTACTACAGGAAATTTATCAGGGATTATTCCAAGATTTCTTCACATCTGACTAAGCTGGCTAGGAAAGGAGCGAAATTCAAATGGACACCCCAATGTGAAGAAGCTTTTCAGGAATTAAAGATAAGGTTAACTAGTGCACCAGTACTTGCTATTCCGGATGGGAAGAGCAAATTCGAGGTTTATACTGATGCTTGTATGGTGGGTTTGGGAGCAGTTCTGATGCAGAACGGAAGGGTTATCGTGTATGCTAGTAGGCAATTGAAGCCACACGAGAAGAACTACGCTACGCACGATCTTGAACTGCTAGCCATTGTTTTTGCTTTGAAAATTTGGAGACATTATCTTTTGGGAGAGAAATTTGAATTGTTCACGGATCACAAACCATTGAAATATCTCTTCTCTCAAAAAGATCTTAATCTGAGACAGCAGCGGTGGGTTGAATTTCTTGCATCCTATGATTTGGATATTCTGTACACTCCGGGTAAAGCGAATGTCGTAGCTGATGCTCTTAGCAGGAACGCGGTTCTATCTCTTCTGGAAGTGGTTCCATCTCCTATTGAAAAGATTTCAAGCAAGCAAGAAGCAGATAATAGATTAAGTGGAATCATCAAAAGAGTCAGGAAGGGTCAGTGTCCTAGTTTTGAAATCGATGGTCAAGGAACATTAAGGATCAACGGAAGAATCTGTGTTCTGAATGATAAGGATTTGTAGCAGGAAGTCTTATCTGAGGGTCATCGTTCCAAATTGAATATTCATCCGAGAATCTCGAAGATGTATAAGGACATGAGGAGAGTATTCTGGTGGCCTGGCATGAAGAAGGATGTTGCTAGATTTGTGAACAGTTGTGCCATCTGCCAACAAGTTAAAGGTGATCAACAGAAATCTGCCAGATTATTGCAGCCTTTGGAAATTCCAAATTGGAAATGGGAGATGATTTCGATGGATTTTATCGATGGTTTTCCTAGAACCATGAAAGGAAATGATGGTATATGGGTTATTTTGGATCGTTTAACTAAGAGTGCCCATTTTATACCGGTTAAGGCAACTCGTACTGCAATTTCCCTGGCTGAAATTTTCTTGAAGGAGATAATTAGATTGCATGGTGTTCCAGTCAGTATAGTAAGTGACCGTGATCCTATTTTCACCAGCAAATTCTAGGAAGCTCTGCAATCAGCAATGTGAACAAATTTGAGACTGAGTACAGCCTATCATCCTCAGACGGACGGACAGACGGAGAGGCTTAATCGTATTCTTGAAGATATGCTGCAGGCTTGTGTTTTAAATTCTGGAGGATCTTGGGAGGACCATCTTCATCTAGTGGAATTCTCTTATAATAACAGTTATCAAGCAAGTATTAAGATGGCTCCTTACGAAGCTTTGTACGGAAGACTGTGTAGATCCCCATCTTGTTGGATTGAATTAAAGGATCGTCTTGTGCTCGGACCCGACCTTATTCGAGAAGTTTCTGCGAAGGTTGAGCTTATCAAGAAAAGGATGAAAGCTGCTCAAGATCGTCAGAAGAAATATGCTGATAGAAGACGAAGGCCATTGGAATTTGAGATCGGAGACTTGGTTTTTTTCAAAGTTTCCCCAATTAACCGTGCTATAAGATTCGAAAAGACGGGAAAACTTGCTCCGAGATACATTGGACCATTTCGAGTATTGGAGAGAATTGGAGCAGTAGCTTATAGAATTGAATTACCAGAACGAATGTCTGGGATTCATAATGTATTTCATGTATCACATTTGAGGAAATTTGTTCATGATCCATCACTGGTTGTAGAACTGGTAGTTCAAGAAGATTTGGAAGTTGAACCTAATTTAACTTTGGTCAGAAATCCAGTTCGGATTGTGGATCAAGACGAGAAGCAACTCAGGAACAAAGTGGTGAAACTCGTCAAGGTGCAATGGAGTGAGGATCCCAGAGACTGTACCTGGGAAACTCTCGATAGTTTTAGAAATGCTTGTCCAGATTTATGTCTGGATAACTAGTGATGTTTGTTAGAGTAGACAGTTTGATTATTGTTATTGTATGGATGATATGTATGTTTGGATTGTTAATATAAATGCTTTTGAATTAACTTTTGTTTTAAATTTCGGGGACGAAATTCTTTTAAGGGGGGAGGAATGTAACAACCCGGAATTTTTGACAGCATATTTTAATAAATATTTAATCTGATTTAAATTAAATTCAAGCTCCTCAAATTATAAACTGATGAGATCTTAATTATTTACCAGTTATATATGTGACTGTAAAGAAATTTTGGATTTGAAAATTTAGAATGGAATCTTTTAAAATTATTTATAACAGAATCTCTCTTATTCAATAAAATCAAAGACTCTATATTTTTATTCTTTGATAATATACGTATGAATATAATTGAAGTTTTTAAATGATAATGTTTAAAAAATTTAACAATCATATGAATATTAAACATGGAAATCTAAAACGTAAGTATAAAACAATATAAATGGTTATAAACATAAACATACAAAACAAGTATAAAACATAATTATAAATTATAAGAGGTCTCTAAAGATACAAATACACAAATATGAATTATAAACTGAAATATAAGCATACAAACATAATGATATGAATCAATGTTTGATAATTAAATTACAAATAGAATAAAATTTTGAAACTATGATAACTCTACATATACATATAGAGTAAGTTTGGGAAACATATATTACTACATAATATATGCATATGTACAATTTAAAGAAGATAAATTATTTCTATAACCTGTATATACTCATGAATGATGTAAGGAAGACAAATATTCACATCACAATTAAAAATATCTTTGTACAAACATAAATAAGAATCAATACATAAGCTTATAGGGATCAAGCATAACCTGTAACATACATATGTACAATAAAAATGACAAATTCATGTTCAAAAGATCTTTGTCCAGAGAAAAAAATAATAATAACAATAAAATCAAACCATATGTGCGGCTGTAACACTTATATGCATAAGAAAACAAAGTTTTCACTTAACAAAATAAAACAAATCTTTGTCTTGTACAAAGAAACAAGAATCTGAAGCCATTAATTACATGTTATTATAAATGAAAGCATAAGCATTAAATTAGTGCAACTTCTTGTTCAAGCAAAGTACTGCAGCCGAAATTTCTGTGATAATTTCATTTTGCAGAGTATAATACATAGCCAATTAAAAAGCATGGCAATACAAATAAAAACTGTCTAGATACAACCTATAATATTCGGTTATTTCTATATATATACATCATATTCGTGTTCGTTCACAAAAACTTAACTAAAACCTAAGAAACAAAGAAGTAAGGAAAATAAACATTGTTGCTTTGCAAATTTAAATAAAATTCAAAACAGAAAAACTAAAGGAAAGCTTCAGGAAAGTTTCTTCTGCGGTTTCTTCAACATATCACCTTCTGTTCAAAGTTTACCTGGTGAGTAAACAAACTTTAAATTATGTTTTAAGTTCATGTGTGTGTATGATATGTTGATGATAATCTGATGACCTATATACCTGGTGTCAATTCTGTGTTCATCTGGAAACTGAAAACTACCCTATGTTAAATCATGTTTTTTTTGTGAGTAAACTTACTATTTTCAATTTAAACTTGTATATTTTAACTTACAAAAGATATGTGCTTTGATGTCTGCTTTAATCAAATTGTCCTGAGTACTTCCTGTTGCTCTGGTAGTTTATATAGCTGTTCTTCATAATTTTGAGTATTTGAACAAAGTAAAGTAGAGAAATTTGTAAACACTTCTTCATATAAATGTTTAAAAATTAGGTATTGTTGCTAATTTAAGTTGTTTATCTTAGATCAAAGACCTGCAACCTTGTTTGAAGTTTTACAGTATTTTATAAATACTGTTATTTCAAGTTACAGGTAAAAGAAATCAAAGGTCAAAATTCGAATGTTTCAATTTGTGAATTCAATGACATATTTTGATTTCATACTCAAAGTTAGGATTTTTAACATAAAAATTATGATTTTTAAGCAAAGATAATAAGAGCAGTTTTAAAAAGAAGCCGAAATGGATTTTTGTCAATTTTGGATGATTGGGTAAGTTTAAATTGTTGTAATTTGATATGAAGAAAGCTTGAAGACAATTTAACACAAGAAAAATGTCAAAAAAAATTCGAATGTATAGATTTTTAGTTTGAGATAAAGGTAGGGTTTAGTTCGAGTTTTCTTATGGCTTTGTTTGCTCGATGATTTCACCATCATGGTACGATCGAGCTGGGAGTGCTTTTGAGGGATGAAGGGGGATGACGTCGGCGACGCGTGGCAGAAATCGCGAAACAAATGGTGGTCGGCGCTAGGAGGAAGAGGTGTTTTCTCTTTAGTTGTTCGAGTTTCAGTTCGTGCTTCATGTTTTTTTTTATTTTGATGATTTCGTGCAAAGTTGCAGTTTGATTTCGATTCCAGGGACGAAGCGTGATTTGTGGGTGGCGACAGGGGACGTCGAAGGTGAGCCGAACCGCCGTGCACGTGCACAGTTGCGTATGGCGTCAGTGTATCATGTTAGGGTCATCGCGCGTGTTTTGCTTGAGTGCTGGAGGGGGATCGCTTCGGGGTTTTTCCATGGGTTGCGCGTGAGTGTTTATTCCAGCAGTTGGAAATTTATAACTTAAGTAAAAAAAAAGAAGAAATGAGAGGAAGAAAAGAATCAGGCAAAATAAGAAGATGGAAAGAAGAGGGAGATGCAGGGAAAAGCATGGGGGAAACTCGAGACTGTCTCGAGTAGAAGTTGTGCTGCCTCGGATCCACTTCTGTTGATTCGCCTAATACCTTTTAGTATGTTTATTAACAAAGTTCAACAGTAAATAATATTAGTTAGTTTAAAGTAAATAATTGATTTAAATTATTAAAAGTATGGTTTGTAAAGGGTAATTAATTGGTATAAAGTAATTAGAATGTAAATTAATTTTATACTTGAAATTAAATTAATAACCATAACTAAATTTGTAATTAGAGATTAATCTTGTGTTTAAATCAGTTTAACTTAAGAAATTTAATTCATTACTTAAAGTTAATTAATTAATACGTAAATAGTGATTAACTTAGGTGATTAATTAAGGATTATATGATTAATAAATTGTTAATAATTGATTAATTAAAGTAATATGTGATAATTAAATAAGTAATTAAATCTTATTAACTAATAATTAAGTTATTAATTAATGATTAAGAATCAATCAATTATACCGGTAATTAAGTAATAATTAATGAATAAAGGTTGACTAATTAAATAATCAAATTAAAGATTTGATGGTTAATAAATTAATAATTATTGATTAACTAAGTAATTAATTGATCATTGATAAGTTAATTAATCAGTAATTAATTAAGCAGAATAAAGTAATTTATTCTTAAGCAATCAATTAAGTTAAGTAAACCAAACTGTTTGATATGAATTGGTAATTCTATTTGATTGACTCTGATATCTATTTGATGATATTCTGTGATATGTTGTGATATATTCTGGATATATCCGTGCTAACCGTATATGATTTATCTGTGATATCTGTTATTTGTATTCTTAATATTGAATTGAACTGTTAAGACTAAATAGACAACTTGGCCCTTAAAATGGCGTTTGGATTCCGATGAGACTGGGATCGGAAGAATCAATTTTGATTCTCCGAAAACCAAATCGATCCAAATTAAACGATAGGTTGTGACTTATCAATTGGTGATCGAGATGGTGTTTCAGAATGCAAGGGTTATCGTCATTAACTCTGAGGGTGATTCCAAAATGAGTGTAACGAGATAATGCCTTCGGTTTCAATCGAACCCGGAATGAACTTGTATGGATTGAATGCTTCCAGCACATCGTCAGGGGGACGATGAGCATTCTAAGAATAATGTTCTATAAAGGTAATCGCAGCCTCAAGCCTCATCAACCGGGAATGGCTAAAACAGGGGAGATGCAGCAAAGTTAGGTGGGTCATGCCCAAGCAGGACGAGTTATACCCCTGTCTAGATGTCCCTTTTTATTTCGGCTGTGTGAGCAGTTGTTGGCCACAACTGCGGGGTTATCTTGTTCGGGACTGTTCAGCAAGGAATGGTTCCGACCTTGTGTTGTAGGGGGTCGGGAGTGATCCTCGGTACAGTGATCTAGGCCTCGTACTGTGACGGACGGTACCTTAGTAGCCCTGCCATTGTTGTAAACACATTTTCCCTACGAGACCCTACGGTTTTGATTTGTGTCACCCACTTTCGTGGCTAGTAGCTGGAATTTAATCATGTAACAATTTTGGCTATTTTCTATTTACTTGAAAACCCTAGACACTATTATAATATCACTGAATTTCCTATAAAATGTTTTGGTTAGCATAAGGTAAAAACTTACCCGTATTTATTTGTGGGAAGTCTTACATGATACCTTTATTTCAAATGATTTTCAAAGTTAAGCAATTTTAACCTGTTTACTCATACCTGGCCCATGTCTGACCCGGAGTTTATATTTTGTTTTCATAAACTCTTGGGTACTCAAATTTTTATGAGTAGCCAAGTGATAGGTATTGGGAGTGTTGATTTTCTGGAGAAGCTTTGGGAAGAAGACCAGACGTATGTATGTATGTGTGTGTGTGTGTTTGTGTATATATATATATCTGTGTGTGTGTGTGTGTGTGTGGTTCCGATGTGTAGTTAGTGAATGTTGTATTTTGGATGTATGTATGGACATATATGTATATGGCAGTCTTTTGTATGATGTTGGATAACTCCGATGTATGTATAACTATGTAACAGTTATGTGATGTATTATATTTTGTTTCATTCTGCTGTGAGATTCTGATGTTGTTATTCTTTCTTTCTATTCCTTTCTATTTCTATCCCTTTCTTTCTTAATGATGATACGTATTTCTGGGACTAGAAAGGCGGGTCGTCAAAGTAAGGGTGTTGAAATTCAAAGTTCAAAAGAAGGCGGAAGATTATTAGGTCTCTTCCATTGCGCGTACTACTAAGCTTGAGGCAGACCTTGTTGCGACCGCCTTTGAGAAAATAATAACAGAATGAGAGCTTAAGGCTCAAAGAGTAAAGTCTAAAGAGGCAGCTATGGATGCTAATGAGGCCTTAGTGTTGAAGGTTCAAAAGTTGGGGAAAAAGGACAAATTATTGGGGCACAAGGATAAAATTTTGGAGAAGAAGGAGAAGGAGGGGGAGAAGTTTAAAGGAAACCTCGATTGAATCGCCTTTCGGGTGTTGAACAACATGTATGTTGTGATCAAGAATCATTTTATTATCATTTATTTAGATGACATAACCACCGAGGTTGACCTCAATTTCATGGAGGACTTCACAAAGATTGAAAAGGCCTTTACATTAAGGCTAAATGGGCTAAGGAGCTGGTCATGGAGCATGCTTCCCCTTCTGCTTCCCATGACACCTCCTTACAATAAGATGATGAGGACATGCGGCCTAAGGAGATTGTGGCCACCTCTACTCCTCAAGCTCATGTTATTACCTAATCTCTTGTAAACGAATTCACCATTTCTTATGTAAATAAAATAAATTTGTTTCTCAGTTTTGTGTTAGCGAATTTTTAAAATCCACTTTTTTTTACTAGATTAGGTATAACTATGTTAATTTTGTCCCTTTGTGCTTTATAGTCTTTTAAGGAAGTAATATTTCTTAACTTTTGAAGGAAAGCATGGAAAAAATCCAATCCTTGACCGTAGACCGTCTTGGTCTTGGTACAACGACGATTCACAAGCATGAGAAGGAGTTACACAAGTCATTCACACAATTTAGAGAGGAGGCCTAGGGGTTGCTTTTCAAAATTGATTAAAGAGTTAAAGAAAAAGGTAGGTAAATTTGTACCGCGCCAATGGCGATATACCTTAGAGAGTGGTTCTTTTCCACCCGGTAGTCCTCACTTAGGGTTGTTTAGGCTTAGGGTTAGTAATCTAAATAAAGATTAAGTGTATTGTATTATTATTACTTTTGTATGAGAATTTGTCACATTCACTATATAAAAAATTGATCTTTATATGATATGTTTACTAAACTTAACTTTGTGTGACTTGATCACTTTTGAATCAAACTCTAATCACTACTAACTACGTTGATCCTTATGGGCCTCCTTTCAAAGCTCCTCGGCTTTTGAATCAAATGACCCTTCGATTCCCACCATTCATGACTTGGCTGGTGTAAGTGTGCCTAAGTTCGAGGTTGCGGCCATGACTTTTATTGTGTCCTTATAGGAAGAGAACTTCAAATTAGTGCTTACTAACGAAGGGATTGAAAGAGACTTAAGGAATGGTTCGATTTCAAAGAAGCCAAGGATGCACTTAAGCACCAGCACCAATATAATGTCAGGTTGTGTACTGAGTTGGATGTTGGAAACTCGCAAGTGACTGAATTTCCATAAACACTGAATGAAGGTGAAGCACTTGATGGGTTGCCTATGAAGATGAGATTAAGAAATTGAAAAACAATATTGAAAACGTGTCTCTTCAGACTTCCCATTTATATGAGGAGAAAAAGGGCACAGAAGGAGGATATTTGGTAAAGGGACTTAGCTTGGGCGGTAAAGGAGGATAGGTGATAAAGGTAAACTTAAAGTGATGGAAGCCCACTATAAAAAATGCTTAGAGCAGCCAGGGCCAAAGGTTCTCCCTTGCACACAGAGGAAGGGGTGGAAAGCGGATGCTCTTAAGTATTTTGGTTGTTTTTCTAGAGATTTAAAAAATACAATAATTTGATAGAGACCCTAGAAAAGAGGAAGGAGACTACTATGTTTGATATTTATGAACTCGAAGATCAATTACAAGAAACTCGGGCAACCCTAAGTGATGGAGCTATACCTATTCAAGGAAAGGTTAAATTGCTGATCGTGAAGAGAAGTTTAGGAAAGAGAATTTTAAATGTAAGATGGGGCGGATCTCTTTATAATGAGCCATCGATGTTTTCAATTATTTTTACTCTATGTTCGACCTAATCTTTGTCTATAATAAAGAAGGCTTCGTGGCGACCATGGAAGATCTGATGGACCCATGAACGAGTGCCAACAGGGTACCTAGGAAAAAATTTCGTGTGAGAATGGACCTTCTTTTAGCAAGCATCTCTTAGACACTATACTTTATAGTTGATGTAGTATTTGGAGGACCTCTAGTTTAGGCCACTTTTGTAACGGTAATTTGTAAGAAATGTTCTTAAATTTTGTTGTGCAGATGTTTTTTAAGGTACCAAGTAAATTAAATTTCTTGTAAAAGAGTCTAAGTACCTTGTGAGCTTTAGCTTTTATGTACCTTCTTTTAGTTTTGTTCAGGTTTGCTTGTCTTCTCGGTTAGCATCCGCCTTTTGTTGTGTGTTTGGCATGATTTGCTCCACTATGTGGGGCTAGACTCTCATTTTTTTGCTCATGTACTTGGTACGGTCTGCTATGCTATTTTGGGGTAGACTGTAATTAAATGTGAAGTCAGGTCATGTATTTACAAACTTTTTGACTCATGCATATGGTTTTTTTGTACTTTTTTAGACCGTCTAATACCCTTACATCCAATTTAATTTTTTGGAAAAGAAGCTAATTCTTGTATACGACTCAGTGTTGCTTGCTATGTTAGTAAAATTAACACAAAATGATTTGTATACTGGTTCGAGTTGTCTAAAATCCCAACATCCAATTCACTATATTACTGTGTTTCATAATAATTACAATGTTTGTCATTTTGACATACAAGTAATACTTCTTGTAAAAATTAAGGTTTGAGATGCTCCAAATTCCAAGTTCTTGGAACTGAGTTTCCACCAAGCCTTGAGAGTTGGTAAGCTCTGTTACCTAAGGCATCTGCTACAACCAGGGGGCTTTCCCAATTTGGATCTATCTATAGGGTCCTTAGTGTTAGCTATCACTTTTAGCAGTACCAGGTCTCCTTTAAAGAAGTTTCTTTCTTTGAGCCTAGTATTGTAGTTTTCTACTATACTTTGTCAATATGCTATGGATTGGACAGTCGCCTCATATCTTCTTTCTTGAATGAAGTTGAGGGCCGCTTCTTTTAGCTCCTTGTTCTGATCTACCACATACGGTATTCTTCTATTTGATAGGATCCTTTTCTCAACTAGGGGCATTGCTTCATAGCCAGAGGTCATGGAGAAAGGAGTATGGCCGGTTGAGGATCTGGATGGGTTTTGTAAGCCTACAATACTAAGGATAACTCTTCTTCCCACTTCCCTTTTGCCTGCTACAATCTTTTCTTGAGTAGTTTCTTAATGGCTTTGTCTGTTGCTTCGATATGTCCATTCCTATGGATGGGCAATAGAAGAGAAGCTTTTTACTATACCATTTCTTTCACAAAGTTCTGTAAACTGCTTACTCTCAAATTGGGTTCCATTATCAGAGATTAGTTTATAGAGGATCCCAAACCTAGTAATTTTGTTCCTTACAATAAAAGTAACTATTTCTTCGCAATAATAATCGCTAAAGGTTTTTCTTCTACCCACTTATTAAAGTAATCCATCACCACGACAACATATCTTTCCCCATCCCTTTTTGGACATAGGGAGTGATCTTATCAGGTCTATACTCAGTATGTCAAATGGCCATGGACTGGCCAATGAAATAAGCTTATGGGATGGTTGTCTTGAGATATTGGAAAACCTATGACATCTATCACATCTCCTTACATGCCGCTATGCATCCTTAAGTGCGGTGGGCCAATGGCACACATACCTTAGAACTTCCTTTGCTAACACAACCCCTCCAGAGTGATCCCTATATTGCCCTTCATATACTTCACCTATGACTCGCACCCCTTCGCAAACGCATCTAAGATAAGGGGGGTAGTGTACCCTCTCCTATATAATATGACATCAAAGAAGGAAAAGTACAGAGCTTGGAATCTTATTTTGCAAGCTTCATTCTGGATTGGAGGCAGAACTCCATTCATCAAGAATTGTTTGATAGGGGCCATCCATGAGTCCTCCTCTGCTTGTTGTGGGATAGGTGTGATTGGGGACTTCCCTTAACTTTTTGATGTTTCTTAATCTCAGGCTTCTCTTACTATAGCTCGTTCAGCTCTAGTTAGGACCAATATTTGATCGACCTTAGTGATGATTGGTTTAGATTGATGCCTTATTAGAATGGATTTTATTTCATTCGCCACGTTAGTGCTTGCAAGCATGACTAATGAATCTGCAGAAGAAGATTCTCCTGTGGAATTTTTTCTACATCAAATTAAACCACTGCTGCACTAATAGACTTATCAGTTACAGCTAAATATAGATACAAGTCCTTATTTGTTATTGGTTTTAATAGGATTGGAGTATTAATCAGAAGGTATTTCAGATTCTAGAATGAAATTTTGCATTCCTCGGTCCATTCAAAATTCTATCCCATTTTAACTTAGTCGAAGAATGTTGTACACTTGTTGTTGCTTTTGAAATGAATCTTCTTAGAGCGGCCACCATACTATTTAGGCTTATGATGTCTTTTGGTTTTTCTTGAATTTCCATATTCCTTATAGCCTCAACTTTTTTGGATAATTCTCAATGCCACGGGCACTTACTATGTATCCCAGAAACTTTCTAGACTGGATAGCAAAGGTGCACTTCAAAGTGCTCAACTTCATGTTATATTGTCTTAGGATCGCAAAAGTTTATTCCAAAGACATGCACATGACTTGATGTTAATTTTGATTATTTTTGACTTAAAAACCATATCATCTACGTACACTTCTATGTTTTTCCCAATTTGTTTTGAGAACAACATTAACTAACCTTTGGAGGATGCTCCAGGATTTTCAAGTCCGAACGGAATGACTTTGTAGCACTATAAGCCCATGTCCATCACAAAGCTAGTATGCTCCAAATGTGGCTCAAACATACATATTTGGTTATAACTTGAGTATGCATCCATGAAGGTGTGCAATTCATGGACATTAGTTTCATCCGCTAACTGATAAATTCTAGGTAGAGGAAAATTGTCATTCAGGTAGGCCTTGTTGAGGTTGGTATAGTCAATGCAAGTTCTCATTTTCCATTAGACTTCTTTACAAGAACCATGTTTGCAATCACCTTTGGGTAATACACATTTTTAATGAACCCATTTTACTTCAATTTCTTAGCTTCTTCATACAAGGCACTATATCTTTACTGATATAAGTCTTGCGCTTCTGCCTGACTGAGTGAGCATCGGGATCGATGTTGAGTGCATGGAAAATGATAGCTGGATCTATTCCTACCATACCAATGTGTGTCCAAGCAAAAACACATGTTGATCTTTTTAGGAAGTCTACTAACTTTGCTCTAATTTCTAAACTGAGGTTTTTCTTTATCTTGAGAACCCATGAAGGATCTTTCGGGTCTATCTATACATTCTCGAGGTCGTCCAATGGTTTTATATCCCTCCTTGTCTCCCTTAATCTTGGATCTATTTCGCTTTCTTCCTCCTAGGGTTAGGATATAGTGGAGAAGGCTTGCTTCTTAGCTTCTATAAAAAATACTACGCATAGACTGAGTTATATTCGTTAGCGCTGACCATTTTCATATACTCCCTCTTTTTTCTTTTTACTGACGTTGTGTTTGTGGAATGACTTCTTTCAACATTAGTTTTAGAACCTGGTACCAATGCAGTTCTTAGAACTGACTCACTTTCCTTTTTTTTATCATTATCAAAATTATTTGAGGATACAATGTAATTTTGAACAATTTTACTACTGTAAATGAGGTTTACATGATATAACCCTCTATCCAACAATTATTCCCCTCTAATTGATCCTATTCCAATTACGGTGTGGAATTTCATTAGTAGGTCCTTCTAAAAGTGGTTTCAGTATTATTGTTCCACTTTAATGTAATGATCAAGAAGCTCACATATAATGATTTATGAAGAGAAGTAGTTCCAACGATGACAAGATTAGTGGTAGTTGAATACTTGAGTGTTTTTTAGATGTGATTACTTAAAAAATACTTGAGTTTGAAGGAAGAGCTTGCATCTGGCCATCGACCTTTAGGATATCCATGTAATACTTGAAAGTGCAAATATGGTCATCTGGGTTTGTAGTCCTATCAAATTTAACCGCCGGGCATTGAAATTATCAGGGAAGTCTGCCTCTATAATTATTTCACTAAATAAGGAAGAACCTGCTTCCTTACTTCCTCATTGTTATTCTTCTTGCAAAGTATTGCCAAATACTCCATGCAAGCCTACAATTGACATATTTCATCATCTGTGAGGTCTATTTGGTACTAGCCATCTGTGTAGAATGAAGTGACTGCATCATTATTAGGTGCAGTCCTATTTTCCTCCTTAGCAATAATGAATTGATGTTTCCAGTTTTCGATTTTATTTTGGAGTTGGTTTGAAATTTTCCCTTTAATGTAGCATTCGATTGTCTTTGGCAAGCTTCACCATCCCATTTCCGTGATTTCCATTGTCATTGTACACTGCATAGTTAGTGTAGTCCGCGAATGACTATAGTGAGTTGTGGAAGGCTGAGAGAAAATTGGCTAAGGGGCAAATATTGGGCCAATAATCTCTCTATTCCATCCATACTTTGGTTTAATTGGCTAGTGAAGGCTTGAAGGGCTCCTAGGATGGGATTTGAGTAGGATCTATGGAGGCGCCAGCCTCAGTTTAGGTTATGGTGGTGAACAGTGGCTTTTTTGGTATATTTGAGGCAAGGTGAAGTTGTTCTTAGTTAGGAGGAGTGTTCGATCAGTGAGATTCATGTATTATAGTGGTACTTAAAGGAAATGTAGATAAACTTTTCTAAAGAGGGAATCCGACCCTTCTTCTGAAGCCAAAAATGTTAATAAAAAATTCATCTAAAAAACTATCAAGTATTTTTGAAGTAATCACATTTTTTGAATGCTTACGTGATTAGGAATCGGTAAAATGAAGTAATTTTAAAATTTCCTTTAGAGGAGGTAATTGTGCAAAGTAGTGTTAACATAATTATGAGAAAAATACCCAAAATCTATTGATATGTCATTGTCCAATTCTTAAGGCTAGATAGTATTAAAATAGAAAAGGTAAAATCAAGTACTAAAAGCAAAAAAAGTGACTAAAGAATTTACGTTGTTTGAATATTAGTGAATCCTATATCCACGGGAAAAATCATTTTCTTCCTTTTCGTTCTTAGTACTGTTAAACTGCTTTGGAACCAAAGAAGATTTCAACCGTACTTAGAAGATTCAACAAAGGACGAAAAGACTTAGAAACATGGAGGCACATAATGGACTAGAGAATTGAGATCAGGAAATTTGGTTGGAAAATTGGCAATTCCTTAATGCCACCCTGAGTAAAGGCCTTTGGTCAACCCCGAGTTAAGGATTTAATGAGTTAAGGATTTAACGAGTTAAGGATTTGGTGAGTTAAGGATTGACGAGTTAAGGATTTGAGTTGGTACCGAGTTAAGGATTTGAGTTGGTACCGAGATATCGCTAAAGCATCTTTAACTGGATGTAGCAGATTGAAATGGAATTTGAATGACTTGAAATTTGGCAAGAGTACTTAGAAAAGGAAAAGGAAGGATTTGGGAAATTTTCACTATGATTGGGCTAAGCACCTAAACTCGGCCTCGAGTTAAGGACCTTAACTCAACACCGAATTTAGGATATTACTCAGGTCGGCTTGAGCCTTTTGGCATGGCTTCGCATTGTTTCCTGGATTTCATTACTGTTAGGCCTCTGGATCTTTGCTTCCAAATCCTCTATAAATACCAACCCGCCTGCTAATGGAAATAGATCTTCTTTTCTCTACTGGATTTCCAATAATACTCTTGGACTTGGAGCATTCCATTACACTTTCTTCACTTCTATTCTCCTCAAATAATATTCTTAACTCCATTGTAAATCAGAGATCCAGTAGAAGGTGGCCAGATCATATCTAATAACTTGTAGTCCAGAGAGGGATCAACTACTAAAATAGATTTAAGTGAACGTAGGCCATAGATTTCGCCTAACTACTATAAAAACTTTTGTGTGTTCTTGTATATTTTTTACTTTTTCATTTACTTTTATCTGAATGGGTGCTTTCATCTTGATTCCCCCTATGATCCACTTTTTGGGTTAATATTTAGGTGCTTTCACTAAGAACAAATCTAAATCAAATTATTTGAAGTTTGAATTTTAGATTTGGAGAAGATGAAGAGGCCTGATACTAGATCTAAAACCGAAGCAGCTCAACCAGAGCGTGGAGGCAGCCAAGAGGTGTACTCAAATTCACATCGTTCTAACTATGCAACCAAAGATGAGATGGAAAGAATGATAAAGAAGATGCAAGATGGAGTAATAACTAGGCAGTAGAAGCTAGAGCCAAAAGCCCACTATTTAAAAAGGGGGCAGGATGAACTTATGGATCAAAGACTTTTGTTTGATGACAACCCCATGAACGGGAACGATTGGGGCTAGGTTCAATTCCTTTACCCTGACTTTGAATAAATGATGCAATATAATATCGGGCTGCTTACATATGTTAGGGATCCCGAACGGTCCCAAGGAATGCTCTAAATTAGATGGCTGATATGACTATTTAGGACAATAATAACCCTGGATAATTAGATGTGCACAAAACTTAGATTGGTCCCTAATCATTCTCTAATTCAGATGCTGGGGTGATTGCATAAGAAAATAATTACCATTGACCATTTAGAGGAGTGCAAAACCTAGGTTGGTCCCTAGTCATGCTCTGAATCAAATGTCCGGGGTGAACACTTAAGATTTCTGCTTATTTTCTTTGATTTTCATATTTGTAATTTTAAAATTCCATTAGAGAGTGATGACTGGTTTTGATTGCCTTAGAGTCTCGACCAAAGAGATAGGACTAGAGTGCAAGGTACAAGTCCTTTCGCCATAGAGTGAGTGGATGGACTTGTATGATATTAATCGTCTTAAAGGCCCGGCTAAAGAGATGGGACCATAGTGCAAGGTGCAAGTCTACTCACCAGAGAGCGAGCAGATGGACTTGTACAATATTAATCACTATAAGTCCTGACCAGAGAGAAGGGACCGGAGTGCAATAAGTAAGTCCACTTACCGAAGAGTGAACGGATGAGATTGCTTGGTCGTTGAGTCCCTTTACCGAAGAGCAAACAGACTTCTAAAGAATCCGGATAGATCATCCTTTAAAATTACACAATAAATGATCTGGATAGATCATCCACTTAACTTAAACATTAAATGTTCCAAAGAGATCTTATATTAAACTGAATATAAAACAATCCGGAGAGATTGCATATTAAACTAAATATAAAACGATCCGGAGAGATTGCACATTAAATCAAATGAAAAATGATCTAGAGAGATTGAACCTTAGAACAAAAACAGATTTAATAGATTTGAATGCTTTGTAATTGGAATTAAATAGATAATCCCAAATGAACACGGTAAGATTTTGATATGTGACGTAATAACTTTGAATGGAGTCGGAATGATGATGATGATGTATATATTACACTTAGCCAGAGTCTAAAGTATTAGGCTGTAACATATTTGGAATGACCCATGATTGTTAAGAGAATCCGAAGGAACTACATGATTCGTGAAGAATGAAGTAGCCAAAAAGCTCAGCTATTGAAGACTAATACTGGAACCTTTTCCTGACAAAAGAATACCTTACATTTGAAAGGCGTACTTTAGGGGCAAATGTTGACCGACTTTTGAGCCATAGAAGATTTCAAGCGGATTTGAAAGATTCAAATAGGATGAAAAAATTTAGAAACTTAGAGGCAACTTAAAGGACTAGAGAATTAAGCTTAGAAAATTTGGTTAGAAAATCGGGTAAATCCTTAACTCAACCTCGAGTTAAGGCCTTAGGTCAACCCCGAATTAAGGATTTGATGAGTTAAGGATTTGGCGAGTTAAGGATTTGATGAGTTAAGGATTTGAGTTGGTACCGAGTTAAGAATTTGAGTCGGTACCGAGTTAAGGATTTGATTTGGTACCGAGTCATCACTAAGGCATCTTCAACTAGACGTAGAAGATTGAAATGGATTCGGAATGACTTGAAATTTGGCAAGAGCACTTATAAAAAGCAAAAGAAGGACTTAGGAAAATGTCACCATGATTGGGGAAAGCATCTAAACTTGGCCCTGAGTTAAGGACCTTAACTCGGCACAGAGTTTTGGATTTGACTCAGATCCAGTCTATGTTGCCCAATTCCACTATACATACCACATACATGCTACCAAAAAGGATCTTTTTCTCTCCACTGGATTTCCATTAACACTCTTGGACTTGGAGGTACCATTACACTTTCTTCACTTCTATTTTCCATAAATAACATTCTTAACTCCATTGTAAATCTAGGATCCACTATAAAAACAAACAAGTTGTTATCCAGAGAGAGATCAACTAATAAAAAAGACAAAAGTGGATGTAGACCAGAGATTATGCCAAACCACTATAAAAACTACTGTATGTTCTTGACTTTTACTAATTTTTCTTTTACTTTTTCTAAACCGGAGCTTTCATCTTGATTCTGGGTGTTGATCCAACTTTTGGGTCAACAAATACAAACAAACAATGGTAGAGAGTAGAGAGTACATTTTTTTATTTCCATATTTCTAAAATAATTCTAGTCTAAAAATACTCCCCTTTCTCTACAATATCCCATTTATTTATGGTACATAGAGGTTCACATGGATTGCCAACATCATTCTTCTACTCTTTTGATTTTCATCCTTGGAAGATACCGCATGTCATCCATCCATTTAGCTTATTTACTATACATCATTTGCAAAAGTGGTCTTCAATGGGAAACTATAATTTGAGTTGGTGAGTTAAGAACTTAGGTAGGAAGTTTGAAATTGAAGTGGGAAAACCCGCATTTGATTAGACTATGACTTCATGACACTATAAAGCAATAGGCTAGTGGACTACACCCACGTGTAGATAAAGCCACAATGAGAAACTGCCCTCCATTTCAGGAAGAACTATGCCACTTTCAACACTTTCAAACTTCAGTTTAATTTATTGGGAATAGCGCCTTCATTGTATCTGAGGTGGTGATGCTATATAATATTTGAACTGCATCACCACTTTTGGAGCTATACTATGCTACTCAACTAAAACATCACCAAAATATAGTGTTGAAGGTAGTTGGAGTTGAGTTGCATGGCTTCGTAGAAGAGACCGCACTGCTATTTTGAAGAGTAATCGACTTGCATGAGCCTATTATTTTCAACCTTTGACCCCTCCATAACTCAACAACCACAAGGAGGATTGAAGTGAAACTTTGAAATAAGAAGAAGTGACCCTATGAATTCTACTCTAAGGATTACACATCAAATAAAGCAAGTTGGAGGGATCAGCCCTCTTTCCTCCATAAAGATCGGCTATAATCAGCTTTTGCGACATATTGCGACCAAGGTTGATCTATAATTCAACATCTATAGATCATACTGACATGAAACTTAGAAGACAAATATACTATGACATGTGGGACCCATCGTAGGGATCATACCTCATAAATCTCCTAATATAGGGATTGGCCCCGGTCCCTTTTGCGGGCTTCGGTGGGCCCAAACTTTCTGGGCATGCTCGTCTTGGCTTCAGGGTTTCAGATCCTGGTTTTGAGCGAGATATTTTCTTATCTTCTCCTATAAATACAAAAACAAGGCATTAGGAAAGGGATCCTTTTTGTGCTTTATTTTTTCTTCTACCTACGCTATAATCTTCCATTTTTTATTCTAGGATTTCATGAATTTGTAATTGTAACAGTAGTATAAATAAATAAAGTATTACTTGAAGAGGACATAAGTCGAAGTTATCTAAACCACTATAAATTTGTTTCTTTCTTTACTTGCTATCTTTTCTTTAATTTTGTTCTTCATTTATTTCTTTTCGTATTTCTATATTTGTATTGGATATGGACACTTTCACATACAACTGGGTGTTGGTGGCTATTTCTGACGCCAACATTTGGTGCTTTCACAGAGAAAGTTTGCACCGGCTGATTTGGAATTTGGATTCAGAGTTTGGAAAAGATATAGAGATTAGATTTGGAGCAATGGTGAGACACTAAATAAGGAGAGTGCTATCAGAAAGGAGTCACCATGGAGGAGTCATAAGGCTTCCTCAGGAACTAGAGCTAATCAAGCATCTATCTACATCACCAGAGGTGGATTGGAAATGATGATGGATGTTATGCAGAAAAGGATGCTGAAAAGACAGGAGGAGATGATCCAGAATTTACTCCGATAGATTGGATATGCTGGAGCATAGAACTAAGGAAATAGGGAGCAAGAGCTAATGACGTCTTAGATCAAGCAATTGAAGTGGCAGGAACCATTGGAAATCAAAACCGAAAACATGGAGAGGGAGCTTTTGGACAAAGGAATGGAACAAAGAAATCGGAGGCATTCCCTAGCTATCTTAGAGGGATCGGCATCGATCCCTCTTGTGGAATAGGCCACAATCCCTAAAGGCTTGGGGGCATGCCCTCAGGTCCAGTCGATCGCTATATTGGAGGATCTATGGTCAATTCCATAGAGGTTAGTGCAAATCAAAATTGGATGCTCCTTCAATGGAGTATATTCCATAATTCGCTCGTGGACTCAAAGGGCTGTTTGGAAATGATGATAGGAGACTACTGTTAGATGACAATGATAGGTTTGAAGAGATTATCAGGAGCTATCCATGGAGGATTGGTGAATAGGGATCTGGAGATGTAAATGGCAGTCCATTCACTCCTAATATCAAGAATGCTAGGAATCCACCGGGGATTAAACTACCAACATTGGAAGTATATGACAGAAAATCAGACCCGACTATGCATATGATGAGATTATATGACATATGGAAGTACTGGGGAACCAGAGGAACTCATGGCACGTTGTTTCCCCTTGTATATAACAGACATGGTGCACTATGGTTCAGGTTATTAGAGAGCGGTTCAATTGGCACATGGATGGAGTTGGTCGAAAGATTTATGAGGCAGTTCAATGTTCACATTTCAAGATCCAAAAATGTGATGAGCCTGGCAACACTAAAACAGAGGACCAAGAGTCCCTAAGGAGTTTTCTAACATCATTTAATGCCATAGCAGCATCGGTGAATCAACTAGATCCATCCATGGTTTCGGTGGCAGCTGTTTTAGGAATTGCCAATAGTGCAGATTTTAAGGATTCATTGGTATGGAATCCACCTATGGATCTCAGGGAGTTTTATCATGAAGCAAAAAGTTCCAGCGGCAGGAAGACGCAGGAGCCGATAAACCAGAGGTGAACATTGTGCAAAGCAGAGGATCATCAGAAGATGCAAATAAGAACGATAAAGACAAATGGAAACTGGATGATGGATATGATAGGATGAAAAAGTAATGGAAAAAGCAGGAGCCGAAGTTCTCATCCTATTCGAATTTGATAGATAACCTATAACAAATTTATCTGGACACTAGAGGAAAAATCCCCTATCAGAAATTGGCTAGGAGGGATCCCACGAAGCGGGAGCATATGTTTAGAAAGCTCTTCCTGTTCCACGAATTGAATGGAACACAATAGATGAATGCAGGAAGTTAAGGATATGACTGAGGAGCACGTCAGAAATGGCAGATTACCGCAGTACATGAGGAATCAGGCAATGGTGGTGGAACATGAGCAGCCACTGTCTGCATCGAATGCAAACAGGAATGGCCCTGGATTGGGGTCACGGATCCTCATCCACTAACCATGAAGATAAGGGCGGAGTTCAGGACTTGGACTCCAGCCATAATAATAATAAAAATAAACTCTAAGTCACTTACACATATGCGGGATTGAGGATGGTCCCAAGGCATGCTCTATAACGCCCTATAACTGAAGGCCAAAACCTAAGCACTATGGATACTGTATTCATCCACATTATTAACTTATGGTGACGAAATACGATAGTGCTAATGGTAACCATAATATCAAAAGCACTTGAATATGAACAAAATCGTAGATTTCCAAAAACTATAATTTCTATGATTATATTTCAAATAAATTATATCCAAGTTACAAAAATACCAAATATAATCCCAGGCAGTGATCAAATATAATTTACAACAATTCGCCAAGAGTGACATATGAAGATGCTCCCTTAGATGATCAATGCAATATAGACATAATTGTCTTAATACATAGCAGAAACTACTTTAAAACGGAATTCCTAAATTAGCTATCCTTCAGCCACCTGCTCGACTTAGGATGCTTTATTTTTCAAAATTAGCTAAAACCTGAAAACCTAAACCCTCAGCCTACTTAAATCAAATTTTGAGCACCCGAGAGTTTAAGGGAAAACAAAAACTTCGAGTCAGACTTAAAGCCTAGTATGAATAATTTCTGTTACATTTCATTTTATTGATAAATAGTGAGGCAAGGCATAGCGAAACAGGTTCCCCTCATTAATATCTCTTTTCAAAACATATTTTTAGCAAATCCTTTCATGCAACTGGTTAATCAACTGATTAGAATAATAATGTAGCAATATTGATTATGCTAAAATAGGAAACGAAATAAACTATCTATCTAAAATCTGAACTATCTGTTACTAATTCTAAGCTATCTGCTCTTTTCTAGACTATTTGACTTAAAACTGATTATAGCAATATCTTTTATGCTAGATAATGAGTTATCTGCCCAAAATAGGTAAAAAGGGTGGACTAATTGTCCTTCAAAATTTAGAAAATATGTTATGTTAATAAATGAACTATCTATTCATATCAGAGCCAACTACTCTTTCTTGACTAACTGTCCGAGGCTAACTATCTTCTGGGATGACTGCCCGCAAAATGGACTAACTGTCCTAATTTAAAATAAGCTGACTGCTCGAATTTTCTTTTGGGTTAACTACCCTTCAAAATATCTATAAAGACCTAGAATTTTAGTGATTTAAAATAGAAGCATTTAATTAATTTTAAATATTTAAAAGTTAATTTATAGATTTTATAACTTAAATTTCAAATATAATGATATGTTGGAAAATTTAATTGTTAAATTAAACAATTGGAATTGGTTAAATAAAGGAATCTTGGTTCTCAGCTAGATAAAAATAATTTCAAAGATTATTAAATTTCTATTTATAAGAATGTAGATAAATAAAATTTTAAATTGGATTTAAAAGTGAAATACTCGATTAAAAATAAATTGTTTAAATTGACAAGTAAAAAAATAGTTTTTTGGGGCACAGTCTCAGATTTTGACAAAACTAGTTCCATTGGATACGTAATAGTGTATTATTATCAGATTTCAAATTTCACAGCAGTTGGAATAATCTTTTGGTCGTACGGAATAGAAATGCATCGAAATTAATATCGAAAATTTACTATTATAATTGGGTTCAAAAAGCTATCTTCTCCATATGATCGAATTGGGGCTCGAAACTTATTCCATTGCATTCGGAATAGGGGTATAACATTATCAACGCCTGGCAGCACACCTCGATAGGGATTTAAAATTTCCTGCTTGATATTTTGAAAATTTTAAATAATATATATCTATTCTTGATTTTGACCACAGCCCACATTCTTTCACATCAGCCCAAATTTCTACTGAACCAACCACCTTATTTTCAAATCCAACCACCCTACCTGATATACGTACCCCTATCTTCCCCTTGTTATAAAAAAAATCATTCCCAGGTAGTAAAGAAAATGGAAAATGGAAGCTTTAAAATTTTAATTCACTTTGAATACAAATCGAAAAATCATGAAACGAACTTTAAAATTCATGTTTTTAGTTTATCTACCACTTGGCATTTATTTTTTAGGGTTGCAACCTTGTTTTTGGTGATCGACGGTGATTGCATAAGCAGGTCATAAGCTAGGGTTTTGATTTCTAATCAATTAAGGGGTTTTTGTCAAATTGGATGGTGGGAATGAACTCATCGTCTAATTTAGCATCTACCGTAGGAAGTTCATGAAGCTCGACGCCCTTTTGATACTCGTGTCACTACAGTTCAGGGAGAAGGAATGATATGATCGTGACTCACGTGGTGGCTCCGGAGTGGTCGACTAGGCTGCAGACAGATGGAATTCGCGAAGTGTTGGAAGTTGGTGGCTTCGATTTGAGGATTTGACAAATTCTTGGCCATATCGGTGATAAACGTGCATGCGACATTGGGTTTATTTTCATGCACAGGGAGGAACAGTGTATAGGAGGAAGAAGAAAGGGTAGTTGGTCGATTGTGTTAGTGGGTCGGCCTTGTGATTATTTTGTAAAGAGGATATAAATTTATATAACAGGAAATTATTGTCAAGGATAAAATTCCACAGCTTTTTGGCCTCAAGGACAGACCTTTAATATTTTATCCTGAAGGACAACTTTCTGTAGGTATCAGTTTTTAGTTATTGATAGCATTTTTTGGGTATCGGTTTGTAGTTATCGGTAGCAGTTTTTAGGTATCAGTTTTTAGCTCGGTATCAGTTTTGTTGTCCTTATGAATAATTTTGGAAAATGTCTGTCCTTGTGAACAAATTTTAGAAGAATGTTTGTCCTTGTGGTAAAAATATTGAGGTCGTGTCCTTGAGGCAAAAATTATAAAAAAATTTGTCCTTTAAATTAATTCCCCCTTTACATAATTTATTGTTTTAAATTATATCGTCAACTTGTGAATTTAATAAATTGTTCGTTTTAGGTCCAAATTCAACACGGTTAGTCTTTTGGATTCATATTAACAAGGTCTTTGCTATGGGATCGAACTAGTTGAATTTAAAGCTTGCAGAATTTTCAGTTACATTCGAACGCGTTCGAATTTAATCGAAACCAAAACGCGAAAGCGACAACAGAAAATAAAAGGTGAGTGTTTTATAATGCTCACGAAATATTAGAATACTTTTATGCTAGTTAAATTTGAAAATATGAGTGATATAAATTTATTGATCATTGTTTGATAATTTTAGTTGTCATTCGAATTAGCTGTTAAAAATTAAAATTGACGGTTAAATTTGAAATTGGAATTTGCTTGCTAGTAAAATACACGATATTATTAACTATGAAACTGTTGTGAATTATTTTGACTTCTTGGATGATTGATTGTGATGGATGTCAGTTGATTGACATTTGGATGATTGGATGCTTATTTATTTTTAAATATATCATATTATCACCTAGTAAATTATTTATAGTATATAAAAATGTAAATTGAAATATTTCGAATAAATTAAGAAATAGGTTGAAATTATATATGCCTATGACATTTATTTTAGATTGAAATGATATATGTCCATCCCTAAAATTAAATTGAAATAATTGATCACTTGGCCATAGGATAGAGAAATATATACGGACATCGGATTGGTTAAATTAAAGGATTTTAAAAAAATTGGTTTGAAATTTATGTAAATGATTTTGATTTAAAGAAATAAAAATCAAATTTATAGAAATCAAATTATTTTCGAACTTGAGCTCGGAATGTTGAAATTTAAATTTGGTAAACGAAATGTTTTAATATTTGAAGTTGAGATTTTTAAGTTATAATCGAGTTATGATTTAAATGTCAGAAATTGATTTGATTTAAGTGATGGAACTTTTATTCGAACTTTGATTATTACTAAGTAAAAGTGATATAAAATGATATTTTGAAATTGAGCTCAAAATTGAATTATGTTTGAAAATTTGGATTTAAAATTGAATATTGAAGGAAAATTTGATTTAAGTGTTTTGAATCGGTATTTTGAAAATCGAATTTGGATTTGATATAAATTGACATGGTTTAAATTTGGGAATTGAGTTGAAATTAGTTGAAAATTTGAATTGAAATTAATTTGGAATTGGAATTGAAATTAATTTGAATTGATTTGAATTAAAACTAGAATCAAGTAAATTCGAATTGAATTTGGAATTGAATTCATTTAAATGGAAATGGAAATTTAAAATGATTTGAATTGGGAAATTTGAAATTGAATCGGTTTGACTTCGAAACTATATCTATATAAATATTCAAATTATTTAATTTTCCAAACTATTTTACTATATAAACCATTTTCAATACTCAAACAATTTTCTATTAACTACTTAACTATTTTAAAACAATTTATTCTATTTTCTAAAAATTCAAACTGGTCAAAAGGGTAGAACGCTTATATTTAAATCTTGGAATTAAATACGAATTAGATTAAAATGAAGTTATAACCTAAATTGAAATTTGAAACAAATTTTGGGAGCGAAATTGAGATATTAAGGCGAAAATGATTTTGAATTGAAAAAAAAAAATTGAGTAAATATGATGATTTAGAAATAGAAATTGATGTTGAAGAGAATATGATATTTTCAAAATGTAAAGTAACAATCGGTGTGTAAAACGACGGTTGGTTGTTAAAGAGACCGGGATCTCTAATTAGCATACTATCTGTCAGTATTGGAACCACTTTAACAACTGTGTACGTGGAGTGATGGTCCAGAATGAAGTGGTTAGATTTGGCATACGTTTGTCGGATTTAAACAAAGAGAATAACGATCGATTAGCCTGGCACTTGTGCCAATTTGAAATGACTAAAACAGATGTCGTACCGCTAAGCAGGCTAGCTACACAGAGCAGACATCCATTCTTCATTTTTCTTGAACTTGGTCCATATTATTACTCTTGTTTTTGGTTTTGATTGGTGCACCTCGATTTTGGGATAACCTCCCCTTGACTCAATTTGGGAGGGGTGTACGCGGTGGCCGGTCATGGCTATGATGCGTTACCATCAACCGGGAATGGGAAAATGGGTAGTATCCTATCTTGGGCATCGCCTCACGTGCCTTGCCATACTTTTATCACTATACGAGACCCTTATGATTTGGTTTAGTGTTGTCATATCATGGCGCATCCCTGACTACGGACGTGCTACTGGAGGTTTCAAATGCAATCTGTACGACAATGCCTAAAAACACGTTAAGGGTGATCAATGTAAAGCGTTAACGCTAAGAAAAATGTTTATTTTACTGATTAGACATTATATATATAGTTTATTATACTATATGTAAATATTTTGACAGATCCTTAAGAGATAGAAAATCCTGTAACATATCTTGAGTTATTGCATGCTCGTTATACACTGGATATGAGATGTGAAACCTCCTAAACATCTCTGGCACCATGGCACTCATATTATATGTGATATCGATTTGAATCACATAATAATATTATTGTCTTGACTCGAGTGTTTTGTCTTTTCATTTTGCTCGGGTCAGCCTTGAGTTTTCAGCTTATTAAAGATTTACTCTGGAGGACGAAGATATTGATTTGGTATATTATTACTATTAGTATTTCTGCATCATGTCGTCTACTGCATTATTTATTTATCCCTGATGTGTATATATAAATATGATGAATGTTGTATAAATTATAATCAAATGTATAATACAAACAGCTTCATGAACTGTTTATTTAATTATATTTTATCGTTCCACTGCAAGATTCTGTGTTTTTTTCTTCTTTTCTTACTTTTCTTAATTAACCCGATTTATTATCTACGTTTCGGATTGTTTAAGCCAGACATCTGTAGATTATTGTCGATTTAAACCTTTCGAAATGTAGGTCGTCACAATATATGAGCTAACTGCTCTGCAATATCTGAGCTAACTGTCTTTCAATTTTCCTCGAAACCTTTTCAAAATGATTTAATCCATCAAATCGTATATATACAAGGAAAATATATCTTTAGCTTTAATCTAAGATATTTTTGCCATGTTATATATACTTTACTCAAAATAACGTTGACGATGTTTAATAAGGATTGTCTGTCCTTTATAATAAGTTATTGTCTTCTATAACTTAAAACACTTAGGATATCTTCCTAATTTTTATATTCGAAACCTCTGTTTAAAACCCTTCAATAACCTTTCAAAAACATAGAAGGTAACTCCATCAAAATCATTCATAAAAACACTTCGGTGGTATTGATGATAACTCCTTCATATTCTTTAACAAAACTTTCAAAATCATTGAAGGTAACTCCTTCTAAACCTTTTAAGACCTTCCTTTTGCAAGCTTTAAAATTTATGACATCCGGCTTCTAAATCCTTTAAACCTTAGCATTTTAAAAAAAATTGCAAAACCATATCTTTCGACCTTGTCGAAAGGCCCCACCTTTCGACCTTGTTGAAAGGTTTCTTTTCAACCTAATCGAAAGATTTCGCCTTTGGACTTTGTCGAAAGCCTGAGGTACCTCCCCTATAAAATCATTTATAAATCTTTTGAAAGCAATGAAACTCAAAACCTTTCAAATACATTGGGTACAATTTAAAAATAGTGGAAACCTTTCGAAACCCTTCAAAGTTAACTACTTTGAAACCATTAAAACATTTCGACTTAAAACATTTGGATTATGCAAAAGGATCAGAAAAACAATGGAGTTGAAAGCAATTCTTAGAAAACTTTATAAAACCTTTCGAAACCATTCGAAAATAATTTAGTGTTGGTGTCGAGACCGAAGAAATCAATGGAGAGAGGCGGTAATTTTTAGAAAACAAATGATAACCTTTGACTCCATCTATATTGTAAGGTTAAGAAGCGGCAACTATGCTTTCGGCCTTGTCGAAAGCTATACCTTTCGAGCTTGTTGAAAGGTTTTGTCTAAACAAGAAAGCAAATCAATCGAAGCCTTTTTCTTTCAAATCTTTTGACAATTTCGAAAGCTCTTTGTCGAAAGCTAGTATGCTATATTCTTTAAACCAAAACAAAAATTCATCTCTTTCGAAAGCTATAACCTTTCGTTCCTAAACCTTTTGACCTCTTTCAATTCACTACGTACTAGTTATCTGATACCTTGTACCTTCGTATTTGACCTAGACAAAAGGTTTGATACCTTTCGACCTTGTCAAAAGGTATGGAATGAAGGCGGAAGCTATGCCGAAAGGGTTGAAATAGAAGAAAAACTATTTGTGCATACTTTAAAAAATTTCTTTTGTGCCCAACCTGCCTTAGTTGTCTAAATTTGATTGGTTTTCAGAATTTTATATTCAAAAATGCTGTCGTCTTTCCTTATTTGGAAATTTGAATAATTTTTAAAGAACCCTTTTCTCCTTTATAATTATATAAAATATTTAAGTCCCATATCTTAAATAATTTTATATAACTATTAAAACACCTTGACGAATTTTGGAAAAATTCTAGAAAATTAATATGTTCTCTTCAACGTATAAAATTTTCGAATCCAAACTATAATTATTTCTTCTATAAATAATTTTATAATCCAAATGAACCTTTTCTTCCTTAGACTGAAAATTGAAACCCATCTCTAAAATAACTTTTTGGATCATCATAAAAATTCACAAAGCTAATGGATGTCATTATATAGGGTTTTATATCAAAACATGTCATAAAATCTATATGAACATATATAGATCATCGACATGTATATACAATCTTTTTATCATTCAAACACATGGAAAATATTTGCAAAATCCTTCGAAAGTGTCTTTAATGCCGAAACCAAAATTATTTAAAGATGTAAACATTATTCACCCTTTGCTTTAATGATTAAGAAGCTTGAGATTTGAAAGAGTTTGATTTGATTTTGCTTTCCTTAAGCTTTTCTTTTGTTTCCTCTTCTTCTTCCTTCGTTAATGGTGGCCGGCTAAGCTTTTAAATTTTTTGAAAATTAGAATGAATACGTGTTTTGAAATACAGGGCCTAAGGAAGACAATATAGAAATGGCCTCTTTCCCATAATACCCCTCCTCTTATTAATTCTAAACCTTTCTTTTAATTTATTAGTTAAAAGGCACATCTACCTTAATTAAATCAAATCTCAATCCCCTTATCGACATATTATTTTATTTAGTTTATCTAACTAAATCTCCTAAATAATATGATCAAAAATATGGGGTGTTACATGCTTTGAGATTATAACGAACTGTCATGCCCAGAGAGGCACCCTTTGGCCTTTTTATTTTTTGATTTCTAGGTGTATGAACTCTTATTCATTAGGTTATTTATGATCTGCATTACTGTGATGTATGAAATAGGGCACGGTTATTGTCCCGACAAAAGTGACGAGGCAGTAACTACATGGTGTGCGTCCCTTCGTTGGAGAATGACAGAATAGACCAGTACATGCATAAGTCCTTTATCGAAGACTTAAGGATGGAGAATAAAACACAATAGGACATCAAGTATTGATTATGCCAAGCAAGAAGTAGATTGCACCGTCAAAGAACGACAGGATTGGCCAACTCAGTTCATCGAGTATGGATTATGCTCGACAAAGGTCTGGAGAGACCACTATCGGCCTCGGATTTAGGCCAAGACATCGCTTAATGTTCATTGACATTGAACCGGAGTATAAAAAATAACAATTCTTCGTCGAAGAGAGAAATGATTGGCTTACATAGACGTCGAGTATGGATTGTTCTCGGCAAGGACCCGGAGAGGTCACAGATTTAGATATCAGCTTTGAATCTGATGAAGTCGAGGATTTGGATAAAATGATCCGAAAAGAACGTGGATTTGCAATGGATATGGAATTGGATATCGATTCAGAATGGTTATGGATTTCACTAACAATCCGAAGATATCATGGATTTGGATTGGCAATGGATTGGATTCGGATTGGATAATATGGCTATTGATGGATTATGGACTTTGGATTTTGGAATTATGGAAATTCAAAGCATATCTTCATATCACAAGGCATGTTTTGAGGCGAAAAGTGTTAATCTGTCTTTTTGCAAGTCAGTACACAAGCGGATTTAACCCAAAGATTTCAAGATTATTAAGGCAAAAAGCCCGGAGAGATAGTTACCAGGATTGGAGATCGATTATATTTGAAACTATGGAGTATAGTTAAATGGATTCAGATGGACATCACTTAAAAAATGGCTTAGTATGAAACTAGTACTCTCCCCAGGAGAGGTATCAGATCCGAATATTCAATCTACAAAGGGATCGAAGTAAAGGGATCGAAGTAGAGGGATCCAATTAAGCAGGATGCACACAACATAACTTTATGATGAACACTCCATAACTCAACAACCACAAGGCAGATCGAAGTGAAACTCTAGAAATAAGAAGACGGGACTCAAGGGAGTCTACGCTAGAGATCACATATCAAATAGAGCACGTTGGAAGTATCGACCCTCCTCCCTCCATAGGGATTAGTTATGATCAGCTTTCATAAATTATTGCAACAAAGATCAATAATAACTTAACATTTACAAATCCAACTGACATGAAAATTGGAGAAAAGTATATTATGGCATGAGGGACCCATGGGATCCCATCCCATAAATCCCACAAAATAGGGATCACCCCCAATCCCTATTATAGGCTTCGATAGACTCTAAACTTTCTGAGTAGGCTCGTCTTGGCTTAGGGTTCCAGATCTGCGTTTTGAGCGAGATATTTTCACGTTTTCTCCTATAAACATGGTGGACATGGCATCAGCAAAGGGATCTTCTTTTTTCTTCATTCTATCTTCTACCTAGTGTAACGACCCGGAATTTTAGGCAATATCAATTTAATAATCCGTGTTAATAATTAAATTGATTTGATAATTTTTCTTTATAATTTTAATTTAAATTGGTAAATTTAATCTTGTAAAGGTTAATAAATTTTAATTTGGTAATTTTGATCAATATCTTTCTATCAATTTAAAATTGATAAGATTTATTTTTCAAAGCTAATGAAATTTTATTCTGTTTATAGTATATATATTTGATGTATATTGTGAATAGAATATCTTTTGTTTTAAATAAAGGTTAAATTTTCAAATTGTAATATATATATATATATATATATATATGTATGTATATGTTATAATTTGAGTTGTTTTGAACTTAATTTAATCTATTGATAATTTATATATGTTTGATATTGTAATTTAAAGCTTTGTTTTAATTAATATTTTTCAAAAGTAAATTTAAGATTTATTCAATTGTTTTCAAAGTATAAGATAATTGTTATTTTAAAAGGATAGTTTAAAAAGTTTTAAACAAAGCTTTGTTTTGTCTTTCTTTTAAAGTATTTAAAATAAAATGGTTATAAATGTATATATAAATGTTTTAGATTTTAAAATATATGTATAAGAATTATTTGTATTTTTATAAGTATTAGAATATTTCTTTAAAAGGTAAACTTATATTTATTTATAAAGTAAATTTAACATGTGAGTTTATATTTACACTTAAGAGACATGTGTAAACATGTTAAATCTCTTAATAACACTTGTTAAACTATTAAGCATAATAAATGACATTTGTAAGTTTTGAACAAGTGTCTTTATTTTAATTTTATGCTTTCTTTAACCTTAATAAACATAACTCTTTTTCCTTTATCTTCTTTTCTAAAGTTTCAAAACCAGAAAATTTATTACAAATCTGAAAATTTAAAACCCTAAGACAAATCAAATCTGAAAGTAATTTTCTAAAAATTTAAAATCCCACAATCAATAAATCTGAAGCAAATGTCAATCTGCAATTTACAAAGCAAGATGAAATCTGCATTTATAAAAGCTTCAACCTGCAAATGCGAATGGATGTTCAACTCTGCAGTTTCAATAACAGTACAACAGTTTTAATCAACAAATTAAAGCATGCAAAGGCATTTACAACAGCATGCAGTAGGATTTCTTATTCAAAGTCATTGTTCAGATCTAAGATGTTCAAAGCCTGGAAATGAAAAGAAAACTGCTCTGCAAATTTATAAAGAGGTGAGTAAATTCTATTTTAAAACTGTTTTGATAAAATCTATGATTGAATGTTGCATGCAAATGAATTTGGTTTTGATGATGTATATTTGTTTACCTGAATGTATGTTTATAAATAAATAAAAAATAGAATTGTCTGTAAAAAAAAATTAGAACGGTTACTGTGTTTATAAAACAGTCCCAAATCCTATAATAATTTCAATAACTTGATTTTGAACACAAACTGGACATTGATTTGTAGATGAAAGTTGGTTATAATCATGTAATTTATCATCTAAAAATAGTTATAGGTTTTAAAATGAATAAGTTACTCGTATTTTTCAAATTACAGTGGAAAATCAAATTTGGGAAAAAATTTATGATTTCAATTCTAGTTTTGAATTTATAATTTAATTATGATTGGAAAATTATGATTTTTAGAGCTTGTATCATAATTTTTAATTGTGTAATTAAGTTGAATTTTTGGTTTGAATGTTTTGGGTGTTTTTGATGATTTTCGAAGAACGGCATGATGATTGCAGCTGTAATTTTGATCGTAGCTTGTTTATGAATCAAAGATTAGGGGGGAAATGCAATTTAATTTTCTAATGACAAATTTGTTCGGAATCGAGCTAGTTAGGGTTTTAGTGGGTTTCGTTTTCGGCTTGATTGTAGTGGTAATTGCGACGTGAATATATGACCGGAAGTGATCGCAATGGTGGAGAGAGGAAGCTCGTGACGTGGAGGTTCTGTGGTGGGGATGGCGAGTTCGTCAACGTTATATTAGTGGTGGAGATTGGTTTTGGGTCGTGGGGTTCTGTTGTTTATTTCGAGCTCGAGGGCGAAATCTTGGATCGCGAACAAATTGTTTGATCTGGGCTTACGCCGATGGTCGCGACGACCAAGCTTGGCCAGGGATGGTCGCGCACGTGCACGAGAAATGGGTGTGTGCACATGTATTGGTGATCTGGGGAAGACGAGTTTTTGTCTCGGGGTCTTTCGTGCTTTTGGAGGAATGACTCGAAGATGATGGAGTTTGGGTTTGCTTCGGGGAAGGCACTGGAATTTCTGCGTTTTGGTCTCGAGTTTGTTGGGTGATGATTTTTAGCTAGGTTCTGATTAATAATATATTGCAAAATTTACTTCCTATAAAATCAAATATTAAGCTATAAACAAGTTTATATAAAAAGGTAAACAAATTTATAAAAGTAAAACTTATTGTTTCGAATTAAGTTGTAAATCAAACTTTAAAAGTATTGATTGAATTTATTTTTAGTTTTAAGTTTGTTAAAATGATTTCCTTTCGAAGTAATTAACTTCATTTAATTTTGAATGATAATTTAAAAAGGGAAATGTTTGAATTTAGATATTAAATCAAAGTTTTGAAAGCAAATTGTAAGTAATGTTTTAAAGACTAAAGTTTTCAAATTATTTTGAAAATAAATAAGTTATAAATTGGATAATTAAAGTATTTTTAAAATTCAAAATTTGATTTCTAAATGCTTTAATTTCAAATAAAGTTTAAGTTATAATCTTGAAATCTAAATAGTATAATTTGTTTTTAAGTTGTTAAAATTTGATTAATTCAAATAATTTATTTATGAAAATAAATAAGGTTAAATTATTTGGATAATTAACATAAGAATACTTAATTTAATATGATTTGTTAATAAGTAAGATTTAATTAAGGTTAATGATTTTCTTAATTAATTAAAGATTTAAAAAATATAAGTAGTTAGTTAATTAATTATTTAATTTATTTTAAATAATTAGTTAATTGTTTATTTAATTTTAAATAATCACTTAATTATGGATTAATAAAGTGTGATTACTTAATGAAGTAATAAATGGTTAATTTTTGAATGTAATTAAGAATGGTAATTACTTATGAAAGCAATTAATGGAAGTTACTCATGGGAGTAATTAATTGAAGTGATTAATGGAATCACTTAATATTATCAAATAAAGAATTGGTTAATATAATTGTTGAAGTTAATTAATTATGAAGTAATTAATTAATTTATTAAAGAATTAAGGATTGGTTAATGATGGAAGTAATTACTTGTTAAGTAATTAATTAGGAGAGTAATTAAGATTTATTAATAAAGTAATTAGAGATAATTACTTGTTAAGTAATTAAGAGTTAATTACTCAATTATTTTAGTTAATTAATTAATGTGATTAATTAATAAATGTGATTAATTTAAGATTAATTACTAAGGGTAATTAATTAAAGATGTGATTAATTAATAAGGTAATTAATTAAGGATTATTTATTAATTTAATCGATTAATAATTACTTAATGAAGTAATTAATTAGATTAATTAATCAAAGTAAATATAATTAATTAAGAAGTTAATTAATTAAGACAAGTAATTACAAATTGTTAATTACTGTTTATGATTTATAAGATGATTAATTACAAGTTAATTATTTAATTTATTTGAAGTAATTATTAATTAATAAGGATCATTAGTTAATTAATGAATTAATCAAGGTTGATTAATAAAGTGATTAATTTAAGTGTGATTAATTAATTGTAATTAATTAAGGTTTAATGTAATTAATTATAGTTAATTAATGGAAGTAAATGAAGGATCATTAATTATTGTAATTAATGATAGTAATTAAAGATTAATTACTGAATATGGTTAAGGTTGATTACTTTAACGTAATTAAAGTATAATTAATCAAGGAAGATTAATTTGAGAAGATCGTTAAGAGATGATTAAATTATTTATTTGGGATAAATAAATGAAGAAGGATTTAGGTTAATCCAATTGATTAAGAGATAATCAATTCTGCTTTGGATGATTGATTAATATTGGTTGATTGATTGATATTGGATGATCCATATTGGGTGATTGATATTGGGTGATTGGTTGATATTGGATAAATTGAGTATCTATGATATGTGATATGCTGCTTTGTGAGAATAAATGTTGTTATGAATTATCTATTGTGATAATGTGATTCATCTATCTATTTATATATCATCCTGAATATGAGTTTAAACTGTTTAAACCCTTAAAACAACTTGGACATTAAAATGGCGTTTGGTTTCGGTGAGACCGGGATCGGGTTTCCACATTTGGATAATTCGAAAACCACATCGATTCCAATTAAATGTTAGGTCGTGAATACAAGTGGAGCAAGTGAAGACTCGAGGTGTAAGAACTATACGTCAGTATAACTCTGTGGGTGATTCCGTAATGAGTTTGACGGAATAGTACTTATAGGTTCGAGATGGTGATTCAGAGTGCAAGGGCTATGGTCGTTGACTCTTAGGGTGATCTCAAAATGAGTGCAACGAGATAGTTCCTTCGGTTTCGTTCGAACCCGGAACGAACTTGTATGGATTGAATGCTTTCAGAACATTGTCAGGTGGACGATGAGCATTCCAAGATAGATGTGTTCTATAAAGGTAATCGCAGCCTCAAGCCTCATCAACCGGAAATGGCTAAACAGGGGAGGTGCAGCAAGGCTTCATGGGTAGCTCCCACTGGAGGGCGAGATTTACCCCTGTCTATAAGTCCCTTTTTATTCGGCTGTGTGGGCTGTTGATTCGCGACAACTGCCGGGGTTGTCTTGTTCGGGACTCTTCAGTAAAGAATGTTCCCGACCTTGTGTTGCAGGGGAGTTAGGGTGGCTCCTCGGTACGGTGATCTAGGCCATGTACTGTGACGGGCGATACCCCAGTAGCCCTGCCATTGATGGAAACACATTCTTCCTATGAGACCCTACGGTTTTGATTGTATTACCCACTTTTGTGGCTAGTAGATGGAATTTAATAATGTAACAATTTCGGCTATTTCTTATTTACTTGAAAACCCTAGACACTATTATAATATCACTGTATTTCCTATCAAATGTTTTGGTTAGAGTAAGGTAAAAAGTTTTCCATGTTTATGTATGGGAAGTCTTACGTGATACCTTTTCTTTTCAAAGGTTTTTCTAAAGTTAAGCAACTTTAAATCGTTTACTCACACCAGACCCCTGTCTGACCCGAGTGTTTATTTTCTGTTTTATTAAACTCTTGGGTACTCATATTATGTATGAGTAGTCAAGTGATTCAAGTTTTCTTGACGAATTCTGGAGGAGATATGGAGCAGGAGGCTTCCACGTGTAGATATATTATGGTTCCGCTGTGTTTGTTGGTATCTGTTTCTGTTGTACTTGAGTTGTATAGTTAGACAGATGTTTATAACTGTCTAATATGTGTTGTATAAGTTGTGTACTCTGATGTAATGTGATACTATGTAATATTTTATGTAATATATTATATTTTATTCGTTCCGCTGTGAGTTCTCTGATGCTGTTGTTTCTTTCCTTCTCTTTCTTTTCTTCTTCTATCCCTTTCTTTCTTCATTAGCGATGCATCTTCCTGGAGATAGGAAGTCGGGTCGTTAAAGTTGGTATCAGAGCATTAGGGTGAGTGAATACCTAGGCTCTGGAGTAGTGTCTTTCTTGAGAGAGCGTACTTGTAATTTTTATATATAACTATATTTATATATATATCTGTATCTACCTGATTTGTTGGGTTATCTGTTCGGATTTTCCAACAAAATTTTAGAGGTAGATGGAATAGTGGTGTGTGTGTGTGTGTAACACGACTACCACTAATGGAAGAGGTCCATATGTTGAGGTTGGAAGTATTTGTCGAGACTGTAGACCTAATACTGTCTCGAGTGAGATTTGTAGTTTGGAGTAAGGATTTCTCTGAATTTCGAAAGAAATCTTTTTAAAGATTCGGAGTTTATCTTCGAAGTGTAAGTTTGGATTTCGCTCGAGTGAGCAAATTTTTCTTGAGTTTGGATCTGTTGGTAGTACAGAAGTAAGTGATGATATCTTGGTAATTGCATGATGAGATACAGTATCCATGGATATTTTAGAAGGTATTTTCTCTTGAAGCAGTATTAGAAGCAGTTGAAGAGCAGTCTTTACTTACCGCAGGGAAGGTTCGTCTGAGTAGAAGTTGTCTGGATCTTTAGCAAGAAGGTTGGCTGTTTGGAATGTGAGACTATGGTCTATGAGTTGCTTGGCTTCGGCATGATCTCATTTGTCACTCCTTAAGGAGAGCAAGATGTGGATGCTTGGTTTGGAGCCCGAATTTCTTGAGAGAATGTCTGCCATATCGGAGGTCTGTTGTGTAGTTGTTGATGGTTTTGGTTTTCGAGAAGCCTTTTGGATTAGAAGTCTTTGGTTAGCTGTGGTAGCAGTGCAGCTCGAAGTATTTGGTGTGCTGACGAGAAGGTCTTTTAGCCTCGCAGTATCATCGAGGTAGAGTTTGGAAGCAGTAGTGTGGCCGTTTCTCCGATGGTTCGGGAATTTTTTTGGTTCTTCTTCAGCAGTCCGGGTAGTTGGTGAAAGTTTTCTTGAAGGGTTAACTTTGTTTGGAGAAGCTTAAGGCTGTTCTAATTGGTAAAGAAGGGACAGTTTTTTTGGGATCCGAATCAGGTTGGATCGCAAAAGTGACTTGCGATTAGTTTGGGAATTTTTTTGGGCAATCTTTTGTTTGACACTGAAGATTCTCATGTGGAAGTATGAGCTACTGAAGTAATCAGAAGTTGTCTGCATCTGGAGTTGAGTTCCATATTGTTTTGGATCCAGAAGCGATTCTGGTAGTCAGCCTAGTAGGAAGAGTTGGTGTAGCAGCTCAGAAAATTTTTGGAATTTGGATTGGTCAGATCTAGTTTTTGAGTTGGATTCTTAGTAAAGTAGTGTAACCGAGTCAGATGTGTCACTTAGATTATATGGATTTGGTGAACAAAGTTCTTCCCGGATATATTGGATAAGTTTGTATTTGTGTTCATCGACAGTATTCTCATCTATTTCAGAATCAGAGTTGTGCAGCGGAGGCGAGGTAGCAGCTGTGCAAGGAAGGAAGTAAGTTCAGTTTGCTATTTCTTGGGAAGTAGAGTTTGTGTTCTGGATTTCGACGGATTTTGGAAGACTTTTCTATTGAATAGGATCCAGGAACTGGTTTGCTTGGGTCTAGTTGTTTCTGGAAGTATCAGCATAGGTTGAGCTGATCAAGAAGAAGATTAGCAGCCCAAGATTTTCTGTTGAGTATACAGATATGAGATAAGGAGTATGGAATTCGGAGTTGGAGACTTCATTGTTGTTAAGATTTCTCTGGTTAAGAGAGCGGTATTGGATAAGATTGGATGGCAAGTTCGGGGCATTTGAGATTTCCTATCTGTGTTTTTGATAGGATAAGATTGAATTGCCAGTTTGGATAGCTATAATTCATTGTGTATCACGTATCTCTGAGGGAGTACGTGTATGATTCATCGATTGGTTGTTGAATCTGTAGTTCAGTTGGATTTGGAAGTGTGCTGGACTTGAGTATAGACTGATGTTTTGTTCAGATTGATGGATCTAGAGATGGGAGGAGCTCTGGATTTTAGTGTTGTGGTTAGTTGAGCTTTTGTAAGGCGAGTCTCCCGGTGATTTATACTTAGGAAACTCGAGATAGTGTTAGTAAGATTTATTCTGATTTATGTCAGAATAATTGGTTGGGTTTGTTTGTTTGATTGATTGCTATGGCTGTTGGTAACTGGTTGATAGGTATGCTTTGCTGTTTGAAATTAAATTCTGTACTGGGTTATTAAATTATCTTTGATTTTAAATTTCGGGGACGAAATTCTTTAAAGGGGAAGGATTGTAACGACCCAGAATTTTAGGAAATATCAATTTAATAATCCGTGTTAATAATTAAATTGATTTGATAATTTTTCTTTATAATTTTAATTTAAATTGGTAAATTTAATCTAGTAAAGGTTAATAAATTTTAATTTGGTAATTTTGATCAATATCTTTCTATCAATTTAAAATTGATAAGATTTATTTTTCAAAGCTAATGAAATTTTATTCTGTTTATAATATATATATTTGATATATATTGTGAATAGAATGTCTTTTTTTTAAAGAAACGTTAAATTTTCAAATTGTAATATATATATATATGTATGTATATGTTATAATTTGAGTTGTTTTGAAACTTAATTTAATCTATTGATAATTTATATATGTTTGATATTGTAATTTAAAGCTTTATTTTAATTAATATTTTTCAAAAGTAAATTTAAGATTTATTCAATTGTTTTCAAAGTATAAGATAATTGTTATTTTAAAAAGATAGTTTAAAAAGTTTTAAACAAAGCTTTGTTTTTGTCTTTCTTTTAAAGTATTTAAAATAAAATGGTTATAAATATATATATATATATATATATATATATATATATATATGTGTGTGTGTGTGTGTGTGTGTGTTTTAGATTTTAAAATATATGTATAAGAATTATTTGCACTTTTATTAGTATTAGAATATTTCTTTAAAAGGTAAACTTATATTTATTTATAAAGTAAATTTAACATGTGAGTTTATATTTACACTTAAGAGACATGTGTAAACATGTTAAATCTCTTAATAACACTTGTTAAACTATTAATCATAATAAATGACATTTGTAAGTTTTGAACAAGTATCTTTATTTTAATTTTATGCTTTCTTTAATCTTAATAAACATAACTCTTTTTCCTTTATCTTCTTTTCTAAAGTTTCAAAACCAGAAAATTTCTTACAAATCTGAAAATTTAAAACCCTAAGACAAATCAAATATGAAAGTAATTTTCTGAAAATTTAAAATCCTGCAATCAACAAATCTGAAGCAAATGTCAATCTGCAATTTACAAAGAAAGATGAAATCTGCATTTATTAAAGCTTCAACCTGCAAATGCAAATGGATGTTCAACTCTGTAGTTTCAACAACAGTACAACAGTTTTAATCAACAAATTAAGGCATGCACAGGCATTTACAACAGCATGCAGTAGGATTTCTTATTCAAAGTCATTGTTCAGATCTAAGATGTTCAAAGCCTGGAAATGAAAAAAAAAGCTGCACTGCAAATTTCAAAAGAGGTGAGTAAATTCTATTTTAAAAACAGTTTTGATAATATCTATGATTGAATGTTGCATGCAAATGAATTTGGTTTTGATGATGTATATTTGATTACCTGAATGTATGTTTATAAATAAATAAAAATATTGAATTGCCTGTAAAAAAATTAGAATGGTTACTGTGTTTATAAAACAGTCCCAAATCCTATAATAATTTCAATAACTTGATTTTGAACACAAACTGGACATTGATTTGTAGATGAAAGTTGGTTGTAATCATGTAATTTATCATCTAAAAGTGGTTATAGGATTTTAAAATGAATGAGTTACTCATATTTTTCAAATTACAGTGGAAAATCAAATTTGGGCAAAAATTTATGATTTCAAATTCTAGTTTTGAATTTATAATTGAATTACAATTGGAAAATTATGATTTGTAGAGCGTGTATCATAATTTTTAATTGTGTAATTAAGTTGAATTTTTGGTTTGAATGTTTTGGGGGTTTTTGATGATTGCTGAAGAATGACATGATGATTGCAGTTGTAATTTTGATCGTAGCTTGTTTATGAATCAAAGATTAAGGGGAAAATGCAATTTAATTTTTCTAACGACAAATTTGTTCGGAATCGAGCTAGTTAGGGTTTTAGTGGGTTTCGTTTTCGGCTTGATTGTAGTGGTAATTGCGACGTGAATATATGACCGGAAGTGATCGCAATGGTGGAGAGAGGAAGCTCATGACGTGGAGGTTCTGTGGTGGGGATGGCGAGTTCGTCAGCGTTATGTAAGCGGCGGAGATTGGTTTTGGGTCGTGGGGTTCTGTTGTTTATTTCGAGCTCGAGGGCGAAATCTTGGATCGCGTACAAATTGTTTGATCTGGGCTTGGATTCCTGTTCGAGTGCGTTAGTACGACCGACGCCGATGGTCGTGACGACCAAGCTTGGCCGGAGATGGTCGCGCATGTGCACGAGAAATGGGTGTGTGCACGTGTATTAGTGATCTGGGGAAGACGAGTTTTTGTCTCGGGGTAGCTCTCGTGCTTTTGGAGGAATGACTCGAAGATGATGGAGTTTGGGTTTGCTTCGGGGAAGGCACTGAAATTTCTGTATTTTGGTCTCGAGTTTGTTGGGTGTTGATTTTTATCCAGGTTCTGATTAATAATATGTTGCAAAATTTACTTCTTATAAAATCAAATATTAAGCTATAAACAAGTTTATATAAAAAGGTAAACAAATTTATAAAAGTAAAACTTGTTGTTTTGAATTAAGTTGTAAATCAAACTTTAAAAGTATTGATTGAATTTATTTTTAGTTTTAAGTTTGTTAAAATGATTTCCTTTCGAAGTAATTAACTTCATTTAATTTTGAATGATAATTTAAAAAGGGAAATGTTTGAATTTAGATATTAAATCAAAGTTTTTAAAGTAAATTGTAAGTAATGTTTTAAAACTAAAGTTTTCAAATTATTTTGAAAATAAATAAGTTATAAATTGGATAATTAAAGTATTTTTAAAATTCAAAATTTGATTTCTAAATGCTTTAATTTCAAATAAAGTTTAAGTTATAATTTTGAAATCCAAATAGTATAATTTGTTTTTAAGTTGTTAAAATTTGATTAATTCAAATAATTTATTTATGAAAATAAATAAGGTTAGATTATTTGGATAATTAACTTAAAAATACTTAATTTAATATGATTTGTTAATAAGTAAGATTTAATTAAGGTTAATGATTTTATTAATTAATTAAAGATTTAAAAAATATAAGAAGTTAGTTAATTAATTATTTAATTTATTTTAAATAATTAGTTAATTGTTTATTTAATTTTAAATAATCACTTAATTATGGATTAATAAAGTGTGATTACTTAATGAAGTAATCAATGATTAATTTTTGAATGTAATTAAGAATGGTAATTACTTATGAAAGCAATTAATGGAAGTTACCCATGGGAGTAATTAATTAAAGTAATTAATGGAGTCACTTAATATTATCAATTAAAGAATTGGTTAACATAATTGTTGAAGTTAATTAATTATGAAGTAATTAATTAATTAATTAATTAAAGAATTAAGGATTAGTTAATGATGGAAGTAATTACTTGTTAAGTAATTAATTAAGAGAGTAATTAATATTTATTAACAAAGTAATTAGAGATAATTACTGGCTAAGTAATTAAGAGATAATTACTCAATTATTTTAGTTAATTAATTAATGTGATTAATTAATAAATGTGGTTAATTTAAGATTAATTACTAAGGGTAATTAATTAAAGATGTGATCAATTAATAAGGTAATTAATTAAGGATTATTTATTAATTTAATCGATTAATAATTACTTAATGAAGTGATTAAAGACTAATTAATTAGATTAATTAATCAAAGTAAATATAATTAATTAAGAAGTTAATTAATTAATAAGTAATTAAAAATTGTTAATTACTGTTTATGATTTATAAGATGATTAATTACAAGTTAATTATTTAATTTATTTAAAGTAATTATTAATTAATTTGGATCATTAGGTAATTAATGAATTAATCAAGGTTGATTAATAAAGTGATTAATTTAAGTGTGATTAATTAATTGTAATTAATTAGGGTTTAATGTAATTAATTATAGTTAATTAATGGAAATAAATGAAGGATCACTAATTATTGTAATTAATGATAGTAATTAAAGATTAATTACTGAATATGGTTAAGGTTGATTACTTTAATGTGATGAAAGTATAATTAATCAAGGAAGATTAATTTGAGAAGATCGTTAAGAGATGATTAATTTATTTATTTGGGATAAATAAATGAAGAAGGATTAAGGTTAATCCAGTTGATTAAGAGATAGTCAATTCTACTTTGGATGATTGATTAATATTGGTTGATTGATTGATATTGGATGATTGATATTGGATGATTGGTTGATATTGGATAAATTGAGTATCTATGATATGTGATATGCTGCTTTGTGAGAATGAATGTTGTTATGAATTATCCATTGTGATAATGTGATTCATCTATCTATTTATATATCATCCTGAATATGAGTTTAAACTGTTTAAACCCTTAAAACAACTTGGACATTAAAATGGCGTTTGGTTTCGGTGAGAACGGGCTCGGGTTTCCATATTTGGATAATCCGAAAACTACATCGATTCCAATAAAACGTTAGGTCGTGAATCCAAGTAGAGCAAGTGAAGACTCGAGGTGTAAGAACTATACGTCAGTATAACTCTATGGGTGATTCCGTAATGAGTTTGATGGAATAGTACTTATAGGTTCGAGATGGTGATTCAGAGTGTAAGGGTTATGGTCGTTGACTCTGAGGGTGATTCCAAAATGAGTGCAACGAGATTGTGGCTTCGGTTTCGTTCGAACCCGGAACGAACTTGTATGGATTGAATGCTTTCAGAACATCGTCAGGTGGACGATGAGCGTTCTAAGATAGATGTGTTCTATAAAGGTAATCGCAGCCTCAAGCCTCTTCAACCGGAAATGGCTAAAACAGGGGAGGTGCAGCAAGGCTTCGTGGGTAGCTCCCACTGGAGGGCGAGATTTGCCCCTGTCTAGAAGTCCCTTTTTATTCGGCTATGTGGGCGGTTGATTCGCAACAACTGCCGAGGTTGTCTTGTTCGGGACTGTTCAGTAAGGAATGGTCCCGGCATTGTGTTGCAGAGTAGTTAGGGTGGCTCCTCGGTACGGTGATCTAGGCCACATACTGTGACAGGCGGTACCCCAATAGCCCTGGCATTGATGGAAACCCATTCTTCTTACGAGACCCTACGGTTTTGATTGTATTACCTACTTTTGTGGCTAGTACCTAGAATTTAATAATGTAACAATTTCGGCTATTTCTTATTTACTTGAAAACCCTAAACACTATTATAATATCATTGGATTTCCTATCAAATGTTTTGGTTAGCATAAAGTAAAAACTTTTCCATGTTTATGTGTGGGTAGTCTTACGTGATACCTTTTCTTTTCAAAGGTTTTCTAAAGTTAAGCAACTTTAAACCGTTTACTCACACCAGACCCCTGTCTAACCCGAGTATTTATTTTCTGTTTTATTAAACTCTTGGGTACTCATATTATGTATGAGTAGTCAAGTGATTCAGGTTTTCTTGACGAATTCTGGAGGAGATATGGAGCAGGTGGCTTCCACGTGTAGATATATTATGGTTTCGCTGTGTTTGTTGGTATCTGTTTCTGTTGTACTTGAGTTGTATAGTTAGACAGATGTTTATAACTGTCTAATATGTGTTGTATAAGTTGTGTACTCTGATGTAATGTGATACTATGTAATATTTTATGTAATATATTATATTTTATTCATTCCGCTGTGAGTTCTCTGATGTTGTTGTTTCTTTCTCTTTCTTTTCTTCTTCTATCCCTTTCTTTCTTCATTAGCGATGCGTCTTCCTGGAGAGAGGAAGTCGGGTCGTTAAACCTAGGCTATACTCTGTCATTTTTATTCTGTGATTTCTTGGATTTGTAACTGTAATGGCAGTATAAACAAATAAAGGATTGGTTTGAAGTGGACATAGGCTTGAGCCAGCCGAACCAATATAAATTGGTGTCTTTCTTTACTTGCTTTCTTACTATTTTAATTTTATTCTTCATTTATTTCTCTTTATATTTCTGTGATTGGAATGAATAATGGTGCTTTCACATATAACTTGGTGTTGGTATTCATTTTTGACGCCAACAATAGTCATCTAAGGAGGTAATATTTCCTGAAATTTTAAAGGAAAGCATGGAAGAACCCCAAACCTAGGTTGATAATCATCTTGGTCTTGGTGCGGCGCTGATTCACAAGCATAAGGTTGAGCTAGATAAATCATTCACATAACTTGGGGGAGACCTGAGGGTTGCTTTCCAAAATTGATCAAATAGTTAAAGAAAAAGAAGCATTGAGTGAATTTGTACTATACTAGTAGCAAAATGCCATAGAGAGTGGTTATTTTCCATCTATTGGTCCTCATTTGGATAAGTTTAGGCTCACGCTCAGTAATCTAAATAAAGAGTGAGTGTATTGTATTATTACTATTTTTGTATGCAAATTTGTCGCATTCTCTATATAAAAAATTAATCTTTATGTGATATTTTTTCAAAACTTAGCTTTGTGTGACTTGTTCTCTTTTGAATCAAGCTCTAATCATTACCAACTAGTTTGAACCTTATGGGACTCCTCTTGAGTTTATCAGAGCTTTTGAATCCAATGAACCTTCGATTCCAACCATTTATGACCAAGGTGACAGGTATGCTTGAGTTTGAGGTTGCGGCCATGACTTGTACCGCAGCGTTAAAGGAAGAGAATATCAATTTAGTGCTTACTAAAAAAGGCCATGAAAGAGACTTTATACATGCATTTTTCAAGCTTAAAGAAGCTAAGAATGCATTTGATAGCCAGCACCAACATAATGTCGGGTTACGTGCCAAGTTGGATGGTGCAAACTCTAAAGTGACTTAATTACCATAGACAATGAACGAGGGTGAAGCGCTTGATGGGATTGCATATGGAGATGAAATTAAGAAATTGAAAAGGAATATAAAAAACATGTCTCTTCAGGCTGCCCATCAATATAAGAAAAAAGAGGGTGCAGAAGGAGGAGAGGTCGTAAATGGGCTTAGCTTGGGCGGTAAAGGAGGAGAGTGTTAAAGGTAAACCTAAAGTAATGGAAACCCACTATAAGCAATAGTTGGAGCGACCAGGGCCAAAGGTTCTTGCTCGCAATGGATTGCAAACGGATTCCCTTAAGTATTTTGATTGGTTTTATAGAGATTCAAAAAAGACAAGGGCTAAGTAGATAATGACTCCAGAAAAGAGGAAGGAGACCGCTATTCTTGAGATTTACGAACTCGAAGATCAAGTACAAGAAGCTTAGGCTGCCCCAGTGATGGAGCTAAACCTGCGGCTATACCAAGGCGGGGTTGAATTATAGATCTTGAAGAGAAGCTCAGGAAAGAGAATTTCATATGTAAGATGGGGCGAATCTCTCACAACAAACCATAGACATTTTCAATTGTTTTTACTATGCGCGTGACCTAAGCTTTCTCTGTACTAAAGAAGGCTTTATGGTGACCGTGGAGGATCTAACGGACCCATGGAAGTGTGCCAACTATGTCTCTAGGAAATCATTTCATGTCTGAATAGACTGTCCTCTAGCAAGCATCCCTTAGACATGATACTTTATATTATAATAGTATTTCGAGGACTTGTAGTTTAGAACACTTTTGTAAAGGTAAGTTGTAAGAAATGTTCTTTTCTTTTGTTGCGCAGATGTTTGTAAAGGAACTATGTAAATTAAATTTTCTTGTAAAAGAGTATAAGTACCTTTTGAGCTTTAGGTTTTATGTACCATCCTTTAATTTTGTTTGGATTTTCTTTTCTTCAAGCTACGCATCTGCCTTTTATTAGTGTGCATGGCATGGTCTACGCCGCTACTTAGTGGCAAACTCCTTTTTTTATTGTGTGCTTGGCATGGTCTGCTCCTCTATTTGGAGGCAGATTGTTTTTGAATGTGAAGTTGGGTAACATATTTACAACCTTTTTGACTCTTGCACATGGCTTTATTGTATTGGTTTACGTCGTATAATATCCTAATGTCCAATCTAATTTTTTTAGCTAAGAAGCTAAGTTGTGTATGATATGATTCGATGTTGTTTGCCATGTTAGTTAAATTAACACAGAAAGATTCCACATTGGGTTGACTGATATTCCTACTTCTAGTTCACTATATTACTATATTTCATAATAATTACTATGTTTGTCATTTTGAAATACAAATGATGCTTTTTATAAAAATAAAGGTTCGATATGTTCCAAATTCCAAGTTCTTGGAGCTAAATTTCCATCAAGCCTCGAGACTCAGTAAGCTCCATTATCTAAGACTTCTGCCATAACCAGGTGGCCTTCCCAATTTCGACCTATTTGTTGTGTCCTTAGTGATAGCTATCACTTTTAGTAGTACCGGTCTCCCTTACAGAAGTTTCTTTCTTTAAGCTTAGTATTGTTATTTTTCGACATCATTTGTCTACATGCAGCAGATTGGACAACTGCCTCATATCTTCTTTCTTGAGTGAGGTCGAGGGCTACTTCTTTTAACTCGTTGTTCTGATCTTCCATATTTGATATTCATTTGTGTGATCGGACCTTTGTTTCAACTGAGAGCGTTGCTTCATAGCCATAGGTTAGAGAGAAAGGAGTATGGTCGATTGAGTATCTAGATGAGGATCTGTAAGCCCACAATACTAAGGATAACTCTTCTGCCCGCTTCCTTTTTTCCTTTTGTGGTCTTTTCTTGAGAAATTTCTTAATGGTTTTGTTGTTTGTTGCTGCGACATGTCAATTTGCTGTGGATGTGAAACAGAAAAGAAGCTTTTTATTGTCAAATTTCTCTCATGAAGTTCTGTAAACTTGTTACTTGCAAATTGGGTTCCATTATCAAAGATTATTTTATAGGGGATGCTAAACCTAGTAATTATGTTCCATACAATAAAATTTACTATTCTTCGCAATAATAGTGGCTAAGGGTTCTGCTACCACCCACTTGTTGAAGTAGTCCATCGCCATGGTAGCATATATTGCCCCCTCCCCCTTTAGACATAGGGAGTGATCCTATCAAGTTTATGCTCCATATATCAAATGGCCAAGGACCGGCCAATAGGATAATCTCATGGGATGTTTGTCTTGAGATACTGGAAAATCTTTAACATCTACTACATCTCCTTACGTACTCCTATGCATCCTAAAGTGGGGTGGGCTAGTGGCACACGTTCCTTAGAACTTTCTTTGCTAACATAGCCTCTCAAGAGTGACCCCTGAATTGTCATTCATATACTTCACCTTTGACTCGCATTCCTTTGTAAATGCATCTAAGATAAGGGGTAGAGTAACCTCTCTTGTATAATATGTCATCAAAGAAGGAAAAGTACAGAGCCTGGTATCCTATTTTACGGGATTCATTCTTGTTTGGAGGCAAAACTCCATTTGCCAAGAATTATTTGATGGGGGTCATCCATGAGTCCTCCTCTGCTTACTGAGAGATAGGTGTGATTGGGGACCGCCTTGACTTCCAATTGTTTCTTGATTATGGGATTTTCTGACGTTAGCTCGCTCAGCTCTAGTTGGGTCCAGCATTTGATTAGCCCTCCTTATGCTTGGTTTAGATTGATGTCTTATTAGAATGGATTTCATTTCATTCCCTACTTTAGAGCTTTCAAGAATGGCTAATAAATCTATAGAAGAATTATTCTCCCTTTGAATTTTCTCTATATCAAATTGTTTGATCTATTCTAGTAACTTTTTAGACAATACTACTTATTTAGATAGAGTTGGCTCTTTCGTTTGGTAATTACCCTACGATTGGTTTACAATTGATTAGGATTCACTGTGAATTTTAATATTGGTTACCTTCATTTCCTAAGCCATCCTTAAGCCTATGAGGAGAGCTTCACATTCAGCAACATTATTGGTAATTTTGAACCAAAGATGCACTACCCGTATAATTTCTGCTCATCTGTAGTAATCAATACATATCCAATTTTATCCCCCTATTCATTTAATGCTCTATTAACAAATAATTGCCAAAATAGTAAAGTGGGTTCCTCTTTCCTGGATTATGGTTCAGTGGATAGCATGTGTTTCACGGTGAAATCTGCTAGTGCCTATTCTTTGATTGATTTTCTGGGGCAGTAGGAGATGTCATATTAGCTGAGCTCCATCTCCCATTTTATTTGGCGACCAATGTCTTTGGCTTCTATAGTATTTGTTTCAGAGGTTCATCTGTGTGGACTTTCATGGGATGTGCTTGAAAGTACGGTCATAGTTTCCTTGTTGTGAGGAGTAGGTTCTAAACTAGCTTCTCAATGATTGAGTAATTATGCCCTACTCCTGATAGATGTTTACTCATGAAACAATAGGCCTTTGCGTCTCTTCATCTTCTTAAACCACAATTGTACTACTAGATTTATCAGTTACAACTAAATACACATACAAGTCCTCGCTTGTTATTGGTTTTAATATGATTGGAGTACTGATCAGACGGTATTTTAGATTCTAGGATGCAATTTTATATTCCTTGGTCCATTAAAATTCCATTCCATTTTCACTTTTCCAAATAACATTATCCACTTATTTTTGCTTTAGAAATGAATCTTCTTTGAGCGGCCACCATGCCATTTAGGCTTATGATGTCTTTTTGTTTTTCTTTGATTCCCATATACCTTATGGCCTCAATCTGTTCTGGATTTGTTTCGATGCCACAGGCACTTGCTATGTATCCTAGAAAATTTCCTAACTGGATAGCAAAGGTACACTTCAATGTCTCAGCTTTATGTTATATTGTCTTAGGATTGCAAGAGTCTCTTCCAAAGCCACGCACATGACTTGGTTCTTTTTTGACTTAAAAAGCATATGATCTACATATATTTCTATGTTTTTTTGAATCTGATATGAAAATATCATGTTAACTAATCGTTGGTAGGTTGCTCTAGCTTTTTTGAGTCTGAACGGAATGACTTTATAGCAGTATAAAACTTTGTCCACCATAAGATGGTATGGTCCTAATCTGGATTAAACCTAACTATTTGGTTATAACCAAAGTATTCATCCATGAAAGTGAGCAATTCATGGACACTAGTCTCATCCACCAACTGATCGATTCTTGGTAGAAGAAAATTGTCATTTGGGTAAGCCTTATTAAGGTTGGTATAATCAATGCAAGTTCTCCAATTTCCATTAGACTACTTTACCAGAACAGGGTTTGCAATCCACTTCGGGTAATATTCTTCTCTGATGAACCCATTTTCCTTCAGTTTCTTAACTTCTTCGTGCAGAGCATTATATATTTCTTAATCTAAGGTCTCTTTACCAACAATACTGTGTCTCTTTATCAACTTGTGAAGCAGAATATATATATATCTATGGCACGGGCTAGCACACAAGTAATTTATATGCAACAGACAATTAAAGATTTTGGAATCAATCTATCAAAATCAACAATTTACTGTGATAATTCTAGTGCAATAAATCTATCTAAAAATCCAGTAAACCACTCAAAGACTAAACATATAGATATTAGACATCATTTTTACGTGATAATATAGAAAAAGAAGTAATAAATCTGAGCTACGTACCATCAGAAAATCAATTAGTCGATATTTTTACTAAACTATTGTTAGAAAATACGTTTATAAAATTGCGACATGAGCTCGGTATAATTTCAAGTAAAGATATATAAATAAAGTATAAAAAAATAACTAAAAACTCAAAAATAATTTTTTTTACAAAAATTCAAAATTTTGACCACATTAAGACTCAAACTTGTGACCTGCTGTGAATAACCGAGGTGTCTTAACCACAGGAGCTATTAATGTTTTATGTTTTAGTCTAGTATGGCCATCTTATTATATGGTAACATTAATTTATACTGCATTACATGTCACATTTAACTTTATTAATATATATAACTATTTTTATAAACATTTAAATTTACACAAAATAGATCAGCTAACAGAAAAGCTAATGTTTCACCATACTTCGTGGCTAGAATTAATATAATCCACCAAATTCCATCCTATTTTTTCTTATAATTAGGCTATAAATAGTTATATACTCTATTTTCTTGAAATCAACCTGAATTTAACTCTAAAGATATCATTCGTTCTTCATTCCAACAAACTACATTTCAATAATGTCAAGCACCTCCATAGACTCTATCGAAATCATTGCCTCGAACAACTCTTCAAAACTTCAGATAATAAAAATTCACCATTGTCTCTCTATCACACCGGATATACTTCGGACAAGAAAATGGGGAAGAAGACTATTGATATTTCTCCGAACACAAAACAAAAGATCGACGATCTCCACCATTATCAGCAAGAATCTCTAATGCTATAACGGGAGATGCATTACAAACAAAAAATAAATTTCAAAAGGATAAGAATCATTGAGCACATCGCTATGAAGTTCTGTAGGGGATCGTCACACCCAATAGACGAACATATTGTTTCACCTATCAGACGACCATTGACTTCATCTCCACCGTGACCGCCATATTCACCAAATTCAAGGGATCGCAACGAAGAATCGAATGTTCATCATAAGAACCCGAAAGAATTCAAGATGCCTAGCCCCTTGAAATAATCATAGTTTTCATTATCTTTCATTGTACTGTCAAATAAATTCTCTACATATGTATGTTTGTTTTTGGAATAAATTAATTTCTGGTGCATTAAATAGAAAATATTAACATTTCATAGCAAATTAAATTTAATTCTGTATAATTCATCAAAAGAAAAACTATCTGTAATAATAGAATTAACAACATATATAATATATTAACTTACAACATTCAAATAGAATTCACTACAGAAAAACTTACATGTCAGTCGACTGTCTCAGATGGTCAGTTGACTGACACAGCAAATTAAATTTTTTATACACATGGCTAGTCGACTGTCCTAGGGCCTCAGTCGACTGGACCAAAAGGTTGAATTTTTTTCGACCTTCAGCTTCAATCGAATGAAGCCCTGAGCCAGTCGACTGACGCAGCAATATAAAATTTTATATAACATGGCCAGTAGACTGTCTCAGAGCCTCAGTCGACAGGACCAGAAGATTGAAATTTCAATCTTCAGCTTCACTCGACTGAAGCCCTGAGCCAGTCGACTGAGCCGTAGATCTAAGTAACTTTTTAACTTCTACCTACCCCATTCACTCTTTTTATCTTTCATTTTACCTTCTCTCCTCATTACCATTTCAGATTTCAAAACTTTCAAAACCCTAGGCTCTCCAAAACTCAATTTTTATTCTTTAAAAATTAAAATTAAATGGCTCCAAAACGAAAGGGACAAGCTTCCTCATCATCTCAACCTCCGTCGAATGAACAAATTCAAAGGTGGCAATTTGATGACACCGCGGTGAAGAGGTGGAGACAAATGCAAGACTCAAGGATTTTCGAAGGTTCGTTTGTCAAATTCACTGATTTTTCTCCATATCACATCCAAGAGTTAGCTCGAAGGAGCAATTTAGAGTCGTTAATTAATACTGACGATAACAAACACAAAATCAACCAAAATATGGTGAAATTGTTCTACACAAACCTAAATTTGGGTCACCAAGACGTCCTAAATCAACAAGACTGTGTTTGGAGTCTCGTATGTGGGAAACCCATCTTTTTCTCTCTAGACCGCATGGCTCATATTTTACAAACAGAAAATGATGGTGTAGAATTAGCTACTATTGATGTTGATTTGGTTCTTCGAGATAATATAAGCCATTAGTTTCTAGAAGATGACATGTTCCAACTAAAATCGATGTCTTTAGGACCAAAGGCACGAATTATCCATCGCGCTCTAACGAAAACTGTAACTTCTAGAACTTGGAGTTATGAACTTGTCTACGAAAATAATTTTAAAGCTTTGTATGCTATCTTTGGGAACATCAAAGTAAACTGGCTCCTTTTAATTCTTGATGATTTTTTAAGCTTCAACAACGGTAGGATGAATATAATTTACTACGGCGAATATATTATGCGTCTTCCAAAAGCTTGTGAAGTTCCATAACCAGGTTCACCAGTTTCTACCAATGGATGTTTGAACGCTCGGACTTTAGCCTTGATGAAATTACCGGTTGCCTGACCCCCTCATATCATATCTTTTGAAGAATGGACCCAAAGGCAAATATCTCAAGACCAACCACAACAACATGGCAAACCATCTCAATGACCATCTCGTCAAAGATCGACTCGTTGTCAACAAGAATAAATTATGATTCCAAATGAAGGTATTCAACCATGTGAATCCATCAATATAATTTATCGTAATCAACTAATTCTACAATCAAACATCATCAAAGTTGATAAGGAGCTCGATAAGGTCAAAGAATTTTTCACCAAATTATGGCAAGCAATCTCATGCTCTTCCGGGACATCTACGGCTACTGTGGGTGATCCGAGTAAGCAACCTGTTTTTACATGGTCTTCTTCTGAAGATGATGAAGCGAGTAGCAGTGATGATGACGGAAATGCAGGTGACAGTGGTAGGGGTAAGCTACCGATGGCGTGAGATGTTATTTTTCTTTTTATCCAAAACATTTGTCTTAAATTCGTATGGCTTGTACTAAATGGCCATTCTAGTTTATTTATTTTGAACACTCTTGACTATGAATGTTAAATGTGTGGATGACTGTTCTTGACTTTATCTCATATTATCTTTCACATTATAATTTCATATTACTTATACCTTTTTGTCGATGACAAAGGTGGAGAAATATTATTTCTACTAATAAGAATGCAGGATATAGAGTGTCAAAGATTCAGAGGGAGTAAGTATTTATGTTATATATATATATATACACACAGTCGAAATATATATCTATTTACAGGTTGTCATCAATCAAAAAGGGGAAGAATGTTGAGACTTGGTTTTCATTCATGACACGAAGCTATCACTACGACATATAGATTTGACGACTGCTACGACAAAAAAAGACAAGGAAGCGAGACTTTAAAAATCGGTGCATCAACTATGGTATTTTGTTTTAAGCCTTAGATCAGTATTGTTAAAATCTCTCCACGATTATGTCTAAATTAGCTTATATATTTAATCATTATATTTACTAAATATTTTATACATGTATAAGCATATATTTAAATTATAAAGGTATTTTAAAATTATAGAAATTTCATATACATATGGAAACTGTGCTTACTGCACAAAATTAACCAGGTCAGTCGACTGACCACCTGAGACAGTCGACTAACACTGGGTATTTTGAGCAACATGCACAGTTACATAAATAAATGAATTTTAAATTTAAAAATGACTTTGAATATTCAGTCGACTGACCCAAAGGCTCAGTTGACCAAATTTCTATAACAGCCATTTTTCGAAAAGACACGACTTTTGCGAAGTGTTGCGAACCTTTAACGAAAAGATTCAGACACAACACTTCGATCGAAACTCTTCACCAACAGTCGCTGCTTTCTAACCTTTATAAATACAAACTTCAACTTTATTTCAAATCACTTAATCACAATCGATTTCTTTTATTCTTTAATCTAACTTTCTGAAATTTATTTGCAACCATATTTTCAATTATTCTGCATTAAAGCAATACTATATCTTTCTATTCTTCATACACTTCAAATATATATGTTTATAGTCGAGGAGAAGATTATAGGAAGGGTGTACTACAAGTGAAAAATCCGTGTTATCAGAACACATAAAAGTCAAAACTATTTTCTGTGTTTGTTGAAGTCTTGTTCTGCTGCTCAGGCGAGTGAAGTCCTCTTCGGCTATTGAGGCAAAATCATGTTCTGCTGCTCAGGTCTCCATTCGGCAGCACAGGGATGTATAGACATGTTCCTCCGGGAAGTGAGGGTTGTTGTTTTAGTGAAATCCTAGAAGGAGTCTGGGACTGGACGTAGGGCGGTGCTCCGAACTAGTATAAAAATCTTTGATGTCATTTTACTATACTACTTTTTTATTCCGCACTATTTACAGTATTATTATCATCATTATGCTCTGTATTATCATATATCCATATTACACGATCCATAGCACACGTCTTTATCAACAATAAACCACTGTCTTTATCAGTTACGGAATGTTTTAACTATCACAAAAAGGAGCATATGTAGAAGGACTGTGTAACAACCTAATATTTTCAGCCATTCGCATCCACGCATATCGGACTTGAATTGCTCAAAATACTGCATTGTAAATAAATTTGGAGCAAATGAAAACAATCATAGAATCACAGACACAGAAATATCAGAATAACTCGCAGCAGAAATTAAAATACCATAGTAGTTCATGAAGCTACTACAACAAAATCTCAAAACATAATACATAATATCAGACTGAAAAACATATACAATAGAAATTCTAAATACATAGAAGTTTATAAATACCAGAGCTGAAATAGAACAACTGAAACTGAAACGGAGAGATAAGTAAAGAAGCAAAATCTCCAACGATTCTTAGCTCCAGAAAAAGAAATCCAAAGCTAAGCTGTAAATACTCAGGACCTGAGCGTAAAGTAAAACGCAAAACACTCGAGTCAGGACATACATACTTATATAATGTAAACCAACTCAAGTGAACTGTAGTAGTAATGCACAATAACTTAAAGGATGCTTGGGATCGCCCGTCCTCTAAGGATCAGTTAAACCATAAATTAAATACATCCCATGGTTAAAATTCCAAAATTGGTAATTTATACTTCGAAATCAAATATGATTTCAAAATTCAATATCATTTCAAATTCATTTTAAATTATCGAAATATCATATTATTCCAAAGAATCATTCATTTTATTTAATTTAAAATACCATTACATTTCAAATGGTTATATTTCTGATCAAATATTCCATTTAAAACCAGTTAAAATGAAGTTATTTTACTTTAAAAAAAATCAAATGTTCAATTCTCCAAAAATTTAGTCTTTTACAATTCATTTATTCACTTAAATTGATTAAAACGGGATAATTTCAACCTTCGCAGCATTTAGAAAATGCTACGGTATGTTGTATTTGAAAACAATTCAATTTAACAAAGACAGCATTTAAAATTGCTGTATTAGTGTTCAAGTTTCAAATAAAAGCTTTAGTTCAATTTATCAACTACAGCACTTACAAAGTGCTGTAATAGCCTTTGGTTCATTTGCTTAAGAAATGATAGCATTTCAAAATGCTGTTATTTAAATTCCAAATTTTCAATACAATTTCATAAACAATTAAATTTTATTTAAACCAATTTAACTCACAAAATTTAATAATTTCACTTAAAAAACAATCATTTAAATACCTTTTAATTTATGATTTTATAAAGTGAAATTTTCATAACTAATTATCAAATCTTTTGTTATAATTCACTTATAAAAATAAATGTACAATTTTATAACATTTCATTTACTTCTTTAAATTTTAATTAAGTTTCCCATTTCATAAATTAAATTTAAATTCCATTTATTTTTCTTAACTTAACTTTTATTTTTAAACCCATTTCACATTTTCCAAGTTAAGTTATAATTTATATTTCAATTTTAAACATTTATTTATTTAACTATTTTTAATTTATAGAAAAATCAATAAAACTTTATAAAAAATCATTTTAAATTCGAATTAAAATCAAATTATCTTATTTTCTTACTTAATTTAAACTAGATTTATAAACAAAATCATAAATTCCAAAATTAACTTATATTTCAAATTCTAATTTACCATTTATTTATTTCAGTTATTGAACTTGTAGAAAATCACTAATATTTTAAAAAATCATTTTTAATTAAATTTAAATCAAAATATCATAATGCTTACGTTTTAAAAATATTTTAAAAATTTTAGAAAAATATATATTATCCACGGATCTGTATGAAATTTTCTAACCTAAGTCAGGGGATACGGATGATATCTCATTTCAATCCGTAGTTTATAGAGAAAATTCAGGTTTATCATTTCAAACCCAAAATCCCCAGTAAAATGAAATAAATAAAAATCGTTCAGGCCTATCATTTCATCCCATAATGATTTTTCCCTATTCTAAAGTCTGTTTGGGTATGTATCATTTCAAACCATAGTGATCCTATTCAACAGGAAACTTGCAGTGTGATAAACTGATATAAATAAATAGTATAGCATTATATAACAGTAACAAATGATATGACAGGTGTATAAACATGGTGATCATCATATAAATCATATCACAGGCAGTTATAACATGATAATATAATTTACAGATTCAAGTGGTGTCAATTTACTAATTATATAAGTATAATATGTCTGGTGAGAAATACTCACCACTACAAGCTGGAGATAACAGATTCAGACACAAATAAAGATCTGGAAAGCACGAAAGCACGACAAGGGTTCAAGTGAGGTGGGAGCCAAAGTATTTATCTTGTACAAATCAAACAAAACAATATAAAGCACATGAATTTCAACACCAAATATAACATTAAACATGCTAGAAATTAAGCACAACAAAGAATCAATCAACTTGCCCATGCTTTCATAAATCCTACGCTCGGCCTAGGATTTGAAATGCACGACCATAATGGTGTGGATGAGTCAAGTATAGGTCCATATAGGGTCGTCCTAGCTTGGGTATGAAGAGTGGAAGTTGTTTATGTGATTAATGGCATGAACATACAAAGCCAAGGCAAAAATGGATTTTTGTGTGCATCACAAGCTCGGCCATGGCTCCAAGGTGGCACGGCCATGACTGGTGGAGGATAGGGTATCGTGTGGCAGTGGCTTTGGGTCAGGTATAGGCTATAGGCTAGTGGAGGTGGTGCAAGTGGAGGTCAAGAGGGTGTTGTGGAGTGGTGAAGCATTGGTGAGCTCGACTATGACATTTTCAAGTGGTGTTTGCTATTTTTTTGTATGGAGCTTGCATCTTAGGGGACACGGCCTGACAAGTCAGTGGAGATGGTGGGGTTTGCAGCTAAACAAGATGGTGATGAAGGTGGTGGTGAAGGAGGAGGCTATGGGCCGTGCAGAAAAAGTGAAGGCAAGGCATAAAATACATAAAACAAGGAAAGAAAGTAAGAAAAAAAATCATACCAAGATATTTCAGAAATGGAGCCGAAGTTTTAGAGATGAGAAACTAAATGTTTTGCATGAGAAAAAGAAAGTATTCAACTGAAGAAAAGTGGATAAGGTCTGCTTTATCAATGCAAGTGACGGTTTGAAAATGAAAAGGTAAGAAGAAGGTGAAAAGTCAATGGTATATGAAAAGGTTCAAAACTCTTCAAATTTCCATTTTCTTTTTACATTTTTAAATGCATGAAAAATGCAAATAAATAAAATAAAAACAAAAAAATAACGTATGAATAAAAATAAATAAATAAATTTTAGATAAATATAAATTAGTTAAGAAAATAGCTAAAAAATAGAACCCAAGATTTAAAAATTGAAAATAAAATACAATAAGCTTTGAAAAATTATAACGTCACTTTAAAAATGTTTTAAAAATAAAAATATATATCTAACATGTCATATAACAATATTAGAACATTATATGACAAAAAAATATTTATATAAATTAAAACTAATAATTTTATTAAATAAATCAATTTACATATAAGATTGTAAAAAGCATAACTTTTACAATATAAATCGGATTTCAACGAAATGAAAAGCACTATTCTTGAAATTAAATTTATTTTCGTAATAAAAGATAGCATTCAAGAATTCAAATATTTAAATTTTAAATTTAAAAGTCAAAGTTTGACCAGATTGACCAAAATCCACATTTTCTGGAAACTTTTCCATTTATTCAGGTTTGGAATTATAATTCACATAAAAATCAAAATTTATAATTAAAATAACAAAACTTATCCATTTTAATAAATATAATAAAGTTTTTAAATCAGCAACTCAATTTAAAATAGTTAAAATATAAAATAGAAATAATCACAAAATACAGGGTTGTTACACTCTCCCCCACTCAAATCTTTTCGTCCTCGAAAAGAATGAACAAGGAAAATAAGGAAACAAGACAGAAAATTAATATAGTACCTGAAAAGAACAATTCCAGATTCGAAGCACGAATGCCCTCCTCCGCCTTCCAGGTACAATCTCGATCATCAGTACTCCATTGTACTTTGATCAGACAAACAAATTTTCTTCTTAGCTGCTTCGTACCTCTACTTACAATATGAAGTGGCTTACCCTCGACAGTCAGATTAAGCTCAATATCCAACTATCAAGAGCAAAAGGCTGAACACTAAGAGATGGATCATGAAGATACCGGCGAAGGTAAGAGACATGGAATACATCATGCACTCCAGAAAGTTTCTCGGGAAAATCCAAACGATAAGCCAAAGAACCAACTCTTTCCATAATACGGAAAGGACCCTCATAGAAGAAGAAGGTAAAAATATCAAGAAGGGAGAATAGGTTGAAAGAAAAGGATGAACCATATTTTAAAACTATATAAATTTCAATTAAAAATTTTATGACATTTTAAACATTTTTAATATGATGAATAGTCATTTGATTCAAATTTGATAGTTCGAAGTAAACAATATTTAAAACATTTCAAATCATTTAGAAAAGTAAAATAAATGATCGAAATATCCTTTATATAATACTTTATCAAAATACTTTTATAACTCGATGTCTTAACAAGTTTACCTTCGTTCCTGCAGACTCTGGCGATGCGTTGATCTGGCGCAAAGCTAGAATTCTCCAGGTACTTAGTAGGCTTGTTTCAACACCCAGTGAAAATACTGGAAAACTTTTTTAAAAATAGATATGGAAAGTACAATCCAAGCAAAACAACCAAACCAAAACATTTGTCTAATCATAGATCGCAGATACATAATAGTTACGCCTGGATCCCCCAGGAAACATCCATACCTATAAGCTATCTCAGCCTTCGAATTACGCCATAATGACTAGCAGACCGCAGATACACAATGGTTACGCCTGGATCCCCCAGGAAACATCCATACCCTTAAGCTATCTCAACCAGCGGATTTCGCTACTAATACGATCTACATAGATCGCAGGATACACAATGGTTATGCCTGGATCCTCCAGGAAATATCCATACCCCTAGACCATCTCAGCCAGGCGAATTACGATATGCAATCGCGCTCATAATACCATGGAGATCTCCATGGAATTCGATGGACACTCGAGTATCGTATCCGAAATACCCAAATCAGAGAGAATAATATCGATAGAATGAATCCACGGTTTGGCCACAAAGCGGATATCAAACAGAAGACACTTTCCATATCTTTACTTCAAAAATATATATCATATAGTACCTTTCAAAATCACTTTCAAATATCATGCTTATATAAAGTCCATCATCTATAAGATTCCATTTTCAAATCGAATACTTTCCAAATCAATAGTATATCAAATCACACTTATATAGACTTCGATTACATAAGATTTCACCTTACGAATTGGGTACATTTCCAAAATGATAGTTTCAAATCAACTTCATACTATACAAATCAATTTTATATAAGTTCAGTAACTCCCAATCAAAGTATTTAATAAAACAAGATTCTCAATTTCAATTCCTTTCAGTAACGTTTAGTTTCAAAAATCATATATGATTTCGCCAAATCATTTCTTTCTAATTACATGTATTTAGTTTCAAAGTTTCTCAAAACAATAGATTTAGAAACTAATCAAATTTGCCAAATCAACAAAATTTATGTCAAACCAATCCATTTTCAAACCATCATGTAAATACTGGGTTTTACTATCCAATCTATTTTCAAAACCAAATATTTTCTCAAAAATCAATTATACCAAAAATGATTTCCAAATTTATAACTATCTCTTTAGAACCTTTAAACTATTTATTTCTATTCAAAAGATCAATTTACCTTTTCAAAATATTTAAAACTAAATTTTATTCAAAACATTCCAACACTAAATTCCATATTAGTATAATTCAAAATAGTCTCATTCATTTACTTAACAAAACAGTTTCAACTAATTTACCTAAACGAATTATTTATATTTTTCCAGGATTACTTAGCTTCGAAAATTAAACCTTGATTTGGAAGTGCTCGTACTTTTAAAAATAGTCGAAGAAATCATATTTAAAATCCAAAAGTTGGAAATCAGCAACAAATAAGTAAATCAATTCAAATATATAAGGTTATATCAAAACAAATTTGAAACTCGAGGTCTGAATACCTGCTTACTTTAAATCATTTCAAATATATATATATATATATATATATGTATGTATGTATGTATGTATGTATGTATGTATGTATGTATGTATGTATGTATGTATGTATGTATACATACACATATATCTTCGAATATCAAACCATACTCCGAAATTTGAAATCAAAATTTGGTTTCACCAAATCACTTGCATGGCAAAGCTACTAGAGTGGCCTCTCCCACACTCAGAAACTCGAAAATCAATGTCGATGTTACATGCATTCAACACCGAAATTATTTTCAAGCGACATAAGTGGGTTCTGAACTTTTATTTTCTTGAAACTTCTTTGAAATCTCTTCGAAATCATTGGAATTCATTCGAATACATTTTAAACATTTCTTATTCAGAAAATATCTTTAACCATATTATTATTATATATTTTCCAAATTCTTAAAATCGATTCCAAAACACCGGAATACGAGTCCTCGAAATTTAAATTCAAAACCCTTCAGTTATAAATCATTTTTATATAAGTCAAATTCTTATAAAATTTTCAGAATTTCAAATCCTTTTAAAATTTCAAATTTTCAAAGAAAGAAAAATATATAATCCTTTCAAAGCTTCAAATTTTCATGTTCAAAAGATATAAAATCCTTATTGAAAACATTTTATAAAATGTGGTCATCCTTATCAAAATAATAATTTCAATGTATGCACAATTTCAACATACAACCAAACACAAATTTCCAAAGAATGATTCATGGATAGATTTCAAAACAAACAGAGACTCGAATTTAAAGGAACCCTAATCAAATAGAATTCTGATTGAAAATAAACTCGAATGAAGATGAGATAATTTAATCACCCGATAGAAGATGGATAAGCCTATATAAATCACGAGCGACCTTAATCGGTCAATCGTGACTTCAAGAATATAATAAATGTGAAAATCTAAGACAAATCGACATTCGATCGCCAGAGATTGAATCCATATATAGCAGAAGATAGATAGCATAGTAAACCATGGATATAGAATCTCTTGTGAATCAATGCCAATTGTAAAGGGTTTCAACCCTTTACAAATCATTCAAAGATTTACGGAATCACCGATCTTTATAGAGGTCATTCAAGGTGGAGTTATGGAATGCCTCTAAATCAAAAGGGTAAAATAGGGAAGACAAGACTGGATTTCAGAACAAGTGGGCGCGTTCCAAAGTTCAAAGGAATCCAAATCGATAAGAATCCTAACCAAGAGATTTCTAACAAGGTGGATACCAATGGGATGAAGTTTAGAAAATCTTGATTTCAAAATAAGAAAATTTATACCAATATAATCTTTTAAAATTCTTTAAAATCATTTGGAAATCATTTTATACTTTGAAAATACGTTCTCTCACAAGGAAATGATTCTGAGATTGATTTCACTCATTCTAGGGTATTTCTACCCTATCTCTAATGAGTTTTTGCTCCGCATGCTATGGTTTGCCTAAAAACCAAAGCTCTGATACCAACTGTAACAACCCGATATTTTCTGCTATTTTCATCCATACATGTTGGACTTGAATTGCTCAAAATACCGCATTGTAAATAAATTTGGAGAAAATGAAAACAATCACAGAATCACAGACACAGAAATATCAGAATAACTCGCAGCGGAAATTTAAATACCATAGTAGTTCATGAAGCTACTATAACAAAATCTCAAAACATAATACATAATATCTGACTGAAAAACATATACAATAGAAATCCCAAATACATAGAAGTTTATAAATACCAGAGTTGAAATAGAACAACTGAAACTGAAACGGAGAGATAACTTGACAAGCAAAATCTCCAGTGATTCCTAGCTCCAGAAAAAGAAATCCAAAGCTAAGCTGTAAATACTCAGGCTGACTCGAACATAAAGTAAAACACAAAACACTCGAGTCGGTACATATATACTTACATAATGTAAACCAACTCAAGTGAACTGTAGTAGTAATGCACAATAACTTAAAGGATGCTTGGTATCGCCCATCGTCTAAGGAACAGTTAAACCATAAATTAAATACATTCCATGGTTAAAATTCCAAAAATTTTAATTTATACTTCGAAATCAAATATCATTTCAAAATTCAATATCATTTCAAATTCATTTTAAATTATCAAAATATCATATTATTCCAAAGCCTCATTCATTTTATTTTATTTAAAATACTATTACAATTCAAATGGTTTATATTTCAAATCAAATATTCCATTTAAAACCAGTTAAAATAAAGCTATTATACTTTTAAAAAATCAAATATTCAATTCTCCAAAAATTTAGTCTTTCACAATTCATTTATTCACTTAAATTGATTAAAACATGAAATTTCAACCTTCGCAGCATTTAGAAAATGCTACGGTAAGTTGCATTTGAAAATAATTCAATTTAACAAAGACAGCATTTAAAATTGCTGTATTAGTGTTCAAGATTCAAATAAAAGCTTTAGTTCAATTCTGCAACTACACCAATTACGAAGTGCTGTAATAGCCTTTGGTTTATTTACTTAAGAAATGATAGTATTTCAAAATGTTGTTATTTAAATTCCAAATTTTCAATACAATTTCATAAACAATCAAATTTTTATTTAAACCAATTTAACTCATAAAATTTAATAATTTCGCTTTAAAAACAATCATTTAAATACCCTTTAATTTATGATTTTATAAAGTGAAATTTTCACAAATAATTATCAAATCTTTTGTTATAATTCACTTATAAAAATAAATGTCCAATTTTGTAACATTTCATTTACTTCTTTACATTTTAATTAAGTTTCCCATTACATAAATTAAATTTAAATTCCATTTATTTTTCTTAACTTAACTTTTATTTTTAAACCCATTTCACATTTTCCAAGTTAAGTTATATTTTACATTTCAATTTTAAACATTTATTTATTCAACTATTTTTAATTTATAGAAAAATCAATAACACTTTATAAAAAAAATCATTTTAAACTCAAATTAAAATCAAATTATCATATTTTCTTACTTAATTTAAACTAGATTTATAAAAAATCGTAAGTTCCAAAATTAACTTATATTTCAAATTCTACTTAACCATTTATTTATTTCAGTCATTTAACTTGTAGAAAATCACTAATATTTAAAAAAAATCATTTTTAATAAAATTAAATCAAAATATCATAATATTTACATTTTTAAAGTATATTAAAAATTTTAGAAAAATATATATTAACCACGGGTCTGTATGAAATTTTCTAACCTAAGTCAGGGGATGCGGATAATATATCATTTCAATCCGTAATTTATAAAGAAAATTCGGGTTTATCATTTCAAACCCAAAATCCCAAATAAAATGAAATAAATAAAAATCGTTCAGGCCTATCATTTCTGCCCATAATGATTTTTCCCTATTCTAAAGTCCGTTCTGGTATGTTTCATTTCAACCCATGGTGATCCTATTCTACAGGGAACTTGCAGTGTGATAAACTGACATAAATTAATGGTATAGCATTATATAACAGTAACAGATGATATGACAGGTGTATAAACAGGGTGATCATCATATAAATCGTATCATAGGCAGTTATAACATGATAATATAATTTACAGATTCAAGTGGTGTCAATTTACTAATTATATAAGTACAAAATGTCTGGTGAGAAATACTCACCTCTACAAGCTGGAAATAACAGATTCAGACACAAACAAAGACCCGGAAAGCACGAAAGCATGACTACGATTCAAGTGAGGTGAGAGACAAAGTAGTTATCTTATACATATCAAACAAAAAAATATAAAGCACATGAATTTCAACACCAAATATAACATTAAACAGGCTAGAAATTATGCACAACAAAGAATCAATCAACTTGCCCATACTTTCACAAATCCAATGCTTGGCCTAGGGTTTGAAATGCATGGCCATAGTGGTGTGGACAAGTAAATTATGGGTCCATACAGGGTCGGCCTAGCTTAGGTATGAAGAGTGGAAGTTGTTTATGTGATTAATGGCATGAACATACAAAGCCAAGGCAAAAATGGATTTTTGTTGGCATCACAAGATCGGCCATGGCTCTAAGGTGGCACGGCCATGACTGGTGGAGGATAGAGGATGGTGTGGCAGTGGCTTTGGGTCAAGTATAGGCTGGTGGAGGTGGTGCAAGTGGTGGCCGAGAGGGTGTTGTGGAGTGGTGAAGCATTGGTGAGCTCGGCTATGACATTTTCAAGTGGTGTTTGCTATATATTTTTTGTGTGGAGCTTGCATCTTAGGGGCCATGGACTGACAAGTCAGTGGAGATGGAGGGGTTTGTAGCCAAACAAGGTGGTGATGAAGGTGGTGGTGAAGGAGGAGGCTATGGGCCGAGCAGCATAAGTGAAGGCAAGGCATAAAATACATAAAACAAGGAAAGAAAGTATGGAAAAAAAATCATACCAAGAAATTTCAGAAACGGAGGCCGAAGTTTTGGAGATGAGAAACTAAATGTTTTGCATGACAAAAAGAAAATATTCGATTGAATAAAAGTGGATAAGGTCGGCCTTATCAATGCAAGTGACAATTTGAAAATGAAAAGGTAAGAAGAAGGTGAAAAGTCAATGGTATATGAAAAGGTTCAAAACTCTTCAAATTTCCTTTTTCTTTTTACATTTTTAAACACATGAAAAATGTAAATAAATAAAATAAAAACAAAACAAAATAATTTATGAATAAAAATAAATAAATAAATTTTAGATAAGTATAAAATAATTAAGAAAATAGCTAAAAAATAGAACCCAAGGTTTAAAAATTGAAAATAAAATACAATAAGCTTTGGAAACGTCGCTTTAAAAATGTTTTAAAAATAAATATATATACCTAACATGTCATATAACACATATTAGAACATGATATGACAAAAAAACTATTTATATAAATTAAAACCAATAATTTTATTAAATAAATCAATTTACATACAATATTGTAAAAAGCATAACTTTCACAAAATAAATCGGATTTCAATGAAACGAAAAGCAGTATTCTTGAAATTAAATTTATTTTCATAATGAAAGATAAAATTCAAGAATTCAAATATTTAAATTTTAAATTTAAAAGTCAAAGTTTGACCAGATTGACCATAATCCACATTTTCTAGAAACTACTCCATTTATTCAAGTTTGGAATTATAATTCAAATAAAAATAAAAATTTATAATTTAAAATAAAAAATTTATCCATTTTAATAAATATAATAAAGTTTTTAAATCAACAATTCAATTTAAAATAATTAAAATATACAAATAGAAATAATCACAAAATACAGGATTGTTGCAGACTGTTCGGATCAAAAGAAAGAATATCAAAATAAAAGAAAGGACAAATTCAAAAGAAAAGCCTTTTTAATCACATGGGATGATTCAGATTCCTCGTTGTCGTCTTCTAGAGTGAAAGTGACAGCGATAATGAACAAGCTAATGTGTGTTTTATGGCTAAAGCTAATGAGGTTAGTGATTTTACTTTTGATGATATGATAGAAAAAAAAATTGAAGTATTAGATACTTTAAAAGTCTCAAACGAAAAGAAAATAAGGCAGAATTCGAAAGAGATATACATAAAGACGAGAAGAAAATATTGGAAGAAGAACTTGAGAAAACTCAAGAATCTGTTTCACATGTCAATTCTCAACTTATATTATTGAGTCAAGAAATCGAAACTCAAAAAGGATAGAATGACAGTCTTGTTTTTGAAAATCGTGTTTTAAAAACTAATATTAAAATGGTAGAACTTGAAAATTCAAGCCTAAAGACCAAACTAGATGGAATCACTAAAAATGTTTCAAATTTTAATAAAGGAAGAGAAATTTTATCTAGAATTATTGAGAATTCACAATCTGTTAGTAATAAAAATGGTTTAGGATATAAGAAGAAAGTCAAAAAGTCACAATCTAGTAATTTAAAAGTTAAAAATGATAAAACACCCACATCTTCAAACAAACTAGTTTCTAAAACTATAAATATATGGGTACCTAAAACTAATAACAAGTTAATAAGGAAAAAGTATATTAGTTCATTCGTAGAAAATGTTCATAATAATGAAAATTATGTTTATAAAAGGGATACTAAACCCACTTGGGTTTGATTTCCTAAGATCGAACTCTTAGGACCCTATTAAAAAGGTGGGTACCAAAGTTATCTCATATTTTTTTCAGGTCCCCTCAAGAAAAGAGGAAAATAGATACTTGACAGTGGTTTCTCAAAACACATGCCAGGAGATAAGGATATGCTGATAAATATTACCTACTCAGATGAAGGTTCTGTTACTTTCAGAGATAATTCCAAAGGATATATCATCGGCAAAGGCGATGTAAGCAATTACGGTACATCTAATTTACCTCGTATTACAAACATTTTATTAGTTAAGAATTGAAAATATAATTTGTTAAGTATAAGTCAATTATGTGATAAAGGTTTTAAAATATCATTTTCTAAAAATAAATGTAGTATTCTTGATCAGAATCAAAATCTTATTTTCGAAGGAAATAGAGACAAAAACATTTACGTTTTGAATATGAAAATTAATCATAACTCGGATATGTGCTTAATAGCTAAAGAAAATGATCCCTGGATATGGCATAAACGATTCTACCATATCAATTTTAAAAATATAAATAAAATTTCTAAAAATAATCTTGTAAAAGGATTACCAAATATGAACTTTAAAGTTAATAATATATGTGACTCATGTCAATTAGGTAAATTAACTAAATCTTCGTTTAAATCTAAGAAAGTTATTTCGACATTACTACCACTCGAGTTACTTCATATGGATTTATTTGGCCCTACCCAAATTCAATCCATAAATCATAATAAATATGTATTTGTAATTGTCGACGATTTCTCTAGATATACATGGACTATTTTTATGAAAAATAAAAGTGGTACCTTTGAAAATTTCAAAATATTTGTTAAACAAATTCAAAATTTAAAAGGTACTAAAATTAAAAATATTAGCTGTGATCATGGAGGAGAATTTGAAAATATACAATTTGATAACTATTGTAAAAAGAAAGGAATATTTCATAACTTTTCGTTTCCTAAAACTCCACAACAAAATGGAGTCGTAGAATGAAAGAATCGAACTCTACAAGAATGTGCAAGAACTTCATTAAATGAAAGCACGTTACCAAAATAATTTTGGGCAGAAGCTATTGCTACTGCTTGTTATGTTTTAAATCGTGTTTCTATTAGACCGCTCACCAAAAATACTCCATACGAACTTTTTAACGGTAGAAAACCAAATATATCTTATTTTAAAATATTTGGATCAAAATGTTTTATATTAAATACCAAAGATCAGCTTGGAAAATTTGATTCAAAATGTGACGAAGGAATATTTCTTGGATATTTGAATTGAAGCAAAGCTTATCGAATTTTAATAAACGAACTAATACTATAGAAGAATCACTCCATGTATCTTTCGATGAGAACTATAAACTGGTTTATAATACAATTAGTAATGATGACTTACTTAATAATAATAAAACAAATATAATAATAAACAATTCAAAAGATGATGACGATATCATTTATAACTCTAGCGAAAATGAAAACATTAGTAATAATTTAGAAAACAGAAATGATACTAATATAATAGGATCTCCACGAAGAGTTTTACGAAATCATCCTACAGAAAATATAATTGAAGAAATAAATTCAAATATTCGAACTAGAAATCAACTAACTTTAGTGAGTAATGTAGTTTTTCTATCTATTATCGAAGCTAAAAATGCTAAGGAAGCATCATCCGATGAAAATTGGATTATTGCTATGCAAGAAGAATTAAATCAGTTTGAACAAAATGATGTTTGGGAACTAGTACCCAGACCGACCGATCAGACTGTTATAGAAACTAAATGGGTTTATAAAAATAAAGCAGACAAATTAGAAAATATAATTAGAAATACAGCAAGACTAGTAGCACAAGGATATAATCAGGAAGAAGGAATAGACTATGAAGAAACGTTTTCTCTAGTTGCTAGACTAGAAGCAATATGAATTTTATTGGCATACGCATGTTTTAATAACTTTAAACCTTATCAAATGGATGTTAAAAGTGCTTTTTTTCAATAGCTATATTAAAGAAAACGTTTATATTGAACAACCACCTCTATTTATTTGTGAAAAGTATCCAGATCATGTATATGAACTTAAGAAAGCATTATATGGTTTAAAACACGCACCACGTGCTTGGTATGAATGACTAAAAAGTTATCTAATTAATTCTGGATTTGAAATAGAAAAAGTAGATCAAACTTTATTTAACAAACACTCAAAAAATGATATATTAATAGTTCAAATATATGTCGACGACATTATATTTGGCTCAACTAATAATGAATTATGTAATGAATTTTCTGAAATAATGACTAGAGAATTTGAAATGTCCTATATGAGAGAATTATCATATTTTCTAGGACTTCTAATAAAACAAGTTTCAAATGGAATTTTTATTAATCAAGAAAAATACTGTAATAATCTTATCAAAAGTTTTGGAACAGAAAACACTTCTGCCAAACAAACACCTATGAGCACAACGTCACATCTTGATAAAGATGAAAATGGCAAAAGTGTAGACCAAAAACTATATCGTAGTATGATAGGATCACTGCTTTATTTAACAGCAAGTAGACCAGATATAATGATGAGTGTGTGCTTATGTGCATGATTTCAATCTAACCCAAAAGAATCACATTTACGTGCTGTAAAACGTATACTACTATCTTAGTAAAACTACAAATTTCAGATTTTTCTATCTGAAAGAGTGTTCATTCGAATTAGTATCATACAGCGATGCTGATTTTGGAGGATCACGAGCAGATAGAAAAAGTACAAGCGGTACGTGTCACTTCATTGGTAAATCTATATATCATGGTTTAGTAAGAAACAAAACCGTGTCTCTTTATCAACTTGTGAAGCAGAATATATTTCTACGGCACTGGCTTGCATACAAGTAATTATATGCAACAGACACTTAAAGATTTTGAAATCGATCTATCACAATCAACAATTTACTGTGATAATTCTAGTGCAATAAATCTATCTAAAAATCCAGTAAACCACTCAAGAACTAAACATATAGATTTTAGACATCATTTTTACGTGATAACATAGAAAAAGAAGTAATAAATATGGACTACGTACCATCAGAAAATCAATTAGCCGATATATTTACTAAACCATTGTTAAAAAATACGTTTATAAAATTATGACGTGAGCTCGGTATAATTTCAAGTAAAGATATATAAAAAAGTACAAAAAATTTTAACTAAAAACTCAAAAATAATTTATTTATTTTTTACAAAAATTCGAAATTTTGACCATGCTGAACTCGAACTTTTGACCTGCTGTGAATAACCTAGGTGTCTTAACCACCTGAGCTGTTAATGTTTTATGTTTTAGTCTAGTATGGCCATCTTATTATGTGGTAACATTAATTTATACAGCATTACATGTCACATTTAACTTTATTAATATATATATAACTACTTTTATAAACATTTAAATTTACACAAAATAGCTCAGCCAACAGAAAAGCTAATGTTTCACCATACTTCTTGGCTAAAATTAATACAATCCACCAAATTCCATCCTATTTTTTCTTAGAATTAGGCTATAAATAGTTACATACTCTATTTTCTTTAAATCAAACTAAATTTAACTCTAAAGATATCATTCGTTTTTCATTCCAACAAACTACATTTCAACGGTGTCAAGCTCCTCCATAGACTCTATCGAAATCATTGCCTCGAACAACTCACCAACAATTCCTGATAATAAAAATTCACCATCGTCTCTCTATCACACTGGGTATACTCCGGACAAGAAAAAGGGGAAGAAGATTAGTGATATTTCTCTGAACACAAAAAAAAAAGATCGACGATCTCCACCATTATCAGTAAGAATCTCTAATGCTACAACGGGAGATGTATTACGAACAAAAAATAAACTCCAGACGGATATGAATCATTGAGAACATCGCTATAAAGTTCAGTGGGGAATCATCACATCCGATAGACGAACATATTGTTTCGCCTATCAGACGACCATTGACTTCGTCCCCACCGCAACCACCATATTCACCGAATTCATGGGATCGCAACGAAGAATCGAATGTTCGTCGTAAGCAACTGAAAGAATTCAATACGCCTAGCCCCTCGAAATAATCATAGTTTTCATTATCTTTCGTTGTATTGCAAACAAATTCTCTACATATGTACGTTTCCTTCTGGAATAAATTAATTTCTGGTGCATTAAGTAGAAAATATTAACATTTCACAGTAAATTAAATTTATTTCTGTTATAATTCATTAAAAGAAAATTTATCTGTAATAATAGAATTAACAACATATATAATATATTAACTAACAACATTCAAACAAAATTCACTACAGAAAAACTTACAGGTCAGTCGACTATATCAAATGGTCAGTCGACTTACACAGCAAATCAAATTTTTTATACAAATGGCCAGTCGACTGTCCTAGGGCCTTAGTCGACTGGACTAGAAGGTTAAATTTTTTTCGACCTTCAGCTTCAGTCGACTGAAGACCTGAGCCAACCGACCAATGCAGCAATATAAATTTTTTATAACATAACCAGTCGACTGGACCAGAAGATCGAAAAATTTCAATCTTCAGCTTCAGTCGACTAAAGCCCTGAGCCTGTCGACTGAGCCGTAGATCTGAGTAACTTTTTAACTTCTACCTACCCTATTCACTCCTTTTATCTTTCACTTTACCTTCTCTCCTCAATACCATTTCAGATTTCAAAATTCTCAAAACCCTAGGCTTTCCAAAACTCAATTTTTATTCTATAAAAATTAAAATTAAATGGGTCCAAAACGAAAGGAACAAGCTTCCTCGTCATCTCGACCTCCGTCGAATGAATAAATTCAAAGGTGTCTATTTGATGACACCGCGATGAAGAGGTAGGGACAAATGCAAGACTCAAGAATTTTCGAAGGTTCGTTTGTCAAATTCCCTGATTTTTCTCCATATCACATCCAAGAGTTAGCTCGAAGGAGCAATTTAGAGTCGTTAATTAACATTGACGATAACAAACACAAAATCAACCAAATTATGGTGAAATTGTTCTACGCAAATCTAAATTTGGGTCACTAAGACGTTCCAAATCAACAAGACTGTGTTTGGAGTCTAGTATGTGGGAAACCCGTCTTTTTCTCTCTAGATCGCATGGCTTATATTTTACAAACAGAAAATGATGGTGTAGAATTAGCTACTATTGATGTTGATTTGGTTGTTTGAGATAATATAAGCCATTTGTTTCTAGAAGACGACATGCGTCAACTAAAATCGGTGTCTTTAGGACCAAAGGCATGAATTATTCATCGCGCTCTAATGAAAATTGTAACTCCTAGAACCATAAGTTATGAACTTGTCGATGAAAATTATTTTAAAGATTGGTATGCTATCTTTGGGAAAATCAAAGTAAACTGGTTTAATTCTTGACGAATTTTTAAGCTTCAACAACGGTAGGATGGATATAATTTACTACGGCGAATATATTATGCGTCTTTTAAAAGCTTGTGAAGTTCGGGAACCGGATTCACTAGCTTCTACTGTTGGATGTTTGAACACTCGGACTTTAGCCTTGATGAAATTACCTGTTGCCCGACCCCCTCATATCATATCTTTTGAAGAATGGAGCTAAAGGCAAACATTCAAGACCAACCACAACAACATGGCGAGCCATCTCAACGACCATCTCTTCAAAGATCGATTCGTTATCAACAAGAAGAAATTATGATTCCAAATGAAGGTATTTAACCACATGAATCCATCAATATAATTTGTCGTAATCAACAAATTATACAATCAAACATCATCAAAGTTGATAAGGAGCTCGACAAGGACAAAGGATTTTTCACCAAATTATGGCAAGCAATCTCATGCTCTTCCGGGACATCTACGGCTACTATGGGCGATCCAGGTAAGCAACCCGTTTTTACATGGTCTTCTACTGAAGACGCTGAAACGAGTAGCAATGACGATGATGGAAATGCAGGTGACAGTGGTAAGGGTAAGCTACCGATGGCGTAAGATGTTATTTTTCTTTTTATCCAAAACATTTGTCTTAAATTCATATGGCATGTACTAAATGGCCATTCTAGTTTATTTATTTTGAACACTCTTGACTATGAATGTTAAATGTGTGGATGATTGTTCTTGTTTTTATCTCATAGTATCTTTCACATTATAATTTCATATTACTTATTCCTTTTTGTCGATGAAAAAGGAGGAGAAACATTATTGCTACTAATAAGAATACAAGATATAGAGCGTCAAAGATTCAGAGGGAGTAAGTATTTATGTTATATATATATATATATATATATATATATATATATACACAGTCGAAATATATATCTATTTACAGGTTGTCATCAATCAAAAAAGGGAGAATGTTGAGACTTGGTTTTAATTCATGACATGAAGCTATCACTACGACATACAGATTTGACGACTGCTACGACAAAAAGAGACAAGGAGATGAGACTTTAAAAACCGGTGCATCAACTATGGTATTTTATTTTAAGTCTTAGATCAATATTGTTAAAATCTCTCCTCAATTATGTCTAAATTAGCTTATATATTTAATCATTATGTTTACTAAATATTTTATACATATATAAGCATATATTTAAATTATAAAGGTACTTTAAAATTATAGAAATTCATATACATATGGAAACTGTGCTTAATGCACAAAATTAACCAGGTCAGTGGACTAACCACCTGAGACAGTGGACTGACACTGGGTATTTTTTGCAGCATGCATAGTTACATAAATATATGAATTTTAAATTTAAAAATCACTTTGAATATTCAGTTGACTGACCCAGAGGCTTAGTTGACTAAATTTCTATAACAGCCATTTTTAAAAAAGTCACAACTTTTGCAAAGAGTTGCGAACCTTTAACGAAAAGATTCGGACACAACACTTCAATCGAAACTCTTCACAAACAGTCCTTGTTTTCTAACCTTTATAAATACAAACTTCAACTTGATTTCAAATCACTTAATCACAATCGATTTCTCTTATTCTCTAATCTACTTTCTGAAATCTATTTGCTATCATACTTTCAATTATTCTGCATTAAAGCAATACTACATCTTTCTATTCTTCATACACCTCAAATATATATTTATACTTGAGGAGAAGATTATAGGAAGGGTGTACTACATGTGACAAATCCGTGTTATCAGAACACACAAAAGCCAAAACTATTTTCTGTATTTGTTGAAGTCTTGTTCTGCTGCTCTGGCGAGTGAAGTCCTCTTCGGCTGTTGAGGCGAAATCCTATTCTGCTGCTCCGGTCCCCGTTCTGCTGCTTAGGGGTGTATAGACTAGTTACTCCGGGTTAAGTGAGTGTTGTTGTTTTAGTGAAATTCCAGAAGGAGTCTAGGACTAGACGTATGATGGTGCTCTGAACCAGTATAAAAATCTCTGGTGCCATTTTACTACACTTCTTTTTTATTCCACGCTATTTACAGTATTATTATCATCATTATACTCTGTATTATCGTATATCCATATCACATGATCTGTAGCACACTTTCATGATTTATGAAGAGGACTAGTTCCACCGATGACAAGTAAGCGTGTTGCTTCAACTGGAGAAGTTGCAGTATTGCTAAAATTGTAGGTCGGCTCAAGGCTTCGCTTCAATATTTCCATTGGATGTTTCATTTGGTCAAACAAAGATTCGGAGATGACATTAACAAAACTCCTAGAATCCACGTAGACTTTCTTCATGGTATAGTTTGAACTCTACTCGATAATTGTGAGTGGATCTTTATGCGGAAAGACAACTCCAACGGTGTGAGCAGCAGTGAAGAATATGTCATGTGCATGCTTTTGTTTTGCATGAAATATGGTCCCATGTTGTACTTTGGCCTCTTACACATACCGCTCTTGTGCTCTTTAAATTTTTCCTACGCGGTGTGGTCCTCTATGGATTGATGCTATGAGATTAGAGGGGTTTTCGACTAGGTTTTCATTTGGGTCCGAAGTGAGGTTCCCCATCATTTCCCTTTTATTTTATTTTTGGTAGTCGCCTAAGCATCCTTCTTGAATTAGTCTCTCAAACTTATTTCTCAGGTGTTGGAAAATACCTATGCGGTGGCCATTAGCCATGTGGAAGCGATTATCGGCTCTTCCCTCTAGATAATCATTTTATTAATTAGCAAACTCCACTCGTGTATATAAATAGCTCACTCGTGTATATAAATTAGCCATGTGGAAACTCCACTCGTGTATATAAATAGCTCACTCATTTTATTAATCCATTTAAATCAATTCCTCATTCGATCGATGTCGTGCAAAAAGTATTAAGCTATGAAAAACCCTCTAGAAACTATATATAAGTTTATAAGCTAAAATTTATATGAGAAAAAGGAGTTTATTAAACTTTTACATTTATAAATATATTTAGTTATTGTTTAGCAAGCAAATATACATACATATATACATATATGCATATATATATATATATATATGTGTGTGTGTGTGTGTGTATTGAAAAGCCCTTCCGAAATCTCTCTATTCATACATACATACATACATACATACATATACATACATAGATATATATATATATATATGGTTAATTTGGACTATTGTCCCATATCAATTTAAAACCATTATTATTATAATAAATGTTATTCAGCCATTTGGTCCGGCTATATTCAGACTGATTAGACAAGTTAGACTCGACTATCATCAAGGCCAATTGCCTGAAGCGATGATTGTAAGGTCCAAAAATCAAGTGCTGGTAATGATATGAAGCAAGATCAACCAAGATCAACCAAAATCAAGAGATAGACTCTCCAGAATATTCTAAGTACGGATTAGTGCCTTCCCCGAGCAGAGGATTGGGACTCCCCAAAATATTCTAAATATGGATTAGTACCTCCCCCAGGCAGGACATCGGTGCCTATCCCTTCCCCTAGAGGATCAGTACATATCCTCAATTTTTGTCGTATGTTGGGTGAGATTGATATAAAGTGACAATGAAGGCCCCACGATGGAAAACATTCAATATCTAAAGATCCATAAGTCCAATGCATAGAAAATTTTAGAAGTGAGAGGGATCGTACCATAAAAGGAAGAAGTGAGAGGGATCGACCCTCTTTTCTTAATAGGGATTGACTAGAATCATGAAAAAAACGAACATTGCACTAAAAATCGAGCAATAACTCAAGTTCTACTCATCCAATCAACATGAAATTTTATAAGGCAAGTAGCTAACATCATAAGGAACCCTCTAGAGGGATTGCAACCCATTTGACCACCAAAATAGGGATTGGGGACGATCCCTATTATGGGCCCTAATGTGCCTCAAAATTCTTATGTAGCCTTGACTTGGCCTGGAGGTTCTTCTACCGAAATTTCTGTCCGATCTGTGCATGTCTTCCCTTATAAATACAGCAGGCATGGCATTAGAAAAGGGATCCTTCTTTCGGCCGCCAAGGGTCTTCCATTTTTGTAACGACTCGATTTTTTCAACGCTCGAAAATCGACATTAATACGTCCACTGTATCAAACGCCGAGTAATCGAATGCCCAAAAGCCGAACCATTAGGGTTAAAGAAGAAGAAGGTAGAAGTAGAAATTAAAAAATCAGAATCTCACAATCGCAGCGGAACAATATATAATACATAAATGACTAATCTTTAAAACAAAATGAATTATATCTGTTTACACATTACATCATTAGAGTACAATAAATTGACAACACACAACTAGACAGTCGTCATAACCTGTCCTCACAAAACTGGTATGCAGTAAATCATACACAACGGAATATTCATCAAATGCATGTGATATGTCTCTCCATCCAGCTCCTCTCCTGGGCCCCACAGCATCCTTTCCTGTATCTATAATACTCGGTCTGATCTGAGTATTATAGTTAAATAAAACCCGAGTCAATCTGGAAATCTAGAGTGAGAAAGCACACCCAATTTGGATTATTAAAGTTTTCAAAAATCATTTTGAAATCAAAGGTATCTCGTAAGACCACGCCACAAATAAATATGCCATGTTTTTACCTTATGATAACCAAAACATTTTTATCAAATCCATGTGATATTATAATAGTGTCTATTGAAAGTAAAATAGAATCTAGCTAAAATGCCTGCATCTCACATTTCAACAATAGTTGGGCACAACCCAAACCATACAGGCGTTTATTGGAGATTGGATTCCATACAATGGCAGGGCCACTTGGGTACCGCCCGTCACATTACATGGTCTAGATCACTGTACCAAGGATCCACCCTGATCCCCTGCATCAAAAGACCGGAGCTACTCCTACTAATAGTCCGAATAAAATCACCCCGCGTTTGGGATCAGCAACCGCCCACACAGCCAAATAAAAGGGAACTATAGACAGGGGTGACCTTATCCTCATTGGTTGCTAGCCACTTAGCCTTGTGTGCACCTCCCTATTTTAACCATTCTCGGTTGATGAGGCTCGAGGTTAAGCATTACCTTTTTGGTACACATTCACTTAGAATTCTTACCGTCTTTCTGACGATGTTTTGAAAGAATTCGTCCATACAAGTCCGTTTCGGATTCGAATGGAACCTAAGGCACTACTCCTACTACATCAATTTTGGAATCACTCTCAGTATTAGTAGCGATTAGCTCTTGCACTTCACTGCTCCATCTTCGACTCCAAGCTCTTGTCATCATCACGAAAACGTTCAAACTGGATCGAAGTGGTTTTCGAGAAATCAATCCCAATCCCGGTCTCTTCGAAATGATCAGTGCATTGGCCAATATTGATAGTAGGTTATTTAACTATCAAATAACATTCACAAACAATCGTCAAATCATTTTCAAATTATTTATTAATCTCAAAATATCTTCGCAAGATATATTTCCACTCTTCGATCCTTCAAAAATAGGTTTCAAATCACTTTTCTCTTTCGGAAGAAAATTCCCACCCACTTGTTATATTTCCACTGAAAATCGCCAAGCCTTAATATTTTAGATTTTAAAATAATTTAAATCACTTTCAAAAAATATATACTTTTAAATACTTAAATTAAAAACTACTTAAAACACTTTATTCAACATAATAGTTATGAAATTTATAATAATTTCTTATGTAAAGCTTAGGCTAAAACTAATTTTAAAATAAAAGTTATTTTATAAGTTATAAATATTAAATAATTATCTTTTAAATCACAATACTGTTTAAACCTTTAAAATAGTTACTACTATAATTAATTTACATAAATATTTACTTTAAAATTCTAAAACAATTTAAAATAATAAAATTTCTCTAAAACATTCTTTTAAAACCACTTTAAAATCTCTAACTTATACTTGAAAATTTTACTTTGAAAATATACTTGGCCTTTCAGGAAATACACTTTCCTTTTCACACCTTTAAAAAAATAAATCACTATATATTTCTAAAACCAATTTCCCATTCCTTTATAAATTCCTATTCTGAATTTATATTTCCAAATTATCCTCTGATAAATATTTCACTTTATAAACCCAGTTTATAAATTCCACAGTCTCATCTCCTTTTAAAAACATAGTTTCAAACATGTAATCAATTTCCAAATTGATTTCCAAATTTACTCCATTTTAAAAATATAAATTCCTTTACTTACTCAATTTATTTCAAACCCATTAATTTCAGATTTAACTTCTTTACTATGGTTTAAAATCTTTTTTAAACTTGAAGTACAAATTTCATACTTTTCCAAATTTCTTCTTTATCTTTTCCAAACAAATTTAAGCCTTGACTTTGAAAATAAATTCTTTATTCCTTTAAATAATATTGCTTAAGTTTAATAATTCATTTATTCATGTTTATTCAAAAATCTCTTTTCCCATACTCGGAATTATAGAATTTAAAAGTCAACTTTTATTCTTTTCCAATTCATTTTTTAATTTATTCAAATTCTCTATACTTATTTACTTCAAATTTTCTATTTTGTTTTCCTTTAAAAGTTCAATCTTCCGATGTTGCACAATAATTTAAAATACCCATCCCACTTCAAGGTGGGATATCGCAGTATAAAGGGTCATCCGCTATTATGCGAGGCGCACAGGGTCTCATCCGCTACATAATGCGGGAAATCAATCACTCCAATATACATACTACTACATAATGTACCGCATCGAATCAATTCAATCATTCAACCAAAAATTTAAATTTAACTATTTAAATTTAAATAATAATGCAGATGAGTGAGATTAACTCACCTTTATTTTTGTTGCACCCATTTCCCATCCGCTTGATTCCTTCACGTTTTCAGACCATGTACAAACATTATAGGGTTTTATTAACATTTGAAATAATCCAATTATCAATTACCATTTAATAAAAATTGGTTAACTAATTATTTTATTTAAACCAATTTTCCAATAATAAATAATATTTCATTTCTTTTGAAACCCACATACTCATAAAAATCTATTTATATAGATTTAAAAAAAAATCTAATAATTTTTTATATAAATAAACTCTTCAACCTTTAATATCCCCTATAATTTCAAAACCATATCTATAAATACCCTTCTTTTTGTCCCTATATATATGTGTGTGTGTGTGTGTGTGTGTGTTAAATTAGAGTAGGAAGGTCCAAATATATTTATATTTCGAAACTAGGCGGTAAGTTACTACATCTATAAATATATATATTTTTTAGCAACAACTGACGTATTATAAATATTCCTAATCCATATATACATATATATACAGAATTAAACTAAACAAGTTTATACCTTACGGAATTAAGTGAACCCAGATCCCTCCCCAAACGTGGCATCACCGGCGATCGAACTCAAGCCAAATCACGGCCACGTCCCCAAGCCCCACATGACAGCGCCTCGAACCATATTGCGCTTGCAAATATTCCATGCGCGTGTGTGAACCCGCACGCTCCTCCCAAATCTAGACCACTACGAACAACGCTCCAGAGGACATCGCTGCGACCCTGACGACAAATCGCACTCGAGCCTGCTGCGCCACCAATACCATGCCATAGTGATTTGAACGAAGGTAAAAAAGTTCTGAGGGGATTGAGAATTGACAAGTTAACATATTTAAATTTAAATTTTAAACGTCTCGAAATCGTAACTCAAAATCTCGACCTCCTATCAAGGCGTGTCTCTAGGCGTTCATAATATTATACACCTATTCTGAACGCAATGGAAAAGGTTCTGAGTCCTAATTCGATCGTATGGAGAAAATAGCTTTTTTGGATCCCGTATATATATTGAATTTCGATGTAGATTTTAGCGCATTTATCTACCGTACGATCACACGACAACTCTGAATGCTACAAAAATTGAAATTCGATAATACTGCACTATTACGGATCTAATGGAACTGGATTCCTCGAATTCCGAGACTGTGCCTCGAAAGGCAATTTTTAAATGTCGATTTAAATGATATATTCCAAAACTGAACAAACCACTTTCAAATTCAATTCTAAAGCTTTCATTATCTTCAATATATAAATATAGATTTTCCAAGCCTTTGAAATATTTTTAACCAGCTTAGAAACCAAAATTCACTATTTTAACCAATTTCTAGTTATTAAATTCAATAATTTAGTTGCCAAATAAACAGGGATATTCGAAATTCAAGTTAAACTAACTTTCGAATATTTAAAATAAATTAAATATTTCAATTTCAAATATCTAGAAACTCCGGATCGTCACAATTTTTATTTTACATTCTCACACTAATGGATCTCAGCTGATCCAAACATTATTTTAATCGTAATCAAATGCAATATCAATAACAATATAAGGTGGACGTAAGCGAAGATTGCTAAACCACTATAAAATCTATGTGTTCATTTACGATTTTTTCTTTGTTTTAATTTCATTCTTCATTTAATCTCTACTAGAATCTAGTGGGCATTGATACCTATTTTTGGCGTCAGTTTTTGGTGCTTTCACTAAGGATTGAATTCTGAGCTTGATTGGATCTCATCATCTACTTATGGATTCCTATATTCGCAAGATCGATCCAGCTTTCAACCAGCAAGTTTCCTATTCTACTTAGAATTGAAAGAGATCTATAAGGAGCTATCAACCATGGTTGGATCAACCAGGTCTACTTTCCATGTTGTTGAAGGAAATGATGATGCTAGTGTTCTTATTTGGAGTTGTTCATGTAATGACCCGTCTTTCACACCACAGAAAGACACATCATTAGTAAGAAAGAAAAGGATAGAAAAGAGAAAGAAAGGAAAGAAGGAACTACACAATATCAGAATCTCACAGCAGAACGAATAAAATATATTAGTCACATAGTTATTGCAAATATAAAACATCTAACAGATTTACACAGCTTAATGCATCACAAATTAGACGGTTATAAACGCCTGTCTATTATACAATTCAAGTTTCATACAAGACATCATCACAGAGATCAACACAGCGGAACCACTATATATTTACAAACGTTGAAGCCCCCCGATACATATCTCCTCCAGAATTTGACAAAGCAAACCTGAATCCCTTGGCTACTCGTAAAAATTTGAGTACCCAACAGTTTAATAAAACAGAAAATAAACTCTGAGCCATTCATGGGTCTGGTGTGAGTAAACGGGTTGAAGTTTCTTAACTTTGAAAAACCTTTAAAAACAAAAGGTATCTCGTAAGACTTCCCACACATAAACATGGAAAAAAAATTACCTTACGATAACCAAGTTGATAGGAAATTCAATGATATTATAATAGTGTCTAGGGTTTTCAAGTAAATAGAAAATAGCTGAAATTGTTACATTATTAAATTCTAGCATACTAGCCACAAAGTGGGTTATACAATTAGAACTGTAAAGGCACGTAGGTAAAATGGGTTTTCATCAATAGCAGGGCTACTGAGGTACTGCCAGTCACAGTACCTGGTCTAGATCAGAGTACTGAGGATCCACCCTGATCCCCTGCAACATAAGGCCGGAACCATCCCATACCGGATAATCGCGAACAAGACAACCTCGCAGTTGGCGCGACTAACCACAAACTAAGCCGAAATAAAAAGGGACCTCTAGACATGAAAAAATCTCGTCCTACTTGGGCGCAACCCACTTAGCCTTGCTACACCTCTCCTGTTTTAGCCACTCTCGGTTGATGAGGCTTGAGGCTGCGATTGCCTTTTTAGAACACATATCTTGGAATGCTTACCGTCCTCTATTGACGATGTTTTGAAAGCATTCATCTATACAAGTCCGTTCCGGGTTCGAACGAAACCGAAGGAACTATCTCATTACACTCATTTTGAAGTCACCCTCAGAGTTAACGACAATAGCCCTTGCACTCTAAATCTTCATCTCGAATCTAAAAGTACTATCTCCGTCAAACACATTTTGGAATCACCCTCAAAGTTTTAACGACAAATAGTTCTTACACTTCGAGTCTTCATCTTGATCTTCACTAGAATTTATGACCTAATGTTTAATTTGGATCGATGTGGTTTTCAGATATCCAAATTTGGAAATCTAATCCGGGTCTCATCGAAATCCAAAATGCCTTTTTAATGTCCAAGTTGTTTAAGGGTTTAAACAATATAATCTATCATCTTGGATATCATATTCACACAGATAGATAATTCACATCATCACCAATAGATAATCCATATATTATCACATTTCTACCAAAACATCTCATATCACAAAGCAGCACATATCACCTATCAAAGATACCACATAATCCAGGGCATTCAATATTAATCAACCATCCATAAGCAAGATTAATTGTCACACCATCTCTAATTAATTTAATTAATCACCATTGAATTGAATTAATTACTTTAATATATTTCTAAATCCTACTTACTTAACATTAATTAATTACAACCCAATTAATTAATCATCCACTAATTATCCATCTTAATTAATCATCCTTGATTAATTATTCTTTAATTACATTAAGTAGTTAGCCTTTAATTGATCACATAATTTTAATTATCCTTTAACCATTCACAGTAATTAACCTTTAATTACTCTCATTACTTACATTAATTAATGATCCTCTAATTACTTTCATAAATTAATTAACTATAATTAATTACATTAATTAATTATACTTTAATTAATCACTTCCACTAATCATCCTTAATTAATCACAAACAATAATTAACCATCCTATAATTACTTACATTAATTAATTAACTCCTTAATTATTTATATTAATTAATCCTTTAATTAATTATACTAAGTAATTAATCCTCAATTACTTCCACTAAGTAATTTTCTTTAATTACTTTCACTAAGTAATTATCCTTTGTTAATTACATTTAATAATTAACCGTTAATCACTTCACTAAGTAATAACCCTTTTAGTTAATTGCACAAGTAATTATACCTTATTAATTACATTAAGTAATTATACTTAATCAATTTCATTAGGTGATTATCCTTAATTAGTTTAAACCAATTAATGATCTTAAATAAATCACAATAATTAATTTAATTAATTACATTGAGTAATTAATCCCTTTAATTACTCAATTAATTAATCACTCTCAATTTAATAATTAACTCTTAATTAAGGAATTAACTATCCTTAATTGATTAAACAACTAATTATCTTGAATTAATAACATTAATTAATCATATTAGTTAATTACGTAATTATACTTTAATTACCTTTATTAGCTAAGACTTTAATTAACTAAGATAACCATTTACCTTAACTAAACACTTATTTAAATTAAATTTAATGAAATTAATTGCTTGAAAATACAGCATCACTTAGAGATTTCTTTAATTAATTAAAGTTAATCACTCTTTCTTTAACCACATCTTAATTTCAAAACATCATCCTATTACCTTTTAAAACACATAGAATTTAATTTCAACGTTAATAATAATTACTATAAACAAATCAATCTCAAACAATTAAATCTTTAAAGACTTTTTTAACTTGTTTAATTACTTTGGTTTCTATTTCTTTGGAAATCTATTCATTTTAAATATTCTTTTAAACTAGGCTAAACATTCTTTTGAAAATTAAATAATTTTTAATAACTTAAAAATAAATTTTAAAACTAAATATTCTTTTGAAAACTAAATTTATTTTTAGTAACTTAAAAATAAATTTTAAAACTTATTAAAACATTTTACTTTGGAATCTGATAAATACTTAAACCTAAAAAACATATTTTCGTTTGCTTTTAAATTTGTATTTCTTATGTTTTATAAAACTATTTCATATTTTATTTACTTAAACTTGATTTTCTATTTTAAAACAAGATCATTACTTCACAAAACATGTTCTTACTTTGTTTTGAAATCTGGATTCTGTTTTCATTTAAATTTAAAAACCTGTACAAGATTTTATTACAAAAACTTTAAATCTGGAAATAAGATGCAAACAACCCGAGCCTAACACGACTCTCCCCCGAGCAAAACATAAGGCATTCGCGTAACCTTCCATCTTTGAGTCAATCATGAAATCTAGTCGAGTTCGACCTCAGGTAAAACATTCTTCCCCAAACCTTGACAATTCCAGATACACAAATGTGCACCGTGCACATGCGCGCACCATTGCCAGAGCTCCAACCTCCGCCGTGACCTTCGTCAAGTCGATGACCACCCCACAATCCCACAAGACCACCCAGATTTGTTGATTCACCTGCGAATCAAAATCGAACCTAAATCGACCACACCTAGAACAACGCCGAACGAAAAACCACCCTTCACCATCAATCTCGACCTCGATAATTCCCACCGACCTCACCAGAGATTCCTCACGTCGCCATGCTTCGATCCCAACACATGTGATCGCCTCCAATGGTCTATCGATGTTGCACGAAGCACACAAATAACTTCGACCAAAACGAACCTTGATCCCTAGTTCGACGCAGGCCGACCACACGGCCATCAATAAATTGCTTCACCAATTTTCCCAAGAACGTCAACACCTCGGCCACCTCCAGACCTAACCCCGACACACACTTCACCATCGATCATCGGCAAACATAAAAATACCCAAATTTGAATAGCTCTAATTATATCAACAGTCACTTATCTAAAAATCACAATTTCTATACCTAAATTCATGATTTAACACTACAAATCAGATACTAAAATCAAATCTTCAAAATAACATCATCGATTATTGACATATTTCTGATCACCACTGTATTTCTTTATTTTTTTAATATTTACTAAATGTAAAACCTTGAAACCATTTTTAAAATTAATATTACTATGTTGCAAACCTTTTTGCTTCAAAGATCTTAGTCTAAAATTCATTTGTTTGGAATATATCAATTTTTTTTGTTGATGAAGTTACCCCTGTACTTCAACAGAGACGTGAACATCTTCCTATACACAGACATATCACATCTTCCTATACATTCAAATACATGTAAACATTTCATGCTATAATACTTGAAGATCTCATTACATGCATCAAGGTTAAATCTCAGACTTGAAAACTGTTTTTAAAATTAAAGTTTACTCACTGGATAATGAAATAGAGGGCAGGCTTTAGGTGTTAAATCTGGAACTTGATTGCCCGAGTTTGATTTGTTCTTGACTTGTTGAAATGAAATGATTGCTGTTTGATTTCATTTGAGTTGAATTAGAAGCCTTTAGTTTTAGTTTTGATTTTCATTTTTGGGTTTAAAGATGAAGAAAAGGAATTGAAGAAGAGAAGCATTAGCCATGATTTTCTCTAAATACTTAGTTATATAATTTAATTTAGATGAAAACACACTTTGCCACTTGTTAACCTACGTGTTACTAGGCTAACAAATGTTAAATCCATGTACAAATGTTTACAAGTGTTTTTAAACTTGATTTATATGTTTACAAATGTCCAAATCCACTTTTATATTATCATGTTATGTTTATATTAATATATATACACACACACACAAATTTACTATGAAATATCTAAAAAGAAAGAATATATTTAAACATATATATATATATATATAAACCATGTTCATGTGTCATTTAAAGAAAGAATTTTAAAAGCAAAGAAATGATCCAAAATTTAAATCTTATTTTAACTTAAGCTAAAATAATTTTAGTTAACATATACATTGGTTTTGAAAATATAAAATTAATTTTAACTAGCTTTGAAAATTATTAACTAAAATTTTAAAACAAATCTTTCAATCATAATGTATATACACACAGGTATATATTATAATTAGACAACATAAATATTATTTGCTTTTGAAAAAAATAAAATTACCAGTTAAATATTATTAGTTTTAAAAGGATAAATTTGTTAATTGAAATAATTAGGTTATAAATCAATATTGTCAAATTTAAACAATTTTTAATGAAAATCATCAAATTGCTATCGCCCAAAATTCCAAGACATCATAGTTCATGTGTTCGTGTTCATTTGGCAAAAAGATTCTCAAGTTGATTACATGCAAGCTCAATTCAAGAAACTGCTTGTGATAAGGGATCATACACGATCCCTTCTATTACAAAAAGAATACCAGCTTATCTAACAACATATTTCAAATCATTCATACTTCATGTTTATTTGTGACAATACAAACTATACCATACATAACTAAGCAACCATTTATACTTCATGCTTACTGACTCTATCATCTATCAAGTTTTCATCATAAATAAACTATATGATAATTCCCTCTTCATAACAAATCAAGACCAAATTAAATCTTGCTTCACTTAAACCATACATAAATCCTTTATTTGACATTTCATAACAAAACACACATATTTATATGATACAAGCTACAAGTTTAGTATCCACTTACCTTGCAACCATTCATAACCCAAAGCAACAATTAACCCATTCTTTAGCTCTCTTCCCCCTTATGATTGAAAATCAAAGCACCTCCAAATGCTCCAATATTAATAGAGAATATAGAGAAAGGCAAGAGAAGAATTTAGGTGATTTTAGTTTGATTTAAAAGAGTTTACTTCATGGGTTTTAATTAGATCTAGGCTTGAAGCTTTAGGTTTTGAAAGCGAGCAAATAAAGAGAGAAGCCAAAATGAATTAAATGAAAAGAGAAGAGGGGTGTGACTATTTATAGAGAAATAAATGGGTCTTAGGTCAACATCATCCTCTTTTAATATCAAAAAAATCACATTCTGCATAACTCAAAATACATGTCTCTAAACACTCCAATGTTTATAGTCAAAAGAATCACGAACGTCGTCTAAATATAATGGAAGTGGCCTCAGTCCCTAATTCTATCTTATGCAAAAGTTAACTTTCTAGTTCATTTATCAAGCAACTCCGAATTATAGCTAAAAGCCTGCTAAACCAAACATATCAATATTTATGCTCAATGTGACTCCCCACCCCGAGACCCACACTAACAAAGAATATTACAAAGTAATATTGTAAGCTAATTTAGATGATAGAGCTAGTTAGGGGCGACCATTTGTGAATTTTATTTAAAGAGAGCATCGTTACGTCAATTAATACATTATACATTTCATTAATCATGTGGAATCGATGTATACAATTCAGGCTTAAAAAAACTACGATGGCTGTAATAAAATCCAGAACAATGTATAATAAATACAGATCACAGAATCATATATCAGGAACTACAGAATATGTGACGACCCGGAATTTTTGAGCATTTGAAATCGGGTTATTTAATTGATTTTAAATATTTAAAAGTTAATTTTTAACTTGAATTCAAATATCACTATTTATTTGATGATTAAATTATTGAATCTAAATAATTTGAAATTGGATAAAATATGAAATCTGAGATTTTAAGCCTATTAAAAATAATTTGAAGGCTTATAAAATTTGTATTGATAATACTGAAGAGAATAGAAGTGTTAAATTGGATTTAACAACGATTTGTTCGGTTTTGAAATTTATATCGTTTAAATTGAATTTAAAATAGCCTTCCGAGGCACAGTCTCGGAATACGATGAAACCAGCTTCATTGGATCCGTAATGTTTTATTATTATCGGACTTCAATTTTCGCATTGTTTGGAGTTACTGTTAGGTCGTACGATTGGTTAATGACTGGAATAATCAAATTGAATTTAAATTAATAATCGAGACTTCTCTTATACGCCTCTCCCCTCATCCCTATCTTCCTTTTGACGAAAGAAAATAGGAGATCTCGTTCCTATTTCTTTTAGTTATCTCGTTTCCCCTTCCTCCACAAATGAAATTTCTTAATATAAAAAAAAAATCAATCAGTTTGTTTCAAAATAAAATGGCCGAGGTCAATTTCGAGCTTTGCTCGTACTTCCTAAAATCAATGGCCGAAGGGACTTGGCTTGTCTTCGAGTTGGTGAAGCAGGGTACGCGACTGTTCGCGATGGGGAAACTAAGCATCGCGGGCACGATTTGGCAAGGCGAAGCGACGACGCACGCCGGTGAAGCAAACGATGTGAGGGATGGAATAGCGACCGTCAATTTCGGCATGGGCTATTCGTGTTCAACCTGGGATAGAAGAAATAGGAGTCGAGTCGTCAACTGCAACGGTCGCGAGGGGATTCGCATTTAGGGCTAGGGTTTAGGAACTGCAGTGTCAAAGTTTTGGGTAGCGTAAGCCTTAGTCGCATCTAGGGTTAGCGCGAAGTGGAAGGAGAGGCTGTAAGGTTGTGGTGGTCGCGGCCTTCAAGGGGAGGCAGTCGTAGTCATTGCGAGCAGCATCTTTCGTAGGGTATATTTGGATTTATTTCAAATCTAAGTTTGATAATAAATATTTACAGTAAACTCGAATGTTTATTTTTAGGTACTGATAATTTTAAAAAAAAAAGTAAAGTAAAATAGTATTTAATTTTTGTTTCACACATATTTTTCACCGATAGGTTTAAGATGGAGGTTTTTAATAATCTGTGGTTGTTAATTACAAATAAGGTTGGGAAGGAATAGGATTTTAAATGTTTGAAGATTTTTAAATTATATAGTATATGCAGTTTGAAACAGAAATAATAATAAAATAAAATCTATTTAAGTTTTTAAAATTTTGTATATATAGTTTATGTATTTTAAATAATAATAGGAATAAATAAATCTGCATAGATCTATAGTAACAAGATAGTTTTGGTTTAATATATATGTTAAAAGGGAATTGTATATTTTATTAAACTTTATAAATGTATATATGTGGACGTATATTAGTTCAAAGAAAAATATATATATATAGATAAAGATTTTTAGGGAAATTTTTAGTTTAAAATTAAATCATCTGTAAATTAAATAAATTGTTCAATTTATTTCGAATATTAATCAATTATATAAATTGTTTATTTTAGGTCAAACATCAGGGAATCCAAGGCAATATTGAAATGGACTGCAAAACGATAAAGGTGACTTAATCTCACTCAACAAAATTTAAATTTAAATTTGAATGATTAAATTTAAATAATTGTTTGAATGATTGAATTGATTGATGTGCTATAGTAGAGTATATTTTGAAATTGGCATATTATATTGTGCTAACATCTGTGGATGCAGGGCAAATAGGTTGGAGGGATCCAACTGGATCCCTCAACATTTATTTAAATTATTTAATGCCTCTGTTGTGATTATTTGATATTCTAGGATAAATTATATTGGAATATTGTATGCTATGGTTCGACTGGATATAATTGGGTATGATGAATTACCAAAATATATAAATTGGAATTTGGAAAGAAAATAAAAGAAGGGAAATTGTAACTAAAATAATTATAGGAATTTGAATAAATTTAAGAATGAATTGGAAAAGAAATAAAGTGACTTTAAAATTCAAATAAATAAATCTTGAGTATAGAAAGGAAATTTGAATAAACAGAAAGTTAATGAATTTTAATCTTCAGTGATATTATTTAAAAGAACAAAATATTTATTTAAAATTTAAGATTATTGAAAAGCATAAAGAAGAAATTGGGAAAAGCTGAAATTCGTATATTTCGGTTAAAAAGACTTAAAATCAAACGAAAAATAATAATAATAATAAAGTCCATAATTAACGAACTTTGAAATGAATTAAGAAGGTAAAGATATTCATTTCAAATGAAGTAAATTGGAAATCAATTTGGGAAATTGATTTAATTAATTGAATTTGGAATTTTTCTCTAGATAACCAAGTAAGATTTTAAAATAAATTTTTAAATATAAGTTAAAAGTTTTAAAGTGGTTTTAAAAAGCAAGTTTTGGGAAATTTATTATTTCTAATATTTAAATTCTAAAGTAAGTATTTTCTCAAATCTATTATAGTAGTAATTACTTAAGAAGTGACTTAGTATTTTGTTTTTAAAAAAAGTATAAATCTAGTTTTATATTTTATTAAGTAACCTTACTTTCAAATATTCATATAGTATATATTTTTAATAAATTATTGAAGCAGTTTTTAAAATAAATGTTTTAGAGTATATTTCAAAGTAAAGTGTTTTAAATTATTTTAAAAATCTAGTTTTGTGCTTGGTGATTTCAGTGGAGATAGTAAATTTTTGGAAAAGCTTAGTCTGAAAAAGAAAGATGGTTTTGAAACTGTTTTCAAAAGGTTTGAAAATAGAAATATATCTTGTGATGTTATTTTTGAGATAAATAAATAATTTGGGAAAATTATTTATTGTTGGATGGTTGTTTGTGAATATTAATTGATATTTAAATAACCGACTATCAATATTGGCCAAATACGTTGATCGTTTCGAAGAGACCGAGATCGAGACTTATTTCTCGAAAACCACTTCGATCTGGTTGTTCGTTTCGTGGAAACGAGTTTAGATTCGAAGATGGAGCAGTGAAGTGCAAGGGCTAGTCGCTACTAATCCTGAGGATATTTCCAAAATGGATGTAATAGGAGTAGTACCTTTGGTTCCGTTCGAACCCGGGACGGACTTGTATGGATAAGTGCTTTCGAAACATCGTCAGGTGGGCGATGGGCATTCTAAGGGATATGTTCTAAAAAGGTAACGCTTAGCCTCAAGCCTCACCAAAGGGGAATGACTGAAAATCAGGGGTTATGCAGCAAGGCTATGTGGGTAGCACCCAAGCAGGGTGAGGTCATCCCTGCCTAGATATCTCTTTTATTTCGGCTTAGTGGGCGGTTGCTGATCCCAACCGCAGGGTGATCTCACTCGGGATTATCCAGTAAGGGGTAGTCCCGGTCTTGTGTTGCAGGGGAGCGGGCGTACTCCTCGGTACTGTGATCTAGGCCACGTACTGTGATAGGTGGTACCCCAGTGCCTAGTCATTAGTTGGAAATCCATTCTCCCTACGAGCCTTGCACGAGTTTTGTTTGTATTACCCACTCTGTGGCTAGTAGCTGGAATTTAATAGATGTAACAATTTTGGCTATTTTATAAGTATTTGTATATAGACCCTATTATAATATCAGAGGATTTCTATAATAATTGTTTTAGCTATCGTAAGGTAAAAACCCGACATGTTTATTTGTGGCGTGGTCTTACGAGATGCTTTTGTTTTCAAAGGATTTTTGAACTTTAATAATCAATTGGGTGTGATTTTCTCACGCTGGTATTCCAGACTGACTCGGGTGTTATTTAACTGTAATTCTCGGGTCAGACCGAGTATTATAGGATACATGATATAATGCTGTAGAGCTCAGGAGACGAGCAGGATGACGATACGTACTCCCGTACTTGTTTATATATATATTCCGCTGTATTGAGTTTTTGTGTATCCATTTGTATGATATTGATGTTGAGCTGTGATCGATGTACTCTGATGATGTAATATATAAACAGAGATATTTGATTTTGAGTAGAGATCATTTATTGTCTATTATATTTTATTCCACTGCGTTGGTTAGATTCTGATGTTTTTTTCTATTTTCTTCTTCTACCTCTTCTTCTTTAACTCAAATGGTTCGTATTTCTGTACAACTTGAGTTGATTTAAGTAGAACAGTGTTGACTCAAGGGGTACGGATTTGCGGTTTGTTACAGTGGTATCAGAGCTTAGGTTGGTGATAACCTTGGCTCTGGTGGGAATTACTCATTAAATAGAGTCCGTAGTACTCTATAATGAGTTTGAGCGTATTAATAAATATGAGCGCGTATTTGTTAGGGAATACAAAATTGTTTTATATTGTGTAGATTGGTTTATTGAGTGGCATATGGACCTTCGTCGGCACAGTATGTACAACTGTATCGAAGTGGTTTCTAAACACTTAAATAGAACAGTTTGACACGGTATTGTTTTAAATGGGGGTAAATGAAATAATTTTACCCAAAATATATTTTGATATAAAGAAAGGTTTTTGTAAACTATTTAACTAAGATATGGTTGCTTGGATGTTAGGAATGATAATATCAAATTATTATCATTATTGTGTAAAAATTTAACTAGATATTTAAAATATAACCAAAGTTTAAGGGAATAAATTCATTATAAAATGAAATTTATAAATATGAATTATAAATGTAAATTATAAATTGAAATATACTTAAATGGGAATTCGTATAAGCATAAACTATACAAATGAATTATAGTTAAAATTTGAATTAAGACAGAATTTGAAACTTTAAAACCCCGGAGAGTTCGGAAGTATTTTGAAGACAAATAATAGCATTATTGTTTTAAAAAGTATTTATGAAAGGAAACTGTTCCAAATAAATTTTGGGAAGGGATATAGCATTGAATTCACTTCAATCGCTGGAAAGTAACTTCGGTGATGATGGCAGCATCATCAATGTTCATTTTCGAGTTTCTAAGTGATGAATTGCTGCCAAATTGATTTGTTTAGAAGAACTGTTTGTTTTTGAAATTTCAAAGGGAAATTTGTTGGAAATAAAAACCAGGATTGGTTTAAAAATTTTGAGAAGTGCGATTTGAGATGTTGGAGATTTCAAAATGATTTGAAACCAAAGCCGGGTGTTTAAAAATTCTGTTGAGATAGTTGTAATCTTATAAATTGAGATGATTTTTAAATCAGGAAGGAAATATATGCTTGGAATATGGAATGTAAATTTAAAGTGAAAAGTCAAAAATGAAATTATCTTGGATTGGGAAATAAAATTTAACTGGATTGAAATAAATTGAATAGACTGAAAATAATATCCAGTTGTATTCAAATTATGTTGAAAATTTAATTGAGGCAAATAAATATGAGTTAAAATAAAATTTAATTGGAATAAGAATTCAATTGAATTATTGAATGGAATTAGATTCTTACCTGGATAAATAGAAAATAAGTTGGATAAGGATTGGATTGAAATAAATAACGTATAAAAGAATTAAAAATGCATGAAAAAAAATATGCTTGGTTATAAATAAGCATAAGGCTTGAGTTTAAAATAAAGGAAGAATATATTCAAGCCTATAATGAATGGAATAATGTAAATAATAAGTTGTGACTTATTAAATTGAAAGTGGAATATAAAATCCAAAATAAATATTGTTTGATGTTTTGGATAATAAAACGAAAGAAAATCCAAACTTGAATTATATAACAAATTGAACTAAGAAAATTAAATAAAGCGATATTTGGAATTAAAAATCAAGTATTGAACTATAAATAAGGGAGAACTAATTTGTTAATAAATTAGTTAATGAAATGTGTAAATGGAACCTAATGTAGTTAAATAAAAGCTGAATTGGTGAGTTAATATTGAAGTTTGGGATTAAAACTCAAGGTATAAATCAAATTCGACTTGAATCATTAGTGAAGAAAATATAATTGGAAGTGGCCTTGTAATTAATTAAATGAATTGAGAATGAAATTGGATTGTGAGTTAGTAAATTGGATGGTAAATTATAAGTGAATGGTAGAATCAGAATTTGAGTTATTAATTAAAATTTGACTTGAAGTGTTAACAAATTAAATATAATTGGAAATGTGTCGAATAAAGAAAATGAAATTGGATTAAAATAGTGATGTCTGAATTGCAAATAAAATCCAAATAAGTGGAAATAAATTGGAAATGGCCATATAATTAATTGAATGAGTGGAATCTGAAAATTTAAATTTTGTAATAACTAATCAAATTAAAATGAGATTTAATTGAGAGAGAATTAAGTTGAATAAGAGAGAAAAATTTACTTGAAAAATGAAATGAGCTTAAGTATAGGAAAAAAAATTGAATAAATTAAAGTAAATTAACTTAAGCTGAATAGATGAAGGAGAGTTGAATTGAAATCAACTTAAACTAAGTTTAATAATATTGGATTGGTTTTAAATCAAGTGAAAATAAATTTTAATCAAAATAAAATTTGGAAAGTTACCGATAATATTTAATGGAATGAAAATTCTTAAAGAAATAATTGTAAGCCATTTAAATTGTTAAGGAATTAAAATAACTATAGACAATAAGGAAAATAGAATGTTTTCAAGTTAATAGAATGGTTTTAAGTGAATGTGGATAAGAAATGAAACGCAAATTAATAGATCGTGAATAAAATTGAAATAGTTATTGAATGAAATAGCCTGGATTGTTTTCGAGCTAAATAAAACAGTTTGAAATAAACAAATATGGAACGAAATGCAAGTGAATGGATTCAAATTTAAAATGCAATGAAAATGAGAATATATGGATTGTGAATAAATTTAAAAAGGGAATAGAATTAAGTATAAATTGAGTTGAAATCCATTTAAATTGGTTATAAAACATAAATACTTATTTATTCACATAGATCTCGTCAAATTGCATAGAATAATTGTCATTTGATGTAAATGGAAGTAATTAAGATGCTATGAATTGATAGGAATAAAATAAATTGATTTTGAGATCAATTGGATTAAAAATGAGTTTGTTTTGCTAAAAAATAAATTAATGTAATCTTGTGAGTTGTTAACCATTCGGATTAAGTGAAACGATATGTGATTGGTTGTAAGCAATTAAAATTAATGTTGGAATATTTAAATTGCTTGTAAAAAAATGTTTGGTGTGTATTTCTTTTAGAATTCATGTGTTTAACTATTGCAAATAGGTGAAATATTGTTAAACTTCATATATTTGGCACTTACATACTTAAATTGAGTAAGTACAGGTACCAGGAAGCCGTGTGGCTGGATTTTGGGCATGCTAACTGCTAAATAAATAAGTTGTTTGCTTAAAAATGCTAAATAAAGTACGCCTACGCAATAAAAATAGGAAATGTGAACTATTTTTGGTTTTTCCGACCGGGTGGGTCGATGTATATATATTTATCTCTTTTGTTAAATTGCAAAAGCTCCTCCATACAAAGGAGACTCTGCCAAAAAATTTCGAAAATTTTGGGAGGTAGAAAATTTTGTTAACAACAAAACGATTTCAAACTGAAAATTGAAATATATTAGTAAATGAAACTAATTAAAATAATGACATAAATTAGTCATAAATGGAAAATAAAATTTAAATATTCGAAATTGAAAATAGATTGAATTCATATGGAAATGGGAGAATCGATTTGAATAGGAATAGATATAAACTAAAGTGGAAAAGTGAAAACAAATAAAGAAGCATATAGAATGCTTATACTAAACTTAAGTGAGGAATAGTGAATTCTTAATTGGAAATTGATATTACAAATATATTCTAAGTTAATATTTGAATGAGTAAATATGGACACTTTATAAGGAAGTCGATAAAATATTTTTGGAATGCCGTGATTGGATATTATTGCTAAGTAAGATATGCAGGTATTATAAAGGGAAAAGAGAATTGATTTTGATTTCGAAAGATAAGTTTGAATTTCCCGACAAAAGGGTATGCGTTTAAATTTCTATGAAATTTGATTGGGTTTTTGGATCGAGCCACTTGGCTTTTTGTTTTCTTTTGGAATTTGGGAGCCCGTAGAGGCCTTTTGTAATTGTACCGAGTTAGCCGCGCAAAGGAGACGCTGGCAAAAAAAATTCGGAAATTAAGGGAGTTAGAAAAAATTTTGAAAATTTTTGATAATTCAAAATTTGATTTCAAATTGAAATTTGAATGGTTGGACAAGTAAAGTTATTTGAAAACTATGGAAGGTTTTGGGAAGTTGGTTGAAGTAATATTGGGTCTTTAATAAAAGATATGTTATGGCAAGTTAATTAAACTGTTTGGTTTGTGGGAAACAATAAAACGGGTATTGGATCATTCTTCCTAATTAGTAATTTCGGGGACGAAATTCTTTTAAGGGGGGAGGAATGTGACGACCCGAAATTTTTGATCATTTGAAATCGGGTTATTTAATTGACTTTAAATATTTAAAAGTTAATTTTTAACTTGAATTCAAATATCACTATTTATTTGATGAATAAATTATTGAATCTCAATAATTTGAAATTGGATAAAATATGAAATCTAAGATTTTAAGCCTATTAAAAATAATTTGATGGCTTATAAAATTAGTATTGATAATACCGAAGAGAATAGAAGTTTTAAAGTTGGATTTAACATCGATTTGTTCGGTTTTGAAATTTATATCGTTTAAACTGAATTGAAAAATAGCCTTCCGAGGCACAGTCTCGGACGAAACCAGCTCCATTGGATCCGTAATGTTTTATTATTATCGGATTTCAATTTTCGCATTGTTTGGAGTTACTGTTGGGTCGTATGATTGGTTAATGCCTAGAATAATCAAATTGAATTTAAATTAATAATCGAGACTTCTCTTATACTCCTCTCCCCTCATCCCTATCTTCCTTTAGACGAAAGAAAATAGGAGATCTCGTTCCTATTTCTTTTAGTTATCTCGTTTCCCCTTCCTCCACAAACGAAATTTCTTAATATAAAAAAAATCAATCAGTTTGTTTCAAAATAAAATGGCCGAGATCGATTTCGAGCTTTGCTCATACTTCCTCAAATCAATGGCCGAAGGGACTTGGCTTGTCTTCGAGTTGGTGAAGCAGGGTGCGCGACTGTTCGCGATGGGAAACTAAGCATCGCGGGCATGATTTGGCAAGGCGAAGCGACGACGCACGCCGGTGAAGCAAACGATGTGAGGGATGGAATAGCGACCATCAACTTCGGCATGGGCTATTCGCGTTCAACCTGGGATAGAAGAAATAGGAGTCGAGTCATCAACGGCAATGATCGCGAGGGGATTCGTGTTTAGGGCTAGGGTTTAGGAACTACAGTGTCAAAGTTTTGGGTCGCGTAGGCCTCAGTCGCATCTAGGGTTAGCGCGAAGTGGAAGGATAGGCTGTAAGGTTGTGGTGGTCGCGGCCTTCAAGGGGAGGCAGTAGTAGTCATTGCGAGCAGCGTCTTTCATAAGGTATATTTGGATTTATTTCAAGCCTAAGTTTGATAATAAATATTTACATTAAACTCGAATGTTTATTTTTAGCTACTGATAATTTTAAAAAAAAATAAAGTAAAGTAAAATAGTATTTGATTTTTGTTTCACACATATTTTTCACCGACAGGTTTAAGACGGAGATTTTTAATAATCTGTGGTTGTTAATTACAAATAAGGTTGGGAAGGAATAAGATTTTAAATGTTTGAAGATTTTATAAATTATATACTATATGTAGTTTGAAACAGGAAATAATAATAAAATAAAATCTATTTAAGTTTTTAAAATTTTATATATATAGTTTATGTATTTTAAATAATAATAGGAATAAATAAATCTGCATAAATCTATAGTAACAAATAGTTTTGGTTTAATATATATGTTAAAAGGGAATTGTATATTTTATTAAACTTTATAAATGTATATATATGGACATATATTAGTTCAAAGCAAAATATATATATATAAAGATTTTTAGGGAAATTTTAAGTTTAAAATTAAATCATCTGTAAATTAAATAAATTGTTCAATTTATTTCGAATATTAATAAATTATATAAATTGTTTATTTAAGGTCAAACATCAGGGAATCCAAGGCAATATTGAAATGGACTGCAAAACGATAAGGGTGAGTTAATCTCACTCAGCTAAATTTAAATTTAAATAATTGTTTGAATGATTGGATTTATTGATGTGCTATAGTAGAGTATATTTTGAAATTGGCATATTATATTGTGCTAACATCTGTGGATGCAGGGAAAACAGGTAGGAGGGATCCAATTGGATCCCTCAATATTTATTTAAATTATTTAATGCCTCTGTTGTGAATATTTGATATACTAAATTATATTGGAATATTGTATGCTATGGTTAGATTGGATATAATTGGGTATGATGAATTACCAAAATATATAAATTGGATTTTGGAAAGAAAATAAAATAAGTGAAATTGTAACTAAAATAGTTATAGGAATTTGAATAAATTTAAGAATGGATTGGAAAAGTATAAAGTGGCTTTAAAATTCAAATAAATAAATCTTGAGTATAGAAAAGAAATTTGAATAAACAGAAAGTTAATGAATTTTAATCTTCAGTGATATTATTAAAAAGAACAAAACATTTATTTAAAATTTAAGATTTAAATTATTGAAAAGAATAAAGAAGAAATTGGGAAAAGCCGAAATTTGTATATTTCAGATAAAAAGACTTAAAATCAAACGAATAATAATAATAATAATAATAATAATAATAAAGTCCATAATTAACGAACTTTGAAATGAATTAAGAAAGTAAAAATATTCATTTCAAATGAAGTAAATTGGAAATCAATTTGGAAAATTGATTTAAGTAATTGAAGTTGGAATTTTTCTCTGGATAACCAAGTACGTTTTTAAAATAAATTTTTAAATATAAGTTAAAAGTTTTAAAGTTGTTTTAAAAACCAAGTTTTGGGAAATTTATTATTTCTAATATTTTAATTCTAAAGTAAGTATTTTCTAAAATCTATTATAGTAGTAATTACTTAAAAAGTGACTTAGTATTTTGTTTAAAAAAAAAGTATAAATCTAGTTTTATATTTTATTAAGTAACCTTACTTTCAAATATTCATATAGTATATATTTTTAATAAATTATTGAAGCAGTTTTTAAAATAAATGTTTTAGAGTATATTTCAAAGTAAAGTGTTTTAAATTATTTTAAAAATCTAGTTTTGTGCTTGGTGATTTCAGTGGAGATAGTAAATTTTTGGAAAAGCTTAGTCTGAAAAAGAAAAATGGTTTTGAAACTGTTTTCAAAAGGGTTGAAAATAGAAATATATCTTGTGAAGTTATTTTTGAGATAAATAGATCATTTGGGAAAATTATTTACTGTTGGATGGTTGTTTGTGAATATTAATTGATAGTTAAATAACCGACTATCAATATTGGCCAAATACGTTGATCGTTTCGAAGAGACCGGGATCGAGATTTATTTCTCGAAAACCACTTTGATTCGGTTTGTACGTTTCGTGGAAACGAGTTTGGATTCGAAGATGGAGCAGTGAAGTGCAAGGGCTAGTCGCTACTAATCCTGAGGATATTTCCAAAATGGATTTACTAGGAGTAGTGCCTTCAGTTCCGTTCGAACCCGGGACGGACTTGTATGGATGAATGCATTCGGAACATCGTCAGGTGGGCGATGGGCATTCTAAGGGATATGTTCTAAAAAGGTAACGCTTAACCTCAAGCCTCACCAAATGGGAATGACTGAAAATCAGGGGTTTTGCAGCAAGGCTAGGTGGGTAGCACCCAAGCAGGGTGAGGTCATCCCTGCCTAGATGTCCCTTTTATTTCAACTTAGTGGGCGGTTGCTGATCCCAACCGTGGGGTGATCTCACTCGGGATTATCCGGTAAGGGGTAGTCCCGGTCTGTGTTGCAGGGGAGCGGGCGTACTCCTCGATACTGTGATCTAGGCCACGTACTGTGACAGGTGGTACCCCAGTGCCTAGTCATTAGTTGGAAATCCATTCTCCCTACGAGCCTTGTACGAGTTTTGTTTGTATTACTCACTCTATGGCTAGTAGCTGGAATTTAATAGATGTAACAATTTCGGCTATTTTATAAGTATTTGTATATAGACCCTATTATAATATCAGAGGATTTCTATAAAAATTGTTTTAGATATCGTAAGATAAAAACCCGACATGTTTATTTGTGGCATGGTCTTACGAGATGCTTTTGTTTTCAAAGGATTTTTAAACTTTAATAATCAACTGGGTCTGATTTTCTCACGCTGGTATTCCAGATTGACTCGGCTGTTATTTAACTGTAATGCTCGGGTCAGACCGAGTATTATAGGATACGAAGATATGATGCTGTAGAGCTCAGGAGACGAGCAGGATGACGATCCCGCACTTGTTTATATATATTCCGTTGTATTGAGTTGTTGTGTATCCATTTGTATGACATTGATGTTGAGCTGTGATCGATGTACTCTGATGATGTAATATATAAACAGAGATATTTGATTTTGAGTAAAGTTCATTTATTGTCTATTATATTTTATTCCGCTGCGTTGGTTAGATTCTGATGTTGTTTTCTATTTTCTTCTTCTACCTCTTCTTCTTTAACTCAAATGGTTCGTATTTCTGTACAACTTGAGTTGATTTAAGTAGAATAGTGTTGACTCAAGGGGTACGGATTGGCGGTCTGTTACAGAATACAAGTAGATATAAGTCTGAATCGACCTAAAATAGATACATGATGTAGACTACACATATACAATGTGTTGCATCCCAAAATATAAATATGTACACAAAAGGAGTCTAGCTTGACATAAGATACAACATAACATCACATATATACATAGATGACAAAATTAACTACTAGCTAACAGATAGGACACAAACTCTAAAGCATCGAGCCGGAGGACATAAAACATTTCGGTCTGACCTGAATAAATAATAAATGGGTCAGTCTAAACTAAGATAAATAAATTCACAAAAATGAAAGATAGATAAAGTGAACTAGATCTCAAATATGGTCATATATTGACAAATATCAAACTTGCATTAACAACTTCAAATCATCAAATACTAAAACTCAAGATAGCTTATTACAAGCAAAAATCCCTGAAATGATTTTGTGATAATTCATACAAAATCAAATCCAGAAACATCATAAGTAAAAAATCCAAAAATCTCACAAAAGGAGGGAAGGTGCCAAACTCCAAGATTGGTGAAATAAATTCATCTACATGCATCTAACTCCAAGATAGATGTATAAATCTATAAACATCGAGATAGGTACAAGACCTGTAAACAACGAGATAGGAACAAGTCCTATAAACAACAAAATATGTATGAAACCTATAAACATCAAGATAGGAACAATTCCTATAAAGGTACGAGATCTATAAACTCTAAGATAGGTGAACGCCTATAAACTCCAAAGGCGAGTCAAAAACTCGTCGACAAGTGTTATATACCCCCAAAGAGTAATTGAATATATAACAAAAATGTGTCACATACCACACGGGTTTATTTAAACATTTATTATAGGTTAATAAACTCCACTCGTGTATATAAATAGCTCGCTCATTTTATTAATCCATTTAAATCAATTCATCATTCGATCGATGTCGTGCAAAAAGTATTAAGCTATGAAATACCCTCTTGAAGCTATATATTAGTTTATAAGCAAATATTTATATTGGAAAAAGGAGTTTGTTAAACTTTTACATTCATAAATATATTTAGACATTGTTTAGCAAGCTAATATACATACATATATACATATGTATATATACATACATACATACATACATATATATATATTGAAAAGCCCTTCCGAAATCTCTTTATTCATACATACATACAAACATATATATACATACATACATGCATATATATATAGGAGTAATTTGGACTATTGGCCTATATCAATATAAAACCATTATTATTATAATAAATGTTATTCAGCCTTTTGGTTCGACTATATTCAGACTGATTAGACAAGTTAGACTCAACTATCTTCAAGGCCAATTGCCCAAAGCGATGATTTTAAGGTCCAAAAATCAAGTGCGGTTAATAATATTAAGCAGGATCAACTAAAACTAAGAGATAGACTCTCTAGAATATTCTAAGAACGGATTAGCACCTTCCCCGGGCAGGGGACCCCTGGAATATTCTAAATATGGTTTAGTAGCTCCCCCGGGCAGGGGATCGGTGCCTATCCCTTCACCCAAAGGATCAGTACATATCTTTAATTTTGTCGTATTTTGGGTGAGATTGATATAGAGTGATGAAGAAGGCCCCACGAAGCTACATTTCAAATATCAAGTCGTTTGGAGTTTGTATGCTAATGTTATAGGCAAATTACTTTACCTAAAAATGGGATCGGTATAAAAGGGATCACATAAAAGGGATCGGCAGAATTCAGCCAAGCAAGTGCAAGTCAATGGAAAACAATCAATATCTCAAGATCCATAAGTCCAATGCTTAGAAAATTTTGGAAACAAGATATGGGGACCCTAAGGATCTTACCCTACGGATCGCACCTTGAAGGGAAGAAGAGAGAGGGATCGACCCTCTTTCCTTAACAGGGATTGGCTAGAATCATGAAAAACTCACATTGCACTAAAAATCGAGCAATAACTCATGTTCTACTCATCCAATTGACATGAAATTTTGTAAGGCAAGTAGCTAACATCATAAGAAACCCTCCAGAGGGATTGCATCCCATTTGGTCACCAAAATTGGGATCGGGGACGATCCCTATTATGGGCCCCAATGGGCCTCAAAATTCTTGTGTGGGCTCGACTTGGCCTGGAGGTTCTTCTATCGAAATTTATGCCTGATTTGTGCACGTCTTCCCCTATAAATACAGCAGGCATGGCATTAGAAAAGGGATCCTTCTTTCAGCTGCCAAGGGTCTTTCATTTTTATTCTACATTCTTACACTAATGGATCTCAGCTGATCCAAACATTATTGTAATCATAATCAAATGCAATATCAATAACAATATAAGGTAGACGTAAGAGAAGATTGCTAAATCACTATAAAAATCTATATGTTCATTTATGATTTTTGCCCTGTTTTAATTTCATTCTTCGTTTAATCTCTACTAGATTCTAGTGGGTGTTGATACCTATTTTTGGCGTCAATTTTTTGGTGCTTTCACAGAGAATTGAATTCTAAGCTTGATTGTATCTCATCGTCTACTTATGGATTCCTATATTTGCAAGATCGATCCAGCTTTCAACTAGCAAGTTTCCTATTCTACTTAGAATTGAAAGAGATCTATAAGGAGCAATCAGCCATGGTAGGATCAACCAAGTCTACTTTCCTTGTTGTTGAAGGAAATGATGATTCTAGTGTTCTTGTTTGGAGCTGCTCATGTGTTCGTGTCCATTTGGAAAAAAGATTCTTAATTTGATTACGAGCAAGCTCAATTCAAGAAACTTCTTGTGATAAGGGATCATACACGATCCCTTCTATAGGCTGCAAAAAGAATACCAGTATTCAAAGTGCATATTTCAAATCCTGTATATTTCAACTACAATAAGAGAAATAGTTGTTCCCTCTTTCAAAGTACTACATTCACTACCTATCCTCCATAGTCCGTCCTGACCGATCCCTCCTTCTTAGGGTCTAGCACCGATCCCTTCATGACTGATCCCTACATATGATCGATCCCTCCATACTTCGTATAACCGATTCCTCTCACAAAACATTCAATATCGATCATTAAGGGGTCGAGCATGTTATGACCGATCGGTCTATCCAATATTGATCTCTATGTCGCATTAGTCCAGAACTGAAGCCTTGTTCAACTGATCCCTTATTCAATAGATCTCTACACCACACTCAACTACAACCGATCCCTCCAGCTGATCCCTTCCGCATCAAAAAGGTATCATAATCGAACCCTCTTCCTTGGAGGAAAAATGGGATCGGGTATGATCCGTCCTTCTTGCTGCAAATAAAAAATAATGGATCGATTACTAGATCAGGTTTCTAATGTAGATTATGACGACACTCAACTAACTAGCTTCCAAACGCCCGATTTACCAGCTATGGTATGATGCTTGTATGATGACCGACCTACGTCGCTTAATATGCCATCACAAAGTATAACTATCCATCATCAAAGTCATCACTTACCATTACGGAACATCCATCACTGAGTCACGAGTGGTAGTCATCAGAAACCATCAAATATCGTTAAAAGCTTTTTCAAGAAACTCCCTTCAAGGCTGACCCAAAGTCAGACACGAAGTAATCACCGATTCAACTCGAAGCAAACCCATGAAATTCTGGCCCATGGTCAAACTCGGATAAAACCAAAATTTTATCAAAGCAAGCGTCGGTGTGACTCCAAGCACCGGTCATTACCAACCCAGCACTTCGAACTCAACGACTCCAAGTGAACCAGGGACTGTCTCTAAGCAAATAGCAAATTTTCTCGGGTCTGACTTCAAGTAAGTTATCATTAATTCATCAATATCGGTGATCCATATTGTTTCATTCATAACTCAGGCACAAGGACTCCAAATGACTTGAAACTAGGTGTGCAACCTCAAGAGGCCTTCCTTATAGCCTTATATGGATTGCACTCCAGTTAGGTTTGGGATCTTCACCGTTCAACGACCCTATCCTAGCCGATTCGCCATTTGATTGGCATTTTCAACCATCAAACATTGGACAATCATGCATACAAACTTCACAAGTATTACAAACGACCGTAAATTAAAAATGGACCAGGCCGATGATGATTGGAGCATCCCCTCAATCAAAACCTATTTATCGAAGTCGTTCAGCGTGTAGAATATCGAAGGAGATTCAATGCATGCTAGCATATTCTGTGAATATAGACCCCGACAACATCTCATATAGAACGAGTGGATCACTGTCCCTTCAAAGCGATGGATACCATCAAATGCAGATATTTTCTCATATTCATCGAAGAAATAACGATCATGTGGTTTATGCAGCTAGCACTTAGGTCCATCTCCTCATTTGATTAATCGAATCAGAAGTTTGTCAAGCAATTCAGGATACATGCGACTCATACCAAGGGTGTGATATCATTATCTAATTTATTCCAAGCAGTAGGTGAGCCGCTTAAACACTTCTGGTAGAGATTTAACATTGCTATCACTGAAGTGAGCAATCCTAGCGAGAATATCATACTGATGGTGCTGATAAGGGGAATCGACCTCGAGACACACTTTGTTGATTGGTTACTTAGAGAGCCTCATATGACCTTGAATCGTTTCTATTACAAATCTAACTAAAACCAAAGCAAGGAGGAGGCAAAGAAAACTAGGGGAAAGAAAATTGCAGGTCCATTGGCCAAAGGGATTTAAAGCAAGTCCAGCAATGATGATGCAATGAGGACATGGATTCAGGATACGATCCAGAATCCCAAAATTGACTCATATACTCCTTTGAATGATTCACTCAAAAAAACTTACATGAAGACTCGTGACTCGGAGTAGTACAAGAAGCAATCCTCGAGAGAGTCCACCGAAACCCAAAGAAAATTAAGGAAATGTTTTATATTTCAAGATAAACACGGTCATAACATCGACAATTGCAGACATCTCCAAGATGTGATCTGAAAGCTGATCCATAAAGGAAAGTTTCAACAAAATGTGCAAGCCCTGCAGAATGGAGGGTAAGGAACATTCAACCCCAATCAATAGAGAACTTTGATTATCAATTGGATCACCTACGGTCGACTTCCAATTGAGAAGGACCAGGGCAAAGTGGAATAGTGAGCATCGATGATGCTTCACATATCAATTAGATTTGTTTCAATTTCAATTATAGTGTGAACTATTACCAACCTAAACTAAAATACTTCCAAACAATGCAAGTGACCAAGTACTTAGAGTTAGGTGCCACCAACCTCCACGGACCATGATTGGACCTTTGGGGATCATCAAGACAAGCATGATTCAACCGCTTATCTGCTACCATATGCCTCTGACTAAAGGGAAAGTACTCAAAATGAAATGTGGTTGTGACTCAACCATCCACTTCTTACTTTATGCTTCAATTTGGACAGAACATCTATTCCTTACTTAGAGCCCAAGGTCGGAATCCAATACAAAGTGGAAAAGACTGACTATCCACCTAACAACTCTCTCCCTTGACTTACAGGGAGGAGCATGAAGCAAATTGGATGAGACATGTCTGCCTAACCTAAGTATGGATCATGGATTGTAGTCTGACCATCCACCTCTTGATCACCAAGTAGACATGAATTAACCATCCACTCAACAACATTTATCCTAGATACTGGGCGTAGAATTCCTTCCATTGACGAACATGACTAGACTGTTCATTTGACAACTCTTATCTTGACTTGACAAGTGGAGTGTAAATCAAAAATGGTGTGACTGGCCACCCATGATAAAACTCTGGTCCCTAGAGTGTGGACCTGGGTGTAAACACAAAAAGATGGACGCAGTTCGACCATCCATCGACCAACTCTGGACTTGTAACATCCATAATTTTGAAAATATTATTCAGGGAAATTTATGTAGATAAATTAAATAGAATAATAATGATAAGGGGATTGAGATTTGAATAAATTGGGTATAGGGGCTATGCTTAATAATTGAATAAATGGGTTTTAATTGGTTTAAAGGATAATTAGTGCACATATGGGCATATTAATAAAAAGACTCTTTATTTTACACGACTATACATTTCTCATTATTGTCCATTCACGTTCATTTTTCTCAAATCAAAAACAAAACACAAAAACCTTAAGAGCCGGCCATCAATAAGTAAGAAAGGAAGAAATTTCAATCTAAAGCTAAGGGTCAAAGCTAAGAAGGATTAATCAACAACAAAACTCGAATTCCTTATCAAGTTTAAGGTGAATAATAATTTTTTACTATCTCTATTTTATTTTGTGGTTATGTTCTTTAGAATTTATGTTTAAATTCGTTTTTATAATGATATGGATGATGATATTCTTGAATCAAGTTACGATTGAATTATTTAAATTCACACATATCATTCCGTTTTAAGGGAAAACCAAAGGTTTATGATTTTAGATTTCCATAGAAATTTTTTATGTTGAATAACATATGATTTTGGAGACATTTTTTGATTTTTAGAATTTTCTAAATTATACACAAAATTTGTTATGAATTTCTAAGGAAAATATGATATAATTGGGTTTAAATTTAATTCGAGTATTACATGAAGAAATTGCGTACGAAATTTTAATATGTTTGATTACATGATAAAATTGATTTTCTATGATTTTTGGGAATTTTTCCCAGTTGATTTATTTGGAAAAATAAATTATTGTTAAAGAGGGACATTTCTGCCAATATTGGTTTTACTATGTGGAAGGGCTTAAAACGTTATGTTTCTTTGATTTGGATCTAAATTAATGCGACGGTTACTAATTATAAAGTACTTGGAAAGTTTTAAAGTAACCAATCAAGGGATTACAACTGGCAGGTTAGTTATAAAGCAATTGTCGTGTTTAGCTATAAATCAGCATTTCAAAAAAGGTGGTTTCGCTAATTTCGGAGGCATCTTTCAACTCCTTTACCTCCGCACCATCTCAATCAAGACCATCTCTATCGAAACCCGCATAGTAGGAACCAAGGCACATGGTATCACTAGAATTGGTATGAAGTGAATTGGTAAGTAGTCGAAGGTAGAATGTCAAAAGCTATGCTTTCGTTAGAGTCGAAACCAAGGTTTTGTTTTAAAAGGATAAACACCTTCCTAGTTTTTAAAGGGCTTTCGGCTGAGTCGATGCCCTATAAAGTGGAAACCTTAGTTTGTTTTCTAAAGTTAAATTCCTACCTTGTTTTACTTAATGTTTTCAACATAGTCGAAAGCCACGCTTTCAAAAGGGACTTTATAATAACTTTCAAAGGGGAACTTTTTCTTTAAATAAGAAGCTTTCGAAAGGGTAGGTTCTGACATGGTCGAAATCTAGACATTGTTTTCCTTCCAATGTATTTAAGTCATCAATACCTTCAAAAGGTTATCATTATTTTTACCTAGGTTAAGCCACTTCCTAATTGCTTTCGAAGAGGGTTGGGGTTTCGAAGGTGATGTGCTCAAAAAGGGGGTTTCGACTGTGCCCTTCGAAATTTTAATTTTTAAAGTTCTTTGCTTTTGACTAAGAAGGTTTCGATACCATTAACTTTTCCCCAAATTAATTTTTAGTTGGTTTTGAAAGAGATACTTTCATATATAACCATTTTGACCCAAATAATGTTTCTTAAGAGTAAACCCAATGCTTTCAAAAGGGTACTGTATTTGTTTCGAATCTATATTTTAAAGACTGTTTTCTTAATACCATCAAAAGGTATCTTGGTTTCGAAAGGTGTATACTTAGAGTTTTGAAAAGAGGTTTTCTAGTCTTTTAAAGGAGGTCATCTACTGGTTTTGAAAGTGATGTTTTAACGCTTCAAAACAAATAGCCCATTCTCATTTTCAAAGGAAAACCATGGCATAATTAAAGGTTTTGGAAATATTATTCACATTAATATTAACCCATAACTTTATTTTATAAAAAGGGCAGAATAGCCAATTAGGTTGACCTAGTAGTGAACATAACTTAACGGATGTTAAAATCTTAATTAAAGTTATTGGTAGGACCAAAGGTTTACAGTAAGCCCATGAAAACTGTATGATATTGGTTGGGGCCAAAAGGTTCATAGTCAGCCCACGAAAACTATGATTTGATACTAGCAGGGGCCCGTTTTGTAATTAGCCCTTGAAAACTATATACGGATTACGATATTGACAGTCGGTCAATAGGTTCCTGGTTAGCCCATTAAAACTAGGATAAGAAATAAGATATTTGAGTTGCGAATAGGTTCTTCTTGATCCCATGAAAACTAAGTAACTGGACAGTTAGAAACTATAATTGAGACAGATAGTCAGAATGAATGGGGATGGGTAATCTAGAATTGATTTATTAGTTTTGCAAATCATCATAATCCTTTGAAATACTATGTTTTAACCATTGTGGATGAAGAAGCACAACATAAGATTTTATAAATGTTTTAGGATACTAGTCAGGGTAAAACTCGTTCCGCTAAGCGATGTGGTCTCACTAGATATCTAAATGGTTTGATATGGTAAATTATTATTCATACTAGCCTTTATGTCTGACTCGAAGTTTTTATTTTCCCCTTAAACCCTCGGGTACTCAATTGACTTGAGTAAGTTGAGAGTTAAGGTTTTTAGGTGTTCTTTTTTACGAATAAAGCTTCTAAGGTTGTGCAGTAGGCAAGCTTGTTATTAGAGTTCTTTTATTTAGGTTGTATGTTTTGTTTATAAAGGCAAACTGTTTTCTTGCCTACCTGTATACTCTAATCATCCAAGGTGGCCATATGTCGCCCGTGGTGTATTTTGTAATAATATGCATGGTCTGCGAAATGGGATTATGTAATCAATTTGGACTATTTTGAAATAAAATTTGGAACTTGTTTGTTGTTAAAAAAAATTCCATATTCTAATATCGCCATGTTTGGTCGCCGAAGATTAATAACTATGTGCAACATTTGTTGCCATTAGTTTTGGGCGATAGAGGAAAGTTACAAGTTGGCATCAGAGCATAGGTTTTTGAAACTTTAAAAGAAACTTAAACCTAAAAGATTTTCAAACATAATCCAATGAATTAGATAATTAGATTAGGGTTTGGGTTAACACTATAGTAAAGTACTCGTATTTTCTATATATAGTTAAATATATAAGTGCGTATTCCCCGATCTCTTAGACCATTCTTTTGTATCTTACTAATGCTAGTATGAAGATTTATGAAAAAGGAGATATGGATGTAGGAAACGGAAGTGGAAATCTAGGTGGAGGAAGTACCACAACTAATGGAAATGCTCGACTCACTGCCAGAAGGAATCCGGGTCGACGGGCTAATGCTAGTAATTAAAATACTGATGCCAATGTGAGTGCTAGAAATCCACCAGTAGATTTGGGGGTGATGTATCAGTTCTTAGCTGGTTTGATGGAAGCAGAGTCTGCTGCTAGTATTGCCGAAAATGTAGGAGGAGCTAATTATGTGGCTCCAATTGGGAATATTGCTTTGTTGGGTAGAGATTACACTAGTTTGGGTGGGAAACCATTCTTAGGAATGGAGAATGCTATAGAGGTTCGGAACTGGTTGTTGCATGGTGAGCGTATATTTACTGATTAGGGTCTGAAGGTTAGACAAAAGAGAAGGTTGGCCTATAGACAGATGCAGGGGTCAGCACTACGTTGGTGGAATAATGTCACTATCGAAATTCCGGAAGAGCGGTTAACTTGGGTTGATTTTAAGGTGTGATTTGAGCAGAAGTTTGTATCTGAGTTTTCTAAGTCTGAGTTAATGAAGAAGTTTATGGACTTAGTTCAAGGAGTGGCATTAGTAGTTGAGTATGCTGCTGAGTTTGAAGAATTGTCTCGATATGGACGTACTGTTATTGATACTGACATCAAAGGGAATGAGAAGTTCATTTGGGGATTGAGGCCCGAGCTCGCTAGAATGATAATGACACATGTTTGTGATCCTTGTAATATAGTCGTGGAGATAGCCATTCGCTATGAGGAGTTACTTGATGATTTACCTAAAGAGAAGTCAGTGGACCCTCTAGGTTTCTGGAGGAAGATGAGAAATTATTTAAAAAGAAGGGAGTCCAAAAGTAAGATGCTACTATAAAGTCAAAGGCTAAGGTAGTTTGCTATAAGTGTGACAAGAGGGTCATTTTGCTAATGAATGCCAGTCATGAAATGGAAAGAAAGCTACAGTTAAGAAGAATGTGAAATGCTTCAACTATGATCATGTTGGGCATTACAAGAACCAGTTAGGAAGACAAAGGAAAAGTTTTTGCTATAGGACCGGCTAGGCCTACTGCAACAGATAAGGGAAAGATTGTGATGAAAGGTATGCTTTTGATTCAAAGTATCGATTAGAATGCTTTTTGATACCAGTGCATCACATTCAATTATATCTCGGTGTTTAGTTGATAAATTATGTTTAGAACCCACATGCCTTGTTATTTCCTTAAGAGTTGCGAATCCAATAGGAAGGTATGCAATTCTAGGATTAAGATGTGACCGGTTAGAACTTGATTTGTTAGGTCATGAGTTTGCATGCAGTTTGTATGTTATCGATTTTATAGATATCGGGATCACTTTGGGTATGGATTGGTTGGTAGGTATGAGGCTAGAATACTTTACCAAGATAGAGAAATATCACTGAGACACCTTGATAGTCATAACTGAGTGATATTCTCAGTAGAGAATACTAACCGGAACGTAGTGCTATGCTTAATGCTATGGAGGTAGGAAATGAGTTATGTCAGGTTTGGGTAGCAGAAGAGTTTGCAGATGTTTTTGAGCCAGTCACTGGACTACCCATGAAAAGAGCTGTTGAGTTTAAAATAGACCTTATGCCAGAAGCGGAACCAGTAAGTAGACCACCTAGTAGGATGGCACCAACTGAGATGAAGGAATTGAAGGTGCGGCTAGTGGATCTAGAAGGAAGGATTTTTATTGGACCAAGCAGTTCACCTTGTGTGCGGCCGTGGTGTTCGTGAAGAAAATGGATGGGTCGCTACGGATATGCATTGACTATCGTAAGTTAAACGAAAAGATTATTAACAATAAGTATCCTTTGCCAAGAATAGATGATCTGTTTGATCAGTTGAGTGGAGCCAGAGTGTTTTCCCAGTGGGACTTAGCGACAGGTTTCCATCAGTTAAGAGTGGCGGAGGATAGTATTCCTTTGACAGCATTTCGAACTAGGTATGTTTCATATAAATTGTTGGTTTTGCCATTTGAATTAACAAATGCACCAGCTTTCTTCGAAGATTTGATGAACTGAGTTTTCCGAGAGTACTTGGATAGGATTGTTACAAATGACATTCTAGTATACTTTAAGGATAGAGAGAGCATGAAGTTCATTTTAGAGTGGCGATACACTAATACAAAATCAGCTAAAGGCGAAGTTTACCAAATGTCATTTGTGGAAGAAAGAGGTAAAGTTTCTTGGTCACATGGTTTCAGAGAAAGCATAGACAATCGATCCAGATAAGATCAAAGCTGTGAATAATTGGAAGAGACCAGAGACGGTAACTGAGATCAGGAGTTTTCTTGGAATTGCTAGATACTACCGGAGATTTATTAACGATTTCTCATGGATAGCAGCACCATTAACTAAGATAAGTTGAAGAATTTGTTGAGTAATGAACCTCTGTTAGTAGTTCTAGACGGAAACCAAGGATTGGTAGTGCATACTGATCCATGTGGAACTAGATTAGGAGCAGTGTTGATGTAGAATGGTAAAGTCATTGCATACGTATCTAGGCAGCATAGACCGCATGAAGTTAGATATCCTACTCATGATTTGGATTTAGCAGTTGTGATCTTCGCATTGAAGATTTAGAGACATTACCTCTTAGGAGGGGGGTTTGAGTTATATACTGATCATAAGTCTTTATAGAATTTATTCTCTTAGAAGGAGTTGAATATGAGACAATTGGTTGGAGTTTTTGGCCGCTTATGATTTTGGTAAAGAGTACACACATGGGAAAGGCAATAAGGTAGCAGATACTCTTTGCAGGAAACATCAGAATGTGGTGTTAGATATGTTGGTGGAGTGGAAGGATTTAGAAGCTTTAGTCGGTTCCGATGTGTAGTTAAGATCGACTGATGGTTCTAGTCAGAGTATCGCCAGGTTGTCTTGTTTAAAAGTTCGACCAGTATTGATAAGAAAATTGCTTCCAATCATAAGGAGGATCCAGTATTAGCTGAAAGGATCAGAAGACTGGAGGTTGGAACAGAGATCGATGATTTAAAGGATTTTAACCTAGACCAGAAAGGATGGCTAAGAAATAAGGGACGGTTGTGTGTTCCGAATGTGGATGACTTAAGGAAAGACATTCTTGGAGAATGTCATCGATCCAATTTTACGATTCATCTTGGAGGAACAAAGATATAGCAGGATATGAAGAGAAGCTTCTATTGGGAAGGCATGAAGAGGGATGCTGGCTTGTGGGTTAGGCAGCGTGCAAACAGTCAACAGGTGAAATCTGAACATCAGAAGGTAGTAGGTTACTTTAGCCTTTAGATATTTCAGTTTGTAAATGAGATTCGATATCTATGGATTTTATATACGGGTTGCCAAGTTCAAATAGGGGTAACGAATTATATGGTTTATAGTGGATAGATTGACTAAGGGTGCCCATTTCATTCCAGTTAAGTCAACCAGAACGGCACCTGTTTTAGCCACGTTGTTCCTGAAGAATATATTTAGACTGAATGGAGTTCCTAGTAGTATAGTCAATGACAGAGATGCTTTGTTCACCAGTGAATTCTAGAAGAGTCCACAAGAAGTGATGGGTACAAAGCTTAGTATGAGTACTACGTATCACCCTCAGACAGATGGGCTGATAGAGAGAGTCAACAAAGTACTTAAGGATCTACTGAGAGCATATGTATTATATTTTGGTGGTTTTTGGGAAAAGCACCTACATTTGGTTGAGTTTTCTTATAATAATAGTTATCAGACAAGTATAGGAATGGAACCGTTTGAAGCTTTGCATGGAAGACTATGCAAATCACCAGCATGTTGGTTGGAAACTGGAGACAGATTAGTCTTAGGCCCGATTTTTTTAGAGAGGTGTCAGAAAACATTGAGTTAATCTGAGGAAGGATGCAGAAAGCTTAATCCAGACAAAAGAGTTAGCAGATAAGAGGCATATGGTCTTAGAATTCTTAGTTAGAGATAAGGTTTTCATTAAGGTGTCACATGTGAAGGGTATGGTGCGATTGGAAAAGTCAAGGAAGTTAGCCTCAAAATATGTAAGTCCATTCCAAATTATAGAGAGGATCGGAAAGCTCGCATACAGAATAGAGTTGCCGAGCAATTTGGCAGGTGTCCATAATGTACTTCAAGTCTCTCTATCTTCGTAAGAGTGTGCATGATCCAGAGACTACTATTCCTCCAATAAGGTTGGAAGACTTAGTAGTAGAGCCTAATTTGACTTTTATTAGACAACTAGTTTGGGTTGTAGCTGGAGATGAGAAAAGACTAAGGAATAAGACAGTCAGGTTGGTGAAAGTTTTGTGGAGTGACAACGAGAAGGATTGTACTTGGAAGACAAAGGACAAGATTAAAGATACTTATCCTGATCTGCTTTGAGGGTATGTCTATATTAAATTTATATAGATAGTGGCTAGTCAGTTAGACTAGAATGGTTGTTAAGTGTTGTTATAGATGATTGCTATCTTTATTATTTAGTCATGAAATTCTTTAAAGGGGAGCCTGTAACATCCCTAATTTTGATAACATTATTCAAGGAAATTTAATTAAATAAATTAAATAGAATAACGATGATAAGGGAATTGAGATTTGAATAAATTAGGCAAAATGGCCATGCTTAATGGTTAAATAAATGGGCTTTAATTGGTTTAAAGGATAATTAGTGTACACATGGGCATATTAGTAAAATAGCCTCTTTATTTTACACGGCTATATTTTTTTACTATTGTCCATTCATATTCATTTTTCTCAAATAAAAAAATATGCAAAAACCTTAAGAGCCGGCCATTAACAAGGAGGAAAAGAAGAAATTTTATTCTAAAGCTAAGGATCAATGTTAAGGAAGATTAATCAACAAAAAATCTCAAATTCCTTATCAAATTTAAGGAGAATAATAATTTTTTACCATCTCTAATTTACTTTATGATTATGCGACTTCGGATTTATGTTTGAATTCATTTTTATAATGATACGGATTATGATATGCTTGAATCATGTTATGATCGGATTATTTTAATTCATATACATATGATTTTGCTCGATTTTAAGGGAAAACCGAAGGTTTATGATTTTCGATTTCCATGGAAAAGTTTATGTTGAATAACACATGATTTTGGAGATGAGTTTTGATTTTTAGAATTTTCTAAGCTATAAAAAATTTGTTATGAATTTCTAAAGGAAAATATGATATAATTGGGTTTAAATTTTATTTCAAGTATTTTAGGATGAAATTGGGTCTGAAATTTTAATATGTTTGATTACATGATAAAATTGATTTTATGTGATTTTTGGGGATTTTCCTAGTTAATTTATTTGGGAAAATAAATTATTGTTAAAGATGAACTTTTCTGCGAATGTTGGTTTTATTATATGGAAGGGCTTAAAACGTTATGCTTCTTTGATTTGGATCTGAATTAATGTGGCAGTTACTAGTTGTAAAATATTTGAAAAGTTTTAAAGTAACCAATCAAGGCAATACAACTGGCAGATTAGTTATAAACTAGTGTCCATGTTTAGCTATAAATCAGCATATCAAAAAAACGGTGGTTCCGCCTATTTCAGAGGCATCTTTCGACTCCTTTACCTCCGCACCATCTCAGTCGAGACCATCATGTGGAAACCCGCATAGTTGGAACCAAGACACATGGTATCAATAGAATTGGTACGAAGTGAATTGGTAAGTAGCAGAAGGTAGGGTGTCAAAAGCTATGCTTTCGTCATAGTCGAAACCAAGGAACTGTTTTAAAACGATAAACGCCTACCTAGTTTTTGATGGGCTTTCAACTGAGTCGATACCCTATAAAGTCAAAACCTTAGTTTGTTTTCCAAAGTTAAATTCCTGCCTTGTTTTACTTAAAGTTTTCATCATAGTCGAAAGTCATGTTTTCGAAAGGGACTTTATAAATAGCTTTCGAAGGAGAACTTTTTCTTAAATAAGACGCTTTCGAAAGGGTAGATTCTGACCTAATCAAAATTTAGCCGCTATTTTCCTTCCGAAGTATTGAAATCATCAATACCTTCGAAAGGTTATCCTTATTTTTACCTAGGTTAAGCCGCTTCCTAATTGCTTTCGAAAGGGGTTGGGGTTTCGAAGGTGATGGAGTCAAAAGGGGGTTTCAACTCTGTCCTTCGAAGTTTTAATTTTTAAAGGTCTTTGCTTTCAACTAGGATGGTTTTGACGTCATCAACATTTTCCCAAATTAATTTTTAGTTGGTTTCGAAAGAGATACTTTCATATATAACCATATTGACTCAAATGATGTTTCTAAAGAATAAATCTAATGCTTTCGAAAGGGTACTTTATTTGTTTCAACTATGTTTTAAAGACTGCTTTCCCGATACCATCGAAAAATGTCATTGGTTTCAAAAGGTGTATACCTAGAGTTTTGAAAAGAGGTTTTCTATGCTTTCGAAGGAGGTCATCCAGTGGTTTCGAAAGTGATGTTTTAAAGCTTCAAAAAAAATAACCCATCCTCATTTTTGAATGAAAAACAAGGGCCTAAATAAAGGTTTTGGAAATATTATTCACATTGTTATTAACCCATAACTGTATTTTGGGAAAATGGCAGAATAAACATTTAGGTTGACCCGTATTGAATATAACTTAGTAGATGTTAAAATATTAATTAAAGATATTGGAAGGGGCCAATAAGTTTACAGTAAGCCCATGAAAACTGTATGATATTGGCAGGGACCAATAGGTTCATAGTCAGCTAATGGAAATTATGATTTGATGCCGGTAGGGGACAATAGGTTTGTAGTTAGCCCATGAAAACTATATCTGGATTAAGATATTGAGAGTTAATCAATAGGTTCATATTTAGCCCATGAAAACTAGGATTTGAAATAAGATATTGGAGTTACGAATAGGTTCTCGATGATCGTATAAAAACTAAGTAATTGGACAGATAGTCCATAAACATTTAACAGGTTGATAGTAACTATATAAACAATAATTAAGACAGATAGTCCATAAACATTTAACAGGTTAATAGTAACTATATAAACAATAATTGAGACAGATAGTCAAAATGAATGAGGATGGGAATCCAGAATTGATTTATTTATGTTGCATATCATCATAATGCTTTGGAATACTATGTTTTAACCATTGTGAATGCAAGAGCACAATATATTGTTTTATAAATGTTTAAGGATACTAGTGAGGGGAAAACCCGTTCCGCTAAGCGACGTGGTCTCACTAGATTTATAAATGGTTTGAGATGATGAATTATTATTCATACCATGCTATATGTCTAACTCGATCTTTTTGTTTTCCCCTTAAACCCTTGAGTACTTAATTGAATTTGAGTAGGTTAAGAGTTAAGGTTTCCAGGTGTTCTTTTTGACAAATAAATCTCCCGAGGACGTGCAGGAGGCAAGCTTATTATTAGATTTCTTTAATTTCAGCTGTATATTTTGTTTGTAAAGGAAAATTGTTTTCTTGCCTATCTATATAGTCTGATCATCCAAGAGGGCATATTCATATGTCGTTTTGGCGTATTTTGTAATAGTTATTTATTATCTGAAGTTGGTCTATGAAATGGGATTATGAAATCAATTTGGACTAATTGAAATGGAATGTAGAATTTGTTTGTTGTTTAAATTTTTCCATATTCTTATGTTTTTGTGTATCAATTCATCTAATATCATTGTGTTTGGTCGTCGAGGATTAATAACTATAGATGACTGCAACATTCACAGCCGTTAGTTTTGGGCCTCCAAGTAGGGGGATGTTACAAGTCCTCAGAGCGCATGCTGGAGTATAAACATCAAAATATGGATGCGTTCGACCGTTCATGTACTAACTCTGGTCCCTAGAGTGCGAACTAGAGTATAAATACCAAAACATGGACATGGTTCAACCGTTCATGTACTACCTCTGGTCCTCCAGCGTAGATTGGAGTACAAACATCAGAAAAGATGGATGCGGTTCGACCATCCATCGATCAATTCTGGTCCCTCAATATGGTCTGGAGTATAAATGCCATAAAAAAGTGGACGTGGTTCAACCGTCCGCTCTCGAAATCTTGTCCCCAACTTGGGGAAAAATTTGGACTCAAAGTGGATGCGATCTGACCATCTGCTCCTTTGCTCAAGCTCGAAGTTTTCCAAAAATCTCATCTAATTCGCAAGGCTTGGCAAAAGAAAAATCAAAACCAAGATATGGATGTGGTTCGATCCTCTAGAAAATAACTCTGGTCCCCCGTGCGGATTGGAGTATAAACACAAATTGGGTGCAGTTCGACCACCTGCCAACAAATTCTTATCCCTAGAGTGCGGATATGAGTATAAAAAAATAGATGAGTGCGGTTCGACCACTCACTTTTCCATAAACTCTGACTTGAACTTGATGGGAGGAGTATGAACTCACTATGGATGGAATTCGATCATCCATGAACTAAATCTACTAGCCCAAGAATGGGAACTGGAGTACAACTACTACAAGTTGAATACGGCATCTCACTATAGCTCTAGCTTGGTGACCTTTATAACTTAAGGCAGCAACTACAAGGAGTCCTTAATACAAACCAATCGAAATGATGTTGAAGTTACGAACGGACAACTGACTATATCATACCACCAGGTCGACATGCAATGTCGATCCAAACTTTCCATATCGTTCTGCTGGGTCGACAGTCAATATCGATCCACACCAAACATAAATAGATGTGACCTAGATGTCCTCCAAAAAGCTTCGATCCCCAGAGTGTGAATAGGAGAATAAACCATGAATAAGTGTGACTTAATCATTAATTATCTAGCACCCTCCTTCGATCCATCAGGAGGAGTCTGAAACCGAATGCATATGACCCGACTGCACCTGAGCCAACTCTATCCTAGATCTGGCGGGGAAATATAAATCAAAATGGACGTAACTTATCGTCCAGCCTCAAATGAATGTGATGCGACTATTTATTTGTTGACTCTTAATATCGTCCAACTAAAAGAGTAAAACGAAATGGATATGAATTGACCGTTCGCACATTGATCCTTGCCCTTGGTCCGACGGGAAGAGCGTCAATCACTGATTGGATGCTATTTGACCATCTATTCTTTAGATCCTTGCCCAGAGTATAGTGACATTTGTACCAAAAGCGAAAGTGATTGACTGTCATGTACCCAACTCATGTCCAAAATCCGATGGAGCATTGAATTATTCCCCTTGTAAGGAAAAATTAGAATACAATCCAAGATAGGCAAGACTCGGCCTTCCATCAACTAACCTGATCCCGCGATTCAATGGGACAGAGTATAAAGCTAAAGTGGATGTGACTTGCCTTCCTACTTATTGACATATGCCTCAGACTTTGGGGCACGAGCAAGAAACAAGATGAATGTGAATCGACCATTCGTCCATCAACTCTAATTCATTGGAGTTTAGGTGGGAGTACAAACATGAATAGGACGAGACTCAACCATCCATGTAGTACATCTATCAATCTAAGATCGGGGGTAGAAGTATGGTCATCCAAAGACTGATTGCGATAGTGCAATACTATGGCTCATACTTGGCATTAACCAAGACTCAAGGCTACGACCAAAAGGTTGCTTAGAGATAGAATCATCGAATTGATTCCTAAGCTCATGGGCAACTGACAACACTCCCACCCGAACGACGAGTAACAGATCGTGAGTACATTGAATGGAAAGCATGTTACTCGAATATACAGGTATAGTCAAACTCAAAGCAAAAGTTAGTTATGTATCTACATGCAATACAATACTAAACTCTACTTGGTGTTTGATTCAATCTCCTTTATGCCTAATCTTCAACCATTCTAGATAATCACTCAAAGCATCTAGAACGCATCATGGGTACTGAAGATCAAATCACGGCTTGGTGCAATGGTGATGAAGGAATTAGCTAGTTTTGTTCGAACGAATCTTGATGTATTCACTTGCACCCATTCCAACATGTATGTGATCTTATCGATTATCATGAGCCATGTATTGAATATCGACCCGAGGAATGCCCCGGTAAAAAAAAAGTGACGCGGCATAGATCCAATGAGATCTGGTGCACTTAAAGAGAAGGTGGATAAACTTAGAAACAATGGGTTTATCCATGACACCCTCTACCCGAAATGGGTATCCAATCCAGTTCTTGCGAGAAAAGCTAATGGAAAGTAGCGGACATACATCGACTACTTTGACCTAAACAAGGCATGCATGAAAGACAGCTTTCTTCTTTTGAGGATCGACTAGCTAGTAGACTCAACCACTGGATATGAATTGCTTTAATTTATGGATCTGTACTTCAGATACAACCAGATCCTGATGCCCATCCCAACCAGGAGCACACCATCTTCATTACTGATCTAAGGCTATATTGCTATGTTGTGATGCTATTTAGACAAAAGAATGTTGGACCTACTTATCATAGACTATTCAACCGGATGTTCAAAGACTAGATTGGGCGATCGATGGAAATATATGTGGATGACATGTTTGTAAAGTCACAATGATCAAATGAGCACATTAATGACTTAGCAGAGAAATTCATTAATCTTTAGAAATATGGAATGAAACTCAATCCCTTGAAATCTTTTGTGATTCCGAGTTAGCAATATACCAAGTTAAGGGAGATTACCAGGCTAAAGAACAATGACTCGCTATATACCTTACCTTAGTCCAAGAGCCATTGACTATCCTTGGGTATTATGACATCATGCACATACCCCAGGATCAAAACAAAGAGGTTGACTCATTGGAAATATTTCCTAGCACCAGGGACGAATAAAAAATGGGCTTGGTTCCAGTTGAAGAACTAAACGCTCCAAGCATAAACCAGATAGAAATCTATTAGGTACTAGAGGCAGAGCCTGAGAAGGAGTCATGGATGACTCCGATCAAAGGTTATCTACAACGAGGGATCGTTCTCGGATAGAGGAATGAAAAAGATAGATCCTCCGTAAAGCTTCACAATATATCATTCAACAATGAGTCACATATAGAGGATTCTTCCATTCCCTGCTCCGGTGTGTCGCCCATAATGAAACCAAATGAGCCTTGAGAGAAATCCATGAAGGAGAATGCTATGATCATGCTAGAGGCAAAACTTAAGAAAGAAAATATTCCGCTATGGGTATTACTGGCCAACTGTCAATCGTGATGCAGTTGATTATGCTAGACAATGTGACAAGTGCAAGATGTATGCAAAAATTCCGAGAGCCCTGCCGACAAAAATTATTCAAATAGTCAATGCCTAGCCATTCTCCACTGGGACTATTGACATCATGGATCCTTATCGATTTTTAAAGGTGGTGCGAAATACGCCATCACAGTAGAGGATTACTTCACCAAATGGGCTGGAACTGAACCTTAAGCCACGGTCACAATGAAAAAATGTTGAATTCAAAGACTTCTTCCATCAGCATTGTATTGAAAAAATATTCATGGCATTTTCTGACCCTCAAGCTAATGGAAAAGTCGAAGTTATTAACAAAATCATAAGGTTCATTCTGAAGAAGCATTTGGAAAAGGCTAGAGGCAAGTTGGTTGACAAACTCCCATCAGCATTATGGGCATACAAAACCACCCATAAATCCACAACTGGTCATACTCTATTCGCCCTTGCTTACGGCTCCGACACCGTCATCCATGTAGAATATGAAGTTCCTTCTCATCGAATGGCTTATTACGACCCCTATTTCATTATAAAAAATTATAAACAAGGAGTTGCAACCAGATTTCAATCAAACTACAAGAAATTGGTGATGACCCTTGAGAATACAATCACGTCCAGGAGCCAACGACAGGAATGTGTCCATGATCATGCACGTGTGCATCTAAAAAAATCAATTTCTTGAAACTGACTGAAAATGAATTCTGACTTGAAGCTTTCAAAAATGGAACTAAATCGGATACCAAACCTTATAGCCCCGCAGACCAGACAAAGATTAGAACTAACAAAATAAAATTTGGAATTTATATTATTGGAAATCAACCAAGCGTCATGACAATCAAAGAGAAATACGACACTTTGAGAAGACAATTCAATGGAAGGATAGTAGCTATTTAGAAAAATGGATGGATTTTTTCCAGCGAATCTAATTTACATCAGTTCATAGCATGACATATATGCAACAAGACATACTTTGGAGGCAAATGTTATCCGGCCTTTGGGTCTGACTATATTCAGACTGATTAGGTACGTTAGACTCGACTGTCATCAAGGCTGATTTCCTAGAGCGATGATTGTGACAATATACTTCACTTAAAAAAGCCCCACGAGGCTATATTTCAAATCTCAAGTCGTTTGGAGTTTGTATGCTCAAGTTATGGGCAAATTACTTCACTTAAAAAAGGGATTAGTATAAAAGCGATCAGTATAAAAGGTATCATCCAAAGGGATTGGCATAATTCAGTCAAACAAGTGCAAGTCAATGGATCTCAAGATTCATAAGTCCCATGCATATGAAATTTTCGAAACAAGACGTGGGGATCCTGATGAGCCTACCCTAGGGATCGCACCTTAAAAGGATGAATAGAGAGTGATCTGCCTTCTTCCCTCGATAAGGATCGACAAGAATTATGAGACAACTCACATTGCACCAAAGACCAAGCAATAACTCAAGTTTTTCTCATCCAATTGACATGAAATTTGGAAGGCGAGTAGCTGACATAATGGGGAACCTCCCAGAAGGATCGTACCCCATTTGGACACCAAAATAGAAGGCGAGGCTGATCCCTATTATGGGCCCAATGGCCTCAAAAATATTGTGTGGTCTCGTCTTGGCCTGGAGGTTCTTCAGTCAAAATTTTAGCCTGGTCCATGCAAGTCTTTCCATATAAATACAGCACGCATGGCGTCAAAAAAGGGATCCTTCTTTTGGCTGCCAAGGCTCTTCCAATTTTATTCTTCATTCTTGTACTAATGGATTCCAGCTGATCCAAACATTCTTGTAATCATAATTGAGTGCAAGATCAATAAAAATATTAAGTAGGCATAGGCCAAGATTGTCGAATCACTATAAAAATCTGTGTATTCATTTACAATATTTGCTTTGTTTTATTTTCATTCTTTATTTAATCTCTACTAAATTCTGTTTGGTGTTGATTCTCATTTTTGGCATCAACAATAAATAATTATATATACATATATCTATACATATATATGTATATATTTTCAAATATACTTATTACAGAAAATAAGTTGTTCTTGAAAAGATTTGGATAAAACATTTTAATTTGGAAATCGGTCTTTTATAGAGTTTAAGTTAAAAACGTGCGAGAAAAATTGTGTGCATTTTCGAATTCCCATAGAACTATTCTATGGTATAATATTTTCAAAAATGGATTCATAAATTCATAATTCAAAATCCTAAAATAGTAATGAGATCGGTAGGTAAAACAACATCAAAATCAAGCAAATAGCGAAAAAGGACCAAACGGGCAAACAAACGGGCGAACAGAAGACCGAACGGACTGACCAAGGGCTCAGTCCAGGTCGCCATCAGTGCATCAGTCTAGTGGGACCGATCCACCGATGGGCATGCCTGGAGTGAGCTCTAGGCTACTCCGGCAGCACTCTAGGGGTCTGTCGTTGCTTGTTTCTTCATCGTTGTTTGCTTTGACTTCCAGGGCATCGATTTAACACTCATGCAAGCATACAAAAACTACATTTCAATAATAATTAAGATCATATGAAGTGGTTTCAGTAACCATAGGGTAGAATAAAAAAATTGTGAATATCACAAGAGATTGAGATCAAATTCACATTAAATTCATTCAAAACAACAAGCAGCAATAAGCACCTATTTATGGGCTAGAAGTGTGAGATTAACTCACCTAGTTAAGCTTGATTTGATCACCAAAGACCAAAATTTACTTAGGCAAAAACTTTCAGCTACAACTTAAACTTGATTTCTTTTATTACTAATCCAAAGCCCCTTGATTTCAATTTTTGATTTGGGGATTAAAGTAGCTTAGGGTTTAAAAATTTAAAGATTATATTTTCTTTTTATGGTATAAAGAATGAGAATGAGAAATATAGTATATAGTTTATTTCTCATCTCTTGTCTTCATCGGCTTGGGCTAAGAGGGTTTAATTTGGATCCACTAGCAAGATTTTGCTTATTTCTAAAAGAAAAGTGTCAATTTATACTAAGCATAAACAATGTTTTATAAAATTATAAATAGATTTCTCCAATTTTACAGAGCACCAATATGTCAAAAAATTCCCATTTCTGTTAATGTTAAGATATTTTGTAAAATTCAACATAACTTTTGAAACTAAAATCTATTCTCATTACTTTGAATAAAATAAACTATTAGTTATAAAAATCTCATTTCAAACAATAAATCTCAATACTAACATTTAATTAAATTTACAACATTCGTTATAATAATTTGAAATGGAAAATATTTATAATAAATGTTCCATTTAAGATAATAATGAATAAATTCTGGGAATTCACATTTTAAATTACAAAATTATTACCATACATTTTGTTCACCCATTTTCTCAAAATTACTCTTATATTATTATTTATAAGAACAAAACTACATAATTTTTTGTTTCCATAAATTCTCAATACATCTGTCATTACTTGGAAATCCTTTTATAAATTTCCTTATTTATTTCAATCCAAATCCATTCAAATTTGGAAATAAAATAATAATAAATATAAAGTCCTTAATTTTATTTAAAATAAATTAGTTACCACTAAATAAATCATATTTTAGATTTAATTCCAAGTAATCTCGACCAGAGTTGTTACAGACTCCCTCTTACAAAAATTGTATCCCTGCGATTTCCTTAAGGGAAAAGTCTATAATAAATTACAAAGAATGTGATTTTTCAAAGGAGATTATGTTATGAATGAGGGATAACTCAAAATAAGAGAATCACCATAAACGACCTTGGAAAGTCATACCAAACGTGTTCACTCGATAAATTCTCTAGTTCATAAGAATAGTCCTTAGGATCATCGAACCATGGGACTTAGATAAGTGAAACGACTATATCTTGAAGGCATTCCATCTCTAAGGTAAAAAAATGAATAGAGCCCTCCTTAAAAGTTAGGTTTTGAGAGATCTCAAGTGCAACAAGGAGTTATGCTCAAGGATAATATCAAAATTCCTAAAGTGTTTCCAAGGCTGAAACACATGAAGGATGCCATGAATGCTAGAAAAATGGAAAGGAAGAACTCGGTAAGTAACAGGGCCACTACAGTCAGCGTTTGGGTAGGGTCCTGTATAACAAAGATTTATCATCCTAAATTGACTGAAATACTAGTCATCCAATAGAGAAGAAACATGAATAAAGATTTTATTTCCAATAGAAATTCCAAGGTATTTATAAAGAATTCGCAAATAGAGTCGGGACTTAAGATCCACTTCTTTTCAGGACTCAAACTAACAAAAGAGTGATCGATAAGGTCTCCTAATAAGATCTAGGAAGGAACCATACCGATGCTGAGTAGGAAATTATCAATACTAGGAAAAATTCGATCCAGATAGATATGATCTTCCTAGCTCTTACCAAAGCCAAAACTACAAGCATGTAATAGATTTCTAAGACTTTATCTTTTTTGAGAAAAATGTGTGATTCTGTACGAATAGAGGAGAGCACACATGTGAATATATATATTACGGGCATAAGGTGCTGCCAACATGCCTGGCAGGTAACAAAAACAAAATACAAATATCAAATCTCAGGTATTCCTAAGATGAGTTCCGGCAAGGCCACCACCCATCACACCACGATATCGAGCTCCGGCAAGGCCCATCACACCACGATATCGAGCTCCGGCATGGCCACCGCTCGATATTAAAGTGTTAGAAGTACCTAAAAAACTAAAGAAAAAAAACAAAAACTACTGGATGATGTCACAAACTAATAAGGAAGCTCCGAACATCTGAATCAGGAGGGGTAAATAAGCATCTGCTCTGAAGTGGATCTGCTGAATAAAGAAACCGCTCTGAAGGCTCTGAACAAGATGAAGGAGTACCAAACTAAAGAATAGATCCTTCTGAAAAAAGTACTCCATAATGTAGATAGCAGAATCCTATATCTGAGGAGAAACTGCTAATAGTCCTGGATGAAGATACTCTGCTCTGGTGACCTCTCTACCATCTGATGTCCAGCAATCTGAAGATATGAATACCTGCAAAATGAACCTGATATCCTATCGCCCATACCTGTAACTGAAAAATGGCTAAGGAAAAATTAGAATGATAAATATATGTATGTATATTTATATAATAAATATACATATATGTGTATTTATAAGGAAGGAAATAAAAACCTAAATAAGACTAACTGGACAATAACAGGAGAAATGAATTACTTGAAAACCAATACCAAACTGAGACTAGTGCAAAAATTGAGACGGATCTATCTTATGAACCTTTAATCATAAGTAAGTTATGATTAAAATTGAAATCATCATCTAAATTATAGAAGATATTAATAATACTATTATTAATGTTTAAAAAATTATTGTTGTGTTTAAAAAAGTTAATATTATGATTAATCTTGTTAAGATATTGTTTGAAAAGGATATTTTTAGCTAATTTATATTTGGGGTTAGTGATCCAATTAAAAAAAATAAAGAAATTGTAACAATCAATTTGTTAAAATGACTATTGTTATGATTGAAAATTCTTTGATTTCTTTCAAATCAAATAAACCAAATAATAGTAATGAATAAAGTGACTAGTAAAAATCTAATATTTTTTTTGAACTTGAATCTATAATTATTCCAGAAGAATTCACAATAATTTTAGTTATTATATTAAAGTTAAAAAATTTAAGAGTATTAATTAGAATGTAATTAGAATCCAAACAATCATAGTATACATGATTAATGTCCTCAAGATACAGATTACAAAAATAACATTTATTATCATTTTGAATATTTTTTCTCTTTAAAATTTTTATTGTATTAAGTTTTCCATGAAGTATTAACCACGTGTGAACTTTGGATTTGGGAGGAGCATTAGATTTCTATATATATTTAAATGAGTTGTTTATTGTACCCAAAAACTTAATAAATTTTTAGAAAGGTTTAGAAGTATATTTCTTACTCTTATCTCATTCTCAACTAATAAAATCATTATCATTATCAATATTATAAAGATTTAATCTGGCATAAAGCAAAGAAAGTTGTCTAAGGGTTGAATCAACTAAAATTCTATTAAAACTGAAATTCCAAGGAGGATCGTTTTCAGGAGAATAAACTTCATTGATTAAAGCATACTTAAAGTTACAAATTTCTTACGGCTCCTTAAACTCTATCTTAAGAGGCAAGATCGAAATCCAATGGTCATGCCAAAAAGAAGTACGATTACCAAAATGAACAATTGTATTTATTCCAAAATTAAATATCTCATTACATTTTAAAATGTTTTTCCAAAAATTAGATATATTTTGAGTGGCTGGAGAAGCAATTTGATATAAATTGCCATTTCCATTATAGTAATATTTAGAAATGATCTCTTTCCAAATAGCATTATCATTTTTATCTTTAAACTGCCAAAGCCATTTACCTAATAGAGATAAATTCATATTACGCAAATTAATAACACCTAATACACCATCCTTTTTGGCCTTACAGACGGTTTCCCAATTTACTAGACATTTAATATTATTATTAGAAATTTCCCCACTCCAAAAGAAATCTCTTCTAATTTTATCAATTTTATCAATAACCCAATCTGGAAATAGGTGCATGGACATCCAATAAATTGAAAGGGCTGATAAAACCAAATTTATTAAAACTAGTCTACCTGCTTTAGATAAAAATCTCCCATTCCACTTAGAAATCTTATTTTAATTTTATCAATGATAATAATCCAATCATCATGTTTGAGTTTGGTGGGTCTAATCACAAAGCCAAGGTAGTCAAAAGGAAAATTCTTAGTTTTGCAATTTAAAGTATTAGCAACTAAGTTTTCAACTTTTTCAAAATCATTTAAAACTAAAATGGAACTTTTGTCAAAATTTATTTTTGAACCAGATAAAAGTTCAAAACTGTAAAGGATAAACTTGAGGGTTATAATGTGTCTAGGAAGATGGAAAGAAAAAATTAAGGTATCGTCAGCAAATTGAAGAACCGATATACCATTACGCGATATGTCATTTCCTACACAACCTAAAGAACCATTATCCACTGCTTTTTTAATAATCTTAGCAAAAACATCAGCAGCTAAATTAAATAATAAAGGCATAAGGGATCCCCGCCTTAAACCTCTCTTAGATTGAATTCTATTACCTAATACACAGTTAACCATAATACTAGAGTTTCCAGTACTAAGCAAAGTCATAAATGTCTACAAGAAAATCTCAATCCACCAAATCAAAAGCTTTAGCAAAATCAAATTTTAAAATCGCACGGGTTATGTTATTCTTACAATAGTAATTAATATATTCTTAAAAAATTGCCACTCCATTAGTGATATTTCTCCCTTTAATAAAAGCCGATTGTGAACAATCAATTACCCTGTTCATTCTTGTACTAAGTCTATTAGCTAGAACTTTAGAAATGATTTTAACTGAATAGTTAATCAAAGAAATAGGTCTAAAATCTTTTAAGTTTTTAGCTCCTATTTTTTTATGTAACAAAATAACATTTGAAAAATTAATCTCCCTAATTAGAAATTATCATTATAAAATTCATTAAACATATTAACTAATTCAAATTTTAAAACGTCCCAAAAAATTTATAAAATAAAATAGGAAACCCATCAGGTCCCGAGGATTTATCACTAGGCATGTCATTAATTGCTTTTCTAATTTTCTCTTTAGTAAAAGGATTATCTAACTCTGATAAATCAACAATAGAATCAGATGGATATAGATCAATCCATCTAACATTGATCGTTTGATTTTAGAACCAAAAATATCCTTATAATAGTCTGTAAAAGCCTTGTTAAGATCTCTTTAATCAACTAACTCTTCATTGTTAATAATAATAAAATTAATTGTATTACTACATTTTCTACCATTAGCATTATTATGAAAAAATTTGGTGTTATTATCTCCTTCATTGATCCATTGAATTCTGGATCTCTGCTTCCACATAACCTCCTCCTTTTCTAAAATTGAATTTAGCTCATCTTTTAAATTAGCAAGAATATTATGCTCACCTATATTTAATTGTCTAGATTTTTCTATCTTATTAATTTTAAGCATCTCATTAAGAATGTTATCTTTTTTAATTTTTATATTGCCAAAAACATTCTTATTCCAGTTTTAAAAAAATTCTAAGCTCCCTATGTTTTGAAACAAAAGACTTTTATGAATTATTTTTATTTCTAGTATTATGATAACTCAACGAAATCCATTTACCATTAATTAAATTCACAAAGTTTGATTCCAAAAGCCACATCTTTTCAAATTTAAAATTATTAATAGTAACTTTATGATGCTTGTAGGAGAGGATGATAGGACAATGATCTGAGTACGTATAAGGCAGACCAAAGACTCTACAGATTGGAAATTTATCCTCAATTTCATCACTAACAATAAAATCTATCAAGAAGAGCCATAGATGGAGACTCTCTTAACATTGCTCCAAGTAAACTCTCTATTAGAAAGGGTAATTTCAATCAAATTAGAAATTATAATAAATTGATCAAATTCCTCCATAGTAGAGTAATCCCCTTCTCTAGGTAAACGCTCATCCATGAAACGCATAACATTAAAATCACCCCCCAAAATCCAAGAACCCGGAGCCAAAGATCTAAATTCTAAGCATTCATTCCATAAAATTCTTCGATTAATTTTAGAATTAGGCCCGTAAACATTAAAAATATTTAAAAAAGAGTTATCAGAAAGATTAATAAGTATAACAAGAAGAGAAGGTTGTTTAACAATACATTGAAGTAATTTAAAATAATTGTCTCGCCATCCTATCATTAATCCTCCTGAAGAACCCAAGGAGGGTAAAAAAACCATTTACTAAAGTGATAACCGTGATAACCGCGTAATCTTCTAAAAAAACGAATATTGGAGCAATTAATTTTAGTCTCTTGAAGTAAAGCAATATCAATAGAATAGTCTTTAAAGAACGCTCTAACCTTATCATACTTATTCAAATCATTCAAACCTCTAATGTTCCAACTAATGATCCTCATAAACCAACTGTACTAGTCCTCTCTAATTCCTTACATATAATATACTCTCTATCAACCTCAATATCCGAAAAAATAAAAGAAGTATCAGGAGCTGGCTGACTAAACTCAGCAGATGATAGACTGCCCAAAGCATAAGTAGAATACGTATTGCCTAAAATAGAACTCATACCTGAGCCTGTATTCGTAGCTCCACTCGTGGCCCTCGTACCAGTAACTTACCTATAGGTCGAGACTGACAACTGTGAATCCTAGCACTCCGACGCACAGAACCAGTAGAAGCCACAAATTTCTTATGCTTTCCTCTCTTCAACGCGGAAGGTATAGGATCAGAACTATTGCCCTTCTCCAACATTTTTAACTCTAAAGCACTAACTTCTTTATTCCCAATCAAAGAATCCTCACCGTTTCTAAGAACCAAACAACTACTACCAGAAGAAGATCTAGCAGCGATAATAATGTTGGAATCAACAGTCGAATTTCTAGAAATAGTATCATTCACCACTACTGATGATTCACTCAGAACCATATTATCCTTTTTAGTAACGAAACTCTTTAAATCTACCTTGTTCTCAAGATGGTCTATATCCATAACTATTTTCACTACTCCAGCATTAGTGTATTGAATTGGAGAACAATTCAACATATTAGGGATAGCAAACTCCTGATTACCAGAAACATCATCATCTAAACTGAAACTGTCTTCTAAAAACAACAATCTATTCTCATCTCTAATATCTGAATTAGCGTAAGTAACATCATTTATAACTTCATCAATCAAATAGGATACATGATCTATATGTTCTACAGACTGCATATCATGCACACCGTGTGCACTGATATCAATGAATGAGTTATCAGTTATTGACACTGGACAAACTAACCTCTCTTCGATTACTTCAGGCAAAGAAATTGACAAAATCTCATCGAAGACCTCACCATGATAAATCTTAGAAACCTCATCAATATTATCAGATGTTCCAGCTATCGAAAACTTTCCAAATGAAGGAACCAAATTACTAACCTGAACTGAAGTGTCAATGATATATTGCATATCATCACCACCAAAACTGGAATTCTTTTCAATACTAATAGTAAAATCTCCAATTTTATTCTTCTCAAGCAAGTTGTTGTTTTCAAAAGTCTTTGAACAAATCGAACTTGCAACAGATACTCCTTTGTATGCTACCGTATTACTGTCTAGTATGACATCAAAAGATTCCAGTTCAATATCTTGATCAGCAACGGCAGTATTCAAGCAATCGAATATGTTACTAGTTTTTAGCACGAAGTCCTGAGAAATTGCTCTCATACCACCAACATGAAGTCCTAAGACTTTATCAACATTCAAACCTCTAAGAAACTCACTATTTAATTTTCCCTATGAAATGCATTTTTGTTTATTACTTATTTGAGATAAACTCAAATGATTGATTTGAATTCTCAAAACCCTTATAATCTTTAACTTGTTTAAAGGATTAAAATTTACAAATTCCAACCTTAAATAATCAAATAAAGGTTATAAGCTATAAGAGGTTTTTGTATTAAAGCCCTTAAAGTTCAACCGTTATTTTTACCCACATGCTTCACCTATTTTGCATAGCATGTATATAAATCAATAGGGTCCTCTAATTAGATTTTATCTTATTCAAGAATTTACTAGTTAAATTTTACATTTTAAAGGAATTAGCTTCTCAAGAAATTATTATTATAATAACCAAGTCTTTAAAAATTCATTTTCCATCAGAAAATAAATTACATGAACTCCTTCCTTAATTTCCCAAGCTCCATTTTAATTTAGAAATAAAATTTTCAAATCTCTTAATTATTTACTTATCTCAATATTCAATAAAACTTATATTAGGTAAAAATACAAAAATATAAATCTAGTCTCATTTCTCATCCTTGTATTTTCCATTTACAATTCTCATCTTTTGAAATTCCCAAAAATATTTTCAAATCCCTAATATATATTTTTTGAAATAAATCCTTTTCTTAATGCAAGTTTGAAACCTTAGACACTGCCTAATTTAATATTGAATCAATATATACATGTACATATATATACACAATATATATATACACAACCATAGATACCATTTACTAGACTTTTATTAGGAGTGTATCAAATTTTCTCTTAATATTTTAGTTAACATCTAAGATAAAATTAATTCCTAAAGTCATCCTTAAAATTTTAAGACACTTTGATACTCTTATTTCTTTAAGTTTAAATAATTATCTTCCAAATAACATGTTTGAAAAGTGAGTCAATTTATATAACATATGTTCCACCAAGCATTACTAAAAACTTCTTTTTACTACTAGGATTAGTATCCAAAAGATGAATTAATTTATAAAGCTATTTCCACAAATTGTTAATTCAAGTTAAATTAAAGATAGCATCTCTAACTCATATATTATTTAACCTAAGCTTATTTGTAAGCTTAAAAATTTGATACTTTTTAACATTCAGAATTTGCTTTCAATTGAATTAAGTAAAAGAACCATGTTTCTATATAGCTCTTGTTGATTTGCCTATTTAAGGATTTACACTTACGTGTTTTTACTTATTTTATAATGGTCCTTCGAAGCCCGTTCAATGTATACCTCCTAAGGATCTATCGGCCCCCAATGTACACTAAAAGGAAATATACTCTAAAATGTCAAATACTATCACTTTCAATAATCGCTAGAACTTAACTAAAACATCTCATATCATTTGATGAAATTCAAGTATTTACTAGAAGTTACTAAATCTCACTTGTTACGAATACCACTAAAAAACATGAACTATATTCTATTAAGGATCTATCGGTCCCAACGAACACTGAAAGAGAATACAATCCTAAAGTTTTAAATATCTCCTAATAGCAATTACAAGAATTTAGCCAAGACATCCCATATTACCCGATGAAATTCGAGTATTCACTAATGGGCTAGTAAGTTCCACTCAAACATTATATTCAATAAGTAATACTATATTCGATGAAACATTACTCGAGAGCATTTAAACTAATTGGTAGCACTATGATAATTATTAGTACTTTCCCATGTTATAGAGCTAAGGCTCCCAAAACATTTTCGTTATAAGATTTTAATTTAGAAATACAATAATATACCTTTCATATAGAAAATGATTTCTAAATATTATTTATCTTTATTGGTATTCCTATTCTTTCTATATTATAGAAATACCCTTATATTTCCAAAATCTTAATATATAATTATAATTATATAGCTTTGTATGCATGTCTAAATATCATTTTATTTTAAACCATATTAGTTTCAAAATGTTTTTATTCCTTCTTGAATTAACATATTTCTGTCTTTCAAAACACTTACTTTAATAAAAGCGTATATCCAATTGTCTTGTTTAAATATTTAGTAATCTCTATTGAGTACGTTAATCGGATGGACACGACCAGAATCCTTAAAGCATCCACCGGGAAATTTAACACTCATATATATATATATATATATATATATATATATATATATATCAAAATACCCTTTTAAAAATGGAGAACACATATATCTTTATATATACTCAAGTTAAGGCATATAATAAAAGCGTATAATCATCACCATTAAATGTCTTATAGAAAACTTATAAGGTGGTATTTTCTAATTGGGCGATGATTGCATATAAAAAAATTCTTAATCAAACTCTTGGTTTAGATAAATAATAAATCATTTATTTTTTTTGGTTAATTGGTAATCAAATACCAAACTTATCTCCATTTTTAATTAATTAATACTTTTATAATTATAAGATTTGATCCTTATTATTTGTTTACCCAAGAAATTCAATTTTTCTTAAGGGGATTTCCAACATGAAAATAACGCAAGACTCAATTACTAATCTTAAATTAGAATTACAATTATTAAGGAATATTTATTAATTGAATTAGAATTATCACTAGGAATCTTATGCAAACATACATTCAATTAACCGATTAAATGAATCTCAAATTTACGGGATAATATGTCCAGCGGAACCATTCGTCTGCTTTCGCTTCACAACTCCAATCACAAAAAGATTGACCACAAATTTCAGGATTTTCTGGAAGGACAGAGTATTACGTTTCAACTGGGCTCGCGGGATTGTCCAATATTAGAACGAGTGACTCAGCTACTAGCTAACAACACTTCCAAAAAGATAAGATTGGATCAAAGATTGCTTAGGAATCATATGATTCAATAACAGGGACATCAAAGAGTGGAAAAGAAGGAAAACATTCCTAGAATCCACCCTTCTTATTTCAATGGAAATGATTTCTACTATTTATCCCAAGAACCCCCAATGGACGGTCTTTAAGACTCGTCAATGCCATGATTTGTGCTTGTAATATCACATTTTTTTCCTAAACTCAACTCTGATACCAAGCTATGACGCCCCACCCTAAGATCCACACTAAAAAAGAATATTACAAAGTAATATTGTTGGTTAGTGTAGAGAATAGGGTTAGTAAGGAGCGAACATCCATGAATTTTACTTTAAGCGAGCATCGATACATTGATTAATATGTTATACATTTCTTTAATCAAGTGGAATCAACATATACAATTTAGACTTAAAACAAAACTATGGTGGCGATCATAAAATCTAGAGCCATATATAATAAATACAGATCACAGAATCACATATCAAACATAATGGAATACAGATAGATACAAGTCTGAACTGACCCAAAATAGATACATGATATAGACTGCACATATACAAAGTGCTACATCTCAAAATATGAATATGTACACAAAAGGAGTCTTGCTCGACATAAAATACAACATAACATTACATATATACATAGGTGACAAAAACCTACTAACTAAAAGATAGAACATCCACTCTAAAGCATCAAGCTGGAGGACCTGAAATATCTGGATCTGACTCAAGTATTGTAAAATAATAAACAGTTCAAACTAGACTGAGATAAATGAGTTAGCAAAAATGAACGATATATAAAGTGAACTAGAACTCAAATGAGGTCATATATCAACAAATATCAAACATGCATCAATAACATCAAATCGCCAAATACTAAAACTAAAGGTAACTTATTAAAAGCAAAAATCCTCGAAATGATTTAGTGATAATTCAAACAACATCAAATCTAGAAATCCCATAAAAGGTGAAAGGCATATAACTCCAAGGTGGGTGAAATAAATTCACCTACATGCATGAAACTCTAAGATAGATGTATATATAAGTCTATAAACATCAAGATAGGTACAAGACCTATAAACATCAAGATAGGAATAAGTTCTATAAACACCCAAATAGGTACGAGACCTATAAACATCAAGATAGGAACAAGTCCAATAAACATCAAGATAGGAACAAGTCCAATAAACATCAAGATAGGTACAAGACCTATGAACTTCAAGATAGGTGAACACCTATAAACTCCAAGGGCGAGTCAGGAACTCATCGTTAAGTGTCATATACCCCTGAATATTAACCGAACAAATAACAACAGTTTGTCCCATACCACACGGGTTTATTTAAACGTTTACTATAGGTCAGTAAACTCCACTCATATGTATAAATGGCTTGATCAAATAAGTTCGGGAATTAATTGAAAAAGTAAATGCAACCCCCCCATACCATTTGTTTTATTAATCCATTTAAATAAATTCCACATTCGATCGATGTCATGCAATTTTATAAAATTGTTAAGCTTTGAAAAACCCTTTTAAAACTATATATTAGTTTATAAGCTAATATTTATATGAGAATGAAGTTTGTTAAACTTTTACATTCATAAATGTATTTAGACATTGTTTAGTAAGCTAATATATATATAAGCCCTTGTGAAATCTCTTTATACATATACATACATACAAAGATATATATAGGGGTAGTTTGGTGTATGCATATAGTTTCAAATATACTTATTATAGAAAATAATTGTTCTTGAAAATATTTGGATAAAACACTTTAATTTGGAAATAAGCCTTGTATAGAATTCAAGTTGAAAACATGCAACAAAAATTGTGTAAATTGTCAAATTCCTATAAAAAATCTATGGTGTAATAAATTCAAAAATAAACTCACAAATTCATAATTAAATCTCAAAATAGCAATAAGATCGGTAGGGAAAACAACATCAAAATCAAGCAGATAGTAAAAAGAGGCCAAAAGGGAGAACAAATGGGCGAACGGCACGAACCGGAGACCAACAGAGTGACTTGGGGCATGGCCTAGGTCACCACCGATGCACCTGTCTGGTAGGATCGATCTACTGGTGGGCATGCCTCGAGTGAACTCCAGGCTGCTCCGGCGAGTCCATCGTTACTCGTCTCTTCGTCGTTGTTTGCTTTGACTTTCGGAGCATCAATTTGACACCCAAGCAAGCACAAAAACATCTATACTTAGATGATAATCAAGATCATATGAAGTGGTTTTAGAAACCATAGAGTTAAATAACAAAAGTTGTGAGTAACATAGGAGATTGAGATCGAATTCACATCAAATTCATTCAAAACAACGAGTAGCAACAAGCACCCATTTATTGGCTAGAAGTGTGAGATCTAATTAAGCTTGATTTGATCACCAAAGACCCGGATTCACCTAGGCAAACACTTTTAGCTCCAACCTAAACTTGATTTCTTTTATTATTAATCCAAAGCCGCTTGATTACAGTTTTGATGTGGGGATTGAAATAGCTTATGATTTTAAAACTTAGAGATTTTATGGTTTCTGTTTACGGGAAAAGAATGAGAATGAGGGATATTGTACATAGTTTATTTCTCATCACTTATTTTCTTCTGCTTGTGTCAAGAGGGTTTGATTTGGATCCACTTGCAAGGTGTTTCTAATTTCTAAACGAAAAGGTTTACTAGACTATTTGTCAACAATTATAAAATGCCAATTTATTCTAAGCATAAACGATGTTTTATAAAAAAAATATAGATTGATTTCTCTAATTTTACAAAGCAAAACTATGTCCAAAAATTTCCATTTTTATTAATGTTGACATATGTTGTAAAATTAAAAGCTATTCTCATTATTTTTAGTAAAATTAACTATAAAAATCTCATTTTAAACAATAAATCTCAATATTAACATTTAATTAAATTTACAACATTTGTTGTAATAATTTGAAATGAAAAATATTTATATTAAATGTTCCATTTAAGATAAATAAGTGAATAAATCTTGGAAAATTCACTTTTTAAATTATAAAATTATTTCCATATATTATATTCACTCATTTTCTCAAAATTACCCTTATATTGTTATACATACGAACAAAACTACTTAATTGTTATTTCTATAAATTCTCAATTCATTCATCACTTGGAAATCCTTTTATAAACTTCCTATTTATTTCAATCCAAATACATTTTAAATTTAGGATTAAAATAATTGTAAGTATAAATTCCCCAATTTTACTAAAAGAAATTAGTTATGATAAATTTAATAATATTTTAGATTTAATTCCAAATAATCTTGATCAGGGTTGTTTAACTCAAAAAGGCCGAAAATGACATCCTGGAAATAATGGAAGTAGTCTCGAATGTTGATTCCATTATCGTCAAAATTAGACCTTTTGGTTCACCGATTATATCAATTTTTTTATATTTAAACAAATTGGTTAAATTTCTTGACATCCAAAATACTGGTTGTTACAAGATTAATGCTAGACTTTTTGGTCAGAAACTAAAGCATTTTATTTTAGTTTAACTTTTAGCCGGCTTCCTTCATCCTTTCTAGCTGCAAGCGTCTTCCCTCTCCACCTTCGACATTTCAAACTTCTTTCGGCTTCGATTTATTAAAAAAAGCTAGATTCGATGTTGGTGCACCATCTGTTTGCACTCGAGAGCGTGGATCTTAGAGATCAAGGGTCCCACTAGATCAATGTGTAAATAAAAAAAGCAACTTAAGTAAATTCTACTTTAAAATTAACATGATGTTTAATTAATATTTGCATATTTATGTCACCACTTATACATATATGTTATTGCCCTACTTTATTCACATATTAGATTTATTGTTTGATAATTATTGGTTACGATAGATCTAATGTACATGCATATTGATATATATGTGTGTGTGTCAGTACAAAAATAATTTTTCATCAAATTAAAAATCAGTAAAATTGTTATTATTTTTTATGAAAGAGTGGTCGCAAATGAGGAGAGCACTCATAATTTATATAGCAAAAATCAAAATCCATACAAAAGTTCATTGGGCATAACCATTACAAATATTAGGATCATCACTATGACGATTGCCAAAATGTTGTAGAAAAAGGTAAAATAAAATAATAAGTTTACAATTATACGAATAGCCACAAATGAACTACACTAATTTAGCGGATTATGAGTTGTTGCTGCTGCATGGAAGAGGATGAGAAGTAGTTGTTACACGCCAAGGAGTGAGAGTTGAATTTGATGTTGCATGGGGGCAAAGTGTTGTTAAATTACCACCATCTACAATGGGACATGGATGTAATTCCCAAGGAGTGCTGAATGAATAAAGATGATGCAAGGACCATTAGAATCTCGGGAGTTAATTCATAGCAACTGAAACAAAATGTAAGTGCTAAAATGTGAGAGGACATCCCAGGTGATGCTGATGCTGCAAGCCTTGATCCAGATTTTCGGTTGCAATGAAGTGATGAGTGGATGGCCATGCCAATGCTGCTGGGATGACAGGCATGAATGGGTTGAACTGAAGAATGTGTATGATGATGCTGCAATATGCATTAAGAGTTAAGACTGCAAGTAATAGGCCTGCAAGTAATGATACGATGGGTTGAAAGTGTGCATGTTGTATGGTGTTCAGCGATGCTTTGAGATTGTGAATCTTTTGTAGTAAAATGAAGAGACCAGATGAAACTGCAAGATGAATAGCCTGCAAGTGACCATGTTGAATGTCTCCAGATGTAAAGGCCTTCTATTGTGGGATTGGCAGATAAGGCTATGATAGTTAGAGCTTTGACGAAATGCTTGCCTGCTTGGAAAAGAGAAAAGAGGAATGTGCAAAAATATTTATGTGTGCACACATCCATGCATAAATGTGAATATATGGATCACATATGAGAATAATATAATTTTAGGTGTATTGAATTTAGAGTGAAAGTTGCTATATAACTAAATGTGAGTTTAAAGCGGTAATTTAACAATTTAATATTTATATGTGATCATCTACTATAAGAGTCCACGCCCTCATTGCCATCTGTATTTTTCGGTAGATGTGTATTTATATATACACATAAATATGAATGTATATACATATACACACACACACGCACGAACATATATGTATATGAATATGTGTTCATGTATATGAATGGAAAAAGGCTACCCTAGTTATTAGTTAAAGCTCTTAGTGGAAAGGCAAGATGCATGTACACACCCATATATATAAAGATATTGAAATCTATATGAATATCCACAATTATATATATAATTAAATGTATATATCCATAAATATACGCCTACCAATGTGTATACTCCAATACACTATGAATGCCCATATATCTATTTAAACATTATATATATATATATATACACACACACACACACACACATACACACACGAAGGTGTATATTTAAACAAGATTGGCTAATGAAGTTTATGTCAATAAATTCAATTTAGTGTTTGTTTGTTTGTTTATACATTTATTTTTACATAAGTATATTTTTAATTTATTACTACTAACATGAAAGAGGATATAGTTAGTTTTAAAAAAAGGAAAATAACCCTTTAAGGATACTAGCTAATTATCAAATGAATCAGAGGTAAGGGCCATAAGAGACTTAGACGTGATATTAGTGGGATAGTCAATCCTATCAATGCGAGGACGTCAGTCGATGTGTCTTTGATTTGGGTCGTTACAAAAAGAAATGTACCGAGCAGTAGAATAAATTATAGAAGAGTGATTGTTATAACAATTGTTAAAAATACAATGGTTACGTTCAGTCCATAGATTCCAGCAAGTGATTGAATAAATTGAGTCTAAAGTTTTCCTAGTTAGTAAGGAGAAGTTTAATCTAAATTTATTCCAACAAACGTTAGGAAGGGCAATTGTAGAAGTAATATTTATGTTAAATGCCTATAAAATCTTAATAATATATTGATAGAAGTGACAGCCAAAAAAATATGGTCAGTAATCACAGTCATCAAATTACACATGTTGCATGGGTGTTAATTAATATTGGAGTTAATTATCGAATTTAGCTTAGTTATTAGGTTAAATTTGTCATGTGAAACAATCAGCATGTGTAGTTAACTTGGGGTAGCTCTGATTCTCCAAATGGGTTTTAAGTACCGATAATCATTTGTCACAGAGAAGGTTAAGAATTTGTACATCGAATTAGGGGTATAAATGCCTTTTTATCTCAATGCGACATCAGGCGATTCGAGCTATCCCTCGCATTATAATTTTTCGATCGGATTAATTAGTTTTAGGCATTGAGTAAGCAGATTCTCTACCAAATTTTGATTAAAAGAGATGTCCCCTCTGAAAGGTAAGCGGGATCTATATACTTCTTTAATAAGATCTCTTTTAAATTTAGAGGCCAGAAACAGATCACGAAGCTCGTGCTTCGATGGTATGGAAAGGATCCAAAGCTCGCGCTTCAGTGAAATCATAATTATAACATATTTAAATTGTCTATGTCATAATATAACTATTTAACATTTAAATTTTATATTTATATGATTAAGTTTAATATATTTATGGTAAAAATGCTTTCCGTGTATTTATGAAAAAAATAGCCGAAACTACAATTATAATATATTTAAATATTTTACATCACAATAAAATTATTTTCAATTAAAGTTTTGTGTTTATATATACGTATGTATGTATGTATATGTATGATGTATGTATGTTTATGTATGATGTATGTATTTATAATAAAATGTATTTAGCAAATTTATTGAAAAATTCAGCCAAACACACATATATACACACATATATATATAAAGTCATAATATTAGTTAATATATATTGTTTAAATGGTTTATTATATAAATGTGTGTGCGTGTTAATTTTTTTTAAAAAAAAATCAACTTACATGTGCATATACGTGCGTGTGTATAAATTATTTTAAATGTATAAATTAAACTTTATGATATCTAGTAGCCTTTAAATTTTGGATCTCATATCTAATTTAAACTGTTCATTAATTCAAATTAGATATTTATATAAATCTAAAATCTTGAAACATAGACTTAGTCAAAATTTATATGATATTTTCAAATTGATTTTATACCCAAAATAGTAACTATGGCAAATGACACAAACTCACGCACACAGCACACACTCATGTGCGTGCGTGCGTGCGTGTGTTTTTGTGAGTGCGCGTGTGCGGTGTATGTATATAGTAGATATAAATCATAATATCTACTTATGAATAAACTTGACCGTGCACCCTCTATGCTATGTTGTACGTGCATATTTTACGCATATGAATATATGTTGTGATATACTCGTACACCATGTATTTATTTATTAATCAAATACATAAGTAAATAAATCAAAAAATAAATTAAATTTGAATTTTATTTAAATTGATTAGATTGTATTTAGTACAACCCTTTTAGACTCATAGACTCAAAATGATCCAAAATTGGAAAAAACTGAAATCTACTTATTTCACTCTATGCTGACCGGCCCGGTTCCATTATACATGACCTAAAATTTAGAGAGTATCATGTACTCTGTTCTTAGCAGATGTGTCGATATTTTTTTTCTTGAAACATCATGATTAAGAATATTTATAAAAAAAGCTATATTATTTTATGATTAACAAATTTATTAACAAGATATGTCGATTGTTTTTAAAGCTATATTAATTGTTTTTATTAACAATGTTATTTAAAACAAAATGTTATTTAAAACAAGATATGTCGATTGTTTTTATTAACAATGTTATTTAAAACAAAATGTTATTTAAAATAAAATGTTCATTTTATTTTATGATTAAATACATTTAACAAAATGTTAAATACATCTTGAAATCAAACATCGTTATTATAAACAAGATTGACTGCGTCGTTAAATACATTTAATAAATTACATAATTTTTCATATATGTGATGGTATTAACTATTTTAGATATGAACTTTGGTTCTGAATTGATGTATTATATTTGGGGTTATCTTTACACTGAATTATCTGTTTTACCTTGTAGACGATACTTGGCATGTTTGGCCCTCTATGATGGATTGTCCATGATTGGTCTCCAACATGTATATGCAACGCGCTATACAACATGGCCTATTCGACACGCTAAACATTTTGTGTCGGACGTGTCCAACAAACTTCCAACGCAATCCCTTTAGTCAGTCGTATCAATTATAAGTATATTCCAAGTGTCATTTTGGAAAATGACACGCTGAAATCTTCTTTAAACCTAAAGTTTTCAACAAAGTTGTAAAAGATGATCTCACGCTTTATAGCATTTCAGGCGGGACCCCTATCATCTGGAAATGTTCCGGTATTTTAAAGAACTTGAATCTTCATGACATGTTCCAGCATTCTAGAACAAGACTCTTTAATCTTATACTTTCTAAATTTTATTTATCCATCATAAATAAACAACATAATCAGCATGTGAAAAACACGGCCTCTTGTCGATCAACTAAGTTTCATGTAGGATTTGAGAATTTTTCATTTCCCAGCAGTATGCAAACACCAAACAAATGTCTTACATGTACATTAGTTCATTACCATTCATAGCCCAGTGTAACGAAATCAAGAAACGACTTGAAAGGAGGGTTAATCATCCAGGCATAAAAGAAAGTCTCGTATCGTTATTTTGTAGTTACATGCGTGCTCAATACAAATCCATATATATACGTGTGGCTTATCTTAAAAAAAGAATCTGAATATGATGTTACAGAAGAAAAAAAGAAAGTTGACAAATGCAAATGAAATCACGGTACATTCACTTCAAACACATTCAAGTAGAAGATACTATCGTCACATATAATCTTGAGCATCGTTATCATCACTTCTTCGAATGGAATCATGGCCTTCTCCGCCATGCATTCTCTTGCTCATGTTTGCTCTCTGCACCAGCCTAACCAACGCTTGTACTACTTCTGACATTGGTGGCCTGAACTCTGGCTCAGACTGTCAAATGCAACACATTATTTCATACCTTTTAACTACTATGAATTATAATTATAAAAGGAAGTATGTTATGAATAATATGTGGAGATGGTAGGTACCTGAACACAAAGGGCAATGACATCAGCAAAGCGAGACAAAGATTTAGCTGGATAAAGACCCTTCAAGGCTGGATCCACCATTTTGTCCAATGCATCGATATCGTGCAGCTGTGGAGTTGCCCATCTCACCAGTGATTGCTCTGACCATGATCTTGTGCTGTGAAATTATACTAGTCATATATTTATGTTCATTTGAAAGCTTGAAACTATACTCATGTTGAACACATGCTTTTTTTTTTTTTTTTTTTTTTTTTTTTTTTATACCTATCAAAGGGCTTTCGCCCAGTCAAAAGTTCAAGCATGACGACACCAAAACTGTAAACATCGCTCTTTATCGTATATTGATCAGACATTGCTACCTCAGGGGCACTGTATCCCGTAGCCTGGAGATGATCAATACAGTCAATTTCAATTTTAATCCATCTGGTGCACAATATGATATTAGACTGCTACATACAGTAAGCACTAAGTAGTGTTGCTTCATTACAACATACCTGAAATTCTGCATCAGGAATGAGTGTGGACAGTCCACAGTCTGACAAACGGGGGTTCAGCTCCAAATCTAATAAAATGTTGGCTGATTTGAAGTTTTTGTGAACAACAGACGGCGAGCAAACTTCATGCAAATACCTGAAATCACCAATGTTTTATAAATAAATAACAAGGCAAACTTTTGAAAACAACAAATATTTGTACTTACTCTAATGCTCGAGCAGTTCCAAGTGCAATTTTGACACGAGTGTTCCAGTTCAACTGTTTACTATATTCATCGTTTATATGCAGAAGATCGTGCAATGATCCATTCTTTTGAAACTCATAAACGAGCAAATGTTGTCCATGTTCGGAGCAGTATCCTACAAGCTCTACCAAATTTGGATGATGCAAGCGTGAAATGTCAGAGACAACGTCAATGAAAGCATCCGATGAATTGTTGTTGGGTAAGGCAGAAGAGTTTATTTTCTTCACGGCAAGAATCTTCCCATCGTTGAACTGAGCCCTGAAGACACGTCCAATTGAACCTTGTCCGATGAGGTTGTCTGCACTGAAACTATCAGTGGCAACTTGAAGATCTGCTACTGAGTACACAGTTGCTTTTACTGGAGGAGCTGCTTTTGTTTTCTTCACAACAGCTTTACTGTCGGATGATAACTCATCTTCTTCGTTTGATTTGTATCGATCAATTGGAGGAGGTTTCAGGTTGATAGGAGCGACGATAGGTGTGAAAGCTGTTGTGTTTACTGCTGATGATGATTGAATTGACTTCATCTCTATGAATTTCAAATGGTAAAGGTAAGAATTACAGTACAGAGCAAGACAACATGTTGAGCATAGTAGAAGGAAAAGAGTAGGGGGACTGTCATGGTATTGGTAAATTTATTACTACATATCAATACCGACCTATCAGTTACCAACAATAAATTTAAGGATATGTTTTAGAAATTGACTTACAGAAGAGAGAAAATTTTGAAAGTAGGCATCGTTTTTCATATTGTATATATCCACTTTGAAAATGCGCATGTACATTTTGATGTGCATTTTCAAAGTGGAAAACGGTACATAATTTTTAATAAGTTTTGACTGATGGACATAAGAATTTTCTGGAAGTTTATTTCTGAAATTTGTCCTATATTTAACTAGTATACCAATACTATTGGTAAATAAAGATAAATTACCAAAGTGAGCTTGAAATTAGCAGTGACAAAACATCAAAATCATCAGCAACATTGAATTTACCAATAACTATTTTCTTTTTTCTTTTTTGAAATTGGATGCTCAGATGGTAATCATATTAGTACTACAAGTCTTAGGTAGTATAGATCATACTACATGTCGATATATGTGATTCGAATCACGCTACGCAAGTTTCAAACTTGTGACATCTCGCATCAAAGTCGGAGTGTCTAACCACTGGAGCAGTGGTGTAGGTCGAATTTACCAATAACTCATCTGATCCAAATCACTGATCTAGATAATATTGGCGTGTCTGTCATTGTTTACCAGTGTTGATTGGTTTTCATTTTAAATATGTCGGCATGGCAATGATTTTTCCATATTGGTAAAAGTAACCATTACCATACCAGCCAAACAGATAATGACCAACCACAAATATTTTGCTATAACAAATATAATGCAATGGATACAAGTTGTAACCTTTAACTTCATTTGAAGCAAGAGGTGTAAGAGGCTCGTTGTATTCATGAGCTGCTCCTCCAAGTGATGATTTCTTCTTCTTCCGGCGCACCAAGAAGAATGCAATTACTGCACCAACAACCAAAACAGAAATGATAACACCTGCAATGGCTCCACCGTTGATTCCTGAACTCTTCCTTCCATCCTTACTTTTTGGTGAACTATTTCCACCATTAGAGTTATGTCCAGGATTAGTTTTACGGCCTGCTGGAGGAGTTGAGAATGGTGGAGGAGGAGGTGCAGGACCCAAGTTCCACGAATTACCATCAGTCCTATATAATTAATCATATGATTCATTGTCGTAAAAAGAAAAAAGAAAAAAAAATCTTGAAATCTTATGGTTTAAATCCCCCATTCAAATCAATCCTCTCCGATTATTGTTTGATTCTCAATTTTGTTAGAAGTTTAATTAGTTAGTGTGTGATAAGTGAAAACATGTGTCCAATTTATATGTTAGAAGTGGTTGTTAAGTGGCTTAATTATAGCCATTACCAGTTATGTTCGACTTAAAGTATGTTTGTAACCTATATAAAGGCATTGATCTAATTTAGTAAATTATATCTTTGGTTTTGAATATCACAACACCTTTTACCTATAGAATTATTCAGCAAGTCAGCTCAAATTGCCTAAAATCACAGTTGAAATTTTTTATTCAATCCATTATTAAAAATATACAAATATATATATATATATATATATATATATATATATATATTCTGAAATATGAAATATATCAAAACACTTGTTTGAATCTACAATCCGAATTCGACCGTTTTTCTGAACAAACATAAATAAACATTCTGAGAGAGAGAGAGAGACATTTTCACAGTGAGATGTAGAAGCTAAAGCATCAAGACTAATCTTAAAATATAATTTATTATTAAGGAAAGAAGAATCAATGCTTTTACTTAGTTCAATATTATTTGATAATGTAGGTAGAGCAAAACATTTAGCATACAAGCATATACAATTGTTAAAATATGAACCCTTTAAATCTATGATTCACAGTTTAAAATCCATTTTCGATCCGAAGTTTAAACTTTACGATTACAATTTTAATCCAAAACTTACAAATGCTGAAATGATCGAGCATAATAGAGGTTAGTGGTACTCACTGAAGATTGTTTATCTTTTTTAGTTGGTTAGGGATCCATCCAGAGAAACGGTTGTTTCCTACATTTCTAGAATCGTAGAAAGCAATGTTAGCACATTCTGATAAGAACTCTTTTTTTAATCTGTAAATATTCATTAACATTAGGATAGTTTCTTCTTACAGATCAGTGAGTGGAAGACCAACAAGGACATCTATAGAACCGGTAAACTGATTATTCTGTAAATAACTGCAGTAGTATGAATCATACATTAGATTAATACCACCTTGCAATTGATTATAATATAAGTCTGTACTGCTAAAATAAAGTTCTTACAGTGCAGTCAGTCTTGATAGACTGCTGAAACTTGGGGGGAGATCACCAGTAATTGCATTGAAGGAGATATCCCTGAATTAGACAATCGAAACTATTAGATAAATAACATACTAAGTCACCTAGTAAGTCGATTGCAAGCAAGTCTTCTTCTTTTCTTTTTTAATTTTTACTTACATAGTTTTAAGGTTGGAGAGACCCCCAAACATATCGGATAAATTGCCCTGGAGTTGATTGTGAGCAAGATTTCTAAATTGATAAATTGCAACGATTTAGCTCATTGAAGAGAATTAATAATAGTGATTGAGAGTGGTACTTACAAATTTTCAAGGGAGCTCATTTGAGAGATTGAGTATGGAATGCCTTGAGTAAACTGATTGGAAGCAAGGTTTCTGCAAAAATCATGTACTCATGACAAACATATATCTGCAAACAAACAATTTAAATCAACATATCGTTTGCATGTCAACTTACAGCCGCTTGAGATTCGGAGGAAGACCATATGGAATTTGACCTCCATTTCCAAGATTATTATTGCTCATATCACTGCCCCCATATATGCATAGAGTTAAATCAAACTTCAAAGTAACTCTAAAGAGGATAGAAGTGGTCGAAACTCAAATAGAATTAAGAAACTCACAGCTCAACTAGTGATTTCATAGAATCCATGTTGTAGCCTAATGTACCACTAAGTCCCAAACCGGACAATTTGCTGGAATAAATTGCAAGAACGTCATGGGTAAAAGAAGAAATTCCCAACATAGTGTAAGAGGGAAAGCATATAACAACAGCAATAAAGTCATAAAAAGATTACATTTCAGTGACTGATGAACCAGAACATGTAATGCCTTTCCAGGATTGGCTGCATGGATCCCCACCATTTGCAGTCCAGCCATTCAATTGACCGGGAGAGTTCAGGCTACTATACAACGTATTCAGAGAGGAGACTGCATGCATCGTTATCACAGTCAGTAATTTAAAACTGTATCAAACAGGGAAATGATAGGATGCATGAGTCTGGTTAGATCTGGAATGCATTATTTTCATTTTCAGAGACGATAATGTATCGATAATTCAAAGTACATTAATTTGTGTATTTACAGTACTGAAAAGTCTGCACAGTCCAAATAATTCCTCTACCCATAATTTGTTCTTTAAGATCCATTCGATGCTTGCATGCTGCTCATTTACATTTATTAATAATGTATACTGAACAAATATTTGCAACAAAAAAAGGTTCTCGATTTGAATCCAAATTAGGGCAAAAGAAACGCAGTTTAAACCATAAATAGCAAAATGAGCTGAACTCAGTAACTGAATATTCTTCATTTATTCAGCCACAATAGCACCAAAAAAATCATATGAAAAGATCGAAAAAGCTAAAAATTAAAGAAAAGGATAAAACTTTACCATCGGCTTGGTCGGTAGTTCCATTTACGGAACTTAGATTTAAAACCCAAATGCATAACAATGCTGCAAAAGCGCAGAGCTCTCTCATTTCTTTCGCTGCCTCTTTCTCTTTAGCTTGCTATAAATAATACAAATATAAATATTTATATTTATATTTATATTATTAATGATAAAATTATGTTCTTTCTGAATATTTTGCCATTGTTTAATCACCGCATATTAGGAAAGTTTGGCTGGCGAGAATATGAAAGAAGAATCCAAAAGGAAGGATGGTTTTCATATTGCTTTATCATCGACAGTCAGTCACGAGGTTTCATAATTACGAGTGAAATAAAGGAAATGCAAACGTTGGGAATCTGAAATATTTCCAACCATTGGATTGGAGACGGATGGTGGATTATTAGATTTATTTTAAATGTTGACTTTATTTCTGTGCTTTTTACACCAAATGATTAGTTCGTGAGCAGAGATTCTCGTGATGTAATAATTGTATACATTATTTATATTTTGGCGTTACTAAAGCAATCATCAAGCAGGTTTTGGGTTTATTTAGGTTTTAATTATTTTGAAATATGTTTTTTTCAATGGAAAATCAGTTTCACCCTCGCTACCCTATTTTGTAACTGAAAAACCCTTCATATAAACATGTTTTAGATTACATTTTTATTTTTTATTTTGATAAACTATAATTGCTATGGAAATTAAATTTGAACATCAATCCTATGCTTTTATAATCAAAACATTTTTTATAGTTTTTTGAAAAAAAGGAAAGTATTTGCAGAAAATTCTACGGATATTTGCAATCCAAAAACTTTAAATATTTGCAGTTCTGCGCAAATAATTGTAGTGTCTTCAGCAAATATCCAAAAGCTTAAAAATATGGGTCTTTTCAAAACCTGTTTTTGAGAAGGTACCATCGTATATTTTAAAATTTAAAGATTGTGTCTTTTTTATAGTAAGAGTGACACTTTATCCGATCACGAAAACGTATGTCTAGAGGGACATGCCATTATGCTAGTGATCCTTGATCTATATCGGTGATTTGAAAAACTGATCATATTAAACCACCCTTGTTATTCGCTGAAATCTCCCTATGATATTTCATTGGTATTTAAAATTTACGGGAAAAATCACGCATAAATTCCTTACAACACAAGGCAGTTGTTTAAATTTTTAATTTTGACGTAGAACCAAATTATTCTTAGTGTAACGACTCAAAGTTTTAGTCATTTAAAATTTGAAACATTTAATTGACTTTAAATATTGAAAGAGTAATTGCATAAGTTAAATAACTTGAATTTCAAATATAATGATTTATTTGGTAATTAAATCGTTGAATTTAATATTCGAAATTATTTAAATAATTAAATCCTGATTTTAATGTGAGTAAAAATAATTTCGAAAGTTGATTTAAATTCTATTTAAATAAGGATGAAGATATTAAACTTTTAATTTAGAGTCAAAAGTGATTAATTTGGTTTTTATAATAATTCGTTTTAATTAACGTATGAAAATAGCCTTTCGGGACACTGTTTCGCATTTTGATGAAACCAGTTTTATTGGATCCATAATAGTGATTTATTGTATGCCGTCAATTTTCGTAGCAATTAGACGTATCATTTGGTCATGCGAGTTTGAAACACTTAAAAACTAATTACAAGAATTAATATAATACTAGTGCGACCCGAACTTTGCACATGGTTAGTTGTAGAAAAATTGGATGTAAATCGAACTAAGCCAAGAGTAGCTACTTACAAAAAATCTACATAAAATCATAGAAACTAATGGAAAGGCCTTTAATGCAGTGAAAAATTACATTTATAGTCCATGGTAATATTCATAATTTCATTGATTCTCGTTTAACAAATATTAGAAAATTGACACAACTATTTTAAAGATGTAAAATTGGAGGTGGAAAAGAATATTTGATGAGTATGGGCTTAAACTTTAGACAATTGGGGAAAGAAAGATAGAAAAGTAATACTAGTGCAAGTTTTCTAGTTTAAAACAAACGCATCATATTAGAAAATAACAAACCAAGTCATTTTAAGTTCAATAGAGTGTTATATATTACATTAAAAAAATTAATGTTAAGCAACCTTTTCCCTTCGAAGAAATGACGAATGAAACAAAAATCGTAGTAACTGCTGTTGAATTCAGATTTTAGAATTACAACTCACTAAAGCATTGTTAATGCAATACCTACACAAGTTTTTTGTTCATGTGCATGATAGTTCTACTTGTTTATTAGAAGAACATTGGTCGGTCGGATTTAACCATATCTACTTCTTTGTGCAATCTATTAAGTTAGAATAATTAAAACTTAAGTTTTAATAACAATAAAAAAAGTGTTATTATGTCATTTCATTAGAAAAATTGATTATTTGATAAGAATTTACACAAAATATATCCTACTTTAAGATTGAAGATGAGCTATAGCAATTTTTGAAATGCAATTGAAAATAACACCCGCATTTAACTATTTCCTACATGTAATTATTTGTTATCTTGTTAACGAAGATACCTTTTTTTCAAGAATGATATTTTGTTTGTTAATGTATTAGAATTGGGTATCTTGGAAAAGTATTGTCAAGTATTGGTAAATCATTGATTCTTTACTCAAACATGCGGTGTGTTGACTCATGAATTTTGAAGTGAAAAAGGTTTTAACTAATTTGATAAAATCAATTTAATTAGCTCAATAATGATTCATGAATTTCTTTCTTGAGCTTTAATTTCCTTCATCAAAGAGTTTTATTTTGCACATGTCTGGTCCTTCAAGAACGTGAAGTCCCAAAACTAAATGAATAATTTTAAAGTTATTATTTCAGAATTGCATGGAGAGCAAAATGATGAATACCTTATCTTATGTTGGTTTCTTACATATATTTTTATACGCAAACATGTACCCTAGAATTTATTACATCTTCCTACTCATAAGCATGTATAGTTTCATTAAAAGCTTGAACATCAATGTAGAAAATGTTCCCGTGCATTATAATATCGACATCTATATAGTATCACAAAAATTACCGATATCTCTATGCATCACTAGATTAGCATCATAGTGGAATCACTAACTTTTAGTGATGATCATTTTTCCGTAAGAGCTTTTGATGTCACTAACTAAGTTAGCAATGCAGCAATGATGCCAAAAGCCTATTAGAAAACTATAGATTTATAGTGGTGTATAGACCAAAATCACATCATACTTTTAGTTCGAACATACAAAATTAAAAAAAGGGAAAATCCCTAACAATTAAAAGTCTTTTTAGCATAACCATGAAGCAATTTCATATGTCTATTAAAAAATCGACGACCCTAACTAAACCTACATTAGTAATTAAATGAAAGTCTCATGGTGGATTACTGATCTTCGACTTGGTAGATCACCAATCTTCGACCTATTTAAGAGGAAAAAAATGTATTTGTAGGTATATTACACTGGTTTATTATATGCTAAATATTCTCAATAGTTTTCTTACCTAATTATTAAAGAGTCTGGTGGAACAAAACCATTTGAGATTGAAAATTATGAGCATCAAATATTGCGTACAAATATGTTAGAAAGCCATGAATAGAAAAATAAGAAAAATTACGTAAATAAGAGAACAATGCGTTACAAATTAAAGTCATGACCACATAATTTATGTCAATAAACAAAATACACTTCTTCAATAATTTATATAGATTAGGTCCCTATCCATTGACATCATTTACTAGAAACCGTTATTCTTGGACCCATTTTAATACTTCACAACTATATAGATTTCAAATATTCAAAATGCAATAACATTGTCTACAAAAATCCGATTGACAAACCATTTTCACCATTAAATGAAAAAAATTATGACCATTTAGAAGAAATGTGTTATGCATACATAAATATCTAGTCGTTGTTTTTTTTTTTTTGAAAATTTGTAACCTTTTCATATAAATAATGTATTCATAACTGCATTGTTCAAAATGCAACTGTAATTGCATAATTCAAATCAGTGTGTTCAAAATTAATAATTATATAGCTTAATATCAATTTCATATTTAATATGCAGTTAAATTATAACTGCATTTTCATAATGCAGTTATGAAAATGCAGTTAAATCATTATCATTGAAATCAAATGAAATTATCAATTGTAGCAAAAATTAGTATTGCACCACATAAATGTAGTTAAAATATTCAAATGCAACCACAATTGCATAATGCAAAAAATACACTGAAATAATAACCGCTTTTTCTTAATGCAATTAAATTATAGCTGCACTAAGCTTGAACAAATCATCAAATACAACAAAAATTATTATTGCATCACTTAAATGTAATTGAAATATTCAAATGCAACCATGCATAATTCAAAATTGGTGTTAAATTATAACCTTATTTTCTTAATGCAGTTAAATATTAACTACATTATAAATAAACAAATTTATGAAATGTAGCCAAAATTATTATCTCATCGATAAAAGTGGTTAAAGTCTTCAAATGCAGTTAAATTAATCAAAACATGTTGCTAAATTATAATTGCATTTTCTTAATGCAACTTAATTTATAAGTACGTTAAGATTGAATTAAACTGTCAAATATAGTCAAAATTATTATTACATCACATAAATACAGTTAAAAAATTCAAGTGCAGTTAAATTAATCCAAAAATGCTTGTAAATTATAGCTGCGTTTTTGTAATGTAGTTAAATTGTAACTGCATTAAGTTTGGATAAATTATCAAATATAATCAAAATTATTATGCAGTTACAATATTCGAAGGCAACCATAATTGCATAATTCGAAAATAAATTTCTTTCAAGTAGGCTAAAAGATAATAACTAGATTATCATAATGCAGTTAAATCTACCATATAAAGGTTGTGATCATCCATAATAATGATGGTATAAAAATGCAGTACACAGTAGTGACACAAAATAACTTCATTACATAAATGCAATTAAAACTGCTATATAGAGTTACGATTTTAAAAAATTTAGTTTTAGCTATCAGATACCATTGGAAAGCTTATTAAATTTGTGGTCTAATGATGAAAACGATTCTCAAATCTGCGTAATGCACAAAAAATTATCATTGGAATTAAATAAATTGTCAAATATAGAAAGGAACCGTTTTACATTTAAAACAACAAATAGGGAACTGAAGTTAATATTTCTTATATGGATGAAAAATATAAACTAAATAATTTAGTTATAAAAATTATTTTCATAAAGAAGTTGTTTAAAATATTTAAATTAAAATAATCGATGGAGCTAATTTAGCCAAAAAGACCAAAAATATATTACTTTTAACCTTCTCATTAAAATAGCTAGGTCGTGGCAACAATACTGCTTATTAAAAGTAAAAAATATTAAATTACAACGACATTTTCTTAATGCAGTTTAATTTTAACTGCATTATGATTGAATAAATTTATGAAATGTTACCAACATTATAACTACATCTAATAAATTAGGTTAAAATCTTCAAATGCAGTTATTTTATCAAAACATGTTGTTAAATTACAATTGCATTTTCTAAATGTGATTAATTTAAACTGCTTTAAGATTGAACTAAATTATCAAATATAGTCAAAATTATTACTACATCATATAAATGTAATTAAAATGTCAAACGCATTTAAATTGATTCAAAAATGATTATAAATTATAACTGTATTTTCTTAATACAGTTCAATTGTAATTGCATTATGTTTGAATAAATTCTCAAATACAATCAAAATTATTATTGCATTACATTAATGCACTTACAATATTTGAAGGCAACCATAATTGCATAATTCCAAAATAAATTCCTTTCAAATAGGCCAAAAGATAATGACTACATTATCATAATGCCGTTAAAACTATCATACAATGGTTATGATCATCAACAACAATGCGCTACAAAAATGCAATACGCAGTGGTCACACAAAATAACTTTGTTATATAAATGCAGTTAAAATTGCTATATAAAGCTATGATTTTAAATAGTTTATTTTACCCATCAACAATGGATATCATTAGAAAACTTATTTAATTGATGAATCTGATTAACGTACAAAAGGTTATCATATTTTAAAGATTGAAATCAATTGATGAATGTTGATTTCGGTTTAAATTAGTAGGGACCTAATTTGGAATAAAAATACAGGCAATGACCATTTTACATTTAAAACATAGAGAACCGGAGAATATTTTACCTTTTTTTAACTTCGTACATGGATGAAAATATAAACTAAATAATTTAGTTATAAAAAATATTTTCATAAAGAAGTTGATTAAAGTATTTAAATTAAACTAATCGATGAAGCTAATTCAGAGAAAAAAACCAAAAATATAATACTTTAAGTCTTCTCATTAAAATAGCTAGGTTGTGAAATCAATACGCTTATCAAAAATAAAAAATATTATCATAAAGAGATTAAATATCTTGGTTTTAATTGATGAGAAGTGGAAAATGAATGAATCAATGAGAGAGCTCATAGAGGTACTCAGTTTTAATATTATAATATAATAATTTGGTTTGAAAACTATCTTCTATATATGATCAAATTAGATCTTAAGACTAGTTCCACTGTGTTCAGAATAGGGGTATTACATATAGAACGCCAAGCGGCACGCTTCAACAGGAGTTTGAAAATTTCGGACGTTTAAAAGCTCGATATTTGAAGAAGAAAAATTTATTAGCTCCTACCCTGCCCATGCTTTGTATTACTCAGTCCATACCCTTGCCCCCGTTCTCCAAACCATACATTTCTGCCTTTATAAATCGTGCCTCCAACCCAAGAATAGTTCGCTCCTTTAAAAAAATCATCTACATCCAACGGTTGTAGGCGATCCAGGCCACCATAGGTCGTTTCACCCTTCGACATCAACTAAGGTTTTGTTCGCACCGGCAGATGAAGAGATTCAACGGTGGAGATCGACTATGGTGACCCATGATGGCGGAAAATCGATGACTAACATGAAATCTCTTTTCACGAATTCCGGCAATTTGGTGATCCTAGGGGTGATGGCATGTGAAGTAGCAGCATACAGGGGATCTAGGGGAGTTCCTCAATGGTCAGAGTGAGCTCCCAGGTGGTCGGATAGTGGAGTTAAGGGCGATTGAATGGCTTTCATTTTTTGGAATTGGCGACATACGGAGGCGAATGGGAGTCGGCGTTGGAGTTGAAGCTCGAATGAGGTCGGGGAAGCGTAGAGTGATGATGCGGTGGTCGTAGGATGGCCAAAGTGGGCGCATGAATCGAGGAAGTCATGTTTTTTTCCGTTCGTGTGGCCTGGTGTTCGCGTGAGGGAGACAAAGTAGGGGAGAAGGATTTGATTACAGCAAGGTCATTAATTTAGTTAATGACTATAATTAGTTATATATTATATTAATTAATTTGTAAATCATACTAACGCTACAATTAATTCATACAAGGTCGGAATCAAGCGCGACAAGTTGCACTATACTTGTACCGGTGAAATCTAGGAAATGGAATTGAATTGGCGACGATTGGAACTCTGGTTACATTTCGTGCTAAATTGAATATCGTTCAATTTGGATGGGATCCAGAATGCCTCAACGACAACGGGAATAATAGTGAGTTAAACTCACATTTTTGTTTAACCAAAAATGTTATATAGTTAATAAAAAATTATTGATTGGATGTTCGTATGATTTGCTGTTTTTATCTGTTGGTTTGGATTTGTTCCCGCTCCTGAAGTGGATGAACTTTTGTATATACCCTCCTAGTAGCGAATGAATCATATTATATAATTATATATTATTTGTGATACAAGGAACATGTTGGAGGGATCCAAAGGCGCAGCCTAGGGCCCAAGCGGTCAAAAGCACTAAGAGAAGAAGTGGACAAGCTAATGGAGAATGGCCTTATCCATGATGCAATTTACCCTGAATGGGTATATAACCTAGTCTTGGTAAAGAAGTCTAATGGAAAAGGGTGAATTTATGTCGATTACTCCGATCTGAATAAAGCTGGCTTAAAGGGTAGCTTTCCTCTGCCCAAAATCCATCAGCTTATGGAAGGAAGGGCGGGACATGAACTGCTATCATTTATGGATGCATACTCGGGGTACAACTAGATCATGATGCATGGCTGAGAAAATACCAGTTTCATTAGCAACCTAGGACTGTATTGCTAAAAAATAATGTCGTTTGGCCTAAAGAATGCTAGGGCGACTTACCGGCGACTGGCAAACACCATGTTTAAGCGTCAGATTGGGAAGACAATGGAAGTTTATATAGACGCTTTGTTGGTTAAATTATGCATAACTGCAAATCACATGGACAACCTCACTGAAATGTTCGAAATACTCCGAAAATATGGAATGAAGCTCAATCCCCTTAAGTTTCATTTCGGGTTATCCTCGGGAAAGTTCTTGAAACTTATCGTAAGCGTCAAAGGCATCGAAGCAAATCCTAGCAAATAACCACTTTGCGGGAAGTTGAGGCCCCAAGGAACAGGAAAAAGCTACAAAACCTGAATGGAAAGGTTGCAGCACTTAGCCAGTTCATCTCAAAATCAACTTACAAATGCATATCGTTCTTTGACACGCTAAAGAAGGGAAAGAAAAACATCGAATAAAATAAATCTTGTCAAACCGCATTCGAACAGCTGCTGCGACATATGGAAAACCCCGCCAATCTTGTCAAAGCCAATAGACGGAGAAGATTTATACATCTATCCAGCAGTCTTTTCATATTCATTGAGTGTCATGCTCATATAAGAAGAAACTAAGATCAAGCAACTCATGTACTACATTAGTAAATGGTTCACTAGAGAAGAAAAGAACTATCCAAAATTGGAGAAATTAGCATATTGCCTGTTGATTGCATCTAGAAAATTACGATGGTACTTCCAAGCACACCATATTAGAGTGCTGACAGATCAACCCTTGAAGCAAGTGTTATACCGCCCTGAGATCTCTGGACGGCTTATCAAATGGAACATCGAAAGGAGTCAGTATGAAATCACATACCATCCTAGAAAGGAAATCAACGTCCTGGCGCTGGTAGATTTCATTACCGAATTTACGATACGAGATAACGAGGAAGGAATCACTTTAGAAGTGGAGCACGTTGGAAGTTGTTCGTTGATGGTGTCTAAACAACTTCTTCTCGGGAGCAGGCGAAGTGCTCGAGAGTCCTGTAGGATGATCCGTATGTTATGCCTTGTGCTTGGAATTCCCTGCAACAAATAATGAGGAAGAATACCAAGCATTGATAACTGGGCTAAAGATTGTGAGGGAACTCAAGATAAAATCCATACATGTCTACAATGAATCTCAACTAGTCGTTTGTCAAGTAAAAGGCGAATAACAGGCGCGGGAGGAGAACCTAGCCCCATAATTATCTAAAGTACAGGAACTACTGAACGACATCGAGCATTACACCATGATTCATATCTCATGAGAGCAGAAAAACGAAGGCGGACTGTCTGGCCAAACTGGCCAGCTCCGGAGAGGCGTAATCATTGGGGCTAGTCCTAATGGAAATCTTGAACGCTCCAAGCATAAGCGGAATGGACATCAATTGGATTTTTGAGAGAACCAAGGAACCAGAGACATGGATGATGCCGATTACAGACTATCTGCTCATAGGAGCTCTCCTTATAGATAGGAACCGGTGGAAAAAGCTTCTTCGTAAGGCATCACGATTTGTAATGTCGGACGAGATACTCTACTAAAGGTGATTCTCTACCCCCTTGCTCAGATGTATGATCAACGACAAATCTCGAAGGATCCTAAAAGAAGTTCATGAAGGTGACTGCGAAGATCATACCAGGAGGCAAACCCACACAAAGAAGGTGCTCCGGTATGGTTACTTTTGGCCAACAGTGAACCGTGGTGCAATAAATTACGCCAGATAGTACGATCAATGTCAAAGATTCAACAAGATCAAAAGAACCCCCTCGATGGAGCTAACACAGATGGTCAGCCCATGGTCATTTGTAATCTGAAGAATTGATTTGATTAGCGCATTACTGTTGGCTAAAAGGGGAGCCAAATATGTTATTGTTGTTGTTGACTATTTAACCAAATGGGCCATAGCGGAACCGTTGGCCACTATTACCACAAAGAAAGTTATTAACTTTGTTACTAAAAATATCTTTTGCAGGTTTGGAGTCCCATGGAAAATCATAATGGATAACGAGACTCAATTCAAAAGCGATGAGCTCAAAAACTTTTGCAAATGCTTCTGAATTGAGAAAAACTTTTCCACAGTCATGCACCCGCAGGCAAACGGGAAAGTTGAAGTAGTCAACAAGATCATCAAGTCGACCATCAAAAAAAGGCTAACAAAAGCAAAAGGAAATTGGGTCGATGAACTTCCACTCGAACAATGGGCTTATAGCAAATCTACAACTGGACACTCTCCATTCGTCCTAGCATATGGTTCAGAAGCAATGATCCCGGTTGAGCTAGAAGTCCCTTCTCATCGGAGGAGAAACTTCAATCAAAGACAGAACAAACAACTCCTACTCGAGTCACTCAATATGGCCGATGAGAAGAGGGAAGAAGTCGAATTAAGGACTATCGCTCACCAAAAAAGGATCGCACGGTACTTCAACTCCAAAGTTCATAATCGCACCTTCGAAGTAGGTGACCTTGTCCTTAAGAGGTTCTACTCTATGCCAGGTGCACTTGGACCAAACTGGAAAGGACCCTATCTGATCGGTCAGAAAGCAAGAGGATGGCACATTCAAGATAACAATCGTTGATGGAATCCAGATTCCTCGAGCATGGAAAAGCAAATCGCTGCGTCGTTGCTTTATCTAAGATCATCTTACATATATCATGTTTCTAGTAAATAACCCATCTCGGGACACTGGAGGCATTGTAAATAGGAAAAACTTGCCCAATTTTCTTTAATAAAATTGCTTTGCTTTCTGAACCAATAAAACTGTGTTTACAAAAGTAACCAATCAAGTCAAACAAGGTTAAATCGACTCAAAATCACCCGATCGCTGCTTGAGGTAGTGGAATCATGCTTGAGTATGCCCACTTACCCGCCGGGTTGATGGAAAAAAATCGACTCTAAACCATTGGATCGACTGATCCCCACCTTCTAAGAACCGATGTTGCTCCGATAATGCCGGGAAGACCCAAATAAAAGCGTGCATTTCGTAAGCCGCGCACCACTTCTTGGATTATGGAATTGCATCCAAGTAAGCACAATCTTAAAAGCTGTGCATCCCCATAAGTTGCGCATTATTTTTTGAGTCGTGGAATCACGCTCTCGAAACATGAACTCCCCACGTTTCCCGAAGATTGGCGGCGTCGAGAAATTCCTAACCGTTTTAGATCAACAGGCCATTACGGTCCCAAAAACCGCGCATCCCATAAGCTACGCACACTCCCTAAAGCCGTGCATTTCACAAATCGCGCACACTCTTAATGTGCCAATATTTTCCCAGTAATGCTGGAAAACTCTCTATTATAGGAATAATAAGGATCAATCCACTGCCACTGTCGGAGGAACAGGTATGAATCTAACAATGTCAAACAAATACGAATCAGCAGAGAATTTCAATTATTAACCGATAGTATCTCTGAAATCAAGTTGCTAAAATCACAAGTTCCCAAAGATAGGAACGCTGGTGCTTTTATACTAAATCCAGGGTATTTGTCCATTTTTAGGTCAACAATTATGGTGACCCATGATGGCGGCAAATTGATGATGAACGTGAAATCTCTTTTCACGAATTCCAGCAATTTGGTGATCCTAAGGTGATGGCATGTAAGTGAGTAGCATAGAGGGGATCCAAGGGAGTTCGCCGATGGTCGAAGTGAGCTCCCAGGTGATCAGACTGCGGAATTAAGGGCGATTAAATGGGTTTTTTTTGGAATTGATAGCATAGGGAGGCGAATGAGGGACCTGCATTAGAGCTGAAGCTCAAACAAGGTCTGGAATCATAGGATGATGATGCGGTGATCGTAGGATGGCCGAAGGGGGGGCGCATGGATCGAAGAAGTCGCTTTTTTTATTCGCATGGCTTGGTATTCGTGTGAGGGTGATGAAGTAGGAGGAGAAGGATTTGATTAGAGCAAGGTCATTAATTTATTTAATGACTGTAATTAGTTATATATCATATTAATTAATTTGTAAATCATATTAATGATGCAATTAATTCATGCAATGTCGGAATCAAGCGTGACAAGTTGCAGTGTACTCGTACCAACGAAATCTAGGAAATGGAATTGAATTGGCGATGATTGGAGCCAGTTGGATTTCATGCTAAATCAAACGTTATGCGATTTGGACGGGATCCAGAATGCCACAAGGACAATTGGAATAATAGTGAGTTAAACTCACCTTTATGGTTAACCAGAAATGTTATATAGTTAACAAAAAATTGATTGGATGTTTGGATGATTTGCTGTTTTTATTAGTTGGTTTGGATTTATTTCCGCCCTTGGAGTGGATGACCTTTTATATATACCCATCTAGTCGCGGACGACCCATGTTATATAATTATATACTATTTGTGATGCAGGAAACAGGTTGGAGGGATCCAACAGGATTCCTCACTACTGTTGATTTTATTTATATATATGTGCTGAAATATATATATATATATAAGCTATGATGTAGGGGGACAGGTTGAAGGGATCCAATGGGATTCCTTGATATTGTTGATTTATTTCCAATAAAATTCCTCTTATATGAATTATTAGATATGAAACCTAATTTATGAACACTATTGGTTATGACATTGTTTATTTTCAGAAACTAAAACCCAGTAGTGATAGGAAATCAATATCAATATTCGTTGAGCGTTTGTTAGCTATTGGTCTTAAATTAGTATTTTCAAAAACTATAAATTGCCATTTGGAGTTGGAATTGAATTTTGAGATAGGAAATGATTTTAAAATCTAAATTCGGGTTTCGAAAATATTTTGTTATAAAAAGGATTAAAATTCTACTTTACTTCAACTTTATTAACCGGCGTTTTCTAAGTCAGTGGAATTGTTTTTAGAAGTTATATTTAATATCGTTTTAAAAATTATTTATTTATACTCAATATCATTTTATAATTATTTATTTATATTTAATAATGTTTTAAAGTTATTATCAATATGTTAATATGTTGAAAGGATTATTATTTGAAAAATAAATATAATCTGAGTTTAATAATAAGGATTTATTAATAATGTTTTGAAAATAAATTATTTTTATTTATAATAATGGTAAAGTTAATTATTATTGTTTTATTAGCAATGTTTTATAATGATTAGTAGTTATTTTTAAGATGTTTTGAAGCTAATAACCATTATTTATAATGTTTATTGTTAATATTATTATTATAGGGTTTTAAAGTAGATGATTTTAATTTATTTATAAATGTTACGAGATTTATAAATAGAGGTTTATAAAATGGTTTAAAGGAAGATTATTTACATGAAAAAGGAGTTTTATAAATGATTAGATATTTATAAACAAATTTTAGAGATGAGTTTATAGATTTATAAGAGAAGTATTGTAATTAGTTTTATGGATTTATAAAAATTTATAAATGATTTTAGAAATGGTTTAGAAATGTTTATAAATGGTTTCTAAAGATTTATAAAATAGTTCATAAATGGTTTTAGAAATTTATAGTGGAGTTTATAAATGATTTCAAAATTGTATAAAAAGAAAAACTTCCTTAGTGTTTGGTGAATAAACTTGTCTGATGGGATAAGTATATGGATATTTTTTTCCAATATTGAAATTTAAGAGTTTGCGAATGAATCTTTGTGAAAGTATCTTAATACAAGTATTTATAAAGTGGTTTTAATTAATGAAAGGATTAATCAAGGAGGCTAATGGTTACTTGTGTTCTTAACCAATGTTGGTTTTCCCTTTTGAAATAAATCCTGGATTTCGATGTGTGTTTGTTGATGATTAAATAACAGACTATTGAATATGGACCCAAAACGTAACTTTGGAAAAATCTAAGAGAAACACATGGGTTATATGGCACAGTCATCTCTGATAATGCTGTACTGTGCGTATAAATCTCGTTTCTTTCCTTTAGGATAAACATAAGAAAATTCGTCCACTACGGTTAGGAGGTGATCTCCGCTCTTATCTTTGACTGTTTATTTCCTAAAAAACTAGGGTTGAGTTTACCGAAAATTATTAAATGTTATTTCGAAGAGACTAGACTGGATATGTTATCCAAAAACCACTTTGATCCAACTCGAACATTTCGAATTGAAGACAACTTGAAGATATTGGAATTGAAGGTGGAGCTCTTAAGTGTTTCATTCAGTCCTAGAACAAACTAGTATGGATGAGTGCTGGCATCGCATTGCTGTTTGGAGGGCAATGTTAACATTCCAAGTAGGAAGTGTTGTATAAAAGGTAAAACGTAGCCTCAAGCCTCATCTATCGGGAATGACTAAAATAGTAGACGTGTAGCAGGGCTAAGTGGGTCGCTCCCAAATAAGGTATGATCATCACTATCTAGAGTCGATTTTATCTCTCATTTGTATGCTTCAGGGCTCATTAATGGAGGGGTGATCTTATTCGTACTACTAGTTAAGTGGTAGGCCGATTCAGTGTTGGCACGGGATCTCGGCGAGGTTCTCGGTGTTATTTATCTAGAGATGCACCATGACGGACGATAGCCCAATAGCTCAGTCATTGTATGGAATCCATCCTACAATAAGCATCGTACGGACTTAGTTGTGATCAACTATGCTGTAACGTGATATGCAAGCATTTCAGATATATTCGTATTTTACTCAACCTTTAGACATTATTATAATTTCAATGGATTTTCTATAGAAAATGTTTCGATTATCGTACGGTAAAACCCAGTCCGTGTTTATGTGTGGTGTAGCCTTACGAGATACCTTTGATTTCAAGAGTTTTTATAACTTTAAAAAAATCTAGTTGGTGTTTTCTCATGTTGGTTTTCCAGATTGACTCGGACGTTATTTTATAATAATATTCTGGTTAGACCAAGCGTATTACAAATTGCTTTGGATGTATTAGAGCTCAAAAGATGAGCTGGTGGCCTAGAGACGTATTCGCATTGATGGTTATTTTTTTCCGCTGCAATTATTGTTATATCTATCAGCAAATTATGAGGACGGGTTGTCCTAACTATCCGGGCTAAAATAGGTTAGTATACTCTGATTGTTGTATGTGTATTACATTTCTTCTTCCTATAAAGATTTGTTGTATATTATATACTATTCATTCCACTATGGGATTCTATGTTGTAAGTTTTCTTTCTCTCTTCTTTGTTCCCTAACTATCTGCCTTTCCGTTCATTTTGAGTGGATCATGTATGTTGATTGTCCGCTTAAATTGTTCGGAAGAATGTGTCGTTACATTTAGGAAATTACATTACTTTACTATTTAAATGTATTAGTTATAAGCTATTCAAAAATTTCAAAATCATTTGAAACTAAAACAGAACTTTCATCAAAATTAATTTTCAATTGAGAATATTGACGCCAACAATGACACCAATACCCAAATACCAGATGAAAGCTCCAAAATGTAGAAATCCAAATCAAACAAGCAAAAATCAGCAAGAAACTAAAAGGAGACACAAGAATTTTTATAATGGTTCAGCATAATCTCGGTTCTACATCCACTTTATTTTTTTTATTAGTTGTTTTCTCTCTAGATTATGACTAGTTATATCAGATCCGACCACAATCTAGTGGATCTTAGATTTACAATAGAGTTTCTAGAGTGTTTGAAGGAGAAGATAGGAGTGAAGAAGATGCAGAGTGTGAAGTGGCGTGAAGTTCCTCCTTTTTCTAAAGTAGGGTTGTATTTGTAAAGGAACAGGTGAGCAGGTTCAGACGCCCCCTTGCAGTGAAGTCCAGAATTTAACTCGGTGTTGAATAGATGAACCCGAGAGCCCATAAGCCAAAATAATAACTCAATACTAAGTTATTTGACCCGGCACCGACTTATTTTCATTGGTGAAAAGGATAACTCCTTCATTTTCTTTCTTTTCTATCTCCTTCTTAAGTTTTTCCAGAATCTTGTCCATCAATTTGTTGTATATTCTAGCGATCTTGCTGATAACTACTTTCTTCTCATCGATTCTTGGAATCGCTTGTCCAAACTCTAAAAAACCACTTGATCATGAGTTATTGGAGTATTATAAGAGCGTATGGTGTTTAGGAGGTAAAAAGTGGATAGGGAATAGGTCGATGTCGACCTAAACAACTCAGCACGAGTTGTGTTCTTGACCAATTTTCCATTCAAACTTCTTGAGTTCAACTTTCTATCCCTTCTTAGTGCGTTTTTAAGTCCAAATCATTTCGTCCTTTTTTTCATCTTCAAAGTACAGTTTAAATTTGTTTGGTTAAGAAGCGGTTTAACAAAGAAAGAAGTTCAAAGTTATACAAGACAAACTTAAGGGAAGCAATATGATGTGGTAAATGAGAACTAAATAGTATAGTATCATCAGCGAACCGAAGAACAAAAAACTCATTACTTGTGTTGCTTAATTTTTTCATAAGTATGAAGGCATACTAATAAAGGTAGCTCAGCCTAGCCCGGTCCGGTCCTAGCTAATTAGGTCCAAGTCAGCTCGCAAGTCAACCATGCTAAGACATGTCGACTTGGTCTTCCTGTGTGTGATGAAAGCCTGAATACAACTTATGCCCACATCAGCTCCTCTACTCAATTTCACGTCAAGCCTTATGCTGGAAAAGCTCCCAATGCAGCAACCCTAGCATCTAGTTCGCCCGTCAAAACAAGATGCAAGCACGGTTCAGCTCATCTCTCATTAACTGACCGACTCCCTCTCTCTGGCTCATTTTCAAAACAACAACAAGCCAGCCCACTTTCTCAAGCATCTCTCCATGTCTCCCACTCGACATAGGTGGAGACTGTCTTGAAGGTGGCTCGTCATCGATCCAACTTCGATATCACCACCCGCGATCTGCACTCTATTGCCTTTATGGTCTCAATAGACCAGCTCACCCATCCTACCACCTAAGCATATGGGACCAAAGTGACAAGTGGTACGGCTAGATATACCTACTTTTGACAAGAAGCATGTCCCATTTCATATAAGTTAACTGCAAGTACAAGCGCATTTAACGCAAAGCATGGCAGAGCATGCTTTTGGTACAGTTCTATTAGCCGTCATCTCAGCCATGCATTCCTTTCTTTCTCTAGCCATCTCTCATCAAATGCACCGAAACAGATCAATGGTCGGGCGCCTTTCATGCCTGTTTTGTGACGTGATTGTAGCCATTCAAGTATCAATTCAACCACAACAAGAATTACACGAATGGCCACTTCCAAAGGGACCCTAGGTTGGTTGGGGCCCAAGTGGAAGGGACCCCAGGTTGGTTGGGGCCCTAATGGAGGGACCCCAGGTTGGTTGGGCACCAAATGGAGGGGAACCCATATTGTTTAGACCCTGGTAGAGGGGACCCCAGGTGGGTTGAGCCCCCGGTGATGGGTACTCCAGGTTGGTTGGAACCCATGATCCGCCACTCAAGCTCTTAGAGATTAGCTACTTCCAAAGTTTAGCATTTCTTTAGCCATAGGCGCATGATTTTTTCATATTATTCTCTTGTAATCCCTTGTAGTTATAAAAGAGCCGTATAGTAAGGGAACTATAACGACCCGGAATCTTGGACACTTTGTATTTAAATATTTATATTATTTAAATATTCGAATCTTAGATTAAATATAATTAAATTTATTTAATAACCTTGTTAACCTCATTTTTAGTAATAACTAACAATGGTAAGCTTACTTTAGAAAAATGTTTACAAAAATAAATACTTCGAAGAAATATCGATAATATGACCGAAAATCTGATAAACAGCTTTTTACTCGTCGAAATTTGTTCAAACTTATTTTAAACACACTAAAACACTTATAATATCAATAATATGAAATAAAACTAATTTTTTCGTTTATGAAAAATAAAGTATTGATGATGTCATGCATACAGTCATAGAAGATATTTTGTGTGTAAGGCTAAAAGGGTAATTGCTAAGGTGGATGCGGTGTAAAGTTAAAAGCATGCAAGGCACATGAGGGGATCTTTTGGCTTGCCAAAGTGGCTAAAGGATATGGTTTAGGTGTGTTAAACACTTCATAAATTCTAAAGCTTCTAATGAAATAGAAACTCAAAAATGGTGGAAGTGGATTAGCCCTAATCCACTTTTTTCTTCATTAATCTTTCTCTGATTAGTTTAAATCTTCTTCAAACTCAATCAAACTTTCACCAACACCTTATAACATCTTAAAAAGAGTGGATCTAAAGTCAATAGTGGAATAAGTGATGTGTAAATGTGGTTTCCATCTTAGCCGTGAGCTATTTTGGAGGAGGGAAGCATAATGTTGTGATTTTGGAGCTAAAGGTGGTGTCTTAGAAGTTTGGAAATGGTAGGAAATGTTATTGGGTTTGCTTGTGATTAAGCATGTGTTTGGCCAGGATTTGGCTAAGTTATCTCACTTTCTTGTATGTATATATCGTGTGTGTGTGCGCAAATATAAAGTTAAAGTAACATTAACTAATTAAAGTTATAAACTTTAGACCCTCTTGCTTTTGAAAGTGAATGACAACTTTATATTGTATAACATCACTCCTACTACCTTCTATAACATTCGTGTAATCTTTACTTGATGTTTAATGGTTGTTTGGGTTGTACGTTAAATCAAGGCATTTTTGAAAATGTTCGAAGTGAGATTAGCCGTTATAAGCCCTTAACTTTAACTTATATAAATGGAAGATTTATGAATTTAACTTAGGATAATTTGATTTGGTTGTCCTCTACATATAATTCGGTATATGGGGTGGCATGAAATTGATTTGGAAAGTAATAGAAATTATGAACTAAAGTTGTAAAAATAAGAAGCGCTATGGATGCGCTTTGAATATTCCTTATGTTCGACGATTTTTAAAGTCGAATTTGGTAGACATCCTAGGGGCTTCTTTGCATTTTTGACAAGTACTATAATAGTACTTATTATAGAAAATATGGAAGTTTAAATCATTATTTAATCTATAGAGCAAATACGCAGAATGTTGTAGCAAGAAGAAGGTCGTTATATGAGCACTTTGAAATGTCTTGTTGGAATTTTTGAAATTAAATTAAGAGATTTCCTTAGGGGTTTCTTTGCAATTTTACAAGTATTATATGATTACTTATACTAAAAAAAGTCAAGTATAAAAGATTTGGGAACTGGTCAAACAAAAGAGATAAAATTAGAGCAAAAAGGTGGATATAAATACACTTTAGTAAATACCTTGTTCTCGGGAATTTTAGCAAATAAATAGGAAGATATTATTAGGGTTTATTTTCAAGATTCTTAAGTACACTAAGGGTAGTACTATTTATAAAAAATTCAAGCCTTAAATCATTTAATAAGTGGTGAAAACTAGTCACAAAGTTTATGCTTTTCTATGTTGTCCTTTGAGCAAGACTTTTAACAGCAGCTATAAATGCGGTAGTAAGTTGCTTAAGATTTTAAGTGTCTAAAAATGATATTTAAATTTAGTATTTTTCCCAAATATTTTAGTAAAATTTTCTAACATATTTTCCAATATTTTTAAGTTGGTTTAAAGTTTAAATATATTTCTGATAATTTTATACGTATTTTTAAGGTAAATGGGTTTTATAATATAAAATATGTTTTATTTATTTTCATCAAATTATAATTTAGTTATTTTCACGTAATATTTTACGTTAATATTTAAATCCTATTTATAATTATTTTTAAAGTATTTATATTTATAAGTTTGGAAAAGCGAGTTAAGTGTTTTCTAAAGGAATAAAGGATGGTTTTGGATTATAACATTTATGTTATAATAAATGGTTTTTCAATGTTATTAACAAGTATATTACCTTGTTTAGTAAATGTAGACATACATAGGTCTTTAAAAGAATTTTTTTTTAAAGATAATAATAAGTATAGAATGGTTTTGGGTTTGTTGCGACAATTTGTTAACAACATTTGTGTTTAACCATTTTTTATTACACTATGAATGAAAAAAAAATCTTTGAAAAAAATATATATTTTAAAGATAAGAATAAGTGAAATGGTTTTGGGTTTTAGTGACAATATTTAAGTAACATTTGTCTTAAACCTTTTGAAATAGATTTGTGAATGTAAATTGAACTTTTAAATGGATATTTCAAAGGTAATAACAAGTATGGAATCATTTGAAAAAGATATAGAAAGTAAAGGTTTAAAGTAAGAAATCTTGTAAATGATTAGTGAATATACTTATAACATTTGAGACAAGTATATGAATACTTTTTGAAGTATTAAAAGAGTATGCATGAATAGTAGAAAGTGATAAACGAAATTTTATTAGATAAAAGAAGTTTTACTAATAAAAAGGTTTTAATTAATAGAAGTATTTGATAAATAAAAAGAAGATTAGAAGTTACTGATGTGATTGAATCATGCTTTATGTGACTTGATCATGCTTTGTGTGTTTACTTGTTTATGGAAATCATTTAGTCATGTACACAGCACCAAAAGCCGATGAAGTAAGCTTGTCTACCTATGAGAGTTATAGATGAAGTGTCTAAGAAAGGCTTTGAAGTAACCAGTGCTCTAACTTACCTGTTTACACTCTTGACCGAGGGATACTGTAAGTTGAAAAGTTTAAAAACGCGATAAGCATACGAGACTTGATTTCTATATGTGCGATCATCTATTTTAACCTTGATAGTCTATTGGTCGACTATCAAACTTAACCAAATTAAGCTGGGTAGTATCTAAGAGCTTCATGGTTTCATACGGTTTAAGAACCTCCAGAGAGGAGCATTGGTATGAAACATCCCTAGCTTTTAGAACTTATATATACAAGATCCTTGAGGACTACTCTTTATATATTATTTGCTCACTTTAAAACAACAGGTTATGAGTTTGCTAGAAATTCATTGATTTAGTTTTATAGAGACCGGAATCGGTAAGTGTTTTGCTTATCGAATACCACTTCAAAACTAGTATACAAGGTTTATGTTTTGGAAGCGATTTTGAAGTGGAATGCTATAGAGTTAAACTGCGTATCCTATGGTTAAGTCCAAGTGAGAGATCAGCATTAGCATTCATCGGAGGAATTATGCTGGAATCCACGTAGAAATTCTGATCTATTCAAGAAGCTAGATTCCATTTAGGGATTCGAATTCTGTTCGAGCGACGAAGACTCATGTAAGAGATGCCAAAAATGACCTCGACATTGAAAATGGATAAAGACAAAGTATGATGCATAATCTCGGGTTTAGCTAGCCTATGACGATATATCAACTCTATACTTAGAGAATGCTTATCGATATGTTGCGTATGGGAGTTTTTGATACTTGGTTCCATGTAGTTCAATTTATCAAAACGTTAGACCAGTTGTGTTTGCCTTATGATATATTTTATCTAAAGATATACAATGCTCGAACGGTGATTTCTGATCCTTATGCATGAGTTTGGATCCGGCTCAATCTAGAGAGATCTCAACAGAAAATTCAATATACATGCATACCCTTAGTGGTTTTGAATGTACTCTAATATTGTTGCGGTGTCATTAATATAACATCACAGCTATTTTGATTTATATTCTTCACCCGAGATAAACCTTGTGTACTTATTAGATGAGTGGTTCTTTTGGAGGGGATAACCATTTTCGAACGGTCATAAAAGCATTGTTATATGTGTCCACATATTTTTTGAGTTTATCATACCAGACTTGTGTTTGACACGTGATTTTTGTTTTCATTAAATTCCTCGTATGCTTTTTGAAATAGTTTGAGAAAGGCAGGTTTTCATTGATGCTCAAAAGCTTGAAGAGCTACATATTTCACCTATCATAGCACTCTTATTTCCATTGCATTACTATTATGTATATATCAGCATTTGTGGGGATATGTTGTTATAACTATCCAGGCTGATGATAGTATTTAGAATTGTAAATCTAAAATGTTATTATCTCAGAGTGACGGTTTGCACTGTCTTTTGACATTATATGTTATCGTTCCGCTGTGAGATTCCGGTATTGTGTTCTCTTCTTTCTTATTATATTTTCTTTTCCTTTTATTTTATCCTAACAATATATCTTTTTAACACTTGGATGCTCGGTACACGAATATCGTGGATGTATTAGTGTCGACATTCAGGGGTCGATAAGGCAGATCATTGCATCTGGTATTAGAGCTAAATGTTAAGCGAGAACCTTGATTTTGGTTAGGTATGATTCATTAAGAGATAAGTTAACGGAATGCCCTAGCATGAGTTGAGTGCATTATATATACGAGAGCGTATTTGTATTTTTTAAGCGTATACTTTAAAAGTAATTACAACTGTGAAAATTAAAGATCTTATATAAGGTAACTTATATTAATATAAGTTGATAGTGTGGTTTAATTAATGTGGAGATAAATGATGTTCATTCGTTACCCCTCTTTAATTAGTTTGGCCATGCTCGCCAATTTATGACAATTGCTATCTTTTATAGAATGACTTGACATGCTCGATCAGTTTATGAGCATTATTATCATTTGTAGAATTATTAGCTTAATATTTCTTAGCTAGTTTACGAGCATTGTTATGATTTGTTGATTGATTAGTTATGCTCGGCCAATTTATAAGCATTGACTATTATTTGTTGATTTATGCTTGATTGGTTTATGAGCAGTTTTACCTTTCTACTTCATGGGTTAGGTAGACAGTACTTGCGGATGCATTGAAATGAACACTTTGTGAATTAAGTTTCATGATTTGACTATAAGGCGTTCGGTGATCAGGTTGGGCTAAAAGCTAAGTTTAGTATAAGTGTTTGTTATAATTGAAATGAAAAACAAGATATTTTGGAATAAATATTTGTGAAAAGATTTTATATAAGAAAGTGATTTCATACAAGTATGGTTTATAAAATATGATTTATAAATGAAAGAGGGCATAAATTGATATTTTAAGAACTTAATTCCCAATGTCTTTGAAAATGTTTTCCAAGATTTTGGAAGAAAAATAATAATATTTGAAGGTAAATATTTGGAAAATTGGTTTATGAAATTGAGGTCATGGTACTTAGTAATATTTATGAAGTATTTGATGCCGCTTTGGAAATGACTTTGGCTATGTTTGAAATGTATGATTTGGATGTAGCGAACTAACTTCTGCCCTTTGAAAATAATGTTAGTGATAACTACAACATCATCGATATTAATTTTGGGTTTTAAAGTAGGGAATGCTGTAGAGTAGTTTTTGTAAAATAGATTTTGGTTTAATCCTAAAAGCATGATATACAAAAGACATATGATATATTATTATTTCAATCGATTTAAAATAAAACTCGATGTTTAGTTCTAAGTTTTCCTTCTGATATTTTATATAAAATATAGAGTGGTTAAAATAAAGATTTTTAAACAAACTTTCTATATAGAAAAGCTTAGTATGCATGCTGGTTGAATGCCCGAGTGGTAGTGGCATAACCCAAATAATTAAGTAACCTTTTATGTTTTCTCTTTGTAGAAAAAGTGTGTTTAATAAATAATTGGAACTTTGATAAGTTATTTTATGTACACATGTATCATATGCATTATGATAGTATGGTATGTGCATCATGTTATGATATATTGTTTTGTGGTTTTTATTTATTAGAATGAAACAAAATTTTCGATGATTTTGGATTGTTGGACACTTTCGAATCGTTATAGAACTTGAAGCTAAGTGTTTTTGTGATAATATAAAAGTTGATTTTTTGTAACTCATGAATTGAGAAAATAGTAAGTTAATACAAGTTTTGAATTCTTTGAATATTCATGATAATTAAAAAAATATGAAATCTGATGTCTTATACATACTCTTAGGATGTAGTAGAGTATTACATGAGTAATCAAGTGAAGAAAGTTGTTGTGAAATATCTTATATATAAAGACGAGCACTATGGCATGCGTTTCGTGCGTGATGATAGCATGCATTTTGTGTGTAAATTGTTTTTCTGTAAATTGAATATGTTTAATAATATTCAAGAGAAATGATTTTCACAAAAATTCAGTCATATTTTTGCATTGAAATCATATTTAGTTAGTTTGAATTTTTATTTCTTTGTTGCAACATCTAATTTTTTTTTTCATTAGTTTGAATTTATGTTTCTATTAATTTGTAGAAAAGGTATATTTGTTGGATCTTATTTTTAAATGATATTAAGATTTATTAATATTTGTAGAGGGAAGTTTTGAGTTCATAAAGGAAGTTTACTTGTTATATCCTATGTTTATTATTTAAGTGACATTAAGATTTAATAATATTTGTAGAGGTTTATTTTTAGATGTTATGTTTAAGTGATATTAAGATTTAATAATATTTGTAAAGGAAAATTTGAAATTTGTAAAAGAAGTTAGATCCTTATTTTAAGTGATATTAAATAGAGGGAAGCTACGGTATGCATTTCACACCTGAATTGTTTTTCTATAAGTTGTATATGTTCAATCATATTTTTGTGTTAAAATTAAGTGTTGTTAGTTTTATTTCTAAGTCGTGAGGGTTGATTTTTTGTTTGTTTCAATTTTTGTTTCTATTATTAAATAATGAAGAATGAATTTCTAAAAGAAATTTACTTGTTAGATCCTATTTTTAACTGATATGCCGTGATTTGTTAATATTTACAGAGGGCATTGTGAATTTGTGAAAAAAAAATTATTTGTTAATTCATATATATATATGATATTAAGATTTGATTTGGTAATATTTATAGAGGAGCATTTTTAATTTGTTAAAAAAATTATTTGTTAGATCCTATTTTTAAGTAATATTATGATTTGATTTGGTAACATTTGTAGATGGTTGTTTTTGAGTTGGCTAGATAAGTTTATTTGTTAGATCCTAATTTCAAGTGATAGAGAGATTTTGATAATATCCGTAAAGGGGTATTTTTGATATACGCTGACACCAAAAAGGTGTGATACCAAAGGTATTACAACTATTATTAAAGATATGCCTTTATAAAATGTTTATAAACTTAAAGCTATGTTTTTATGAAATGATTCATAAATAATTTTAGTATTAATGAGATATACAGTTTGCGTACAAGAATGTGATAAAAAGTAATTGGTGTAGTCAAGAAACCAATAGAATAAATGTGAAAGTTGTATGTGGATCATTTTATTCGCATGACTGTTCTTGATCGATGATTTAAGCATATGGTTTCGAGATGATTACATCGGTCTTAACAAGAATATTTCACTATATTCTTGACGGTGAACACTTGATACAGATTCTTGATACGATCCCAAGTTTTTCGTCATAGTATATGGCTATGTAAAAAAACGGATGTTTCTAATGAAGGAACATGATCGGAGTCTGCACTAGAGAGAACAAGCGATCTATACTAGTTTGGAATTGAAATTATGTGATCAAACAAGTAATTGGATTTGATAGTGCGTACGAATGATCCATGCGTAACGTGCAAAGCTTTTGTATATGCATACTATGTTTTTTGGCTTATGGAGAGTTTTGGTGATAAATCTTCGATCTGTCATAAGGTAGCATGAATGATCGACTATGTAATGACTTGAGGCTGTTGGACGTAAGGTACGCTTAGTAGATTGTTTATCGTCCTTGTGTGATATGAGGATTTTTGAACTTGGGCAACCATGGGCTTTGTTTACTAGTAATTTTGAATACTGCTAAGAATTACTTTATGATTGTTTATAATTTCGAGGACGAAATGTTTTACGTGGGGAAGAATATAACGATCTAAAATTTCGTAAACTTGGTATTTAAATATACAAATTATTTAAATATTTGAATTTTGGATTAAATGTGATTAAATTGATTTAACAGTCTTGTTAAACCCCTTTTAAGTAATAATTAATGATGACAAACTTGTTTTAGAAAAATGTTTACAAAAATAAATACTCTATTCTTCACCAATCTTCTCTAATTAGTTCAAATATTCACCAAACTTTCACCAACACCTTAGAACACCTTATGAAGTATGGACCTAAAGTCAAAGGTGGAAGAAGTTGAGTGGAGATGTGGTTCCATCTTGGGTTGTGAGCTATTTTGGAGGAGGGGAGCAAGGTGTTGTGGTTTTGGAGCTAAAGGTAGTGTCTTTAGGAGATTGGTGATGTTAGAAAGTGTTCTTGGGTTTGTTTGTCACTTTAGCATGTGTTTGGATTGGGTTTGGGTAAGTTATCTTACTATTTTGTATATATTGTGTGTTTATGTATGTGTGCCGCAAATGTAAAGTTAAAGTGATATTAACTAATTAAAGTTATAAACTTTGGACCGTCTTGATTTTAAAAGAAAATAATAACTTTATGTTGCATAACATCACTCCTATTACCATCTATACATGGTGGTGTGGTCTTGAAATGATATTTAAATGGTTATTTTAATTGTGTGTTGAATTGAAGTATGTTTGAAAGTGTTTGAATCGAGAATAGTCGTTATAAGTGCACTTCGACATCCCTTGACTCTAACTCGTGTAAATGGAAGATTTATGAATTTAACTTAGGATAATTTGATATGGTTGTTCTATACATATATTTTAGTGTATGGGGAAACAAGGAATTGATTTGGAAGATTAATTGTGAACCAAAGTCTTAAAAGTTAGAAGCGAAAAGGTCACTATGCACTTTGAAAATGCCTTGTGTTTGGCAATTTTCAGAGTCAATTTTAAGAGACATCCACAAGGATTCTCTGCATTTTTGATATGTACTATAAGAATACTTATAACTAGAAAATTATAGAAGTTTAAATCATTTTTAACTTTTAGAACAAAGTTGTAAAATGTTATAGCGAGAAGATGGTTGCTATATGAGCACTTTGAAATGTCCAGTTTTTTGAAAATTTTGTAATTAAATTGGAAGACATCCTTAAGGGTTTCTTTGGATTTTAATAAGTATTATATGTCTACCAATTACTGAAAACAAATTCAAAATTTAATTTTTTTTGAAACTGGTCAAACAAAAAGGCTAAAATTAGAGCAAAACGGTGGCTATATACACTTTACTAAATACCTTATTCTCGGGAATTTTTATAAATAAATTGGTAATTATTGTTAGGGGTTTCATTCCATAGTTCTTAAATACCCTAAAGATATTACTTACTATAAAAATTTCAAGTTTTAAATCATTTGTTTAATGGTGAAAACTAGTGACAAATTTCATGCTTTTCTTTGTTGTTCTTTGTTCAAGACTTTTAGCAGCATTAATAAATGCTTTAATAAGTTGCTTAAGGTTTTAAGTGTCTAAAAATGATATTTAAACTTTGTATTTTTTTTCTTGATGTTTTTATGGATGTTTTCTAACATATTTTTTAGGATTTTAAATTTGGTTTGAAGTTTAAATATTTTTTTGATAACTATATAATTTTTAGAATGAGTTTATAATATAAAACATGTTTTATATTTATTTTCATCAAATTATAATTTAGTTATTTTAATTTTATACTTTACATAGATATTTAAAAGATATTTATACGTATTTTTAAAGTATTTATATAAATATTAAGTTTAGAAACACGAGTTAAGTATTTTATAAAAGAATAAATCAAGGATAGTTTTGGACTATAACAATCATGTTATAATAAATGGTTTTGCAAAGTTATTAACAAGCATGTTGCCTTGTTTAATAAATGTAGACATACTTAGATCTTTAAATAATGTTTTTAAAAATATTAACAAGTATGGAATGGTTTTTGGTTTGTTGTGACAATATGTTAACAACATCCGTCTTTAACCCTTTTTTACTACACTTATGAACGTTAATAGATCTTTGAAAAAAATATTTTAAAGACAAGCACAAGTTAAAGGGTTTTGGGTTTGCAGTGACAATGCTTATGTAACGTTTGTTTTAAACATTTTGAAATAGATTTGTAAATGTAATTAGACCTTTTAAATGGATATTTCAAAGGTAATAATAAATATGGAATCTTTTGAAAAAGATAGAAAAAGTAATGTTTAAAGTAAGAAATCTCGTGAATGATTTTGTGAATATACTTACATCATTTGAGATAAGTATATGAATACTTTTTGAAGTATTGAAAGAGTACAGATAAATAATAGAAAGTGAAAAATGAAGTTCTATTATGTAAAATAAGTTTTACTAATAAATATGTTTTAATTAATAAAAGTTTTAATTAAATAAAAAGGGGATTACAAGTCGCTCATGTGACTAATTCGTGCTTTATGTGACTTGATAATGCTTTTTGTGTTTACTCGTTTATGGAAAGCATATAGTTGTGTACTTAGCACTAAAAGCTGATGAAGTAGGCTTATCTATCTATAAGAGTTAAGAATGAAGTGTCTAGGCAAGGCTTTGGTGCAACTAGTGCTCTAACTTCCTGGCTTCACTCTTGATCGAGGGATAGTGTAATTTGAAAAGCCCAGAAACGTGATAAGTATATAAGACTAGGTTTCCATATGCAATCATCTATTTTGACTTTGATAGTCAATAAGTCGACTATCGAACTTGAACAACTCAAGTTGGGAAGTCTCTAAAAGCTTCACGGTTTCATACGACTTGAGAGCCCCCAGGGAGGAGCATTGGTATGAAACATCTCTAGCTTTAAGAACTCATATGAATGAGATCCTCGAGGACTCCTCTTTACATATTATTCGCTTACCTCTAAAAGAAATGGAGTTGAGTTTGCCATAAATTCATTGATTTAGTTTTGAAGAGACAGCGATCGGTAAATGTTTTACTTATCAGGCATCACTTCAAAATTGATATATGGGTTTTATGTTTTGGAAGTGATTGCGAAGTAAAATGCTATAGAGTTAAACTGTCTATCCTAAGTTTAAGTCCAAGGAAGAGGTTAGCATTAGCATTCGTTGGAGGACTTGTGTTGGAATCCATATAGAGATTTATGATCTATTCATGATACTAGAATCCACTTGGGGATTCGTGTTCCATTTGAGTAATGAAGACTCGTATCAGAGACGTCGAATGTGACCTCAATATTGTAAATGTATAAATACAAAGTAGGATGCATGATCTCATGTTTAGCTAACCCATAAGCGTATATAAACTCAATATCTAGAGAATGCTTATCGATATGTTGTGCGTGGGAGTTGTTGATAATTGGTTCCACGTAGTTCTATATATTCAGAAATTGTGCATGGAGATATGCAACACTTGGAAGGTGATTTCTAATCCTTGTGCATGAGTTCAGAATCGAATTGATCCAGCGAGATCACTATGAAAAATTCGTTATACGTGCATATCCTTAGCGGTTTTGAATGTACTCGAATATTATTGTGGTGTGATCAACATAGGCAATACAGCTATTTTCTCTTTATATTCTTCACCCTAGACATTATCTATTATATCACCTTATATACTTATTAGATGACTGGTTTTTTAAGGGGATAACCGTTTTCGAACGGTCTCAAAAGCACTGTTATATATGGCTACATATTTCTTGAGTTTCTCGTACTAGACTTATGTTTGACACATGGTTTTTGTTTTTCATAAAATCTTTATGTGCTCTTTTGAGTAGTCCGAGGAAGATAGTTTTCGTTGATGTTCACTGGAGCTCGAGGAGACGAGTTGGATGTTTCACCTATCATAGTATTCTTATTTCCACTGCATTATTATTATGTATATATTACCATTTTTTAGGACAGATTGTTATAATTGTCCAAGCTGATGACAGAATTTAGAATTGTTACTTTGAAATATTACGTACCTAGAGTGATAGTTTATATTACCTTTTGATATTGTATGTTATCGTTCTACCATGAGATTCTGATATAGTATTCTCTTCTTTCTTGTTTTGTTTTTTTCCTTTTGTTTTATTTTAACAATCTATCTTTCCGGTTGATTTTCGACACGTAAATACCGTGGATGTATTAGTGTCGACATTCGAGGGTCAAAAAGGTGGATCGTTACTAAAAATTCACGGTGACAAAGGCGGCTTGGCCGAAGTTCTTTACATGTGGTGTCATTTACCTTTGAATTCTCTTTTCCCTTCATTTTTCCATCATTAAGCCTATTAATTAGCAAGCAATCTTTGCTCTTTATAACGTATTATCATAACCACAAGGTTGATGAAAACTCTAGTGAATATTTTGACGCTAGAAGGAGGGCTTAAACTTTTGACCTTATGGTTAGCAATTTCCTATGCAGGCTCTTTCTAGGCTTAGTAACTTACATCCAGCATCAACGGTGGCAACAATGGACGGTGCTCCACCACTTCCTCTAGTCATCAATAAGATTCTTTAATAGTCTCATTTTGGCTTTGTGTCATGGGCAGTTGTTGTGTGCACCTTCTCATCTCCTCTCATTTTCACTACTATCAACCAAATTCTAGTAACCATGCATTCACCTAGTGTGAGGGTCGTGCCCATCCACTCAAACGTCTCCCTAAAGATTTGGACCATCCTGGTCATCCCACTTCATGGAAAAATTTGAGGGCAGAGTGATCCCCTTGTGAAATCTTGGCCACCCATCGAACACCCCTACACAAAAATTCTATAGAACTAACATTCCTGTTAATGCCCGAAGCAGCCCTTACCGATTGCCAAATAGTTCTCTCATTCGTCATCACACTCAATGATGTTCGAAAGCAACACGTCCGCATGTCTCAGCGTACCCAGATTTTGCCTCCAGTACTTTTCTCAAGCTCACTTCCATGCCCGTAACATCTTATGAAGAATGCATCAAAGATCGCAAAGCTTAGATCGTTCAGCACCTTCACCAAGACTATCCAATAGGGACGATTTATCATGTGCTCACCTTTTTTGGGGATTGCCAACCTTTTCCGCCTAGGATTGTTCGGATCATCATTTCCTTCCTGTTTGATTGGTTATCCACGATGGTAGGTTATTAAGAATCCATTTTTTTTCGGAGACTACCAAGCATCCAGCAAGATTGAATTACCGTCAATTCAATTCCTTGGTTGGGGACTGCCTATTGCCTTGTGAGTTTAGATAAGACGTCTCTCCCCTTTATGTCGGAACGCATTGACGATCGGGTATGCAACTGCAATGATTCGTACCCCTCATCCATGATGTCACTTATCCTCCATATGGGATGTGATAATATTGTCTGGACTGGTGTTGTTACCCCAAGTGACACTAAAGTCTAAGATCCATAGTGTGCCTATATGGAAATAAGTTGGGCCCAACTCCTTATTGCAGCGCGTCACCCTGGAGAACCTTTAAGCCCCTCCGCAAGTGGATCCCACATATGAATCCTTATTGCAACGTGTCACCCTGGAGAACTTTCAAGCCCTATAGTGTTTGGGTTCATGTCGGACCACCCAACAATAGCGCGACGGGCAATATGTTCACTCTTTACCATTTATATCTACTAAATTCTTATGAGTGACGACACCCGTCGCTCGTCTCACGATTATATCATACCCTTATGCGTAAGTGTTTGAGCCAACCACACATCTCATTTCGACCCGAGATTTGTGTTTACCTAACGAAGGCAACGTGTTACATAAGAGAACCATCAATCCCCCCATGCGCTCAAGTCTGAGCTGGGCACGTGTACAACTCAACACATGACCGCTTGTCATCTGGAAGAACCCATGTGCCAACATGCGCTCTCTCTCTAGGCTAATGACACCCTCTACTTGGTAGTGGTCAGCACTTGGCTCTTATCAAAGCCTAGGTTCGGCCCATCGCGTGATAGTATTACTAGTTAGCATGTCTTAAATAGGGTACTTTTTTTGAAAATAATGCAAAAACTGCACCCGACTGCATGTCTTCCTAGAGGACCTCGAGCCACTCGACGCTCATATTCGTGTCGGGAAACTCACCAACAAAACAACATGGTGAAGCTCGGTATAATTTGCTAATCATGGCGCTTGACGAACAACCAGGTTACTCGGTCAATGCATGCTTCTAAACCCATTAAACAACCAGGCCTATCAGTCGAAACGAATTGGTCAACTCGATGCAAGGTACTTTGCTTGCTACCCAAGATACGTTATCCTATGGGTCGTAGACAAAAAATCAAAGACAACTAGTTTCATAGACAACGGATTTTCAATAAAATATCTGTTCTTATCCAGTTCAAAAGAATGTAGTGGCGCAATGCCAGCCCTACTAGGCCTATAAAGATTTTCAATCGCTAATTAGTTGAAATAAGAAAAGGAGAAAGAGAAGAAGAGGCACATCAACAGCACTCTTTAGAGGCCAATCAACCCGCCCTTTTTTCACCGCCCAAACTGCGCTTAGCTACATCGATGGCTCCTCCAACACTTTAAGTGATCAAAAACTTGCTGAAGAAAATTGAGCATTCTTCTACCTTCGAAGCCTTCTACATTGGGCCTCGCGAGAGACCCTAAAAAGCTTCCAAACAACCTCGCCAAGGAGTACACCAAGGCTTAGGCCATGGTAGAAACAGCAGAGGCAATAACTACTTCTCTTTCCACTAGATAAGTTGAGCGTCCAAACCGACCTGAGGTTGGGAATGTTAGAGCATCAAAGAAAGGAAGCCCCCAAGCTTCACCTGGATTATTAATCCGAGACCAATGAGAAATCACCATAAAAAAGCTGACAAGAAAGCGTAAGCAATGGGTTCAAGCCAAAGGCAAGATCCATATTGAGAAGTAGAAATCAAAGTAAGTGGTCCGAACTGTAATCGATAAGCATAGTTCGACCCTCGAAGAGCTACCTTCTTCCTTTTAAATCCAACCAAATTTGATAAAAACCCAAACACTCAAGAGCAGTGAGAGAGAAAGAGGAAGGCAAAGTAATCTGTTTTTATCAACATAAAACCTTGCAAAGTTCAAGTTTGTTAAAGAAATTGCATGCCAATGCCCCCACGGGTTCAAATGGGAAGAAAATAGGGGTATTTATACATCCTCTCATTTCAATTGCAGCCTTTATAATCAAAAAGACACAAAGAACCTCAACCGTTCAACAGTGATCAGTGTTGTATCACACCACATGCGTAAGTGAAATGACACATATCTGCCATATGTCAAGAAATACAACTATCACAGCCAACGGTGCAATGCCACGTGGACGATGCATTAATTGAAACCTAGAACCGTCAATCAATTGATTCTTAGTTGTTTTACAAACTCATACCTACTCACGAGCATAGTTAGGACATAAAATGTTAATTTTTTGTAAGTACGAAAATAGACTAATCAAGGTATCTTAGGCCAACCCGATCCGGCCCAGACCGACTGGATTTAGGCCAACTCCCAAGCTACCCATTGTTGGGGGTAGGTCGATTGGGTTTTCCTATGTGATGCTAGCCCGAATTTAGTCTAAGCCCGCATCGGCTCCTCTGCTCAATTGCACGTCAAGCATTCTACTGGCGAAGCCTTCTAACAAACCAATCCCAGCAACCAGTTCGCCCATGAAAACAAGATGCAAGCCTAGCTCGGTCCATCTCCCATTAATTGGTGACTCCCTCTCTCCGGCCTGCTAGCAACCCAACAATAGGCTAGCCCGCTTGCTCAAGCATCTCTTCTTCGGCCATATTCCAATCGGAATAGTTTGAGACCGTCTCGAAGGAAGTTCATCACTTATCCAGCTTCGATGCTACCACTTGTGACCAACACTCCATCTCATCTCACCCAGCTGAGACCCTTGACTTTCACCAGGTCCTCATCACCCTTATGTCTTAGCAGAGCAACTTGGCCCGTCCTGCCACCTAAGCAAACAAGAGAAAAACGATAAGAGGTATAACTAGATGTACCTACTTCTAACAAGAAGCATGCCCCATTTCATACAAACATACTGAAAATACAATCGCATTTATGTAAATCATGGTAGAGCATGTTCTTTATATAGTTCTATTGGCCTTCCTGTCAACCACATATTCCTTTCTTTCGCCAGCTGTCTCTCATCAAATCCATTCAACCACATCGACAGTCAAATGCACTTCATGCTTGGTTTTTGTAGTATGATCTTAGCCGTTCAAGTATTAGTTGAACATCTATAAGAACCTTATGAGTGGCCACTTCCAAAGGGACCCTAGGTTGTTTGGCCCATGGTGGAGGGAACCTCAGGTAGGTTGGGCCTTCCACTGGAGGGATCCCAAGTTGGTTGGTCCTCTAGTGGAGGGGATCCTAGGTTGGTTGAATCCATGATCCACCACTCAAGCTCCCTGAGTTTAGAAGCTTCTTTAGCTTTAAGCCTAAGATTATTTCTTATTATTCTCTTATAGTCCCTTGTGATTGTAAAAGAGTCATATATTAAGAAAATTTCTCGGTGAACGTATGCAACTTGACCGAACCACTTCACATCTAGTGTTATTTACATGTGAATGCTTTGTTCCCTTCATTTTTCTGTCATTAAGCCTAGTGATTAGTATGAAAATTTTCTTTCCATAACGCGTTATCATAATTCCGAGGTTGATGAAAAATCTAGTCAACAGCTTGTAATATCATTACCTACACTATTTAGAACCCATTATGAATATAAACTTTTACAATCCTAGTTAATACATCTGCTAATAAGTTAAATAATAATGGCGATTATGGATCACCTTACTTGAATCTTCTTTTATATTGTATTTTATTGCCCAATATCTCATTAACCATAATACTTGAATTACTGGTTTTAAGCATAGCAATAATCTAATCCCTTAGCGACTAACCAATCATTAAAAGAAACCTATCAATCAATCAAAAGCCTTAGCAAAATCAAGTTTCAAAAAAGGACAAGTGATAATATTAATTTTTGCAGTGGTAGTTAATGTATTCCTAAACTACGACTACCATATGCAATGTGCACCTACCCTTGACGAATGCAAACTACAAAATATCAATGAGTTTATTAATTTTAGTATATCAGCTATTAGCAGAATTTAGAAATAATTTTAAAAGAATAGTTTAAAAGTGAAATGGGCCTATGATCCTTAAGTTTGTTCACTCCTACTTTTTATGAAGTAAAATAGCTTTTATGAAATCGAATCTATGTAACTATAATGTGCCACTATTAAAATTCATTAAAAACATTAATTAAGTTAAATTTTAGAACATGACAATTTTTGTATGCTAAAATTTTGGAAACCCATCTGACCTAGAAGATTTATCATTAAGCATATCATTAATAGCCTTTGAAATCTCCCTTCCGGAAAATGAGTTTCCAAATCATCTAAGTTTATGTTAGTATCTTCAGAGTATAATTTAATTCATCTTGCCTTAATCTAATGATTTTCACTTGTTTCAAATATTTCTTTGTATTAACTAGTTAAAGCATTATTTAATTCATTTTGGTTGTTAATTTCAACATTGTTAATTATAATATAGTTTATTGTATTGTTACGCTTTCTACCTTTAGCTACCTTATGAAAAAACTTGTATGTTTATCCCCTTCATCCAACCACTGAACCATAACCCTTTGTTTCCACATAATTTTTTCTTTATGTAATTACTTTGTTCAATTTATCTTTAAGATTTGAAGGTACATTTTTCTCAGACACATTCAAATTTCTAAATTATTCTAATTTATTTAAATTTAATTTCGTAAGATAATTTATTTTTAACCTTATTGTTACCTAAAGCATCTTCCTTCCATTTTTTTAAGAAATATTCTTAAGCCTCTTAATTTACATAAAAAAACTTTAGCTGCGTTACCCGAAATTTTATTTTATTATTACTTGCTGAAAGCAATTTATTAGAAACTAAATTTATAAAGTTATTTTTTAAAAGCCATATTTTTTCAAGTCTAGATTGTTTATGAATTATGTGTTGGGTTTCATGTGTAGGAACAATTGGGCAATGATTCCAATAAGCGTATGAATTCCCACTAGCCAGGTGATCGTATATGGCAACCCCTCTCGACGGCAACCATAGCTAATGATGAGAAAAGTATAAACAACGCATTTAGAAAATATAAAGGATTGTGTGTGTGTGTTTGAATATATACAGCCATTGTATAATTATCTTTAAGCTCATTTAGTCGGGCGACAAAGACTTTAAGAGAAACGGTGCAGGTCCAATGTTGGGCAATCACATGTAAAGCATACGAATTGTTGCAAATTGTACGATAATGTACATCGATACACATTCTCTGCGAAATACGTCTATTTACTTCAATAATCTGTATTTGACTGACAGTTTAGATCATTTATGTATAAACCGATATGTTATTAGATTAAATTACACTGATGAACCTTGATTAATTTGGAATAAGTTTGGTGTTTATTGTCATTGTGTTACGATACTTCCTTCAAGCTGTCTCAATAGGGGATCGGTTGATACCTGTTGCTTTACCAATCCTATGTGTTGCTTGCTAACGGGATTTAAGAAAACTGTCTGACTTATTTGATTTTATTAAAGTAGGATAAGCTAGTAAAAATAGCATCATAATTGTTTTATGTACCCTTTTTGACAATACTACACCTATTTTGGTGTGTATAGAGGGTGGGTGGAAGTGATTTAGTAAGCTATATTATTTAAAGTATAAAGCGACCAACAGTGATGCTCCAACAATAATTAGAAAAAAGAGCGTACTGTCCGCGTTGCGTTTGACGTTTTCATATTGCATTCAAGTCTTCAGCTGTGTTTGTATTTCAATCAGTCGGTGTTTTGATCATAAGAGGAAACTTGATTGAGATATGCATTTTTATTAATGTTTCAACAAGTATTGTGTTTTGTCATATGAGCTTTGACTGGATTAACGAACGAATGTATCTTTGTTGATATAAAAAGGTATGTATTTCTATTGTTAGATTGTCACCATAGCCCAACAACTACAAATTATACTTTATTAACACACAAGAGTTACTAAAACATAACACGTCTTCACGATGTGATTGTGTGGCAGCACTCAGTTTATTATATCCATACGTATTTGCCTCTGATTGCGTTGTTCTTTTAAATATCAATCCTCCAGCTTTGAATCAAATTAAACTGACGAATACATTTGATTAAATCAAATCCATATTGCTTTTTTTTTTTCCTTTTTTTTTTCTTTTTTTCTTTTGCTTCTCAACTGATTTGTGAATGCGCTGCCTAGAACAGTATTTTGATTAATTAATTAGCTATTGTTGTTCCTTGATTCTTTCTTTAAAAAGTAGGTACACGTTGGGTAGAAGCAGGTGAAACATTCTCCCATTTCTTTTTCGTTTTTTAATCGGTTAAGTTTCTCTTAACATGAGTCTCCAAGACAGATGTTAAGTTTGTGTCACTGCAAGAGTATTTTCAATGGTTAATTATTGTACTTAATTTTAACTAATCAACCATTTAGTTGAATTTCTTAAATTTTTAAGTTTGATTCATGCACGTGGACATGGATGCGACCTAACATTTTTTTTCACCATTTAAACACATGGCTGTTATTCCCAAATATACATACATATGTATATAATATTGTGTGCGTTAAATACATGCGTGATATATATATATATATATATATATATATATATATATATATATATATATATATATATATATGAACAGAAATAAGACATGCCATACTCTCTGTGATTAGTTGGCGATATGCACAAAATAATAATGATGATACTTTTTTATACCTTTTTTTTTGGTAGTCCTTGTCTATCAATTGCTCTTTGAAGTGAAAGGATCATGAGGACAATACCACGATTAGTGTGAGCCAAGGATAGCACAAGTATGCTTAAAGTTTATTCCTCGTTTCAATGGCAATTACAAAAGCATTCTACTCAGAGAAATTGCTTCATTTAATTATTTTTTGGATGACACTTGCTGCAGCAAAAAGTGGAAGATGATTAAATTTGTGATGATAATGGCACCATCTTGGTTACTGAGGACACCACAGCCAGCGGTTAACTATGGTAAGATAGTTGATCTGACCTCAGGACACCGCAGCCAGCGGTTAACTGCGGTAAGATGGTTGATCGTTGACCGCATACTAAAAAAAAAGAAAAGAATTTTGATTAACCTCCGAAAAAGATGCTCCAAGCACAAAAGCAAGGTGGTAACTTTGCCACCACATTCAAATAAAAAAACCACGCTCAAATAAAAAAAGTCATTTCCATGGGATTGAGTGCTTCAGGTACTACCACCAAAAAGTTAAAGTAATAAACTATAACATGATAGTGCCTTTTGTGCTATTGAATAGAGAAGCTATAAAGCGTGCGTTTTGTGCGATTGTATTGAGAAGCTACTTCGAGCTATAAAGCGTGCTTTTTTCCCCTCCCTATTGTGGAATTTGAGACGAACAAAATATACCTAACAAACGAACACTTTTAGCAATCTTTTTGTTTACAAAAGCACACGACCCAGAAGACTGAAACATAGGCATTTTCACAAACTGCTCACTCCATTTATGTTGCCTTTACCACATCAGTCTGAAAGAAATCATAGTACATGTTGCTAGAAAGCATCACTAATCTAAAATTATAGTATTCTACTAGTACCACAAGTAGAGATGAGAAAATTAAGACAGACATGACAGACAGACACGTGTGCAGCTGAACTTTAACACAATCAGAAGCTCATCATGCAAGACGGACAGACAACAGAATACAGCAACCATAACTTGGAATTTACCGACTACATAGGGATATTAATTCTACATATCATGTCATAAAACCCTAATCCTAACTAAAAAACTTATAAAAAGCTCATGATGATTTGGCATCTTCAGACCTTCTAGGGTTTGCTGCAGAAGGGTCTAAATCATCATTTGCTGTTTTCTTTTGAATGGAACCATCTGTGTTTGCAGCAGTATTTTCATAAGCTGCGTTTCCTGCATCTTGCTTATTGTTAGTGTTATAAGCAAGAGATGAATCTGCATGCATTGCTGCCTGCATTCCATTCATAGGTCTCATACCCATTTGACCTTGAAATGGAGGCATCATATGTGGCTGATGTTGTAGCTGTTGCTGCTGCAATTCTTGTACTTGTTGAGGAGTAAATTGCATTCCTGTTTTGGGAGGGAAATTAGGGCTCTGCTGCTGCATAAATTGGTTTCCAGCTTGAGGCGTGGCAGCTGCACCTTGAGGCATCATCTGATCATGCATAAGATCAAATTATAAAGTTTCTTTCATATCGAAAACTTAAAACAATAATCCACGAATAATGAAATAAAACACTAGAATGATAGAAATAACCTGCAGACGCACCGCAGGAGACTGAGGCTGAGCATCAGCTATTGCTGCCAGGTAAAGCAGATTCTTTTGAAGCTGAGCTTGATATCTGACATATTTTTACCAACAGTGTCACAAGACATCCAAGGTGTATAGAGGTAAAAGATTGCCCAAAACAACCACATGCATCAACCACAGCGACACAAGATCATTTTCGTTTCTCCATTCTTTATATTATAAATAATGGGACTTGCTCAGATAATTCTTGAAGGATATTCGGCAATTCTTTGCAAGAAAAATAGTTAGCTACCTAACTTAATGCATTTGATAACTTAACAATTTTTAATCAGAAGCCGTCTTTTCTTCCTATCAAATTTAAAACAAACTATTCAGAAACTTCTACTTACTATTATTAGTTTACAACTGGTTTAAAAACTATAACTCCAAAACAAAATTTAAGTAATTGTATAAAGTGTTTCCAAACCTTCAAGAAAAAAATACGGATATTGTAATTTACTTACAAACACACTCAGGAATTGTTATTTTTATTTAAGAATGCGGTGAAATATTAGGCTGCCTGCCATAGACCTTAGGTCCTTGACCCCTCATTCTTTTTTTCATTTGGACATGTAGCACAGCCTACCCCTTGTTTCATAATAGTACTATCTGAAACAACCTTAAAACAGTTAAATGACTTCAACAACCACACGATGACAATGATTAAATGCAAAGGGCAGCTTTGGTGTTTAATGTTTTTTTACCTGCAAAGACCAATGAAATGTTTGTGCACAATACAATTAAGGACAAGAACCCAAAAAAAAAAGCAAATAACATGTGGATGCCAAAGCATTATAGTAAAAGACAATATAACGCATATTTAAGGTACTTACTGAGCACACTCATTCAGTCTTCCTAAATTTTGATTATCCAAAATTGCCAATATTAACTGTTTGTTCTCATCCAAGTACTGCAACAACATGAATAATTATTTTCAGTAAGCAAACCTAACTGAGAAACAAACTGGCACGACTTAATTAGTAAGACGAAATTGTCAAACAAGAGAGAGATGAACAAACAAGCAAAAAGAGATAATATATAAAACTGGGTAAGGTCTGAAGGGCCCAATTAGGCATATGCGTATTTAACTGATTATGTGGTTGCATAGCATATAAGACCAAACAATTTCTTTATATGGTTCCGTTATTATGTTTATTAGGATAACACATATGAGCTAAGACGGTTCTACATAGTTTATATATCATTGTAACTGAAAAATAAGTTAGAATATTATGAAATTAAAAGTATGAAGTTTGGAAATAAAAGACACAGTACTTCTCCAAGATCCAGACCAAAGACCAAGTGTGAATGAACATCCAGATTCAGAACCAATTAGGCTGGTTTTACAACTTTTACTTAAACAGGAAAAAAGAAATGAAGCACAGCTAACGGATTCTCGCTTCTGCCACTAATTGCTCATGTTTACTTGCAACACATTCAAATGATTAGTTAGTTATGACCCTTGCATTAAAGGCAAGACCTGAGAAGCATATAAAGGGTTATGATATTAATTTGGTAAATTCTATTTGTAAACCAATTTTCGCTTGTCAAAACAAATATTTGACCAAGTTAGTATAAACTATTTTTTTGCTAAACATAGACGGCAATAAAGATAACAATGTCCCTGACATCTAGAATAGTGGATGTTAGGATGCATCTCTTATTTTTGAAATTATTTTTTAAACCTACAATCATCTCTGAGGAAAATACATAGAAAAATCGATTTCTTCTTTGAATAGTTGCATTCTCTGATCCAAATATTTCAATAAAAATTCCAAATATCTACAAACTGAATTGAATTTTTTTCATCAATTTGACCTTTTTTTTAATATTTAGTTGAATTATATGTAAAAAGAAAGGAGGAAAGTAGTGACATTACATATTGATTTTTGGCTTTATTTTTTTGATTCGACGAGTTTAAAAAAACAGAGCAATTTAAAGGTTTTATTGAGATAGATGTTTAACTTATTTTGAAACATTTTAAGGTATGGATCCAAACTTCGTCATTAAAGTAAGGAAAATTTCTTCATTCAAGCTGATCCACAAACAATAACAGAAACATGCATGTTTCTGAACATACCTGTTTCAAAACCTGTCGCAGAAACATGCATGTTTCTACCACGGTGGCAATGGAAAAAAATGAACTGGTGTGATCTTATAAATCGCGCCAATTCATTTTTTAACCCATTTTTTTATACGGTTTAGGATAACGATAGTTGGATTAAAAAAAAAAACCAAACCCTGTGATTTAAGACTGGACCAATACATTTTTCCAAGTGTCCGCCTGCCATCATGGCAAAAACACACACATGTTTATGTAGTAAGTTTTGATACAAGTTCGTTTTTGTTATTGTTTGCTGAAACATAATTGAATTCATTAATTTCCTTAAAATACAACACATATCTCATTACACTTTTCTACTACATCAAAATTGCTCTATCAGAAGACCTGTATGCTAAAAACACAATTTGTTAAGAATTGTGATACAAAATCACATTTAAAGATGAATTTTTTTTTTCCTTATCTAAATTAGAGCGATCCTCTATTCAGTGAGAGCACTTGTTAAAATGTGTTATATACATGGTGACTTCAGCACTACATAATCGATTGGTATAAAAAACAGCTAGTGTTATTTTTATTTGGTATAGCTATCATTTTTATTAATTAGGTTGTGGAAAGTTTAAGGTTAATCATTTCAAGGTTTGCTTTTCTTCTGAAAAAACAAAAAAAATTCATTGTTGTAAAGATCAGAACTTTGTTCTCAATCTAGATTGCTGATTAAATTGCTTGTTTGTTTACTTCTATTTGAGTTGATTAATAGTAAACGATTGTTTGCTCAGTCAATAAAGATGGTGGTTGGATGATATCTTGTTTATGTTGGTTTTTTATTGGTTTGTGTGTTTGAGAATTGATATCAAAGCTGATTTATTTTTTATTTAAAGAACTTGGTTCAAATTCTCACAATGATATGTAGTTGACCAAGATTGAACCATCAACCTTACATGTAAACGTCCTAACCAACTACACTACCCATGTGGACTATATCAAAGTTGATTTTGTTTCTGCATAATTGTTTTTTTGTTTCGAAAATTATTACTTGTGACTTGGGTTATATAAGATCTTCGAATAGAATTCCGCAATCTGTTTATCATTTATCGGATTTTGCACGTTTTGCACAATCAAATCTTAACAATTTTGGACATAGACATAACGATTTAGTAGGAGCATTGCATGGTAAATAAGTAATCCTACCGGTTCGAATGCAGAGAAATTATAGTGACCTACGAGGGGTATGTACAGTAAATTTTGAACCTCGTACTTCACAACACTACTCCCATATATGATATGGTAAATTCAAAAATAAAAACTCCAAATTTAAAAAAAAAAACCGAAAATAAGTATGTAAAATCTTTACCTGCATCCGTTTCCAATCCGAATTCATACTCATATTTGAAATCCAAGATCAAATGAGAAAATTTTGATTTCAAGTTTTCTTTTCTAGAGTTTAAGTAGGGTTTTGAGATAAAACATGTAAGCGAAATCTTATTGTTCTAATTAAGGAGGGTGATATTTTCATCTCCTTTCTTTATTAAAATGGTTTATGAAAAGTAAAAAATGGTTTACCACTAGATTTGCCTATTTATTTTCAGAATCCTTTAAAATAAAATAAAAAATCAATAAACAAAGAAAAATGTTAAAATGAGAAGCAAAACCAAAAAGATTAGTAGAAAATTGAAACGAAAATAGCAGATGTATAAGGGGAGAATTACGTGGTACTCTAAAAGTAAAACAGTTTACAATAACACCTTTAAACATTCTCTCCCCCATTACACAACTCTCATGCTTTTAAATTCTGACCTAAACAGCAAGTTGCTTTACCCACGTCCTCTTTCTTCCCCTATCTTCTCCAAACCCTAGTTACACTATTAACTGGTTAATCCTTAACTTAAAATGTCAAAGCCTAATTTGAAGTCCTTAGAACCGTCACCTATCATCTTCAACTTCCAAGAACTTTTTGTTCAAATTTAAAGTTAAAATTTTGAATTAAAATTAGGATTTTGAAAGTGAAAATGACACGAAAATTTGAAATAATAAAGAAGAAAAGTAATGCATGGAAAAAAGATAAATAAGTTATGGAAAACTCAATATTGTGATTCTTCCAAGAAAAAAATTAGGCTAGTTCTATTAATACACCATTAATTTCTTTCGATACCCCATCAAATTGAAAAAGTATACCATACCTCTTTAATTTCCTTTAACCCCAATTAATTCTAATGCTACCCTCTTGCAAAACATGAGAATAACCAACATGAATTTTATTTGTTGTAAGTTGAACGCTTCGACCAGGTTTTTTTTTAATAAACCTCATTTAAACCTAGTTAGGTTTTTGAAAGAACCTCGCTCAATGCCAGCGAGATTATCGAGTTCACTTCAGGTGAGGTTCCATAAAGAATCGAGTTCACTCCGACTGAGATTCTTTACCCTTTTTTTTAGAAAACCTCGTTCAAATCAAGCAATGTTACCTTAAGAACCTTTCTCCTTCCGAGTGAGGTTATCATAAGAACCTTGCTCCACCTAAACGAGGTTATCTTAAGAACCTCACTCGGAGAGGGAGTGGTCCTTCACAAATCTTTGCTCAATCCAATCGTGTTGGTGGATGATAATTTTCTTCAAAATGACACGTAACATGGTATAAAATGCGGGTAAATTTGTCCCAATTATTGTTTTAAATGATGTTGTGGTGTTAAAAGTAAAAGGTGAGGAATCTAAAGATTTCAAGTAAATAAACAAAAAGAATGTTGCAGACTAATTTTCCTTACGTTTTCCCAACTTTTCAATCCTTGTTATTACAGGAACAAGTAGCTCCATAAAACTGGGTAAATCATCCCTTCTCTGGCAGTATACTGCACTAACAAAATACTGATCTTTATTTATATACCGTTGTCCCTCGCAATCGATGTTTAGAACAAGTAAATCATGGAAGTAAATTCGCAAAATGGCAGTGTTTGTTTTTAATCAGAAGTTCTGAATCCGACTTCTGACTTGTAAAATCAGAACTTTATATATTGTTTGTTTTTTGTCCGTGTTATGAATAAATCATCTATTCAGACAAAATTATTCAAAACATTTTTTTTACTTGTTTTTGTTCCGAATGTTGAATATTGATTTTGTTCGGAATGTTGAATATTGATTTTGTTCCGAATGTTGAATGCAAAACAAACAACTAGATGATTATTTAGAATTCAGCATTCGACAATCAACATTCAGACTTCAGATTTCAGTATTTTAAACAAGATGCTAATTGACCTGATTAGATACACCAAAAACAAACACCACTAAACCCTAATTAAACGTCCAAAAGATGATCATTGCCAACAAAAAAACATTTTTATAACGAAAAAACAGAGAAAAACAAATTTTGAATCTTCGACTAAATAGATAAAAAAGAGAGGGCATACCCTTTGAATCTGTTCGGTGGTGATGCTAGTAGGTGGCACCGAGCCCATGGTTCCCATCGCTGGCTGCGGCTGCTGCATAGCTCTCTCTTTCTCGAACTAATTCTCTTTCTGGATTCTGTAAGATACGATTAGAGGGAAGAATGGTGGAAAAGGGAAACGAAGAAGCGTCGCGAATGAGCGATCTAACACTTAGTGAGGCCAACTCCCATAGTCCCTTTCCCACGCTGGTAAATAAATAGTATATTAAATTAAATTTCTTCAGGGATTACAAGCCACACTTCGAAAATGGATACGTTTTTTTTTTTCCCTCCCTATAAAGTTTTTTTGCTACGAAGAGTATTAATGATTATAAATTGACAAACGTAAATTTTTATTCTTTACTCTAATTCCTGTCATATTCGTTAATTGTCTTCCTTAATTTATATTTCAAATCAATATTCGTTAATCCATGAAGCAATCAAACTCAGATAAAATTCGTTCAAATCAGAAAGAAGCTAGACTAATTCTAACTGAAAAAAGTATACGTAACGTAAATTGTTCAACAAATCAATGGAGAGATAATTTTTTTCTTCTTCGATTTATGCGTACGGTTTAATCTGAGGGGCTTGTTCGAGTAGCATAAAGTAAACAACATGTCATTGTTGTTTTGAATTGAAAATTCGGAGGGGTCATGTCAAAATAAACATGTGAATGTGAGAATGAAGTTGTATTGTTGACATGTCCCTAACTAATTTTGAATTATTTTTTCCAACAAATATTTGAAAAAGAACGTGAGAATGAAAAAATGGAGGGGACAATTGCAATGAATTTGAAAAGATGATGACAATGACAATCAAAATGAGGAAGTTGATAAGTCGCTTTAGATTACCCAATTTAACTTCTCACTACCCATATAGTACGAAAAAAAAATTCAATTTTATCTACGTGGTTAATTTGTTTTGAGTTATGTTGTTGATTTATGATGTAGGTTTTGACTGAAAGGAAAATGTTCGAGACAGGTGCATGGATCGCGAGTTCATCATAAATTGTATTGTTGTCACAAAAATAAATAAGAATGAGATATTTGCAAGCTAATGAAAAATGATCCCGAATGTTTCTAGTATGTGAAGGAAGCAGGAAGTATATTGGGGCAAAGATTTATGCTCCAAAAACAAACAAAAACGGAGAAGAATGTGAAGAGAAAATATGATTGTCCCTTTGAGTTATGCGCACGTTGTACAAATGATGGGACGTGTATATTGAATGTAAAGAATGGACACCACAATCACATACAAATGTATTAACCAGACATCCGTATATGGTGAGATTAAAAGATCACGAAGTTAAGACCGTTGAAACAATGACAAATGGTGGAGTTAAACCACGAAATATTTTAGCGTTATTATAATTGACAACCCGGAGAACCAATCAACCACAAGAAATGTTTACGGTGCAAAAGTGAAAAAACTTAGACTACAAAATATGGAAAGTAGATCGGTTATGCAGTAGTTTATGAAATTGGTTTGTAGTCATCATTATTCCGTGCAACATAAACTTGATGGTATAGTCAATGAAGTTAACTTATTCTTTAGCCATCCTAGATGTGTTGCTCTTGTGCAGTGTTTTCATCAAATATTTTCTTGGATTGCACGTTCATGACAAATCAATACAAGTTATTGTGTTTTAAATATTGTTGCAAACATCAACGGAGGCATTCTTTATCATTGCACTTGCTTTTATAAGCCCCGAGACAATGGAATCATATATATGGGTTGAATGTGTACGAAAGTGTAATAAAGATAAAGAAATTACATGTGTTATCATAATGGATGTCGAAATTGCTTTTACAAATGCAGTACCTGCTGTATTTCCAGCAACACGTCATATTCTTTATGTATGGTATATGTAACGACCCGGTTTGGGGGTAATTAATAATTAATTAATTAAAAATGAGTATTTTGAGACTTTTTGAATAAAACAGTTTGGAAATGGTTAAATATCAAGTTTAAAATGTAAATGATAAGTATATGAATTTAAATAAATTTAAGTATGGGAAAAATAAAATAAAATAAATTCCAGAAGGTTTACGGTAATAAGTAAATAATCGAGTAAAATGAATATAGATTTTATTTGAAGTTTTATTGTAATTTGAATTAAACTTGTATTATATTTAAATGAAATGAAAAAGAACGAAAGAAATACATCTATATATTTACTTATCTATATTTATCAAAGCCCAAACCCAAGCAAATCAAGCCCAATAATAACTCAAACTTTAAAATCACGTTGATTGATTTTACTCTCCCTAGAGGTTTTAATTTCCAAAGGGTTCATTTACGCTTACACCTACGTTTGTTCGTTCGAGCGAAGCGGAAAATTCAAAAATTTAATCACCTTCTATGACTTTAAAAATTAGATTAAAAATCAAATAAATTATTATTATTAATTCCCTCATTTAAATATAGGTTACTCGATATCAATAAACACTTGCATAAGAAAGGGATGAAGATGGATTAAAGATGCTTCCTTTTGAACAAAAATGGCTAATCTCTTTTTAAAAAAAAAAATCTTCGGTCGAAGTAGATATGGTTCCAAACTAGGGTTAGCCATTGGTGGGGATTCCAGTGGTGTTAGGTTGAAACGATTTGTAACACCCTAATTTTATTGTCATTATTCAAGAGATTTAATTAGAATAAGTTAAATAGAATAATGTAGACGAGGGGATTGAGGTTGATTAATTAATTAGGTGGTCGTGCTTATTAAAACTAACGAACTTATACAAATGGTTAGGAAATTAAACATAAGGGAAATATGGTAAATAGCCGCCCACATCTCCTACCCTTATACTATTCTCATTAGGCTTTACACATTCATTTCAGCAAAAAAAAAACTTACAACCGTAAGAAGCAAGTCCGGCCATCAGAAGAGAAGAAGAAAACTTGAGAAAAGCTTAAAATTCAAGCTAGAGGAAAATCAATCTCAAACAATCTCTAATCCCCTTATCTCAACCAAGGTGAATAATAACTTCTACATCTCTATTATGATTTTCACATCAAATGATTTTGGATTTAAGGATAAATCTGTTTTATGATGTTTTGAATGATGATATACTTGTTTATGATTTATAAGAGTTTAAACAAGGTTGTTTAATAAGGGATATGCATGGTTTAGGGTAAAACCGAGGCAATATGATTTTTAAATTCCATGTGAAAATTTTATGTTATAAAAAACATGATTTTGGAGATGGGTTTTAGTTCTTATAATTTTTCAAGTATATATGGATTTTATACAAATTTTCTAGTGAAGAAAATGAATTATTAGGTTATAAATTATTTACGGCAAAAATAATGATTATTTGGGTACGAAATTTTTATGTGTTGGAAAATCATATTAAAATAGATTTTCTGGGATTTTTTCAGAATTTTCCTAAGTGTTTTGATGAATATATAAAATTATTTAAAGTATGAGATAACGTTTTATATATTTATTTAAGGAGAATGAGCATTTTATAAAATAAAATGATTATTTAAATTTGAATTTGCGATAGCATTTTTCTAAAAAGTAAAGTGTTAACCAATGAGAGCTTGATAAAAGAGGCAGGTTAGTTAGAAAATTATCTTCTTTAAGTTAAAAATAGGAAAATCATGCTTTTAAAATTTCCAGCCATTTTAGGCATAATACCTTTCGACCCAGACCTTTCATCTAAGTCGAAAGGTTCAAACCTTTGGACAAGGTCAAACCAATGCATATGCTATCAAGTACTTGGTTCATAACGAATTGGATAGAGTCGAAGGGTTTGCAGTAGAAATGTTGATGGCCGAAGAGGTTGATATATGTTTGTTTTATAAACTAAAGTTTTAACCTATTTTGAATTGGTTTCAAATTAGAGCTTTCGAATTGGTTTCCTTCAACCAGGTCAAGTGTTTAAAGAATGCTTTTAAACCTTTCAACAAAGTTGAAAGGTTGCTGCCACTTTTTATTGTTTGTTTTGAACCATCTGATACAGTCGAAAGGTTTGAGTTTTATAAGCTGTTTTATATATAAGATCTTCTGACATAGTCAAAAGGATAGGTTTTGAAAGGTTGTTTCAAAGAGGTTTTGAAAAGAATTGCCGCCTTTATTTTGTTAAAACCCTTCGAAGGGGTCGAAAGCAGGAGCTTTCGGGTTGTTCGAAAGATTTATTTGTTTTAAAAACTGGCCGCTTCTCCCATTGCTTTAGAAAGGTTTCAAAGCTTTCGACTTAGATGAGTCACCCTTGATTTATAATTGAAGTATAATCCAAGCTTTCAAAGTAGTTGCTTTAAAAGGCGGAGGTCTATTTTTAAATGAAATGATTTAAGCTTTCGAAGTAGACCTTCCGGCAAGGTCGAAATGTTGCTTCCTTTGTATTCGAAAGGTTTTAAAAGAGGAACTTTCGCATGTTTTAACTTGAACACAGTAGGTTTTCGAACGGTATATGTTATAAGGATTGCATGCTTTCGAAAGGTTTAAATTGCCGAATGATTTCAATTGTTTCGAAAGGTTGTTTTGTAGACCTTTCGACAAGATCGAAAGGTTTGGTTTTGAAGGTTTGAAATCCCATACTCTAACTTTGAAGGAAAACCCATGGCTTGTATAAAGGAATTTTATAGTGACTTTAAGTATGTGATTCTGAAGAAGTATTTCTTGGAAAAAATATATATGTTAAAGATGTTAACTATGTTACGATATATATATATTTCAAGGATTTTAAACCCACAGGAGTGGTATTGCTAAATTGTTGTTTTGCGTCTTCAATTATGAGTATATTGACATGATAACCCATAATTGTATTTTGGAAAAGGGGTAGATAGTTAACCCATGAAAACTATGTATAAAGAGTATTTGGAAGGGGATAACTAATTTGTAGTGAACCCATGAAAACTATATCTAGATTAAGAATTGACATCGACCAATAGGTTCCTAGTAAACCGTTAAAAAATTGGATAAGTAAGTGTTAATGGACGTTTCAGTAGGTTCTTAGTCAACCCATGAAAAATAAGATGTGAAGTGAGTTACTGGATAAATTCATAGGTTCCTAATAAACCCATGAAAACTAGGATAATATGATTAGTTATTGGAAAGTCCAATAGGTTCAGGAGGACCTATGAATTGATTAAGTTATCTGGAAGGAGCCTATAGGTTCTTAGTGATCCCATGAAAACTAAGAACAAGATAGAATGTCTGTTAATTATGACAAGGTTATTAGTAAACCCATGAAACTAAAAAGGTTAATAGTGACCCTAGAAACTATAATTATTATAGAGTTTCATATTAAACTGGAAATGAGAATTCTTAATTATTTTCAAATATGATATCATCATAATATTTTGAAAATGTATGTTTTAACCATCGTGGATGCAGGATCACATTATATGGTTTTATAAAAATTTTAGGATACTAGTGAGGGGAAAACCCGTTCCACTAAGCGGCATGGTCTCACTAGATCTCCAAAAGGATTGAGAAGTTAGATTATTATTCATATCAGGCTTTATGTCTGACTAAAAGTTTTTGTTTTCCTCTTAGACTCTCACGTACTTAATTGATTTTGAGTAGTTTGAGATTTTAGGTTTTCAGGTCCGCTTCTTAGACGAATAAAGCTTTCGATGACGTGCAGGAGGCAGATAGTTAATTAAGTTTTTTTTATCCGCTGTGTGTTTGTTTGTAAAGGCAGATTTATGAGCCTTACTATATACTCTGAACAACTAAGAGGGCACCTTCATATGTTGCTCATGGCGTATTTGTAGTAATTATATTTTGCATAACGTGGTTAACTTAATTTGGGATTATGTAATGAACATTAAATGTTTTGATTTGAATATGGAAATGTATTTTTGAATTGTTAATTTTTTTCTCCATATTTCTATGATCTGTATATCAATGAATCTAATACCGCCAAATTTGGTAATCGAAGGTTAATGACTATGGATGACTGCAGCATCTGTAACCATTAGTTTTTGGCCTCCAAGTAGGGGGATGTTACAAGTTGGTATCAAAGCATAGGTTCATAAAACTTCAAAAGAAAAGTTAAACCTAAAAAGCTTTTTCAAACATAATCTAATGAATTTAAAAATATGATCGGGGTTTTGGGTTAATGCTATAGTAGCGTATTTGTATTTGATATATAGGTATATATCTAAGTACGTATTCATCTTTCTCTTAGATTATTCTTCTGTATCTTACTAATGCTCTTATGTAGATATACGAGAAAGAGGATATGAAGGCAGGAAACGGAAGAGGAAATCTGGGTGGAGGAAGCACCATAACCATGGTTATGCTCGACCTAATACTCGGAGAAACCACGGTCGACATGCCAATGATAATCAAAATGTTGGGGCTAATGTATGTGCTGGAAATCCGCCAATAGATGCGGGGATGGTGTATCAGTAGTTGGATAATTTATTTCAAGCAGGAGCTGCTGGGAATACTAGAGGAGCTAATCCTATAATTCCAGCTGGTTATGACTATGCTAAGCTGAGCAGAGACTATGTTAGTATGGGAGAAAGTCGTTCTATGGAACAGAAGATGTTGTGGAAGTAGAGAATTGGTTGTTGAATTATGAAAGGATCTTTACCGATTTAGGCTTAAATAATGGAGAGAAGAGAAGGTTAACCTCTAGACAGTTGCAAGGGTTGGCGCTTCATTGGTGGAACTGTGGTCGGAGTGCCAAAGGAAGAGTTGACTTTGGATGACTTCAGGAGCAGAGTTTCGAGCAGAGGTTCTTGTCTGAGGTTGCCAAATTGGCGTTAATGAGAAAGTTTATGGATCTTGTCCAATGATAGATGTCTGTGATCGAGTATGCTGCTAAGTTTGATGAGATATCTCGATATGGTTATGCTTCGGTTGACACGGATGTCAGGAGGAATGAGCGATTCATTAGAGGATTGAGGCCAGAGCTAGGAAGGATGGCTATGAATCATATTAGAGAACCTTATCATGTGATGGTGGAGATTACTGTCCAACATGAGGATATGCTTGCTGTTTTAGCTAGGGAAAAGCCATTTGAGTTTCAAGGTTCTCAGGGAAGAAAAAGAAAATTCTTTAAGAAGAAAGGAGCCCAGAAAGTGGAGGCTGCTAAGAAGGCAAAGGCTAATTTGGTGTGTTATAAGTGTGACAAGAAGGGCCATTATGCCCATCAGTGTAGAACTAGAAAAGGAAAGAATCCTGTGGAGAAGAAGAATGTGAAATGCTTCAATTGTGACCAGATTGAACATTATAAAAACCATTGTCCAGAGCCAGTCAGGGTGGACAGAGGGAAGGTGTTTACTATTGGACCATTATCTTCTTCTAAAACCACTGCAGCAGAGAAAGGAAAGACTATGGTGCAAGGTACGCTTTTGATTTAGAGCATACCTATTAGGGTACTTTTTGATACCGGTGCACCGCATTCATTTATATCTTGGTGTTTGGTTGATAGGTTATGTATAGAACTCACATATCTTGTTACTTACTTAAGGGTTGCGAATCCAATATGAGGGTATGCAACTCTTAGAATGAGATGTGACCATATAGAACTTGATTTGTTAGGTCATAAGTTTGCATGTAGTTTGTATGTTTATGATTTCGTAGATTTTGGGATCATCTTAAGTATGGATCGGTTGGGTAAGCATAAGGCTAGGATATTTTGCTAAGGTCGGAAAATATCATTAAGACAGCCAGATAGTTATAAATGAATCATTTTCTTAAGGGAGAATTTAAGTAGATTGTGCTTTATTAAGTAGCCATGGAGGCTGGAGAAGAACTTAGTCAAATTCGTGTGGTTAGAGAGTTTGTAGATGTATTTGAGTTGGTCACTGGATTACCCCCAAAACGAGATGTTGAGTTCCGAATAAACCTTGTATCAGGAGCTGAACCTGTTAGTATACTGCCTAGCAGGATGACATCCATAGACATGAAGGAATTAAAGATGCAGTTAGTGGATCTTGAGGGAAGAAATTTTATCAGACCAAGCAGTTTTCATTAAGGAGCAGCTGTGGTATTTTTGAAAAAACCAGATGGGTCATTAAGGATGTGCATCGACTATCGTAAGTTGAACGAAAGGACGATCAAGAATAGGTACCCTCTACCAAGGATTGATGATCTGTTTGATCAATTGAGTGGAGCCAGAGTATTTTTCCAATTGGATTTGGCGATAAGGTTCCATCAGCTAAGAGTGGCGGAGGATAGGATTCCTTTGACTGCATTCTGAATTAGGTATGGTTCATATGAGTGGTTCATAATTCCATTTGGATTAATGAACGTGCTTTCTTTCTTTATTGATTTAATGAACTGAGTTTTCAGAGAGCACTATGATAGGTTTGTGTTGGTGTTCATAGAGGACATTTTGGTGTACTCTAAAGATGAATAAGAGCATGTGATTCATCTTAGAGTGGTGTTGGAGATGTTGAGGCAAAATTAGCTGATGGTGAAGTTTTTCAAGTGTCATTTCTAGAAAAGAGAAGTTAAGTTTCTTGGTTATGTGATGTCGGAGGAAGGATTATCAGTTGATCCAGTTAAGATCGAGGCAGTCAATAATTGGAAGAGACTAGAGACGATAACCGGGTTTAGAAGTTTTCTTGGACTGGCAGGTCATTACCGGAGATTCATCAAGGATTTCTCACTGATAACAGCGCCTTTGACTAAGTTGACCAGGAAGGACGTGAGGTTTGTTTGGTTTGACAAATGTGACGAAGCATTCCTTAAGTTAAAGCATTTGTTGACCAATGTGCCAATGCTAGTAGTTCTAGATGGTAACCAAGGGTTGGTAGTCTACATTGATGCATGTGGCACTAGACTGGGAACAGTTTTGATGCAAAAGGGCAAAGTTATTGCTTATGCATCTAGGCAGCTTAGACCGCATAAGGTAAGATATCCTACTCACGACTTAGAGTTAGTTGCGTAGATTTTTTCCTTGAAGATTTGAAGGCATTATCTGTTGGGAGAGAGATTTGAGTTGTATACCAATTATAAGTCATTAAAATATTTATTCTCTCAGAAGGAGTTGAATATGAGGCAACAGAGATGGCTGGAGTTTTTGGTTTCTTATGATTTGGTTATAGAGTATACTCCTAAGAAAGGAAATAAGGTAGCCGATGCTCTCAGTAGTAAACATCAGAATGTGTTTGTTAGCGATGTTGACAGAGTGGAAGGATTTAGAAGCTTTGGCCAGTTGTGGGGTGTAGTTGAGATCTACTGCTAGTTCTAGTCAGTGTACTACCATGTTATCTTGTTTAGAAGTTTGACTGGTGCTGATCGAAAAGATAGCTTCTAAGCAGAGAACAGATCCAGTTTTAGCTGAAAAGATTAGAAGGCTCGAAGGAGGATCAGAGATTGATGGCCTAAAGATTTTGGTCTTGACCAAAGAGGATGGTTGAGGAAGAAGGAACGATTATGTATTCCATATGTAAATAACTTAAGGAAGGAAGTTCTAAAAGAATGTCATCGATTGAAGTTTACGATTCATCCTGGAGGGACTAAGATGTATCAAGACATAAAGAGGAGCTTCTATTGGGAAGGCATGAAGAGTGATGTTGGCTTGTGGGTTAGGCAGTGTATTAACTATCAACAAGTGAAAGACGAACATCAGAAGCCAAGTGGGTTACTTTAGTGTTTAGATATTCCAGTTTGAAAATGGGATTCGATATCGATGGATTTTATAGATGGATTGCCAAGGTCAAATATAGGAAATGAAAGGGTTATAGTGGACAGGTACACCAAGAGTGCCCATTTCATTCCGATAAAGTCCACCAAGATGACACTTGTTCTAACAAAGTTGTTCATGAAGAACATGGTTAGACTTCATGAGATTCTTAATAGCGTAGTCAGTGACAGGGTTGCATTATTCATTAGGGAATTTTAGAGGAGCCTACAAGAGGTATTAGGTACCAAGCTCAAGATGAGTACACCATATCACCCATAGATGCATGGGCAGATAAAGAGAGTTAATAAGGTACTCGAAGATTTATTGAGAGCTTGTATGTTAGATTTTGAAGGATCTTGAAAAGATCACCTACATCTGATTGAGTTTTCCTATAATAATAGTTATCAGACTAGTATAGAAATGACGCCTTTTGAAGCTTTGTATGGAAGGCCATGTAGATTGCCAGCATGTTGGTTAGAGATTGGAGACAAACTAGTCTTAGGTCCAGATTTATTTAGAGAGGCGTTAGAAAAGATTGAGATAATCCAAGGGTGCAGCTCAATTCAGGCAGAAGAGTTGTGCAGATAGAAGGCGTAAAGACCTAGAGTTCTTAGTGGGAGACCGAGTTTTCGTTAAAGTATCACCGATGAAGGGTATGGTATAATTTGGAAAATCGAAAAAGTTGACCCCCAGTTATATTGGTCCATTTTAGATTATAGAAAGAATTGGAAGGCTTGCGTACAAAGTAGAATTGCCGAGTGTTATCCCGCTTTTTGGCAAAGCCGCGATACCAAAAGATCGATCGAAAAACGGAGAATAGTTCGTCTTAGAGGTTGGTCATATTTCGTTTCGCTATGGATATCGTTGAATTTTGTCCGAGTCCAGATTGAGCTACAATTGATAGGACGCGACAAGAAAGACCGTAGAAGTCATCATCTCAAATTTCAAGTCAATCCGAGTTCATATGCTCGAGTTATGATCGATTCAATTTGGAGGGGAAGACCTAGGTTTCGAGCCGATGGCTGATCAATGGTTCGAACCGATCACCTTCGAATCCATCGACTTCGAACTCATCAACGCACCTCGGGTTCGACTCCATCACCTTTGAATCCATCGAGCATCAGTTGTTCGAACCCATTGACGGAGCCTCATTCGAACCCATCCATAAGGCCATGTTCGAATCCATCCATGAAGCCTCATTCGAACCCATCCATGAAGTCTCTTTCGAATCCATCACCGGTGTCCTGTTCGAATCCATCTAAGAAGCTTCGTTCGAATCCACTGGGTCAACTGGCCAAGATGACGTGTCTTTTATCGGTTCGAATGCGCCGAAATATATGGAGTCGAAGCACTCAACTCGGAGCAAAACCCGGATCGAGGCGAAGTGTGCGCTCCACGTCAACACGAAGACACGTGCCACCATGGTTTCGAAACCATCGATTCGAATGCATGGTTTCGAACCAAACAACCACGCAGTAACCCCATTTCGAATCCATCATATCTCCCAATCTATTGATCCAAATGCCACGAAATTTTCACAGAAGCTTGAATACATGTTGAAGAATGCCCACACCAAATTTCACCTCGATTGGATGATTTTATGATTGATTCGAATGGAGTTCGAATCGATGTCAAAGTGGGCCCATATTTCCTGAGGCCAGGCGCGTGGGCCCCCTCACGTGCCAGAAGTGGTCTCCCGAGTTTTCAGCGAAATATCGGCAGCCTACGCCTATAAATAGAGCTCCAGAGCCAACAGAAAAGGGATCTTTCAACTTTCAAGCGCCCAGACTCTGCCAGATCGAGATCTCCATCATCCTACATCATAATTTTACTGTTGATTTCGAATTTCCAGTTGTAACTTGCTGAAACAACTTGTAATCATTGAAAGAGAATCAATAAAACATCAAAATACTTCACAGTGGACGTAGACAACACGCCGAACCACTATAAATCGCTTGTCTACGCATTTATTTTACTGCTGATTGAAGTTTTTGTTTGATAATATCTGTTTTGAATTTACATTCTTCGTTATTATCTCTTCAACGACTCCTGAAGAGTGTTGTTCTCAATTTTGACACAAACACTTTGGTGCTTTCACTAAGAGAACCTAGATTTTCTCCTGCTCGTTGGATCTGTCATCGATACCGGATTGAATAAATCTAAGAGAGAGATCCAGATCATTGAATTCAACTTCCTTCCCTTCTATTCAGATTTGCATAAAGTCTAGGAAAGGAATTCAACTATCAAGATGGTTAGCACAAGAACCACCTCAAACGCTGTCAATCAAGAAGAACAGGATAGACAAAATCCTGTGCCCCCACCTCCATCTAATCAGGATGCTACTGGGCACTCTGAACCGTCCGGTCCGGTTACTCGACAAGAGTTGCAGTTGTTACTCCAAGAGCTGACCCTGAGTCGGCAACAACGAGAAGAACAGCTACGCGCTAACGCTGAGTTAATCAACATCCTAGATCGCCAGAAACGAAAGAGATCCATGAGAGACCATGCTTCTCACTCATCCAGCGAAAGTTCTTCATCCTCTGATTATCATAACCGGCCTCCACGACCCCGGCTAGATGGGAGTCGTATGCCACCCGTTGGAAATCAACCGACATTGACCGTTGGACAACTTAGAGTTGGTCCGTCAGCCAGTTTCCAAACCGGACCCTCCTCCCGAGGAGGTGCCGTTCCTCACCACACCGCAGAATACCGCACCACTAACGTTGCGACTGAGCCAGGGGTCGACGCCCAAGATCAGTCGGACCTGGACCGCCGTCATAGCGGGCGTACTCCTGAACCGTACGTCCCAGAGGACTATGAGCCGAGAAGGCGAGACTTGGACCGTCAACGATATCCGGTTCAAACTCAAAGTATGGAACATGATCATACTCCAGCACAAATGCCGGATCTTTCAACTATGATACGTCAGATGATCCGTGAGAGTCAGGGATTCACGAATGACGATTGAGGAGTTTCCCGAAGTCACACTCCCTTTACAGACGATATTCTTATTGCTGAACCCCCGCGGAGATTCCGAATGCCCACTTTACCCATGTACGAGGGAAACTCCGACCCTAACCAACATATTCTAAAATATGAATGGTCGATGACTGCTGCCAGGGCTGACGATGCAGTGAAATGTCGTAGTTTCCCCATATCCTTGGGTGGCATCGCTACCATGTGGTTCACTCGGTTGCTACCTCGATCCATCTCTTCCTTCGATCAGTTAGCCACAAAATTTGTCGAGCAATTCCGCATGCACGTCGCAAGGCCAAAAGATGTCAACACTCTATCTAGTGTCACGCAAGCTCCTGGAGAGACGCTCAGACACTACTTAGAGAGATTTCATACTGCATGTGCGGAGATTAGTAATCCAAACGACAACTCCATCCTTATGGCGTTGACTAAGGGGATCGACCCCGATTCTGAATTTGGCAATTGGCTAGCTGGGAAACCACCTGCATCATTGGACCGTTTCCATGCCAAAGCAGCTCAATTCCTGAGACGGGAAGATGCGAAACAGTCTAGGAAACAAACTGACGCAGGATCAAATGCAGAAGAGATCAAAAGCAATGTTGCAATAAAACAGTCCGGTGAGAACTCCGGAAAAGTCCAGTTGAACATTAAAAATAAACAAGCTCGGCGAAGAGAAAGCGTGGATCAAATTAAAAAACAAGATCAAAATCGTGGCCCGCAGCGCAAGAATCCAATGTTCGACAGTTACACTCCTCTAAATACATCACTAGAGGACTTGTACTTACAAACCTGCGATACAATTCAATATCAAAAACCCGCACCAAGACCGTCGTCAGAAAGACAAATCCAGACGGGAAAGTTTTGCAGGTTCCATGAAAGCTACGGGCACAATACGAACGAGTGTCGTCACTTACAGGATCTTGTTGAAAAACTAATCAGAGAAAGGAAGCTGGAACAGTTTGTGCGGATACCGCAGCCCAGAGAAGCGGGCCCATCAAATCCAAACAATGGACCCAATCGGTCGAGACAGGAGGACTCGACTTGTCCTCGCGGAAGATTGGTGATAAACGCCATCAGTGGCGGACCTACTTACTCAGGAGCCTGGAATGACGAAGATCCTCGTCACTGTCACACATGACAGGCTCCTTCAATCTATGAATACTTTGCAGTTTCCTTTGCATTCTAGAATTTGAATTTGTAATAAGGCACTGACTTTGCCATATTTTCTTATTTCAGCAATAAAGTACTATCTCTTCAAGCTAGAGCTGTGATTCACCGAATACAACGTTCAACAATCACGACACACGAAGAGCTAAGTTCCATCAAACGATGAAATTTATTCAAATAGCGAGTGACTGTGATACGACCGGCCACTCACTAAGTGAAACCCCAGCTCGGGGGCAAGCCAACGCACCAAAGGCTGAACTGGACCAACACACGACAGTCCTACCAATAATTCATTCCCACAGCGTGAACGGACTCCAACTTCCCAGAGCGTGAATTGGAGTATAAATATTCAACAATTCGTTCCCACAGCGTGAACGGACTCCAACTTCCCAGAGTGTGAATTAGATTATAAACATTCAACAATTCGTTCCCACAGCGTGAACGGACTCCAACTTCCCAGAGTGTGAATTGGAGTATAAACATTCAACAATTCGTTCCCACAGCGTGAACGGACTCCAGCTTCCCAGAGCGTGAATTGGAGTATAAACATTCAACAATTCGTTCCCAGAGTGCGAACGGACTCCAACTTCCCAGAGTGTGAACTGGAGTATAAACATCCAATAAATCGTTCCCAGAGTGCGAACGGACTCCAACTTCCCAGAGTGCGAATTGGAGTATAAACATCAAATCCATCGTTCCCAGAGTGTGAACGAATTCCTAAAAAGCCCAAATAGGTGTGACTGACCATCCAGCGGCTAACTCCAGATTCTCGAAGCGCGAGTTGGAGTACAAACATCAATTCCAGGTTTCCGAAGTGCGAACCCAAACATACATGTTTTCTCCAAGTTCCCGGAGTGTGGATTGGAGCACAAATGCCAAGTCAAAGTTCCCGTAGTGCGAACTGAAATGTTAATACTAACTCCGAGTTCGCAGAGTGTGAGTTGGAATGTGAACATCAATTCCAAGTTCCTGGAGCGCGAACCGTGTTACAAACATCGATAACTCTCGAGTTCCCGGAGTGCAAACCGGATTATTGATCTCAAATTATCTTAAGTCCCCAGAATGTGGACATGTGCTTAAAGTTTGCAATAAACGCACTCAACCACCAAAACACAAATTTTATTCCCCGAGACTAGGGGCAAAAAAGCTAAGTGTTAATCGCTAACCAAAGTGATACAATGTCCGAAGTTCGATTATTCATCGATCACAACTTGCGACCAAGATTCTCAGACTTGACAAATAAAAACGAATTTTACTTGACGGTAAAAACACCGCAAGTGCACCGGACTGAAAACAAAACACTACAAACACTTAAGCACAAAAAGAAATGAGAATTGAAACAAAGAAACTGAATTTTATTTCAATCGACCAGAGACAAGGAATTACATGAAGATGAGTTCTTCCAAAAAAAAATCCTACTTGCAAGGGCCGAACCTGCATCTATACACGACCTACTAACAAAAAACGAAAACAAGTTCCTATCTGCCAAAAAATCTGCTTGGGAGGCCGATTTATTCCTTCTTTCTTGGCTTCCTAATCAGCGGTTCGTCATCAGAATCAGTAGGAACGGAAATCCTTCGTTTGGACGGCCTCCTCTCCGGTGGCTGCTCTTCGGCAGGGGGCATAATGTCAATGTACTCCTCAGAGCTCGAGTCTAAATGAAGGCTCCCTGTCGGAGGAGTAGGAGGGACCGGACCCGCAATGGAAGGAGGGATAGTACCACCTGATGATACTACCCTTACAGGTGCTGAACTCTGCGCCGCCGTGCTTCCACCAACACTACCACTTTGCCCCGCGGCCTCTATTTCAGCATTGATCTCGGCCAGGATTTCCTCATCGCGAGTCGCTTGGGCATGGCTGGGGGCATCCGCAGTCTGCGTTAAAGAGCTAGAGGTTGGCGGGAGGTCACTAATGATGAACGGCAGGTCTGTGGAGAAGCCACCCTGCTCACCACGCAGCTCGCTCACCATTTGTTCATCAAGAGATAATCCGCTCCCCTGCGCCGCCTCAGTTGATACTGCTGTTACGACAGTAGTCTCGGTGGTGATGGCCTTATCCCCTTTGCTTGATTCTTGGGACGCGGTAATCGGAGCAACTCCAGTCACTAAGAAAAGATAAGAAGAAGTTATTAATAACTGCTTCAGAACAAACTCTCTATTTGAAAACACTTGAGATAAGTTCGGAATACCTTCCCCAGTTTGGCTTGCGGATGACTGAGCGGCCTCGGAAGTATGCTCATGAATAGGAGATAACCGCGGCTATTCCGGGTCGTAAGAAGGGACCGATTGCGAACCAACCACAGATGTAGGCTCCAACGGAGGTGGAGCGGTGATTTCAGTAACACTGGCGTGATGCTCAACACCTGATCCCTCTCCAACCTCCAGAGATCGGCCGCCAACCATCTCTTTCTCATGAGCGATAATAGCATCATGAAGGACCTTCTTCTCATCGTCTGTCAGCAGCCGGTTTTCAAGTTCGAATCGGTCGACCAATTCACCCGGACGTGCTTCCTCTTCTTCCTCAACCAATCGACCCCAAGCGTTGCGGAGGTGTATCGGGTAATCTTGGAGCCAGGCCAAATTTCGGTGTCTCAACACGTTGGCATTGTAAGTGATGAGAAAATCTTCAATATCGGCCTCCAGCCTGGCCTCCGCTTGATGAACTTTCTCCTCAACCTCCGTCTCAACCGCCTGGACCTTGGCTACTGCTGCATCCCGTTCAGTCCGGAGGATCACGGCTTGTTTACACGCCTCCTGGGCCGCGTTATTCGCATCATCCCTATCCTTGGCGATTTCGGCAAATTTAGACTTAAGCTCGTTCAACTCCTTTAGGGCTGCGTCCCTCTCGGCAGTAACCATGGTGTTTCGATGGCCCATGTCCTCTACCGTGGCATAGTGCTCACGTTTCATCCTATCCATCGTTGCTTGGGCTTCATCGGCCTTTTTGATAGCCTCCATTTCAGATTTCCGAGAAGATTCAGCTTCAGTGTTTAGCACATCAATAATATGGCTCTTTTGAGCTAATTCAGCCTGCAATTTCTCGATGATGGCCCCACGCTCAAAGGCCAATGACGACGCTTTCTCGGCTGCCTTGTACCACGCCCTGTATTGGGCATAAAAGTCATGCACATAATCGTGCGCTGTCTGCTCGGCCTCCGGCGGTATTCTTTTCAAGTGAAGAGGAAAAATGTAGCTATCAAAGCAAATATTTGGAAAGTCCTTCTTTAGTTGAGCAAGCCTGATTGCTCCTTCCCCCGAAATTTCAGTAGGAGTTTGTTCCGCGACTATTGGAGGCATTGCCTCAGATCTGGGATGGCGAGATTCATGCTTAGAAGATTGAGAGGCCGAATGGTAGTACGAGAAATCGGAAGGACGAGAAACATGGATAGGAGGTTGTATAGGAACTCTGGGAGGAGGAGTGCGCGATCGAGACCGATGTCTGTAATCCCTATCTCTCCGTTCTTGGCTAGAATACCCGGAGTACCTGCGATCGTAATCCCTATCTTTTTCTCTCCGTTGTGACTCGTAATATGAGGAAGATTTGCGAGCATGTCGTAGGCTCCCTAACATCGAGCCGCGTCCAGTCATAATATCTGCAAAGCGAAATGAGAATAAAGTTAATGGTTTCTCAAAACCGATGACCTAGGACTCAGGGCTATGTAGTGTCGTGAAATGTGTGTGAATATATATCCCCCCCGACCAACCAGAAGTGTCGGCTGAGCTAGTAATAAAAGGCTCGCTCAATTCTAGAGTACGATGGAACTCCTCCAACCCGGCATCACGTTGAAAAGACACATCATCCGAGATTGGAAGATCGGTAAGCCCTTCGTAAAGACTTTCAGTTCGCGGAGGAGACATCTCAGAAATTCTAACTCCGGGAGAGGATCGGGCCGTGACAACCAATTCCCATCTCCCCTTCTTAGTTAGCGTGACGACGGCTGCCTTGCCTTTTCTTTGCTCTTCAGCATCCTGAACCACGTCTGTAGGCTCCAACAACGGCTCGTCGTCAGTATGAGTTCTTTCAGAATCAGCCTCCTCGGCTATGATAACTTTGGGCTTCTTGTGTTTGACTCGTTTTTTAGAGACAATCCTTAGTGCCCCGTCAAACAGTATGCTCTGCCCTCGTTCAATCAACCCGTAAGTCCCAAGATTCCTATCCGTCAAGAGTAACTCAATATCCCTATCTTCACTCGGGACTTCTCGAAGTACTCGCACCATCTCCTTAAAGTGCTCACCCTCAGGTCGCTGAATCGTCGCTGTAAAAAAGAGAAAAAACATAAGTTTCGCTTTGACCGCAATTGCCGTAGTAATTACTTGATAACTCAGCTACACTCACGTCTGAATAACCATCGTCGGGCAAACCCCGGAGGACACCTGACATAGAACCATTCCGTCCTATAGTAACTCAACCTGGTCCAAGACTCAGTGACCACTTGGCAGTTCCTCACCGCTTCCAGAAATGTGAAGGAAGGGTAATCACCTCGAGTTTTGAAATTAAATAGATATCTGATCTCGGTCGGGATCGGTGGTCTATGAAGGTACTCCATGAAGACGATGAATAAAGTATTCACGGAGGCATACCCGTTCGGGTGTAGTTGAGATGGAGCGATCCTCAAAAAAGACAACACCTCCCTTATGTACTTGTTGAATGGAGGAAGCGTCCCAGCCGCGCACGCGTGGCGATTAAATGCTGTATATCCCTCCGGCGGGTTGTGTGGTCTATCATTCGGCCCCGGCAATAAGACGTCATCCAGTGATAGGCCGTGCCTCAAGCATATTCTCCCCAACATATCTTCAGAAATATTGGATTGAACAGAATCCGACGGATTGGCAATGAAAGACGCATTGGGAAGTTCGTCTGGGGCCGGACCAATGATCTCAGGTTCGATATCTGGAACCTCTAGCCTCGGAGCAGCTGTACTTTGAACCTCCTGCTGTTGCGAACTTGAAGGTTCCATAACTAGCTAACTCATGAGAAACCATCGTTAGACGACAAAGGACCCGTGCGTTCCCCAGTGTAAAGTGTATGAATGTAAGTTGTATAGTGCCATGCATTACTTGAATGAATATCGCAGAGTTAAAGGAAATATGCAAACGACAAAGCTACGGAGTCCAGTTATAATGACCGTCATCGCTGACCTCATCACAAAACCGTTTATATGATGGAAATTGATTCGAATAGAAGTTGTTATCGTTCCATCGACGAGCTTCGAAAGGTGGTCAAGTATGCAGTTTAATATGTCCAAATATGCAGGAATGAAGCTCGTCGGAGTTATGCTTAGAAACGTCAAACTTTGAAATCCATCATAGAGGGTTCGAACCGATCACAGGGACCTCGTTCGAAACCAACATAACATCACTTCGAATTGGTGACTGGAAGGCGCGCTTCGAAACGATGATCAGGTGTCGAGTTCGAATCGATCGAAAATGGATGACTTCGAATCGATCCTTGTTTGGCTAGTTCGTACCGATCGGAAACCCCCAACTTAACATCGATATCGTTCGAATCGATCCTCTTCGTATCGATATAAAGTTGAGAACTTTGAACCGATAGCCGATGGATTCGAATCCATCGATTCGAATGAACCCATCGAATCCATCAATCGGTGCAAACAGCGTCACCCCCATAAGGTCATCCAAGAGATCAATACGAAATCCAAGAAAAATGATGCCGCCATCATCGATTCGAACAAGAATCCCCAAATGGTTTCGACGCTCCCCCAGACTAGATCCGGCTTTACCAATCACCAGCGTGGCCAATCGATGAAGAAGACGCGGTTTCGAAGTAACTTTGCCGTTTGGATTCGAGGCCAATTACCTAATTTGGGTGATGGGTTCAAGGAATTAAAGGCTTGGATCTCGAATGTTTCGAATACGAAAGCACAGTGCCTTCTTCTCTGAAGTTTCGAAACGATGCAATGCACAATAAAAGCAAGGCAAGAGTAAAAAGTAAAAAATGAAAAAAGTAAAACCCTCTGCTATTTATATGAAGCCTGGGATGTGACCGGGCCGCTTCGTATCCCAGTTAACCCAACCGGTCACAACCGGTCAAATACCAGATCGATTCGAAGTCAGCCTTCGAATCCATCTTCCTAAGGCCCTATCGATTCGAAGTTCACCTCATATTTCATCAGTGCGAAGCACGCAGCAAAATGACGAGCTGCATCGATGCAAAACAAAGGTGGGCGCATCGATTCGAAGCCCTTGTCCACATCAACGACTTCGTATCCATCCATAACCTATCGATACGAACTACTATGTCGTATCCATCCTTTCAAATCGGTTCGAATGTCAGTTTCGTACCCATCATAGCACGAGTGTACTCCATCGGTTCGAATGTAGATTTCGAATCCATCGATGCTCTAACGCATCGGTTCGAAGTATCATATTCACACAACCCAAAGTCGTTTCCTTCGACCTTCTATATCGGTTCAGGAGAGAATCGATGTGAAGGGACTTTCCAAAACAACCATCAAGCGTTGTCTCAATTCAAATTTCAAAATCGGTTCAGGAGAGAATCGATACGAAATTCAGTAGCAAACAAAACTAACAACGACTTGTAGACGCACGACGTTAACAAAGATCAAACTAGCATATGTGCATATATATCGAACTAACATTCGATTTTAAGCATTTGCAGGGATCAAACACTTATCTTGTTACAAATGCAACAGCCAACGGCTAAGCGCTATTATACAGCAATCAATCATATCAACGCAAGGTTGCTGCGATACAGAGTACGAGTCTCAACAAAAAGAGAGCAATGATTGTTCCGAGAGAAGTTATAGCTATTCAAAGCACGTCATGTTCCCACAAGACGTACTTTGGGGGGCAAAATGTTATCCCGCTTTTTGGCAAAGCCGCGATACCAAAAGATCGATCGAAAAACGGAGAATAGTTCATCTCAGAGGTTGGTCATATTTCGTTTCGCTATGGATATCGCTGAATTTTGTCCGAGTCCAGATTGAGCTACAATTGATAGGACACGACAAGAAAGACCGTAGAAGTCAGCATCTCAAATTTCAAGTCAATCTGAGTTCATATGCTCGAGTTATGATCGATTCAATTTGGAAGGGAAGACCTAGGTTTTGAACCGATGGCTGATCAATGGTTCGAACCGATCACCTTCGAATCCATCGACTTCGAACTCTTCAACGCGCCTCGGGTTCGACTCCATCACCTTTGAATCCATCGAGCATCAGTTGTTCGAACCCATTGACGGAGCCTCATTCGAACCCATCCATAAGGCCATGTTCGAATCCATCCATGAAGCCTCATTCGAACCCATCCATGAAGTCTCTTTCGAATCCATCACTGGAGCCCTGTTCGAATCCATCTAAGAAGCTTCGTTCGAATCCATTGGGTTAACTGGCCAAGGTGACGTGTCTTTCATCGGTTCGAATGCGCCGAAATATATGGAGTCGAAGCATTCAACTCGGAGCAAAACCTGGATCGAGGCGAAGTGTGCGCTCCACGTCAACACGAAGACACGTGCCACCATGGTTTCGAAACCATCGATTCGAATGCATGGTTTCGAACCAAACAGCCACGCAGTGAACCCCATTTCGAATCCATCATATCTCCCAATCTACTGATACAAATGCCACGAAATTTTCATAGAAGCTTGAATACATGTTGAAGAATGCCCACACCAAATTTCACCTTGATTGGATGATTTTATGATCGATTCGAATGGAGTTCGAATCGATGTCAAAGTGGGCCCATATTTCCTGAGGCCAGGCGCGTGGGCCCCCTCACATGCCATAAGTGGTCTCCCGAGTTTTCAGCGAAATATCGGCAGCCTACGCCTATAAATAGAGCTCCAGAGCCAACAGAAAAGGGATCTTTCGACTCTCAAGCGCCCAGACTCTGCCAGATCGAGATCTCCATTATCCTACGTCATAATTTTACTGTTGATTTCGAATTTCCAGTTGTAACTTGCTGAAACAACTTGTAATCATTGAAAGAGAATCAATAAAACATCAAAATACTTCACAGTGGACGTAGGCAACACGCCGAACCACTATAAATCGCTTGTCTACGCATTTATTTTACTGCTGATTGGAGTTTTTGTTAGATAATATCTTTTTTGAATTTACATTCTTCGTTATTATCTCTTCAACGACTCCCGAAGAGTGTTGTGCCCAATTTTGACACAAACACCGAGCAATTTGGCAGGCGTCCATAATGTATTCCATATGTCTCATCTTCATAAGTATGTACATGATCTTGAGGCCATTATTCCTCAAATAGAGTTGGAGGACTTAGTAGTAGAGCCCAATTTGACTTTTGCTAAACAATCAGTTCGGGATGTAGTGAGAGATGAGAAAAGGTTGAGGACCAAGGCAGTCAAGTTGGTAAAGGTTCAGTGGAGCGACAACGAGAAAGATTGTACATAGGAGATGGAGGATAGGATTCGAGAGGCTTATCCTGATCTTCTTTGATGGTATATTTATATCAGATTTATATAGATTGATTGCTAGTCAAATAGGGTAATATAGTTGTTAGAAGATGTTACAAACGATTGCTATGTTTTGCTAGTTAGTCCTTACAGAATTTCGAGGAAGAAATTCTTTAAGGAGGGGAGCCTGTAACACCCCTAATTTTATTGACATTATTTAGGAGATTAACTAGAATAAATTAAATATAATAATGTAGATGAGGGAACTGAGGTTGATTAATTAATTAGGTGCTCGTGCTTCTTAAAAATAATGAACTTATATAAATGGTTAGGAAATTAAACATAAGGGCATTATGTTAAATAGTCGCCCATACCTCCAACTCTTATACTATTCTAATTAGGCTTTACACATTCATTTCACCAAAACAAAAATACTTACAACCGTGAGAAGCAAGGCCGACCATTAGAAGAGAAGAAGAAAACTTAAGAAAAGCTTAGGATTCAAGATAGGTAAAAATCAATCTCAAGCAATATCTAATATCATTATCTCAAGCAAGATGAATAATAACTTCTACATCACTATTTTGCTTCAAGTGATTTCGAATTTAAGGATAAATCTGTTTTATGATGTTTTGAATGATGATATGCTTGTTTATGATTTATGAGAGTTTAAACAAGGTTGTTTAATAAGGGATATGAGTGGTTTAGGATAAAACCAAGATGATATGATTTTTAAATGCCACAGGAAAATTTTATGTTATATAAAGCATGATTTTGAAGATGGGTTTCAATTCTTATAATTTTTCGAGTATATATATGGATTTTATACGAATTTTCTAGTGAAGAAAATGAATTATTAGGTTATAAATTATTTACGGCAAAAATAATGATTATTTGGGTTCGAAATTTTTATATGTTGGAAAACATATTAAAATGGATTTTTTGGGGTTTTTCAAGAATTATCCCAAGCGTTTTGGTGAATATGTAAAATTATTTAACGTATGAGACTTAAATATTTTATATATTTATTTAAGGAGAATTGACATTTTATAAAATAAGATGATTATTTAAATCTGCATTTGCGGTAGCATTTTTCTGAAAAATAAAGTGTTAACCAATGAGAATTTGATAAAAGATGAAGGTTAGTTAAAAAGTTACATTCTTTAAGTTAAAAATAAGAAAATCATGCTTTTAGCTTGTTTCAGCCATTTTAAGTATAGTACCTTCCAACCCAGACCTTTCGTCTAAGTCGAAAGGATTAAACCTTTTGGCAAGGTCAAACCAATGCATATGGTATCAAGTACTCGGTGCGTAATGAATTGGATAGAGTCGAAGGGTTTGCAGTAGAATGGTTGATGGCCGAAGAGGTTGGGATATGTTTGTTTTATAAATTAAAGTTTTCATTTGCTTTTGAATTAGAGCATCCGACTTGGTTGCCTTTGACAAAGTCGAAAGGTTACTGCCACTTTTTGTGGTTTGTTTTGAACCTTCCGATATAGTCGAAAAGTTTGAATTTATAAGTTGTTTTATAAATATAAGACCTTTTGACATAGTCGAAATGTTAGGTTTTGAAAGGTTTAAGAGACCTTTCGACAAGGTCGAAAGGTTTTTTTTGAAAGGTTGTTTCAGAGAGATTTTGAAAAGAACTGTCGCCTTTATTTTGTTAAAACCCTTCGAAGGGGTCGAAAGTAGGAGCTTTTGGCTTAGTCGAAAGGTTTACTTGTTTTAAAAACCGACCGCTTCTCCCATTGCTTTCGAAAGGTTTCAATGCTTTCAACTTAGATGAGTTACCTTTGATTTATAATTGAAGTATAACCCAAGCTTTCGAAGGAGTTTTTTTAAAATCGCAGGTCTATTGTTTTAAATGAAATGATTTAAGCTTTCAAAGTAGACCTTCCGGCAAGGTCGAAAGGTTTTCTTCCTTTATATTCGAAAGGTTTTAAAAGAGGACCTTCCGCGTGTTTTAACTTGAACCTGGTAAGTTTTCGGTGGGTATATGTTATAAGGGTTGAATGCTTTCAAAGGGTTTAAATTGTTGAATGGTTTCAATGGTTTCGAAAGGTTGTTTTTGTAGACCTTTCTATTTTGAAGGTTTGAAAGCCCATACTCTAACTTTTAAAGGAAAACCCACAACTTATATGAAGGAGTTTTATGATGGCTTTAGGTATGTGATTCTGAAGAAGTATTTCCTGGATAAAAATATAAGTTAAAGATGTTAACTGTGTTATGATATATATATATATATATATATATATATATATATATTTCAAGGACTCTAAACCCACAGAAGTGGTATTGCTAAATTGTTGTTTTGCTTCTTCAACTATGAGTATATTCATATGATAACCCATAACTGTATTTTGAAAAAAGAGGTAGAAGAACCAGCTAGGTTAACTCAATAGTGAATATAAATTGCTTAAACTATTTAATGGGTAGAATTGCGTCCACGAATTCAGGGTGACCAAAAATATAGGATGACAAAAATTTGTAGTTTTTGGTGCATACCAAAAGGTTCTTAGTAAACCCACAAAAACTATGATAGGTAGTTTTTGGTGCATACCAAATGGTTCATAGTTAACCCTTAAAAACTATGTACAAAGAGTATTTGGTAGGGCTTGATTGGTTTGTAGTGAACCCATGAAAACTATAACCGGATTAAGAATTGACATCAATTAACAGGTTCCTAGTAAATCTATAAAAAGTAGGATAGGTAAGTGGTTAATGGACGTATCAGTAGGCTCCTAGTCAACCCATGAAAACTAGGATGTGAAGTGAGTTACTGGATAAATCCATAGGTTCCTAGTAAACCTACAAAAACTAGGATAAAGTGATTAGTTATTGGAAAGTCCAATAGGTTCAGGAGGACCCATGAATTGATTAAGTTATTTGGCAGGAGCCTATAGGTTCTTAGTGATCCCATGAAAATTAAGAATAAGACAGAGTGTCTGTTAATTATGACAATATTATTAGTAAACCCATGAAAATTTAAAAGGTTAATAGTGACCCTAGAAACTATAATTATGAAAGGATGTCAGATTAAACTGGGAATGGGAATTCTTAATTATTCTCAAGCATGCATATCATCATAATATTTTGAAAATGTATGTTTTAACCATTGTGGATGTAGGAGCACGGTATATGGTTTTATAAAGATTTTTAGGATACTAGTGAGGGGAAAACCCGTTCGGCTGAGTGGCATGGTCTCACTAGATCTCCAAAAGAATTGAGATGTTAGATTTTTATTCATACTAGGCTTTATGTCTGACTCGAAGTTTCTATTTTTTTCTTAAACTCTCGGGTACTCAATTGATTTCGAGTAGTTTGATATTTAATGTTTTCTTGTCTGTTGTGTGTTTATTTGTGAAAGCATATTTATGAGCCTTAGTATATATTTTGATCAACCAAGAGTGCATCTTTATATGTCGTTCTTAGCGTATTTGTAATAATTATATTTTGCTGAACATGGTTAACGTACGTAATTTGGGATTATGCAATGAACATGAAATGTTTTGATTCGAATATGGAAATGTATTTTCGAATTATTAATTTTTTTCTATATTTCTGTGATTAGTGCATTAATGAATCTAACACCGCCATATTTGGTCGTTGAAGATTAATAATATGAATGACTACAGCATCCATAGCCATTAGTTTTGGGCCTCCAAGTAGGGGGATGTTACATGGTTGTAGCATTGGACTCGCGGTCGAGAGGTGTATCTTCGGTGATGGTTTGTGAACGTGTGATGGAAGGTTGGGTCGCGACATTTCAGTCGCCTGTAGAAAGGCATCGCAAGAAGGATTTTGATTGGATGGCCTGGATAAGATGGCGATGGTGTAGGCGAGTCATATTGGAGAATAAAGAGTTGTTGGCAAAGATGGGAGGTGATTTCATTAACTGTGGCTTTGTATTAGTATGTTGCATGCACGATGTTATGGTCTATGCACAGGAAAACAATGGGAAGATGGATATTTATAAAAAGAAGAAGAAGAGTAAGAATCGGGTTATTATTTTATTCACTGCCATATATTTGTATGTTGGTTTATAGATTAAATGCTGAGATAAATAAATGTGTTTGGATGCTCTACTGTGTACATATATGTGCATTTATATGTAAGTATGTTAGCATATATAAGTATGTGTGTAGTGTGCATGTAGTGTAATATGTCTGTGTAAGTGTGCTATATATTGTTTAGTGTGAATAATAGTGTTTGCAAGCTGGAACAGTAGTGTGTGTGAGTGAGAATGTAGAAGGGTGTGATGCTTGTATTAATGTGGATGTGGTGGTTGTTTATATGAGAAGTGTGTTGTGTGTTTAGGTATTTAGTGTGTGCGTTTCTGTTTCTTTTTGTAGGCAGGGTGAGCATGTCTATTGTTGTTTGTTTGTTGGGTTGTATGTATCCATGTGTGTGTATTTGTGTTCATGCATGTGTATTGATAGATAGTGTGTGCGTTTAAAAAAAAAAATATGCTGTGAATATTTAATTATTGCTTTCAAGGGTAGATATTTATATGTGTGTATTTTCGCCTGTATGCATGTGGTATTGCATGCCTGGACTCGTGTGTGTGTATTTAGGATCTTAGGTGAGTGCTTAATAGTGCATATGTTTGTAGATTGCTCTATGATGGGAGTGAGCATGCGTGTGTGGGCGCTGGGTATGAGTGACTTTATATATGGGTGCGTGTGTGTTTTTAAGGGAGTGTGCATGTGTTTAGGGTGTACCGTGTGCGTATTCCGAATGTATGTGACTTTATATGCTTGTACGTTTTTGTTTATATATAAGCCTGTACATTCTGCTAATGAATTTGTATAATTGATGTGATGCTCTATGTGCAATCTGATACATCTTCATGAAAATTTGAATATAAATAAGTTTTGGAAAATATATTTTAAAGATTTATAATATGCTAAATTGTTTTGGATGGTATAATATATAATAGTATTTGATTACTTATAAAAATATGGAATTGTTGCTTTTTCCTTAGCAGCAATCCTTTTCCAAGGTTCTTACTTGATCTAAAATGTGAAAATCCATGCCGATAGCATGACAGTACTAATGTAACTCAAAATTTACTTCGGTTAGAGTTGTCTCACATGTTTAATAGAGGAACGACGGTTCAAATTAGGAAAGTCTCACATCACCAAATAAATTGGAGAATGTAGGATAGATTTCACCCTAGAAGGGGTGAATACGGTGATACTAATAATAATAAAAATTAATGAGGAAATAAAAATAATACCTGAAAATAATGCAGAAGAGATCACATGCAAATTTACACAGCTTCGGCAAAACCCTATCTACGTGCTGCTCCCAAGGTTTCTACTAGAAATTAAGTAGTCGAACACTTACACACGTAAACTTACGACGTCCGCTAATGACTAACCTAACTCTACGATCAAAACCTTGCTACAACCCTGCCACCGAGTTGCGAATTCTCGAACTACACCGTTGTACTTCACAACCTAGTCATATGACTAGAAAGTTACACAATTTGAAAAAGAAAATTACAACTGAAAATTAATAAACAAAACTCTATATAAAAATTTAAGCTCAAAACAAACCATAAGGGCGGCCCACTTATTTAATAAAAGATAGTCCCCCCTTTTTATTTTTGCTCGTGGCCGCCTCTTTTGTTTTGCAAAATCAATATCTACCTCTATTTTCCTTTGCTCGTGAATACTAGGGCTTTGAATTGAAGCGCCGCTGCTAATTGCTGGCCATTCCTTAATTAGCTTCATTACTTCTTTGATTATGCTTGCGGTTGCTTCAGAATTGAGTTCGAAGGCTATAAAATTGGTATTTAATGTTTGTCGTTTAATTGCTCTATTGTTTTGCTTTGGTTCGAACTCAATTCGAGTTATTGATTTGTGATTTAATTTGAATCTTGGCTCTGTGATTTTGCTTGAACTCGAACACCTTTTACTGCCGATGATGTTGTGGGATTAAATAGGGATAAAGTCCCTAAATGTACGTTCGTATATTTTATTTGAATTCGTCTATTAATTTTGCTCAGCCATACGATTATTGCTTGAATAATGTGATTTATTTTTGACTTGGTCATTTCATACTCGGTTGGATATGATTTGAATTTTTGGTTCCGTTCTTTCTCCTATGACTTCGGTTCTTTAAATATAGATAGAAACTTGACGATGTTATCCTCTGTTCCGTTCGTATGGCCATGTTGCAATGACTTTTAGAAACAATTCTTTGGCTTTGTTTGATTTGTGTTCTTTCATCTCTGCTGGCAGTTTTGACTTGAGATATTGACGTTTTCAACTCTTTTAACTTTCATCGAACTGCTACCTGCTTTGTTACTTCGACTGCAAGCTTTTTGGTCCATTATCTCATATTGCATTGAATTGTATTCTCTCTTGAAGTCAGCACTTGATTTTGGTCTATGTTTTAGGCTTTTATTACTATGATAGCTTGTGCCATTGTGTTATAGTGGTCTTGTAATCTGGTTCACTCTAGAACTGTTGTGTCCATTGCATGTTTTGAACTGGTTTGATGTGTGTGTGTTTATAATTTCACTTAATCGCCTATTCAATCTTCACCTGGATGTCACTACACACACGCATATATAAATTCGTACATGCATCCATGTATGCTGTGTACTTCATTTTGGTTGTTGTTTTGCATTATTGTCATGCGACCAGTACTGTTCCATGGCTTCATTTATGAACTACTGGTCTGGTTTGGTTATGAAGTCTTGATACATTTGAGTGTTTATTTCGTATGTATGCACTGTGTATGTACATGTGTAAACATATATGTATATATGTATGTTGTAGTTTGATTCTTGTTTGGAGTTTGAATGGTCTCTATGCATTTGGTTGTCATCGTTGTTCTTGTGCATTTGTGTTTTGGTTGATGCTGTGTTGATTGTCACCATACTTGTTGTCACGCACACTGTCACATTGCTATCTTCTCTGCAGCATTGGTTTTCAGAATTTGAGCCAATGTAACTTGTACATGTCTTTCGTACACTTGTTTGGTTTCCACTGCTTTGAGTGTGATGGTATCCATATTGTTTTGATGCCTTGATGTTCTGTCTCAGTTTCATATGATCTGAACTGGTATCCACTTTGGGTTTCTTTGTGTTGCCTTCACACAGAACTTGTATTCTATTGATCTCCATATGCTTGTGTTGCCATATATGTTGTCCTCTTTGTACATATGTGTGCAGCCCTAAACTTTGTATATGAGGTTGCCTGGGCTGTTTGGTTGCATTGAATTGCTGAGCTTAAGTCTGGTCTGTAGTTTATTTTGAGGCTGACATGTGTATGTATGTATTTGTATATATATGTATATATTTATATATGCATACATGTGTATCTTCATGTATGTCTACCATTGCATTGTAACTTGCATTCTCTGGCTTCTATTTCATGTGTACATATGTGTATTTGCACCTGTGTTGAATCTAGCCAAGGCTTGGGTTTGACCTTGTGCTCATCTGTTCCTATAGTTTTAATACGCAAGTGTATATCGGTGTGCACGACCTTGTGGCATGTAGAGTGATACACTATGCATGTCACAAGTTGTTCGTGTATGATGAATTTAAAAGAAATGATGACGAACAATCCAAATAACTAAGGCAAATAACACACACTTTAATTTGTACTGTAAAATATTTTCTTTTTCAATTTTGCTATGTCAAAATTTATTTTGCAGATAGCTCAGATGCTGAATTCAAGCTGGAGCAAAGTTGAAGATCAAATACGAGTGTTGAATGAATATGTAGTGAGGTGACATTGTAAATTGAAAAATGTGTTATAATTGTAATTGTATTGTAATTGAAAATGTATAAATGTAGCGAGAGTTCAAAATTATACTAAGTGAATTTGTAATAAAATATTTATTTGAATAAATATTTATTTGAATTCGAATTCTGTGTTATTTATTTTATTCAACAAATATTTACTTATCTATGTGAAAAATAAAATAGTACAATAACAAATACATTTAAACGAATATATAAATATACACATGTTTATTATCATCAAATAAAAATAATAGGTTATTATATTCTACAATCTCCCCCATTTGATGATAACAAACTTATATTAAGATTTTGACTCTATTAAATGTATTTGGTCGTGAAGGATCCCATTAGCTCCTCCTATTTCAATGCTCCCTCTACACTAAAGCTCCCTCTTCACATATGCATGAAAATAAATAAACAATATGCAAATGAACCTAGATGGGAATATGCAAATGAAAAATATGACTTGACTTATTTGCCAAAATCTTAACTTCTCTCTCCCTCTTTTGTTGTCTGCAAAAGAGTAATAGTGTTAGAAAAATAGAGATAGAGTGATAGACATTAATACAACATTAATACTTAATCAAGTATAAATATTAAATTTCAATAAAAAATCAAACAAAAATCATAAATACTCTATTACACACATATTCCACTTTAGAGTGATAGGGGTGATGTCGGTGTATAAAACCATATAGTTTTATCTATTTGTGGTATAATTATGACAGGAATTTGAATACTTACTAACCATGCATAACCGTTAGGGCTTTTAAATGAGATTAGTGGTATTCTCAGTTTTTTTTAATAAAAGATGAATTTCAAGTATCTTCTAACCATGCACAACCGTGAGGACTTTTAAATAGGATTAGAATCAACTCGTCTATTTAATAATCAATTTTGATATGTGTTCCATACATGCATAGCCGTGAGGACTTTTAAATGAGCATGAAAGCACACAATCAGACATTTCAAGTAATTCACCCATGCATAACCATGAGGACTTTTAAATAAGAGTGAATACTTTGGATGTTTTTATTACCAATTAATTCCAAATAAATAAATAATTTTCCATTTAAAATACCACATTTTGGCATACTATATTAGTTTTTGATGAGTGATGGTCGTTAGAAATATAATAGAAATAGAGATGGTCATGTAATTTTTACCGATCAAAGTTATTACAAACTTTTTTAAATTTTAAAGAAATTTAATAAATATAATTGCTCAAGTCATAATGTATGATTAATATCAACACTCATCACATTTTTCAGTAACTATTTTTCTTTATAGATAATATGAAGGGAATCAGATTAGTTTATATAGGCATTTAAGATCAAATATAAAATCAAATTTCTGAAATGCCTAAAATGAGATGAAGCCAACCAAAAGCAATTTTCTGAAAGAGGTTTTGTAAAAATGTCTGCCAATTGAAAAACAATCGAAATGAAATTTATGCAGATATTTTTTTATAAAAATGATGCAACTAATGAATGTCTCAACATAAAACACATTCCACTAGTACTTTTTCTATCAACTAGGCTACCGGTGTAATCTGCATCTGAATTCCCCTTTGACTCAAAGTTATAATTAGATAAATATCATAGACCAAACCGTGCAATATAAACAACTAGTGAACATAGTGTCAGATTAGAAGCAATAAGACAAACAAATATATTCAAGTGTATCTAGAGTACTCAACAACCAATACAAAACAACATCTCTTACACCTAAACTTGCAATATCGTTTATCCAAACAAATCTATATGAAATAGTTCAAGAATGAAAAGATGATTGGTCAACATTTATTTCCTTATCGCATAACTGGATGAAGCAAATCAATTTATGATGCAGATTTTCAACATTTAATATATCATTCAAGATAAATATACTGTTACCTATTTTACCTTTGCCGATAATTTTTCGTTGTTTTTCATTGTGATTCTGCCACCACTGCGCTAGACTAAGAAACTTTGATTTGTCACTCGTCTTGTACTTGGAACAGCCAGAATTCAGGTAACATCGTTGTTGTTCGTTAGCCTGCCACCACACCTACACAAGAGAAGATTTTTGTGACCTATTTGTTTTTATAGGTCGTTAGTGACAGAAAATTTTGAAAAACAAGATTTTGTAGAACCAAAGCAATCTATATTTGTTTCTTTCGGCACCCAGATCTGTTTGACTTTAAGGGATTATATATTTGTGCGTTTAGGAACCCAAATTGGTATGGTTTACACGTGTTTGGACCTATACCAACAATTATTTTGATTGTTTCCAATTTTTCTACAAATTGTGCACTCGAATTTGACACGATTAGTTTTACTTCTAACTCTTTCAGACTAAGTGTACCCAAGTGCTTGTCTAACAGTATTAACAGTTTGTTTCCCTAATAACATATTCAGCTATATTTCTCCTTTGGAAAATTTTCCTAAAGTTGTAGACAAATGTTGGACTTGTATTTTGAGAGATTCATTTTAATTCAATAATAGAGTGCACTTTTTGATAAAATTTTCTCTACTAGTGTTTTCACTTTCTTTCAAAATCAGAGTTTCATTTTCAAGCGATTTAATTTTAATTTCCAATTTTTTAATTTCTTCTTCAAATGATGGACACTTATCACACTTAGGGTCCTTGTTTTGATAACTTTTAACCAACTGATCAAGCTGTTTATTTAGTTCTATCAAACTATCTTTTTGTGATTCAAGTTTAGTGTACTTGTCCTTAAGTCGTTCAAAACAACCATTTACTTCGTGAAAAAATATAAGTATTTCTGAATGAGTAAGTTTTGATGCCTCGCTTGGCTCATCGTCATTACTGTCGGTTGTTTCTCGTTGAAGATACAGATTTACATTTTCACTATCACTACTAGTACTTTTATTATCATCATCACTTTTATTCCAGGTGGCTGCAAAACTTCTCCTTTTCGATTTCTTTCCTTGGCTAAATCGATTTCGAGGACAATTAGGCTTGATGTGACCAGGTTTATTGCACTTGTCACAAATAATCTCTTGCTCTACTGAGTTATCTAGAACTTCGACAATTCTGTTTTTCAATTGTTGATTTAGGGCAGGATTTCCATATTTAAAGGTTCCACCTTTGGAATCTCTTTATTATCAGTGCCAATTCGGTTGTTCCATCATCGTCATCGTCCTCATCACTTTCCGTTGTTCCTTTGAGAGCTACTGATTTCTTTCGCGTATCACCTCCTTCATGCCCTTTCTTGAATTTGATTTCTAGCTCATAAAAAGTAAGATTTTCGATGAGTTCTTCGACTTTAATCCGTTTCAAATCCTTCGATTCTTGAATAGCAATCACTTTTGCTTCAAAATTTCATGGAAGAATTTTGAGGATTTTTCGAATTATTTCTAGTTCTGTATATGGTCTTCCTAGAGCTTTTGATTTATATATGAGATTAGAAAGCCGTCCATACATTTCTTTGACACTTTCATCCTTTGCTATTGTGAAGTTTCATATTCGCTACTGAGCATGGCAAGGCGAGATTCTTTGACTTTGGAGGTTCCTTGGTGAGTCATTTCAAGTGTGTCCCAAATTTCCTGCACGGTTAGACAATGTGAGACACAATTAAATTATCTAATGAATAAATAATAGAATTCATAGGTTTAGCATTAGCATTCTATAGTTTATTTTTAAGATCTGTCTATTGATCCATCGGTTTTTCAATTTCTTGATTATCTACCACTACAGTCGATGTCCTATATCCCGTCTCAACAATATTTCATGCATTTATGGTTTTTATAAAAAATTTCATTCTATTTTTCTGGTAAGCATATTCACCATTGAACATGGATTGTCTAACTATGGACTGACCCTCGGCAAAAATTTAATAAAAGAAGCCATTTAAAATATCAAAATTTTAAAACAAAAATTGATTTTTGAAAAATCAAAATTTTAAAACAAAAAAATGGTTTTTGTTCCTAGCTCTGATACCACTTGTAGGATCGCTTTCACCCTAGAGGAGGGTGAATAGGATGATACTAATAATAATAAAAATTAATGCGGAAATAAAAATAATAACTGAAAATAATGCAAAAGAGATCACACACAAATTTATCCAGCTTCAAAAAAACCCTGCCTACGCGCTGCCCCCAAGATTTCTACTAGAAATTAAGTAGTCAGATGCTTACACACGTAAATCTACGACACTCGCTAATGAATAACATAACTCTACGCTCAAAACCCTGCCACAATTCAGCCACTGAATTGCGAATTCTCGAACTGCAGCATCGTAGTTCGTAACTTAGTCACACGACTAGAAAGTTACATAGTTTAAAAAATAAAATTACAACTGAAATAAATAAATAACCCTATATAAAAATTTAAGCTCAAACCAAACAATAAGGCCGACCCACTTATTTAATAAAAGATAGTCTCCCCTTTTCTATTTTTCCTCGTGGCCGCCTCTTTTGCTTTGCGAAATCAATACCTGCCTCCTTTTTCCTTTGTTCATGAATAATAGGGCTTCAAATTAAAGCGCCGTTGCTAATTGTTGGTCGTTCCTTAATTAGCATCATTTCTTCTTTGATTATGCTTGCGATCGCTTCATAATTGAGTTCGAAGGCTATTAAATTAGTTGTGATGTCTGCCGTTTAATTGCTCTGTTGTTTTGCTTTGGTTCGAACTCGATTCGTGTTATTGATTTGTGATTTAATTTGAATCTTGGCTCTGTGATTTTGCTTGAACTCGAATACCTTTTACTGCCGATGATGTTGAGGGATTAAATAGGATAAAATCCCTAAATATACGTTCGTATATTTCATTTGAATTCGTCTATTAATTTTGGTTGGCCATATGATTATTACTTGAATGATGTGATTTATTTTTGACTTGTTCATTTCATACTCGGTTGGATATGATTTGGATTTTTGGTTCCGTTCTTTCTCATATGACTTCGATTCTTTGACTATATATATAAACTTGACGAATTTTGTTATCCTCTATTCCATTCGTATGGCCATGTTGCCTTGACTTTAGAAAAAATTCTTTGACTTTGTTCAATTTGTGTTCTTTCATCTCTGTTGGCAGTTTTGACTTGAGATATTGACATTTTCAACTCTTTTAACTTTCATCGAACTGCTACCTGCTTTGTTACTTTGACTGCAAGCTTTTTGGTTCATTGTCTCGTGTTGCATTCAACTGTATTCTCCCTTGAAATGTGTACTTGATTTTTGTCTATGTTTCTGGCCTCTTTTACTACGATTATTTATGCCATTGTGTTGTAGTGGTCTTGTAATCTGGTTCACTCCGGAACTGTTGTGTCCATTGCATGTTTTGAGCTCGTTCAATGTGTGTGTGTTCATAGTTTCACTTGATCATCGATTCAATTTTCACTTGGTTGTCACTACACACACATATATGTTCACACATGTATCCATGTATGCTGTGTACTTCATTTTTGTTGTTGTTTTGCATTATTGTCATGTGACCAGTACTGTTCCACCGCTTCATTTGTTAACTTCCGGTCTGGTTTGGTTATGAAGTCTTGATACATTTGAGCCTTATTTCGTATGTATGCACTGTGTATACACATGTGTGAACATACATGTATATATGTATGTTGTAGCTTGATTCTTGTTTGGAGTTTGAATGGTCTCCATGCATTTGGCTGTCATCTTTGTTCTTGTGCATTTGTGTTTTGGTTGATGCTGTGTTGATTGTCACCGTACTTGCTGTCACACACACTGTCACATTGCTATCTTCTCTGCTGCATTGGTTCTCAGACTTTGAGTCAGTGTGTATGAACTCGTGCATGCCTTTTGTACACTTATTTGAATTCCACTGCTTTGAGTGTGATGGTATCCATATTGTTCTGGTGCCTTGATGTCCTGTCTCAGTTTCATATGATCTAAATTGGTATTCACTTTAGGTTTCTCTGTGTTTCCTTCACATTGAACTTGTATTCTGTTGATCTCTATATGCTTGTGTTGCCATATATGTTGTCCTCTTTGTACATATGTGTGCAGCCCTAAACTTTGTATATGAGGTTGCCTGGACCGTTTGGTTGCATTGAATTGTTGAGCTTGAGTCTGGCCTGTAGTTCGTTTTCAGGCTGACATGTGTATGTATATATGCATATATATGCATACATGTGTATCTTCATATATGTTTATTGTTGCATTGTAACTTGCATTCTCTGGCTTCTGTTTCGTTTGTACATATGTGTATTTGCACATGTGTTGAATCCAGCCTCGGCTCGAGTTTGACCTTGTGCTCACCTATTCTTGTAGTTTTAACATGCAAGTATATATCGGTGTGCACGGCCTTGTGGCATGTACAATGATATACTATGCATGTCACAAGTTGTTCGTGTACGATGAATTCAAAAGAAATGATGATGAGCAACCCAAATAACTGAGACAAATAACACACACTTTAATTTGTACTACAAAATATTTTCTTTTTCAATTTTATTGCGTCAATGTTTATTTTGTAGATAGCTCAGATGCTGAATTCAAGCTGGAGTAAAGTTGAAGATTAAATACGAGTGTTGAATGAATATGTAGTGAGGTGACATTGTAAATAAAAAATGTGTTGTAACTGAAATTGTATTGTAATTGAAAATGTATAAATGCAGTGAGAGCTCAAAATTGTATAATTTGAATTTGTAATAAAATATTTGTTTGAATAAAATATTTGTTAAATTTGAATTATGTGTTATTTATTTTATTCAACAAATATTTATTTAATTGTGTGAAAAATAAAATAGTACACTAACAGATACATTTAAATGAATATATATATATTATCATCAAACAAAAATCATAAGTTATTGTATTCTATAGAGAAGTGGTGTATAAATATGGGTTGGTAGGCACGTAATGTTGGGGATTCCTTTTGTTACAACAAAGTGTGTGCCAACCCATATGCGTATACCATGTGCTGGAGATAGGGAGTTTGGTCCGACCGCCGTTACACAATAGCGACAACAGAGCCGATGGTTACGGATTTGGCCATGCAAACATGGCAGTACTCTCAAAGATTACCGTAAATGGATGTGAGTAAATGGATGTGAGTCAAGGGGGAGACTGTTAAGGATGTCTCGCATGCTTAGTGGAGGAATGACGGTTCAAATTTAGAAAGTCCCATATTGCCAAATAAATTGGAGAAATGGTGTATAAATATGGGGTCAGTAGACACGTAACATTGGAGAATCCTTTTGTTACAACAAAGTACGTGTCGATCCATATGCGTACGCCACATGTTGGAGATTGAAAATTTTATCCGGCCGCCGTTACACAACAACTCTACCAAACGTTGGCATATGTTCCACCGTTTAGTACTCTTCGTCTTTGTATATTTGGGTAAGAAAAATGTTCTGCTCTCATGCATGCATATGAACAAACTTAGGAGGAGAGATTGGTGTACATACGCATAAAAAAATCAATGGTTTTTTTTCTTTATGTCAGAAAGGCACTTAGCTAAGATTATTTTATTTTTATACTATAAAGTTATTGGTAACATGACACCGAGATAAGCTTATTTTGTTTACTTAACGATAGGCTAAATCTACAAGATGCAAGTGAAATTTATCACATAAAGCTCTCTATTAAGGACGTAGGGTGCTTGTTAGTAGGAATTTGGAAGACAGAAATTCTCGTAAATTTTGTTGATGTTCAGTGACAAGGTATTGAACTATAATATAGTCATTAAGTAATGCATGTATTTTCAAGCATATATGGAGAGTACAAAACATAAGAGACCATAGCATTCCAGAAATGAACAATACATACTAATTACATTATACGAGTTTTGGATCTTATTGCAGCAACATGTCCTATGAATTTCTTTATAAGCCTCCAACAACATAATTTTGCTACTATTTCCAATTTTGGACCATCCGATATTTGCTAGGCAATGTATCAAATAACTTGTAAGTAATACTATATAGACGTCAGCTATCCAGTATGATGTTTTAGGCATGATTTTCTGATATGAGTCAGACTAATTATTTAGAGATTAGAAATTAGAAATTAGAAATAAAACTTTGATGTAGGTTTATTAAGTATTAAATAATTGTTTAAAATTATTTTGAAATATGAATTTATTATCATCTCTTAGTATTTATTTTGTAATATAAAATTATAAATATTATGAATAATTAATTAAGTATTGTTTTCGTTTTTATTTTATATTTATTTGAATAATTTATTTTTATATTACTTTTCTGTGCATTCTTTCATTGTATATTGAATTGAACTATATGAATGATTCATTGTTGGCTTGGTTTTGATTGGAGTTTTAATATGATACGGCGACGACATCCTTCTATATGAACTGTCGGAATTTACATATAATTTGTGAGATTTTATTTCTGTGTGATGATAAATTTGAATAAAGGGTTTAGTGATATTGTTTGGTATGAGACTTTCGGTAATACTTTTTCGGTTATTAATCGAACTTGTCGTATAGGAATATCTAGTATGTATTGAGTGTAGTTTATGAGCATTGAATAATTATTCGAGTAATATGCAGTGGTATGGGACGCTGTTATGTTATTCGTTTGATTATTCTTTGTAAGTAAATGTCACTCGAACGGGGATATACTCATGTATATATAGTGATACTCGCTGTGGTGGGTATATATATTATAATCATCTGCTGACTTATACCGAACCATGTGACGGCCTACGTCTAGAGCTATGTGTAGATATAAGTTAGGAGTACTATATGTCATCCACATAAGTCCGGCTCCCTTTATGTTGCGGGAGTGAACCAAATTGGCCAGTATCCACCTTGGCGCCCTGATTGAGGATCGTGCTTCTAGTCCGTGACACCATATTTATGTTATGTGCTAGTGTTGCGTGGTGCACTTTTATTACATAGGTCAGCAATCAATTACCCTTGGGGCACAATTGTCGGTAGTCATGGCCGAAAATGCTACATGTTGTCGAGCTATGGTGGATCATTGTCACGATACCGATAGGGGACAGGTGAGGATAACTGATGACTGTAGGAGTCATGTCATATGGATCACATGTGGCTTCTGGAGCAAGATATGTTGTCACTCTCCCGTCTGATTCTTATATGTGTATGTGTGGTAGTTGATTGGCATGTATATCCCTATCCTACCATGAGTTGATTATTCTAGAGACTAGGTGTTTAAAGTATAGCCAGTCCTCATATATCCATACTATTCTGATTTATTCATGTATTAAGAGATGAGATTATATCTATATAGGTGACTAGAGTATGGTGGATCCTCATATCTTTTATTATTTGGTATTGGTAGGAAACCTATCCTATTTTGGTATGCTAAAGATGATGATTTTACTATTGAGTCGGTTTTAGTGGTAATTTCTGGATTCAGACGTACACTCATTTGTTGTTGATTTTATGATTTTTGATTTAATTTATTTGAGATGGATGATGACACCTTTATATATGTAGATTTTTTATGATACTATGACTATATATAATACATATAATATGTATTTATCCACATTATGAGTTTAATTATATTATTTAAGTTCATAAATATTTTACCTATAGACATGGTCTGATCCATGTGTTGTTTTATAATACTCGGGTCAGTCCGAGACATTTCAAGTACATAGCCAACATGACCAGATTATGTTTTATTGAGCTTAGAGAAGACATATATTAGGAGGTTGCATATTTATTCTATGTCATGGATTTATTCTATACAGTGACACTGAGAAATTTATTGATTACTTATATATTATATTGAAATTTTTGACTCTCGTGATGATCCATAGATTGTCAATATTGTATATTATATGTTACATGTTATCACTGTGATTGACTCTATGTTCTCTGTTATTTATAGTATATTGTGTATTCTTCTATCCTAGAGGCACACGTATTTATTGCTTTGTACCAATACCGTGTACATTTATATGATCATACCGGTATTAATCCAAGAGAATATACACGTGTGTACCCCATATAGCCTCATTCTCCGTATTCTCTGATAGTATTACTCGGTAATACTCTTGGATGACATGTGTATAGAGGTGGGATGCGACAAATGGTATCGGAGTAGGTTCAAAACACTATATTATTTTGAAAAGTAGAATATATTTTATGCTATGTTAAAACTAGTGGTTTGAAAATGATTATTAAGTATTCAAGAGTATGGAGTTATTAGTCTTATTATAAATTGCTCCCATGGAAATTGCGAGAACGCAATTTTGCTAAGAGGGTAGTTTGTAACAACCCAGTTTAGGGGTAATTAATAATAATTATTTAATTAATTAAAAATGGGTGTATTGAGACTTGTGAAATAAAATAGTTTGGAAATGGTTAAGTATCAAGTTTAAAATGTAAATGATAAGTATTTGAATTTAAATAAATTTACATATGGGAAAAATAAAATTAAATAAATTTCAGAAGATTTATCAATAAGTAAATAATTGAGTATATTGAATATAGATTTTGTTTGGAGTTTTGTAATTTGAATCAATTTTGTATTATTTACATGAAATGAAAAAGAAAGAAATATATCTATGTATTTACTTATCTATATTTATCAAAAGCCCAAACCCAAGCAAATCAAGCCCATTAACAAACCTTAAAATCACATTTACTGATTTTACACTCTCCAAAGGTTTCAATCTCCAGAGGCACCTATAAATAAACCTTCATTTGCTCATTTGAGGAAAGAGGAAAATTCAAAAATTTAATCATCTTCTACTACTTTAAAAATTAGATTAAAAATCAAACAAATTATTATTATTAGTTCCCTAATTTAAATATAGGTTACTCGCTATAAATAAACACTCGCATAAGAAAGGGATGAAGATGGATTAATATATTTCTTCCTTTTAACCAAAAATGGCCGATCTCTTTAAAAAAAAATCTCCCAAATCACGAAGAATTAGACGATGTCGTCTGTGGCATAGAATCTCGAAGTGATGGAGAATTTTTGGTGTGAATTTGAGAAGATGCGGTGATGGTCAAAGTCTATGGTTCCAAACTAGGGCTAGATATTTGAGAGGATTCCGGCGGTATTAGGTTGAAACGATTTTAGCGTTGGACTCGTGGTTGAAAAGTGCATCTTCGGTGATGGTTTGGGCATATGCAATGAAAGATTGGGTCGTGACATTACGGTCGCCTGTAGCAAGGCATCACATAGTGGATTTTGATTGGATGGCCCAAAGGAGATGACGATGGCGTAGGCGAGTCGGATTGGAGAATAGAGAGTCATTGGCGAAGACGGGAGCTGATTTCGTTAACCGCGGCTTCCTACCAGTATATTGCCATGTACGATGTTGTGGTTTGCGCACATGAAATCGATGGGAAGAAGGACATTTAGAAGAAGAAGAGTAAGAACCAAGTGAGTATTTTATTCACCACTATATATTTGAATGTTGGTATACAGATTAAATTCTAAGACAAATAAAAATGTGTTTGGATACTCTGTTGTGTACATATGTGTGCATTTGTGTATAAATGTGTCAGCATATATATGTGTGGTGTGGATGTAGTGTGTATGTTTTCAGAGGAGTATGAATGTGTATTGGGTGTACTGTGTGCGTATATCCAAATGTATGTAACTTTATATGCTTGTACATTTTAGTGTATATATAAGCCTGTACATTTGGCTAATGAATTTATATAATTGCTGTGACGCTCTATGTGCAATCTGATACATCTGCATGACATTTTGAATATAAAAAAGTTTTAGAAAATATATTTTTAAAGGTTTATTATGTACTAAATTATTTTGGATGGTATAATATTACTTAATAATAGTATTTGATTATATAAAAATATGAAAATTGTTGGTTTATCCTTAGAAGCGTCTCCTCTTCCAAGGCTCTTACTCGATCCAGAATGTAAACAATCTGTACTGATTGTATGACAGTACTAATGTAACTCAAATGTCACTCTGCCAAATGTTGGCATGTGTTCCACCGTTTAATACTCTTCATCTTTGTATATTTGGGCAAGAAAAATGTCATGCTCTTATGCATGCATGAACAAACTTAGGAGAAAAAATTTATGTACATACGCATAGAAAAATCAATGATTCTATTTATTTAGGTTACAAAGGCACTTAGCTAAGCTTATTTTATTTTTATACTATAAAGTTATTGGCAACATGACATTGAGATAAGCTTACTTTGCAGACTAAACATAGGCTAAATCTACAAGGTGAAAGCGAAATTTATCACAGAAAGCTCTCCGTACAATGACATATGGTTGCTCATAAGCTCTTTTTGTTAGTAGGACTTTAGAAGACAGGAATTCTCGCAAATTTTGTTGATGTTCAGTGACAGGGTATGGAACTACAAGTCATTAATTAATGCATATATTTTCCATCATATATGGAGAGTACAAAACATAGGAGACCATAGAATTCCAGAAATGAACAATTCATATTAATTAACAATATGCGAGTTTTGGATCTTATTGCAACAACATGTCTTATGAATTTCTTTATAAGCCTCCAACAACATAATTTTGCTACTAGTTCCTAATTCTGGGCCATCCGATATTTGCTAGGCAATGTATCAAATAACTTGTAAGTAGTACTATATAGATATCAACTATCCAGTACGATACTTAAGGCATGATTTTCTGATATGAGTCATGACTAATTGTTTGGAGGTTAGGAACTAGAAATAAAACTTTGATGTAGTTTTATTAAGTATTAAATAATTCTTTTAAATTATTTTGAAATGTGAATTTATTATTCATCTCTTAGTATTTTTTTTGTTATATAAAATTGTACATATTATGAATAATTGATTAATTATTATTTTCGTTTATTTTATATTTATTTGAATAATTTATTTTTATATTGCTTCTCTATGCATTTTTTCATTGTATATCGAATTGACTATATGAATGATTCACCATTGACTTAGATTTGGTTAGAGTTTTAATATGATACAGCGATGACATCCTTCTATATGAACTGTGGGAATTTACATTTAATTGTGAGATTTTATTTCTGTGACGAGAAATTGAACAAAGGGTTTAGTGATATCGTTTGGTATGAGACTTTCTGTAACACTTTTCTGGTTGTTCATCGGACTTGTCATTATAGAAATATCTAGTATGGATTGAGTGTAGTTTATAAGCATTGAATAATTATCCAAATAACATGCAGTGGTATAGAACGCCGTTATGTTATTTGTTTGTTTATTCTTTGTAAGTAATTAAATGTCACTCGATTGGGAATATACTCGTGTGTGTATAGTGATACTTGTTGTAGTGGGTATATATATTGTAGTCATGTGTTGACTTATGCCGAGACGTGTGGCAGCCTACATCTAGAGCAATGAGTAGATATAAGTTAGGAGTACCATATGTCGTCCACATTGAGTCTGGCTCCTTTTATGTTCCGAGAGTGAATTGGATTGGCCAGTATCCACCCTGACAGCCTGATTGAGAGGTTGCTCCCCCAATTCGTGATACCTTATTTATGTTATGTTAGTCGTGTGCTAATGTTGTATGGTGCTCTTGTGTCACATAGGCTAGCAGTAAATTACCTTGGGGCACAAGTTTCAGTTATCATGACCGAAGAGGCTATGCTTTGTCGAGCCTATGGTGGCTCATTGTCACGATACCGAGAGAGAAGAGGTAAAAGTAAGCGATGACTATAAAAATTGTGTCATATGGACAACGTATGGCTCTTGGGATAGGTAGATGTGTTGTCAGTCTCCCATTGGTTTTGATATGTTTATGCGTGGTAGTGGATTGACACATACGTCCCTATCCTATAATGAGTTGATCATTCTAGAAACTGGGTGTCTAAGTTATAGTCAGTCCTCATATATTCATACTATTTTGATTTAGTCATGTATAATGAGATATGGTTATATCTGGATATGTGTTTAGAGTATGGTAAATCCTCATAACTTTTATTATTATGTATTGATAGGCAGTCTAACCTATTTATGCTGAAGATGATACTCTTATTATTGAGTTGGTTTTAATGATAATTTCTGGATTCGGACTATTCACTAATTTGTCGTTGATTTTATGATTTCTGATTTAATTTATTTGAGATGGATGATGACAACTTTATATATGTTATGTGATAATTGGGGTCGCATATTACATGAGGATTGTTTATGATATTGTGATTATATACAATACATATAATATGTATTTGTCTACATTATGAGTTTAATTATACCATTTAAGATCAAAGATATTTTACCTATATACATTGTCGTGATATTTTATAATACTCGGAGCAGCCCGAGATATTTCAAATACATAGACGACATGACCATCTTGTGTTTTATTGGGCTTAGAGGAGACATATATTAGGAGGTTGCATATTTATTTTATGTCATGGATTTATTCTATACAGGAACACCGAGAAGTATATTGATTACATATTGTATTATATTGAAATTGTTGACTCTTGTGATGATCCATAGACTATCGATATTGGATATTATATGTTACATGTTATCACTGTGATTGACTATATGTTCTCTATTATTTACTATATATTGTGCATTGTTCTATCTTAGAGGCACACATGCTTATTTCTTTGTACCAATACAGTGTACGTTTAGATGAGTTCTATATTTAATGTTTTAATATGTACTAGTGTTAGTCTATGAGAATATATACGTATGCACTCCATATCGCCTCATTTTACATATTACCTGACAATATTACTCGATAATACTCTTGGATGGTATGTGTATAGAGGTAAGGTGTCATAGCATATTTCAAAGAATGTTCAAGCAAATTATAAACTTATTTTTATAAAAAAGAAACAAGTTTTGATTGGGATAAAGAGGCAATGTTGGAGGATGAGAAAGGGAAAAAGGAGTATGAACTATGATTGGATAAATATGATAAGCTCATTGTCCAAAGAAGTGTACCATCGGAACTTAAACTCATTTCATGATATATATGGCTTGTGAAACAAACAAAAAATCAATCACGGATGCCTTGAAAAATTGGCTAAGTAAATATAAGGAGGTGTTTCTTTTGGCTTGGACCAATAAAATAAAACACTATGATAATGTATCAACTAGCATAGTTGAAATGCACACCATCGTATGAAAATGTATTTTGATTTATTGCAGGTATCTTTGTGCAATGTTGGGTAATGCACATCTTTGTGTGAAGAATGAATTAGTTGTAATCGAACATGCATTCGAAACGAGTATGTCTAGGACAATGCATCGCTTTTGAAATGTACCTATGTTTTAAGAAATTTTGGGATTGTATCTTACAAAGAATTAGATTTACGACTGCATGAATTATATAGCATTTCAAATGTCGGATTGATTATGGTGAATCATGATTGTGTCTTATGGAAAGTAAATGGACTACCATGCACACATATGCTTGTAGACTTTAGACATTCACGTGGTTTTATTCCTCTTAGTGTTATAGGTTCTTTTTGGAAGCAAGTATCTTGCACTTCTACTACATTGCATCGTTTAACTCATGATTTCTTTGACCTCCTTGAAATCCAAGCTTGGAAAAGTAAGTATGATGAAGTTTCTGATAACGGTAGAGTTGTAATGCAAAGTGAATTGAAAATGGTAGCTTTCCCTCTCACAACTAATATTTTTGAATCTCCCATGGCAAATATTAAGAAAGATAGGCCTTTGAAAAAAGATAAGTCAACTAAATAGGACCCTTCATAATTTGAACATGTTGAAGCATCATTGTCATATGACTCCAATCCCACTCCAGTTCGTTCTTATAGAATGAGAAGTGCTAAGAATAAAGTATGTAAGAATAACGAAGTTGATGAGTATTATCTGTTACAGATGCTAGAATGTATGAGGCCCTATGTAATCAATTTAGAAGACACTCCTAGTGATGGTAATTGTGGTTATTAGGTTATAGTTAATCGGTTGAATCTACACAATTGAAGACCTAAAAATCTTTGTAAGTTTGTACATGATTCTATTATTGGCAATTTACTACTAAATTCTAATATATACAAAAGAATGTGGGATGACTGTTGTTATGAAGAAACGAAGAATAAGGTACAATGCACGAACGCTATTGGGTTTAGTGAGTAGATGCATATGCCAGAATCGGGTTTTGTTATAGCCGAAACATGCGGTACTATTGTGGTATTGTCAAGTAAACATATAAGTTGTACGTTTGTCCCCACAACAGTGCATGCGGGCTTGTTAAACCAAAATAAAATGGTAGTTATGGGCCATATAGACAGATCACATTTTATTAGCATTGAACTCCATCTAGACTCTCCTATGTCTTTTACTCCTTAACTCGTGTATTTTCGATAAATTTACAACATTAACATAGAGGATTGGGTCAAATCATATGCTAAAAGAATGAACAAGTACTTACCTTTTACGGAGGACCGTGACGATGAAGGAGAAGTAATTAAATTATGATTGTTATTGACTGTAGAATTGTACTTATGGAATGAAATGAATCTTTATTCTGGTATGAAATGGAAATTGCATCTTTTTGGTGTTGGCTTGTTATTGATTATAGAGTTTATAATATGGCCCGATTGTAGAATCTCAAGTAATATTACATCATTAGTATCGATCGATTATAGTATTGATTGTGGAATATCAAATAATTTATAGTATTGACTTATTGTAGTACTGGTTGATTGTAGTATAGCTTATATTCCACAATATTACGTCACTAAATAAAAGCGGTTTCGGTAATTCTAGGTCGAATAAACTCAAATATCCAACCTTAATGTGTCGACAATAAGCGATCAAAGGAGATTTTTTTTTAGTGGAGTGAAAATAAAAAATAACTCCTTCATATTCTTTTTTGGAGTACCAGTAACAACACCTCTTTTTTTGGCCATATCTATTCACATCCCTTAATCCTCCTTTCCCACCTCAGTATTTAGTGAAAAAGAATTATACCACAACTTTTTTTTAGCCACCCCATCTTTTTCCAATTTTACCCTTTCTTCCTTTTCTTTTTCTTCTTCTTTTTTTATTTTTATTTTTTATTTTTTTGCATTTAGTTTTTCCTCTTTATCTTTTTACCGTTCTGAATTCATAAAAGTTAGAATGATAACTTACTCTAATTTTTGTCATCAAAAAATTGAAAATTAAACCATGAAAACAAAATGATTGTTCTTATGTTAGAATTATAATATATTTGTTTATTTTTCAAACTAATTAAATAATCTTTGGAAGTTGCGTAATTTATAAAAATTTCATTCATGATGGATTAATTGGATGAGATTAGATATGAACATGAAACTTTATGTAATATTTTTAATGAAGCTTGGAATAATGAAAAAATAAATAAACATTTTAGCATATTATATGGATTATAGAGGGGCAACCTAGGTATTATTACCTTTTTTTAGTTGTAGTTGGGGTAAGAAAGAGAAATAATGGGAAACAATAGATTTAGCCTTTTTTTTCCATACTTGAAAATGAACTTCTAAACAACATAAAAGAGAATTTATGAATGGTGAACATCAGTATCCAATGGAATGTGATTTTGTTGGCACCGTTGTTTTGGTGTTATTTTAATTCTTTTTTTTGACTGATAAATAAGCATTTATGAATATCAGTACTCATGCATGTGCGGTGCACGTGTAAACATCAAAAGAACAATCTCATTTTTCCCTTTTAAAAAAGCTTATGGTAGCAAGATAATTTTGGTATCACCGAAGTTCGAACCCAAGACCTCTAATACCCAAGTCTAGAACACTCATTTAACATGTGGTTTCAAAAGCTTTAAATGATGGTGTTAATTTGAATCAGAATTATCTATAAAATATAAGGCCTCATTTGGCTTGTCGTTTTTAGTTTATGTTTTCGTATATACAAAAACCCCTCTGTTTTATGCATTGTTGAAAACAAACAATTTTGAAAAATGAAATTAACATGTAAAATAGAAAACAAGTTTATTTTGTTTTTCATGTTTTGAGAGATAACAAAAGCACGGAGAACCAACTCCTTCGTCGTCCGTTGGTCGTCGCAATAGCTAAGAATTATAAATCTTCTTGTTTTTTTTTTTGCTAATTCTTAGTGTAAGTTGAAAACACAAAACCCAAAATACAAAATAAAACCAAACGGGCCCTAAGTTATTAGAGCTTTTGATATAAACATTTCCATTAATCAAAATCCGGTGTTACTTTGACACGACAAACAAATACGTCAACAAAGTTACACTAATCTAAATGATAGGAGGGAAGTTGTTAATAGCAGATATACCTTTTTTTGGTTTGATCCTTGGATTGAAAATGTTTTGAAGATTTGTCGAATGTGATAGTTTTGAGCTACATGGGGTAAGGACAATCACGTTGATCATATTATTGGTAATATTCCAAAGCATGCATCAAATCACCAACCAATCTTGACTCCTGCACCATAATTCTTTTATAAAACTTTATTGGTGAATTATTCACTTTTTTAAAGGGCTCGATTTCTTTGTCCCCATTTCTCCTATTTCCATATGTCAAATTCATCAAAGTCATCCATTTTTGTATCATTTGATCACTTTACTACCATGGTAGGACTCACTCAACAATTAAATCATCTAATGTGTAATTGTGATTCAATTGGGCACATGGGGATAGTAGAAATTCATAGAGAGGAATTGAGCTGCTTTTTAAACTTACGATGTTAAAACATCTTAAATAAATTTCTGTTTTGTTAACGGAAAAGAACGTCTTATGATAAGATCAAAAAACCAATTTTTTTTACTACAAAAGTCTTTTCGTTTGTGACACATCAGTGGTGATGACGAAAATAAATTCAAAGTATTGTTAATATGACTAATCCACTAGGTTTTATGAATAAGTTAAATGAATAATTGTTATATGATACTCATTATTAAACCAACTTCACCATTTCATGACACCAGTCATTTCTAATGGTTAGTCATCTCATTTCAACAGGATACATAATAAGATGTTTTCATTTCCTAACATTTATATTTAGTGTTAACCATGTTTTTTTCCTCATTCAGTTACCCATATAAACTATTTTAAGTAATGAAGATTTTTTAGTGTTATACGTGTAGTAATAAATTAAAAGTTAAGTCGTACCAATCTCCAAAATGTCCAATTGAGTATTAGTTTTTTAAAGGTTGCTTGTATGTATATGCACTCATGCACAAAGTGCACAGTTTCAAAAAGAAAATATACCATGCATAAATTTTATACATTAAAAGAAAATATTCAAATTTATTCTTATAGACGTCATTAATAGTACCATAAGTCACTAATACATAGAATATAATTACTTCCATTTATTCTAGCGCTCATTGAATTGTTCCTTTAAAGAAACAAAAAACAACTAAATAAAAAGTCAAAATCTTAAATTTTGTTTAAAATATGGGTGGATGATCATAATTTATCATGTTAACTATGCTGGAAATTTGATTTTTGATTGGAAACTAATACTTAACAATAGAATTTTTTTTGTGAATGCGAAATCGGTAATGAGAAATATGTTGAGGTTGATAACATTTTCTAAAAAATATAAAAATTTACGGACTTGGTAGAGATCGCTGGGCGCTTGATTAAGATGATAAAAGTGAACTGCATATTATTAAGTTAAATGGAAAAATCCATAAGAATGAAAATAGCTAGAGAATAAAATTATAGAAAGAAAATCATTATTTCAATGTTAATAATGATAGAAGAAGAAGTATCATAATTCGTCAACAAAAAGAACGGTAATGGATCGATATTTATTTGCAGGGAAAATTGAAGGGTTAATTTGTCTATACGGATATTTATGTTTAATTTTTTTTGTATTTAAAAAATTAAGGATTGGAAAAAGAGTGAAATAAGAAGAATGGAAATTAGAAAAAAAGAGTAGGATGGAAATATGCAAAGAAATACTAAAAAACAATTAACAATAGGTTATAAAACTAATTCACGACACTTTGATTACCTTTACATCAACCCTTCTAATTTGAAAACAAAGAAGAAGATGCTTAGGTATAATTTCTTTCAACATTGAGAAGCTTGGATTTTTTTCATTCTTTAAACTCTTATGTATGCATGTGCGTTTGGTTTGTTGGTGTTGGATTTTATGTTATAATATTTTTAAATCAAAGTAGATATTGAAGATATTGCGATTCAAGGTGTAATTATGACTCAAATATATTGTCTCATTTATTGGAGAGTATTGTCATATATGATACAAAATCATATTTAGAATAAATAAAAGGGAAACAAATACTCGGGCTTGCTTAAAATACTATTGCATACGTGCATATGCATATTACAATAAAAGAGAAGATTTTACTCTTTTAAATTATATGCAACAATTTATTTGTTGCCATACAAACGAGAATTTGAGCACCAAGTAATTTCTTATTATAAATAGCATGTATAGAGTTAATTAGATGCATGAAAATATTCATGAGGAAATTTTTTAAAGGCTTTTTTTATAATATAGGACAGTCCACTAATATTTTTCCCTAAGGAAAAGAACGTTCAAATTTATGTTCAAGCATTAACTGCAGTGCTTTTTCCTCTTCTTCTTCGAGCTCGTTCTTCTTCTTCAATCTTGCACATTAAAAATTTAATTATCTTCTTCATCCTTTTTTTGTTCGCGTGTCTTCCTCAGTCGATGAAGTCTGTTTGAGTATCAGTTTTACTGTAAGTAGGTATCATTTTTTATACTGTTTTATTTATTTTTTCCCTTTTTTGTTGCATATAAAAAATTATTGTACTAGAATAAAATGACAATCTGAAGCAAATATTTGGTTATTAATGTTTTTTGTAATGCTGACAATATGCTTATCGTTCTTCTTATGCTAATGTTATAAATCCTATTCCTTTTGACAAGCCTATTATTGATGCTAGCATTGAAGATGTTATTAAGCCACCAAAGAAGAAATTTGATGCTTTAGACCTTCTATCAAATGCAAAGGAGAACTGCATACTTTTAAAATAAGCAACATAAATGTGGTGAATGTAAGCAATTTGGTCACAATAAGCATAATTGTCAAGCTTCTAAGAAGATATGATTTGTTTTTTATGTTGTTATGAATTTGTTGAGATTTATACTTGGTTGTATAACTTTTTTTTGGTAATTTTTTATAATTGAACCTGATTACAAGAGTATATTGGTTTTAGCATACTTTTAATTTACATTGATTTGGTGTTTGTAATTGAACTTGGTTATATAATATCGTTTGTAGTTTCAGTATCGAATTTATAGATAAAACAATCAGTTTTAATATTGATTTGTTTGTAGGTTATATGATGTCATTCGTAGTATCAGTTTTGTTGTATAACCAATATTAGTTTTATTATTTATTTTTTGTAGGCTATATAGCATCAATTGTAGTTTCAGTATCCTTCCGTAGTGTAACTAGTATCAAATTTATTATTTTTTGTTTGTAGTTTATATAGTACCAGTTGTACGTTCAGTGTCAGTTTTGTAATATAACCAGTATCATTTCTTTTTTGATTAAATTAGATATTAGTTTTTTTTATATGATTATATTGTTTTGTAATGTCATGTTAGCTTTTTCATCCATATGTACTTGATTAGATTGTAGTATCATTTGATCATTTGTATTATCATTTTGTAGTATTTTTTTAGATGTAAAGTTGTGCTTTGAGATAGCTTTTGCATCAGTATGTACCCAATTAAGTTTGGCATCCGGTTAGTTTTTGCACCAATACGTACTTGATTAGGTTTGGCATCAGTTTAGCTTTTGCATCCATATACACATGATTAGGTTTAGCATTCGATTAGCTTTTGCATTCAAAAGTATGCTTGGTGACATAATATATCTTGAGTATATATTAGTTTCCATCTATACCCGATTAGGTATGACTTTGTAATGACTTGATTTTTCGCACCTCGAAAACCCGCACTGGTACTCCTCAGTCACGAATTCCCAAAACATGAAAAACCGACTCATTATAGATGAAACAAAAGAAACAAGGGCATAATAGAATAACACAGCGGAATAGAATAGAATTTCACAACGCATGGAGAAAATATAATATTGAACAATATCTTTATAGCGGAAAACATTTACAACATATCAATCAGAGTCTAACCTATGATCAGTCTGAAAAATCATAAATTCTATCCTTACAATTGCTGAAATAGATAAACAACAACAAACATGGCATGCATAAGTAATAAGACTACACCCATACGTAAATGCAGTTCTCTAGCGCTCCCTTTGGAAAGCTCGAACCTTCTATCATGTTGCACTGTTCCAAAGCAAACGCGATCCCATATGACCTCTGTCCAAGAAATTCCCCAAGTCCATCCTTCTCGCTTCTCGGCTTGCATAGCTAATCCTAAAATCACTCGGTACTGACCCTAGTGTTGAAAACACCCAGATCTGGCTTGGAAAAACCAGTGTAAGAACACAAACCCAAATGTGTCAGTGTCATAATTGAACGCCAAACTAGAAATCCGTATTTTGAAAACAAAGGGTAACTCACAAGACTGTGTAGGATAAAAAACACTGAATGTGTTTTTCGCTTCCATAAAATGATTATGCCAAAAATAAAGATATTATTTTTAATGACATTATTTTGGAAGTATGATTTTCAAGTAATCTTATGAAGCTTAGTTGAAATTGTTACATTCGTTAAATTCCATCATTTGGTCTACAATCAAAATCGTACAAGGCATTTAATGGATTATTGTATTCCATATTAGCAACCAAGGTAAGGGACTATCTTTTGTACAGTACACCTCTAGAGGGATGCACCTGGTCATTTCCGACCTCCCTCGATCATTTCCCCCCTCATTTCCGACCTTCCGAGTGCGCTCATGCAACATATTTTAAATCCCGACATAAAAAAGGAAATTAGTTTTCTGTCTAGAAGGGAAACTGCAGGCATTCTCATGGGTGCAAAACCATGACTCATCTTGCTGCACACCTTGTTTGCTTTCTCAGATCTCACAGGCCGGACAAGATATACTCTTATGTATGACTGCATTCCCCTTTCTGTTATTTACTTTAATTCTCATACAGAGATATTACCCTATTCATAACTTAAGTCATCGATTTCAAACTCAGTTATTTATCAACAAACAATGAGGCCTTCTACATTGGAGAATTATTTCCTCTCAGACCTTGGTTCAATCACATTCTTTATCCTTTAAATAACAGTCACTTCCATACCTCGAAGTCTAATGCCACTTCCGAGCTTATTTTCAAATACTGTTTATTATTTAAATAATTCATTTGATTATAGAATTTGACCATTTTTCTAAGTCTTTTGAAAATTCCCACATAACTCTTAAAAATCATAATTAATCATTATGAAATCATTCATAAAATATTGGATCAAAAATTCCTTCATGTTCCTTAATTTCAAAATGTAATTACTTAATTGCCAGTGAATAGTAATTAACTAGGTCATTTTCCATAATTATACTTTTAATTTAGTATAAATTCATTTTTATCTTCCAAAACCTCATTATTACATCAATAATGAATATAGAAATTTATTTCATAATTTTCAGAATTATAAGACTCTACTTATAAAAACTGGATTTAACCGCTCTTACGGCGACCTTTTTGAAAACTGCTTTACTCATAGCTTGAGATTTTCAAATCAAAAACTTAACTTTTCAGATCCATTTGAAAGATATTAACTTTACGAACAAAACGTTTCCCGTTTCAAGTCATTTCGACATGAAATGCATTTTACACTTCTGTTCGAAATTACAAGTCGCATAACCGTGAATTGTCACTCCGGAAAGTGCTCAATTTTGACCGTTTGGTGAACTATTCCGGAACTTATCCGGGACACTTCCAAAACACTTATAAATGATTATAAATTATTATAACCATTTATTTCTACTTTTTCAACTAATAAAACGTTATTTTCCATTATTTTATCTTTTATAATATTATATTATTATAATATCATATTCAAACTTTTCTACGATTTAAAACCCATTTTAAAGCATTTCCTCTTTTATTTTAAAGTGGCTTAACCCTTTCTGTTTGTACACATATTAATGTATGTGTAACGTGACATGAAATTCCTTTTAAAAGTCATGGTATTAACATATAAACATGTCAAACTAACATAGGTGTATTGTTTATACTTGCCATATAATATCATACCATCGACACAACCAAATCATTCAATCATCCGTATAACATCCAATGTTATCATCCAATGATTCGTAAATCAATACAACCAATTTACTAACTTTTTTTACCAGTTGCTCACTAACTTTTCAAGTTTGCTTACTAACTTTTTATAACTTGTTAATTAACTTTCTAAACATGTTCATATTTACAAGTTATACTCATTATGACTTATTAATCATAAATCTAAGCTAAAGAGGCGAAGTGTGCCTTACAAATGGGTTCCACTCCTCCTTGACTTGCTTAAGCACTACCGAAACAAAACCAGCATATTCTCCTTTCCTTTTCTCCGCATCGGAGTACCCAAAGGCCTCCCTCTTCTCCTTGTTGCTCGCGGCCATGGGTATTTTTTGGGGTTTCATTGAGTTTGAGGCGTTCTAACTTGGCTCATTATCTTTAGAACGTTGTGTAGAGGAAGATTAAAGTATACATTTAAGTATTTTGAGTTGTTATTGGACTAGTTTCTCTCGAATTTCCTTAGGAAGCCATTAGAGAACCTTTGAGAAAATGAGAGCTAAGGAAGAAGTAGAAAAGAAATGAAGTAAAGAAATGAAGAAAAGGAGGTAGAAGTTTATTTATGGTATATGATTTAGTAATATAATATGCAACATAACTTGTCACATCACCATACTCTCCATACCCTTACATCACCTTACCCCATCAACTCATGTATCCTCTCCATCACATCACCTACACACCCTACCCCCGAATCAAGGAGGTCACTTGAAGCTTCTACACACCTTTATACATATATAAATACATACATACATACATACGTACACATGCCTACACATACATATACACATGCATGTACACACACACCCTTATATGCGCGCATACATGCCACACAAACATAAACACGTGAACATGCATGTACACGTGTATAAGTGCATACACCCCCGCGCACACGCACGTATTTTGTTCTGTCTCCTTCGTATTTTAATATGTTTTCCAATTATATAAATATAATATCTAAAAATCTATATGTTTTTATTTATTTATTTCAAGACGTTCCAACGACGTTTAACGACTTTTGCATGCCGTTTTATATTGAATTTTAATTTTGTTTACCAGTCACATTATCCGTTATATTTCTATTTAAATAATGATGTAATCGAAATTTATAAATTATATGCCAATGATTTATTTTGATAAAACCTCCTTAAATTAATTATAAAATCCATTATATTGCGTATTTTAAAGTGCTGCAGATTCATACTCACTGTATAAAGTTCCAATCATTTCTTATCGTTTAATAATATTTATAATGAATTATCAAATCATTAAATTTCAATTTAATTTAATAAATTAATTATTAAATATTATTTTAACGATCTCGATTTTTGAGTAAAATTAAATTTGGTAATTGATATAAATTTGTGAATTTAAATTGTAAATTAAATTAATTTTTCCAAAATTTAATAAGATATTTGTTTATTTGGGTATTGATTTTAAAAATTTAATTGGGGCTTTGAAATTCTATATTTAAAATCTTATAAACAAAAAGTAACATCCCAAAAATTTATCAATTTAAATTAGTAATATATTTAAACTTTTGGAATTTAATTTGAAATTAAATTGAAAGGTCTTAAACAAATAAAATAAGTGATAATCGTACATGAATTCCAATTTCTTTTGAGTTTAATTTTTTTGAAATGATGAATGTTTTAAAAAGTCATTTGAGTTTAAAGTTATATATATCTATATAATGCACATATGAGTAGTTTTGAATGTAAGCATTGAATTTGAATTTAAATTGCATAAGTATGGATATGAGTATATAAATAGACATAAATGGATTTTTATTTCGAGTTTGAATTGAAATTTGAATTTGAATTTACAATAAATGTTTTAGAAAAATAATTGGCTTTCGAAATCATTAAGGTGTAATTTTTCTAATGTAAATATTGGTTAAAAATAATTCTTCTTTTAACATTGTATATGTATATATACACTAATGGATAAGGGGTGTATTCATTTATAAAGTAAATATGATATGAAGTTTGTTTAAAAATCCTTTTGTCTTTGTAAAATTACAAGTATTAGACATGCACAAAGGATATGGAGTAAAGAAATTAACATACATTGAGATCTCATGATTATTTTTAACAAATGGCATTCAATATGGTTGCTTGGATAAAATAATAAAATTAATAATCATAGAAAACTTTTCAGCTTCCATTTTCAAATTATTTAACCTCAACAAATCTCTGAAAGAACAGTAAAATGATTGAGTATCACAAATCTCAACACCGAAAGAAAAGAAAAAAAATCAGAAAAAGCTGAAGCGTTCTCTTGGATTCAAGGTTGAAAAAAATCTGAAAATATTCTTAAACATCAAGCTGTAGTTTTTACACTCCATCTCTCAGGTAAATTTTATACTTTATAGTTTAATGAATTTGTAATTTTAAAATCAAGATTTAACACCAATTCAAACTGCAGATTAGTTAAACAAGGCAGCTGCAGTTTTGGCCAGAGACAATACAAGGATTCTCTGGAATAGAATTAAGGCAAGTAAATTTCTTTTAAAAATTTGAATTCGAAGTTGTTAATCAGTAATAAAGCAAAGATTTAAACAATTATATTAAATAGTTGCAGGAGGAAATTAAGTGCAAAGATTAAACCTATTTCTGGATTTCAAGTAGTAGAAAGAAAAAAAAGGCTTCTCTGTTGTATAAAAAAAAAATTCAAACTGTAAGTAATTTAAGATTGTTTGTATTTGATGAATTAAGTGGATAAATAGAACAAAGAGTAATCAAAGATATATACTTGCAAGTTGCAGATCTAAGCTTCAAAAATTAAAGAAATTCTTTACAGGCTTCATCCTTATTTGAAAACTGTTAGGAGCTTTCTGTCTTCAGGCAAAAAGGCAAGCAAACTTTAATTCTTAAACCTGTTTCTTTGAAATTTCATGCTTGTGATGATAGTGTTGATGGTTGTGAATATGCCTGTGTATATATGTATATATGTATATGAAAATAGATGCATGTCTGCATACAGGGAAGTTTGCTCTGAATTTACAGGCCTAAATAAGTTTTAAAATTTCACTCCCAAAAATGAATGTATGCTTATACAGAGCTATATTCAGCTTCCTACCCACAAAGGACAAACTACAATTGCAAGGAATAACTGAAGATAATATTTGTGTTTTGTGCAAAAGGGAAGTAGAAACATGTAAACATCTATTTTTCAACTGTTCTTTTTCTAAGCATGTGTGGTGTTGGATCAGAACCATGATGGGGGACCCTATAACGATAGAAATGTTCATATTTCAATCACAGATGCCATTGCATATATAACTCAGAAATTTGCAGCTAACAGCATAAAGAAAGATATCATAATAGCTGCGCTTAGCTCCTCTGTTTGGTTCATTTGGAAAAGCAAGAATTCTATCATTTTTAACAATGTAAAGATAGACAAAATCACGGCCTGCAATACCATAAAATCCAAGGTACGTGACATTATCATTAACAGATCCAAGTTTTTCAGTCAAAGCATAATTAACGCTGATGATATCATTCAGAAATGGGAGATTTTACCTCTGCGAGTTGACATTACCTTGACCGAAAACCCCAACTTCCCAAATACAGCATCATCCTCAAGATACATGATTGATAGAGAAGATAATGAAACTGAGAGCTCGAGATTGTCTAGAAGCACTGATAGTATTATCACTATCGTTGAAAGAGAAGAAAGATTGTCTGGTAGAGAGAATGAGCCGCCATGAATTGCTAGGTTTTCGCAAAGAATTTTGGGCATTGGTTATGAGTATATGGGTCGCTTAAATGTCCATCTGTTTTATTATGTATATACTGTGTATGTAATGTTTTTGACATTATCAATAAAGTGTTTGATCCTTTTTCAAAAAAAAAAAAAAAATTCAATTCCTTTCCCCCGGATTCTCTTTAGACCTTTATGTATGAACAAAATCTGCTAGAAATAACAGGATAAAGATTTTAAGAAATATTTTTAAGTATATTGGTAAATAGGATTACTGGAAATAAGAGATAATGGTAGAAATCAAAACAATGAGTCAAAATTAAATGTTCATCGTTTTGAATTTGGATTACATAATATGATTTGTAATAGGAAATAATGATTTTTAACAATTAAATCATGATTTTTAATCAAGTAATCTCTGAGAAAAAGGGGGATGATCAGAATTGTTTTTTTCCCACCAAATGCTAGTGATCGGATGGATGATTAATCTCGAGATCGGAGTCGGAGCATGGTTAGACGTCAGAGATCATAGGAAAAATACTCGCATATTTTTTTATTGATTGTGGCAATGGCGTGATGACGTTTTAGGGTTTAAAATGGGAATTTAGTAGTGATCGGGAATAGAGTCGCTGCGTCACCATGGACGAACCGGAGTTGATCGTCTCCGTGGGAAATGATGCAGGGGACTGCGGTGATGCTGGGGTGTGGGTTGCGTGGTCTTTGGTGATCTTGATCGGCAGGATGAGGAGATTTCAGGTGAACGATTTTATTCCAGGGTGTAGCTGGGTAGCTCGAATTCGATTTTTGAGGAACTTCGTTGATTTGAGTGGTTGTGATGTTAGAGGGGAAGGTTGGCGACTCGATGGTGTTCAGAACCGTAGTCGGAGGTGCGCCGATTGATGGTGCACGTGCACAGCTAGTAGTTTGTGTCAGTGGAAAAGAGTGGGGGAAGAAGGGTTTGATCTCGAAGCAAGCTTCGGGAGGGTAGCGTGATAGCTCGAGTTTCAACTCGAGTAAATTTTTGATATACCAAGTAAACACTTAGAAAAATTCAAGTTTTGAAAAATTTAATTCTACTCGGGTTGATCTGTGGGAAACTCGAAGTGGTGAGGCATTTTGATCGGGTATAACCCGAAGTAGCCTCGGGTCTATATGTGAAACGGTTTTTTTAACCTTAAAATAAAATTCGAACTTTTAAACGTTTTTAAAACCATGTTTTCAAAATAATGATTTTGATTGAAGTTTGAATTAATTAAGTAAGATGTATTTTAAAAGCAATTAAATTTATTTGTTTTGATACATTATTTTATTAAGTTATTTATGTTAAACAAATAATGTAATTCAAAGGATGGTTAAGATAAAATGTCACTTGAACTATCTTAACCTTTTAAAGCAACAAATGAATATGGATGATGGTTAAACAAGGTTTAAAAGGATAAAAAGATTTATCTTTTAATTTATTAAGTAATTTATGATTTGTTAATATAATTATTTAAAAAGTAATTACTTAATTAATTATTAAATATTAAGGATAAATTTAATAAATAATTAAAGGTTAATTAATTTGTAATTAATAATTAATTAATTAAGGATTAACCTTAATTTCTTGAATAAAATAATGTGTTAATAATGATAAGGTTATTAATTAAAGATTTTGATATGGATGATTAAGGAATGATTAATTTGTTAAAGGCTAATTATTTAATGAAGGTGATTAAGGAATGATAATTAATTAAGGATGATTAATTACTTAATAAAAGTAATTAAGGATGAATAATAAATGATTAAAGATTAATTTATCAAATGTTTAAAGATTTATTAATTTAAAGAATAATTAATTAATGTGATTAATTAATTAAGGTAAATAATTTGAGAATAATTAATCAATTAAAAGGTTAATTAATCAATGGAATTAATTAAGGGATGATTAATAATTAAAAATTAATTAATTAATTAATCAAGGGGTTAGTTATTAATTAAAGGTTAATAAATTTATTAATAAATGTTTAAAGAGTAATTAATCAAAATGATTTGTAATTTATTAATGTTAATTAACTAGGATTAGTAATTCATAAGTAATTAATCTGATTTCAATTAATCAGATGATCAATTAACCTTATTTATGGATGATTGTATTCTACTGGATGCTGTGAATTGTTTTTCATCTCTGATGTGCGACACTTTGTGTTTTGAATTGGTTTAATTCAAGCTGTGATGAATGTAATTTATTTGTTTATAATGCATTTATATCATCTATATGTGATTCTGTGTATATAGATAACCGTTATAGGATATACCGCTTATCGATATTGCTGTGATTGTAATCTGTGATGATTGATGTTGTTGCACTATTGTGTAAAACCTCTGGACCACACTTATACACACATAAATATGGATTGCACGCGGAAATAGGTTAAGTCACAGATTTTTGAAATAGTTTTAAAATTGAAATTTTGAATCCAAATAGTTTTGAAAATGGATTCGGATTAAAGTAAAAAGTTTTGAAAAGTAATTTCAAAGATAAAAGTTATTTTTTTGAATAACTTGATTAAGTTTTGAAGTTTAAATAATTTGATTTAAATTTAAATTCAAAAATTTGAAATTGAATTCTATGTTTGGAAACTAGGGATTAGAAATATTATACAAGTTATAAATCGGTTAAACCATTTTAAAGGTATTGATTTAGGAATTTGAATTTAACTCAAGGGCTTTAACTCGTACAAATATAATTGGATTTTTCCGAAACGAAAACTGTTTGTTTTGAAATAACAAAAGCTTTCACATAAGAAATGAACTTCCAATTTGTGTTAAAAGGATTTCAAGTCTAAAATGAAAATGGTCTTTCAAGTTACGAATAATTCTTTGGAAATGTGTTTTGAAAGCTATAAGTTAAATCTTTAATTTAAAGATTGGATGAGTTAATCCTAATTGTAATGGAAGTTGTTTTGAAAATCTATGAATAGATCTTTGTGAAACTAGGTGAACTTTGTGGAACGAATCTTTTTGTTAAAAGATTTGAAATCGTAATTTGTTTAACCATTTGAAGAAGGGTTTTGGGTTTTAAAAGTTGTGACTTAACTAAAATCCCTTGTCCATATGTTTTTAAATATTGTGCTCACTATTCGGTTTAGCCGGGAGAGGACCATGTGTCATATAACCCATTCCAAATAGTGATACGACGTTACGCATTGCAATTAAAGACCAGTGGTGAAGACCGGGTGTCTTCAAGAACGATAGGATAACCCATCGATTGACTCTGCACTGAGTTGCTCCGGTATAGAGTTCTCCATATGTGATGGGGAGTCTGATCGGGATTGTGGATACCCGGATTGCAAGGGCTTCTTCGGAAGTGCCTTCGATTCTGTTCGAACCCGGAACAGACCTGTATGGTTGTATGTCTAATATTACACTTTGAGATATAAAACTGATCTCTATCAAATACATTTCTGTTCGGCGGCGAAGAATTTATTCTCTTAGCCTAACACCCTTCTCTGAGACGTATGAGCTCAGAGGTTATGTAGTTGATAGTTATCAGTGATATACTCCCAATTTAGTAGTGTGGCGTGCTAGTGCTGCTATGTATCATTTGTTAATCAAAGCATGGCTTTTGCGTAAAGTGTAGCTTTGTGGACGAGACTGCATTAGGACCTCACACCCCGGAAATGGTCGAAATAGGAAAGATGCGGCAAGGTTATGAGGGTCGCTCCCTTTAGGGTGTGTTATTCCCTTCTGGAAAAGGGTGGTATCATGGTATGGAGCCCAGATACTTAACTCATGTGGTCACTGCAAATCTATTACTTTGTGATCGCTTTGTGGTTGAGAGGCGTATCGGATGAAGGTCTCAAAGGACCGGGGGATGGTATGCTCAAGTAGTAGTTACCTAGTTGCAGAGGTAACCCGACCTTGTGTTGGCAGAGTGCCAGGTAGGTTCTCGAGATGTCTCTCCAGAGGCGTATCCATGTGGCAGTAGGAAGTTCCTTAGCCTGACCATTTGTTAGAAATCCAATCTTTAATACGCGCCTTGTACGGTTTTAGTTGTATAACCTGCCATCTACTTATGGTGGCGCCCTACTGTTTGGATGGTAGCTATAGTAGGCATACAATAATGGTTGTATGCTGGCTAGGATTAATATTATACTTTCGAAAAGTTTTCTGCACTATGCACTAATAATAATATCAAATGACTTTTGTGTATCAAGCATATTTGACTATCATAAGGAGAAATCTCCTCCAATTCTGCGTTTGCATTGTGTGTGTGTAGCAGGAGGCCTTATGGTAGTTTCATTTTCCAAAAAGCGTTCCGGATTTGTTTTAAATTCTTTTGTTGTTTGTTTTAAAAGATAAACTGTTTTGTTTGCTCATACCAGTCCCACGACTGACCTGGAGTTTATTGTTCCCTTCCTAAACTCGGGGTGTCCACAATTTTCCCACACAGACAGTCTAGAGTTGGGTTTTTTCAGATAGTCAGGTTTAGTAGATTATCTGGAGCTAGTTCAGTCTTTGGATCAGGACTGCACTTGCTTATCTTTGTGCATCGTTATTGGGAGTTCGAGCTATTTCTGGATTGGTGCCTTGGAGATGGAGATTACCGATACTGGAGTCCTTTCTTGAAGACCATATTGGAGATATTGTTCCGCTGCTGCTGTTATCTTTTCTTTCCGCTGCTGTCGTCTTGTATCATATCTCTGATGTTTATTGATATTCATTGTATCATCATTGTACCTGAATATTGTATCAAATGTTGTATATCAAATATATTATTCATTTCTTCCATTGTGTTGTACTTAATATGTTATAAGCTCCGGCGAACTAGATTCGACGTTTGAATCTACAGCACTTGAATACGAGTGTCATATTCGGTGCCGATTTTCGAAGGTCGAATCTGGGTCGTTTCAATTATAATCCTAGTGATGATGTCCTAATTACAATTTATTTTCAAAATAAAATAAAATATTTTATTTCATTTTCTTGTTTATATCGATAAATGAGTATAGGTATTCAAAGCTGTAACAACCCGCATATTTATCGATTTTATATTTAAATATTTTATTTAAATATTTTATCGTTAGTCGGATTTTAGTCCGAGAAGCTACTTTTTGCAAACAACCGAATTAGGACTCGAGACCACTTCCATTGAGTTCAAAATGCCGTTTGCGACCTTTTTGAGTATTAGCTTCGATATGTTTGGAGAAAGTTGATTTTTGCTACTTTTTCCCACTTATGACTTTGGTTTGGACTGCACCCTTATTAGCTCAGCCCAACCCCCTTCTCTTCATAACTTCTCCTCTTTGCTTAAACACTTCAAGCTAAAGTAAAAATGGTGGAAGAGATGGGAAATGGAAATTCCTAAGCCCTAGCTTTCTTTGCAAATCCAACTGCTAGCTCCAAACTCAAGTGAACCCATTGGTATGTCTTCTCTTCATCTTCTCCAACTCTTTCTCCATTCAATTTCAGAAATTTCCTAAACCTAATTTAGGAAATGTTTCTCTTTAAAGCTTAGATTGAAGCTTCTTGAGTTGTTATTAAAGAGGATTGATCTTAGCTTGTTCTTAAAGCTTCTCCTTCATTGATTTGGGTTCAAAGGTGAGATTTTTATCTCACATCTTTGTCTATAATTATCTTCGATTGTTAGGTATGAATTCCTAACACTTATTCATGTGCAATTGATTTTGGTTTGGATTGATTTCGTATATATTCCAATTTTTGGTGTTTTGGTCTAATTTATGAAAATCCTATTATGGATATTTGGACATTGATATTTGAGGCGTATCGAAGAGCCGTTTAGGCTGGGTTGTCGTTCGACGTAATTCCTTAGTCATCGCCATTTGCTCGTTCGATCGTTTCCGATATTCGTTTGGCCAATTTTGGCCTAGGTTCAGGGAATGCCCTGAACCCTTCATTCAGACGTCTGAAACGTAATATTCAGACGTCTCGATATTGTTCTGGGAAGATTTATATTTCTAGATTCAGACGTCTGAATATATAGATTCAGACGTCTGAATTGGTTCATTTGGAACCAGAAAGGAAATAGGCTAAAAAGTGCCTATTTCAGACGTCTGGATTCAGACGTCTGAATTCTGTCTTTGGAAAATATTTATTTTCCAGATTCAGACGTCTGGATCCTTGATTTCAGACGTCTGAATCAACACTATTTTGCCTATTTGCCTATTTGCTTGAGAATTCCAATTTAAATCGATTCGTGGTGATCCTATTTGTTGTTATCATTTATTATGACTTTGATGACTCCTTTTTAGGGATTTTTGAATATCCATTTCGATGGATTCTTTATCGGTTTCTTTGGATTTTATTCACGTCTTCGAATGTGAATTTTACTGATTGATTGTTCTTACAATCTTCTTTGTGATTTGTTACTTTAAAAATATAAAGGTTTTCTATACTAGTAGTAAATATCAAAACTCTTTCTTCAAATGATTTCAACACTATTTTGTTACAAAGCTCGTTTTCTCAGACCGATTTCTAATCTATTAGTATATACAAACCTTTACCTCACTCGTATGAGAAATCTAATTAAACGGCTTAGTAAAACGAGTGGTATGAAACGCTTGCGTTTACTTCGTCGGTTAATTCTTGGACTTGTTCGATTGAATCTCTTGTGACAATTTTCTAGTGGAGACCTACAATTTGTTCGTAAATATTTAAGTTAAGCTAGTGGTTATGGGACATGAAGCTAAGCTCATATATTTACTAGCTTACTGTAATCGACACTTCTCGTTGATCATGATGATCATCTTTGTGATTTAGACTAGCAATGTGCGATGTCTCTTTGTCTATGTGGAGGACTGTTCCTCATTTTATTGAGCTTCGTCTCATTTCTTACATGGGTCGTACCTATTTAGGTGCGTCGATGTTTGTTTACACATGGGTCGTACCTTTTTAGGTGCGTCAATGTTTATTATGCATGGGGTGTACCTTTCTAGGAGCATCAATGTTTGTTTACTTCGTGGAGCAATCAGCTCAATAAGTCGGGGCATGGGACGTATCTTTCTAGTTGGGTCGATGTTCGTCTATGCATGGGGCGTGTCTTTCTAGGTGCGTCGATGTTCGACTTAGCATGGGGTGTATCTTTCTAGGTGCATCGATGTTAGACATTACATGGGGTGTATCTTTCTAGATGCATCGATGTTTATTTATGCATGGGATGTATCTTTCTAGGTGCATCGATGTTTATTTATGCATGGGACGTATCTTTCTAGGTGCGTCGATGCTAGAGCATGGGGCGTATCTTTCTAGGTGCGTCGATGTTCGACTGTACACGGGGCGTGTCTTTCTAGGTGCGTCGATGTCGAGTTTGTGGGATTGGCCATCCTTTTTTTGTGATTTCTGGATTTCTTGAGATGATTTCTAGAATTTGTGCTTCACCAATTTTCGTGATTTCCATTGATAAGTTTTATCAATATTTGTGCATTGGTGAATTTGTGTGTCACTGACTTTTGTGATTGGCATTGATATAATTGTTAATATTTATGGTTTGGTGAACGAAATGAGGAGTATGACATTTCTTTGATTCTTGTGTAGATTTGGTGATATTGATTAATCTCTCATTGATTTTCAATTACTTATATATATCACAGCTTGGCACTGTGATTATTATGTGTTTAGTCATATCTCTTATTCTATATCGTTTCATTTGATATTTATAGTTAGACTGATCCGTTTATTATTTTCTTATTAAATAATACTCGGGTCAGACCGAGATGTTACAGGTGCTTCTGCTTGACTTCTCCCCTGGGATTCATTACTCTGACTTTTGGCAAACTACTTAGATTAGTAGTTTTTGTTTTATACTCTTGAGATATTGACTCATTGATGTATTCTTTTGTATAGCACATGTTGCTATTATTTTGTGTTATTGTGGATCTTTCTGACCACTACTCTGATGTACACTTTTATGTGTAATATTCATATCTTATTCCGCCTTTGTGATATGAATTATCTGTGACTGATTTATGTTATGTTTATTTCTATATTTGTTTCTGAAGATATTACAGCCACTGTGTAGTAGCTTTGAGTTTGTGTCGGTATGTCGGATTGTTATACTATCTGACATATCAATGCTCGCGCAAAGCAATTACACGGATGGTCGCTCCTCAACAGCCTTATTCTCCGTGCTAGTTGACAGCATTCACCGTAATGTTCTTGGCTAGCGTGGGTATAGAGGTGGGGCGTCACAGCTTGGTATCAGAGCCAAACTTCAGAACAATATGGAATATTATAACAAGGATCATCGTCCTAAGTCCATCTTAGGAGTCGTGCTTTAGGATTTTATTCGGGTCTTCGTACCGTCCTATCCTATTTTCTTGTATGATTCCTTGTTTTATCTATCAATACCGCTTGATATTTATTTTGAGAATAACTTTCCTCCTTATTTCTTTCTTAAAGAAGAGAAATGGTTAGACCAGGCCGCCCCAGTGCCGGTCAATCTAGTGCTACTCCCCTGGATGGAGTATTTATGTCTGCCCAGCAACTTCTTGATCTAGTAAAGAACGCTCAAGCAGCCGGTCCCAATCCAGAGCCCACTCATCCTAGATCCGGTTTTGCACGCTTGTGCAAAGACTACACCGATTTGGGTGGAAGGCCATTCAAAGGATCCGAGAGTGTTATAGAAATTCAGGCTTGGCTCAAATCATGCGATCGCATCTTTTCTCGCATGAACCTTGTTGATCTACATCGAGTCCAAGTGGCTTCTAGCATGCTCCAAGAAAGAGCGTTAGATTGGTATGAGCTCTTGACTTCGGAAATTATCGAAGCAGATCTTACTTGGGAGCAATTCCAGGAAAGATTCGAATTGAAATTTATGCCGGAAGCTGAAAAGGTAACTTTAGCCCGGCGTTTCATAGACCTTGTTCAAGGTGAATCTTCTGTGACAGACTATGTCGCATCTTTCAAATCTCTTTCCAAATACGGGGTTGAGTACATTAATACCCCGATGAAGAAAAATCAGAGATTTGTTTATGGCTTGAATAAGAATCTTAAGAAGCCATTACTTATGAAACTTGAAGTTTCATTTGATCAGCTTATTGATATCGCTCTTCGTCTTGAAGAGGCCGATAATGAAGGTGATGTTGAAGTTGTGCGTGCCCTACGGAACTTCGACAATAACTTAAAGAGGCCTATCAAATTCAAGGGCCCCGATTCTAATAAGAAAGGGAAGCAACAAACTCCAGTAGCAAAGACTCCTACCTCTAGTCGTGGAGGATGCTACAATTGTAATTCTAAGGACCACTATGCAAGGGAGTGCCCGAATCCCCTCTTTTGTCATTATTGCAAAGGTTCGGGTCATCTTTTATCTTCGTGTCCTAAGCTTCCAAGCAAGAGAGAAGGAAAGCTGCAAGCCCCTGGCAACTCTTCTCTTGGTCAAGGTATTTTCATTCAATCCTTGATGGCATTATTTTATTTCGTGAACTTTCTATTTGAGTTATTTTTGATATGGGTTCATCTCATTGTTTTTATATCAAAAGAACTTGTAGATTCTTTTCTTTGAATATTTTGGGCTTGATGACTTCTTTGAGAGCTGCGAATCCGGATGGTTGATCCGCAACACTCAATTTGCTTTCTATTGATGTCGAAACTATTTTATGTGATTTTTCTTTTCGAGCCGATATTTTTACTTAGGCTTCGGAATTGATTTTTGTAAGGGTTGGCTCAATCGTTGTGAAGCCCATATCCTATTTTCCGTGTGGACTATTCCTCTTCGACATTTTCAATCTGTTAAGCAGATTTCTATTTTTCCTTTATGATTTTGATTCCAACTTGATGGCATCATTTTATTCCTTAAGCCCACTTATAAGGAAAGTGTTATTTCTCTCATTCATGTAGTTAGAGAAATTTTCTGGTATCTTTGAGCTTGTCTTAGGATTATCACCTAAGTAATCTTTTTTGTGGTGCTAAGGTCTTTTCAGTTTGACCTTGCCACCGATTTTCATTTGGCTACGAGTCGCGTGAGTTAGCATTCCACTTACGCACTCTGCACTCGTTATGATTCTAATGAATGACTTATTTTGTCATTCAATTTGTCCAGCTTATTTCATCCATTTTATATATCAAATATTCTATGAATATTTCGATGAGACCATTCTTGTATTTATTGGTTTTGGATGAAAATAGAAATTTAAAATTTTGTAAATCTTTTTCGTAAGATTTATTTATAAGTACAATTCGATTTTGATCTTAAAACGAGCAAAGAATATTCTTAAAGGTTTTTGAGAAACATGTTTATCATATAGAAGATGATTTTGTGATTGTATTGCCCGTTGAGTGCTTTAAGAATTCTGGTCGACACGCTTGATCAACGTTATCGATAGGAATTTCCTAAACGCTTTGATGAGACAATCAGACACAGTATATTAACTTGAAAATAGTAATTTTTTCTAGAATGATTATTACATAATGATAAATGTAATTTTGAAAGTTTTAACTTTTCAGGAAAGAAGATTATTTAAAAGAAATTCTTTCTTTTCGATACTCTTGTTCTTGTGATTCCCGAGGGGGAACCAAGACTTTATCTTTTGTACCAATGCTTATCGTATTGGTTTCGATGTCGTTCTCTTGCATAAGATAACGTGCTATCACTTGTGCTTCTAAATCATTAAAAGCCGATTGAGACTAGGTATGCCACTCATGATCTAGTGCTCGCGGCTATTGTTTTCGCTTTTAGAGTTTGGCATCATCATTTTTGGATGAGAAATCTGTTCTCTACCCCGATCATAAATCTTTGGGATAATTATTTTCTCATATGGAACTCCATGTTGACTGGAGTTCCTGACGTCTTATGATCTTGATATTCTTTTTATTCCTGGAAGGGAAATCATGTTGCCAATGCGCTTTGTCGTAAGCAACAAGTGGTTGATTCTTTGATGTTGTCTGAATGGAATTATCTTTTTATCAAGTTCATCGGACGTTTTGGTATACTTCGTTTTATTGAGCTTTATCTCATTCCTTTTATGAACTAGTGTCCGGTGTTCTTTTATGGTGTTCGGATCATCGGATGTACTATTATTATACTACATCGATGTTCCGTCTCATTTGGATCATCGGATGTACCGTTTGTACTACATCAATGTCTTTGCTATTTGATTCATTGGATGTACCGTTTATACTACATAAATGTCTTTGCTATTCGATTCATTGGATGTACCGTTTGTACTACATCAATGTCTTTGCTATTTGATTCATTGGATGTACCGTTTCTACTACATCAATGTCTTTGCTATTCGATTCATTGGATGTACCGTTTGTACTACATCAATGTCTTTGCTATTCGATTCATTGGATGTACCGTTTGTACTACATCAATGTCTTTGCTATTCGATTCATTGGATGTACCCTTTGTACTACATCAATGTCTTTGCTATTCGATTCATTGGATGTACCGTTTGTACTACATCAATGTCTTTGCTTTTGGATTCATTGGATGTACCGTTTGTACTACATCAATGTCTTTGCTATTTGATTCATTGGATGTACCGTTTGTACTACATCAATGTCTTTGCTATTGGATTCATTGGATGTACCGTTTGTACTACATCAATGTCTTTGCTTTTGGATTCATTGGATGTACCGTTTGTACTACATCAATGTCTTTGCTATTTGATTCATTGGATGTACCGTATGTACTACATCAATGTCTTTGCTTTGGTTCATTGGGCGTACCGTTTTTGTACTACGCCGATGTCCCAAATTATTTGAGTTTCTAGTTCCTCGGGCGTACCGTTTTTGTACTACGCCGTTGCACCGGCTCAGTTTTCTGCTATTCTTGACGTTCCCCACGTCTTTTATCTACGGAAATGCCTTAGGGATTCCGGTTTTCATTCTTGATCCCGGTGATATTGTGGAAATTGAAGTTTCACCAGATTTGATTTTTGAGCAACATCCTATTCTAATTATTGCTTCGGAGCTCAGACGACTTCGAAATAAAGATGTTCTTCTTGTGAGAGTTCAATGGTTCTCAAATCCTAGGGATTACTCTTAGGAATCTAGAGAATTCATTGAGCGATCCCGTTCTTGCTAACTCTTTCGTGCTCTTTATGGTGAACTTCTTATTTCAATTTTCTTTTGTGTTGATATGCTTCCATGGTTGTTACTTCTTATTTTCCTCTTAAGTATTGCGAGGACATAATTTCTTTAAGGAGGGGAGTCTGTAACATCCCGCATATTTATCGATTTTATATTTAAATATTTTATTTAAATATTTTATCGTTAGTCGGATTTTAGTCCGAGAAGCTACTTTTTGCAAACAGCCGAATTAGGACTCGAGACCACTTCCATTGAGTTCAAAATGCCGTTTGCGACCTTTTTGAGTATAAGCTTCGATATGTTTGGAGAAAGTTGATTTTTGCTACTTTTTCCCGCTTATGACTTTGGTTTGGACTGCACCCTTATTAGCTCAGCCCAACCCCCTTCTCTTCATAACTTCTCCTCTTTTTTTAAACACTTCAAGCTAAAGTAAAAATGGTGGAAGAGATGGGAAATGGAAATTCCTAAGCCCTAGCTTTCTTTGCAAATCCAACTTCTAGCTCCAAACTCAAGTGAACCCATTGGTAAGTCTTCTCTTCATCTTCTCCAACTCTTTCTCCATTCAATTTCAGAAATTTCCTAAACCTAATTTAGGAAATATTTCTCTTTAAAGCTTAGATTGAAGCTTCTTGAGTTGTTATTAAAGAGGATTGATCTTAGCTTGTTCTTAAAGCTTCTCCTTCATTGATTTGGGTTCAAAGTTGAGATTTTTATCTCACATCTTTGTCTATAATTATCTTCGATTGTTAGGTATGAATTCCTAACACTTATTCATGTGCAATTGATTTTGGTTTGGATTGATTTCGTATATATTCCAATTTTTGGTGTTTTGGTCTAATTTATGAAAATCCTATTACGGATATTTGGACATTGATATTTGAGGCGTATCGAAGAGCCGTTTAGACTGAGTTGTCGTTCGACGTAATTCCTTAGTCATCGCCATTTGCTCGTTCGATCGTTTCCGATATTCGTTTGGGCAATTTTGGCCTAGGTTCAGGGAATGCCCTGAACCCTTCATTCAGACGTCTGAAACGTAATATTCAGACGTCTGAATATTGTTCTGGGAAGATTTCTATTCCCAGATTCAGACGTCTGAATATATAGATTCAGACGTCTGAATTGGTTCATTTGGAACCAGAAAGGAAATAGGCTAAAAAGTGCCTATTTCAGACGTCTGGATCCAAGGATTCAGACGTCTGAATTCTGTCTTTGGAAAATATTTATTTTCCAGATTCAGACGTCTGAATCCTTGATTTCAGACGTCTGAATCAACACTATTTTGCCTATTTGTCTATTTGCTTGAGAATTCCAATTTAAATCGATTCGTGATGATCCTTTTTGTTGTTATCATTTATTATGACTTTGATGACTCCTTTTTAGGGATTTTTGAATATCCATTTCGATGGATTCTTTATCGGTTTCTTTGGATTTTATTCACGTCTTCGAATGTGAATTTTACTGATTGATTGTTCTTACAATCTTCTTTGTGATTTGTCACTTTAAAAATATAAAGGTTTTCTATACTAGTAGTAAATATCAAAACTCTTTCTTCAAATGATTTCAACACTATTTTATTACAAATCTCGTTTTCTCAAACCGATTTCTAATCTATTAGTATATACAAACCTTTACCTCACTCGTATGAGAAATCTAATTAAACGGCTTAGTAAAACGAGTGGTATGAAACGCTTGCGTTTACTTCGTCGGTTAATTCTTGGACTTGTTCGATTGAATCTCTTGTGACAATTTTCTAGTGGAGACCTACAATTTGTTCGTAAATATTTAAGTTAAGCTAGTGGTTATGGGATATGAAGCTAAGCTCATATATTTACTAGCTTACTGTAATCGACACTTCTCGTTGATCATGACGATCATCTTTGTGATTTAGACTAGCAATGTGCGATGTCTCTTTGTCTATGTGGAGGACTGTTCCTCATTTTATTGAGCTTCGTCTCATTTCTTACATGGGTCGTACCTATTTAGGTGCGTCGATGTTTGTTTACACATGGGTCGTACCTTTTTAGGTGCGTCAATGTTTATTATGCATGGGGTGTACCTTTCTAGGTGCATCGATGTTTGTTTACTTCGTGGAGCAATCAGCTCAATAAGTCGGGGCATGGGACGTATCTTTCTAGTTGCGTCGATGTTCGTCTATGCATGGGGCGTGTCTTTCTAGGTGCGTCGATGTTCGACTTAGCATGGGGTGTATCTTTCTAGGTGCATCGATGTTAGACATTACATGGGGTGTATCTTTCTAGATGCATCGATGTTTATTTATGCATGGGATGTATCTTTCTAGGTGCATCGATGTTTATTTATGCATGGGGCGTATCTTTCTAGGTGCGTCGATGCTAGAGCATGGGGCGTATCTTTCTAGGTGCGTCGATGTTCGACTGTACACGGGGCGTGTCTTTCTAGGTGCGTCGATGTCCAGTTTGTGGGATTGGCCATCCTTTTTTTGTGATTTCTGGATTTCTTGAGATGATTTCTAGAATTTGTGCTTCACCAATTTTCGTGATTTCCATTGATAAGTTTTATCAATATTTGTGCATTGGTGAATTTGTGTGTCACTGACTTTTGTGATTGGCATTGATATAATTGTCAATATTTATGGTTTAGTGAACGAAATGAGGAGTATGACATTTCTTTGATTCTTGTGTAGATTTGGTGATATTGATTAATCTCTCGTTGATTTTCAATTACTTATATATATCACAGCTTGGCACTGTGATTATTATGTGTTTAGTCATATCTCTTATTCTATATCGTTTCATCTGATATTTATAGTTAGACTGATCCGTTTATTATTTTCTTATTAAATAATACTCGGGTCAGACCGAGATGTTACAGGTGCTTCTGCTTGACTTCTCCCCTGGGATTCATTACTCTAACTTTTGGCAAACTACTTAGATTAGTAGTTTTTGTTGTATACTCTTGAGATATTGACTCATTGATGTATTCTTTTGTATAGCACATGTTGCTATTATTTTGTGTTATTGTGGATATTTCTGACCACTACTCTGATGTACACTTTTATGTGTAATATTCATATCTTATTCCGCCTTTGTGATATAAATTATCTGTGACTGATTTATGTTATGTTTATTTCTATATTTGTTTCTGAAGATATTACAGCCACTGTGTAGTAGCTTTGAGTTTATGTCGGTATGTCGGATTGTTATACTATCTGACATATCAATGCTCGCGCAAAGCAATTACACGGATGGTCGCTCCTCAACAGCCTTATTCTCCGTGCTAGTTGACAGCATTCACCGTAATGTTCTTGGCTAGCGTGGGTATAGAGGTGGGGCGTCACCAAAGCCATGTGCGATTCCGAGAAAATCTTAAATTTATCGAAAACTGACTTTTCATCATTTTTGATGAAAAATCAATCCAAATATCCATATTTTATTTCTAAACCTTTAAAACAAGTGTTATTTATGTTTGAAATCTATTAATTGAATAATTAACTGAATATTTAACTGAATTAAATATCTTATTTTATTGTTATAAAATTTTGGGTTGTTACATTCTCCCATCCTTATAGAATTTCATCCACGAAATTAGCAGGATCGGAAAATATGGCGAGAGCCAACTTTCTTTTCGTATGATATGTATAAAACATCCATATGCAATACATGATGCGACCTAATATCCGAATTCACAACTATCCCTTTCGAACTAGCACTGATCCCTTGATCCTCTAGTGCGGAACACTGATCAGATTCTTATTCCAGAGTCCTTTGCTTTACTTACGCAGCACTCAATGATAGAAAACAAAAGCATCCTACTTTAATACTCTTCTCAATGTTTGCCTTCAAGAATCAAGTTATCCACTCTTTCATACTGGCGTAAACACCTAAATTTCTTACTCGAATCTTGGATCGACCAAATGCGATGAAGTGATTCAGGCACATTATACGTACTTGGTTATCTTTTAAAATACTTATAAAGTATCCCATAAAATCTTAATTTTTAATTCCCAAAAAAGGTATAGATCAAGAATTCCCAAAACAATTAGGATATTGGTATTACCAATAGTATCTTTACATTCCCTTAACTATAAAGGATATACTCACGAGCATCCGAATACAATTTCTTACCAATTTTTAGCTATTTTCAAGACACTCGATTAATTGTCATTGGATCTTTCCTTTCAAATTTCTTATTCGAAATTATACCACAAGCACTCCTTTTAAAAAATATTTTTTTTACAAGTTTACTACTTATCTTTTAGGACTGTCCATACCGAACCTGTTTCAATTGCACATTGACAAAGAGGATAATCCACTAAGTATATAATCTCGATTGTCGAAACAAACATCAGACCAATACTTGGAAGATTATTCCGATCCTCACCGAACAAACCGAGACTTGCTCACCGAATTTCCATAATTTTTAAACTTTGGAAATAATATAATTATGATTTCATTTCTTGAAATTCTTTTAAGAATTCTATATTTACAACTTATTCTCCGTAAAGTATGACTTTAAAAAATGCCTTTATCAATTTATTATCTTGATAAATTTTATTGAACTTTCATATCACAATTGTTACCAAACACCTTTTTGTCAAATCATGAAATTGAATTCGCAAGGTAGCTGTTATTCAAACTCTTATTCTTTGTACAAATGTGGGTTAGTCATTTTATTAACATAGGATGTTATTTTCTTTTATCAATTTTAGATTTCTTGATCTTTGAAAAACTCTTATCCTTAATTCTTTACACTTTAACTAGAATATCTCTTTATCTTTCTAGACAAATGGATATAGATACAAAAAGAACTGTTTTACTTTCGCAACTGGTAAAACAATTTCTTCTGCTACATAGCCTTAATAAAAAGAACATCCAATACAAAAGATTCTACTACACCATACTACTATAGCCTATCAGTTGAAAATAATAATAATACGTGAGTTTTCTTATCTATCCTACTTAAACTTCATTTCTGAACTCATAAACCTCGAACTCCTCCTCTGCCTCCGATTCTGGCTCGGACTCTGATTTGGTATCAGTTCCATCTTCCATATCTTCGATGTCATCTAAATTGCCGGCCTCTTCCTCCTCAATCTTTTCCTCCTCTTGCCGATACGCTACATCATTTTTCCCCGATCTAGGAATGTGCATCCATGTATTGTTGCTGCCACTGGGCAAATGCATCCTACGGAAAAATGATTGCCTTACCGCCGCTTAATGCCTCCACATAAGGTTTCTCCTTGTATCTCCACCGTGGTCAGAGTCTATATCGAAAACCGGTGTTTCAAAGTCGTCTACCCATGGCTCAACCCACTCATAACATACCACTGGCTTGGGTGGAAATCCCTGCTATAACAGCCCGCAGATCCGTACCCCTTGAGTCAACACTATTCTACAACACTCAACTCAAGTTGTACAGAAATACGAACCATACAGGTTAAAGAAGAAGAGGTAGAAGAAGAAAATAGAAAATAACAACAGAATCTAACTATCGCAGCGGAATAAAATATAATAGGTAATGAATAATTTTACTCAAAATCAAATATCTCTGTTTATATATTACATCATCAGAATACATCAATCACAGCTCAACATCAATATCATACAATGGATACACAACAACTCATCACAGCGGAATAAATATATATATACGTATCGTCATCCAGCTCGTCTCCTGAGCTCCACAACATCGTGTCCTGTATCCTATAATACTCGGTCTGACCCGAGCATTACAGTTAAATAACACCCAAGTCAGTCTGGAATACCAGCGTGATAAAATCACACCCAATTGATTATTAAAGTTTCAAAAATCCTTTGAAAACAAAGCATCTCGTAAGACCACGCCACAAATAAACATGTTGGGTTTTTACCTTACGATAGCTAAAACAATTTTTATAGAAATCCTCTGATATTATAATAGGGTCTGTATACAAATACTTATAAAATAGCCGAAATTGTTACATTCATTAAATTCCATCTACTAGCCACAGAATAGGTAATACAAACAAAACTCGTACAAGGCTCGTAGGGAGAATGGGTTTCCAACTAATGACTAGGCACTGGGGTACCACCTGTCACAGTACGGGGCCTAGATCACCGTACCGAGGAGTACGCCCGCTCCCCTGCAACACAAGGTCGGGACTATCCCTTACTGGATAATCCCGAGTGGGATCACCTCGCAGTTGGGATCGGCAACCGCCCACTAAGCCGAAATAAAAAGGGACATCTAGACTGAAATGACCTCACCCTGCTTGGGTGCTACCCACCTAGCCTTGCTGCATAACCCCTGATTTTCAGTCATTCCCATTTGATGAAGCTTGAAGCTAAGCGTTACCTTTATAGAACATATCCCTTAGAATGCCCATCGTCCACCTGACGATGTTTCGCAAGCATTCATCCATACAAGTCCGTTCCGGGTTCGAACGGAACCGAAGGCATTATTCCTACTACATCCATTTTGAAAATATCCTCAGGATTAGTAGCGACTAGCCCTTGCACTTCACTGCTCCATCTTCGACTCAAACATCGTTTTCACGAAACGTACAAACCGGATCGAAGTGGTTTTCGACAAATAAATCTCGATCCTGGTCTCTTCGAAACGATCAACGTATTGTCCAATATTGATAGTCGGTTATTTAACTATCAATTTCTATTCACAAACATCCATCACATAATAAATAATCTTCCAAATTATTTATTTATCTCGAAAATATCTTTACAAGATATATTTTCACACTTCAAATTCCTTTGAAAACAGTTTCAAAACTATCCGCCTTTCTTAGAATAAATTCCAAGTATTTTTATTTCCACTGGGATCGCCAAGCACAAACTCTATATTTTTAAAATAATTTAAAACATTTTATTATAGAATATATTTAACTTTTAATTTAAGAAGATTTACTTTAATACTCAATTTATAATAATACTTTAGAAATAATTACAATAAGTTTACTTTATAAATATAACTAGATTTTCTTCTTTACACAAAATACCAAATCATCCTTTAAATACTTATTACAATGATAGATTAACCAAAACACTTGCTTTGGGATTTACTTTAAAATATTTAAATTAAGACTACTTCAATAATTTACTAAAAACATACTATATAATCATTGAAAATAAGGTTACTCTATATAATATAAAACTAGGCTTTCACTTTTCAAATAAATACTAAGTCACTATTTATAAATATTTATTACAGTAATAGATTTGAAAAATATTTACTCAAGAATTTAAGATCTTAAATTTTCTAAAACATGCTTTTTAAACATCAAACCTTTAACATATATCCAAAGTTTACTTTGAACGTTCTTGGCTATCCAGAGAAATATTCCCCTCTTCACATTCTTCCTTAAAATTTTCAATTTCAAACGCTTGAATCAATTTCCAAATTGATTTCCCATTTACTCCCTTTTAATTCAAAATCTATTAATTTCAGATTTCATTTCTTAATTATGATTTAAAATACTTTAACTAAAATTTCAAATTTTTAGATTTCTCAATTACTTCCTTATCCTTTTATATAAATTTAAAACTTAAGTTTAAAATAATTCTTTATTCCTTTAAATTAATACCACATAATTTTACAATTCATTAATTACTGTTTATTTAAACTCTTTTCTTTCATACTCGAAGTTATTTATTATTATTTTCATATTACTTCTATTTCCTTTCAACTCATTCTTAATTTATTCAAATTTCCTATAATTACTTTACTTACAAATTCATTTCTTTTATTTTCTTTCCAAAATCCAATCTATATGATTTTGGTAATTCATTATACCCAAATAGATCTAATCAACCATAACATTCAATATTCCAATATAACTCATTATATAATATCAATATTCACAGCAGAGAATATTAAATAATTTAAATAAATGTTGAGGGATCCAGTTGGATCCCTCCAACCTGTTTTCCCTGCATCCACAATCGTTAGCACAATATAGTACACCAATTACAAAATATCATACTATATCACATCGATCAATTCAACCATCCAAACAATTATTTAAATTTTATCATTTAAATTTAAATTTAAACTGAGTGAGATTAACTCACCTTTGCTTTTATTTGCAATCCACCTCAATATTGCCCTGGTTTTTCTCGATTTTTTGACCTTGAATAAACAATTTATATGATTTATTAATATTTGAATTGATCGAACAATTTATATATATTTTTCTTTATTTTTATTTTACCATTTAATAAATTCCAACACAATCTAAAATTTACTTAAACTGGTTCCCTATAATAAATTATTTTCATTACTAAGATAAATTAAATAAGTTTATTAAGTACATTAATTGCCCTAAACCATATTTTAAAAAAATAACCTAGTAGCTTTAAAATGTGAATATGTATATTTATTTTCTTTGAAATTTTTACCTATAAAAATAATATATATATATTATTATTAAATTTCAGAATATGTAACTGGGTGTATACATATAATTTTGCTGCGGTAATTTTTTTTTTATATACATAGTGGAAAAAGAAGGATTATACCTCACTGCAAACACTCCTCAACGAAAGCATCAAAACCATCAATCTACTGCTACCAAACTTCCTCCTCACGACCCAAATACGCACTTCCTCACCTGCAACAACCAACCTACATCACCACTACCGCATACCCGAAGCATAACCTCAACAATTGCCTGCCCAGAACAAACTTCTACTGCCTAAAACCATCCGTAAATAGACTGAAACTATCCCACAAATTCCACAAGCCAAATGCCCAAAGCTACCATCTCCGACTAACTTCACAACCTCAAACCAAACTACGACTTCAATCTTCACAACAACCTCGACAATTCGACAATTTCACCCCTCAACTCGCAACCTAACCAACTCCTCATGAATGCAATAGCGAATCAATACGCACCACCTAATACCGCTACCTCACCCTCTCGTCGTACGCCACTGCTTTCTCCCCAGGCATCGATCAAAAGTCGGACTGAAGAACAGTTGAACCCCGCCTCCATTGATCGAAAACGAAGTTGCCTCTCGTATTGCTCGAAGACAATACGATCTAGATTTACTTCAATTCGAACCAACTTATCAAAATTTGCGTTCGAACTGAAACGAAGGAAACTCGTGACCCCCTCCTTTCGAACGAATATTGATCTATGGAAGGAGATAATGACCCCTTTTTTTACGAGAATTTGATTCGTGAATTAAAGAACAGAAGAGGGAAGAGGAAAGGGGAGCTCGAGGTTAATAAGAATATCGAATTCATTGAGAACCCATTACTTCGCTCTGCCCTTTTTTTATTAATTAATGGTTTCGATTTTTAGGAGGGGTTCAGTTTGATTTTAAATGAAGGAGCTGCCGTTATTATTATTTTATGGATGGATTTGGAAAGAAGAGTGAAGCTCGGCTTTGATTTATTAAAGACGGAAGCGTGTGGGAGAATACTCGCTACAGTATTTTGAAAGATGATAGAATCGCGGCTGATAGGAAAGGAAATGGCTGAAAGTGACCAGATTTAAAAATATATATATTTAAGTTAAATTTTCGATATAAATCTCAACGCTTTTATATATGGTACGCTCACATAACAACTCCGATTAATATGAAATTTGAAATCCGATAATAATTTAATATTACAGATCCAATGGAATTGGTTTCGTCGAATTCCGAGACTGTGCCTCGAAAGGCTATTTTTAAATTCAATTTTGAAACAATAAAATTTCAAAACCGAACAAAACACTGTTAAATTAAGCTTTAACACTTTTATTATCCTCAATATTATCAATATAAATTTTACAATCCTTCAAATTATTTTTAACAGGCTTTAAAACTCTAGATTCAACATTTTAACCAACTTCAACTTATATAATTCAAATATTTAATTATCAAATGATTGGTGATATTCGTAATTCAAGTTAAAATTACTCTATTGAATATTTAAAACTAATTAAATATTCTGATTTTCAATGCTCGAAAATTCCGGGCCGTCACACCTGCCAATCCTCAAAGCGAAATCCTAAATAGTCCTCTGCATCGGAACTAGCTGGATCAGAGATCCACATATCACTCCCTTCCTTAGAACAAAGCATGTCAGTAATGGGTATGTCATAGTCTTCATCTCTGATCAAGTCTACTACCTCTATCTTGGTCCATGCATCTTGGAGTGATCTATTCGCATACGGACCCTACCCATAAACAAAGATGACTTAGAACTAATGGATAATATGGAAATTTTATTCTAAGTGACTAATCCTAGTTTTATGCTGATCCTTACTAGGTTCCATCTTAGTTAGTGTCTTAACTTATCTCTGAGCATCTTATAGTCAAATTCGTGAGGTTCTAGTCATAAGACATCCAGATTTTGATTTTATATTTAATTAGTAACCATCATACATTCAATCAATTTCTAATAATAGAAAGCTAAACGTACCAAAACAATTTGATTACAAGTAACCCCGATCAGGGATATGGTTTCTTATTCTATCCATGATTATTAACCTAATCCCGGTTTAGTGTGTGATCCTAACCAACTTAGTGTCATTTATCGAACAACTTATAGTCGAACCATGAAGTTCTATCATAAGCTATCCAGACTAAGATTGAAAGTCAAACTTCAATCCGCTCTTTTAAATTCAAACCATCACTAGTCATATCAATCAATAAATGATATTGTCATCATTCCTTTTGAAAGACATAATATAATTTTAAGATAAAATTATTTCATTTACCATGAAAATCATTTTATATATCAAAATAACAAATACGTGCTCATATATATAAACAGACACACACACACACACACACACTCAGACTCGTTTTAGGTTATTACTATCTCTATCTTTAATGAGTAACTCATCCTAGGATATTACTAATCCTATCTCTGATGAGACATTCACCCAATCAAGCCTTGGTTGTCACTTAACCAATGCTTTGTTACCAGCCGTAACGACATGATTTTTCGCACCCCGAAACCCATAATGATACACCTCAATCAAGAATTCCTAAGATAGGAAAACCGACTCATTAAGGATGAAATAAAATAAACAAGAACAAAACATAATAACACAACGGAATATAATGGAATCTCACAACGCATAGAGAAATATAATATTAAACAATATCTTTACAGTAGAAAACATTTAAAACATATCAATCAAAGTCTAACCTATGATCAACCTGGATGGTTATAAACTTTGTCCTTACAATTGCTGAAATAGATAAACAACAACAAACATATCATGCATAAGTAATAAGACTACGCCCACACGTAGATGCAGATCTCCAGCACTCCTTTGGAAAGCTCGAACCTCCTATCATGTTGCACTACACCAAAGAAAACGCGATCCCATATGATCTCTATCTAAGAAACTCCCTAAGTCCAGCCATCTCGCTTCGCGACTTGCACAGCTAATTCTAAGATCACTCGGTACTAACCCAAATGTTGAAAACACTTGGATTGGGCTTGGGAAAACCAGCGTAAGAACACAATCCCAAAATGTGACAGTGTCTCAATTGGACGCCAAACCAGAAATTAGTATTTTGAAAACAAAGTGTATCTTATAAGACTATGGAGGATAAAAACACTGAACGCGTTTTTCGTTTATGATAACCATAAAATCATTACGCAAAAATAAGGGACATTATTTTTAATGACAATATTTTGAAAGTGCTTTTCAAGTAAATTTATGAACCTTAGCTGAAATTGTTACATTCATTAAATTCCAGCATTTGACCTACAATCAAAATCTACAAGACTTTTAATGGATTATTGGATCCATACTAGCAACTAAGATGAGAGGCCACCTCTAGGTGTGATTTCCCTACCCAATGCCTAAAGAAGACTGCCTATCTAACCGACAGACTGAATATGTCGTTTTCACCTGTCGTTTTCGACCTTCCGAGCATGCTCATACCATGTACTTTAAATCCCAACATGTAGAGAGAAATTAGTTTTCTTTCTAGAAGGGAAAGTGCAGGCATTCTCATGGGTGCTAAACCGTGACTCATCTTGCTACACACCTTATTTGCTTTCTCAGATCTCACAGGCAGGACAAGATGTGCTCTTACGTATTACCGCAACCCTTTTTTTTATTTACTTTAATTCTCATTCAAAGATGTTACCCCATTCATAACTTAAGTCCTCAATTTCAAACTCATTTATTTATCAGCAAACAATGGGGCCTTCTAAGTTGGGGAACTATTTCCTCTCAGACCTTGGTTCGAACACATTCTTTATCCTTTAAATAACAGTCGCTTCCATACCTCGAAATCTAATGCCATTTTCGAGCTTATTTTCAAATATTATTTATTATTTAAATAAATCATTTGACTACAGAATTTGACCATTTTTCTAAGTCTTTAAAAAATTCCCAAATAAATCTTAAAAATCATAATTAATTATTATGAAATCATTAATAAAGATTTGGTTCAAAAACTCCTTTCGGTTCCTTAATTTCATAATCCAATTCCTTAATCGCTAGTGAATAGTGATTTACTAGGTCATTTTCCATAATTATACTTTTGAATAAGTATAAACTCATTTTTATATTCCAAAACCTCATTATTATATTAATAATGAATTTAGAAATTTATTTTAGAATTTTATGAAACTTTACTTATAAAAATCTGGATTTAAGCGCTCTTATAACGACCTTTTTGAAAACTATTTATCATAACTTGATATTTTCAAATCAAAAACTTAACTTTTTGGATCCATTTTAAAGATATTAACTTTATGGACAAAACGTTTTTCGTTTTAAGTCATTCCAACTTGAAACGCATTTTATACTTTCGTTCGAAACTATCGGTCGCACAACCGCGAACTGTTCCTCCAGAAAGCCCCCAATTTTGACCGTTACTTCGAAAACACTTATAAATGATTATAACCATTTATTTATACTTTTTAAACTTATAAAATATTATTTTTCAATATTTTATCTTTTATAATATTATATTATACTATTATATTCAAACTTTTCTATGATTTAAAACCCATTTTAAATCCTTTTCCTCTTTTATTTTAAAGAGGCTTAACCCTTTCTGTTTGTACACATATTAATATATGTGTAACGTGACTTTGAATTCCTTTTAAAAGTCATGATATTACATATAAACATGTCAAACTAACATAGATGTACTTTTTATATTTACCCTATAATATCACACCATCAACACAACCAAATCATTCAATCATCCATATAACATCCAATATTATCATCCAAAGATTTGGAAATCAGCACAACCAAGTTTGCTAATTTTCTTTACTAGTTGCTTACTAACTTTTCATGTTTTCTTACTAACTTTTCAAATTTTCTTACTAACTTTTATAACTTGTTAATTAATTTCCAAACATGTTCATATTTACTAGTTATACTCAATATGACTTATTAATCATAAATCTAAGCTAAAGAGGTGAAATTTGCCTTATAAAGGGTTCCACTCCTCCTTTACTTGCTCTAGCACTAGCGGAACAAAATTGACATAGTCACCTTTCCTTTTCTTTGTGTCGAAGTACCCGAAGGCCTCTGTGATGACCCATAATTTTAGGCAATATCAATTTAATAATTCGTATTAATAATTAAATTGATTTGATAATTTTCTTTTATAATTTTAATTTAAATTGGCAAGTTTATTCTTTTAAAAAACAAATAAATATTTAATTGGTAAATTTTATCTTTTGAAGCTAATAAAATGTTTTCTATTTATAATTTGTGTATATATATTTGTATATATTGTAAATAGAAAAGCTTTGGTTTGAATATAACAAATAAAATCATGTTTTCAAATTCTAATATATTTTTGTAATTTGGAAGTTATGATTAAATTTAATATAAAACTTTTCAAAGGTTATTTAAATAAATAACCATATAGTTTTAAAATACTTAAGGTAAATGTTTAATTGTTTAAATTATATTTTAGCTTAAGTTTAAATTTAAATAATATTAACGAAAATGTTTGTTTTATTTTCTTTCTAAATATTGCTTGATAAATATGATTTGAAAATCTATATAAAAGCTTAAAATACAATTCACAAACGTATAAAACATATGATACATTAATTCATTTAGTAATATTAGTAATTTATAAATAATGTGATAATCTCTTTTATAAATGATTTAGAATTGACAAAATTGTTATTTTCAAACAATAATAATAACGTGTTGTTTTTATATGTAGATATAAAATAGATTTTAAAGAAAATAGAATTGCTATTTTCAAATTTAATGTGTTGTTATATATGTAAATATATAAGTTGATTTTAAATTGGATTTTTAAATTTAATTTGAATTTGAATTCGGATTTAAATTTGAAACTTAAAACATAGATTTTTTAACATATTTTAGATTTGAGATTATATGTATAAAATTTTATTTATATATAGTTTGTTTTATAATATTTTATTTAAAGTAATTTATTAATATAAATTTAGAAAAGTATTTATTTAATTAGAAAATTTAATATAAAAATCTTATAAAACATTTTAAGAATAATTAAAAATACATAATGACAAGTGTTAATAAGTTAAATCACCTTAATAACAAGTGTTAAATGATAAACAATGCTAATGACAAATGTTAAGTTTTTAAATAAGTGTCACTTTTAATTTTAGTTTTCTTTTATTTTAAATCAATCACATTTTAATCCATATAAACACATTGTTCTTCTCTGCATTTTTTTCTATCTTCCTCAAATTCCAAGCTAAGAAACTTCAGCCTATAACAAAATCTCAAAAACAAAATCTATAATCAATACTTCTCAAACTAGAAATAAAATCAGAACCAAAAGCCTGTTAAATCTACAAACCAAAAAAAACAATACCCTGTAACTCAATCTTCAAACTAGGAAACACATTAGCCTGCAAACATTTTATTCAACCTGTTGCATGTTTCAACTCAACAGCAAGCGAGTGGCATTTTCAAATTTAACTTCAAACCTGAGCAGCAATGCAAAGATTTCAAGTTTAAAGCAACAAAAAAGTTTCCAGATCCAACTAAAAACCTCTGTTCTCTATCAATTATTTCAGGTGATTAAACAAAACTTTAAGAAAAAACAGTAATATGGTTGCTAGCTGTATTACATGTGATGAATGATAGAGTAGTATAGTTTGCATAAGTATTTGATATGAATTTATTAATATACATATGATTTGTATATGCCTGTGTATGTGTAAATAAATTTATAACTGCTCTATTAAATCCAGGTTCAAATTCCTTATAAAATTCATATCTTCCCAAACATTCAGATTTAAGTTATGATTTATAAAAGGAATATGATTAACACAGTGTAATATGAATTTTAAAATAGCTTTAAGGATTTATATTTGGAAATTACTTCAAAAAGAATAAATAACAGGGATGAACTAAATTTAAGTTACAAATCAATCATCCTAATATCTGTGTTTGATTATAAACTTGATATGGACTAGTAAAATATGAATTTTAAGAAGGGAATCACAATTTTTAAGGCTGTATTCATCGAGATATTTGGAGATGATCAGTTTCGACATTTTCATCGATTTTCGTAGATCGACGACGAGGTTTGCGATGGGCTTTGGTCAGAGAGTAGAGGGTAGCAAGGTGGACACTGGAAAAATGGGTGGTGAATTTTCTGGTGATCAAGGTGTCAGGATAAGGGTGATCTAGGGTTTGAGTGTGGTCTTTTTTCAGGTGGGTTGTCGATGTGATTTTGATGTCTATGGTTCATCAGATTCGATCGCAAGGGTCGTGATCGCGACATGGTGGCATGAAGCAACTCTTGAAGAAGGGCTATGGGTCCCAGTTGATGTGATCGACGGAGGTAGGGATTTTTTTTATCGTGCTTTGTCCAGTTTCGATCGATCATCAAGATTTAGTTTTGCTTTCGAATTTGGATTTCTGGGTTGACGTGTTGACTTATGAGGTCGAGGGTAGTTTGTTGAAGGCTGGAAAGATGGTCAGAGGGGACTAAAATTGCCGTGCATGTGCACGGTGCATTTCGTGTTTCTGGTTTTGTTAGAGCTTTGGGGAAGAAAGCTTCGACTCGGGTCGAATTCGGGTAGGTTTGTTAACATTCCGATGTAATGAGGGTTTGCGAGTGCTCGTGCTTTGCTCGGGATTTGTACAAGGGAGTGATAGTATAGGCTCGGGTTTGAGTTTGTTAAGCAACCAGGTTTTAATTATGAAAGATTTTACTGGATGTAATTAATTGAAGGATAATTAATTAATGGATGTAATTTGGGTTTAATTACTTTGTGTAATTAATAAAAAGGATAATTACTTAGTGGAAATAATCAAGGAGTAATTACTTAGTGTAATTTATTAAAGAATTAATTAGTAAAATTTATTTAGAAGTGAATTAAGTAATGTAATTAATTAAGGGCAGTTAATTACTAAATATGATTAATCAAGGTTGATTAATGAATGTGATTAATTAAAGATTAATTATTAAATATGATTAATAATTAAAGAAATAATTAGAGGATCGTTAATTAATGTAATTAATGAAAGTAATTAAGGGTTGATTAATGTGATTAATTAAGGATAATTAATCAATATAAGTGATTGTAGAATAATTAATTAATGTAACTAATTAAGGATTAATGCAATTAATTACACTTAATTAATTAATGAGAGTAATTAAAGGTTAATTATTGTAAATGGTTAAGGATAATTAATTTTTGTAATTAATTTAAAGGCTAATTACTTAATGTAATTAAAGAATAATTAATCAAGGATGATTAATTAAGATGGATAATTAAAGGATGATTAATTAATCGGTTTGTAATTAATTGATGGTTAAGTAAGATGGATTTATAGTGATGGAAGTAATTAATTTAATTCATTTTAAATTAATTAGAGATAGTGTGATTAATAAATCTTTGCTTATGGATGGTTGAATGATATTGAATGCCTTGAACTGTTGATATGTCTGATATGAGATATGTGTTGATCTGTGATATGAGATACTTTGGTTGAATTGTGATGATATGGATTATCTATTTGTGATAACGTGAATTATCCATCCGTGTGAATATAGATAATGAATTAAATTATTTTAATTTAAAACGACTTGACCTTAAAAGACAGCGTTTTGAATTTTGATGAGACCGGGATTGGATTTCCAAATTTGGATATATGAAAACCACATCGATCCAAATTAAACGATATGTTGTGATTCTCAAGTAAAGATCGAGATGAAGATTTAGAGTGCAAGGGTTATTATCATTAACTCTGAGGGTGATTCCAGAATGAGTGTAACGAGATAATGCCATCGATTTCGTTCGAATCCGGAATGAAGTTGTATGGATTGAATGCTTTCAGAACATCGACATTCTAAGTTATGTGTTTCGAAATGGTAATCGTAGCCTCAAGCCTCATCAACCAGAAATGGCTAAAACAGGGAGGAGCAGCAATGCTAAGTGAGTCGCGCTCAAGTAGGACATGATTACCCCTGTCTAGAGGTCCCTTTTTATTCGTCTGTGCGGGCGGTTGATTGCAACAACTGCTGGGGTTGTCTTGTTCTAGACTATCCAGTAAGGGATGGTTCTGGTCTTTTGTTGCAGGGGATTTAGGGTGGATCCTCGGTACGGTGATCTAGGCCACGTACTGTAATGGACGGTTCCCTAGTAGCCCTACCATTGAACGAAATCCAATCTCCAATAAGTGCCGTACGCTTTAATTGTGCCCAACTATGTTGGAACGTGAGATGTAAGCATTCCAGCTATTTCTGTATTTTACTTAAAAACCCTAAACACTATTATTATATAATTGGATTTCCTATCAAATTTTTTGGTTATCGTAAGGTAAAAACTTTTCCGTGTTTATGTGCGGGAAGTCTTACGAGATACCTTTTGTTTTCAAAGGTTTTTCAAAGTTAAGCAACTTTAACCCGTTTACTCACACCAGACCCATGTCTGACCCGAAGTTTATTTTCTGTTTTCTTAAACTCTTAGGTACTCAAATTTTTACGAGTAGCCAAGGGATCCAGGTTAGCTTTGACGAACTCTGGAAAAGAATTGGAGCAGGAGGCTTCAGCGTTTGTAGATATATAGTGTTTCCGCTGTGTTGGTATCTCTATGTTGTATATGTGAGTTGTATGATAAACATGTTTTATAACTGTCTAATATATTGTGATATAAAGCCGTGTAACTCTGTTAGATGTTGTATATTATGTGTAACTATGTGACAATATATTTTATTCGTTCCGCTGTGAGATTCTGATGTTGTTTCGTTCTTACTTTTCTATCTTTTCTCTTTTCTATCCCTTTCATTCTTATAAATGATGCGTCTTTCTATGGAATGAAAGGCAAGTCGTTACAGTTGGTATCAGAGCGTTGGATTGAGTGAATACCTAGGCTTTGGAGTGATTTCTTTTTGAGAGAGCGTACTTGTAATTTTTAATATATATATATATATATATATATATATATATATTTCTACCTATTTGTTGGGTTGCCTGTTTGGATTTTCCAATATAAATTCTAGAGGCAGGAAGGGTAGTGGTGTGTGTGTAGCATGACTACCAATGGAAGAAGTCCGAGTGTTGAGGTTGGAGGTGTATCCGCCGAAGCTGTAGACCCAATAACGCCTCAAGAGGGCTTTGCATCATTGTGTTAGGATTTCACCAATCTCGGAAGTAAACCTTTTTAAGGTGCACAATCCATCTTTTAAGTGCAAGTTTGGATGAGTGAGAGTTTGGATCTGTCGGATGAGCAGAAGCGAGTGATGGTATCTTGACAACTTCAGGAAGGAGCAGCTCCGTGGTGAGACGCAATGACCATGGATGTTTTCGAAGATGTTTCTTTTGAAGCAAGTTTAAAGAAGTGTGTCTGCATCAATGATGAGACTAAGTTCAGCAGGGTGTTTGTGTTTGGTTTGAGGCCAAGTTTCTTGAGGAGATATCGGCCCATCTCTAGGCTTTATGTGGGATTGGATGATATGGCTTTGAGGTTTGAAGAGCTTTGGATAGGAAGTCTTTGGCATCTGTGTTAGCAATGCAGCTCGAGGTGTTTTGAGTGCCTGCAGGAAGGTCATCTGACTAAGCAGTGTTCTAGAGGTGGAGTTCAGAAGCAGTAGAGTGGACCCATTTCTTCGATGGATTGGCTAGATAAGCATAAGCTATCCTGACTGGTGAAGAGAGAACAGTTTCTTGGATATTAGGCTGGGTTGATCATAGAAGTGACTTGCGATAGTTGAGGGTTCTCTTGGGTATTTTTTTGCTTGAGATCGAGGCATCTCTAGGGAATGTTGGAGTTATAGAAGTTGTCAGAGATCTTTTCGGATGTCCTCGAAGAAGCCAAGGTTTGCCATAGCATCTGGAGATTTAGTTTTTGTATCGACTAGGATTCTAGGAGTGATACCGGTGGTTCAGCTAGTAGAAGGATGGTTCCTAGAGAGAGGGTTTGGTGAAGCAGCTCAGGATCTTGTGGAACTTTTGAGTTTTCTCTTTATGGATCTGTTGAACCGTGTCTTCTGGGATGTATTGTACAAGTCTATACTCATGTTCATCATCAGCATTCTCATCTACTCCAGATCAGAGTTGCGCAACGGAAGCAAGATAACAGCTATTTTAGAGTGGAAGAAACCCTAAATTCCTTGGAAGTTTGCAGTTTTCTTGGATTAGAGAGTTTCTACATATAATTTTTAGGATCTGAAGGCAAGATTAGCAAGTGCTCCAATTTATCTTTTCCGGATAGGAGAAGTAAGTTTGAAGTCTACTGATGATTGTGGAGTAGAGTTTGTGTTCTTGATTTCAGTAGATCTGGAAAAGATCATTTTATTAGGTTGTTTTTGGTCCAGTGTTTTTCAAGAGGCATCAGCGAAGGATTGAGCTGATTAGGAAGGATGAAGGCAGTCCACGATCGTCAGAAGAGTTTTGTGGTTAAGAGACGGTGGAATTTGGATTTCAAAGTCGGCGATTGGATCTTTCTGTGTTTTGGTAAAGGCAAGTGTTTTGGCCTTCAGGGTTGAATTGCCAGTTTGGAAGACTAGGATTCAATGTGTTTCACGTATCTCTGAGGGAGTACGTGTATGATCCATCACTGGTTTTAGAATCTACAGTTCAGGAGGATTTGGTAGTTGAGTGGGACTTGACTGTGGTTTGATATCCTATTCAGATTATAGATTGAGGCGTGTAGGAGCTCAGAAGCTTAGTGGTGTAGATTGTTTGGATTCAGTAGAGTGAGTATCCCAGTGTTTATACCTGGGAAACTCTAGATAGTGTTAGGAAGATCTATCCTAATTTGTGTCAGGATCACTAGATTTGTTTGTTTGAGTGAATTGGTTGCTATGGTTGTTAGCATATAGTTGATAATATATGCTTGTGGTTTAAAATTAAAATCTTTGATGGGTTATTAAATTATCTTTGCTTTTAAATTTCGGGGACGAAATTCTTTTAAGGGGGAGGAATGTGATTACCCTAAATTTTGGGCAATATCAATTTAATAATCTGTATTAATAATTAAATTGATCTGATAATTTTATTTTATAATTTTAGTTTAAATTGGCAAGTTTATTCTTTTAAAAAGAAAATAAATATTTAATTGGTAAATTTTGTCTTTTAAAGCAAATAAAATGTTTTCTATTTATAATGTGTGTGTATATATTGTAAATAGAAAAGCTTTAGTTTGAATTTAACAAATAAAATCATGTTTTCAAATTATAATATATTTTGGTAATTTGGAAGTTATGGTTAAATTTAATATAAAACTTTTCAAAGGTTTTCTAAATAAATAACCATATAGTTCTAAAATACTTAAGGTAAATGTTTAATTGTTTAAATTATATATTAGCTTAAGTTTAAATTCAAATAAGATTAACAAAAAGGTTTGTTTTATTTTCTTTCTAAATATTGCTTGCTAAATATGATTTGAAAATATATATAAAAGCTTAAAATACAATTCACAATCATATAAAACATATGATACAGTAATTCATTTAGTAATATAAGTATATTATAAATAATGTGGTAATCTCTTTTATAAATTATTTAGAATTGACAAAATTGTTATTTTCAAACAATAATAATAACGTGTTGTTTTTAGATATAAAATAGATTCTGAAGAAATTAAAATTATTATTTTCAAATTTAATGTATTGTTATATATGTAAATATATAAGTTGATTTTAAATTGGATTTTAAATTTAACATGAATTTGAATTTGATTTAAATTTGAAATTTAAAAGATAGATATTTTAAAATATTTTAGATTGGAGATTATATGTATAAGATTTTATTTATACATAATTTTATTTATATTAATTTCCTTAAATTAATTAATTTATTTAAATTTAGAGAAGTATTTATTTAAGCGTATAAAACATTTTAAAAATAATTAAAAGTACATAGTGACAAGTGTTAATAAGTTAAATCACCTTAATAACAAGTGTTAAATGGTAAATAATGCTAATGACAAATGTTAAGTTTTTAAACTAGTGTCACTTTTAATTTTAGTTTTCTTTTATTTTAAATAAATCACATTTTAACCCATATAAACACATTGTTCTTCTCTTCATTTTTTTTCTATCTTCCTCAAATTCAAAGCTAAGAAACTTCAGCCTGTAACAAAATCTTAAAAACAAAATCTGTAGTTAATACTTCTCAAACCAGAAATAAAATCAAAACCAAAAGCCTGTTAAATCTACAAACCAAAAAGAAACAATACCCTATAACTCAATCTTCAAACCAAAAAACATATTAGCCTGCAAACATTTTATTCAACCTGTTGCAAGTTTCAACTCAACAGCAATCAAGTGGCATTTTCAAATTTAATTCAAACCTGAGCTGCAATGCAAAGATTTCAAGTTTAAAGCAACAAAACAGTTTTCAGATCCAAATAAAAACCTCTATTCTCTGTCAATTATTTCAGGCGAGTAAACAAAATTTAAAAAAAATAGTAATATGGTTGCTGGCTTTATTACATGTGATGAATGATAGAGCAGTATATTTTTCATAAATATTTGATATGAATGTATTAATATACATATGATTTGTATATGCCTGTGTATGTGTAAATAAATTTATAACTGCTCTGTTAAATCCAGGTTCAAATTCCTTATAAAATTCATATCTTCCCAATCATTCAGATTTAGGTTATGATTTATGAAAGATTTAGGGATGAACTAAATTTAAGCGAAGAATCAATCATCCTAATATCTATGTTTGATTATGTAACTTGATTTGTATTAGTAAAATATGAATTTTAAGAGGGGAACCACAATTTTTAAGACTGTATTCATCGAGATATTTGGAGATGATCAGTTTCGACATTTTTGTTGGTTTACGTAGATTGACGACAAGGTTTGCGACGGGCTTTGGTCAGAGAGTAGAGGGTAGCAAGGTGGACACTGGAAAAATGGGTGGTGAATTTTCTGGTGATCGAGGCGTCAGGACGAGGGTGATCTAGGGTTTGAGTTTGCTCTTTTGTAAGGTGGGTTGTCGATGTGATTTTGACATCTGTGGTTCATCGGATTCGGTCATGTGGGTCGTGATCGCGATATGGTGGCATGAAGCAGTTTTGGAAGAAGGCCATGGGTTCCAGTTGATGTGAGCGACGGCGGTAGGGAAATTTGTTGATCGTGCATTGTCCAGTTTCGATCGATCATCGAAATTTAGTTTTGCTTTCGAATTTGGATTTTTGGGTTGACGTGTTGACTGTCGAGATCGAGGGTAGTTTGTTGAAGGCCGGAAAGATGGTCGGAGGGGACTGGAATTGCTGTGCATGTGCACGATGCATTTCGTGTTTCTGGTTTTATCAGAGCTTTGGGAAGGAAAGCTTCAACTCAGGTCGAACTCGAGTGGGTTTGTGTGATGTCCTGAAATAATGAGGGTTCGCGAGTGCCTCTGCTTTGCTTGGGGTTTGTACAGGGGAGAGATAATATAGGCTCGGGTTTGAGTTTGTTAAGCAACCAGGTTTTAATTATAAACCAGGTTTGAAAAGTTATAAACAAATGCAAGTTTATAGCAAAAATTTAACCAAATTTAAGGTTTAAAAAGAAATTGTAAACTAGGTTTTAAAAGCTAAGAACTCAAGTTTTTAAAAGGTTTTAAAGTTATTAAAATAACTAGTTTTCAAAAAGGAAAAAGGTTTTAAACAGTTTAAAGATTTAAGTATATTTGAAATAAATTTGTTTTCCAAGTAAAATGTTTTAAACAAGTTTTAAAAGATTTAAATGTTAAAGTAAATGTTTAAAATTTGTTTAACTTGATTTTGTTATTTTAAATCTAAAATAAAATAATTTAATTAGTAGGTTAAATTTAAAATTTAATGTTTTAATTATGATTTATGATAATTAAGTCACTAATAAGGAAAATGTTTTATCTTAAAGTTAATTAAGATTTAAAGATTTGAGATTAATTAAATTAATAAGGTAATTAAAGAGTAATTAATTAATTTAATTAATTAATGATTAAGGATTAATAAATTAATAATAAAGGGTGTAAGTTAATTAATTTAAGAGGTTAATTAATTTGTAATTAGGGATCATTAATTAGATAAGTAAAGATTATTAATTAATGATTAGAAATTAATTAATCAAGTAATTAAAAATTAATTAAGTTACATTTAAGCATTAATTAATTAAATAATTAGAGATGAATAAATTGGTAATTAAGAATTAATTAATTTGTAATTAATAATGTTAATTAAAGCATAATTACTTAGGGAAGTAATTAAAGGATGGTTAATGAGTATAATTAAATATAAGATAATTAACTAGGGATTATGAAATGATTAATTAATGTGATTAATTTAATATAATTAATTAGATTAATTAATTACGGATAATCATATGTGGAATTGGTTAAATTACTTAATGTAATTTATAAAGTGCAATTTCTCAGTGAAGTAATTAATGGGTAATTACTAGATGCAATTAATTGAAGGATAATTAATTAATGGAAATAATTTGGGTTTAATTACTTTGTGTAATTAATAAGAAGGATAATTACTTAGTGGAAGTAATCATGGAGTAATTACTTACTGTAATTAATTAAAGAATTAATTAACAAAATTTATTTAGAAGTTAATCAAGTAATGTAATTAATTAAGGGTTGTTGGCACCGAAATTGGTCACTAACACCCGAATATAGATGAAGGCACCAACTAACAGTCATGGTTAACAGATAGATTGTATGTAGAGAGTAATAATGTGAAGAACAGACAAAATTAAAATTAAAGCAATAATGAACAACAGATTTTGTAGTGGTTCGACTAACTCTGGCCTACGTCCACTCCAGTAATTTCCTTTTTATTGCTGTAACAATCGATTATAGTTACAAAGTGGTAGACTAGCCTTAGCCCTAGAAAAATAGAAAGTCAGAGAGCAGAAGGGAAGATCCCTTTCTTGAAGCCCTATATGCTCTATTTATAGACACGTCCAGGTAGTTGGTGGGCTCTCTGAATAACCAGAGCCCATCAGGGCCGAACGGCCCATGCCGAACCAAAATGCCATACTGAACGCACTCGTACGCCGAATGAGGTTGTCATGCCGAACACACTCGTACGTCGAACGAGGTTGTCATGCCGAACGCACTTCGTATGCCGAACGCTCCCTGATGTCGAACGATCCATCCAATGCCGAACGTCTCCAGATACCGAATGACACGTCCAATGCCGGAGGATCCTTAATGCCGAACATCCATCATGCCGAACCATGACTGATGCCGAACCATGTTTGATGCCGAACCATGTTTGATGCCGAACAGTTTCTAATGCCGAGCGCCCATCAGTCGAACGTTCTCTAATGCCGAGCGCTTCTAAATGCCGAGCGCTCCTAGACGCCGAGTGCTACTGAATGTCGAGCGCTCCTGGATACCGAGCCCTCCTGGATGCCGAGCGCTACTGAATGCCGAGTGCTACTGGAATGCCGAACCGCTCATGTATGACGGTCGCTCTATGTATGCTGAGTACTCTTGAATGCTATTCGAACATGAATGCTAGATGAACCATTTATGCCGAACCTCCACCATGCCAAACCATGTTCTAGGCCGAACCATGTTTCCTAGACCCAAATTATAGTTGATTCATCTTTATCCAATCATATTTCCATACTCAAGCACGTTGCATCATCCATCCATCCAGTCGACTGAATCCATCGTACACCAGCCTCGACGAACGTGCAGTCGATTAAGTTAAACCCACCTGTCCATGGCCTTGCAAAAATACGGGTTAATACTCACCCCCCAAAACATGCCTTGCTGTCGGAAGGTGTGTTTTGAATAATTCCGAATCTGACATCCAGAGTCCATTGCCAATTCCATATCCATCCGGACTCGATAACCGAGTCTTAATCCAACCTTATCCAATAACTAGTAACCGAATCCATGACCTCTCCGGGTCAATATCCGAACCCGTAACCTCTTCGGATTCTTGCCAAGCGCAATTTCCACATGACGACCGTGGTCCAATGTCTCTGGACGTAATGCCATGGCTTAAGTCCTAAGTCGAACCCTGGTCACTCCGGACCCTTGTCGAGTATAGTCCATACCCGATAACCTGAAATAATAACTAATAATACACGGCTTAAGTCCTAGGCCGAATCCTGGTCTCTCCGGAGCCTTGCCGAGCATAGTCGATACTCGACCACCTGAATTAGTCGATTCGCCGCATTTGGGCGAAGAGACTTACCCCTTGCCGGGCACAATCCATACCCGACGATCGTTTACCAAAAACCAGAAAAAATCCAATCAAAAGCAAATCCAAAATCTAAATCAAACCAGAGGACAAAATATCCATATCAAAAATCCAAACCGATATCCAAACCAGAAAGCAATCACCCAAATAAAAAGTTCAAACCAAGAAACAAACAAAACCAGAAGTTCTAACCAAACCAGGAAAAAGCAAATGTCCAAAGCTAAAAAGAGAAAGCAGATTTCACAAACTAGAGTGTCACGGTTTATCATCATCTCAGAGCATGCCTAGGGGCTATCTCCGTCCTCGTACATGAGTAAGTAACTTGGCCGTTTGCCCATAGTTTGCTACTTATTTCATAATATTCCAGTCAATTGATAACTAATCGACCATCATTCATGTGCCTCGTACCATCACTACGTGTGGTAGACGGTGGTTGCTCCTGCCCTACCGCTGCATTTCGAGCTTCGACATATTGTCGCAACTATCCATTCCTTACATGCTCCTCAATTATGTCCTTTAAGTGCCTGCAGGCTGTTGGTATCATGCCCGTCCAAATCGTGGAAGAGGTAGTGTTTCCCTGATGCCCTCTCACGTTCGAAGGGTTCTCTCCTAGCCGGCCTTTGGTAGGGAAGGCGATTCTGAGTCTCCAAATAAATCTGTTCTAGCGTCTCGTTCAATCCTGTGTAGGTGGAGAATTTTGGCTCTCTCAACCGTTTCCTAGCTTTTCCTAATTCGTTATCCAGCTTCCTTTTTCCTTTGCCTTTATCTCTTTCCAAGCCTCCGCTAGATGGCCCTCTATCCTCAGCCGTGTTCACCTCCTTTAACTTCATATCTGAGCATGCATCTTCCTGTCGGAGAAACCTCTCAGCTTCGTGAAAGAATTACTCGAGATCCATTGGAGGGTCCCGTATCAGTGACACTTTAAAATCCGAATTCTCTCTAACTCCTGACACTGCCACCATTAAAACCATCGATGGATCCGGCCGATCCACCGAAGCAACCTCTGCATTAAACCGAGTTAAGAAAGCTCTAAGTGATTCATCTATCCTCTATTTTACCGATGTCAGCGTCATTACATTCTTTGGCCTTTTGATATGTACCCGAAACTGCTTCAGAAACCTGTCCACCAACTCTGTCCATGTCCCGGTAGATCCTTCTTCCAGCTGCCTGAACCACATAGCGGCTATGTCCGTTAAGAATAAAGAGAAACATCGAGCCATAACTTCTTCCGATGCCCCTAGCACCTCCATATGTCTTGTATATCTCATCAAGTGATCTGTTGGATCAACCTTGCCATTGTATATTTCCATGTTAGGTAGCTTGAAATCTTGCGGATTCCGAGCTATCCTGATTTCACGAGTGAACGGACTCTTGTTTACCCCTTCCAGATCTCTATTAGTCAAACCTCGGCGCATGGTTCGCCTGATAATTTCGGCTAATCCAGCATTGTACGTCAAGGATCGCTCCCTGAGTTCCCAAGGGAATTCTGGTACATACTCTTCATCTCTTGCTCTTGCATTCCTTCCAGCACCCTGTTGCGTGGTGTTAGCTGGAACCCCTCCATGAACTGGTTCGGCATTATCTGGTGGTGCACCCCCGAGTCCAGGTCCATGCGGATTGTTAGTTGTTTGCTGGTTGAGCGCTTCTGATCTGGCTCCATGGATCTGAGCTCTTGCATTTCCTGCTTGCGTAAATTGTCTGAGAAGAGCCTGCATCATCTCTTCTTGTCTTTTCATCATGGCTTCCATTTCCTCTCTGGTGATGTAGATGGATGCTCCTCCTGCTCCATTTCTAGAGGTAGCCTCTTGACTTCCCTCCCGATTGCTCCTCTCTATCACTTGATTCCTTGTTGATGGTCTAGCTATTGCTCCTTAGAATCCGAGTTTCTAACTCCAAAATTTCTAAGCTCAATTCTCAGTGAAAGCACCAAAGTGTTGGCACCGAAATTGGTCACTAACACCCGAAAATAGATGAAGGAACCAACTAACAGTTACGGTTAACAGATAGATTGTATGTAGAGAGTAATAATATGAAGAACAGACAAAATTAAAATGAAAGCAATAAAGAACAACAGATTTTATAGTTGTTCGGCTAACTTTGGCCTACGTCCACTCTAGTAATTTCCTTTTTATTGCTGTAACAATCGATTACAGTTACAAAGTGGTAGACTAGCCTTAGCCTTAGAAAAATAGAAAGTCAAAGAGCAGAAGAGAAGATCCGTTTCTTGAAGCCCTACATGCTCTATTTATAGACAAGTCCAAGTAGTTGGTGGGCTCTCTGAATAACCAGATCCCATCAGGGCCGAACGGCCCATGCCGAACCAAAATGCCATACCGAACGCACTCGTACGCCGAACGAGGTTGTCATGCCGAATGTACTCGTACGCAAAACGAGGTTGTCATGCCGAACGCACTTCGTATGCCAAACGCTCCTTGATGCCGAACGATCCATCCAATGCCGAACGTCTCCAAGAGGATCCTTAATGCCGAACCTCCATCATGCCGAACCATGTTTGATGCCGAACCATGTTTGATGTCGAACAATTTCTAATGGCGAGCGCCCATCATGCCGAACGATCTCTAATGCCGAGCGCTTCTAAATGCCGATCGCTCCTGGATGCTGAGTGCTGCTGAACGTCGAGTGCTCCTGGATGCCAAGCGCTACTGAATGTCGAGCGCTCCTGGATGCCGAGCACTACTGAATGCCGAGTGCTCCTAGAATGCCGAACCACTCATGTATGTAGGACGCTCTATGTATGCCGAGCACTCTTGAATGCTATTCGAACGTGAATGCCAAACGAACCATTTGTGTCGAACCTCCACCATACCGAACCACGTTCTAGGCCGACCATGTTTCCTAGACCCAAATTATAGTTGATTCATCTTTATCCAATCATATTTCCATCTCCCAAGCACGTTGCGTCATCCATCCTTCCAGTTGACTGAATCCATCGTACACCAGCCTCGACGAACGTGCAATCGATTAAGTTAAACACGCCTGTCCATGGCCTTGCAAAAAGACGGGTTAACAAGGGCAGTTTTTACTAAATATGACTAATCAGGGTTGATTAATGAATGTGATTAATTAAAGATTAATTATTAAATATGATTAATAATTAAAGAAGTAATTAGAGGATCATTAATTAATGTAATTAATGAAAGTAATTAAGGGTTGATTAATGTGATTAATTAAGGATACTTAATCAATATAAGTGATTATAGAATAATTACTTAATGTAATTAATTAAGGATTAATGTAATTAATTACACTTAATTAAGTAATGAGAGTATTAAAGGTTAATTACTGTAAATGGTTAAGGATAATTAATTTGTGTAATTAATTTAAAGGTTAATTATTTAATGTAATTATAGAATAATTATTCAAGGATGATTAATTAAGATGGATAATTAAAGGATGATTAATTAATCGGTTTGTAATTAATTAATGGTTAAGTAAGCTGGATTTATAGTGATGGAAGTAATTAATTTAATTCATTTTAAATTAATTAGAGATAGTGTGATTAATAAATCTCTGCTTATGGATGGCTGAATGATATCGAATGCGTTGAATTGTTGATATCTTTGATATGAGATATATGCTGATCTATGATATGAGATACTTTGGTTGAATTGTGATGATATGGGTTATCTATTTGTGATAATGTGAATTATCTATCAGTGTGACTATAGATAATGAATTAAATTGTTTTAATTTAAAACAACTTGATCCTAAAAGATGGCGTTTTGGATTTCGGTAAGACCGGGATCGGATTTTCAAATTTGGATATCCAAAAACCACATTGATCCAAATTAAATGATAGATTGTGAATCTCAAGTGAAGATCAAGATGAAGATTTAGAGTGCAAGGGTTATTGTCATTAACTCTGAGGGTGATTCCAAATTGAGTGTAACGAGATAATGCCTTTGGTTTCGTTCGAACTCGAAACGAACTTGTATGGATTAAATGCTTTCAAGACATCGTCATTGGAGGACGATGAGCATTCTAAGTTATGTGTTTTGAAACGATAATCGTAGCCTCAAACCTCACTAATCGGAAATGGCTAAAACATGGGAGGTGCAGCAAGACGAAGTGAGTCGCGTTCAAGTAGGACAAGATTTCCCCTGTCTAGAGGTCCCTTTTTATTCGGCTGTGTAGGCAGTTGATTGCAACAGCTATTGGGGTTGTCTTGTTCGAGACTATCCAATAAGGATGGTTCCGGCCTTCTGTTGCAGGGGATTTAGGATGGATCCTCGATACAGTGATCTAGGCCACGTACTGTGATGGATGGTACCCAATAGCCCTGCCATTGTATGGAATCCAATCTCCAATAAGTGCCGTACATTTTGATTATGCCCAACTATGTTGGAATGTGAGATGTAAGCATTCCAACTATTTCTGTATTTTAGTTGAAAACCCTAGACACTATTATAATATAACTGGATTTCCTATCAAATCTTTTGGTTATCGTAAGGTAAAAACTTTTCCGTGTTTATGTGCGGGAAGTCTTACGAGATACCTTTTGTTTTCAAAGGTTTTTCAAAGTTAAGAAACTTTAACCCGTTTACTCACATCAGACCCATGTCTGACCTGGAGTTTATTTTCTATTTTCTTAAACTCTTGGGTATTCAAATTTTTACGAGTAACCAAGGGATTCGGTTAGCTTTGACGAACTCTGGAGGAGAATTGGAGCAGGAGGCTTTTGTAGATATATAGTGTTTCCGCTGTGTTGGTATCTCTATGTTGTATCTGTGAGTTGTATGATAGACAGGTTTTATAACTGTCTAATGTATTGTGATGTAAAGCTGTGTAACTCTGTTGGATGTTGTATATTATGTAATAATTTTGTGATTAATATATTTTATTCGTTCCGCTGTGAGATTCTGATGTTGTTTTGTTCTTTCTTTTCTATCTTTTCTCTTTTCTATCCCTTTCTTTCTTATTAATGATGCGTCTTTCCGTGGAACGAAAGGCGGGTCGTTACAGCCTCCCTCTTCTCCTTGCTGCTCATGGCCATTGTGTTTCCTGGGGTTTCGTCAAGTTTGAGACGTTGTAGCTTGTCTCTTGTCTTTAGAACGTTGTGTAGAGGAAGATTAAAGTATACATTTAAGTATTTTGAGTTGTTATTGAACTAGTTTCTCTCGAATTCCCTTAGGAAACCATTAGAGATCCTTAGAGAAAATGAGAGCTAAGGTAGAAGTAGAAAAGAAATGAAGTAAAGAATTGAAGAGAAGGAGGTAGAAGTGTATTTATAGTATAGGATTTAGTAATATAATATGCAACATAACTTGTCACATCACCATACTCTCCATACCCTTACACCACCTTACCCCATCAACTCATGTACCCTCTTCATCACATCACCTACACGCCATACCCCCAAATCAAGGAGGTCACTTCTTAGGAAGCTTCTACACACCTTTATACATATATAAATACATATATACATACATACACATGCATACACATACATATACACATGCATGTATACATACACACATCACATACCCATACATGAATATACACACGCCACACACATTTACACGCGTGCACATGCGTGTACACGTTTATATATGCACACACCTCCATGTACACACGCGTATTTCGCTCCGACTCCTTCGCATTTTAATACATTTTCCAATTATGTAAATATAATCTCTGAACATCTATGTGTTTTTATTTCTTTATTTTAATATGTTCCGATGACGTTTGACGAATTCTGCGTGCTGTTTTATATTGAATTATAACTTTGTTTATCAATCAGATTATCCATTATATTTCTATTTAAATAATGATGTAATCAAAATTTATAATGATTTATTTTGGTAAAAACTCCTTAAATTAATCATAAAATTTATTATATTGTGTATTTCAAAGTGCTGCAGATTTACACCAACCATATAAGGTTCAAATCATTTGTTATCGTTTAATAATATTTATAATGAATTATCAGATCGTTAAATCTCAAATTAATTTAATAAATTAATTATTAAATATTATGACCCTATTGATGATGTCATAATTATAATTTATTTTCAAAAAACAAAACAAATTATTTTATTTCATTTTCTCATTTATATCAATAAATGAGTATAGGTATTCAAAGCCGTGTGCGATTCCGAGAAAATCTTAAATTTACCGAAAACCGACTTTTCATAATTTTTGATGAAAAATTCTAGTATCCATATTTTGTTTGTAAACCTTTAAAACAAGTGTTATTAATGTTTGAAATCTTTTAATTGAATATTTAACTGAATTAAATATCCTATTTTATTGTTATAAAATTCTGGGTCATTACAGACGTCTGGTTAGCTTTTGCATAAATGCATATCTGATTATGTTTAACGTCTAGTTAGCTTTTGCAACTATACGTACCCAATTAGGTTTGGCATACGGTTAACTTTTGCACTCCATGGTATGCTTGGTTAAATAATATATCTTAGGTATATATTGGTTTTTACCTATACCCAATTAGGTTTGGTATTCGATTAGCTTTTACGTTAATATATACTCCATTTGGTTTGGCATCTGATTAGTTTTTGCATCAATACATACCCGATTAGGTTTGGCATCCAGTTGGCTTTGTGTTTGATAGTATTCTCGATCAAACAGTATATCTTAGGTATACATTGGTTTCTATTTGTAGCCGATTAGGTTTGACATCTGCTCAGCATTTGCATCGGTGCGTTCCCAGTTAGGTTTGACATCCAGTTAACTTTTACACCAATGCGTACTCAATTAGGTTCGGCATTCGGTTAACTTTTGCAACCATACGTACCCGATTAGGTTTTGCATCGGCTAGCTTTTGAATTCCATGGTATACTCGGTTAAACAATATATCTCTGGTATAGATTGGTTTTCATCTTTACCCAATTAAGTTTGGCATGTGGATAGCTTTTAGATCAATACATGCCTGATTTGGTTTAGCATTTGGTTAGTTTTTGCATTAATACAGTGATTAGGTTTGGCATCTGGTTTTTGTGGTTGGTGGTATGCTTAGTTAAATAGTATATCTTAGGTATGGATTGGTTTCAATTTTTACCCATTAGGTTTGACATCCGGTTAGCATTAGCATCAATACGTACCCGATTAGGTTCGGCATTGGGTTAGTATTTGCACCAATATGTACCTGATTAGGATTGGTATCCATTTAGCTTTTGCATCCATACATACTTAATTAGGTTTAGGATCCGGTTAGCTTTTGTATCAATACATACCCAATTAGGTTTTGCATTCGGCTAGCTTTTGCATCAACATATACCCAATTTGGTTTGGCATTTGGTTAGTTTTTGCAATAATACATACCCGATTAGGTCTGGCATCCTGTTAGCTTTTGCATTCATTGGTATGCTCATTTGAACAACATATCTTGGGTATAGATTGGTTTCCATTCGTACTCAACTAATTGATGTGTTGTATGATTTTTTCTACATGTTGCTATTTTTGCATTAATTGAAGCTTGGTGATTAAGATGAGATGATCAACTATGTTGTAGAGAGCTAGAAGACATAAGTGGCTTGGCAAGCGTTGAGTTATTACCTAATGATGTTGGTTTGCTTATTCAATATTAGATTTTAGTATTAGTTTTCGTATACATCAATATATATTTCAGGTATTAGTACCAGTTTAGGCATTATATTAGTGTCAATTTAAAGTATTTCAAAATATAATATCGGTTTTTTCATGCTATTAGTATCAGTTTTGGATGTAACAAAATATGGTATCAGTTTTGCATGCTACTAATATTAGTATAAGTTTCAAGTATAACAAAATATTGTATCATTTTTTGCATTCTATCAGTATCAACGTTAGTTCTAGGTATGACAAAATATAGTATCGGGTCTTGCATACTACTAGTGTTAGTTTCACTTATAATAAAATATAGTACCATTTTGGGATATAAGAAAATTAGTTTGAGGTATAAGAAAATATTATATGAATTTTTGCATAATATTAGTATCAATTTTAGGTATAATTGGAAATAAATTATGGTCATAACATGGTATCACACGTACATAAAGTTAAACAATGCTAATATTTAAAACATCAAAAAAAAGATCGTTGTTTTTACAACAAATTGACAAAATTTCAACAAATGTTTATATCTACATTATAACAAAGCTAAATTTAATTAGTTCTAACACAACATCGTATATGTATATTAGTTGAACTGAACATCAAAGCAATTTTGATTAACAAATTTACATCTTCACATTTTCTTTTTCTTCCAGTTTTGACACGAAATCGGATAAATTCCAATAGTGATCGTTGTCTACTAATATCTATAACACAGTTCTTTTGCAACATATGTTCATGTTTTATCTTGGTCGGAATTTGGCTTTTGTTCAGTGATATGATAAATATCATGACATATATTTCACATGCAATCCTGTTTAAAGCAAAATATATTGTTAGTATCAGTTTGCATCACTTACAAGTATATAACAAATATATAACATTGTATTGCAGAGATAATGCTGCAAACAGTTCATATTCTTTAAAATGAATAATTAACAATTTTAATATCATTATTAGCATCAGTTTTAATATTAATTTTAGTGCTTGTAGGTACCATTTTTAAGATCCATGGTAATTGTTTTATTTTTGTTTAAATTATGTACAGTTTTAATATCATTTTTTGTGGTATAGGTATCGGTGTGTGTGTGCCTGTAGGTATCAATTTTGATCTGAAGCAAATGTCTACTGAACTAAAAGAAAATAGCTTATGTATTGATTGATTCAATTTAATGTACTAGGCATATAAAGATGCATATTACTTTATATAAAAGATCATAATGCAAACACATAACAAGTTCTACATATCATGTAACTATCATTTTAGTTTTACTATTAGTTTTAGTTCTAGTATCAATTTTGTTGTCAGCAGGTACCATTTTTAACAGAAAAAATAATATATTTGATACTGGTACGAATTCATAAGATATCAAACATTTTAAAATGATACACGGTAATATTATGCATTTCCATCTCCATATACCATAAATTAAATTTCAAGATATAAATAACTAAGTAATCTCCTTCCACAAAGTTGGAAATAATGGTATATGATACAAACAATTATATAAGATAACTCTAGCAACAACAAAAATTACCTGAGTCTGAAGCATCGTGTCGAATTCCATTAACATAGTAGAAGAAGCTGTTACCAATTCGGTAACGACCCGCAAATCCACATAATTCAAGCTAACAATAAATCACAAATGTTCAATCCCAAATTGAATGGAAAAACTGATGGGAAAGAAAGAAGAAAAAAGAAGAGAACAAGAAGAAGGGAAAACGAAATCGAAAACAACACAGAATCTCATAATCGCAGCAGAAAAATATATAATATAATATCAATGATCTTTACAAAAGAGAAACTGTAATATACATACATCAAACCAAAGTACACAAATAACCAATCATCTGCCTGGACAATTATAATAACCCGTCCTCACAAATGCTGATATTTTAAACAATATATGCAGTTAAAATAACATATATGTGATACGACGTAAAGAGCTCCAGCTTGTCTTCGTAAACTCTAAATCATCCAAATTGAATCTGTAAATATGCTTAGTCTGACTCGAGCATTGTAATAAAATAACATCCGATTCAGTCTGGAATACCAACGTGAGAAAAACAAACCAAACTGGATTTTAAAGTTGTTAAAAACCTTTGAAACCAAAAGTATCTCGTAAGACCACGCCTACATAAATATAGATAGGTTTTTACCTTGTGGTTACCAAACCATTTCATATGAAATTCTCTGGTATTATGATAGTGTCTAAGATACAAATGATTATTAATCATTGCCAAAATTATTACATCAATTAAAATCTAACATAATAGGTATATAACTAAAACCATAAAAGCTCGTATTGGAGAATAGATTCCATACTATGACAAGTTAAGAAACTACCTTCTGATGGTACATCTCTAGACAAAATTCCCCGGGGTCTGACAAGAACATCTTGTACCCTTGCCATACATGACAGATCTACCACTTGACTAGTGGTATTGAATATGATTACCCCGTTTGTCAATGAGCCATAAAGCATGAGTAAATAATAGTCGATCAAGATTTGGAATGACCATACCCTTATGGGAGCAACCCACATGTCCCTGCTGCATGCCCTAAAATTTTTGTCACTTCCCGGTTGATGAGGCTTGAGGCTTCATTTTAGCTTTTATATAGCACTTCCCCTTGGAATGCTAATAATTCCCTTCAAGCAACACTGCAATGCCAACATTCAACCATACAACTTCGTTCTAGGACTGAAACAAATCGAAGGCTCCGCTTCTACTACATCCATTTTGGAATCTTCCTCAGGATTAGTAGCAAGTAGGCCTTGCACTTCAAAAGCTCCATTTCGATCAGCTTCAGTATATTCTAATTAAAAACGCTTATGCTGGATCAAAGTGGTTTTCAGATCTAATCCCAGTCTTTTCAAACCGACAACGTTAGTTTACAACGGGCAAACATTTGATAGTCAGTTATTTAACTATCAAATAAACAAACAATCCAACTAGAGACCAAACTTCCAAAGGAAGTAACATTGGTTAAGCACCAAGCAACACTAAGCCTCTTTAATTAATTTTCAATTAATCTTTTCATTAATTAAAATAATTTTCGAATATTTGTCTCAAAATATCTTTACGAAGATATATTAACCACCATTAATCTTTCTATATTTGGAAAACATTCCATATACTCATCTCGATGACATAAGTAGATTCACAAACTATTTCATTTTAAACATTTAGATGATGCCCTTATAAACTTAAATCCGTAATATGTATATTTACAATTTTTACGGAAACATCTTATTTCCATAAACACACTTTATTGGGTCAAAATAAATGTATAAAACATCGTTACGATAATCTAAAAAAATAGTATAGAGATTCAATTACTCATATTTAATATTAATTTTCGATCTCAAGCCCAAACTATTTGTTAGTCAACAATGAAGCCGATCAAGTTGGGGTACCATTATTCTCAGAACTTAGATGAACGACATTCTTAACTTCAAAATGGAGGTAAGTTACACACCTCGAAGCTTAACATCAAATATAGGATATAGATATAAATCCTATATATTATAAAAACATCTCCTTCAGAAAATCATCTACTATAACAATAGTGTTATAGCTATGTTTTCCTCACTTTCTCAAAAACATTTATTACAACAAAAATGTTGAAATCCATGTCTTCCTACAACTTAACACATTCTAAATCACTTTTAAAATCATTAAACTCCATTTGAAAATATCACTTTCAAAACATTCCTTTATAAGTTTGTTTTAACTTTTAAAACATAAAAATATTTACTTGATAAAAGTCCATACTTGAATTTCAACATAATCATTTCCATGTTTATAAAACTATATTTATAAATCTCTTTCTGTTTTATATCTTCTTTTATTTTCGTAAAATTTTCTTTATTTAAAAAACCCCATTTATAATTCCATCCCTTTATAAATCTCCCTTATTCATAAAATCTCATTTAAACATCAATTACCATCCGTTCTAACATTGCTTCCTTATTTATAAATTTCTTCTATAAATTCCTTTCTATTTATAAAATAATTTTTAATATCTTCAAATTTATCCTCACTCTCAATTTTCAAAATAGAATCAACTATTTTTCTAAAACAACATTTCACATATTATTGTAAATTCATAATTGTGATTTATTTTTCCAAATTTTCCAATGATAAAAGTTTCCCTTTATTTATAAACACCATTTATAAATCTATTCTTTTATTAATGAAATACGATTTTACAAATCTTTACTTTATTTGTAAAATATCACATTTATAAATTATCACATTTGTAAATTCCCACATTTATAAATAAATATTAAATATATGTATACATGACACATACATCACTTTATATAAAACGGTTAAAAAATATTTATGATAAGAATTTCTATCTTCATTTTAAAAAACCGTATTCCTTTATTATAAATGACAGACTTGTTTTTCAGATTTAAAAAAAAATCTTCATTTTATAGTTCAAAAATCTCTATTTAAAATATTTTATAAAACTCCTAATTTATAATATCTAAAATCATACCTTTTATTTTATTTAAAATAAATTCCTTCTTTTAATAATTCAAGGATAATTATTAAAATATATAAAATTTTAAAGTCACTTAAAATCCTTTTTAAAGCTAAATCTTCACTTTATGATGTTTCAAAATACAAAAAATATGGCCCAATGCTATTATAGCACTAAATAGGGCAAATCATCTCGGTGATCAAATGTGGCATCCAACACATCATATATCAAAATATATATAAAAAGTACAACCAACAGTGTAAGGAATCCAATTGGATCCCTCGAATCTATCCTCCCACATCACATACAGCATATAATCATGAAATATAAATCAAGCGTATCGAGACGGGATCGTATATAAAGAGTCATCTGCTCTTACACGGGAACATGATGCGATGTCATCCGCTCCAAATGCGAGAATATATCCAAACCAAATAATAAAATAGTAAATCATTCAACAGTCAACAAACAATCAGCAATAAAATTATCCATGCTTATATAATGATATAATTGGGCCAGAGAGGTGAGCTAACTTACTTTGACTCCAGTCTCCGCCAAACCGCTTCGGTTAAAATTGAACATGCTTTCATTTTTAATTCAAATTCCTACTAGCTCCAAATCCATCCAATCTAGCTCTATATTATAGTATTTGCTAACATGACCGCAACGCAACTTGTCGTGTCCAATTTAGACCTCGTATGAATTAGATACGAATAATGAACGTTGAAATTATTTAAATTATAATTAACATAAATTAATTTTGGTTAACACTTTAAATCACCTTCCCTCCCTCTTCACATTGGTTCCAGGCCATGTTTTTTTTTTCAACTCCGACCGCGATTTCTTCTTGCACTGCGCCGCCTCATGCTGCCGTTCGCCACCGTGCCGCTACCAGGGGTAGCCCTTGCCTCTCTCTCCCCACTTTGCTGTGGGTCCCATGTAACGACCCAGAATTTTTATTAATTAAAATTTGAATATTTAATTAATTTTAAATATTAATAAGTGAATTTATAAGTCGAATAAATTTTTATTTGAATAATTGGATTTAATTGGATAATTAAATCGATAATTCAATATGTTAAATTATGGAAATAATTGAAAATCGAGTCAAATATGATTGAAAATGATTTGTAAAATTTTATTTTATCATGTTGAAGTTAGAACGATATTTTAGAACTTTTAAAATCGAATTAAAAGTTAATTTGTGGAAATTGAATATTTTAATATTTAAATCGACTAGTGAAAATAGTCAATTTTTGAACAGTCTCAGAATTGAACGAAACCAGTTCCATTGGATCTGTAATGGTTAGTTATTACCGGATTTCAATTTTCGTGTCAATCGGAGTTATCGTTTGAGCGTGGCAGCTCGAAACGCATCGAATTATTTTTAATTTTAATTTGGCGAGTTAAAATAGCCATTTTTCAAAAAGTCTCGGATTTCGACGAAACCAGTTTCATCGGATCCGTAATATGATATTATTGTAAGGTTTCAAATTTCAAGTCAACTGGATTTACCGTTTGTCCGGTACGAATTAAAACGCCTAGAAAATCGCTTAAATCGGTTTAATTCAAATTGAGCGTTTATAGCCATAACTCGCACAGATGTCTGAATTAGCTTTCGAAACCTATTCCATTGTGTCCGGAACGCGGGATAAACCCTAGGAATGTCAGTTTCGGCGCGTAAATCGGAGTTCGGAATTTCCGGATGAATAGTGTTCGAAAATTTCTCTATAAATAGACCTAAATTCACAAAAAAATAAAAAAAATATAAACCCTAGCCCTAGTTTTTGCTCAGCTGCCTCTAACATATCAATGGCCAGAAAGTGACAGTCTTCTTCCTCTATAATCTCTCAATCTACAAACATTCACGCGAAATCACCAACTAAGAAGTTGTAGAGGGGAGTGTGTTCTTCAGATCCATACGGGTGTGATCGTTTTTAGAGACTCGAGGATGGAGAAAAAGGGGCCGACAGGGGGGGAGCTGTGCACGCATTTCAATGAGAAGGGGGTGGCCGAGTTGCGTGTGTTTCTGGCCGAGGGTGGAGCCTTCAAGTGGCTTCGATTTGGGGGTCTTTGATTGTCATATAGTTTAACGAGGAGGGAGGAAGATTCAACCCTAGTTTGGGCTCCTATGGGTTCTTATGCGTGAATAATTACTGGAGAAGACGTGGGGAGGAAGGAGCGCACGCATGGCCTGATGTTGAGCAGTGTAAATCCAAGGGCCCAGGTTGCTTAGGGTATTAAAATTGTTAATTTAGTTGTAATTATAGTTATTAAAAATCGTGTAAACTTGAAAAATCAATATCTTTTTCATACGAGGTCGAAAACGCGCGAAACCAGTTGCGTTGGAATCGTATGGACGAGCACTACGCGATGAAATTGGATTGGAGTCGTTTGGAGTTAGTGAGAATTTTGGGTAAAATTAAACGTCCGTTTAATTTTATTCGAAATAAATCGCTAAAACGGAATTTAAAATCAAGGTGAGAACTTCTCACTCAATCGAATCAGTTTCGATTTTATTTTAAATAGTTAGATTTAAAATATTTGAATGCATGTTTGAATGATGATTGATATCTATTGATTGTTAAAATAGACATTATACGCCGTTAGTAAGCGGATGTTATTTATTAAAAACATATACCGCGAATATTTCATAAACAGTGAAATTGGTATTATATATAATAGCAATATATATATATATATATTGGCATATGTATATATTGCAGTTGTTGATTTCCCGCATTTATTTGTTTAGCGGATGAGACCCTATTGCGCCGCCTATTAAGCGGATAATATTTAATAAAAACATATACCGCGATAATTTCGTACTGGAGCGAAATTGGTATTGTGCTAATGTTTGTGGATGCAGGAAAACAGGTTGGAGGGATCCAACTGGATTCCTCAACAGTATTTATTTGATTTCAGATATTTTGATATTTGATGGATTATCATATCGATATATGATATCGTTGTTGTCGTGATTGACTATTTGGTGTGTAGCATCATTGGACCAAATTTTGAAACTTTAAAATGATTTTTAAAGTGATTTTTGAGAAGTATACGTTTTATAAAATAATTTTGGAATTGATCCATTTTAAATAAATAAACGTTATAATTTTTAAAGTTATAAAAATTATGATTTTTGAGAAATATAGTTAAAAACTGATTTTTGAGAATATGATGCTAATGATTTTATAAAATAGTTTAATTGGGATTTTAGAATTTATTGTGAAAAGTTTAAATATAGGATTTATAAATTTTAATTATTTTATGAATCAAAATGGTGAAATAATAAAGGAGTTTAAAAACGTTTTAAAGATTAATATGAATTGATTTATATAAGAGATTTATAAATGGATATTTATAAATTGAAATATTGACATTATAAAACGAGTTTTTATAAGTGTTGGAATGAAGTGAAAATGAATTTCATAAATGAATGAAATTTATAAAATTATAAACGGTGAAGTTATAAATGAAACTTTATAAACAGTAGGTTTATAAAATTTATAAAGTTATAGAAAGAATGAATTTTGGATAAATAAACAATCTTATAAGTTATAAGATTTATAATTTGGGAAGTTAAAAAAACGATTTTGTAAAATAACCGTTTTATAAGTGTTTAACTTATAATGTGAACCTTTGGTATATAATTGAGTTATAAATCGAATAGGCTAATAAAGGAGATTTATAAAGGAAGTTGTTATAAAATAAATAGAAATGGAATTTATAAACGTTGTTTTATAAATTCGCAAATGACTTATTTTGACAAGAAAATTTGTTGAAACCTATAAATGGAGTTATATTCACATTTTTGAATAGTGAATAATCCTTTGAATTAAAATGAATAAAAGGATGAAATTGTTAATGAAGTATATTCACGTTTTTGAATAGTGAATAACACGTTAAAGAAATTGTTTTGGATTTGGATGTTTTAAATAGAATTAAAACGATCGAACAATGTTTTAAAATGTGTTGAGATTCGAAACCATAGATTTCAACATTTATTGTTGAAATAGACGTTTTCGAGAAATAGAAGGAAATAATGGACTATAACACTGTTGTTATAGTAAATGATTTCCGAAAGGAAATGTTTTGTATAGTATTGGGATTTATATATCTACTTTAATTTCGAATCCCTATACTAGTGGTTTTGGGTTGTCGTAACGAGGTTTTACGCAACATTCGTTTTGGCCCAAATAAATATGTTAAAGAGAATGATTTCCTTAATAGAATGAAATATATACTTAATCTCGATTTAAGTATATTGAATATTTTCCAAGTGTTGAAAATAAATAAAATTTGTGAATTACTTATGAATGTATAAGTATGGAAATGTTTTCCAATATAAGGTGAATATTTTGAGAATTTATCTTTTTGAAGATAAATTGAAATGAATAATTGAAATCGAATATCCATAGATATTTTGGATTATAAATTCACTAAGGAATTTATTAAGGAAAGGGGAATTTGTTTAAAAATAAATATTGATTTATTTTTGAAGTGTGAAATTTTATATCTTGTAAAGATATTTTGGAAAATAAATAATTTGGAAAATTATTTGGAATCTGGTGATGTTGTGCATATCCATTGATAGTTCAATAACCGACTATCAATATTTCCCTTTGAATGGGTAATTGATGTGATTTGTTTGAATGTGAATGCTACACTTATTTTTGAATAAGCGCTCACTATTCGGGTTAGCCGGGAAAGGACCATGGGGTCGTATAACCCATTCCGAATATGTGATACGTCGTTATAATTGCATTGAAGATCGGTGTTGAAGACCCGGTATTTGCAAGAGCGATAGGATGACCTGTCGATTTACTCTGCACCGAGTAGCTACGGTATAGAGTTCTCCATATGTGATGGTGAATCCGATCAGGATTGTGAATATCCGGATTGCAAGGACTTCTTTGTAAGTGCCTTCGATTTTGTTCGAGCCCGGAACAGACTTGTATGGATTGTATGTCTAACATTACAAGTTGAGATATAAAGCCGATTTCTTTCAAATATATTTCTTTTGGTGGCGGAGAATTTATTCTTTTAGCTTAACACCCTTCTCTGAGACGTACGAGCTCAGAGGTTATATAGTTGAAGTTATCAGCGATATATTCCCAATTTGGTAATGTGACATGCTGAGTGTTGCTGTAAATGATCATTGTGTTGATTATTGTGATAGGATCGTTTATTTGATCGTCTATCTTGGTGATCATTGTGTTGATCATTTGTTGACCCAAAGCATGGCTTTTGCATAAAGTATGTTTTTGTGGACGTGACTTCGTCGAACCTCACACCCCGGAAATGGTCAAAACAGGAAAGATGCGGCAAGGTTATGAGGGGTAGCTCCCTTTAGGGTATGTACATTTCCTTCTGGATAGAGGTTGTATCATGGTATGGAGCCCAGATATTTAACCTATGTGGTTACCGCGAATTTATTACTTTGTGGTTGTTGGTTATCGGGATCCCGTGAGAAAGGTCGTTTACGATCGGGGAATGGCGTGCTCGTGTCAGTAGTTACCCAGTTAGGGGTAACCCGGCCTTGTGTTGGCAGAGTTCCGGTTTGGTTCTCGGGGATGTCCTTCCAGAGGCATTCTCATGTGGTAATGGGAAGTTCCTTGGCCTGACCATTTGTTGGAAATCCAAAGAAACAATACGAAACTTGTACGGTATTAGTTGTAGAACCTATCATTCACTTATGGTGTCGCAACACTGTTTGGATGGTAGCTATAGTAGGCATAGTTCGAAATGTCTATGTTGGCTAAGATTTATATTCTACTTTCAAAATGAATTTTTCCCCTACACTATGCACTAGTAATAATATCAAATGTTATTTAAAATTCGTATCAAGCATCTTTGACTATCATAAGGAGAAATCTCCTCCGATTCTGCGTTTGCATTGTGTGTGTGTGCGGGAGGCCTTATGGTAGTCTCATTTTTAAAAGCATTGCGAATTGAATTTAAAAATATTCCTCTATTTTGATTTTAAAGATAAATAAACTGTTTTGAGTTCTCACACCAGTCGCATGACTGACTTGGAGTTTATTGTTTTCCTTCCTAAACTCTGGGTGCCCACCAATTTCCACACGGGCAGTCAAGAGTTAAGGTTTATCAGGATATTCTGGATATTCTGGAGTTGCTGGAGGCAAGCTGGATGGCATGACATATTACTTATATAATATTTCTTTTTCCGCTGCACTATTTGTTGTTGTTGTACACTCTGATGATATGATGTAATGTAATGTGATAAAATGTAATAACTGATATAGTTCTTTGTTTAAAGATTATTCATTTATTATTATATGTTGTTCCGCTGCGAATTGTGAGATTCTGATGTTGTTCTGATTATTTCTATTCCGTTCTTTTCTCTTTTCTATTCTATTTTCTAATTTCTCTATGTTTCTTTCCCCTCCATTTTCTATTCTCTCTAATTTCTATTTCCTATTTTCCTTCCTTCTCTCTTCTTCTCTCTTTTTCTTTTCTTAAATTCTTTTTAAAAAAAACCCTAACTATTCGGTTTTTTGGCAACGAAAAATCGAAACGTTACATTTGGTATCAGAGCTTATGGTTAAGCGACAACCATGGTTCTGTTGGGTATTACTCATTAGAGATAGAGTCAGCAGTACTCTAGAATGAGTTTGAGAGTAATAATAGATATGAGAGCGTATTTGTTAATGAATATAAAATTGTTTTATATTGTGATGATTGGTTTATTGAGTGGCATATGAACTTTCGTCAGCGTGGTCCGCAAGACTATGCCGAAGGGGTTTCTAAACACTTGAATAGAACAATTCGACACAGTATTGTTTTAAATTGGGTAAATGAAATAATTTTACCTTGAGTATATTTTATATATAAAGGAATAATTTTTCAGAATTATTAAAGTGTATATAAGTTGATTGTTTAGTTGTTTGAATAATAAAAATAATAATTGTATAAGCAAAAGAATTATGAGAATTGAATTATAATTAAAGTGATTTACAATTGTGAAATAAACATATATATATATAAGAAGTGAAACTATATGAATATATTTATGAATATGAGTTGTAAATAAAAATGAATTTAAAGTTAAATGAAATTCAACTTTAGAAATTGAATTGAATGAATGGATTAAATGTTAATCAATTGAATGTGAATTAAGTTGATATGAAATAATGAATGTAAGTATAATTCATTAAAATGTAATGTTATTGGAAGTTGAATAATTGAATGTAAGTGAAGCAAAGGAATTTGGTTGCAATTAATATACATTGATTGTTATATGATTGTTGGTTGATTAATTGTATATAATTCATTAAGTATTAATGAAATTGGAAGTTAAAGTAATTGAAATTCAATTGGAAGTTAAATGAATCTTAAATAGATTTGAATTTGATTTGGAAGTGAACCAACTTGAATGTGAATTAGTGAATATAAACTAATTGAAAACGAATGTTAGTAAAAACATACACTGTTAATGAATCAAATGTGATTAAATTGAAAACCTATTTCATTGAATATTAATGAGAATATGAATGAATATTTATTGGTTATGAATTATAGTTGGTTGATGGTTGAATATATATTGCATTTGTTGTTTAGTTGCATTTGCTATGTGACATATATAGTTGTTATGGAGATATATGTTGTATATTGAGATTATTTTCATATATGCATGTTCTCATGTTGTTTGTTGAGTGATTAGTTGGTGCGGATCGCGTTTGCTTCGCATTTGGAGCTCGCTTTCGCGCTATATTAGCCGTATATGCTAGCTAATAAAATATAAGGTACATATCTCGGATTAAATACCGTACTTTTACAAAATTTTCCCTGTGGGATGCCTCATTACTTGATGAGATGTATATTTGTGATATATATACTGTCATTTTTTTTTTCGGATCGAGCCGCGCAAAGGAGACTATGGCGAATTTTTCCGAAAATTTAAGGCGTTAGAAAAAATTTGAGAAAATTGGAAAATTTTGAAAACATTAACTTTGATTTTGGAATTGAAAGTTAAACAATAGTAGTTGTTTTGAAAAGGTAACTAAGTATGATTTGGAAAACTTAGTAAAGATTTGTAAGAAGTTTAACTATGAATTTTGGGAAAATTAATAGCTTCTGTAACTTTTCTTACTTAATAATTTCGAGGACGAAATTCTTTTAAGTGGGGAAGATTGTAACGACCCAGAATTTTTATTAATTAAAATTTGAATATTTAATTAATTTTAAATATTAATAAGTGAATTTATAAGTCGAATAAATTTTTATTTGAATAATTGGATTTAATTGGATAATTAAATCGATAATTTAATATGTTAAATTATGGAAATAATTGAAAATCGAGTCAAATATGATTGAAAATGATTTGTAAAATTTTATTTTATCATGTTGAAGTTAGAACGATATTTTATAACTTTTAAAATCGAATTAAAAGTTAATTTGTGGAAATTGAATATTTTAATATTTAAATCGACTAGTGAAAATAGTCAATTTTTGAACAGTCTCAGAATTGAACGAAACCAGTTCCATTGGATCCGTAATGGTTAGTTATTACCGGATTTCAATTTTCGTGTCAATCGGAGTTATCGTTTGAGCGTGGCAGCTCGAAACGCATCGAATTATTTTTAATTTTAATTTGGCGAGTTAAAATAGCCATTTTTCAAAAAGTCTCGGATTTTGACGAAACCAGTTTCATCGGATCCGTAATGTGATATTATTGTAAGGTTTCAAATTTCAAGTCAATTGAATTTACCGTTTGTCCGGTACGAATTAAAACGCCTAGAAAATCGCTTAAATCGGTTTAATTCAAATTGAGCGTTTATAGCCATAACTCGCACAGATGTCCGAATTAGCTTTCGAAACCTGTTCCATTGTGTCCGGAACGCGGGATAAACCCTAGGAATGTCAGTTTCGGCGCGTAAATCGGAGTTCGGAATTTTCGGATGAATAGTGTTCGAAAATTTCTCTATAAATAGACCTAAATTCACAAAAAAATAAAAAAAATATAAACCCTAGCCCTAGTTTTTGCTCAGCCGCCTCTAACATATCAATGGCCAGAAAGTGACAGTCTTCTTCCTCTATAATCTCTCAATCTACAAACATTCACGCGAAATCACCAACTAAGAAGTTGTAGAGGGGAGTGTGTTCTTCAGATCCATACGGGTGTGATCGTTTTTAGAGACTCGAGGAAGGAGATAAAGGGGCCGACAGGGGGGGAGCTGTGCACGCATTTCAATGAGAAGGGGGTGGCCGAGTTGCGTGTGTTTCTGGCCGAGGGTGGAGCCTTCAAATGGCTTCGATTTGGGGGTCTTTGATCGTCATATAGTTTAACGAGGAGGGAGGAAGATTCAACCCTAGTTTGGGCTCCTATAGGTTCTTATGCGTGAATAATTACTGGAGAAGACGTGGGGAGGAAGGAGCGCACGCACGGCTTGATGTTGAGCAGTGCAAATCCAAGGGCCCAGGTTGCTTAGGGTATTAAAATTGTTAATTTAGTTGTAATTATAGTTATTAAAAATCGTGTAAACTTGAAAAATCAATATCTTTTTCATACGAGGTCGAAAACGCGCGAAACCAGTTGCGTTGGAATCGTATGGACGAGCACTACGCGATGAAATTGGATTGGAGTCGTTTGGACTTAGTGAGAATTTTGGGTAAAATTAAACGTCCGTTTAATTTTATTCGAAATAAATCGCTAAAACGGAATTTAAAATCAAGGTGAGAACTTCTCACTCAATCGAATCAGTTTCGATTTTATTTTAAATAGTTAGATTTAAAATATTTGAATGCATGTTTGAATGATGATTGATATCTATTGATTGTTAAAATAGACATTATACGCCGTTAGTAAGCGGATGTTATTTATTAAAAACATATACCGCGAATATTTCATAAACAGTGAAATTGGTATTATATATAATAGCAATATATATATATTGGCATATGTATATATTGCAGTTGTTGATTTCCCGCATTTATTTTTTTAGCGGATGAGACCCTATTGCGCCGCCTATTAAGCGGATAATATTTAATAAAAACATATACCGCGATAATTTCGTACTGGAGCGAAATTGGTATTGTGCTAATGTTTGTGGATGCAGGAAAACAGGTTGGAGGGATCCAACTGGATTCCTCAACAGTATTTATTTGATTTCAGATATTTTGATATTTGATGGATTATCATATCGATATATGATATCGTTGTTGTCGTGATTGACTATTTGGTGTGTAGCATCATTGGACCAAATTTTGAAACTTTAAAATGATTTTTAAAGTGATTTTTGAGAAGTATACGTTTTATAAAATAATTTTGGAATTGATCCATTTTAAATAAATAAACGTTATAATTTTTAAAGTTATAAAAATTATGATTTTTGAGAAATATAGTTAAAAACTGATTTTTGAGAATATGATGCTAATGATTTTATAAAATAGTTTAATTGGGATTTTAGAATTTATTGTGAAAAGTTTAAATATAGGATTTATAAAATTTAATTATTTTATGAATCAAAATGGTGAAACAATAAAGGAGTTTAAAAACGTTTTAAAGATTAATATGAATTAATTTATATAAGAGATTTATAAATGGATATTTATAAATTGAAATATTGACATTATAAAACGAGTTTTTATAAGTGTTGGAATGAAGTGAAAATGAATTTCATAAATGAATGAAATTTATAAAATTATAAACGGTGAAGTTATAAATGAAACTTTATAAACAGTAGGTTTATAAAATTTATAAAGTTATAGAAAGAATGAATTTTGGATAAATAAACAATCTTATAAGTTATAAGATTTATAATTTGGGAAGTTAAAAAAACGATTTTGTAAAATAACCGTTTTATAAGTGTTTAACTTATAATGTGAACCTTTGGTATATAATTGAGTTATAAATCGAATAGGCTAATAATGGAGATTTATAAAGGAAGTTGTTATAAAATAAATAGAAATGGAATTTATAAACGTTGTTTTATAAATTCGCAAATGACTTATTTTGACAAGAAAATTTGTTGAAACCTATAAATGGAGTTATATTCACATTTTTGAATAATGAATAATCCTTTGAATTAAAATGAATAAAAGGATGAAATTGTTAATGAAGTATATTCACGTTTTTGAATAGTGAATAACACGTTAAAGAAATTGTTTTGGATTTGGATGTTTTAAATAGAATTAAAACGATCGAACAATGTTTTAAAATGTGTTGAGATTCGAAACCATAGATTTCAACATTTATTGTTGAAATAGACGTTTTCGAGAAATAGAAGGAAATAATGGACTATAACACTGTTGTTATAGTAAATGATTTCCGAAAGGAAATGTTTTGTATAGTATTGGGATTTATATATCTATTTTAATTTCGAATCCCTATACTAGTGGTTTTGGGTTGTCGTAACGAGGTTTTACGCAACATTCGTTTTGGCCCAAATAAATATGTTAAAGAGAATGATTTCCTTAATAGAATGAAATATATACTTAATCTCGATTTAAGTATATTGAATATTTTCCAAGTGTTGAAAATAAATAAAATTTGTGAATTACTTATGAATGTATAAGTATGGAAATGTTTTCCAATATAAGGTGAATATTTTGAGAATTTATCTTTTTGAAGATAAATTGAAATGAATAATTGAAATCGAATATCCATAGATATTTTGGATTATAAATTCACTAAGGAATTTATTAAGGAAAGGGGAATTTGTTTAAAAATAAATATTGATTTATTTTTGAAGTGTGAAATTTTATATCTTGTAAAGATATTTTGGAAAATAAATAATTTGGAAAATTATTTGGAATCTGGTGATGTTGTGCATATCCATTGATAGTTCAATAACCGACTATCAATATTTCCCTTTGAATGGGTAATTGATGTGATTTGTTTGAATGTGAATGCTACACTTATTTTTGAATAAGCGCTCACTATTCGGGTTAACCGGGAAAGGACCATGGGGTCGTATAACCCATTCCGAATATGTGATACGTCGTTATAATTGCATTAAAGATCGGTGTTGAAGACCCGGTATTTGCAAGAGCGATAGGATGACCTGTCGATTTACTCTGCACCGAGTAGCTACGATATAGAGTTCTCCATATGTGATGGTGAATCCGATCAGGATTGTGAATATCCGGATTGCAAGGACTTCTTTGTAAGTGCCTTCGGTTTTGTTCGAGCCCGGAACAGACTTGTATGGATTGTATGTCTGACATTACAAGTTGAGATATAAAGCCGATTTCTTTCAAATATATTTCTGTTGGTGGCGGAGAATTTATTCTTTTAGCTTAACACCCTTCTCTGAGACGTACGAGCTCAGAGGTTATATAGTTGAAGTTATCAGCGATATATTCCCAATTTGGTAATGTGACATGCCGAGTGTTGCTGTAAATGATCATTGTGTTGATTATTGTGATAGGATCGTTTATTTGATCGTCTATCTTGGTGATCATTGTGTTGATCATTTGTTGACCCAAAGCATGGCTTTTGTATAAAGTATGTTTTTGTGGACGTGACTTCGTCGAACCTCACACCCCGGAAATGGTCAAAACAGGAAAGATGTGGCAAGGTTATGAGGGGTAGCTCCCTTTAGGGTATGTACATTTCCTTCTGGATAGAGGTTGTATCATGGTATGGAGCCCAGATATTTAACCTATGTGGTTACCGCGAATTTATTACTTTGTGGTTGTTGGTTATCGGGATCCCGTGAGAAAGGTCGTTTACGATCGGGGAATGGCGTGCTCGTGTCAGTAGTTACCCAGTTAGGGGTAACCCGGCCTTGTGTTGGCAGAGTTCCGGTTTGGTTCTCGGGGATGTCCTTCCAGAGGCATTCTCATGTGGCAATGGGAAGTTCCTTGGCCTGACCATTTGTTGGAAATCCAAAGAAACAATACGAAACTTGTACGGTATTAGTTGTAGAACCTATCATTCACTTATGGTGTCGCAACACTGTTTGGATGGTAGCTATAGTAGGCATAGTTCGAAATGTCTATGTTGGCTAAGATTTATATTCTACTTTCAAAATGAATTTTTCCCCTACACTATGCACTAGTAATAATATCAAATGTTATTTTAAATGCGTATCAAGCATCTTTGACTATCATAAGGAGAAATCTCCTCCGATTCTGCGTTTGCATTGTGTGTGTGCGGGGGAAGCCTTATGGTAGTCTCATTTTTAAAAGCATTGCGAATTGAATTTAAAAATATTCCTCTATTTTGATTTTAAAGATAAATAAACTGTTTTGAGTTCTCACACCAGTCTCATGACTGACTTGGAGTTTATTATTTTCCTTCCTAAACTCTGGGTGCCCACCAATTTCCACACGGGCAGTCAAGAGCTAAGGTTTATCAGGATATTCTGGATATTCTGGAGTTGCTGGAGGCAAGCTGGATGGCATGGCATATTACTTATATAGTATTTCTTTTTCCGCTGCACTATTTGTTGTTGTTGTACACTCTGATGATATGATGTAATGTAATGTGATAAAATGTAATAACTGATATAGTTCTTTGTTTAAAGATTATTCATTTATTATTATATGTTGTTCCGCTGCGAATTGTGAGATTCTGATGTTGTTCTGATTATTTCTATTCCGTTCTTTTCTCTTTTCTATTCTATTTTCTAATTTCTCTATGTTTCTTTCCCCTCCATTTTCTATTCTCTCTAATTTCTATTTCCTATTTTCCTTCCTTCTCTCTTCTTCTCTCTTTTTCTTTTCTTAAATTCTTTTTAAAAAAAACCCTAACTATTCGGTTTTTCGGCAACGAAAAATCGAAACGTTACATTATCTCCTTTAGGGTTGTCGATCACCAGAAATTACGCGTTCATGGTGAATTGTCGATGATCTGCTTTTCCATTGATGATCACCACTATTGATCTTCTATGTTTCGTCGAGCTATATGTTTTATTAGTTAGGGTCAAGGCTTGAAAGTGGATGTAGTGGCGCCTTTGATCGTGGATCGTTGGATTCAAGGGAGCAAAAAATGACGGCCGAGGGTTTCTTAGATTAGGATTTTTCAAATGGTGAAATATGATGGCCTTATATAAAAAAGTTCAAAGAACTATTCACATGTTAATTTTTTGAACTCCAAGTAAGGCGTGCCACCTGGCATTTTATATGTAATACTCCTATTCCAAACATAACAAAACTAGTATCGAGATCTAATTCCATCATATACGGAAGTTAGCTTTAAAAATCAAACTATATTTTCCTTTAATTAATTTCTACGCGTTTCGAACTTGCACGACCAAAAGATATGTTTGATCGTCGCGAATTCAACGGCATATAAAAATGCACTATTATGGATTAATAGAACAAATTTCGTCCAATTCCAAGAAAGTGCCCCGGAAGGCTATTTTCATCCGTTAATTAAAACGAACTACTATTAAAACTAGTTTATTCACTTTAAATTCAAAAATCGATTATCTTCATTCTTATTCAAATAGAATTTAAATTAGCTTTCGAAATTATTTTCATTCATATTAAATTCAAGATTAAATCATTTAAACAATTCCAATATTCAAATAACCATTACATTTGAAATTCAAGTTATTTAACTTATAAAATAAACTTTTCATTATTTATCAATCAAATATTCCAAATTCGCATGACTGAAACTCTGAGTCGTTACAAATTCATCCTTTTTCTTCTTAGCCACTCTCTTTCTTCTCTTCCTTCTATCTTTGTGACTGTTAATCTTCTTCTTCATCGACATTTCCTTAACTGCGATTTTATTGTCGATGCTCCAGACATTTTCTTTCTTCTTCGATTGAACTTTGATTCTATTATTGGTGTGAGATTTATCGAATGATTTGCATGCACTATAAGACATGCAGTAAATTGCGTTAGATGGTTCTGATGGCCTCCACGGCTCCGTCATTTGGAATCGGACGATTGCCAATGGTTAGACATTTTATTTATTTAACCCTATTACTTTGTTATAATATATTAGTAATATGAGTTTGAAATTTGATTAAATATAATAATTCAAATCCAAAGAATTTATAAAGATATTTTTATTCGCCTATTCAATATGAAAGTTTTTAATTAAATTAATATCATTGATAATCATTTTTGTTATATAATAATTATATTCGATAAGTAACTTTATCGAAAATCGAACATAAACAATCATTTTTTGCAAGTTTTAGTCCATGATTACAAAATTTTGATGAAATTTATTATATGTAATAGTCTTATGAATTTATTTTCTAAACATTTTGTATAACGATAATTTAAAATTTTGAAATTAATTTGAATAGTCCAGTAAAAGAGGTTGTTATCATTAATATTTATTTTATATTCATGATAATTAATATAAACTATTCAAAATTTTCTACAATTTTCAAGCAAACTAATTTATATTAAATTTATTTTAAAAAGTGTGAAATCGTAATAAAAACTATACAGCAGCCGTCGAAAGCCGTCGATGGCCGTCAAAAGCCGTTGGAATATCACGATTATACAACCAACAGATCGAGAGTTGCTTCATTTCTGTAACGACCCATAAATTTTAATGGTTTTAATAACATAATTAATTGAATTTTTGTGAAATTTGAAATAATAATATTTGGAAATAGAAATTTAAAATTTGGTATATGTCTATTTTAACATAGCAACTGGTAAATTTTCATCTGATATTATTGAAGTTTATTTTATTTTATAATTTTATTTCAATTAAGTCAGTTAAAAAATTGATGATAATAAATTTTTTTCCAAACCTGAATATTTTTGCACCAAAAATTTGTAAATCATCTTCTGAGTGAGACATCATATTTCGTTTCACCAAATTTTTACTATTATGGCTCCGTCTATCTTATTTTCGTCATATTTGCAACATTTTCGGTACCGATTATCGACTTTTGATCGGATGATCTTACCACTGATATCCGTACACCATTTTGATTGTCTCGTCATGCTGATCTCTACAGTATATTCAACTCTGCATTTTGAAGTCTGGTACACAGTAGAATCTGTGAAACCGATAATCGTATCAGTACCCAATCTGTGAACTTTTTGTTTTCTTTTACATTTCAAACCTTTCCCGTGCAGAGCAAGCAAGCAATAAATTGCTTTAATAATCTTCGCCATATCAAGGGACTTAACCGTTCAATCATTTTTATTCATATATCCTCACCTCTCGCGTCTCACTTTCTCTTGATTTCCTTTTATCTGCTCTGTCACCATTTAGATCTCCGCCTTTTCCATATTTTTCTTTTGTTTGTGCACGTAACATCCCCTCATTTTTTTTAAGGCCGAACCCGTCATCTAAGCAATGCCAGCATGACCTATGAGGTAACCACGCCTCAGCCATACCTCTCTCCCACCTCGCTCTCCACTTCGGCATCTCACTCACCTCCAACCCAAAGCCACATGGCCGCCACCAACTCCGCGCGCCCAACAACTCCGAGCTCCCCTCTTCCACGCAAGCCCAGTCTCCTCTCAACTTGCCTCCCCTCCTCCTACTCCGCGTTTCTTTCTCATTTTTCCCCAGTTCTCGACCTTGGCCTCATCATACAGAGCACCTACCGTCCCATCCCTCCACTCATAAACTCCGCTAGCAAGACTTCACCCACCCGAAGCCGCCTCTCCTCATCGCCACCCGACCTCTCCTTCCCCGTCGATAGCAGGAATAACCTAAGCACCGCGCAAGCTTTCTTATTTTAGGTCCTTTTGTATGTGGTATATACTATATGATATTATACAATATTATATTCTATTACAGTATATCTTATTTTTTTTCTATGACTAGCCTGTTGTTGTATTTTTGTTGTTGAAGTGAGTAAGACTATATAATATGTGGGTTGCATTGGCTACTTTATGTATGCCCAGGTATATTTTATTTGTTATATGGGATATAGTGGATATATAAATAAAAATGTATAAGCTATGCATATATTAAATTTTTACACACACACACAAATATATATATATATATATATATATATATATATATATATATATATATATGGAGGCTTATATAAGAACTATTAGTGTATATATATATATATATATTTGTTTTGAACACATTTCGTTAATAGTCTGATTTATATATGTTTTCATTTTAACTTTATATGTTATATATATTATCAGTTTATGGTGTAAAGTTTAAATAATAGTTATATATATTGTATTAATAAGCTAGCTTACATACATATTAAATTATATCAACTAATCTGAATATAGTTATATTTGATGAAAGCTGAAAGAAATCATTTATATATTTTATATGTTATGGAAACTAGTGTTCACTAAGTATTTTGCTGTTCATATGTACATAATAATGTGTAAGTTGTACTTTGACAGTTATAAGAATATATATTTATACATTAGCCGTTACCCTATATATATGTTTTAAATATTATTTTATATAATTTGAAATCTGATTTTTGTCATTTATACTATATAAGGATTTTATTTGTTTACAAAAAAGTAACTTCGGTCTAGTGCAGTTGCACGATTTATAAAAGGTTGATATATATATATATATATATATATATATATATATATATATATATATATATATATATATGCGCCTATGTTTTATATGTTAGTTGCATGTTTTATACAAAGCTTTTGATTGCTATTTGTTAGTTTATAAAGGTTATAAGGTATGTATGTTTATATATATATATATATATATATATATATCATATTTTTATATTATTATAGGAAGTGATGGGATATACTTTATTTTATAACAGTATTATAATTATATGATTATTTACATTTCTATGTTATATAAGCAATATATATGTATATCCTGCACATAAAAGTATATATACTCTCATTTACATGTTTTATTGATATATATATATATATAATATATATATATATTTATTTAATCCGTGTTTAAATTTATTTGGATTTGAAATGTAATACAGTATATCTTATTTTGAATGTATGTTTCAAAAACATTGGTTTAGAGAGAAGTTATAACACATATACCTTTCAGTTATATCAAGATGGTTCTGATTCGTTTTATCGAGTCCTGTTATCAGCTTTGCCCATCAAGTTCGTCCTAATCTTGTTTTGCTTTAGAATCTATGCTTGGATTCGTAACTCATTTCATTCTAGTTCATCTCTAGCCTCGAAAGGTGAGCAATCACTCATGATCAATGTTCTTGTAATTATTAATTTTGATTTCAAATTGAAACGACAGTTGAAATATGTTGCTGTAGTTATTTAATTTGTTATATATGCGCTATTATCTGTAATTGTTCACCTATGAGATATGACACTATATCCTGTTGCTTATATTATATTGTTATCGATGATATATGCCTGTTATGTTATTATCATATCTGTTACTATTCTGCAAGTACCTGTTAGTATAGAATTCCATATGGGTTGAAATGGTACATACCCGAACGATCTGTAGAATTGTTACGGGTTGAAATGATAAACCTAAGCAATTTTCATTGAATTGAGTTTGGGATTGCGGGTTGAAATGATATATACCCATATATATTTTAAATTGCGGATTGAAATGATAAATATCTGTATCACTTGACTATTGGATAGAAAATTTTATACAGGCACCGTTGGTGTGTACATATATATATATTTTAAAATGATTTCCAAGGTATTAAAATGAATATTTTTGTTTAATAAATAATTGATATTAAGATATTATATATATGTTATTTATAAAGATTTAAAATTTAGATTTTAAAATTTATATGTTTTGAAAATTGTATGGTTATAAATGAATTTCGAAATTATATTTCAAATAAAAAGTTTATAATAGAAATTGGTTAGAAATATATTGAAATTTAAAGGGTTTACTTTGTGGTTCAAATATGTATTTAAAATCGATATAATTTGAATTTGTTTATTTAGAAACTGAATTGAATTGAAATTGATAAATTGATATTGAATTAGATTTGAATTTGGAACTCGAGTTAATTTGAATCGATTTGTAAAATTTGAGAAAATTATAAATATTGTACTTTATAAATTATTTAATGCATATACTATTTTAATATAAACTATTTTATTTTGTAAACCATTTCAATTTATATTCTATTACTAAACTGTTTAAGTAGTGGAAGTTATGATTACGAAGTTATGGTTTTTCCAAAGAATTATGATTTCAAAGTGTTTTGGGTTTCGAAAGTTTTTAACTTTGAAAGTGCTATAATTTGGAAATATATACATTTGACATGAAAATGATATTTTGGTTTTGAAGTATAAATTATTTTGAAATGACCACGGTGTTATAATGACGTTTAGTTGTAATAACGCATATTTCTACATTGTTGATAGTTCTACGGATCCTTAGAGGATGGTTATCCTAAACATCCTTTGAGTTACTTATATCTCAGTTGATATTTCACTTTAGTTGAATTTATTTATATAAGAATGTTAATCTTGACTCGAACGTTTTGTGTTTTGCTTTACGATCAGGTCAGACCGAGTGACACAACATTTGAGACTCACCTTTGGAGTTTGGAGATTCACTTGGAGATCAACTATCGATTCAGCTTTCATCTTTTCCAGTTGATTTATTCAGAGACGTCATCTGTTTGTATTCGAGACTTTACCGCATTTTAGATATTCTGTTGTATTGTATTTCTAACTCTGATGTTTATATAGTAGCTTCATGAACTACTACTTATCTATTCTGCTGCATTATTATTATGTTACTCTGTGTCCATGATTCTGTGATTGACTTATTTATTGTATATGCTGAGTTTTGCCAAATATTAATTAACAACCTGATATTTTGAGCAAGTTCGGCATGTGCGGATGCGAATAGTTGAAAATATCAGGATCTTACAGTTGGTATCAAAGCTCAGGTTTTAGGGAAAACTTAGCGTATGTAGTAGATTTAATTATAGAATTACTTCCGTTCATGCTTCAATCTCATCCTCTTTAATTCAGTTTCCTTTGAATTTTAGAATGCTCCCACTTGTTCTGAAATCCATTCTTGTCTTCCCCTATTTGTATTCTTTTAATTCTGGAGCATCCCATAATTTTACTTCGAATGATCTATATAAAAATCGACGACCCCGCCAATCTTTGAATGATTTGTAAAGGGGAAAACTCCTTTACAATTGGCATTGATTCACCGAAGATTTATATACCCTCTGTTTAGATGCTGCCATCACTTGCTATGTCGAATTCTATGTCTGACGATCGAATGTCAATTTGCCTTAGAATTTCCGCATCGCTCATATTCCTGAAGTAACGGTTGACCCTGTTAAGATCGTCCGCAATTTATATACGTATATCCATCTTCTATTTTGTAATTTAATTATCTCACCTTCATTCGAGCCTATCTTCGAATCAGAATTCTATTTGATTAGAGTTCCTCTAATTTGAATCTCTATCTTTGTTTTAAAATCCATTCTTGAATCATCCTTTGAAAAATCGTGTTTGTTTGTATTTTAGAAATTGTTTTATATATCAAAATTATTATTTTGATAACTATGATTATATTCTATACATAAAAGTGAAATGTTTTCGATAAGGATTATATACCTTTTAAAAACGAAAATTTGAAGTTTCAAAAGGATTCGAAATTTTAAAAATTATATAAGAAATTGGCTTATATAAAAAATGATTTGTAACTGAAGGGTTTTAAATTTGAAATTCGAGAAATTGAAGTTCGGTATTTTGAAATTGGTTTTAAGATTTTGAAAATATATAATAATACGATTTGAAAGTATTTTCCGAATAAGAAATGTTTCAAATGACTTCAAATGAGTTCCAATGATTTCGAAGAAATTTCAAAGAAGTTTTCAAGAAAATAGAAGTCTAGAACTCACTTATGTCGTTGGAGAATAATTTCGATGATGAGTGAACGCATCATCGACATTGATTTTCGAGTATTAGAGTGGGGGAGAGGCCACTTTAGTAGCTTTGCTATGCGATTGATTTTGTGAAATCGATTTTGATTTCAAGTTTTGAAGTATGATTTGATACTTTCGAAAGATATATGTATATATATTTGAAACGATTTGCAGTGAACCCGATGTTCAGTCCTCGAGTTTTGGATTTGAGTTGGTATAACCCTGTCTATTGAAATTGATTTACTGATTGGTTGCTGATTTCCCACTCTTGAATTGGAAATTTGATTTCTCCAACTATTTTAAAAGTTCGAACACTTCCAAATCGAGGTTTAATTTTCAAATCTAAGTAATTAAAAAAGTATAAATTATTTGATAAAGTATATAAGTTTTGTATTGAATGTTTAACAATGAAGTAATATGATTAAATAAGTTTGAGACTATTTTGTTGTAACAACCCTGTATTTTGTGTTTATTTTAATTTTATATTTTAATTATTTTAAATGAAATTCCTGATTTAAAAACTTTATTTTATTTATTAAAATGGATAAATTTTGTTATTCTAAATATAAATTTTGATTTTTGTGTGAATTATAATTCCAAACCTGAATAAATGGAATGATTCCAAAAAATGGATTTTTGGTCAAATTGGTCAAACTTTGACTTTTAAATTTAATATAGAATCAAGTATGTAAATCATATAACCTATTATTTGTATAATAATATAAGTTAAGTGTTTAGTAAAGTTGTTAACATGGGTTCAACCTGTTGTGTATATTTTAGCTTATTTAGAAATATATTTGTTTAAAGTATCTGTTTGTGTTAGGCAATATATGTGTAAGTATTATATAAAGTATATTATGTAGATATGTTATTTTTTCAAAAACGATGATTTTAGATATATATTTAATTTAATATGTGTTTAAATTTCTGAATTTATATACAAATTATTTTAATATATAAACTATTTAAAATATCTTAATATATGTACTATTTTCAACACCTAAACTGTTTAGGCGTTTTAAATGTGAACAATGATTTTTAACATTCGTCTTAAAAATTTAATATCGATTTCATGGGAAGACAATATATATATCGTTGCATATAGATTTGTATTTGTCTGCATATATTTTGGGTTGGTTTTCAAACTTATATTAGTGTTAGCGTCTAAGAGGGATTTAAGGAAATTTTAAGAAAATGTATGAATTGTATAAACATTGTATGTTGAGTTTTGTTTAAATTAGAAATTTTGGGACATGATTTGGATTTGAAAATATATGCTTGACATTATTTTAGAAAATAATAATAATATATAAAATGAAATAGTTCCGTTATATCAAAACTAATTCAATCGTTCTCATCGATTTCCCATTATCAGCCTTGTCCGTCGTGCCTGTTTTCTACATCAAATCATATCCATCTAGCATTGCTTTGGATTTAGTAGCTCATTTCTGTGTCGAATCTTTCTAGCCTCGAAAGGTGAGCAATCACTCACGATTAACATTCTTATATTTGTGAAATTTGATTTCAATTGAAACGATAATTGAAATATGCTGCTGTAGTTATTTAAATTGTTATTTATGCTATTATCTGTAACTGTTCACCTGTGGGATATGACACCATATTCTGTTGTTTATATTATATTGTTATTGATGATATATGCCTGTTGTTCTATTTTATATTATCAGTTATCCCTCTGCAAGTTTCCTGTTAGCATAGAATTCACTATGGGTTGAAATGATACATACCCGAACGGACTTTAGAATAGGAGAAAATCGTTAACGGTTGAAATGATAAACCCAAGCGATTTTCAATTGAATTTAATTTGGGATTGCGGGTCGAAGTGATATCCACCTGTATATATTAAAATTAGGGATTGAAATGATAAATATCTATATCATTTGACCATATGATAGAATCCTATATGCAGACACTGTTGGTCCATATATAAATATTTTGAAAATAATTTCTATGGTGTGGAAAAGAATATGGTTTTTATTTAATATTGGTCCTTAAAATATTATATATAAATGGTAATTTTATATATAGATTTAATAATAATATTTAATTTAAATTTGATTGATTTAATACATATGATATGGTTAAGTATTTATCTAAATCTATTTTTCAAATAGATTTAAGGTTGGGGAGCTAAATTTGGGTTTATTTAAAATGGTATTTAATTAAGAATTTTATTTAATTAAATCGATTTGAAGTTATTGAATGTGAAATTTAAAGATATGATTTTATAACTGGATTTTTGATTCATGTGATTTAATGAATGTTTCACGTTTCAATACAATAAAGAAAATATTTAGAAAAATGTAATTTAAGGTTACTTAAATGATATTGAATCTAATGAGGGAATACTTCAAGACTAAATAATAATGAAGATAAACTAAATCTATATGAAATCGTTAAATTTAGTTTAAAATGTTGAATATTTAAAGTTTTGAAATATACTGAAATATAAATAGGTATTTTGTGATTCAAACCCGGATATGAGATAGATAAAATTTGGAATGGTTATTTAGGAATTGAGTTCAATTTATAAATTGAGATTGGACTAAATTTGAATTTGGAATTTTAGTAGATTTGAAACGCAACTTTTAAAGTGATAAAATTTGGATATATATATATATATATATATATATATATATATATATATATGAAATGATATTTTGGTATAAATTAATTTGAAATGACCACGATGTTATAGTGTATATCTCTGCATTGTAGATAGTCCCACGGATCCTTAGAGGATGGTTATCCCAAGCATCCTTTGAGTTACTTGTATTTCTGTTGATATTTCACTTGAGTTGGATTTATTGATATAAGAATGTTAATCCTGACTCGAGTGTTTGTGTTTTGCTTTACGCTCGGGTCAGACTGAGTGATACATCATTTGAGACATACCTTTTGGAGTTTGGAGCTTCGTTTGGAGATCCAACTATCGATTCAGCTTTTCCAGTTGATTGGTTCAGAGAATTCATCTGCTCGTACTGGAGACTTCACTGCATCTGAGATATTATGTTGTATTTTATTTCTAACTCTAATGTTTATATAATAGCTTCATGAACTACTATTTATCTATTCCGCTGCATTATATTACTCTGTGTCTGTGACTATTTATTTACTGTTTATGCTGAGTATTGCCAAATTTTTATTTACAACGCGGTATTTTGAGCAATTCAAGTCCGACATGTGCAGATGCGAATGGTTAAAAATATCGGGACGTTACATTTGTTAAGTAAATGAATAAGACTATTTTAATTACACTAATATGAAATTTAGTTTTGCAATGTTTTGAATAAAAATTTAGTTTTAAATGTTTTTAACTTAGCAACATCTATTATAAAGTTATATATATTTATATATATATAGAATAATAATTTTCAAAAGGTAAATTGGATCTTTCAAATAGAAGTATACAGTTTAAAGGTTTTAAAGGGATGGTTATAAACTGGGTAATCGTTTTTGGGTATAATTGACTTTAAGAAAATATTTAGTTTCAAAAATAGATTGGAATGTAAAACTTAGTATTTATATGATGATTTTGAAAATGAATTCGTTTGACTTAAATTATGTTGATTTGGAAACTAGGATTATTTTCTAAACCGATTATTTTAAAAACATTGAAATAGAAGAAATTTAATTTGGAAGAAATAATTTGGTGAAATCGTATATGACATTGAAACTGAAATGATATTGAAACGAATTGAAATTGAGAACCTTATTTTACTAAATGCTTGATTTGGGAGTTATTGTACTTATATAAAATTGATTTGTGTAAGTATAAAGTTGATTCGAAAACTATTGATTTGGAAAGGTACTCAATTTGAAAAGTGAAATCTTATATAATTGAAGTCTATATATGTGTGATTTGATATACTATTGATTTTGGAAAGTATACGATTTGAAAAAGAAATCTTATATATAATTGACTTTATATAATATTTGAAATTGATTTGAAAGGGTACTATATGATACATATTTTCGGAGTAAAGATATGGAAAGTGCCTTCTACTTGATATTCTCTTTGTGACCACTATTTGATTTATTCTATCGATATTATTCTCTCTGATTTGAGTTTTTCGGATATGATACTCGAGTGTCCTTCGAATTTAATGGCGTTATCCGTGATCTTACGAACTCGACTGCATAGCGTAATGTACAAGGCAGTGATTGCTTAAAATGTACGGATGTTTCCTTGGGGATCCATGTGTAACCATTGTGTATCTGCAATCCATGGTCGTTTTAATAGCATAATCTGCAAGGCTGAGATTGCTTAAAGGGTACGGATGTTTCCTGGGGGATCTAGGTGTAACCATTGTGTATCTGCGGTCTACAGGTTTTTGTTATCGTAGCGTAATCCGCAAGGCAGAGGTTGCTTAAACGTACGGATGTTTCCTGAGGGATCCAGGCATAACCATTGTGTATCCATGGTCTACAGTTTTTTGTTATCATGGTGAGATTCGCAAGGCGGTGATTGCTTAGGGATGTTTCTTGGGGGACCTAGGCGCAACCATTGTGTATCTATGATCCATGATTCGATTCGGTTGATTTATTTTGATTGTACTTTCCATATCAGTTTTGAAGGTTTTTTCGAGTATTTTCACTGAGAGTTGAAACAGATCTACTAAGTACTTAGAGAATCCTAGCTTTGCGTCTGATCAAAGCATGACCAGAGTCTACAAGAATGAGGATAAACTGTTAAGATATCGAGTTATAAAAGTATTTTGATAAAGTATTATATAAATGTTATTTTGATCATTTTCTTTCTAAATAATTTAAAATGTTTAAAATATTGTTTATTTATATATACTACATGGTTTAATAGTAAATTATTAGTGTTTATGTAAGTGATGGATATTTATATAAATAAGTGAATGGAAATCAATTTAAAATGAAATTTTTATGATCTAAATTGACAGTTTGAACTAACAAATTTAAATCGAATGACTATTTATGGATTTAATAAAATGGGTTTAACCAAATTATTGTATATTAATGAATTTAAATTGAAATTTATATAGTTTTAAATTAATTGTTTATCTTATCTTCCAATCTATTTTCTTTCTGGTTGTTTTATATTCTCCTACCCTCTTCCTTTTCAGGGACGAAAAGTTTTGAGTCGGGGAGAGTGTAAAGACCCATAAATTTTAATGATTTTAATAACATAATTAACTAAATTTTTGTAAAATTTGAAATAATAATATTTGGAAATAAAAATTTAATATTTGGTATACGTCTATTTTAACATAACAACTGGTAAATTTTCATCTGATAATATTGAAGTTTATTTATCGTGTAATTTTATTTCAATTAAACTAGTTAAAAATTTGATGATAATAAAATGTTTTCCAAACCTGAATATTTTTACACCATAAATTTGTAAATCATCTTCTGAGTGAGACGTCATATTTCGTTTCTCCAAATTTTGACTGTTATTGCTCCGTCTATTTTTTTCATATTTGTAGCATTTTCGGTACTGATTATCGACTTTTGATTGGATGATCGTACCATTGATATCTATATATTGTTTTGATCGTCTCGTCATACTAATCTCTGCGGTATATTCAACTATGCATTTTGAAGTCCGGTGGTAGCAGAATCTGTGAAACCGGTAATCGTATCGGTGCTGATCCGTGAACTTTTTGTTTTCTATTACGTTTCAAACCTTTCCCTTACAGAGCAAAGCAAGCAATAAATTGCTTCAATAATCTTGGCCAAATCAAGGGACTTGACCGTTCAATTATTTTTATTTATATATTCTCACCTCTCTCGACTCTCTTTCTCTTGATTTCCCTTTATCCGCTCTTTCACCTTCCAGATCTCCGCCTCTTCCATATTTTTCTTTCATTTGTCCACGTAACATCCCCTTATTATTTTTTTCAAGGCAGAACCCACCACCCAAGCAACGCCAGCACGACCTACGAGGCAACCACGCCTCAGCCAAACCTCTCTCCCACCTCGCTCTCCACTTCACAATCTCGCTCACCTCCAACCCAAAGTCACGCGGCTGCCACCAACTCCACGCGCCCAGCAACTCCGACCTCCCCTCTTCCACGCAAGCCCAGTCTCCTCTCACCTCACCTCCCGTCCTCCTGCTCCGCGTTTATTTCTCATTTTTCCCCAGTTCTCGGCCATGGCCTCATCACATGTGAGCACCGACTGTCCGATCCCTCCACTCACAAACTCCGTTAGCATGACTTCACCCACCCGAAGCTGCATCTCCTCATTGCCACCCGACCTCTCCTCTCCTGTCGATAGCGGGCACAACCGAAGCACCGTGCAAGCTTTCTTCTTTTGGGTATTTTTGTATGCATTATATAATATATGATATTATACTATATTATATTTTATTACGGTATATCTTATTTTATCTGTGACTAGCCTGTTGTTGTATTTTTTTTGTTGAAATGAGTAAGAGTATGTAATCTGTGGGTTGCATTGGCTACTTTATGTAAGCCCAGGTACATTTTATTTGTTATATGGGTTATAGTGGATATATAAATAATAATGTATAAGTTATTCATATATTCAAATTATACACACGCGTGTGCGCGCGCACACACATATATGGAGGCTTATATAAGAACTGTTAATATATATATTTGTTTTGAACATCTTTGATTAATAGTTTGATTTATATATGTTTTCATTTTAAACTTATATGTTATATATATTATCAATTTATGATGTAAAGTTTGAATAATAGTTATATATATATTATATTAATAAGCTAGCTTATATATATATATATATTAAATTATATCAACTAATTTGAGTATAATTATATTTGTAGACAGCTGAAAGGAATCATTTATATAGTTTATATGTTATGAAAAATAGTGTTCGCTAAGTATTTTGCTGTTCGTATGTATATAATAATCTATAAGTTGTACTTTGACAGTTATAAGAATATATATTTATACATTAGTCGTTACCCTATATATGTTTTACATAATATTTATATAATTTGAAATATGATTTTTGTTATTTACACTATATAAGGATTTTATTTGCTTACAAAAAAGTAACTTCGGTATAGTACAGTTGCACGATTTATACAAGGTTGATATATATATATATATATATATATATATATATATATATATATATATACTTGCCTATGTATTTATATGTTAGTTGCATGTTTTATACAAAGCTTTTGATTGCTATTTGCCCATTTATAAAGGTGATAAGGTATGTATGTTTATATATATATATATATATATATATATATATATATCATATTTTTATATTATTGTTGGAAGTGATGGAATATACTTTATTTTATAACAATAATATAATTATATGATTAGTTACATTTATATGTTATATAAGTAATATATATGTATATCCTGCATACAAAAGTATATATACTCATGTTTACATGTTTTATTTAATTTAATTTGTGTTTAAATTTATTTTAGTTTTGAAGTATAAATTATTTTGAAATGACCACGGTGTTATAATGACGTTTAGTTATTAATAGCGTATATTTCTACATTGTAGATGGTTCTGAGGATCCTTAGAGGATGGCTTTCCCAAACTTCCTTTGAGTTACTTGTATCTCAATTGATATTTCACTTAAGTTGGATTTATTGACATAAGAATGTTAATCCTGATTCGAGTGTTTTGTGTTTTGCTTTACGCTCGGGTCAGACTGAGTGACACAACATTTGAGACTCACCATTGGAGTTTGGAGCTTCGCTTGGAGATCCAACTATCGATTCAGCTTTCAGCTTTTCCAGTTGATTTGTTCAGAAATGTCATCTATTTGTATTCGAGACTTTAGCGTATATGAGATATTCTACTGTATTGTATTTCTAACTCTGATGTTTATATAATAGTTTCATGAACTATTATTTATCTATTCCGCTACATTATTATTATATTACACCGTGTCTGTGATTCTGTGATTGATTTATTTATTGTATATGCTGAGCTTTGTCGAATATAAATTAACAATTTGATAATTTGAGCAATTCAAGTCCGGCATGTGCAGATGCGAATGGTTGAAAATATCAGGATATTATAGTTTCATCATCTCTCCCAAAACAGACCAAAACCCTAGCTTTTTCCACCTCAAGTCCATTGCCGACTGGTCGTAGGACTCCCTGACCATCCTTAAATTCTCATTCTCCAATCTCAACAAGCCTAGGCCATTAATTCAGCTCCAATAAGGTATTTTTTACCAATCCTAATTGCTTTAAAACTATTAAATTAGGGTTAGCTCGTGATTGTAGTCGTTTATAACACCCTATTGATTAATTATTAAACCCCATTAAATGATAATTACAGTTATTATAGTTTAAATTCGAAAATTATGTATATTGTAGTGTATGTGTATATGCGTTAATTAGTGTATATGCGCATAATTTAGTATTTATGGCTAGCTTGGGTTAATTAGTTTATATGCACATAATTTAATGCATTTGTTTTCTAAAATGTTGAAAATAATAATTTATTTATATAATCGTTTATTAGTTCAGACTCTTAATTATGTATGACACCCAATTTGCTAGAATGTGTGACATGCAATAATTATGTATATTGTAGCTTATTTTTAAAATATAATATTAAACTCATAATTCGTTAAGTTTGAAAACATGAAAGACTTTATAGAAAAGTAAAAATTATATATTGTATTATATAATTAATAAAACATTAAAATATAAATAGATTAATGTACAAATGCTAATATGTTATATAATTAATAAAAAATTATAATGTATATGTAATGGTAATATGTAAGCAAATTGGTGCGTAATGTGCTTTATTTATTTAAATCCCTTAAAGAGTTTTTGGCCTCGTTTGATAAGTATTATGTATGATCATTGTATGCATATTCGTTGTTATCATAAAATGGACATCAATATCCATCTGGTACAATATTTGTCATCTTTGTCTCTGTATTGGACAAGTTATAAACACAATAAAGTAATTATATTTTGTAAATCATTTCATACTAAACAGTTCACAAAATCTCGACAACACTTTCTTTTTGTTCCATGTGTACAGGCATTTGTGTATGATTCAGGGAGCAAAAGGGAAGTGCTACCAAAATTTTGTTGAATCGTTTGAAATGAAATGATTTACAAAATGTAGTTATTATTGTGTTTGTAATAAGAAGCAGGATGACTGACCATCAAAGTAGAAAAGAATAAAATAAAAATTAATATTATATTGGTAATTTGTTAAAATTGAAAATGTATAAATGAATTGAAATGTCAATAATTAACGAAACATCAAATGTATAAACGAATTGAAAAATAAAATGCAATAATTCTTTAAATTTCAATCATATTTTTTAAATAGGAAAAATGGTCAATTATTTTGTCGATCGAATGAGATGGATGTATCAACGAAAGAAATTGAGATGCTCAATAACGGAACATTTTTATAGTGGTGTACATGTATTTATTGAATTCGCTTTAAGTAATAATGGAAATGATGAAGAAATTCATTGTCCGTGCAGTAAGTGCAAACACTTGAAGCATTTGATACTTGATATGGTTAAAGTTCATTTGCACCAAAATGGTTTTATGTCGGATTATTTTGTATGGGATCGTTATGGGGAACTTGTAGTACCTAATCCTGTATAGTCAGAGGAGGGGGTGGGTAACAACATTGTTATGGTGAATCCCATAGAAGATATGGTGAAGACGTAGTACGATCAATGTTCTCTATAGTTGAAGTTGATGATGACTATGCAAATATCGAAGAAGAACCAAATATTTGAGCAAAGAAAATCTATGATTCATTGGATGCTGCTAAGAAACCCCTTCGGGATGGCTGTTAAAGCGACATCTAATTATCAATACATATAAAATACATTGTAATGAAATCAAAATACAACTTATAGAGGTAGGATTTACAGCTGTTGTACAAGCTGCAAAACGACATGTGCCACTTGATAATTTAATGTGCAAAAATCATTATGAAGTGGAAAAACTTATGTCTGCTTTTGGTTTGTCGTATCGAAAAATACATACATGTTTAAATGGTTACATGTTGTTTTGGAAAAGAACATCGGTCTTAGGAAGTGTATAATACATAACGAGAAAAGATACAAATCAAGAAAAAAAGGAAAAGGAAGTTCCATATAAGTGTACACATTACTTACCGTTCACCTCTAGGCTTCAAAGATTATATACATCTTCGATAACCCATCTTATGTAACCCAACTTCGGTAACCGTGCCTCATATGAGATGGCACAATATGAGAGTACAGGAAGAAGGTACGTTAACACATCCAGTTGATGGAGAAATAAGCAAGCATTTTGATAAGACATATCCCATTTTTGCAGTAAAGAGTCGTAATGTTTGACTTGGTTTATATACAGATGAATTTTCACCATTCTCGCAATTTGGTTTTAAGTAATCATCCCAGTCTATTATCATCATATCCTACAGTTTACCTTCAAAGATGTGCATGAAAACTCCATATATGATTCTCACTATTGTTGTTCCTGGGACTAAAGATCCGACACAAAGAATCGATGCTTATTTACAACCATTGATTGAAGAGTTAAAAACATTATGGCATAAAGGAGTTGAAACCTATGATATTTTGAAAAAAAGAATTTTCATATGTTCACTTCTTTATTATAGAGTATTAGTGATTTTCCTACGTATGCAATGCTTTCAGGTTGTGTACAGTCGGTCACCTAGCTTGTCCTTATTGGATGAAAGAAACGTGAGCATTTTCTTTACCACATAGGAAGAAAATTTCATGGTTTGACTTTCATTGGTGTTTTCTTTATATTACTCTTCCCTATATAACAGATAGAAAAAACTTTACAACTAGTAGAGAAAAGACTACGCAACCACTAATGATTTGGTCAAGCAAAGGAATATGTGAATTTGTAAAGAATTATCCAAAGATACTTGAAACTGAAGTGCAAATTGAAATTCCAAGAAAATTGATGATTCATTATTGATGCAAACAAAGTATATTTTAGGAGTTGACTTATTAGAAATATCTCCTACATCGTCATAATATTGACGTGATACACAATGAGAAAAACGTGTTTTATAATGTGTTTAATAAAATTTTGAATGTTAAAGAGAAGACTAAGGATGAATTGAAATCAGGACGAGATATACAAGAATTATGTAAGCTTCCTGGCTTCATATCAAGCCAAATGATAAAAACCCCCAAAGCATGTTATGAGTTAGACAATAACCAAGTTAAAGTTCTATTAAAATGGGTGGAAGGATTAAGATTTCCTGATGGGATTTCTTCTAATCTTCGTAAATTTGTCGACTTCAATACGGTACATGAATCGAATCGGGGTTTGTACGCTCGAGTTATGAACTAATGAATCAGAGTTCGTATGCTTGAGTTATGGACTAATGAATAATTTATATGGATCGATCCAGAATGATCCATAAAACAATATAAATCAAGAAAGCTTGATCGATATCTCAAAATCTACAAGGTCAATGCACTTGAAACTTTCAAAGCATCAATATATTAAAGATTAGAGCCCTTAGGAGGATAGTAGGTCAAAACTCTCAAGTTCATGAAATTGCTGATCGTTCTATACCGATCATAACGATCGGTGTATCTAAAAAAGCAACCCAAATACTTTAGAGATCGATGAATATCTCACAAACTACAGCTTAGAATGACACCATATTTTTACAGGAAGATCTAGAGACATGTGGGACCCCCTTATAGACGATCACTAATCAATCAGAGGCGAAAAATAACGATTGGTATAGCTATCTTCGATCGTTTCAAAATGATGAATAATGACTATCGGTCGTTATGGTGGGCCTCTATGGATCGAAAGATTCTTCTGGCGAATTTTTGCCCGATCCATGCACATCTTCATATATAAATATAGCGACCATTCTCCAGAAAGAGGATCCTTCTTTCTGCTGCCTTGGATCTGCCATTATTATTTCTTAATCCTTGTATTAATGGATCCCAGCTGATCCAAACATTCTTGTACTCATAATCAAGTGCAAGATCAATAAAAATATGAAGTAGATGTAGGCCGAGATTGTCGAACCACTATAAAAATCCATGCGTTCATTTAATTTTTCTACTATGTTTTAATCTCGTTCACTATTTAATCTCTGCGAGATTCTATTGGGTGTTGGTGCCCATTTTTGGCATCAACATTTTGATTCTTTCATCAAGAAATGAATTCTCAGCTTAATTAGATCTCTCATTCTGTTGGTGGATTTTTATGTTTGCAAGGTAGATCCAATTTTTGACCGACAAGTTTCCTATTCTACTCAGATTTGAAAGAGATCTACAGGGAAACTATTAGCCATGGATAGAGGTGCCAAGTATACTTCTCGTGTAGAAGAAGGAAATCATGATATTGGTGATCAATTAGTCATGTTCTTAATCAATGTGCGTACATTTTCAAGATTTAAAGCATCTGCGAACGATTGATCATCGACCATGCTCCATACATCCTCAATAAATGATCGTTCCCTATAAAATCCATAGGCCGCATCATCTTGTACAATCATTTCTCCATACGATCGTTTTTTATATGATCGTTCCACCAACGTGATTTAGACTGATCATTTTTCTATACGATCATTTCTCCCCGATCGTTCCACCAACGTGATTTAGATCGATCTTTTTTCTGTATGATCATTCCTTACGATCGTTTCTCCTCGATATCATTCCATGCGATCGTTCCGTCAATGTTATTTACATCGATTGTATTTTCTATACAATCGTTCCATACGATCGTTTCTCCTTGATCGTTCCAACATAGCTTCCACCGATCATTTCAAGATTGCTGCGATCGATCATTCCAAAATCGATCATTTTTGTTAATGTTTCCACTGATCGTTCCAGATTAACGTTTACATCGGTCGTTCAAACTTCCTTGGCATTCTAACCGATCGTTCGACTGCTTTGGCATTCCAACCGGTCGTTTTCATTACCAATCGTTTAAAAAAACATTTATGGGCGTGATGCACTCAAACCCTGCCACAGCATAGTGCCCCTGCGTTCTGCATTCAAAACTCAACATAAGGAGTGGTATTCATCAAAATTGGTCGAAACATTTTTTGAAAAATTCACTTCAGGATTGACTCGAAGTCTGACCCGATGTAATCACTCATTTGACTCGAAGCAAACCCAAGAAATTTTGGCCCAAAACCAAACTCGGGTAAAACCAAGATTTTCGCCAAGCAAGTGTGCAAATGACTCCAAGCATCGTTCTTCACCGATACAACACTTCAAACTCAACCACTTCAAGAAAATCGGTTGTTGACTCCAAGCAAACATCAGATTTCTCAAGTCAGACTCCAAGTGAATTATCACCAATCCATCAATACCATTACATCTTACTTTTCTCATAGCCTGAGCATACGGACTCTAATGACTTGAAACTTGATGTGAAACCCAAAAATGTCTTCCTTGCTGCCTTATATGGATCACACGCCATTTAGGTAAAAGTTTGGGGATCATCGCCTATCAACAACCCCATCCTAACTGATTCTCCATTCGATCAGCATTCTCAACCATTCAAATGTTGGGCAACCATGCATACACCATTCACAAGCGTAACAAGTGGCTGTAACTTGAAAACGAATAGGACTGACGATGACTGGAGCATCTCTCCTGGTCAAAACCTAAACATTGAATCCATTTAGCGTGTAGAATATCCAAAGATATTCAATGTACCAATCATATTGGTTTACTCAGAGAAAACTAACCCGGGACTACATCTCATGAAATTCGAGTGGCATATGAATTCCGCCAGAGCGAAAGATGCCATCGAATGCAAATGCCTTCCTACATTCCTCGAAGGTGTAGCAATCTTGTCGTTCATATGATTATCGCCCAAATCCATCTTCTCATTCAATCATTTAGCTAAGAAGTTTGTCAAGAAATTCATAATCCATGTGAATCACCCCTAAGGAACCGATGTCATTATCCAACTTGTTCCAAGCGGCAAGTGAGCTACTCAATGACTCCTTGCAGAGATTAAGCACCTTCATCGATAAACTGAGCAGTCCTAGTGAACACATCAGACCGATGGCACTGATAAAGGGAATCGACCCCGAGATAGATTTTGGCAAATGGTAAGCTGGAGAGCCTCTTATGACCTTGGATTGTTTCTATTACAAAGTAAATCAGAACCTAAGCAAGGAGGAGGTAGAGAAGACTAAGAGAAAGAACAATGCAGGCCCGTTGGCTAAAGGAATTTAAAGCGAGGGTAGCATTGAGGCATTAGAGGAGGACTTGGATTCTAGGAGATGGCCCATAATATCAAAATTCGACTCATACGCTCCTCTGAATGGTTTGACCAAAAACATTTACTTAGATACTTATGACTCGAAGCAATACTGGAAACCAGCCTCGAGAGAGTCCATGGATACCTAGAAGAAATCCAAGAAATGTCATATTTTTCATGGAATGCACGATCATTACATCGATGATTGCAGATGCCTCCGAGATGTGATTGGAAACCTAATCCAAAAAGGAAAGTTTTAGTAATATGTGCAAGCTCAATGGAATAGCGGGCAGGGAAGATCCGACCCCTATTAACAAAGAACTTTGGCTATCAGTTGAACCGCCTATGGTCGACTTCCAAATGAGAAGGGATTGGCCAAAGTGGAATAACGAGCATACGACACTGCTTCACTTATTAATAGGATTTATTCCAATTTTAATTTCAATTATGTTGTGAACTGCGACCAACTTGGACTAAACTACTTTCAAATGATGCAGGTGACTAAGTACTAAGAGTTGGGCCCTAACCAATCTCCATGGACCATGATCAGACCTTTGGAGTTTCATCAAGACAAGCGTGATTCAACTGCTCATCAACTACCATATGCCCCTGACTTAGGGCTAAGTACTCGAAATTGAACATGGGTGTGACTTAACCATCCACTTCCTGCTTCATGCTTCAGTTCTGACAACACATCTATGCCTTGCTCAGAGCCCAACAAGGTCAGAATTCAATACAAAGTGGACACGACTGACCGTCCACTCATCAACCTTCATGCTTGACTTGAAGATCGAAAAAACACTTGGAGTGGATGCGAGTCGACCATCCACTCCCCAGCTTATACTTTAAGTTCGCCAAGATACTTATGCCTCTCCCGAAGCCCAGCAAGACTGAGATCTAACAAAAGTGGATGTGATTTGGCCATCCATACATTAAATCCTACCCTAGATACATAAGCCGTTTGGGGGCTCGACTAAAAGTAGGCACGAATGACTGTCTACTCATCAACCACCACCCTTGACATGAGGACATGACTGCAGCTTGAGGTGGATGTGACTTGACTGTCCATCCAATAACTCTCTACCTCTACTTGCTAAGAAGAGTAAGAAGCAAATTGTACAAGACCTGGCCATCCAAAAAAAGCATGGATGTGATCCGACCATTCATCGCCTACTCCCTTCCTTGACATAACAAGAGAAGCTACACTCACTGAGTGGACATGAATTGACTTTTTCACTCTCCAAGTTCTATCCTCAATATTGGGGGCAGAATTCCATTCCTCGAATGAACGGGATTCAATCGTTCAGTCGACAACTCTTACCTCGACTTGATAGGTGAAGAACATATCAAAAACAGGTGCAACTAACCCCCCATCATGTAACTCTAGTTCCCATAGTGCAGACCAGAGTATAAACACCAAAAGATGGATGCGGTCCGACCGTTCAATGATCAAATATATTTACTGGAGTGCAGATTGAAGTATAAACACAAATAGATTGACATGGTTCGACCATTCATCGGTCAACTCTAGTTCCTGGTGTGAAGAATGGAGTACAAAAACAAAATGATGGACGTGATCCGACAGTCCATCAATCAACTCTAGTTCCTAGAGTGCAGACTGAAGTATTAACACAAAAAGATGGACGCGATCTGGCTGTCCAATGATTAACTCTCGTTCCCAGAGCATGGACTGGAGTATAAGTACAAAATATGGATGTGGACCTACCTTTCATCGATCAGCTACAGTTCTTAGAGTGCAGATTGGAGTATAAGCACAAAAAGACAAACGTGGTCCGACCATCCATTGATCAACTCTAGTTCCCAGAGTGTGGATTGGATGATAAACACAAAAGCATGGACGCGGTCTGACCGTCCATCAATCAACTCTAGTTCGCAGGGTGCAGAATGGAGTATAAGCACAAAAGGATGAGTGCAGTTCGACCGTCCACTAATCAACTCCAGTCTTCAAAGCACAGTCAGGAGTATAAATACCATAAAAAAGTGGACGACGTTCAATTATCCACTTTCCAACTCTTCCCACTAGGTTGGGGGCAGAGACACAACTCAAAGTGGATGCGGTCTGACCATCTGCTTCCCTATTCAGGCATAGAGTTTGCCAAAACACTCATCTCACTCCTAAGGCTCGGTAGAAGCAAGATCTAAATGAAAGTGGACATGATACGACTGTTCATGCATCGACTCCTATCCCAGATGCAAAGGGTAGTATGAGAGCTCAAGTTTAAATCTGATACGACCCGACCATCCGCTAATCGGCTCCTTTCCATGATTCAGCATGAAGAATTCCAAGTAAGAGTGAACATGATACGACCGACCACCTTCAACTACTGCCCCTGACTTGGGGGAAGAATAAATGACTATGGAAAATGTGGTTCGACCATTTTCCGGAATAGCTTTAAGTCCCCACGATGTGGACTGGAGTGTAAACATAAATTGGGTGCAATTCGACAACCTGCAGCAAACCTTATCCCTAGAGTGTGGATATGAGGATAAAAAAAATAAATGAGTGCGGTTAGACCACTCATTGTTCCATAAACTCTGACCTGAAATCGAAAAGAAGAGTATAAACATGTTACAGACGAGATTCGATCATCCCTAACTCCACTGATCCGAAACTGAGGACAGGAGTATAAACCACTAAAAGCTGAATACGACAACTCAATATAGCTCCGATTTAGTATTCTTTATAGCTTAAGGCAACGACTGCAGGAAGGCCTTAACATAAAATAATCGAAACGACATTTGAAGTTATGGGTGACCGACTATATCGTACCATCGTATCGAGGGACAATATCGATCTGCACCAATTACAAATGGATGTGACCTGAATGTCCATCGAATAACTCCGGCCACCAGAGCATGGATAGGAGAATAAACCAAAAATAAGTGCAACCTGACCATTCATTCTCCATCACCTTTCATTGATCCATCAAGAGAAGTAAAAAACCAGATGAGCATGACTCCACCACTCTTGAACTAATTCTATCCCTTGGCATGATAAGAGAACATTAATCAAGATAGACGTGACTGACTATCCAACTCCTATAATGCAATATGACCGTTCATTCGCTAGCTCTAACCATGATTCGACTATAACAGCGATTCAAAATGGAGGTGACTTGATGGTTCTCATAATGATCATTGCCCTTTGTCCGACCGAGGAAGCAAAGGTCATATATTAGGTGTGACTTAACCATCCATTCTTTGGTCCTTTCTTAGAGTATGGAAACATCAATATCAAAAGTGGACGTGATTGATCCCCCTATACTCAACTCATGATCGAACTCCGACGAAGCATCGAGGTCTGCCCTTGGGAAGGAAAACCAGAATACAATCCAGAATAGGCATGACTCGGCCTTCCATCAACTAATTCAGTCCTGCAATTCAATGGGAAAGAGTATAAGCTAAAATGGACATGACTTGCCTTCCCACTTTTGACATATGCCCCAGACTTGGGGGCAAGAGCGAGAAACAAGATGAATGTGAACTGACCATTCATCGATCAACACTAAGTCTTCAGAACTTAGGTAGGAGTATAAACGCGACTAGGACGAGACTCGACTGTCTATGCAGTACATTTATCAACCTGGGAATAGGGGTAGAAGTGTGATCATCTAAAGACCGACCGCGATAGCTTAATATTGCGACTCATATCTAGTGATTACAGCGACTCGAGGCTATGACCGGAAGGATGCCTAGAGATAGAATCGTCAAATCGATACCTAAGCTCATTGGCAACTAACCATCACTCCAACTCGAACAACGAGGGAGGTCATGAGTATATTGAATGGAAAGCGTATTACTCGAATATCCAAGCAGATTCAAACTCAAAGCAAGAGCCAACTATGCAGTTGCATGCAACTTGAGGCTGAACCCTACTTGACATTTGATTCAATGTTCTTCTAAGCCTGATCCTCAGCCATTTGTAGATAATTGCTTAAAGTATATAGAACCCTTTACTATTAGACTTATTAACTTATGAAAAGATTCTGGGATTCGACCGGAGTAACTGTCCCAACTAGATTTCACGTTGATTGTTATGCGGGACAATAACATTTTAACTCAAGGAATCCAAGGCTACACCATACTGAGCAAATGATCGACATTATGATCAGTCATGGTAACCCATCATGGGTACTAAAGATTGAATCATAGCTCAGTACAACAATGATAAAGAAATTAGCTGGCTTTCTCTGAATGAATCTTGATGTGTCTACTTGGACCCATTCTAACATGTGTGTGATCCCACCGACTATCGTGAGCCATGCATTGAACATCGACTCGATGCATGTCCCGTTGAAATAAAAGCAACATAGCAAAAGCAACACGACATGGATTCGGAAATATTTGCTGCACTTAAAGAGGAGGGTGATATACTAAAAAACAATAGGTTTACATTTATCCACAATGCCCTCTCCCAAAATGGGTATTAAATAAAGTTTATGTAAGAAAAGCTAATGAAAACTAGCAGACATACATCGACTACTCTGACCTAAACAAGGCATGCTCGAAAGGCAGATTTCCACTTTTGAGGATCGACTAGCTGGTTGACTCAACCGCTAAATATGAACTACTTTCATTTATGGATGCATACTCCGGATACAACCGAATATCGATGCATGTCCCCTACTAGAAGCACACCAGCTTCATTACCAATCTAAGGCTATACTATTATGTTGTGATGCCATTTGAACTAAATAAAGTTGAAGGTTCTTACTAGAGTCTAGTCAAATAGGTGTTCAAAGATCAGATTGGGCAACCAATTAAAGTGTATATAGATAATATGCTCGTGAGATCAGATGATCAAAGACCACATCGATGACTTGGTGGAGATGTTCAGTTTCTCTGAAAACATAAAATGAAACTCAATCCCTTGAAATGCCCTTTTGGTGTCCTGTCAAGGAAATTCTTGGGGTTTATCATCAATTCTCGTGGAACTGAAGCCAATCTCAAGAAGATTCAAGAAATTGGAGATATTCAAGTGCCGAAGCCTATAAAACAAGTACAAAGCTTAAATGAGAAGGTTGTCGCCCTAAGCCGCTTCATTTCCAGAGCTACCAATAAATGTATTTCTTTCTTCGATCAGATCAGTAGATGGAAAAGGAACTATGAATGTACACAGGAGTGCGAAGACCCATTCTAGGCTCTGGTGAGCCACTTAGAGTGGCCTGCCATCTTTTCCAAGCCATTGGACCACAAAGATTTATACATCTACTTAGATGTTTCAGTACATGCCATAAATACTGCACTGTTACGTGAACATAATTAGATCCAGAGACTGGTATATTATGTAAGCAAGTAATTGGCAATTGTTGAAAGATGCTAGAGAAGGTCACGTACTGCCTATTGATTATGTCACAAAAGCTTCGCCCTTACTTCTAGACTCATCATATCAACATCTGCATTGACCAGCCATTATGATGGGTCCTACAATGACATGAGACGTCTAGATGGTTGCTCAAATGGAATATCGAGTTAAGCCAATTCGATATCACTTATCTCCCTCAGAGAGATATCCAGGTATAGACATTGGTGGACTTTATGGCTAAATTTACTGCACAAGACGACTCTCAGGAGAGCAATGGAGAATCAACCAATCAATGGAAATGTATATGGATGGAGCATCCAACGATCAGTGATCTGGCGCCAGAGTCATGCTAGTGACTCCTTAGGGAACAATCGATCCACGGCATCTTGAAATTCTACTTCCCCGCAATAAATAGCGAAGTTGCATACGAAGCCTTGATCCTTAGGTTCAAAGTTGCTGGAGAAATAAAAGTGAAAACCTTACAAATCTTTTGTAATTCACATTTAGTAGTACACCAAGTCAGGGGAGATTATCAAGCTAAAGGATAACGACTTGCTCCATACCTTACCCAAGTCCAAGAGTTGTTGAATGAATATGAGTTCTACGACATTTCGCATATACCACGGGATCAAAAATGAGAGTTTGATTCATTGGCGAAGTTTTCTAGCACCGATGATGCATAACAAATGGGCTTGGTTCCGGTCAAAGTATTAAATTCCCCTGGTATAACATGATAGAAATTGATAGGGTACTAGGGGCAGACCCTAAGAGGGAATCGTGGATGACTCTAATTAAAATTATTTGCTACAGGGAGTCCTACCCCGAACAAAGGAATCAAAAGGGAAAAGTCCTTCGTAAAGCTTTGCAATATATCACGCAAGAAGAGTTATGTACAGAAAGGGTTTTTCTGTTCCCCTACTCCTGTGTATCGCTCATGAAGAAATAAAACGAGTCTCGAGAGAAGTCCATGAAGGAGAATGCGACGATCACACTAGGACCAAACCCTGATAAAGAAAATACTCTGCTATAGATATTACTCGCCAACTCTCCATCGAGATGCAGTTGATCATGCTAGACAATGCGACGAGTTCTAGAAGTTTGCAAAAAATTCCAAGAGCTTCACCGATGGAAGTTACACAAACGGTCAGTACATGGCCGTTTGCCACTTGAGGCATTGATATTATCGATTCCTTATCGTTCTCTAAAGATGGAGCAAAGTGCACCATTATAGCAGTAGATTACTTCACCAAATCGGCTGAAGCTGAACCTTTGGCCATGATCACGACATAGAAAATAATCAACTTCATTGTCTGGAATATTATTTGTCATTTTGGCCTTCCACAAACCATTCTAACTGATAATGGAACCCAATTCGACAGTGCTAAATTCAAAGACTTCTGTTGTCGGCACTATATTGAGAAAAGATTCGTGGCAGTTGCTTACCCTCAAGCTAATGGACAAGTCGAAGCTGTTACCAAAATCATGACGTCCATTATAAAGAAATGTTTGGAAAAGGCCAGATTCAAGTAGGTGGATAAACTTCCATCAGTGCTATGGGCATATAGAACCATCCACAGGTCCATGACTGACCATACTCTATTCGCCCTTGCTTACGGCTTTGAGGCCGTCATCCCTGTAGAACATGAAGTCCCTTCCCATCGAGTGACTTATTACAACCCCTAATTCGTTATAAAAAATGTAAACAAAGAATTGCAATCCAACTGCAATTAAACTATAAGGAATTGGTAATGACTTGTGAGCATACAAGCACATCCGAGAGTGAATGACTAGAGCATATACCTAAACATGCATGTGTATATTCTAAAAATTCAATTTCTTGAAATCGATAGAAATTTAATTTTCGCCTAGACTAATTAGATAAAAGACAGGATCAGATGGCGAAAGGTTAATACCCTCGTAGAACTGGACACAAATAACAACTAATATAATACAATCTTGAATTTATACTATTGAAAATCGACCAAGCATCATGATGATCAAAGAGGGATACAACACTTTGGGAATATAAATCAATGGAAGGTGATGGCCATGCAATAAACTGGATGGAATCCTTTAAAATGATTAAAGCCTGTGACTTTTCAAAGCACGTCATGTTTAAACAAAACGTATTTTGAAGAGAAAATGTTATCCTGCCTTTTGGCAAGGCCATGATACCATGGATTTGGTTAAGAATGGTTGGTTACCAGCCTTGAGAATCAACTATATACAATATTATAGGCAATAGTCGAACAGATTTTGACTAGGTTCCAGTGAAGTTGTAATCAATATAAAGCGACAAGGAAGGCCCTGTGAGGCTACATTCCAAATTTCAAGCCAATTGGAGTTCGTATGCTTGAGTAATGGACAAATAAAGAATTTATATCGATCAATTTAGAATGATCCATCAAAATGATCCATAAAACAACATAAATCAACAAAGAGTTGATTAATATCTCAAAATCTACAAAGTCATTGCACTTGAAACTTTAACAGCATCAATATATTGAAGAGTGGATCCCCCAGGAATGACCGAAGGTCAAAAATCTCAAGTTCATGAAATTATTGATCGTTCATAACAATCGGTGTATCTCAGCAAGTAATCCAAATACAATAGATATTGACAAATATCTCAGAAGCTACAACTTAGAATGACATCATATTTTAGAAGTAAGGACTAGAGGCATGTGGGACCCCCACAAACGATCGCACATCAATCAGAGGCAAAAAAATAACAATCAGTATTGCCATTACTGATCGTTCCAAAATGACGAATTATGACTACCACTCCTTATTGTGGGCTCCTATGGATCTAGAGATTCTTCTAATGAATCTTATCAAGATCCATGCACATCTTCCCATATGAAAATAGTGGCGCCATTCTCCAAAAAGTGAATCCTTCTTTCTACTGCCTAAGCTATGCTATTATTACTTTTTCATCCGTGTATTAATGGATCCTAGCTGACCCAAATATTCTTGTAATCATAATCAAGTGCAAAATCAATAAAAAAACAAAATGGACGTAGGCAGAGATTGCCAAATCACTAAAAAAATCTGTCTGTTCATTTATTTTCTCTGCTCTGTTTTAATTTCATTCATCGTTTAATCTCTATGAGATTATATTGGGTGTTGATGCCCATTTTTGGTGTCAACAACTATGTTAAAAGTTGAAAACCTATGTAAACTTGATGTACGGATCCTTATACTGCTCAGCAAACTGGAGACAATATTTCCTCCAGGTTTCTTCAATGTAATGAACATTTACCTATTTATCTTCCATCTGAAGCACGTCTTAAAGGTCCCATGCAATATGGATGGATGTATCCATTTAAGAGGTATTAATATTAAATATGTTAAATATTTGTTTAATTGCATATATAAGTAAAATTTAATTTGAAATAATTTTTTATTAGGCACTTAAATCACCTAAATAAAATAGTTAGACAAAAAGCACGAGTTAAAGGTTCAATTTGCAAATCATATATTGAAGAAGAAGCTTCATTCATTTCTCACATTATTTCAGTAACCATGTGAACTTACCATTTGAAAGTGTTCTATGTAATGATGAAGGCCTTGAAACAAGATTCTTCTTAAGCAATGTTATTTATTTTAGACATCATGGTCGACCTGCTGGAAAATATGTGGAACTATGGTTAGCCAATATGGATTACCATGTAACACACGCATATATTCTTTTTAATTGTGCAGAAGTTGCACCATTTGTTAGGTAATATTAAAGAATAATTCTCAATATATTTATTTCAATAATACATGTGTAGATTATAATGCAATATGTTATATATATCTGTAATGTTTACGAATTACAACGTACATGCAACGATCTAGTAGAGAATTCGCCGGTTGGTTTTCGAACAACGTTTTGATCCAAGAAATTATATGGTCGAAAAAGGATTGAAATATCTTACTTAGGGACCAAAATAATGTCAAAACATATCTAATATTCTTGGCCAATGGATGTAAATTCTACACCAAAGAATATGATGCCGAAAAATTAACTAACAATATCGGTGTATTTGTTAAAGTAGTGACGATACAGATATAAATGATTTTTACCGTGTGTTAACCTAGGTTTTGCAATTGACATATTTCATACAACCTATGGAGGATGTTTTTTGTTTAGATGCAATTGGTTCAGCAATGTTCTAAAGCTAGGCCTCAACATGCACAAAGACCATAAACTTGTTGAAATAAAACATACCTCGCATTTCCATTAGTACAATTCTTTTGTACTAGCCAAACATGCACTACAAGTTTGTTATGCTTCATATTCATTTTTAAGAAGAGATAAAGCAGATTGGTCAATAGTTTTTAAAACAGTGGCAAGACTCACATTTGATAGAAATAATATTCCAAACAAACAAGCTTATTAGGTAGATCATGAGAAAAAAAGCAAAACAATAGCCGACGATCATATTGATTTTGGGCCTCTAAACGATGAATCAAATGTTTTAATAGAAGTATTTGAGACTACAAAGAAAAAGGATATAGAGTACGAGACCGGGTCTGAATAATAAAATGATGAGGACTAATTAATATTGTACATTTTGTAGAAGGAAATTTATATGATTATTACTGTTACATTTTTCTCATAAAAAATGGTATGTTTTCTTATAATTAAATGGTATGTTCTACCAAAACAAAATGATATGTCTGTGACAGGTACTATGTCATTTCGACGTCGGATTTCTTCCCATTCAGGATCTCAAGAAATGATGGTAGTGGAAAATCACAACAGATACATCGTCCCATAATGACGTTGCTCCCCAAAGTGAATGGGTAATTATTAAATTTACTTCAACATCACAAATACTTTATGTATGATATATTAGTCATGATTATTAAAGGTCTGCATCATATTGAACATGGTGGATTTGAGCTAAAGCCATCAGAAGTTGTTCTTGATGTTTACAAGCTTGCTTATAGAAGCAGGATAAGCGCTTGCTGGCTAAGTGGGATAGTATCCGACCCCACATCATAGAGTATATCTGGCAGGTCTTCCTCGTAAGTGTAAATTTATATATCATTATATATAACCACTGTACAATTTGTTGACTAGTATAAATTCATAGCTTATATTTTTGTTTCAATGTGAAAAGGGCAGTAGACTTGCAAGAGATTGATCATCTCCTTTGCAAAAACTACAGGGTGAAGAAAATGGGGAAGAACTATCATGATGGGAGCAAGGGTGTGGGAAGCTTGGGTTGCTCACTTTAGTAATGATGAAGCGAAGGTAAGTTTACTAATCTCTTATTAATTATTTAAATTGAAACTTCATATACAATCTATCACACATTATAAGAGTATATTACAGTAAGCCAAAATATCACTTTAACTTGTTCTATATATAACATAATTTACAAATGTAAGATATAATGTTCAATTTAAATTTACAGGCATAGTCAGAGAGGAACTACGAATAGAAATAAGAATTCAGCATACACCGCGGTAGTTCTAAGTCATTCTTGCATTACCGTCAAGAGCTGGTAAATTTATTAATTGTGATTATAAACAATTAGTACATTGTATAATTCTGTATATGCAATAGTAATACATAATAATTATTTAAGAAAAGAGAGCGTTTAGGCCTTGTATCTTACATAGGCGAGTTTGCCCATACTCATGCCATCGAGCATGAAAATGAAGATGGCACACTCACGTACTTATGGCATGACTCGAAATCACAACAGGCCCATGTAAGCATGTATTAAGTTATAAGTTATTAATAATTAGTTTAATTAATTAGTTATGAAGAATTAAAATAATTTCATGTTAATTTCAATTGTATTTTTATTTGGAAATGCAAGAAAAATTTATACAACAACGAACACGGCTACTTGAGGGAATGGGACAGGAATAGTTAACTACTGATGAGGAGGACAAGATTTTTGAAGCTGTCATGGATCCGCCAATGCAGAATAGACATTATGGCTTTGGAAACTAAGAGGTAATGAATAGTATTTTTAGATTTGATTATCTACTAATATCTCGAATGCAACGAACTTGAAATTGTTTAGATTATTCATCGGAAATTGCTTTTAGTTTAAAATTGAATGTCCCATATGTTGCTTACTTGTTTTAGGTTTCCTAGTAATATGTAATACGTTATAGATAATACATGATAATATATGATTCTACTAAATTTGATAATATAATATCTTGTAGTTAAAATAAAATGTAGTTTATAAAATCACTTTCTTAAATAAAAGTTAAAAAACACATAGCAAAATGTAGTTAGATAATGAGATGAGTATTATATGACTGCATAACGTAAAAAAAAATTCTTCTTAAAATATTAGTTAATATAGCTTATAAAACAAGATGCGACCGAATTAGTGATTTTGTTATAAATTATCCTTACGTACAAAATTTAGAAAAACGTAGCAATAACTGATAACTGATATTCAATCACCTTAACCAACTAATTTTCAAATTGAGTCAGATTAGGTTTACAATTTGGACAAATCAGACGTAGGTTAAAAATTTAAGATCAGACTAAAACTAGATCTTATAATTAATATGGAAGATGAGGTAGATTACCATGATGAAATTTCAAAAATAAATATAAGCAAAAAATTTATTTTAAACACAATCATGATAATCTATCCATGTAACCTCTTTTTTTATATACACACACACATGCACAAACACTTGATTGAGAAGATACCCTAACCATTCTAAATTCAATCAAAGCAAGCAAGGTAATAATGTCTTTGAATCCCAACGCTATTCCATTTCACGCTTCTTCCACGATCCTCCACTCACCTCCACTATTTCTTATAAAATACTACTAAATCTAATAATATAAAATCACTTCCTTATATGATCTTATGTATCACACGGTTATAGCTGCTGCTAAGCCTCACATTTTTTTCTAGCTATTAGACAAAATTCCCTTATTAAACCATATAAATATTGCAGGCTAAACGCAAGTGGAGTGCCTACCAAAAAGCTTAGGACCAAGCAGAGACTAAGGACCTGAGAGCTAGGATTGGAACGGGACCACCGTCGTGCTATGGAGATGACGTAATTGGACAACACATTGTTGCATATATGTAGTAACAAAGAACGTTTCCTTCGTCAGCTGGTTCCAGAGGCAATGATGAGGCTTGATAGTATGATTTTTTGAGTTTGTGTTGAGATATTATACATATATGCACTTGGACAAGGCGAGAATGATGTTTTTGTGATATGTTTGATGCATTTTGAGGAGATTTCAGATGATGTGTTGGGTTGTTTTGACATGATTAATACATTTTGAGATGTTGGATGTTGATTTTGTGTATGTTATAGGGATGTTTAGTTGTATGTTGAATTGTTTGAGTTTGATCTATTATAAACATTATAAACATTGGGTTTTTATTTTTATTGATGTTTTATGTGTGATTCGGGCTCATATATATGATTTATATGCGTGAAATTGAGCTGTAATACATATTGATATGTATGTGTTGTATGGGATCCGAATGGCCACAGAAATAAAAAAATAGCCTAGTTTTTCAACGGTTACCGATGGCTCCCGACGGCTTATTGGCAAATAATAACCAATGGCTTCTTGTGACTGATTGGTAAAAAATAACTAATGATTCCCAATGGCTAGCTACCGATGGCCTCCTACGCCTATCTAGACAAGAGTGATTAAACCATGGCAAACCACGTGTACACGAGGGTTGATGAAAAGCCATCAGAAACCAAACATGATACCGTTGGAAAACCGTTGGAAACACGGTTTGGCTAGCCACATTTTTGGGTTTGGATTTTGGTGTAATTTAGAAAGGGTTCTGGGAGGGAAGCTAAGAATTGGTTTGGGAGGAGCTGGGTTTGGAGTTGCATTTTTGGAATCAAAGAGTTGGTTTGAAATTGAAGGAGAGCGTCGAATGGAAGGATATAAAAAGGTAAGGGAAACGATTTATTTCATAATAGGCTTTGGGCTTGTCCTTGTAAAAAAGATGCATTTCCTTGTGCTTAATTCAGTAGGATAATTTGTCCTTTAATATTTTTTCATAATCATACGCGTGTGAGAAAAAGTGTATTTCTTGCATTTTGAAATTTCTTCTCAATTTTAAGGCTTTCTTTTGTAATCTTTTTGGTGGAATAAATAAAGGTTGTTTGGAGGAATTTCTTTATCTGTTGTTTTTCTTCACTTTCTTATCTCTTCTAAAATCTAATTGTATAGGGATCCTTAAAAATCTCTCTTCTAAAATCTAATTGTATAGGGATCCTTAAATTCCAAGCAATTGGCAAAAGAGCTTATTATATAAATTATTTGAAGAGAGTTTGGTTATGGGGAATATAAGCATTGAAAAATTTAATGAGATAAATTGGGAGTTATGGAAGCATAGATGGAGGGTTTTATGTATCTCAATGATCCTCGTCAACCATTAGAGAATAAAGGGGAGAACCTAAGTCATTTATCTGAAGCAAAATGATTTTGGATAAGAAGGCTATGGTGACTGTTTAGTTTTTTTCTGGAAAATTCTATGTTTCATATTATTGCTAACGAAACATCCATTTATGCAATCTGAAATAAATTGGAAGGAATCTGTGCGAAGAACTTTGCAACAAATAAGGATCTTCTTATGAAGATTGGTGAATCTAAAGCTTAAGGCATGTTAACTAATTATAGGGCATTTTAGTGATTTTCAGGCAATTATGAACCAATTGGCGGCCGTGAATTACAACGTGGATGATGAGACACAAACTTTGATGTTGATGAGTACACTATCGAAGAGTTAGAGAATGCTTGTGATTGCATTAAGCAACTCAAATTCGGATGGAGTTGTTTCAATGGGATAAGCAGTTAGTAGCTTTCTTAATAAGGAGAGGCGAAGATGAACCCAATAGAGGGAAATAATAAGAAAGAAAGGGAAAGTAGTAATCCAATTATAGAGGTCGATCTTGCTAGGAGATGTAACCATCTACATATGAAAAAACAATCAAATAGTTCGAACATGAAAATGGATTTCATCTGTTATTACTATGAAAAGACCAATCACTGTTGATATTTTGCAACAAGCTTAAATAGGATGAAGAAAGAATGAAAAAATTAGAAGAGGACAAAGACAAGCTTGATGAAAGAAGCAATGACGAGGTGAATTCTGGTATTAGTAATGTTATTATCTATGTTTACGGTAGAAACGAAATTAGGTGGGTGCTTGATTTGAATGCATGTTTCCATATATATCACCAAAAGGGAGCATTCATTAATTATAAAAAGTAAGGAAGCAAGATGGAGTTGCTAATGGTAGTGAGTTACATGTTAAGGGGGTAGGTTCCGTTAGGCCGCAGATGTATAATGGAAGAGTGGTGAAACTCATGAGAGTCGGGAATGTCTTAGAAATTAGGAAGAATCTTGCTTCTGTAGGACAGTCGGAGGTAAAAGGCTGTAACTTTTCAGTTTGAGATAGAATCACAGGGGTTTGTAAGGGAATTAAGAGATTTTTCATGCAAAAAGAGAAAGCAATGATGTGGAGAAACTGCTTGGAAAGACGGTGGAGAATGAAGGAAGTTTTCGATTTGGAGTTGGAGAGACAAATTTGTCTGAATCAAGATGGAACATGCAACAAAAAATACCAAAGTCTGCTCGGAGATCTTTGTGGTATTACAAGAAATTTCGATTTTTTGATGATATGCATGTTGAATTAGGGACATGCATGTTTAGGTGGTTTGGAGGTTGGTAAAGTCTTCTTTAGGATGAAGACATTTGTTTTCATAGAGATATTGGAAAGTGTTTAGACGTTGGTGGAGTTGGTAGCTTGTATGGAAATATAATATCAAGGTGGAGATTGTTGGATTTTGTGATATAGTATTTACAAATCAAAGTAGATTTTGAAGATATTGCAACTGAAGGTGTAATTGTGACTCAAATATATTGTCTCGTTTATAGATTTGGAGAGTGTTGTGACATGTGGTACAAAATCACATCTAAAAGAAATAAAAGAGAAACAAATACTTGGATTTTCTCAAAATATTATTGCATATATCAATATGCATATCATAATAAAAAAGAAGATTTTGTTCTTTTAAATTAGATGCAATAATTTATTTTTCACCATATAAATGAAGATTTGAGCACCAAGTAATTTCTTATTATAGTAAGCATGTATAGGGTTAATTAGACGTGTGAAGGGAAAGTGCATTTTTTGGGCTTTGAACTCTTCTCAATATTGAGGCTTTCCTTTGTAATCTTATTGGTGGAATTAATAAATGTTGGTTGGACGAACTCTTTGTCCATTGTTTTTTCACTTCTTTTCCCTTCTAAAATCTAATTATGTAGGGATCTTTAAAAAGCGTAACAGTTAGTTGGTCTAATTATGAAAATTGTTAAAGCGAACTAAAACCAATTAATGAAAACCAAACCAAACCAACCGAATTAAGCTTGGTTGGCTCAGTTCATTACCTAGTTTAACCGAACAAAAATATTTTACATTTTATATTTGACTCATTGTACTTTAAATAAATATGAATATATAGATTAAAATATTCTTATTTGGTAATCTTATGTTTTTAATAGTAATTTTGTTACATATACGATAAATAAAATTATTTAGACTATTAAGCTAATCTAAAAAATTCATTAAAACATATGTAATTTGACATTATAACAATAGTTCGGCAGCTTTGGTTGAATCGATAGCTGAACTAATTTTTTTGTATGGACTGATTGTAAACAATCTAGTTGCAAAATTAAATCAAACCGACCGAAATAACATGTTTTGGTTGGTTTATATGGTTTTAACCAAAGATTGTTCATTCCTGCTCATAAAACTAATAGAGAATTTAGACAAGATCAAAATTTATATAAAATACATATTACGTTAATTTTTCAACTTTATAATTTTACACATTTAATTTTGGTAAATGAAAGATTAAAATTCAAAGAATAAACCGATAGCGTATTTTACATCTTATATATATATAGGAAAATGACATCGATGGTTAAATTCTTATCATTTTTTTAAATAGAGTGAACGAGGAAAGAGCATAAAACAAAAATTGCTAATACAAACAAAATACATTCTCAAATTTCTTGATCGTTATGTTCAGGTGTTAATATTTATTATATTTTATACTATAGTTTGCTCAATAATAATAACATTTAAATATTAGATTAGCTTAATTATCTAAACTAACTAAAATATATACAGTCATAATAGAGGTTGAATCTGAATAAATTGAACGTTCTATCTCATACATACATACATATACATACATATGTGTGTGTGTGTGTGTATAAGAGTGTGTGTGTGTGTGTGATCATTTGTTGAATTAACAAAAAAGCTTAACCATAGAACTCAAATGAGTGTTTGCATATTGATTATTATTGAATAGATTAAGAGAGATCGAATAGAGGAAATATGAAATTCATAGGGAGAAAAATATAGATATTTTGAGGAGAGATCATTCGTGAACTAGGAACACGAAAGAAGAAGAGGAGATACGGAGAAACTCATAGCTAAGTATTTTAGGCTTTAGGGAAATTGATTTTGGGCAATTGACAGTAGGAAAACCTACCTAACGGTCCGTTTGATAATGGAGAATTAAGTGTAGTAATAATAGAGAAGTAAAAGTGTAGAAGGGATCACTTGCAATGAGAATAAATTTTAGGCCTGAAATACAATTTTTTCCTCAAAATTAGGAAAGAAATGTATTTTATTCTGAAAACTAGGAGAGCGAAGGAAAGAAAGGGACACATATTTAACTTTATATTTATTAATAGTTAGAATAAAAAAAATCTGTTGGTCCGAACGTGAGGTTTAAAAAATACACTTATATGCAAACAAGAGTTCAAGAGTTCGAATTCCACCATAAATAAAAATTAATATCTATCTTCAAATGGAATATTTGTAACATAAATAAGATTACAAGTTCAGCGTTCCAGCTTACACACTGCTATGAAAATAGATCATGGATCCCCATGCCCCAACGAGCCTCGAAATCACATAAGGATTCCCACACCTCAAATAGATCTTGGAATCTCACATGAATTCTATTCCCAACGGGTTTCGGAACCACATATGGATTCCAACGTCTCAATATATCATGAAACTTCTCCATAGAACCGTATATGGTTTCAGAGTGGTTACAATTTTCGTGTTATCTCTTATGAGAATACTTTTTCACTTACTACGCACTTCGAAAACCAATCCTCGATTTTTTGGAATGCTCAGTGCCAGTTCTTTGGGAAATAATCGAACAATATAAGAGTAAGGATCATCCCCTAACCATTTAAATGGATGGTTCTCCTAATCATTTATCCTAGAAGAACAAAATGAGTTTATACATATAGTATACCACCATCGAAGGTAACCGTACCATATAATTCCCATGTTTCTCCTAGATATTTCCATGATTAAAATCCTTCGGTGTTAAGTAGGGAATCATTTTCCTACCACTAAAATTAAGAAGGATTACATATTTAGGCCAAGATTTGATAGCCGTATATCTTTATCAGATAACCAAACATTCCAAACAGTGATTACATTTTCCCATGGAAATCACTAAGCCTCTTAAATTAATCTTTTATTAGGTTAAAATCACATTTCAAATATTTATAAAAATATTCATATACTTATCCCATAGGTATAAGTATATTCACAAGCCATTTCTTTCAAAAATACTTGAAAACTTATAAAAATAGATATGGAAAGCACCGTTACGTATAAATCGTGGATCGCAGTTTACTCGGTGGTTATGTCGCTATCCCAATGAATCCATACTAAAACGTAGGCAATCCTTGCCCCTTGAATTACGTCATGAAAATCAACCATTTCTTTAAAATCTCTTTTTATTAATAACATCTTCAAATCTATTTATAAAGTTTCTTTATAAATCTCCAATCTATTTATAAAACACTCTTTCTAAATCTCAAAACCTTAGTTATAAAACTTCTCTTTTTTCAGATTTTGAAAACTCATTTATATATTCTTTTATAAATATCCAAAGCCATTTATAAAACTCTCCCCATATTTAATCAAACTTATTTATAGACTCTTTAAGTCAGTAAGGTCCCATTGACAAACCATAAATTATTTAAAATAACTTTAAATAATAGGTTATTATTTTAACATCCTTCTTTTCATTTTAATCAAATCTCATCCGAAATAATAACTTTAGAATCTCATTAATAATATATTAAATTAATTTCAAGAACTATTATTGTATTACTAGGTTAACTTCAAAACAATATTAATCTAAAAATTAATTAACTTTAAAATGTTATTAGTACAATAATCAATTAATAACTGATATTAATATGATAATTAATTAACCTATAAATATTATTAAATAACTTAAATCAATATAATCTAATATTTTAATAAAAAATTAAAGCATGGTTAAATAACTTTTAAATAGTAACTAAAATAAAATTAAAATGTTTTGAAAGAAAAATTAAATAACTTTAAAATAATAATTATATATTCTTAAATAACTTTTAACAGTCATATTTAATAAAGTAATTAACTTTAAACCGTTATTAAAAAAATATTAATTATCTTTAAAACAACTTAGTAAATATTTAACTTTTCAAATTAGAAAGAGGCATAGCAACTCCAATGGTACTTAATCAAGTCACCATTAATTCCATTACTATTCCAGTTATAATCCAGGTGTTTACATAACATTCCACATGTAAATTCAACTCATAATCAACAATTGATTATGAATATAAACTTATCCAATATTAACCAATTGGAATGTAGCTAAGTGTCCACACTTATGTAGTTGCAGAAAAGGGTTAATTTCTGCTAAATAAATGACCAAATTTATCCTTGGTTAATAATAGTAGAATGGTAATTTATTTGGTTAACAAGTGTCCGTTTACTTTAATTAGTGGAATGGTGTTTTATTCCGCTAAGTTGATGTCTAATTACCTTATTCAGTCTAATTTAACACAATAGTATTTTTTGCCCAAATAAATATACACAATAAAATTTAATAATTTAAATGATGTTATAAGTTAAAATAACGTAATTTAGATTCGGTCCATTTACATATTTCATAATTTTTAAACAGCCCAAACCCACTAACTAATTATACTGCATCGTTATACTCGTCGGTATGAGTCCAACGCAAAAACCCATATGTAACTCGGATTAAATATAAGCGAGCTATCACCCTTCTCAGTTAAATCTCACGCTGGTATTCCAGACCGACTCGGGGGTTATTTAACCGTAATGCTCGGGTCAGATCGAGTATTATAGAATACAGGAAAGGATGCTGTAAAGCTCAGAAGACGAGCTGAATGGTGATACGCACTTCCGTACTTGCTATTATTATTCCGCTATGTATTCAGTCTTGAGGACAGAATTATATGATTGTCCAGTTGTATATTATTAGTGTTGTTGAACTCTGATGATGTATGGATAAAACAAATATAGTTTTCTTTTGTGTAAAGATCAACTATTATCTATTATATTTTATTCCACTACGATGGTTAGATTCTGATGTTGTTTTCTATTTTCTTCTTCTACCTCTTCTTCTTTAACCTAAATGGTTCGTATTTCCGTACATCTTGAGTTGATTGATGGAGAATAGTGTCGAATTTAAAGGGTACGGATTTGCGGGTCATTACAGTTGGTATCAGAGCCAGGTTGGTGATAATCTTGGCTCTGGTGGGAATTACTCATAGAATAAAGTCCATATTACTCTAGAATGAGCTTGAGCGTTTTAATAGATATGAGCGTGTATTTGTTAGTGAATATAAAATTGTTTTATATTGTGTTGATTTGTCGGTTGAGTGCTTATGGATTCTGATCGATATGTGGGATGACATGTCATCGATAGGGGTTTCTAAACTCTTAAACAAGATAAACCGACACAGTATTGTTTTAAATAGGGTAAATGAAATAATTTTACCCCAAATTATTTTCATATATAAAGGGAATAATTTTTCGTAAATTATTATAGTTACATATGAATGCTTGGTTGTTAGGGATGACGATATTAAATTATTATCATTAATGTATAAAATTGAATAAGATATTGAAATCATAACAAAAGATGAGAAATAAATTCATATATAAATGGGATTTGTAAATGTGATTTATAATTGAATAAGGAATTGAAATCATAATTAAAAACTAAGAAACCAATTCATATACAAATGAGATTTGTAAATGTAAACTATAAATGTGAATTATAGTGTGATTAATAATTAAAATAAGATAAAATTGCAAAGTAATGTTTGAATATAAACTTAAAGGGTTTGGAACTTTGAAAATTTGGAAATTTAAATTCTTTTGAATTTGAAAATGATTCTTAAAAAGTTGGGAAAAATAATATATATTTGAGGAATATTTTTGAATCGGATTTGAAAATCTAGAGAGATTTGGAATTTAAAAATATTAGAAGGGATTTTAAAGTGGTAAGAGCATTGAACTCTTTTTGGTCACTGGGAAATGAATTCCGATGATGATCGCGACATCATCAATGTTCATTTTTGAGTTTCCAAAAGGGAGGATTGCTACCTGGATGTTTTGGTTTAACGTTTGTTTGAGAAATTGAATTTGATTTTGGAAGTGATAAGGAATAGTTTGGTTTAGATATACATGTTTTCAAAATTTAATTTTGGACATTTAGTAATGGTTAAAACTCTGGAGTTGGTTTGAAATGTTTTGGTATGTTTAAGCAAAAACACTGGAATCTTATTAAAAATGTTCTGGAGTAATGAATGAGTTTGGAAACTTATCAAATCTGAAGATTTGTTTAGAGTAGAAAAATTTAACCGGGAAAAAAGTTAAAAATTTGAAGTAAGTAAGAAAACGAAAGTAAGTTAGAATGTAAGCCAGTTAAATTAAGTGAATTAAAGGAAGTTAGCAACAGAAGGTAAGTAAATTGGAGAACTTATAGAGATTTAAATTTTGAATTAAATTAGAATGTAACTAAACCAAGTTAAATAAAAAGTGAATGTTAATGAAGTAAATCTAAGTAGGCTGAATGAAATAAGTTAATAAAATAAATTTACTAGTTAGGAATGAATAAATGAATTTAAACTTGTAAGCAAAAAGGGAATAAGTAAGCCGGAATAAAAGTATTGGTATTCTGGAAATTAAAAAAAATCCAAGCTTGAGATATAAAGTAAGATTAAACTCAAGAAAATTAAATAAAATGGTTTCGAAGATAAATGAACAAAAAAAATCAAGTATGGGATTATAAATTAAAAGTGTGATCGAATGAAATTCAATTGGATTAAAATAGATTTGGTGTGAGTTGTAAACAAATCCAATTCAATCATAAATTGAATGGCCTTATTATTAATAAATTCAATAATGAATTGTTAATGTGAATTAAAATTTAAAAATTGAGAAAAGAATAAACTAATCGAATAAATTAGTAAAATGGTTGGGATTTGATCAAAGGGAAATTAAATCAAAGATTTAAACGGAAGATGGTGGAATAAAATAAACGTAAGTTATTGGGTGGAATAGTTTGAAAAAAATAAACAACTTAAGTAAATTGTGAGATGGTTATTTAATATATTGGTTTTCAAGTTTAATAAAATGGTTTGGAATCAAACTTTTTGGAAATGAAAGAAAATGCAATGAAAAGATTGTGAATAAATTAAAATGGGATAGAATCAAGTGTAAAATGAGTTAGAATCAATTTAAAATGGTTATAAAGCTTAAGTAATTATTTATTCACATTAATATTGTCGAGTTTCATAAGAAAATGGATCGTTCGATGTAAACGGGATTAGATAAAACTTTATGAGTTATTAGAATGAAATAGGATGATTTTGAAATCAATGGGAATGAATATGAGTTTGTTTTGCTTAGAATGAATTAGATATAAGCGAGTAAGTTGTAAATCATTTAAATTGAATGAAATGGTTTAAGAATTGGTTGTAAACAATTGTAATAAGTGTCGGAACCTTATATGTGCTTACAGAAGTTATATAACATGCATTATATGTGAAATTTATGTGTTAGCTATTGAAAGTAAACGAAATGTTAGTAAATTGCATATATTTAGTACTTATATGTTTGAATTGAGTAAGTACAGGTGCTGGGAAGCCGTTCGGCTGGATTTGATCGGGTAAAATGCTAAATAATAAGCTGCTTGCTTAAAAATGCTAAATAAAGGTACGTCTACGCAATAAAAATAGGAAATATAAACCCTTTTTTAACGTCCCATAAATTTTAGTAATTAAAATTGTTAAGTTGATAAAATGTTGGTAATCCTTCTCCTAGCTGTGTATTTCTCATTTGCAAATCATGTACAAGAAGATTTATTTCTCATTTCAAAACTCCTCATTTTCATTTGCATTTTAGAATAAAACATATATACGTTTCTTTCTCCTTAACTTATGTCTTTTCTGTTTCTTAGCATTTACTCTCACTTTGCTTGCCATCCAAACCATCTATGTATCAATCCAAAATTTTTAATAAATATTTTATTCATTTAATTTTGTTATTTAAAATATAAATTTTGGTGTGGATTAGAATTCCATACATGAATTAATAGAATATTTTTCGAAAATGTGAATTTTGTCAATATGGTCAAACTGTGACTTTTAAATTTAAAAATTTAAAAGTTTGAAAATTTGAATTTTATCTTTTATTTTGAAAGTAAATAAAATTATAAGAATATTGCTTTTCGTTTCGTTGAAATCTGATTTATAATGTGAAAGTTATGTCTTTTTAACTATTGTGTGTAATTTGTTGTATTTTACAAAATTGTTTACTTTAAATTATATAAATAATATTTTATGTGGTCATGTAATGTTCTAATTTATGTTTTCAGGGGTAAATAATTTGTTTTGTATATATTTTGGTTTTAAAACATTTTTAAAAGTGTAATTGACATCTTCCAGTGTTAGTTGTATTTTGTTTACAATTTCTAATTTCCAACTTCAATCAATTTAAGAAATTCTTTATTTATTTTTATATTTTGTTTCTTAAGAACTTATTTTATTATCATTCTCACTTTATTTTGTTTCTCAAAGATTTATTTTAAACCATTTTCAAGAAGAGTTGTAATTTCCCAAAGTTAAGTGGATTATGTTTGCAATTTTCTTAGGCTGGTTTCAATAAATTAAGCTATTTTCTTTATTTATCTTTCTATTTTCCTAAAATATAATTATTTATTTTCTTTTTCACTTTATTTCAGTTTGTTTTATTTTATTCAATGATTTTTATTTGTTTTAAAGTGTGGTAGAAATTTTTTCTAATCTTTTATAATAACTGAATATATTCGTAACAACGTTTTATTTCATTTTTTTGTTCTTTAAAAAAAAGGATTATATACCTTTTAAAATTAAGTAATTAATATTTTAATTAAAAAGTAATAAATTTGTTAGTAAATGGTAATTGAATAAAAAGGATGTAAGCAAATCATATTTTATTTTAATTTTAAAAGTTATAGTGTATAAATAATCTATTTAATTACACCTTTAATTTGTACGTTTAAAGTGTACGTTCATATCCGTTTGGCTGATTTATTTGACGCTATAAAGGTACGTTATTTTCTTTTGCATATTTACTTAATGAATAAGTAACGACTAAAATTGAAATAAATACGCGCTCATTTTTTCCTTAACTTTGCTATTTGAAAAATAAATTTCCGTGCATTTTGGGGGAAGGGGGGAATTCAACCGTGACTTGCCATTTACATTTAAAGATATCCCACTTTCCTTTACTTCAATTTGTTTAATAAGTATGAAATCTTTGATTTTTCCTAACGTTCAAAATTTATTGCTTACCGTTTTTCTTTCCTTTGATCAACGCAACCACTGATAAATAAGCTACTTGCGTGCGTGTTCCTTGCCGTTCAAACAAATTTATTTCTTGCTTTTTAACAAACACAATTACATAATTCAAACATCACGCAAATTCACTGACCAGTGCAAATTAATTTCTTGCTATTGTTCCCAAATCAACGCAAGTTTTATTTAGAAAATACGTTCAAAATTGTTATTTCTTGCCTCTGAACTCTCCCACAGAAATCTATGCATTTATTTCTCTTGCCTTTTCTAGCAAATGTGCCTAAAATTTTCGCATGCCTTGAATTGGCATTTCTCACTTTATCATTTTGCCTGCGTTTTAAATAAATAAATCAACACAATTTACCTCTTCGTAAAAGCAAACATCATGCTCTTATTCCCTTACCGTTCAAAGCAAAGATTTATTGCCTTGTTTTTCCTTAAATTTCGCATCTCACTTGATAAATAAATACCCGTTCAAACATATTTTCTTGTATTTTTAACAAACGCAATTATCTCCTAAATCAAACATCACGTGCAAATTCCTCCTGGCAGTTTCAAAGTGAATTATATCCTGCTGTTTCTCCAAACAATCAATACTAGTTTTCATTTAAATACTCAACCTTGTACGCAAATAATTTTCACCACCTTCTCATTTTATAAATATTTCTTGCATTTTAATCGACACATTTACTTCCTAATAAATTTTAAACATGTACAAAATGTTTGCCAAAGATTTCTTGCAGTCTCCTTTTGTTAAATTCACGCAATCAATACCACTGTAAATATTCGCTCAAATCTTTCTTGCCATTTTGTTTTCTCAATCAACGCGTGTTCCCAATTTATCGTTATTTCTTGCGTTTTAACACAATTACTTCCGTGTAAATTATGAAACCTTCTTTCCCTGATTGAATACTAAAACACGTTCAAAAAAAAAATTGTTTCATCTTATTTGAAAACCCATTGACTTTCAATAACGTTCAAATTTCATGTTTTCTGCCGTTGAAAATTCACTTATTGCATTTTTCATTCGCGTATAACTTCCCATTTACCTCTTGTGTATATATGGAATAAAATATTCCAATTGCTTCAGACACTTCAAAAGAAAAAAGCAATTACTCCTTTAATTATAAACGCGTCTTCCCTGAAATGCGAACACATTCAAATTTCGTTTCGTCCTTGTCTTAAAATTTAGCATGGCCTGATTTGCGCATTCCCACTTTATCTTTTTCTTGCGTTTTAATCAACGCAAGTTTTCAATTATAAAACATGTTCAAATTTCAATTATTTCTTTCCGTTCCTTTTATCAATCAACGCAACCCATTCTATAAATTTCAAACCCACGTATCAAAAATTTGCATCTCATTGTGGTCTTCTTCCTTCTTGCGCGAGCTACATCTGATAAATGGCTGCCAATGTTTTCTCTTCCCCTTATTTTTCTTTTTCTTTAGTTTTCTTTACTTCCTTCTGTTTATTCCACACCATGCTCAACCTCTCCGCCATCCCCTCCTGACCTTGCCCCGTCTCCATGTAGTGATGGCCAAGCCATGCAAGTGGACATGTCACTTAATATATATATATATATATATATATATATATATATATATATATATATAAAGAAAGTATTTTTGTTCGTGCACCACTTTTTCCACATATTGCTCTGATAAATGTTAGAAAAGAAAAGAAAAAAATATATAATAAATAAATAAAATAAGTGCATGGGCACCTGTACAAAATGATAGCACGGCCTTTATGTCCAAAATATTCCACTGCTTGAATACTTGCTTGTCCAGAATCTGTTCAGTGCCGAGCATGTGAGGTGTAGTTGGAGTTGTGTGGTGTAGTGGTCGAGCAATTTTGTCAAATCATCCTTTTATCTTAAACCTCGTTCCCATTTTTATTTATTTAAAAATTTGCTTTGTCCGTAATTAAATTCGCGTACTCAGTTTATTTATTTATCTTGTTTCAAGTTCGAAATCGGTTTGTCTCATCTTCTAATATTTGATCGTGCTTTCTATATGCTGTTTCCAGAGTCGTTATCCTAGTTTTGAGTCTAATCTTCAGCAGCATAGAGGTGAGTATTTCTCACCCGACAAACGTACTTACAGATCTGTAAATTATTAACAAGTGAAATTGTAGAACGATTTTATTTTATATTTTAATTGCCTGTGATAAATTTATGATGTTTAAAAACCTTGTTATTAAATTTACCCATCATCAGTTATATTCTGTACTATTATATTATGTTGTTATACCGTTTATGTATTTACTATTTATCACTGCAAGTCCCCTGTAGAATAGAATCGTTACGGGCTGAAATGATAGGCCTGAACGATATTTGTCATTATTTATTTATTTATTTATTATTTAACTTGGGATTGCGGCTTTGAAATGATAGAACCCGGATTTTTTTTTGTAAATTACGGATTGAAATGATATATTATCCGTATCACTTGACCTAGGTTAGAGAATATTATACAGACCCGTGGTTATATATATATATATTTTCTGGAAATATTAATTACTTTTAAATTAGAATGTTATAATATTTTGTTTAAAAATTTGATTTAAAAATGATTCTTATAAGTATAGTGATATTGTACAAATTAAAAATGTAAATAAATAAATGTTCAGAATTTAAAGTATAAATTTATTCTTGTAAATTTTAATTTGTAAAATAAAATGGAATTCAAATTAAGAAATAAATTACGATGTTTTGGCTAAAATTTGAATAAGTAAATAAATAAAGGGTAAAGTTATCTATGAATTAAATAGTTGAATAAAGTGAATACTTAAAAATGAAAGTTGAAATATAACCAAATTTAGAATGTAAAGTGGTAATGAATAAAGGTAAGTTAAGAAATTGATTAGAAATTTAGTTAATTTTTGAAGTGGTAATTGAGCTTAATTATTAAGTAAAATTTATAGAGAATTTTTCACTTGATTTTTATAAGTAAAGTATAAAAAAGTTAGACATATATTTGCAAAATTTACTTTAATAAAATCATAAATTATTGAGTTAATTAAATGACTATTTAAAGGTGGAAATTATGTTTTTATAAGTCAAATTTTTTTAAATAAAATTTTAAAATTTCGTTGAAATTATATTGAAGTCTAAAATTTAACTTACTCAAATCTGTTGTAAAGGATATTTCCGCACTTTGCAAGTGCTGTTATTGATACAAATGAACTAAGGCTAAACCTTTGGGATTTTATATTGGATTTTTGTAAGAATAATAACTTTACTTTTAAATAGTTTAAATGTAGTATTTTGATTGAAATATAAAACTATTTGGATTTTTATAACCACAGGTAATAATAACGTTTGTTGTTAAAGAGACCGGGATCGGATATGGGCATACTCTCTATCGATACCGAACACCACTTTGACAACCGTGTATGCGATGGAGATTCCAGAATGAAGAAGGATGGTGGTGACGTTCTATTGAGGTATGCACGTGGACCCGACTCTCGGGAGTTGGCATAAGGTAGATAAAACATGAGTGACTGACGGGCTAAGGATGTAGCACCTTTTACCGGACGCACTTCTTCGTATGTCATTCTATTACTTTTGTGATTGTTTGGTGTGCACCTTTGATTTGGGAGTGTTGTTCGAGGTGGGCGGTAGTAGCAGCTACGCGCTACCACCGGTCCGGAAGCGTAATTGGTATATCTACCCTGGCATTGCCTAGTTGTGCCATGTCACCTACTATAGCGAGCCTTATATGATTTTGGTTTTGTACCATACCTATGGAGTACCCTCTGACGACACCCAGTACGGGGGAGATTACGGTACTGTATAGACTATGCGAATATATTTGTGTTAAGGGGAATATTGGATCACTCCTTAACGCTATTTTAAAGTAAGTTTATTTTACTAATAGGCACTATTATAATAGCGAAGTATTACTACATGGTAAATAGTTTAACGGATCCTTCGAGGATGGGTGGTCCCAAGCGTCCTTTATGTTACTTGTCTTTATATTACAGTTCACTTGAATTAGCTTACACTGTGTACGTATGTATGTCTTGACTCGAGTGTTTATGCTTATTTTACACTCGGATCAGCCTGAGTATCAGTTCAAACTTTGTTCATTGGAGCTAGGACTGCTGAAGACCATCTTTACCAAGTTGCTGCCTAATTTCTGTTCAGTTCTTATCTTGGCTTATGAAATCAAGGCAAATTAAATATTGAGATTTTTTGTGGTTGTTCCAAACTATATTTGGTTTTGAAACTATGTAATTTATACTTATTTTGTGACTTTGTGATAGTGGCTTCATGAACCACTATAGTATTTTAATTCCGCTGCGAGTATTCTGATTTCCGTGTCTGTGATTCTGTGATTTTTTATATACTGTATATTCTGAGATTTGCCAAATTTTATTTACAATGCGGTATTTTGAACAATTCAAGTCCGACATGTGTGTCTGCCATTGCACTTCGAGGGTGCAGCATGATAGGGGGCACTCTCTTCCTGGTTTGGCAGCGAACGGTTGACTCTTACTCCTACATGTCACCGCGGGGGTTGGTGGTGCAGTCGAGAGGCTGGCCGTACAGGCAGAACACAGGTACCAATGTATGCTACGGTAGGCGTTACCCCACTGGCGCGGCCGTTACATTTGGTATCAGAGCTTTGGCTCTAGGCAAAACTTAGCATGTATGGTAAATTTGATTTACAAAATCACTTTCATTCGAACTTGAATCTCTTCCTTTTGATTCAATTTCCTTTAAATTTTGGAACACTCCCTGCGGTTCCAAAATTCATTCGTGTCCCTCACTATCTATCTTCTTTCGATTCTGGAGTATCCCATAACTCCACTTCGGATGATCTTTATAGTGAATTGGCGGTCTCGCCAATGTTCTAATAAATGGGTGAAACTCCTTTACAATTAGCATTCATTCACCAGAGATTTATATTTATCCTCGGTTTAGATGCTAGTATCTTTGGTTATTCCGAACTCTATCTCTTTAGATCGAATGTAGATTTACCCCAGAAAATCCACATCGATCTTATTCTTTAAGTCACGATTGACCAGGTTAAGGTTTCCCGCGATTTAGATAAACTTATCCAGTTCCTTATCTTGTTATTTAATCATCGGATCTTCTGATTCCAACTTATCTTTAAATCAAGATTCTCTTTGGTTTGAGTCCATCAAATTTGAATCTCTATCATTGTTTTGAAAAATTTATTCCTATATTTGGAAAAAATCCAATATTATATACAAGTATAATTTTTAGAATTTTATAATTAATTTAATTAATTGTCAGGAGATAATAGTCTTTGATTTTATTTATGGTTTTATAAACCATGGGTTTTGTCTCATATAAATAATTGAACGATAAACAATGGTCATAAATTAATTTGGAAACAGAAATGAATTTAAAACTAGAACTTGAGAATTCAATTCCCGATGGTTCCAAACCTTGTGTTTAAAGTTTTAAAAGGATATATTATTTAAATTATTTTCGAATAGGAATTTTTTTCCAAAGAATTTTAAAGGTTTAAAAATCAGTGCTCTTCTCTTTGTCGCTGGAAAATAATTTTGGTGATGACTGTAGCATCATCGACATTCAGTTTTGAGTTTCGAAGTGAAGAGACCATTTTGTAGTCTGGCTACAGTGTTACCTTGAGAATTTAATTGATTTGAATTTCTAAAATATGACTTGATTTATAATATATAGATATATGATTTAAATTTGATTTGACATATTATGTACATATATTTATTTATCTCTAAATGGGTTGAAGGGAATCAGAAATTTAATTCTTAAATTTTATCTTGAAGAATAAATTTCAATTATGAAAAGAAAATCAAAATTTTGAATAAATGATTCGAACTTGAGATATTGAATTTGAAAGTTATATTTGTATAATACTCAATTTCATTTCAATATAACTTACCTTGATTTTTAGAAGTTAACAATGTAATTGGATAATATACAATATAAAAAAGATTTTGTAAATAAAATTTGAGTGGTTATAATAAATGTTATACACTTAAATTCTAGTAATACAAAGATTAACAGAGGTAAATAGAAGAAAAGGGTATTGGAATAATTTACAATATAAAATGATGTTAAAGGAACTAAGAATAAATTTAAGTAGTTGTAATAAGTGTAAACTTATTTAACATATATGATAAAAATATATTGAGAGAAACAAATTTAATTATAATTAGGAATAAAGAAGAAATTAATTTATTGAACACATTTTTGAGTATAAAAAAAGATTTTCAAACTTATCATTTTAGAAATTTTTATTTTAAGATAATTGGAAGATGAAGTAATGAAATTTGAAATAGTAAAATTTAACTTAAATGAAATTAAATAGATGAAATCAATTATTAATTTAAAATTGAATTTGTATGGTTTAGATTAATGATTCTATTTTGAGTTTCAATTTAGTTTTTTTTCAGGTTGTTTCTATTCCCCTACCTTCTTCCTTTACGAGGACGAAAAGTTTTGAGTGGGGGGGAGTGTAACGTCCCATAAATTTTTAATAATTAAAATGGTTAAGTTGATTAAATGTTGGTAATTCTTTTCCTAGCCGTGTATTTCTCATTTGCAAATCATGTACAAGAAGATTTATTTCTCATTTCAAAACTCCTCATTTTCAGTTGCATTTAAGAATAAAACATATTTACGTTTCTTTCTCCTTAACTTATGTCTTTTCTGTTTCTTAGCATTTACTCTCACTTTGCTTGCCATCCAAACCATCTATGTATCAGCCCAAAAATTTTAATAAACATTTTCTTTATTTAATTTAGATAATTTTGTTATTTAAAATATAAATTTTGGTGTGGATTAGAATTCCACACATGAATTAATAGAATATTTTCCGAAAATGTGAATTGTCAATATGGTCAAACTGTGACTTTTAAATTTAAAAATGTAAAAGTTTGAAAATTTGAACTTTATCTTTTATTTTGAAAGTAAGTAAAATGATAAGAATACTGCTTTTCGTTTCGTTGAAATCCGATTTATAATGTGAAAGTTATGCCTTTTTAACTATTGTGTGTAATTTGATGTATTTAACAAAATTGTTTACTTTAAATTATATAAATAATATTTTATGTGGTCATGTAATGTTCTAATTTATGTTTTTAGGGGTAAAATAACTTGTTTTGTATATATTTTGGTTTTAAAACATTTTTAAAAGTGTAATTGACATCTTCGAGTGTTAGTTGTATTTTGTTTACAATTTCTAATTTTCAACTTCAATTAATTTAAGAAATTCTTTATTTATTTTTATATATTTTTCTTAAGAACTTATTTTATTCTTATTCTCACTTTATTTTGTTTCTCAAAGATTTATTTTAAACCATTTTCAAGAAGAGTTGTAATTTCCCAAAGTTAAGTGGATTATGTTTGCAATTTTCTTAGGTTGGTTTCAATAAATTAAGCTATTTTCTTTATTTATCTTTCTATTTTCCTAAAATATAATTATTTATTTTCTTTTCCACTTTATTTCAGTTTTTTTATTTTATTCACTGATTTTTATTTCCTTTAAAGTGTGGTAGAAAATTTTCCTAATCTTTTATAATAACTGAATATATTCGTAACCACATTTTATTTCATTTTTTGTTCTTTAAAAAAAAGGATTATGCACACCTTTTAAAATTAAGTAATAAATATTTTACTTAAAAAGTAATAAATTTCTTAGTAAATGGTAAATGAATAAAAAGGATGTAAGCAAATCATATTTTATTATAATTTTAAAAGTTATAGTGTATAAATAATCTACGTTTAAAATGTACGTTCATATCCGTTTGGCTGATTTATTTGATGCTATAAAGATACGTTATTTTCTTTTGCATATTTACTTAATGAATAAGTAACGACTAAAATTGAAATAAGTACGCGCTCATTTTTTCCTTAATTTTGCTATTTGAAAAATAAATTTCCGTGCATTTTTAGGGGGGGGGGGAGGGAATTCAACCGTGACTTGTCATTTACATTTAAAGATATCCCACTTTCCTTTACTTCAATTTGTTTAATAATATGAAATCTTTGATTTTCCATAACGTTTAAAAGATATTGCATACCGCTTTTCTTCCCCTTGATCAACGCAACCACTGGTAAATAAGCTACTCGCGTGCGTGTTCCTTGTCGTTCAAACAAATTTATTTCTTGCTTTTTAACAAATGCAATTACATAATTCAAACATCACGCAAATTCACTGATCGATGCAAATTAATATCTTGCCATTGTTTCCAAATCAACGCAAGTTTTATTTAGAAAACACGTTCAAATTTGTTATTTCTTGCCTCTGACCTCTCCCACAGAAATCTATGCATTTATTTCTCTTGCCTTTTCTAGCAAATTTGCCTAAAATTTTTGCATGCCTTGAATTGGTGTTTCTCACTTAATCATTTTGTCTACGTTTTAAATAAATAAATCAACGCAATTTACCTCTTCGTAAAAGCAAATATCACGTACTTATTCCCTTGCCATTCAAAGCAAAGATTTATTGCCTCATTTTTTCTTAAATTTCGCATCTCACTTGATAAATAAATACCCGTTCAAACATATTTATTTCTTGTATTTTTAACAAACGCAATTATCTCCTAAATCAAACATCACGCGCAAATTCCTCCTGGCAGTTTCAAAGTGAATTATTTTCTGCCGTTTCTCCAAGCAATCAATACTAGTTTTTATTTAAATACTCAACCTTGTACGCAAATAATTTTCACCACCTTCCCATTTTATAAATATTTCTTGCGTTTTAATCAACGCATTTACTTCCTAATAAACTTTAAATGTATACATAATATTTGGCAAAGATTTCTTGCAGTTTCCTTTTGCTAAATTCACGCAATCAATACCACTGTACATATTCGCTCAAATCTTTCTTGCCATTTTGTTTCCTCAATCAACGCGTGTTCCCACTTTATCATTATTTCTTGCGTTTTAACACAATTACTTCCGTGTAAATTATAAAACCTTCTTTTCCTGATTGAATACTAAAACATGTTCACTTTTTTTTCTTTTCATTTTATTTAAAAACCCATTGACTTTTAATAACGTTTAAATTTCATGTTCGCTGCCGTTGAAAATTCACTTATTGCATTTTTCATTCGCGTATAACTTCCTATTTACCTCTTGTGTATATATGGGATAAAATCTTCCAATTGCTTTAGACTTTTCAAAAGAAAAAATCAATTACTCCTTTAATTATAAAACCATCTTTCCTGAAATGCGAACACTTTCAAATTTCGTTTCTTTCTTGCGTTAAAATTTCGCATGACCTGATTTGCGCATTCCCACTTTATCTTTTTCTTGCGTTTTAATCAACGCAAGTTTGCAATTATAAAACACGTTCAAATTTCAATTATTTCTTGTCGTTCCTTTTATCTATCAACGCAACTCATTCTATAAATTTCAAACCCACGTATCAAACATTTGCATCTCATTGTGGTCTTCTTCCTTCTTGCGCGAGCTACGTCAGGTAAATGGCTTCCAATGTTTTCTCTTCCTCTTATTTTTTTCTTTAGTTTTCTTTACTTCCATCTGTTTATTCCACACCATGCTCAACCTCTCCGCCACCCCCTCCTGACATTGCCTCGCCCCCATGCAGTAATGGCCAAGCAATGCAAGTGGACATGTCACTTAATATATATATATATATATATATATATATATATATATATATATATAAAGTATTTTTGTTCGTGCACCACTTTTGCCACATATTGCTCTGACAAATGTTAGAAAAGAAAAGAGAAAATATATAATAAATAAATAAAATAAGTGCATGCCCACTTGTACAAAATGATAGCACAACCTTTATGTCCAAAATATTCCACTGCTTGAATACTTGCGTGTCCAGAATCTGGTCAGTGCCGAGCATGTGAGGTGTAGTTGGAGTTGTGTGGTGAAGTGGTCGAGCAATTTTGTCAAATCATCCTTTTATATTAAATCTCATTCCAATTTTGATTTATTTAAAAATTTGCTTTGTTCGTAATTGAATTTGCGTACTCAATTTATTTATTTATCTTGTTTCAAGATCGAAATCGGTTTGTCTCATCTTTCAATATTTGATCGTGCTTTCTATACGTTGTTTCCAGAGTGGTTACCCTAGTTTTGAGTCTAATCTTCAGCAGCATAGAGGTGAGTATTTCTCACCCGACAAACGTACTTATAGATCTGTAAACTATTAACAAGTGAAATTGTAGAATGATTTTATTTTATATTTTAATTGCCTGTGATAAATTTATGATGTTTAAAAACCTCGTTATTAAATTTACCCATCATCGATTATATTCTATACTTTTATATTATGTTGTTATACCGTTTATGTATATATTGTTTATCGTTGCAAGTCCCCTGTCGAATAGAATCGTTACGGGCTAAAATGATAGGCCTGAACGCTATTTGTTATTTATTTATTTATTTATTTATTATTTAACTTGGGATTGCGGGTTTGAAATGATAGAACAGGGATTTTTTTTGTAAATTACGGATTGAAATGATATATTATCCATATCACTTGACCTAGGTTAGAGAATATTATACAGACCCGTGGTTATATATATATATAAATATATATATATTCTGGAAATATTAAATATTTTTAAATTAGAATGTTATAATATTTTGTTTAAAAATTTGATTTATCAATGATTCTTATAAGTATAGTGATATTGTACAAATTAAAATGTAAATAAATAAATGTTCAGAATTTAAAATATAAATTTATTCTTGTAAATTTTGATTTGTAAAATAAAATGGAATTCAAGTTAAGAAATAAATTATAATGTTTTGGCTAAAATTTGAATAAGCAAATAAATAAAGGGTAAAGTTGTCTATGAATTAAATAATTGAATAAAGTGAATACTTAAAAATGGAAGTTGAAATATAACCAAAGTTAGAATGTAAAGTGGTTAGGAATAAAGGTAAGTTAAGAAATTGATTAGAAATTTAGTTTATTTTTGAAGTGGTAATTGAGCTTAATTATTAAGTAAAATTTATAGAGAATTTTTCACTTGATTTTTATAAGTAAAGTATAAAGAAGTTAGATATATATTTGCAAAATTTATTTTAATAAAATCATAAATTATTGAGTAAATTAAATGACTATTTAAATGTGGAAATTATGATTTTATAAGTCAAATTGGTTTAAATAAAGGTTTAAGATTTTGCTGAAATTATATCGAAGTCTAAAATTTAATTTACTCAAATCTGTGTAAAGGATATTTCCGCTTTTGCAAGTGCTGTTATTGATACAAATGAACTAAGGCTAAACCTTTGTGATTTTATATTGGATTTTTGTAAGAATAATAACTTCACTTTTAAATAGTTTAAATGTAGTATTTTGATTGAAATATAAAAATATTTTGGATTTTTATAACCACGGGTAATAATAACGTTGGTTGTTAAACAGATCAGGATCAGATATGGGCATACTCTCTGTCGATACCGAAAACCACTTTGACAACCGTGTACGCCGTGGAGATTCGAGAATGAAGTAGGATGGTGGTGACGTTCTATTGAGGTATGTACATGGAACCGACTCTCGTGAGTTGGCATAAGGTGGCTAAAACAGGAGCTATTAACGGGCCACGGAGGTAGCACCTCTTATCGGACGCACATCTTCTTATGCCATTCTATTACTTTTGTGATTGTTTGGTGCGCACCTTTGATTTGGGAGTGTTGTTCAAGGTGGGCGGTAGTAGCAGCTACGCGCTACCACCGGTCCAGAAGCGTAATTGGTATATCTACCCTGGCATTGCCTAGTTGTGTCGTGTCATCTACCATAGCGAGCCTTATACGATTTTGGTTTTGTACTATACCTATGGAGTGCCCTCTGACGACGCCCAGTACGGGGGAGATTACGGTACTGTATAGACTATGGGAATATATTATGTGTTAAGGGGAATATTGGATCACTCCTTAACGCTATTTTAAAGTAAGTTTATTTTACTAATAGACACTATTATAATAGCGAAGTATTACTACATAGTAAATAGTTTAACGGATCTTTAGAGGATGGGCGGTCCCAAGCATCCTTTAAGTTACTTTTCTTTATATTACAGTTCACTTGAATTATCTTACACTGTATAGGTATGTATGTCCTGACTCGAGTGTTTATGTTTATTTTACGTTCGAGTCAGCCTGAGTATCAGTTCGAACTTTGTTCCCTGGAGCTAGGACTGCTGAAGACCATCTTTACCAAGCTGCTGCCTAATTTCTGTTCAGTACTTATCTTTGCTTATGAAATCAAGACAAATTAAATATTGAGATTTTATGTGGTTGTTCCAAACTATATTTGGTTTTAAAACTATTTAATTTATACATATTTTGAGACTTTGTGACAGTGGCTTCATGAACCACTATAGTATTTAAATTCCGCTGCGATTATTCTGATTTCTGTGTCAGTGGTTCTGTGATTTTTTATACGCTGTATATTATGAGATTTGTCAAATTTTATTTACAATGCGGTATTTTGAACAATTCAAGTCTGACATGTGCGGATGCGAATGGTTGAAAATATTGGTCGTTACAGTTTTTGTTTTTCCGACCGGGCGGGTCGATGTATATATATTTATATCTCTTGTCAAATTGCAAAAGCTCCTCCATACAAAGTGGACTGCCAAAATTTTCAAAAATTTTGAGAGTTAGAAAAAAATTTGAAATTTTTGGGAAAATTTTTGTTAGTGATAAAATGATTTCAAATTGGAAATTGAAATAAATTAGTGGATGAAACTAATTTAAAATAATGATACGAATCAGTTATAAAGGGAAGATAAAAAATTCAATATTCAGAGTGATGGTAAATTAAATTCATATGGAAATGGGAGAACCAATTTGAATAAAAGTAAATATAAACTAAAGTTGTGAAGTGAAAATAAAAATAAGAAGCGTATAAAATACTTATATTGAACTTAAGAAATGGATGGTGAATCCTTAAGTAAATTTGGTATTGAAAAAATTATTCTAGGTGAATAATTGAATGAAAATTAAAACTGAAAGTAGGGAAATGGGATAATTGTGCATAGTGAATAAAAATCAAAATAACGTGAATAAAATAAAATTGATATAGTTAATAATCGATGGATATAAATACGTAGGATGTACGTATATTTATTTTATTCACATAGCAATTTGATCTAGATTCGAGCATAGAATTTCGAGATAGTTATATCGATCCGAGTTAGGATTTTTCACTTGATTTTCAACAGCGAACCCTGGATATGGATTTTGATTGATTCTGGAAATTCTCTATCATAACTATGACTATGCAAGGAGAATGACGGTTTCTAATCAAGAAACCAGATCTGAGTCTACACTAGGAAGTCGGGTGGACGATACTAGTTCAGAAGTGAAATTGTGTGATCGAGTGAGTGATCGAATTTGATATTGCGTATGAATGGTATATAAACATCGTACGGGCTTGAATGAATAGATATTGAATTTTTTTAAAGAAGTCAATAAAATAATTTTGAATGTTGTGATTGGATATGATTGGTAAATAGGATACTTAGGTATTATAAATAAAAAGGAAAATTGGTTATGATTCCAGAAGACAAATTTGAATTGCTCGACAAAAAGGTATGTGTTTAAATTTCTGTATGAAATTTGATTGGGTTTTTGATCTAGCCACTTGGTCTTTTGTTTTCTTTTGGAATTTGGGAGCCTGTAGAGGCATTTTGTAGTTGTACCGAGCTAGCCGCGCAAAAGAGACGTTGGCGAAATTATTCGGAAATTTAGAGTGTTAGAAAATTATTGAGAAAGTTATGATAATTTAAATTTGAATTTGAATAAGTGGAGTAAATAATGTTGTTGAAAACTATGGGAGAGTTTGGGAAGTTAGTAAGAATGATAATGGGTCTTTTATAAAAAGATAGTTGGTAGGACGTTGAATTATTTGTTTTGGGGAAAAGTAAACGGGTATTGGACCATTCTTCCTAACTAGTAATTTCGGGGATGAAATTCTTTTAAGGGGGGAGGAATGTGACGACTCGGAATTTTTGAGCATTTGAAATGAGAATATTTAATTTATTTTAAATACTTAAAAGTTAATTTTTAACTTGAATTCAGGTATCACCATTTATTTGGATAATTTAATTATTAAATTAAATAATTTGAAATTGGGTAAAATATTGAATCTGAAGTTTTAAGCCTATTAAGAATAATTTGAAGGCTTGTAAAATTTATATTGATAGTGCTGAGGATAGTAGAAGTTTTGAAATTGAATTTAACAGTGGTTTGTTCAGTTTTAAAATTTTATAGTTTAAATTGAATTTAAAAATATTCTTTCGAGGCACAATCTCGGATTCCGACGAAACCAGTTTCATTGGATCCATAATATTGAATTATTATCGGATTTCAATTTTCGTAGTGTTTGGAGGTACCATTTGGTCGTACGATAAGTAAATGCTTTGAAAATTAAATTGAAATTTGATTTAAAATTTGGTAAAATCAAATCATAGTCAAATTTAGTCAGAAGCAAGCCGCCCTTTATCTCACGCAAAGGCCAAATCAAAATCGCATCCATCTTCTTTATTTCCTTTCAGTTCATTTCAAAACGAAAAGATCAAGAACAGTAAAATCAAAGCCGTGACTCCCTCTCCTCTTCTTCATTTTCAATTCAAAGAAAAAGGCAGATGAGGAATATACTCTTCATTTCTTCGGTTCAATTTACAAACTTTCCATATATTTCTTCGGCTCCAGTTAAATCAATAACGAAATCGAGTTCATTATTTAATATATAAAAAAAATGGTAGAATAGAAGTAAGTCGAGGCGAGCCTCGTTCGTCATCGAATTTCCAATCTCGACTATGAGGGGGTTGCTTCTTCTTCTTTTTATCTCGTGCTGCCTGGATCTATGTTTTCGGCATGATCATCGTGAGGAGAGAGTCGCTGTGCTCCGACGGAAGTCGCGGCATGGCGCGATTGTCTGAGCGAAAGGGGCTCGACCTGGAAGTGACGAGCCATGGTAGCAGGAGGTAGTCGCGACTATCTGGACGGTTGCGACGTAGGCGACAACGATGGTGGGAATGGACTCGACTTGGAAGGGGCTTGCGGCGGCTACTCGATGTGATCGAAGTCAAGATGCAGGGTGGGTGTGCTCGGGTCTGATTAGTAAGGTAATTAATTTTATTTTAGTAAAGTAAGTTTAAAACTCTTTGAATTCAATTTGTCCATTTATTATCAGCATATATATGTATATAACTCAGTATATTGTTTTTCAGTAAAAAGAGAAAAAGGTTTACTGTTTAATTTTAAAATTTCAGAAGTTAAATATATATATATATACACTAGAAATTTATGTAAGACTTTGGAAGAAAATTTTATGAGGGATTGGTTATAAAATTGTACAGTTGACATATTTAATTTATTTGGTTACTAAAAGATTTAAAAAAAGAAAAAGAAAAGAGAAGAATTTGTTTAAAACTAATTAATAGTTAAATTAAATAAATAAATTGTTTGACTAATTCAAATATTAATAAATTATATAATGATTGTACATGGTCTGAATCGTGAAGAAAACAAGCTGGTTGGTTTGGACTGCAAATTAAAAGCAAAGGTGAGTTAACCTCACTCAACTGGTTTAATTTAAACTTAAATGGTTAAATTTAAATAACTGGTTGAATGGTTGAATTGATTTGATGTGCTATATTATAGTATATAATACATCATGGAATGACTGATTTCTTGCATAATAGCGAATGAGACCCTATGCGCCGCATAATAGTAGATGATATTATATTAATCCCAAATACCGCGATATTCCACCTCGAAGTGGAATTGGTATTTTATATTGTGCTAACGTCTGTGGATGCAGGGAAACAGGTTGGAGGGATCCAACTGGATTCCCCAAATTTATCTAGATTATTTAATAATCCTATGTTATGATTATTTGCTATTCTGGGTTGAATTATATTGATAATTGGAAATGTTTGATGCTATGGGTTGATTTAATATATTTCGGTACTGAGTTATCAAAATATATAGAATCAGATTTTTAAAAGAAACTAAAGAAGTAAATTTGTAAGTAAAAATAATTATAGAGAAGTTGACTAAATTTAAGAATGAATTGGAAAAGAATAAGTGGATTTTAAATGTTAATAAATAAATTTCGAGTAGGGAAAGAAGATTTAAATAAATAGGGAAATAATGAATTTTTAAACTTAAGTGGAGCATTTTAAAAAGCAAAAGAATTTATTTTAAAGATTTAAGCTTTAAATTTATTCAAAGGAATATAAAAGGAATTTGGGAAATATGAAATTGATATTTTTAGTTAAAAGGATTTTTAATAAATTAAGTAAGTAAAGGAACTTATTTCAAATTAGGTAAATTGGAAATCCATTTGAGAATTCATTTAAGTGTTGGAATTGGGATTTTAAAAGGAGGTCGTGACTATGAAATGTTTGAAATGGGTTTATAAAAGTAAAGTAAAATATATCAGTGGATATTTGGGAAAAATAAATTCATGGTGAGAATTTATTAAAGGAATGTGTAAATTTGTTTAAAAATAAATAGTGGTTTATTTGTAAAAGACGTGGAAGAAAAGCTTATTTTTCTGAGTAGCCAAGTACGTTTTCAAACAAATTTAAAAGTATAAGTTCAAAGTTTTAAGTTGTTTTAAAAAGTATGTTTTAGAAAATTTATTATTTCAGAATGTTTAAATTCTAAAGTAAGTATTTTTCAAAAATTTATTATCGTAATAATTATTCAAAAGATGATTTGGTAATTTGTTTAAAGGAGAAAATCTAGTTTTGTATTTTATAAAGTAACCTTATTTTAAATATTCTAAAGTATTATTTTTAATTAGGTATTAAATTAGTTTTTCTAATTTAAATGTTAAAACATATTTTACAATAAAGTGTTTTTATATTATTTTAAAAATCTAGAGTTTTGTGCTTGGTGATTTCAGTGGGAATAAAAAATATTTGGGAAATTTATTCTGTAAAAGGAAGATAGTTTGAAACTATTTTCAAAAAGGTTTGAAAAGTGGAAATATATCATGCAAAGATATTTTGAGATTTATAAATAATTTGGAGAAATTATTTATTGTTTGATGGTTGTTGTGAATGTTAATTGATAGTTAAATAACTGACTATCGATATTGGATAATGCGCTGATCTTTTCGAAGAGACCGGGATCGGGATTAATTTCTCGAAAACCACTTCGATCCGGTTTGAACGTTTTCGTGAAGAAGACGAGTTTGAACTCGAAGATGAAGCTGTGAAGTGCAAGGGCTAGTCGCTACTAATCCTGAGGATAATTCCAAAATGGATATAGTAGGAGTAGTGCCTTCGGTTCCGTTCGAACCCAGGACGGACTTGTATGGATGAATGCTTTTAGAACATCGTCAGATGGACGATAGGCATTCTAAGTGAAACGTTCTTAAAGGTAACGCTTAGCCTCAAGCCTCATCAACCGGGAATGACTGAAAATCAGGGATTATGCAGCAAGCTAGGTGGCTAGCACCCATTTCAGGGTGAGGTCATCCCTGTCTAGGTGTCCCTCTTTACTCGGCTTAGTTGTGCGGTTGCTGATCACAACCTTGGGGTGATCTTACTCGGGATTATCTAGTAAAGGGTAGTCCCGGTCTTGTGTTGCAGGGGGTCGGGAGTGATCCTTGGTACTGATCTAGACTAGGTACCATGACAGGTGGTACCCCAGTGCCTAGTCATTAGTTGGAAATCCATTCTCCCTGCATTCCTTTTATGAGTTTTGTTTGTACTACCCATGACTGTGGCTAGTAGCTGGAATTCAATGAATGCAACAATTTCGGCTATTTTAATAAGTATTTGTAAATAGACCCTATTATAATATCAGAGAATTTCAATAAAAAGTGTTTTAGCTATCGTAAGGTAAAAACCCGACATGTTTATTTATGGCATGGTCTTACGAGCTGCTTTTGTTTCCAAAGGATTTTTGAAACTTCAATAATCAATTTGAGTGTGATTTCTCATGCTGGTATTCCAGAATGACTCATGTGTTATTTAAATAAAATGCTTAGGTCAGACCGAGTATTATAGAATATAGGAAAGGAGGCTGTGGAGCACAGGAGACCAGCTGGATGGCAATACGTACTTCCGTACTTGCTATTATTATTCTGCTGTGTATTCAATCTTGAGGAAAGATTTATATGATTGTCCAGTTGTATGTTATTGATGTTGTTGAACTCTGATGATGTATTCTGATAATGTATGTATAAAACAGATATAGTTTTCTTTTGTGTAAAGGTCAACTATTATCTATTATATTTTATTCCGCTGCGATGGTTAGATTCTGATGTTGTTTTCTGTTTTTTCTTCTACCTCTTCATCTTTAACCCAAATGGTTCGTATTTCCGTACATCTTGAGTTGATTGATGAAGAATAATGTCGACTTTAAGGGGTATGGATTTGCAGGTTGTTACACTTCTATCCAATTTACAATATCTCATTCAAACTTGTAAACCTTTCAATATATCCTTTTATTAAATAAAAACATTATGTAAAAATCTTTCCATTTAAAATGATTCCTTTTTAAATACATGGTTTATTATTTTAAAACACCTTTTACAAAACAAATTATTATTTAAAACATCTTAAATGAAACAATTAGTTATCTTCAAACATATTAGTAAATAATAACTTTGAACAATCATTAATAAAATAATAAATTTTAAACAAATGATAATTATAAACGTTTAAAACAAGTTAAGATAATATAGCAATTGAACTTAATAAATAATTGCTTTTAAAATATTATTGATATAACAGTAAATCAAATTTTCAAACAACATTATTATAGTAATAGATTGGCTTTAGAATGTTACTACAATAATAATAAATTTACTTTAAAAGATATTATGATAAATAATAACAAATAATAACTTTAAAATATAAAATAGTCAACTTTAAACAATAACTAACTTTTAAATAATAGTTTACTTTAAAACCAAATTATTATAAAATGAATTTAAATATCATTAGTTTAAAAAATTTAAATCATATTTATAATAGAACTTAATAATTTAAACAATATTTACAATATAAATTAGTTAACTTTAAACATCATTGATAAAATAATTATTATATAAAACACTTCGCCAAATCAATTATTATATAAATGTTTGTAATTATTTTAAATTTGAAGTAGATTTAAATCAATAACTTTAAGAATTCGAAAAAGAGGCTTAGCAATCACAATGGTACTTAAACAAGCTACCACATCATTCAACTTGACTTTCCATGTTTATAATTGGTATTTACATAATCAACATCTATGTAAATAAATTCAATAATTAGCCACCACCGGTTGACGTATCACTTATTTAAAGTGGCGTATCAATTAATGCATATAATTAGATATCCAAATCTATAAAATAGAAAAACTAGGATTTATTCTATTTGAATGACAACTTAATTTAATTAATGAAATGGTGCTTTATTCTGCTAAAAGTTATCCAAATTACCCTATTCAATTTACTTTAACAAAATGGTATTTATTTGGCCAAATAGATATCGCCAATTAAGGTATAATTAATTTAACGACGTTATTAATTAAAATAACGCAATTAAATTCTTTATGTATTAATATGTCATAATTTTTAAACATTACAAATCTATTAATAAATTACATGACCATGTTATACTCGTCTGTACGAGACCAATGCAAGAATTCACGGGTTACTCAAATTTAATATGAGGGAGTATTTCAAAGTTTAAACATACATTTAGCTAAAACATAAAAATTAAATTTGAAAATGCTTTCTCACCCAAATGCCACATGGCTCGGCCCACAGGGAAACCACCCGTAGCTTGCAAGTCACTTTCCCTTATGTGTAATGCAATTGAACATAATATAGAGGACTTAATTTCGAAAAGCTTCGAAATGAATAGTAACTTGTTTCCTTCTTTTCCTTTGCTCCATGCTTAAAACATCAATGTCGCTCCCTAGTCCTTGCCTCGGTTACCCCTGGCCCATGCTACGACCTCCTCAGATCTGCCACCTATACGACACCTTCGACTGAAGCCCAACCTATTATAGTGCCTTCCATGCTTCCACCTCCACAATGCCACCCATATCCTTCCCTTACGCCTGCAATTTCATGGTATGCTCATGTCCCTATGCCCCTCCCCTTTCTATTCTTCCTCACTTCATTTCCATGCATGTACACGCACTACAAGAACCACATGTCCGTGCACAGCCTTGATTGCTACTCCCTTTACATTCCATCTTCACCTGCCTCAAAGTACACGGCCACTTGCACAACACACACCCACTAATATATAAGAACTTGGCTAAGCCAAGACCCAACCCGGCCCAACTACCCTTCTTCCCATTCCTGAACACATCCACTACCATGCACTAACCTCCAGCATCTCCAAGCATAGCCACGCGCACATGAAATATACTCATAAACACACATGCACAAGTATACAAAGAACAAAATGGAGAAAAGAAGGGAAATGGTTAGCTGTGAAGAGAAGGAATGAGAAAGGTTTTGCTGTCTGTGCACTTTAATTTGCAGAGAATGAATATGAAGTATGTTTGCGTTTATGCTTGTTAGTTCCCTCTATGTCCACATATAAAGTAAAATGAATACAAATTACCTCAAGCCTAGGACAATCATTAAATGCAAAAGTACAAAGATGTAATGCGAAGGAAACCAATACTTGCAAAAACGGTGCTAGGAAAAGCAAGAACGATTGTGAAAGATTTTTGGCTGAGTTGTTTTTTAATTTTTATTTAAAAAGTTTTAAGGAAAGTCGCTACACAATATCCCGTTCACATACAAGCCACGGACAAAAGAAATGAAAATACGACCGTGCAAAATAATGTGATGCGATCATAAAACATCAATAAAATATAAATGTTATCTTATTCTGTGAAGTTTGAAGAATGTCAATGTTTGCCGTAAAATACATTAAATGAAAATTTAAATATTTTTCGAATTAAAAATTATGAAAAATCAATAAATTAAATTAAAAACACGTCACCAAAAATCATGCAACTATTTGAATCATATATTTTATTATATTTTAATTCAAATTTAGATATTTAAATAAGTAAATATTCAAACTCAAAAAATCAAAAATATGGGTCGTTACATTCTCCTCCCCTTAAAAAAAAGTTGTCTCGGAAATTCCAAGGATAGAAAATATACCGCGATTTTAGAATGAATTCCAAAATAACCATTTTAAAAGACATTCTTTATATATAAAACATTTCAAAGCTTATTCCTCTTCACTTATTTGTATGATACTCTTTTATATCCTGAAGGTGTATATAAAACATTAATTCCATTTCACCTCCCAAAATTATTTATGAAAACATTTTCATAAAACATTACTTTAAGTTAAAAACTTGTATAATACCATTTTACATCCTGAGGGTACATACAGTTATCGGATTCAACTTAATTTTGAATCATATTTCTCAAGTAAATTTAAGACCAATATACCCAATTTTTATTTCAATACACTTTTTGAAATTAATATATATAATTAATCCATAGAGAATACACACACACACACATACATACATACATACATACATACATACATACATACATACAGCCCGAGTAACTTCAAAATGATGCTAAGGAACTAGATACTGCCAAATAGTATCCTGCCTTCCCTTATCGGAGGGATAATACTCTAGAGAATTGTTTACCATCCGAACACATCTCCTACCCATTTTGTTCATTTTCGAGCCACTCGAACTAGTTAACATAGAAGCATTTTTCTCCCTTTTGCGAACATTTTGAAACAATACTATATATGTTTCCAAATAAATAGTTTTATCCAAAATATCCATCTCAAACTTGCTTTGGATTCATTCGGATTTGAACTCATTTTGACCATATAATGATAAAAAGAATAATATACTAAGTGTATTATAATGTTCATCTAGGAAAACATCCGATCGTCACTTAGGAGATTACTCTGATCATCAAAAAACAAACCAGGACTCATTTCCCGAACCAATCCAAAGAAAACACACTTTTCTCTAAAATTTTCTTTTCAAAAATATTAATACTTATTGTCAATTAAACTATAACAGCTATTTCTAAAATCATTTGAAATAGTAATACTCATTATTTCCTTTTGTTAATCAAAATAAGCTTTTTGGATAAAATCAAAGTATTTTTTATTAAAACAATTTTATAAAAATTTCAATGTAAGTATTTCCCACTTAGAAGCTAGAAAATGAACGTCGATGATGCTGTAATCATCATCAGAATTATTTTTCAACAACGGAAGTGAGTTCAGTACTTTATACCTCCTTGAAAATCCATAGAAGTATTTTTGTACCCTAGAAAATCCTTAGAAATATTTCCAAATAATACTGTTATTATCTTTTAAACCTTGAAAATCATTTTTCAAAATCACCGGGATTTAAATTCTCAAGTTCCTTTTATTTATGAAATACACTTCTATAAATCAATTTTTTTTTAAAATCAGCTCTTTATACAAAGCATTTTTCAAATATTTATCTCAGAAACATTCTAGATTTTTTTAATAAAACTCTTTTGTTAAAACCCAATTTTAAAAATTAACTTTTATATAAAATTATTTCTAAAATATTTATTTCAATATATTCCAACTTTCTTATATATAATTATTTCTCTTCTTCCTCACTCATATCCATGCATGAACACGCACCTCAAGAACTAACCACACGTCTATGCACAGCCATGCATGCTACTCCTCTCACATTCCATCTTCTCCTGCCTCAAAATTCACGGCCACTTGCACAATACACGTCCATAAATATATACACACACAACTAAGCCAAGGCCCAACTACACTTTTTTCCATTCTTGAACACGTCAGCTACCATGCACTCACCTCCGTCATCTCCAAGATCACCCATGCTCACAGAAAATATACGAGTATACGCACATGCACAAGTATGCAAAGAAAGAAAGGGAGAAAAGAAGAGAAATGGTTGACTGCGAAGAGAAGAAAAGATAAAGGTTCTATTGTGTGTACACTTTTATTTGCAAAGAATGAATATGAAGTGTGTTTTCATTTATGCTTGTTTGTGCTTTCTGTGCCACATATAAAGTAAAATGAAAACAAATTAATTCAAGCCTAGAACAAACATTAAATGCAAAAGTATAAGGATTTAATGCAAAGGAAATCAATACCTACAAGAAACGGCACAAAGAAAAGCAAGAACGATTGTGAATGATTTTTAGCTGAGTCTTTTATAATTATTTTTTTTAAGTTTTAGGGACTTCACAACACAATATCCCTTTCGCACATAAGCCGCGAACGATATAAATGAAAATGCGATTGTGCACAATAATGTGATACGATTATAAAACAACAATAACATGGACATATTATCTTATTCCATGAAGTTTCAAAGATGTCAATGTTTGCCGTAAAATATGTTAAACGAAAATTTAAATATATTCCAAAAAAAATTAAGGAAAAATGTAAAAAATTAAATTTAAAACACGTCACCAAAAAATCGGGCAATTATATATTTTATTATATTATAATTCAAATTTGGATAGTTAAATAAATTAAATATTCGAATTTAAGGACTCAAAAATACCCATCGTTACAAATATTTATTTATTTTATTAATTAACGATGTCAGATGATATAAAACTAAAGCCAACTTTGATAAAAGACACTTTTGGATGTAAATAATACCATATTAGCATCTACATTACAAATTATTCTCGAGTATTGGATATCGACGTCGGTGGATACTGATGGATATTGGATAATTTATTATATCCATCGTGGACCGATTAATGTTTCAATATGCTGGTGTCCGACTGAAGATCCCTTCATTGTCTTCCAACGAGCACATATATGGTCTTGGCAACACTATTTGTAACAAAAGGAATTTTCAATGTTATATACCACCATTTCCACATATATATGTTGTTATATGCCATATATCTTGTAATGTGGAACTCATTCATCCAGCTCATGTAACCCCAATGTGAGCCACACCTAACAATCTCCACCTTGATGAGTATTTCCTCAAACCTTCTTGGCAAGCATACCAAAGAAGCTCTACAGTTAGGCCAGCCTACTTCCACTTTTTTCCACAGTTCTCTGCTTTACCGTATCTCCGCCTTAAGGTGAGTACTTCCACTTAAGTCATCTTGGAGATATCGAGTCCTCAATGCAGTAGAGGAGGGTGTTGGATCATAGGTTTTGATTACTGACATGAAACAACAATTCACGAATCTACGACTACGACAACATTCAGACTCAACGACTCAAAATATGGCTCGTATGGTTATATATTTTAATAAGAGTCATCAAATGTGTATATAAAGTCTAGTTTAGTGCTTTCTTGAAATCTTTCCTCAAGAATCATCATTCGCATTCAAATAAACTTGCATGCATATTTTAATCAAAACCAAGTTTTTGAAAATATGCATGGAGCAGGGCTTGAACCCAAGTCACTAGTTTAGAAAGCAAGTGCACTAACCAAGTGAGCTATGGTAATTTTTGTTTATCAATAGAATTCAGTCGACTGAACAAGGTCATTCAGTCGACTGAATATCCATAAATAGCCTATTGAACTGGTACACTTTTGAATGCACATGCACGATTTAAATTCAGTCGACTGAATCTTCAAAGTCAGTCGACTGACCACTATATAACTAACATATTCCTGAATAGACACTTCCTTCCGTGAACAGCCTTCTCCTACGTGAAGAGTTGTAGTCATTGCCGTTCGTAGAGATCTCTTTACCAGCAGTTGCAACTCCTTAACTACTATATCTATGTTTGTTTCCTAACGTTCAAATAACTAAATTTTCTTATCTCTCTTGATCTAACGCGAATAACATTCTTCGAATATATTGCTTTCATAAGTTCATATATTCATTGCTTACAATCTCACTTCCATATCATATAAGCAATTCTAATCTTCCTATTCTTCGTACACGCACAATCATATACATTACTCTTGAGGAAAAGATTATAGGAAGGATGTATATTATTGACTTATCAGTGCTATTCAAAAGCGTACTCAGTCAGAAACAACTTTACTATTTTTATTGGAAGTCCTGTTCGGTTGCTCAAGCGGTAGAAGTCCTATTTAGTTGTCTAGGCGGTAGAATTCCTGTTCGGTTGCCCAGGCGGTGTAATACATGTTCCTTCGGTTCAAGAGAGGGTTGCTAGCTTTAAATTCTAGAAGGAATTTGGGACTGGACGTAGAACGGGAGTTTGAACCAGTATAAAAATTTCTGATGTCATTTACTTTACTGCTATTTTATCTTATACTTATATTCTCATCGGTAGATAACTTAGTTTATATATCGCACCGCCGTTGCATTTACATTGTTCACAACTATTGGCCATTTCGACCCTATAGCACAGTAACTTTCAGAGAGCTATGTATCCATGTCATTATCTTGATGAGTTATTCTTCTTTGCTCGGGCCTCAAGGAGTCATGCTTCAGTCACTCTCCCATCATCTAATGGTCCCATGAACCATCTACTCCGATACCATATTGAATTTCGACATTCTGATGCGTCCCCATGTATGCACGCTTCATTATGTATGATTACATCATCTAATGCAACTTACAATGTGCCGACGTCTGGATTGAACATTCATTCATTGTCTCCTAGCATACACATATATGGCCTTTACAACACTTTTTTGTAACAAAAGGAATTCATAACGTTTCGTGCTACCAATCCTACATATATACTGCATTATACGCTATATTTCTTGCGATATTATTGCTGTTATGGGGACCTTGAAACATGATGAAACACGCACCACATGGAGAATGTTGTTATTTCTGTTATATGGTTCTCGAAACATGATGAAACATAATTTTTTTTGATTTTCAACATGAAATCAATATTTATTATCTATAAAAACCACATTTCCTCAACATTGAAAGTAGAGTTTTGGATTCTCAATGTATATATACTCCTCGCTAAACATTTATGTGTTTAAATGGTAAATAAAAAATCCCAACTTTTATTATATATCATCTATTTATAAGCATGAAGAAACTAACAAACCAAGCATGTAGATAATGGCTTCATGGTCATCTATAAGGTGCATTTATTATGCATATCTTGGAAAGGGGCGGAGGCACATTGTGGTTGGACTGGGTACGTGACCCTCCTAAGATTTAATGAAAAATCCAAAAAATAGAAGACAAGTCTTCATTCAAAATCTCAAACGCAACCGAACCATAAATCTGTCATGAATGTAATATTGTACTGCATCGCAGCCGACAACCCTAAATCTTCATTCTCCTCTACAGTCTTGCAGCCCTTCTCCATAGTGTCCTTTGCGTTCTCTTCCACTGCACTCCTTTGCAACCTTTCTCGATTCAGGTATGCCATATGCAATCAATATTAGTTCTTTCTCCTATTATTGAAAAAATAGCCTACTTTTGTACTGCATAATTGATTTTGGTTTGCTGGTGTAAAAAATTTGCTAGATATTTGACAAAAAACACTTTCAATCTCCGTTTTGGAACAGGAGTATGCCATGCTAACGTGCATTAGATGATCCACATCTCCTGGTCAGGCGCCGATGAGCACATAGAACTATCCATGTGATTGAGAGCCTTCACAGCCCAGGAACAACAGTGCAATTATCAAGGGAGTGCTCTACCACCGAGATTTTACCAATTTGATTAGGAGGGAAAAAAGTCTTTACAGACCAAACGTAGTACAAAGGGTTGAAGACCGAACTTACTTTGGTTAGTTTAATTAATTTGTTGGGTTGAATCAAATTAGTTTGTTGAGCTAATTTGTTGAAATGAATAACTTTAGTTTTGGGAAAATTTGTTGCACTGATTAATGAATTTTGTTTTAATTTTCTACTTTAGATTTGCAGAATATTTTATAAAACCATTTGCAAATATTTCATCCAAAGTTGGATCTTTAATTGTCGATCACGTTTAAAATATGATAACTTGACATCGTTAACTTTAAACTTATAGTATCTTTGTATGGTTGTATTAAAACATTGTTATAACTATTTAGTTGTTGTTATCTAATGATTTGTTAGGAGTACTTATATGAATATATGAATAATTGGGCGGAATAAATTTTGATTGCTTCACCCTCGAACACTAAAAATTTTTCAACATCGTGACCTTGTCAAATTTATTTTCTGGCTATGCCACTAATCTTGGACACCCACTAAATCAAATCAGGCACCTAGGTATAGTAGTCAAAATTAACAGTGAAAAAAAGAGAGAAAATACATGTTTTATATTTGAAAACATGGAAGATTGCTCCAAATCATAAGTTTTATGAACTAATATCGCTTTAAACTTGTTTCATTAAAAAAATATCACTTTAAACTTGAGTATTTCTGCAAAGACTTAATCTCATTGATATTTTAGATTCAAGTAATCAACAATTAGCTTTCTATTCCAAAATAAAATTAAGTTGTCATTTTTGCCAATAAATACATGCTTAGTTTATTTATATAACTACAATAATTTAGTAAATAAATAAAACATGTTAATATTGGTAATCATGTTTATCGCTATTTTAGTTTCCTGAATTTATTGAATTTAGCATCAATTGAGTATATCATAAACGAAGAAAACAAAATATTTGAATTTTATAACTTATTAACCGTATTATGAAAATTAAACATACTTGAGTTTAATTTTTTCCAACATTCATCATAGTTATCAATATCAAAAGTAATTGATTTTTTGTTGTTCCTTTCTCTAGATGATTAAGCAAATAACGAACTCAATTTGAAAGTTGAAAAGTGTAGCACTACTATCTGAAACTCATCAAAGCATTTGTTGATATTTTCTCAATCACGTTCAATTCATATTTCATGATTTTCCCCTTTATTTAAATTGCAACAAGCACCTAATTTTATCTCATGAATGAAGTAAGAAGAATTAATAATATTACTAAGCATCGTCTACCTTTGATGTGATATACGTGCTTATTGTACATTTATTAATTGCAAAAGGAAGTATAAATGAAAACATGCTAAAAGTTTGTTTTCACAATGTTTGTTACTAGTTTAATTTTCAAAATTAATTGAATTTGACATTAGTTAAGTACAGTAATATAAGAGTAGAATTAAATGAATGATTTTTTTTTTAATTTTTAACCTCGAACTCAATTTGGGAATACAAAATGTATTGTTGGTACTTTCTTAAATATATCCAGATATTTGATAAATTCCCCTCAATCTATTAAAAATCATTTTCACATCTTCCCTCTTCATTTAAACAGCACAAAATCCCTATTTTTGTCTCACAAACAAAGTATGTTGTGATAAGAATTTTACCAAGCTCCCATTGCATAAAAAGGTAAAAAAGAAATGGATATATCCTAAGCACAACGTGAACTTTGAAGCTTTCTTCAATATTCTTTCACTTAAGCAACGTGAATTGAAAATAGAAAGCAACAAAGGTTACTGCAGCAAGAATGGATTACTTTGGGAACCAAAGAAAACCATATGTACATTAAGAAAAAATACAAATTAGATCTATAGAATATAGAGCTGCAAGAAAAAATTATAGTATTCAATATTGGTAGGTCATTAGGAACTAAAACCAAAATGTAAAAAATGCAATATGGAATAAATGATTACATGAATATTTGGAAGAAAATAATTAATTACAATAATATATGCTTTATCTGTTTGAAAACCATAATTTGTACAAATTTACTAACAATATCAAACTTGACCGGTAATTGAACATATTACGTGTTCAATGCTAATAGCTAACCATATACGAATCACATTATACATATATATAATATATGTATAAATAAAAAAGTAAATGGTGGACAAGGCAGCACCACCAAAGGAAGGTTAAACTGAATCTCCACCACCAAAACCCCCTATCGCCTAGAAACTTCTAATCTTCAACCTTTTACATGGAGACCTACATAGGCAGAGGCAGATAAGGGTCGGCGATTCCAGAGTTGCATATTAGAATTCTATAGCACCTGTGTATTCAAATGGCAAATCGCTATTCATGATTGCAGAAAATAAAAAAGCGGAAGCATAAATTAAGTGGAAGAACACAATCATTGCCTACGTTTTGGGAAGTCATCCACTTTATTCTCAGTTTTCTCAATTTCCTCAAATGTTTGGAAACCGACGGGTAAGGCAGACATTTTATATAAACCAAACGGTTTCATTATCTTGCGTTTTGAAAAGGAGGAGGACTACTTGTGAATCATTTATAATGGACTATGTACTTTCATTTCGCATATAATCATGTTTAAATTGTGGAAAATTGGTATGAAATTGACTAGAGCCTATTTCACATCTATACCGATTTGGATAAAATTATATAATCTTAGTTTGAAATCGCGGAATAAAGATGCTATATGCCATTTTGCTAGTATGCTTGGTAAAACTATAAAGATGGATAATAACAGCAAAGGTTACACTTTACTTGTGTTCTTGTTGAAATTGATATAGAGTTTCAATATCCAAATGAAGTTTAAGGACTTCTACCTGATAGAACAACGGTAGATATTGAAATTACATATGAATGTAAACCAAAACACATGCGATAATTGATAATTGTAAGGCCTTTGGTCATAATACAAGAAATTATAGGATATTTTTTCAGCAAAAAATGGAAAGCAAAACCTCAAACAACAAATGTTGACTCAATGCTCACGATTCTCTATAGATTCAACAAACCCTCATACACAAGTGAATGAATTACATACAAATATCAATACAAATAATTCAAATACTTCAAAGAGGGGTACATCACAGAAGGGTAAAGAAAAAATTGATGCAACCAATAGATTCTCCTGTTCGTCCACTTCAGATGAAGAAGACGATACAACAACTCATGTATCAAAGAAACCATCCACCAAATCACACAGAGTTTCTATCAAACAATCTTCTACACATGATAATTCTATACATGAAGTGAAACACAAAGGCGGTATCGATTGTAATATAAGTACTAGACATGATGCTGATATCCCAGATACAGTTAAGACATATGACATGGACACTTGGTTTGAAGGTGCACAAGACACAAAAATTCAAGGTGACTATGAACATCTTTCTGACACTATTGATTTAGTAACTAAGCAATGAACTTTCATTGAAGAAATAGAACACCATTTAGAAGAAAAAAAAGGAAGAAGTGAACAAAATGTCCCCCATGTGTTGAATGCCAATTTGAAATATAAGCAAAAACAGGAGAAAATTGACATCCCATGAGCTCCTCCTAAAATATCTACCGAAGGCATAAGTAAGGTAAAATGAATGCATTAACATGGAATGTTAAAGGTTTGAATATTAATAATAAAACATTATCGGTATACAAACTTCTAATATCTCATATGTTATCTAATATAGCCTTATTGGAGATAAAAATGAATAATGTTGGCATTCAAAGATTTATGAATAGATTTCCTACTAATTGGTCCTTATTATATAATAATGAAATGAGTTATAAAGGAAGAATTTTGATCTTCACTGATACTAATGTGCGGACTGCTTGTATCTCAGATAAAAGTTTTCAGCATGTTACTGCTGATTTATCTAATGCTGGGGATTTCTAGTGTAACGCAACTTTTGTTTACGCTAGCAACTATTTTTTAAAGAGGGACAAGTTGTGGAGTGATCTCTTTCTCATGTCAACTACTAGTCATAGCCATAGATTGCTTGTAAAGAGTTTATAATGCTTTTAACCCTAAAGATAAGAAGGGAGGATATCTTATACCATTTTCTTATCTTACATGTTTTAATAATTGTATTTTACAGTATGGATTTGCTCGATGTTCTCTACAGGATGAAAATTTACATGAAGAAAGAGGGGAATGGCTACCAATATTGATAAAGTGCTTGTTAATCAAAATTTTATGCAATAATGTTTGGAGCAACTAGTTATTGACTTGCTTTCAAATCTGAGTGATCACACTTTCATCTTGATCAGATTTAAAGACACGAGCAAGCAAGATAAGAAAATGCCTTTCAAATATATTAATACATGGTATACAATGCATGGATATCATCAATGTGTTATTGAAGGGCTTAAAGCGCATACTTAGGGGGGTTCAGACATGATTTCATGGCCAAACTTAAGAAGATTAAAGACAACTTAAAAGCATGGAGTAGAAACATGACATAAACTGATGCTGTTAGAGGCTTGTAGAAGGGATACCAGATTATTTTCCCACAAATTAATGATGACCCAGAGAATTTATGCTTATATGATAAGATGAGACAGATAGAAGATAACTAAGAAATCAAATTAAATTACAAAATGATTCTCTCATGCAAAATAGTAAGACTTACCGGCTTCAGGAAGGTGATACAATTCAAAATTCTTTTTTGCGAAAATGTCGATGAGAAGAAACAACGTACCTAGGATGTATTAAACGCAGAAGGTAAATATATATGCAACAGAAATCTAATAGTCCATGAGTCCATAAACTATTACACCGAATAACTTGATGGTGAAAGTGCTTTAAATTTCCCCAATTGAACCCAAGACGGTTATCAATCAGCATGATCAAATATATTTACCTTCTATAGTTCAATTAGCTGAAATTAAGGAAGCTTTAGGCACTATTAATGTTGCAATGAGTCCGGAACCTAAAGATTTTACTTATAAGTTCTACAAACTACATTGGGAGCAATAAAAGAACTTTTTTGTTAATACTGTCAGAGAATTTTCAAACTGGGCAACTTGCTAAGGGGTTTAATCATAGTTTCCTCACTATAATCCCAAAAAAAGATAAGCCTCAAACTTTATCTTATTTTAGACCTATTGCATGTGCAAATGTACTGTACAAAATTGTTTCCAAAATTTTATGCAATAGGCTTAAAAAAAATTCTGCCTTTTCTAATTGAAGAAAACCAATCTACCTTTATACCGGGGAGCAACATTGGAGAAACATTTTATTGGATCATGACTTGATCGGATTTTAAGAAGATTGGACAACCAAAAATGTGCATAAAGGTAGATTCACAAAAAACATATGACATGGTAAGTAAGGAATCACCTGTCACATACCGTAGGCAATGGTTTTTCCTACATCCTTTATTAATCTTAATTATGAATGCATGAGCTCACCAACCTTCCCTATACTTGTTGATAGAGATCCACATGGTCTTATACATCCAAATCAGGGTTTAGGGTAAGGGGACCCCTTGTCTCTCTATCTTTTTTGTATTGCTATGGAATTTTTCTCACTTAGTGTGAAAGATGCAATTTCTCAAAAGAAATTCAAACCCATTTCTAAAGTTACGCCAATTGTATCTCTTTTATTATATGCTAATGATGTGATGATTTTCTTGGAAGCTATTGTAGAAAATGCTATAAGGATTAAGCAAGTTTTTGATGAATTGGCTACTGGCTGTAGATAAATCAATTAAAGTCAAAGGTCTATTTTTGCAAAAATGTGACAAATGGACTAGAAATTCTACAAGTTTTAGGTATGATGGAAGAGCATCTTCCAGTCAAGTATTTAGGGGTTCTTTTATCTATTGATTAAATTCAGACTAATGCCTTTCTTTAATACAGAAAGTGACTACTAGGCTTGAGAGTTGGGATAACAACTTACTTTCTACAATAGGAAGAGCTCAACTAATACAGAGTGTTATCATTCTAATTGTGCTTTATTGACTTCTTATCTGTCATCTCCCTACATCCATCTTAAAAAAGATTGAATCTCGATGTGCTAATTTTTTTAGGGTGGTAAATCACATAAAATTGCCTGGGATATTTTACGCAGAACTAAAAGGGAAGGGGGAATTGGATTGAGAAGATTATCAGATTTAAGGGCAACTGCTATTTTGAAACTTTCTTGGAATCTATTGACTAAAGGCTGTCTATGGACAAAGTAGACGAGGAATAAATATATCCATGCAAATTTCTGGTCTCTTCCTATCAATAATAACTATTCATCTACTATGAAAAATATTCTGCGATGTAGATAGAATGCAGCAAATATTTTCAACAAAGTTATTTTTCATGGTAGAAATGCCTCTTTGTGGTTTGGTCCTTAGATTAGCCATAAGAATCTAGTGGATATTTGTGTTGGCATCATGCATCTATGCTCAATGTTGAAAAAATGATGTCCCAAATTATACAACATAATTAATTCTGCCTAGATTTGTTACCAAAAAACAGAGAAGTAGAGCATCAAATCAACTTAATTCCTATTAACACACCGAGTTCTGCTGACTATCGTGAGATTAATAGAAAAAATCAGTTTAATTTTTCAACAATATGGAATCAGACTCGTTATAGACATTATGCAGTTTATTGGTATCATGTGTATAGCATAAGTATAATGTTAAAAAGATGTCATTTTGTGCATAAATGACGATTATCAAGGTGAAGGATTCACTATCGTGAGATTAATAGAAAAAATCTGTTTAATTTTTCAACAATATAGAATCAGACTCATTATAGACATTATGCAGTTTATTGGTATCATGTGTATAGCATAAGTATAATGTTAAAAAGATGTCATTTTGTGCCCTTTGTGCTCAAAGGAGGGTGAGACGTGCCAACATCTTTTCTTATGGTGTGAGCATAGTAGATCGATTGTCTCATTCTTCTGGGTGAAATTAGGTCTCACTTCCTCAATTTTAGATGACTTAATCGCATTGATTAGATTTATTCTAGCTTCCCACCCTTCCAAAAACATGGAGCAAGGCTTTGCCTTTATTATAGTGGTCACAATCACTTATCACTTTGAAGCAAGAGGAACAAAAGATTATTTGATCACAAGCAGTCATCGCAAACTCAATGTGCTCGAATCATTTGAAAAAGAGATTATTATCCTTGCTGTTAGATAGAAAGATGGATGTTATTATAGCAAAAGAGAGGAATTTTCTTGATTGATATGGTGTTGAGCATAATAATACAGGGTAATGGTGATACTAGGTTTAAGACTTTATATTGTGTTGGGCTTGATTGACCGGGTATGTAAGTAATGGACCTAAGTAAGTGGGCTGTGTTTTATTCCCCTGTATTTTTTTTTGGTGATTTGTTTTGTACTATAAACTATTTAGTTGTTGCACTTTTTTTCTTACTACACTGGTAAGGTTTTCAAAGTAGGTTAACATAATGGATTTCGAATCTAAAGTAATGGCTAGCATCAAGAATGATTCATAGTTACTTGTTGGGTTAATCGATTAGAAACCAAAAATATTCTTGAGAGAATAATATAATAAATAAATATAACTATTGTTATCTGTTGAAGTATGTCTGATTTGCTCCTGGTTGGAAATATTGCTATGGCCAAATGATATTTAAAGCTTGCACTTTTCATTTTCAATTGTTATTTGGCATGGTTGAGAAATACGTAATGAAAGATAAAAATTGTTGAGGGAAAAAAATCTCAAAGTTAACCAATATAATGTTATTTCCATCTTCAACGTGAGAGATTATACTTCACAGAGATCAACCTATTGGTAGTGAAAAATCAGGGAGAGCAAATGCAAAAAAGTTATATAAAACTATGGCCAAGATCGCTTTGAATTTTGAAATCAAAGAGACCACTCTCTAAATTGAGAAAAGTAAAAGTGTATTTAATATAATAAAACTTGAATACCATACTACTCCTTAAAGAGCAAATACATAAATTTGCATTAGAACTTAAACTATCGGTAAGCTGGTATGGTTATTTACCTTAACAACTTGACAAATATATGTACTCACTCTATCTTTCATCTTTAGGATTAGCAAAGTTGAACAAAATTTTACATTCTCCTATAAGATATGAGTCATATCCATGGAGAAAATTTTTAATTGAGCCACAAATTAGATTAAGAACTTAGATCTGTCAAACATTATATAGTTTCCATGACCAATTATGTACATAAATAATGGAATAATATTATTTGAAAGGTCATTTCACATAAAGTACAATAGCACATGTACACAACTCCTCCACAGAAGTCAAATTTTTTGGTTTTCAAATTTTTAACATATGAAATAGACTTGCATATGCAAAGTATATTGCACTTTATATTTTATTTCTCGTAATAAAGCAAAATAATTGGCATCATTAGAGTATGACTTTATCAGTTTTGTTACCTCATTTCAAGTAAAATGAACTTAAAGTATGAACTTTTTAACAATAAGATACTACCATAAAGGTTTGAATCCTAAAGTTTATGTCCTAGACTGTTCATGCATAGGTTAATTTAGGAAATAAAAATTCTAATTGTAGTGATTTAAGTACCGGTAATTTAGCCATATACATTAAGCTTAACAACCTGAATAATTTATATATGCACTATATCTTTCACCTATAGAATTAAGAAAGAGGATCAAATTTTCATGGTCTGCCAAATTCATCTGGAAAAGGGAAATTAGTTTACATATTAAGATAACTTAAAGATAAACATACACAAGTATAATACGATAAATATCAGCACATTTGAATGAATACATGCTCAGGAAATATAACTAAAGAAAAATAAAAATCCAAACACTATTAAAGACGTAGACATGAAATTTAAGGACTTCGAGAAATTTCAGTTTACCACTTGCGATGATATAAGTATAAAGTACAAAAATTTGATTTTATGAGAAAATAGGTCTTAGGGTTTACTTGGAACCGAATTTGTGAGCATAGATTTTGCGAAATTTGAAACCTTGACACATAGGGATGCGAAATTGGTTGGGATGCTTACTAATGGGAGAAAAATTACTACGATAGATGTTAGCGCCAGGGGAGGTTTTGGGATCGATGGTGGAAGGAAGTTAGGATGCAGGGGTGGCACTCAGTTGGGAATTGAGGAACTAGGTTTTTAAGGTGTAAGACTAAGAGAGATTGAACAAAGGACAGATGGAATTCACAAGGAGAAGGATAGGGAAATTTTGAGGGGAGATAATCTGTAAACGGGGAACACGGAAGGAGAAGAAATGATGCTGCAAAACACATCGTCGTGTTTTTTGACTTAAGAGAAATTGATTTTCAGCAGCTGACATTAGGCAAACCATCTTGACAGTCGGTTTGATAATGGAGAATTAAGTGTAGTAATAATGGAGAAGTATAAGTGCAAAAGGTGTCACTTGTGATGAGAATAAATTTAGGTTTGAAATACAATTTTTCCTCAAAATTAGGTAAGAAATATTTAATTCTGAACATTAAGAGAGTGAATGAGAGAAAGGGACACATATTCTGCATTATCTTCATTAATATTTGGAATAAAAACAATCTTTTGATTTGACTTTGAAGTTCCAAAAATACATTTATACGCAGACAAGAGTTCAAGAGTTTGAATTCCACCATAAATAAAAATTAACATCTATCTTCAAATGGAATTTTTGAAACATAAACAAAGTTACAAGTTCAAGTCATTTTTCAACAAAAAATTATAATTTTTCATTATATTTTTCAGTTTATTTCTATCAGACTATATAGAAATTTCAAATTCAATAATTTTGTAAAATGCTTTTATATGCACTTGCGCTTGCACGTGCTAAAAAATCTTATATAATAAATAGAAAATATTTATCTTCATATAATGCATTGTTTGATTATATAATGTAAAAATATTTTGAAAAATAAACAAATACATCACTTAAATTGTTGAATTAACAAAAATATAAGGCCATAACAAAGGTTGAATTCAAATAAATTGAACATTCTACTTCATACATAATATGAGATCAATGGTTGGATTAAAAAAATCTAGCTAAACTATAGCACTCAAATGAATACACACATGTTTTTTCATGTGTTAATTATTATTATTTTATTTTAATTTATTCTCTATGGTTTATAATTTCCTGTTCAGATTATTTTCTTTAATTTTTATTAATTTTATTGAAAGTGACAAAAATATGATATTTTCAACAAAGTTTATATTCCAGATGGTAGAACCAACGAAATTTAAATAGTGATTATGCTCCCTTATTCAAAATAGCTACAAAATATGAGATCATAGGATTCAAGTTTGGATTTTGACATAAATCTATAAGTAAAAAGTGACTTAAAAGGAAAAAATAAAGTTATTTAAATGAACTATATCGATTCTAAAATGTATTAGATAAAATGAGATTAATTGGATTCGAACCTAAATATTACTAACCAAAATCATAAATCAAATTTAAAATTTTCAATTATTCACAAAGTCAAAGAATATGTCATATTAACATGTCCGCATTATTTACAATGAAAGTGCAACAAAGCAAAAAAAACCACAGACAAAGGAAATTGTGAATATCTAATATTTTATATCATATATATATATATGACATATCATGCTCATAACAAGATAAAAATTTCAAACCGAACCCTATTCGATAAAATTAAAATCGAACTGAACTAAATCAATTTTGGTAAATTTGATTTGCTAAACTTAAAAGGTAATTAGAGAAATTTGTTATGGAAATTCCAACTCAAGGCTACTCAAATCAAAACCCTAAAGCACAGCAGAAGCAGAAAAGCGAGATCATGGTAAGAAGTGCAAAAACAACCAACCAATATCTCAAATCCAATCTCAACCAAACCAAAAACAATCACAATCAATGAACATGCAATATAAAATAATGCAATAATGATAAAATAAGTCACGCACCAATTTATAATGGTTCCATTGACATCCGGTTAGTGTACATCCAATTTGAGAGAGAACTTTTATTAATATCAATGACAAGAGTACAAGAGATTGATTACAATGATCACAATATTCACTCTAGAATATGATTTTGTGGAAACTAAAATTGAATAAAATTAGGTTATTGTCAAACCCTAGTTAATGGAGGATAAAACTTTGATTAATCTCTTAGAGTGATCCTTTCTCTTTGAATCTGAGAATAACTTATATAAGTAGAGTTTGAGCCTAGGAAAATACACGATTTGCCCTTAGAAACCTTCACAAAGAAATGCAATCGGCCTGAGCAATTTAAAGACAATACAATCGATCAGGCAGCAGGTTCCTCAACTCTGACATCTAGCTCATAGACAAATTTCTTTGTTTCAGGCACTCAAACGTCTAGTCCTCATAACCAGACGTTTGAGTAAACTTTTGGGATACCAAATCCAACTTTTAGAGATGCCTGACTCTAAACAGACACTTGTACTAGATGATTAGATATCTAGGTACCCCAATCAGACATCTGAAACAAGGCTAGGGATACAACTTACTATGCAAAGAGTCTGGGCATCATTTAGATGTCTCACAATAGTATTTCACACGTCTGAGGGCCTCGATCAGATGTCTAACATGCTACTTACCGTGTATCTTCTGCCTTCAGCATGCCACAAATCTCTTCTTTGAGCTCCGATTTGCGAACCATCTTCTCCATCACCAAGCTACTTCCAACCACTTCAATTCTCCATATAGTGTCGCCAAAATTCAATAGCCCACCTTGACACTATATCCATCTCCATCACCAGGATGGTGCCAAACTATCACCACTTATACCTTCAAACAAACAAGCTTGAATACTTTTGTAATAAGCTCTGACAAATCCACCGCCCATTACGCCCCGTCAACAAGCTCCAACAAAGACATTGCTCACTAACGAAGTGTTGAAAGCACCCAAATCCAAAACTGTCTGACTAAATGATAAAATTACTAAGGAGTGTAAACTAGTATTCACCAAGAAGATAGAACCACAATCTCTCACTGATACTCTTCATCACCCGTAATCAAGCTCCTCCCTGAACCGTGCCACCCTATGGCACCTAGCACTTCATCAAGAAAATCAAGTTCGAGCAATGCTCGAACTTCCTAACCTGAAAAGTCTTAGAGAACATATCCACCGCATTATCCTCTGTGTGCAATTTCCAAAGATATACTTGATTATCTTCATCCATGGCTACTAAAAATGACTCTCTCACTTCAACATGTTTAGTCCATGAACTGAACGCCAAATTCTCCACTAAGTGAATAGAACTCTGGTTATTACATTGAACATCGATACTATCGTGTTTAAATCCCAAGTTGCACGAAAATCGCCTCAAATAAAGTGTCTCCTTTGCCGCCTCCGCCGTGGGTATCAACTCCGCCTCTATAGTGGATAAAGCAACTGCGGTTTGCAATCTCGATCTCTAACTAATGGCTGTACAATCAAGTGTGGAGACATATCCAAATGTTGACTTTCTTTGATCCCTGTCTCTGACTTATTTCAAATCACAATAACCAACCAACTTGTAATCCATCCCCTCACTATCGCCAAAAGTAAGTCCACAATCCGACCACGTACCTCTAAAGTATTTCAATATAAGCTTCACAGCTTCCCAGTACGATTTCCCCAGATTAGACTTACCGAATAACCATCCCGAGGGCATTTTCAATATCGAGCCTTGTAGAAATCATAGATAAATTAAACTTCCAACCACACTAGCATATGACACCTTTGTCATATAATTCTTGTCTTTCTCCAAGATATGTGATCCCTTACTCGGAAGCTTCACATGCAAAGGTAAAGATATATTTGATCCTTTCGCATTCTCCATGCTAAACTGGAAAAGCACTTTCTCAATATACTCCTTTTGAGTCAATCTCAAATCAAAATACTTTCGATCCCTTTCTATGTCCATGCCCAGTGTCCTCCTTCCTTCTCCAAGATCCTTCATTTCGAATTCCGATTTTAAACTTCATTTTAACTTGTTCGTTTCATTTTTATCTTTAGAAATAGTGAGCATGTCATCCACATAAAAGAATAAATACACCCAATAATCATTTTCCCACTACTTGAAATATACACAAGTATCCTTGATACTTCTATCAAAACTATTTTCGAGCATACAATGATCGAATATCTTGTACCATTATCTAGGTGATTGCTTTAAACCATATAGTGATTTCTTTAACTTACAAACAAAATTTAACTTACCACCTATGACAAAACCTTCTGGTTGCTCCATGTAGATGTCTTCATCCAAGTTAACATGCAAGAAGGCAGTTTTCACATCAGGTTGCTCAATTCCAAGTCATGAATAATAACTATCACAAGTAATATCCGAATTGAAGTATGGCGCACAATTGGTGCAAAAATCCCATCATATTCATTTCCCTTCCTTTATGCACCTTAGCCACTAGCCTAGCTTTGTACCTCACATTGTCCTTCACCTTGTATATCCATTTGCATCCAATAACATGATTTCCTTTAGGTAGTGCAACCAAATCCCAAATTCGATTCTTCATCAACGATTGAATTTCTTCGTTCATGGCACAAATCCACTTGGAGCTATCACTCGAACACATGACGTTATCAAGGTCCATCGGCTCATCTTGGACTACATAAAGAGCGTATTCCAACTTTCCACATAAGCTAAGATAGTTCAATCGCCATATCGATCGAGTAGCCTTATAGCTCATCGACTAACCCAAATAGCAATACCATCACCCAAACTCTTTTTGGCTTCACCTTGAACCAAATCCTCTCTAGAATTATGTACATCACTAATACTACTAGAGAAACTATGTGGATTATGTGATGTAACTTCAACCACTTACTCCTCACAAGCATCTTCAACTACTCTACTCCTTGGAAGAAAAGTGGGAATAACTTCCTTCTCCTTTGATTCACCATGAACCTTCCGAAACATCTGATGAGCTCTCATTCTTCTTGAACAAAGCAGACTCATCAAAAGCAACACGACGAGAATTCACAACCTTCTTCGTTTTCGGATTCCATATTCGATAGCCTATTATACCATCCATATTCCCCTTGAAAGCTCTAGGCTCAAGCTTATCATTTCCCGAATCATGCACATAAACCGAATTACCAAACACACGAAGATAACTCAATTCAATGCTCTTTCTCCCTTCCACAATTCCTCCGGAATTTTGTTACCAATAGCCGAGCATGAAACTCGATTCATAATATGCACCGCGGTAGATAAAGCTTCGATCTAAAATTTCTTAGACAAACTCGATGTTAATCTCAAGCATTGAGCTTTCTTTAGTAAAGTATGGCTCATTCTCTCCACAAAACCATTTGATTGTGGATCTCATGGTGTAGTATGCCTCCAAATACCATGATGCTTACGAAACTCTAAGAAATCTCCAAAAACATACTCTCCGCTATTGTCGAACCTTAGAACCTTCAAAGACTTATCACTCTCATTCTTAACAAGAGCCTTCCAAACTTTGAACTTTGCAAATGTCTTCGACTTGGCCTTCATTACATACACTCATACCTTCCGAGAAAAACCATCAATGAAAGAAATATAATACCTAACTCCTCCCAAAGAAGCTACCGGTGCCGATCCGCCGATCCCTAAACATCCGTGTGCACATACCCAAGAACCTCTGTCGAATCATGTTTTCCTTCACCAAATGAATCTTTGATTTGCTTTCTCATGACACATTCCTCGCAAAACTCAAGTTCATTGAAACTCCATCCATCGACCATCTCCCTCTTGGGAAGAATATCCAAACTCCACTCAGAGACATGAACTAATCTCAAATTTCACAATATAGTCGCATCCAAGCCACGAGAACTATCAACACCAATGCTAGTTTCGCCTTCAATAGTCACTCCTTGAAGCAACTAAACACCATGAGTCATAGTACCTTTCATCACCACAAGCGCAGCTTTCGAAATCCATAAGCTATCACTCTCAAAAATGATCTTAAAACCTAAAGAATCAAACTATCCCTAAGAGAAGTCCCAGAACATAGCGTACATTAGGAAGAATATAAACTGCTTCGTCATCAAATTTGCACGGAACCAATGCCCTTTGACTTACAAATAACACCATTACCCATAACAATTGCATTTCCTTCTTTTTCGAGATAAGAAGAAAAAAAGTTCATTTTGGCATCATATGATAAGGCGCCCCCAAAACGAGCACCCATTTGCTACCCAAAACTTTCGATGCTACCACCATCAACACATCTACGTCTCCCTCACCAACTCTACTCTCCATTGCAGCCGATGAAGATGCTACTTCCTTTTTTGCCTTCTTCTTATCAGGACACTCATTCTTCGAATGACCAGGTTTCTTACAAATAAAGCACTTGCTGTTTCTTTCATTCGACTTTACTCTCCAACCGGGCTTCCTAGGTTTAGGACGCCCCTAGATTCTTTTCTTCACATATCCCTCCTTCTCTACAAATAAACTGTGACCATCACTAGCACCACTACTTCCAACACTCAACTCCTTCATTTGATCTCGCAACTCCTCACTAAAAGACTTGTTTTGACACATCCAGCATTATAGTATCCCGACTATAGTTCAAACTATTTGAGAAACCCATAGAACATTCCGGCAATGAACACAATAATATCATCGTCTTTTGTTCTTCTTCAATCATCAAACCTACCGCCTTCATCTTCATTAGAAAATCATTAAACGGATTCAAGTGCACCTTTAGCGAAATACCCTCCTTCACCTTGTAGGTGAAGAATGTTCGCAACAAGATCAAATGATTAGTTAGTGACTTTTTTATATACAACTCCTCCAACTTGTCACAAATACCATTAGCGGTAGTTGCACCACTAATTTCGAAGACCACATTCTCTCCAATATCAAGTTGAAGTGTAGTGAATGCCCACTATTCCATTTCCTCTCTCTCCACATATGCGATGTCCATCGGCAACAAATGCGTATCAAACACAACCCGATGCAGTCAATTTTGCCTAAGAACCGCCTTCATCTTCCATTATCACTTCTAAAAATTATTATCATCATTCCACTAGTCTATAACCAATTGTGATCTAGAAGCCGTGTACGACCCACATACAAATGGCTCTATACCACTTAGACTAACAATTAAGGGACAACCGATGGTATTACCTGATTTCGGTATTTCTACAATCACCTATCAATACCAATGCTCGGATACCAACATCATGGGAATTCTAATTCAAGAACACTCAAGTCAAAAGCCTAAAGCATAGTAGAAAAGCAAGATCGTGGTAAGAAGCACAAAAAAACTGATCAAAATCTCAAACCCAATCTCAACCAATCCAAAAACAATCACTATCGCTAAATAAACAATATAAAATAAAGCGATAATGGTAAAATAAGTCACACACTGATTTATAGTGGTTCCACTAACATCTTGTTAGTGTACATCTATTTTGAAAGAGAGCTTTTATTAATACCAATGAGAAGAATGCAAGAGATTGATTATAATGATCACAAATTCAATCTAGAATATGATTTTGTGGAGATTAGAATTGAAGAAAACTTAGTTTTTGTCAAACCTTAGTTAATGGAGGATAAAACCTTTGATTAAACCTTTGGAGTGATCCTTCATCTTTGAATATGAAAATAGCTTATATAGGAAGGGTTTGAGCCTAGGCAAATACTCGATTTTCTCTTTGAAACCTTCATAGACCAATGCAATCAGCACGGGCAATTTGGAGACAACTCAGCCGATCAGACGTCCGGTTCCTCAACTCAGACATCTGACTCAAAGACAAAATTTCTTCATTCTAGGCGCTTAGACATCTGGTTTCTAGAACCAAACGTCTGAGTAAACTCTTGAGATGCCAAATCCAACTTTCAAAGATGTCTGACTCCAGATAGATACTGGTACCAGGTGATCAGACGTCTGGTTACCCCAACCAGACATCTAAAACAGGTCTCGGATGCAACGTACTATGTAGAGATGTCTAGGCATAATTCAAATGCCTCATAACAGCAGTTCAGACGTCTGAGGACCTTGGTTGGACGTTTGACCTGCTGCTCACTGTGTATCTCCTGTCTTCAACATGCCACAGCTCTCACCCTTGAGCTCCAGTTGAGTCGTCTTCTCCATAACCAAGCTACTTCCAACCACTTCAATTCTCCATTTAGTATAGTTAAAATTCAACCAAATTATCATATGTTTTATTCAAACATTCAATCTACTCAAAAGCCCAAAAAAATCATAGTTGAAGAGTTTTTATTAAATATTTTTCTATGTTTATACCCAAAATTGACATGTTTTTAAGCGTAAAATTTATTTTTTATTATTGTTAAACTAATGGTAAAAACACCATAAATTTTGGTAATACAATGAAATTTCGGTTATTTTAGCTAAAATGATAACCAGATAAAATAGTTTTAAATATCAAATCCAAACTGATTTAATTTCGTAATTGAATCAACCTAACCGAAATGAAGTAGTTGGTACGTTAATTCAGTTCTAACCAAACATTGCTCACTCCAAAATGTAGAATCTTCAGTGTTACTTATAGCAGTATGAGAATGTATCGATCATAGAAACAATCAGTGTAAATCTTCTCCCTTTCTTATTCTCCTTTCTCCATCTACTGAAATTTTGTACTCCACCAACCAAAACAAAACCAATCAAAATAGATGACTACAAAAGGAAAACTAGAAGCAGGAAGCAGGAAGTAGTGAGAAAGTACAAAAACATAAATCATACATCATGTCCAAAGCGAATTTATATGTTGCATGTGCACATCATGCATTAGAAATATTCACATGTACCATTACAAATGCAAATCTCTGGACATTAAATAATTTTCGAAATGAGCACATACAACTAACTAAATATATCCACAAATTGAGTTTGTAGATAAATATGAAAAGTTCCCCAAGAGAATTACATATTCGCCAAATGAACTATTATGGAGACGTGCAATGTAAGGAACTGCATTTTGAACCATTCAAAGCGACGCTCATCCACACATGTCAGAAATTAATTGCTCAAAACAAAAGATTGTTAATTTTTATATTGGCAAAACTCAACATATAAAATATATAAATCAATCACAGAATGATAGACACAGATTAATACAACAATAAGTAGCAGAATAGATAAATAGTAGTTCATGTAGCTACTATATAAACATCAGAGTCTAAAACAAGATACAATAGAAATCTCAAATACAAATAGTCTTGGATACAAAAGCAGACGACGAGTCTGAACATTAACATCTGGAATAAACTGAAATAACAGAATAGCTGAGTAGATGAAGATAGATCTCCAAGCGAAGCTCCAAGGCTCCAAAGTTGAGTCTCAAATTCTGTGACACTCAATCTGACCCGAGCATAAAGCAAAACACAAAACACTCGAGTCAGAATTAATATTCTTAACCAGTAAATCAACTCAATTGAAATGTCAAGTGAAATACAAAGCAACTCCAAGGATGTTTGGGATTCCCATCCTCTAAGGATCTTTGAACTATCTACATACATAGTACAACACGTTACATAGATAATGTCTATAGTAAAGTAACTATTAAAATAGCGTTAAGGCGTTACATATATCCCCCTTAACACATTTTATATATTTATGTAGTCTATACATATACTATATATAAGCCCCATCAAACTGATGGGATACTTAGGGAGCACTCCATACGTATGGTACATAACAAATTCGTAGAAGGCGTGATAAGGCATGTGACAAGGCATATGAGGCAATGCCCAGGGTAGGATTCTACCGTTTTGCGGATCCAGACTGGTGGTAACGCATAACATCTATTACCACCCACGTCAAGACACACTCCTAAATCAAAGGTGCACCCAATCAAATCACAAAGTAATAGAATGGTATCGAAGAAATGTGCCCAATAAGGGGAGCGTCCCCACTTGGCCCGGTGTGGCTCCTGTTTTAGCAACATCAAGCTGACTCGTGGGAGTAAGGGCTACGTTAATAACTCATATAGAATCATCGCCAAACCATCATACTTCATTCTGGAATCTCCACCATGTACATAGTTGTTAAAGTGGTTTTCGGTATTGGCAGAGAGTATGACAATATCCGATCCTGGTCTCTTTAACCAAACGCATATTTCACATCGTGATCATTTTATTTCAAAATAGTTCGTACTACATATCAAATGTCATATTCATTCCAAAATCATATCACTTTCGAAATTATATCAGTTTTGAAATCAAACAAACGGGGCTATAGCAGTCCAAATTTGGCGAAACGAAATATGACGTCTTACTTGGAAAATAGTCTACATTTTTATTATATAAAAATATTCAGTTTCAAAAATATTTTACTTTCATCAAATTAATTGATTTAAATTGAAATTTCACAACAGAACTCACTTTCAAATTTTTAAATGAAAATCTGCAACTTGCTATGCTTTAAAAACGCATACCAAATATCAAATTTTCATTTCTAAAGTTTAATAATTTAATTTCAAGAAAAATTTAGTTAATTATGTTGTTGAAATTGTTAAAATTCTCGGGTCATTACATTCTCCCCCACTCAAAACTTTTCGTCTTCGAAAAGGAACATGATAGGAGAATAGAAGGAAACAGAAAGACAAGATAGATTGGAAACGCACCATGCTAAATACAACAATTAATTTAAAACCTTATGAATTTCATTAGTTTCTAAATTGATTAATATTCAACAAATTCGATTTCAATCCATTTTATTCAATCAATAAATAGTCAATATATTCACATTTGGTTGACTTCAATTCAATGTATTTTCGTTCGATTGATTTGTTTTCAATTTATTAATATTTGTTACAAAAATTTCTTTCAAAGCTAAATTTTCTTTTTATTTAATTCATTTATTTTATCCATTTATCTTCTGTTAATTTTTTTATTCCACTTATAATTCAATTATATATTCTTAAGTTCGTATTTATTTACTTAAATAGTATTTCTCTTTTATTATTCAATTTGTTTCACTTATTTTTTCTGTAATACAAATTAAATGTATAAACATTCATTATAACAACTCAAAAATGTAATAAGAATATGTAACTGAGTATTATACAATTAATTTTTATTCTGGTTTAACTGTTTCAAGTTATTCTAATTCCATTTCTTATCTTAGACACTCTAATTACTCAAAAATTCTGTTTCATTTCAATAATTGAAAATCATTACTAATATAAAACTTAAGAGTAAAATTTCCGGTTTCGCTTCACCATTTTCAGATAATCATACACATATATGAATTTTATATATCAAATCATACTCAAGCATGTTCAAATCAAATCCATTTTCCAAAACAAAAGTACTGTAACAGAGCTGCTACATGGCCTTTCCACTTCGAGACTCGAAATTGAGGTGTTGCATTCATCATTGAAATTATTTTCCAGCGACAAAAGAGGAGAGTACAGACCTAATTCTTTGGAAACAATCTCCATTCGAAAAAAATTCAAATAATATATTTTCAAAACTCTGAAAACCAAATTTAGAAAAACACCAAAAATTAAATTCTCAAATCTTTAATTTAGATTCATTTCATTTCAAATCAATTTATAAGCCATGTTTTATAATTTCATTTCTTTATATCATATAACAATTGTCAATGGTTTACAAAACAATAAATGATAATCTAATATTATCATTTCTAACAACCAATCCATTTAACTATCCAATCTCATAAAATTGTACCTATATATAAAATAAAATCATACCTAAAATTATTTTATTTACCACTTCAAAACAATATTGTGTCAGTTTGCTCTGTTTAAATGTTAGCGAATTTCCATCTATAGTGTTGGCCAAACGAATTGATCGAAATGCAAAATCAAACTTAACAACTAAAACAACACAATATAAAACATTTTTATATTAATTACAAATCACAGAATGACTGAATAATGGATTCTAGAACAAGGATAGAGATTTGGATTTTGAGGAACCCTATTGGAAGAGAATTCTAACTAAGAAGATAAGCTCGAAAGGAAGATAAGATAATTAAATTACAAAAGAGGAAAGATGGATATGCTTGTATTAATCGTGAATGACCTTAACCGGATCAACCGAGACTTAGAAAGACAAGATATCAACAACGAAAACCAGGACAACTTGTTGAGAATCATCACAGGAATTGTGATTCATGAGATCGACGAAGAAGGCAGGAGCATTGGTTAATCCAAAGGGGATGACTAAGGGGATGACTAACCATTCATAGAAGAGGCAGAACTACAGGTCGAGCTTCAGAAATAAGATTGATGCGGACTTCAATTCATCGCTTAAGAGGAAGAGAAATGACTTCATCAAAATATCAGGATAATCCCAGACTATCGGGGTAGATTAAAGATTACTTGGCTGAGAATCAAGTGAAAGATAAAGCTGCCTACTAAATCCAGAGGCAGTCGACATATGATCACAATGAATTGCCTAGGTCGTCTACTAGACAAACAGTTCAGGATTTGCAAGAGATAACTGCATCAAAACCGAGGATATAGAAATCTCCGGTGAATCGACTCCTATTGTAAAAGAGTTTCATCCCTTTACTGATAATACAAAGGTTGGCTAGACTGCCGATTGGATGGTCATAAATAAGGATAAATTTGACAGTTGAGGTTGAAGCTCTGGGGTGCTGCAGTCAAGAAGGACACGAACAGGAAAACAAGAATGGATTTGGAACAAAGGTGAATATCCAAGATTCAAAAGAAACCCAAATCAAAGAGGATCCAAAAAAAGAATTTCAAGCTTGAACGAAGATGATTTTGCAATTGATTATACTCATTTTAAGGTATTACTACCCTATCTCTAATGAATTTTTACTCCATATGCTAAATTTTGCCTAAACTAGAGCTGTGATACCAACTGTAACGACCGGACATTCGATCCATTCAAATTGACATTCATCCACAAATTTTAGACTTGAATTGCTCAAAACAACAGATTGTTAACTTTTATATTTGCAAAACTCAAAAAATGCAGTAAATCAATCAATCATAGAATCACAGACATAGAGTAATACAACAATAAGAAGCGGAATAGATAAATAGCAGTTCATTAAGATACTATATAAATATCAGAGTCTAAAATAAGATACAATAGAAATCTCAAATACAATGTATTCTCGAATACAAGAGAAGATGATGAGTTTGAACATAAACATATGGAATAAACTGAAATAACATAATAGCTGAGTAGATGAAGATAGATCTCCAAGCAAAGCTCCAACGCTCCAAAGGTGAGTCTCAAATGCTGTGACACTCAGTCTGACTCGAGCATAAAGCGAAAAACAAAACACTAGAGTCAGGATTAACATTTTTATACCAATAAATCAACTTAAGTGAAATATCAAGTAAAATACAAAGTAACTCAAAGGATGTTTGAGATTCCCATCCTCTAAGGATCCATTAAACTATCTACATACATAGTACAACACACTACATAGATAATGTCTATAGTAAAGTAAATTATTAAAATAGCGTTAAGGCGTTACCCATATCCCCTGAATACATTTTGTATATTCTCATTGTCTATACAGATACTGTAAGCCCCTTTAAACTGATGGGATATTTAGGGAGCACTGCATAGTACGGTACAAAAAAACTCATAGAAGGCGCGATAAGGCATGTGACAAAGCTCGTGAGGCAATGCCCATGGTAGGATTCTACCGTTTTGCGGATCCGGACTAGTGCTAACGCATAGCAGCTATTATCGCCCATCTCGAGACACACTCCTAAACCAAAGGTGCACCTAATCAAATCACAAAGTAATAGAATGGTATCAAAGAAATGTGCCCAATAGGAGGAGCAACCCCACCTAGTCCAGCATGACTCATGTTTTTTTCACATAAAGATGACTTGCGGGAGTCAGGGCTGCGTTAATACCTCATATAGAATCATTGCCAAACTATTCTACTTCGTTCTGGAATCTCTATCACATACACAGTTGTTAAAGTGGTTTTTGGTGTTGGTAGAGAATATGATAATATCTGATCCTGGTCTCTTTAAGAACCAAATGCTTATTTCACACCATGGTTATTTTATTTTAAAACATTTCATACTTCATATCAAAATATCATATTCATTCCAAAATCATATCACATTCCAAATTATATCAGTTTCGAAATCATATTCACTTTAAATTATAATCCACTTTAATAATCATAACCACACCATAGTTTATATATATTAAAATAGTTTATATTTAAAAATAGTTTGCATATTAAAAAGAGTTGTAAAATAAAAATAGTTTATTTCTAAAAATAGATTATAGATTAAAATAGTTTCTAAATTAAAATAGTTTTTATATATTTGAAAGAATTTATACTGAAATAGTTTCAAATTAGAATTGTTTCGTCCAATTCCACAAATCAATTCAATCAACTTTAGTTCCAAAATGTAATTTAAGTCAATCCCAGTTTAACAATTTCAATTAGAAAGATTAAAGGTTCGATCCAAATTCTTATTAAAACCATTTCTAATTTATATCGATTTCAAATCCAGGTTTGAACTACAAATTCTAAACCACTTCCAATTCAATAGATTTCAAAGTCCAAAATATTCAAACAATTTACAATAACTCAATTTGATAAATTTCATTTATATTTCAAATTAAAATATAAATTTATTTAAATTTAAAAACATTCACATAATCAATTTAATACATTTAAATAAAATCTCAAATTATCAATTTATATCAAAATTAAATATCTAATTTCAATTATATTTAATTTGAAAATTTTCACTTAATCATCTTTTATGAACACTTAAATAAAATCTCAATTTCAAACTTAAATCAAATTTGAATATTCAATTTCAATTTTTATTTAAGTTTTGAATATATTCGTTTAATCACCTTAATCAAATAAAGTTATAAAGTTATAAAATCAAATTCTTAAAATCTCAAATCAATAAGTTCAAATCAATTATTATTTATATCCAATTCTTGAACAAATAATATTTCAAATCAATTTCAATTTATCTTTCCAACCATATTTTATTAAATTTATTACAAAAAACTATTTTTAAAATATTAATATAATTTTATATAGACACCTAAACATAATATATATATATATACATACATACTAATTACATTAAATTTTATTAAATTAAATCTTATTCTTAAATTTTATTTTATATTAAATCTCATTTTTATAAATATTTAAAAATAATAAAATTATAAGTAAAATCTTAAAATTTATATTTTCAAAACTAACTTATAAATTTAAAATTTTCAAATAAATTTTTTAAACATCTATATTTTACACGTATATAAAAATAATATATATATATATATATATATTATATTTTAAAAATCCATGTTCATTAAAATTCATATATTTCCATTCAAAACCACGGAAATCATTTTTTAAAATAGACCAATGGTGTCCGTATATAATTTTCTATCCTATGATCAAGTGATACGGATATTTATTTTCAATCTGCAATTATTTAAATTTACGGGTATATATCATTTCAACCCGAATCCCAAAATTTCAATATCAATAAAAATCGCTTGGTTTATCATTTCATATCCATAACGATTTTCTCTAATTTGTAAGATCATTCGAGTATGTATTATCTCAACCCATAGAGAATTCCTAACTAACATGGAACTTGCCATGTGGAACAATAAAATAATAACATAAAATAACATAGCATATCAATGACAAATATGATCAAAATGATCAAATTAAATATGGTATACACATACTAACAGGTTATTGGTGTCAAAAATATCAATTATAATAGGTGAAAAAATGCAGTTAATATCATATCATATTTAAACGATTTAATTACTAACAAATTCAACTATAACAACATATTTCAATCGTCATTTCATATGAAATCAATTTACTAAATATAAGAATGTTAATCGTGAGTGGTCGCTCACCTTTCGAGCCTATGAAAACTATGACAGTGAATAAAGCGATACAGACACGCACACGGACAAGCGACAAAGCTAGAAAATTGCTGCTATAATCTTCGGACAGCGGCGAACAAAGCAAAGCTAGAATATTGATAAGCAAAGAAGAAGACATTGGCTGCAGCAGTGTGTGTATATAGACACACACACAAACAGATTTTATGTAACTTGTATAAACCTTTATATATATAACAAACATATCCTATAGATTATATAAACCTATCTCACTCTGAAGCATGTAAACTTATATTTATATGAACATAGAACATATAAACATAAGATTATTATAAACATTTAAACTTTTTACATAAGCATATACAAAGCATATGTTTGTATATTGAAGCACATAAGCCTGTCTCTGTGTATGTGTATGAAACAAATAAAAAAAATATATGTACATATCCACTGCTGTAGCTTTCAGGGATGGGCTGCGGTAAGAAGGTGATAGGCTAATAGGCGGGGAGAGAAAGTATAGGCGGATCCGAGTCATGCGGTGATGGGTTCGAAGGATGTTAGTGGGCGGACCTAGAGGAGGGGTTCCTGCTCGCGTATGTGGTAGGATCTGGATGGTGGTGGGCGTGAAAATGTGAAGGGTCGGGGTGGTCGAGCAGGCGGGTGAACTGTCGGAGGTGGATCGAAGGCATGGGCCGATGGTTGGTCGAGTAGAGTGCTGGCTGCATGGGAAAGAGCTTCTACATGCAATGGGCTAAGGAAACTTGGCCGCATGGCTGTGGAGAAGGATAGGGGAGCGAGGCAAGGCAGGAGAATGGAGTGAAGGCGGTTCGGTGCTAGCAGGTGATGGAGGGCGGGTTGTTGGTGGGGGCAGATTTTGAGAAGGGCAGGCAGGGCGTACGGGTGTGTGTCACGTGGAGTGGTGGGATTTTGTGCGTGCTTTCTGACGTGAGGCCAAAGGCTTAAGGGGGGGTGTTGGGTTTGATCGGCTTTCAAGGTGGGAGGGCACGAAGCTGGAAAGGAGAAACAAATTTCAGATGCTTTCATTCGGAATTTTCTCTCTTTTATATAAAACTGATCAGAGCAAAATTAAAAGAAGAAGAGAAAGAAAGGAGAGAGAACGAACGTGAAAGAAGCAACCAAAATAATATACTGAAATCACGGGCAATGTTGAAAGTCATCTGGAATTATAAATGCAAATGGAAACCGGCAAACAAATGAAAGACCACTTGGAAATAAAGGCTAAAACTTGTACTGATACGGCTAACCATTTCGTCGCGTACTGAACATAGAAACACACAAATAAATATACCGAAGCCGATGCAGCGGATTATAACGATGACAACGAAATGAAGATTTCGTGTCAAACTAATCGAAGAAACGATTAGATGAAACAAGATAAATCTATGGATTGAAAAAAAATACCGAATGCCCAAATTCGTTGATCTCGAAAGATACCGAATTCTAGCTATCTCCAACACGTTGATCGCGCACGATGCCGTGTTAAAAGATCTACGATTCTTCTACGTTGATCTCACGCACGAAATTCCGTGGATCGGCTTCAAATCCGTTGATTCGAGCGCACTCGAATACCGCAAATGGAGAAAGGAGCCCACACTCAACTTCCAATTTCCAAGAGGCACAAAGCACTCAAACAAAATTTTATTCAAAATCAACTAACTTTACAAATGACCCAACATCCCTATTTATAGGGTTTCAACGCAACACATCACTAGGTCATTAACGACCTATTACAGAGACGACCTAACAGACTTACACACGCGACCTACGAGTTACTTTACAAAACATAAGCGACATAACATATACAACACAGAACAACATCGCAAACGACCTACATTATGCGACTCAATAATATTTACAACATACACGACCTAAGATTAAGAAAGCATACAACACATCAAAGCGACTCACGACCTACGACCTTGCGACTCAAGTACATAGCTCGGCTTCAGCCACTTGCGACATAAGATCTTCAAAACGGCATAGGTTGATACGACCTAAGTGTTCAGCAACCAAAGACATAAGAGAGTAGCGACTTAAAGAAATCACGGCATAGGAGAACGGCTTAAGAAAAAGTAACATAAGAACTTCCGCGACCTAACATAGGTCGTAACTCGTTGCCGCGACCTAACATAGGTCGTAACTCGTCACAGTTGAAACTCGAAAGGTCGGAGCGACCTAAAGAACGGCTCCCTGGTTTCCTTAGCTCGCTAGGTCGTTTGTCTCGACTCGTTAGGTCGTTTGGACGACCTACCAACACACTAGGTCGATGCCCTCCCAAATTCATTGTAGATTGCTTTCGCGAGCGACCTTCACTAGGTCATGAGTGACCTAAGGTCCTTGAACGACTCAAATCCATGGAGTTGGTAGATTGCGCTGCATCATCCTCCCCCGGTTGACAAGAATTCGACCTCGAATTTGCACCTTCCTCTTCCACAACAGGATCTTTCCTATGATACGGAATCAAGTATTTGACATTGAAAATATCAGAGGTATGAACATTATCCGGCAATCTCAACTGATACGCCTCCTCATTGATTTTCCTCACAATCTCTAAAGGACCAATCTTTCTAGCGGCTAGCTTGTTGTAAGTACCAACAGGAAATCGATCCTTAGTCAATACTGCATACACAAAATCTTCTTCTTTGAATTCAACACTTCGTCGTTTAACATCTGCGGATTGCTTATATTTCTCATTTGCCTTAAGCAATCGTTCCTATACAGTTTTGTGGAATCCTTGCAACTCATTCACGAAATCACTAGCTCGTTTAATAACTCCTTTTTGAATTCGCACTGTCATTAAATCCAACAGACCCTTTGGAATTGCTGAATAAACAACTTGAAATGGATTGAAACCAGTACTCCGATTAACAACGTGATTATGTGCAAACTCTGCTTGACACAACTTCATATCCCAGCTCTTCAAATTATCTTTCATAAGACATCTCAGCAAATTTCCCAGTGATCTATTCACCACTTCTGTTAGCCCATCTGTTTGCGGATGATAGGCGCTACTAAAATTCAACTTCGTTCCAACCATCTTCCACAAACTCAACCAAAAATGGCTTAGAAATCTAGTATCCCGATCAGAAACAATAGATTCAAGTAGCCCATGTAGTCGATACACCTCTTTAAAGAATAATTGAGCAACACGGACGACATCAGCTGTCTTCTTACAAGCTATGAAATGTGCCATTCTCGAAAATCTATCCACCATAACATATATAGAATCATTCTCCCGTTGTGTTCTTGGCAATCCCAAAACAAAGTCCATGCTAATATCAACCCAAGGTCTAGTAGGAACGGGCAATGGCATATACAACCCTGCATTCGTAGCTGTCCCTTTGAAAACTTGACATATATGACATCTCTCCCCAAATCTTTCAACTTATCTTCTCATGGAAGACTAAAAATATGATTGAGAAATCAACTGCAAAGTACGATCTCTACCCACATGACCTTCTTCGTGTAACTCCTTCACAATCTTCATTCGCAAACTACAATCTGGAATGCATAATTGATTTCCTTTGAAAAGAAAACCATCCATGAGCACAAACTCATCCGTCTTCCCTTTATTGACTTCGTCTACAAACTTCGCAAAGTAAGGATCTTCAACAAACAATTCTGGAAGTATATCAAACCCCGTCACTTCAACCTTCATCGTGGTCAACAAATGATTCATTCTACTCAATGCATCTGCCACACGGTTTGTAACTCCCGATTTGTGTTTCATAATAAATGTAAACTGTTGTAAGTATGCAATTCACGAAGCATGCCTAGCTGCAATCTTGTCCTGCCCTTGCAAATGCTTCAACGTTTCATGATCAGTATATAAAACAAATTCTGTATGGAACAAATAGTGCCTCCAATACTTCACAGCTTGCACAATAGCATAAAATTCCACATCATATGTATTATATCTTATCTTTGCCCCAGAAAGTTTCTCACTGAAATATGCAATTGGACGCCCCTCTGACTCAACACTCCTCCAATTCCAACCTTAGATGCATCAGTATGTAATTCAAACAGGCATTGAAAATCGGGCAAAACTAGAATTGGTGTTGTCGTCAAAAGTTCCTTGATCCGCTCAAATCAAAAGAAAATCCTGCTTTCTCTGACCATGAAAATTGCTTCTCCTTCATACAATCAGTAATTGGTGCCATCACGCTACTGAAATGTGGAATAAATCTTCGATAGAATATTGCTAGTCCATGAAAACTTCTCACTTCAGTTATGGTCCTGGGCTGTGGCCAATTTCTGATTGCTTCAACTTTACTTTGGCCCACCTGGATACCTTCGTTGGATAATACATACCCCAAAAACAAAACACTATGCGTCATGAACACGCACTTCTTTGTTGCAGCACAGAATTGCTCTTGTCGAAGTATCATCAACACTTCTCTCAAATGATGTAAGTGTTCTTCTGGGCTTCCACTGTATATCAGTATATCATCAAAATACACCACCACGAACTTCCCAATAAATGGTCTAAAGATTTGATTCATCACCCGCATAAATGTACTAGGTGCATTCGAAAGACCAAACGGCATAACTAGCCATTCGTACAACCCTTCTCTAGTCTTGAATGCTGCCTTCCATTCATCCCCTGGTCGAATTCGAATTTGATGATATCCGCTCTTCAGATCAATCTTGGAAAATATAGCAGCTCCATTCAACTGGTCTTACAAATCATCCAATCTAGGCATTGGAAATCTGTACCTCACAGTAATCTTGTTCAGTGGCCGACTATCAGTACACATTCTCCAAGTTCCATCCTTCTTCGGTACTAACAAAGCTGGTACTGCATAAGGACTTAAGCTCTCTTGTATGCATCCTTGTTCAAGCAACTCTTCCACCTGCCTTCTCAACTCCGCGTGTTCCTTTGGACTCATCCTGTAATGTGGTCTATATGGTAACACAGCTCCTGGAACAAGATTTATTTGGTGTTATATGTCCCTCAACGGTGGTAACTCCTTTGGCAATTCTTCAGGTCTTCAAATTCTTCCAATACTGATTTGACTTCCTCTGGAATTTCAACCTCCTCACTACTTTCACGTCCGATCAACAAAAACACTTCAGGCCTGTCCTCCACTTCTTTGACAAACTCCTTCAAAGATAACAAAGTCTTCAGTTCTTCAATCTCCTCCAACTTGCTTTCTTCTTGTTGTCATTTCTTAGGAATCAAAGTGATTTTAGTACCCTCGAACATGAAACTGTAGCTATTAGTACGACCATCATGTTGCACAGCCCTATCATATTGTCATGGTCTCCCCAGCAACAGATGACACACATCCATATCCATAACGTCACACCAAATCTCATCTTTATGTTTCTTCCCAATGGAGAAAGTTACACGAGCTCTTCTACCAACCTTCACTTCTCCACTTTTCCTCAACCAAGCTAACTTGTAGGGCTTAGGATGCTTCTCAGTCTTCAATGCCAACTTCTTTACAGCTTCTGAAGAAATAATGTTATCACAACTTCCAGCATCGATAACAAATTTACAAACCCTTCCCAAAATAGTGCACGTTGACCGGAAAATATTGCTCCTCAACCACCTAGATTCATCCTCTTGCTTTGGTGTCAAACAAGATCTCCTCATCATCAAATTACGTCCTTCGTCTCCTGACACTAATTCTACTTCCTCCTCAACTTGTGGTGTATTGGAATATTCTACTTCTTCATCCTCATCCTCAACCTCAGCAACCATCACTCGTTTCTTAGGCTTCAGACATTCTTTGCTCTTGTGACCAAACTCCTGACAATTAAAACATTTGATACCACTATTGACCTTGGTCTTAGCAACTTCACTAACAACCGGTTTATTAACAGCCTTGGAAACATTCGCATTGCTACTAGCCCCTTTCACTTGATTGTTGGAATTTGTAAACACACCACCACCTCTTCTGCCTTGCTTCTCCCAAGCTAGAGTCTTTTGGTGTGCTTCAGCGATAGATCTCAGATCAAACATATTCACCATATCTTGAATCTGCATTCTCAAACCTCCGACAAATCTAGCGGTCAATTGTTTATCTGTCTCCATGATATCATTCCTCGCAATCAATTGATAAAATTCATCCGCATAATCATTCACCGACTTTGTCCCTTGTCTCAAATTCTGCAATCGATGATACATAAGAGATTGATAATTATAAGGCAAGAAAGTAGCCTTCATCAACTTCTTCATCTTCTCCCATGACTCAATTTTGAACTTTCTCATTCTCTCCCGTGTAAGTTTAGTTTGCTGCCACCGTGCCATAGCTCTTCCTCTCAAACGTGTAGCAACCAACTTAACTCTACGATGCTCAGGAACTTCCTTGAAGTCAAAAATTTCTTCAACGTTTGATAACCAATCCAAGAATTCTTCAGCTACCATACCACCCTTGAATTTTGGAATTTCCATCTTCATCCCTGACTCTCATTTACGATCATCTTCTACCTCTCGATATGGATTTCGTACTTGGTCTCGATCTCGATAATGAACACTATATCTATCACCATCTTCATCATAATCAAATGTACTTCGATATCGATCTCGACCATCAACATCCCTATGATCACGCATATCTCTTCTACTATGTCTTTCAACATCACGATATGGCTCATCTCCAAACTCACGTGGAGTTCTTCTCTCTTCATTTCTGTACTCATGGTGTTCTCGTCTCAATGAAACTGAAGATTCCCTTCTATCTCGGTAAGATTATGGCGACACCCTCCTCGCTTCCGTAACCGATGGCGAAACTCTTTTTCCTCCATGGTTCGAGACTGGCGACCTTCTCCTTTGACTTTGATTCATATCAATCATCAATTTCTCTAACTTCCCAATACCTTCATCAAACTTTTCATTGATACGTTGTTCCATTTGCTCAGCTTCTTCTCTTCTGTACAACGCTTCAACATTTTGATGACGATTAGCTCTCTCCGGCGGCGTGATCTCTCTAACAAGCTCGGATTCAACTTAACTCGGTTCAAACGTGCAACTCTCGTCCTTGATCTACACAAATGATGCACGGCTTCCAACTTATTGCTCTCGTCCTTGAACAAATCTGAACTAACTTGCTCTCGGCCTGCACTTACAGTGATGCACAACCCAAACTCCAACACTTCAAATTCTTCTCTTTGGCTCCAAGGACTCGGCTTAGCTATGATTGGCTAAGTCAAGCTCTGATAGCAAAATGACGCAGCGGATTATAACGATGACAACGAAATGAAGATTTGTGTCAAACTAATCGAAGAAACGATTAGATGAAACAAGACAAATCGATGGATTGAAAAAAAATACCGAATGCCCAAATTCGTTGATCTCGAAAGATACCGAATTCTAGCTATCTCCAACACGATACCGTGTTAAAAGATCTACGATTCTTCTACGTTGATCTCGCGCACGAGATTCCGTGAATCGGCTTCAAATCCGTTGATTCGAGCGCACTCGAATACCGCAAATGGAGAAAGGAGTTCACACTCAACTTCCAATTTCCAAGAGTCACAAAGCACTCAAACAAAGTTTTATTCAAAATCAACTAACTTTACAAATGACCCAACATCCCTATTTATTGGGTTTCAATGCAACACATCATTAGGTCGTTAACGACCTATCACAGAGACGACCTAACAGACTCACACACGCGACCTACGAGTTACTTTACAAACCATAAGCGGCATAACATATACAACACAGAACAACATCGCAAACGACCTACATTATGCGACTCAACAATATTTACAACATACACGACCTAAGACTTAAGAAAGCATACAACACATCAAAGCGACTCACGACCTACGACCTTGCGACTCAAGTACATAGCTCGGCTTCAGGCACTTGCGACATAAGATCTTCAAAACGGCATAGGTTGATACGACCTAAGTGTTCAGCGACCAAAGACATAAGAGAGTAGCGACTTAAAGAAATCACGGCATAGGAGAACGACTTAAGAAAAAGTAACATAAGAACTTCCGTGACCTAACATAGGTCGTAACTCGTTGCCGCGACCTAACATAGGTCGTAACTCGTCACAGTTGAAACTCGAAAGGTCGGAGCGACCTAAAGAATGGCTCCCTGGTTTCCTTAGCTCGCTAGGTCGGTTGTCTCGACTCGTTAGGTCGTTTGAACGACCTACCAACACACTAGGTCGCTGCCCTCCCAAATTCATTGTAGATTGCTTTCGCGAGCGACCTTCACTAGGTCGTGAGCGACCTTCACTAGGTCGTGAGCGACCTAAGGTCCTTGAACGACTCAAATCCATGGAGTTGGTAGATTGCGCTGCATCAGAAGCTCAGCACGACGAGACGTACAGAATGGTACATAAATATCAGCGATACGATCATCCTATCAAAAGTCGATGTTCGCTGCCAAACTGCTGCTATTTTGCCGTAAATAAGATAAACATGACATAGCAGTTTAAATTTGACAAAATGAAATATGACGTCTCATTCAAAAAATAGTCTACATTTTTATTATATATAAAATATTCAAATTTTGAAAATATTTTATTTTCAACAAATTAACTGATTTAAATTGAAATTTCATAACAGAACCAACTTTCAAATTTTTAAATAAAAATCCAACACTTGCTATGCTTCAATAGACGCATGCTAAATATCAAATTTTCATTTCTAAAATTTAATAGTTTAATTTTTAAAAAAAATAGTTAATTACATTATTAAAATTGTCAAAATTCTCGAGGCGCGTTGCATGGGGCGCGTTGCATGCAAAGCGGGAAACAGAGAATATATACAAGTGAAAATTGTATTACAACTTTACTAGAACCATGCAATGCTTTCAGTAAAAAGGAAAAAAAACAATTTAATGTATTTATTAACCACCAGTATACTAAGATTACAAGACGATTACAAACACAGAACACGGATTTAAAATTCAACATTAAAATCAATCGAGAGACTGATGGGCATCTTCATTGTGATCGAAGAATAAATCTGGATCGATTTCATCAGGTAAGAGGTTCGGTTATTGAAATCCCTGGTTAGATAGTATCTGAATCTGGCGAATGTATCCTCCCAAATGAAGTAAAAGGCGACTGCTCACGAGTACATTGTTTACCTTAAAGTAAATGCGGTTAGCATATGCGGGTTCAACCCAAAATATGTTACAGTCCATTTATGTAACTGTTCCGTATAAAAGCCTTTGTACAGGATTCAGAAATTGTAATTTTCGATATATCAGTTCTGTACATAATCTTCTTCAATAAAGATATCAATTTCAAATTTCAATCTCTCTCATTTCATTTTATACAAATTCTCTTCAAATTATAACACTCCCAACCCCAGAACACTTTTCAAGTTGCGTATTCATCTTATCTATTCTGCAGCATCAATGTTTACATTACACTTTAAGATATTTACATTAATATCACCTATACGTACATGATTATTATATTTCTGGTATATCGATAAATTACAATGGCCTTCACCCATGCATTTTCAAGCTTGAGACGCTCCATACTTTAAGAAGAGGAGGAGGAGCCACCCTTTCGATGTTCCATGCAACTCGAGTCACATGTGGCCGTCACACAGTGAGTTTTGATGTCTCAATTTCGATTCTTAGGATATCATTCATCTACTGTAATAATGTGATAATTTTAATAAAAGAAAATACCCTATCCACGGCTCTTCTGTTTTGGAACCAGTATTTGATCCTATCATCAGTGAACCCAAATGCTTCTCCAAGTCGTTTTCGGTCATTTGCATCCAGGTGAGGGTCCCTAAAGTAAAACCTACATAAAATACAGGAAAAATAATAATCATACATATGGAATATATGCATACAAGTAACTAGAATTTTCTCCAAATTGAAATGAAGATAACATACTCTTCTAGTGCTTTATTTTGATCGGGTGTATACTGATTATGCATCTTCTCTTTCGATTTTGCAGCAGGTCTGCTCGTTGAATTTCCTTTCTGTACATGAATAATTGATCCGTGAATATGTAAATGTATTTAATAAAAAAACATGTAAACTTACTTATCATCACCTGATTATGATCTGATGGATAGACTAGTGTTTTGAATAGACAATGAACTGACTGTTTCTGCCTCTAATGCACTACCAAGTAGCTGAAAGCTACAGTAAGAAGCGATCCACCCATATCGTTTTGGTACGAGGTCCCATCTGGATAAATCGAGAATCTACAAGGAAGAACTAGGATATGGGAGGAGTCACTACCATTCGTTACTTGTTGCATGCCATTACCATCTACTAGAGCATACACCACTGTCGATCCCGATGCATCTATGCAGGTCTCTTGTATCATCAGCCTATTGTTACCTCTGTTTCCACCCACTGCCTGCTGTATACATGCATCATTAAGATATATGTACTATGTAGTTGTAATTAATTAACAATAGTCTATTTTAAGGGCACTACTTAGCATACTCTTACGGAGGTTGGGAGATGGCATTAGCTCGGTCCTGACCTTTTCCAATGTGGATTGTTTCATGCACTAGGTTCCCATTGCATAATATATCCCACATACTCCTCATGATATGTTTTTGATATGATATAAATATCTCAAACTTCAATGAAAAGCGTCTAATAACAAAAATTAACAACTGTAAGTACCCCGCATTTATGAACTTACTTAGAGTAACTGCATGTACTTTAACATATAAAATTTCATTGTAAAAAATAAATAAAAATTGACTCATTTATTGTAATTTTATTCTAAATGGAGAATAAATATGTACGAGAAGATGAAAGAAAGAAAGCATGCACTTGCCATACACACATGTACAAAGAAAAAAACTAACTAGTTTTAAATGTACCAGGAGAATAGAGACTAATTAAGTAGACGAGGAGATTTTACCAAAGGTTCCCTATCTTAAGGCAGTAGTCCTTGAAGTGCTAAGACCTCATCCACCGGCCCATTTTATACTGCCCCGTAAAACCACAGAAGACGTCGGATTCGAATAGTAAAGCAGCTTGATTGATCCTTGCTTCTTGTATTGGTTTCATTTGACTGCAGCAGCTTTAATGGAGCAAGCAATCCAAGCACATCATATTCCTTGCAAGTCGCTGTGGATGAATCCCAATCCAAGCACAACATATTCCTCGCAAGCTGTCAATCCAAACCCAGCCTGTATAGTAAAAATAAAATAAAAATAAAATGATGTGGTTAATATATATATAAAACATTAGTAGTATGGGAAGGATGTGCACATCTAACACAAGCACTGCAGCAACAAAATCAGAATTGAACTAATATCTGTACCGTTTGTTATACATGAGGTGTATATACACTTACTTTTCTGGCAAAGAACCTTCATGCCTTTTTCCAACACCTCCCACTCTGAATATATCAATTATCCTTGAAATTCCGAGCATAAGATAACCAGTGAGACGAAAAGAACAATGAATTCAATATAGGCAAGCATTTCAAGTAAGAACTTAGAGCCTTTCTCTGACTAAGGAGAATAAATTTATATTTAAAAGCTGCATACAAAATTTTAACATGACTAAACTTATATAGACAAAATACAGAGAGGCAGCTCACGTGTTTTGAACATGCAATAGCTACGCGACATAAACAAGTGAACCAGACATGCGAAGGGCGTGTAACAGGCTGGCAGTGTGAAATTTTCTATACGTTGTAACTGATAGAGGCGTTATTCATGTTCTTACTTATTCTGGAATAATTAGAAGAATTAATACTCTACACAGTAGTTTGATCGACCAAGACAAAAGAGAAAAACAAACCTATTTGCATTGGTGCATGAGCAGAGAAACTTACACAGGTTTCTCTGCTTTAAACCACGATGAACGACAACTTGCGAACTCGTTATATATTCATATCCATTTTCAGCGGGCCCTATGTAGAAATTTCCTACAAACACAAATATTAAAACACAGTTAGAACTTTTAAGTTTTCACTCTTACAGAATTGTTTAATCAGAGAAGACTTGAATATCACAAGGGCCAAAGAGCACTTAGACAACCAAAATCAAGAAAATAAAATTGCAGGCAGGTACATGCATGAATCTTGCCAAGTGATGCCACACAAATAAATTCTAGACCAAGGAACAGAATGAAAAGAATGAAATATAGAAATAAAAACCCAAACACACAATATTTGCAAGCACAATGATAACTGATACGTTTAGCAACTTGAAATTGAGACAAAAGTGAATTCAAGTAGTACTTAAATAATAATAATAATAATAACAATAATATAAAAAAATTGTTTCGGACCCCTAAGTCATTTTTTTAACTAGCACAAATGCATGCACATTGTAAAGATTTGTTCTGTAGCTGAAGTTATATTCTCTTTGAAATCCATGCACATATAAGTTTTTGATTAAGTATTACTTTAAAATATATTACAATACCACTGTTGATGTACATTTTTCTGTGTTTATTTATCTCAAAAACATTAAATAATGAGAGTTTCAGGTGTTGGTTTATGAAAAATTACAATAATATGAATACATACGGGCAACACATTGTATTTGTTAAATGCCGATTGAATACAAAATCTGTTTACACAACAAGTGTATATGGTGCAGTGATAATGCTTACAACATACACACCTCCAAACTTTGAGTTATAGAGCAAACTGCATGGAAAACATGAAATAATGTACTTGAAATCTCACAATCATAATGTAGCATGAAACTATATATAAAAAATGAAGGAAGAGCAAACAGTTGTTATAAGATCAAGGTATCATATCAGTTGAAATTTTACCATATTCTATTTATCTAATTTGGTAGCTTAAGTTCTACTTCTAAGAATGAAAAGAAAAAATCAAGAGAAGTAATACCAATCAAATTAATGTATACATAGCAAAATATTAAAATCAGCCACAACTTAGAAAGTTCTCACGGGTAACTGCAAACAAAAATTATTATGATTTGAGATTATGACTGCAGCTGGGGAAGTATGAATAGTCTCAATCTAGTAGCGAAGGTATTTATATTGACTTTTACAGAATACCTATTATTACCCTAACTTTTATAGAATGGCAGCAACCGGAGTTGTAAGACCCTTAATCAGAATCGCGATTTTGAAGGCTATTTGGTGGAAAAGTTACGGAAAAAGGTGTATTTTACTAAGTAACCGGTTGATTTATTAGCATGGCCACATATATCAGTAACTCTACTTAAGGAAGCTTAGAAAAAAAAGGCAAAAGTGATATAATGGCACAGCATTTTTACATATAAAATCAAACATGCTTTTAATATGTTTTATGCCAGGTGGATGTCTTAAAAGGTACAAAATTATAACAAAAAGAAAAGGTGTTGCCATAAAAAATGGTAAAAATATTAAAGCTATATAAAGAAATTTACACATTGAATTAATGGGTCTATGCTCATTCAGCCATGATTATAGACACTTCCACATGTTATGCACAAAATAAGTAGATCTAAGTTCGAGTATGTCAATAAGAGCACCATGAAATATGATTGCTACGTGATAACCGATAGCAAGGGGAGAAAGAAGAGCGGTAATATATGTGTAGTGTAGGAAAACAAATTAATGTTCAGGGTAGTGATGTAATTCTACTTGAAGACCACAAAATTGAAGCAACAGCTAAGTCCTATGCTGATAACACAAACAAAATAATGATCCAAATAATAAACGTTATGCAAAAAGTAATTTTATTTGCACGAAAAATAGACCTCCACACGTTCAAATCTATATATCCTATGAGAGTAGAATGATAAGGAAATATAAATTTGAGGCTTCGACTTACCTGATCAATGAGAACCGGAGCAAGAAAATTATTATTCTGTGCAATTCAGAAATTACAGATGGAATTCGACGAATCAAACACAAAAGAATCGATCAAGATTACCTTTGCGTATTCTGGTAAGGCAACGGCTGGACAAAGCTGCAGAGATTGAATCGGCGGCAAGATTACCGTTATATGATGGCGTTTATTTTGCTGAAGCAGGTCATGAAACGAAGCGTCGGCGAGGTAGTAACGAGACCAAAAGTATTGTCGAACACTTGTGAACCGGCAAAGAGGCGTGAAAATATATGTAAATTTTCAACTAAATAACTTTTTGAGGTTAAATGAAAAAATCTCTCAGGCTTTCAATATTATTTTGAATTAATGTAAGAATTTAACTAACATAACCCCACAATTACGGGGGAACCGACGTCTTGATAGTATATAATTTTAAAAGAATAAAATATTTACCGTAAATTTAAATTGACTTACAGCTAACGATGATATATCGGACAAAAAACTATTGTATTTTTAGAAGCTAAAGTTTAATGTAAAATAAAATACACAACACAGACAATTAAGTTCAAAAATTAATATGAATATAGGACAAAGATCCGATACACCTCATTTTTGCTACAACTTAAATTTCTCGGTTTCAACCACATGTTTCGAACCGAATAATTATATTTTCTCTCTCTTATCACTTCATTATATTATTTAGTTCGGAATATGCGATTGAAATTATGGAGGATTTGAGATGTAACAAAAACGAGGTGTTGCTAATCTTTGCCCTATATGTTTGTGCGCGTGTCTTTATATAACCACATTGTAGGCTTTATGCGTCATTCTGTGTTAAAATACCCACATTGTAGACTCTATGCGTTATGTTGTGTTGGAAATATTGTAAAAAATCATTGTTCGGAACATCAGAGTATATAGCCCCATTGGAGACTCTGCGTCATTTTGTGTTGAAATTATTGTAAAAAATCATAGCTATAATCTATAGACTCTCGAGATCAATTACATAAAATTTTTAGATAGTTTCGAACTTTCAACTCGTCAAAATTATAATCCAATACGAGCCATCAGATATGTAAATTTAATTGTTTATTGATAATACAATTTGACGAAGCTAAAAGTTTGAAAATGTTAGCAAAAAATTGATCTAACACCTCCAAATGAAAGAAAAAACAAAACTAAAAGAGAGGCAATGTAAGAGAAAAGAGAGAACATGCAAGGTTTTTTTTATATTCGACAAATTCTTTGGTCTACGTTTACTTATCCTTTTTTTATTGATAGATTTTGCAATTAAAACTGAATTACAAGTCAATTTCATAAATAAGATTGCTTGATTTCAAATTCAACAGAATCTTCTTGCAAAAATCGACCAGCCTTCCATTCATTTGATTGAGCACGATATTTATAAGCAAATTCATGTGCCAGAATTGCTAGATCTATGTTTGGATCGGTTGTTTTCAGATCCGAGTTTCCACAATAAAGAAACGTCAAAATCGATTGTTTCCACAATTTGATGGATCAGTACAAACACATCATTTTGTCGGTACTAACTCATTTCCTTGGCCAACTCTTGAGATTTCTTTATAAAAATACTGAAGTCTTCAAGCTTTAGGCCCCTGGGGAAATGTCTTCAAGCTTTAGGCCCCCGTACTTACCACTTAGCGTCCGCCTAGCGATTTTTACAACCTTGGATCAAACATTAGATAATACTTGTCCCTAAAGTATGCTTCTGTGAAGACAAAGCTTGCTTTGAATTAAGACAATCGACCATATCTAGATCTACAGAGACATTTTCAGTACTTGAATCGCTTTCGCAGAACGTTGAAGCCTTCTATGTAGGATCGATTTCACCCTAGAGAGGGGTGAGGGTTGAATAGGGTGATGCTATTAATTATAAAAATTATCGCGTAAGTTTATATAAAATTATTTTCAACACAAACATATCAAAATAGTAGCATAGATAATAGCAGAATAATAAATGCAGAAATAGAACGACGCAGAATTTACCCAGCTTCGGCAAAACCCTGTCTATGTGCTGCCACCAAGGTTTCTACTAGAAATTAAGCAGTCAAACGCTTACACACGTAAACTCGCGACACCCGCAATCTACTAGCCTTAACTCTACGCTTAAAACCCTTACACAACTCAGCCACTGAGTTGTGAATTCTCAAACTACGCTACGTAGTTTGTCCCCTAGTCACACGACTAAAAATTACAAATGTTTAAAAGAAATTGCAAATTTAAAAACAATTTAAAAAAATAAACAATAAAACCCTAATTATAAGCCCTAAGTAAAGATGACTCAAAAATATCTCCCTCTTTATTAAAATATACATGCCGGCCCTACTTTCTTCTTTGTTTGTGAAAAACAAAGAATGGCTGCTTCGATCTCTTTCCTCTTTTGCTTTGAAATTAGGGCTTTTGCCTTGCGTTCGCTCCTGTGAGATTAGCTAGTGCTTCGGCCTTATCTTCGCTCCTGTGAGATTGGCTAGGGCTTCGGCCTTGTGAAATTAGAGCTTCGGCCATCGAAGAACCCGATTGATTATTGACCGATTACAATTGATCTTCTGATTTGCTTTGGCAATCGATCGTCTCCTTGAGATGCTTTCGGCTGCTTCTTATTTGATTGAGTTCGACTTTTATTCCGGTATGTAATTTATGCTTTTTGCTCTCGGGTTTGAATACTTGAACTCATTTTTCCGATGATGTTTTAGGGCTTATATAGGAATCGAATTCCTTATTTTTCGTTCGTAAATTTCATACAAGTTCGTTTGATAATTTTTGGCTTGTCGTTCGATTTTGCATGGATGATTGTGATGATTTCTAACATTTTCAATTCGAATATTTTTGGCTTGGTTAACATGGCTTCGATTTTGACTTTGCTTGGCTACCAGGTGTTGATTTCTGACTTGTTCAACTTCGGCACTGAATTGTCACTGCTTTTGTTAAAATTTGAACTTGCTCGGTTGTAGCCTTAGTTGCCATGGTTCTGACTTGATGCTGCTGACTTCGGTTGTTGCTTTGAATTATTTCTCTATGACCATTATTTTTGGTTCGAACTTAATGCTATGACTTAGGCTATTTTTGAAATCCCTTATGACATTATTTTTGGTTTGACACTGCTGTTTCATCGGCCAGTTGAAACTGTGATGATTTTCTGTCTTGACTTTAATTTGTTTCATGTCTTCACCTGACTTCGACTTTACATTTTCTTTGTGTATTGGCTTCGGCCATTATGCACTTGATTTACTTGCGGCCTTGACTTTGTTATACTCTGCCTATACTCTCTGATACATGTATAATTGATCGAACTAGCTGTGTCACTTGCTTATGCTGGTACTGTTTCATTTGATGTGTTGTAGCTGCTGTCCATTTTGGTTTTGCTAGCTGTACATGTATTTACTTGAGCTTGAGTTCGTTGTATGGCCCGGTTGACTTTTGCAGTTCACTTGTCTTGCATCATGTGTATACATACATTCATGTATATATATATATATATATATATGCGTCTGTTAGCTTGTGTTTTGAACTTGCATTTGGTTTGTGATTGAAAACTTGTCTAGTTGTATTTGATTTGATTCAGTGTGTTGTTTTGTTCTCACCTCTGGCCTGTTTCACTGTCATATGTATATACGTGCTCTTCGTTCATTTGTTTTCACGTGTACTCAAGTTGAATCCTATTGCACTGCCTTTTTGTTTACTCTTACTAGAAGTGGTCTGTTTGGAGTCTTCATATGACTACACTTCTGTTGTAGTTTGACTATGCAGTATGCTTGTTATATGTGTGTGTGTGTGTGTGCGCGCGCGCGCGTGCGCGCGCGCGCTGCTGCTGCATTGAGTTGTTTGGTCGACACACTTGTAGTTGTACATTCATGTGTTTGTTCCTTCAAGTCAGTTTGCATTTGAATTTGACTGTCTCGACTATTTGAACTAAGCATGTTGAATTGGGTTGTACTGTCCACTTCATTTCACTATTGCATACATGTTAACTTCGTATATTTGTCACTCCAAGTCTGAGTGTTATTCATGCATCCAATTGTGCATTAGCACTTAAAGTACTTGTCGACTTTGCTCGCTGCCTGGTTGACATGTATGTATGCATGGACTGTCTAGTTCTAGTCTTTGTTGATCTGGTTCATTTGTTGGGTCATCATTTTTGGCAGTTCTTGTTTCATTTCATTTTTAATTTGCACCTGTGTTGAATCCAGCTTTAAAGCTCGGGTTTGACCTTGTGCTGATATTGTGACATTATTTTTATTGCACTTGAGTTGAACCCGGCCTTTTGATTTGGGTTTGACCTTATGCTTACCTGTCCCTATAATTTCATCAAGTGTATATATCGGTGTACACGGCCTTGTGGCATGTACAGTGATACACTGTACATGTCACAAGTTGTTCGTGTATGATGAATTCAAATTTAAATGATGACGAACAACCCAAATAACTGAGAAAAAAATTATTTTCAAAATTCACATTTTATTTTACACTGCAAAAATATTTCCTTTTCAATTTTACCGTGTCAGTATTTATTTTTACAGATTGCTCAGATGCCGAATTCAAGTTGAAGATTAAATACGAGTGAATGAGCGATATAAAGTGAGGACAATTATGTAAATTGAAATGTGATGTAATTGAAATTATATTGTAATTGAAATTGTATATATGTAGTGAGAGCTCGAATTTGTACTATTCAAAATTGTAATAAATATTTGTTTGAATAAAATATTCGTTTGAATTTATATTTTGTGTTATTTATTTTATTCAGCAAATATTTATTTAATTATGTGAAAAATATAATAGTACATTAACAAATACATTTAAATGAATATATATATATATATATATGTTTATTATCATCAAATAAAAATCATATACTCGCATATTCAATAGTCTCCCCCTTTTGATGATAACAAACATATATTTAAGATTTTGAATTTGTTAAATGTATTTGATCATTCAATTTGCTCCCCTTGTTTGAATGCTCTCTCTCTACACAGAGCTCTCCCTTCATATATGCATACAATTAAAAATATGCAAATGAGCCTAGATGAAAATAGAAAATATTTGACCTTTACTTGCTTTTATTTGACAAAATCTTAACTTTTCTCTCCCCCTTTTGTTATCAGCAAAAGAGTAATAGTGTTAGAAAAATAGAGATAAAGTGATTGATATTAATACAGCATTAAAACTCAATTGAATATAAATATTAAATTTCAATAAAAAATTAAACAAAAACCATAAATACTCTGGTAGGCGCATATTCCACTTTTAGAATGATGGGAATGATGTCATCATATAAAACCATATAGTTTTGTCTATTTGTGGTATATTTTTATCAGGAATTTGAATATCTACCAATCATGCATAACAGTTAGGACTTTTAAATAAGATCAGTAGTATTCCAATGTTTCTTTAAAAAAATGAATTCAAGTATCTTCTAACCACGCATAACCGTGAGGACTTTTAAATAGGATTAGAATTAACTTGTTTATTTAATAGATCAATTTTGATATGTGTTCCATACGTGCATAACCGTGAGGACTTTTAAATGAGCATGGAAGCACATATTCAGAAATTCTAAGTAATTCATCCATGCATAACCGTGAGGACTTTTAAATGAGAGTGTGGATTTTATTTTGTTTTATTATTATTATTATTTTTAAATGAAAAACGAATGATTCCTGTTTAAAGTACCACATGTCGACAAACTATATTGAATTTTGATGAGTGATGGTCGTTAGAAATATGATAGAAATAGAGATGGTCATGGAATTTTTACCAATAAAAAGTTTTTATAACTCTTGTTCAAATTTCTAAAGAAATTTACTAAATACACCGTCTCAAGTTATAATATATGATTAATATTAACACCCATCACTTTTTCAATCACTATTTATCTTTTCAATAATCATTAAGGAGTCAGATTAGTCAATGTAACCATTTAAAATCGTATTCAAAAATAATTATAAAATCAAAATTTCCAAAATGACTAATCTGAAACAAGGGCAAACATGATTTTATAGAAGGGGTTTTATAATGAAAATGTCTGCTTTTTGAAAATTATTTGAAATGAAAAGTATGCAGATGTTTTCTTTGAAAAACGATGCAGTTACTAAATGTCTCAACAAAAATCACGTTCCACTAGTAATTTTTCTATCAACTAGATTACCAGTGTAATCTGCATCTGAATTTCTCTTTCACTCAAGATTATCATTAATTGAATGTTATAGACCAGACCGTGAAATTTTCAACAATTTCTTGAAATCCTTTTTTTCAACTTTTTAATGAGTATTCTTTTGAATCTTAATTGGAGCCGTGCCAATAAACAAAATCGTAAATATAATGTCAAATTTAGAAGCCGTAGGATAAACAAATATATTTACGTGCACCGAGATTAATAATCAGTCAATAAGATACCATCATTAGTCTAAACAAATTCATATGAAGTAATTTAAAGACTCTAGAGATGCATGTAGTGTTCTTGGTATGAAAAAGGTATAATTGGCCAACAATTTTGAAAAAATCAGAATCAACATCATCATTTATTTCATCATGGCATTGCTGGCTGATTTAATTCAGACTACGGTGCAAATTATCACATTTAATATATCGTTCAAAATATACCATTACCTGTTTTACCTTTACGACAATTTTTCGTTGCTGTCCATTGTAATTCTGTCACCTTTGTATTAGACTAAGGAACTTTGCTTTGTTGCCCGTTGTGTTTCTGGAACAGGCAGAATCCAGATAACACTGTTGTTGTTCCTTAGCCTGCCACCACTCCTACACGATAAAAGATTTTTGTGACCTAATTGTTTTTATAGGTCCATGATTGTTAGTGGTAGAATATTTTGAAAAATAATTTTTTGGAGACCCAAAACTATTTACATGTGTTCCTTTCGGCACCCAAATTTGTTTAACTTTGAGAGATTTTATATTTGTGCCTTTTCGAACCCAAATTGGAATGGTTTTTACGTGTTTGGGTCTATACCAACAATTATTTTGATTGTGTCCAAATTTTCTCCAAATTATGCACATTGAATTGACTTGATTAAATTCACTCCTAACAAGTTTAGTTTGATTATATCCAAGTCCTTGTCTAACTGTATTAACAGTTTGTTTCCCTAATAGCATTTTCAACGATCTTTCACTTTTTGAAAATTTATCTAAAGTTGTTGACAGTTGTTGGACTTGTGTTTTGAGACATTCATTTTCGTTCAATAATTGTGTGAACTTTTTAATAGAGTTCTCTCTCCTAGTATTTTCACTTTCCTTTAAAATAAGAATTTCATTTTCAAGCAATTTAATTTTAATTCCTGATTTTTTAATTTCTTCTTCGAATGTTGGACACTTATCACACTTAGGGCACTTGTTTTAATAGTTTTTAACTAATTGTTTAAGCTGTTCATTTACTTCTATCAAACTATCTCTTTGTGATTCAAGTTTGGCATACTTCTCCCTAAATCGTTCAAAACAACCATTCACTTCGTGGAAATATATAAGTAATTCTGAGCAAGTGTGTTTTAATACCTCACTTGGCTCGTCATCGTCACTATCAGTTATATTACCTTGAAGGCACATATCTGCTTTCTCACTCTCATTGCTAGTACTTTGATTATCTTCATCACTTGTATTCCACATGGCTGCAAAATTTCTCCGTTTTGATTTCTTTTTAAAGTCGCGTCGATTTTGAGGACAATTGGGCTTGATGTGTGCAGTTTGGTTGCACTTATGACAGATGATTTTTCGCTATTCTGTGTTATCTAAAACTTTGATTACTCTGCTTTTTAATTTTTGATTTAGAGCTGGATTTCCGTATTTTCGATTCCTTTTTTAATTTCTTTATTACCATATCCAACTCTGCTGCTTCATCATCGTCATCATCATCATCACTTTCAGTTGTTCCTTTGAGAGCTATTGATTTCTTTCGAGTATCTTCTCCTTCACGCTCTTCCTTGAATTTCATTTCTAGCTCATAAGTGGTGGGATTTCCGATAAGTTCTTCAACTGTGATTTATTTTAAATCTTTTGATTCTTGAATGGCAGTCACTTTTGCTTCAAAACTTCATGGAAGGACTGAGAATTTTTCGGACTATTTCCAATTCCGTGTATGATTTTCCTTGAGCTTTTGATTTGTATACGATGTTGGAAAGCCGTCCATACATCTCTTTAACATTTTCTTCCTTGGCCATTGTAAAATTCTCATATTCGCTACTCATCATGGCAATGCGAGATTCCTTAACTTGAGATGTTCCTTCGTGAGTCACTTCTAGTGTGTGCCATATTTCCTGCACAGTTAGACAATGTGAGACATGATTAAATTCAAACTGATCTAATGAACAAATAATCGAATTCATAGCTTTGGCATTAGTATTCTGTAACTTATTTTCTAGATCTATCCATTGATCCTTTGGTTTATTTATTTCCCGATTATTTACAATTATAGTTGGTGCTCTATACCCTTTCTCAAAAATATCCCAAGCGTCAATGGTTTTCAGAAAAATTTCCATTCGATTTTTCCAGTAAGCATATTCACCATTGAACATTGGTGGTCTAACTGGGGACTGATCCTCCGCAAAAGCATTATTAAAAGAAACCATTTTAAAAATTCAAATTTTTAAAAAAAAATGGTTTTTGAAAAAACAAACTTTTTAACAAAAATGGCTTTGTTCCTAGCTCTGAGACCACTTGTAGGATCGATTTCACCCTAGAAGGGGATGAATAGGGTGATGCTATTAATTATAAAAATTATTGCGGAAGTTTATATAAAATTATTTTCAACACAAATATATCAAAATAGCGGCACATATAATAGCAGAATAATAAATGCAAAAATAGAACGTCATAGAATTTACCCAGCTTCGGTAAAACCCTGCCTAAGTGATGTCCCCAAGGTTTCTACTAGAAATTAAGCAGTCAGACGCTTAAACACGTAAATCCGCAACACCTGCTATCAACTAGCCTTAACTCTACGCTCAAATCCTTACCACAAATCAGCTACTGAGTTGCGAATTCTCAAACTACGCCACATAGTTTGTCCTCTAGTCTCATGGCTAGAAATTACAAATGTTTAAAAGAAATTGCAAATTTAAAAACAAATAAACAATAAAACCCTAATTATAAGCCCTAAGTAAAGATGTACCAAAAATATCTCCCTCTTTATAAAAATATATGCCGACCCCACTTTCTTCTTTGTTTGTGAAAAACAAAGAATGGCTGCTTCGATCTCTTTCCTCTTTTGCTTTGAAATTAGGGCTTTGGCCTCGCGTTCGCTCCTGTGAGATTAGCTAGTGCTTCGGCCTTGTCTTCGCTCCTGTGAAATTGGCTAGGGCTTCGGCCTTGTGAAATTAGGGCTTCGGCTGTCGAAGAACCCGATTGATTGTTGATCGATTACAATTGACCTTCTGATTTGCTTTGGCAATCGATCATCTCCTTGAGATGCTTTCGGCTGCTTCTTATTTGATTGAGTTCGACTTTTATCTCGATATGTAATTTATGCTTTTTGCTCTCTGGTTTGAATATTTGAACTCAATTCATTTTGCCGATGATGTTTTAGGGCTTATATAGGAATCGAATTCCTTATTTTTCGTTGGTATATTTCATACGAGTTCGTCTGATAATTTTTGGCTTGCTGTTTGATTTTGCATTGATGATTATGATGATTTTTGACATTTTCAATTCGTATATTTTTGGCTTGGTTAACACGGCTTCGATTTTGACTTTGCTTGGCCACCACGGTGCCGATTTCTGACTTGTTCAACTTCGGCGCTGACTTGTCACTGCTTTTGTTAAAATTTGAACTTGCTCGGTTGTAGCCTTAGTGGCCATGGTTCTGACTTGATGCTGCTGACTTCGGTCGTTGCTTTGAATGATTTCTCTATGACCATTATTTTTTGTTCGAACTTAATGCTATGACTTAGGCTATTTTTGAAATCCCTTATGACATTATTTTTGGTTTAACACTGCTGTTTCATCGGCCAGTTGAAACTGTGATGATTTTCTGGCTTGACTTTAATTTGTTTCATGTTTTCACCTGACTTCGACTTTGCATTTTCTTTGTGTATTGGCTTTGGCCATTATGCACTTGATTTACTTGCGGCCTTGACTTTTTTATACTCTACATATACTCTCTGATACATGTATACTTGTTCGAACTAGCTGTGTCACTTGCTTATGTTGGTATTGTTTCATTTGATGTGTTGTAGCTGCTGTCTATTTTGGTGTTGCTAGATGTACATGTATTCACTTGAGCTTGAGTTCATTGTGTAGCCTGGTTGACTTTTGCAGTTCACTGGTCTTACATCATGTGTATACGTACATTCATGTATGTATATATGCATATGCTAGCTTGTGTTTTGAACTTGCATTTTGAACTTTGGTTTTTGATTGAAAACTTGTCTGGTTGTATTTGATTTGAATCAGTGTTGTTTTGTTCTCACCTCTGGCCTGTTTCACTGTCATGTGTATATATGTGCTCTTCGTTCATTTGTTTTCACGTGTACTCAAGTTGAATCCTATTGCACCGCCTTTTTGTTTAGTCTTACTAGAAGTGGTCTGTTTGGAGTCTTCATATGAGTACACTTCTGTTGTAGTTTGACTGTGCAGTATGCTTGTTATATGTGTGTGTGTGTGTGTGTGTGTGTGTGTGTGTGTGTGTGTACTGCTGCATTGAGTTGTTTGGTCGACACAATTGTAGTTGTACATTCATGTGTTTGTTCCTTCAAGTCAGTTTGCATTTGAGTTTGACTGTCTTGACCATTTGAACTAAGCATGTTGAATTGGGTTGTACTGTCCACTTCATTTCACTATTGCATACATGTTGACTTCGTATATTTGTCACTCCAAGTCTAAGTGTTGTTCATGCATCCAGTTGTGCATTCATACTTGAAGTACTTGTCGACTTTGCTCGCTGCCTGGTTGACATGAATGTATGCATGGACTGTCTAGTTCTAGTCTTTGTTGATCTGGTTCATTTGTTGGGTCATTATTTTTGGCAGTTCTTGTTTCATTTCATTTTTAATTTGCACCTGTGTTGAATCCAGCTTTAAAGCTCGGGTTTGACCTTGTGCTGATATTGTGACATTATTTTTATTGCACTTGAGTTGAACCCGGCTTTTTGATTTGGGTTTGACCTTGTGCTCACCTGTCGCTGTAATTTTATCAAGTGTATATATCGATGTGCACGACCTTATGGCATGTACAGTGATACACTATGCATGCCACAAGTTGTTCCTTTATGATGAATTCAAATTTAAATGATGACGAACAACCCAAATAACTGAGGCAAATATTATTTTCAAAATTCACATTTTATTTTATACTGCAGAAATGTTTCCTTTTCAATTTTACTACATCAGTATTTATTTTTGCAGATTGCTCAGATGCTGGATTCAAGTTGAAGATTAAATACGAGTGAATGAGCGATATGTAGTGAGGACAATTATGTAAATTGAAATGTGATGTAATTGAAATTATATTGTAATTGAAGTTGTATATATATAGTGAGAGCTCGAATTTGTACTATTCAAAATTGTAATAAATATTCGTTTGAATTTATATTCTGTGTTATTTATTTTATTCAGCAAATATTTATTTAATTATGTGAAAAATATAAATAGTACATTAACAAATACATTTAAATGAATATATATGTTTATTATCATCAAACAAAAATCATATACTCGCATATTTAACATTCTATTTGATTATCATTGAAAGTTTTTGAGAATTGTTACAGTTCTTGGTTGGGTATATTCTTTTTTTGGGACAAAATTGAATGGTCCTCCATAGGAGGAGTGCACTCATATAATTTTATTTAACACTTAAATAAGGAGCTGCTAACAAGCCTGACAGGTAGCAACCTCCCTTCCCCACCTACCTTGTAACGACCCAGAATTCCTGTCATTTGAAATTTGTATATTTAATTGATTTTAAATATTAACAAGTAAAATTTGTAAGTCGAATAAATTTTATTTCGAATATCTAGATTTAATTGGATAGATTAAATCGATATTTTAATATTTGAAATTACAGAAATAATTGGAAATAGGGTTTAATGTGATTAAAATTGATTTGTAAAGTTGTATTAAATCATATTGGAGTTAGAATGATGTTATAGAACTTTTAAAATTGAATTAAAAGTAAATTTGTCGGAATTGAATATTTTAATATTTAATTGATGGGTAAAAATAGCCATTTTTCAAACAGTCTCGGATTTCAACGAAATTAGTCTCACTGGATCCGTAATGTCAAGTTATTGTAAGATTTCAAATTTCGTGTCAGTCGGATTTACGGTTTGTCCGGGGCAAGCTAAAATGCACTGAAATCAGTTTAAATGAATTTTAAATTTAAATAGTCGATTTGAAAACCTATCTTTCAAATATGATCGAATTGGCTCCCGATATATATTCCATTACGTTCAGAATGGGGGTAAAACATTATAAACACAAGGCGGCACGCTTCGTTTGGAGTTCGAAATTTTTTCGGATGAATAGTGTTTTGGAATTTTCTATATAAGGCCCCCTATTTCTTTCATTTGCAAACTAAAACCTAGGGTTTCAAGCTTCAGCCGCCACCCTAATAATCAATGGCCGAGAAGCTCAAATCTTCCCTTTCAATTATCCTCTAATCCGTGAATAATTAGAGAAAGTTATCAACTACAAAAGTGCCGAGCGCGTTGACATCTATATTCTCAATGGCTATGATCGTAAACAATGAAGTGGATTGACGGAAATTGGTTCGTGAAGGTCCGGCGTTCAAGCACGAATTTCGAGAGGCACAGGGGTGACCGAGCTTGGCTAAATCACGGCCATTAGTGGCACTAGCGAAGGGCAATCGAACGACGTTGTCTGATCGTGTCCTCGGCGTTCGTAGTGATCGCGATAATTAGGGGTTGAGGGGCGGCAATAAATGGGTTACGTGCGTGCGTTTTCTTTAGCCTGGGGAAGAAGAACGAAGTCACGGTTTAGATTTACAAAGTAAGAAATCAACGACCACGATGCAGTTAGGTTAAAAAAGTTGAAATTATTATATTATATAATTCGTATAATCTTTCAAACTCTGTAACTTTTTGATACGAGGTCGAAAAATGACGAAATGACTTGCGTTGGATTCGTATTGCCGAATACTACCCAATAGAGATGGATTGGAGTTGATTGGAGCTAGTGGAATTTTGGATAAAATTAAACGCGTGTTTAATTTTATTCGGAACGAAACAATGCAACTATTATTGGAAGCAAGGTGAGAACTTCTCACTCAATCGAATTGTGTTTCGATTTAAATTTTAAATAGCTAGATTTAAAATTGCTTGATTGAGTTTATTGTATGATTGGATGATAAATTGCTATATGTTGTATTGAAATAGACCCTATACGCCGCATTTAAGCGGAGGTTATTATATTAAACACATATACCGCGATATTCCACCTTGAAGTGGAATTGGTATTATATATGTACTTGGAGTTGATTTCCCGCATTATATAGCGGATGAGACCCTATTGCGCCTCATAATAGCGGATAATATTTTATATAAACTAATGTACTGCGATATTCCATCTTGAAATGGGATTGGTATTGTGCTAACATCTATGGATGCAGGGAAACAGGTTGGAGGGATCCAACTGGATTCCTAAAATAATTGAATTTGTTTCAATGTTGTGTGTTGATTTTTTTAATCTCTGTGTGATTTTCTTTGTGATTGAAATCGTTAAAGGCTATAATTTAACCGAATATGTTTTTGGTATCGTTGGATACCGAAAATAAATAAAAATTAGATTTTGAAAATTCAAGTTGAAAGTTTATAGTAAACTTTATTTTTGAGAATTGGATAAATTTAAAAGAAGGAATTTTAAAAGTATAAAGTTTTATTTTTAATCCTGTTGAATAAAATTCCAAAATATGAGGAAAAGGCTTAATAAAAGGATTTCGGGCAATATTATTCAAAGGTTGAAGAATTCATTTAAAAATACGGATTTTAAATATTTGAAAGAGATAAAGGAATTTATTTCAAAAAGGAAATAAATTTAGAAATTAAATTAGGGATTTAATTTGGAGTTGAAATAAATTTTGACATCGATTTGGAAAATTGACTTGGTATTTGAAAATAAATCCTTGGGAAACCAAATTTGTAATTAAATTGGTGTTTGAAGCAATTTTGGAAATCAAATTGGAATTGATTTGGTAATTGAAATAAATTTTGGAAATGAATATGAAAATTGATTTGGTGTTCGAAGGGAAATTGATTTCGTGTTTTGAAAATAAATTTGGAAATCAATTTGGATTTTGATTTGGTGTTTGTAAGTGAATGTTGGAAAATCGATTTAAAATAGTATATCGGTTGATTTCTAGAAATGTAAATTCACAATGGAAATTTATAAGGATTTATTTAATTGGTTTAAATGAACCATTTTGAAATGAAAGTGTATTCTCTCTGGAAAGCCAAATAAAATTTCTGAATAACTATGAAAAATATATACATATATATGTATATTCTAGAATTGGTTTTGAAAAGGATACTTGGGAGAAATTAACTTTTTAAAATGTTTTAAATCCTTTAAGTAAAGATTTATTAAGTTGATATAGAAATGATTATTTCTAAGATTTAGTTAATAGTTGTTTTAGAAAATAGTTAAATAGTTTACTAATTTTATTTTGAAAATTAGTTTGGACTTAAGTTATATGTAATATTGGTATAATATTTTTATAACTAATATTTTAAGTAAAGTGTTTAAAGAAAAATAGTTTATTTCAAAGTGTTTTCCCGATGTATCTTGGATAACTGTTATAAATTATTTTAAAGTATTTGAACTAGGCAGATTTCTAGGGAAAATGAATAAATATTTGGTAGTGTTTCCGCGTAAGGAAAATGATGTGAAATTTGTTTTCAAAATTTGTAAAGGTGAAAAGTGATCTGAAATTTGTTTTCAAATGGTTGAAGTGTGGAAAAATATATCTTGTAAAGAAATCTTTGGAAAATAAATAACTTGGGAAATTATTTGGAATCTGGTGATGTTGTGCATATCTATTGATAGTTAAATAACCGACCATCAATATTTACCTTTAAATGGGTATTTGTTGTGATTTGCTTGAATTTGAATGCTACACTTATTTTAAAATAAGCGCTCGTTATTCGGTTTAGCTGGGAGAGGACCTTTGGGTCATAAGTCCCACTCCGAATAGTGATACGTCGTAATGGATAGCATTTGAAGACCGGTGTTGAAGACCGGATATTTTCAGAAATGGAAGGATTACCATCGAATGTCTCTGCATCGGCTGATCTCCGATATAGAGATTTTATCACCCTTTGTGATGGAAAATCCGGACGTGATTAGGGAATATCCGAATTGCAAGGGCTTCTTTGGAAGTGCCTTCGGTTTCGTTCGATCCCGGAACGGGCTTGTATGGATGTGTGTCTGACGTTACAATTTGAGATGTAATGATGGTTTCTAACAAATACATTTCTGTTGGTGGCGGAGAATTTATTCTCTTAGCTTAACACCCTTCTCTGAGATGTATAAGCTCAGAGGTTATGTAGTTGATGATTACTAGTGATACATTCCCAATTTAGTAATGTGGTGTGACGACCTGGAATTTTGAGCAATATCAATTTAATAATCGTTGATAATAATTAAATTAATTTGATCATTTTATATTATAAATTGACAAGTTAAAATTCTTTTAAAAGTTAATAGTAATAATTTGTTAATATCTATCAACATTTTTCTTAACAATATAAATTGGTAATATTTATTTCTCTAAAGTTAATCAAAATATTTCTATTTATAATATATATATATATATTGATATATCATGTAAATAGGAAGTTTTAAAGTAATAAAAACTTTATATTCAAATTATAATATATATGAATGTATATTATGATTTGGTTTGTGTTTCAAAATTTAATACAGTAATTATCAAATATAATGTTAAAATGTTTTTCCATTTGAAATATGTATATATTTGTATATATTAGAAATGGAAAATTGTATTGATTTGAATTTAATAGGTATTTGCAAACTTTAATAAATATATAATTTGTAATTTGAAAAGTTAATTTGATTTAATGCTTTTGAAATGATATTTGGGATTTAAATTTCTATAACAAAGTTAATTTCTTATTTAATATAGATACATATATATTTTGTACTTAAGTTCTAAATAAGATTTAAATTAAAGGTTCACTTGTTTTAATATCCTTTCATTTTAATTTTATCATAAGATAAATTGTTTTAAATTTTTTATATAAAGAGTTAAAATCAATTTTTCAAGCTTATAAACATATGTTATATTAAATTGGATCAAAAATTTAAGTTATTTATAAATGTTTACATGAATTCATTTTTTCAATATTTATCAAAATCTAAAACTTGTTTATTAAAAAGATAAGTGCTTAATATTACATAATTACTTATATATATATAACTTAAATAAATTTTAAATAAGAAAATAACATTTAAAATATTAATTAAACATTAAAAACATTTGTTAAACATTAATGAAACATTAAATAACACTTGTTAACTTTTTAAATGTATATTAAGACACTTGTAAATCTTTGAGCATAGGTGTAAAATAAATAGGCATTAAAATGACAAATGTCAATTCTTTTTATTTAATTGAAAATTTAAATATGTAAAATAAAAGTAGAGTTTTATTTTCAGCTAAGAATTCCTTTATTCTCTTCAACAAAAATAAATACAAATGCAAAACAAAGATTCTAAGAAAAAAGGAAAATCTGTTAAATATGAAAATCTGTAGAACCTGGAAGTTTCAATCTGGAAATTACAACATCAATGCAAAATCTTCAAGTTCAATCAAGAAATTCAGGAATCAAACAAGCAATGCAGACAGGAGAACTAATTCATCAACATGCAAAACTGGAATAAATCAAGCAATTCAAGAACATGTAGATAAATTCAAGCCTGGAAACATTTCTGTCCTCTGCATATGAAAATGGTGAGTAAATGAATTTATAAAAAAAAACAGTTATAAAATCTGAATTTCATCATGTTCTTGTGATTGAGTATCTTGATGTTATTCGAATACTTGGACTGAAAATTGGATGCATGTTTAAATTAAGTTTAGTTGAATGCCTGGGTAGTTTAAAACATATACTCTGTGTAAAATAAAAGTTTACAGTTTTATAATAAATTCAATAACTTGATTTTTAATTCGAATCTGACCTTGAATTGTAAATAGATGTTGTTTGAATTCAGGTAAGCTATCATCTAAAAATAATTTTAAGTTTTTAAAGTGAGTAATTAGCTCCGAAATCTTGGGTTTACAGTAAAATTTTAAATTGGTCAAAATTTTATCAAAACAAATTTAAATTTTGATTACATAATTTAATTCGTTTTACTAAATGATGAATTTTAATGGTTGAATCACAATTTTTAGATTAGGATTTAGTGTGAATTTGGGTTTTGACCGATTTGGCCAAATTGGTCAATTGGCGTCGATCAACGACGAGTTTGTCGACGTCGTTGGGCATGGAGGTTGAGGGAGTGTAGAAGATCATCAGAAAAATACTCGTGTATTTTATTGATGATCGAGATGGCCTGGATTTGATTGAATAGGGTTTTGTACTGTGAGTTCGATGACGATGTTCTTTGGGTTTGCACGGCGTCGATAGGCAACCGTAGTTGATCACGGTTGGTTCTGGTGATGCTGGGGAGGGAGGTGGAGCTAGGGCTAAGGTGGCGGGGTTTCTCGTGTTTAGTGTTGCCGTGGAGGGGTGGTTTTTGGGTGATGGTGGTTTCGAACAGTTTGGGTTCGATAGTCATATTTTGATTCTCAATCAATTTGAGATTTCTGGGTTTCGTTAGTGGTTGTAGAGGTCGATTGTGACTTAGTAGAGGCCGGTGTGGAGTTCATCGTCGACCGGCGGTGACGTGCACGTTGACGTGCACGATTGTGTGTTTCTGTAGTGGTTTTGGGGAGAAGATGGTAGGAGCTCGAAGATGACTTCGGGTACGTGATGCTTTGGCTCGAAGCAGGTGAGGGTTGGGGTTACTCGGGAAAGTCTAGGGAATTTGTAGGGTTGGCTCGGTTTTTTTTTTGACAGGTTACTCGAGATCAACTGGGTTTTGTATTTTAAGTAACCAGATTTTTATAAAAATCAGGGAAACAATGAATAGATGATATAGGGATTGATTTTGGAATGTTTATAAAATTTTAAACCAAAAGTTAAACAAGAATTTACTTATAAAAATAATTTGTTTCAAGATTAAGTTTTAAAATAAGTTATATATATATATATATTAAATATAAAGTTTTTAAAATAAACAAGTAGATTTCAAAATATAAGGATTGTATTAAATTTATTAAATAACTTTGGGAAGTTTTAAAGATTTAAAAGTTCAATTTAAATGTATTTAATTATAAATTGATTTCTAAAATGCTATTTTTTAAAAATAAAGTATAATAATTAGAATTTGGAAATCAATTGTAATAAAGATCTATCTTATGTAAATTTAGAATTTTGATTTAATTAAAGATATATAAGTTTGTGAAAATAATTAAGATAGTTCAATTTTTATTAATAATCAAAGTGTATAGGTTAATATAAATGATTTAATTAAGAAAATGATTTTCTTAATTAAGGATCTTTTTAATATAGTAAATTAAATAATCATTTAAATTAATTTAAATGATTATTTAAATAATTAATTAAGTAATTAATTAGTGATTAATTAAAGATAATCATTTTGGAGTTAATTAAGTATAATTACTGGGTGAAGTAATTAAGTGGTTAATTACTGGAGGTAATTAAGTAAAAGATAATTACTTTATGAAAGTAATTAGGTGGATGTGATTAAGAGTTAATCACTTGTGTTCTTACTTAAAGAATTAATTAATATAAGTAATTAAAGGTTTAAATTATTTAATTAATGGTTAATTAATAAAAGGATTAAAATAATTAATTATGTGATTAATTACTTGTTAAAGCAATTAATTAAGAAAGAAATTTAATTAATAGAAGTAATCATTAATTAATGGAAATAATTAATTAATTGTTAATTAATAATTAAAGGATAATTAATTTATAATTAAGTTTTAATTACTAAATGTAATTAAAAGTAATTAATCAAATGTGATTAATTAAAAGTAATTAAATAAATATGATTAATTATAAATGATTAATCAAGTGTGATTAAATAAAGGTAATTAATCAAGAGTAATTAATCAAGTATGATTAATTAATAAGGTGATTAATCAGGTGTGATTGATTAAAGGATAATTAAGGAATAATTAAAGAACAATGAATCAAATGTGATTAATTTAAAAGGGTAATTAGGAGATAATTACTTGGTATAGTTTAAGAAGTAACTAATCAAGATGATTAATTAATATTGTAATTAAGGAATAATCACTTAAAGTAATTGAGAGATAATTAATCAGGGAAAATTAATTGGAATGGATAATTAAATTAATTAATTAAATTGTAATTAATTAGTACTAAGTAAGTTGGATTGATGATAATCCGAGTGATTAAGTAAGGAATTAATTTAATTAAGGATCAATTAAATTAATTAAGTTTGGATCAAACCTTGTTATGGTTGATTAATGATTGGTTGATAAATTTCATTGGATGAGTTAATGATATTGGATGATATTGAATGTCACTGATTGATATGTGATGATATGAGTGTGATATATCTGAGCTGTGATATATATGCTGCTTTGTGATATGTATGGATGAATGTGATAATAGTAGATTATCTATCTGTGTAATGTGAATCATCCATTTATGTTTAAGTGATATTATGAATATCTACTGTTTAAATCCCTTAAGTACAACTTGGACATTAAAATGGCGTTTGGATTCGGTGAGATCGGGATCGGGTTTCCATATTTGGATATCCGAAAATCACACCGATCAAAAATAAACGTTAGGTCGTGAATCCAAGTGGAGTTCAAGTGAAGACTCGAGGTGTAAGAACTATTCATCAGTATAACTCTTGGAGTGATTCCGTGATGAGTTTGAAGGAAATAGTACTTACAAGTTTGAGATGGTGATTCAGAGTGCAAGGGCTATGGTCATTGACTCTGAGGGTGATTCCAAAATGAGTGCAACGAGATAGTGTCTTCGGTTCCGTTCGAACCCGGAACGGACTTGTATGGATTGAATGCTTTCAGAACATCGTTAGGTGGACGATGAGATTTCTAAGATAGACGTGTCCTATAAAGGTAATCGCAGCCTCAAGCCTCATCAACCGGGAATGGCTAAAACAGGGGAGGTGCAGCAAGCTTAAGTGGGTCATGCCCAAGTAGGACGAGATTCATCCCTGTCTAGATGTCCCTTTTTATTTCGGCTTTGTGGGTGGTTGGATCTGCAGCCAATGACGAGTTGGTCTTGTTCAGGACTGTTTAGTAAGGAATGGTCCCGGCCTTGTGTTGTAGGGGAGTTAGGGTGGCTCCTTGGTACGGTGATCTAGGCCACGTACTATGACAGGCGGTACCCCAGTAGCCCTGCCATTGTTGGAAACCCATTCTTCCTACGAGACCCTACGGTTTTGTTTGTATTACCCACTTTTGTGGCTAGTAGCTGGAATTTAATAGATGTAACAATTTCGGCTATTTCATATTTACTTGAAAACCCTAGACACTATTATAATATCACTAGATTTCCTATCAAATATTTTGGTTAGCGTAAGGTAAAAACTTTTCCATGTTTATGTGTGGGAAGTCTTACGTGGTACCTTTTCTTTTCAAAGGATTTTCTAAAGTTAAGCAATTTTAAACCGTTTACTCACAGCAGACCCCTGTCTGACCCGAGTGTTTATTTTCTATTTTATTAAACTCTTGGGTACTCATATTATGTATGAGTAGTCAAGTGATTCAGGTTATCCTTGATGAATTTTGGAGGAGCTTTGGAGCAGGAGGCTTCAACGTGTAGATATAGAGTTAGAGTTTCTGCTGTGTGTTATTCTGTATAGTTGTTCTTGTATTGTACATTAGACAGAAATGTTACAACTATCTAAATTGAGATGTAAAGTTGTGTACTCTGATGTACATGATACTATGTATATGTTATCTATTATATTTCATTTGTTCCGCTGTGAGATTCTGATGTGTTATTTTCTTTCTTTCCTTTCTTTTCTTCTTCTATCTCTTTCTTTTCTTAAATAGTGATGCGTCTTTCTGGTGATAGAGGGTCGGGTCACTACAGTTGGTATCAGAGCATTAGGTTGAGTGAATACCTAGGCTCTGGAGTGGTGTCTATCTTGAGAGAGCGTACTTGTAATTTATATATATATACATACATACATATATATATATATATATATCTATATATCTACCTAATCTGTTGGGTTATCTGTTCGGATTTTCCAACATAGGTTATAGAGGTAGATAAGGTAGGAGTGTGTGGAACACGACTACCACTAATGGAAGAGGCTTATACGTTGTGGTTGGAGGTGTGTCTATCGAGATTGTAGACCTAATACCGTCTCGAATAAGCTTTGTAGATTGGTGAAAGGATTTCATTGATTCCAGAGGAAGTATTTTCAAGAATTGGAGTATATTCTGGAAGTGTGAGGTTGATTTGCTCTCGAATGAGCGGGATTTCCAAGAGTTGTATCTGCCAGCTGAGCAGAAGCACGTGATGGTATCTTGGTGGCTTCAGGAAAGAATAGCTGTGTGGTGAGATGCAGTATCCATTGATGGTTCTGAAGATGTTCTTATGGAGCAAGATTTTGATGGTACTGAAGGAACATTGATGCCTACTGCAGGGAAGATTCGGATATTTAGAGATCTTCTGGATCTCAAGTAAGGGTATCTTATCTATATTGAAGTATGAGGCTAAGGTCGATGAGTTACCTCATTTCGGACATGGTCTCATTGTTTTCCTTAAGAAGAACAAGTGGTTGGTGTTTGATTTGGAGCCGAGTTTCTTGAGGAGATGTCTACTCGTCTCAAGGATTTTTAGTGGAATTGGGTGATAGTTTTGAGTTTCAGGAGCTTGGAGTTAAGGATGATCTTTTGGCATAGCAGTAGCATTGAAGTAAAGTTTGGAAGCAGTAGCGTGGATGCATTTCTTCGATGATTCAGAAATCTTTTGGATTCTACTATTGGCAGACCAGGCAGATGGTGAAGGCTTATCCATTTCTTTAGGAAGCTCAGCAGAGTAGGATATTTGCTGGAAGTGATCTATCAGTTTTTCTGGTAGATAAGCCATTCTTGAAGATTTATCTCGATTAGGAAAGTTGTTCTTAATGGTGAAGATAGTTCTTTGGAATCTGAACTGAGTAAGATCGCAAAAGTGACTTGCGATTAGTTTGGGAATCTTTGAATATTCTTTGGTTTGAGATTGAGGCATCTCAAGTAGAGGTAGAAGCTATGAAAGTAGTCAGAGATTTTCCAAATGTTTTTGAGGAAATCAGAAGTCTACCCGAATCGGAGATTGAGTTTCTTATCGACTTGGATTCCATGAGTAATACTGATGGTTCAACCATGTAAAGGGATGACTCTTGGGGAGAGAAGAAGTTGGCGAGGCAACTCGGGATTCTTGAAGAGGGATTAATCATCTAGTTTTCTAGTTGAGATTCAGCTGAGATGTTTTGACCAAGTGGAATGGTCACTAAGATTTTAGTGAGGCGGATGAACAGTGTATGGAGAAAGTTTGTGATCGAGTTCTTCGATAGCATTCTTATCTACTACAGATCAGAGTTGTGCAACAAAAGCGAGATAACAATTATTCTAGTATGGGAACAACCTGGAATTGCAGTTTTCTTGGATTAGAGAATTTCTACAGGAAATTCAAGTATGAAGAAATTTTATGGATTGGAAGGCAAGGTTGTCAAGTGCAACTGTTCGACTATTCCAGATAAGAGATGTAGGTTGGAAGTCCACTAATGCTTGTGGAATAGTGTTGTGTATTGGATTTCAGCAAATTTTTGGGAGCATCATTTTGTTGAGTGGGACCTGGAGATTTGTTTAATTTTTGGTCCAGATTGTTTCATGAAGCAATTAGCAAGGGTTAAGCTGATCAGGAATATTGGAGGTGACTCAGGGGCATCAGAAGAATTATGCAGCTAAGTATTGAGGAAATTTGGAATGAGAAGTTGGAATTTGGATATTGTTTTAGTTTTATCCGATCAAAGGAGATAAAAGACTGGGTAAAAACTGGAGAGCTAGTTCCGGGAGTATTTTGAGATTTTTCTGTGTTTTCTGGAGATTAGATTTTTATCTACAGGATTGAATTGCCAGTTCAAATAACTGGAACTCATTGTATTTCACATATCTTTGAGGAATATGTGTATGATTCTTCGAGTGATAGAATCAGCAGTTTAGAAGGATTTGGTAGTTGAGCCGGTCTTGAGTTTAGTCTGATATCTTGTTCAGATTTGTAGGATCAGATGTGGGAGTTCTTGGTTATAGTAGTATAGTTACTTAAGGTTCTGTAGAGCAAGCATTCCAGTATAGGTACCTGGAAAACTCTAGATAATATTAGGAAGTTCTATTCAGAATTTTGTCTGGATAGATAAAATTATTTATTTGAATTGGTTGCTATGATTGATTATGTGATTGCTGTTTGAAATTTAAATTCTTTTGGTGGGTTATTAAATTATTTTTGCCTTTAAATTTTGGGGACGAAATTCTTTTAAGGGGGGAGGAATGTGACGACCCGGAATTTTGAGCAATATCAATTTAATAATCTTTGATAATAATTAAATTAATTTGATCATTTTATATTATAAATTGATAAGTTGAAATTCTTTTAAAAGTTAAGAGTAATAATTTGTTAATATCTATCAACATTTTTCTTAACAGTATAAATTGGTAATATTTATTTCTCCAAAGTTAATCAAAATATTTTCTATTCATAATATATATATATTGATATATCTCGTAAATATGAAGTTTTAAAGTAATAAAAACTTTATATTCAAATTGTAATATATATGAATATATATATTATGATTTGGTTTTTGTTTCAAAATTTAATACAGTAATTATCAAATATAATGTTAAAATGTTTTTCCATTTGAAATATGTATATATTTGTATATATTGGAAATGGAAAATTGTATTGATTTGAATTTAATAGGTATTTGCAAACTTTAATAAATATATAATTTGTAATTTGAAATGTTAATTTGATTTAATGCTTTTGAAATGATATTTGAGATTTAAATTTCTATAACAAAGTTAATTTCTTATTTAATATAGATACATATATATTTTGTTCTTAAGTTCTAAATAAGATTTAAATAAAGGTTCTCTTGTTTTAATATCCTTTCATTTTAATTTTATCATAAGATAAATTGTTTTAAAATTTTTATATAGAGAGTTAAAATCAATTTTTCAAGCTTACAAACATATGTTATATTAAATTGATCAAAAATATAAGTTATTTATAAATTTTTACATGAATTCATTTTTTCAATATTTATCAAAATCTAAAACTTGTTATTAAAACGATAAGTGTTTAATATTACCTAATTACTTATATATATAACTTAAATAAGTTTTAAATAAGAAAATAACGTTTAAAATATTAATTAAACATTAAAAAAATTTGTTAAACATTAATGAAACATTTAATAACACTTGTTAACTTTTTAAATGTATGTTAAGACACTTGTAAATCTTTGAGCATAGGTGTAAAATAACTAGGCATTAAAATTACAAATGTCAATTCTTTTTATTTAATTGAAAATTTAAATATGTAAAATAAAAGTAGAGTTTTCTTTTCAGCTAAGAATTCCTTTATTCTCTTCAACAAAAATAAATATAAATGCAAAACAAAGATTCTAAGAAAAAAAGGAAAATCTGTTAAATATGAAAATCTGTAGAACCTGGAAGTTTCAATCTGGAAATTACAACATCAATGCAAAATCTTCAAGTTCAATCAAGAAATTCAGGAATCAAACAAGCAATGCAGACAGGAGAACTAATTCATCAACATGCAAAACTGGAATAAATCAAGCAATTCAAGAACATGTAGATAAATTCAAGCCTGGAAACATTTCTGTCCTCTGCATATGAAAATGGGGAGTAAATGAATTTTTAAAAAAAAACAGTTATAAAATCTGAATTTCATCATGTTCTTGCGATTGAGTATCTTGATGTTATTCGAATACTTTGACTGAAAATTGGATGCATGTTTGAATTAAGTTTAGTTGAATGCCTGGGTAGTTTAAAACATATACTCTGTGTAAAATAAAAGTTTACAGTTTTATAATAAATTCAATAACTTGATTTTTAATTCGAATCTGACCTTGAATTGTAAATAGATGTTGTTTGAATTCAAGTAAGCTATCATCTAAAAATAGTTTTAAGTTTTTAAAGTGAGTAATTAGCTCTGAAATCTTGAGTTTACAGTAAAATTTTAAATTGGGTCAAAATTTTATCAAAACAAATTTAAGTTTTGATTACATAATTTAGTTCGTGTTATTAAATGTTGAATTTTAATGGTTGAATCATAATTTTTAGATTAGGATTTAGTGTGAATTTGGGTTTTGACCGATTTAGGCAAATTGGTCAATTGGCATCGATCAACGGCGAGTTTGTTGACGTCGTTGGGCATGGAGGTTGAGGGAGTGTAGAAGATCATCAGAAAAATACTTGTGTATTTAATTGATGACCGAGATGGCCTGGATTCGATTGAATAGGGTTTTGTATTGTGAGTTCGATGACGATGTTCTTTGGGTTTGCACGGCGTCGATAGGCAACCGAAGTTGATCGCGATTGGTTCTGGTGATGCTGGGGAGCAAGGCGGAGCTAGGGCTAAGGTGGCGGGGTTTCTCGAGTTTAGTGTTGTCGTGGAGGGGTGGCTTTTTGGTGATGGTGGTTTCGAATAGTTTGGGTTCGATAGTCATATTTTGATTCTCGAACAATTTGAGATTTTTGGGTTTCGTTAGTGGTTGTAGAGGTCGATTGCGACTTAGTGGAGGCAGGCGTGGAGTTCATCGTCGACCGGCGGCGACGTGCACGTTGACATGCACGATTGTGTGTTTCTGCAGTGGTTTTGGGGAGAAGATGGTAGGAGCTCGAAGATGACTTCGGGTACGTGATGCTTTGGCTCGAAGCAGGTGTAGGGTTGGGGTTACTCAGGAAATCGGGAATTTGTAGGGTTGGCTCGAGGGTTTTTTTGACAGGTTACTCGAGATCAACTGGGTTTTTTTATTTTAAGTAACCAGATTTTTATAAAAATTAGGGGAACAATGAATAGATGATATAGGGATTGATTTTGGAATGTTTATAAAATTTTAAACCAAAAGTTAAACAAGAATTTACTTATAAAAATAATTTGTTTCAAGATTAAGTTTTAAAATAAGTTATATATATATATATATATATTAAATATAAAGTTTTTAAAATAAACAAGTAGATTTCAAAATATAAGGATTGTATTAAATTTATTAAATAACTTTGGGAAGTTTTAAAGATTTAAAAGTTCAATTTAAATGTATTTAATTATAAATTGATTTCTAAAATGTTATACTTTATTTAATTAAAGTATAATGATTAGAATTTGGAAATCAATTATAATAAAGACGTATCTTATATAAATTTAGAATTTTGATTTAATTAAAGATAAATAAGTTTGTGAAAATAATTAAGATATTTCAATTTTTATTAATAATCAAAGTGTTTTGGTTAATATAAATGATTTAATTAAGAAAATGATTTTCTTAATTAAGGATCATTTTAATATAGTAAACTAAAGAATCATTTAAATTAATTTAAATGATTAGTTAAATAATTAATTAAGTAATTAATTAGTGATTAATTAAAGATAATCATTTTGGAGTTAAATAAGTATAATTACTAGAGGAAGTAATTAAGTGGTTAATTACTGGAGGTAATTAAGTAAAAGATAATTACTTTATGAAAGTAATTAGCTGGATATGATTAAGAGTTAACCACTTGTGTCCTTAATTAAAGAATTAATTAATATAATTAATTAAAGTTTTAAATTATTTAATTAATGGTTAATTAATAAAATGATTAAAATAATTAATTATGTGATTAATTACTTGTTAAAGTAATTAATTAAGAAAGAAATTTAATTAATAGAAGTAATCATTAGTTAATGGAAATAATTAATTAATTGTTAATTAATAATTAAAGGATAATTAATTTATAATTAATTTTTAATTACTAAATGTAATTAAAATTAATTAATCAAATGTGATTAATTAAAAGTAATTAATTAAATATGATTAATTATAAATGATTAATCAATTGTGATTAATTAAAGGTAACTAATCAAGAGTAATTAATCAAGTATGATTAATTAATAAGGTGATTAAGCAGGTGTGATTAAGAGGTAATTAATCAAGATGATTAATTAATATTGTAATTAAGGAATAATCACTTAAAGTAATTGAGAGATAATTAATCAGGGAAAATTAATTGAAATGGATAATTAAATTAATTAATTAAATTGTAATTAATTAATACTAAGTAAGTTGGATTGATGATAATCCGAGTGATTAAGTAATGAATTAATTTAATTAAGGATCAATTAAATTAATTATGTTTGGATCAAACCTTGTTATGGTTGATTAATGATTGGTTGATAAATTTCATTGGATGAGTTAATGATATTGGATGATATTGAATGTCATTGATTGATATGTGATGATATGTATATATCTGAGATGATATATATGCTGCTTTGTGATATGTATGGATGAATGTGATTATAGTAGATTATCTATCTGTGTAATGTGAATCATCCATTTATGTTTAAGTGATATTTTGAATATCTACTGTTTAAATCCCTTAAGTACAACTTGGAGATTAAAATGGCATTTGGATTCGGTGAGACCGGGATCGGGTTTCCATATTTGGATATCCGAAAACCGCACCGATCCAAAATAAACGTTAGGTCGTGAATCCAAGTGGAGTTCAAGTGAAGACTCGATGTATAAGAACTATTCGTCAGTATAACTCTGGGGGTGATTCCGTGATAAGTTTGACGGAAATAGTACTTACAGGTTTGAGATGGTGATTCAGAGTGCAAAGGCTATGGTCGTTGACTCTGAGGGTGATTCCAAAATGAGTGCAACGAGATAGTGCCTTTGGTTCCGTTCGAACCTGGAACGGACTTGTATGGATTGAATGCTTTCAGAACATCGTCAGGTGGACGATGAGCATTCTAAGATAGATGTGTCCTATAAAGGTAATCGCAGCCTCAAGCATCATCAACTGGGAATGACTAAAACAGGGGAGGTGCGCAAGTTTAAGTGGGTCATGCCTAAGTAGGACAAGATTCATCCCTGTCTAGATGTCCCTTTTTATTTCGGCTTTGTGGGCAGTTGGATCTGCTGCCAACTGCGGGGTGATCTTGTTCGGGACTGTTCAGTAAGGAATGGTCCCGGCCTTGTGTTGCAGGGGAGTTAGGGTGGCTCCTCGGTACGGTGATCCAGGCCACGTGCTGTGACGGGCGATACCGCAGTAGCCCTGCCATTGTTGGAAACCCATTCTTCCCACGAGACCCTACGGTTTTGTTTGCATTACCCACTTTTGTGGCTAGTAGCTGGAATTTAATAGATGTAACAATTTCGGCTATTTTATATTTACTTGAAAACCCTAGACACTATTATAATATCACTGGATTTCCTATCAAATGTTTTGGTTAGCATAAGGCAAAAACTTTTCCATGTTTATGTATGAGAAGTCTTATGTGATACCTTTTCTTTTCAAAGGATTTTCTAAAGTTAAGCAATTTTAAACCGTTTACTCACACCAGACCCCTGTCTGACCCGAATGTTTATTTTCTGTTTTATTAAACTCTTGGGTACTCATATAATGTATGAATAGTCAAGTGATTCAGGTTATCCTTGACGAATTCTGGAGGAGCTTTGGAGCAAGAGGCTTCAGCGTGTAGATATATAGTTAGAGGTTCCGCTGTGTGTTATTCTGTATAGTTGTTCTTATATTGTACATTAGACAGAAATTTTACAACTGTCTAAATTGAGATGTAAAGTTGTGTACTCTGATGTATATGATATTATGTATATGTTATCTATTATATTTCATTCGTTCCGCTGTGAGATTCTGATGTGTTGTTTTCTTTCTTTCCTTTCTTTTCTTCTTCTATCTCTTTCTTTTCTTAAATAGTGATGCGTCTTTCTGGTGATAGAAAGTCGGGTTGCTACATGTGGCATACGAAGTGCTGTTGATCATTTGTTGATCAAAGCATAACTTTAGTGAAAAGCGTAGCTTTGTGGACGAGACTTCGTCGGACCTCACAACCCGGTAATGGCCAAAATAGGAAAGATGCAGCAAGGTTATAGGGAGTAGCTCCCCTTAGGGTATGTGCATTTCCTTCTGGATAGAAGTGGTATCATGGTACGGAGCCCAGATACTTAACTTATGTGGAAATCACAAATATATATGACTTTGTGATTGTTGTTGGTTGAGGATCCTCGGATAAAGGTTGTTTACAACCGGGGGATGGCATACTCGTGTCAGTAGTTACCTACTTTTGCGAAGGTAACCCGGCCTTGTGTTGGCAGAGATCCGGTTTGGTTCTCGGGGCGTCCTTCCAGAGGCGTACCCATGTGGCAATGGGAAGTTCCTTGGCCTGACCAATTGTTGGAAATCCAAACTTCAATACACACCTTGTACGGTTTTAGTTGTAGAACCTGCCATTTACTTATGGTGGTCACCGCTGTTTAGATGGTAGCTATAGTAGGCATAGTGTGAAATGCCTATGCTGGCTAAGATTAATATTATACTTTCGAAATGTTTTCTACACTATGCACTAATAATAATAATAATCAAATGATTCTGCGTAGTAAGCATCTTTGACTATCATAAGGAAAATTCTCCTCCAATTTGCATTTGCATTGTGTGTGTGGCGGAAGGCCTTATGGTAGTTTCATTTTCCAAAAGCATAGCGAAATTCTTTTTATTTTCTTTGTAAAAATAATTGTTTTAAGTTCTCACACCAGTCCTATGACCAACCTGGAGTTTATTGTTCCCTTTCTAAACTCTAGGTGCCTATCATTTTCCACACGGGCAGCCTAGAGTCAGGTTATCAGGATGTTCTAGAATTCAGAAGGTGCTGTGGAGCAGGAGGCGAGCTGGATGGCGAAACGTATCACTTGTATATGATATTATCTTTTCCGTTGTGCATTTAGTTGTGAGGACATGTTTATATGTCCATTATTGTGTTGTGTTGTATATTGACTCTGATGATGTAATGTATAAAATGTACAGTTCTTTTGATTTAAAGATATTCAATTATCTATTGTATATTGTTTCGCGACTGTGAGATTATGATATCGTTTCTATTGCTTTTCTTTCTTCTTTCTTCTTCTACCTCTTCTTCTTTAACCCTAACGATTCGGTTTTCCGCCCTTCGATTGCTCGGCAGTTGATATAGTGAACGTTTTAATGTCGATTTTCGGAAGTCGAAAATTTCGTTCCTCACATTTGGTATCAGAGTATTTGGTTAAGCAACAACCTTGGCTCTGTTGGGTGTTACTCATTAGACATAGAGTCGGTAGTACTCTAGAATGAGTTTGAGTGTAATAATAGATATGAGCGCGTATTTGTTAGTGAATATAAAAAATGTTTTATATTGTGTTTGCTTATCCGTTGAGCTGTTTGTGAATTCTGGTCGGTATGTGGGACGCCATATTATCGATAGGGATTTCTAAACACTTAAACAAGATAAACCGACACGGTATTGTTTTAAAATAGGGTAAATGAAATAATTTTACGTAGACTATTTCGTAAATAAAAAGAATAATTTTCCATAGATTATATAGTATATGGTTGCTTGTTTGTTAGGAAGTGATAATATTAAACTATTATCATTGATTATTGAATAAGAATTGAAATCATAAGAAAGAACTAAGAAAATAAAATCCATATACAAATGAAATTAGAGAATGTAAATTATAAATGTGATTCATAATTTGAATGGAATTCCAGAGTAATATTTGAAAACAAATTTAAAGAATCTGAAATTTTGAGATTTGGTAAATTTAAATTCTTTGGAGTTTGAAAATGATTTTCAAGGGTTTTGGAAAATTGTTTTGAAGGGAAGAAAGCACTAAACTCTTTTTGGTTGCTGGAAAATAATTATGATGATGATCGCGACATCATCGGTGTTCATTATCGAGTTTCCATCAGAGGAATTGCTACCGAATTATAATTAAATGGAAGTTGTTTGTGAAATTGAGTTTGGTTTTTGAAATTCAAAAGATAATTTGACTAGATTTCAAAAAAATAATTTTTGAAAGATTGAAAAGACTCTGGAATGTTATATAAAATGTTTATGGAATAATAAATAAGTTTGGATGACTTAGGAAATTCAGATTTAAACTGAAATTGACCTGAGTTAATTGGAATAAAGGTGAATTTTAGAAGTCTAATAGACTAAATGATTGTTAATTGATTGTATATTATTCATTAAGTGTTAATGAAATTGAATTGATAAATGGAAAGCTATGTAATTGAAGTTGAATTGAAAATGAACTAATGTGAATTGGTTGTAAGCAATTAAAATTTGTATTGAAACCTTATAAATTGTTTATGGGAATTATTTTGATTGCATTGCTTATGAAAACTATGTGTTTTCTGTTGAAAATTAGTGAAATGTAAATGAATTTCCTATATATGTCACTTACATGTTTAAATTGAGTAAGTACAGGTACCGGGGCTGTAGTTGGCTGGATTTGGTCACGCCAAAATGCTAATAAATAACTGCTTTGGTTAAAAATGTTAAAAAGGTACGCCTACGCAATAAAAATAGGAAAAATGAACTGTTTTTCTATTTTCCGACCGTGTGGGTCGACGTATATATATTTATATCTATTGTGATATTGTAAAAGCTCCTCCGTACAAGGGAGACTCTGCCAAAATTTTCCGTAAATTTTGGGAGTTGGAAAATTTTTGCAAATTTTTGGAAATTTTTGTTAACGAAAAGTCAATTTCTAAATTGAAATGAAAATGTAGGATTTGAAAGCTTAGTAAAGTTATTGTAAGAAGTTTAACTATGGATTTTGGAAAAGTTAAAATGTTTAAATGAATTTGAAATTTAATTTGAACAAATGGTTTTAAAATGTTAATGGATTCTGTAACTTTTTCTTACTTGGCAATTTCGAGGACGAAATTCTTTTAAGGGGGGAAGTTTGTAAGTCGAATAAATTTTATTTCGAATATCTAGATTTAATTGGATAGATTAAATCGATATTTTAATATTTGAAATTACAGAAATAATTGGAAATTGGGTTCAATGTGATTAAAATTGATTTGTAAAGTTGTATTAAACCATATTAGAGTTAGAATGATGTTATAGAACTTTTAAAATTGAATTAAAAGTAAATTTGTGGAAATTGAATATTTTAATATTTAACCGACGAGTAAAAATAGCCATTTTTCAAATAGTTTCGGATTTCGACGAAACCAGTTTCATTGGATCCGTAATGTTAAATTATTGTAAGATTTCAAATTTTGTGTTAATCGGATTTACGGTTTATCCGGGGCGAGCTAAAACACACTAAAATCGGTTTAAGTGAATTTTAAATTTAAATAGTCGATTTGAACACCTATTTTTCAAATATGATCGAATTGGCTCTCGATATATATTCCATTGCATTCGGAATGGGGGTAAAACATTATAAACGCTAGGCGGCACGCTTCGTTTGGAGTTCGAAATTTTTTCGGATGAATAGTGTTTTGGAATTTTCTATATAAGGCCCCCTATTTCTTTCATTTGCAAACTAAAACCTAGGGTTTCAAGCTTCAGCCACCACCCTAATAATCAATGGCCGAGAATCTCAAATCTTCCCTTTCAATTATCCTCCAATCCGTGAATAATTAGAGAAAGTTATCAACTACAAAAGTGTCGAGCGCGTTGAGATCTATATTCTCAACGGCTATGATCGTAAACAACGAAGTGGATTGACGGAAATTGGTTTGTGAAGATCTGGCGTTCAAGCACGAATTTCGAGAGGCACAGAGGTGACCGAGCTTGGCTAAATCACGGCCGATAGTGGCACCAGCGAAGGGCAATCGAACGACGTTGTCTGATCGTGTCCTCGGCGTTCGTAGTGATCGCGATAATTAGGGTTGAGGGGCGATAATAAATGGGTTACGTGCGTGCATTTTCTTTAGCCTGGGAAAGAAGAACGAAGTCATGGTTCAGATTTGCAAAGTAAGAAATCAACGGCCACGATGCAATTAGGTTAAAAAAGTTGAAATTATTATATTATATAATTCGTATAATCTTTAAAACTCTGTAACTTTTTGATACGAGGTCGAAAAATGACGAAACGACTTGCGTTGGATTCGTATTGTCGAATACTACGCGATGGAGCTGGATTGGAGTTGATTGGAGCTAGGAGATTTTTGGGTAAAATTAAACGCGTGTTTAATTTTATTCGGAACGAAACACTGCAACTGTTATTGGAAGCAAGGTGAGAACTTCTCACTCAATCGAATTGTGTTTCGATTTAAATTTTAAATAGTTAGATTTAAAACTGCTTGATTGAGTTGATTGTATGCTTGGATGACAAATTGCTATCTGTTGTATTGAAATAGACCCTATACACCGCATATTAAATGGAGGTTATTATATTAAATACATATACCGCAATATTCCACCTTCAAGCGGAATTGGTATTATGTATGTACTTGGAGTTGATTTCTCGCATTATATAGCGAATGAGACCCTATTGTGCCGCATAATAGCGGATAATATTGTATATAAACCCATGTACCGCAATATTCCGTCTTGAAACGGAATTGGTGTTGTGCTAACATCTGTGGATGCAGGGAAGCATGTTGGAGGGATCCAACTGGATTCCTCAAATAATTGAATTTGTTTCGGTGTCGTGTGTTGTTAATTTTTTAATCTCTGTGTGGTTTTCTTTGTGATTGAAATCGTTAAAGGCTACAATTTAATCGAATATATTTTTGGTATCGTTGGATATCGAAAATAAATAAAAATTGGATTTTTGAAAATTCAAGTTGAATGTTTATAGTAAACTTTATTTTTGATAATTGGATAAATTTAAAAGAAGGAACTTTAAAAGGATAAAGTTTTATTTTTAATCTTGTTGAATAAAATTCCAAAATATGAGAAAAAGGCTTAATAAATGGATTTCGGGTAATATTATTCAAATGTTGAAGAATTTATTTAAAAATACGGATTTTAAATATTTGAAAGAGATAAAGGAATTTATTTCAAAAAACCTCTAACAAAAAGAGAAAGGAAAAGACCTCCCAATTCTACAAGCTTAGTCTAAAGTAGTTTAGTGAAGTCAAGTAGCTAGAGAAGCGAGCAAATAACCTATATCAAAAGCAACCATATGAAGCATAACTACCCTAGGTTTTTAGGTGAGCCATCATCTGTAGATAATCAAAACAATCCACTATTGATGATCCAACCTCGTGAACATCCAAGCAAATGATAACCAACCCTCAATAGCCGCTAGAAGTGAAAAAAATCAATGGAAAACATGAGAACTATCCATACACATGTTTATAGTCAAAGAACTATGCACATACACACACATACACATATGTGTGTGTGTGTGTGTGAGGACATTAAAGTAGTAACGAAAATCAGAGCACAACTAATTGTTGATCAAGAGAGCAATGTTTGAAGAGTCATCGTTATTAATGAAATATAATACGTTATTGGTAAGGGCCCTATTGTTTCTCCTATTGCTACACACGATTTTCACCTATAAGATATGAATGCGACTTTTTGTTCGTGTAAGAAAATCCTTAAAGTAAACATTTTGACCTATAAGATATGAATGCGACTTTTTGTTCGTGTAAGAAAATCCTTAAAGTAAACATTTTTGACCTATTTAAAGCTAGATTTGTACTCTAGTTATAAGTAAAGAGCGCAATAGCATATGTTAGATTATCAGTTGGAATATAAACATTATTGAACATTGTTTAGTTCCTTTCAAACCATAAATATTAACAAGTAATAATGGCGATATTATCAAGTAAAATTCTATAATCTTTAGCGTATAGCAATCTAAAGTCGCTATAGTATAGTTGTTAATGAGATTTTTCATCTTGCAACACCAAGTTAGTTATGAAGTAATTACTGTGCTGAACGCTTTCAGCAATCAGGAATCGATAAATTTAAGTGATGTTAAATTTGCCTTAGGATAGTATTTAGATTGCTTTAAGCGTACACAATTACGAGGTTGTACTCTAGCTATTCACAAAAATGTCACATCCAACTTATATATAATTAAGGTAAAAACAGAAAAAGGTTCTAACTTAAAAAGGAATAAGTTAAGTGCAGAAAAAGTAAAGGAAACAGAAATTTACGAGGTTTGGATTTCAATGAATGCTACGTTCACGGACCAAATCTTTGTGTATATATTTCTTTTTGGTATAGATTTTTTTTTAACGGCGAAGAGCACAAGTATATTTAGCATATAATTCAGAGAATGTTCAAAGTTCATCTTCCTTGCTATAATAACCTTCTATTTATAGTGCTATGATATCAAATGGATTGCTAATCCCTAAATTTTACATTGCTCCTTCACCGTTTGATCTTTCCAGTGTTATTAATTGCATGGCTCGAAGATTTGAGCATGGATTTCTAACATGGATGAAGGCAAGGGTAGATTATTTAGGAGGGAAGATTTGGTTGAAGGCCGGAATTCTGAATTTGAAGTTAGGCAGGAAATTTGAACTTTGGGAAGTTCGAAGTTTAACCTCTAAATTCCTTATAAAGAATATGCTTCGCTAGCTTATGATATTAGGGCTTCTATATTTATTCTTAGCTGGTACAGTTTCTCCTGAACATAATGACAAAGTCCTTATTTAGTGTTTATGTTGTTCATTAATTGAAGATATATATATATACATATAGACTTTAGGAAGATGACGACATTGATCTGAGGATAGTTTCGACACCGGTCCTAGGAAGGTGTCGAAGTAGATATTTATGAGGCGGCGGTGTTTATTAAGAGGAGATAGTGAAAATGATTTGTAAGTGAAAGTCGACACCGTCTTCAGAAGGGTGATGACTTAGACTTTAATGGAATGACAGCACAGTCTTTGAGTGAAGTCGATGTAGTCTTAGAAGAGGTAATGACATAATCACTCGAAAGAGTTTGGCATAGTCTTCAAGGAGATGATGACGCGGTCTCTAAGGAGAGTCGGCATGGTGTTTTTCTTCCACTGGTAGATGAATTCTTTGAGCCTCCTTTCTCTTATAGGCGGCGCTTATTTAGTCATTTTTTGAAGGGGTGACTCCCTTATTTGCTTCCGACCATATGTTATTGTAGTATCGATGTACTTCATTTAGAGATATTTCGCATAGTCTTTTTTTGAGACAATTTAACCGTTGATTTTCGGTCTTTGATTCCTTTGTTACGTTGTGGATTGCATATATCCCGCGTATTCGTCTAATTATCTCTGAATATAGTCTGCAGGGTTTGGGCATCTCTAGCTTTGTGTAGTCTCCTCCTTTTGGTGATACTGTAATCGAAATCCCTTTTTTTCTTGTTTTGGCTATGCAGTTCTATCTGTGCTCATTTTGCTGACGTACATTACACATATTTACAGGAGAAATTTAGGTGTAATATGCCACCCTTCTAGTTTGCGCTAATGTGTATTAGTGCGGACTTGTCATCTTCGCATTCAATTTTATCTATTCTCTAACCAATCACATCGTATTTAATGCTATTTACAAGTATCTCATTGTTGATAGCTATTCTGACCGTTATATACGAGTCCTTTCGAATTTCAACAAATCCTTCTCGTTCTTTGTGTATTTGGGTTGTCATTGTTACGATCTAATGATCATTTTTTTATTATTCCTTCAAAAAATTTAGGGTTGTGATTCTCTCATTGAAAACTATATAAATTCCTTCCCCTTCCATTTCTCTTGTTTCTACTAGAGAAATTTTAACTTCTAACCATCGTGGCCCTTCTTATTTTCTCCCAACGCTCTTTGCTTCAATTTTTATATTTTTCAAATCACAGGTTAGATCCTTTTTTTTGCTCTTTTGTGTTTTTTAAATTTATTATTATTCATATCCACACCTTGTATGTGTTCGAGGAAATGCCTATATGGGTTGTTCGATGGATTCGGCATTTTTGATGAACTTGTTCCTTTTATTCATGCTCTATTTGAATTGAATTAATTGATTAGTCGGTTCCCTTCGTTCTTTTTTTTATGTACACATTTTTTCCCTTTTAGTGGAGACTCCAACAATATCCTCCTATTATATTCTTTCCTTCTTTTGGTTACCCATGGCTCAAAGCAACCCTCCAAGCACTTCGGGTTGTGGCTCAACTTCTTTCATTGAAATGACTTCGTCCATCAATGAAGAAGGTCGAATGTAAAGGATTTTGGATCATTTTCGGTGTAGGGATTATGTGCTTAGGTTCCTAACTGCTTTAGGTGGATTAAAATGCCTCTAGAGGGATTTGTTTCGATAACATCAGAACATATCCGAAATGGGTTCTATCTTCCACGCTACCCCATAGTTAAGGATAGCTACCGTCAATCTATCCCCTATCCAACTATCTCACATTTCTTATTACCTACTCATGTCTACCTTTATCTTGAATGCTGAGCACTTGTGCCCCTCATTTCATGTCATGAGCTACTATTTTTGTACTCAATTCATCAAGACATTACTATTGGCTGCAATGGATTCTTTTATATTCAAGCTTTAAAATCTCCTTTCTCGATTTCTCCTCTTAAGACTCATAGATAGGTAGATCGGTTTTTCTATATTTCTAATCATGACGATTTTATTCCTTATTTTAGATCTGCTAGTACTGTTTTCACCCTTTTATCATTCCATTTTTCATTACTGTTATTAATTTTAAGCCACACTGACTTGTATGCACTTTCTCTCCTTCTTTCCTTCTCTATTCTCCTCTCTCTCTACTTTTTTGGTTAAACGCTCCGACTTTCTCGGCGAGGAACAAGATTCATTTCTAGTGCGTAGGACCAACATGCTCAAGCTTGAAAAGTATATTCGCAGAGGTATAATGCTTTTGCTAAAGCAAACCATTTACAACGTATAGGATTTTCAAATTATTTGAAAAAAGAAACAAGTTTTCAAATTCAACATGTATATGTCGACATATGCCCGGATTATATGTCGATATACATGCTGCCAAATGGTTTTCCAAATTTTGAAAAGAAGTTTCTATTCATGGCAACTCTTCATGAACATATACATCTATTTGAGTTCAAACGAATTTTTTGATAGTTATTAACTTATTTTCTTCCCTCCTCTTACACTCTTGAAAACTCTATTAAAAATACACTCTATTCTCTTCAAAAGCATAAAGCATCAATTTGAACTTCATTGTATTGTTCATTACTACATTCTTACATTTTTGAATCATCTCTCTCAAATCAAAGATCAAAGCACAGTCTAAGAGGCTATGGGATCCATTGTATCCAAAGTTCAATAAATTATCTTTGTAAAACCATTAAAGTCTATTTGCATTTGCTTGACTGTACTTGTAACCTATTCAAATCTAGTGGCTATGGAAAGATTATTCACAAGCTTGGAGGAAATTCATCGTCATCATCCACATCTTTCTAAGCAGGTCTATTTATTTCCTTATGATATCTAGCTTTGTATTCCTTAGTAATGTTTAATTTTAGTTTAAATTCATGTATTTCATTTAAATCCATGTACATTCTATTAATTGTAATGAAATCTTGTCCTTGTTGTTATATATAATTCTAATAGTCTTTGGAAGTTATAAATATATAATGGCATAAGATAAAAATGAAAAACTACAAAAAAACAAAAGTTTTGCAATTTTAGATATATATGTCTACATACATACAATAGATATGTCGACATATATGAGTCATTGGGAATTTTTTTTAAATTTAAAATAAAATAACTACTACCATTCAATCTTTCCAAATGACTTTTCACTCCTACATAAGCCTATTTCTTCCAGGAATATCCACTTACCATTTTACCCTCTATCTTCTTTTCATTCTCAAACTACACAAAAAAAAATTATGTGAAAACCTTGAAAAAACACTTCAATCTTTTAACGATTTTATTACTTTTATCTTCAGAAATCAAAGGCATTTAGAGTTAAGTCAAATGCAAATGATCAAAGAGCAAGAAAAGCATTTTGACGCCCTTCGATGGATGATTTCTTCCTTAATCAAAGATGGTCAAACTAATAACCTAGATTACTCTATCAACATGGCTAATAAAGAGTTGGATGCCATCAATGCGTATCCAATCTTTGGATCTGACAGTTGGGTTAATGTAACATCCCAAAATTTATTAAATTAAATTTGATTACTTATTTGAACTTTTGGAATTTAATTTGAAAGGTTCAAAAGAAATAAATATGTGTTAATTTATATGAATAAAACTCCAATTTATTTTGATTGAAATAATAAATGTTTTAAAAATAATTTTAATTTATAAAAATACATCTATGTAATTTAAACAATATTTATTAATATAAAGCAAATATTTCAATGGGTAATGTATTTGTAATAAAGCAAACATGATATAAAGGGTTTGATAGTTAAGCTTAAGAAAAAAAAAACAAGGGTTTATGCTAGAAATAAGTGAGTTTGTGTGTATGCAACCAAAGTTAAAATTTATAACAATAACTATAACAACTTTATATAAGGCATAAAGTAAAACAAAACCAGGCAATAGGGTGTGTATGTTGACTGTGAAGTAGATGTGCAAGGCAAGAAAAGAAAAAATATATATAAAAAATAAAGTATCTATGTACATAAAAAAATGGAATAAGGATGTAAACATGAAGGACACTTGCATTTAATGCTAGCACAAAAATAAAGTCATTTGAAAATATCTCTAAATCATTTCAGCTGAAATTGTTGTCTGGCTAAAGAAAGGAAGAAGAAAAAAAAAATCTCTGATTAAAAACAGAACTTGCTTGTTCCAGTAAACACCTATTTCTGTAACTCTTTTTATATATATACATCTTCTTATTCTATTTTCGTTCATAAAAAAAAAAACTTAGCATAACAGAGAAAAAATAGTAAGCACTTCCATTTTATAGATTTAAACAACAATCAGGCAAGAAGATTTAAAAAGGAAATCAAGTAGTGGCTATTCAAAAAAAAAAACAGAAGTTGTTCTCTGTTCAAGTTTTTAACTGTGAGTAAACATGTTATTTTAGAATTTAAATCTGGGTATTTTGTTCATGAAACTTTGTGCTTTGCTGTATATTGAAAAAAATTGTTCTGTATGTTTTCTGTGATACTGGAAATTTTTATATGGTTGTTCTTCTATACTTTTGGTTTCAGACAAAGTAAATTAGAAACATTTAGTAAATCTTCATACAAATATTATAAACCTAGGATTTTAAATAAAATAAGTTTTTTCAAACTTAAACCATGGCCCAGAAATTGTTTGAGCTTGATAATGAAGAACTTGACTCTGTAAACTCAGTTTTACAGTTAAAAGAGAAATCATATGATGAATTCGGGTATTTTAAATTATTGATTTGATTATATAACTTGAATAAACATACAAAGATTGGATTTTTATAACAACAATGGTGATTTTTAGTTGTGTAAGTTAAGAGCAGTTTGAAGTTGATCAAAATGGGAGTTTCGATCAATTTCTTGCGATCGAAAGCATACTGGATGTGGAGTTTTTGATCGAAGCTAGTGTGTATGATAGTCAAGTCATGAAAAATGTTCAATAATTTTTCTATTATAGGAGATGATGCGACGAAGCTATTTTAGGGTTTAAGGTCAGTGAAATGAGCGATCGGGTTTTTGGGCTCGTGCGCACTCGTCAATGCATCGACTGTGGTCAGATTTGGAGGGGGTGTTCTTGAATAAGAGATGGAGGCGTGGACGGAAGCGCGGTGGTTCTGGTGGCCGGGTTGGTCGTGTTGAAGTAGGTTTTGGCGAGCTTGAGTGTTCGAGTTTTGAACTGGAAGCTCGATTTCGTTTTGGGGTCCTTAGCTACGAATCGACCGTTATTATCAAGTGTGGTGGTGATTTGTGACATGCTGGAGGAAGTACCGTTCGCCGGAGCGTCGGCGAGGTGCCGTGCATGTGCACGGTGCCAGTTTGGGTTAGGGAAATGACATGGGGGAAGAAGCATTGCGACTCGAAGTAGCATTCGTGAAGTTCGCGCATTAGCTGGGGTTCTAGCTCGAGGAAACTTTTATGTGTGCCGGGTAGGTTCAATACTTAGACAAATTTAAGTGGAAAAAATATTGTCACGGGTCGATCTTTGTAAAACTCGAAGCAATGAGCATTTTTGCTCGGGTGTGACTCGAGATAGTCTCGGGTTGGTTGTTTGAAACAGCATTTCTAGTTTTAAAATTTTAAAAAAAATAAGTCTAATTGATTTCTAAATTCATTCTCTATAAAATGATGATTGTTTGTTAAGTGGAATGTAAAGTTAATGGTATTGAAATACTTATTTGAAATTAATTAAGTTCAAAGATGTTTTAAACATATATTTTCAAATAAAGTTATTTTAAAGATTAATTTAATAAAATAATTGAGAAGTTAATCAAATATTTAAGGTGTTAACTTAGAACAAATTTATTTATAATAATTAAATAATGATTAAACAATAAATGATCTGTAATTACTTTTTAATGGATAATTAATGAACTAAAGACTAATTAATAAGAGTAATTAAGATTTAATTGATTAACAATTGAGAATTTATTTAATTAAGATAATTAATTAAAGAATAATTGATTAATAAAGTTAATTAAGATTTAATTAATTCATAGTTAAGAATAATTAACTATTGATTTAAAATAATTAATAAAAATTATGTGGTTAATTCATTTAAATCACCTTCACCTTAATTGAAGATGATTGACTATCATCAAACGTTGTGTACTGGATTGATATTTCTTTTGTGATTGTGATGCTGTATGATGTGAATTGCTTTGTGCTGAACTGTGATTTGTGATTTGTTTCTGTGTAAAAACCCTTCGCCCGTAAAACGGCATTTTAACTTCGATGCGATAGGGAGTCGGATTTCAGTTAGTTATCCAAAAGCCACATCAAACCTTCAATATGAATCTTTGTAACGGATATATCCACGTGTTTTAAAATTGAACGCACACTATTCGGATTAGCCGGGAGAGGACCTTTGTGTCATATAACCCATTCCGAATAGTGATACAACGAAATGAATAGCATTTGAAGATGGTGGTGAAGACCGGGTGTCTTCGAAAATGATAGGATTACCTATCGATTGTCTCTGCACTGAATGGCCTCGGTATAGAGATCTCCACACGTGATGGGGAGTCCGATCGGGATTGTGGATATCCGGATTTGTACGAGCTTCTTCCTTTATTGGACGAAGTGTCTTCATTTCTGTTTGAACCCAGATCAGACTTGTATGGCCGTATGTCTGACACTACACTTTGAGATATAAAGTAGATTTCTTTCAAATACATATCTGTTGGTGGCGGAGAATTTATTCTCTTAGCTTAACACCCTTCTCTAAGACGTACGAGCTCAGAGGTTATGTAGTTGAAGGTTATCAGCGATATACTCCCAATTTGGTAGTGTGGCATGCTATGTGCTGCTGTTTGTTGATCATTTGTGATCAAAGCATGGCTTTCGTGTAAAGCGTAGCTTTGTAGACGAGACCTCATGGGACGTCACACCCTGGAAATGGTCGAAACAAGAAAGATGCGGCAAGGTTATGATGGTCGCACCCTTTAGGGTATGTCATTTCCTTCTGGAAAAAGGCGGTATCATGGTATGGAGCCCAAATACTTTACATATGTGATTGCTGCAATCTCATTTACTCTGTGGTTGTTGCTTTGTGATAGAGTATCCTCGGATAAAGGTCGCAAACGACCGGGGGGTGGCATACTCGAGTAGTACTTACCTAATTACAGAGGTAACCCGACCTTGTGTTGGCAGAGAACTGGTTAAGTTCTCGGGACATCCCTCCAGAGGCGTACCCATGTGTCAGTAGGAAGTTCCTTAGCCCAACCATTTGTTGGAAATCCAAAGAAACAATACGAGCCCTGTACGGTTTTAGTTGTACAACTTGCCATGCAGCGTGGCGGTAACCTGCTACAAAACATGGTAGCTATAGTAGGCATACAACGAAATGTGGTATGCTAGCTAAGATTAGTATTATGCTTTCGAAATAGTTTTCTACACTATGCACTAGTAATAATATCAAAGAATTTTTCCCTAAGCATATTTGACTATCATAAGAAGAAATCTCCTCTAATTCTGCGATTGCATTGTATGCGCGGCGAGAGGTCTTATGGTAGTTTCATTTTCCAAAAGCATACCGGTTTTTTTTTATATAAATCATGTTTTATTTAAAAGAAACTGTTTTTTTACTCATTCCAGTCTCATGACTGACCCGGAGTTTAGTGTTGTTTCTAAACTCCGGGTGCTCATAATTTCCACACGGGCAGCCTAGTAGCAGGTTTTCTATGGTTTGGTGTTAGCTGTATTTTGGAGGTTATCGGTTTTTTGAGGCTTTTACCTTGAAGATATTTTGGAAGCTTTTGGATCCCAAGGTGCTTAGATTTGGAAGTTCACTATCGCTTCATTCCTTTGAAGACTTTTTGACTTATGATCCCATATTGTTCCATTGTGATGTTCTATTTGGACTTGTGATATATGTATTATGATACTCTGATGTAGTAATGGATATTATGATGTCATCGTATTTTTGATGAAATGCATGATATTCATTTTGTTTCCGCTTTTTTATATTCATCTAATGTTGTTATAAGCTCAATCCAACTGGAGTTCGATGTTTGAATTTTCTGCAGTCGAATACAAGTGAGGTATTTGATGTCAATTTTTGAACATTGGATTCCAGAACTTGACATATGGTATCAGAGCTGAAGATTGAGTAAGAACTTTTTCTATGGAGTATAACATTAGATGGCTCATTACAGATAGGGTGAAGTATACCCTAGAATGAGTATAACTGAGACTGAAACCCCAAATTTTCGTATTCTACTTCCTTTAACTGCTGATATTCTTAAAATACCTCGTCCGAATATCCAAATAAATTTTCTTACTAATTATAGATAGTAAGAATGAGCGGACAAAGAGGAAGAGCTGGGGGCAAGGAAATGCCATAGCACCTAGCCAAGTTCCCCCAACCGTAGAAGCAACTTTATCTATTCAGCATCAGCCGAATCTGGCCGATTTATATAAGAGTTTCTCAAGGCTTGGTGGTAAGCTGTTCACCGGCAAGGAGTGGATTGTTGAGACCCAAGCATGGATCAGATCATGTGAAAAAATCTTTAAAGGGCTAAAGCTGCAAGAAGATCAAAAGCGACTCATAGCTTCTTGGCAACTTCAAGAAGTAGCCTTAGCATGGTGGGAGACAGTTACTGTGGATAAGCCAGAAGACGAGTTCACTTGGGAGAGATTTAAAGAAGTATTTGAGAAGTGTTATATGCCATCGGCTGGAATTTCTCGAGTGTACCAGGAATTCATGGACTTAAAGCAGGGATTTTGTCATTCGAGGAGTATCTAAACAAATTCAATGAATTGTCTCGTTTCGGCCCAGAATTGGTGAACACACCTGTAAACAAGAATTAAAGGTTCATTCGTGGGATGAATAAGAAATTCCACGAAAGGATGACTGGCCATGTCAAAGAATCCTTTTCAGATTTGGTTGATATGGGGTACAGATATGCTACCCTTGATATGCAAGAAGCCCCGGTGGAGAAAGGAAATTTGAGCAATCAAAATTGGAAGAAGAGAAAATTTGGAGGCAAGAAACCATGGCAGGGTAAGGAGAAATAGAAGAGCAATCAGTGAAGCACGACAGAGAATGTTACTTGCTTTAATTACTTAGAAAAGGGCCATTATTCGAGCAGATTTACGAAGCCTAAGAGACAAGTCAATTAATCCGTTCAAGCAAAACCCATGAAATGTTATTATTGTCAGAAATTAGGACACGAGGTTAAAGACCGCCCAACTATGAAGCAAGCTCAGACAGCAAAGGTGTACACAGTCAAAGACAAACCTGCATCTCCCAAAGCAGAAAGGGGGAAAGGAGTTCTGGAAGGTAATCTCACTATTTATGATAGCATCGTTGGAGTTCTGTTTGACACGGGCGCTACACATAGTTTTATCTCTCAGCAAGCTCTTAATGAATTAAATCTTGAACCTGATTTTGTTGATAAGCCTATATGCATAAAGAATCCAGTTGGAGGTCTTGCGAACCTTTGTCTTTGATGTAGAGACGTTCCTATCTCATATTCTTGTTACCAATTCCCTATCGGTCTCTTTGTCCTTGATTTTAACGAGTTTGAAGTCTTACTCGGAATGGATTGGCTAGCAAAACATGAACCCAAATTGGATTGCAATAATCGATTGATTTCGATCAAAACCGAATTTGGAGACTCCATTGAGATTTCTTGTGAGGAGCCTAGTCCTAAAAGAGAAGGGTTGATGTATAACTTGGGTTATCCTAAACCCAGTCTGGAGTCCATACCCATTGTTAGAGATTTTTCAGACGTGTTCGAAGAAGTGAAATCCTTACCTCCACATCGAGAAATAGAATTTAGAATTGACCTAGTATCCAATGCTCCTCCTATCGTTCACGCAAGTCGTAGGATGGCGCCCAGGGAAAGGGTTGAATTAGTCAAGCAAACTAAAGATTTACTAGAAAAAGGTTTGATTCGACCCAGTGTTTCTGAATGAGGTTCAACCGTTGTATTTGTTGCTAAATCGGACGGACCTTTGAGATTGTGTGTGGATTACCACGATCTCAATAAGCTCACTCTCAATAATAAATTTCCACTACCTAGAATTGATGATCTATTTGATCAATTGCACGGCGCTCGTTTCTTTTCGAAGATGGATCTAGCCCAAGGGTTCCATCAATTACGAATCGCCGAAGATTGTGTCCATTTGACCGCTTTCAGGGGTCCCAATATGTTCTACAAATAGTTAGTCATGCCTTTTGGGCTAACCAATGCTCCAGCATACTTCGTGGACCTTATGACTCGTGTGTTTCGGGAGGTATTGAATAAATTTGTGCTCGTATTTATTGATGATATTTTGGTCTATTCCAAGACCAAAGAGGAGCATGCTGAGCATCTTAGAATCGTTTTGGAGATATTGAGGAGAAATATTTTATTCTCAAAATTTTCAAAATGTCATTTTTGGGTCAAAGAAATTAAATTTATCGGCCATATTATTAATGAAGAAGGGATTTCTGTTGATCCTAGCAGAATTTCCGCTATTCTTGACTGGAGGAAACCCACTACCCCAAAAGAAGTTCGAAGTTTTTTGGGTTTAGCAAGTTATTACCGGAAGTTTGTTTACGACTTTTCTAAGATAGTTAGTCCGTTGACTAAGCTCACGATGAAGCATGTAAAATTCAATTGGACTCCGAAATGTGACAAAGCTTTTCAGGAGTTGAAAAAGAGATTAACCACCGCTCCTGTTCTCGCTATTATCAACGAGAATCAGGGATTATCTGTTTATACCGACGCTTGTGGTGATGGTTTGGGTGTGGTATTAATGCAGAATGGGAAGGTAATTGCCTACGCGAGTAGACAATTAAGTCCTCATGAAAGAAACTACCCAATCAATGATTTGGAACTTTTAGCTGTTATTTTCGCTTTGAAAATACGGAAACATTATCTTCTGGGTAAGGATTTTTTAGCCTTCCTAACAAATTACGAATTTAATTTACTTAATAAATATACCTAATGAACTCTCTTTCTTTAGGTGAAAAATTCGAATTATTCACCGACCACAAATCTTTGAAAAGCCTCTTCACCCAGAAAGATTTAAATCTGCGACAACAACGTTGGTTGGAATTTCTAGCATCTTATTACCTAGATATTTAATATATGCTCGGAAAAGCCAATGTAGTTGCCGATGCTTTAAGTAGGAGACATGATGTTCTTGCATATCTTGTTGTTACTCCTACTCTCCTTGAAAAGATCGCCAGCAAGCAAAAAGAAGACCCGTTCCTTCGGGGAATTTGTAAAAGAATACATCATGGTGAGGATTCCAGTTTTGGAGTTGATGATAATGGAGTTATAAGGATGAGAGGCAGGATTTGTGTCCCGGACATTCCTGAACTGAAACGTGAAGTTTTGGACGAATGTTACAAATCTAAATTCAGCATCCATCCATAAGTTAACAAGATATATAAAGATATCAAAAGAACTTTCTGGAGGAAGACGATGAAAAGGGACATATATATATATGTATGTGTGTGTGTGTGTGTGTGCGTGTGTGTGTGTATGAGTCGCTATGCTACTTGCCAACAAATCAAAAGCGATCAAAAGAAAATGACAGGTTTACTTCAGCCTTTAGAGGTACCCAAGTGGAAACGGGACCAAGTTCGATGGATTTCATCGACGGTTTGCCTCGTACTCGTAAAGGCAATGAAGCAATTTGAGTTTATGGATCGTTTGACTAAGACAGCCCACTTCTTGCCAGGGAAATCTACCCGCACAACTGCAAGGTTAGCAGAGTTGTATGTGAAAGAAATTTTCCGTCTCCATGGTATTCCTGGCAGTACAGTGAGTGATCGTGACCCGATCTTCACTAGTAGATTTTGGGAGGCATTTCAAGACGCATTGGGAACAAAAACTGAACTTCATCACTGCTTATCACCCACAGTCTGATGGGCAGACTGAAAGGATTAACCGAATCTTGGAAGAACTATTGCGAGCTTGTATACTTGATTTTGGTGGTTCTTGGGAGGACCATTTGCATCTGGTCGAATTCTCTTATAACAATAGCTATCAGGCCAGTATAGAGATGGCTCCTTTTGAAGCTTTATACGGTCGTCCGTATCGATCACCGACATATTGGATTGAGGCAAGTGATAGATTTATCCTTGAACCGGATATGATTGAAGAAGCTATAGAGAAAGTTGATTCTATATGGAAGAAATTGAAAACGGCTCAAAGTCGTCAAAAGAGTTATTATGATCGCAGAAGAAGGGATTTAGAATTCCAGATTGAAGACTCTGTCTTGCTCAAAGTATCTCCAATGCGAGGTGTATTAAGGTTTGGGAAAACCAGTAAGCTGACACCACGATATATTGATCCTTTTCCTATTTTGGAGAGGATCGGTTCTTTAGCCTATAGAGTACAGCTGCCTAGATGGTTATCTGGCGTGGATGATGTGTTCCACATTTTTAATCTTTGGAAGTATGTGCACGATCCAGATAGTATTATTGAAGAAGCCGCTCAACAGGATCTCGACATCGCTCCCAATTTAACAGTTAAAAGAGAACCAATAAAGATTGTAGATCGTGATGAAAAGAGATTGAGAAACAAAATTGTAAAACTGGTTAAAGTACAGTGGAGTGGCGATCCAAAGGGCTGCACTTGGGAAACTGAAGATAATATGCAGAAATCATATCCCAATTGCAGAGTGGATATCTCGGCTTAAACTGGTAAGCCATTTCTCTATCCTTTTCTGAATTCATATATTCTTTGTTTGCTTTTCTCTCTCTTTCAAATTTCTAGGACGAAATTTTCTTAAGGGGGAATATCTGTAACATCCCAAAATTTATTAATTTAAATTTGGTAACTTATTTGAACTTTTGGAATTTAATTTGAAAGGTTCAAAAGAAATAAAATATGTGTTAATTTATATGAATAAAACTTCAATTTCTTTTGACTGAAATAATAAACGTTTTAAAAATAATTTGAATTTATAAAAATATATCTATGAAATTTGAATAATATGTATTAATATAAAGCAAATATCTTTAATGGGTAATGTATTTGTAGTAAAGTAAATAGGACATAAAGGGTTTGATAGTTAATCTTAAGAATAAAAAAATAAAAACAAGGGTTTATGCTAGAAATAAGTGAGTTTGTGTGTATGCAACCTAAGTTAAACTTTATAACAATAACTATAACAAATTTATATAAGGCATGAAGTAAAACAAAACCAGGCAAGAGGGGGTGTATGTTGCCTGTGAAGTAGATGTGCAAGGCAAGAAAATAAAAAAAAAATATAAAAAATAAAGTATCTATGTACATATAAAAATGGAATAAGGATGTAAACACTAAGGACACTTGCATTTAATGCTAGCACAAAAATAAGGTCATTCGAAAATATCTCTAAATCTTTTCAGCTGAAATTGTTGTCTGGCCAAAGAAAGGAAGAAGAAAAAAAAAATCTCTAATTAAAAACAGAACTTGCTTGTTCCAGTAAAAACCTATTTCTGTAACTCTTTCTATATATATACATCTTCTTATTCTATTTTCGTTCATAAAAAAAAACCTTCGCGTACCAGAGAAAAAATAGTAAGCACTTCCATTTTACAAATTTAAACAACAATCAGGCAAGAAGATTTAAAAAGGAAATCAAGTAGCATCTATTAAAAAAAACATAAGTTGTTCTCTGTTCAAGTTTTTGACTGTAAGTAAACATATTATTTTAAAATTTAAATCTGGGTATTTAGTTTGTGAAACTTTGTGCTTTGTTGTATATTGAAAAAAAATTTGTTCTGTATGTTTTCTGTAATACTGAAATTTTTTATTTGGCTTGTTCTTCTATACATTTGGTTTTAGAGCAAAGTAAATTAGAAACATTTAATAAATCTTCATACAAATATTGTAAACCTAGGATTTTAAATAAAATAAGTTTGTTTAAACTTAATCATGGCCCAGATATTGTTTGAGCTTGATAATGAAGAACTTGACACTGTAAACTCAGTTTTACAGTTAAAAGTGTAATCATATGATGAATTCGAGTATTTTAAATTATCGATTTGATTATATAACTTGAATAAACATACAAAGATAGGATTTTTAGAACATGAATGGTGATTTTTAGTTGTGTAAGTTGAGAGCAGTTTGAAGTTGATCAAAATGGGAGTTTCGATCAGTTTCTGGCGATCGGAAGCATACTGGATGTGGAGTTTTTGATCGAAGCTAGTGTGTATGGTAGTGAATTCAGGAAAAATGTTCAATAATTTTTCTTTTGTAGGATATGATGGGACGAAGGAATTTTAGGGTTTAAGGTCAGTGAAATGAGGGGTAGGGTTTTTGGGCTCCTGCGCACTCGTCAATGCATCGAGTGTGGCCAGATTTGGAGGGGGTGTTCTTGAGTCATAGACGGAGGCATGGACGGAGGCGCGGTGGTTCTAGTGGCCGGGTTGGTCGTGTTGAAGTGGGTTTTTGCGAGCTTGAGTGTTCGAGTTTCGAATTTGAAGCTCGATTTCGTTTTTGGGTCCTTAGCGTCGAATCGATCGTTATTATCAGGTGTGGTGGTGATTTGTGACATGCCGGAGGAAGCGCCGTTCGCCGGAGCGTCGGCGAGGTGCTGTGCATGTGCACGGTGCCAGTTTGAGTCAGTGGAAATGGCATGGGGGAAGAAGCATTGCGACTCGAAGTAGCATTCGTGAAGTTCGCGTATTAGCTCGTGTTATAGCTCGAGGAAACTTTTGTGTGTGCCGGGTAGGTTTAGTACTTAGACAAATTTAAGTGGAAAAAATATTGTCACGGGTCAATCTTGGTAAAACTTGAAACAATGAGCACTTTTGCTCGGGGGTGACTCGAGATAGCCTCGGGTTGGTTGTTTGAAACAGCATTTCCAGTTTTAAAATGTTTTTTAGAAAAAAATAAGTCCAATTGATTTCTTTATTCATTCTCTATAAAATGATGATTGTTTGTTAAGTGGAATGTAAATTTAATGGTATCGAAATAATTATTTGAAATTAATTAAGTTCAAAGATGTTTTAAACATATATTTTTAAATAAAGTTGTTTTAGAAATTAATTTAATAAAATAATTGAGAAGTTAATCAAATATTTAAGGTGTTAACTTAGAACAAATTTATTTATAATAATTAAATAATGATTAAACAATAAATTATTTGTAATTACTTTATTATGGATAATTAATTAATAAGTACTAATTAATAAGTGTAATTAAGATTTAATCAATTAAGAGTTAAGAATTTATTCAATTAAGATAATTAACTAAAGAATAATTAATTAATAAAATTAATTAAGATTTAATTAATTCATAGTTAAGAATAATTAATCATTGATTTAAAAATAATTAATAAAAATTATGTGGTTAATTCATTTAAATCACCTTCACCTTAATTGAAGATGATTGACTATCATCAAATGTTGTGTACTGGATTGATATTTCTGTTGTGATTGCGATACTGTATGATGTGAATTGCTTTGTGCTTAACTGTGATTTGTGATTTGTTTCTGTGTAAAAACCCTTTGCCCGTAAAACGGCATTTAAACTTCGATGCGATAGGGAGTTGGATTTCAGTTAGTTATCCGAAACCGACAACCTTGAATATGAATCTTTGTAACGGATATATCCACGTGTTTTAAAATTGAACGCTTACTATTCGGATTAGCCAGGAGAGGACCTTTGTGTTATATAACCCATTCCGAATAGTGATACAACGAAATGAATAGAAATTGAAGACGGTGGTGAAGACCGGGTGTCTTCGAAAACGATAGGATAACCTATCGAATGTCTCCGCACTGAATGGCCCCGGTATAGAGATCTCCACACGTGATGGGGAGTCCGATCGAGATTGTGGATACCCAAATTTGTAAGGGCTTCTTCCTTTATTGGACGAAGTGCCTTTGGTTCTGTTCAAACCCGGAACAGACTTGTATGGTCGTATGTCTAACGCTACGCTTTGAGATATAAAGCAGATTTCTTTCAAATACATATATGTTGGTGGCGGAGAATTTTTTCACTTAGCTTAACACCCTTCTCTAAGACGTACGAGCTCAGAGGTTATGTAGTTGAAGGTTATCAGCGATATACTCCCAATTTGGTAGTGTGGCATGCTAAGTGCTGCTGTGTGTTGATGATCGTTTGTTGATCATTTGTGATCAAAGCATGGCTTTCATGTAAAGCGTAGCTTTATGGACGAGACCTCATGGGACGTCACACCCCGGAAATGGTCGAAACAAGAAAGATGCGGCAAGGTTATAAGGGTCACACCCTTTAGAGTATGTCATTTCCTTCTGGAAAAAGGTGGTATCATGGTATGGAGCCCAGATACTTTACCTATGTGGTTGCTGCAATCTCATTTACTATGTGGTTGTTGCTTTGTGGTAGAGGGCCCTCGGATAAAGGTCGCGAACGACCGAGGGTGGCATACTCGAGTAGTAGTTAACTAGTTACAGAGGTAACTCGGCCTTGTGTTGGCAGAGGACTGGTTAAGTTTTTAGGACATCCCTCCAGAGGCGTACCCATGTGGTAGTGGGAAGTTTCTTAGCCTGACCATTTGTTGGAAATCCAAAGAAACAATACGAGCCCTGTACGGTTTTAGTTGTATAACCTGCCATACAGCGTGGCGGTAACCTGCCACAAAACATGGTAGCTATAGTAGACATATGACGAAATGTGGTATTGTAACGATCTCGAATTTTATTAAGTTTAAATTGATAATTTAATTTTTGAATAAAAAATTGTGAAAATAATTGGTAACTAATATAAAATTCTAGTTAAATTTTAAATAATCGAGAATTAATTTGGATATTTGAAAATGAACATGTTTATAAAATAGATTGAAAATTTAATTGGGATTTAAATTTAAATATCTTTAAAATAAATAAAAAATAAACTTGTATTAGGATTTTGGATATGATTAAAATGTGATATTAGATAATTAAACTTTAAAAGGAATTAAAATGAGTATTGATGTTAAGCAAATACTTTAAATGAACTTATAATTATATAAAATATGAGAAGTAAAATATAATACAAACAAATGTATTACAATAATAATAAAAATATTTGTATTGACATACAAGACAAGTATTAATGTTAAAAATAAAACGTTAGTTACAAACACATATGTAATTTGGAATATATATATACATATATATATATATATATATATATATAAGGATGCTCGCAAAAGGGGCCGATGTGTTTATATTCTAAGGTGATAAGGCCAAAGTTAAGAAATTATATTCAAGTAATAAAACAAAAGTATACATACATAAACAAAAGAATGTAGCCTGGAAACAAACTAATTAATTATGGCCTCCCTTGTACACAACAGAGATGCATGTCAGCCCAGACAAGCAAATAAAGGCAAAGTAATATATGTACATGCACAAAGCAAAAAATTAACAAAGAAAAAAATATATGCAAACAAGAAGTAAGAAATACAAACGAATAAAAATATAAACAAAAAATAAAATAAAATAGATATGAAGGCAAGAAGTAAAGAAAACATGTCAGTATAAAAAAAAAAGACCTGGAAGAAAAATGAAACAAGTAAGATATGCTAGGTAAAAGCAAGTAAAAGGAAACATCACTATCTGCAAAACAATATATTAGCCGAGTCAAACAAACAAAGCATAAAACCAGGTATAAATCTGAAGTACAAATATAAAACAAGTACAAAGCAATTAATGCAAGCATACAAAATGAGAATTGTAGCCACCATCCTCAGATCTTGTTTAATAAAAAAAAATATAATCACCCTGTACAATATGATACCCTGTACAACATTGTCTTCTTCATATACACACACGCACCCATATTTCTCATTTCATTCGGAAAAAAAATGAAAGCCAGGGAAGAAGAAAAAAAAATAAACACCATTTCATACTTCAACAAAACTTCAGTTTAAACAAAACCACTTAGCAAACCAGAGAAAAGAAAAAAATCAAAGCTAAAGAAAATTCCAGTTTTCAAGTATCAACTTCCAGGCTTTTGCTATCTTTGTTTCAACAGTTTCAAGTGAGAAACTTCAAATTTTTCTAAAACCAGTTTTTCTTTTTTTGTTGAATGCTTGTATGGATATGGATAGCCTTTGCATAGGGATGAATAGCTGTGCTTATGTTTTGATCTTCTTGGAAACATTTCTTCCTGCTCTCTGTTCCTACAACATTTTAGTTACAGGGGAACTTGAAATTCCTCCCTCCCATTTCCTTTGGAAAGAAAATTTAATAGCAAAGCAAGTTAAAGTGTGGTTTAACTTGCACTATGCTTCGGTAATAAATCAAACAAGATTTGAAATTTGTTTTCCTGGAAACTATGAAACACAGTACATCCAAATTTTGATTCACAGAGTAAATATTTTTTTTATATCCAAAAATCCAAAGTCTTTTCCTCTTTTGCTGCTAAAAATGATTTTTAAATGATTTAAATAAAATTGTTTAAACCTATACTCTGTTTCGGTAATGAACTAAAACAAGCCCAATGCAGTTTCTTCCTGGGAGTTATAGGAACACAGCCATCATTTCATTTAAGCAAGAGATTCGAACATCATGGATTTTGATTCGAGTAATATTATTTGAATTCCCATCAAAAATGATGATTTTAGGTGGAAAATTCACGATTTTTAAGTGTGTGATTCGAGAGCAATTATGGGTTGATCGAAAAATGGATTTCGATCAAGTGCAGACGATTGGAGGCTCAATTGGGGTCGATGTTGCTAGTGGAGATGGAGGAGCCTATGAAGAAGGTAGGAAAAATGGTCGGAGGTGACATCGTCCACAGTGACGGCGGCGGCGAACGTTTAATGTTTTAAACCCTAGTTTTGTAAGGCCAAAAACTTTTGATTCGTTCGTCCTATGGGATGCATCGAGTTCGACGTACCTTTGGGGGATAGTAGAGGGAAGGGCGACGAGTGGATTGCCGAAGTTATGGAGTCCCCGGTGGTCAGAGCGGCGAGTGCGACGCGTGTTTCCAGGTTTGGGATTCTAGCGCAATTTCGTTTTCGAGTTCGAAACCGGGTCTGGGTGGTCAGGGTTGATGGAGGAGGTCAACGGCGGTGTGTAGGTGGCCGCGGCGGCAACTAGGGATGACCAGAATCTGGGTGCACGTGCACCGTGCACATTGAATATCAGGTCTTGAAGGAAGTTAGGGATGAAGCAATATATACTGTGGGTATGTTGAACAGGGTTAAAACAGTGACCTGTTCTGATTCCTTTTGACATTTTCAAATTTAATTTCAAATTATAAATAAAGTTTTAATAATAAATTCAAGTTCAGTTTGAACTTGGTTTGTGAATGAATAAAGTTTTTAAAAATTAAATTGTTTTAATAATTTAAAAGTGGACGAGTATTTAAGTGAAAAAAAAAGAAAAAAAAAGAGATTTGAATTTGAAATGGAAGTTGAAATTGTAAGGTAAGAATTGAAACAAAGTTTTAAAACCTGGAGTTAAACTTACCTTTGAATCCTCGATTTTGAAATCAAGTAAGTCTTATGAATTTAAATGTATAATTAAATAAATTTGTAAATACGTAAATTTATAAGGGAATTTGTTTTTTTAAAACTCTTTTAAAATTTCTTTGTAAAAGTAATACTTTAACAGGTGAATTTAAAGCCAGTTGAAAATCAATCATTCAAATATTTTGTGAAGTGTTAATTAAAGCATTAATAAATATGAGTTTTACTTATAAGTAAATAAAGATTTAATAAATTGAAATTCATTAATTTGGAAATTAATTAGAAGTTTAAATTTATAGATTAAGGTTTAAGTAAGAAATAATTAATGTGTGATTAAGAATCATAGATTCCCAAATTTATGTAAAAGGATTTCCAATTTAAATGAAAATGGAAAATTTATAATTAGAAATTTATTAATTATTGAGAACCAATTAAGTTGCAATTAACCCCTGATTAATTAAATAATTATGATTAACTAATGGATTATTAATGGTTAGTCAATTTCTATAAATAATGATTAAAGTTAATTAATCAAGTGATTAAGATATAATTACATTTAATGTAATTAAATGTTGACTTATTTATAAAAGAATAAATTACTTAAAGATAATTATTTAATGGAATTAAATAAAGGTTAAAAGATATGTAATTAATTTAAGGATAATTTAATTAATGTGATTAATTAAGAATCATGTAATTAAATAAGGTGATTGATAAATTAATTTATATCAAATAAATTGTGATTAATAAATCAGAATTGGATAATTAATTCATAAGTAATTAATTGGAAATAAATTGAATTACTTAGGATTAAACGATTAATTGATCCTGCTTATAAATGATTATAAAATGCTTGACCTTGGTTATGAATGATTGAATTGAATGAGTTGCCTTGAATGGATTGTCATGTCTGATCTGTGATATATTGTTCTGTGGTTTGTGCCGAGTATGATTTATTCCATTATTTATATTTGTATATTATCTGTGAATCTGTGAATGGACGATAAGCGTTATACTTTATATCGCTTATCAACTATATTTCTATGTTTTAATCTGTGATGATTGAATGATGTTGCACTATTGTGTTGAACCCCTGGACCACACCATACACACACAAATATGGATTTCACGAGGAAATCGATCAAGTCACAGATTTTTGAAATGATTTATAAAAATTGAATATTTGAATTCAAATGTTTTGGAAATGGAGTGGGTTTAAAGTGAAAAGCTTTTGAAATGGAATTTCAAAGATGAAATATATTTTGAATAACTTGATTGAGCTTTGGAATTTAAATAATTTGATTTAAATTTGAATTCAATACTTGAAATTGAATTCTATATTTTGAAACTAGGGATTTTAACGATATTATACTAGTTATATATGAGTCAAACCATTTTTAAAGAATTGTTCTTTTGAGAATTTGAATTAACCCAAAGATTATAACTTGTATAAATGAAATAAGGTTTTTTCTGAAATAACACTGTTGTTTCTAAATGATAAAAAGCTTTCATAGGAGAAATGAATTTCGAATTGTATTAAAAGGATTTCAAGTTTAAACTGAAAAAAATCTTCCAAGTTATAGATGAATATCTGGAAACGAATTTTGAAAGAGAATATTTGGGAACGAACTTTGAAAGATATAAGTTAAATCTTAATTAAAAGATTTAATGAATTAAATCCAATTGAATTGGAATTGTTTTGAAATCCAGGAATAAATCTTTGAGAAACTAGGTGAACTTTATGAAATAAACCCTTTTGTTTTAAAGATTGGAAATGGTAATTCGTTTTAAACCATTTAGCGAAAAGTTTTGGGTAATAAGTTGTGACTTAATTGAAATCCCAGTATCCATATGTTTTTGAACTATTTCGCTCACTATTCGGTTTAATTGCGAGAGGACCTTTGTGTCATATATCTCATTCCGAATATGTGATACGCCGTTATGGATAGCATTTGAAGACCGGTGGTGAAGACCGGGTATTTGTGAGAACGATAGGACAACCTATCGATTGTCTCTACACCGAGTAGCTACGGTATAGAGATTCCCTAAGTGATGGAAAGTCCGATCGGGATTGTGAATACCCGGATTGCAAGGGCTTCTTTGGAAGTGCCTTCGGTTCTGTTCGAGCCCGGAACAGACTTGTATGGATTGTGTGTCTGACATTACATTTTGAGATATAAAGCAGATTTCTTTCAAATACATTTCTGTTGGTGGCGGAGAATTTATTCTCTTAGCTTAACACCCTTCTCTGAGACGTACGAGCTCAGAGGTTATGTAATTGAAGGTTATCAGCGATATATTCTCAATTTGGTAATGTGACATGCTGAGTGTTGCTGTGAAATGATCATTTGTGTTGATCATTTGAGATAAGATCATTTGTTTGATCGTTTATCTTTATGATCATTTCTATGATCATTTGTTGACCCAAAGCACGGCTTTTGTATAAAGTGTGTCTTTGTGGACGAGACTTCGTCGAGCCTCACACCCCGGAATGGTCAAAACAGGAAAGATGCAGCAAGGTTATTAGAGGGTAGCGCCCCTTTAGGGTACGTTCATTTCCTTCTGGATAGAGGTGGTATCAGGGTATGGAGCCCAGATACTTAACCTATGTTGTTTACTGCAAATTTATTACTTTGTGGTTGTTGGTTATCGGGATCCCGGATAAAGGTTGGTTACGACCGGGGGATGACATACTCGTGTCAGTAATTACCCAGTTAGGGGTAACCCGGCCTTGTGTTGGTAGAGATCCGGTTAGGTTCTCGGGGACGTCCTTCCAGAGGCGTTATCATGTGGCAATGGAAAGTTCCTTGGCCTGACCATTTGTTGGAAATCCAAAGAAACAATACGAGCCTTGTACGGTTTTAGTTGTATAACCTGCCATGGAATGTGGCGGTAACCTGCTATTGAACATGGTAGCTATAGTAGGCATACGATAATGGTCGTATGTTGGCCAAGATTTATATTCTACTTTCGAAATGTTTTCTACACTATGCACTAATAATAATAATTCAAATGATTTGATTTTGCGTAGTAAGCATGTTTGACTATCATAAGAAGAAATCTCCTCTAAGTCTGCGTTTGCATTGTGTGTGGTGGGAGGTCTTATGGTAGTTTCATTTTCCAAAAGCATTACGAATTGACTTTAAAATTCTCTTGTTGTTGTTTTTAAAGATGAACTGTTTTTGTTGCTCACACCAGTCCCATGACTGATCCGGAGTTTATTGTTCCTTTCCTAAACTCTGGGTGCTCATTATTTTCTACACGAGCAGTCTAGAGTTGGGTTTTTCAGACAGTTATGTTCAGTGAATTATCTGGAGTTAGTTCAGTCCTTGGTTCGCACCAGTCTTGCCTAGCTTGGTGCATTGTTGTGGGGAGTCCGAGCTATTGCTGGATTGGTTCTTGGAGTTCAGATTTGGAGTTCTTCGTTGAAGACTATCTTAGAGGTATTTGTTCCGTTGCTAGTGTTATCTATTTTCTTTCCGCCGTTATTTTATTGTATCTCTGATGTATATTGATATTCATTGTAACATTCTGTTGTATCAGATATTGTATATCAATGTATTATTCTTTTTATCCCGCTGTGTTATTTACTTAATGTTGTTATAGGCTCCAGCGAATCAGATTTGAACGGTCGAATCTACGGCATTCGATTACGATTTGAAGTATGTATGTCGATTTTAGAGCGGGCAAAAACCCGCATTCGTTACATTTGGTATCAGAGCTAAGGTTGAACTTTAGCTCAGGAGTATAACACATTAAGTAGCTCATTAGAGATAGGGTGAAGTATCCCTAGAATGAGTAATCTCTAAGATATCCGTTTGAATGTTTCAGTAAATTCTCTTACTATTCACTGATAGTAAGTATGAGTGCAAGAAGAGGACGAGATAGGGGACAGGGAAATACCACTATAAATGGTCAATACCCTGTAACAACAGTGGAAACAATCTTTTCTTTATCAATCTCTTTGTTCATCGTCTCTTTTCTTATCTTTGATAGTTCCTAGTAGATCCCGGAAGGAAATTCGATATATTAATATGGGACATAAACTCCAATTTGGTCAGAATTGTTTGTTTGGATGGATTGGTTGTTTTGGTTGTCATGGTTGATAGGTATACTTTAGTTTTAAACTAATTTTTTTTTTTTGAAATTGTTCCTCTATCTTTTATCTATCTTCGTTATCCCTCTCTGGCGAATTTCGAGGACGAAATTCTTTTTCAGGGGGGAAGTCTGTAACGATCTCCAATTTTATTAAGTTTAAATTGATAATTTAATTTTTGAATAAAAAATTATGAAAATAATTGGTAACTAATATAAAATTCTAGTTAAATTTTAAATAATCAAGAATTAATTTGGATATTTGAAAATGAACATGTTTATAAAATAGATTGAAAATTTAATTGGGATTTAAATTTAAATATCTTTAAAATAAATAAAAAATAAACTTGTATTTGGATTTTGGATATGATTAAAATGTGATATTAGATAATTAAACTTTAAAAGGAATTAAAATGAGTATTGATGTTAAGCAAATACTTTAAATGAACTTATAATTATATAAAATATGAGAAGTAAAATATAATACAAACAAATGTATTACAATAATAATAAAAATATTTGTATTGACATACAAGACAAGTATTAATGTTACAAAATAAAACGTTAGTTACAAACACATATGTAATTTGGAATATCTATATATATATATATATATATATATATATATATATATATATATATATATATATATAAGGATGCTCGCAAAAGGGGCCGATGTGTTTATATTCTAAGGTGATAAGGCCAAAGTTAAGAAATTATATTCAAGTAATAAAACAAAAGTATACATACATAAACAAAAGAATGTAGCCTGGAAACAAACTAATTAATTATGGCCTCCCTTGTACACAACAGAGATGCATGTCAGCCCAGACAAGCAAATAAAGGCAAAGTAATATATGTACATGCACAAAGCAAAGAATTAACAAAGAAAATAATACATGCAGACAAGAAGTAAGAAATACAAACGAATACAAATATAAACAAAAAAAAATAGATATGAAGGCAAGAAGTCAAGAAAACATGTCAGTATAAAAAAAAGACCTGGAAGAAAAATGAAACAAGTAAGATATGCTAGGTAAAAGCAAGTAAAAGGAAACATCACTACCTGCAAAACAATATATTAGCCGAGTCAAACAAACAAAGCATAAAACCAGGTATAAATCTAAAGTACAAATATAAAACAAGTACAAAGCAATTAATGCAAGCATACAAAATGAGATTTGTAGCCACCATGCTCAGATCTTGTTTAATAAAAAAAAAAAAAATCACCCTGTACAATATGATACCCTGTACAACATTGTCTTCTTCATACACACACACACACACACCCATATTTCTCATTTCATTTGAAAAAAAAATGAAAGCCAGGGAAGAAGAAAAAAAATAAACACCATTTCATACTTCAACAAACTTCAGTTTAAACAAAACCACTTAGCAAACCAGAGAAAAGAAAAAAAATCAAAGCAAAAGAAAATTCCAGTTTTCAAGTATCAACTTCCAGGCTTTTGCTATCTTTGTTTCAACAGTTTCAAGTGAGCAACTTCAAATTTTTCTAAAACCAGTTTTTCTTTTTTTGTTGAATGCTTGTATGGATATGGATAGCCTTTGCATAGGGATGAATAGCTGTGCTTATGTTTTGATCTTCTTGGAAACATTTCTTCCTGCTCTCTGTTCCTACAACATTTTAGTTACAGGGGAACTTGAAATTCCTCCCTCCCATTTCCTTTGGAAAGAAAATTTAATAGCAAAGCAAGTTAAAGTGTGGTTTAACTTGCACTATGCTTCCGTAATAAATCAAACAAGATTTGAAATTTGTTTTCCTGGAAACTATGAAACACAGTACATCCAAATTTTGATTCACAGAGTAAATATTTTTTTTATATCCAAAAATCCAAAGTCTTTTCCTCTTTTGCTGCTAAAAATGATTTTTAAATGAGTTAAATAAAATTGTTTAAACCTATACTCTGTTTCAGTAATGAACTAAAACAAGCCCAATGCAGTTTCTTCCTGGGAGTTATAGGAACACAGCCATCATTTCATTTAAGCAAGAGATTCGAACATCATGGATTTTGATTCGAGTAATATTATTTGAATTCCCATCAAAAATGATGATTTTAGGTGGAAACTTCACGATTTTTAAGTGTGTGATTCGAGAGCAATTATGGGTTGATCGAAAAATGGATTTCGATCAAGTGCAGACGATTGGAGGCTCAATTGGGGTCGAGGTTGCTAGTGGAGATGGAGGAGCCTATGAAGATGGTAGGAAAAATGGCCGGAGGTGACATCGTCCACAGTGACGGCGGCGGCGAATGTTTAATGTTTTAAACCCTAGTTTTGTAAGGCCAAAAACTTTTGATTTGTTCGTCCTATGGGATGCATTGAGTTCGACGTACCTTTGGGGGATAGTAGAGGGAAGGGCGACGAGTGGATTGCCGAAGTTATGGAGTCCCCGGTGGTCAGAGCGGCGAGTGCGACGCGTGTTTCCAGGTTTGATGGCAAAACCTGAACGTGTTTCCAGGTTTGGGATTCTAGCGCAATTTCGTTTTCGAGTTCGAAACTGGGTCTGGGTGGTCAGGGTTGATGGAGGAGGTCAACGGCGGTGTGTAGGTGGCCGCGGCGGCAACTAGGGATGACCAGAATCTGGGTGCACGTGCACCGTGCACATTGAATATCAGGTCTTGAAGGAAGTTGGGGATGAAGCAATATATACTGTGGGTATGTTGAACAGGGTTAAAACAGAGACCTGTTCTGATTGCTTTTGACATTTTTAAATTTAATTTCAAATTATAAATAAAGTTTTAATAATAAATTCAAGTTCAGTTTGAACTTGGTTTGTGAATGAATAAAGTTTTAAAAATTAAATTGTTTTAATAATTTAAAAGTGGACGAGTATTTAAGTGAAAAAAAGAAGAAAAAAAGAGATTTGAATTTGAAATGGAAGTTGAAATTGTAAGGTAAGAATTGAAACAAAGTTTTGAAACCTGGAGTTAAACTAACCTTTGAATCCTCGATTTTGAAATCAAGTAAGTCTTATGAATTTAAATGTATAATTAAATAAATTTTTAAATACGTAAATTTATAAGGGAATTTGTTTTTTTTTAAAACTCTTTTAAAATTTCTTTGTAAAAGTAATACTTTAACAGGTGAATTTAAAGCCAGTTGAAAATCAATCATTCAAATATTTTTTGAAGTGTTAATTAAAGCATTAATAAATATGAGTTTTACTTATAAGTAAATAAATATTTAATAAATTGAAATTCATTAATTTTGAAATTAATTAGAAGTTTAAATTTATAGATTAAGGTTTAAGTAAGAAATAATTAATGTGTGAATAAGAATCATAGATTCCCAAATTTATGTAAAAGGATTTCCAATTTAAATGAAAATGGAAAATTTATAATTAGAAATTTATTAATTATTGAGAACCAATTAAGTTGCAATTAACCCCTGATTAATTAAATAATTATGATTAACTAATGGATTATTAATGGTTAGTCAATTTCTATAAATAATGATTAAAGTTAATTAATCAAGTGATTAAGATATAATTACATTTAATGTAATTAAATGTTGACTTATTTATAAAAGTAATAAATTACTTAAAGATAATTATTTAATGGAATTAAATAAAGGTTAAAAGATATGTGATTAATTTAAGGATAATTTAATTAATGTGATTAATTAAGAATCATGTAATTAAATAAGGTGATTGATAAATTAATTTATATCAAATAAATTGTGATTAATAAATCAGAATTGGATAATTAATTCATAAGTAATTAATTGGAAATAAATTGAATTACTTAGGATTAAACGATTAATTGATCCTGCTTATAAATGATTATAAAATGCTTGACCTTGCTTATGAATGATTGAATTGAATAAGTTGCCTTGAATGGATTGTCATGTCTGATCTGTGATATATTGTTCTGTGGTTTGTGCCGAGCATGATTTATTCCATTATTTACATTTGTATATTATCTGTGAATCTGTGAATGGACGATAAGTGTTATACTTTATATCGCTTATCAACTATATTTCTATGTTTTAATCTGTGATGATTGAATGATGTTGCACTATTGTGTTGAACCCCTGGACCACACCATACACACACAAATATGGATTTCACGAGGAAATCGATCAAGTCACAGATTTTTGAAATGATTTATAAAAATTGAATATTTGAATTCAAATGTTTTGGAAATGGAGTGGGTTTAAAGTGAAAAGCTTTTGAAATGGAATTTCAAAGATGAAATATATTTTGAATAACTTGATTGAGCTTTGGAATTTAAATAATTTGATTTAAATTTGAATTCAATACTTGAAATTGAATTCTATATTTTGAAACTAGGGATTTTAACGATATTATACTAGTTATATATGAGTCAAACCATTTTTAAAGAATTGTTCTTTTGAGAATTTGAATTAACCCAAAGATTATAACTTGTATAAATGAAATAAGGTTTTTTCTGAAATAACACTGTTGTTTCTAAATGATAAAAAGCTGTCATAGGAGAAATGAATTTCGAATTGTATTAAAAGGATTTCAAGTTTAAAATGAAAAAAAATCTTCCAAGTTATAGATGAATATCTGGAAACGAATTTTGAAAGAGAATATTTGGGAACGAACTTTGAAAGATATAAGTTAAATCTTAATTTAAAGATTTAATGAATTAAATCAAATTGAATTGGAATTGTTTTGAAATCCAGGAATAAATCTTTGAGAAACTAGGTGCACTTTATGAAATAAACCCTTTTGTTTTAAAGATTGGAAATGGTAATTCGTTTTAAACCATTTAGCGAAAAGTTTTGGGTAATAAGTTGTGACTTAATTGAAATCCCAGTATCCATATGTTTTTGAACTATTTCGCTCACTATTCGGTTTAATCGGGAGAGGACCTTTGTGTCATATATCCCATTCCGAATATGTGATACGTCGTTATGGATAGCATTTGAAGACCGGTGGTGAAGACCGGGTATTTGTGAGAACGATAGGACAACCTATCGATTGTCTCTGCACCGAGTAGCTACGGTATAGAGATTCCCTAAGTGATGGGAAGTCCGATCGGGATTGTGAATACCCGGATTACAAGGGCTTCTTTGGAAGTGCCTTCGGTTCTGTTCGAGCCCGGAACAGACTTGTATGGATTGTGTGTCTGACATTACATTTTGAGATATAAAGCAGATTTCTTTCAAATACATTTCTGTTGGTGGCGGAGAATTTATTCTCTTAGCTTAACACCCTTCTCTAAGACGTACGAGCTCAGAGGTTATGTAGTTGAAGGTTATCAGCGATATATTCCCAATTTGGTAATGTGACATGCTGAGTGTTGCTGTGAAATGATCATTTGTGTTGATCATTTGAGATAAGATCATTTGTTTGATCGTTTATCTTTGTGATCATTTCTATGATCATTTGTTGACCCAAAGCACGGCTTTTGTATAAAGTCTTTGTGGACGAGACTTCGTCGAGCCTCACACCCCGGAATGGTCAAAACAGGAAAGATGCAGCAAGGTTATTAGGGGGTAGCGCCCCTTTAGGGTATGTTCATTTCCTTCTGGATAGAGGTGGTATCATGGTATGGAGCCCAGATACTTAACCTATGTTGTTTACTGCAAATTTATTACTTTGTGGTTGTTGGTTATCGGGATCCCGGATAAAGGTTGGTTACGACCGGGGGATGACATACTCGTGTCAGTAGTTACCCAGTTAGGGGTAACCCGGCCTTGTGTTGGTAGAGATCCGGTTAGGTTCTCGGGGACGTCCTTCCAGAGGCGTTCTCATGTGGCAATGGGAAGTTCCTTGGCCTGACCATTTGTTGGAAATCCAAAGAAACAATACGAGCCTTGTACGGTTTTAGTTGTATAACCTGCCATGGAATGTGGCGGTAACCTGCTATTGAACATGGTAGCTATAGTAGGCATACGATAATAGTCGTATGTTGGCTAAGATTTATATTCTACTTTCGAAATGTTTTCTACACTATGCACTAATAATAATAATTCAAATGATTTGATTTTGCATAGTAAGCATGTTTGACTATCATAAGAAGAAATCTCCTCCAAGTCTGCGTTTGCATTGTGTGTGTGGTGGGAGGTTTTATGGTAGTTTCATTTTCCAAAAGCATTACGAATTGACTTTAAAATTCTCTTGTTGTTGTTTTTAAAGATGAACTGTTTTTGTTGCTCACACCAGTCCCATGACTGATCCGGAGTTTATTGTTCCTTTCCTAAACTCTGGGTGCTCATTATTTTCTACACGAGCAGTCTAGAGTTGGGTTTTTCAGATAGTTAGGTTCAGTGAATTATCTGGAGTTAGTTCAGTCCTTGGTTCGCACTAGTCTTGCCTAGCTTGGTGCATTGTTGTGGGGAGTCCGAGCTATTGCTGGATTGGTTCTTGGAGTTCAGATTTGGAGTTCTTCGTTGAAGACTATCTTAGAGTTATTTGTTTCGCTGCTAGTGTTATCTATTTTCTTTCCGCCGGTATTTTATTGTATCTCTGATGTATATTGATATTCATTGTAACATTATGTTGTATCAGATATTGTATATCAATGTATTATTCTTTTTATCCCGCTGTGTTATTTACTTAATGTTGTTATAGGCTTCGGCGAATCGGATTTGAACGGTCGAATCTACGGCATTCGAATACGATTTGAAGTATGTATGTCGATTTTCGAGCGGGCAAAACTCGCATTCGTTACAGGTATGCTGGCTAAGGTTAATATTATACTTTCGAAATAGTTTTCTACACTATGCACTAGTAATAATATCAAAGAATTTTTCCCATATCAAGCATATTTGACTATCATAAGAAAAAATCTCCTCCAATTCTACGATTGCATTGTGTGTGTGTGTGGCGGGAGGTCTTATGGTAGTTTCATTTTCCAAAAGCATACCTGATTTTCCTTATATAAATCCTGTTTTATTTTAAAGCAATTGTTTTTGTTTACTCATACCAGTCTCTTGACTGACCCAGAGTTTATTGTCGTTTCTAAACTCTGTATTCCCATAATTTCCACACGGGCAGCCTAGTAGCAGGTTTTTCGTGGTTTGGTGTTAGCTGTATTTTGGAGGTTATCGGTTTTTGGAGGCTTTTACCTTGAAGATATTTTGGAAGCTTTTGGATCCCAAGGTGCTCAGATTTGGAAGTTTACTATCGCTTCATTCCTTTGAAGTCTTTTTGGCATATGATCACATATTGTTCCATTGTGATGTTCTATTTGGAGTTATGATATATGTATTATGATACTCTGATGTAGTAATGGATATTATGATGTTATCGTATCTGTGATGAAATGAATGATATTCATTTTGTTTCTGCTGTTTTATATTCATCTAGTGTTGTTATAAGCTCCATCCGACTGGAGTTCGATGTTTGAATTTTCGGCAGTAGAATATAAGTGGGGTATTTGATGTCAATTTTTGAACATTAGATTTCGGAACGTGACAGTTAAAGTTCCTACGAATATCTAGTTTTCTACGTACTTTTCGTAAGTGTATGTATTTATTAGATTTGGATTTATTTAGTTAAATTTGTTTGATATAGCTTGGATTAATGCTCTTAAGATTGTATCTGATTGTATTTGTATTTGGATTTGCTTTGGTTTGATTGGATGCTTGGATTGATAATATAATATGTACAGATTAAATTTAAATTAATAACAATAGTTTATGTTACCTTATTTACAATTTATATCATAATCACATAATTATCATGCTTAAATATCATATTACATCATGTTTAGTATGCTTTAATTATTTTAATACTTCGTTATTGATTCCGACTCTATAGTTTCTAAGTATTTGATTTAGAGGGAGTTTTTATTTTTGACCCATTTTTTAGGTGATAAAGAAGGAGAAAAATATAAAATATACATATATGTATATTCAAGGGGAGTTATCTAACTTAGAGGGAGTTATGTCATATTTTATATACAAGAATATGTAATGGTTGTCATCATAAAAAGGATGAGATTGTTAATACCTTAGTTATTGATTTTGGATATAACAACCTTGATAACAATAATATGCATTTGTATAAAATACAAATACTAATATTTTTCCAAGTTATATAGTATATAATGTCGGATATTACATAGGAGTTGAATCAAATACTGTACAGTATGACTCAATAAATAGACATGAAGATTCATGAGTACAAAGACCAAGATATGAAGATCTAAAGACTATACTATAGCGTATAGATTCATAGTATATTGTTAAAGTCCTTGGTAGAAATCTTTGATCTCTATCTCTTATTTTTCTATCTTTCATATTTTTAAACAAAATAATTTTTTAAATATATTTAAAAATATTTTATAAAAGTTTTTCAAAGTTCAAAATGTTTTTAAACAATTTTACATAATATTAAGTTATTTTACATAGTTTAGGATTTTTAAAATATTTTAAAAAGAAACAAATTTTCAAATCCAACGTGCATATGTCAACATATGCCCAGATGACATGTCGACATACGTGCTGTCAAAAGGTTTTTCAAATTTTGAAAAGAAGTGTCTATTGGTCGCAACTCATCGTGAATGGACATGGTTGTTTATCCACTATATAAAGTGAGGTTCAAACGAATTTTTTGACAGTTATTAACCTATTTTCTTCCTTCCTCTTACTCTCTAGGAAACTCCATTGAAAATGTACTTTGTTCTCTTCAAAATCATACAGAATCAATTCAAACTTCATTGTATTGATTTACTACTTTCTTACTGTTTTGGAATCATCTCTCTGTCAAATCAAAGATCAAAGTGCTACCCAAGAGGCTATAGGATCCACTAAGTTCAAGAAATTATCTTTGGAAAAACCATCAAACTTTATTTGCTTTTGCTTGGATGTGATTATAGCCCGTTCAAATAAAGTAGGTGTGTGTAACAACCCGGTATTCGTGTCGATTTATAATCGACATTAAACGATTAATATTGACCCAAATTTCCGTTTGAATTTTTAAATTTGAATTAAAATTCTTTTGTATATGGTTAAAAGGGGTTTCCGGGCTTTAGTTTTCTCGGCCCACTTAACTATTTTATGCCGTGAAAAATTCATTCCCTTTTACCCCTTTAACCCGTTCCCCTCTCTAATTTCTTTAACCCGATCCCCCCTTTTTTCATTTTCATTTTTATAAAACCCTAAACAAAAGAAATTTAATGGCGGCCCCTTTGCATTTGTCGTTCGTCTTCCTTCGCTTGCTCGTCTCGCGTGGCTGCTGCGGTGTGCTTGGCTTCAATTCGTCGACTAGGTGAGTTCACTCACATCTAATTCATCTCGTGTTCGACCGTTTAGATTTGTTGAATGATTTGTCAATTGAAGCTCATTACGATGATGATTCTCTTGGGTTGAATTTATATGGTTCGTACTCCAATTTTTCGTTCGTCTGAATATTTTTGAATTCGTCAAGTCGTTTCTCTGGCCGTTGGTTTTCGTTTGGATGATTGAGATTTTTTCCTCGACTAATTCATGTGCGTATATATATGATAAAGCCTTGGTTGACACGATTTTGATTTGGTGCCGTTTTGATTTTTGCTTGATGGTTACGGTATTAAAACTTTCCTCTTTTTTTTGATTCGTTTGACTTCGAGTAAATACTGGTATTTTGAACTCGGTCGATTTATCATTCTTTCTCGAGGGTGGGCTTCACTGTATACTATTTGCATCTCTGGACTTTGAATTTTTGCATTCGTGAATCTTGAAACTTACTTCTTTGTTACTTCATATATTCATCAATGTTGGCATGGCTGTTCTCTTGAGATTGAAGTTGTTGTTAACGGCCTTGATTGATCTGCATTCATATATGTCTGAAGCTTATTGGTTCGATTCCAGTATATTTTTGTTTTACTGTCCTGTACATGTTGTAACTAGACTTGTTCTTTTTGCTACCTGTACTCGAGCTCTTTGCATTTTTGATGCTCTTTGAGTTGCAGTGCTTCATTTCTGGTGACATGTGCATTTGTCTTTGCACTTGCCTACTGTTGCCTTCATTGTTGCTAGTAGCATTGCTTTGTTCAGCTGCACTTGTAGCCTTTGTGCTTCATTGTTGCCAGTTGCAATCATTTTTGCCTGTGCATTCATTATAGTCTTGTTGCCTCTGTTACATGTTGCAGCTGACTTGTTCCATGCATTACTGTATATTCATACTGTTGGCATTCATATGTTTACAAGTACATTTCATATACTTGAAGCCATTCATGCAAAATTCTGTAGCCTTCTTCTGGTTCATTTCTTTTTGGAACCATTGCTTTGGGACTCTTTTCCAACTAGTGTCCCCTGTTGCATTTCTGTGCACCATTTCTGTGCACCCTCTCTGTTGCACCATTTTGCTCTGTGCATCCTACTGCATATGTACATTTGTTGATGTTGCCACTTCATTTCAGTGTGCATTAGACCTGAACTTGTTAGTCGAGTTTGCTTTCTGCATAATATGTTGACTTTGTTCTCGAGTATGATACTTGCATTTGTATCATGCTGTCTCTTGTGCCATTTACTTGGTGCCGTTCTATGTTGCACCCCAGTTTCATTTTATTCATGTGCAACTAGTAGTGTACGTCCATTGTGTACATTTGGGTTCGCATTTATGTCGTCAAAACTTGACCTCTGCAGTTTTTGATTACTGTCGGTATTCAATGGGTACATCATCACTTTAGTGGCAAGGCAGTGCACGCAAGCGTGAACTGCAGCCACACGGTATTCGGTTGAGTACATCATCACTATAGTGGCAAGGCAGTGCACGCAAGCGTGAACTGCAGCCACACGGTATGGTTTTGTGATATTCTATTTGTTTTGACTTATGGATCTTTTTGCGTATTCCATATTCTGTAGTGGCGAGGCAGTGCACGCGTGCGTGTACTGCAGCCCTACTTGAATTAATATTTTAATTGATATTTCAATGGTTAGAACTGTTTGTTCATTTCAATTCAATATTCTGAATTTCATTCTGATTTGGTTTAATTACTGTCGTCTATTCAGTATTTAATTATTATTGCTTCTGTGCACTAATAACTGAGTTTGAATTAGACTGACCCGAGTATTATTTTCTTTTGAATCTAATACTCGGGTCAGACCGAGTATTTACAGGTTGTAGATATTCTGCTTTGGGTTGCTGCTAGAGCTATGAAGTTCTTTCATATCTTTTGGAGTAGTCGTCATTTGTAGTAGTCTGTATTATTGTATAGGAAGATATGTATTCATGTATATTATATACGTTAATGTACTTGTATATGTAACTTCCTGAGTTGACTATTGTAGTTGTATCACATGTACCGTGTAAACGTATTGTAACTGACATCAGTTATATATATATATATGAGATTTTCTGATTTATCTGTGTTCCGCATTTATATTTATCTGTGTTATTAGTTTATATTTGTCCTAAACTATTATAGCCACCGTGTGGTAGCTTTGAGTTTGCATCGGCATGCCGGATTCTCTTCTGAAATTAAAAGCATGTTTTTACTATCTGACATATCGGTGTTCGCACAAAGCAATTACACGGATGGTCGCTCCTCAACAGCCTTATTCTCCGTGCTAGTTGACAGCACTACACCGTAGTGTTCTTGGCTAGCGTGGGTATAGAGGTGGGGCGTCACAGCTTGGTATCGGAGCCTGGGGTTTAGAACAAATATAAAACATAACTTAGATAGTACATGTGTTACAACTATTTGTCGATGTTTTATTTCACATCTTTGTCTTAAGATCATCTTTGATTGTTAGGAATGAATTCCTAACGCTTATTCGTGAGCATTGCTGCTATTCTCTATCGCACTTGCTCACTTGAGTTTACACTTCTAAGTATCAGAGTATATATGCTCTATCAAGTTGCATATTGCTGCAACTAGTACCCACTTCGATTTGAACTCGCATTGTTTATTCGAACTGCTATCTATAGGCATTCTTATCTTTGATTCGTGTACTTAATGCAGTTTCCATACAATTGGGTTTTGGGTATCAATCTTTGAGACAAATTGCATTCCAATTGTCGACTCTGTCTGTTTATCCATGGTTTGTTGGTTTTCATGTGCCTCTCTCTGATAGTTTTAAAATTTCTTTGGTATAAAAGAAATTGTCTTGGACTTTGCCTTGTCGATATCGACGTTGACTTGACTTTTACTTTTGCTAAAGTCATTCAAGCATTTATGCTCGTTCTGCTTTGTTTTTCCAATTGTTGATCGGTTCTTCTTTTCCGGTTAGTTGTTATCACCTTTGTCGACTTTGATAACTTCTATTTCAGGAATTTTGGGTATTCCTACTTTGATGGATTTGGAATCGAATTCTTTATATTTTATTCACGTCTTCGAATGTGAATCTTAGTGAATTGATTTGGTTTTCGAATTTAATCGATTCTTGATTATTTCCCGATTTGTTGCTATCATTTATTAGCAACTTTGAAGACCTTTTCTTCGGGGTTTTTGTGAACATACCTTTCGATGAATTCGGTATCGATTTCTTTGGATTCTATTCACGTCTTCGTATGTGAATTCTTGTGATTGATTGTTTATACAATCATTTTTGTGATTTGTCACTTTAAAAATATAAAGGTTTCAATACTAGTAGTAAATATCAAAACTCTTTTATCAAATTGTTTTCAACTCTATTTTCAATACCAAACTCGTTTTTGAAACCGTTTTCCAATCTATTAGTATATACAAATCTTTATTTCACTCGTATGAGAAATCTAATTAAACGACTTAGTAAAACGAGTGGTATATAACGCTTGCGTTTACTTCGCCGGTTAATTCTTGGACTTATTCGATTGAATCTCTTGTGACAAATTTTATTAGTGAAGATTTACAGTTTGTTCGTAAATATTTAAGTTAAGCAAGTGGTTATGGGACATGAAGCTAAACTTTTATATTTACTAGCTTAGTGTAATTGACACTTCTCGTTGATCATGACGATCATTTTTACGGTTAGACTAGGCCTCATCGGTGTGATTTCGTCTCACACATATCTCTTGGGCTTTGAGGATTGTCTAGACACCACTTGTGTGATTTCATTCACATATACTTTTCTTTTGATTGTGAGGTTAGACTAGACACCACTTGTGTGATTCCACTCACACATACCTCTTTTGATTTTTTTGGTTAGTCTGGACCTCAATCTGTGTGATTTCGACTCACACATGTGGGGTAGCGCCCCACGGTCTTCGGGCCATTCTTGTGTCAAAATTAATGGCTTGCAACCATGAGATAGCGTCTCGCTTTGCGTTGCACGTGTTGATGATTTTTCATGCTCGCGGGTAGGTGAGATTCCGTGCTCCCGTTCTCGCTTTGCGTTGCACGTGTTGATGATTTTTCATGCTCGCGTGTAGGTGAGATTCCGTGCTCCCGTTCTCGCTTTGCGTTGCCCGTGTTGGTGATTTTCATGCTCGCGTGTAGGTGAGATTCCGTGCTCCCGTTCTCGCTTTGCATTGCACGTGTTGGTGATTTTCATGCTCATGTGTAGGTGAGATTCCGTGCTCCCGTTCTCGCTTTGCGTTGCACGTGTTGATGATTTTTCATGCTCGCGGGTAGGTGAAATTCCGTGCTCCCGTTCTCGCTTTGCGTTGCACGTGTTGATGATTTTTCATGCTCGCGTGTAGGTGAGATTCCGTGCTCCCGTTCTCGCTTTGCGTTGCCCGTGTTGGTGATTTTCATGCTCACGTGTAGGTGAGATTCTGTGCTCCCGTTCTCGCTTTGCGTTACATGTGTTGATGAATTTTCATGCTCGCGTGTTGGTGAGTTTCCATACTCTCCGTTTGAGTTTTCATACTCTGTTCGAGTTTTCATACTCCGTTCGAGTTTTCATACTCTGTTCGAGTTTTCATACTCCGTTTGAGTTTTCATACTCAGTTTGAGTTTCCATACTCTCCTTCGAGTTTTCATACTCCGGTTCGAGTTTTCATACTCCGTTTGAGTTTTCATACTCTGTTCGAGTTTTCATACTCTGTTCGAGTTTTCATACTCCGTTTGAGTTTTCATACTCCGTTTGAGTTTTCATACTCCGTTCGAGTTTTCATACTCCGTTTGAGTTTTCATACTCCGGTTCGAGTTTTCATACTCGCGTTCGAGTTTTCATACTCCGGTTCGAGTTTTCATACTCCGTTCGAGTTTTCATACTCCGTTCGAGTTTTCATACTCCGTTTGAGTTTTCATACTCCGGTTCGAGTTTTCATACTCGCGTTCGAGTTTTCATACTCCGGTTCGAGTTTTCATACTCGCGTTCGAGTTCTCATACTCTTAGCTTGTGTTATCTGGATTTCTTGTGAGGATTTCTAGAATTTGTGCTTCACCAATTTTCGTGATTTCTATTGATAAGTTTTATCAATTCTTGTGCATTGGTGAATTCGTGTGTTATTGACTTGTTATGAATACAAGTTTAGGGTATGATACCCCTTTCTATCTTTGAAAAGATTCTTGTGACTCTTTGGATAAATGAAAATCCACTTATCGAAGTTGCTTCTGATGTCGTTGTTTTAATCACATATTTTAAAAATTGTTTCAAAATATAAATCAAAATTGTTTTCAAAATTTTTACGATTTGCGCTTTCAAAAGAATGAGGAAGCGAATTAAACGTTTTAGTAAAATCGAGGACTATGACCCCTTTCTTTTACTGATTCGCTTAATTCCGGACTTGTCCGTTTGAGAACGTAAAATGTTATTTATTTAAAATACACAATTTAACACTTTCAAGGAAACGATGAAGTGAATTAAACGATTTAGTAAAACTCGTGGTTATGAGTCATGTGCGTTTGCTATTTCGGTTAATTTCGGACTCGTTAATTGAAAAATTTGTAATTTGAAATTTGATTACCGTTGTGGTAATTTCTGATTATCGTTTTGATAATTGGATGTTTATGATTTCTGATTTATCGTTTTTTGAAAATCAGATATTTATTGTTTCTAATTATCGCTTGTGATAATTAGATGTTTGAGATTTAATTATCGTTTGTGATAATTAAATATTTGTAATTTAAGATTGATTTTCGATTTTGATAATCGAATACTTGTTGATTTGATTATCGTTTTTGATAATCGAATATTTGTGATTTGAGATCTCTGAATTATCTATTGATAATTAGATTTTGTTGATAATTTGTGAATTTCCTTTATGAAATTAAAAGATTTCTTTGGCGTTTATGTTGTACTACGCCAGTGTACCGGCTCAATTTTCTACTATTCATGACGTTTTCTACGTCTTCCAATTACGGAAATGCCTTAGGAATTTCCGATTTCTATTTTTGAGCCCCGTATTATTGAAGAAATTGAAGTTTCACCAGATTTGACGTTGAGCAACATTCTATTCACATCAATGTTTCGGGGGTTCGGCACCTTCGAAATAAAGATGTTTTCTCGTGAAAGTTTATTGGTTCTCAAATCCTATGAATTTCACTTTGGAATCCAGAGAATTCATCGAGCAATCACGATCAGGCTTTCTCTATCATGCTCTTTATGGTGAACTTCCTACTTCGAATTTCTTCATCTTGTGATGATATGCTCTTATGGTTGTTACTTTTTATCCGTTTGTTCCTTATGATTGCGAGGACGCAATTTCTTTAAGGAGGGGAGTCTGTAACAACCCGGTATTCGTGTCGATTTATAATCGACATTAAACGATTAATATTGACCCAAATTTCCGTTTGAATTTTTAAATTTGAATTAAAATTCTTTTGTATATGGTTAAAAGGGGTTTCCGGGCTTTAGTTTTCTCGGCCCACTTAACTATTTTATGCCGTGAAAAATTCATTCCCTTTTACCCCTTTAACCCGTTCCCCTCTCTAATTTCTTTAACCCGATCCCCCCTTTTTTCATTTTCATTTTTATAAAACCCTAAACAAAAGAAATTTAATGGCGGCCCCTTTGCATTTGTCGTTCGTCTTCCTTCGCTTGCTCGTCTCGCGTGGCTGCTGCGGTGTGCTTGGCTTCAATTCGTCGACTAGGTGAGTTCACTCACATCTAATTCATCTCGTGTTCGACCGTTTAGATTTGTTGAATGATTTGTCAATTGAAGCTCATTACGATGATGATTCTCTTGGGTTGAATTTATATGGTTCGTACTCCAATTTTTCGTTCGTCTAAATATTTTTGAATTCGTCAAGTCGTTTCTTTGGCCGTTGGTTTTCGTTTGGATGACTGAGATTTTTTCCTCGACTAATTCATGTGCGTATATATATGATAAAGCCTTGGTTGACACGATTTTGATTTGGTGCCGTTTTGATTTTTGCTTGATGGTTACGGTATTAAAACTTTCCTCTTTTTTTTGATTCGTTTGACTTCGAGTAAATACTGGTATTTTGAACTCGGTCGATTTATCATTCTTTCTCGTGAATTTCTGGGTGGGCTTCACTGTATACTATTTGCATCTCTGGACTTTGAATTTTTGCATTCGTGAATCTTGAAACTTACTTCTTTGTTACTTCATATATTCATCAATGTTGGCATGGCTGTTCTCTTGAGATTGAAGTTGTTGTTAACGGCCTTGATTGATCTGCATTCATATATGTCTGAAGCTTATTGGTTCGATTCCAGTATATTTTTGTTTTACTGTCCTGTACATGTTGTAACTAGACTTGTTCTTTTTGCTACCTGTACTCGAGCTCTTTGCATTTTTGATGCTCTTTGAGTTGCAGTGCTTCATTTCTGGTGACATGTGCATTTGTCTTTGCACTTGCCTACTGTTGCCTTCATTGTTGCTAGTAGCATTGCTTTGTTCAGCTGCACTTGTAGCCTTTGTGCTTCATTGTTGCCAGTTGCAATCATTTTTGCCTGTGCATTCATTATAGTCTTGTTGCCTCTGTTACATGTTGCAGCTGACTTGTTCCATGCATTACTGTATATTCATACTGTTGGCATTCATATGTTTACAAGTACATTTCATATACTTGAAGCCATTCATGCAAAATTCTGTAGCCTTCTTCTGGTTCATTTCTTTTTGGAACCATTGCTTTGGGACTCTTTTCCAACTAGTGTCCCCTGTTGCATTTCTGTGCACCATTTCTGTGCACCCTCTCTGTTGCACCATTTTGCTCTGTGCATCCTACTGCATATGTACATTTGTTGATGTTGCCACTTCATTTCAGTGTGCATTAGACCTGAACTTGTTAGTCGAGTTTGCTTTCTGCATAATATGTTGACTTTGTTCTCGAGTATGATATTTGCATTTGTATCATGCTGTCTCTTGTGCCATTTACTTGGTGCCGTTCTATGTTGCACCCCAGTTTCATTTTATTCATGTGCAACTAGTAGTGTACGTCCATTGTGTACATTTGGGTTCGCATTTATGTCGTCAAAACTTGACCTCTGCAGTTTTTGATTACTGTCGGTATTCAATGGGTACATCATCACTTTAGTGGCAAGGCAGTGCACGCAAGCGTGAACTGCAGCCACACGGTATTCGGTTGAGTACATCATCACTATAGTGGCAAGGCAGTGCACGCAAGCGTGAACTGCAGCCACACGGTATGGTTTTGTGATATTCTATTTGTTTTGACTTATGGATCTTTTTGCGTATTCCATATTCTGTAGTGGCGAGGCAGTGCACGCGTGCGTGTACTGCAGCCCTACTTGAATTAATATTTTAATTGATATTTCAATGGTTAGAACTGTTTGTTCATTTCAATTCAATATTCTGAATTTCATTCTGATTTGGTTTAATTACTGTCGTCTATTCAGTATTTAATTATTATTGCTTCTGTGCACTAATAACTGAGTTTGAATTAGACTGACCCGAGTATTATTTTCTTTTGAATCTAATACTCGGGTCAGACCGAGTATTTACAGGTTGTAGATATTCTGCTTTGGGTTGCTGCTAGAGCTATGAAGTTCTTTCATATCTTTTGGAGTAGTCGTCATTTGTAGTAGTCTGTATTATTGTATAGGAAGATATGTATTCATGTATATTATATACGTTAATGTACTTGTATATGTAACTTCCTGAGTTGACTATTGTAGTTGTATCACATGTACCGTGTAAACGTATTGTAACTGACATCAGTTATATATATATGAGATTTTCTGATTTATCTGTGTTCCGCATTTATATTTATCTGTGTTATTAGTTTATATTTGTCCTAAACTATTATAGCCACCGTGTGGTAGCTTTGAGTTTGCATCGGCATGCCGGATTCTCTTCTGAAATTAAAAGCATGTTTTTACTATCTGACATATCGGTGTTCGCACAAAGCAATTACACGGATGGTCGCTCCTCAACAGCCTTATTCTCCGTGCTAGTTGACAGCACTACACCGTAGTGTTCTTGGCTAGCGTGGGTATAGAGATGGGGCGTCACAGTGTGCTTATAACCAAGAAATCTAAGTGGGTATGCTTGTAACCCATGCAAATCTAGCGGGTATACCCTAAGCCTAGAATATCAGAAGGGTGTGTCTCGTTGCCTCTGAATCGAGAACTAAATTGTATTTTCCTTCTGTCTATTTTAAGGTTGGAATTTGAAAAGAAATTTATACAAGAAGTTGTACGAGACTGGATGTAGGAGAAATCCAAACCAGTAGAAAATCCCTGGTGTCATCTCTCTAATTCTTTACTCTGCTTTTCTGATTTTATTTTATCTGTGATTGCATATGTGACTATTTAATAGCGTAATTCCGTGTTGTTAATTTAAGATTTAATATCAAACTTGAAAGAAATTTAAAAAGATTTATAAAAGTTAGTAACATTATTCATCCCATCTAATGTTTAATTAGCCTTAAGATCCATTATTCTCGAACCCACAATGCTGACATCCTTGCCATAGGAGTGCCTCCCTTCAATATACTCCCTGCTTCTCAACATTTCTTACATCTTCCAATGAGTTGTGCCATTTATACTCTAGTTGAGAAAATTAGGAGACTTGTGATTTACGATACCTCGAACCTCAAATTTGCTTCCTTGTCTTTATTGCTTCTTCTTGTTACAGAGCCTCCTCATACTGAAGTTTTCCAATCTCTTCACAAGAATATCTTATGTTATATTTCGATTCCACTTTTGAAGATGAATTTTTTTATTTTTATATATCTGTTAAATAATTACTTATTCGCTTACTCATTGTACGCAGGTTTACATTTTGGCTATGGGGTTGCAATGTCGGGTTGAGTCCCCCAAACTAGTGCTAATAAATTCACTGGCTGAAGCTCAAAAGCTTAACGGTGATATCGAATTTGGGCGTAAATGGGAAGAGGGGATAAGAAGGAGCTTGATGAGCTTAAGGTGAAATATTCGAAGATTGAGGATCGTATGACAAGAGCTGAGGGTGATCTTGTAACAGCAAAGGAGGAGGAGAAGCAATTGAAGAAGAAACTTACCCAAACAATCAAAGGAGGAGGATATAGCAATGTACTAGAATCGATACCTTTCTCATACAAAATATGTTAAATAGAACATAACAGTAATATAATACATAAGGTTACTCCCTAACTTGGAGTTATCGGAGTTACACAAAAGTATTACAATCAGCTTAGGCAGTTATACCAATTTGCCTTTACACATGTTGAAACCAAATAAACATACATAAACTAAACAAATAGCAGAATAGAAAGCTAAGTACATAAAAGCCTCCTGCTTAAATGTCATCATCAAAAGAGCTCATAAAAGACCTACTACCCTCGAACTATTCAATTATAAATGAGTATTGAAGAGTTTAGGGAAAACAAACAACTTGGGTTAGGCAATATGTCTGGTATGAGCAAAACTCTAAACAGTAAGTATTATTAACAACAACATATGAGACCATGTCGCCAAACACAGAATGTGTTTTCTCTCACAAAAACAACATCCAAATGTAAAGAATGCATACAAATAATCAACATCATGAATAGTGCTATACTCTTCCCGATGCAATTTAGTAAACAAATTCAAAGGTTCGAACCAATAAGGGAAGGGAAATTTACCAACAATGACTAGGAGGGTGCACCCCTTTATCGAAAGTATACCTCTAGAATATATACTTGAGATCTCCGATGGTTCTCGGACACATCCAAGCCAGACCCTACCAACGGTTATCGAGAATCTGAATAATTCACATCTTGGTGCACAAATATCTGAACCAAATCTAGAGTAGATGTGATAATACCCTAATGAGAGCAACCCCACGTAGCTTGGCTTCCACTTGCTCTTTGGTTTTAGTCATTTCTGACAAAAGATAACAAAACTCAAGTGAGCAACACATCATCTTAGAATGACAAAAAACGAAGAAGGCTGAGGCAATCGATAGTCGAGAAATCTATTCTCGAAGATAACAAAATAATCGTATATGGATAGTAAACCTCATATTCCTACCAATACTCATTGATTTCAAACCTGTACTCATTGTAGGTTAGAAATGAAGTCGGGCAAGTGAAGATAGTGTTACCTCTAGGCATTGCCTTGATGATAATTTTAACTTTCGAGATAGCGACAAGTTTCCATACCTCAATGTGTAGTGTCAGGAGTATGATTAAATTCTTTCCATATAAGTGATGTCACCTATGGAAACTTCTTTTCCATAACCGAATCGAAAATTTTGCTTTTAAAACCAAATTTTTGCTTGGGCTTCCTACTACAAGTACTTTAAACAAGTTTGTAAAAATTATTAATTAACTTTAAAACACCATTATCAAAAAGATTTAATCACTTAAAATATCCTTGTTAAAACGGTTAATTATCTTTAATTAACATTGATAAGAATGAATAATCATCTTCAATTAACATTAACGAGAATGATTAATTATCTTTAAACTTCGTTAATTAATTTGATTAATTAACTTTAGATATCCATAATTAAAAAGGGTTAATCACTTTAAAACATCATTAATTAAATTAGTTAATTAATTTTAAATATCATTAATTAATTTGATTAATTAATTTTAATACACCATTTATTACAAAGGAGTAACTAATTTAAAATATCGTTAATGGAAAAGATCAATTAAATTAATACTAATTAATTAACTTTAAAAGTAAATAATTAAAAATGATTAATTAATTTTTAAAAATTATTAATTAAAATAATTAACTAACTTTAATATATCATTATTTAGGATATTAATCAAACTTAATCATCATTAGATAAAATTGTTAATTAATTTTAAAAATCATTAATAAAGTAATTAATTAAATTCAAAAATCATCATTAACAAGTTAATTAATTAACCTTAATCCTTATTAATTAAATAATTAATTAAAATTTAAAAAATACTTATTAAAATAAATGATTACATTTGAAATCATCATTATTCAACAACTTTGTTAACTGTTAACACAAAACCCAAGCTCGAGAAATAATTTGAAGGTTTCGATAAGGATATGTTTGTTGAAATTGCCGATGTAGCAACGATAGTCACTATACGGACACTTCGACAACTAATTTTATGTCACTTTATTTTCATCCATAACATAAGTAAACATAATACAAGGTGCTAAACTATCATACAACATGTAGAGAACAATTATTAAAATATTACTAACATTTTCTACCATCTTCCAAAAATTGCTTACTAATTTGGTTACTAAACTATCATGATGACAATTTTTCATAGAATAATCCAAGCTAGCATCCATCACATGGTAATACATGCATAACAAACAATTAGAAACTAATAAATAGACAATATTGAAGTTTTAAAAGGTTAAGATTTTAAAGGTAAGATTTTTACTCACAATAGCTTACTAACTTCAACCAATCTTGCACTAGAACTTTGAAAACCCCTAGATCTTTGCAAAAACTTGGAAAAATAAAGCCTCTAAGCCAAACATATCAAGGTAGGTTCGACCCTAACAAGTATAGGCTCGGTCATAAAGAATTTTTGGTGATGGCGGGGTTGTTTTTGAAGATGAAGTGATGAAAAAGAAGATGGAAGAGTTTAAACAAGTTTTATACAAGATTAATAAGGAAAATTTAAAATATTTAAACTTGAGAAAAGTTCAGGAAGCCATGAAAACAGTTTGAAACTTAAAGAGTTTATAAAAGTGAAAATGGAGATGATAAAATGAAATAAAACTAGAAAAATTTGCTTTTATAAAATGTTAACAAACTAAATTACTAAAATGCCTGAAGTACCTACCCTCCATATATGCCTTGCCACCTCATCACCCTTGTGTCCCCCTGCATTTCACATGTCCAAATACGCCCCACTTTCCAACCATTTACAACTCAAGTGTACTTATGTCTCTTTATATTTCATTTACTTTAAGTATTTTTTTCCATATTTTATTTTTCATAAAAGTCACAACATAATTTCATAAACCTAAGTATATATTTATACTTTAAAAATGTGCTATGTTATTTATAAATGAATGTGAATTTATTTACACTAGTGTTCATAATGCTCCCATCAACTTTTAGACGACAAAGAGTCAAAAATTCATAAAACTTTTTCACCATTATTATTTATTATTAGAAAGAGTATTATTTTGATTATAAAATCTCTTATTTTGTTATTTAAAATTAGTTAAATATTCACAAATTAAAGCAGTGAAATTCCAGATCATTACAATCAAGAAAGGTGGCCTCGATTCGTTGGGAAGAAGTTGAGTTGAAAAAGTCGGTTATCCAACTAAGGAAGGATCTCAGAAACTTTTGTCCATGATTACAAAAGTTATTCATGAAAGCGATGCACTTGACGACCGAGTAATGTGCAAATGGGGCTTGTCATTGAAGAGCGAACTTCTTCCTTTAGGGCATCCCCACTTATTATGGTTTAGGAATAGACTTAGCCATTGGCAGCCATAACATTGTGTTTGTTGTATATTGCATAACATTCTTTATTTTAACAAAACTACCTTTGTTTGCCTATGTGTATTTACTTGTTTAATTGATTATTTTATCCTTCATATGGCACACAACCTAATATTCCACCAACATCTGATTCGGTCCTAGCAAACATCTTTGTAGCATGTGGCGATGTTGGTGGAGGGTTGGAGGCCACCGATGATGACATCTTCAACCTGGACCTGGGGAGGGAGCTGATGAAAAAACAACTTTGAGATTTAATGAATAAACAGAATGAGGCTAAATAAGATTTACTTAGGCAGCTAGTGAGTGGCCCGTGCTACGCATACGGGAATTGTTTGAGAACATTGCTTTGGAGGTCGTCACCTAAGGTCATATGGTAGCAAGTTATCTTTTTATTTCAGCACATATTACTAAATAACTAAATGGATTGTATTTGAAGACTGATTCGTATTAAATGCGTTGAGTGAATAAATTTTTGGACTTCCCACATGTGCCTTCAAAAGGTTTTAGTTTGGGTAACTTAAGCATCATTTTATATCATTCATTGTCCAACTATGCTACAGTATACATCAATTATATTTTGTATTATAATCCATCACGTATTCAATTTTGATTGTTATTATAGTACAATGTTTTAGGTTATTACATGTTGTTATGTGAAATTTTGTTGAAGCACAGCAGGTTACTTCTTATGTTAATGAAAAGTAAATATTGATAGCCTTTATTGTTTAATGATCATGGACAAACAGAGTTAAATAATACACTATTCTAGTGTAGTAGTTATACCACAATTTAAAGTCGTACAAATAGTACATGTTATTTTCAAAGTACAGTTAAAAATATAAAACTGTGGGTTTTCAAATGTTTCCCTGCTTTTGTTTCAGTATCTTCAAAAAGTTGCACCTTACTTTTAGAATGCAAAATGTCAACCGAAAAGGAGAGAAGAAGAATTAAAAACTTACCAGAATATAAGTTGATAGTACGACCTAATTATGTTAGAATTGTTACCATAGACTAAAATGCATTTATTTGATAATTTGCACAGTGATTATTCATTTGGTTGATAAATTAAAATAGAGGCATATATGTTAATAATTAAAATATGTTAATAATTCATGTTACCATAAAATTATTAACATAATTAAAACATTCATTTGGTTGATAATTCCGTTTTAAATCATAACAACAAACACTACTTTTTGTATTTAATGTTTTAGTGGGGTAATATCATTTAATTTTCTAGCTTTTGGTTAATTGGTTGGTTATCTTTTATTTTTCTTTATGAAAAACTTAACGTTGTTTCTAGAAATAACTTTAAGTTTGCAATATTTCATATGCCGTGCCATGCAGGGAATTTACTGAAAATAGAAAACCATGTGTCCATGTTAATTACCTCAGTCTACATGATCCTACAAAACACTTTGAAGCATGCTGTTAGTTCACAGAGAAATGTAACATATACAATATGGACAGTATGCTTATGCCAACACACATCACTTTTATGTTTTACGTGTTTTACCTTAATCATTTAAAGTGTCAATTTTTATGAGTACAGTGTGGGATAATATATTGCTGATTCAATTGGTTGACCTTGATTATTTAAAGTGTCAATTCTTATGAGGTCAGTGATGCATTGTTGATGTTTTATATGAAGATGGCTGTCTGTAGATGATGTATGGTAGGTGAATGAAATATGCAGGCATGCAGTTGTTGCATTTTTGAATGAGGAAGTGGCTCAGTTTTTGTTTTGCTATAGATGAAGCTGTGAAGTGTGGTGGCAATACACAGTAAAGTGCCGCAAATATGGGCCAGCTCATTGTCTTTCGTAACCGCAGTTTTAAATGCAGCCTTTTCATATTTGTACATTTAAACTGATAGATTGAAAAAGCATGTCAAGTTACAGCAGCAGACCAGGACATTTTCATTTTACATAGTTCTGTCAAACAACATTAGTAAGTACAATAGACGCGTAAACATCCAAGAAAAGTACAAAAGCTTGTACAGTTGTAGAATTCTTCAATTGAAATTTAGAAAAAATGTCAACATTGTCACTAACCGCCAAATAGTGGACGGCATCAACTTTTGACCTCCATCTTTTACTCTTGTCCTATCCATCTGTTGTGAAGGATAATTATGTTATTTTATAATGAGTTAATTGGTAGAATAAAATAGAAAGAATAACAGTATGGTTTAAAAACATCGCCATGCATCAACTTTTATAGGAATCAGGGGAAAAAAATTCTCATGAATATGTATTCTGGTTATGAAAGCCTAGCTGGGAATCACACGGAGTGAAATGTTTTGGTAAAAGTTTTACTCATGTCATGCAAGTGTAAATTAGCATATTATTGGTAATCTTCTAAAGAAAGAGCAATGATCGGTATCTATGATGCTATGTATATTTTTATGGTAACCAATTAATTTAAATAATTGAAGGAAACTAAAAACTAAGTCCTAAATGCGTTGATATATAATTAGCAAAATCCAGTGATATTTTGATAGTAATAGAAGTGCAGGAGGTGGTAGCATCCAAAGTCTATAAAATATTAAGACAATTATTTATAGTACACACTGAAATTTTTTTGACAAATTTTAGTAATACACACACATGTATAGAAACACATAAAAGCAGATTTGTTAAGTAAAAACAAATTTACTACTTTTCTCGTCTATTCTATAAAATGGCGGCCATCTGTGTCATGAACCTAAGATTATAGGTTATCCGCACGGTATTGAAGTATTTTTGATTTTGTTAGAACTTGATTTTGTTTTAATCGATGGCCTAGTATTTCGAAATTCAAAAGGTGTTGTTTGACTGCAGTGCATATAAAATTTATGCTGCCGAGTAGTTTTTGGTATTTTCTTACGGATTGGAAGGTAAAGAGTTGACAAATAAGTCAACCTAGAAGACAGCTAAATTCAAAGTCACTTGAATGTGTTCAAGATGGCCATTCAAGTATGTCACGTGCACATATCATGTATTATGGCTATCCAAATTCGTACATTGCAATAGCAGCAAAGTCTAGTCATTTGAAGGAGCTTAAGATGAACTTAGAGCTAGACGAAAGGAAAAAAGAGGAAAATAAATACAACACGGACCATTTTATCAATTTGAAGAAATTACAGATGTGTCCGAGAATAAGTATGTTTCAAACAAACTTGAAAAAGTTGCAGTATCGATTATAATAACTGTGAATGAGTTGTTAATCGTAACGCCAATCTATTTGGTAAATGTTGAAAGATGTGGTATCTTTTGTACCTTCTTTCGGGATGTCCAAAGTTTCACGTTCAAAGGCTGACTGCCTAAGTGTGCTAACTTGTTTGATATAATCATATTTTCATGTTCGACATCCCAAAGCTATTTCCATAGGGTAAATTTAAGTAAGAGTATAATTTTGGAGGGAATTGAGGATAGCGGTGAAAAAGAAAGAACATGTAGTGAAACATACCGTATGATCAGATGTTCTTGCACTGTTTAGGTAGACCAATCTATTGGTTGAAGCTGAAGCTGAAGTTTGTTTTGGTATTAAACCAAACAGATGCATTGGAACCTGGTGCCTCATTTACGATCAGATGATTGTTCGGTATAGTTCAAACGATCAGTTATATAACAATGAATTGAGCTGGTTACTTTGTTTGACGACCACCTGATTTGGACACCTTTCGTTGTTAGATTTTCTGCACCTTCGAGCATGAAATCATCCACCTATGGAAGAAAAATATAGAATAGGGTGATGCATATAATACTAAATAATGTCTAAAATAAGTAGTTGGAGAATGGAACCAAAGATATGCATAGTATGCCACAGTCTTGTATTCTCTATTATTCTTGTTAATTTGGTAACCTACATGTTGAACAATATATGTAGGAAAACAAATACCACCATGCGCGGAAGATATGCATAGTATGTCATTACCTAGTTACAGATAGTTAAAAGTCCCAATCTAGGTGACTTGCAGAATTACTATGCAAAGCGTAGAAAAATTTAAAGCCAAAACAATTAACAGCTTATAGATTAAGAAATATAATGTTTAAGTCATAGAGTCACCAGATAGTGTATTGTAGAAAAATAATAATGTAGCACTCATGGAAATGAAAAAAACATATAATGTCCAGTAGTTACAACATTTTGGCACGGCAGAGTTATGGTATCTTGTGTTTTGTGTGACACAGCATACCAATTTAAATTTTTTTTCTTTTTTGCAAGGCTGGTGGATTCTCACTTTTAGTTGTAGGCTCATTCTCATAAGATTATGAGGTTGGGAGATGCTGAAGGGAAAAAACAGTTAGCGCGTTAACAACATTGGTTCACCCAACTTACAGTAAAAGGGATATATTTTTAGCTGATTGTGTAAAAAGTGACGCAGTACGTGTATGAGGATATTTTTACCTTTTGAGTTGGCTGAATGACTTACACCAACAGGTATAATTTTGTTTGTGCCGCCAAGCTTTTTCCTCCATTTTTGAAGTCGTAATAGTTGGGCTTCACGTAGAATGTGTAGCGTTGTCCCGAGAGCTTGTTGAATATATCTGTTACTTCACTTTTTCCCATTTCCTTCGAAAGAGGTGTAACATGTTTGTTAGTTAGGTTAGAGGTGTTTTATAATTGAGCAGTCTATTGGTGTCATTCATGGTGTTCAGATTGCCGTCAGTAATTTGCAATCATGTTTTTATGGAAGAAAAATAAAGGCCAACCTGCTCGCTTATAAGTGTGAGATCATCCAGTTTTATCAAGCAAATTTTCAACCTTCTTACCGAAATCGAGAACGGTTATTTTCGCAGTTTTATCATTGGAAGTTTAGTAGCAGTTTGAACCTGGCAATGGTAGAAACTTAGTGAATCCTGGAAGAACCATAATTTTTACCATTGTCCTAAATTACGTATTTCCTTGCATGAAAGTTTGTATATTTATGCAGTGGTAATAATGAAAATTAGCCACCATATACAGTACTCTTTATTTGACAGCGTTGTATTCATGAACATATTGGAGATTTACAGGAGATAAATCATATAATCACTTTGTGTGTGGATTGGTTAACCCACTGCTGATGTGTTGTCCTAAATTGGCTTAAATACGGACACATTCTACATAGCGGTGCACCTTTTGGAAAAAACTAAAAATAATTTCACTTTCTTTGTTGCAAATATAAATCATGGTTTAAGGTTAATACGTGGAGAAGTTCCAAGTGGTTAGAAAAATTAAAAACAATTTCAGTAAAAAATTACGAAGTTTTATTCAAAACATGAAATTTCCTAAATTTACCTTTAAAAGGTATGTATTAAAATTTAAACTATCTAAATACGAAAAAGCAAATGCAATTGTGGTAATAATTGGAGCGCTAATTGTATGATAATACATTGACTTTAAATATGAGAAACTCGATACTGGTTTAAGGATAATAGAAAGATCTACGTACTTCTAGAGGCTGAAACAAAGTTGTTATCAATTATTCATTTTCAATGCACTACTTGCAGCAAAAACAAATCCAAAGTTTTTGAGTTGTTCCTCAAAAAGCTTAAAGTTGCTTCAAAGATAAGGTGTGTTGAAGATAGAATACAAAATACCACATTTTTTGAATTTCACAATTTTAGATGTGTACATGATATTAGAACTTATCATTGGTAAGTGTATATTTATGGAAAAATTAATATTTTTGAATATATTTTGCAAGAAAAAGTGGGTAAATTTAAACCTTTTTCAAAACAAATTCAAAAATTACAACTAAGACCGTGTTTTACCATGTGAAGCATTATGCGTAGTGAAAATTTTCAATTTGACATGAAAGATAAAGTTTGGGAAATATAGTTGCAAAGTAAAAAAAATGCAAAGCACGTAGAAATTTTTTTCATAGAAAAAAGCAAAGTTAAATTAGCTATGAAATACAGTTTTATCAAGAAAAAAATTGCAAAAATAAAATATAAGTTAAGCAACAAAACTTTCCTGTAAATATGAATGTAAAAGGAGATGGTAGTTGAGAAAGCACAAGCCTTTAAAATTCAAAATGCATAAACTTAAACTGTCACATAATAGATTAATATGCTAAAATACAAAGCCGTTTTAATTTTCGCTGTACAGAATTATGAATCAATGCGTAAAATACAGTGTTGAAAATAATGGTTTTTTTAAAATAGTAAAAAAGTTAGTATCGTATTAGGTATAAATTTTTTTATCAGGGGTCCAATTAGTTGAGAAAACATTCAGAGTTATAGTTCATACGTCAGTTATCGTTGGTAAATTATTTCTACCTTTTTATTCTCTAACTCGTAAGCCCATATGGTTCATCAACACGGTACGTAGTACTGTTGTGCACATATATAATAGTCCAAAAAAAGTTACTTGGCTACCAAGAAGTCTGTTTAGTTTTAATTTTGTTTTGGTGGGAATAGAAAAAATTAAAAAGTAACATGCAGTACCATGGCCAAAAATTATAATGAACATGAAAGTTGTGCAAACGGCCTACTTGGTAGTAATAAACCTGTCTTAGTATCTTCAGGCATTTCTATAGAGCATAGCAGTATCAGTTGTTTGCACAAAAAATGGGCAAACACTTCCAAGTCGTATGAATTAGTTGATTTTATGTTGTTTCTAGTGATTTGGGTGATTTACGCAAATATATGAAAAGCAAGGACTAAACTGTAAAAGACACACAGATTTATAGTGGTTCGGCCAGAACGTGCCTACGTCCACTTCATATGTTATTCTCCTTTTTCTTTCAGATTACAAGTACAAAGCTTTGTATACAAGTATATGAAAGTTGTTTGAAAGTTCCTTCCGTGCTTGAGCTCTCAAACTTGTCTACCATTGTTGTACCCCTGCCCCTCTATTTATAGAGTTAGGTTGGGGGTAGGGGTCTTGGATGTATATAGCTGTTGGTGGGCCTGGGCTGAAGCGATCTGGCCTGGCAGTTTGGTCAGGCATCCTCTTGGTTCGGAGATGGTTGGAGAAGTGGTCCGGTGGTAGGAGCAAGGTGGGCCGGTTGAGGTTGTTCATGGAAGTGCTGTTGGTTCGGTGGGATGTTGGTCCGGTGGGACGTTGGTCCGGTGGTGGCTAAGTGTAGTTGGTTCGGTTGTTCATGGAGAGGGGGTTCGGTTCGGTAGGCACTGGTGAAGGGTTGGTTCGGTGTGGGCCGGTCCGGTGTGGAGATGGAGTTGGACCGGTAGTAGTTTGGAGAGGAGGTGCTTCTGGTTCGGTAGTGGATGCACGTGGTTGGACCGGTGAGGCTTTGGCTTGGGCTGGACCGGTAATAGTTTTAGCAGTGTGTTTGACTCGGTGGCAACCTCCTCGTGCTGGTTCGGTACCGAATGACTTGGTGGCTTCATCCTTACCCAGATTCGGTGGTGGTGAAAACACACCCAACAGTTGCCCCCCAAAGTAGGGCATATACTCGTATATGCCGTGCTTTGTTTACTTGGACAATTCTCATCCGGCCCGAGAACCGAACCGGTTGGTTCGGCCGTCCAATTCTCCCCTATAAGTAGGAGCCCCAGTCCTTCGTTATTTCTCACCAAACGTAGCAACCGAATCAGATTCTAATTGGGTTGCCGAATTAGCTATTATACCGGACCAATCTTGACTGCCGGATCAGGTAACTGCTGAATTTTCGGGATGGGGAATGCCGGATGAGTCTCGGCATTGGGAATGCCGGATGAGTCTCGGCATTGGGAATGCCGGATGAGTCTCGGCATTGGGAATGCCGAATGAGCCATGGTATTTCGAATGCCGAATGAGATCTCTCTTCATACTGCCGAATGGGCTTGAGTGTTGGAGTGCCAAATGGACTCTCGCATTGTTTCACCGAATGAACTTTTATATTTGAACCTTGAGTGAAATTCTAGACTTATATATGCTGGCTCTCTTTATACACTTGCTTGCTTATATTTCCATACTTCTTGTTCCAACACTATGTCTCTTGCCTTTGCGTATGCAGATAAATGTCTCAACGAGTGGAAACTCGATCAGATAAAAGGAAGTCCAAGGACAGAGAAGAGTCCTCCACAGTGCCCCTAGTTCGGGCCGAACGTCCTGGGCCTGTTCCGAGATCGCTAGTAGATGGGTACGGCCCCCAGGAGCTCTTGAATTCCCTGCCCGATTGTTTTCCTAGCTCCCTCAGGGAGGAGCAGCTTGATGTCATCTCTCGTTCCTTGGGGATTGACAGGGCTCGTATGCTGTTGTCGGGAGAGGGGGTTATGCCATATGACCCTCCTGAAGGATATTTTGCTTACAGCAGATACCACTGTATGTGTGGTTCCATTCCTCCGATCAATGCATGGATAGTCAGCTTCCTTACCTATCTGAAGGTGGCCCCTCTCCAGCTCCAGCCCAATTCCTACGCTATTCTGGTGTGCTTATTCGTTATCTTCCAGAGGAGGTATGGGCGCCCTCCTTCTAACCGGGAAATTCGATACTTGTATAATCTGAGAGGCTACAAGAAGGGGTCTCCGTATGTTAGTTTAGAAGCGGTCGTGCCCTTCAAACCGGTCTTGGACTTATACTCAAAGTTCACCATGTTTAAGAAAGAATGGTTTTTTATCAGGGACGATTCTGTCTCCTTCCGCCTCTTCACTTCTGGCTGTAAGTTGAACTTTATTTACAATTTCTTTATTCCGACTGCAGCGCTCCTTCTGATATGCTTCTATTTCTTTCTAGTGACAGGTGGCTTTGCAGTCGTAGAGAGTGATTCCCTGGTCCAGATGGCTGCGGAAATAAAGGCCATTTCGGGACGGGACAGGTCGGCTTCTTTCCTGATCAGGAATGCTACTCTCCTGGAGCACAACTTGATCCTGCCACACCAGTCCGTGGTTAAGCAGAGAGACACGGCTGAGGAGAAAGCTGCCAAAGCCAAGGAAGGGGCCACGGTGAAGAGTGGCAAGAGGGAACCTTTTACAAAGCCTCCCGTTATTGGGGGTAAGAAACTTAAGAAGTCTGATGGTCCCTCTCCTAGCACTTGCCCAATTGCTCCGGGAGAGGAAGATGTGGAGGAAGATGGAGGTGAGGGTGAAGGAGGAGATGGACAGAGCGGTAGTGGCGTTGGTGCCTTAACCTCCGGGCAAGCGGGAGAGATTCATGAGTGGACGGACGATGCTTTCCGTCAAGCTTTTGGGGAGTCGGAGGAAGGATCAGTTTTGGTTGAGAAGGCAAAGGAGGTTGGAAAGGCTGGGGATGGCGCCGATTCATTTTCTAAGAGTTCTTCAGCTACGGCAACTCCAGCGATTCAAGGTGAACTTTTGACTTCTGCAGACTCCATTTACGATAGGGACTTAGGAATATTTTATGGTTCGCTTCCGTCCTGGAATGAGATTCAGGACTTATTGCAGTATCCTACTCCTCCGCAGGGTTTGTATAATAGATGTGCCTCCTCACTCTTTTTATCTTAACATATTTCTTGAATTGTGGATCATTGTTTGTTCGTAACACTTGGTTTTTATTCTAGGAGCAGGTAAGGCGGTCAAGTCATCAGATATCCGGCACCGCCTCGAACAGTACAAGCTACTCAAGGCTTCTGCCAAACCAAAGCCGCCAACTAGCCGTCTTGGGGATGCAGTTAGATATCGCCCCCTTCTTGGAGTCATTGAGGAAGATATGCAAAAGAGGAAGAGGGGCCGATCTTCGTTTGAACCCTCTCCTGGCCCTCAGCCTCCAGTCCAGCCCATCCATGATATGACTGAGGAGGATACTGAGTTTATGCCTTCCCCCCCTCCGTCCAAAAATCCAACCGTCACTCCGATAGACCATCCTGGTTTGGATCGCAACCCATTTGCCGGCCACCCTGATCTGGACCCCAGTTTTCAGGATATCTCTTTTGACGAGGTCACGGGTGAGCATCTTCTTCCCCGCAATCTCATGGTACGGGTGCTTGATGAGGCTAAGTCGTTAGACCTCGATTTGCTTACTACACGGATTGTGACCATGGGGAATGAGGCCAAGGCAAGCATCGATCGGGTGGCTGAGGAAACCAAGAGGCTAATGGAGCATCACGCTCGACTGGCCAGGGCTGGGGAGGAAATCGGAAGTGCTAACATCCGGTTGCGGCTACAGGTTTCTGATCAGGCTAAACAGCTTGCCGATCAGGCTATCCAGATATCCCAGCACGAGGCGGCCTCCCGACGACTAAAGAAAACCATGGAGGAGGCTAGCAAGGCTGAGTTGCGAAAGATGGAGGCCGCCTGCAAGGAGCGGATTGACATAGCTATTGCTACGGTGGACGAGGTTCGGAGGGCGGATCTCGAGCAGGTAGAGGAGTTATCAGGGAGGCTTGAGGCTGCAGAGCTTGCTCAGGCCAGGCTAAAGGAAGAGATGGAGGAAATGAGGAGGACTCTCCAGGCTGACCGCTTGAGATATCGATCGGAGAGGGATGTTGCCGTTGCTAAGTTGCTGTCCTCCGAGGCCCGGGTGAGGGAGTTTGAGGAGAATGAGGGGATGATGGATGAGATGTTGCAGGATATGTACTTCCGTACCTGGAAGCAGGGTAATCTATTCTGGATGGATGATTATCCCCGGATCATGGCTAGGATATATCTTCGGGCTTTGGAGGAGGCCAAGGCCGATGCGGCTAAGGAAGGTGAAGCGACATTCAGGATGGATACGGTTACCGCCCAGTTCTCAAAGGAGGAGAAGGTAGCGGTGAAGGAGGGGATGCGGCTACTTGCTGCAGAGGAAGCCGGTGTGCAGTTGGGGGATGAGGACCAAGAAGCGGGCGTTGGTGAGTTTTTCCTTTTTAGCTTTTCATAACTTGATCGTTCGTTGCCGGTTTAATGGACTCTTTTTCTGAATTGGACAGGTGGGGCCTCAGGTCATCATGCTGGGAGCCCCGATCCTGCGGCTAAGTAGATCCGGAGGGCTAGCGGGATGGGGGCGAAGCTCCGATTTTTTGACTTAACTCGCACATATTTTGGTTGCTGTCTATGTTAATCCAAAACATTAATGCAACTCGTAATTATATTATTTGTAGAGAATGACTTTCTGTAATTTTATAACATAAACAGATTCTGTTATATTTGAGTGCTTTTGTTATTCTGATGTGTTGCATAAGAGACATAGTTGTGTATGTGCTAGTGATTCAATTGTGTTTAATGCTAAGTTCTTGCTTAATATATAATTTCATATCTTGCAATGTTTGAATAAGTCCTACCTACATGATTATGTACAAGAGAAAAGAGTACCGCCCTTTATGTTTTGATTGCAGGGGGCAGCTTCGAACATCTTGTGTAATTGACCATGGACGCGGCTGAGTGTTCCGTCATTCGGATGTGAGCTCATATTTCCACAAGCGAGAGTTCTCCTATTTGTGACCTGTACTTTAGAGACTGCTATGCAGGATAGGAGAAAAGTTTTTAAATGTAATGGAAATATGAGAAACAGTAAAACTTCCAATCACGGAAGGCCGTCGATGTGCTTAAGTTCGTGGCAAACGGGTTTTGTAGTCACTTTCCCTAGCTGTGGGTTTTGGAGACATTTGTCACCCATCTTACGCCTCCGCGGGGAGTTTTCTTTTTTACCACAGCCGCACTTAAGACACACCGGAGCCGAAATCGCGCACAGTAACTACCTGGGCCATTATGACCCGTAATCGTGGGTATTATTCGATTTATTGTGGCCGGCTAGCGTGGGTGCCGTCAACCATGAACTACCCCTGGTTGGCCACACCTTATGTTGGGGCTTAAAGTAGGTTCACAGTTGCCGGCGAGCCGAACGCCGTAATGAGCTGCCATCGGCTATAGTCGGCCTTTTTTGATGACTTATAATCGGCTCATTACAGTTGGCTTTGAGGTCAGTCGCGAGCAATGAGTTAACCCGCAGCAGAGGGATGCTGGAGCAAAAGTGTCTCATTGGCGAGTGCATAGAATCGCATAGTACCTGTTAGGTCTTGTTCAGGTGAAGCTGTGCTGTGACGCGTCTTGAATAGAAATGCAGGATTTTGTTCAACAGAAAAGGATAAAGCTCAACAAGTAACCAAGATATAAAGGAACAAGTTAACAGGAGACAAGATTTTTAAAGTGGTTCGGCACGAAAATGCCTACGTCCACTGATTCTCTTTGTTCATTCACTTTATATGGGTAGTACAAGTTAAGAAAAGTATCGACGAAGGTGTTGTATGTTCCATGCCCTCTGGAACACCTCTCCGTCCACTGTTGACAAAATATAAGCTCCGTTGTGAAGATCTTTATAAATTACATATGGTCCATCCCAGATGGGGTCTAATGCTCCGGGGCGCGGGAAAATCCGCTTGAGGACAAGATCTCCTTCTTGTAAGCTGCGATGCTTGACTTTGGAGTTGTATCGTGCTGCGACTTTCTGCTTGTGAGCTGCTGCTTTGAGTGCTGCATCGTTTCTTCTCTCCTCAATTAGATCCAAAGACATGAGGAGGAGTTCTTCGTTCTCTTCCGGGTTGTAGTGGATCCTACGGTGAGAGGGCACTATAGTTTCAACTGGGAGCATGGCCTCCGATCCGTATGCCAAAGAGAAAGGAGTATGCCCTGTTGAAGTTTTGTAAGATGTGCGATAGGCCCAAAGTGCCGTAGGAAGTTCGTCCACCCAGGCGCCTTTCGATTTTTCAAGTTTCTTCTTGATTAAGGATACCTGGTGGGTTTTTTTCTTGATGCTCCTTTGCCGTACCCTACTGTGTTGTATTACATTAAGAAAGCGTGGAAACTTCGTGGATCCATTTCCGTTAAGTCAGATGGATTCCTGTTCCTGTTTAAATTCACAAGTGAAGATGATAGGAATAGAATCTCTGAAGCTGACCCTGTTGTTATGAGGAATAAACTGTTTATTGTAAAACCATGAGACGAGAATGTTGGCAATAGTTGTGGTAGTATCAAATCTGTACCTGTTTGGATTAAGTTATCAAACATCCCCTTGTTTGCATGGTCTCCTTTGGGTATAAACTGGTTAGCTGCAAGAATTGGTAAACTTCTTTGCATGGATGCCTCGACTGAAAATTTTGAAAGAATCACCTTCGCCAAATGTTTAGTTGAAGTTACTCCCAAGTATGAACTGCCTGAACGATTTACCGTTCAACTGCTTGATGGGTCTGAACAGGAAGTTATAGTTGAGTACTTGTGGAAGCCTGAAATATGTACTTTTTGTAAAGAGTTTGGGCATTTGGGTAGCACATGCAAGAAGTCAGTAGTTGAAGAGAACGTTAAGAAATGTGAAGAAACTGAACAACAGAAGAGTGGTGAAGTGAAGCAACACAATGAGAATAAAGGAAAAAACTCAGGCAAACAAGTTACAGTGAAGCAAGTGTGGCAAAGGGTCAATAGGTACAGGGGAAAAAATTTAGATGTTAGTAAGGAGATGGAAAATAAAACAAATATAAACACAGTAGCAGAGGAACTTAATGAACATGTTGGAAGTGAAGGGAACAGTTCTAGTTTGGAAGTTATTAAAGAACCTGGGGATGTGGAACAAGTATGTAATATTCAGACACAAAATAAATTTAATGTGCTGCAGTATGAAGAGATTGAGCAAGTTATAGTAGATATTAATGAGGTAGAGGATGGTGAAATCAACCCAGCTGACATTTGTGGTGAATTAAATAGAGATATCACTCAGATTAATGCCAAGTTGAATGACATTTCTGTTATTAATAACAAAATCCCAGTTTTGGCTACTGATAAGCAACATTTACAAGTTGAAGCAACTGCTACCAGTAGCAAAAACAAGGAGAATGGCAATAGTGTGTCAGTTATGCATGCACAAGATGATACTTATGACACTGAACAGGATAAAGCTTGGTGCACTGCAATTGAAACATTCATAACACAACTTATTCTCACAAGCCATAGGCCTGACTCAGTTGTTCAACCTACAGTTCATACACCCTACAATTTCTCCATTGATCTGCCTGGTTGGCCATCAAACCTAACCCTATCGCAACCAAAGCCTATTCCAACCAAAGACCCACCCACCACACTTCATTCCTCTCCTTTCAGGCAAATTGAAACAAGATCTCTGTCTGCTCAGAGAAGAAACAAATCCACCACCCAACAATAATTTTTTTAATGATTAAAAAAATCGCAGCATGGAATATCAGAGGAGCGCATAGCAAAATTAAACTTGATCATGTCAAAAATTACATTTCTGCTTATAACATTTGTCTATTTGGATTACTTGAAACAAAACTTAACCTCTTGTTATCCACAAAAGCAGCAACTTACATTGATCCAACCTGGGAATTCCATCACAACCTTGACACTGCTTCTTATGGACGAATCCTGATCTTGTTTGATCCTAAAGTAATTACCCTGTCCCCTATCCTTTCAACTTGGCAGTTCATCCATCTTCATGTTTTTGAAACTCTTTATCAAACCTCTTTTTATGTCACCTTCGTTTATGCCGATAACTCTGTTCTTTCACGTAACACATTCTTCAACTCCTTGCCTCCATTACGTTAGACTTCACATCCCTGGGTTGTGCTTGGCGATTTCAATTCATGTTTTAATTTCACTGACAAATGTGGGGGTAACCCTCTTACCCCGACAGACATTGCTAATTTCAACTTATCTATTGAATAATCTGATTTAGTCATGGTTAATAGGTCTGGTGCAAAATTTTCATGGAACAATAGAAGTCGAAGTGGAGTTCGAACGTTCACGACTATTGATCATGCTTTCTGCAACATCCAAGCTCTCCACCTCTGGCCCACCTTATCTGTCTTCCTCCCACAACCTATATTATCTGACCACTCTCCACTAATATTAACCCTGAGTCCCCATTTGCGAAAAGAAAACAGAAGTTTCAAATTTTTTGATGCTTGGCTGAAGCATTACCACCTACTTGAATTAGTTTCTCAAGTTAGCAATGAATTTATTTGCTATGGTAACCCCATGTATAAGTTTTGCAGGAAGTTGAGAAGAATCAAGCAGGAAATCAAATTGTGGGCATATGCAACCTTTGGAGTCGGCAGCCTTCTTTCCACAACTCTTAAGGAACAACTGAAGAAGCAACAAGAATACATGATGGAGCATCCCCTTGATGAGCAAGCAGCGGCTGAAGAAAGCAAACTATTTTCTGATGTTAATAATGCCTTATGCTTGGAAGCTAACATGAAGAAGCAGCAACTGCATGCCAAGTGGTCTGTTGAAGGAGACAAGAACACCAAGTTCTTCCATGATGCTATTAAGGTCAAACATTCAAGAGATAACATATTTAGTATTCTTGATGATCAGGGTAACCACTGTGACACTGTTGAAACTGTTGATCAAGCTTTTGTTAAATACTTCTCCACATTGCTTGGTAATGACTCTGGGTTCTCCCCTGACCTTGAACGAATCTCAACACTTACCTTGCCTACTATATCTCCCCTGGCAGCTCTTGATTTAATAAGGCTTATAACTAATGATGAAATAAAAGCTACGTTATTTTCAATGAACAAACATTCTGCAGGAGGGCCTGATGGTTTTAATGTGTCTTTTTTCATTGCTTCTTGGGGTGTTCTTGGTCATGATTTTTGTCAAGCAATCCACAATTTCTTTTCAAAATGCAAACTGCTTGGGGAAGTGAATAGTACTAGCATAGCCCTCGTACCTAAGGTATACCCACTAACTAGTGTCTCTTCGTTCAGGCCGATATCCTGTTGTAATGTCTTATATAAATGTATCACGAAAATACTTGCCACTCGTATGATTAGTGTAATGCCATCAGTTGTCTCCTTGAACCAGGCAGCCTTCCTTCCTACTAGAAACATTCTTGATAATGTTCCGCTGACACAAGAACTGCTTAACGGTTATTCTAGAGTTAATGTGTCTCCTGCTGCCACTCTAAAAATTGACATAACTAAAGCTTATGATTCTATACATTGGGCTTCAATTGTGAGGATCATGGCAGTCATGGGGTTTCCCAAAATTTTTGTGTCATGGATATATGTGTGCATCTCCACCCCTACTTTCTCTGTTGTTTTGAATGGTTGACCAGTTGAGTATTTCAAAAATAGTAAAGGAATTCACCAGGGAGATCCCATATCTTCCTACCTTTTCTTGTTAGTTATGGAAGTTTTCACAGTTGTGCTAAAAGACAAGTACACTCAGAAGCTAATCAAGTACCACCCTAAGTGCTCTGCTCTCCAAATTCAATCATTGATGTTTGCTGATGATGTATTGTTATTTACTAAACCAGAAATTCCCTCTATGACCGGAATTGTTGAGGCTCTCTATTCCTTTTATTGCATGACTGGTCTTTCTATTAACAAAGCAAAATCTTCCTTGTTACTTGCTGGAGTCAGTGATACCCATGCTGCTGCCCTTCATCTGCACACTGGCTTCACCAACATGGACAATGACATGAGGTATCTTGGACTTCCTTTACTTACCAAAAGAATTTCTAATGCTGACTGTGTTCCTTTATACAATAAGATCACATCTATTATGGGTGTCTGGTCTAATAGGCAACTGTCACAAAGTGGAAGGCTTGTCCTTATTAAGTCAGTTGTTTTTTCATCTTTAGTCTACTGGGCTAGGTGCATTATCCTTCCTGCCAAGCTGTTGCACATGGTGAGGTCTGCTATGCATAGGTGTTTCTGGACTGGTAGCATACACAACAGGAAGTTGATCCCATGCTCATTCACTAAGTTTGAAACTCCAATTAAACTTGGGGGGCTAGGTGTTATTAATGCTAGTAAGTGGAACTGTGCGGCCATTAGTACCCATTTTGAAGACCTCATCAATAAAAGAAGCAGTGTTTGCGCAAAATGGGTTTGGCAATTTTACATTAAGAATAAATACTTTTGGTGCATGGAGATCCCCCAATACTGCAGTTGGATTTGGAGGAGCATTCTAAAATTTGGAAATGTTTTCCTCCCTTTGATACAATATCATGTTAATGCAAAATCTGATGTTAGCTTCTGGCATGATCCTTGGCCGGGCAGAGGTTTCATCCTTTCAAAAGTTTGTGACTACCTTCATGTTCAACAGTCTGGAATTCATTATGATGCTAAAGCAAACTTTTATGTTCATGATGGGAATTTGCAATTGCCAAGCAATAGTAATCAAATGATCAGGCAATTATGGTCTGAGGTTCAAAACAACTACAGCAATACTAATCAAATGCAGGCAGTTACTTGGGACTTGAGGCCTCACACAATCAGGGGTGTGTACACAAATATTTCTGTGTATGACACTCTGCCTTCTTCAAAATGGTGCACAGTGATCTGGTCTGATGATTCTCCACCAACTGATAACTTGATGTTGTGGAAAGTCATAAACCATGCTCTACTGACTAGAAGTAAACCGAAGTATTTTGGTATGGCATGCACATCCTTATGTCTTTTCTGTGATATGCATGAAGAAACCACTGATCACATTTTTTTTGATTGCCCTGCTTTAAAAATTGTTTTGGCCAGAGTCAGTTCCACTACTGGTTTTAATTTAAATGTTGGGGGTTCTGCAACGATATGGAGTATCATTTACAAAGCAACAAGGTGGAGAAAGTTTGAGAGTAGAATTTTGGTTGTATGTTTGAAAAAATATCTCATTGCTGTTTGGAAAGAAAGAAACACTGCTGTTTTTGATAATCTCAGAAGGAAGAATGAATTATTATGGCAAGATGTTAGGAGAACCACTCATTGGCAATTGATGAATTGCAACACTAAATTTCCTGACTTGTTGATCCATGTTTGGGGTTGAAGTTTAGTTGTTGTTTCTTTAATTGTTTTAAATTTTAATTTTATTTTTGTTATTTATTATTATTTTTTATTTTTTTCCCTTTCTTCTCTCATGTACTGTCCTCCTTTATTGTGTTGCAATAAAACTGGTAGGGGTCCAGTCAACCTCGCTGGCTTTGCCAAAAAAAAAAAGGTTTTGAGAATCTTGTTGACAGCTTAGACTTGTCCGTTTGCTTGAGGATAAGCTACAGATGAGAAGCTTTTGTGAATTCCGTGCTCTTGGCACCAATCGGCAAATTCTTCGCTGTCAAATTGAAGTCCGTTGTCTGATATGATCTTGAGTGGGACTCCGTACCTGCACAGAATATTTTTGATCAAGAAGTTGATAACTTTTGCCGAAGATATTTTATTTAGAGGTTCCGCCTCCACCCATTTGGTGAAATAGTCAACTCCCACTATAGCATATTTGGCTCCGCCTCGGCCCGATGGCAGTTCGCCAATCAAGTCAATTCCCCATACTGCAAAGGGCCAAGGGCTGGTCATTTGAGCAATCTCATTTGTGGGTAGTCGAGGAATCTTGGCAAATTTCTAACATCTGTCGCATCTCTTGACGAAGTCCAAGGCATCTTTGTTTAAAGTGGGCCAGTAATATCCATATCGGAGTATCTTCTTTGCCAGAGTCTGCCCTCCAGTGTGATCTCCGCAACTTACTTGATGGATGTTGGATAAGACTTCCCTGGCTTCCCTTCCAGCGATACACCTTAATAAGGGATTAGAGAAGCCGCGCCGATAGAGGATGCCTTCTTGTAATGTATAGCGGCAAGCCTTCCTCAAGATCTTCTTGATTTCGTTACGCCTGTCGGGCAGTGTGCCATCTTGTAAATATTTCCGGACAGGAGTCATCCAAGTTTCTTCATCGATTGCAGCTACCAGATTCACTTGCTCGAAACTTGGTGCCGGCTGTTTTGAGATGGTTAATGCTCCGAAGATAGTGATGTTCTTCATACTAGCTTGCTTTGCTAGTTCGTCGGCCTCTTGGTTCTCTTCTCGAGGAATGTGTTTGATTAGATAGTGATCCAATTGATTGAGCAGCAGTTTGGTCTTTTTTAGATATGCTGTGAGTCATTCTCCTCGAGTCTGGAAGTCTCCTAGTATTTGACTTACAATGAGTTGAGAATCACTATGGAGACATAAAGAGCCGACTCCAATCTCCAAGGCCAGTTCTAATCCAGCTATCACCGCTTCGTATTCTGCGTCATTGTTGGTGGCAGTGAATTCCAACCTTAGGGCGTAATGCAGCTTCTTTCCCCTGGGGATGATTATCACAACACCTGCCCCCGAGCCTTGTTCGTTCGACGCTCCATCTACGAAGAGATTCCACTTGATATCTTTTGCTATTTCAGATTGGTCCTTACCTTCGTTAGTGGTGAATTCGGCAATGAAACCAGCTATGGCTTGCCCCTTGATAGCGGTGCGAGGATGGTAAGTGATATCATATTGACTTAGTTCGATGCACCACTTAAGTAATCGCCCAGAAGTGTCGGGGCGATGGAGCACTTGCCTTAGCGGTTGATCGGTTAAAACTCTGATGGAATGAGACTGGAAATAGTGTCGCAGTTTCCGTGACGTGATAAGCAAACAGTATGCTAGCTTTTCAAGTTTAGGGTATCTGGCTTCTGCCCCTGTGAATCTCTTGCTTACAAAGTATACGGGTCGCTGCGCGCGGTTGTCTTCTCTTACCAAAGCGGCGCTCAAAGCGTGGGACGATACAGCAAGGTATAGGTATAGCTCCTCGCCTTCATTTGGAGTTGAGAGTACTGGTGGTCTCTGGAGGTGTCCGATTAAGTTAAGGAAGGCTGTCGAGCATTCGTCGGTCCATTTGAACTTTCCTTTGTCTTTCTTTAAAGCTTCGAAGAAAGGGACGCATTTGTCGGTTGCTTTAGAGATGAACCTACTTAGGGCGGCCACTTTCCCGTTTAGGTTTTGCATCTCTCTTCAAGTGGATGGTATCTAGATATCTTGCAAAGCTCGAACTTGTTCGAGGTTTGCTTCAATCCCCCTGGCATGAACGACGAATCCTAAGAACTTTCCCGATGATACTCCGAAGGAGCACTTTAGAGGGTTCAGTTTCATTCCATATTGGTGAAGTACTTGAAACATCTCGTCCAAGTGGTTTATATGATCGTTGGCTTTCCTCGATTTTACCAGCATGTCATCCACATAAACTTCCATAGTTTGTCCTATTAGTCCCGCAAACATTTTGTTGACAAAGCGCTGATAAGTAGCTCCGACGTTTTTAAGTCCAAAAGGCATTACTTTGTAGCAGTATAATCCCCGGTCGGTGATGAAACTAGTGTGGTCTTGATTGGAGGCGTGCATGGGGATCTGGTTATATCCTGAGTATGCGTCCATAAAGGATAAGAGTTCGTGCCCGGCAGTGCTGTCCACGAGTTGGTCGATTCGGGGGAGTGGGAAGCAGTCTTTCGGGCAAGCGTCATTTAAGTTGGAGAAATCGATGCATGTTCGCCACTTCCCGCTAGCTTTCTTTACCAGTACCGGGTTGGCGATCCATTCTAGGTAGATGGCTTCCCGTATGAAGTCGTTGGTAAGTGAGTTCTTTACTTCTTCCTCGAGGGCTGCTGATCGTTCTGCCCCCATGCTCCTCTTTTTCTGCTTCACTGGCACCTTGGTGGGATCTATGTTCAGCATGTGGCATGCTACGTCTGGAGAGATTCCCGTCATGTCAGCGTGCGTCCATGCAAATACATCCATGTTGCGGCGAAGAAAATCAATGAGTTGATTCTTTAATTCTCTTTGTAACTGAGACCCGATTCTCAGCAGTCTACTTGGGTCGTGTTTGTCTACAGATACGAATTACATAGCCTCTGCAGGCTCGGCGGTGGCCTCCTCCTCTTTGTCCTTGGGGTCTAATTCGTTGAAAGGATCACTGGTACATCGAAGAGGAGGGGCTTTCTTTAGTTGCTATGCTTCCAAGCTTTTCATGCAGAGAGTAGTCTCTACATTTTTCCCTTTATCTTTTCTGCGGTTATTGCGAAGTTCAGTTACATAGCAGTCTCGAGCAGCGTCTTGATCTCCCTTCATTTCTCCTATTCCGTTATCGGTTGGGAATTTCATCTTCAGGCACGGGCTAGGACAATTTGGAAGTCAGACAAGGCTGGTCTTCCCAAAAAGGCGTTGTAGGCCGAGTGGTTCTCTATTAGCACAAATGTTTGTTTCCGCACAGCGGAGCGGGGATGGCTTCCTATTTCAACAAAAAGGTCCAGTTACCCGAGGGGCATCTTCGCATCTCCAGTGAAACCATGTAGTGGTTTGTTGCAGGGAGACACATCTTTCATTGATAGCTTCATTTTGTCGAAAGCATGCTTGAATAGGATATTCACCGAGATTCCAGTGTCTATTAAAATTCGGAAAACTTTGGCTGGTCCGAACCAGGCAGAGATGACCATAGGATCCATGTGCGGGTACTGTCTTCCATCTAGATCGCGCTTACTGAATGTGATGTCGTCATTCTCTTTCTGTTTCGGGTGGCGTTCTTCCATAACAGAATTAACGCAGCCTTCAGCGTTCCTCAGTGACTTACCGTATCTTTCCATCTTCGCCCAGCTTCTGTCGGCGATGTGCGGTCCTCCTGATATGGTGTGGACCACTATCTTCTCTTGACTAGAGCCGTTGGTGTTGCGATTTCCCCCGCCTGCTTCTGGAGGGGGGGGTAATCCAGGATTCTCATTGGCAGGAGTCGAAGTCCTGTTATGGCCTTTTACATAGCGCTCTAGTCTCCTCCTTCTGATGTGTTCTTCAATCAAGTCCCGGAGATGGTGGCATTCATTGGTATCATGTCCGTGGGATTCGTGGAAGCGGCAGAACTTTCCAGGTTTGAGTGCGCTATCTGACTCCTTCTTGTGCGGGGGCGCTTGTATCTAACTTCGTCTTGAGTGGCTAGAAAGATGTTTTCGATCGTTTCATTCAAAGGAGTGTAAGAGTCAAATCTTGGTCCTGGTCGATATAAGCGCTTTTCTCTCTTTTTGCCCCCAGCATTGTCTCTAGAGTCATTTGTTCGAACATCCTTTGCTGCAGCGGGGAACCTGTCTGTAGCCGTCTTAGCCTGTTGCCCTGATTGCCTCTCGGTGGCAGCGTCCTCAAGTCTCATATACTTTCCAGCTTCATGGAAGAAATTAGGTAAAGTAGCTGGTTTTTCTTTGGTTATTCTTCTAGAAAATTTAGTATCTGGATGTACACCACTGCAAAGGGCCATTAGGATAAGTTTCTCCTCGGCATCTTGGACTGCGGTTGCCTCGGCGTTGAATCTGGTTAGATATTGTTGCAACGTCTCTCCGGGTTTCTGTTTGATGTTAGATAAGGAATAAGCGTCCTTGGGTTGCTCCACATGAATGCGGAACTGACTGATGAACTTTTCTTTCAACATTTCCCATGAGCTGACGGACCCTTGGGGTAGGTGGCAGAACCAGGAGGTAGCTAGGTCTGCCAAGAACAGTGGGAAGCATTTACACAACACTCCCTCTGTTGCTCCGCTCATGAGCATATGCTGGGTGTACCTCTGTAAGTGTACGATGGGGTCAAAGGTTCTCTTGTAAGGTTCCATCGTTGGCATTTTCCATTCTCGGGGGGTGATGGCAGTTTCAATATTGCGGGTGAAGGGGCTGGTTACCCTAGCACCTATCCCCCGATCCCTTTGCTCCCGTTGGACGCACTCTTTGAACAATCGCGCCATCCTTTCATCAGAACTTGGAGCGGACAAAAATGAGCTTGGTTCTTCCCTACGGGATTGATTCCGTCCAGATGACTTGTAGGGATGGTATCGTCTGTCACTTCTAACATTTTCCAAAGGCTGTCTCTGCTCTTCTGGGGGCATGCTGGGGTCAGCCATAGTTGGCCCTTGCCTTGATCTTCCCCTGCTGGGTTCTGTTCTCAGCGCTTCCTCGGGTCCAACTTCGGGCTGGACTCCAGCTCGGCCCCGTCTACTGGTGTTTTCATGGTTAGGTAGCATGACAGGCTCAGCTACATCCGACCCTTGCCTGGCACCTCCCCCGTTGGGTTCGGCTCCAAGTGTTTCGTCGGGTCGGACTTTGGGCTGAGACCGGGCTCGGCTCCTACCATGGCTGTTTCAGTTGTTAACCTCTTCGAAGAAGAAAGGTCTTTGTCGCCTTCCAGATCCTCCAGATTGGGACTCGCCCCATGATTCGGTGTTGCGGTTGGATTCTTCAGCATCCCTTAGGCGTGACATGAGTTGGTCAACCAAGGCTTCTTGTTGAGATGCGAAGCGGTTAGTTACTTCAGCCACAACCCTGTCTAGATCTGCCCTAGTAATTGGTTGTTCCGCGGCGGGGGCTGTTGGATCTACCTGATTTTCATCTGGTATTGCTGTTAAAATGGGATGATTCTCTTGATTCGGGGCCACTGGATCTGAGATACTGCTAGTTGCGACGTTCTTTCCCTTATTAACATCTCTCCTGTGCCTGGAAGTCATGTTGTCAGAGCGAGGAACGATGCTCTGAGGAAGAAGGTTGAGTAGGAGAAGCTATGGCTTCTAGCTCGGCTCTCAGTGAAAGCACCAAAAATTTTTAAACAAAAAATGGGCAAACACTTCCAAGTCGTATGAATTAGTTGATTTTATGTTGTTTCTAGTGATTTGGGTGATTTACGCAAATATATGAAAAGCAAGGACTAAACTGTAAAAGACACACAGATTTATAGTGGTTCGGCCAGAACATGCCTACGTCCACTCCATATGTTATTCTCCTTTTTCTTTCAGATTACAAGTACAAAGCTTTGTATACAAGTATATGAAAGTTGTTTGAAAGTTCCTTCCGTGCTTGAGCTCTCAAACTTATCTACCATTGTTGTACCCCTGCCCCTCTATTTATAGAGTGAGGTTGGGGGCAGGGGTCTTGGATGTATATAGCTGCTGGTGGGCCTGGGCTGAAGCGATCTGGCCTGGCAGTTTGGTCAGGCATCCTCTTGGTTCGGAGATGGTTGGAGAAGTGGTCCGGTGGTAGGAACAAGGTGGGCCGGTTGAGGTTGTTCATGGAAGTGCTGTTGGTTCGGTGGGATGTTGGTCCGGTGGGACGTTGGTCCGGTGGTGGCTAAGTGTAGTTGGTTCGGTTGTTCATGGAGAGGGGGTTCGGTTCGGTAGGCACTGGTGAAGGGTTGGTCCGGTGTGGGCCGGTCCGGTGTGGAGATGGAGTTGGACCGGTAGTAGTTTGGAGAGGAGGTGCTTCTGGTTCGGTAGTGGATGCACGTGGTTGGACCGGTGAGGCTTTGGCTTGGACTGGACCGGTAATAGTTTTAGCAGTGTGTTTGACTCGGTGGCAACCTCCTCGTGCTGGTTCGGTACCGAATGACTTGGTGGCTTCATCCTTACCCAGATTCGGTGGTGTTGAAAACACACCCAACATCAGTCGAACAGGTTAGGAAAATGTTCTCGGTTGAAAAGATGTAATTCAGTATATGTGGTTAGAGCTAATCGTAATATGGTTACCTAATTTGTTGTTCATCAATAACCGATGCACATTTAACGCAGTAGTTTGTACTTCCATTTTTTTTGTAACTGCCTTACACTTCCTGCATAAAAGATAGTTCCAGCCAAAAACATGAAGAATTTGGTATCTATTCTTCGTATGGTCAAAAGAAATAAAACTAAAAATTAGTACATCCATCCGTATGGTAAAGCACAGTCGGTATGTTATAATATTACAAACTATACTGTCGATAATGCTAATCAAATTTAAAGGTATAATAAAGATATGCAAACATAAGTGGAAAACCATTTTTTCAGCACATAACAGGGTAGAAGGATACACTTTTTGTTGTAGCTTATGAAGTAAAATGAACCTAATTACATACAAAATTCATTTCAAGCCGGAAAACTTGCACACCAAGCTTTATAGCTTATACAACGAACTGTATGAAATCTAGTTTTAACTTATAAAGGGCACCATATGAATGACCACATGGCCTATTGAAAATTATTCTTCATTTTCTATGTGCAAATTTAGTCACATCGTAAAAAAATAGGACGGGTAGGTGGAAAAGCAAATAGCAAGATAACATGAATGATAGCATAAAATATTTTTCAAGGAATGGAATACGTAAAATGGAAAAATCATTTCACTCTAATTTCAATTGGTTAAAAAGGACATTAAATTTCACATTGAAGGTGAAGCCTGGAGCACACTTTTTTATAAATTGATAAAAGTACTGTGAGGACTGGATATGAATTATTGTAATAAAAAAATAAATCTATTTTGGTACAAATCGATATGGGACATAAAAAGGGTTTTGAGGTTAAAACCAACATGTAAAGTATAAATGCATGTTATAACTGTAGAAGAAATGAATATAAAAAATTCAGAAGTATTTCAAAGTTAAAGTCGGTGCATAAAATCGTTAACCAAGTCTTAAGAATGTCTTAAGGGATAGGGAAGCTAAAAAGTTTGGAACAAATTTGTGTTAAATGAGAACGGACTACCATTTTATGAAAAATGTAATCAGCAAGCTATATACCCAGAAAACCTAATATGATGCGGGGTTTGGAAGCTAAAAATTTTGGAACTAATTTGAGTTAAATCACAACGGACAACCAGTTTATGAAAACTGTAATCAGCAAGCTATAACACTGGAAAACCTAATACCTTGCAGGATATGGAAGCTGAAAGTTTGGAACTAATTTAAGTTAAATCACAATGGACTACCTGTTTATGAAAACTGTAATCAGCTTTAATGTCAAAACCTTATTAGGATCTCGCATTCTATTATTGTAGATGTTGCCATATCTATACGTGAGCAAATTAAATTATGCAAGCAGATAAAAGCATGTAGAGTATTGAAAAGAAATTTTGGGAGTTGATAAAATTATGTTCAATGCCTATTTATATGCAAAGCCAATTGTATAAAAAAATAGTGGGGAAGTATACATAACAATGAATTAATACTGACCGCTGAGAAACTTAAACTTACTATATTCCCACCTCTTCATATCTGGATGGATGAAGAAAGCATGGATTTCGGTGAACCGTCAGTCAATTAGGCTTGAAAAAATGTTTGGAAAAATATTAAAAAATTATGCCTACCAACTGTGATACCAGTTGATCAACCATGTGTATTAAATTTATTTCTAATCTGATGCAAAAGGCTTAAACTGTACGATGATATATGAATATGGAAAAGTAATATTTGTGCAACTATATGAGATTTATGATAACAGAAAAACTCATAACATTGCAACCGTCGAAGAGAATGAATATATTTTAAAAATTAAGGGTTAAAATAAAAATGCCAGACCTCATGAAATAGCCAGTTTCCAAAGAAAAGAACTAAATAAATTCGTGGATAATAAAAGTTTGGCAAAACATGAGATGTGAAGAAAGTTAGTTGGAGATTGAAATTTATCAGCACAACAGATCATCAGTTTATCCACGAAAACAAACCCTAACAACTATGTCTTCCGATTCAGGGACAAATTTTAAGTTAAACCAAAAAACATACAATACATAATAGGGCAGTAACATTTCATGAAATTAGACTACACCACACTTCCTACCTAGTAAGCCCTAAAATTTGTGCAGAATCTCGAATTTCAGTTAAAACTTTATCAAACTACTAACCTTAGAAACCCAATTCTCTTAATTTGTGGTTGAACCAACGTCTGGAAACCACGAATGTAGATATCGGCGAGGAATAAATAGCCGTACGCAAACAGACATAGGCAACGACAGGATTCAAAGAACGATAGTTATGAAATTAGGGAAAAGGGAAATAGGTGTAAAGATGGGTAAATTTGATGGGACGAAATTGAAATAACGTTAGCGTTTTCAAACAGTTGGTTATACCATTGAGAAAAATGTATTTCATAAATTGGACAGGTGTCGCCATATAAATAGTTTGGTTTCTGTTTTCCTATTTAAGTAATAGATGTGATTGAATGACTAAGAAACACTCAAATCTAAATACTGGAAATGAGAAGAAAAAGGATTTAGAAGAGCTACTTTAAAATGTTGAGGGGTTATATAGGATTACCTATGAAGATAACATTAAGAAACCTGGGAAGACCGTTAAGGGGCTATCAAGCAAGTAGCTCATAAGATGGTTGAAGGGGGAAAATCATCTTCTGAGGTTGTTCTCTCCGATGATCCCTTTTTAGCGTGGTTCCTAAAGCTCCCTTTAGCCTGGATAATGAGATAGACTTTAAGGGAAAAAAAGAAATCATAGCCTATTGTCAAAAGAAGTTTGATGAGTTGAAGGTTGCTTATGAAAAGAGTTTGGGAGTTTCTAAGAAATAGGTGAAGTTGTGGGTCGCTCGACTACTTACAAACTGTTTGGTGTGTTTGCAAAGAAGACCTAAAAGATTAGAGCAAAAGTTTTGGATGATTTTAAATGAGTGAGGCATGTAGGTATTAAACGATTTGATGAGTTGGAGGATAAGGTACTCAGATCTGATCCCTTGTGCAATCCCTTGCTGTTACTTCCCCACGTTCTCACTCTTTGGCAATTAGGGCTCCTATAGCTTAACAATCAGAGCTAGTAGACGAATTCAAGCAGAAGAAGGTTAAATGCATTCGACATAGCTGTAAAATGCGCAGTTGATATGTTCAGTCACTTCATGCCAAAATTAGATCCAAGTTTTCTTTACAATCAACCTGATTACATTTTTAGGGAATGAGACCTTGCCAATCCTTAAACCGGTGCAAACCATGATCCAAGGCTTCCTGTTGTAGGATCGCCTCATCATTCATTGGTCGTGATAACTGAGATTTCCTAATCTCAAAATTTCATACTTCCCGAAAGAGAAGAAACCTCATAACTGACTAGGAATTGGGGTCTGACTAAAATATTTTCTTCATGTATGTATTTTTGCATTGTGTAATAATTTGTATAACTAGGATCTATGCTTATATTATAAAGTTGTACGTGTAAATTTTTGAGCTTTGTGAAAACTTTATTTGAATTTTTCATTTCCTTTCTACAGCGTGACTTCCTTTTTCTCCTTTCTATTGCCATTTTTAGGTCTGAATGCAATTTTTTTTTGTTCTGCGCTTGGCATGATCTGCCCCACTTGGGGTGCACTGTTTCATGTTTTGACTGTGCGGTTAGGTCATGTGTTCATAACTTTTTATTTCATGCAGGTAATTTTCTGCTAGTTCAGATAGTATTATATCCCTACGTCTAGTAAAGTTTTGGTTGAAAAGCCGAGCTATGGGTCATAGCTCTTAGTATAATTTGTAAGCAAATATAATTAACAAGCGGATTTTTATACTGGTTTAGGTCGTCCAATATTTCTACATCCAGTATAACATTTTATTAATTTTTCTCAATCACTGCTTGGTACATTATATTTCATTACATGAGAAGAAGAATCAAACAAAATATGGTCAAAGGTGCTATAAGTTCCATGCCTTTGGAATTAAATTCCCATCTGGTATGTGCCATTCGAAAGTGTTTTTATGATTACCAATGATCCCTCCAAATTCGATCTAAGCATTCCTTCTGTTGAGTCCTTTATGTTGGTATTGTTTATCTTAGGACAAGATCTCTCCTATTGAATTCCTTTCTTTGAGACTCGAGTTATATATTTTAGCCATTCTCCATCCATGAACTGCAGACTTGATCACTACCTCATCTCCACTTTCTGCATGAAGTCTAATGCAGTTTCTTTTAGGTGTGAGCTCTGTTCCATTGCATATGATAAGCACCGGTGCGAGGGTACGTCTACTTCAACTAGTAGCATTGCTTTATAACAAAACATTAAAGAAAATGGGGTATGTCCATTAGGGGGACTAGTGGATATTCTATATGCCCGTAACACTAAAGGCAACTCCTCTGCCTATTTTCCCTTTGCCTTCATGATTCTTTTCTTTCGCAACTTCTTTATTGTTTTATTTTCCGCTTCTACCTGTCCATTAGCTTATGCATGAGCCATCATTGAAAATTTTTTGATGATGCTATTTTTCTCACACAAGTCAAAGAATTCTTTGCTTTCAAACTATGTTCCATTAGAATTCTTTGTTTTCAAACCGTGTTCCATTAGAAATCTTTGCTTTTAACCTGTATTCCATTGTTGAAGATTATCTTATGGGGGATCCCAAAGCTAGTGATAATATTTCTAGTAATGATAGTGACTATCTTCTTAGAAGTTATGGTTGCGAGGGGCTCAACTTCCGCCCATTTGGTGAAGTAATCCACTGCTACTACTATGAACCTTGTACCCCCTTTGGATATCGGAAGTGCTCCTATCAAATCGATTCCCCATATATCGAATGGCCATAGGCTGGTCATGGAAGTGATTTCATGTGACGACCGCCTTGGGGTATTGACTAACTTTTGGCATCTATCACATCTTTAGACAAATTTCTATGCTTTGGCTAATGTAGGTGGCCATAAATATCCTTACATTGATGTCATTTTGGCTAACTTTTCCTCTTGAACGATCTTCGTAGTATCCCTCATGAACTTCCCTCAATACTCTTACTCCTTCCTCTTTTGTTACACGTCTTAAATAGGGAGTCGAATAACCTCTCTTGTTAAGTATTCCATCGAAAAATGTGAAGCAAGGAGCATGATATCTAGTTTTCTTTACGATGTTTCTATCAGCTAGCAAGGTTCCTTCTAATAAGAAGTGTTTGATGGGAGTCAACCATAACTCTGTTTCTTCTTGGTTTATTATTATTTGGGTGTGATTACTTTGTGTCCCACCTGTTTCCCTTTGATTTGCATCCCTTAGCCCCTTGCTCACTGGGCTCATGTTAACACTAGAATCTAATGTGTTTTTGAAATGCCTGGTTCAGCTAAATGTTCCATAGGAACTGCTTTCATTTCATATGCAACCTTAGTGCTTGCTAGCTTAGCTAAGAAATCTGTTGAGGAAATCTCCTCTTTAGGGATCTGCTCTATATCAAACTGTTCGAACTGAGCTAATAATTATTTGGACAGTTCCACATATTTGGCAAGAATGGGTTCCTGGCTTGATAACTCCTTGCACTTGATTTACAACAAGATGTGAATCACTATGAACTATAATAAGAGTTACCTACATTACCATCGCTATTTTTAGACCAACAGTGAGTGCTTTATATTTCACAACGTTATTTGTCGCTTTAAACTGTAGTTCAACTGCCCTATATAGCTTTTGCTTGTCCAAGGTAACAAGTACACACTGCTCATGTCCTATGCTTATTTGATGCACCATCTACATAGAGTTGCAAATTATGCGGGGGGTTCTCTATTCGTTGCTAGAAAAAGTTGATGAGGCAGTGCATTCCATGATAAAATGTGCTATGGCTTGACCTTTGACGACAATGTGAGGGTAGTAGGAGATATCATATTAACTCGGTTCAATGGCATACATCAAAAGGCGACCTAATTTTTTGGAATATTGTAGTATTTCTTTAATGGTTTGTCATTTAGCACTTTGATGGTATGCGCTTAGAAATACAATCGCAGCTTTCGAGCTATCAGTAATAAGTTGTAAGCTAGCTTCTCTATTGTTGAATAATTTAGTTCGGCTCTGCTCAGGTGCTTTCTAGCAAATTATATTGCCCTTTGTACAACTGCCTCTTCTCACACTACTACTACACTCATAGCCTGATTAGTTTTAACTAAGTGTACAAACAAATCCTCACCTGAGATCGGTTTTGAAAGTATGGGCGGGTTGGTTGGGTAGTTCTTTAGTGCTTCAAAAGCTTCTTTGCATTCTTCCATCCATTCAAAATTCCTTTCATTTTTGACTTAATTGAAAAAAGGAATGCATTTGTTCATAGCCTTAGAAATAAATCTACTAAAAGCTGCTACTCTCCCATTCAAACTCATTATGTCTTTGGGCTTTTTTGGAACCTCCATCTTCCTAATAGCCTCAATCTTCTTTGAATTGACTTCTATTCCTCTGGAGCTTACAATATATCCTAGAAATTTTTCGTACTAGATTTGCAAAAGTACACTTCAAGGGATTTAATTTAATCCCATACCGCCTTAAGATTGTGAAGATCTAAATCTTGTACATGGTCTGAAGCAGCTTTAGACTTGACTAACACGTCGTCGACATAAACTTCAAAGTTCTTGCCAATTTGGCCTTTCCATGTTGACTAAACTCTGATATGTTATCCATGCGTTCATCCAATGGCGTCACCATATAATATATATCCCTTTATTGGTAACTAAGCTCATATGTTCTTGATCTGGTTCGAACATGTTATTTATTATATCCAAAGAGATGCATCCATGAATGTCAGCATCTCATGCCCGTTAGTTACATCAAATAACTGATCTATTCATCGTAACGGAAAGCCATCTTTAGAGCAGGCTCTGTTGAGGTTCATGAAGTCTATGCAATTCCTTCATTTTCCATTAGATTTTTTCACCAGAACTTGATTTACGATCCACTTCAGGTGGTACACTTCTCGAATAAATCCATTTTCCTTTAGCTTCTTAATTTCTTCATGAAGAGGACTATATCTCTCCTAGTCTAAGGTATGTCTTTTTGTTTGACTAGGTGTGCATCATGGTCTATATTTAGGACATGGTAGATTATATCTAGGTCGACTCCTTTTTATCTGAATGGGTCTAAGCGAAGAGATCGTGAGATTTCTTTAGGAAATTTATTAATCCGGTGTGAAATTTATCGCTTAAATTTTCCCTGATCTTCAAATTTTTGGTGGGGCCTAGAGTATCTATATGGATGTCCTTTAAATCATCTACTGGCTCTAGGTCTTTGCTTTTCATTCAAGGGTCCATCTCATCTTCTACTTCCAATGGATTTGACTAGACTTCCCTTTTTAGAATGATTAAGTTTCCGATAAGTACTAAGCATATATTAAATCATATTCTTATGTTCCTACCATATGAAAATAATATCCTTTAGTTTTTCTTACAAATACCATAGTCATGGTATGACAACCGGTGCTCCCCACTTTAAAATGCTTCTCCTAATGAAACCCTTCTCTAATATCTCATTCGCTTACTTATTATGCTCGTGTCTTTTTTAGAGCCATATGCCTCAAGGGTAAGGCAACAGGTTGGAAGTTCTCCTCAAGATCAGAACTCGATCTTTCTTTAGGGTAGAAGACTTGTAACCTCGAAAAAACATCCAAATAGACTCTAACTATAGGCATTGAATCTAACTCATCACGAGATAGGTCTAACGAATATAGGTAACTCAACATAATTGAACCTCTAGGATCATAATAAACCTCTAGACTGTATCCACTACAAGTACCCAACCTAATAACCTTCCTGTCCCAACCTAGGACCACCCCATACATCGTCATCCAGTCCATGACCAAAATCAACCTAAACCCAGAAATTCCTAAGAAAAAAGCATCACAATCAAAATCGGCCCTAAAAATGAACAGTCTCAAAAACGTACATGTCAAAGACAAGTAAGCCGATCATCCAACATGATTTGTACAACTACAGGGTCTATAACTATGCTAGTTTCTAAATGTAACTCATCTACTAGTATGCTCCAAAAAAAGTTATGATGCCTCAGTGTAAAATAAGGTACTAATAGATAAATTAGATAGAATTAAAACAACTTCAATCATGACCTTCTTCCCTTTGTCCACTAGTGGAGGCACACTTGAGCTGGGAACATCTTTTAGTGCGTAAGATGAAACTACTTGGGTAGAGGTCATCTATGGTGCCGGACACTCCCACCTCATGTGCCTGAATTGATTGCAGTTGTAACACATGATCTTCAGAATGTCTATCTTGTACTCGATAGCAAAATTCCCTTCTTACCACATCTCTACACTACATCTCTTGCTCCTTAATCATCCCTTTGGGCCTGATTCCTCCCTTGCGTTGATTGTGCTATAATGTCCGCCCTCCTAATTTCTTATATTCACTCTTCATTTCCTTCTTGAAAATGCTATTCAGTAAGGTCATCTCCACCAAACCATTATAAGTTGCACCCATTGGAATATGGCTAAGGGCTAAACCTTAAAGAAGTTGATTTTGTCCATTTGCAAACTTCGAAGCTTTCTTGTGAGGGTATTTATTAGCTCCATTCCAATCCTTGTCAACTCATTAAACTGATTCACATACTCCTTCGTCGACATCTCTCTTTGGTGCAAATATATGAGCTTCTCCAACTATACTCCTTGCTTAGCCATAGACAGAAATTTTGTCTTAAAACATCTCCTAAACTCCCCCTAAGTATCTCTCCCTTATCAGTCTCAGCCACTTCAACAGCCCACCATTTTGGGGGCCTTTCCCTATGAATTCTTGGTAGCAAGTCGTCTCCTTTCATCATTTCCATAGCCCATCAATCCAACAATCCTCTAGGAAGTGTGAATCCATGCCTTTGAGTCCACATACGACTCGGTCCCTACATAGGTCTTCCCTCATAGACTCGCAAAGTCCTTACATAGCTTGAAGAAATCGATGGTGGGTGGGTGGGCAGGTACTACACCAGGCACCTACTCCATTGGTCCCTTATTAGGGTGAAGCTTGGCTTGTCCTTTTACTTGTAGATACCGACGAAACCAAATCAGGATGTTCACACCCAGAATCTCAATTGTATCAATTGAGTCGTAACTAGCAAGATCGATCATCCTCCTAATCTATGATTTAGGAGTTTATTAGTAATTTTTCCATAGATAATATTGGCAAGAATAAGTGGTAGTTTTTTTCCATATTATATTTATATATTAAATCTTTGGAAAACTATTTATCTATATATATGTGTACACACACACATACACTCTTTTTTGAAACCCATCAAACTTTTTTGAAAACTCATTAAGAAAACACATTTTTTTTCAAAACATTTCAAGTACATTCCCTCAATACGTACCTAGCTCCTAAGGAATTTTAAAACTATGCTCTAATTCTAAGTGTGGAAACACCAATTCAAAGCCGAGGGTGACTTTCGAACTCATATCGATGTCAAGAAGTACGAGCTATCGGGTTTTAAACATTATAGAGGCTAAGAATATGCAAATAAAATCTAAGACATACTACACATTCAAAGCCTGTAGTGGAAGGCAATAAAATATAAATACAGAAAATAACAATCTCAGAAAATATCTCAAAAAACACTAGTTTCAAACTAATGCCAGTCACAGTCCAGAGTATACGGAAATACAACGTATTGTCTGATAATTACTAAGTATGATAAATAGTTACATGGAGAGTAATGAGAAATAATAGCAACTCTAATAGCCAGCTCGCCTCTCCACATACTAATCGCCGGGCCTATCATTTACTGCCCTGTCCTCCTATGGTGAAGGAAAAAGGAAGGAAAGGACTGGGTCAAAGTCTAGTCAATGAGATACATCATTAATATATGTTGATTACATTCAGTTGATTTCATTAATACTCTATATGACCTATGGCCCTACTTGGGTCTATGAATTCCTAATTTCATTTATCTAAGGGCTATAGTTTTAATCACACCTACATTAACATCTTGTGAAGGTTTATACTTAGTTTCGAACAACTGGTCGAACCTCAAAACAACTATGGATCGGCTAATAGCTACTGGAACTATTCCAATATAGGGCCACTTACAATATCTACCTTGGAACTTCATTCCCAAATTATGAGCACATGTATCATATTTACGCATTAAGGGGGAGCCCGCAATGATGATTTGAGCCAAAGATATCTCAAGGTCGCTGCATCCATGTCCACCTATCAGTGGTAACATAAGCCTCTTACCGCCATACACCAGGATCCATCAACAATGCAATATTATGTCCGTGCCGCCATGCATACCAAGGAACTCCGTTAGTGCCGAGCCACACACTTCTCCAGGCATCATTGTCAATGTTGTGGTACATTGTAGAACCTCGTGTGATTGCAATTTGTGATAGAATCATCTTAGTCGAATATCGAACCTGTTGAATAAATAGTGTTTAAGCCTTGTCGGCAGCGTATGCACCTATCCAGTCATGTAATGTCCAAGCATCACTAACCTAAGTAGCTAATTTCCTTGCTTATGTTAACATTCACACACACACATAATACACACACACACAAACACACACACACACACACACTAACTTGGGCCTTAGGCCGGAGTTCAAGATGCACCCAGAATTCGGTAATCGATCGACCGCTTGTAACTGAGTGATCGAGCACTTACTGTCGATCGGCTCTAGGGAGCCTATTGATCGATCGTAGTTGTTTTATTTTTATTTTTCAAGTTTAATCTGTTTGTCGTCTTACCTATTAGTTACAAATTTTTAATTACATTAAACTTCTAATTACACTGAATCCAAATTTGTAAATCTACTATTCATAATCGTCCAAAACTTCATATTCGATTTCATATTAATTTCGATAAATCAACTTAACGTAGGTTTTGCATCAATTGAGTTATATCAGTTCATATTTAGTTTGACAAAAAGGGTATATTCAACTTAAATCAATTCTTACCCAATAGATTTACATTAACCAGATCTAGATTAAAAGAAAGAAATCATGTTCATAGGGGTTATAATTACTGTAATCCCAGTCTAAATAAAAAGTGTTTCTAATTTAAATTAAGATTAAATAGGGTATAAAAAAGTTAATTACATATAAATCATCTTATTATCTGCAAACAACTACGCCTCTTCCTTAACACGCTTGTTTTTCCTTTGCTTGGTTTAGAACTCCCCTTGATCAGATTTGATTTAATCTCTTGCATTCTATCTCTTGAATGTAATTTTAATTTGGTTTTGAAGAAATTTTTATTTGAGGAGAAAGAGATTTGAATAGATTTTGGATGTATATCCCACTACTAATGAGTTAGGGTTTGAGAATACAGTCTTATTTATAGGGGTAGAAAGCAACCATAGCCGTTCGATTGAATATTCTAAAATCCAGGCCGTTTGGCCTACCCAAAACCTCGCTCGAGAGTGGTAATTGATCGACTATTGGGTTTGGAGAAGTCGACCGGTGGAGCTTTCCTTATTTATATATATATTTCTTTCCTTAATTAATTGTTTAATTTATTTTGATTTTGAATTTTCAAATGTTAATAACTTTTTCATACCAGCTCCGACTTCAGAGCATCATATATGAAATTATCCAATAAATCACAATGAACAAAATGGTGTAAATTTCTTAGCCAGATTTGGACATTGTAAAATTTTCATTTTTTATCCTTGTTATATTTATATTTAATTCTTTTATTCAAATTTGTGATTAAAATTTTTGGGTGTTACAAACATGACCCCAATCAAATATGTGAAAGAAAAACTTATGTCTGGCATTGGCTTTTGCTTGATGTGGAACAAAATTTGTTGTTCCAGTATGAACTTCTTGCACATATCTCTCCTATGCCCTTTTTCTTCGAACTACAGGGTGGGGTCCCCCATAGATGGAAGCGATGAGGATATTGGGATTTACCACCAAATCTTTATGAGGGTCAAGAGACTAGTCTTGCATAAGAGTGATTAGAACGTTCTTTTGGTAAATACCCAGAAAATCTTTTTGAATGAGCCTTCAATTTCATTCTTTGGATAGTGGCAATTATCTGTATGGTGCATGTTCACTCGGTGGAACATACAATATGCACCACCCTTTTTCGGTTCAGCTTTCTTCCCTTTATTCAGAACGTTATATGCTAATTTTGTCCTGGTTAGTTCATAGATATGGTCCGGAGTATGAGTGGGTGGGATTTTTGCTCCAAAGTTCAATTCTCTTGGTCCTTTTACAAGTGGTTTGTTGTATGTTTATACCTCCTGCTCTCTATCATGTTTGTTGGGGCAGCTCTTTCAGTATACATTCCTCCAACTGCTTTTGACTCTTTGGTGTGTATGTACCCACTAGCTCTTTCATTGAAGGCTTTCATGCTTCTACGTAGTTTTCTTCTATTTTTATTCCACATGTCTATGTTTTTTCTTATTTCGAAATGGGTCGCCATAAAAAATTCTTCCTCACTGGTGACCCCAATTCTTATTGCTTTTCTTTGAAGCATTTGATGAAGCTACACAAGCTTTCATCGTCCCTTTGTTTAAAAAAGGATAAGGTATACGAATCTAGGGAGATTTCTCTTCCCGTATAGAAATGAATGCAGAAATCTGCAAACAACTGCGCCTCTTCCGAGCCATCTAGAGGCAGCTCTCGCAATATATACAAGGAACATATTACAGTAAGCCAACCTCCTTACCTTCAAGATATCCATATAATATTCAAATGTACATAGATAGTTGTTCGGGTTTGAGAATCTATCGTACTTTTCGATAGTTTGTGCCCTTAAGCTACCAGAGAAATTAGCCTCAATGATCGCTTCACTAAAAGGGAATGAACACTCTTTCTTCCTTCCCTCCTTATTGCTCCGCTCACATATTTTAGTCAACTGTTCTATACGGGCTTTAAGCTCCCGATCTACTCCTCTTTCTCATTTACGCGCAATGGGCCGCCTTTGTAAGCCGAACTGGCCTCATTCACGTCCTGTGCAGTTTAGTTTCTATTCATTTCCAACAATAATAGATTGATATTCGCTGATTTTCCTTTGATGTATTGATTTATTAGATGCTAATTCTTTGCTCTTTGTCCCAAGCTAAATAGTTCAACATCATCATTCCATTAAAGAGAGTATCATTTTTATCCTCTGCTTGCACTTGTTGTGCAAGTGGGAGACGTTGACAACGAGCTATGGAACTATGAGAATTAGAAGATGTAGTAGGATTTTGGGTAACTAGCTTCTCAACACTAGCCATTCTCTCATCTGGGAAACAAAGGCATTAAGGCTATTGAGGGTAGGGTTCTTTGACTATTTTTATGGTGGACAGAGGAGTTTGAATGAGGAAGTAAAGCGTTTATTTCTTAGTTTTACAGCTAAGTGTTAGGGTTCTTATTGAGTAGGTGTTAGGGAGTTCTTAGGCTGTAGGATTTTAATTTTTTGGGAAGTTATGGGGATTGAGTTGTTAATTATTTGATTAAGGTTTGCTAGGTGTTTTCCCTTCTTCTAAAGCCAAAACGATAATGATATTTTTCATCTCACAACACCAAGTCAGTTATGAAGTAACTACGATGTTGTATGCTTTTCATAATTAGGAGTTAACAAATTCAAGTGATATTAAATTTTCCTTAGGGTGGTGACTTTGTCGTTGTATGCTTACGCAATTATGAGGTTGTATTCTAAATATTCGCCAAAATGTCACGTCCAATTTATGTCTAATTAAGGTGAAAATTAAAAAAGGTTCTAACACAAAAGGAATAAGTAAAGTAAAGTAAAGAAAAATTAAAGGACTCACAAATTTATGTGGTTCAGATTTCAAGGAATCCTACATCAACGGACCAAATTTTTGCTTATATATTTCTTTCTAGGAAGAGATGTTAAGGTATATTTAGTATAGAATTCAAAGAATGTTCAAAAGTCCTTTTCCTTGCTATAGTACCTTTATTTATAGTGCTATAACATTACGTGAATCGCTAATTGTCAAATTTTACACTGCCCCTTTGTCATTCGATCTCTCCTGTTAGTTTGCGGAAGATGGATCTTAAGGCTAATTTAACACTAGAGAGTGGGGTTGAATAGTATTACTGGTTTTTGTGAATCTTTTTAATTTTTTTAAGATTATAATTAAACAATGCAAACTAATAGTTACAGATGCAAGCACGGACAAATATAAATGCGATAAAAGTAAAAAGTAATGAGTATTTTCCAATTCTAGGTGCACTCACTGGATTCAGATGGTACATCAACATAAGCATTTAGATTCAAACAGGACATCAGCATACCCACTTGATTCAGATGGGGCACAAGCACACCCATTTGGATTTCAGGGACACCAAGCATACCCAACAATATTTGAGTATGATTTGATATAGTTTACAGACATAATTTCTTGACCTTGAATACAAATGCTCCTATAACCTCTTGAATAGAACTTTAATCTTGATTTGAGTGAGAGAGATGAGAGTGATCAGAGAGTAAATAGTAGAGAAGCAAATTAGTGGAGTTTGAATTTGATTCTGGTTGAAGTGGAGAAGATTTTGAGTAGATATTATTATTGAAATCAAGAGTGTAAAAGAGGAGAGAAAGAATGAGAAATTAGTTAAAAGTTTCATTGGAAAATCCTCCTATTTATAGAGAAATAATGGCTATGTCCATTCACGAAGAAATATAATGCAATGACACTTCCATTCAAATTCGACATACACTATATGGATATGTCGACATACCCTTTGTATTTTTGAAAAACACTTTATAAAAATTATTTTGAAAATATAAAGCTTTGTAAAAATATTTTGAAACTTTATACAATCATCTAAACATAGTTTTATACATATTTTAATCAGATCAAAACTTATAAATTTTATTAAATTATTTGAAATATTTTCAAATATATAAGGATTTATATAACAACCCTTGTTTTGGCGATTACCTGATTGGAGATTTAAAATTGTTTTTTTTAATAAACAATGGATGTTAAATATAAAATGTGAAAATAAAGTTTTAGAAACTTTATTTAGGTTGTTTATGTTAAAAATGAACAATCCATGGTTTTAAATTAATGAAATGCAATAATTTTAGTAATTATCCAAACGCTTCTTTTATTGATTTTTAAATCGGGTATTTGATTTAATATGTTGTATATTAAAAATAAAAGATAGAATTTTGGTTAAAAATAAGTTTTGAATGTAAAATTGATGTTAAAATGGTTTATTGCATTTAATTATGCAAGAAAATAATTTTTCTATAATTTTTAGTGTCAAAAATAGTGTCTTATGTAATTATAGTGTAAATTGAGTATTTATTTAAAAGTAAGAGCTTTTAATAATGAAAAATATTTTTAAATCCAAATTATCTTTGATGTTGTTGTAAAATATTTGTTAATCATTGAAATATATTTGTGTAATTTTATTGTGAAGAAATCTTGTAATTATATGTTGTTTTGATTTGTTAATATAAAGTGTATTTGTGTAATTAGTGGTAATTTGATTTTATTTGGCTAATTATTATGGCATTGGGTCTAAGCCTATTAACTTACACTAGACTGAAGAAGAAAACTCTTTCTTCCTAAAATTGTGTGCGTTCATTTTCTTTTTACAGTAAAAAAACCAGAAAGAAGAAAGCTTTCCTCTTTTCCAACCTAAAGTAAAATCCTCCAAATTAGATCATTTCTTTGCTGTTTATAATCAAATTAAAGCTATTTTCTCAGGTAATCACTATGAAAATTAGTTTAATTTCATCAAATTTGGATTTTGCAAAAGTTGATTGTCTGTAATTGGTTTCTCTTGGTTTGCATGTCAGTGTATTGCTTATTCTCAGATTGCTGAAGCTCCCTCTTGCCAAAAGCCTTCGACTTTCTCAAGTTTCCTTCGTTTAGTTTTCAAATTTGCAGAGGTGAGTTACTAACTCACATCCTATAACTAAAAAAAATCTTTGCTTGCTGAAAAACTATGAAAAGAAATCGTTTAATGTAACATTTCTGTTGATTGTAGTTTACCATCAAAATCTGATTTGGGTTGCTTCTTTGATTGATAATATCTTCTTGTTTTCTTGATGAAATGCTACCGAAATTTCTTCAGATTGTAGTATGTATGTTGTAGTTTATGTATACAAATTTTCATGCTCAAATCCCTTCTGGAATTGGATCAAAATGTTGCTCAAAATTGAGTTCAGACAACACAGAAATTTCCTGTAGCACTTGCATGCTATAGGTCGGCCATTAGAGTGCTCAGGTCGACCCTAGGGTCGACCTAAGCATCCATAAGTCGAACTAGGCTTTGAAATATGCCCAGGTCACTCCTCTTTCTTCCTGTAGCTTGTTTTGTTCAATTTGCTTAGTTCTAGTGGCCTTCTTGACTTAGTTTTGTGATATTTTTGAACTCTTTTGATGGCCATGAAGCCTGTCAATAGCCGAACCAAAATTTTGGTGAATTTTTTATTCTAAATGAATCTTTTTTGAGATCGAATGTCGTTTTTTTGGAAATTTCGATGATTTTCCTTGATTTCAAGCATGGGTTTTCCTAAATAATTTTGAAATGATTATTAAATTAAAATGGTTTTTGAAATATATTATATAATATTTATAAATTATTTTAAAGCTATTAAAATTATATATTCTCTATAATAAGAGAATTTCAAAGGTTTTTTTTTCAAAATGATTTCGAAAATTGTTTAAAAGCTTGTTTTTTCAAACAAATTATTTTTTATATAAAATACACGTTTTTGCACTCTTCTAGCGTATGAGAAAGAGAATTAAACGATTTAGTAAAACGCGTGGTACGGGACACATGCATTTACTTTTTTGGTTAATTTTGGTCTTGTTCGTTTGAAGCTATTGACCTTCGGGTCGTATTTGCTAATGAGATGAGACAAATATTTGTGATTTTAAATGATTTGTTTTCTAGTCCGGCATTGGCTAGCAGTTAGTAAACCGATAAGTGAGAACGTGTGGTATGGGATGCACTGTTAACACTTTTCAGGTTCCTATTTGAGAGTTTGTGGCACATTCATGGTGTACTACCTGTACTGGACCTTCAGTTCATTTGTCCTTCAGGATGTTTGTTCGTTGAGAGTATTTGTCGTTCGGGATATTGTCCTTCGAGATGTTGTCCTTTGGGATGTTTGTCCATTTGAGACATGGCATCTTATTTTGAGAGACGATACTTGGCGGGCTTCGGCCATTTTATAAGCACCTGCTATCTTTTGTGATGTTTTCATTGATTTATTTGTGATTTTCCAAGTGTATCACCTCTTTACATTAATTGGCCATATGAGCCATTCGAGACATTATATGTGGCGTTTACATCTTTGGAATTTGAACTCTTTATCGAGTTCTATATATTAAGATCTGAGATTACCAATCTTTGGCGTTTATGTTGAGATTTATAATCTTCTTTTTGGAGATATATGTGTTGCCATTATTTGGCATATTTTGAGATTTGGATTTCTCTATTTTGGGAATATTTGAGATTACCATTATTTGGCGAGTTTTGGGTTTTGTGACCTCCTATTCAGGAGTTATGGTTTATAGAAACCATTATATTGGCTTTTGGTATTATGCCGATGATATGAGGCATTCTTTATGCTGAGTTTGATTTTATTGTTGACTTTACCTCTTTCGAGGATATACACTTAGTGGAATTAGCTCACTTGAGTTATGGATACTTCACCTATCATACTAATCAGTTTTTTAAGCTAGGATGACCCGTGTATTTTTATATACTCGTGTTAGACCGAATTGTTTCAGCTTATATACATGTTATAGGATTTTGCTATGCTGCTTACGCCTTGGATATTCTATTTCTCATCTTCTTTTAGTTTTATAGTCGTTTTGTATGACTCTGATATGTATTTATTGTATTGGCTCATTGTATGTATTGTGGTACTTATATCACTTCTGTTGTATCATTTGTATTGTACTGGGATGTATCCGCATGTGTGTGTGTTTATATATAGATACACACACACGTTTAGCTACTGTTCTGAGGTATATTGTATATACTGTTGTTGCATTTTTTCTGATAGATCCGTGAGCCAATATGGTTTTGTATTAAGCAGTTATTGAATATGTTGATCCACTTGAGAAAGGAAAAAAACCAGAGCATTAAATCGACGTATTTAATAGATGTTTAAGACAAAAAGCTATGGATGGTCGCTCCTAACCAACCCTATTCTCCGCATTAGCAAACAGTATTACCCAGTAATACTCTTTGTTAATGTGAGTCTTGGGATGGGGCATCACGGCTTGGTATCAGCGTTGAGTTCAGAACAAAGTATGATAAACATAGAACAGAACATATATTAGGATACATCAAAGTACAATATAAGAGTTACATTTCCCTTAATCACCGTGTCCTTAACCTTTTTGTGTCCTTAGGGTAGATATAAGTTGAGAATAAGTCTAGGAGTGCATTTTGAATTCTGTAGTATTCCATAATTGAATTAATGATATCTTATCCTATGAACAATCCTTATCATGATTATTTTATTCTAGTTCTATTTGATACTGGTGCTTGACACTCATTTGTATCGAAGGAGCTTGTTGATATTGTTGGATATTTCTTGTCTTAATACTTCTTTGAGGATTGCGAATCCTATTGAGGGATCTGCAACACTTAGCATATTGTGTGAGAATATTGAGATTGTTCTCTGTAGTTTCTCTTTCCGTGCAAATCTGCACGTTAGTCATTACCTTGGGTTTGATGTGATTCAGGGATGGATTGGCCTGCTTGCTATTAAGCCTCGATCTTATGTTCTGAAAGGATCCTATATTTCAGGCATCCTAATTTGGCTGATTAGTTGTTTCTTGTTCTTTATAATGTTGATGATAATTCTGAAGTATCTTTATTTTCTTTTGAGTTTCGAGATGATGATGTATCTCGAATTCCAGTTGTTTTTGATGTATGTAAGTCCGTTTCGGGTTTGTCACCCAATCAGGCAATTGAATTTTGTATCGAACTCATTCCTGGTTCTTAACCTATTATTCATCCTCCCATGAGGATGTCCACAGAGGAAATGAGGAACTTAGAAGGAATTGGTGGAGCTTGAAGCTTGGCAATTTTCCCAGCCTAGTTCTTTACGGTGGGGTGCTACGATCATCTTTGTTAAGAAATCCGATGACATTCTTAGGCTTTGCATCCACTTTTGTAGGCTTAACGAGTTAACCATTTAGAAGGAGTATCCATTACCAAGGATCGATGATGTAACATCCCGCCTTTTCGTACGCTTTAAATCGACGATAAACCACACACGTCAGGCTTAAAACATACGGCAGGGCGGATTGTTATGGGGTAAATAAGAAAAGCAGAGAAGAAAACAAAACAAAATCTTGCAGCGGAAAGATAAAATATACTAATCAATATACAGTTCATAAAACTGCTTTACAAAACATTTGATTTTTCTTTATACAATAAATATCAGAGTGCACATACTAAAGGGTAATAACAATGCAACGGAATAAAATGGTGTAGTGGAATAATATAGTAGATAATAGTAATAAAATCTTCGTCTTCGTCCTCCCGAAGTAAGGTCTTCAAATCCTAAAATGCTCAGGCTGACCCGAGCGAATTGAAAAGACAAAACACTTGAATCAGAACTAAAATATCTTATATGAGTTAAATCAACAGGAACAAATATGAGGTCAGTAACTCAGGAGATGCTCGGGATTTACATCTCTTAAGGATCCGTTAAACTATTTACTATGTAGTAATATTTCGCTATTATAATAGTGTCTAATAATAAAATAAACTTACTTTTTTCTTAGCATTAAGGGGTTACCCATATAGCCCTTAACACGTAATAGTCCCAGTAGTCCATCCAATATCATGGTCCTCCTGATCCGGAAGCCACCAGAGGATACCGCACGGGCTACTGGAGAAATCCAAACTCGTACAAGGCGCGATAGGGTAGGTGACACGGCACAACTAGGCAATGCCAGGGTAGATATACCAATTATGCTTCCGGGTCGGTGGTAACGCGTAGCATCTACTATCGCCCACCTCGAACAACACCCCCAAAATCTAAAATCAAAAGTGGCCACCGAATCAAATCCAAAAGTCAAAGTATAATATCGAAGGGATGTGTTCGATCAAAGGTGCTACCTCAATTAACCCATCGATTGCTCATGTTTTAGCCACCTTATGCCAACTAACGGGAGTTGGGTCCACGTATTTACCTCAAAGGAAACGCCGCCACCATCCTACTTCATTCTGGAATCTCCACCGCATACACGGTTGTTAAAGTGGTTTTCGGAGTTGGCAGAGAGTATGACAACTTCCGATCCCGGTCTCTTCAACAACCAACCGTTATTATAACACCGCGGTCTTTTCAAAATAGTTTATACTTTTAAAACCAGAATAAAATATCCATTTCAAAACCATATAAGTACGATATAATTTCTATTTTAAAACCTAAATCAATATGATATCATTTTATTTCAAATATATCCTTTTCCAAAAATCATATCACTTTCAAATCTATATATCTTGAAACCCATAGCTTTGAAATATAACTCCGAATACTTAAATGGTTTAAATACTAAATTACTTTATATAATAAAATAGTTTTTAATTTCACAAATAAATTTCCAAATTCTGATTTAAAACTCCAATTAAACCATTTTATATTTCCATATAACTCAAAGCTTTAAATATTCCACCATTTAAAAGTTAATTCTATGATAATTTCATGTATCAAATTTTATTACTATTATATAGATTTGAAATGTTTACTTAATAAACCCAATATAGTTCAAGTAAAACTTTTAACTTCAAACAACTGTATATTCTTTCAATTTATTTAACTTGATAAATTCATTCATCTCCACTTAATATTCATTTAAATTACTTTAAACCAAATCAAGTTATAAGAATCATATCCTTTAAAATCTCCATTTTTATTTAAATTCCAAATAAATTTATTCAAGTGCAATTCTTAAATAATTCAATTTAAACCAACTTCATATTTATCTTCCAACTTAAATTTCATTTAAGTCAATTAAAACTCTATATATACAATATCTTAAATAGGTACTAAACCATAGAATATAAACAATCAAACTCCATTATTAACTCATTTTTATTTACCAATTTTACACATAGCTTAAATTCAAGAATTTAACTATGTATATATAAATAATATTTATATAACATCAAAATTTAATATTTATTAAATCGTATTCTTTTCAAAACCATAGAAAATCATTTCAACAATAATTTTATATATATACCGCGGTGCTGTATAAAATTTTCTATCCTATGGTCAAGTGATACGGATATTTATCATTTCAATCCGTAATTTAAAATAAAAATTACGGTTATATATCATTTCAACCCGCAATCCCAAATGAAATGAAAACGCATAATAACTTACAGTTTATAACAATATAAAATACATCATCCATTCATCCAATATCAACCATCAACCGTTTACCACAATCAACATCAAATTCAAACAGTAGCATCAATATAGAACGGATAATAAACAACAGTTATTAAATATCAGTTTATATTCAATAATAAATTAAATAACTGTTTAACTAGCAGTTTATATGCAATGAATAATTAATTAACAATTTAACCGGCAGTTTAAATGCAATGAATAAATTAAATAGCAATTTAATTTAAATAAATGAAATTAACTGAGATGACGATTAAACATATGCCAAACAACCACAAATAAATTTTAAATCACATCATATATCACTTTAACAAACATAAGAAATTTTAGAAGTTGTGAGTGGGTTAACACTCACTTTTTGAATTTAAATTCAATTTAGACCCAAAAATTAGACAGTCTCAGAATCCGTCCAAACTAGTGCCACAATCTTTGAAATTCCAATACGAACCTAGTGGAGAAAACTGCGCATAAATTGGATATAGTATGTGAAAGTTATTGATATTATAACATTTGAAATCAAAAAAAATAAAATAAACAACAATTAATTAAAACACAAACCAATAGAAACGCGCCACGCAAGCATCCCTGCCAAAACCCTCTAACAGCAGATCTCTCAAAAGCGTGGTGAACCCGATCGTAACACGCGCATGCTCCTCCTTGCACGCCTCGTCGCACGCCGCTGCCTACTGCTGATGGCCAGAATGAGCTCGCCGACGTCTCCTCCTCCCCCCGCCTCACGCAAAGCCCTCAGATTTCCGTTCAGCCGAAAACATAGCAGCCGCCGCCCCTTAGTACTAGCCCTAATCAAATTATTGACGATGATCTAACCGTTAACTCCACGAACGAACGGCGCAGATCAACGCCCCTCGGTCCCCTCTACAAAACCCAGAAACGGTTCGTCGATCCGTTGAGTTTGATTTCGACGTGATGAACGGCCGAGACTTCTTCGATTTTTACCGGTCAAACGACAATCCAAAACGAAAAACGAACTTGGCCAGAAGATTACACACTTCGAGAGCTTCAACATATTTTTTTTGAATTTTTCCGAGGAGTTGAATTTTTGACCTTGATTTTGAATTGAAATTGGATCTAGAATGGGAATTTGTTTGTCTGTCATTGGAGAGAAGAGAATAGCTGAATTGCGTATAGAAAAATGAGAATTAGGGAGGCTAGAGTTTATAGTAGGATATTTATAGAAAAAAATGGAAATTAGAATGGGTGGGCTCAAATGTTATACGCGTTAAGCGATATATGGCCCGAAAGGCCCGTTTCGACTCCGAAACGAAATTGGGTCAACCCATATATCAAAATAGATATTTTAAAATATTTTAAACGCGGTGGAACAAATTTCAAGTCCAAATTCCATCGTATGAAGAAGTTATGCTCAAATCAATATTTTTCAAATTGATTTCAAGGTGTTTTCGAGTCAGTACGATCAAATGACAAGCCCGATCACTACGAAACTTGAAATCCTACAATAATTCACCATTACGGATCCGATGAAATTGGTTTCGTCGAAATCCGAGTCAGTGGCCAAAATGGCTATTTTCCTATTAATTAAATAAATTAATAATTAATTAATTAAATCAAATTTTTAATTTTATTTCAATAATTGACAAATTTCAACATTTTTAATTTCTTAATCATTACAATGAATTTAACAAATCTAAATGTCAATTTATCATTGATTAATCTATCAGTTGTAGTGTTAAATCTTCAATTTCATTGTATTCAAATTTATAAATTAAATCTTCAAAAATTCTATTAAATTAAATAAATCAATGATTATTCCATCCATAAATTTCAAATAGATGGATTTAATATTGGATTCAAAATCTATTATTTCAATATTCTTAGATTTCATTTAAATCTCTATTAACGTAATATTTAGATGTTTAAATTCATTTATTTTCAATTTAATAAATCCAGTTATTTATAGTTACTTACAATCATTGCTTTAAACTGAGACGACCCGACTTCCTCACCACATAAAGTTGTATCATCTTTAAGAAAGAAAGGGATAGAAAAGAGAAAAGAAAGAAGAGAAAGAAGAAATAACAACAGAATCTTAACAGCAGAACGAATAAATTACATTAATAACATAAGTATTACATAGTATACAACAACTATCAGAGTTACACAGACAATACAACACATACTAGACAGTTATAAACACCTGTCTAGTTATTACAACTCAAAACATAATACAGAAAACACTCAGAGATGCCAACACAGCGGAAAACTATATATCTATACGCGGAAGCCTCCTGCTCCATTGCTCTTCCATAATTCGTCAAAGCTAATCTGAATCCCTTGGCTACTCGTAAAAATTTGAGTACCCAAGAGTTTAAGAAAAACAGAAATAAACTCCGAGTCAGACATGGGTCTTGTATGAGTAACAGGTTAAAGTTGCTTAACTTTGAAAAACAAAAGGTATCACGTAAGACTTCCCACACATAAACATGGAAAAGTTTTTACCTTACGCCAACCAAAACATTTGATAGGAAATCCAGTGATATTATAACATGTCTAGGGTTTTCAAGTAAATAAGAAATAGCCGAAATTGTTACATCTATTAAATTCCAGCTACTAGCCACAAAAGTGGGTAATACAATCAAAACTGAGGGCACTTATTGGATTTTGGATTCCATACAATGGCAGGGCTACCGGGGTACCGCCCGTCACAGTACGTGGCCTAGATCACTATACCGAGGATCACTCCCAATCCCCTACAACACAAAGCCGAAACCATTCCTTACCGAACAGTTCCGAACAAGACCACCCCGAAGTTGTGATCAACAACCGCACCACAAAGCCGAAAGAAAGGGACATCTAGACAGGGGTAAATCTCGTCCTACTTGGGCATGACCCACTTAGCCTTGCTGCACCTCCCCTGTTTTAGCCATTCTCGGTTGATGAGGCTTGAGGCTACGATTACCATTATAGGACACATCACTTAGAATGCTCATCGTCCACCTGACGATGTTCTGAAAGCATTCAATCCATACAAGTTCATTTCGGGTTCGAACGACCTAACGTTTATTTGGATTGATGTGGTTTTCGGATATCCAAATATGGAAACCCGATCCCGGTCTCATCGAAACCCAAAACATGTCTTTTAGGTCCTAGTTGTTTTAGATTTTAAAACAATTCAATTCATTATCTATATACACACAGATAGATAATTCACAACATAATAATGGATAATCAACATTATCATCATCAACAGATAATCCATATCATCGTTATAACAGATAATTCATATCATCATCCCAATGCAACCAATGCATCATATCATATAACATAACTCATTTCATAGCTGAGATTACAAACCGTACAAGACAACCAATATCAATCATTCATACATAAGCAATGATTTACTGATCACACCATTTATAGTTAATTTAAAATGAATTAAATTAGTTACTTAATCTCTAATTAATTTAAAATGAATTAAATTAATTACTTCATCATTATAATCCTGCTTCACTTAACCATTAATTGATTACAATCAATTAAATAATCACCATCTTATTATTCATTTCAAATAATCATTACTGATTAACAATTCCCAAATTACAATACGTAATTAGCCTTTAAATTAATTGCATAAGTTAATTATACTTAATAATCAATTTTTAATTACCTAATCAATTAATTAACTAAAATTAATTACATTAATCCTTTATTAATTAATTACTTAATTTAATAATTATTCCTTAATCAATCAAATTCCAAATTTACCTCATTAATTTTATTAATTAATGATTTCTAATTTAATCAATCTCTCTATATAAATTAATTACATCAAGTAATTTATCTTCAATTAAACCACACATACATTAATCACCCTTGATTAATAACAATCCAGTAATTAACTATCCTTAATTACTTCATTAATAAATTACTCCTTAATTTATTATCTCAATTAATCCCTTGATTAATCTCAAAGTAATTTAATCCAAATTACTTTTATTATTAAAACATCTTTAATTACATCCATTAATTATCAATTAATTACTTCCCTAAGTAATTACAATCCCATTAATTACTTTAAGTAATTATTCATCATATCATCAAATGTTTAAATTAATTAAACTTAATTCATTAATCTAAACTAATCACATTAAACTTAATTAATTACATTCATTAATTACTTCCATTAATTAATTATACAAAAACAATTTCAAAATGATTATTATTAATTAATCTAATTAATTATTGAAAATTAATCACATTAATTAATTGTTAAATAATCTTAAGTTAATGACCTTCATTAACTATTCTCAATTACTTAATTAAGAAATTAACTAAGATTAATCATTATTAATTAATATTTAATTATCAATTAATTAATCCCTAATTATTAAATTAATTACGTGTTAATTAAAATCTTAATTAATCCTTAATTACTTGATTAATAAATTCTTTAATCATTAATTAAAATCTAATTAACAATCCCTAATTTCAGATTAATTAACCTTAATTAATTAATCTTAAGTCTTTAATTACTTAGTTTAAAAAATTCTTAATTACTTAATTAATCATCCATATTATTAATTAATTAAATAATTAATTACCCATTTAAATTTAGTTAATAATTTAAATTAATCCAAATTCTTAAATTCTAACTTAATTTAAGAAAACATTTCATACTTATTTAAAGTATTTAAAAACACTTTGTCTTAAATTACTTTAAATTCTATTTAAATTTCATTTTAAACTTAAGATACAAATTTAGCTTAAACAAGGTTTTAAAAATAATTCAAAACCTTTTTATCTTATATGTTAAAGGAAACATCCACTTTATAAAATAAGTTTTAAAGAATTTAAATCCCAATTCAATTTATATTCAAATCAATTTAAAACACACTTAACATTCCAGGTTATTTAAATCAAATTTAAAATTTTACTTTTAATTTCAAATCTGAAATACAGCCTGAATCTTCATTCCAGATTCAAACTTAAATTTTAAAAACTTTACATACATTCTACATCTTCATTTAAAATTCAAATGTTTAACCATTTCTAATATAGTTAAAACAAAATAAATTTGAAAACTTATTTTATTTAAAAACTGACATTCAAATCAAATTCCAGATTTTTAAAACTGGATTTAAAATTATTTTAAATTTCTATTTTAAATTTTAAAACTTACAGTTTAAATTCAAAACCAAAACTCTTTTATACTTTAAAAGTTGTTAAACTAAATTTAAATTTCAAATTAATTATTCAAACTCAGATTCAAACCAGTTTGAAATCAGATTTCAATTCAAGTTTAAATCCTAATTTTAAATTTTAGTTTACATTTAAAATTTTCCTTTAAATTTTCAAAATAGAAACAAGATTCTGTTTTTATTTAAAACCATCTTAAATTTTCAAAAATTAAATTATTTCAAAAACCAATATTTAAACTATTTGAATTCATATTTAAATTCAGGTTTTAAGCTTAGTTCAAAATTTAGTTTACATTTTCTTTACATCTAAATTTTTAAAAACTGAAATAGGTTTCTGTTTTCTTTTGAAAAACCTGAAACACAGTTTTACCCGAGCAATAATTAACATTAGTTCGAGTCACAACCATTTCAGCTTCGAGATAAGACTCGATTTACTCGAGACAAACCTGAGTGAACAAAAACCCCTCAACCCAAACATTCACCAGTATGCCCACATCCTCTGTGCACCTGTACGCGGCCTCCGGCCACCGTTGACCAACATCAACGACCATCTCCCATCGGCCAGCAACCCCTCATCTCCCATTAATCATCAGATTGTCCCAAATCAATTCGAATTTACATTCGAGTTCAAACATCAAAACCTGTAACGGGTGGAACCAAACAAAATCCAACCTGTCAACGCCACTTACACACGCCTTCGGTCATCGTTGACACTCAAACTTCGGCGAAGGCTTCGACAACCCATCAACCTCCATTCCCTAAAACCCTAAGCAACTCGAACATCTATACAAGCCAAAAAGATCGATTCTTCTAGCCTCAGAAAAGCTAGGGTTCAAATCTTTAAAACCTAATCACAACATCAAAAACAAAATGCAACCCAATCCAAGATTTTTCTCATCATCTCTAGTAACTCCTCCTCCAGAAACAATCTCGGCATCTGTAATCACTGGTGGCAACAAAGATGCCCCAAAACTCAATTTACAGTCAAAATAAAACTGCCCTTTGATTCTAGCATTTTAAATTGTAATTTTACTTTTAAAAATCATAATTTTGCATGATGTTTTGATTCATAATCCTGAAACTTCAAATTAAGGTATTTGAAAATTTCATAATTTAAAGTTTGTTCCTCTGTTTGTAAACTTTAGAGCTGATACAGAATTTTTAACTTAGGTAATATTTTTAACCCATAGTTTATGATGGAAATAAACATAATTTGTTTCTGCCTTGTCTAAACCAAGATTAAATCAAGATAAAGGAATTTAAAATCAAGCAGAAGCTTAAAATTTGAGGAACAGACATGTATCAGAAAACAAGCATGCATTCATAAATATATTCATATATATATATATATATATTCACAACAGATTCATAATATATTTTCATCTCTAAATAAAAGCATGAAAACAACTTTTACCTATTTAATTAATTTTTTAAAAATTGAGTTACTCACTTTTTTAAACATGCAGAACAAAGCATCAGTTTTTGAAAAGCTTCTGAATCCTTTGAAATCATGTTTGAATGCTTTTAAGACTTGAGTTGTAGATGTTTTCAACTTGCTTGTAGTTGCCAATTTCTAGATTGCAGAAAACAAAAATGCAGACTTTTGTTTGAATTCCAGATTTACAAAGTGACATGCTTGCTGGTTTGCTTTAATTGTTGCATGCAGGTAGCTTGAAAATGAAATGCAGGATTCTGGCTTTGGAAATATACAGGTATTGTGGATGATTTTCCAGATTATTTTTTCTCAGCTGAAAATTTCTTGGTTATGAAATGAAAATGAGAAAAGAAGGGAATGGGAAAAATGTAAGTTTATATAACTTTATTTATGATTTAGTTAAAATCAAAGAAAAAGAAAAATTAAAACAATGGCACTTGTCTTAAGTTTTACACTTGTTGACTTTCTTATGTATTTGAATTACACATGTTAATTATGTTCTAAGATGCTTACATTTGTCCTTTAAGTGATTAATATTTTTGATTAAGTGTTAATAAAAGTTTAAACTTAATTAATTAGTTTCTAATACTTACTTACATAGATAAATAATTTTTAAAGAATAAAACAAAGTATTATTATAAATAAAAACAATATACAAATCAATTATTTGAAAATAATATTTTAAATCATTTTAAATAAATTCATAAAAGAGATTGTAACTTATTTGTTATTTAAATGAATAAATGCTTTATTTGTAAATTGTATTTTAAATTTCATTTCTAACAAATCATAATTATTATTCAATATTTTAAAAAGAAATAAAACAAACATTTTTTTATAGCTTTAATTTAATCTAAACTAATATGCAAACTTAAGTCAAAATATATTTTAAACAAATAAAACATTTATCTTATGTATTTAAAATCATTTAGTTATTTTGTTAAATAGCTTTGAAAAGCTAAATTCAAAAGTAAATCGTAATTTCCCAATTTTAAAATATTAAAATCAGAAAATATGCTATACAAATTAAATTTAAAACCAATCTTATCTATTTAAAATATATATAAATATATATACATATTATAAGTAGTAAATAATTTATTAGCTTATTAAAAATAAATTCACTAATTAAATATTTATTAAAAGAAGATTATTAAATCAATTTCAAATTTATTTACAAAAATTATCAAATTAATTTAAATTTAAACACAGAATATTAAATTTATATTGCCATAAATTCCGGGATATCACAATCCTCCCCCTTAAAAGAATTTCGTCCCCAGAATTTAAAACAAAGGTAATTTAATAATCATATTTAAGATTTAATTTTAAAACACAGCATATATTAATCATTTGCTAACAACCAAAGCAATCAATTCACACAATCAGAACAAATCTAACCATCCAGAAAAAAAATTCTGAATAGAACATCCACGAGTTTCCCCGGTAAAAATCGGGATACTTGCTCTATAAAATTCAAACAATCAAAACTACTAAGCTATAGATCTCTTATTCATCTAGATCTACAACTATAAACAAGATATCGGACTACAGACGAGTCTGACTCAATAATCAAACCTCCTGAACTGATGATTCCAAAACCAGGAACACAACTCTACTCCTCAACAACAGAAGACAGAACAAACTTCTCCTTATCCGAAAAATACAAACAGATGCACTCTCAAACTACTTCCGCTGCACCACTCTAATCCGAAGTAGAAGAAAATGCTGATGAAGAGCACGAGCACAAACTGGACAACACAGCACAGAAATATGGTTCAACAGATCCAAAAGGAAACTCAGAAATTCCTCCGAAATCTGAGTTGCTTCACTAACTCTATCTCAAGGAACAATCCTGGAGTCCTAGCCGATAAGAAAACTCGATCTCCAGATGCGGACAAACCTCTGACTTCCCTGAAGACATCCGGACAAACTTCAACAACTCAAGAGAACACTCAATCATCGCAAGTCACTTTTGCGATCAACCCAGCCTAATATCCAAAGAAACTGCTCTCTCTTTAGCAATCAGAACAGCTTACGCTGGCCTAGCCAATCCATCGAAGAAACGAGTCCACTCTACTGCTTCTGAACTCCATCTCAGAAAAACTACTCAGCTAGAAGACTTCCTGCCAACACAGAACATTCCGGGCTCACTGCTAACACCAATGCCAAAGAATTCCTAATCCAAAGCTCTCCGAGAAACTTGGGCCTCAAAGCAAACAGAAACACCCTGCTGGACTCAGCCACATCACCGAAACAGACATACTTCCTTACTCTTGTTCCAAAGAATGGAAACAATCTATAGTCACCGCGTCTCATCACGCAGCTACTACTTCCTAAGGTATCAAAATATCATCACTCGTTTCTGCTAAACCGACAAACCCAAACTCAACTCATCCAACTCTGCACTTCAAAAATGAACTCCGAACCTTTAAAAGGTTTCCTTCAGAGATCGATGAAATCCTTACTCCAAGCAAAACTCACACGAGACGGTATTAGGTCTACAGTCTCGACAGATACACTTCCAACCTCATCACTCAAACTCCAACCATCGGTAGTTGTGTTACACACACCACTACCTCATCTATCTTTATAACTTATATTATGAAACCTGTACAGGTAATCCAACAGATAGGTATAAATATATATATAAATACATTAAAAATACAAATACGCTCTCTCAAGATAGACACCACTCCAGAGACTAGGTATTCGCTCAACCTAGCGCTCTGATACCAACTGTGACGACCCGACTTCCTCACCACTGAAAGTCGTATCATCTTTAAGAAAGAAAGGTATAGAAAAGAGAAAAGGAAGAAGATAAAGAAGAAACAACAACAGAATCTTAACAGCGGAACAAATAAATTATATTAATAACGTAAGTATTACACAGTATACAACAACTATCAGAGTTACACAGACAATACAACACATACTAGATAGTTATAAACACCTGTCTAGTTATTACAACTCAAAACACAATGCAGAAAACACTCAGAGATACCAACACAGCGGAAAACTATATATCTATACGCGGAAGCCTCCTGCTCTATTGCTCCTCCATAATTTGTCAAAGCTAACCTGAATCCCTTGGCTACTCGTAAAAATTTGAGTACCCAAGATTTTAAGAAAAATAGAAATAAACTCCGGGTCAGACATGGGTCTGTTGTGAGTAACAGGTTAAAGTTGCTTAACTTTGAAAAACCTTTGAAACAAAAGGTATCACGTAAGACTTCCCACACATAAACATGGAAAAGTTTTTACCTTACGCTAACCAAAACATTTGATAGGAAATCCAGTGATATTATAATAGGTCTAGGGTTTTCAAGTAAATAAGAAATAGCCGAAATTGTTACATCTATTAAATTCCAGCTAATAGCCACAAAAGTGGGTAATACAATCAAAACCGATGGCACTTATTGGATTTTGGATTCCATACAATGGCAGGGCTACCGGGGTACCGCCCGTCATAGTACGTGGCCTAGATCACCGTATCGAGGATCACTCCCAATCCCCTGCAACACAAAGCCAGAACCATTCCTTACTGAACAGTTTCGAACAAGACCACCCCGCAGTTGTGATCAGCAACCGCACCACAAAGGCGAAATAAAGGGACATTTAGACAGGGGTGAATCTCGTCCTACTTGGGCATGACCCACTTAGCCTTGTTGCACCTCCCCTGTTTTAGTCATTCCCGGTTGATGAGGCTTGAGGCTACGATTACCTTTATAGGACACATCACTTAGAATGCTCATCGTCCACCTGAAGATGTTCTGAAAGCATTCAATCCATAGAAGTTCGCTCCGGGTTCGAACGAAACCGAAGGCATTATCTCATTACACTCATTTTGGAATCACCCTCAGAGTTAACGACGATAACCCTTGAACTCTAAATCTTCATCTTCACTTGTGATTCACGACCAAACGTTAATTTGGATCGATGTGGTTTTCGGATATTCAAATATGGAAACCCGATTCCGGTCTCATCGAAATCCAAAAAGTGTCTTTTAGGTCCAAGTTGTTTTAGAGTTTTAAACAATTCAATTCATTATCTATATACACACAGATAGATAATTCACAACATAACAATGGATAATCAACATTATCATCATCAACAGATAATCCATATCATCATTATAACAGATAATTCATATCATCATCCCAATGCAACCAATGCATCATATCATATAACATAACTCATCTCATAGCTGAGATTACAATCGATACAAGACAACCAACATCAATCATTCATACATAAGAAATGATTTAATGATCGCACCATTTATAATTAATTTAAAATGAATTAAATTAATTACTTAATCTCTAATTTATTTAAAATGAATTAAATTAATTACTTCGTCATTATAATCCTGCTTAACTTAACCATTAATTGATTACAATCAATTGAATAATCACCATATTATTATTCATTTCAAATAATCATTACTGATTAACAATTCCCAAATTACAATAAGTAATTAGCCTTTAAATTAATTACACAAGTTAATTATACTTAATAATCAACTTTTAATTACCTAATCAATTAATTAACTAAATTTCATTACATTAATCCTTTATTAATTAATTACTTAATTTAATAATTATTCCTTAATCAATCAAATTCCAAATTTACTTCATTAATTTTATTAATTAATGATTTCTAATTTAATCAATCTCTCTATATAAATTATTTACATTAAGTAATTTATCTTCAATTAAAGCACACATATATTAATCACCCTTGATTAATAACAATCTATTAATTAACTACCCTTAATTACTTCATTAATAAATTACATCTTAATTTATTATCTCAATTAATCCCTTCATTAATCTCAAAGTAATTTAATCCAAATTACTTTTATTATTAAAACATCTTTAATTACATCCAGTAATTATCAATTAATTACTTCCCTATGTAATTACAATCCCATTAATTACGTTAAGTAATTATTCATCAAATCATCAAATGTTTAAATTAATTAAACTTAATTCATTAATCTAAACTAATCATATTAAACTTAATTAATTACATTCATTAGTTACTTCCATTAATTAATTACACAAAAACAATTTCAAAATGATAATTATTAATTAATCTAATTAATTGTTGAAAATTAATCACATTAATTAATTGTTAAATAATCTTAAGTTAATGACCTTCATTAACTATTCTTAATTACTTAATTAAGAAATTAACTGAGATTAATCATTATTAATGAATATTTAATTGTCAATTAATTAATCCCTAATTATTAAATTAATTAAGTGTTAATTAAAATCTTAATTAATCCTTAATTACTTGATTTATAAATTCTTTATTTATTAATTAAAATGTAATTAACAATCCCTAATTTCAGATTAATTAACCTTAATTAATTAATCTTAAGTCTTTAATTACTTAATTTAAAAATTCTTCATTACTTAATTAATCATCCATATTATTAATTAATTAATTAATAAATTACCCATTTAAATTTACTTAATAATTTAAATGAATCCAAATTCTTAAATTCTAACTTAATTTAAGAAAACATTTCATACTTATTTAAAATATTTAAAAACACTTTGTCTTAAATTACTTTAAATTCTATTTAAATTTCATTTTAAACTTAAGATACAAATTTAGCTTAAACAAGGTTTTAAAAATAATTCAAAACCTTTTTATCTCATATGTTAAAGGAAACATCCACTTTATAAAATAAGTTTTAAAGAATTTAAATCCCAATTCAATTTAAATTCAAATCAATTTATAGCACACTTAACATTCCAGGTTATTTAAATCAAATTTAAAATTTTACTTTTAATTTCAAATCTGAAATACAGCTTGAATCTTCATTCCAGATTCAAACTTAAATTTTAAAAACTTTACTTACATTCTACATATTCATTTAAAATTCAAATTATTTAACCATTTATAAAATAGTTAAAATAAAATAAATTTAAAAACTTATTTTATTTAAAAATTGACATTCAAATCAAATTCCAAAATTTTAAAATTTGAATTAAACTTATTTTAAATTTCCATTTTAAATTTTAAAACTTACAGTTTAAATTCAAAACCAATATTCTTTTATACTTTACAAGTTGTTAAACTAAATTTAAATTTCAAATTTAAATTATTCAAACTCAGATTCAAGCCAGTTTGAAATCAGATTTCAATTCATCCTAATTTTAAATTTTAGTTTACATTTAAAATTTTCCTTTAAATTTTCAAAACGGAAACAGGATTCTGTTTTTATTTAAAACCAACTTAAATTTTCAGTAATTCAAATTATTTCAAAAACCAAGATTTAAACTATTTGAATTCATATTTAAATTCAGGTTTTTGAGCTTAGTTCAAAATTTAGTTTACATTTTCTTTACATCTAAATTTTTAAAAACTGAAACAGGTTTCTGTTTTCTTTTGAAAAACCTGAAACACGGTTTTACCCGAGCAATCATTAACATTACTTCGAGTCACAACAATTTCAGCTTCGAGCTAAGACTCAATTTACTCAAGACAAACCTGAGTGAATAAAAACCCTTTAACCCAAAAATTCACCAGCATGCCCACATCCTCTGTGCACCTGTACGCCGCCTCCGGCCACCGCTGATCAACATCAACGACCATCTCCTATCGGCTAACAACCCCTCATCTCCCCTCAATCATCAGATTGTCCCAAATCAATTCGAATTTGCATTCGAGTTCAAACATCAAAACCTGTAAACAAGTGGAACCAAACAAAACCCAACCTGTCAACGCCACTTACACACGCCTCCGGTCGCCGTTGACACTCAAACTTCGACGAAGGCTTCGACAACCCATCAACCTCCATTCCCCAAAACCCTAAGCAACTCGAACATCTATACATGCCGAAAAGATTGATTCTTCTAGCCTTAGAAAAACTAGGGTTCAAATCTTTAAAACCCAATCGCAACATCAAAAACAAAATGCAACCCAATCCAAGATTTTTCTCATCATCTCTGGTAACTCCTCCTCCTCCAGAAACAATCTCGGCATCTCTAATCACTGGTGGCAATAGAGTTGCCCCAAAACTCAATTTACAGTCAAAATAAAACTGCTCTTTGATTCTAGCACTTTAAATTGTAATTTTACTTTTAAAAATCATAATTTTGCATGATGCTTTGATTCATAATCCTGAAAATTCAAATCAAGGTATTTGAAAATTTCACAATTTAAAGTTTGTTCCTTTGTTTGTAAACTTTAGAGCTAATACAGGATTTTTAGCTTAGGTAATATTTTTAACCCATAGTTTATGATGGAAATAAACATACTTTTTTTCTGCCTTGTCTAAACCCAGATTAAATCAAGATAAAGGAATTTAAAATCAAGCAGAAGCTTAAAATTTGAGGAACATACATGTATCAGAAAACAAGCATGCATTCATAAATATATTCATATATATATATATATATATATATATTCACAAAAGATTCATATATATTTTAATCTCTAAATAAAAGCATGAAAACAACTTTTGCCTATTTAATTAATTTTTTAAAAATTGAGTTACTCACCTTTTTTAAACATGTAGAACAAAGCACCAGTTTTTGAAAAGCTTCTGAATCCTTTGAAATCATGTTTGAATGCTTTTAAGACTTGAGTTGTAGATGTTTTCAACTTGCTTGTAGTTCCCACTTTCTAGATTGCAGAAAACAAAAATGTAGTCTTTTGTTTGAATTCCAAATTTACAAAGTGACATGCTTGCTAGTTTGCTTTAATTGTTGCATGCATGTAGCTTGAAAATGAAATACAGGATTCTGGCTTTGGAAATATACAGGTTTTGTGGATGATTTTCCAGATTTTTTTTGCTCAGCTGAAAATTTCTTGGTTATGAAGTGAAAATGATAAAAGAAGGGAATGGGAAAAATGTAAGTTTATATAACTTTATTTATGATTTAGTTAAAATCAAAGAAAAATAAAAACAAAAACAATGACACTTGTCTTAAGTTTTACACTTGTTAACTTTCTTATGTATTTGAATTACACATGTTAATTATGTTCTAAGATGCTTACATTTGTCCTTTAAGTGATTAGTATTTTTGGTTAAGTGCTAATAAAAGTTTAAACTTAATTAATTAGTTTCTAATACTTAGATATATAGATAAATAATTTTTAAAGAATAAAACAAAGTATTATTATAAATAAAAACAATATACAAATCAATTATTTGAAAATAATATTTTAAATCATTTTAAATAAATTCATATAAGAGATTATAACTTATTTGTTATTTAAATGAATAAATATTTCATCTATAAATTGTATTTTAAATTTCATTTCTAATTTACAAATCATAATTATTAATCAATATTTTAAAAAGAAATAAAACAAACATTTTTTTATAACTTTAATTTAATCTAAACTAATATTCAAACTTAAGTCAAAATATATTTTAAACGAATAAAACATTTATCTTATATATTTAATATCATTTAGTTATTTTGTTAAATAGCATTGAAAAGCCAAATTCAAAAATAAATCATAATTTCCCAATTTCAAAATATTAAAATTAGAAAATATGCTACACAAATTAAATTTAAAACTAATCTTATCTATTTAAATATATATAAATATATATACATATTATAAATAGCAAATAATTTATTAGCTTATTAAAAATAAATTCACTAATTAAATATTTATTAAAAGAAGATTATTAAATCAATTTCAAATTTATTTACAAAAATTATCAAATTAATTTAAATTTAAACACAGATTATTAAATTTATATTGCCATAAATTCCGGGATATCACATAAACCTGATTTCAATCCTTCCATTCTCTATTAAACCTTTCTATAATCATAGTTAATATATGTTTTACATTCATTACATTAATGCTCTCATTCCATCCTTTATTTATTGACTATCGTATTTCCATTTACTATATTTTGGTCAATTTCACACGTTTTTGAAATTAAAGTCTCAATTAAACTTATCTATTTTGATTTCATTCCTATATTACATCACTCATGTATCAGAGCTTTGGCTCTAGGCAAAACTTAGCATGTATGGTAAATTTGATTTACAGAATCACTTTCATTCGAACTTGAATCTCTTCCTTTTGATTCAATTTCCTTTAAATTTTGGAACGCTCCCTGCGGTTCCAAAATTCATCCGTGTCCCTCACTATCTATCTTCTTTTGATTCTGGAGTATCCCATAACTCCACTTCGGATGATTTTTATAGTGAATTGGCGGTCTCGCCAATGTTCTAATAAATGGGTGATACTCCTTTACAATTAGCATTCATTCATCAGAGATTTATATTTATCCTCGGTTTAGATGCTAGTATCTTTGGTTATTCCGAACTCTATCTCTTTAGATCGAATGTAGATTTACCCTAGAAAATCCACATCGATCTTATTCTTTAAGTCACGATTGACCAGTCTAAGGTTTCCCGCGATTTAGATAAACTTATCCAGTTCCTTATCTTGTTATTTAATCATCGGATCTTCTGATTCCAACTTATCTTTAAATCAAAATTCTCTTTGATTTGAGTCCATCAAATTTGAATCTCTATCATTGTTTTGAAAAATTTATTCCTATATTTGGAAAAAAAATCCAATATTATATACAAGTATAATTTTCAGAATTTTATAATTAATTTAACTAGTTGTCAGGAGATAATAGTCTTTGATTTTATTTATGGTTTTATAAGCCATGGGTTTTGTCTCATATAAATAATTGAATGATAAACAATGGTTATAAATTAATTTGGAAACAGAAATTAATTTAAAACTAGAACTTGAGAATTCAATTCCCGATGGTTTCAAACCTTGTGTTTAAAGTTTTAAAAGGATATATTATTTAAATTATTTTCAAATAGGAATTTGTTTCCAAAGAATTTTAAAGGTTTAAAAATCAGTGCTCTTCTCTTTGTCGCTGGAAAATAATTTCGGTGATGACTATAGCATCATCGACATTCAGTTTTGAGTTTCGAAGTGAAGTGACCATTCTGTAGTCTGGCTACAGTGTTACCTTGAGAATTTAATTGATTTGAATCTCTAAAATATGACTTGATTTATAATATATAGATATATGATTTAAATTTGATTTGACATATTATGTACATTTATTTATTTATCTCTAAATGGTTTGAAGGGAATCAGAAATTTAATTCTTATATTTTACTTGAAGAATAAATTTCAATTATGAAAAGAAAATCCAAATTTTGAATAAATGATTCGAACTTGAGATATTGAATTTGAAAGTTTTATTTGTATAATACTCAATTTCATTTCAATATAACTTACCTAGATTTTCAGACGTTAACAATGTAATAGGATAATATACAATGTAAAAAAAAATTGCAAATAAAATTTGAGTGGTTATAATAAATGTTATACACTTAAATTCTAGTTATACAAAGATTAACAGAGGTAAATAGAAGAAAAGGGTAATGGAATAATTTACAATATAAAATGATGTTAAAGGAACTAAGAATAAATTTAAGCAGTTGTAATAAGTGTAAACTTATTTAACATATATGATAAAAATATATTGAGAGCAACAAATTTAATTATAATTAGGAATAAAGAAGAAATTAATTTATTGAACACATTTTTTAGTATAACAAATGATTTTCAAACTTATGATTTTAGAATTTTTTATTTTAAGATAATTGGAAGATGAAGTAATGAAATTTGAAATAGTAAAATTTAACTTAAATGAAATTAAATAGATGAAATCAATTATTAATTTAAAATTGAATTTGTATGGTTTAGATTAATGATTCTATTTTGAGTTTCAATTTAGTTTTTTTTAAGGTTGTTTCTATTCCCCTACCTTCTTCCTTTACGAGGACGAAAAGTTTTGAGTGGGGGAAAGTGTAACGTCCCATAAATTTTTAATAATTAAAATTGTTAAGTTGATTAAATGTTGGTAATTATTTTCCTAGCCGTGTATTTATCATTTGCAAATCATGTACAAGAAGATTTATTTCTCATTTCAAAACTCCTCATTTTCAGTTGCATTTAAGAATAAAACATATATACGTTTCTTTCTCCTTAACTTATGTCTTTTCTGTTTCTTATCATTTACTCTCACTTTGCTTGCCATCCAAACCATCTATGTATCAGCCCAAAAATTTTAATAAACATTTTCTTTATTTAATTTAGATAATTTTGTTATTTAAAATATAAATTTTGGTGTGGATTAGAATTCCACACATAATTTAATAGAATATTTTCCGAAAATGTGAATTGTCAATATGGTCAAACTGTGACTTTTAAATTTAAAATTTTAAAAGTTTGAAAATTTGAACTTTATCTTTTATTCTTATTCTCACTTTATTTTGTTTCTCAAAGATTTATTTTAAACCATTTTCAAGAAGAGTTGTAATTTCCCAAAGTTAAGTGGATTATGTTTGCAATTTTCTTAGGTTGGTTTCAATAAATTAAGCTATTTTCTTTATTTATCTTTCTATTTTCCTAAAATATAATTATTTATTTTCTTTTTCACTTTATTTCATTTTTTTTATTTTATTCACTGATTTTTATTTGCTTTAAAGTGCGGTAGAAATTTTTCCTAATCTTTTATAATAACTGAATATATTCGTAACAACATTTTATTTCATTTTTTATTCTTTAAAAAAAAGGATTATACACCTTTTAAAATTAAGTAATAAATATTTTACTTAAAAAGTAATAAATTTCTTAGTAAATGGTAAATGAATAAAAAGGATGTAAGCAAATCATATTTTATTATAATTTTAAAAGTTATAGTGTATAAATAATCTATTTAATTACACCTTTAATTTGTACGTTTAAAGTGTACGTTCATATCCGTTTGGCCGATTTATTTGATGCTATATAGGTACGTTATTTTCTTTTGCATATTTACTTAATGAATAAGTAACGACTAAAATTGAAATAAGTACGCGCTCATTCTTTCCTTAACTTTGCTATTTGAAAAATAAATTTCCGTGCATTTGGGGGGGGAGGGGGGAATTCAACCGTGACTTGCCATTTACATTTAAAGATATTCCACTTTCCTTTACTTCAATTTGTTTAATAAGTATGAAATCTTTGATTTTTCATAACGTTTAAAAGATATTGCATACCGTTTTTCTTGCCCTTGATCAACGCAACCACTGATAAATAAGCTACTCGCGTGCGTGTTCCTTACCGTTCAAACAAATTTATTTCTTGCTTTTTAACAAATGCAATTACATAATTCAAACATCACGCAAATTCACTAATCGGTGCAAATTAATTTCTTGCCATTGTTCCCAAATCAACGCAAGTTTTATTTAGAAAACACATTCAAAATTGTTATTTCTTGCCTCTGACCTCTCCCACAGAAATCTATGCATTTATTTCTCTTGCCTTTTCTAGCAAATTTGCCTAAAATTTTGCATGCCTTGAATTGGTGTTTCTCACTTAATCATTTTGTCTACGTTTTAAATAAATAAATCAACGCAATTTACCTCTTCGTAAAAGCAAACGTCACGTACTTATTCCCTTCCCGTTCAAAGCAAAGATTTATTGCCTCGTTTTTCCTTAAATTTCGCATCTCACTTGATAAATAAATACCCGTTCAAACGTATTTCTTTCTTGCATTTTTAACAAACGCAATTATCTCCTAAATCAAACATCACGCGCAAATTCCTCCTGGCAGTTTCAAAGTGAATTACTTCCTGCCGTTTCTCCAAGCAATCAATACTAGTTTTCATTTAAATACTCAACCTTGTACGCAAATAATTTTCACCACCTTCCCATTTTATAAATATTTCTTACGTTTTAATCAACGCATTTACTTCCTAATAAACTTTAAATGTATACAAAATGTTTGGCAAAGATTTCTTGCAGTTTCCTTTTGCTAAATTCACGCAATCAATACCACTGTACATATTCACTCAAATCTTTCTTGCCATTTTGTTTCCTCAATCAACGCGTGTTCCCACTTTATCATTATTTCTTGCGTTTTAACACAATTACTTCCATGTAAATTATAAAACCTTCTTTCCCCGATTGAATACAAAAACACGTTCAAATTTTTTTTTCCAGTTTATTTAAAAACCCATTGACTTTTAATAACGTTCAAATTTCATGTTCGCTGCCGTTGAAAATTCACTTATTGCATTTTTCATTCGCGTATAACTTCCCATTTACGTCTTGTGTATATATGGGATAAAATCTTCCAATTGCTTTATACGTTTCAAAAGAAAAAACAATTACTCCTTTAATTATAAAACCATCTTCCCTAAAATGCGAACACTTTCAAATTTCGTGTGACGCCCCACCTCTATACCCACGCTAGCCAAGAACACTATGGTGTAGTGCTGTCAACTAGCACGGAGAATAAGGCTGTTGAGGAGCGACCATCCGTGTAATTGCTTTGTGCGAGCACCGATATGCCAGATAGTAAAAGCGTGCATTTCATTTCTGGAGGAAATCCGACATGCCGATGCAAACTCAAAGCTACTACACAGTGGCTATAATAGTCTAGGACAAAAATATAAAATAATAACACAGATAATATAAATGCGGAACACAGATGAAACAAAAAAGTCTCCTATATATATATATAATAACTGATGTCAGTTACAATACATTTGACACGGTACATGTGATACAACTACAACAGTCGACTCAGGAAGTTACATATACAAGTACATTAACGATTAATATACATGAAGACATATCAACCTATACTATGACACGACAACTCCAAAAGATATGAAAGAACTTCATAGCTCGAGCAGCATCCCAAAGAAGAATATCTACAACCTGAAATAACTCGGGTCTGACCCGAGTATTACAATCAAAAGAAAATAATACCCGGGTCAGTCTAATTCAAACTCAGTTATTAATGCACAGAAGCAATAATAATCAAATAACGAATAGATGACAATCACAATAAATCTCGTCTATCCAATCACTAATAAGGATGAATTGGACAAAGGAAACAATCAAGTAACTGGGAACATCAATTAAAACGACAACTCGAGTAGGGCTGCAGTATACGCAAGCGTGTACTGCCACGCCACTACAACATATTGAATACGAAATAGATCCATAAATCAAAAGCAAAAGAAATAACACCAAACCAATACCGTGTGGCTGCAGTTCACGCTTGCGTGCACTGCCTTGCCACTATAGTGATGATGTACCCATTGAATACCGTGTGGCTGCAGTTCACGCTTGCGTGCACTGCCTTGCCACTATAGTGATGATGTAGGAATCGGCACAAGATCAAATCCAAGCTACTAGCTGGATTCAACACAGGTGTATTCAAATGAAATGGCCGATACTAAAATAAACCGACCAACATAGAACAAAGACTGCACAAATGAATCAGCCGCAAGGGGATAGCAACGTGTATGCCATAGTTTGGCAATTCAAAGACAAGCACACCCTAACTAGAAGTGTATAAATCAATGCACTGCAAAGCACATCAACAAGTATAACATGAAGCAGTGTAACAAAGGCCACCAAGTTCAATGTAATACTTGGAGAGGGGATGCACTGAACTTGAAGTTAATTTCAAGCGACATCAAGTACTGCATAAGAGCACGCAATGTACAGGTACAGGCTAAAGAAGAAAACACAAAAATAAGGCAACGCAATGTAAACATTGCCTAGCATACATATGAATCAATTTCATATGTACAACAAACACCCAAACAATGCAGCAGCGAAAAACACTAGTGAAAAGGGTCACAAAGCAATGGTTCCAAAATGAAATGAACCAGAAGAAGGCAACTGAATTTTGCATGAATGGCTACAACTCCAAACCCATGTGCAAATTGAATTAGGCAGAGACAAGTGATGGTATACAAGAGCAAGATTCAAAACAGTAAATGCATACACCAGTGAAACAGTGCAAGTATCATAAACAAAGTCGAAGTCAACTAGGCCTAACAACATGTAACAGCAGTTACAAATGACTCAGGCCATTGCACAGAAGCATCAACAACTACATATGCAATTATAATGCAACAGGGGACATGGTCAAGACAGCAAGTATTGATGGTATGAAAATATAAGCTGAATAACTTAAGTGAAATTGAGAATATCACATTTTAACATACAGTGAAAAGTTCAATATCGTTGCACATAACAGATACATATGTACTCAAGTGGATATGCAATGTAAATCTGACTCGAAGCTACAGTGAATGGCATGTAACCTGATATACATACAGACACAGCAACACTACAGGTCAGAAATAATGGCCGAAGTAAGTATACAAAGGTGATGCACAATTTGACAAATGCAAACACTATGAATCTGACTACGAGATGATCCAAACGAGGCACAGTGCACAGAGTACAGGCAAGGTAAAACATGCCAGAGAATTCAAGTAGCAGTCTTGGCAAAAATCAAAGTAAGGTATAACCGAAGTCAAATGGAATCAACAGTAGCAAGTTTTAACATGAAGGTTGAAATCAAACAGAAAGCAAGTCGATAAAGCTACGGAGATAAACATCAAAATGGCCAAAATCGAACAAGTCAAGCCATAATCAAAATCAGTCAATCGGTAAAATCAAGTCAAAGACGAGACAAAGAAATCAGAATAAGCAACCGAATTCAACTGATTCGAATTAGATGTGAGAATTCACTCACCTTGTCGACGAATTGAAGGAGCAACCGATTGTCGAAGTGAGCAACACGAGCACCACAAGAGACGAGCAACGATCGAGTAACGTCGGCCACCACAATTCCAAGCCCTAATTTGGAGAAGAGGACGAACGAGACCGCCTCCATTTTCTTCGTTCGATTTTATTTAGGTTTACGAACGAATAAATGAAAAATGGTAAAGGAACGGGTTATTAGCTAAGGAGATTATCATGGCCCAAATAAAAACAAGGGCTACTATTATATTTTCAAAGCCCACAATTTCTTTTAACAATTTATAAAATAATTTTAATTCAAATTTAAAAAAACTTCAAATGGAAATTTGTGTCAATATTAATCGTTTAAATTGTCGATTATAATTGATGCAAAATGTCGGGTTGTTACAGACTCCCCTCCTTAAAGAAATTGCGTCCTCGCAATCTTAAGGAATAAATGGACAAAAGGTAACAACCATAAAAGCATGTCATCATAAAATGACGAAATTTGAAAATAAGAAGTTCACCATATAGAGCATGAAAGAGAAAGCCAGAACGTGTTTGCTCGATGAATTCTCTGGATTCCTAAGTGAAATCCATAGGATTTGAGAACCAATAAACTTTCACGAAAAAAAAAAACATTTTTATTTCGAGGGTGCTGAACCCCCGAAGCATTGATGTGAATAGAATGTTGCTCAAAGTCAAATCTGGTGAAACTTCAATTTCTTCAATAATACCGGGCTCAAGAATAAAAATCGGAATCCCTAAGGCATTTCCGTAAAAGAAAGACGCGTGAAACACGTCATGAATAACAGAAAATTGAGCCGGTAATAAGAGGCGATAAGCCAAGAAACCAATACGTTCAGTGATAGGAAATGGCCCAATATATCGAGGCACTAACTTTCCCGACTGACTGAAACGCACAACACCTTTCATAGGTGAAACACGATTAATTTGGAACAACAGCGTAGTACAATAACGATACGCCAGATGAATCAAAGCTTCATTAATTCGGAACGCCGACGTAGTACAAAAACGGTACGTCCAATGAACCGATCAACATAAAAGAACATCAGATGTAAGTCCCTAAAAGGAATGAGACGAAGCTCAATAAAACGAAGTACATCGAAACGTCTGATGAACCGGGTGAAAAGATGATTCCATTCGGACATCATCAAAGAACAACCACTTGTTTGCCTACGACAAGTGCATCGGCAACACGATTTCCCATCCGGGAGTGGTAAATAATATCAAGATCATAAGATGTATGGAGCTCGAGTCAACGTGGTTGACGCAAATCATGTTCCTTATGAGAAAATAAATATTCCCAAGATTCATGATCAGGGTAGAGAACAAATTTCTCACCCAAAATAATGATGCCAAAATTTGAAGAACGAAATCAATAGCCAAGAGCACTAAATCATGAGTGACATATCTAGTCTCAATAGGCATTAATGATTTAGAAACACAAGAGACAGCACGTTCTCTTATGCAAGAGAATGGCATGCAACCTAACACGATTAGCATTGGTACAAACGATAAAGTCTTGGTTCCCTCGGGAATCACAAGAATAGAAATATCGAAAAAGAGTTGTTTTAAATAATATTCTTTCCCGAAAAGCTAAAACTTTCGAAATTTACAATTTACTTTATGTAATTATCTTTTCAGAAAAATTTACATTTTAAAATTCAATTTATTGTGTCTGATTGTCTCATCAAAGCGTCTAGGAGATTCCTATCGATAACGTTGATCAAGCGCATCGACCAGAATCCTTAAAGCACTCAATGGGCAATACAATCACAAAATATTCTCTTAATTTTATAAAAGGAATTTACAAATTTTCACCCTCAAACGGACAAGTCGGGAATTAAACGAATCAGTAAAAGAAAGGGGTCATAGTCCTCGATTTTGCTGAAACGTTTAAATCGCTTCCTCATTCTTTTGAAAGCGTAAACTATAAAAATTTTGAAAACGATTTTTATTTTGAAACAATTTTTAAAACACGTGATTAAAACAGCGATATCAGTAACAACCTTGGTAAGTGGATTTTCATTCATCAAAAGTGTCACAAGAATCTTCTCAAAGATAGAAAGGGATATCATACCCTAAACTTGTACTCATAACAAGTCAATGACACACGAATTCACCAATGCACAAGAATTGATAAAACTTATCAATAGAAATTACGAAAATTGGTGAAGCACAAATTCTAGAAATCTTCACAAGAAATCCAGAAATCACAAGATAAGAGTATGAAAACTCGAACGAGAGTATGAAAACTCGTATGAGAGTATGAAAACTCGAACGGAGTATGAAAACTCGAACGGAGTATGAAAACTCGTATGAGAGTATGAAAACTCGAACGGAGTATGAAAACTCGAAGGAGAGTATGAAAACTCGAACGGAGTATGAAAACTCGAACAGAGTATGAAAACTCAATCGGAGTATGAAAACTCGAAGTAGAGTATGAAAACTCAAACGGAGTATGAAAACTCGAAGGAGAGTATGAAAACTCACCTACACGCGAGCATGAAAATTCGTCAACACATGTAACGCATAACGAGAACGGGAGCACGAAATCTCACCTACACGCGAGCATGAAAAATCATCAACACGTGCAACGCAAAGCGAGAACGGGAGCACGGAATCTCACCTACATGCGAGCATGAAAACTCACCAACACGTGCAATGCAAAGCGAGAACGGGAGCACGGAATCTCACCTACACGCGAGCATGAAAAATCATCAACACGTGCAACGCAAAGCGAGAACGGGAGCACGGAATCTCACCTACACGCGAGCATGAAAAATCATCAACACGTGCAACGCAAAGCGAGAACGGGAGCACGGAATCTCACCTACACGCGAGCATGAAAATCATCAACACGTGCAACGCAAAGCGAGAACGGGAGCACGGAATCTCACCTACACGCGAGCATGAAAATCATCAACACGTGCAACGCAAAGCGAGAACGGGAGCACGGAATCTCACCTACACACGAGCATGAAAATCACCAACACGTGCAACGCATAACGAGACGCTATCTCATGGTTGCAAGCCATTAATTTTGACACACGAATGGCCCGAAGACCATGGGGCGCTACCCCACATGTGTGAGTCGGAATCACACAGATTGAGGTCAAAACTAACCTCGCAATCAAAAGAAAAGTACGTGTGAATGAAATCACACAAGTGGTGTCTAGACAATCCTCAAAGCCCAAGAGATATGTGTGAGACGAAATCACACCGATGAGGCCTAGTCTAACCGAAAAGGTATGTGTGAACGAAATCACACAAATGGTGTCTAGACAATCCCCAAAGCCCAAGAGATATGTGTGAGACGAAATCACACCGATGAGGCCTAGTCTAACCGTAAAAATGATCGTCATGATCAACGAGAAGTGTCAATTACACTAAGTTAGTAAATATAAAAGTTTAGCTTCATGTCCCATAACCACTAGCTTAACTTAAATATTTACGAACAAATTGTAAATCTTCACTAGAAAATTGTCACATGAGGTTCAATCGAACAAGTCCAAGAATTAACCGACGAAGCAAACGCAAGCGTTTCATACCACTTGTTTTACTAAGCCGTTTAATTAGATTTCTCATCCGAGTGAGGTAAAGGCTTGTATATACTAATAGATTGGAAAACGGTTTATGGAGAAAGTTTTGTAGTAAAATAGTTTTGAAATCGTTTGGAGAAAAGGGTTTTGATATTTACTACTAGTATAGAAAACCTTTATATTTTTAAAGTGACAAATCACAAAAATGATTGTAGGAACAATCAATCACAAGAATTCACATACAAAGATGTGAATAGAATCCAAAGAAATCGATACCGAATTCATCAAAAGGTATGTTCGCAAAAATCCCGAAGAAAATGTTATCAAAGTTGCTAATAAATGATAGCAGCAAATCGGGGGATTAACAAGAATCGATTGAATTTGGAAACCAAATCAATTCACTAAAATTCACATTCGAAGACGTGAATAAAATCCAAAGAATTCGATTCTAAATCCATCAAAGTAGGAATATCCAAAAATTCCAGAAATAGAAGTTTTCAAAGTCGACAAAGATGACAACAACTAATCGAAAAGAAGAATCGATCAACAATTGGAAAAACAAAGCAGAACGAGCCTAAATGCTTGAATGACTTTAACAAAAGTAAAAGTCAAGTCAATGTCGATATCGACCAGGCAAAGTTCAAGACAATTTCTTTTATACCAAAGAAATTTTAAAACTATCAGAGAGAGGCACATGAACGCCAAAGAACCATGGATAAACAAACAGAGTCGACAATTGAAACCCAATTTGTCACAAAGATTGATACCCAAAACCCAATTGCATGGAGACTGCATTAAGTACACAAATCAGAGACAAGAATGCATCTATACAGCAGTTTGAATAAACAATGCTAGCTCAAGTCGAAGTGGGTAAGAGTTGCAGCAATGCTCATGAAAAAGAGTTAGGAATTCATACCTAACAATCAAAGATGATCTTAAGATAAAGATGTGAGATAAAATATCGACAAATAGTTGTAACACATGTACTATCTAAGTTATGTTTTATATTTGTTCTAAACCCCAGGCTCTGATACCAAGCTGTGACGCCCCACTTCTATACCCACGCTAGCCAAGAACACTATGGTGTAGTGCTGTCAACTAGCACGGAGAATAAGGCTGTTGAGGAGCGACCATCCGTGTAATTCCTTTGTGCGAGCACCGATATGCCAGATAGTAAAAGCGTGCATTTCATTTCAGGAGGAAATCCGACATGCCGATGCAAACTCAAAGCTACTACACAGTGGCTATAATAGTCTAGGACAAAAATATAAAATAATAACACAGATAATATAAATGCGGAACACAGATGAAACAAAAAAGTCTCCTATATATATATAATAACTGATGTCAGTTACAATACATTTGACACGGTACATGTGATACAACTACAACAGTCGACTCAGGAAGTTACATATACAAGTACATTAACGATTAATATACATGAAGACATATCAACCTATACTATGACACGACAACTCCAAAAGATATGAAAGAACTTCATAGCTCGAGCAGCATCCCAAAGAAGAATATCTACAACCTGAAATAACTCGGGTCTGACCCGAGTATTACAATCAAAAGAAAATAATACCCGGGTCAGTCTAATTCAAACTCAGTTATTAATGCACAGAAGCAATAATAATCAAATAACGAATAGATGACAATCACAATAAATCTCGTCTATCCAATCACTAATAAGGATGAATTGGACAAAGGAAACAATCAAGTAACTGGGAACATCAATTAAAACGACAACTCGAGTAGGGCTGCAGTATACGCAAGCGTGTACTGCCACGCCACTACAACATATTGAATACGAAATAGATCCATAAATCAAAAGCAAAAGAAATAACACCAAAACCAATACCGTGTGGCTGCAGTTCACGCTTGCGTGCACTGCCTTGCCACTATAGTGATGATGTACCCATTGAATACCGTGTGGCTGCAGTTCACGCTTGCGTGCACTGCCTTGCCACTATAGTGATGATGTAGGAATCGGCACAAGATCAAATCCAAGCTACTAGCTGGATTCAACACAGGTGTATTCAAATGAAATGGCCGATACTAAAATAAACCAACCAACATAGAACAAAGACTGCACAAATGAATCAGCCGCAAGGGGATAGCAACGTGTATGCCATAGTTTGGCAATTCAAAGACAAGCACACCCTAACTAGAAGTGTATAAATCAATGCACTGCAAAGCACATCAACAAGTATAACATGAAGCAGTGTAACAAAGGCCACCAAGTTCAATGTAATACTTGGAGAGGGGATGCACTGAACTTGAAGTTAATTTCAAGCGACATCAAGTACTGCATAAGAGCACGCAATGTACAGGTACAGGCTAAAGAAGAAAACACAAAAATAAGGCAACGCAATGTAAACATTGCCTAGCATACATATGAATCAATTTCATATGTACAACAAACACCCAAACAATGCAGCAGCGAAAAACACTAGTGAAAAGGGTCACAAAGCAATGGTTCCAAAATGAAATGAACCAGAAGAAGGCAACTGAATTTTGCATGAATGGCTACAACTCCAAACCCATGTGCAAATTGAATTAGGCAGAGACAAGTGATGGTATACAAGAGCAAGATTCAAAACAGTAAATGCATACACCAGTGAAACAGTGCAAGTATCATAAACAAAGTCGAAGTCAACTAGGCCTAACAACATGTAACAGCAGTTACAAATGACTCAGGCCATTGCACAGAAGCATCAACAACTACATATGCAATTATAATGCAACAGGGGACATGGTCAAGACAGCAAGTATTGATGGTATGAAAATATAAGCTGAATAACTTAAGTGAAATTGAGAATATCACATTTTAACATACAGTGAAAAGTTCAATATCGTTGCACATAACAGATACATATGTACTCAAGTGGATATGCAATGTAAATCTGACTCGAAGCTACAGTGAATGGCATGTAACCTGATATACATACAGACACAGCAACACTACAGGTCAGAAATAATGGCCGAAGTAAGTATACAAAGGTGATGCACAATTTGACAAATGCAAACACTATGAATCTGACTACGAGATGATCCAAACGAGGCACAGTGCACAGAGTACAGGCAAGGTAAAACATGCCAGAGAATTCAAGTAGCAGTCTTGGCAAAAATCAAAGTAAGGTATAACCGAAGTCAAATGGAATCAACAGTAGCAAGTTTTAACATGAAGGTTGAAATCAAACAGAAAGCAAGTCGATAAAGCTACGGAGATAAACATCAAAATGGCCAAAATCGAACAAGTCAAGCCATAATCAAAATCAGTCAATCGGTAAAATCAAGTCAAAGACGAGACAAAGAAATCAGAATAAGCAACCGAATTCAGCTGATTCGAATTAGATGTGAGAATTCACTCACCTTGTCGACGAATTGAAGGAGCAACCGATTGTCGAAGCGAGCAACACGAGCACCACAAGAGACTAGCAACGATCGAGTAACGTCGGCCACCACAATTCCAAGCCCTAATTTGGAGAAGAGGACGAACGAGACCGCCTCCATTTTCTTCGTTCGATTTTATTTAGGTTTACGAACGAATAAATGAAAAATGGTAAAGGAACGGGTTATTAGCTAAGGAGATTATCACGGCCCAAATAAAAACAAGGGCTACTATTATATTTTCAAAGCCCACAATTTCTTTTAACAATTTATAAAATAATTTTAATTCAAATTTAAAAAAACTTCAAATGGAAATTTGTGTCAATATTAATCGTTTAAATTGTCGATTATAATTGATGCAAAATGTCGGGTTGTTACATTTCGTTTCTTTCTTGCCTTAAAATTTCGCATGACCTAATTTGCGCATTCCCACTTTATCTTTTTCTTGCGTTTTAATCAACGCAAGTTTGCAATTATAAAACACGTTCAAATTTCAATTATTTCTTGTCGTTCCTTTTATCTATCAACGCAACTCATTCTATAAATTTCAAACCCACGTATCAAACATTTGCATCTCATTGTGGTCTTCTTCCTTCTTGTGCGAGCTACATCAGGTAAATGGCTTCCAATGTTTTCTCTTCCTCTTATTTTTTTCTTTAGTTTTCTTTACTTCCATTTGTTTATTCCACACCATGCTCAACCTCTCCGCCACCCCCTTCTGACCTTGCCTCGCCTCCATGCAGTAATGGCCAAGCAATGCAAGTGGACATGTCACTTAATATATATATATATATATATATATATATATATATATATTTATAAAGTATTTTTGTTCGTGCACCACTTTTTCCACATATTGCTCCGCCAAATGTTAAAAAAGAAAAGAGAGAAAATATAATAAATAAATAAAATAAGTGCATGCGCACTTGTACAAAATGATAGCACAGCCTTTATGTCCAATATATTCCACTGCTTGAATACTTGCGTGTCCAGAATTTGGTCAGTGCCGAGCATGTGAGGTGTAGTTGGAGTTGTGTGGTGAAGTGGTCGAGCAATTTTGTCAAATCATCCTTTTATATTAAATCTCATTCCAATTTTGATTTATTTAAAAATTTGCTTTGTTCGTAATTGAATTCGCGTACTCAATTTATTTATTTATCTTGTTTCAAGATCGAAATCGGTTTGTCTCATTTTCCAATATTTGATCGTGCTTTCTATATGATGTTTCCAGAGTGGTTATCTTTCTATATGATGTTTCCAGAGTGGTTATCCTAGTTTTGAGTCTAATCTTCAGCAGCATAGATGTGAGTATTTCTCACCCGACAAATTTACTTATAGATCTGTAAACTATTAACAAGTGAAATTGTAGAATGATTTTATTTTATATTTTAATTGCCTGTGATAAATTTATGATGTTTAAAAACCTCGTTATTAAATTTACCCATCATCGGTTATATTCTGTACTGTTATATTATGTTGTTATACCGTTTATGTATATACTGTTTATCATTGCAAGTCCCCTGTCGAATAGAATCGTTACGGGCTGAAATGATAGGCCTGAACGCTATTTGTTATTTATTTATTTATTTATTTATTATTTAACTTGGGATTGCGGGTTTGAAATGATAGAACAGGGATTTTTTTTGTAAATTACGGATTGAAATGATATATTATCCATATCACTTGACCTAGGTTAGAGAATATTATATAGACCCTTGGTTATATATATATATATATATTCTGGAAATATTAAATATTTTTAAATTAGAATGTTATAATATTTTGTTTAAAAATTTAATTTATCAATGATTCTTATAAGTATAGTGATATTGTACAAATTAAAAATGTAAATAAATAAATGTTCAAAATTTAAAATATAAATTTATTCTTGTAAATTTTGATTTGTAAAATAAAATGGAATTCAAGTTAAGAAATAAATTGTGATGTTTTGGCTAAAATTTGAATAAGTAAATAAATAAAGGGTAAAGTTGTCTATGAATTAAATAGTTGAATAAAGTGAATACTTAAAAATGGAAGTTGAAATATAACCAAAGTTAGAATGTAAAGTGGTTAGGAATAAAGGTTAGTTAAGAAATTGATTAGAAATTTAGCTTATTTTTGAAGTGGTAATTGAGCTTAATTATTAAGTAAAATTTATAGAGAATTTTTCACTTGATTTTTATAAGTAAAGTATAAAGAAGTTAGATATATATTTGCAAAATTTATTTTAATAAAATCATAAATTATTGAGTAAATTAAATGACTATTTAAATGTGGAAATTACGATTTTATAAGTCAAATTTTGTTTAAATAAAGGTTTAAAATTTTGCTGAAATTATATTGAAGTCTAAAATTTAATTTACTCAAATCTGTGTAAAGGATATTTCCGCCTTTGCAAGTGCTGTTATTAATACAAATGAACTAAGGCTAAACCTTTGTGATTTTATATTGGATTTTTTTAAGAATAATAACTTCACTTTTAAATAGTTTAAATGTAGTATTTTGATTAAAATATAAAACTATTTTGGATTATTATAACCACGGGTAATAATAACGTTGGTTGTTAAGGAGACCGGGATCAGATATGGGCATACTCTCTGTCGATACCGAAAACCACTTTGACAACCGTGTACGCGGTGGAGATTCGAGAATGAAGTAGGATAGTGGTGACGTTCTATTGAAGTATGTACATGGAACCGACTCTCGTGAGAATGAAGTAGGATAGAGGAGCTAGGACTGCTGAAGACCATCTTTACCAAGCTGCTGCCTAATTTCTGTTCAGTACTTATCTTTGCTTATGAAATCAAGACAAATTAAATATTGAGATTTTATGTGGTTGTTCCAAACTATATTTGATTTTAAAACTATGTAATTTATACAAATTTTGAGACTTTGTGATAGTGGCTTCATGAACCACTATAGTATTTAAATTCCGCTGCGATTATTCTGATTTCTGTGTCAGTGGTTCTGTGATTTTTTATATGTTGTATATTATGAGATTTGTCAAATTTTATTTACAATGCGGTATTTTGAACAATTCAAGTCTGACATGTGCAGATGCGAATGGTTGAAAATATTGGTCGTTACAGTTTTTGTTTTTTCGACCGGGCGGGTCGATGTATATATATTTATATCTCTTGTCAAATTGCAAAAGCTCCTCCATACAAAGGATACTGCCAAAATTTCCAAAACTTTTGGGAGTTAGAAAAAAATTTGAAATTTTTGGGAAAATTTTTGTTAGCGATAAAATGATTTCAAATTGAAAATTGAAATAAATTAGTGGATGAAACTAATTTAAAATAATGATACGAATCAGTTATAAAGGGAAGGTAAAAAATTCAATATTCAGAGTGATGGTAAATTAAATTCATATGGAAATGGGAGAACCAATTTGAATAAAAGTAAATATAAACTAAAGTTGTGAAGTGAAAATAAAAATAAGAAGCGTATAAAATACTTATATTGAACTTAAGAAATGGATGGTGAATCCTTAAGTAAATTTGGTATTGAAAAAATAATTCTAGGTGAATAATTGAATGAAAATTAAAACTGAAAGTTGTGAAATGGGATAATTGTGCATAGTGAATAAAAATCAAAATAATGTGAATAAAACAAAATTGATATAGCTAATAATCGATGGATATAAATACGTAGGATGTACGTATATTTATTTTATTCGCATAGCAATTTGATCTAGATTCGAGCATAGAATTTCGAGATAGTTATATCGATCCGAGTTAGGATTTTTCACTCAATTTTCAACAGCGAACCCTGGATATGGATTTTGATTGATTCTGGAAATTCTCTATCATAACTATGACTATGCAAGGAGAATGACGGTTTCTAATCAAGAAACCAGATCTGAGTCCACACTAGGAAGTCGGGTGGACGATACTAGTTCAGAAGTGAAATTGTGTGATCGAGTGAGTGATCGAATTTGATATTGCGTACGAATGGTATATAAACATCGTACGGGCTTGAATGAATAGATATTGAAATTTTGTAAAGAAGTCAATAAAATAATTTTGAATGTTGTGATTGGATATGATTGGTAAATAGGATACTTAGGTATTATAAAGGAAAAGGAAAATTGGTTATGATTCCAGAAGACAAATTTGAATTGCTCGACAAAAAAGTATGTGTTTAAATTTCTGTATGAAATTTGATTGGGTTTTTGATCTAGCCACTTGGCGTTTTGTTTTCTTTTGGAATTTGGGAGCCTGTAGAGGCATTTTGCAGTTGTACCGAGCTAGCCGCGAAAAAGAGACGTTGGCGAAATTATTCGGAAATTTAGAGAGTTAGAAAATTATTGAGAAAGTTTTGATAATTTAAATTTGGATTTAAATTTGAATTTGAATAAGTGGAGTAAATAATGTTGTTGAAAACTATGGGAGACTTTGGGAAGTTAGTAAGAATGATAATGGGTCTTTTATAAAAAGATAGTTGGTAGGACGTTGAATTGTTTGTTTTGGGGAAAAGTAAACGGGTATTGGACCATTCTTCCTAACTAGTAATTTCGGGGATGAAATTCTTTTAAGGGAGGAGGAATGTGACGACTCGGAATTTTTGAGCATTTGAAATGGGAATATTTAATTTATTTTAAATATTTAAAAGTTAATTTTTAACTTGAATTCAAGTATCACCATTTATTTGGATAATTTAATTATTAAATTAAATAATTTGAAATCGGGTAAAATGTCGAATCTGAAGTTTTAAGCCTATTAAGAATAATTTGAAGGCTTGTAAAATTTATATTGATAGTGCTGAGGATAGTAGAAGTTTTAAAATTGAATTTAACAGTGGTTTGTTCAGTTTTAAAATTTTATGGTATAAATTGAATTTAAAAATAGTCTTTCGAGGCACAGTCTCGGATTCCGACGAAACTAGTTTCATTGGTCCATAATATTGAATTATTATCGGATTTCAATTTTCGTAGTGTTTGGAGGTACCATTTGGTCGTACGATAAGTAACTGCTTTGAAAATTAAATTGAAATTTGATTTAAAATTTGGTAAAATCAAATCATAGTCAAATTTAGTCAGAAGCAAGCCGCCATTTATCTCACGCAAAGGCCAAATCAAAATCGCATCCATCTTCTTTATTTCCTTTCAGTTCATTTCAAAACGAAAAGATCAAGAACAGTAAAATCAAAGCCGTGACTCCCTCTCCTCCTCTTCATTTTCAATTCAAAGAAAAAGGCAGATGAGGTATATACTCTTCGTTTCTTCGGTTCAATTTACAAACTTTCCATATATTTCTTCGGCTCCAGTTAAATCAATAACGAAATCGAGTTCATTATTTAATATATAAAAAAATGGTAGAATAGAAGTAAGTCGAGGCGAGCTTCGTTCATCATCGAATTTCCAATCTCGACTATGAGGGGGTTGCTTCTTCTTCTTTTTATCTCGTGCTGCCTAGATCTATGTTTTCGGCATGATCATCGTGAGGAGAGAGTTGCTGTGCTCCGACGGAAGTCGCGGCGTGGCGCGATTGTCTGAGCGAAAAGGGACTCGACCTGGAAGTGACGAGCCATGGTAGCAGGAGGCAGTCGTGACTATCTGGACGGTTGCGACGTAGGCGACAACGATGGTGGGAATGGATCGAGTTGGAAGGGGCTTGCGGCGGCTACTCGATGTGATCGAAGTCAAGATGCAGGGTGGGTATGCTCGGGTCTGATCAGTAAGGTAATTAAATTTTATTTTAGTTAACTAAGTTTAAAACTCTTTGAATTCAATTTGTCCATTTATTATCAGCATATATATGTATATAACTCAGTATATTGTTTTTCAGTAAAAAGAGAAAAAGGTTTACTGTTTAATTTTAAAATTTCAGAAGTTAAACATATATATATATATATATATATATATATATATATATATATATACTAGAAATTTATGTAAGACTTTGGAAGAAAATTTTATGAGGGATTGGTGATAAAATTGTACAGTTGACATATTTAATTTATTTGGTTACTACCAGATTTGAAAAAAGAAAAAGAAAAGAGAAGAATTAGTTTAAAACTAATTAATAGTTAAATTAAATAAATAAATTGTTTGACTAATTCAAATATTAATAAATTATATAATGATTGTACAAGGTCTGAATCGTGAAGAAAATAAGATGGTTGGTTTGGACTGCAAATTAAAAACAAAGGTGAGTTAACCTCACTCATCTGGTTTAATTTAAATTTAAATGGTTAAATTTAAATAATTGGTTGAATGGTTGAATTGATTTGATGTGCTATATTATAGTATATAATACATCTTGGAATGACTGATTTCCTGCATAATAGCGGATGAGACCCTATGCGCCGCATAATAGCGGATGGTATTATATTAATCCCATATACCGCGATATTCCACCTCGAAGTGGAATTGGTATTTTATATTGTGCTAACGTCTGTGGATGCAGGGAAACAGGTTGGAGGGATCCAACTGGATTCCCCAAAATTATCTAGATTATTCTAATAATCCTATGTTATGATTATTTTCTATTCTGGGTTGAATTATATTGATAATTGGAAATGTTGGATGCTATGGGTTGATTTAATATATTTTGGTACTGAGTTATCAAAATATTTAGAATCATATTTTTAAAAAGAAACTAAAGAAGGAAATTTGTAAGTAAAAATAATTATAGAGAAGTTGACTAAATTTAAGAATGAATTGGAAAAGAATAAAAGTGGATTTTAAATGTTAATAAATAAATTTCGAGTGGGGAAAGAAGATTTAAATAAATAGGGAAATAATGAATTTTTAAACTTAAGTGGAGCATTTTAAAAAGCAAAAGAATTTATTTTAAAGATTTAAGCTTTAAATTTATTCAAAGGAATATAAAAGGAATTTGGGAAATATGAAATTGATATTTTTAGTTAAAAGGATTTTTAAAAAATTAAGTAAGTAAAGGAACTTATTTCAAATTAGGTAAATTGGAAATCCATTTGAGAATTCATTTAAGTGTTGGAATTGGGATTTTAAAAGGAGGTTGTGACTATGAAATGTTTGAAATGGGTTTATAAAAGTAAAGTAAAATATATCAGTGGATATTTGGGAAAAATAAATTCATGGTGAGAATTTATTAAAGGAATGGGTAAAAATGTTTAAAAATAAATAGTGGTTTATTTGTAAAAGACGTGGAAGAAAAGCTTATTTTTCTGAGTAGCCAAGTACGTTTTCAAACAAATTTAAAAGTATAAGTTCAAAGTTTTAAGTTGTTTTAAAAAGTATGTTTTAGAAAATTTATTATTTCAGAATGTTTAAATTCTAAAGTAAGTATTTTTCAAAAATTTATTATCGTAATAATTATTCAAAAGATGATTTGGTAATTTGTTTAAAGGAGAAAATCTAGTTTTATATTTTATAAAGTAACCTTATTTTAAATATTCTAAAGTATTATTTTTAATTAAGTATTAAATTAGTTTTTCTAATTTAAATGTTAAAACATATTTTACAATAAAGTGTTTTTATATTATTTTAAAAATCTAGAGTTTTGTGCTTGGTGATTTCAGTGGGAATAGAAAATATTTGGGAAATTTATTCTGTAAAAGGAAGATAGTTTGAAACTGTTTTCAAAAAGGTTTGAAAAGTGGAAATATATCTTGCAAAGATATTTTGAGATTTATAAATAATTTGGAGAAATTATTTATTGCTTGATGGTTGTTGTGAATGTTAATTGATAGTTAAATAACTGACTATCGATATTGGATAATGCGCTGATCTTTTCGAAGAGACCGGGATCGAGATTAATTTCTCGAAAACCACTTCGATCCGGTTTGAACGTTTTCGTGAAGAAGACGAGTTTGAACTCGAAGATGAAGCAGTGAAGTGCAAGGGCTAGTCGCTACTAATTCTAAGGATAATTCCAAAATGGATATAGTAGGAGCAGTGCCTTCGGTTCCGTTCGAACCCGGGACGGACTTGTATGGATGAATGCTTTTAGAACATCGTCAGGTGGACGATAGGCATTCTAAGTGAAATGTTCTTAAAGGTAACGCTTAGCCTCAAGCCTCATCAACCGGGAATGACTGAAAATCAGGGATTATGCAGCAAGGCTAGGTGGCTAGCACCCATTTCAGGGTGAGGTCTGTAGGATCTAGATTAACCCTAGAGGGGGGTGAATAGGGTTATAGCAAATTTTCTCGATTTAAACACGGAAACAAACTGCAGAAATAAATATGCTGAAAAGTAAATCACACACAAAATTTACACAGCTTCGGCAACCCCTGCCTACTGCTGCATTCCTAGATTTCTATTAGAATTAAACAGTATCCCGCTTACAAACACTCTACTAGACTCGCAAACCCTTTTTCCCCCGCTCACAAACACTCTCATAGACTCGCACACCCTGCTCCGCCTATAGAGTTTCGCTTACTCGCAAACTCTGCTCCGCCTATAGAGTTTTGCAAACTCGCACACCCTGCTCACTGAACTAATTCTAACTAGACAATCTGACACTACCTACAACCTAGGTGGTGATTTACAAATTCTTTGACTCGAAAAGAAAATTTAAAAACAAACAAATTAAAACTAAAACCCTTAAAAAATTAAAGCCCTTTTTAAAAAAAAAACCCTTTTATAATAATAAACCCTAATTAAACACGCCGGCCCATTTGTATTGTTCTCTAGCTCGTTCTTTCAATTGCGGCCGATCCTCTTGGCAATGGCGGCTCTGTTGAATTGGGGTTTTTGCTCTTGCGAATTTGGGGCTTTTGCTCCTTGCGCTCTTTGTTCCAAATTAGGGCTTTTGCGAAGCTCCGGTACTAATTCGATCGTTGTTGGTTGTGCGCGATTTAGCCTGGCTCGATCGATTTCGTGTTGCTTTCTTCGGTTGCTTCGATGAGTTCGATTATTGCTTCGGTAAGAATTTTTGCTCTGATGCTTTTTGATTTTTGTATGCGAACTCTTATCTCTTGCCGATGATGTTGAATGGTTTAGTGATTTGCTTGACTCGATGCCGATGATGATGACTTGGGATTGTTATTTATATGAATTCGACTACACTTGAATTTTGCTCGTATCAGTTTGGTACTTTCCTAAATTTTGTTTTCCTGATGCGCATGGCTTTCCTGATATATATTTGTACTTGATGCTCACGTCTTTGATTTTGATGCGTTCGATATTTACTTGATTGATACGGCAACAACTTTCCCTTTTACTTTGTGACTTTTTCAAGATACGTATTTGATTTTCTTGACTTGGTCATCTCTAATCTTTTGTCAACTCTGACTTCGGCTTTTACTGTGAATTACGACTTCACTGCTGATTACCACTGCTTCGGCCATCTTTATGTTCATCCCTGTGAGCTTTGTCTCTGGCCATTTTCTCTTTTGGTATTGACCTAAAATTGAGCATTTCACAGTTTCATCTCTACTTATTTGTAGCTGCATTGCTGTTGTCTGGTTGCACTTTGATGTTGTATATGTGATACATTTGTCATTGACATTGTTGTTCAATTTTCTTCCATTAACTTGACCATTTGTATACATACATTGTATGTTTCTCTGTTGCACTTTGATCATTTGAATTTGCACTGCTTCATGTTGTCACTTGATCTGTTTAACTATGGTTTCATGCCTTGTAGTTGCATTCCATTTCATGTTTGTATTGTTGCATACATTCCTTACTGTCACTGCCTGCTGTTTGTGGTCAATTGCTTCGAGTTGTTAATCATCCTATTTTGCATTTTGATACACCATTGCTTGACCTGTCTCATTTCCTTACTGAAGTTCACTGTTGCATTCCATTTGTGTTTACTGTCACATTGGGCTTGTAGTTGATGTAGCTCTCTGCATTTACTACTTCATGTATGGCTGTTCTGATTTGTTGAAGCTTTGAACTGTTTGTAACTTGACACTGTTGTACACTTGTTGTCTGCATTTCATATGCTTGCAACCTTGTCTCATACCTCTGGCTTGTTTCACTGTCTTGATACACTGAACCTTGTTTGCTGTCGCACTGAACTTGATCTTCTGATGTTGCTTATGTCTGTATCCATTACTACAATACTTGTTGCACTTTGGTTGTTCACCATGTTGCATTCATGTTGTTGTTTGGACACTTTGGTCTGAATTTTTGCTGCAATCTTCATTGAGCTTGTATTGTCCACTGTCCTTGTGTACATGTTGATGAACTGTGTACATTTGCCTGAGTTTGTTTACATGGTGGCATTTCTTTGTGATCTGCCTTGTGTTGAACCCAGTTTTAAAAACTCGGGTTTGACCTTGTGCTCGCGTCGTGATTTTCAATATATTGCACGTGAGTTGAACCCGGCTTTTCATTTGGGTTTGACCTGTGCTCACCTGTCCCTGTAGCATTATCAAGTGTATATCGATGTGCACGGCCTTGTGGCACGTACAGTGATACACTGTGCATGTCACATTGTTCGTGTGTGATGAATTCAAATATGAATGATGACGAACAACCCAAATAACTGAGGCAAATCATATTTTCAAAAATCATATTTTATGTTGCAAAAATATTTCTTTTTTAATTTTACTACGTTAGTGAATATTTTTGCAGATTGCTCAGATGCTGGATTCAAACTGGAATGTAGTTGAAGACAAAATACGAGTGTGAGTGATATGTAGTGAGGTTATTAATGTAAATAAAATCGTGATGTATTCAAAATTGTATATGTATAGTGAGAGCTTGAATTTGTACTATTCAAGATTGTAATAAATATTTGTTTGAATAAAATTTCTGTTTGAATTCAAATTCTGTGTAACTTGTTCTGTTTGAATTCAAATTCTGTGTAATTTATTTTATTCAACAAATATTTATTTAATCTATGAGAAACAAAATAGTACATTACCAAATACATTTAAATGAATTTATATATGTTTATTATCATCAAACAAAAATCATATAAGCGCAAAGCGCATATTCATACAATCTCCCCCTTTTGATGATAACAAACATATATTTAAGATTTTGACTAAGTTAAATGTATTTGCTCAATGATATACACTAATTTCTCCCCCTATTTAAATGCTTCCTCTCTACATGATGCTCCCCATACATATATGCATACAAATAGAAATATATAAATGAGAAATTATTTGACCTTTGCTTGATTCTATTTGGCAAAATCTTAACTTTTCTCTCCCCTTTTTGTTATTAGCAAAAGAATAATAGTGTGAGAGAAAAATAGAGATAAAGTGATCGATATTAATCCAACATTAAACTCAAATTGAATATAAATATTAAACTTCAATAAGAATCAAACAAAAACCATAACTATCCTTGTTAGGCGCATATTCAACTTTTAGAAATGATGGATATGATGCTCATATAAAATCATACAGTTGAATCTTCTTATGGTACATTTATATCAGGAATTTGAATATCTACTAATCATGCATGACCGTTAGGACTTTTAAATGAGATTAGCAGTATTCCAATTTAATTTTTAAAAAATGAAATCAAGTATTTTCTAACCATGCATGACCGTGAGGACTTTTAAATGGGATTAGAATCAATTTGTCTATTTAATCAATTAATTTTGATATGCGTTCCATACATGCATAACCGTAAGGATTTTTAAATGAGCATGGAAGCACATAATCAAAAATCCAAGTAATTCACCCATGCATAACCGTGAGGACTTTTAAATGAGAGTGAATACTTTGGATATTTATTTATTTTTACAAAAAATGTGACATGAAAAACAACTGATTCCTAATTATAGTACCACATATCGACAAACTATATTTAATATTTGATAAACCATGGTCGATAGAAATAATGACAGATATAGAAATGGTCATGGAATCTTTACCCAACAAAAAGTTCTATAATTCTTGTTTTAATTCCTAAAGAAATTCTCCAAATATACTCTCTTGAGTAATGTATGTTAAATATCAACACTTATCACCTTTTCAATCACTATTTATCTTTTTGATAATTAGTAGGGAGTCGGATTAGTCAAAATTTGTCATTTAAAATCAAATAAAAATGACTAATCTGAAAATATGGTCAAACGGTTATTTTCTCGAAGGAGTTATATGAGAAAAAAAATTCTGCTAAATGAAAATTGTTTCAAGTGAAAAATATGCAGATATTTTCTTTGAAAAATGATGCTGCAAATGAATGTTTCAAAAATTAATCACGTTCCACTAGTAATTTTTCTATCAACTATATTACCAGAGTAATCTGCATCTGAATTTCTTTTTCACTCCAAAATATCACTAACTAAGTTTGATAGACCAAACTATGAAGCGTGCATGAAAAATTTCAAACCCAATTTTAGCAACAATTTAAATGACATTTTTTGAATTTGAATTGAAGCCATGTAAATAATCAGAAAACTGTGAATATAGAGTTAGCCAAAAATAACCAGAAATATTATCATCCAGCAAAACACTATGTTTTTAATCCAAACGTATATGAATGAAGTAATTCAAAAAAATGGTGTTTTTGGCATCAATATAATTGGCTAATTATGTAGACCAAGTCAGAATCAAAACATCATCTCTTTACAACATCTCAATATTGGCTGATTTCATTCAGAATATGGTGCAGATTATCACATTTAATTTATCAATCAAATAAATATACCTTCACCTATTTTACCTTTACGATAATTTCTCGTGATTGCCAATTGTGATTCTGTCACCTTTGTACTAGGCTAAGGAACTTTGCTTTGTTGCCCGTTGTGTTTCTGGAACAGCCAAAATCCAGAGAAAACTATTGTTGTTCCTTAGCCTGCCACCACACCTACACGATGAAAGATTTTTGTGACCTATTTATAGGTCCATGATTGTTAGTGGCTGAAACATTGTGAATAAACAAACCTTTTAGAACCCAAACTTGTTTAGTCCTTTCATTCTTGTTCCAATAGACATGAAATTTGTTTGTAGAATTTTTAGGAACCCAAACTTGTAGAAATTTTGTGTTCTTGTTCCTATGACTATGATGTCCAATTATTTCAGATCTATCAAAGACACTCTTATCTTTTGCATTATCCTCAACTTGTGTTTTCCCAAAACCTAGTCCCTTTCTGTTGTTAGCAAAAATTTGATTTCCCAATAGCATGTTGAAAGATTTTTCGCCTCTTGAAAAGTTATTCAAAGATTTCTCAAGATTTTGAACTTTGGTTTTTAGTGTTGTGTTTTCAGTGACAAGTGAGGTGCATCGATTTATAAAATCCTTTTTCCTAGTGTCGATGATTTCCTTAAGATTCAAGTTTTCTTTTTCTAGATTCTCAAAGTTATTCCTAAGTTTTGATAATTCTGAATCTAAAACTTTACATCTTTTACATTCTAAGTTTTGAATATTTTCAAGTTCAGTTTCTAACCTAAAATTTTCACGAGCAAGTTCTCTCCTATCAGATTTCAGTTTTTCAATTTCAGATTCAAGAGCATCAACTACTTTAGTGAGATCAAGACACATAAAAACAAGGTCTCTATAGGAATATTTACCTCCCTCACTAGATTCCTCTGAGCTTGCTTCTGAATCTGATTTTGCCATGAGACACAAGTTAGCCTCCTTTGAGCTACTATTCGAGACTTCCTCTCCTTCTTCATCGTCCCAAGTTGCTGCAAAGACCTTCTTCGTCTTTTTCTTTCCTCGATTGTTTTTGAGAAGTGGGCATTCTTGTTTGAAGTGGCCAGGCTTGTTGCAGTTATAGCACGTCAATTCATTATCGGAATTGTTAGACTCTCTTGACATATTACCAGATGTTTTCTTCTTGCGTGGCTTGAATCTTGACCATTTTCTAAGATTATTGACAGCCATTGCAAGCTCTTCAATTGGATCTTCTTCATCTTCATCGCTCTCTTCTTTGCTCTTTAAGGCAATCGTCTTCTTATTTGGTTCGGAGTTGTTGCGTTCTTCCTTTGCTTTTAGCTGAAGCGCATATGTCATCAAGTTACCAATCAACTCCTCCATGCTTAGTTTACTCAAATCTTTCGATTCTTGTATTGCCGTGACTTTTGCCTCAAAGTTCATCGGTAAGACTCGTAGTATCTTCCGCACAAGCTCTACCTCAGTAAAAATCTTCCCAAGCGCTCTAGCCTTGTACACCAAAGTTGAAAAGCGTCCAAACATGTCCTTTATGCTCTCCTCTTTGTCCATCACAAAGTTCTCGTATTCATTGCTGAATAAGGCTAGACGAGACTCCTTGACTTGAGAAGTTCCTTCATGTGTCACCTCCAAGGTATGCCAAATTTCCTGTGCTATTTTACAATGAGAAATTCTATTAAATTCATTCTTATCAAGAGCACAGATCAAAGCATTCATGGATTTATCATTTGTAGTTTTTAATCTCTTATCATTAGCATCCCACCTATCCCTAGGTTTAGGAATCTCAGTATCACCAACGGTTATAGTGGGAGATTTATAGCTAGTTTCAATAATATCCCAAACATCATAATCAACAGAACTAAGATATATACCCATCCTAACTTTCCAATAAGCATAATCATTCCTGTTAAACATGGGTGACCTAACAATAGATTGCCCTTCAGAAAAAGCATTATTTGATGAATTCATGACTCTAGAGTTAAAGAAAAATATCGTGCTCTGATACCACTTATAGGATCTAGATTAACCCTAAAGGGGGGTGAATAGGGTTATAGCAAATTTTCTCGATTTAAACACAAAAACAAACTGCAGAAATAAATATGCTGAAAAGTAAATCACACACAAAATTTACCCAGCTTCGGCAACCCCTGCCTACTGCTGCATTCCCAGATTTCTATTAGAATTAAACAGTATCCCTCTTACAAACACTCTACTAGACTCACAAACCCTTTTGCTCCCGCTCACAAACACTCTCATAGACTCGCACACCCTGCTCCGCCTATAGAGTTTCGCTTACTCGCAAATTCTGCTCCGCCTATAGAGTTTTGCAAACTCGCACACCCTGCTCACTGAACTAATTCTAACTAGACAATCTGACACTACCTACAACCTAGGTGGTGATTTACAAATTCTTTGACTCGAAAAGAAAATTTAAAAACAAACAAATTAAAACTACAACCCTTAAAAAATTAAAGCCCTGTTTTTTAAAAAAAAAACCTTTTATAATAATAAACCCTAATTAAACACGCCGGCCCATTTGTATTGTTCTCTAGCTCATTCTTTCAATTGCGTCCGATCCTCTTGGCAATGGCGGTTCTGTTGAATTGGGGTTTTTGCTCTTGCGAATTTGGGGCTTTCGCTCCTTGCACTCTTTGTTCCAAATTATGGCTTTTGCGAAGCTCCGATACTAATTCGATCGTTGTTGGTTGTGCGCGATTTAGCCTGGCTCGATCGATTTCGTGTTGCTTTCTTCGGTTGCTTCGATGAGTTCGATTATTGCTTCGGTAAGAATTTTTGCTCTGATGCTTTTTGATTTTTGTATTCGAACTCTTATCTCTTGCCGATGATGTTGAATGGTTTAGTGATTTGCTTGACTCGATGTCGATGATGATGACTTGGGATTGTCATTTATATGAATTCGAATACACTTGAATTTTGCTCGTATCAGTTTGGTACTTTCCTAAATTTTGTTTTCCTGATGCGCACGGCTTTCCTGATATATTTTTGGACTTGATGCTCACGTCTTTGATTTTGATGCGTTCGATATTTACTTGATTGATACGACAACAACTTTCCCTTTTACTTTGTGACTTTTTCAAGATACGTATTTGATTTTCTTGACTTGGTCATCTCTAATCTTTTGTCAACTCTGACTTCGGCTTTTACTGTGAATTACGACTTCACTGTTGATTGCCACTGCTTCGGCCATCTTTATGTTCATCCCTGTGAGCTTTGTCTCTGGCCATTTTCTCTGTTGGTATTGACCTAAAATTGAGCATTTCACAGTTTCATCTCTACTTTTTGTAGCTGCATTGCTGTTGTCTGGTTGCACTTTGATGTTGTATATGTGATACATTTGTCATTGACACTGTTGTTCAATTTTCTTCCATTAACTTGACCATTTGTATACATACATTGTATGTTTCTCTGTTGCACTTTGATCATTTGAATTTGCACTGCTTCATGTTGTCACTTGATCTGTTTAACTATGGTTTCATGCCTTGTAGTTGCATTCCATTTCATGTTTGTATTGTTGCATACATTCCTTACTGTCACTGCCTGCTGTTTGTGGTCAATTGCTTCGAGTTGTTAATCATCCTATTTTGCATTTTGATACACCATTGCTTGACCTGTCTCATTTCCTTACTGAAGTTCACTGTTGCATTCCATTTGTGTTTACTGTCACATTGGGCTTGTAGTTGATGTAGCTCTCTGCATTTACTACTTCATGTATGGCTGTTCTGATTTGTTGAAGCTTTGAACTGTTTGTAACTTGACACTGTTGTACACTTGTTGTCTGCATTTCATATGCTTGCAACCTTGTCTCATACCTCTGGCTTGTTTCACTGTCTTGATACACTGAACCTTGTTTGCTGTGGCACTGAATTTGATCTTCTGATGTTGCTTATGTCTGTATCCATTACTGCAATACTTGTTGCACTTTGGTCGTTCACCATGTTGCATTCATGTTGTTGTTTGGACACTTTGGTCTGAATTTTTGCTGCAATCTTCATTGAGCTTGTATTGTCCACTGCCCTTGTGTACATGTTGATGAACTGTGTACATTTGCCTGAGTTTGTTTACTTGGTGGCATTTCTTTGTGATCTGCCTTGTGTTGAACCCAGTTTTAAAAACTCGGGTTTGACCTTGTGCTCGCGTCGTGATTTTCAATATATTGCACGTGAGTTGAACCCGGCTTTTCATTTGGGTTTGACCTGTGCTCACCTGTCCCTGTAGCATTATCAAGTGTATATCGATGTGCACGGCCTTGTGGCATGTATAGTGATACACTATGCATGTCACACTGTTCGTGTGTGATGAATTCAAATATGAATGATGACGAACAACCCAAATAACTAAGGCAAATCATATTTTCAAAAATCATATTTTATGTAGCAAAAATATTGCTTTTTCAATTTTACTGCGTTAGTGAATATTTTTGCAGATTGCTCAGATGCTGGATTCAAACTGGAATGCAGTTGAAGACAAAATACGAGTGTGAGTGATATGTAGTGAGGTTATTAATGTAAATAAAATCATGATGTATTCAAAATTGTATATGTATAGTGATATTATTCAAGATTGTAATAAATATTTGTTTGAATAAAATTTCTGTTTAAATTCAAATTCTGTGTAACTTGTTCTGTTTGAATTCAAATTCTGTGTAATTTATTTTATTCAACAAATATTTATTTAATCTATAAAAAACAAAATAGTACATTACCAAATACATTTAAACGAATGTATATATGTTTATTATCATCAAACAAAAATCATATAAGCGCAAAGCGCATATTCATACAAGGTCATCCCTGTCTAGGTGTCCCTTTTTACTCGGCTTAGTAGTGCGGTTGCTGATCACAACCTTGGGGTGATCTTACTCGGGATTATCTAGTAAGGGTAGTCCCGGTCTTGTGTTGCAGGGGGTCGGGAGTGATCCTTGGTATGCTGATCTAGACCAGGTACCGTGACAGGTGGTACCCCAGTGCCTAGTCATTAGTTGGAAATCCATTCTCCCTGCGTTCCTTTTACGAGTTTTGTTTGTATTACCCATGACTGTGGCTAGTAGCTGGAATTTAATGAATGTAACAATTTCGGCTATTTTAATAAGTATTTGTAAATAGACCCTATTATAATATCAGAGAATTTTAATAAAAAGTGTTTTAGCTATCGTAAGGTAAAAACCCGACATGTTTATTTATGGCGTGGTCTTACGAGCTGCTTTTGTTTCCAAAGGATTTTTGAAACTTCAATAATCAATTTGAGTGTGATTTCTCATGCTGGTATTCCAAAATGACTCGGGTGTTATTTAAATAAAATGATCGGGTCAGACCGAGTATTATAGAATATAGGAAAGGAGGCTGTGGAGCTCAGGAGACGAGCTGGATGGCAATACGTACTTCCGTACTTGCTATTATTATTCTGCTGTGTATTCAATCTTGAGGACAGATTTATATGATTGTCCAGTTGTATGTTATTGATGTTGTTGAACTCTGATGATGTATTCTGATGATGTATGTATAAAACAGATATAGTTTTCTTTTGTGTAAAGATCAACTATTATCTATTATATTTTATTCCGCTGCGATGGTTAGATTGTGATGTTGTTTTCTATTTTTTCTTCTACCTTTTCTTCTTTAACCCAAATGGTTTGTATTTCCGTACATCTTGAGTTGATTGATGGAGAATAATGTCGACTTTAAGGGGTATGGATTTGCAGGTTGTTACACTTCTATCCAATTTACAATATCTCATTCAAACTTATAAACCTTTCAATATATCCTTTTATTAAATAAAACCTTATGTAAAAATCTTTCCATTTAAAATGATTCCTTTTTAAATAAATGGTTTATTATTTTAAAATACCTTTTACAAAACAAATTATTATTTAAAACATCTTAAATGAAATAATTAGTTATCTTCAAACATATTAGTAAATAATAACTTTGAACAATCATTAATAAAATAATAAATTTTAAACAAATGATAATAATAAACGTTTAAAACAAGTTAAGATAATATAGTAATTGAACTTAATAAATAATTGCTTTTAAAATATTATTGATATAACAGTAAATCAAATTTTTAAACAACATTATTATACTAACAGATTGGCTTTAAAATGTCACTACAATAATAAATTTACTTTTAAAAGATATTATGATAAATAATAACAAATAATAACTTTAAAATATAAAATAGTCAACTTTAAACAATAACTAACTTTTAAATAATAGTTTACTTTAAAACCAAATTATTATAAAATGAATTTAAATATCATTAATTTAAAAAATTTAAATCATATTTATAATAGAACTTAATAATTTAAACAATATTTACAATATAAATTAGTTAACTTTAAACATCATTGATAAAATAATTATTATATAAAACACTTTGCTAAATCAATAATTATATAAATGTTTGTAATTATTTAAATTTGAAGTAGATTTAAATTAATAACTTTAAGAATTCGGAAAAGAGGCTTAGCAATCACAATGGTACTTAAACAAGCTACCACATCATTCAACTTAATTTTCCATGTTTATAATTGGTATTTACATAATCAACATCTATGTAAATAAATTCAATAATTAACCACCACCGATTGACGTATCACTTATTTAAAGTGGCGTATCAATTAATGCATATAATTAGATATCCAAATCTGTAAAATAGAAAAACTAGGATTTATTCTATTTGAATGACAACTTAATTTAATTAATCAAATGGTGCTTTATTTTGCTAAAAGTTATCTAAATTACCCTATTCAATTTACTTTAACAAAATGGTATTTATTTGGCCCAATAGATATCGCCAATTAAAGTGTAATTAATTTAACGACGTTATTAATTAAAATAACGCAATTAAATTCTTTATGTATTTATATGTCATAATTTTTAAACATTACAAATCTATTAATAAATTACACGACCATGTTATACTCGTCTGTACGAGACCAATGCAAGAATTCACGGGTTACTCAAATTTAATATGAGGGAGTATTTCAAAGTTTAAACATACATTTAGCTAAAACATAAAAATTAAATTTGAAAATGCTTTCTCACCCAAATGCCACATGGCTCGGCCCACGGGGAAACCACCCGTAGCTTGCAAGTCACTTTCCCTTATGTGTAATGCAATTGAACATAATATAGAGGACTTAATTTCGAAAAGCTTCGAAATAAATAGTAACTTGTTTCCTTCTTTTCCTTTGCTCCATGCTTAAAACATCAATGTCGCTCCCTAGTCCTTGCCTCGGTTACCCATGGCCCATGCTACGACCTCCTCAGGTCTGCCACCTACACGACACCTTCGACTGAAGCCCAACCTACTATAGTGCCTTCCATGCTTCCACCTCCTCAATGCCACCCATATCCTTCCCTTACGCCTGCAATTTCATGGTATGCTCATGTCCCTATGCCCCTCCCCTTTCTATTCTTCCTCACTTCATTTCCATGCATGTACACGCACCACAAGGACCACATGTCCGTGCACAGCCATGATTGCTACTCCCTTTACATTCCATCTTCACCTGCCTCAAAGTACACGGCCACTTGCACAACACACACCCACTAATATATAAACACTTGGCTAAGCCAAGACCCAACCCGGCCCAACTACCCTTCTTCCCATTCCTGAACACATCCACTACCATGCACTCACCTCCAGCATCTCCAAGCATAGCCATGCGCACATGAAATATACTCATAAACACACATGCACAAGTATGCAAAGAACGAAAGGGAGAAAAGAAGGGAAATGGTTAGCTGTGAAGAGAAGAAATGAGAAAGGTTTTACTGTCTGTGCACTTTAATTTGCAGAGAATGAATATGAAGTATGTTTGCGTTTATGCTTGTTAGTTCCCTCTATGTCCACATATAAAGTAAAATGAATACAAATAACCTCAAGCCTAGGACAAACATTAAATGCAAAAGTACAAAGATGTAATGCGAAGGAAACCAATACTTGCAAAAACGGTGCTAGGAAAAGCAAGAACGATTGTGAAAGATTTTTGGCCGATTTGTTTTTTAATTTTTATTTAAAAGGTTTTAAGGAACGTCGCTACACAATATCCCGTTCACATACAAGCCACGGACAAAAGAAATGAAAATACGACCATGCAAAACAATGTGATGTGATCATAAAACATCAATAAAATATAAATGTTATCTTATTCTGTGAAGTTTCAAGAATGTCAATGTTTGCCGTAAAATACATTAAATGAAAATTTAAATATTTTTCGAATTAAAAATTATGAAAAATCCAATAAATTAAATTAAAAACACGTCACCAAAAATCATGCAACTATTTGAATCATATATTTTATTATATTTTAATTCAAATTTAGATATTTAAATGAGTAAATATTCAAACTCAAAAACTCAAAAATATAGGTCATTACATTCTCCTCCCTTTAAAAAAAAGTTGTCTCGGAAATTCCAAGGATAGAAAATATACCGCGATTTTAGAATGAATTCCAAAATAACCATTTTAAAAGACATTCTTTATATATAAAACATTTCAAAACTTATTCCTCTTCACTTATTTGTATGATACTCTTTTATATCCTGAAGGTATATACAAAACATTAATTCCATTTCACCTCCCAAAATTATTTATGAAAACATTTTCATAAAACATTACTTTAAGTTAAAAACTTGTATAATACCATTTTACATCCTGAGGGTATATACAGTTATCGGATTCAACTTAATTTTGAATCATATTTCTCAAGTAAATTTAAGACCAATATACCCAATTTTTATTTCAATACACTTTTTGAAATTAATATATATAATTAATCCATAGAGAATACACACACACACATACATACATACATACATACATACATACATACATACATACATACATATAGCCCGAGTAACTTCAAAATGATGTTAAGGAACTAGATACTACCAAATAGTATCATACCTTCCCTTATCGGAGGGATAATACTCTAGAGAATTGTTTACCATCCGAACACATCTCCTACCCATTTTGTTCATCTTCGAGCCACTCAAACTAGTTAACATAGAAGCATTTTTCTCCCTTTTGCGAACATTTTGAAACAATACTATATATGTTTCCAAATAAATAGTTTTATCCAAAATATCCATCTCAAACTTGCTTTGGATTCATTCGGATTTGAACTCATTTTGACCATATAATGATAAAAAGAATAATATACTAAGTGTATTATAATGTTCATCTAGGAAAACATCCGATCGTCGCTTAGGAGATTACTCTGATCATCAAAAAACAAACCAGGACTCATTTCCCGAACCAATCCAAAGAAAACACACTTTTCTCTAAAATTTTCTTTTCAAAAATATTAATACTTACTGTCAATTAAACTATAACAGCTATTTCCAAAATCATTTGAAATAGTAATACTCATTATTTCCTTTTGTTAATCAAAATAAGCTTTTTGGATCAAATCAAAGTCTTTTTTATTAAAACAATTTTATAAAAATTTCAATGTAAGTATTTCCCACTTAGAAGCTAGAAAATAAACGCCGATGATGCTGTAATCATCATCAGAATTATTTTTCAACAACCGAAGTGAGTTCAGTACTTTATACCTCCTTGAAAATCCATAGAAATATTTTTGTACCCTAGAAAATCCTTAGAAATATTTCCAAATAATACTGTTATTATCTTTTAAACCTTGAAAATCATTTTCCAAAATCACCGGGATTTAAATTCTCAAGTTCCTTTTATTTAGGAAACACACTTCTATAAATCAATTTTTTTAAAATCAGCCCTTTATACAAAGCATTTTTCAAATATTTATCTCAGAAACATTCTTGATTTTTTTTAATAAAAATCTTTTGTTAAAACCCAATTTTATAAATTAACTTTTATATAAAATTATTTCTAAAATATTTATTTCAATATATTCCAACTTTCTTGTATATAATTATTTCACAACCGCATATCCTTGTTTATTAAAAGTAAAATTTAACCCAACATTAATTGAAAAAGATAAAACTGCTCATAAACTGGCCAAGCATAGCCAATCAAATAATAATTGAATATTATCATCCCCTAACAGGCAAAAACACCAAAAGCAACTATATATACTTTTTAAAATTACACCTTTATATATAAAAATATAATCCTAGGTAAAGTTATTATTTTTACCAAATTTAAAACAATATTGTGTCGGTTTGCTTGTTTATTAAAACCCTTATCGACAACATTGATTAGGTGCATCGACTAGAATTCATAAGCTACTCAACCGACCAATCAACACAATATAAAACAACTTTTTAGCACTAACAAATATGCCCTCGTACATAATACACTTAAACTCATAATAAGGCATTCGTTTACCCTATCTTTCATTGAGTTTACCCCACCAAGGCAAATGTTCTCACTTAACCTTCAGCTCTGATACCATGTGTAATGACCTCCCTTTCGATCCTTAAAAGTGACACTAATACATCCATGGTGTTCACATGCTAAACAACTAAGTGCCAGAAAAACAGATTGTTGGGGCAAAAGATAGAAAAGATAGAACATAATCTCAACATCATGACAAGAAAAATATATCATATACATAGGATCGTTACAAAAGGAAATCATTTACACTATACAAACATAACACAAATTAGAGTACACTAACCTATTATTAGCTTGGACAATTATTACACCATGTCCTTATAATTATTGATAAATACGAACAAGTAAAAACAAATAGGGCAACAGAAGATAAAAGATACGTGAGTACGTCCTGGAGAGTCTAGCTAGTCTCCTGAAAGCTCCAAAGCATCCAGCTAAATCTAGAAAATATGCTCAGGTTGACCCGAGCATTATATGAAAACAACGCCCGAGTTAGTCTAGTAAAACCAACATGAGAAAACTTGAATCAAATCATTTTCTTTTTCCACTTATTAATTCTCACTCAGAATGCTAACACTGTCCTCTATGCATCAATGCAATGCTAGCATTCATCCATATAAGTTATTCAAGATAAGACCAAAACGAAAGCACTACTACTACATCCATTTTGGAATCAACCTTTACATTAGTAGCAAGTAGCCTTTGCACTTAAATAAATTGATCCCATCATCTCAAACCTCTTACAAATCATAGAACATGCATATGGTTTTGGAGTGGTTACGGTACAAAGTCATCTCATATAAGTACACTCTTCCCACTTACTGGTTGCCCCAAAACCAAATCGACGGTTCTGGTAAATCAACTCCGTCTCTTTAGAAATAATCAGAAAATACATAGGAATGGGAATCACCCCTTAACCATTTAAGTCAATAGATCTCCCTGTTTCTTGGCCTATGAGAACAAAATAAGATTTACACACATAATACCGGATCATTGAAGATGACTGTGCCACGTAACTCACTTGTTCCTTCTAGATATTTCAAGAATTGTATCCTTCGGTGTTAAGTAGGAAATTTCTTCCCTACCACCAAAATTAAGTAAGATTATATAGGCCAAGGTTTGATAATCGGTTATTTAACTATCAAATAAAACAACAAACAGTAAAAAAACAGAGATTTATTTCACATGGAAACCACCAAGCCTCATTTCAATAAATCGTCCATTAATTAAAATCTCTTTCAATTATTTGATTCAAAATACCTTTATAAATGATATTTTTACACACCTCCTATAATTATTTTAATTCTAGGAAAATATTTATATACATATTTCAACGGTATAAGTATATTACCAAAACATTATGCTTTTCAATACATAGAAAACATATCCATATACTTATCTCATTGGTATAAATATATTGCAAAACTATTCACTTTTAAACTTGAAAAACTTATCTATATATTTATATAATAATATAAGTATATTCCCATAATATTTAAGAAAGATTACTTATTTCAAAATCATATTAAAATAATCAAAGTCAAATGTCATTAAAACAGAGATATTAATAACCCAAAACACTATTGTCTTTTTATAAATCTATTTTATTTTATAGATGTCTCCTTTATAAATCACCAATCATCTTTATAAACTTACTTTTATAAATCTTTAAGTTTATTTATAAAATTCTATTTAAAAATCTCCAAAATCATTTATAAAACTCATTTTGTAAATCTCAAAAACCATTAAACTAAACTTCTATCCAAATTCCAAAATCTCATTTAAACCTGTAAGCCCATTAACAAATTCTTTTATTAAAAAAACCTTTTGTATAATTTTTTTCCCATTTAAACCGATTTCTCTTTAATTAAACATTTTATTATTGCTAAACACCTTTTAAAAAATAATTTGTTATTTAAAACATTTTAAATAAACAATTAGTTATCTTTAAACAATATTAGTAAATAATAACTATAAATAATCATTAATAAAATAATAAACCTTAAACAAATAATAATAATATAATTATAAACTTTAAAACAAGTTAAGCAAATATAATAATTGAACTTAATATTTAATTACCTTTAAAAGCTTATATATATATAATAGTAAATAAAATTTAAAACAATATATTATAATAATAATAGATTGACTTAAAAAAGTATTATTATAAAAATAAATTAACTTTTAAACAATATGATCTAAACTAGTAATAAATAATTACTTTAAAATATAAAATAGTTAAATTTAAACAATAATTAACTTTCAAATAATAATTAACTTTAAAATCAAATTATTATAAAATAACGTTAAATGTCATTAAAGTAATAATAACTTTAGATCATATTTAGAATATAATTTAATAATTTAAAATATAAATCAGTTAACTTTAAACATTATTGATAAAACAATTATTATATAGAACATTTTGCTAAAATAATAATTATATAAACTTTTGTAATTATTTTAAATCTATAACTTTAAGAATTCGGAAAGAGACTTAGCAACCATAATGGTACTTAAACAAGCTACCCTATCATTCAATATCTTTCCAAGTTAATAACTGGCATTTACATCATCAACACCTATGTAAATAAATTCAACAATTAACCACAACTGGTTAACATATTACTTATTCAAAGTGGCATATCAATTAACTATATATAATTAGATATCAAAATCTATAAAATAGCGAAATCGAGATTTATTCTACTAATTAAATGACCAATTAATTTAATTAGCGCAATGGTGTTCTATTGCGCTAAACAGATGCCCAAATTACCCTATTCAATTTAATTTAACAGAATGATGTTTATTTGGCCAAATAAATACCACAAATTGAGCAAAATTAATTTATGATGTTATTAATTAAAATAGTGAAATAAATTCTATCTGTATTAATATGTCGTAATTTTTTAACATCACAAACCAACTAACAAATTACACTACCACATTGTACTCGTCTTAACAAGTCCAATGCAAAAATTCATGGGTTAATCGATTTAATATGAGGGAGTTATAATATTTCAAAGTTTAAACATACATTCAACTAAACATTAATAGTTAAATTCGAAAATGCTTTCTCACCAAAATGCCATATAGCTCGGCCCATAGGAAAACCACCCCTAGCTTCCAAATCCATTTCCCCATGTGCAATGCAATAGAACACAATATAGAGGACTTAATTACAAAAATCTTTGAAATGAATAGTAACTTATTTCCTTCCTTTCTTTTTCCCCATTCTTAACACACCAATGTCGCTCCCTAACCCCTGCCTCGGCTGTCCTAGGCCCATGCTACGACCTCCCCAAATCCACCACCTATCACACAACTTCGTCTGAAGCCCCCCCTATTATAGTGCCTTCCATACTTCCACCCCCTCAATGCCACCCATATCCTTCCCTCACGTCTACTACTTCATGGCATGCTCATGTCCCCATTTCCCTCCTTTCTCTTCTTCCTCACTCATATCCATGCATGAACACGCACCTAAAGAACTAACCACACGTCTATGCACAGCCATGCATGCTACTCCTCTCACATTCCATCTTCTCCTGCCTCAAAATTCACGGCCACTTGCACAATACACATCCATAAATATATACACACACAACTAAGCCAAGGCCCAACTACACTTTTTTCCATTCTTGAACACGTCAGCTACCATGCACTCACCTCCGTCATCTCCAAGCTCACCCATGCTCACAGAAAATATACGTGTATACGCACATGCACAAGTATGCAAAGAAAGAAAGGGAGAAAAGAAGAGAAATGGTTGACTGCGAAGAGAAGAAACGATAAAGGTTCTATTGTGTGTACACTTTTATTTGCAAAGAATGAATATGAAGTGTGTTTTCATTTATGCTTGTTTGTGCTTTCTGTGCCACATATAAAGTAAAATGAATACAAATTAATTCAAGCCTAGAACAAACATTAAATGCAAAAGTATAAGGATTTAATGCAAAGGAAATCAATACCTACAAGAAACGGCACAAAGAAAAGCAAGAACGATTGTGAATGATTTTTAGCTGAGTCTTTTATAATTTTTTTTTTAAGTTTTAGGGACTTCACAACACAATATCCCTTTCGCATATAAGCCGCGAACGATATAAATGAAAATGCGATTGTGCACAATAATGTGATACGATTATAAAACAACAATAACATGGACATGTTATCTTATTCCATGAAGTGTCAAAGATGTCAATGTTTTCCGTAAAATATGTTAAATGAAAATTTAAATATGTAAAAAATTAAATTTAAAACACGTCACCAAAAAATCGGGCAATTATTTGAAACATATATTTTATTATATTATAATTCAAATTTGGATAGTTAAATAAATTAAATATTCAAATTTAAGGACTCAAAAATACCCATCGTTACAAATACTTATTTATTTTATTAATTAACGATGTCAGATTATATAAAACTAAAGCCAACTTTGATAAAAACACTTTTGGATGTAAATAATACCATATTAGCATCTACATTACAAATTATTCTCAGGTATTGGATATCGACGTCGGTGGATACTGATGGATATTGGATAATTTATTATATCCATCGTGGACCGATTAATGTTTTAATATGCTGGTGTCCGACTGAAGATCCCTTCATTGTCTTCCAACGAGCACATATATGATGTTGGCAACACTATTTGTAACAAAAGGAATTTTCAATGTTATGTACCACCAGTTCCACATATATATCTTGTTATATGCCATATATCTTGTAATGTGGGACTTACTCGTCCAGCTCATGTAACCCCAATGTGAGCCACACCTAACAATCTCCAACTTGATGAGTATTTCCTCAAACCTTCTTGGCGAGCATACCAAAGAAGCTCTACAGTTAGGCCAGCCTACTTCCACTTTTTTCCATAGTTCTTTGCTTTACCGTATCTCCGCCTTAAGGTAAGTACTTCCACTTATGTCATCTTGGAGATATCGAGTCCTCAACGCAGTAGAGGAGGGTGTTGGATCATAGGTTTTGATTACTGACATGAAACAACAATTCACGAATCTACGACTACGACAACATTCGGACTCAACGATTCAAAATATGGCTCGTATGGTTATATATTTTAATAAGAGTCATCAAATATGTATATAAAGTCTAGTTTAGTGCTTTCTTGAAATCTTTCCTCAAGAATCATCATTCGCATTCAAATAAACTTGCATGCATATTTTATTCAAAACCAAGTTTTTCAAAAAATGCATGGAGCAAGGCTTGAACCCAAGTCACTAGTTTAGAAAGCAAGTGCTCTAACCAAATGAGCTATGGTAATTTTTGTTTATCAATAGAATTCAGTCGACTGAACAAGGTCATTCAGTCGACTGAATATCCATAAATAGCCTATTGAACTGGTACACTTTTAAATGCACATGCACGATTTAAATTCAGTCGACTGAATTTTCTAAGGCAGTCGACTGACCACTGTATAACTAACATATTTCTGATAGACACTTCCTTCCGTGAACAGCCTTCCCCTACGTGAAGAGTTGTAGTCATTGTCGTTCGTAGAGATCTCTTTACCAGCAGTTGCAACTCCTTAACTACTATATCTATGTTTGTTTTCTAACGTTCAAATAACTAAATTTTCTTATCTCTCTTGATCTAACGCGAATAACATTCTTTGAATATATTGCTTACATAAGTTCATATATTCATTGCTTACAATCTCACTTCCATATCATATAAGCAATTCTGATCTTCCTATTCTTCGTACACGCACAATCATATACATTACTCTTGAGGAAAAGATTATAGGAAGGATGTATATTATTGACTTATCAGTGCTATTCAAGAGCGTACTCAGTCAAAAACAACTTTACTATTTTTATTGGAAGTCCTGTTCGGTTGCTCAAGCGGTAGAAGTCCTATTTAGTTGTCTAGGCGGTAGAATTCCTGTTCGGTTGCTCAGGCGGTGTAATACCTGTTCCTTCGGTTCAAGAGAGGGTTGCTAGCTTTAAATTCTAGAAGGAATTTGGGACTGGATGTAGAACGGGAGTTTGAACCAGTATAAAATTTTTTGATGTCATTTACTTTACTGCTATTTTATCTTATACTTATATTCTCATCGGTAGATAACTTAGTTTATATATCGCACCGCCATTGCATTTACATTGTTCACAACTATTGGCCATTTCGACCCTATAGCACAGTAACTTTCAGAGAGCTATGTATCCATGTCATTATCTTGATGAGTTATTCTTCTTTGCTCGGGCCTCAAGGAGTCATGCTTCAGTCACTCTCCCATCATCTAATGGTCCCACGAACCATCTACTCCGATATCATATTGAATTTCGGCATTCTGATGCTTCCCCATGTATGCACGCTTCATTATGTATGATTACATCATCTAATGCAACTTACAATGTGCCGACGTCCGGATTGAACATTCATTCATTGTCTCCTAGCATACACATATATGGCCTTTACAACACTTTTTTGTAACAAAAGGAATTCATAACGTTTCATGCTACCAATCCTACATATATACTGCATTATACGCTATATTTCTTGCGATATTATTTCTGTTATGGGGACCTTGAAACATGATGAAACACGCACCACATGGAGAATGTTGTTATTTCTGTTATAGGGTTCTCGAAACACGATGAAACATAATTTTATTGATTTACAACATGAAATCAATATTTATTATCTATAAAAACCACATTTCCTCAACACTGAAAGTAGAGTTTTGGATTCTCAATGTCATATATCCTCCTCGCTAAACATTTATGTGTTCAAATGGTAAATAAAAAATCCCAACTTTTATTATATGTCATCTATTTATAAGCATGAAGAAACTAACAAACCAAGCATGTAGATAATGGTTTCATGGTCATCTATAAGGTGCATTTATTACGCATATCTTGGAAAGGGGCGAAGGCACATTGTGGTTGGACTGGGTATGTGACCCACCTAAGATTTAATGAAAAATCCAAAAAATAGAAGACAAGTCTTCATTCAAAATCTCAAACGCAACCGAACCATAAATCTGTCATGAATGTAATATTGTACTGCATCGCAGCCGACAACCCTAAATCTTCATTCTCCTCTACAGTCTCGCAGCCCTTCTCCATAGTGTCCTTTGCGTTCTCTTCCACTGCACTCCTTTGCAACCTTTCTCGATTCAGGTATGCCATATGCAATCAATATTAGTTCTTTCTCCTATTATTGAAAAAATAGCCTAGTTTTGTACTGCATAATTGATTTTGGTTTGCTGGTGTAAAAAATTTTCTAGATATTTGACAAAAAACACTTTCAATCTCCGTTTTGGAACAGGAGGAGTATGCCATACTAACGTGCATTGGATGATCCACATCTCCTGGTCAGGCGCCGATGAGCACATAGAACTATCCATGTGATTGAGAGCCTTCACAGCCCAGGAACAACAGTGCAATTATCAAGGGAGTGCTCTACCACCGAGATTTTACCAATTTGATTAGGAGGGAAAAAAGTCTTTGTAGACCAAACGTAGTACAAAGGGTTGAAGACCGAGCTTACTTTGGTTAGTTTAATTAATTTGTTGGGTTGAATCAAATTAGTTTGTTGAGCTAACTTGTTGAAATAAATAACTTTAGTTTTGGGAAAATTTGTTGCACTGATTAATGAATTTTGTTTTAATTTTCTACTTTAGATTTGCAGAACTATTTTATAAAACCATTTGCAAATATTTCATCCAAAGTTGGATCTTTAATTGTCGATCACGTTTAAAATATGAGAACTTGACATCGTTAACTTTAAACTTATAGTATCTTTGTATGGTTGTACTAGTTTATAAGTTCAATAGTTGATCGATTTTGTATTAAAACATTGTTATAACTATTTGGTTGTTGTTATCTAATGATTTGTTAGGAGTACTTGTATGAATATATGAATAATTGGGCGGAATAAATTTTGATTGCTTCACCCTCGAACTCTAAATTTTTTTCAACATCGTGACCTTGTCAAATTTATTTTCTAGCTATGCCACTAATCTCGGACACCCACCAAATCAAATCAGGCACCTAGGTATAGTAGTCAAAATTAACAGTGAAACAAAGAGAGAAAATACATGTTTTATATGTGAAAACATGAAAGATTGCTCCAAATCATAAGTTTTATGAACTAATATCGCTTTAAACTTGTTTCATTAAAAAAATATCACTTTAAACTTGAGTATTTTTGCAAAGACTTAATCTCATTGATATTTTAGATTCAAGTAATCAACAATTAGCTTTCTATTCCAAAATAAAATTAAGTTATCATTTTTGCCAATAAATACATGCTTAGTTTATTTATATAACTACAATAATTTAGTAAATAAATAAAACATGTTAATATTGGTAATCATGTTTATCGCTATTTTAGTTTCCTGAATTTATTGAATTTAGCATCAATTGAGTATATCATAAACGAAGAAAACAAAATATTTGAATTTTATAACTTACTAACCGTATTATGAAAATTAAACATACTTGAGTTTAATTTTTTCCAACATTCATCATAGTTATCAATATCAAAAGTAAGTGATTTTTTGTTGTTCCTTTCTCTAGATGATTGAGCAAATAACGAACTCAATTTGAAAGTTGAAAAGTGTAGCACTACTATCCGAAACTCATCAAAGCATTTGTTGATATTTTCTCAATCACGTTCAATTCATATTTCATGATTTTCCCCTTTATTTAAATTGCAACAAGCACCTAATTTTATCTCATGAATGAAGTAAGAAGAAATAATAATATTACCAAGCATCATCTACCTTTGATGTGATATACGTGCTTATTGTACATTTATTAATTGCAAAAGGAAATATAAATGAAAACATGCTAAAAGTTTGTTTTCACAATGTTTGTTACTAGTTTAGTTTTCAAAATTAATTGAATTTGACATTAGTTAAGTATAGTAATATAAGAGTAGAATTAAATGAACGATTTTTTTTTTAATTTTTAACCTCGAACTCAATTCGGGAATATAAAATGTATTGTTGGTACTTTCTTAAATATATCCAGATATTTGATAAATTCTCCTCAATCTATTAAAAATCATTTTCACATCTTCCCTCTTCATTTAAACTACACAAAATCCCTATTTTTATCTCACAAACAAAGTATGTTGTGATAAGAATTTTACCAAGCTCCCATTGCATAAAAAGGTAAAAAAGAAATGGATATATCCTAAGCACAATGTGAACTTTGAAGCTTTCTTCAATATTCTTTCACTTAAGCAACGTTAATTGAAAGTAGAAAGCAACAAAGGTTACTGCAGCAAGAACGGATTACTTTGGGAACCAAAGAAAACCATATGAACGTTAAGAAAAAATACAAATTAGATCTATAGAATATAGAGCTGCAAGAAAAAATTATAGTATTCAATATTGGTAGGTCAGTAGGAACTAAAACCAAAATGTAAAAAATGCAATATGGAATAAATGATTACATGAATATTTGGAAGAAAATAATTAATTACAATAATATATGCTTTATCTGTTTGAAAACAATAATTTGTACAAATTTACTAACAATATCAAACTTGACCGGTAATTGAACATATTACGTGTTCAATGCTAATAGCTAACCATATACGAATCACATTATACATATATATAATGTATGTATAAATAAAAAAGTAAATGGTGGACAAGGCAGCACCACCAAAGGAAGGTGAAACTGAATCTCCACCACCAAAACCCCCTATCGCCTAGAAATTTCTAATCCTCAACCTTTTACATAGAGACCTGCATAGGTAGAGGCAGATAAGGGTCGGCGATTCCAGAGATGCAGATTAGAATTCTATAGCACCTGTGTATTCAAATGGAAAATCGCTATTCATGATTGCAGAAAATAAAAAAGCGGAAGCATAAATTAAGTGGAAGAACACAATCATTGCCTACGTTTTGGTAAGTCATCCACTTTATTCTCAGTTTTCTCAATTTTCTGAAATGTTTGGAAACCGACGGGTAAGGCAGACATTTTATATAAACCAAACGGTTTCATTATCTTGCATTTTGAAAAGGAGGAGGACTACTTGTGAATCATTTATAATGGACCATGTACTTTCATTTCGCATATAATCATGTTGAAATTGTGGAAAATTGGTATGAAATTGACTAGAGCCTATTTCACATCTATACCGATTTGGATAAAATTACATAATCTAAGTTTGAAATCGCGGAATAAAGATGCTATATGCCGTTTTGCTAGTATGCTTGGTAAAACTATAAAGATGGATAATAACAGCAAAGGTTACACTTTACTCGTGTTCTTGTTGAAATTGATACAGAGTTTCAATATCCAAATGCAGTTCAAGGACTTCTACCCGATAGAACAACGGTAGATATTGAAATTACATATGAATGTAAACCAAAACACATGCGATAATTATTAGGCCTTTGGTCACAATACAAGAAATTATAGGATATTTTTTCAGCAAAAAAGGGAAAGCAAAACCTCAAACAACAAACGTTGACTCAATGCCCACAATTCTCTATAGATTCAACAAACCCACATACACAAGTGGATGAATTACATACAAATATCAATATAAATAATTCAAATACTTCAAAGAGGGGTACATCACAGAAGGGTAAAGAAAAAATCGATGCAACCAATAGATTCTCCTGTTCTCCACTTCAGATGAAGAAGAGGATACAACAACTCATGTATCAAAGCAACCATCCACAAAATCACACAGAGTTTCTACCGAACAATCTTCTACACATGATAATTCTATACATGAAGTGAAACACAAAGGCGGTATCGATAGTAATATAAGTACTAGACATGATGCTGATATCCTAGATACAGTTAAGACATATGACATGGACACTCGGTTTGAAGGTGCACAAGACACAAAAGTTCAAGGTGACTATGGACATCTTTCTGACACTATTGATTTATTAACTAAGCAACAAACTTTCATTGAAGAAATAGAACACCATTTAGAAGAAAAAGAATAGAAAAGGAAGAAGTGAACAAAATGTCCCCCGTGTGTTGAATGCCAATTTGAAATATAAGCAGAAACAAGAGAAAATTGACATCCCATGAGCTCCTCCTAAAATATCTACCAAAGGCATAAGTAAGGTAAAATGAATGCATTAACTTGGAATGTTAAAGGTTTGAATATTAATAACAAAACGTTATCAGTATACAAACTTCTAATATCTCATAGATTATCTAATATAGCCTTATTGGAGACAAAACTGAATAATGTTGGCATTCAAAGATTTATGAATAGATTTCTTACTAATTGGTCCTTATTATATAATAACGAAATGAGTTATAAAGGAAGAATTTTGATCTTCTGTGCGGACTGCTTGTATCTCAGATAAAAGTTTTCAGCATATTACTGCTGATTTATCTAATGCTGAGGATTTCTAGTGTAACACAACTTTTGTTTACGCTGGCAACTATTTTTTAGGACAAGTTGTGGATGTTAGTTGCAAGGATGAGGAAGTTCTTTCTTTTATAATAATGCGGCTGATCTCTTTCTCATGTCAACTACTAGTCATAGCCATAGATTGCTTGTAGAGACTTTATAATGCTTTTAACCCTAAAGATAAGAAGGGAGGATATCTTATACCATTTTCTTATCTTACTAGTTTTAATAATTGTATTTTACAGTATGGATTTGCTCAATGTTCTCTATAGGGATGCAAATTTACATGAAGAAAGAGCGGAATGGCTACCAATATTGATAAAGTGCTTGTTAATCAAGATTTTATGCAAAAATGTTTAGAGTAACCAGTTATTGCCTTGTTTTCAAATCTGTGTGATCACACTTTCATCTTGATCAGATTTAAAGACACGAGCAAGCAAGATAAGAAAATGTCTTTCAAATATATTAATACATGGTATACAATGCATGGATATCACCAATGTGTTATTGAAGGGCTTAAAGCGCATACTTAGGGGGGTTCAGACACGATTTCATTGCCAAACCTAAGAAGACTAAAGACAACTTAAAAGCATGGAGTAGAAACATGACATAAACTGATGCTGTTAGAGGCTTGTAGAAGGGATATCAGATTATTTTCCTACAAATTAATGATGACCCAGAGAATTTATGCTTATATGATAAGATGAGACAGATAGAAGATGAACTAAGAAATCAAATTAAATTACAAAATGAGTCTCTCATGCAAAATAGTAAGACTTACCGGCTTCAAGAAGGTGATACAATTCAAAATTCTTTTTTGCAAAAATGTTGATGAGAAGAAACAACGTACCTACGATGTATTAAACGCAGAAGGTAAATACATATGCAACAGAAATGTAATAGTCCATGAGTCCATAAACTATTACACTGAATAACTTGATGGTGAAAGTTCTTTATGTTTCCCCCAAATAAACCCGAGATGGTTATTAATCAGCATGATCAAATATATTTACCTTCTATAGTTCAATTAGCTGAAATTAAGGAAGCTTTAGGCACTATTAATGTTGCAATGAGTCCGGAACCTAAAGATTTTACTTCTAAGTTCTACAAACTACATTGGGGGCAATAAAAGTAGTTTTCTTAATACTATCATAGAATTTTCAAACTGGGCAACTTGCTAAAGGGTTTAATCATACTTTCCTCACTATAATCCCAAAAAAGATAAGCCTCAAACTTTATCTGATTTCAGACCTATTGCATGTGCAAATGTACTGTACAAAATTGTTTCCAAAATTTTATGCCATAGGCTTAAAAAAAATTCTGCCTTTTCTAATTGAAGAAAACCAATCTACCTTTATACCGGGGAGCAACATTGGAGAAACATTTTATTGGATCATGAGTTGATCGGATTTTAAGAAGACTGACAACCAAAAATGTGCATAAAGGTAGATTCACAAAAAACATATGACATGGTAAGTAAGGAATCACCTGTCACATAATACAGGCAATGGTTTTTCCTACATCCTTTATTAATCTTAATTATGAATGCATGAGCTCACCTACCTTCCTTATTCTTGTTGATAGAGATCCACATGGTCTTATACATCCAAATCGGGGTTTAGGGTAAGGGGACCCCTTGTCTCCCTATCTTTTTTGTATTGCTATGGAATTTTTCTCACTTAGAGTGAAAGATGCAATTTCTCAAAGGAAATTCAAACCCATTTCTAAAGTTAAGCCAATTGTATCACTTTTATTATATGCGAATGATGTGATGATTTTCTTGGAAGCTATTGTAGAAAATGCTATAAGGATTAAGCAAGTTTTTGATGAATTGGCTACTGCTATAGGACTGTAGATAAATCAATTAAAGTCAAAGGTCTCAAAAATGTGACAAATGGACTAGAAATTCTACAAGTTTTAGGTATGATGGAAGAGCATCTTCCAGTCAAGTATTTAGGGGTTCTTTTATTTATTGATTATGTAAATTCAGACTAATGCCCTTCTTTAATACAGAAAGTGACTACTAGGCTTGAGAGTTGGGATAACAACTTACTTTCTACAATAGGAAGAGCTCAACTAATACAGAGTGTTATCATTCTAATTGTGCTTTATTGGCTTCTTATCTGTCATCTCCCTACATCTATCTTAAAAAAAGATTGAATCTCGATATGCTAATTTTTTTGGGGTGGTAAATCACATAAAATTGCCTGGGATATTTTACGCAGAACTAAAAGGGAAGGGGGAATTGGGTTGAGAAGATTATCAGATTTAAGGGCAACTGCTATTTTGAAACTTCCTTCAAATCTATGGACTAAAGGCTGCCTATGGACAAAGTAGATGAGGAATAAATATATCCATGCAAATTTATGGTCTCTTCCTATCATAATAACTATTTATCTACTATGTAACATATTCGGCGATGTAGATAGAATGCAGCAAATATTTTCAACAAAGTTATTTTTGATGGTAGAAATGCCTCTTTGTGATTTGGTCCTTAGATTAGCCATAAGAATCTAGTGGACATTTGTGTTGGCATCATGCATCTATGCTCAATGCTGAAAAAATGATGTCCCAAATTATACAACATAATTAATTCTGCCTAGATTTGTTACCAAAAACCAGAGAAGTAGAGCATCAAATCAACTTAATTCCTATCAACACACCGAGTTCTGCTGGCTATCATGAGATTAATAGAAAACATCAGTTTAATTTTGCAACAATATGGAATCAGATTTGTGATAGACATTATGTAGTTTATTGATATCATGTGTATAGCATAAGTATAATGTTAAAAAGATGTCATTTTGTGCATAAATGACGATTATCAAGGTGAAGGATTCACATTGACAATCTATGCCCTTCGTGCTCAAAGGAGGGTGAGACGCGCCAACATCTTTTCTTCTGATGTGAGCACAGTAGATCGATCGTCTCATTCTTCTGGGTGAAATTAGGTCTCACTTCCACAATTCTAGATGACTTAATCGCATTGATTAGACTTATTCTAGCTTCCCACCCTTCCAAAAACATGGAGCAAGGCTTTGCCTTTATTATAGTGGTCACAATCACTTATCACTTTGGAGCAAGAGGAACAAAAGATTATTTGATCACAAGCAGTCATCTCAAACTCAATGTGCTCGAATCATTTGAAAAAGAGATTATTATCCTTGCTGTTAGATAGAAAGATGGATGCTATTATAGCAGAAAGAGAGGAATTTTCTTGATTGATAGGGTGTTGAGCTTAACAACACAGGGTAATGGTGATACTAGGTTTAAGACTTTGTACTGTGTTGGGCTTGATTGACCGGGTATGTAAGTAATGGACCTAAGTAAGTGGGCTGTGTTTTATTCCCTTGTATTTTTTTGGTGATTTGTTTTGTACTATAAACTATTCAGTTGTTGCACTTTTTTTTACTACACTGGTAAGGTTTTCAAAGTAGGTTAACCTAATGGATTTCGAATCTAAAGTAATGGCTAGCATCAAGAATGATTCATAGTTACTTGTTGGGTTACTCGATTAGAAACCGAAAATATTCTTGAGAGAATAATATAATAAATAAATATAACTATTGTTATCTGTTGAAGTGTGTCTGATTTGCTCCTCGTTGGAAATATTGCTATTTTATGGCCAACTGATATTTAAAGCTTGCACTTTTCATTTTCAATTATTATTTGGCATGGTTGAGAAATACACAATGAAAGATAAAAATTGTTGAGGGAAAAAATCTTAAAGTTAACCAATATAATGTTATTTCCATCTTCAACGTGAGAGATTATACTTCATAGAGATCAGCCTATTGGTAGTGAAAAATCAGGGGGAGCAAATGCAAAAAAGTTATATAAAACTATGGCCAAGATCGCTTTGAATTTTGAAATCAAAGAGACCACTCTCTAAATTGAGAAAAGTAAAATTGTATTTAATATAATAAAACTTGAATACCATACTACTCCTTAAAGAGCAAATACATAAATTTGCATTAGAACTTAAAGTATCGGTAAGCTGATATGGTTATTTACCTTAACAACTTGACAAATATATGTACTCACTGTATCTTTCATCTTTAGGACTAGCAAAGTTGAACAAAAGTTTACATTCTCCTATAAGATATGAGTCATATCCATGGGGAAAAATGTTAATTGAGCCACAAATTAGATTAAGAACTTAGATCTGTCAAACATTATATATTTTCATGACCAATTATGTACATAAAAAATGGAATAATATTATTTGATAGGTCATTTCACATAAAGTACAATAGCACATGTACACAACTCCTCCACAAAAGTCAAATTTTTTGGTTTTCAAATTTTTTACATATGAAATAGACTCGCATATGCAAAGTATATTGCACTTTATATTTTATTTCTCGTAATAAAGCAAAATAATTGGCATCATTAGAGTATGACTTTATCAGTTTTGTTACCTCATTTCAAGTAAAATGAACTTAAAGTATGAACTTTTTAACAATAAGATACTACCATAAAGGTTTGAATCCTAAAGTTTATGTCCTAGATTGTTCATGCATAGGTTAATTTAGGAAATAAAAGTACTAATTGTAGTGATTTAAGTACCAGTAATTTAGCCATATACATTAAGCTTAACAACCTGAATAATTTATATATGCACTATGTCTTTCACCTATAGAATTAAGAAAGAGGATCAAATTTTCATGGTCCGCCAAATTCATCTGGAAAAGGGAAATTAGTTTACATATTAAGATAACTTAAAGATAAACATACTACAAGTATAATGCGATAAATATCAGCACATTTGAATGAATACATGTTCAGAAAATATAATTAAAGAAAAATAAAAATCCAAACGTTATTAAAGACGTAGACATGAAATTTAATGACTTCGAGAAATTTCAGTTTACCACTTGCGATGATATAAGTATAAAGTACAAAAATTGGATTTTATGAGAAAATAGGTCTTAGGGTTTACCTGGAACTGAATTTGTGAGCATACATTTTGCGAAATTTGAAACCTTAACCCATAGGGATGCAAAATTGGTTGGGATGCTTTCTAATGGGAGAAAAATTACTACGATAGATGTCAGCTCAGGGGAGGTTTTGGGATCGGTGGTGGAAGGAAGTTAGGATGCAGGGGTGGCACTCAGTTGGGAATTGAGGAACTAGGTTTTTAAGGTGTAAGAATAAGAGAGATTGAACAAAGGACATATGGAATTCACAAGGAGAAGGATAGGGCAATTTTGAGGGGAGATAATTTGTAAACGGGGAACACAGAAGGAGAAGAAATGATGCTGCAAAACACATCGTGTGTTTTTTGACTTAAGAGAAATTGATTTTCAACAGATGACATTAGGTAAACCATCTTGACAGTCGGTTTGATAATGGAGAATTAAGTGTAGTAATAGTGGAGAAGTATAAGTGCAAAAGGGGTCACTTGTAATGAGAATTAATTTAGGTTTGAAATACAATTTTTTCCTCAAAATTAGGTAAGAAATATTTGATTCTGAACATTAAGAGAGTGAATGGGAGAACGGGACACATATTCAGCATTATCTTCATTAATATTTGGAATAAAAACAATATTTTGATTTGACTTTGAAGTTCCAAAAATACATTTATACGCAAACAAGAGTTCAAGAGTTTGAATTCCACCATAAATAAAAATTAACATCTATCTTCAAATGGAATTTTTGAAACTCAAACAAAGTTACAAGTTCAAATCATTTTTCAACAAAAAATTATAATTTTTCATTATATTTTTCAGTTTATTTTTATCAGACTATATAGAAATTTCAATAATTTTGTAAAATGCTTTTATATGCACTTGTGCTTGCATGTGCTAAAAAATCTTATATAATAAATAGAAAAGATTTATCTTCATATAATGCATTGTTTGATTATATAATGCAAAAATATTTTGAAAAATAAACAAATACATCACTTAAATTGTTGAATTAACAAAAATATACGGCCATAACAAAGGTTGAATTCAAATAAATTGAACATTCTACTTCATACATAATATGAGATCAATGTTTGGATTAAAAAAAATCTAGCTAAATTATAGCACTCAAATGAATACACACATGTTTGTTCATGTGTTGATTATTATTCTTTTATTTTAATTTATTCTCTATGGTTTATAATTTCCTTTTCAGTTTATTTTCTTTAATTTTTATTAATTTTATTGAAAGTGACTAAAAATATGATATTTTCAACAAAATTTATATTCCAGATGGTAGAACCAATGAAATTTAAATAGTGATTATGCTCCCTTATTCAAAATAGCTACAAAATATAAGATCATAGGATTCAAGTTTGGATTTTGACAGAAATCTGTAAGTAAAAAGTGACTTAAAAGGAAAAAAACAAAGTTATTTAAATGAACTATATCGATTCTAAAATGTATTAGATAAAATGAGATTAATTGGATTCGAACCTAAATATTACTAACCAAAATCATAAATCAAATTTAATTTTTTTTTCATTACACACAAAGTTAAAGAATAAATCATATTAACATGTCCGCATTGTTTACAATGAAAGTGCAACAAAGCAAAAAACCCCACAGACAAAGCAAATTGTGAATATGTAATATTTTATATCATTTATATATATATGACATATCATGCTCATAAGAAGATAAAAATTTCAAACCGAACCGTATTCGAGAAAATAAAATCGAACTGAACTAAATCAATTTTGGTAAATTTGATTTACTAAACTTAAAAGGTAATTAGAGAAATTTGTTATGGAAATTCCAACTCGAGACTACTCAAATCAAAACCCTAAAGCACAGCAGAAGCAGAAAAGCGAGATCATGGTAAGAAGTGCAAAAACAACCGACCAATATCTCAAATCCAATCTCAACCAATCCAAAAACAATCACAATCAATGAACATGCAATATAATATAAAGCAATAATGATAAAATAAGTCACACACCAATTTATAGTGGTTCCATTAACATCCGGTTAGTGTACATCCAATTTGAGAGAGAACTTTTATTAATATCAATGACAAGAGTACAAGAGATTGATTACAATGATCACAATATTCACTCTAGAATATGATTTTGTGGAGATTAAAATTGAAGAAAACTAGGTTTTTGTCAAACCCTAGTTAATGGAGGATAAAACTTTGATTAATCCCTTAGAGTGATCCTTACTCTTTGAATCTGAAAATAACTTATATAAGGAGAGTTTGAGCCTAGGAAAATACATGATTTGCCCTTGTAAACCTTCACAAAGAAATGCAATCGACCCGAGCAATTTAAAGACAATACAACCGATCAGGCAGCAGGTTCCTCAACTCAGACATATGGCTCGTAGATAAAATTTCTTTGTTTCAGGCACTCAAACGTCTAGTCCTCATAACCAGACGTTTGAGTAAACTTTTGGGATACCAAATCCAACTTTTAGAGATGTCTGACTCTAAATAGACACTTGTACTAGATGATTAAATATCTGAGTACCCCAATCGGACATCTGAAACAAGGCTAGGGATGCAACTTACTATGCAAAGACGTCTGGGCATCGTTTAAATGTCTCACAATAGTAGTTCAGACGTCTGAGGACCTCGGTCAGATGTCTAACATGCTACTTACCGTGTATCTTCTGCCTTCAGCATGCCACAACTCTCATCTCTGAGCTCCGATTTGCGAACCATCTTCTCCATCACCAAGCTACTTCCAACCACTTCAATTCTCCATATAGTGTCGCCAAAATTCAATAGCCCACCTTGACAATATATCCATCTCCATCACCATCCAAACTATCACCACTTATACCTTCAAACAAACAAGCTTGGATACTTTCCTAATAAGCTCTGGCAAATCCATCGCCCATTACACCCCGTCAACGAGCTCCGACAAAGACATTGCTCACTAACGAAGTGTTGAAAGCACCCAAATCCAAAACTGTCTGACTAAATGATAAAAGTACTGAGGAGTGTAAACTAGTATTCACCAAGAAGATAGAACCACAATCTCTCACTGATACTCTTCATCATCCGTAATCAAGCTCCTCCCTCAACCGTGCCACCCTATGGCACCTAGCACTTCATCAAGAAAATCAAGTTCGAGCAATGCTCGAACTTCCTAACCTAAAAAGTCTTAGTGAACATATTCACCACATTATCCTTTGTGTGCACTTTCCAAAGATATACTTGATTATCTTCATCCATGGCTACTAAAAATGATTCTCTCACTTCAATATGTTTAGTCCATGAACTGAACGCCAAATTCTCTAGAATAGAACTCTGGTTATTACATTGAACATCGATACTATCGTGTTTAAATCCCAAGTTGCACAAAAATAGTCTCAAATAAAGTGTCTCCTTTGCCGCCTCAGCCGTGGGTATCAACTCCGCCTCTATAGTGGATAAAGCAACTACGGTTTGCAATCTCAATCTCCAACTAATGGCTGTACTATCAAGTGTGGAGACATATCCAAAAGTTGACTTTCTTCGATCCCTGTCTCCGACTTATTTCAAATCACAATAACCAACCAACTTGTATCCCCTCACTATCGCCAAAAATAAGTCCACAATTCGACCACGTACCTCTAAAGTATTTCAACATAAGCTTCACAGTTTCCCAATACGATTTCCCCAGATTAGCCATACCGAATAACCATCCCGAGGGCATTTGCAATATCGGGCCTTATAGAAATCATAGATATATAAAACTTCCAACCACACTAGCATATGACACCGTTGTCATATAATTCTTGTCTTTCTCTAAGACAGGTGATCCCTTACTCGGTAGCTTCACATGCAAAGGTAAAGATATATTTGACCCTTTTGCATTCTCCATGCTAAACTGGCAAAGCACTTTCTTAATATACTCCTTTTGAGTCAATTCAAATCAAAATACTTTTGATCTCTTTCTATGTCCATGCCCAATGTCCTCCTTCCTTCTCCAAGATCCTTCATTTCGAATTCCGATTTTAAACTTCATTTTAACTTGTTCGTTTCATTTTTTTCTTTAGAAATAGTGAGCATGCCATCCACATAAAAGAATAAATACACCCAATAATCATTTCCCACTACTTGAAATATACACAAGTATCCTTGATAATTCTATCAAAACTATTTTCAAGCATACAATGATCGAATCTCTTGTAACATTGTCTAGGTGATTGCTTTAAACCATATAGTGACTTCTTTAACTTACAAACAAATTTTGACTTACCACCTATGACAAAACCTTCTGGTTGCTCCATGTAGATGTCTTCATCCAAGTTACCATGCAAGAATGCAGTTTTCACATCAAGTTGCTCAACTCCAAGTCATGAATAATAACTATCACTAGTAATATCCGAATTGAAGTATGGCGCACAATTGGTGCAAAAATCCCATCATATTCATTTCCCTTCCTTTATGCACCTTAGCCACTAGCCTAGCTTTATACCTCACATTGTCCTTCACCTTGTATATCCATCTGCACCCAATAACACGATTTCCTTTAGGTAGTGCAACCAAATTCCAAATTTGATTCTTCATCAACGATTGAATTTCTTCGTCCATGGCACAAATCCACTTGGAGCTATCACTCGAACACAGGACGTTATCAAGGTCCATCGGCTCATCTTGGACTACATAAAGAGCGCAGTCCAACTTTCCACAAAAGCTAAGATAGTTCCAATCGCCATATCTATCGGGTAGCCTTATAGCTCATCGACTAACCTAAATAGCAATACCATCACCCAAACTCTTTTTGGCTTCACCTTGAACCAAATCCTCTCTAGAATCATGTACATCACTAACACTACTAGAGGAACTATGTGGATTATGTGATGTAACTTCAACTACTTACTCCTCACAAGCATCTTCAACTACTCTACTCCTTGGAACAAAAGTGGGAATAACTTCCTTCTCCTTTGATTCACCATGAACCTTCCGAATTATCTAATGAGCTCTCATTCTTCTAAAGCAGACTCATCAAAAGAAACATGACGAGAATTCACAACCTTCTTTGTTTTCGGATTTCATATTCGATAGCCTATTACACCACCCATATTCCCCTTGAAAGCTCTAGGCTCAAGCTTATCATTTCTCGAATCATGCACATAAATCGAATTACCAAACACACGAAGATAATTCAAGTCATTGCTCTTTCTCCCTTCCACAATTCCTCCGGAATTTTGTTACCAATAGCTGAGCATGAAACTCGATTCATAATATGCACCGCGGTAGACAAAGCTTCGACCAAAATTTCTTAGACAAACTCGATGTTAATCTCAAGCATCGAGCTTTCTTTAGTAAAGTATAGCTCATTCTCTCCACAAAACCATTTGACTGCGGATCTCATGGTGTAGTATGCCTCCAAATACCATGATGCTTACGAAACTCTAAGAAATTTCCAAAAACATACTCTCCGCTATTGTCGAACCTTAGAACCTTCAAAGACTTGTCACTCTCATTCTTAACAAGAGCCTTCCAAACTTTGAACTTTGCAAATGCCTTCGACTTGGCCTTCATTACATATACTCATACCTTCTAAGAAAAACCATCAATGAAAGAAATATAATACCTAGCTCCTCGAAAAGAAGCTACCGGTGCCGATCCGCTGATCCCCAAACATCCGTGTGCACATACCCAAGAACCACTCTCGAATCATGTTCTCCTTCACCAAATGAAACTTTGGTTTGCTTTCTCATGACACATTCCTCGCAAAACTCAAGTTCATTGAAACTCCCTACATCGACCATCTCCCTCTTGGGAAGAATATCCAAACTCCACTCAGAGACATGAACTAATCTCAAATTTCACAATATAGTCGCATCCAAGCCACGAGAACTATCAACACCAATGCTAGTTTCGCCTTCAATAGTCACTCCTTGAAGCAAATAAACACCATGAATCATAGTACCATTCATCACCACAAGCGTAGCTTTCGAAACCCATAAGCTATCACTCTCAACAATGATCTTAAAACCTAAAGAATCCAACTATCTCAAAGAGAAAAGAGACTTTCAAAGTCCCAGAACATAGCGTACATTAGGAAGAATATGAACCGCTTCATCATCAAATTTGCACGGAACCAATGCCCTTTGACTTACAAATAACACCATTACCCATAACAATTTCATTTCCTTCTTTTTCGAGATAAGAAGAAAAAAAGTTCATATTTGGCATCATATGATAAGGCGCCCCCGAAACGAGCATCCATTTGCTATCCAAAACTTTCGATGCTACCGCCATCAACACATCTACGTCTCCCTCACCAATTCCACTCTCCATCGCAGCCGATGAAGATGCTACTTCCTTTTTTGCCTTCTTCTAATCAAGACACTCATTCTTCGAATGACTAGGTTTCTTACAAATAAAGCACTTGCTATTTCTTTCATTCGACTTTACTCTCCAACTGGGCTTCCTAGGTTTAGAATGCCCCTATGTTCTTTTCTTCACATATCTCTCCTTCTCTACAAATAAACTGTGACAATCACTAGCACCACTACTTCCAACACTCAACTCCTTCATTTGATCTCGCAACTCCTCACTAAGAAGATCTGTTTTGACACATTCAACATTAAAGTATCCCGACTATAGATCAAACTATTTGAGAAACCCATAGAACACTCCGACAATGAACACAATAATATCATCGCCTTTTGTTCTTCTTCAATCACCAAACCTACCGCCTTCATCTTTATTAGAAAATCATTAAACAGATTCAAGTGCGCCTTTAGCGAAATACCCTCCTTCATCTCATTGGAGAAGAATGTTCGCAACAAGATCAAACGATTAGTTAGTGACTTTTTTATATACAACTCCTCCAACTTGTCATAAATACCATTAGCGGTAGTTGCACCACTAATTTCGAAGACCATATTCTCTCCCATAGCAAGTTGAAGTGTAGTGAATGCCCACTATTCCATTTCCTCTCTCCCTACATATGCGATGTCCATCGGCAACAAATGCGTGTCAAACACAACCCGATGCAGTCAATTTTGCCTAAGAACCACCTTCATCTTCCATTATCACTTCTAAAAATTATCATCATCATTCCACTTGTCTATAACCAATTGTGATCTAGAAGCCGTATACGAACCACATACATATGGCACTATACCACTTAGACTAACAATTAAGAGACAACCGATGGTATTACCTGATTTCGGTATTTCTACAATCATCTATCAATACCAATGCTCGGATACCAAACATCATGGGAATTCTAATTCAAGAACACTCAAATCAAAAGCCTAAAGCATAGCAGAAAAGCAAGATCGTGGTAAGAAGCACAAAAAAACTGATCAAAATGTCAAACCCAATCTCAACCAATCCAAAAACAATCACTATCGCTAAACAAACAATATAAAATAAAGCAATAATGGTAAAATAAGTCACACAACGATTTATAGTGGTTCCACTAACATCTTATTAGTGTACATCCACTTTGAAAGAGAGCTTTTATTAATACCAACGAGAAGAATGCAAGAGATTGATTATAATGATCACAAATTCACTCTAGAATATGATTTTGTGGATATTAGAATTCAAGAAAACTTAGTTTTTGTCAAACCTTAGTTAATGGAGGATAAACCTTTGATTAAACCTTCGGAGTGATCCTTCATCTTTGAATATGAAAATAGCTTATATAGGAAGGGTTTGAGCCGAGGCAAATACCTGATTTTCTCTTCGAAACCTTCATAGACCAATGCAATCAGCACGGGTAATTTGGAGACAACGCAGCCGATCAGACGTCCGGTTCCTCAACTCAGACATCTAACTCAAAGACAAAATTTCTTCATTCTAGGCGCTTAGACATCTTGGTTCTAACCAAACGTCTGAGTAAACTCTCGAGATGCCAAATCCAACTTTCAAAGATGTCTGACTCCAGACAGATGCTTGTACCAGGTGATCAGACGTCTGGTTACCCCAACCAGACATCTAAAACAGGTCTCGGATGCAACGTACTATGTAGAGATGTCTAGGCATAATTTAAATGCCTCACAATAGAAGTTCAGACGTCTGAGGGCCTTGGTCAGACGTCTGACCTGCTGCTCACTGTGTATCTCCTGCCTTCAACATGCCACAACTCTCACCCTTGAGCTCCAGTTGAGTCGACTTCTCCATAACCAAGCTACTTCCAACCACTTCAATTCTCCATTTAGTATAGTTAAAATTCAGCCAAATTATCATATGTTTTAAACAAACATTCAATCTACTCAAAGGCCCAAAAAAATCATAGTTGAAGAGTTTTTATTAAATATTTTTCTCTGTTTATATGCAAAATTGACATGTTTTTAAGCGTAAACTTTATTTTTTTATTGTTGTTAAACTAATGGTAAAAACACCATAAATTTTAGTAATACAATGAAATTTCGGTTAATTTAGCTAAAATGATAACCAGATAAAATAGTTTTAAATATCAAATCCAAACTGATTTAATTTTGTAATTGAATCAACCTAACCTAAATGAAGTAGTTGGTACGTTAACTCAGTTCTAACCAAACATTACTCACTCCAAAATGTAGAATCTTCAATGTTACATACAACGGTATGAGAATGTATCGATCATAGAAACAATCAGTGTAAATCTTCTCCCTTCCTTAATATCCTTTCTCCATCTACTGAAATTTTGTACTCCACCAACCAAAAACAAAACCAATCAAAATAGATGATTACAAAAGGAAAGCTGAAAGCAGGAAGCAGGAAGTAGTGAGGAAGTACAAAAACGTAAATCATACATCATGTCCAAAGTGAACTTTATATGTTGCGTGTGCACATCATCCATTGGAAATATTCGCCTGTACCATTACAAATGCAAATCTTTGGACATCAAATAATTTTTTGAAATGAGCACATACAACTAACCAAATATATCCACAAATTGAGTTTGTAGATAAATACGAAAAGTTCCCCAAAAGAATTACATATTCGCCAAATGAACTACTGTGAAGATGTGCAATGTAAGGACTGCATTTTGAACCATTCAAATCGACGCTCATCCACACATGTCAGAAATTAATTTCTCAAAACAAAAGATTGTTATTTTTTATATTGGCAAAACTCAACATATACAATAAATAAATCAACCACGGAATCATAGAAACAGATTAATACAACAATAAGTAACAGAATAGATAAATAGTAGTTCATGAAGCTACTATATAAACATCATAGTCTAAAACAAGATACAATATAAATCTCAAATACAAATAGTCTTGAATACAAAAGCAGATGACGAGTCTGAACATTAACATCTAGAATAAACTGAAATAACAGAATAGCTGAGTAGATGAAGATAGATCTCCAAGCGAAGCTCCAAGGCTCCAAAATTGAGTCTCAAATTCTGTGACACTCAATCTGACCCGAGCATAGAGCAATACACAAAACACTCGAGTCAGGATTAATATTCTTAACCAGTAAATCAACTCAATTGAAATGTCAAGTGAAATACAAAGCAACTCAAAGGATGTTTGGGATTCCCATCCTCTAAGGATCTGTTGACCTATCTACATACATAGTACAACACGTTACATAGATAATGTCTATAGTAAAGTAACTATTAAAATAGCGTTAAGGCATTACATATATCCCCCTTAACACATTTTATATATTTCTGTAGTCTATACATATACTATATATAAGCCCCATCAAACTGATGGAATACTCAAGAAGCACTCCATACGTATGGTACATAACAAGTACCTCGAGACACACTCCTAGATCAAAGGTGCACCCAATCAAATTACAAATTAATAGAATGATATCGAAGAAATGTGCCCGATGAGGGAAGCGACCCCACTTGGTCCGGTGTGGCTTCTATTTTAGCAACATCAAGCTGACTCGTGGGAGTAAGGGCTACGTTAATAACTCATATAGAATCATCGCCAAACCATCCTACTTCGTGCTGGAATCTCCACCATGTACATAGTTGTTAAAGTGGTTTTCGGTATTGGTAGAGAGTATGACAATATCCGATCCTGGTCTCTTTAACAACCAAACGCATATTTCACATCATGATCATTTTATTTCAAAATAGTTCGTACTACATATCAAATATCATATTCATTCCAAAATCATATCACTTTCGAAATTATATCGGTTTTGAAATCAAATAAACAGGGCTATAGCAGTCCAAATTTGGTGAAATGAAATATGACGTCTTACCTGGAAAATAGTCTACATTTTTATTATATAAAAATATTCAGATTTCGAAAATATTTTATTTCATCAAATTAATTGATTTAAATTGAAATTTCACAACAGAACTCACTTTCAAATTTTTAAATGAAAATCTGCAACTTGCTATGCTTTAATAGACGCATACCAAATATCAAATTTTCATTTCTAAAGTTTAATAATTTAATTTCAAGGAAAATTTAGTTAATTACGTTGTTGAAATCGTTAAAATTCTCGGGTCGTTACACTCTCCCCCACTCAAAACTTTTCGTCTCCGAAAAGGAACAAGATAAGAGAATAGAAGGAAACAGAAAGATAAGATAGATTTGAAACGCACTATACTAAATACAACAATTAATTTAAAACCTTATGAATTTCATTAGTTTCTGAATTGATTAATATTCAACAAATTTGATTTCAATCCATTTTATTCAATCAATAAATAGTCAATATATTCACATTTGGTTGACTTCAATTCAATGTATTTTCATTCAATTGATTTGTTTTCAATTTATTAATATTTGTTACAGAATTTTCTTTCAAAACTAAATTTTCTTTTTATTTAATTCTTTTGTTTTATCCATTTATCTTCTGTTAATTTTTTTATTCCACTTATAATTCAATTACATATTCTTAAGTTTGTATTTATTTACTTAAATAGTATTTCTCTTTTATTATTCAATTTGTTTCACTTATTTTTTCTATAATACAAATTAAATGTATAAACATTCATTATAACAACTCAAAAATGTAATAAGAATATGTAACTGAGTATTATACAATTGATTTTTATTCTGGTTTAACTATTTCAAGTTATTCTAATTCCATTTCTTATCTTAGACACTCCAATTACTCAAAAAATCTGTTTCATTTCAATAATTGAAAATCATTACTAATATAAAACTTAAGAGTTAAATTTTCGGTTTCGCTTCACCATTTTCAAATAATTATACATATATATAAATTTTATATATCAAATCATCCTCAAGAATGTTCAAATTAAATCCATTTTCCAAAACAAAAGTACTATAGCAGAGCTGCTATGCGGCCTTTCCACTTCGAGAATCGAAATTGAATGTCGATGGTGCTGCATTCATCATTGAAATTATTTTCCAGCGACAAAAGGGGAGAGTATAGACCTAATTCTTTGGAAACAATCTCCATTCGAAAATATTTTCAAATATATATCTTCAAAACTCTGAAAACCAAATTTAGAAAAACACCAAAAATTTAAATTCTCAAAACTTTAATTTAAATTCATTTCATTTCAAATCAATTTATAAGCCATGTTTTATAATTTAATTTCTTTATATCATATAACAATTGTCAATGGTTTACAAAACAATAAATGATAATCTAATATTATCATTTCTAACAACCAATCCATTTAACTATCCAATTTCATAAAATTATACCTATATATAAAATAAAATCATACCTAAAATTATTTCATTTACCAGTTCAAAACAATATTGTGTCAGTTTACTCTGTTCAAATGTTTGCGAATTTCCATCGATAGTGTTGGCCAGACGAGGCGATCGAAATGCAAAATCAAACTTAACAACTAAAACAACACAATATAAAACATTTTTATATTAATTACAAATCACAGAATGATTGAAGAATGGATTCTAGAAGAAGGATAGAGATTTGGATTTTGAGGAACCCTATTAGAAGAGAATTCTAACTAAGAAGATAAGCTCGAAAGGAAGATAAGATAATTAAATTACAAAAGAGGAAAGATGGATATGCTTGTATTAATCGTGAGTGACCTTAACCGGATCAACCGAGACTTAGAAAGACAAGATATCAACGACGAAAACCAGGACAACTTGTTGAGAATCATCACAGGAATTGTGATTCATGAGATCGACGAAGAAGGCAGGAGCATTGGTTAATCCAAAGGGGATGACTAACCATTCATAGAAGAGGAAGAACTATAGGTCGAGCTTCAGAAATAAGATTTATGCGGACTTCAATTCCTCGCTTAAGAGGAAGAGAAATGACTTCATCAAAATATCATGATAATCCCCGACTATCGGGGTCGACTAAAGATTACTTGGCTGAGAATCAAGTAAAAGATAAAGCTGCCTACTAAATCCAGAGGCAGTCGACATTCGATCACAATGAATTGCCCGGGTCGTCTACTAGAGAAACAGTTTGGGATTAGCAAGAGATAACTGCATCAAAACCGAGGATATAGAAATCTTCGGTGAATCGAAGCTTATTGTAAAAGAGTTTCACCCCTTTACTTATAATACAAAGGTTGGCTAGACTGCCGATTGGATTGGTCACAAATAAGGATAAATTTGACAGTTGAGGTTGAAGCTATGGGGTGCTGCAGTCAAGAAGGACACAAATAGGAAAACAAGAATGGATTTGGAACAAAGGTGAATATCCAAGATTCAAAAGAAATCCAAATCAAAGAGGATCCAAAAAAAGAATTTCAAGCTTGAACGAAGATGATTCTGCAATTGATTATACTCATTCTAGGGTATTACTACCCTATCTCTAATGAGTTTTTACTCCATATGCTAAATTTTTCCTAAACTAGAGCTGTGATACCAACTGTAACGACCTGACATTCGATCCATTCAAATTGACATTCATCCACACATTTCAGACTTGAATTGCTCAAAACAATAGATTGTTAATTTTTATATTTGCAAAACTCAGCAAATACAGTAAATAAATCAATCATAGAATCATAGACATAGAGTAATACAACAATAAGAAGCGGAATAGATAAATAGCAGTTCATTAAGATACTATATAAACATCAGAGTCTAAAATAAGATACAATAGAAACCTCAAATACAATGTATTCTCGAATACAAAAGAAGATGATGAGTTTGAACATAAACATATGGTAGAAACTGAAATAACATAATAGCTGAGTAGATGAAGATAGATCTCCAAGCGAAGCTCCAATGCTCCAAAGGTGAGTCTCAAATGCTGTGACACTCAGTCTGACTCGAGCATAAAGCGAAAAACAAAACATTAGAGTCAGGATTAACATTTTTATACCAATAAATCAACTTAAGTGAAATATCAAGTGAAATACAAAGTAACTCAAAGGATGTTTGAGATTCCCATCCTCTAAGGATCCGTTAAATTATCTACATACATAGTACAATACGCTACATAGATAATGTCTATAGTAAAGTAAACTATTAAAATAGCGTTAAGGTATTACCCATATCCCCCTGAATACATTTTATATATTCTCATTGTCTATACAGATACTGTAAGCCCCATCAAACTGATGGGATATTTAGGGAGCACTCCATAGGTACGGTACAAAAAAAAAATCATAGAAGGTGCGATAAGGCATGTGACAAGGCTCGCGAGGCAATGCCCATGGTAGGATTCTACTGTTTTGCGGATCTGGACTAGTGGTAACGCATAGCAGCTATTATCGCCCACCTCGAGACACACTCCTAAACCAAAGGTGCACCTAATCAAATCACAAAGTAATAGAATGGTATCGAAGAAATGTGCCCAATAGGAGGAGCAACCCCACTTAGTCCGGCATGACTCCTGTTTTTGCCACATAAAGATGACTCGCGGGAGTCAGGGCGGCGTTAATACCTCATATAGAATCATTGCCAAACCATTCTACTTCGTTCTGGAATCTCTATCACGTACACAGTTGTTAAACTAGTTTTTGGTATTTGCAGAGAATATGATAATATCTGATCCCGGTCTCTTTAAGAACCAAACGCTTATTTGACACCGTGGTTATTTTATTTCAAAACATTTCATACTTCATATCAAAATATCATATTCATTCCAAAATCATATCACTTTCCAAACTATATCAGTTTTGAAATCATATTCACTTTAAATTATAATCCAATTTAATAATCATAACTACACCATAGTTTATATATATTAAAATAGTTTATATTAAAAATAGTTTGCATATCAAAAGAGTTGTAAAATAAAAATATTTTATTTCTAAAAATAGATTATAGATTAAAACAATTTCTATATTAAAATAATTTTTATATATTTGAAAGAATTTATACTGAAATAGTTTCAAATTAGAATTGTTTTGTTCAATTCCACAAACCAATTCAATCAACTTTAGTTCCAAAATGTAATTTAAGTCAATCCCAGTTCAACAATTTCAATTAGAAAGATTAAAGGTTCAATCTAAATTTTTATTAAAACCATTTCTAATTTATATCGATTTCAAATCCAGGTTTGAACTACAAATTCTAAACCACTTCCAATTCAATAGATTTCAAAGTCCAAATATTCAAACAATTTACAATAACTCAATTTGATAAATTTCATTTATATTTCAAAATAAAATATAAATTTATTTAAATTTAAAAACGTTCACATAATCAATTTAATTCATTTAAATAAAATCTCAAATTATCAATTGATATCAAAATTAAATATCTAATTTCAGTTATATTTAATTTGAAAATTTTCACTTAATCATCTTTTATGAACACTTAAATAAAATCTAAATTTCAAACTTAAATCAAATTTGAATATTCAATTTCAATTTTTATTTAAGTTTTGAATATATTCGTTTAATCACCTTAATCAAATAAAGTTATAAAATCATATTCTTAAAATCTCAAATCAATAAGTTCAAAACAATTATTATTTATATCCAATTCTTGAACAAATAATATTTCAAATCAATTTCAATTTATCTTTCCAACCATATTTTATTAAATTTATTACAAAAATCTATTTTTAAAATATTAATATAATTTTATATAGACACCTAAACATAATATATATATATACATACATACTAATTACATTAAATTTTATTAAATTAAATCTTATTTTTAAAATTTTATTTTATATATATATATTTTTTGAATAAATGTCAAACTCTTTATTGATAATGGTAAATCATTACGTACACTATATACAAGCAATAAATCGGGTTATATAACAGAACATATCCGCAAGCAATGCCCTAAACACACTGCAAAAACCTAGCAACCATATCTAATCATGGCGGCTCATGAACTCTTCCTGGCAAGCTTTCTTCTCCTTCAACATTCGCGTTAATACTATCAGTGCATTTAGACGTTCTAGAACTCTCAGCTTCATCATCTTCTCTATCAATCATGTACCGTGAGGATGTTGCTATGTTTGGGGATTTAGGGTTCGGGGTTGAGGTAATGTTTTTGTCTGGTCGCAGAGGTAGAATTTCCCATCTTACAGTAATTTCTTCAGGATTGTTTATGCTATGTTTGATAAATCTGGATCTATTTATAATAAGGTCACGAACACTGGATTTTATGATATTGCAAATCGTGAATCTGTTTGTCTTTTCATTGCTAAAAATGATGGAATTTCTTCTTTTCCAAATGAACCATATGGATGAACTTAACGCAGCTATCATGATGTCCTTCTTAATATTCTTAGCTATGTAGTTCTGGTTGATGTATGTAATAGCATCTGATAGAGAAATATGTAGGTTTCTTTGTGTTATAGGATCTCCCATCATGCTTCTGATCCAGTACCACATATGCTTCGAAAATTAACACTTAAAAAATAAATGCTTACAAGTTTCCACTTCTCTTTTGCACAGAACACAAACATCATCTTCAGTCACTCTTTGCATTTTTAGTTTGTCTTTAGTAGGTAGGAAATTGAACATAGCTTTGTATAAACATATATTCATTTTTGGGAGTGAGATGTTGTTCCATATGATTTTGTAGTCATTGTTTTCTTGTAACTTGATTCTAAGATCATTCCATATATCATGGAAATTAAATAGACCATTTTTACTACTACTGCAAATCCAATAGTCTTCTGTATTGTCATAATGAATGGGTACTTGCTTTATTTCCTCACTTATGTTGACAAGATAAGAGATATTTTCAGGCTTCCATTTATTTCCCGATAAAATTTGCTCTACCTTATGTTTATGTCCTCTTGAATATGATAGAGTTTCATGCCCTAGCTTTTCCAATAAAGTTGAACCATTAATCCATGGCATAAACCATAGGCTTGTAGATTTTCCATCTACAATTCTTCTATCAATCAGCTTCTGTGCATTTTTCCTATGATATATCATTTTTTTCCAAGGGCATGAATAGTTATTACTAAAATTAGACTCCCACAGAGTCTCATTATTAGCATATTTTGCATTCAACCACTTAGCACTATATGTAGAATTGTTAAGGGTCTCCCAGATTCTTTTGATGCAGAAAGTAGTGTTTATGTCAGACAGTTTTTTCAACTCCATTCCACCTTCAGATTTAACACTTGTAACTGTTTCCCATGGAACACTACTTTTTTTTCCTTTCCAGATATTTTTTTGCATATTTGATTGATTTTGTGAATAGTTAAGCTAGGAAGCATGAAACACTGCATCCAAAAACTGACCATAGGATAAACTACAGCCTTAACCAATTCTATTCTTCCTGGAACTGTAAGAAATTTGCATTCCCAACCTTGCATCCTTTGTAACACTTTGTCAATCAGATGTTTACAATTTGAGTGTTTAATGTATGTCACAGATAGGGGTAACCCAAGATATCTGACAGGTAATTCTCCTTCTTTAATATTCAAAATGTTGAGCACTTGCTCCTTGTTGGTGCAATACTTGTTGAAAAATACTTGGGTTTTAAGGTTATTCATTTCTAAGCCAGTAACTCTCTTTAATTTCTTGAAACAATTCTTAACAGCTTTAGCTCCAGTTTCAGTGGCATTTATGAAAATTAACAGATCATCAGCATAAATTAGATGTGTTATGTTGGAATTGTTCTTGATAACTGATTCCACTTTTCCTTTACTGACTTTAGCATCCATTAACAAAGTGAAATATTCCATGCATAAAGTAAAAAGATAAGGGGATAAGGGATCTCCTTGCCTCAAACCATTTGTGCCATAAAAATATCCCCTATATTAAATCTCATTTTTATAAATATTTAAAAATAATAAAATTATAAGTAAAATCTTAAAATTTAAATTTTCAAATCTAACTTATAAATTTAAAATTTTCAAATAAAAATTTTAAACATCTATATTTTACACGTATATAAAATAATATATATATATATATATTATATTTTAAAATTCCATGTTCATTAAAATTCATATATTTCCTTTCAAAACCACGGAAATCATTTTTTAAAATAGACCAATGGTGTCCGTATATAATTTTCTATTCTATGATCAAGTGATACAAATATTTATTTTCAATCCGCAATTATTTAAATTAACCGGTATATATCATTTGAACCCGAATCCCAAAATTTCGAAATCAATAAAAATCGCTTGGTTTATTATTTCAAATCCATAACGATTTTCTCTAATTTGTAAGATCATTCGAGTATGTATTATTTCAACCCATAGGGAATTCCTAACTAACATGGAACATGTGGAAACAATAAAATAATAACATAAAATAACATAGCATATCAATGACAAATATGATCAAAATGAACAAATTAAATATGGTATACACATACTAACAGGTTATTGGTGTCAGAAATATCAATTATAATAGGTGAACAAATGCAGTTAATATCATATCATATTTAAACGATTTAATTACTAACAAATTCAACTATAACAACATAATTCAATCGTCATTTCATATGAAATCAATTTACTAAATATAAGAATGTTAATCGTGGGTGATCGCTCACCTTTCGAGCCTATGGAAACTATGACAACGAATAGAGCGATACAGACATGCACACGGACAAGCGACAAAGCTAGAAAATTGCTGCTGTAATCTCCGGACAGTGGCGAACAAAGCAAAGCTAGAATATTGACAAGCAAAGAAGAAGACATTGGCTGCAGCAGTGTGTGTATATATAGACACACACACAAACAGATTTCAGGTAAATAGGCAGAAGGAAGAAGTTGCAAAAAAAATTAGTCTCAGAGACAACAAATTTACTTTTTAGTCTGAAGTACACTTTTTAGTGTAAATTGAAAATGATAGTTACAACTATCTTTCTGTGATTTACACTAAAAAGTGTCCTTCAGCCCAAAAAACAAACTTCTTGTCCCTGAGACTAAATTTTTTTGCAACTTTTTTCTTGAGCCTAAAAAACCCAACAGATTTTATGTAACTTGTATAAACCTTTATATATATGTATAACAAACATATCCTATAGATTATATAAACCTATCTCACTCTGAAGCATGTAAACTTATATTTATATGAACATGGAACATAAGATTGTAAACATAAGATTATTATTAAACATTTAAACTTTTTACATAAGCATATACAAAGCATATGTTTGTATATTGAAGCACATAAGCATGTCTCTATGTGTGTGTATGAAACAGATAAAAAAATTATATATAACATATCCACTGCTGTAGCTTTCAAGGATGGGCTGCGGTAAGAAGGTGGTAGGCTAGTAGGCGGGGAGAGAAAGTGCAGGCGGATCCAAGTCATGCGGTGATGGGTTCGAAGGCTGTTAGTGGGCGGACCTGGAGGAGGGGTTCCTGCTCGCGTACGTGGGAGGATCTGGATGGTGGTGGGCGTGAAAATGTGAAGGGTCGGGGTGGTCGAGCAGGCGGGTGAACTGTCGGAGGCGGATAGAAGGCATGGGCTGATGGTTGGTCGAGTAGAGTGCTGGCTGCATGGGAAAGAGCTGCTACATGCAATGGGCAAAGGAATCTTGGCCGCGTGGCTGTGGAGAAGGATAGGGGAGCGAGGCAAGGCAGGAGAATGGGATGGAGGCGGTTCGGCGCTAGCAGGTGATGGAGGGCGGGTTGTGTGTTGTTGGAGGGGGCGGATTTTGAGAAGGGCGGACAGGGCGTACGGGTGCGTGTCACGTGGAGTGGTGGGATTTTGTGCGTGCTTTCTGACGTGAGGCCAAAGGCGTGGGGGGAGGGGGGTGTTGGGTTTGATCGGCTTTCAACGTGGGAGGGCACGAAACTGGAAAGGAGAAAGAAATTTCAGATGCGTTCAGTCGGAATTTTCTCTCTTTTATATAAAACTGATCAGAGCAAAATAAAAGGAAGAAGAGAGTGAAAGGAGAGAGAACGAACGTGAAAGAAGCAACCAAAATAATATACTGAAATCACGGGGAATATTGAAAGTCATCTGGAATTATAAATGCAAATGGCAACGGGCAAACAAACGAAAGACCACTTGGAAATAAAGGCTAAAAATTGTACTGATACGGGCTAACCATTTCGTCGCGTACTGATTATAGAAACACACAAATAAATATACTGAAAATCAGCACGACGAGACGTACAGAATGATACATACATATCAACGATACGATCATCCTATCAAAAGTCGATATTCGCTGTCAAACTGCTACTATTTTGCCGTAAATAAGATAAACAGGACCATAGCAGTTTAAATTTGACAAAACGAAATATTACGTTTCATTCAAAAAATAGTCTACATTTTTATTATATATAAAAATATTCAGATTTTGAAAATATTTTATTTTAATCAAATTAACCGATTTAAATTGAAATTTCATAACAGAACTAACTTTCAAATTTTTAAACGAAAATCCGTCGCTTGCTGTGCTTCAATAGACGCATACAAAATATCAAATTTTCATTTCTAAAATTTAGTAGTTTAATTTCAAAAAAAAATAATAGTTAATTACGTTATTAAAATCGTCAAAATTCTCGGGGGGCCCTGCATGCAAAGCGGGAAACAGAGAATATATACAAGTGAAAATTGTATTACAACTTTACTAGAACCATGCAATGCTTTCAGTAAAAAGGAAAAAAAACAATTTAATGTATTTATTAACCACCAGTATACTAAGATTACAAGACGATTACAAACACAGAACACGGATTTAAAATTCAACATTAAAATCAATCGAGAGACTGATGGGCATCTTCATTGTGATCGAAGAATAAATCTGGATCGATTTCATCAGGTAAGAGGTTCGGTTATTGAAATCCCTGGTTAGATAGTATCTGAATCTGGCGAATGTATCCTCCCAAATGAAGTAAAAGGCGACTGCTCACGAGTACATTGTTTACCTTAAAGTAAATGCGGTTAGCATATGCGGGTTCAACCCAAAATATGTTACAGTCCATTTATGTAACTGTTCCGTATAAAAGCCTTTGTACAGGATTCAGAAATTGTAATTTTCGATATATCAGTTCTGTACATAATCTTCTTCAATAAAGATATCAATTTCAAATTTCAATCTCTCTCATTTCATTTTATACAAATTCTCTTCAAATTATAACACTCCCAACCCCAGAACACTTTTCAAGTTGCGTATTCATCTTATCTATTCTGCAGCATCAATGTTTACATTACACTTTAAGATATTTACATTAATATCACCTATACGTACATGATTATTATATTTCTGGTATATCGATAAATTACAATGGCCTTCACCCATGCATTTTCAAGCTTGAGACGCTCCATACTTTAAGAAGAGGAGGAGGAGCCACCCTTTCGATGTTCCATGCAACTCGAGTCACATGTGGCCGTCACACAGTGAGTTTTGATGTCTCAATTTCGATTCTTAGGATATCATTCATCTACTGTAATAATGTGATAATTTTAATAAAAGAAAATACCCTATCCACGGCTCTTCTGTTTTGGAACCAGTATTTGATCCTATCATCAGTGAACCCAAATGCTTCTCCAAGTCGTTTTCGGTCATTTGCATCCAGGTGAGGGTCCCTAAAGTAAAACCTACATAAAATACAGGAAAAATAATAATCATACATATGGAATATATGCATACAAGTAACTAGAATTTTCTCCAAATTGAAATGAAGATAACATACTCTTCTAGTGCTTTATTTTGATCGGGTGTATACTGATTATGCATCTTCTCTTTCGATTTTGCAGCAGGTCTGCTCGTTGAATTTCCTTTCTGTACATGAATAATTGATCCGTGAATATGTAAATGTATTTAATAAAAAAACATGTAAACTTACTTATCATCACCTGATTATGATCTGATGGATAGACTAGTGTTTTGAATAGACAATGAACTGACTGTTTCTGCCTCTAATGCACTACCAAGTAGCTGAAAGCTACAGTAAGAAGCGATCCACCCATATCGTTTTGGTACGAGGTCCCATCTGGATAAATCGAGAATCTACAAGGAAGAACTAGGATATGGGAGGAGTCACTACCATTCGTTACTTGTTGCATGCCATTACCATCTACTAGAGCATACACCACTGTCGATCCCGATGCATCTATGCAGGTCTCTTGTATCATCAGCCTATTGTTACCTCTGTTTCCACCCACTGCCTGCTGTATACATGCATCATTAAGATATATGTACTATGTAGTTGTAATTAATTAACAATAGTCTATTTTAAGGGCACTACTTAGCATACTCTTACGGAGGTTGGGAGATGGCATTAGCTCGGTCCTGACCTTTTCCAATGTGGATTGTTTCATGCACTAGGTTCCCATTGCATAATATATCCCACATACTCCTCATGATATGTTTTTGATATGATATAAATATCTCAAACTTCAATGAAAAGCGTCTAATAACAAAAATTAACAACTGTAAGTACCCCGCATTTATGAACTTACTTAGAGTAACTGCATGTACTTTAACATATAAAATTTCATTGTAAAAAATAAATAAAAATTGACTCATTTATTGTAATTTTATTCTAAATGGAGAATAAATATGTACGAGAAGATGAAAGAAAGAAAGCATGCACTTGCCATACACACATGTACAAAGAAAAAAACTAACTAGTTTTAAATGTACCAGGAGAATAGAGACTAATTAAGTAGACGAGGAGATTTTACCAAAGGTTCCCTATCTTAAGGCAGTAGTCCTTGAAGTGCTAAGACCTCATCCACCGGCCCATTTTATACTGCCCCGTAAAACCACAGAAGACGTCGGATTCGAATAGTAAAGCAGCTTGATTGATCCTTGCTTCTTGTATTGGTTTCATTTGACTGCAGCAGCTTTAATGGAGCAAGCAATCCAAGCACATCATATTCCTTGCAAGTCGCTGTGGATGAATCCCAATCCAAGCACAACATATTCCTCGCAAGCTGTCAATCCAAACCCAGCCTGTATAGTAAAAATAAAATAAAAATAAAATGATGTGGTTAATATATATAAAACATTAGTAGTATGGGAAGGATGTGCACATCTAACACAAGCACTGCAGCAACAAAATCAGAATCGAACTAATATCTGTACCGTTTGTTATACATGAGGTGTATATACACTTACTTTTCTGGCAAAGAACCTTCATGCCTTTTTCCAACACCTCCCACTCTGAATATATCAATTATCCTTGAAATTCCGAGCATAAGATAACCAGTGAGACGAAAAGAACAATGAATTCAATATAGGCAAGCATTTCAAGTAAGAACTTAGAGCCTTTCTCTGACTAAGGAGAATAAATTTATATTTAAAAGCTGCATACAAAATTTTAACATGACTAAACTTATATAGACAAAATACAGAGAGGCAGCTCACGTGTTTTGAACATGCAATAGCTACGCGACATAAACAAGTGAACCAGACATGCGAAGGGCGTGTAACAGGCTGGCAGTGTGAAATTTTCTATACGTTGTAACTGATAGAGGCGTTATTCATGTTCTTACTTATTCTGGAATAATTAGAAGAATTAATACTCTACACAGTAGTTTGATCGACCAAGACAAAAGAGAAAAACAAACCTATTTGCATTGGTGCATGAGCAGAGAAACTTACACAGGTTTCTCTGCTTTAAACCACGATGAACGACAACTTGCGAACTCGTTATATATTCATATCCATTTTCAGCGGGCCCTATGTAGAAATTTCCTACAAACACAAATATTAAAACACAGTTAGAACTTTTAAGTTTTCACTCTTACAGAATTGTTTAATCAGAGAAGACTTGAATATCACAAGGGCCAAAGAGCACTTAGACAACCAAAATCAAGAAAATAAAATTGCAGGCAGGTACATGCATGAATCTTGCCAAGTGATGCCACACAAATAAATTCTAGACCAAGGAACAGAATGAAAAGAATGAAATATAGAAATAAAAACCCAAACACACAATATTTGCAAGCACAATGATAACTGATACGTTTAGCAACTTGAAATTGAGACAAAAGTGAATTCAAGTAGTACTTAAATAATAATAATAATAATAATAACAATAATATAAAAAAATTGTTTCGGACCCCTAAGTCATTTTTTTAACTAGCACAAATGCATGCACATTGTAAAGATTTGTTCTGTAGCTGAAGTTATATTCTCTTTGAAATCCATGCACATATAAGTTTTTGATTAAGTATTACTTTAAAATATATTACTATACCACTGTTGATTTCTGTGTTTATTTATCTCAAAAACATTAAATAATGAGAGTTTCAGGTGTTGGTTTATGAAAAATTACAATAATATGAATACATACGGGCAACACATTGTATTTGTTAAATGCCGATTGAATACAAAATCTGTTTACACAACAAGTGTATATGGTGCAGTGATAATGCTCACAACATACACACCTCCAAACTTTGAGTCATAGAGCAAACTGCATGGAAAACATGAAATAATGTACTTGAAATCTCACAATCATAATGTAGCATGAAACTATATATAAAAAATGAAGGAAGAGCAAACAGTTGTTATAAGATCAACGTATCACATCAGTTGAAATTTTACCATATTCTATTTATCTAATTTGGTATCTTAATTTCTACTTCTAAGAATGAAAAGAAAAAATCAAGAGAAATAATTCCAATCAAAGTTAATGTATACATAGCAAAATATTAAAATCAGCCACAACTTAGAAAGTTCTCACGGGTAACTGCAAACAAAAATTATTATGATTTGAGATTATGACTGCAGCTGGGGAAGTATGAATAGTCTCAACCTAGTAGCGAATGTATTTATATTGACTTTTACAGAATACCTATTATTACCCTAACTTTTATAGAATGGCAGCAACCGGAGTTGTAAGACCCTTAATCAGAATCGCGATTTTGAAGGCTATTTGGTGGAAAAGTTACGGAAAAAGGTGTATTTTACTAAGTAACTGGTTGATTTATTAGCATGGCCACATATATCAGTAACTCTACTTAAGGAAGCTTAGAAAAAAAAGGCAAAAGTGATATAATGGCACAACATTTTTACATATAAAATCAAACATGCTTTTAATATGTTTTATGCCAGGTGGATGTCTTAAAAGGTACAAAATTATAACAAAAAGAGAAGGTGTTGTCATAAAAAAGGGTAAAAATATTAAAGCTATATAAAGCAATTTACACATTGAATTAATGGGTCTATGCTCATTCAGCCATGATTATAGACACTTCCACATGTTATGCACAAAATAAGTAGATCTAAGTTCGAGTATGTCAATAAGAGCACCATGAAATACGATTGCTACGTGATAACTGATAGCAAGGGGAGAAAGAAGAGCGGTAATATATGTGTAGTGTAGGAAAACAAATTAATGTTCAGGGTAGTGATGTAATTCTACTTGAAGACTACAAAATTGAAGCAACAGCTAAGTCCTATGCTGATAACACAAACAAAATAATGATCCATATAATAAACGTTATGCAGAAAGTAATTTTATTTGCACGAAAAATAGAACTCCACACGTTCAAATCTATATATCCTATAAGAGTAGAATGATAAGGAAATATAAATTTGAGGCTTCGACTTACCTGATCAATGAGAACCGGAGCAAGAAAATTATTATTCTGTGCAATTCAGAAATTACAGATGGAATTCGACGAATCAAACACAAAAGAATCGATCAAGATTACCTTTGCATGTTCTGGTAAGGCAACGGCTGGACAAAGCTGCAGAGATTGAATTGGCGGCAAGATTACCGTTGTATGATGGCGTTTATTTTGCTGAAGCAGGTCATGAAACGAAGCGCCGGTGAGGTAGTAACGAGACCAAAAGTATTGTCGAACACTTGTGAACCGGCAAAGAGGCGTGAAAATATACGTAAATTTTCAGCTAAATAACCTTTTGAGGTTAAATGAAAAAATCTCTCAGGCTTTCAATATTATTTTGAATTAATGTAAGAATTTAACTAACATAACCACACAATCACGGAGGAACCGACGTCTTGATAGTATATAATTTTAAAAGAATAAAATATTTACCGTAAATTTAAATTGACTTACAGCTAACGATGATATATCGGACAAAAAACTATTGTATTTTTAGAAGCTAAAGTTTAATGTAAAATAAAATACACAACACAAACAATTAAGTTCAAAAATTAATATGAATATAGGGCAAAGATCCGATACACCTCATTTTTGCTACAACTTAAATTTCTCGGTTTCAACCACATGTTTCGAACCGAATAATTATATTTTCTCTCTCTTATCACTTCATTATATTATTTAGTTCGGAATATGCGATTGAAATTATGGAGGATTTGAGATATAACAAAAACGAGGTTTGCTAATCTTTGCCCTATATGTGTGTGCGCGTGTCTTTATATAACCACATTGTAGGCTTTATGCGTCATTCTGTGTTAAAATACCCACATTGTAGACTCTATGCGTTATATTGTGTTGGAAATATTGTAAAAAATCATTGTTCGGAACATCAGAGTATATAGCCCCATTGGAGACTCTGCGTCATTTAGTGTTGAAATTATTGTAAAAAACCGTAGCTATAATCTATAGACTCTCGAGATCAATTACATAAAAAATTTAGATAGTTTCGAACTTTCAACTCGTCAAAATTATAATCCAATACGAGCCATCAGATATGTAAATTTAATTGTTTATTGATAATACAATTTGACGAAGCTAAAAGTTTGAAAATGTTAGCAACAAAATTGATCTAACACCTCCAAATGAAAGAAAAAACAAAACTAAAAGAGAGGCAATGTAAGAGAAAAGAGAGAACATGCAAGGTTTTTTTTATATTCGACAAATTCTTTGGTCTACGTTTACTTATCCTTTTTTTATTGATAGATTTTGCAATTAAAACTGAATTACAAGTCAATTTCATAAATAAGATTGCTTGATTTCAAATTCAACAGAATCTTCTTGCAAAAATCGACCAGCCTTCCATTCATTTGATTGAGCACGATATTTATAAGCAAATTCATGTGCCAGAATTGCTAGATCTATGTTTGGATCGGTTGTTTTCAGATCCGAGTTTCCACAATAAAGAAACGTCAAAATCGATTGTTTCCACAATTTGATGGATCAGTACAAACACATCATTTTGTCGGTACTAACTCATTTCCTTGGCCAACTCTTGAGATTTCTGTATAAAAATACTGAAGTCTTCAAGCTTTAGGCCCCCGGGGAAATGTCTTCAAGCTTTAGGCCCCCGTACTTACCACTTAGCATCCGCCTAGCGATTTTTACAACCTTGGATCAAACATTAGATAATACTTGTCCCTAAAGTATGCTTCTGTGAAGACAAAGCTTGCTTTGAATTAAGACAATCGACCATATCTAGATCTACAGAGACATTTTCAGTACTTGAATCGCTTTCGCAGAACGTTGAAGCCTTCTATGTAGGATCGATTTCACCCTAGAGAAGGGGGAGGGTTGAATAGGGTGATGCTATTAATTATAAAAATTATCGCGTAAGTTTATATAAAATTATTTTCAACACAAACATATCAAAATAGTAGCATAGATAATAGCAGAATAATAAATGCAGAAATAGAACGACACAGAATTTACCCAGCTTCGGCAAAACCCTGCCTATGTGCTGCCACCAAGGTTTCTACTAGAAATTAAGCAGTCAAACGCTTACACACGTAAACTCGCGACACCCGCAATCTATTAGCCTTAACTCTACGCTTAAAACCCTTACACAACTCAGTCACTGAGTTGTGAATTCTCAAACTACGCTACGTAGTTTGTCCCCTAGTCACACGACTAAAAATTACAAATGTTTAAAAGAAATTGCAAATTTAAAAACAATTTAAAAAAATAAACAATAAAACCCTAATTATAAGCCCTAAGTAAAGATGACTCAAAAATATCTCCCTCTTTATTAAAATATACATGCCGGCCCCACTTTTTTCTTTGTTTGTGAAAAATAAAGAATGGCTGCTTCGATCTCTTTCCTCTTTTGCTTTGAAATTAGGGCTTTTGCCTTGCGTTCGCTCCTGTGAGATTAGCTAGTGCTTCGGCCTTATCTTCGCTCCTGTGAGATTGGGTAGGGCTTCGGCCTTGTGAAATTAGAGCTTCGGCCATCGAAGAACCCGATTGATTATTGATCGATTACAATTGATCTTCTGATTTGCATTGGCAATCGATCGTCTTCTTGAGATGCTTTCGGCTGCTTCTTATTTGATTGAGTTCGACTTTTATTCTGGTATGTAATTTATGCTTTTTGCTCTTGGGTTTGAATACTTGAACTCATTTTTCCGATGATGTTTTAGGGCTTATATAGGAATCGAATTCCTTATTTTTCGTTCGTAAATTTCATACAAGTTCGTTTGATAATTTTTGGCTTGTCGTTCGATTTTGCATGGATGATTGTGATGATTTCTAACATTTTCAATTCGAATATTTTTGGCTTGGTTAACATGGCTTCGATTTTGACTTTGCATGGCTACCAGGTGTTGATTTCTGACTTGTTCAACTTCGGCACTGAATTGTCACTGCTTTTGTTAAAATTTGAACTTGCTCGGTTGTAGCCTTAGTTGCCATGGTTCTGACTTGATGCTGCTGACTTCGGTTGTTGCTTTGAATTATTTCTCTATGACCATTATTTTTGGTTCGAACTTAATGCTATGACTTAGGCTATTTTTGAAATCCCTTATGACATTATTTTTGGTTTGACACTGCTGTTTCATCGGCCAGTTGAAACTGTGATGATTTTCTGTCTTGACTTTAATTTGTTTCATGTCTTCACCTGACTTCGACTTTACATTTTCTTTGTGTATTGGCTTCGGCCATTATGCACTTGATTTACTTGCGGCCTTGACTTTGTTATACTCTGCATATACTCTCTGATACATGTATAATTGATCGAACTAGCCGTGTCACTTGCTTATGCTGGTACTGTTTTATTTGATGTGTTGTAGCTGCTGTCCATTTTGGTTTTGCTAGCTGTACATGTATTTACTTGAGCTTGAGTTCATTGTATGGCCCGGTTGACTTTTGCAGTTCACTGGTCTTGCATCATGTGTATACATACATTCATGTATATATATATATATATATATATATATATATATATATATATATATATATGCGTATGTTAGCTTGTGTTTTGAACTTACATTTGGTTTGTGATTGAAAACTTGTCTAGTTGTATTTGATTTGATTCAGTGTGTTGTTTTGTTCTCACCTCTGGCCTGTTTCACTGTCATATGTATATATGTGCTCTTCGTTCATTTGTTTTCACGTGTACTCAAGTTGAATCCTATTGCACTGCCTTTTTGTTTACTCTTACTAGAAGTGGTCTGTTTGGAGTCTTCATATGACTACACTTCTGTTGTAGTTTGACTATGCAGTATGCTTGTTATATATATATATATATATATGTGTGTGTGTGTGTGTGTGTGTGTGCGCGCGCGCTGCTGCTGCATTGAGTTGTTTGGTCGACACACTTATAGTTGTACATTCATGTGTTTGTTCCTTCAAGTCAGTTTGCATTTGAATTTGACTGTCTCGACTATTTGAACTAAGCATGTTGAATTGGGTTGTACTGTCCACTTCATTTCACTGTTGCATACATGCTAACTTCGTATATTTGTCACTCCAACTCTGAGTGTTATTCATGCATCCAATTGTGCATTAGTACTTAAAGTACTTGTCGACTTTGCTCGCTGCCTGGTTGACATGTATGTATGCATGGACTGTCTAGTTCTAGTCTTTGTTGATCTGGTTCATTTGTTGGGTCATCATTTTTGGCAGTTCTTGTTTCATTTCATTTTTAATTTGCACCTGTGTTGAATCCAGCTTTAAAGCTCGGGTTTGACCTTGTGCTGATATTGTGACATTATTTTTATTGCACTTGAGTTGAACCCGGCCTTTTGATTTGGGTTTGACCTTATGCTTACCTGTCCCTGTAATTTCATCAAGTGTATATATCGGTGTGCACGGCCTTGTGGCATGTACAGTGATACACTGTACATGTCACAAGCTGTTTGTGTATGATGAATTCAAATTTAAATGATGACGAACAACCCAAATAACTGAGAAAAAAATTATTTTCAAAATTCACATTTTATTTTACACTGCAAAAATATTTCCTTTTCAATTTTACCGTGTCAGTATTTATTTTTACAGATTGCTCAGATGCTGAATTCAAGTTGAAGATTAAATACGAGTGAATGAGCGATATAAAGTGAGGACAATTATGTAAATTGAAATGTGATGTAATTGAAATTATATTGTAATTGAAATTGTATATATGTAGTGAGAGCTCGAATTTGTACTATTCAAAATTGTAATAAATATTTGTTTGAATAAAATATTCGTTTGAATTATATTTTGTGTTATTTATTTTATTCTGCAAATATTTATTTAATTATGTGAAAAATATAATAGTACATTAACAAATACATTTAAATGAATACATATATATATAGATGTTTATTATCATCAAATAAAAATCATATACTCGCATATTCAATAGTCTCCCTCTTTTGATGATAATAAACAGATATTTAAGATTTTGAATTTGTTAAATGTATTTGATCATTCAATTTGCTCCCCTTGTTTGAATGCTCTCTCTCTACACAGAGCTCTTCCTTCATATATGCATACAATTAAAAATATGCAAATGAGCCTAGATGAAAATAGAAAATATTTGACCTTTACTTGCTTTTATTTGACGAAATCTTAACTTTTCTCTCCCCCTTTTGTTATCAACAAAAGAGTAATAGTGTTAGAAAAATAGAGATAAAGTGATTGGTATTAAGACAACATTAAAACTCAATTGAATATAAATATTAAATTTCAATAAAAAATCAAACAAAAACCATAAATACTCTGGTAGGCGCATATTCCACTTTTAGAATGATATCATCATATAAAACCATATAGTTTTGTCTATTTGTGGTATATTTTTATCAGGAATTTGAATATCTACCAATCATGCATAACAATTAGGACTTTTAAATAAGATCAGTAGTATTCCAATGTTTCTTTAAAAAAATGAATTCAAGTATCTTCTAACCACGCATAACCGTGAGGACTTTTAAATAGGATTAGAATTAACTTGTTTATTTAATAGATCAATTTTGATATGCGTTCCATACGTGCATAACCGTGAGGACTTTTAAACGAGCATGGAAGCACATATTCAAAAATTCCAAGTAATTCATCCATGCATAACCGTGAGGACTTTTAAATGAGAGTGTGGATTTTATTTTGTTTTATTATTATTATTATTTTTAAATGAAAAACGAATGATTCCTGTTTGAAGTACCACATGTCGACAAACTATATTGAATTTTGATGAGTGATGGTCGTTAGAAATATGATAGAAATAGAGATGGTCATGGAATTTTTACCAATAAAAAGCTTTTATAACTCTTGTTCAAATTTCTAAAGAAATTTACTAAATACACCGTCTCAAGTTATAATATATGATTAATATTAACACCCATCACTTTTTCAATCACTATTTATCTTTTCAATAATCATTAAGGAGTCAGATTAGTCAATGTAACCATTTAAAATCGTATTCAAAAATAATTATAAAATCAAATTTTCCAAAATGACTAATCTGAAACAAGGGCAAACATGATTTTATAGAAGGGGTTTTATAAGGAAAATGTCTGCTTTTTGAAAATTATTTGAAATGAAAAGTATGCAGATGTTTTCTTTGAAAAACGATGCAGTTACTAAATGTCTCAACAAAAATCACGTTCCACTAGTAATTTTTCTATCAACTAGATTACCAGTGTAATCTGCATCTGAATTTCTCTTTCACTCAAGATTATCATTAATTGAATGTTATAGACCAGACCGTGAAATTTTCAACAATTTCTTGAAATCCTTTTTTTCAACTTTTTAAATGAGTATTCTTTTGAATCTTAATTGGAGCCGTGCCAATAAACAAAATCATAAATATAATGTCAAATTTAGAAGCCGTAGGATAAACAAATATATTTACGTGCACCGAGATTAATAATCAGTCAATAAGATACCATCATTAGTCTAAACAAATTCATATGAAGTAATTTAAAGACTCTAGAGATGCATGTAGTGTTCTCGGTACGAAAAAGGTATAATTGGCCAACAATTTTGAAAAAATCAGAATCAACATCATCATTTATTTCATCATGGCATTGCTGGCTGATTTAATTCAGACTACGGTGCAAATTATCACATTTAATATATCGTTCAAAATATACCATTACCTGTTTTAGCTTTACGACAATTTTTCGTTGTTGTCCATTGTGATTCTGTCACCTTTGTATTAGACTAAGGAACTTTGCTTTGTTGCCCGTTGTGTTTCTGGAACAGCCAGAATCCAGATAATACTGTTGGTGTTCCTTAGCCTGCCACCACTCCTACACGATAAAAGATTTTTGTGACCTATTTGTTTTTATAGGTCCATGATTGTTAGTGGCAGAATATTTTGAAAAATAATTTTGTGGAGACCCAAAACTATTTACATGTGTTCCTTTCGGCACCCAAATTTGTTTAACTTTGAGAGATTTTATATTTGTGCCTTTTCGAACCCAAATTGGAATGGTTTTTACGTGTTTGGGTCTATACCAACAATTATTTTGATTGTGTCCAAATTTTCTACAAATTGTGCACATTGAATTGACTTGATTAAATTCACTCCTAACAAGTTTAGTTTGATTTTATCCAAGTCCTTGTCTAACTGTATTAACAGTTTGTTTCCCTAATAGCATTTTCAACGATCTTTCACTTTTTGAAAATTTATCTAAAGTTGTTGACAGTTGTTGGACTTGTGTTTTGAGACATTCATTTTCGTTCAATAATTGTGTGCACTTTTTAATAGAGTTCTCTCTCCTAGTATTTTCACTTTCCTTTAAAATAAGAATTTCATTTTCAAGCAATTTAATTTTAATTCCTGATTTTTTAATTTCTTCTTCGAATGTTGGACACTTATCACACTTAGGGCACTTGTTTTAATAGTTTTTAACTAATTGTTTAAGCTGTTCATTTACTTCTATCAAACTATCTCTTTGTGATTCAAGTTTGGCATACTTCTCCCTAAATCGTTCAAAACAACCATTCACTTCGTGGAAATATATAAGTAATTCTGAGCGAGTGTGTTTTAATACCTCACTTGGCTCGTCATCGTCACTATCAGTTATATTACCTTGAAGGCCCATATCTGCTTTCTCACTCTCACTGCTAGTACTTTGATTATCTTCATCACTTGTATTCCACATGGCTGCAAAATTTCTCCGTTTTGATTTCTTTTTAAAGTCGCATCGATTTTGAGGACAATTGGGCTTGATGTGTGCAGTTTGGTTGCACTTATGACAGATGATTTTTCGCTATTCTGTGTTATCTAAAACTTTGATTACTCTGCTTTTTAATTTTTGATTTAGAGCTGGATTTCCGTATTTTCGATTCCTTTTTTAATTTCTTTATTACCATATCCAACTCTGCTGCTTCATCATCGTCATCATCATCATCACTTTCAGTTGTTCCTTTGAGAGCTATTGATTTCTTTCGAGTATCTCCTCCTTCACGCTCTTCCTTGAATTTCATTTCTAGCTCATAAGTGGTGGGATTTCCGATGAGTTCTTCAACTGTGATTTGTTTTAAATCTTTTGATTCTTGAATGGCAGTCACTTTTGCTTCAAAACTTCATGGAAGGACTGAGAATTTTTCGGACTATTTCCAGTTCCGTGTATGATTTTCCTTAAGCTTTTGATTTGTATACGATGTTGGAAAGCCGTCCATACATCTCTTTAACATTTTCTTCCTTGGCCATTGTAAAATTCTCATATTCGCTACTCATCATGGCAATGCGAGACTCCTTAACTTGAGATGTTCCTTCGTGAGTCACTTCTAGTGTGTGCCGTATTTCCTGCACAGTTAGACAATGTGATACACGATTAAATTCAAACTGATCTAATGAACAAATAATCGAATTCATAGCTTTGGCATTAGTATTCTGTAACTTATTTTCTAGATCTGTCCATTGATCCTTTGGTTTATTTATTTCTCGATTATTTACAATTATAGTTGGTGCTTTATACCCTTTCTCAACAATATCCCAAGCGTCAATGGTTTTCAGAAAAATTTCCGTTCGATTTTTCCAGTAAGCATATTCACCATTGAACATTGGTGGTCTAACTATGGACTGACCCTCCGCAAAAGAATTATTAAAAGAAACCATTTTAAAAATTCAATTTTTTTTTTAAAAAAAATGGTTTTTGAAAAAACAAACTTTTTAACAAAACTGACTTTTGTTCCTAGCTCTGAGACCACTTGTAGGATCGATTTCACCCTAGAAGGGGATGAATAGGGTGATGCTATTAATTATAAAAATTATTGTGGAAGTTTATATAAAATTATTTTCAACACAAATATATCAAAATAGCGGCACATATAATAGCAGAATAATAAATGCAGAAATAGAACGTCATAGAATTTACCCAGCTTCGGTAAAACCCTGCCTAAGTGCTGTCCCCAAGGTTTCTACTAGAAATTAAGCAGTCAGACGCTTAAACACGTAAATCCGCAACACCTGCTATCAACTAGCCTTAACTCTACGCTCAAATCCTTACCACAACTCAGCTACTGAGTTGCGAATTCTCAAACTACGCCACATAGTTTGTCCTCTAGTCTCATGGCTAGAAATTACAAATGTTTAAAAGAAATTGCAAATTTAAAAACAAATAAACAATAAAACCCTAATTATAAGCCCTAAGTAAAGATGTACCAAAAATATCTCCCTCTTTATAAAAATATATGCCGACCCCACTTTCTTCTTTGTTTGTGAAAAACAAAGAATGGCTGCTTCGATCTCTTTCCTCTTTTGCTTTGAAATTAGGGCTTTGACCTCGCGTTCGCTCCTGTGAGATTAGCTAGTGCTTCGGCCTTGTCTTCGCTCCTGTGAAATTGGCTATGGCTTCGGCCTTGTGAAATTAGGGCTTCGGCTGTCGAAGAACCCGATTGATTGTTGATCGATTACAATTGATCTTCTGATTTGCTTTGGTAATCGATCATCTCCTTGAGATGCTTTCGGCTGCTTCTTATTTGATTGAGTTCGACTTTTATCTCAATATGTAATTTATGCTTTTTGCTCTCTGGTTTGAATACTTGAACTCAATTCATTTTGCCGATGATGTTTTAGGGCTTATATAGGAATCGAATTCCTTATTTTTCATTCGTATATTTCATACGAGTTCGTCTGATAATTTTTGGCTTGCCGTTTGATTTTGCATTGATGATTATGATGATTTTTGACATTTTCAATTCGTATATTTTTGGCTTGGTTAACACGGCTTCGATTTTGACTTTGCTTGGCCACTACGGTGCCAATTTTTGACTTGTTCAACTTCGGCGCTGACTTGTCACTGCTTTTGTTAAAATTTGAACTTGCTCGGTTGTAGCCTTAGTTGCCATGGTTCTGACTTGATGCTGCTGACTTCGGTCGTTGCTTTGAATTATTTCTCTATGACCATTATTTTTGGTTCGAACTTAATGCTATGACTTAGGCTATTTTTGAAATCCCTTATGACATTATTTTTGGTTTAACACTGCTGTTTCATCGGCCAGTTGAAACTGTGATGATTTTCTGGCTTGACTTTAATTTGTTTCATGTTTTCACCTGACTTCGACTTTGCATTTTCTTTGTGTATTGGCTTTGGCCATTATGCACTTGATTTACTTGCGGCCTTGACTTTTTTATACTCTACATATACTCTCTGATACATGTATACTTGTTCGAACTAGCTGTGTCACTTGCTTATGTTGGTACTGTTTCATTTGATGTGTTGTAGCTGCTGTCTATTTTGGTGTTGCTAGCTGTACGTGTATTCACTTGAGCTTGAGTTCATTGTGTAGCCTGGTTGACTTTTGCAGTTCACTGGTCTTGCATCATGTGTATACATACATTCATGTATGTATATATGCATACGCTAGCTTGTGTTTTGAACTTGCATTTTGAACTTTGGTTTGTGATTGAAAACTTGTCTGGTTGTATTTGATTTGAATCAGTGTTGTTTTATTCTCACCTCTGGCCTGTTTCACTGTCATGTGTATATATGTGCTCTTCGTTCATTTGTTTTCACGTGTACTCAAGTTGAATCCTATTGCACCGCCTTTTTGTTTAGTCTTACTAGAAGTGGTCTGTTTGGAGTCTTCATATGACTACACTTCTATTGTAGTTTGACTGTGCAGTATGCTTGTTATATATATATGTGTGTGTGTGTGTGTGTGTGTGTGTACTGCTGCATTGAGTTGTTTGGTCGACACACTTGTAGTTGTACATTCATGTGTTTGTTCCTTCAAGTCAGTTTGCATTTGAGTTTGACTGTCTTGACCATTTGAACTAAGCATGTTGAATTGGGTTGTACTGTCCACTTCATTTCACTATTGCATACATGTTGACTTCGTATATTTGTCACTTCAAGTCTAAGTGTTATTCATGCATCCAGTTGTGCATTCGTACTTGAAGTACTTGTCGACTTTGCTCGCTGCCTGGTTGACATGAATGTATGCATGGACTGTCTAGTTCTAGTCTTTGTTGATCTGGTTCATTTGTTGGGTCATCATTTTTGGCAGTTCTTGTTTCATTTCATTTTTAATTTGCACCTGTGTTGAATCCAGCTTTAAAGCTCGGGTTTGACCTTGTGCTGATACTGTGACATTATTTTTATTGCACTTGAGTTGAACCCGGTTTTTGATTTGGGTTTGACCTTGTGCTCACCTGTCGCTGTAATTTTATCAAGTGTATATATCGATGTGCACGACCTTATGGCATGTACAGTGATACACTATGCATGCCACAAGTTGTTCCTTTATGATGAATTCAAATTTAAATGATGACGAACAACCCAAATAACTGAGGCAAATATTATTTTCAAAATTCACATTTTATTTTATACTGCAGAAATGTTTCCTTTTCAATTTTACTACACCAGTATTTATTTTTGCAGATTGCTCAGATGCTGGATTCAAGTTGAAGATTAAATACGAGTGAATGAGCGATATGTAGTGAGGACAATTATGTAAATTGAAATGTGATGTAATTGAAATTATATTGTAATTGAAGTTGTATATATATAGTGAGAGCTCGAATTTGTACTATTCAAAATTGTAATAAATATTCGTTTGAATTTATATTCTGTGTTATTTATTTTATTCAGCAAATATTTATTTAATTATGTGAAAAATATAATAGTACATTAACAAATACATTTAAATGAATATATATGTTTATAATCATCAAACAAAAATCATATACTCGCATATTTAACATTCTATTTGATTATCATTGAAAGTTTTTGAGAATTGTTACAGTTCTTGGTTGGGTATATTCTTTTTTTGGGACAAAATTGAATGGTCCTCCATAGGAGGAGTGCACTCATATAATTTTATTTAACACTTAAATAAGGAGCTGCTAACAAGCCTGACAGGTAGCAACCTCCCTTCCCCACCTACCTTGTAACGACCCAGAATTCCTGTCATTTGAAATTTGTATATTTAATTGATTTTAAATATTAACAAGTAAAATTTGTAAGTCGAATAAATTTTATTTCGAATATCTAGATTTAATTGGATAGATTAAATCGATATTTTAATATTTGAAATTACAGAAATAATTGGAAATAGGGTTTAATGTGATTAAAATTGATTTGTAAAGTTGTATTAAATCATATTGGAGTTAGAATGATGTTATAGAACTTTTAAAATTGAATTAAAAGTAAATTTGTCGGAATTGAATATTTTAATATTTAATTGATGGGTAAAAATAGCCATTTTTCAAACAGTCTCGGATTTCGACGAAATTAGTCTCACTGGATCCGTAATGTCAAGTTATTGTAAGATTTCAAATTTCGTGTCAGTCGGATTTACGGTTTGTCCGGGGCAAGCTAAAATGCACTGAAATCAGTTTAAATGAATTTTAAATTTAAATAGTCGATTTGAAAACCTATCTTTCAAATATGATCGAATTGGATCCCGATATATATTCCATTGCGTTCAGAATGGGGGTAAAACATTATAAACACAAGGCGGCACGCTTCGTTTGGAGTTCGAAATTTTTTCGGATGAGTAGTGTTTTGGAATTTTCTATATAAGGCCCCCTATTTCTTTCATTTGCAAACTAAAACCTAGGGTTTCAAGCTTCAGCCGCCACCCTAATAATCAATGGCCGAGAAGCTCAAATCTTCCCTTTCAATTATCCTCTAATCCGTGAATAATTAGAGAAAGTTATCAACTACAAAAGTGCCGAGCGCGTTGAGATCTATATTCTCAATGGCTATGATCGTAAACAATGAAGTGGATTGACGGAAATTGGTTCGTGAAGGTCTGGTGTTCAAGCACGAATTTCGAGAGGCACAGGGGTGACCGAGCTTGGCTAAATCACGGCCAATAGTGGCACTAGCGAAGGGCAATCGAACGACGTTGTCTGATCGTGTCCTCGGCGTTCGTAGTGATCGCGATAATTAGGGGTTGAGGGGCGGCAATAAATGGGTTACGTGCGTGCGTTTTCTTTAGCCTGGGGAAGAAGAACGAAGTCACGGTTTAGATTTACAAAGTAAGAAATCAACGGCCACGATGCAGTTAGGTTAAAAAAGTTGAAATTATTATATTATATAATTCGTATAATCTTTAAAACTCTGTAACTTTTTGATACGAGGTCGAAAAATGACGAAGTGACTTGCGTTGGATTCGTGTTGCCGAATACTACGCAATAGAGATGGATTGGAATTGATTGGAGCTAGTGGAATTTTGGATAAAATTAAACGCGTGTTTAATTTTATTCGGAACGAAACAATGCAACTATTATTGGAAGCAAGGTGAGAACTTCTCACTCAATCGAATTGTGTTTCGATTTAAATAGCTAGATTTAAAATTGCTTGATTGAGTTGATTGTATGATTGGATGATAAATTGCTATATGTTGTATTGAAATAGACCCTATACGCCGCATTTAAGCGGAGGTTATTATATTAAACACATATACCGCGATATTCCACCTTGAAGTGGAATTGGTATTATATATGTACTTGGAGTTGATTTTCCGCATTATATAGCGGATGAGACCCTATTGCGCCTCATAATAGCCGATAATATTTTATATAAACTAATGCACCGCGATATTCCATCTTGAAATGGGATTGGTATTGTGCTAACATCTATGGATGCAGGGAAACAGGTTGGAGGGATCCAACTGGATTCCTAAAATAATTGAATTTGTTTCAATGTTGTGTGTTGATTTTTTTAATCTCTGTGTGATTTTCTTTGTGATTGAAATCGTTAAAGGCTATAATTTAACCGAACATGTTTTTGGTATCGTTGGATACCGAAAATAAATAAAAATTGGATTTTGAAAATTCAAGTTGAAAGTTTATAGTAAACTTTATTTTTGAGAATTGGATAAATTTAAAAGAAGGAATTTTAAAAGGATAAAGTTTTATTTTTAATCCTGTTGAATAAAATTCCAAAATATGAGGAAAAGGCTTAATAAAAGGATTTCGGGCAATATTATTCAAAGGTTGAAGAATTCATTTAAAAATATGGATTTTAAATATTTGAAAGAGATAAAGGAATTTATTTCAAAAAGGAAATAAATTTAGAAATTAAATTAGGGATATAATTTGGAGTTGAAATAAATTTTGACATCGATTTGGAAAATTGACTTGGTATTTGAAAATAAATCCTTGGGAAACCAAATTTGTAATCAAATTGGTGTTTGAAGCAATTTTGGAAATCAAATTGGAATTGATTTGGTAATTGAAATAAATTTTGGAAATGAATATGAAAATTGATTTGGTGTTCGAAGGGAAATTGATTTCGTGTTTTGAAAATAAATTTAGAAATCAATTTGGATTTTGATTTGGTGTTTGAAAGTGAATGTTGGAAAATCGATTTAAAATAGTATATCGGTTGATTTCTAGAAATGTAAATTCACAATGGAAATTTATAAGGATTTATTTAATTGGTTTAAATGAACCATTTTGAAATGAAAGTGTATTCTCTCTGGAAAGCCAAATAAAATTTCTGAATGAAAAATATATACATATATATGTATATTCTAGAATTGGTTTTGAAAAGGATACTTGGGAGAAATTAACTTTTTAAAATGTTTTAAATCCTTTAAGTAAAGATTTATTAAGTTGATATAGAAATGATTATTTCTAAGATTTAGTTAATAATTGTTTTAGAAAATAGTTAAATAGTTTACTAATTTTATTTTGAAAATTAGTTTGGACTTAAGTTATATGTAATATTGGTATAATATTTTTATAACTAATATTTTAAGTAAAGTGTTTAAAGAAAAATAGTTTTATTTCAAAGTGTTTTCCCGATGTATGTTGGATAAGTGTTATAAATTATTTTAAAGTATTTGAACTAGGCAGATTTCTAGGGAAAATGAATAAATATTTGGTAGTGTTTCCGCGTAAGGAAAATGATTTGAAATTTGTTTTCAAAATTTGTAAAGGTGAAAAGTGATCTGAAATTTGTTTTCAAATGGTTGAAGTGTGGAAAAATATATCTTGTAAAGAAATCTTTGGAAAATAAATAACTTGGAAAATTATTTGGAATCTGGTGATGTTGTGCATATCTATTGATAGTTAAATAACCGACTATCAATATTTACCTTTAAATGGGTATTTGTTGTGATTTGCTTGAATTTGAATGCTACACTTATTTTAAAATAAGCGCTCGTTATTCGGTTTAGCTGGGAGAGGACCTTTGGGTCATAAGTCCCACTCCGAATAGTGATACGTCGTAATGGATAGCATTTGAAGACCGATGTTGAAGACCGGATATTTTCAGAAATGGAAGGATTACCATCGAATGTCTCTACATCGGCTGATCTCCGATATAGAGATTTTATCACCCTTTGTGATGGAAAATCCGGACGTGATTAGGGAATATCCGAATTGCAAGGGCTTCTTTGGAAGTGCCTTCGGTTCCGTTCGATCCCGGAACGGACTTATATGGATGTGTGTCTGACGTTACAATTTGAGATGTAATGATGGTTTCTAACAAATACATTTATGTTGGTGGCGGAGAATTTATTCTCTTAGTTTAACACCCTTCTCTGAGATGTATAAGCTCAGAGGTTATGTAGTTGATGATTACTAGTGATACATTCCCAATTTAGTAATGTGGTGTGACGACCCGGAATTTTGAGCAATATCAATTTAATAATCGTTGATAATAATTAAATTAATTTGATCATTTTATATTATAAATTGACAAGTTAAAATTCTTTTAAAAGTTAATAGTAATAATTTGTTAATATCTATCAACATTTTTCTTAACAATATAAATTGGTAATATTTATTTCTCTAAAGTTAATCAAAATATTTCTATTTATAATATATATATATATATATATATTGATATATCATGTAAATAGGAAGTTTTAAAGTAATAAAAACTTTATATTCAAATTATAATATATATGAATGTATATTATGATTTGGTTTGTGTTTCAAAATTTAATACAGTAATTATCAAATATAATGTTAAAATGTTTTTCCATTTGAAATATGTATATATTTGTATATATTAGAAATGGAAAATTGTATTGATTTGAATTTAATAGGTATTTGCAAACTTTAATAAATATATAATTTGTAATTTGAAAAGTTAATTTGATTTAATGCTTTTGAAATGATATTTGGGATTTAAATTTCTATAACAAAGTTAATCTCTTATTTAATATAGATACATATATATTTTGTACTTAAGTTCTAAATAAGATTTAAATTAAAGGTTCACTTGTTTTAATATCCTTTCATTTTAATTTTATCATAAGATAAATTGTTTTAAATTTTTTATATAAAGAGTTAAAATCAATTTTTCAAGCTTATAAACATATGTTATATTAAATTGGATCAAAAATTAAAGTTATTTATAAATGTTTACATGAATTCATTTTTTCAATATTTATCAAAATCTAAAACTTGTTTATTAAAAAGATAAGTGCTTAATATTATATAATTACTTATATATATATAACTTAAATAAGTTTTAAATAAGAAAATAACATTTAAAATATTAATTAAACATTAAAAACATTTGTTAAACATTAATGAAACATTAAATAACACTTGTTAACTTTTTAAATGTATATTACGACACTTGTAAATCTTTGAGCATAGGTGTAAAATAACTAGGCATTAAAATGACAAATGTCAATTCTTTTTATTTAATTGAAAATTTAAATATGTAAAATAAAAGTAGAGTTTTATTTTCAGCTAAGAATTCCTTTATTCTCTTCAACAAAAATAAATACAAATGCAAAACAAAGATTCTAAGAAAAAAAGGAAAATCTGTTAAATATGAAAATCTGTAGAACCTGGAAGTTTCAATCTGGAAATTACAACATCAATGCAAAATCTTCAAGTTCAATCAAGAAATTCAGGAATCAAACAAGCAATGCAGACAGGAGAACTAATTCATCAACATGCAAAACTGGAATAAATCAAGCAATTCAAGAACATGTAGATAAATTCAAGCCTGGAAACATTTCTGTCCTCCGCATATGAAAATGGTGAGTAAATGAATTTTAAAAAAAAAACAGTTATAAAATCTGAATTTCATCATGTTCTTGTGATTGAGTATCTTGATGTTATTCGAATACTTGGACTGAAAATTGGATGCATGTTTGAATTAAGTTTACTTAAATGCCTGGGTAGTTTAAAACATATACTCTGTGTAAAATAAAAGTTTACAGTTTTATAATAAATTCAATAACTTGATTTTTAATTCGAATCTGACCTTGAATTGTAAATAGATGTCGTTTGAATTCAGGTAAGCTGTCATCTAAAAATAATTTTAAGTTTTTAAAATGAGTAATTAGCTCCGAAATCTTGGGTTTACAGTAAAATTTTAAATTGATCAAAATTTTATCAAAACAAATTTAAATTTTGATTACATAATTTAATTCGTTTTACTAAATGATGAATTTTAATGGTTGAATCACAATTTTTAGATTAGGATTTAGTGTGAATTTGGTTTTTGACCGATTTGGCCAAATTGGTCAATTGGCGTCGATCAACGACGAGTTTGTCGACGTCGTTGGGCATGGAGGTTGAGGGAGTGTAGAAGATCATCAGAAAAATACTCGTGTATTTTATTGATGATCGAGATGGCCTGGATTCGATTGAATAGGGATTTGTACTGTGAGTTCGATGACGATGTTCTTTGGGTTTGCACGGCGTCGATTGGCAACCGTAGTTGATCACGGTTGGTTCTGGTGATGCTGGGGAGCGAGGCGGAGCTAGGGCTAAGGTGGCGGGGTTTCTCGTGTTTAGTATTGCCGTGGAGGGGTGGTTTTTGGGTGATGGTGGTTTCGAACAGTTTGGGTTCGATAGTCATATTTTGATTCTCGATCAATTTGAGATTTCTGGGTTTCGTTAGTGGTTGTAGAGGTCGATTGTGACTTAGTAGAGGCCGGTGTGGAGTTCATCGTCGACCGGCGGCGACGTGCACGTCGACGTGCACGATTGTGTGTTTCTGCAGTGGTTTTGGGGAGAAGATGGTAGGAGCTCGAAGATGACTTCGGGTACGTGATGCTTTGGCTCGAAGCAGGTGAGGGTTGGGGTTACTCGGGAAAGTCTCGGGAATTTATAGGGTTGGCTCGGTTTTTTTTTGACAGGTACTCGAGATCAACTGGGTTTTGTATTTTAAGTAACCAGATTTTTATAAAAATCAGGGAAACAATGAATAGATGATATAGGGATTGATTTTGGAATGTTTATAAAATTTTAAACCAAAAGTTAAACAAGAATTTACTTATAAAAATAATTTGTTTCAAGATTAAGTTTTAAAATAAGTTATATATATATTAAATATAAAGTTTTTAAAATAAACAAGTAGATTTCAAAATATAAGGATTGTATTAAATTTATTAAATAACTTTGGGAAGTTTTAAAGATTTAAAAGTTCAATTTAAATGTATTTAATTATAAATTGATTTCTAAAATGCTATTTTTTTAAAATAAAGTATAATAATTAGAATTTGGAAATCAATTGTAATAAAGATCTATCTTATGTAAATTTAGAATTTTGATTTAATTAAAGATAAATAAGTTTGTGAAAATAATTAAGATAGTTCAATTTTTATTAATAATCAAAGTGTTTTGGTTAATATAAATGATTTAATTAAGAAAATGATTTTCTTAATTAAGGATCTTTTTAATATAGTAAATTAAATAATCATTTAAATTAATTTAAATGATTAGTTAAATAATTAATTAAGTAATTAATTAGTGATTAATTAAAGATAATCATTTTGGAGTTAATTAAGTATAATTACTGGGTGAAGTAATTAAGTGGTTAATTACTGGAGGTAATTAAGTAAAAGATAATTACTTTATGAAAGTAATTAGGTGGATGTGATTAAGAGTTAATCACTTGTGTTCTTACTTAAAGAATTAATTAATATAAGTAATTAAAGGTTTAAATTATTTAATTAATGGTTAATTAATAAAAGGATTAAAATAATTAATTATGTGATTAATTACTTGTTAAAGCAATTAATTAAGAAAGAAATTTAATTAATAGAAGTAATCATTAATTAATGGAAATAATTAATTAATTGTTAATTAATAATTAAAGGATAATTAATTTATAATTAAGTTTTAATTACTAAATGTAATTAAAAGTAATTAATCAAATGTGATTAATTAAAAGTAATTAAATAAATATGATTAATTATAAATGATTAATCAAGTGTGATTAAATAAAGGTAATTAATCAAGAGTAATTAATCAAGTATGATTAATTAATAAGGTGATTAATCAGGTGTGATTGATTAAAGGATAATTAAGGAATAATTATCAGAATAATTAAAGAACAATGAATCAAATGTGATTAATTTAAAAGGGTAATTAGGAGATAATTACTTGGTATAGTTTAAGAAGTAACTAATCAAGATGATTAATTAATATTGTAATTAAGGAATAATCACTTAAAGTAATTGAGAGATAATTAATCAGGGAAAATTAATTGGAATGGATAATTAAATTAATTAATTAAATTGTAATTAATTAATACTAAGTAAGTTGGATTGATGATAATCCGAGTGATTAAGTAAGGAATTAATTTAATTAAGGATCAATTAAATTAATTAAGTTTGGATCAAACCTTGTTATGGTTGATTAATGATTGGTTGATAAATTTCATTGGATGAGTTAATGATATTGGATGATATTGAATGTCATTGATTGATATGTGATGATATAAGTGTGATATATCTGAGCTGTGATATATATGCTGCTTTATGATATGTATGGATGAATGTGATAATAGTAGATTATCTATCTGTGTAATGTGAATCATCCATTTATGTTTAAGTGATATTATGAATATCTACTGTTTAAATCCCTTAAGTACAACTTGGACATTAAAATGGCGTTTGGATTCGGTGAGATCGGGATCGGGTTTCCATATTTGGATATCCGAAAACCACACCGATCAAAAATAAACGTTAGGTCGTGAATCCAAGTGGAGTTCAAGTGAAGACTCGAGGTGTAAGAACTATTCGTCAGTATAACTCTTGGAGTGATTCCGTGATGAGTTTGACGGAAATAGTACTTACAGGTTTGAGATGGTGATTCAGAGTGCAAGGGCTATGGTCATTGACTCTGAGGGTGATTCCAAAATGAGTGCAACGAGATAGTGTCTTCGGTTCCGTTCGAACCCGGAACGGACTTGTATGGATTGAATGCTTTCAGAACATCGTCAGGTGGACGATGACATTTCTAAGATAGACGTGTCCTATAAAGGTAATCGCAGCCTCAAGCCTCATCAACCGGGAATGGCTAAAACAGGGGAGGTGCAGCAAGCTTAAGTGGGTCATGCCCAAGTAGGACGAGATTCATCCCTGTCTAGATGTCCCTTTTTATTTCGGCTTTGTGGGTGGTTGGATCTGCAGCCAACGGCGGGTTGGTCTTGTTCAGGACTGTTTAGTAAGGAATGGTCCCGGCCTTGTGTTGTAGGGGAGTTAGGGTGGCTCCTTGGTACGGTGATCTAGGCCACGTACTATGAAAGGCGGTACCCCAGTAGCCCTGCCATTGTTGGAAACCCATTCTTCCTACGAGACCCTACGGTTTTGTTTGTATTACCCACTTTTGTGGCTAGTAGCTGGAATTTAATAGATGTAACAATTTCGGCTATTTCATATTTACTTGAAAACCCTAGACACTATTATAATATCACTAGATTTCCTATCAAATGTTTTGGTTAGCGTAAGGTAAAAACATTTCCATGTTTATGTGTGGGAAGTCTTACGTGATACCTTTTCTTTTCAAAGGATTTTCTAAAGTTAAGCAATTTTAAACCGTTTACTCACAGCAGACCCCTGTCTGACCCGAGTGTTTATTTTCTGTTTTATTAAACTCTTGGGTACTCATATTATGTATGAGTAGTCAAGTGATTCAGGTTATCCTTGATGAATTTTGGAGGAGCTTTGGAGCAGGAGGCTTCAACGTGTAGATATAGAGTTAGAGTTTCTGCTGTGTGTTATTCTGTATAGTTGTTCTTGTATTGTACATTAGACAGAAATGTTACAACTATCTAAATTGAGATGTAAAGTTGTGTACTATGATGTACATGATACTATGTATATGTTATCTATTATCTTTCATTTGTTCCGCTGTGAGATTCTGATGTGTTATTTTCTTTCTTTCCTTTCTTTTCTTCTTCTATCTCTTTCTTTTCTTAAATAGTGATGCGTCTTTCTGGTGATAGAGGGTCGGGTCACTACAGTTGGTATCAGAGCATTAGGTTGAGTGAATACCTAGGCTCTGGAGTGGTGTCTATCTTGAGAGAGTGTACTTGTAATTTATATATATATATACATACATATAGATAGATATATCTATATATCTACCTAATCTGTTGGGTTATCTGTTCGGATTTTCCAACATAGGTTATAGAGGTAGATAAGGTAGGAGTGTGTGGAACACGACTACCACTAATGGAAGAGGCTTATACGTTGTGGTTGGAGGTGTGTCTATCGAGATTGTAGACCTAATACCGTCTCGAATAAGCTTTGTAGATTGGTGAAAGGATTTCATTGATTCCAGAGGAAGTATTTTCAAGAATTGGAGTATATTCTGGAAGTGTGAGGTTGATTTGCTCTCGAGTGAGCGGGATTTCCAAGAGTTGTATCTGCCAGCTGAGCAGAAGCAGGTGATGGTATCTTGGTGGCTTCAGGAAAGAATAGCTGTGTGGTGAGATGCGGTATCCATTGATGGTTCTGAAGATGTTCTTGTGGAGCAAGATTTAGATGGTACTGAAGGAACATTGATGCCTACTGCAGGGAAGATTCAGATATTTAGAGATCTTCTGGATCTCAAGTAAGGGTATCTTATCTATATTGAAGTATGAGGCTAAGGTCGATGAGTTACCTCATTTCGGACATGGTCTCATTGTTTTCCTTAAGAAGAACAAGTGGTTGGTGTTTGATTTGGAGCCGAGTTTCTTGAGGAGATGTCTACTCGTCTCAAGGATTTTTAGTGGAATTGGGTGATAGTTTTGAGTTTCAGGAGCTTGGAGTTAAGGATGATCTTTTGGCATAACAGTAGCATTGAAGTAAAGTTTGGAAGCAGCAGCGTGGACGCATTTCTTCGATGATTCAGAAATCTTTTGGATTCTACTATTGGCAGACCAGGCAGATGGTAAAGGCTTATCCATTTCTTTGGGAAGCTCAGCAGAGTAGGATATTTGCTGGAAGTGATCTATCAGTTTTTCTGGTAGATAAGCCATTCTTGAAGATTTATCTCGATTAGGAAAGTTGTTCTTAATGGTGAAGATAGTTCTTTGGAATCTGAACTGAGTAAGATCGCAAAAGTGACTTGCGATTAGTTTGGGAATCTTTGAATATTCTTTGGTTTGAGATTGAGGCATCTCAAGTAGAGGTAGAAGCTATGAAAGTAGTCAGAGATTTTCCAAATGCTTTTGAGGAAATCAGAAGTCTACCCGAATCGGAGATTGAGTTTCTTATCGACTTGGATTCTATGAGTAATACTGATGGTTCAACCATGTAAAGGGATGACTCTTGGGGAGAGAAGAAGTTGGCGAGGCAACTCGGGATTCTTGAGGAGGGATTAATCATCTAGTTTTCTAGTTGAGATTCAGCTGAGATGTTTTAACCAAGTGGAATGGTCACTAAGACTTTAGTGAGGCGGATGAACAGTGTATGGAGAAAGTTTGTGATCGAGTTCTTCGATAGCATTCTTATCTACTACAGATCAGAGTTGTGCAGCGAAAGCGAGATAACAATTATTCTAGTATGGGAACAACCTGGAATTGCAGTTTTCTTGGATTAGCGAATTTCTACAGGAAATTCAAGTATGAAGAAATTTTCTGGATTGGAAGGCAAGGTTGTCAAGTGCAACTGTTCGACTATTCCGGATAAGAGATGTAGGTTGGAAGTCCACTAATGCTTGTGGAATAGTGTTGTGTATTGGATTTCAGCAAATTTTTGGGAGAATCATTTTGTTGAGTGGGACCTGGAGATTTGTTTAATTTTTGGTCCAGATTGTTTCATGAAGCAATTAGCAAGGGTTAAGCTGATCAGGAATATTGGAGGTGACTCAGGGGCATCAGAAGAATTATGCAGCTAAGTATTGAGGAAATTTGGAATGAGAAGTTGGAATTTGGATATTGTTTTAGTTTTATCCGATCAAAGGAGATAAAAGACTGGGTAAAAACTGGAGAGCTAGTTCCGGGAGTATTTTGAGATTTTTCTGTGTTTTCTGGAGATTAGATTTTGATCTATAGGATTGAATTGCCAGTTCAAATAACTGGAATTCATTGTATTTCACATATCTTTGAGGAATATGTGTATGATTCTTCGAGTGATAGAATCAGCAGTTTAGAAGGATTTGGTAGTTGAGCCGGTCTTGAGTTTAGTCTGATATCTTGTTCAGATTTGTAGGATCAGATGTAGGAGTTCTTGGTTATAGTAGTATAGTTACTTAAGGTTCTGTAGAGCAAGCATTCCAGTATAGGTACGTGGAAAACTCTAGATAATATTAGGAAGTTCTATTCAGAATTTTGTCTGGATAGATAAAATTATTTGTTTGAATTGGTTGCTATGATTGATTATGTGATTGCTGTTTGAAATTTAAATTCTTTTGGTGGGTTATTAAATTATTTTTGCCTTTAAATTTTGGGGACGAAATTCTTTTAAGGGGGGAGGAATGTGACGACCCGGAATTTTGAGCAATATCAATTTAATAGTCTTTGATAATAATTAAATTAATTTGATCATTTTATATTATAAATTGATAAGTTAAAATTCTTTTAAAAGTTAAGAGTAATAATTTGTTAATATCTATCAACATTTTTCTTAACAATATAAATTGGTAATATTTATTTCTCCAAAGTTAATCAAAATATTTTCTATTTATAATATATATATATATATATATATATTGATATATCTCGTAAATATGAAGTTTTAAAGTAATAAAAACTTTATATTCAAATTGTAATATATATGAATATATATATTATGATTTGGTTTTTGTTTCAAAATTTAATACAGTAATTATCAAATATAATGTTAAAATGTTTTTCCATTTGAAATATGTATATATTTGTATATATTAGAAATGGAAAATTGTATTGATTTGAATTTAATAGGTATTTGCAAACTTTAATAAATATATAATTTGTAATTTGAAATGTTAATTTGATTTAATGCTTTTGAAATGATATTTGAGATTTAAATTTCTATAACAAAGTTAATTTCTTATTTAATATAGATACATATATATTTTGTTCTTAAGTTCTAAATAAGATTTAAATAAAGGTTCACTTGTTTTAATATCCTTTCATTTTAATTTTATCATAAGATAAATTGTTTTAAATTTTTTATATAGAGAGTTAAAATCAATTTTTCAAGCTTACAAACATATGTTATATTAAATTGATCAAAAATATAAGTTATTTATAAATTTTTACATGAATTCATTTTTTCAATATTTATCAAAATCTAAAACTTGTTATTAAAACGATAAGTGCTTAATATTACCTAATTACTTATATATATAACTTAAATAAGTTTTAAATAAGAAAATAACGTTTAAAATATTAATTAAACATTAAAAACATTTGTTAAACATTAATGAAACATTTAATAACACTTGTTAACTTTTTAAATGTATGTTAAGACACTTGTAAATCTTTGAGCATAGATGTAAAATAACTAGGCACTAAAATTACAAATGTCAATTCTTTTTATTTAATTGAAAAATTAAATATGTAAAATAAAAGTAGAGTTTTATTTTCAGCTAAGAATTCCTTTATTCTCTTCAACAAAAATAAATACAAATGCAAAACAAAGATTCTAAGAAAAAAAGGAAAATCTGTTAAATATGAAAATCTGTAGAACCTGGAAGTTTCAATCTGGAAATTACAACATCAATGCAAAATCTTCAAGTTCAATCAAGAAATTCAGGAATCAAACAAGCAATGCAGACAGGAGAACTAATTCATCAACATGCAAAACTGGAATAAATCAAGCAATTCAAGAACATGTAGATAAATTCAAGCCTGGAAACATTTCTGTCCTCCGCATATGAAAATGGTGAGTAAATGAATTTTTTTTAAAAAAACAGTTATAAAATCTGAATTTCATCATGTTCTTGTGATTGAGTATCTTGATGTTATTCGAATACTTGGACTGAAAATTGGATGCATGTTTGAATTAAGTTTAGTTGAATGCCTGGGTTGTTTAAAACATATACTCTGTGTAAAATAAAAGTTTATAGTTTTATAATAAATTCAATAACTTGATTTTTAATTCGAATCTGACCTTGAATTGTAAATAGATGTTGTTTGAATTCAAGTAAGCTATCATCTAAAAATAATTTTAAGTTTTTAAAGTGAGTAATTAGCTCTGAAATCTTGAGTTTACAGTAAAATTTTAAATTGGGTCAAAATTTTATCAAAACAAATTTAAGTTTTGATTACATAATTTAGTTCGTGTTATTAAATGATGAATTTTAATTGTTGAATCACAATTTTTAGATTAGGATTTAGTGTGAATTTGGGTTTTGACCGATTTAGGCAAATTGGTCAATTGGCATCGATCAACGGCGAGTTTGTTGACGTCGTTGGGCATGGAGGTTGAGGGAGTGTAGAAGATCATCAGAAAAATACTTGTGTATTTAATTGATGACCGAGATGGCCTGGATTCGATTGAATAGGGTTTTGTACTGTGAGTTCGATGACGATGTTCTTTGGGTTTGCACGGCGTTGATAGGCAACCGAAGTTGATCGCGATTGGTTCTGGTGATGCTGGGGAGCAAGGCGGAGCTAGGGCTAAGGTGGTGGGGTTTCTCGAGTTTAGTGTTGTCGTGGAGGGGTGGCTTTTTGGTGATGGTGGTTTCGAATAGTTTGGGTTCGATAGTCATATTTTGATTCTCGAACAATTTGAGATTTTTGGGTTTCGTTAGTGGTTGTAGAGGTCGATTGCGACTTAGTGGAGGCAGGCGTGGAGTTCGTCGTCGACCGGCGGCGACGTGCACGTTGGCATGCACGATTGTGTGTTTCTGCAGTAGTTTTGGGGAGAAGATGGTAGGAGCTCGAAGATGACTTCGGGTACGTGATGCTTTGGCTCGAAGCAGGTGTAGGGTTGGGGTTACTCAGGAAAGTATCGGGAATTTGTAGGGTTGGCTCGGGGTTTTTTTTGATAGGTTACTCGAGATCAACTGGGTTTTTTTATTTTAAGTAACCAGATTTTTATAAAAATTAGGGGAACAATGAATAGATGATATAGGGATTGATTTTGGAATGTTTATAAAATTTTAAACCAAAAGTTAAACAAGAATTTACTTATAAAAATAATTTGTTTCAAGATTAAGTTTTAAAATAAGTTATATATATATATATATATATTAAATATAAAGTTTTTAAAATAAACAAGTAGATTTCAAAATATAAGGATTGTATTAAATTTATTAAATAGTTTTGGGAAGTTTTAAAGATTTAAAAGTTCAATTTAAATGTATTTAATTATAAATTGATTTCTAAAATGTTATACTTTATTTAAATAAAGTATAATGATTATAATTTGGAAATCAATTATAATAAAGACTTATCTTATATAAATTTAGAATTTTGATTTAATTAAAGATAAATAAGTTTGTGAAAATAATTAAGATAGTTCAATTTTTATTAATAATCAAAGCGTTTTGGTTAATATAAATGATTTAATTAAGAAAATGATTTTCTTAATTAAGGATCATTTTAATATAGTAAACTAAAGAATCATTTAAATTAATTTAAATGATTAGTTAAATAATTAATTAAGTAATTAATTAGTGATTAATTAAAGATAATCATTTGGAGTTAAATAAGTATAATTACTGGAGGAAGTAATTAAGTGGTTAATTACTGGAGGTAATTAAGCAAAAGATAATTACTTATGAAAGTAATTAGCTGGATATGATTAAGAGTTAACCACTTGTGTCCTTAATTAAAGAATTAATTAATATAAGTAATTAAAGGTTTAAATTATTTAATTAATGGTTAATTAATAAAATGATTAAAATAATTAATTATGTGATTAATTACTTGTTAAAGTAATTAATTAAGAAAGAAATTTAATTAATAGAAGTAGTCATTAGTTAATGGAAATAATTAATTAATTGTTAATTAATAATTAAAGGATAATTAATTTATAATTAAGTTTTAATTACTAAATGTAATTAAAATTAATTAATCAAATGTGATTAATTAAAAGTAATTAATTAAATATGATTAATTATAAATGATTAATCAATTGTGATTAATTAAAGGTAACTAATCAAGAGTAATTAATCAAGTATGATTAATTAATAAGGTGATTAAGCAGGTGTGATTAATTAAAGGATAATTAAGGAATAATTATCAAAATAATTAAAGAATAATTAATCAAATGTGATTAATTTAAAAAGGGTAATTAGGAGATAATTACTTGGTATAATTTAAGAGGTAATTAATCAAGATGATTAATTAATATTGTAATTAAGGAATAATCACTTAAAGTAATTGAGAGATAATTAATCAGGGAAAATTAATTGAAATGGATAATTAAATTAATTAATTAAATTGTAATTAATTAATGCTAAGTAAGTTGGATTGATGATAATCCGAGTGATTAAGTAATGAATTAATTTAATTAAGGATCAATTAAATTAATTATGTTTGGATCAAACCTTGTTATGGTTGATTAATGATTGGTTGATAAATTTCATTGGATGAGTTAATGATATTGGATGATATTGAATGTCATTGATTGATATGTGATGATATGTATATATCTGAGATGATATATATGCTGCTTTGTGATATGTATGGATGAATGTGATTATAGTAGATTATCTATCTGTGTAATGTGAATCATCTATTTATGTTTAAGTGATATTTTGAATATCTACTGTTTAAATCCCTTAAGTAGAACTTGGACATTAAAATGGCATTTGGATTCGGTGAGACCGGGATCGGGTTTCCATATTTGGATATCCGAAAACCGCACCGATCCAAAATAAACGTTAGGTCGTGAATCCAAGTGGAGTTCAAGTGAAGACTCAATGTATAAGAACTATTCGTCAGTATAACTCTGGGGGTGATTCCGTGATAAGTTTGACGGAAATAGTACTTACAGGTTTGAGATGGTGATTCAGAGTGCAAGGGCTATGGTCGTTGACTCTGAGGGTGATTCCAAAATGAGTGCAACGAGATAGTGCCTTTGGTTCCGTTCGAACCCGGAACGGACTTGTATGGATTGAATGCTTTCAGAACATCGTCAGGTGGACGATGAGCATTCTAAGATAGATGTGTCCTATAGAGGTAATCGCAGCCTCAAGCATCATCAACTGGAATGACTAAAACAGGGGAGGTGCAGCAAGTTTAAGTGGGTCATGCCTAAGTAGGACGAGATTCATCCCTGTCTAGATGTCCCTTTTTATTTCGGCTTTGTGGGCAGTTGGATCTGCTGCCAACTGCGGGGTGATCTTGTTCGGGACTGTTCAGTAAGGAATGGTCCCGGCCTTGTGTTGCAGGGGAGTTAGGGTGGCTCCTCGGTACGGTGATCTAGGCCACGTGCTGTGACGGGCGATACCGCAGTAGCCCTGCCATTGTTGGAAACCCATTCTTCCTACGAGACCCTACGGTTTTGTTTGCATTACCCACTTTTGTGGCTAGTAGCTGGAATTTAATAGATGTAACAATTTCGGCTATTTTATATTTACTTGAAAACCCTAGACACTATTATAATATCACTGGATTTCCTATCAAATGTTTTGGTGAGCGTAAGGCAAAAACTTTTCCATGTTTATGTATGAGAAGTCTTATGTGATACCTTTTCTTTTCAAAGGATTTTCTAAAGTTAAGCAATTTTAAACCGTTTACTCACACCAGACCCCTGTCTGACCCGAATGTTTATTTTCTGTTTTATTAAACTCTTGGGTACTCATATAATGTATGAGTAGTCAAGTGATTCAGGTTATCCTTGACGAATTCTGGAGGAGCTTTGGAGCAAGAGGCTTCAGCGTGTAGATATATAGTTAGAGGTTCCGCTGTGTGTTATTCTGTATAGTTGTTCTTGTATTGTACATTAGACAGAAATTTTACAACTGTCTAAATTGAGATGTAAAGTTGTGTACTCTGATGTATATGATATTATGTATATGTTATCTATTATATTTCATTCGTTCCGCTGTGAGATTCTGATGTGTTGTTTTCTTTCTTTCCTTTCTTTTCTTCTTCTATCTCTTTCTTTTCTTAAATAGTGATGCGTCTTTCTGGTGATAGAAAGTCGGGTTGCTACATGTGGCATACGAAGTGCTGTTGATCATTTGTTGATCAAAGCATAGCTTTTGTGAAAAGCGTAGCTTTGTGGACGAGACTTCATCGGACCTCACAACCCGGTAATGGCCAAAATAGGAAAGATGCAGCAAGGTTATAGGGAGTAGCTCCCCTTAGGGTATGTGCATTTCCTTCTGGATAGAAGTGGTATCATGGTACGGAGCCCAGATACATAACTTATGTGGAAATCACAAATATATATGACTTTGTGATTGTTGTTGGTTGAGGATCCTCGGATAAAGGTTGTTTACAACCGGGGGATGGCATACTCGTGTCAGTAGTTACCTACTTTTGCGAAGGTAACCCGGCCTTGTGTTGGCAGAGATCCGGTTTGGTTCTCGGGGCGTCCTTCCAGAGGCGTACCCATGTGGCAATGGGAAGTTCCTTGGCCTGACCAATTGTTGGAAATCCAAACTTCAATACACACCTTGTACGGTTTTAGTTGTATAACCTGCCATTTACTTATGGTGGTCACCACTGTTTAGATGGTAGCTATAGTAGGCATAGTGTGAAATGCCTATGCTGGCTAAGATTAATATTATACTTTCGAAATGTTTTCTACACTATGCACTAATAATAATAATCAAATGATTCTGCGTAGTAAGCATCTTTGACTATCATAAGGAAAATTCTCCTCCAATTTGCATTTGAATTGTGTGTGTGGCGGAAGGCCTTATGGTTGTTTCATTTTTCAAAAGCATAGCGAAATTCTTTTTATTTTCTTTGTAAAAATAATTGTTTTAAGTTCTCACACCAGTCCTATGACCGACCTGGAGTTTATTGTTCCCTTTCTAAACTCTAGGTGCCCATCATTTTCCACACGGGCAGCCTAGAGTCAGGTTATCAGGATGTTCTAGAATTCAGAAGGTGCTGTGGAGCAGGAGGCGAGCTGGATGGCGAAACGTATCACTTGTATATGATATTATCTTTTCCGTTGTGTATTTAGTTGTGAGGACATGTTTATATGTCCATTATTGTGTTGTGTTGTATATTGACTCTGATGATGTAATGTATAAAATGTACAGTTCTTTTGATTTAAAGATATTCAATTATCTATTGTATATTGTTTCGCTGCGACTGTGAGATTCTGATATCGTTTCTATTGCTTTTCTTTCTTCTTTCTTCTTCTTTAACCCTAACGATTCGGTTTTCCGCCCTTGGATTGCTCGGCAGTTGATAAAGTGAACGTATTAATGTCGATTTTCGGAAGTCGAAAATTTCGTTCCTCACATTTGGTATCAGAGTATTTGGTTAAGCAACAACCTTGGCTCTGTTGGGTGTTACTCATTAGACATAGAGTCGGTAGTACTCTAGAATGAGTTTGAGTGTAATAATAGATATGAGCGCGTATTTGTTAGTGAATATAAAAAATGTTTTATATTGTGTTTGCTTATCCGTTGAGCTGTTTGTGAATTCTGATCGGTATGTGGGACGCCATATTATCGATAGGGATTTCTAAACACTTAAACAACATAAACCGACACGGTATTGTTTTAAAATAGGGTAAATGAAATAATTTTACCTAGACTATTTCGTAAATAAAAAGAATAATTTTCCATAGATTATATAGTATATGGTTGCTTGTTTGTTAGGAAGTGATAATATTAAACTATTATCATTGATTATTGAATAAGAATTGAAATCATAACAAAGAACTAAGAAAATAAAATCCATATACAAATGAAATTAGAGAATGTAAATTATAAATGTGATTCATAATTTGAAATGGAATTCCAGAGTAATATTTGAAAACAAATTTAAAGAATCTGAAATTTTGAGATTTGGTAAATTTAAATTCTTTGGAGTTTGAAAATGATTTTCAAGGGTTTTGGAAAATTGTTTTGAAGGGAAGAAAGCACTAAACTCTTTTCGGTCGCTGGAAAATAATTATGATGATGATCGCGACATCATCGGTATTCATTTTCGAGTTTCCATCAGAGGAATTGCTACCGAATTATAATTAAATGGAATTGTTTGTGAAATTGAGTTTGGTTTTTGAAATTCAAAAGATAATTTGACTAGATTTCAAAAAAATAATTTTTGAAAGATTGAAAAGACTCTGGAATGTTATATAAAATGTTTATGGAATAATAAATAAGTTTGGATGACTTAGGAAATTCAGATTTAAACTGAAATTAACCTGAGTTAATTGGAATAAAGGTGAATTTTAGAAGTCTAATAGACTAAATGATTGTTAATTGATTGTATATTATTCATTAAGTGTTAATGAAATTGAATTGATAAATGGAAAGCTATGTAATTGAAGTTGAAATGAAAGTGAACTAATGTGAATTGGTTGTAAGCAATTAAAATTTGTATTGAAACCTTATAAATTGTTTATGGGAATTATTTTGATTGCATTGCTTATGAAAACTATGTGTTTTCTGTTGAAAATTAGTGAAATGTAAATGAATTTCCTATATATGTCACTTACATGTTTAAATTGAGTAAGTACAGGTACCGGGGCTGTAGTTGGCTGGATTTGGTCACGCCAAAATGCTAATAAATAACTGCTTTGGTTAAAAATGCTAAAAAGGTACGCCTACGCAATAAAAATAGGAAATATGAACTGTTTTTCTATTTTCCGACCGTGTGGGTCGACGTATATATATTTATATCTATTGTGATATTGTATAAGCTCCTCCGTACAAGGGAGACTCTGCCAAAATTTTCCGTAAATTTTGAGAGTTGGAAATTTTTTGCAAATTTTTGGAAATTTTTGTTAACGAAAAGTCAATTTCTAAATTGAAATGAAAATGTAGGATTTGAAAGCTTAGTAAAGTTATTATAAGAAGTTTAACTATGCATTTTGGAAAAGTTAAAATGTTTAAATGAATTTGAAATTTAATTTGAACAAATGGTTTTAAAATGTTAATGGATTCTGTAACTTTTTCTTACTTGGCAATTTCGAGGACGAAATTCTTTTAAGGGGGGAAGTTTGTAAGTCGAATAAATTTTATTTCGAATATCTATATTTAATTGGATAGATTAAATCGATATTTTAATATTTGAAATTATAGAAATAATTGGAAATTGGGTTCAATGTGATTAAAATTGATTTGTAAAGTTGTATTAAATCATATTAGAGTTAGAATGATGTTATAGAACTTTTAAAATTGAATTAGAAGTAAATTTGTGGAAATTGAATATTTTAATATTTAACCGACGAGTAAAAATAACCATTTTTCAAATAGTCTCGGATTTCGACGAAACCAGTTTCATTGGATCCGTAATGTTAAATTATTGTAAGATTTCAAATTTTGTGTTAATCGGATTTACGGTTTGTCCGGGGCGAGCTAAAACGCACTGAAATCGGTTTAAGTGAATTTTGAATTTAAATAGTCGATTTGAACACCTATTTTTCAAATATGATCGAATTGGCTCTCGATATATATTCCATTGCATTCGGAATGGGGGTAAAACATTATAAATGCTAGGCGGCATGCTTTGTTTGGAGTTCGAAATTTTTTCGGATGAATAGTGTTTTGGAATTTTCTATATAAGGCCCCCTATTTCTTTCATTTGCAAACTAAAACCTAGGGTTTCAAGCTTCAGCCACCACCCTAATAATCAATGGCCGAGAATCTCAAATCTTCCCTTTCAATTATCCTCCAATCCGTGAACAATTAGAGAAAGTTATCAACTACAAAAGTGTCGAGCGCGTTGAGATCTATATTCTCAACGGCTATGATCGTAAACAACGAAGTGGATTGACGGCAATTGGTTTGCGAAGGTCTGGCGTTCAAGCACGAATTTCGAGAGGCACAGAGGTGACCGAGCTTGGCTAAATCACGGCCGATAGTGGCACTAGCGAAGGGCAATCGAACGACGTTGTCTGATCGTGTCCTCGGCGTTCGTAGTGATTGCGATAATTAGGGTTGAGGGGCGATAATAAATGGGTTACGTGCGTGCATTTTCTTTAGCCTGGGAAAGAAGAACGAAGTCATGGTTCAGATTTGCAAAGTAAGAAATCAACGGCCACGATGCAGTTAGGTTAAAAAAGTTGAAATTATTATATTATATAATGCGTATAATCTTTAAAACTCTGTAACTTTTTGATACGAGGTCGAAAAATGACGAAACGACTTGCGTTGGATTCGTATTGTCGAATACTACGCGATGGAGCTGGATTGGAGTTGATTGGAGCTAGAAGATTTTTGGGTAAAATTAAACGCGTGTTTAATTTTATTCGGAACGAAACACTGCAACTGTTATTGGAAGCAAGGTGAGAACTTCTCACTCAATCGAATTGTGTTTCGATTTAAATTTTAAATAGTTAGATTTAAAACTGCTTGATTGAGTTGATTGTATGTTTGGATGACAAATTTCTATCTGTTGTATTGAAATAGACCCTATACACCGCATATTAAACAGAGGTTATTATATTAAACACATATACCGCGATATTCCACCTTCAAGTGGAATTGGTATTATGTATGTACTTGGAGTTGATTTCCCGCATTATATAGCGAATGATACCCTATTGTGCCGCATAATAGCGGATAATATTGTATATAAACCCATGTACCGCAATATTCCGTCTTGAAACAGAATTGGTATTGTGCTAACATCTGTGGATGCAGGGAAGCATGTTGGAGGGATCCAACTGGATTTCTCAAATAATTGAATTTGTTTCGGTGTCGTGTGTTGTTAATTTTTTAATCTCTGTGTGGTTTTCTTTGTGATTGAAATCGTTAAAGGCTACAATTTAATCGAATATATTTTTGGTATCGCTGGATATCGAAAATAAATAAAAATTGGATTTTTGAAAATTCAAGTTGAATGTTTATAGTAAACTTTATTTTTGAGAATTGGATAAATTTAAAAGAAGGAACTTTAAAAGGATAAAGTTTTATTTTTAATCTTGTTGAATAAAATTCCAAAATATGAGGAAAAGGCTTAATAAATGGATTTCGGGTAATATTATTCAAATGTTGAAGAATTTATTTAAAAATACGGATTTTAAATATTTGAAAGAGATAAAGGAATTTATTTCAAAAAACCTCTAACAAAAAGAGAAAGGAAAAGACCTCCCAATTCTACAAGCTTAGTCTAAAGTAGTTTAGTGAAGTCAAGTAGCTAGAGAAGCGAGCAAATAACCTATATCAAAAGCAACCATATGAAGCATAACTACCCTAGGTTTTTAGGTGAGCCATCATCTGTAGATAATCAGAACAATCCACTATTGATGATCCAACCTCGTGAACATCCAAGCAAATGATAACCAACCCTCAATAGCCGCTAGAAGTGAAAAAAATCAATGGAAAACATGAGAACTATCCATACACATGTTTATAGTCAAAGAACTATGCACATACACACACATACACATGTGTGTGTGTGTGTGTGTGAGGACATTAAAGTAGTAACGAAAATCAGAGCCCAACTAATTGTTGATCAAGAGAGCAATGTTTGAAGAGTCATCGTTATTAATGAAATATAATACGTTATTGGTAAGGGCCCTATTGTTTCTCCTATTGCTACACACGATTTTCACCTATAAGATATGAATGCGACTTTTTGTTCGTGTAAGAAAATCCTTAAAGTAAACATTTTGACCTATAAGATATGAATGCGACTTTTTGTTCGTGTAAGAAAATCCTTAAAGTAAACATTTTTGACCTATTTAAAGCTAGATTTGTACTCTAGTTATAAGTAAAGAGCGCAATAGCATATGTTAGATTATCAGTTGGAATATAAACATTATTGAACATTGTTTGGTTCCTTTCAAACCATAAATATTAACAAGTAATAATGGCGATATTATCAAGTAAAATTCTATAATCTTTAGCGTATAGCAATCTAAAGTCGCTATAGTATAGTTGTTAATGAGATTTTTCATCTTGCAACACCAAGTTAGTTATGAAGTAATTACTGTGCTGAACGCTTTCAGCAATCAGGAATCGATAAATTTAAGTGATGTTAAATTTGCCTTAGGATAGTATTTAGATTGCTTTAAGCGTACACAATTACGAGGTTGTACTCTAGCAATTCACAAAAATGTCACATCCAACTTATATATAATTAAGGTAAAAACAGAAAAAGGTTCTAACTTAAAAAGGAATAAGTTAAGTGCAGAAAAAGTAAAGGAAACAGAAATTTACGAGGTTTGGATTTCAATGAATGCTACGTTCACGGACCAAATCTTTGTGTATATATTTCTTTTTGGTATAGATTTTTTTTAACGGCGAAGAGCACAAGTATATTTAGCATATAATTCAGAGAATGTTCAAAGTTCATCTTCCTTGCTATAATAACCTTCTATTTATAGTGCTATGATATCAAATGGATTGCTAATCCCTAAATTTTACATTGCTCCTTCACCGTTTGATCTTTCCAGTGTTATTAATTGCATGGCTCGAAGATTTGAGCATGGATTTCTAACATGGATGAAGGCAAGGGTAGATTATTTAGGAGGGAAGATTTGGTTGAAGGCCGGAATTCTGAATTTGAAGTTAGGCAGGAAATTTGAACTTTGGGAAGTTCGAAGTTTAACCTCTAAATTCCTTATAAAGAATATGCTTCGCTAGCTTATGATATTAGGGCTTCTATATTTATTCTTAGCTGGTACAGTTTCTCCTGAACATAATGACAAAGTCCTTATTTAGTGTTTATGTTGTTCATTAATTGAAGATATATATATATACATATAGACTTTAGGAAGATGACGACATTGATCTGAGGATAGTTTCGACACCGGTCCTAGGAAGGTGTCGAAGTAGATATTTATGAGGCGGCGGTGTTTATTAAGAGGAGATAGTGAAAATGATTTGTAAGTGAAAGTAGACACCGTCTTCAGAAGGGTGATGACTTAGACTTTAATGGGATGACAGCACAGTCTTTGAGTGAAGTCGATGTAGTCTTAGAAGAGGTAATGACATAATCACTCGAAAGAGTTTGGCATAGTCTTCAAGGAGATGATGACGCGGTCTCTAAGGAGAGTCGACATGGTGTTTTTCTTCTACTGGTAGATGAATTCTTTGAGCCTCCTTTCTCTTATAGGCGGCGCTTATTTAGTCATTTTTTGAAGGGGTGACTCCCTTATTTGCTTCCTACCATATGTTATTGTAGTATCGGTGTACTTCATTTAGAGATATTTTGCATAGTCTTTTTTTGAGACAATTTAACCGTTGATTTTCGGTCTTTGATTCCTTTGTTACGTTGTTGATTGCATATATCCTGCGTATTCGTCTAATTATCTCTGAATATAGTCTGCAGGGTTTGGGTATCTCTAGCTTTGTGTAGTCTCCTCCTTTTGGTGATACTGTAATCGAAATCCCTTTTTTTCTTGTTTTGGCTACGCAGTTCTATCTGTGCTCATTTTGCTGACGTACATTACACATATTTGCAGGAGAAATTTAGGTGTAATATGTCACCCTTCTAGTTTGCGCTAATGTGTATTAGTGCAGACTTGTCATCTTCGCATTCAATTTTATCTATTCTCTAACCAATCACATCGTATTTAATGCTATTTACAAGTATCTCATTGTTGATAGCTATTCTGACCGTTATATACGAGTCCTTTCGAATTTCAACAAATCCTTCTCGTTCTTTGTGTATTTGGGTTGTCATTGTTACGATCTAATGATCATTTTTTTATTATTCCTTCAAAAAATTTAGGGTTGTGATTCTCTCATTGAAAACTATATAAATTCCTTCCCCTTCCATTTCTCTTGTTTCTACTAGAGAAATTTTAACTTCTAACCATCGTGGCCCTTCTTATTTTCTCCCAACGCTCTTTGCTTCAATTTTTATATTTTTCAAATCACAGGTTAGATCCTTTTTTTTGCTCTTTTGTGTTTTTTAAATTTATTATTATTCATATCCACACCTTGTATGTGTTCGAGGAAATGCCTATATGGGTTGTTCGATGGATTCGGCATTTTTGATGAACTTGTTCCTTTTATTCATGCTCTATTTGAATTGAATTAATTGATTAGTCGGTTCCCTTCGTTCTTTTTTTTATGTACACATTTTTTCCCTTTTAGTGGAGACTCCAACAATATCCTCCTATTATATTCTTTCCTTCTTTTGGTTACCCATGGCTCAAAGCAACCCTCCAAGCACTTCGGGTTGTGGCTCAACTTCTTTCATTGAAATGACTTCGTCCATCAATGAAGAAGGTCGAATGTAAAGGATTTTGGATCATTTTCGGTGTAGGGATTATGTGCTTAGGTTCCTAACTGCTTTAGGTGGATTAAAATGCCTCTAGAGGGATTTGTTTCGATAACATCAGAACATATCCGAAATGGGTTCTATCTTCCACGCTACCCCATAGTTAAGGATAGCTACCGTCAATCTATCCCCTATCCAACTATCTCACATTTCTTATTACCTACTCATGTCTACCTTTATCTTGAATGCTGAGCACTTGTGCCCCTCATTTCATGTCATGAGCTACTATTTTTGTACTCAATTCATCAAGACATTACTATTGGCTGCAATGGATTCTTTTATATTCAAGCTTTAAAATCTCCTTTCTCGATTTCTCCTCTTAAGACTCATAGATAGGTAGATCGGTTTTTCTATATTTCTAATCATGACGGTTTTATTCCTTATTTTAGATCTGCTGGTACTGTTTTCACCCTTTTATCATTCCATTTTTCATTACTGTTATTAATTTTAAGCCACACTGACTTGTATGCACTTTCTCTCCTTCTTTCCTTCTCTATTCTCCTCTCTCTCTACTTTTTTGGTTAAACGCTCTGACTTTCTCGGCGAGGAACAAGATTCATTTCTAGTGCGTAGGACCAACATGCTCAAGCTTGAAAAGTATATTCGCAGAGGTATAATGCTTTTGCTAAAGCAAACCATTTCAACGTATAGGATTTTCAAATTATTTGAAAAAAGAAACAAGTTTTCAAATTCAACATGTATATGTCGACATATGCCCAGATGATATGTCGATATACATGCTGCCAAATGGTTTTCCAAATTTTGAAAAGAAGTTTCTATTCATGGAAACTCTTCATGAACATATACATCTATTTGAGTTCAAACGAATTTTTTGATAGTTATTAACTTATTTTCTTCCCTCCTCTTACACTCTTGAAAACTCCATTAAAAATACACTCTATTCTCTTCAAAAGCATAAAGCATCAATTTGAACTTCATTGTATTGTTCATTACTACATTCTTACATTTTTGAATCATCTCTCTCAAATCAAAGATCAAAGCACAATCTAAGAGGCTATGGGATCCATTGTATCCAAAGTTCAATAAATTATCTTTGTAAAACCATTAAAGTCTATTTGCATTTGCTTGACTGTACTTGTAACCTATTCAAATCTAGTGGCTATGGAAAGATTATTCACAAGCTTGGAGGAAATTCATCGTCATCGTCCACATCTTTCTAAGCAGGTCTAGTTATTTCCTTATGATATCTAGCTTTGTATTCCTTAGTAATGTGTAATTTTAGTTTAAATTCATGTATTTCACTTAAATCCATGTACATTCTATTAATTGTAATGAAATCTTGTCCTTGTTGTTATATATAATTCTAATAGTCTTTGGAAGTTATAAATATATAATGGCATAAGATAAAAATGAAAAACTACAAAAAAATAAAAGTTTTGCAATTTTAGATATATATGTCTACATACATACAATAGATATGTCGACATATATGAGTCATTGGGAATTTTTTTTAAATTTAAAATAAAATAACTACTACCATTCAATCTTTCCAAATGACTTTTCACTCCTACATAAGCCTATTTCTTCCAGGAATATCCACTTACCATTTTACCCTCTATCTTCTTTTCATTCTCAAACTACACAAAAAAAAAATTATGTGAAAACCTTGAAAAAACACTTCAATCTTTTAACGATTTTATTACTTTTATCTTCAGAAATCAAAGGCATTTAGAGTTAAGTCAAATGCAAATGATCAAAGAGCAAGAAAAGCATTTTGACGCCCTTCGATGGATGATTTCTTCCTTAATCAAAGATGGTCAAACTAATAACCTAGATCACTCTATCAACATGGATAATAAAGATTTGGATGCCATCAATGCGTATCCAATCTTTGGATCTGACAGTTGGGTTAATGTAACATCCCAAAATTTATTAAATTAAATTTGATTACTTATTTGAACTTTTGGAATTTAATTTGAAAGGTTCAAAAGAAATAAATATGTGTTAATTTATATGAATAAAACTCCAATTTCTTTTGATTGAAATAATAAATGTTTTAAAAATAATTTTAATTTATAAAAATATATCTATGTAATTAAAATAATATTTATTAATATAAAGCAAATATTTCAATGGGTAATGTATTTGTAATAAAGCAAACATGATATAAAGGGTTTGATAGTTAAGCTTAAGAATAAAAAAAATAAAAACAAGGGTTTATGCTAGAAATAAGTGAGTTTGTGTGTATGCAACCAAAGTTAAAATTTATAACAATAACTATAACAACTTTATATAAGGCATAAAGTAAAACAAAACCAGGCAATAGGGGGTGTATGTTGCCTGTGAAGTTGATGTGCAAGGCAAGAAAAGAAAAAATATATATAAAAAATAAAGTATCTATGTACATAAAAAAATGGAATAAGGATGTAAACATGAAGGATACTTGCATTTAATGCTAGCACAAAAATAAAGTCATTCGAAAATATCTCTAAATCATTTCAGCTGAAATTGTTGTCTGGCTAAAGAAAGGAAGAAGAAAAAAAAATCTCTGATTAAAAACAGAACTTGCTTGTTCCAGTAAACACCTATTTCTGTAACTCTTTTTATATATATACATCTTCTTATTCTATTTTCGTTCATAAAAAAAAACTTAGCATAACAGAGAAAAAATAGTAAGCACTTCCATTTTACAGATTTAAACAACAATCAGGCAAGAAGATTTAAAAAGGAAATCAAGTAGTGGCTATTCAAAAAAAAAACAGAAGTTGTTCTCTGTTCAAATTTTTAACTGTGAGTAAACATATTATTTTAGAATTTAAATCTGGGTATTTTGTTCATGAAACTTTGTGCTTTGATGTATATTGAAAAAAATTGTTCTATATGTTTTCTATGACATTGGAAATTTTTATATGGTTGTTCTTCTATACTTTTGGTTTCAGACAAAGTAAATTAGAAACATTTAGTAAATCTTCATACAAATATTATAAACTTAGGATTTTAAATAAAATAAGTTTTTTCAAACTTAAACCATGGCCCAGAAATTGTTTGAGCTTGATAATGAAGAACTTGACTCTGTAAACTCAGTTTTACAGTTAAAAGAGAAATCATATGATGAATTCGGGTATTTTAAATTATTGATTTGATTATATAACTTGAATAAACATACAAAGATTGGATTTTTAGAACAACAATGGTGATTTTTAGTTGTGTAAGTTAAGAGCAGTTTGAAGTTGATCAAAATGGGAGTTTCGATCAATTTCTGGCGATCGAAAGCATACTGGATGTGGAGTTTTTGATCGAAGCTAGTGTGTATGATAGTCAAGTCATGAAAAATGTTCAATAATTTTTCTATTATAGGAGATGATGCGACGAAGCTATTTTAGGGTTTAAGGTCAGTGAAATGAGCGATCGGGTTTTTGGGCTCGTGCGCACTCGTCAATGTATCGACTGTGGTCAGATTTGGAGGGGGTGTTCTTGAATAAGAGATGGAGGCGTGGACGGAAGCGCGGTGGTTCTGGTGGCCGGGTTGGTCGTGTTGAAGTAGGTTTTGGCGAGCTTGAGTGTTCGAGTTTTGAACTGGAAGCTCGATTTCGTTTTGGGGTCCTTAGCTACGAATCGACCGTTATTATCAAGTGTGGTGGTGATTTGTGACATGCTGGAGGAAGTACCGTTCGCCGGAGCGTCGGCGAGGTGCCGTGCATGTGCACGGTGCCAGTTTGGGTTAGTGGAAATGACATGGGGGAAGAAGCATTGCGACTCGAAGTAGAATTCGTGAAGTTCGCGCATTAGCTCGGGTTCTAGCTCGAGGAAACTTTTATGTGTGCCGGGTAGGTTCAGTACTTAGACAAATTTAAGTGGAAAAAATATTGTCACGGGTCGATCTTTGTAAAACTCGAAGCAATGAGCACTTTTGCTCGGGTGTGACTCAAGATAGTCTCGGGTTGGTTGTTTGAAACAGCATTTCCAGTTTTAAAATTTAAAAAAAAAAGTCTAATTGATTTCTAAATTCATTCTCTATAAAATGATGATTGTTTGTTAAGTGGAATGTAAAGTTAATGGTATTGAAATACTTATTTGAAATTAATTAAGTTCAAAGATGTTTTAAACATATATTTTCAAATAAAGTTGTTTTAAAGATTAATTTAATAAAATAATTGAGAAGTTAATCAAATATTTAAGGTGTTAACTTAGAACAAATTTATTTATAATAATTAAATAACGATTAAACAATAAATGATCTGTAATTACTTTTTAATGGATAATTAATTAACTAAAGACTAATTAATAAGAGTAATTAAGATTTAATTGATTAACAATTGAGAATTTATTTAATTAAGATAATTAATTAAAGAATAATTGATTAATAAAGTTAATTAAGATTTAATTAATTCATAGTTAAGAATAATTAACTATTGATTTAAAATAATTAATAAAAATTATGTGGTTAATTCATTTAAATCACCTTCACCTTAATTGAAGATGATTGACTATCATCAAACGTTGTGTACTGGATTGATATTTCTTTTGTGATTGTGATGCTGTATGATGTGAATTGCTTTGTGCTGAACTGTGATTTGTGATTTGTTTCTGTGTAAAAACCCTTCGCCCGTAAAACGGCATTTAAACTTCGATGCGATAGGGAGTCGTATTTCAGTTAGTTATCCAAAAGCCACATCAAACCTTCAATATGAATCTTTGTAACGGATATATCCACGTGTTTTAAAATTGAACGCACACTATTCGGATTAGCCGGGAGAGGACCTTTGTATCATATAACCCATTCCGAATAGTGATACAACGAAATGAATAACATTTGAAGATGGTGGTGAAGACCGGGTGTCTTCGAAAATGATAGGATTACCTATCGAATGTCTCTGCACTGAATGGCCTCGGTATAGAGATCTCCACACGTGATGGGGAGTCCGATCGGGATTGTGGATACCCGGATTTGTACGGGCTTCTTCCTTTATTGGACGAAGTGTCTTCATTTCTGTTTGAACCCAGATCAGACTTGTATGGCCGTTTGTCTGACACTACACTTTGAGATATAAAGTAGATTTCTTTCAAATACATATCTGTTGGTGGCGGAGAATTTATTCTCTTAGCTTAACACCCTTCTCTAAGACGTACGAGCTCAGAGGTTATGTAGTTGAAGGTTATCAGCGATATACTCCCAATTTGGTAGTGTGGCATGCTATGTGCTGCTGTTTGTTGATCATTTGTGATCAAAGCATGGCTTTCGTGTAAAGTGTAGCTTTGTAGACGAGACCTCATGGGACGTCACACCCTGGAAATGGTCGAAACAAGAAAGATGCGGCAAGGTTATGATGGTCGCACCCTTTAGGGTACGTCATTTCCTTCTGGAAAAAGGCGGTATCATGGTATGGAGCCCAGATACTTTACCTATGTGATTGCTGCAATCTCATTTACTCTGTGGTTGTTGCTTTGTTATAGAGTGTCCTCGGATAAAGGTCGCAAACGACCGGGGGGTGGCATACTCGAGTAGTAGTTACCTAATTACAGAGGTAACCCGACCTTGTGTTGGCAGAGAACTGGTTAAGTTCTCGGGACGTCCCTCCAGAGGCGTACCCATGTGTCAGTAGGAAGTTCCTTAGCCCAACCATTTGTTGGAAATCCAAAGAAACAATACGAGCCCTGTACGGTTTTAGTTGTACAACTTGCCATGCAGCGTGGCGGTAACCTGCTACAAAACATGGTAGCTATAGTAGGCATACAACGAAATGTGGTATGCTAGCTAAGATTAGTATTATGCTTTCGAAATAGTTTTCTACACTATGCACTAGTAATAATATCAAAGAATTTTTCCTTAAGCATATTTGACTATCATAAGAAGAAATCTCCTCTAATTCTGCGATTGCATTGTATGCGTGGCGAGAGGTCTTATGGTAGTTTCATTTTCCAAAAGCATACCGGTTTTTTTATATAAATCATGTTTTATTTAAAAGAAACTGCTTTTTTACTCATACCAGTCTCATGACTGACCCGGAGTTTATTGTTGTTTCTAAACTCCGGGTGCCCATAACTTCCACACGGGCAGCCTAGTAGCAGGTTTTCTGTGGTTTGGTGTTAGCTGTATTTTAGAGGTTATCGGTTTTTTGAGGCTTTTACCTTGAAGATATTTTGGAAGCTTTTGGATCCCAAGGTGCTTAGATTTGGAAGTTCACTATCGCTTCATTCCTTTGAAGACTTTTTGACTTATGATCCCATATTGTTCCATTGTGATGTTCTATTTGGACTTGTGATATATGTATTATGATACTCTGATGTAGTAATGGATATTATGATGTCATCGTATTTTTGATGAAATGCATGATATTCATTTTGTTTCCGCTTTTTTATATTCATCTAATGTTGTTATAAGCTCAATCCAACTGGAGTTCGATGTTTGAATTTTCTGCAGTCGAATACAAGTGAGGTATTTGATGTCAATTTTTGAACATTGGATTTCAGAACTTGACATGTGGTATCAGAGCTGAAGGTTGAGTAAGAACTTTTTCTATGGAGTATAACATTAGATGGCTCATTACAGATAGGGTGAAGTATACCCTAGAATGAGTATAACTGAGACTGAAACCCCAAATTTTCGTATTCTACTTCCTTTAACTGCTGATATTCTTAAAATACCTCGTCCGAATATCCAAATAAATTTTCTTACTAATTATAGATAGTAAGAATGAGCGGACAAAGAGGAAGAGCTGGGGGCGAGGAAATGCCATAGCACCTAGCCAAGTTCCCCCAACCGCAGAAGCAACTTTATCTATTCAGCATCAGCCGAATCTGGCCGATTTATATAAGAGTTTCTCAAGGCTTCGTGGTAAGCTGTTCACCGGCAAGGAGTGGATTGTTGAGACCCAAGCATGGATCAGATCATGTGAAAAAATCTTTAAAGGGCTAAAGCTGCAAGAAGATCAAAAGCGACTCATAGCTTCTTGGCAACTTCAAGAAGTAGCCTTAGCATGGTGGGAGACAGTTACTGTGGATAAGCCAGAAGACGAGTTCACTTGGGAGAGATTTAAAGAAGTATTTGAGAAGTGTTATATGCCATCGGCTGGAATTTCTCGAGTGTACCAGGAATTCATGGACTTAAAGCAGGGATTTTGTCATTCGAGGAGTATCTGAACAAATTCAATGAATTGTCTCGTTTCGGCCCAGAATTGGTCAAAATACCTGTAAACAAGAATTAAAGGTTCATTCGTGGGATGAATAAGAAATTCCACGAAAGGATGACTGGCCATGTCAAAGAATCCTTTTCAGATTTGGTTGATATGGGGTACAGATATGCTACCCTTGATATGCAAGAAGCCCCGGTGGAGAAAGGAAACTTGAGCAATCAAAATTGGAAGAAGAGAAAATTTGGAAGCAAGAAACCATGGCAGGGTAAGGAGAAATAGAAGAGCAATCAGTGAAGCACGACAGAGAATGTTACTTGCTTTAATTGCTTAGAAAAGGGCCATTATTCGAGAAGATTTACGAAGCCTAAGAGACAAGTCAATTAATCCGTTCAAGAAAAACCCAGGAAATGTTATTATTGTCAGAAATTAGGACACGAGGTTAAAGACCGCCCAACTATGAAGCAAGCTCAGACAGCAAAGGTGTACACAGTCAAAGACAAACCTGCATCTCCCAAAGCAGAAAGGGGGAAAGGAGTTCTGGAAGGTAATCTCACTATTTATGATAGCATCGTTGGAGTTCTGTTTGACACGGGCGCTACACATAGTTTTATCTCTCAGCAAGCTCTTAATGAATTAAATCTTGAACCTGATTTTGTTGATAAGCCTATATGCGTAAAGAATCCAGTTGGAGGTCTTGCGAACCTTTGTCTTCGATGTAGAGACGTTCCTATCTCATATTCTTGTTACCAATTCCCTATCGGTCTCTTTGTCCTTGATTTTAACGAGTTTGAAGTCTTACTCGGAATGGATTGGCTAGCAAAATATGAACCCAAATTGGATTGCAATAATCGATTGATTTCGATCAAAACCGAATTTGGAGACTCCATTGAGATTTCTTGTGAGGAGCCTAGTCCTAAAAGAGAAGGGTTGATGTATAACTTGGGTTATCCTGAACCCAGTCTGGAGTCCATACCCATTGTTAGAGATTTTTCAGACGTGTTCGAAGAAGTGAAATCCTTACCTCCACATCGAGAAATAGAATTTAGAATTGACCTAGTATCCAATGCTCGTCCTATCGTTCACGCAAGTCGTAGGATGGCACCCAGGGAAAGGGTTGAATTAGTCAAGCAAACTAAAGATTTACTAGAAAAAGGTTTGATTCGACCCAGTGTTTCTGAATGGGGTTCAACCGTTGTATTTGTTGCTAAATCGGACGGATCTTTGAGATTGTGTGTGGATTACCACGATCTCAATAAGCTCACTCTCAATAATAAATTTCCACTACCTAGAATTGATGATCTATTTGATCAATTGCACGACGCTCGTTTCTTTTCGAAGATGGATCTAGCCCAAGGGTTCCATCAATTACGAATCGCCGAAGATTGTGTCCATTTGACCGCTTTCAGGGGTCCCAATATGTTCTACAAATAGTTAGTCATGCCTTTTGGGCTAACCAATGCTCCAGCATACTTCGTGGACCTTATGACTCGTGTGTTTCGGGAGGTATTGAATAAATTTGTGCTCGTATTTATTGATGATATTTTGGTCTATTCCAAGACCAAAGAGGAGCATGCCGAGCATCTTAGAATCGTTTTGGAGATATTGAGGAGAAATATTTTATTCTCAAAATTTTCAAAATGTCATTTTTGGGTCAAAGAAATTAAATTTATCGGCCATATTATTAATGAAGAAGGGATTTCTGTTGATCCTAGCAGAATTTCCGCTATTCTTGACTGGAGGAAACCCACTACCCCAAAAGAAGTTCGAAGTTTTTTGGGTTTAGCAGGTTATTACCGGAAGTTTGTTTAGGACTTTTCTAAGATAGTTAGTCCGCTGACTAAGCTCACGATGAAGCATGTAAAATTCAATTGGACTCCGAAATATGACAAAGCTTTTCAGGAGTTGAAAAAGAGATTAACCACCGCTCCTGTTCTCGCTATTATCGACGAGAATCAGGGATTATCTGTTTATACCGACGCTTGTGGTGATGGTTTGGGTGTGATATTAATGCAGAATGGGAAGGTAATTGCCTACGCGAGTAGACAATTAAGTCCTCATGAAAGAAACTACCCAATCCATGATTTGGAACTTTTAGTTGTTATTTTCGCTTTGAAAATATGGAAACATTATCTTCTGGGTAAGGATTTCTTTAGCCTTCCTAACAAATTATGAATTTAATTTACTTAATAAATATACCTAATGAACTCTCTTTCTTTAGGTGAAAAATTCGAATTATTCACCGACCATAAATCTTTGAAAAGCCTCTTCACCCAGAAAGATTTAAATCTGCGACAACAACATTGGTTGGAATTTCTAGCATCTTATTACCTAGATATTTAATATATGCCCGGAAAAGCCAATGTAGTTGCCGATGCTTTAAGTAGGAGACATGATGTTCTTGCATATCTTGTTGTTACTCCTACTCTCCTTGAAAAGATCGCCAGCAAGCAAAAAGAAGACCCGTTCCTTCGGGGAATTTGTAAAAGAATACATCATGGTGAGGATTCCAGTTTTGGAATTGATGATAATGGAGTTATAAGGATGAGAGACAGGATTTGTGTCCCGGACATTCCTGAACTGAAACGTGAAGTTTTGGACGAATGTTACAAATCTAAATTCAGCATCCATCCAGGAGTTAACAAGATGTATAAAGATATCAAAAGAACTTTCTGGAGGAAGACAATGAAAAGGGACATATATATATGTGTGTGTGTGTGTGTGTGTGTGTGTGTATGAGTCGCTATGCTACTTGCCAACAAATCAAAAGCGATCAAAAGAAAATGACAGGTTTACTTCAGCCTTTAGAGGTACCGAAGTGGAAACGGGACCAAGTTCGATGGATTTCATCGACGGTTTGCCTCGTACTCGTAAAGGCAATGAAGCAATTTGAGTTTATGGATCGTTTGACTAAGACAGCCCACTTCTTGCCAGGGAAATCTACCCGCACAACTGCAAGGTTAGCAGAGTTGTATGTGAAAGAAATTTTCCGTCTCCATGGTATTCCTGGCAGTACAGTGAGTGATCGTGACCCGATCTTCACTAGTAGATTTTGGGAGGCATTTCAAGATGCATTGGGAACAAAAACTGAACTTCAGCACTGCTTATCACCCACAGTCTGATGGGCAGACTGAAAGGATTAACCGAATCTTGGAAGAACTATTGCGAGCTTGTATACTTGATTTTGGTGGTTCTTGGGAGGACCATTTGCATCTGGTCGAATTCTCTTATAACAATAGCTATCGGGCCAGTATAGAGATGGCTCCTTTTGAAGCTTTATATGGTCGTCCGTATCGATCACCGGCATATTGGATTGAGGCAAGTGATAGATTCATCCTTGAACCGGATATGATTAAAGAAGCTATAGAGAAAGCTAATTCTATACGGAAGAAATTGAAAACGGCTCAAAGTCGTCAAAAGAGTTATTATGATCGCAGAAGAAGGGATTTAGAATTCCAGATTGGAGACTCTGTCTTGCTCAAAGTATCTCCAATGCGAGGTGTATTAAGGTTTGGGAAAACCAGTAAGCTGGCACCACGATATATTGATCCTTTTCCTATTCTGGAGAGGATCGGTTCTTTAGCCTGTAGAGTGCAGCTGCCTAGATGGTTATCTGGCGTGGATGATGTGTTCCACATTTTTAATCTTTGGAAGTATGTGCACGATCCAGATAGTATTATTGAAGAAGCCGCTCAACAGGATCTCGACATCGCTCCCAATTTAACAGTTAAAAGAGAACCAATAAAGATTGTAGATCGTGATGAAAAGAGATTGAGAAACAAAATTGTAAAACTGGTTAAAGTACAGTGGCGATCCAAAGGGCTGCACTTGGGAAACTGAAGATAATATGCAGAAATCATATCCCAATTGCAGAGTGGATATCTCGGCTTAAACTGGTAAGCCATTTCTCTATCCTTTTCTGAATTCATATATTCTTTGTTTGCTTTTCTCTCTCTTTCAAATTTCGAGGACGGAATTTTCTTAAGGGGGAATATCTGTAACATCCCAAAATTTATTAATTTAAATTTGGTAACTTATTTGAACTTTTGGAATTTAATTTGAAAGGTTCAAAAGAAATAAAATATGTGTTAATTTATATGAATAAAACTTCAATTTCTTTTGACTGAAATAATAAATGTTTTAAAAATAATTTGAATTTATAAAAATATATCTATGAAATTTGAATAATATGTATTAATATAAAGCAAATATCTTTAATGGGTAATGTATTTGTAGTAAAGTAAATAGGACATAAAGGGTTTGATAGTTAATCTTAAGAATAAAAAAAATAAAAACAAGGGTTTATGCTAGAAATAAGTGAGTTTGTGTGTATGCAACCTAAGTTAAACTTTATAACGATAACTATAACAAATTTATATAAGGCATGAAGTAAAACAAAACCAGGCAAGAGGGGGTGTATGCTGCCTGTGAAGTAGATGTGCAAGGCAAGAAAATAAAAAAAAATATAAAAAATAGAGTATCTATGTACATATAAAAATGGAATAAGGATGTAAACACGAAGGACACCTGCATTTAATGCTAGCACAAAAATAAGGTCATTCGAAAATATCTCTAAATCATTTCAGCTGAAATTGTTGTCTGGCCAAAGAAAGGAAGAAGAAAAAAAAATCTCTAATTAAAAACAGAACTTGCTTGTTCCAGTAAAAACCTATTTTTGTAACTCTTTCTATATATATACATCTTCTTATTCTATTTTCGTTCATAAAAAAAAAACTTAGCATACCAGAGAAAAAATAGTAAGCACTTCCATTTTACAAATTTAAACAACAATCAGGCAAGAAGATTTAAAAAGGAAATCAAGTAGCATCTATTAAAAAAAACATAAGTTGTTCTCTGTTCAAGTTTTTGACTGTAAGTAGACATATTATTTTAAAATTTAAATCTGGGTATTTAGTTTGTGAAACTTTGTGCTTTGTTGTATATTGAAAAAAAATTTGTTCTGTATGTTTTCTGTAGTACTGAAAATTTTTATATGGCTTGTTCTTCTATACATTTGGTTTTAGGGCAAAGTAAATTAGAAACATTTAATAAATCTTCATACAAATATTGTAAACCTAGGATTTTAAATAAAATAAGTTTTTTTAAACTTAATCATGGCCCAGAAATTGTTTGAGCTTGATAATGAAGAACTTGACACTGTAAACTCAGTTTTACAGTTAAAAGGGAAATCATATGATGAATTCGAGTATTTTAAATTATCGATTTGATTATATAACTTGAATAAACATAAAAAGATAGGATTTTTAGAACATGAATGGTGATTTTTAGTTGTGTAAGTTGAGAGCAGTTTGAAGTTGATCAAAATGGGAGTTTCGATCAGTTTCTGGCGATCGGAAGCATACTGGATGTGGAGTTTTTGATCGAAGCTAGTGTGTATGGTAGTGAATTCAGGTAAAATGTTCAATAATTTTTCTATTGTAGGATATGATGGGACGAAGGAATTTTAGGGTTTAAGGTCAGTGAAATGAGGGGTAGGGTTTTTGGGCTCATGCGCACTCGTTAATGCATCGAGTGTGGCCAGATTTGGAGGGGGTGTTCTTGAGTCATAGACGGAGGCATGGACGGAGGCGCGGCGGTTCTAGTGGCCGGGTTGGTCGTGTTGAAGTGGGTTTTGGCGAGCTTGAGTGTTCGAGTTTCGAATTGGAAGCTCGATTTCGTTTTTGGGTCCTTAGCGTCGAATCGATCGTTATTATCAAGTGTGGTGGTGATTTGTGACATGCCAAAGGAAGCGCCGTTCACCGGAGCGTTGGCGAGGTGCTGTGCATGTGCACGGTGCCAGTTTGAGTCAGTGGAAATGGCATGGGGGAAGAAGCATTGCGACTCGAAGTAGCATTCGTGAAGTTCGCGTATTAGCTCGGGTTATAGCTCGAGGAAACTTTTGTGTGTGCCGGGTAGGTTTAGTACTTAGACAAATTTAAGTGGAAGAAATATTGTCACGGGTCTATCTTGGTAAAACTTGAAACAATGAGCACTTTTGCTCGGGGGTGACTCGAGATAGCCTCGGGTTGGTTGTTTGAAACAACATTTCCAGTTTTAAAATGTTTTTTAGAAAAAAATAAGTCCAATTGATTTCTTTATTCATTCTCTATAAAATGATGATTGTTTGTTAAGTGGAATGTAAATTTAATGGTATTGAAATAATTATTTGAAATTAATTAAGTTCAAAGATGTTTTAAACATATATTTTTAAATAAAGTTGTTTTAGAAATTAATTTAATAAAATAATTGAGAAGTTAATCAAATATTTAAGGTGTTAACTTAGAACAAATTTATTTATAATAATTAAATAATGATTAAACAATAAATTATTTGAAATTACTTTATTATGGATAATTAATTAATAAGTACTAATTAATAAGAGTAATTAAGATTTAATCAATTAAGAGTTAAGAATTTATTCAATTAAGATAATTAACTAAAGAATAATTAATTAATAAAATTAATTAAGATTTAATTAATTCATAGTTAAGAATAATTAATCATTGATTTAAAAATAATTAATAAAAATTATGTGGTTAATTCATTTAAATCACCTTCACCTTAATTGAAGATGATTGACTATCATCAAATGTTGTGTACTGGATTGATATTTTTGTTGTGATTGCGATACTGTATGATGTGAATTGCTTTGTGCTGAACTGTGATTTGTGATTTGTTTCTGTGTAAAAACCCTTTGCCCGTAAAACGACATTTAAACTTCGATGCGATAGGGAGTTGGATTTCAGTTAGTTATCCGAAACCGACAACCTTGAATATGAATCTTTGTAACGGATATATCCACGTGTTTTAAAATTGAACGCTTACTATTCGGATTAGCCAGGAGAGGACCTTTGTGTTATATAACCCATTCCGAATAGTGATACAACGAAATGAATAGCATTTGAAGACGGTGGTGAAGACCGAGTGTCTTCGAAAACGATAGGATAACCTATCGAATGTCTCCGCACTGAATGGCTCCGGTATAGAGATCTCCACACGTGATGAGGAGTCCGATCGAGATTGTGGATACCCCAATTTGTAAGGGTTTCTTCCTTTATTGGACGAAGTGCCTTTGGTTCTGTTTGAAACCCGGAACAGACTTGTATGGTCGTATGTCTAACACTACGCTTTGAGATATAAAGAAGATTTCTTTCAAATACATATCTGTTGGTGGCGGAGAATTTATTCACTTAGCTTAACACCCTTCTCTAAGACGTACGAGCTCAGAGGTTATGTAGTTGAAGGTTATTAGCGATATACTCCCAATTTGGTAGTGTGGCATGCTAAGTGCTGCTGTGTGTTGATGATCGTTTGTTGATCATTTGTGATCAAAGCATGGCTTTCATGTAAAGCGTAGCTTTATGGACGAGACCTCATGGGATGTCACACCCCGGAAATGGTCGAAACAAGAAAGATGCGGCAAGGTTATAAGGGTCACACCCTTCAGAGTATGTCATTTCCTTCTGGAAAAAGGTGGTATCATGATATGGAGCCCAGATACTTTACCTATGTGGTTGCTGCAATCTCATTTACTATGTGGTTGTTGCTTTGTGGTAGAGGGCCCTCGGATAAAGGTCGCGAACGACCGATGGGGGAATACTCGAGTAGTAGTTAACTAGTTACAGAGGTAACCCGGCCTTGTGTTGGCAGAGGACTGGTTAAGTTTTTAGGACATCCCTCCAGAGGCGTACCCATGTGGTAGTGGGAAGTTCCTTAGCCTGACCATTTGTTGGAAATCCAAAGAAACAATACGAGCCCTGTACGGTTTTAGTTGTATAACCTGCCATACAGCGTGGCGGTAACCTGCCACAAAACATGGTAGCTATAGTAGACATATGACGAAATGTGGTATTGTAACGATCTCAAATTTTATTAAGTTTAAATTGATAATTTAATTTTTGAATAAAAAATTATGAAAATAATTGGTAACTAATATAAAATTCTAGTTAAATTTTAAATAATCGAGAATTAATTTGGATATTTGAAAATGAACATGTTTATAAAATAGATTGAAAATTTAATTGGGATTTAAATTTAAATATCTTTAAAATAAATAAAAAATAAACTTGTATTTGGATTTTGGATATGATTAAAATGTGATATTAGATAATTAAACTTTAAAAGGAATTAAAATGAGTATTGATGTTAAGAAAATACTTTAAATGAACTTATAATTATATAAAATATGAGAAGTAAAATATAATACAAACAAATGTATTACAATAATAATAAAAATATTTGTATTGACATACAAGACAAGTATTAATGTTAAAAATAAAACGTTAGTTACAAACACATATGTAATTTGGAATATATATATATATATATATATATATATATATATATATAAGGATGCTCGCAAAAGGGGCCGATGTGTTTATATTCTAAGGTGATAAGGCCAAAGTTAAGAAATTATATTCAAGTAATAAAACAAAAGTATACATACATAAACAAAAGAATGTAGCCTGGAAACAAACTAATTAATTATGGCCTCCCTTGTACACAACAGAGATGCATGTCAGCCCAGACAAGCAAATAAAGGCAAAGTAATATATGTACATGCACAAAGCAAAGAATTAACAAAGAAAAAAATATATGCAGACAAGAAGTAAGAAATACAAATGAATACAAATATAAACAAAATAAAAATAAAATAGATATGAAGGCAAGAAGTCAAGAAAACATATCAGTATAAAAAAAAGACCTGGAAGAAAAATGAAACAAGTAAGATATGCTAGGTAAAAGCAAGTAAAAGGAAACATCACTATCTGCAAAACAATATATTAGCCGAGTCAAACAAACAAAGCATAAAACCAGGTATAAATCTAAAGTACAAATATAAAACAAGTACAAAGCAATTAATGCAAGCATACAAAATGAGATTTGTAGCCACCATCCTCAGATCTTGTTTAATTAAAAAAAATATAATCACCCTGTACAATATGATACCCTGTACAACATTGTCTTCTTCATACACACACACACACACACCCATATTTCTCATTTCATTCGGAAAAAAAAATGAAAGCCAGGGAAGAAGAAAAAAAAATAAACACCATTTCATACTTCAACAAACTTCAGTTTAAACAAAACCACTTAGCAAGCCAGAGAAAAGAAAAAAATCAAAGCTAAAGAAAATTCCAGTTTTCAAGTATCAACTTCCAGGCTTTTGCTATCTTTGTTTCAACAGTTTCAGGTGAGCAACTTCAAATTTTTCTAAAACCAGTTTTTCTTTTTTTGTTGAATGCTTGTATGGATATGGATAGCCTTTGCATAGGGATGAATAGCTGTGCTTATGTTTTGATCTTCTTGGAAACATTTCTTCCTTCTCTCTGTTCCTACACCATTTTAGTTACAGGGGAACTTGAAATTCCTCCCTCCCATTTCCTTTGGAAAGAAAATTTAATAGCAAAGCAAGTTAAAGTGTGGTTTAACTTGCACTATGCTTCAGTAATAAATCAAACAAGATTTGAAATTTGTTTTCCTGGAAACTATGAAACACAGTACATCCAAATTTTGATTCACAGAGTAAATATTTTTTTTATATCCAAAAATCCAAAGTCTTTTCCTATTTTGCTGCTAAAAATGATTTTTAAATGAGTTAAATAAAATTGTTTAAACCTATACTCTGTTTCAGTAATGAACTAAAACAAGCCCAATGCAGTTTCTTCCTGGGAGTTATAGGAACACAGCCATCATTTCATTTAAGCAAGAGATTCGAACATCATGGATTTTGATTCGAGTAATATTATTTGAATTCCCATCAAAAATGACGATTTTAGGTGGAAACTTCACGATTTTTAAGTGTGTGATTCGAGAGCAATTATGGGTTGATCGAAAAATGGATTTCGATCAAGTGCAGACGATTGGAGGCTCAATTGGGGTCGAGGTTGCTAGTGGAGATGGAGGAGCCTATGAAGATGGTAGGAAAAATGGCCGGAGGTGACATCGTCCACAGTGACGGCGGCGGCGAACGTTTAATGTTTTAAACCCTAGTTTTGTAAGGCCAAAATTTTTTGATTCGTTCGTCCTATGGGATGCATCGAGTTCGACGTACCTTTGGGGGATAGTAGAGGGAAGGGCGACGAGTGGATTGCCGAAGTTATGGAGTCCCCGGTGGTCAGAGCGGCGAGTGCGACGCGTGTTTCCAGGTTTGATGGCAAAACCTGAACGTGTTTCCAGGTTTGGGATTCTAGCGCAATTTCGTTTTCGAGTTCGAAACCGGGTCTGGGTTGTCAGGGTTGATGGAGGAGGTCAACGGCGGTGTGTAGGTGGCCGCGGCGGCAACTAGGGATGACCAGAATCTGGGTGCACATGCACCGTGCACATTGAATATCAGGTCTTGAAGGAAGTTGGGGATGAAGCAATATATACTGTGGGTATGTTGAACAGGGTTAAAACATAGACCTGTTCTGATTCCTTTTGACATTTTCAAATTTAATTTCAAATTATAAATAAAGTTTTAATAATAAATTCAAGTTCATTTGAACTTGGTTTGTGAATGAATAATGTTTTTAAAAATTAAATTGTTTTAATAATTTAAAAGTGGACGAGTATTTAAGTGAAAAAAAAGAAAAAAAAAGAGATTTGAATTTGAAATGGAAGTTGAAATTGTAAGGTAAGAATTGAAACAAAGTTTTAAAACCTGGAGTTAAACTTACCTTTGAATCCTCGATTTTGAAATCAAGTAAGTCTTATGAATTTAAATGTATAATTAAATAAATTTGTAAATACGTAAATTTATAAGGGAATTTGTTTTTTTTTTAACTCTTTTAAAATTTCTTTGTAAAAGTAATACTTTAACAGGTGAATTTAAAGCCAGTTGAAAATCAATCATTCAAATATTTTGTGAAGTGTTAATTAAAGCATTAATAAATATGAGTTTTACTTATAAGTAAATAAAGATTTAATAGATTGAAATTCATTAAATTTGAAATTAATCAGAAGTTTAAATTTATAAATTAAGGTTTAAGTAAGAAATAATTAATGTGTGATTAAGAATCATAGATTCCCAAATTTATGTAAAAGGATTTCCAATTGAAATGAAAATGGAAAATTTATAATTAGAAATTTATTAATTATTGAGAACCAATTAAGTTGCAATTAACCCCTGATTAATTAAATAATTATGATTAACTAATGGATTATTAATGGTTAGTCAATTTCTATAAATAATGATTAAAGTTAATTAATCAAGTGATTAAGATATAATTACATTTAATGTAATTAAATGTTGACTTATTTATAAAAGTAATAAATTACTTAAAGATAATTATTTAATGGAATTAAATAAAGGCTAAAAATATGTAATTAATTTAAGGATAATTTAATTAATGTGATTAATTAAGAATCATGTAATTAAATAAGGTGATTGATAAATTAATTTATATCAAATAAATTATGATTAATAAATCAGAATTGGATAATTAATTCATAAGTAATTAATTGGAAATAAATTGAATTACTTAGGATTAAACGATTAATTGATCCTGCTTATAAATGATTATCAAATGCCTGACCTTGCTTATGAATGATTGAATTGAATGAGTTGCCTTGAATGGATTGTCATGTCTGATCTGTGATATATTGTTCTGTGGTTTGTGCCGAGTATGATTTATTCCATTATTTACATTTGTATATTATCTGTGAATCTGTGAATGGACGATAAGCGTTATACTTTATATCGCTTATCAACTATATTTCTATGTTTTAATCTGTGATGATTGAATGATGTTGCACTATTGTGTCGAACCCCTGGACCACACCATACACACACAAATATGGATTTCACGAGGAAATCGATCAAGTCACAGATTTTTGAAATGATTTATAAAAATTGAATATTTGAATTCAAATGTTTTGGAAATGGAGTGGGTTTAAAGTGAAAAGCTTTTGAAATGGAATTTCAAAGATGAAATATATTTTGAATAACTTGATTGAGCTTTGGAATTTAAATAATTTGATTTAAATTTGAATTCAATACTTGAAATTGAATTCTATATTTTGAAACTAGGGATTTTAACGATATTATACTAGTTATATATGAGTCAAACCATTTTTAAAGAATTGTTCTTTTGAGAATTTGAATTAACCCAAAGATTATAACTTGTATAAATGAAATAAGGTTTTTTCTGAAATAACACTGTTGTTTCTAAATGATAAAAAGCTTTCATAGGAGAAATGAATTTCGAATTGTATTAAAAGGATTTCAAGTTTAAACTGAAAAAATTCTTCCAAGTTATAGATGAATATCTGGAAACGAATTTTGAAAGACAATATTTGGGAACGAACTTTGAAAGATATAAGTTAAATCTTAATTTAAAGATTTAATGAATTAAATCAAATTGAATTGGAATTGTTTTGAAATCCAGGAATAAATCTTTGAGAAACTAGGTGAACTTTATGAAATGAACCCTTTTGTTTTAAAGATTGGAAATGGTAATTCGTTTTAAACCATTTAGCGAAAAGTTTTGGGTAATAAGTTGTGACTTAATTGAAATCCCAGTATCCATATGTTTTTGAACTATTTCGCTCACTATTCGGTTTAACCGGGAGAGGACCTTTGTGTCATATATCCCATTCCGAATATGTGATACGTCGTTATGGATAGCATTTGAAGACCGGTGGTGAAGACCGGGTATTTGTGAGAACGATAGGACAACCTATCGATTGTCTCTGCACCGAGTAGCTACGGTATAGAGATTCCCTAAGTGATGGGAAGTCCGATCGAGATTGTGAATACCCGGATTGCAAGGGCTTCTTTGGAAGTGCCTTCGGTTCTGTTCGAGCCCGGAACAGACTTGTATGGATTGTGTGTCTGACATTACATTTTGGGATATAAAGCAGATTTCTTTCAAATACATTTCTGTTGGTGGCGGAGAATTTATTCTCTTAGCTTAACACCCTTCTCTGAGACGTACGAGCTCAGAGGTTATGTAGTTGAAGATTATCAGCGATATATTCCCAATTTGGTAATGTGACATGCTGAGTGTTGCTGTGAAATGATCATTTGTGTTGATCATTTGAGATAAGATCATTTGTTTGATCGTTTATCTTTGTGATCATTTCTATGATCATTTGTTGACCCAAAGCACGGCTTTTGTATAAAGTGTGTCTTTGTGGACGAGACTTCGTCGAGCCTCACACCCCGGAATGGTCAAAACAGGAAAGATGCAGCAAGGTTATTAGGGGGTAACGCCCCTTTAGGGTATGTTCATTTCCTTCTGGATAGAGGTGGTATCATGGTATGGAGCCCAGATACTTAACCTATATTGTTTACTGCAAATTTATTACTTTGTGGTTGTTGGTTATTGGGATCCCGGATAAAGGTTGGTTACGACCGGGGGATGACATACTCGTGTCAGTAGTTACCCAGTTAGGGGTAACCCGGCCTTGTGTTGGTAGAGATCCGGTTAGGTTCTCGGGGACGTCCTTCCAGTGGCGTTCTCATGTGGCAATGGGAAGTTTCTTGGCCTGACCATTTGTTGGAAATCCAAAGAAACAATACGAGCCTTGTACGGTTTTAGTTGTATAACCTGCCATGGAATGTGGCGGTAACCTGCTATTGAATATGGTAGCTATAGTAGGCATACGATAATGGTCGTATGTTGGCTAAGATTTATATTCTACTTTCGAAATGTTTTCTACACTATGCACTAATAATAACAATTCAAATGATTTGATTTTGCGTAGTAAGCATGTTTGACTATCACAAGAAGAAATCTCCTCCAAGTCTGCGTTTGCATTGTGTGTGTGGTGGGAGGTCTTATGGTAGTTTCATTTTCCAAAAGCATTACGAATTGACTTTAAAATTCTCTTGTTGTTGTTTTTAAAGATGAACTGTTTTTGTTGCTCACACCAGTCGCATGACTGATCCGGAGTTTATTGTTCCTTTCCTAAACTCTGGGTGCTCATTATTTTCTACACGAGCAGTCTAGAGTTGGGTTTTTCAGATAGTTAGGTTCAGTGAATTATCTGGAGTTAGTTCAGTCCTTGGTTCGCACCAGTCTTGCCTAGCTTGGTGCATTGTTGTGGGGAGTCCGAGCTATTGCTGGATTGTTTCTTGGAGTTCAGATTTGGAGTTCTTCGTTGAAGACTATCTTAGAGTTATTTGTTCCGCTGCTAGTGTTATCTATTTTCTTTCCGCTGCTATTTTATTGCATCTCTGATGTATATTGATATTCATTGTAACATTCTGTTGTATCAGATATTGTATATCAATGTATTATTCTTTTTATCCCGCTGTGTTATTTACTTAATGTTGTTATAGGCTCCGGCGAATCGGATTTGAACGGTCGAATCTACGGCATTCGAATACGATTTGAAGTATGTATGTCGATTTTCGAGCGGGCAAAACCCGCATTCGTTACAGGTATGCTGGCTAAGGTTAATATTATACTTTCGAAATAGTTTTCTACACTATGCACTAGTAATAATATCAAAGAATTTTTCCCATATCAAGCATATTTGACTATCATAAGAAGAAATCTCCTCCAATTCTACGATTGCATTGTGTGTGTGTGTGGCGGGAGGTCTTATGGTAGTTTCATTTTCCAAAAGCATACCTGATTTTCCTTATATAAATCCTGTTTTATTTTAAAGCAACCGTTTTTGTTTACTCATACCAGTCCCTTGACTGACCCAGAGTTTATTGTTGTTTCTAAACTCTGTGTTCCCATAATTTCCACACGGGCAGCCTAGTAGCAGGTTTTTCGTGGTTTGGTGTTAGCTGTATTTTGGAGGTTATCGGTTTTTGGAGGCTTTTACCTTGAAGATATTTTGGAAGCTTTTGGATCCCAAGGTGCTCAGATTTGGAAGTTTACTATCGCTTCATTCCTTTGAAGTCTTTTTGGCATATGATCACATATTGTTCCATTGTGATGTTCTATTTGGAGTTATGATATATGTATTATGATACTCTGATGTAGTAATGGATATTATGATGTTATCGTATCTGTGATGAAATGAATGCTATTCATTTTGTTTCTGCTATTTTATATTCATCTAGTGTTGTTATAAGCTCCATCCGACTGGAGTTCGATGTTTGAATTTTCGGCAGTAGAATACAAGTGGGGTATTTGATGTTAATTTTTGAACATTAGATTTCGGAACGTGACAGTTAAAGTTCCTACGAATATCTAGTTTTCTACGTACTTTTCGTAAGTGTATGTATTTATTAGATTTGGATTTATTTAGTTAAATTTGTTTGATATAGCTTGGATTAATGCTCTTAAGATTGTATCTGATTGTATTTGTATTTGGATTTGCTTTGGTTTGATTGGATGCTTGGATTGATAATATAATATGTACAGATTAAATTTAAATTAATAACAGTAGTTTATGTTACCTTATTTACAATTTATATCATAATCACATAATTATCATGCTTAAATATCATATTACATCATGTTTAGTATGCTTTGATTATTTTAATACTTCGTTATTGATTCCGACTCTATAGTTTCTAAGTATTTGATTTAGAGGGAGTTTTTATTTTTGACCCATTTTTTAGGTGATAAAGAAGGAGAAAAATATAAAATATACATATATGTATATTCAAAGGGAGTTATCTAACTTAGAGGGAGTTATGTCATATTTTATATACAAGAATATGTAATGGTTGTCATCATAAAAAGGATGAGATTGTTAATACCATAGTTATTGATTTTGGATATAACAACCTTGATAACAATAATATGCATTTGTATAAAATACAGATACTAATATTTTTCCAAGTTATATAGTATATAATGTCGGATATTACATAGGAGTTGAATCAAATACTGTACAGTATGACTCAATAAATAGACATGAAGATTCATGAGTACAAAGACCAAGATATGAAGATCTAAAGACTATACTATAGCGTATAGATTCATAGTATATTGTTAAAGTCCTTGGTAGAAATCTTTGATCTCTATCTCTTATTTTTCTATCTTTCATATTTTTAAACAAAATAATTTTTTTAAATATATTTAAAAATATTTTATAAAAGTTTTTCAAAGTTCAAAATGTTTTTAAACAATTTTACATAATATTAAGTTATTTTACATAGTTTAGGATTTTTAAAATATTTTAAAAAGAAACAAATTTTCAAATCCAACGTGCATATGTCAACATATGCCCAGATGACATGTCGACATACGTGCTGTCAAAAGGTTTTTCAAATTTTGAAAAGAAGTGTCTATTGGTCGCAACTCATCGTGAATGGACATGGTTGTTTATCCACTATATAAAGTGAGGTTCAAACGAATTTTTTGACAGTTATTAACCTATTTTCTTCCTTCCCCTTACTCTCTAGGAAACTCCATTGAAAATGTACTTTGTTCTCTTCAAAATCATACAGAATCAATTCAAACTTCATTGTATTGATTTACTACTTTCTTACTGTTTTGGAATCATCTCTCTGTCAAATCAAAGATCAAAGTGCTACCCAAGAGGCTATAGGGTCCACTAAGTTCAAGAAATTATCTTTGGAAAAACCATCAAACTTTATTTGCTTTTTCTTGGATGTGCTTATAGCCCGTTCAAATAAAGTAGGTGTGCTTATAACCAAGAAATCTAAGTGGGTATGCTTGTAACCCATGCAAATCTAGCGGGTGTACCCTAAGCCTAGAAAATCAGAAGGGTGTGTCTCGTTGCCTCTGAATCGAGATTAAAATTGGATTTTCCTTCTGTCTATTTTAAGGTTGGAATTTGAAAAGAAATTTATACAAGAAGTTGTACGAGACTGGATGTAGGAGAAATCCAAACCAGTAGAAAATCCCTGGTGTCATCTCTCTAATTCTTTACTCTGCTTTTCTGCTTTTATTTTATCTGTGATTGCATATGTGACTATTTAATAGCGTAATTCCGTGTTGTTAATTTAAGATTTAATATCAAACTTGAAAGAAATTTAAAAAGATTTATAAAAGTTAGTAACATTATTCATCCCATCTAATGTTTAATTAGCCTTAAGATCCATTATTCTCGAACCCACAATGCTGACATCCTTGCCATAGGAGTGCCTCCCTTCAATATACTCCCTGCTTCTCAACATTTCTTACATCTTCCAATGGGTTGTGCCATTTATACTCTAGTTGAGAAAATTAGGAGACTTGTGATTTACGATACCTCGAACCTCAAATTTGCTTCCTTTTCTTTATTGCTTCTTCTTGTTACAGAGCCTCCTCATACTGAAGTTTTCCAATCTCTTCACAGGAATATCTTATGTTATATTTCGATTCCACTTTTGAAGATATTTTTTTTTATTTTTATATATCTGTTAAATAATTACTTATTCGCTTACTCATTGTACGCAGGTTTACATTTTGGCTATGGGGTTGCAATGTCGGGTTGAGTCCCCCAAACTAGTGCTAATAAATTCACTGGCTGAAGCTCAAAAGCTTAACGGTGATATCGAATTTGGGCATAAATGGGAAGAGGGGATAAGAAGGAGCTTGATGAGCTTAAGGTGAAATATTCGGAGATTGAGGATCGTATGACAAGAGCTGAGGGTGATCTTGTAACAGCAAAGGAGGAGGAGAAGCAATTGAAGAAGAAACTTACCCAAACAATCAAAGGAGGAGGATATAGCAATGTACTAGAATTGATACCTTTCTCATACAAAATATGTTAAATAGAACATAACAGTAATATAATACATAAGGTTACTCCCTAACTTGGAGTTATCGGAGTTACACAAAAGTATTACAATCAGCTTAGGCAGTTATACCAATTTGCCTTTACACATGTTGAAACCAAATAAACATACATAAACTAAACAAATAGCAGAATAGAAAGCTAAGTACATAAAAGCCTCCTGCTTAAATGTCATCATCAAAAGAGCTCATAAAAGACCTACTACCCTCGAACTATTCAATTATAAATGAGTATTGAAGAGTTTGGGGAAAACAAACAACTTGGGTTAGACAATATGTCTGGTATGAGAAAAACTCTAAACAGTAAGTATTATTAACAACAACATATGAGACCATGTCGCCAAACACAGAATGTGTTTTCTCTCACAAAAACAACATCCAAATGTAAAGAACGCATACAAATAATTAACATCATGAATAGTGCTATACTCTTCCTGATGCAATTTAGTAAACAAATTCAAAGGTTCGAACCAATAAGGGAAGGGAAATTTACCAACAATGACTAGGAGGGTGCACCCCTTTATTGAAAGTATACCTCTAGAATATATACTTGAGATCTCCGATGGTTCTCGGACACATCCAAGCCAGACCCTACCAACGGTTATCGAGAATCTGAATAATTCACATCTTGGTGCACAAATATCCGAACCAAATCTAGAGTAGATGTGATAATACCCTAATGAGAGCAACCCCACGTAGCTTGGCTTCCACTTGCTCTTTGGTTTTAGTCATTTCTGACAAAAGATAACAAAACTCAAGTGAGCAACACATCATCTTAGAATGACAAAAAACGAAGAAGGCTGAGGCAATCGATAGTCAAGAAATCTATTGTCGAAGATAACAAAATAATCGTATATGGATAGTAAACCTCATATTCCTACCAATACTCATTGATTTCAAACCTGTACTCTTTGTAGGTTAGAAATGAAGTCGGGCAAGTGAAGATAGTGTTACCTCTAGGCATTGCCTTGATGATAATTTTAACTTTCGAGATAGCGACAAGTTTCCATACCTCAATGTGTAGTGTCAGGAGTATGATTAAATTCTTTCCATATAAGTGATGTCACCTATGGAAACTTCTTTTCCATAACCGAATCGAAAATTTTGCTTTTAAAACCAAATTTTTGCTTGGGCTTCCTACTACAAGTACTTTAAACAAGTTTGTAAAAATTATTAATTAACTTTAAAACACCATTATCAAAAAGATTTAATCACTTAAAATATCCTTGTTAAAACGGTTAATTATCTTTAATTAACATTGATAAGAATGAATAATCATCTTCAATTAACATTAACGAGAATGATTAATTATCTTTAAACTTCGTTAATTAATTTGATTAATTAACTTTAGATATCCATAATTAAAAAGGGTTAATCACTTTAAAACATCATTAATTAATTTTAAATATCATTAATTAATTTGATTAATTAATTTTAAAACACCATTTATTACAAAGGAGTATTTAATTTAAAATATCGTTAATGGAAAAGATCAATTAAATTAATACTAATTAATTAACTTTAAAAGTAAATAATTAAAAATGATTAATTAATTTTTAAAAATTATTAATTAAAATAATTAACTAACTTTAATATATCATTATTTAGGATATTAATCAAACTTAATCATCATTAGATAAAATTGTTAATTAATTTTAAAAATCATTAATAAAGTAATTAATTAAATTCAAAAATCATCATTAACAAGTTAATTAATTAACCTTAATCCTTATTAATTAAATAATTAATTAAAATTTAAAAAATACTTATTAAAATAAATGATTACATTTGAAATCATCATTATTCAACAACTTTGTTAACTATTAACACAAAACCCAAGCTCGAGAAATAATTTGAAGGTTTCGATAAGGATATGTTTGTTGAAATTGCCGATGTAGCAACGATAGTCACTATACAGACACTTCGACAACTAATTTTATGTCACTTTATTTTCATCCATAACATAAGTAAACATAATACAAGGTGCTAAACTATCATACAACATGTAGAGAACAATTATTAAAATATTACTATCATTTTCTACCATCTTCCAAAAATTGCTTACTAACTTGGTTACTAAACTATCATGATGACAATTTTTCATAGAATAATCCAAGCTAGCATCCATCACATGGTAATAATGCATAACAAACAATTAGAAACTAATAAATAGACAATATTGAAGTTTTAAAAGGTTAAGATTTTAAAGGTAAGATTTTTACTCACAATAGCTTACTAACTTCAACCAATCTTGCACTAGAACTTTGAAAACCCCTAGATCTTTGCAAAAACTTGGAAAAATAAAGTCTCTAAGCCAAACATATCAAGGTAGGTTCGACCCTAACAAGTATAGGCTCGGTCATAAAGAATTTTTGGTGATGGCGGGGTTGTTTTTGAAGATGAAGTGATGAAAAAGAAGATGGAAGAGTTTAAACAAGTTTTATACAAGATTAATAAGGAAAATTTAAAATATTTAAACTTGAGAAAAGTTCAGGAAGCCATGAAAACAGTTTGAAACTTAAAGAGTTTATAAAAGTGAAAATGGAGATGATAAAATGGAATAAAAACTAGAAAATTTTGCTTTTATAAAATGTTAACAAACTAAATTACTAAAATGCCTGAAGTACCTACCCTCCATATATGCCTTGCCACCTCATCACCCTTGTGTCCCCCTGCATTTCACATGTCCAAATACGCCCCACTTTCCAACCATTTACAACTCAAGTGTACTTATGTCTCTTTATATTTCATTTACTTTAAGTATTTTTTCCATATTTTATTTTTCATAAAAGTCACAACATAATTTCATAAACCTAAGTATATATTTATACATTAAAAATGTGCTATGTTATTTATAAATGAATGTGAATTTATTTACACTAGTGTTCATAATGCTCCCATCAACTTTTAGACGACAAAGAGTCAAAAATTCATAAAACTTTTTCACCATTATTATTTATTATTAGAAAGAGTATTATTTTGATTATAAAATCTCTTATTTTGTTATTTAAAATTAGTTAAATATTCACAAATTAAAGCAGTGAAATTCCAGATCATTACAATCAAGAAAGGTGGCCTCGGTTCGTTGGGAAGAAGTTGAGTTGAAAAAGTCGGTTATCCAACTAAGGAAGGATCTCAGAAACTTTTGTCCAGGATTACAAAAGTTATTCATGAAAGCGATGCACTTTACGACCGAGTAATGTGCAAATGGGGCTTGTCATTGAAGAGCGAACTTCTTCCTTTAGGGCATCCCCACTTATTATGGTTTAGGAATAGACTTAGCCATTGGCAGCCATAACATTGTGTTTGTTGTATATTGTATAACATTGTTTATTTTAATAAAACTACCTTTATTAGCCTATGTGTATTTACTTGTTTAATTGATTATTTTATCCTTCATATGGCACACAACCTAATATTCCACCAACATCTGATTCGGTCCTAGCAAACATCTTTGTGGCATGTGGCGATGTTGGTGGAGGGTTGGAGGCCACCGATGATGACATCTTCAACCTGGACCTGGGGAGGGAGCTGATGAAAAAACAACTTTGAGATTTAATGAATAAACAGAATGAGGCTAAATAAGATTTACTTAGGCAGCTAGTGAGTGGCCCGTGCTATGCATACGGGAATTGTTTGAGAACATTGCTTTGGAGGTCGTCACCTAAGGTCATATGGTAGCAAGTTATCTTTTTATTTCAGCACATATTACTAAATAACTAAATGGATTGTATTTGAAGACTGATTCGTATTAAATGCGTTGAGTGAATAAATTTTTGGACTTCCCACATGTGCCTTCAAAAGGTTTTAGTTTGGGTAACTTAAGCATAATTTTATATCATTCATTGTCCAACTATGCTACAGTATACATCAATTATATTTTGTATTATAATCCATCACGTATTCAATTTTGATTGTTATTATAGTACAATGTTTTAGGTTATTACATGTTGTTATGTGAAATTTTGTTGAAGCACAGCAGGTTACTTCTTATGTTAATGAAAAGTAAATATTGATAGCCTTTATTGGTTAATGATCATGGACAAACAGAGTTAAATAATACACTATTCTAGTGTAGTAGTTATACCACAATTTAAAGTCGTACAAATAGTACATGTTATTTTCAAAGTACAGTTAAAAATATAAAACTGTGGGTTTTCAAATGTTTCGCTGCTTTTGTTTCAGTATCTACAAAAAGTTGCACCTTACTTTTAGAATGCAAAATGTCAACCGAAAAGGAGAGAAGAAGAATTAAAAACTTACCAGAATATAAGTTGATAGTACGACCTAATTATGTTAGAATTGTTACCATAGACTAAAATGCATTTATTTGATAATTTGCACAGTGATTATTCATTTGGTTGATAAATTAAAATAGAGGCATATATGTTAATAATTAAAATATGTTAATAATTCATGTTACCATAAAATTATTAACATAATTAAAACATTCATTTGGTTGATAATTCCGTTTTAAATCATAACAGCAAACACTACTTTTTGTATTTAATGTTTTAGTGGGGTAATATCATTTAATTTTCTAGCTTTTGGTTAATTGGTTGGTTGTCTTTTATTTTTCTTTATGAAAAACTTAACGTTGTTTCTAGAAATAACTTTAAGTTTGCAATATTTCATATGCCGTGCCATGCAGGGAATTTACTGAAAATAGAAAACCATGTGTCCATGTTAATTACCTCAGTCTACATGATCCTACAAAACACTTTGAAGCATGCTGTTAGTTCACAGAGAAATGTAACATATACAATATGGACAGTATGCTTATGCCAACACACATCACTTTTATGTTTTGCGTGTTTTACCTTAATCATTTAAAGTGTCAATTTTTATGAGTACAGTGTGGGATAATATATTGCTGATTCAATTGGTTGACCTTGATTATTTAAAGTGTCAATTCTTATGAGGTCAGTGATGCATTGTTGATGTTTTATATGAAGATGGTTGTATGTAGATGATGTATGGTAGGTGAATGAAATATGCAGGCATGCAGTTGTTGCATTTTTGAATGAGGAAGTGGATCAGTTTTTGTTTTGCTATAGATGAAGCTGTGAAGTGTGGTGGCAATACACAGTAAAGTGCCGCAAATATGGGCCAGCTCATTGTCTTTCATAACCGCAGTTTTAAATGCAGCCTTTTCATATTTGTACATTTAAACTGATAGATTGAAAAAGCATGTCAAGTTACAGCAGCAGACCAGGACATTTTCATTTTACATAGTTCTGTCAAACAACATTAGTAAGTACAATAGACACGTAAACATCCAAGAAAAGTACAAAAGCTTGTACAGTTGTAGAATTCTTCAATTGAAATTTAGAAAAAACGTCAACATTGCCACTAACCGCCAAATAGTGGACGGCATCAACTTTTGACCTCCATCTTTTACTCTTGTCCTATCCATCTGTTGTGAAGGATAATAATGTTATTTTATAATGAGTTAATTGGTAGAATAAAATAGAAAGAATAATAGTATGGTTTAAAAACATCGCCATGCATCAACTTTTATAGGAATCAGGGGAAAAAATTTTCTCATGAATATGTATTCTGGTTATGAAAGCCTAGCTGGGAATCACACGGGGTGAAATGTTTTGGTAAAAGTTTTACTCATGTCATGCAAGCGTAAATTAGCATATTATTGGTAATATTCTAAAGAAAGAGCAATGATCGGTATCTATGATGCTATGTATATTTTTATGGTAACCAATTAATTTAAATAATTGAAGGAAACTAAAAACTAAGTCCTAAATGCGTTGATATATAATTAGCAAAATCCGGTGATATTTTGATAGTAATAGAAGTGCAGGAGGTGGTAGCATCCAAAGCCTATAAAATATTAAGACAGTTATTTATAGTACACACTGAAATTTTTTTGACAAATTTTAGTAATACACACACATGTATAGACACACATAAAAGCAGATTTGTTAAGTAAAAACAAATTTACTACTTTTCTCGTCTATTCTTTAAAATGGCGGCCATCTGTGTCATGAACCTAAGATTATAGGTTATCCGCACGGTATTGAAGTATTTTTGATTATGTTAGAACTTGATTTTGTTTTAATCGATGGCCTAGTATTTCGAAATTCAAAAGGTGTTGTTTGACTGCAGTGCATATAAAATTTATGCTGCCGAGTAGTTTTTGGTATTTTCTTGCGGATTGGAAGGTAAAGAGTTGACAATTAAGTCAACCTAGAAGACAGCTAAATTCAAAGTCACTTGAAAGTGTTCAAGATGGCCATTCGAGTATGTCACGTGCACATATCATGTATTATGGCTATCCAAATTCGTACATTGCAATAGCAGCAAAGTCTAGTCATTTGAAGGAGCTTAAGATGAACTTAGAGCTAGACGAAAGGAAAAAAGAGGAAAATAAATACAACACGGACCATTTTATCAATTTGAAGAAATTACAGATGTGTCCGAGAATAAGTATGTTTCAAACAAACTTGAAAAAGTTGCAGTATCGATTATAATAACTGTGAATGAGTTGTTAATCGTAACGCCAATCTATTTGGTAAATGTTGAAAGATGTGGTATCTTTTGTACCTTCTTTCGGGATGTCCAAAGTTTCACGTTCAAAGGCTGACTGCCTAAGTGTGCTAACTTGTTTGATATAATCATATTTTCATGTTCGACATCCCAAAGCTATTTCCATAGGGTAAATTTAAGTAAGAGTATAATTTTGGAGGGAATTGAGGATAGCGGTGAAAAAGAAAGAACATGTAGTGAAACATACCGTATGATCAGATGTTCTTGCACTGTTTAGGTAAACCAATCTATTGGTTGAAGCTGAAGCTGAAGTTTGTTTTGGTATTAAACCAAACGGATGCATTGGAACCTGGTGCCTCATTTACGATCAGATGATTGTTTGGTATAGTACAAATGATCAGTTATATAACAATGAATTGAGCTGGTTACTTTGTTTGACGACCACCTGATTTGGACACCTTTCGTTGTTAGATTTTCTGCACCTTCGAGCATGAAATCATCCACCTATGGAAGAAAAATATAGAATAGGGTGATGCATATAATACTAAATAATGTCTAAAATAAGTAGTTGGAGAATGGAACCAAAGATATGCATAGTATGCCACAGTCTTGTATTCTCTATTATTCTTGTTAATTTGGTAACCTACTTGTTGAACAATATATGTAGGAAAACAAATACCACCATGCGCGGAAGATATGCATAGTATGTCATTACCTGGTTACAGATAGTTATATGTCCCAATCTAGGTGACTTGCAGAATTACTATGCAAAGCGTAGAAAAACTTAAAGCCAAAACAATTAACAGCTTATAGATTAAGAAATATAATGTTTAAGTCATAGAGTCGCCAGATAGTGTATTGTAGAAAAAAAATAATGTAGCACTCATGGAAATGAAAAAAACATATAATGTCCAGTAGTTACAACATTTTGGCATGGCAGAGTTATGGTATCTTGTGTTTTGTGTGACACAGCATACCAATTTAATTTTTTTTTCTTTTTTGCAAGGCTGGTGGATTATCACTTTTAGTTGTAAGCTCATTCTCATAAGACTATGAGGTTGGGAGATGCTGAAGGGAAAAAACAGTTAGCGCGTTAACAACATTGGTTCACCCAACTTACAGTAAAAGGGATATATTTTTATCTGATTGTGTAAAAAGTGACGCAGTACGTGTATGAGGATATTTTTACCTTTTGAGTTGGCTGAATGACTTACACCAACAGGTATAATTTTGTTTGTGCAGCCAAGCTTTTTCCTCCATTTTTGAAGTCGTAATAGTTGGGCTTCACGTAGAATGTGTAGCGTTGTCCCGAGAGCTTGTTGAATATATCTGTTACTTCACTTTTTCCCATTTCCTTCGAAAGAGGTGTAACACGTTTGTTAGTTAGGTTAGAGGTGTTTGTATAATTGAGCAGTCTATTGGTGTCATTCATGGTGTTCAGATTGCCGTCAGTAATTTGCAATCAAGTTTTTATGGAAGAAAAATAAGGGCCAACATGCTCGCTTATAAGTGTGAGATCATCCAGTTTTATCAAGCAAATTTTCAACCTTCTTACCGAAATCGAGAACGGTTATTTTCACAGTTTTATCATTGGAAGTTTAGTAGCAGTTTGAACCTGGCAATGGTAGAAACTTAGTGAATCCTGGAAGAACCATAATTTTTACCATTGTCCTAAATTACGTATTTCCTTGCATGAAAGTTTGTATATTTATGCAGTGGTAATAATGAAAATTAGCCACCATATACAGTACTCTTTATTTGACAGCGTTGTATTCATGAACATATTGGAGATTTACAGGAGATAAATCATATAATCACTTTGTGTGTGGATTGGCTAACCCACTGCTGATGTGTTGTCCTAAATTGGCTTAAATACGGACACATTCTACATAGCGGTGCACCTTTTGGAAAAAACTAAAAATAATTTCACTTTCTTTGTTGCAAATATAAATCATGGTTTAAGGTTAATACATGGAGAAGTTCCAAGTGGTTAGAAAAATTAAAAACAATTTCAGTAAAAAATTACGAAGTTTTATTCAAAACATGAAATTTCCTAAATTTACCTTTAAAAGGTATGTATTAAAATTTAAACTATCTAAATACGAAAAAGCAAATACAATCGTGGTAATAATTGGAGCGCTAATTGTATGATAATACATTTACTTTAAATATGAGAAACTCGATACTGGTTTAAGGATAATAGAAAGATCTACGTACTTCTAGAGGCTGAAACAAAGTTGTTATCAATTATTCATTTTCAATGCACTACTTGCAGCAAAAACAAATCCAAAGTTTTTGAGTTGTTCCTCAAAAAGCTTAAAGTTGCTTCAAAGATAAGGTGTGTTGAAGATAGAATACAAAATACCACATTTTTTGAATTTCACAATTTTAGATGTGTACATGATATTAGAACTTATCATTGGTAAGTGTATATTTATGGAAAAATTAATATTTTTGAATATATTTTGCAAGAAAAAGTGGGTAAATTTAAACCTTTTTTCAAAACAAATTCAAAATTTACAACTAAGACCGTGTTTTACCATGTGAAGCATTATGCGTAGTGAAAATTTTCAATTTGACATGAAAGATAAAGTTTGGGAAATATAGTTGCAAAGTAAAAAAAAATGTAAAGCACGTAGAAATTTTTTTCATAGAAAAACGCAAAGTTAAATTAGCTATGAAATACAGTTTTATCAAGAAAAAAATTGCAAAAATAAAATATAAGTTAAGCAACAAAACTTTCCTGTAAATATGAATGTAAAAGGAGATGGTAGTTGAGAAAGCACAAGCCTTTAAAATTCAAAATGCATAAACTTAAACTGTCACATAATAGATTAATATGCTAAAATACAAAGCCGTTTTAATTTTCGCTGTACAGAATTATAAATCAATGCGTAAAATACAGTGTTGAAAATAATGGTTTTTTTAAAATAGTAAAAAAGTTAGTATCGTATTAGGCATAAATTTTTTTATCAGGGGTCCAATTAGTTGAGAAAACATTCAGAGTTATAGTTCATACGTCAGTTATCGTTGGTAAATTATTTCTACCTTTTTATTCTCTAACTCGTAAGCCCATATGGTTCATCAACACGGTACGTAGTACTGTTGTGCACATATATAATAGTCCAAAAAAAGTTACTTGGCTTCCAAGAAGTCTGTTTAGTTTTAATTTTGTTATGGTGGGAATAGAAAAAATTAAAAAGTAACATGCAGTACCATGGCCGAAAATTATAATGAACATGAAAGTTGTGCAAACGGCTACTTGGTAGTAATAAACCTGTCTTAGTATCTTCAGGCATTTCTATAGAGCATAGCAGTATCAGTTGTTTGCACAAAAAATGGGCAAACACTTCCAAGTCGTATGAATTAGTTGATTTTATGTCGTTTCTAGTGATTTGGGTGATTTACGCAAATATATGAAAAGCAAGGACTAAACTGTAAAAGACACACAGATTTATAGTGGTTCGGTCAGAACGTGCCTACGTCCACTTCATATGTTAGTCTCCTTTTTCTTTCAGATTACAAGTACAAAGCTTTGTATACAAGTATATGAAAGTTGTTTGAAAGTTCCTTCCGTGCTTGAGCTCTCAAACTTGTCTACCATTGTTGTACCCCTACCCCTCTATTTATAGAGTGAGGTTAGGGGCAGGGGTCTTGAATGTATATAGCTACTGGTGGGCCTGGGCTGAAGCGATCTGGCCTGACAGTTTGGTCAGGCATCCTCTTGGTTCGGAGATGGTTGGAGAAGTGGTCCAGTGGTAGGAGCAAGGTGGGCCGGTTGAGGTTGTTCATGGAAGTGATGTTGGTTCGGTGGGATGTTGGTCCGGTGGGACGTTGGTCCGGTGGTGGCTAAGTGTAGTTGGTTCGGTTGTTCATGGAGAGGGGGTTCGGTTCGGTAGGCACTGGTGAAGGGTTGGTTCGGTGTGGGCCGGTCCGGTGTGGAGATGGAGTTGGACCGGTAGTAGTTTGGAGAGGAGGTGCTTCTGGTTCGGTAGTGGATGCACGTGGTTGGACCGGGACCGGTAATAGTTTTAGCAGTGTGTTTGACTCGGTGGCAACCTCCTCGTGCTGGTTCGGTACCGAATGACTTGGTGGCTTCATCCTTACCCAGATTCGGTGGTGGTGAAAACACACCCAACAATTGGCCCCCAAAGTGGGGCATATACTCGTATATGCCGTGCTTTGTTTACTTGGACAATTCTCATCCGGCCCGAGAACCGAACCGGTTGGTTCGGCCGTCCAATTCTCCCCTATAAGTAGGAGCCCCAGTCCTTCGTTATTTCTCACCAAACGCAGCAGCCGAATCAGATTCTAATTGGGTTGCCGAATTAGCTATTGTACCGGACCAATCTTGACTGCCGGATCAGGTAACTGCCGAATGTTCGGGATGGGGAATGCCGGATGAGTCTCGGCATTGGGAATGCCGGATGAGTCTCGGCATTGGGAATGCCGAATGAGCCATGGTATTTCGAATGCCGAATGAGATCTCTCTTCATACTGCCGAATGGGCTTGAGTGTTGGAGTGCCGAATGGACTCTCGCATTGTTTCACCGAATGAACTTTTATATTTGAACCTTGAGTGAAATTCTAGACTTATATATGATGGCTCTCTTTATACACTTGCTTGCTTATATTTCCATACTTCTTGTTCTAACACTATGTCTCTCGCCTTTGCGTATGCAGATAAATGTCTCAACGAGTGGAAACTCGATCAGATAAAAGGAAGTCCAAGGACAGAGAAGAGTCCTCCACAGTGCCCCCAGTTCGGGCCGAACGTCCTGGGCCTGTTCCGAGATCGCTAGTAGATGGGTACGGCCACCAGGAGCTCTTGAATTCCCCGCCCGATTGTTTTCCTAGCTCCCTCAGGGAGGAGCAGCTTGATGTCATCTCTCGTTCCTTCGGGATTGACAGGGCTCGTATGCTGTGGCCGGGAGAGGGGGTTATGCCATATGACCCTCCTGAAGGATATTTTGCTTACAGCAGATACCACTGTATGTGTGGTGCCATTCCTCCGATCAATGCATGGATAGTCAGCTTCCTCACCGATCTGAAGGTGGCCCCTCTCCAGCTCCAGCCCAATTCCTACGCTATTCTTGTGTGCTTATTCGTTATCTTCCAGAGGAGGTATGGGTGCCCTCCTTCTAACCGGGAAATTCGATACTTGTATAATCTGAGAGGCTACAAGAAGGGGTCTCCGTATGTTTGTTTAGAAGCGGTCGTGCCCTTCAAACCGGTCTTGGACTTATACTCAAAGTTCACCATGTTTAAGAAAGAATGGTTTTTTATCAGGGACAATTCTGTCTCCTTCCGCCTCTTCACTTCTGGCTATAAGTTGAACTTTATTTACAATTTCTTTGTTCCGGCTGCAGTGCTCCTTCTGATATGCTTCTATTTCTTGCTAGCGACAGGTGGCTTTGCAGTCGTAGAGAGTGATTCCCTGGTCCAGATGGCTGCGGAAATAAAGGCCATTTCGGGACGGGACGGGTCGGCTTCTTTCCTGATCAGGAATGCTACTCTCCTGGAGCACAACTTGATCCTGCCATACCAGTCCGTGGTTAAGCAGAGAGACACGGCTGAGGAGAAAGCTGCCAAAGCCAAGGAAGGGGCCACGGTGAAGAGTGGCAAGAGGGAACCTTTTACAAAGCCTCCCATTGTTGGGGGTAAGAAACTTAAGAAGTCTGATGGTCCCTCTCCTAGTACTTGCCCAATTGCTCCGGGAGAGGAAGATGTGGAGGAAGATAGAGGTGAGGGTGAAGGAGGAGATGGATAGAGCGGTAGTGGCGTTGGTGCCTTAACCTCCGGGCAAGCGGGAGAGATTCATGAGTGGACGGACGATGCTTTCCGTCAAGCTTTTGGGGAGTCGGAGGAAGGATCGATTTTGGTTGAGAAGGCAAAGGAGGTTGGCAAGGCTGGGGCTGGCGCCGATTCATTTTCTAAGAGTTCTTCAGCTACGGCGACTCCATCGATTCAAGGTGAACTTTTGACTTCTGCAGACTCCATTTACGATAGGGACTTAAGAATATTTTATGGTTCGCTTCCGTCCTGGAATGAGATTCAGGACTTATTGCAGTATCATACTCCTCCGTAGGGTTTGTATAATAGATGTGCCTCCTCACTCTTTTTATCTTAACATATTTCTTGAATTGTGGATCATTGTATGTTCGTAACACTTGGTTTTTATTCTAGGAGCAGGTAAGGCGGCCAAGTCATCAGATATCCGGCACCGCCTCGAACAGTACAAGCTACTCAAGGCTTCTGCCAAACCAAAGCCGCCAACTAGCCGTCTTGGGGATGCAGTTAGATATCGCCCCCTTCTTGGAGTCATTGAGGAAGATATGCAAAAGAGGAAGAGGGGCCGATCTTCGTTTGAACCCTCTCCTGGCCCTCAGCCTCCAGTCCAGCCCATCCATGATATGACTGAGGAGGATACTGAGTTTATGCCTTCCCCCCCTCCGTCCGAAAATCCAACCGTCACTCCGATAGACCGTCCTGGTTTGGATTGCAACCCATTTGCTGGCCACCCTGATCTGGACCCGAGTTTTCAGGATATCTCTTTTGACGAGGTCACGGGTGAGCATCTTCTTCCCCGCAATCCCATGGTACGGGTGCTTGATGAGGCTAAGTCGTTAGACCTCGATTTGTTTACTACTCGGATTGTGACCATGGGGAATGAGGCCAAGGCAAGCATCGATCGGGTGGCTGAGGAAACCAAGAGGCTAATGGAGCATCACGCTCGACTGTCCAGGGCTGGGGAGGAAATCGGAAGTGCTAACATCCGGTTGCGGCTACAGGTTTCTGATCAGGCCAAACAGCTTGCCGATCGGGCTATCCAGATATCCCAGCACGAGGCGGCCTCCCGACGACTAAAGAAAACCATGGAGGAGGCTAGCAAGGCTGAGTTGCGAAAGATGGAGGCCGCCTGCAAGGAGCGGATTGACATAGCTATTTCTACGGTGGACGAGGTTCGGAGGGCGGATCTCGAGCAGGTAGAGGAGTTATCAGGGAGGCTTGAGGCTGCAGAGCTTGCTCAGGCCAGGCTAAAGGAAGAGATGGAGGAAATGAGGAGGACTCTCCAGGCCGACCGCTTGAGATATCGATCGGAGAGGGATGTTGCCGTTGCTAAGTTGCTGTCCTCCGAGGCCCGGGTGAGGGAGTTTGAGGAGAATGAGGGGATGATGGATGAGATGTTGCAGGATATGTACTTCCGTACCTGGAAGCAGGGTAATCTATCCTGGATGGATGATTATCCCCGGATCATGGCTAGGATATATCTTCGGGCTTTGGAGGAGGCCAAGGCCGATGCGGCTAAGGAAGGTGGAGCGGCATTCAGGATGGATATGGTTACCGCCCAGTTCTCAAAGGAGGAGAAGGTAGCGGTGAAGGAGGGGATGCGGCTACTTGTTGCAGAGGAAGCCGGTGTGCAGTTGGGGAATGAGGACCAAGAAGCGGATGTTGGTGAGTTTTCCCTTTTTAGCTTTTCATAACTTGATCGTTCGTTTCCGGTTTAATGGACTCTTTTTCTGAATTGGACAGGTGGGGCCTCTGGTCATCATGCTGGGAGCCCCGATCCTGCGGCTAAGTAGATCCGGAGGGCTAGCGGGATGGGGGCGAAGCTCCGATTTTTTGACTTGACTCGCACATATTTTGGTTGCTGTCTATGTTAGTCCGAAACATTAATGCAACTCGTAATTATATTATTTGTAAAGAATGACTTTCTGTAATTTTATAACATAAACAGATTCTGTTATATTTGAGTGCTTTTGTTATTCTGATGTGTTGCATAAGAGACATAGCTGTGTATGTGCTAGTGATTCAATTGTGTTTAATGCTAAGTTCTTGCTTAATATATAATTTCATATCTTGCAATGTTTGAATAAGTCCTACCTACATGATTATGTACAAGAGTACCGCCCTTTATGTTTTGGTTGCGGGGGTAGCTTCGGACATCTTGTGTAATTGACCATGGACGCGGCTGAGTGTTCCGTCATTCGGATGTGAGCTCATATTTCCGCAAGCGAGAGTTCTCCTATTTGTGACCTGTACTTTAGGGACTGCTATGTAGGATAGGAGAAAAGTTTTTAAATGTAATGGAAATATGAGAAACAGTAAAACTTCCAATCACGGGAGGCCGTCGATGTGCTTAAGTTCGTGGCAAACGGGTTTTGTAGTCACTTTCCCTAGCTGTGGGTCTTGGAGACATTTGTCACCCATCTTACGCCTCCGCGGGGAGTTTTCTTTTTTACCACAGCCGCACTTAAGACACACAGGAGCCGAGATCGCGCACAGTAACTACCTGGGCCATTATGACCCGTAATCGTGGGTATTATTCGATTTATTGTGGCCGGCTAGCGTGGGTGCCGTCAACCATGAACTACCCCTGGCTGGCCATACCTTATTTTGGGGCTTAAAGTAGGTTCACAGTTGCCGGCGAGCCGAACGCCGTAATGAGCTGCCATCGGCTATAGTCGGCCTTTTTTGATGACTTATAATCGGCTCATTACAGTTGGCTTTGAGGGCAGTCGCGAGCAATGAGTTAACCCGCAGCAGAGGGATGCTGGAGCAAAAGTGTCTCATTGGCGAGTGCATAGAATCGCATAGTACCTGTTAGGTCTTGTTCAGGTGAAGCTGTGCTGTGACGCGTCTTGAATAGAAATGCAGGATTTTGTTCAACAGAAAAGGATAAAGCTCAACAAGTAACCAAGATATAAAGGAACAAGTTAACAGGAGACAAGATTTTTAAAGTGGTTCGGCACGAAAATGCCTATGTCCACTGATTCTCTTTGTTCATTCACTTTATATGGGTAGTACAAGTTAAGAAAAGTATCGACGAAGGTGTTGTATGTTCCATGCCCTCTGGAACACCTCTCCGTCCACTGTTGACCAAATATAAGCTCCGTTGTGAAGATCTTTATAAATTACATATGGTCCGTCCTAGATGGGGTCTAATGCTCCGGGGCGCGGGAAAATCTGCTTGAGGACAATATCTCCTTCTTGTAAGCTGCGATGCTTGACTTTGGAGTTGTATCGTGCTGCGACTTTCTGCTTGTGAGCTTCTGCTTTGAGTGCTGCATCGTTTCTTCTCTCCTCAATTAGATCCAAAGACATGAGGAGGAGTTCTTCGTTCTCTTCCGGGTTGTAGTGGATCCTACGGTGAGAGGGCACTATAGTTTCAACTGGGAGCATGGCCTCCGATCCGTATGCCAAAGAGAAAGGAGTATGCCCTGTTGAAGTTCTGTAAGATGTGCGATAGGCCCAAAGTGCCGTAGGAAGTTCGTCCACCCAGGCGCCTTTCGATTTTTCAAGTTTCTTCTTGATTAAGGATACCTGGTGGGTTTTTTTCTTGATACTCCTTTGCTGTACCCTACTGTGTTGTATTACCTTAAGAAAGCGTGGAAACTTCGTGGATCCATTTCTGTTAAGTCAAATGGATTCCTGTTCCTGTTTAAATTCACAAATGAAGATGATAGGAATAGAATCTCTGAAGCTGACCCTGTTGTTATGAGGAATAAACTGTTTATTGTAAAACCATGGGACGAGAATGTTGGCAATAGTTGTGGTAGTATCAAATCTGTACCTGTTTGGATTAAGTTATCAAACATCCCCTTGTTTGCATGGTCTCCTTTGGGTATAAACTGGTTAGCTGCAAGAATTGGTAAACTTCTTTGCATGGATGCCTCGACTGAAAATTTTGAAAGAATCACCTTCGCCAAATGTTTAGTTGAAGTTACTCCCAAGTATGAACTGCCTGAACGATTTACTGTTCAACTGCTTGATGGGTCTGAACAGGAAGTTATAGTTGAGTACTTGTGGAAGCCTGAAATATGTACTTTTTGTAAAGAGTTTGGGCATTTGGGTAGCACATGCAAGAAGTCAGTAGTTGAAGAGAACGTTAAGAAATGTGAAGAAACTGAACAACAGAAGAGTGGTGAAGTGAAGCAACACAATGAGAATAAAGGAAAAAACACAGGCAAACAAGTTACAGTGAAGCAAGTGTGGCAAAGGGTCAATAGGTACAGGGGAAAAAATTTAGATGTTAGTAAGGAGATGGAAAATAAAACAAATATAAACACAGTAGCAGAGGAACTTAATGAACATGTTGGAAGTGAAGGGAACAGTTCTAGTTTGGAAGTTATTAAAGAACCTGGGGATGTGGAACAAGTATGTAATATTCAGACACAAAATAAATTTAATGTGCTGTAGTATGAAGAGATTGAGCAAGTTATAGTAGATATTAATGAGGTAGAGGATGGTGAAATCAACCCAGCTGACATTTGTGGTGAATTAAATAGAGATATCACTCAGATTAATGCCAAGTTGAATGACATTTCTGTTATTAATAACAAAATCCCAGTTTTGGCACTGATAAGCAACATTTACAAGTTGAAGCAACTGCTACCAGTAGCAAAAACAAGGAGAATGGCAATAGTGTGTTATTTATGCATGCACAAGCTGATACTTATGACACTGAACAGGATAAAGCTTGGTGCACTGCAATTGAAACATTCATAACACAACTTATTCTCACAAGCCATAGGCCTGACTCAGTTGTTCAACCTACAGTTCATACACCCTACAATTTCTCCATTGATCTGCCTGGTTGGCCATCAAACCTAACCCTATCGCAACCAAAGCCTATTCCAACCAAAGACCCACCCACCACACTTCATTCCTCTCCTTTCAGGAAAATTGAAACAAGATCTCTGTCTGCTCAGAGAAGAAACAAATCCACCACCCAACAATAATTTTTTTAATGATTAAAAAAATCGCAGCATGGAATATCAGAGGAGCGCATAGCAAAATTAAACTTGATCATGTCAAAAATTACATTTCTGCTTATAACATTTGTCTATTTGGATTACTTGAAACAAAACTTAACCTCTTGTTATCCACAAAAGCAGCAACTTACATTGATCCAACCTGGGAATTCCATCACAACCTTGACACTGCTTCTTATGGACGAATCCTGATCTTGTTTGATCCTAAAGTAATTACCCTATCCCCTATCGTTTCAACTTGGCAGTTCATCCATCTTCATGTTTTTGAAACTTTTTCTCAAACCTCTTTTTATGTCACCTTCGTTTATGCCGATAACTCTGTTCTTTCACGTAACACATTCTTCAACTCCTTGCCTCCATTACGTCAGACTTCACATCCCTGGGTTGTGCTTGGCGATTTCAATTCATGTTTTAATTTCACTGACAAATGTGGGGGTAACCCTCTTACCCCGACAGACATTGCTAATTTCAACTTATCTATTGAACAATCTGATTTAGTCATGGTTAATAGGTCTGGTGCAAAATTTTCATGGAACAATAGAAGTCGAAGTGGAGTTCGAACGTTCACGACTATTGATCATGCTTTCTGCAACATCCAAGCTCTCCACCTCTGGCCCACCTTATCTGTCTTCCTCCCACAACCTATATTATCTGACCACTCTCCACTAATATTAACCCTGAGTCCCCATTTGCGAAAAGAAAAAAGAAGTTTCAAATTTTTTGATGCTTGGCTGAAGCATGACCACCTACTTGAATTAGTTTCTCATGTTAGCAATGAATTTATTTGCTATGGTAACCCCATGTATAAGTTTTGCAGGAAGTTGAGAAGAATCAAGCAGGAAATCAAATTGTGGGCATATGCAACCTTTGGAGTTGGCAGCCTTCTTTCCACAACTCTTAAGGAACAACTGAAGAAGCAACAAGAATACATGATGGAGCATCCCCTTGATGAGCAAGCAGCGGCTGAAGAAAGCAAACTATTTTCTGATGTTAACAATGCCTTATGCTTGGAAGCTAACATGAAGAAGCAGCAACTGCACGCCAAGTGGTCTGTTGAAGGAGACAAGAACACCAAGTTCTTCCATGATGCTATTAAGGTCAAACATTCAAGAGATAACATATTTAGTATTCTTGATGATCAGGGTAACCACTGTGACACTGTTGAAACTGTTGATCAAGCTTTTGTTAAATACTTCTCCACATTGCTTGGTAATGACTCTGGGTTCTCCCCTGACCTTGAACGAATCTCAACACTTACCTTGCCTACTATATCTCCCCTGGCAGCTCTTGATTTAATAAGGCTTATAACTAATGATGAAATAAAAGCTACGTTATTTTCAATGAACAAACATTCTGCAGGAGGGCCTGATGGTTTTAATGTGTCTTTTTTCATTGCTTCTTGGGGTGTTCTTGGTCATGATTTTTGTCAAGCAATCCACAATTTCTTTTCAAAATGCAAACTGCTTGGGGAAGTGAATAGTACTAACATAGCCCTCATACCTAAAGTATACCCACCAACTAGTGTCTCTTCGTTCAGGCCGATATCCTGTTGTAATGTCTTATATAAATGTATCACGAAAATACTTGCCACTCGTATGATTAGTGTAATGCCATCAGTTGTCTCCTTGAACCAGGCAGCCTTCCTTCCTACTAGAAACATTCTTGATAATGTTCTGCTGACACAAGAACTGCTTAACGGTTATTCTAGAGTTAATGTGTCTCCTGCTGCCACTCTAAAAATTGACATAACTAAAGCTTATGATTCTATACATTGGGCTTCAATTGTGAGGATCATGGCAGTCATGGGGTTTCCCAAAATTTTTGTGTCATGGATATATGTGTGCATCTCCACCCCTACTTTCTCTGTTGTTTTGAATGGTAGACCAGTTGGGTATTTCAAAAATAGTAAAGGAATTCGCCAGGGAGATCCCATATCTTCCTACCTTTTCTTGTTAGTTATGGAAGTTTTCACAGTTGTGCTAAAAGACAAGTACACTCAGAAGCTAATCAAGTACCACCCTAAGTGCTCTGCTCTCCAAATTCAATCATTGATGTTTGCTGATGATGTATTGTTATTTACTAAACCAGAAATTCCCTCTATGACCGGAATTGTTGAGGCTCTCCATTCCTTTTATTGCATGACTGGTCTTTCTATTAACAAAGCAAAATCTTCCTTGTTACTTGCTGGAGTCAGTGATACCCATGCTGCTACCCTTCATCTGCACACTGGCTTCACCAACATGGACAATGACATAAGGTATCTTGGACTTCCTTTACTTACCAAAAGAATTTCTAATGCTGACTGTGTTCCTTTATACAATAAGATCACATCTATTATGGGTGTCTGGTCTAATAGGCAACTGTCACAAAGTGGAAGGCTTGTCCTTATTAAGTCAGTTGTTTTTTCATCTTTAGTCTACTGGGCTAGGTGCATTATCCTTCCTGCCAAGCTGTTGCACATGGTGAGGTCTGCTATGCATAGGTGTTTCTGGACTGGTAGCATACACAATAGGAAGTTGATCCCATGCTCATTCACTAAATTTGAAACTCCAATTAAACTTGGGGGGCTAGGTGTTATTAATGCTAGTAAGTGGAACTGTGCAGCCATTAGTACCCATTTTGAAGACCTCATCAATAAAAGAAGCAGTGTTTGGGCAAAATGGGTTTGGCAATTTTACATTAAGAATAAATACTTTTGGTGCATGGAGATCCCCCAATGCTGCAGTTGGATTTGGAGGAGCATTCTGAAATTTAGAAATGTTTTCCTCCCTTTGATACAATATCATGTTAATGCAAAATCTGATGTTAGCTTCTGGCATGATCCTTGGCCGGGCAGAGGTTTCATCCTTTCAAAATTTTGTGACTACCTTCATGTTCAACAGTCTGGAATTCATTATGATGCTAAAGCCAACTTTTATGTTCATGATGGGAATTTGCAATTGCCAAGCAATAGTAATCAAATGATCAGGAAATTATGGTCTGAGGTTCAAAACAACTACAGCAATACTAATCAAATGCAGGCAGTTACTTGGGACTGGAGGCCTCACACAATCAGGGGTGTGTACACAAATATTTCTGTGTATGACACTCTGCCTTCTTCAAAATGGTGCACAGTGATCTGGTCTGATGATTCTCCACCAACTGATAACTTGATGCTGCGGAAAGTCATAAACCATGCTCTACTGACTAGAAGTAAACTGAAGTATTTTGGTATGGCATGCACATCCTTATGTCTTTTCTGTGATATGCATGAAGAAACCACTGATCACATTTTTTTTGATTCCCTGCTTTAAAAATTGTTTTGGCCAGAGTCAGTTCCACTACTGGTTTTAATTTAAATGCTGGGGGTTCTGCAACGATATGGAGTATCATTTACAAAGCAACAAAGTGGAGAAAGTTTGAGACTAGAATTTTGGTTGTATGTTTGAAAAAATATCTCATTGCTGTTTGGAAAGAAAGAAACACTGCTGTTTTTGATAATCTCAGAAGGAAGAATGAATTATTATGGCAAGATATTAGGAGAACCACTCATTGGCAATTGATGAATTGCAACACTAAATTTCCTGACTCGTTGATCCATGTTTGGGGTTGAAGTTTAGTTGTTGTTTCTTCAATTGTTTTAAATTTTCCTTTTATTTTTGTTATTTTTTGTTATTTTTTATTTTTTTCCCTTTCTTCTCTCATGTACTGTCCTCCTTTATTGTGTTGCAATAAAACTGGTAGGGGTCCAGTCAACCTCGCTGGCTTTGCCAAAAAAAAAGGGGTTTTGAGAATCTTGTTGACAGCTTCGACTTGTCCGTTTGCTTGAGGATAAGCTACAGATGAGAAGCTTTTGTGAATTCCGTGCTCTTGGCACCAATTGGCAAATTCTTCGCTGTCAAATTGAAGTCCGTTGTCTGATATGATCTTGAGTGGGACTCCGTACCTGCACAGAATATTTTTGATCAAGAAGTTGATAACTTTTGCCGAAGATATTTTATTTAGAGGTTCCGCCTCCACCCATTTGGTGAAATAGTCAACTGCCACTAGAGCATATTTGGCTTCACCTCGGCCCGTTGGCAGTTCGCCAATCAAGTCAATTCCCCATACTGCAAAGGGCCAAGGGCTGGTCATTTGAGCAATCTCATTTGTGGGTAGTCGAGGAATCTTGGCAAATTTCTGACATCTGTCGCATCTCTTGACGAAGTCCAAGGCATCTTTGTTTAAAGTGGGCCAGTAATATCCATATCGGAGTATCTTCTTTGCCAGAGTCTACCCTCCAGTGTGATCTCCGCAACTTACTTGATGGATGTTGGATAAGACTTCCCTGGCTTCCCTTACAGCGATACACCTTAATAAGAGATTAGAGAAGCCGCGCCGATAGAGGATGCCTTCTTGTAATGTATAGCGGGAAGCCTTCCTCAAGATCTTCTTGATTTCGTTACGCCTGTCGGGCAGTGTGCCATCTTGTAAATATTTCCGGACAGGAGTCATCCAAGTTTCTTCGTCGATTGCAGCTACCAGATTCACTTGCTCGAAACTTGGTGCCGGCTGTTTTGAGATGGTTAATGCTCCGAAGATAGTGATGTTCTTCATACTAGCTTGCTTTGCTAGTTCGTCGGCCTCTTGGTTCTCTTCTCGAGGAATGTGTTTAATTAGATAGTGATCCAATTGATTGAGCAGCAGTTTGGTCTTTTTTAGATATGCTGTGAGTCGTTCTCCTCGAGTCTGGAAGTCTCCCAGTATTTGACTTACAATGAGTTGAGAATCACTATGGAGACATAAAGAGCCAACTCCAATCTCCAAGGCCAGTTCTAATCCAGCTATCACCACTTCGTATTCTACGTCATTGTTGGTGGCAGTGAATTCCAACCTTAGGGCGTAATGCAGCTTCTTTCCCCTGGGGGTGATTATCACAACATCTGCCCCCGAGCCTTGTTCGTTCGACGCTCCATCTACGAAGAGATTCCACTTGATATCTTTTGCTATTTCAGATTGGTCCTTACCATCGTTAATAGTGAATTCGGTAATGAAATCAGCTATGGCTTGCCCCTTGATAGCGGTGCGAGGATGGTAAGTGATCTCATATTGACTTAGTTCGATGCACCACTTAAGTAATCACCCAGAAGTGTCGGGGCGATGGAGCACTTGCCTTAGCGGTTGATCGGTTAAAACTCTGATGGAATGAGACTGGAAATAGTGTCACAGTTTCCGTGACGTGATAAGAAAACAGTATGCTAGCTTTTCAAGTTTAGGGTATCTGGCTTCTGCCCCTGTGAATCTCTTGCTTACAAAGTATACGGGTCGCTGCGCGCGGTTGTCTTCTCTTACCAAAGCGGCGCTCAAAGCGTGGGATGATACAACAAGGTATAGGTATAGCTCCTCGCCTTCATTTGGAGTTGAGAGTACTGGTGGTCTCTGGAGGTGTCCGATTAAGTTAAGGAAGGCTGTCGAGCATTCGTCGGTCCATTTGAACTTTCCTTTGTCTTTCTTTAAAGCTTCGAAGAAAGGGACGCATTTGTCGGTTGCTTTAGAGATGAACCTACTTAGGGCGGCCACTTTCCCGTTTAGGCTTTGCATCTCTCTTCGAGTGGATGGTATCTTGATATCTTGCAAAGCTCGAACTTGTTCGAGGTTTGCTTCAATCCCCCTGGCATGAACGATGAATCCCAAGAACTTTCCCGATGATACTCCGAAGGAGCACTTTAGAGGGTTCAGTTTCATTCCATATTGGCAAAGTACTTGAAACATCTCGTCCAAGTGGTTTATATGATCGTTGGCTTTCCTCGATTTTACCAGCATGTCATCCACATAAACTTCCATAGTTTGTCCTATTAGTCCCGCAAACATTTTGTTGACAAGGCGCTGATAAGTAGCTCCAGCGTTTTTAAGTCCAAAAGGCATTACTTTGTAGCAGTATAATCCCCGGTCGGTGATGAAACTAGTGTGGTCTTGATTGGGGGCGTGCATGGGGATCTGGTTATATCCTGAGTATGCGTCCATAAAGGATAAGAGTTCGTGCCCGGCAGTGCTGTCCACGAGTTGGTCGATTCGAGGGAGTGGGAAGCAGTCTTTCGGGCAAGCGTCATTTAAGTTGGAGAAATCGATGCATGTTCGCCACTTCCCGCTAGCTTTCTTTACCAGTACCGGGTTGGCGATCCATTCTGGGTAGATGGCTTCCCGTATGAAGTCGTTGGTAAGTAAGTTCTTTACTTCTTCCTCGAGGGCTGCTGATCGTTCTGCCCCCATGCTCCTCTTTTTCTGCTTCACTGGCACCTTGGTGGGATCTATGTTCAGCATGTGGCATGCTACGTCTGGAGAGATTCCCGTCATGTCAGCGTGCGTCCATGCAAATACATCCATGTTGCGGCGAAGAAAATCAATGAGTTGATTCTTTAATTCTCTTTTTAACTGAGACCCGATTTTCAGCAGTCTACTTGGGTCGTGTTTATCTACAGATACGAATTCCATAGCCTCTGCAGGCTCGGCGGTGGCCTCCTCCTCTTTGTCCCTGGGGTCTAATTCGTTGAAAGGATCACTGGTATATCGAAGAGGAGGGGCTTTCTTTAGTTGCTATGCTTCCAAGCTTTTCATGCAGAGAGTAGTCTCTGCATTTTTCCCTTTATCTTTTCTGCGGTTATTGCGAAGTTCAGTTACATAGCAGTCTCGAGCAGCGTCTTGATCTCCCTCCATTTCTCCTATTCCGTTATCGGTTGGGAATTTCATCTTCAAGCACCACGGGGCTAGGACAATTTGGAAGTCAGACAAGGCTGGTCTTCCCAAAAAGGCGTTGTAGGCCGAGTGGTTCTCTATTAGCACAGATGTTTGTTTCCGCACAGCGGAGCGGGGATGGTTTCCTATTTCAACAAAAAGGTCCAGTTGCCCGAGGGGCATCTTCGCATCTCCAGTGAAACCATGTAGTGGTTTGTTGCAGGGAGACACATCTTTCATTGATAGCTTCATTTTGTCGAAAGCATGCTTGAATAGGATATTCACCGAGCTTCCAGTGTCTATTAAAATTCGGAAAACTTTGGCTGGTCCGAACCAGGCAGAGATGACCATAGGATCCATGTGCGGGTACTGTCTTCCCTCTAGATCGCGCTTACTGAATGTGATGTCGTCATTCTCTTTCCGTTCGGGTGGCGTTCTTCCATAACAGAATTAACGCAGCCTTCAGCGTTCCTCAATGACTTACCGTATCTTTCCATCTTCGCCCAGCTTCTGTCGGCGATGTGCGGTCCTCCTGATATGGTGTGGACCACTATCTTCTCTTGACTAGAGCCGTTGGTGTTGCGATTTCCCCCGCCTGCTTCTGGGGGGGGGGGGGGTAATCCAGGATTCTCATTGGCAGGAGTCGAAGTCCTGTTATGGCCTTTTACATAGCGCTCCAGTCTCCTCCTTCTGATGTGTTCTTCAATCAAGTCCCGGAGATGGTGGCATTCATTGGTATCATGTCCGTGGGATTCGTGGAAGCGGCAGAACTTTCCAGATTTGAGTGCGCTATCTGACTCCTTCTTGTGCGGGGGCGCTTGTATCTAACTTCGTCTTGAGTGGATAGGAAGATGTTTTCGATCGTTTCATTCAAAGGAGTGTAAGAGTCAAATCTTGGTCCTGGTCGATATAAGCGCTTTTCTCCTTTTTACCCCCAGCATTGTCTCTAGAGTCATTTCTTTGAACATCCTTTGCTGCAGCGGGGAACCTGTCTGTAGCCGTCTTAGCCTGTTGCCCTGATTGCCTCTCGATGGCAGCGTCCTCAAGTCTCATATACTTTCCAGCTTCATGGAAGAAATTAGGTAAAGTAGCTGGTTTTTCTTTGGTTATTCTTCTAGCAAATTTAGTATCTGGATGTACACCACTGCAAAGGGCCATTAGGATAAGTTTCTCCTCGGCATCTTGGACTGCGGTTGCCGCGGCGTTGAATCGGGTTAGATATTATTGCAACGTCTCTCCAGGTTTCTGTTTGATGTTAGATAAGGAATAAGCGTCCTTGGGTTGCTCCACATGAATGCGGAACTGACTGATGAACTTTTCTTTCAACATTTCCCATAAGCTGACGGACCCTTGGGGTAGGTGGCAGAACCAGGAGGTAGCTAGGTCTGCCAAGAACAGTGGGAAGCATTTACACAACACTCCCTCTGTTGCTCCGCTCATGAGCATATGCTGGGTGTACCTCTGTAAGTGTACGATGGGGTCATAGGTTCCCTTGTAAGGTTCCATCGTTGGCATTTTCCATTCTCGGGGGGTGATGGCAGTTTCAATATTGCGTGTGAAGGGGCTGGTTACCCTAGCACCTATCCCCCGATCCCTTTGCTCCCGTTGGACGCACTCTTTGAACAATCGCGCCATCCTTTCATCAGAACTTGGAGCGGACAAAAATGAGCTTGGTTCTTCCCTACGGGATTGATTCCGTCCAGATGACTTGTAGGGATGGTATCGTCTGTCACTCCTAACATTTTCCAAAGGCTGTCTCTGCTCTTCTGGGGGCATGCTGGGGTCAGCCATAGTTGGCCCTTGCCTTGATCTTCCCCTGCTGGGTTCTGTTCTCAGCGCTTCCTCGGGTCCAACTTCGGGCTGGACTCCAGCTCGGCCCCGTCTACTGGTGTTTTCATGGTTAGGTAGCATGACAGGCTCAGCTACATCCGACCCTTGCCTGGCACCTCCCCCGTTGGGTTTGGCTCCAAGTGTTTCCTCGGGTCGGACTTCGGGCTGAGACCGGGCTCGGCTCCTACCATGGCTGTTTCTGTTGTTAACCTCTTCGAAGAAGAAAGGTCTTTGTCGCCTTCCAGATCCTCCAGATTGGGACTCGCCCCATGATTCGGTGTTGCGGTTGGATTCTTCAGCATCCCTTAGGCGTGACATGAGTTGGTCCACCAAGGCTTCTTGTTGAGATGTGAAACGGTTAGTTACTTCAGCCACAACCCTGTCTAGATCTGCCCTAGTAATTGGTTGTTCCGCGGCGGGGGCTGTTGGATCTGCCTGATTTTCATCTGGTATTGCTGTTAAAATGGGATGATTCTCTTGATTCGGGGCCACTGGATCTGAGATACTGCTAGTTGCGACGTTCTTTCCCTTATTAACATATCTCCTGTGCCTGGAAGTCATGTTGTCGGAGCGAGGAACGATGCTGTGAGGAAGAAGGTTGAGTAGGAGAAGCTATGGCTTCTAGCTCGGCTCTCAGTGAAAGCACCAAAAATGTTTAAACAAAAAATGGGCAAACACTTCCAAGTCGTATGAATTAGTTGATTTTATGTTGTTTCTAGTGATTTGGGTTATTTACGCAAATATATGAAAAGCAAGGACTAAACTGTAAAAGACACACAGATTTATAGTGGTTCGGCCAGAACATGCCTACGTCCACTTCATATGTTATTCTCCTTTTTCTTTCAGATTACAAGTACAAAGCTTTGTATACAAGTATATGAAAGTTGTTTGAAAGTTCCTTCCGTGCTTGAGCTCTCAAACTTATCTACCATTGTTGTATCCCTTCCCCTCTATTTATAGAGTGAGTTTGGGGGCAGGGGTCTTGGATGTATATAGCTGCTGGTGGGCCTGGGCTGAAGCGATCTGGCCTGGCAGTTTGGTCAGGCATCCTCTTGGTTCGGAGATGGTTGGAGAAGTGGTCCGGTGGTAGGAACAAGGTGGGCCGGTTGAGGTTGTTCACGGAAGTGCTATTGGTTCGGTGGGATGTTGGTCCGGTGGTGGCTAAGTGTAGTTGGTTCGGTTGTTCATGGAGAGGGGGTTCGGTTCGGTAGGCACTGGTGAAGGGTTGGTCCGGTGTGGGCCGGTCCGGTGTGGAGATGGAGTTGGACCGGTAGTAGTTTGGAGAGGAGGTGCTTCTGGTTCGGTAGTGGATGCACGTGGTTGGACCGGGACCGGTAATAGTTTTAGCAGTGTGTTTGACTCGGTGGCAACCTCCTCGTGCTGGTTCGGTACCGAATGACTTGGTGGCTTCATCCTTACCCAGATTCGGTGGTGTTGAAAACACACCCAACATCAGTCGAACATGTTAGGAAAATGTTCTCGGTTGAAAAGATGGAATTCAGTATATGTGGTTAGAGCTAATCGTAATATGGTTACCTAATTTGTTGTTCATCAATAACCGATGCACATTTAACGCAGTAGTTTGTACTTCCATTTTTTTTGTAACTGCCTTACACTTCCTGCATAAAAGATAGTTCCAGCCAAAAACATGAAGAATTTGGTATCTATTCTTCGTATGGTCAAAAGAAACAAAACTAAAAATTAGTACATCCATCCGTATGGTAAAGCACAGTCGGTATGTTATAATATTACAAACTATACTGTCGATAATGCTAATCAAATTTAAAGGTATAATAAAGATATGCAAACATAAGTGGAAAACCATTTTTTCAGCACATAACAGGGTAGAAGGATACACTTTTCGTTGTAGCTTATGAAGTAAAATGTACTAATTACATACAAAATTCATTTCAAGCCGGAAAACTTGCACACCAAGCTTTATAGCTCATACAACGAACTGTATGAAATCTAGTTTTAACTTATAGAGGGCGCCATATGAATGACCACATGGCCTATTGGAAATTATTCTTCATTTTCTATGTCCAAATTTAGTCACATCGTAAAAAAATAGGACGGGTAGGTGGAAAAGCAAATAGCAAGATAACATGAATGATAGCATAAAATATTTTTCAAGGAATGGAATACGTAAAATGGAAAAATCATTTCACTCTAATTTCAATTGGTTAAAAAGGACATTAAATTTCACATTGAAGGTGAATCCTAGAGCACACTTTTTTATAAATCGATAAAAGTACTGTGAGGACTGGATATGAATTATTGTAATAAAAAAATAAATCTATTTTGGTACAAATCGATATGGGACATAAAAAGGGTTTTGAGGTTAAAATCAACATGTAAAGTATAGACGCATGTTATAACTATAGAAGAAATGAATATAAAAAATTCAGAAGTATTTCAAAGTTAAAGTCGGTGCATAAAATCGTTAACCAAGTCTTAAGAATGTCTTAAGGGATAGGGAAGCTAAAAAGTTTGGAACAAATTTGTGTTAAATGAGAACGGACTACCTTTTTATGAAAAATGTAATCAGCAAGCTATATACCCAGAAAACCTAATATGATGCGGGGTATGGAAGCTAAAAATTTTGGAACTAATTTGACTTAAATCACAACGGACAACCAGTTTATGAAAACTGTAATCAGCAAGCTATAACACTGGAAAACCTAATACCTTGCAGGATATGAAAGCTGAAAGTTTGGAACTAATTTAAGTCAAATCACAATGGACTACCTGTTTATGAAAACTGTAATCAGCTTTAATGTCAAAACCTTATTAGGATCTCGCATTCTATTATTGTAGATGTTGCCATATCTATACGTGAGCAAATTAAATTATGCAAGCAGATAAAAGCATGTAGAGTATTGAAAAGAAATTTTGGGAGTTGATAAAATTATGTTCAATGCCTATTTATATGCAAAGCCAATTGTATAAAAAAATAGTGGGGAAGTATACATAACAATGAATTAATACTGACCGCTGAGAAACTTAAACTTACTATATTCCCACCTCTTCATATCTGGATGGATGAAGAAAGCATGGATTTCGGTGAACCGTCAGTCAATTAGGCTTGAAAAAATGTTTGGAAAAATATTAAAAAATTATGCCTACCAACTGTGATACCAGTTGATCAACCATGTGTATTAAATGTATTTCTAATCTGATGCAAAAGGCTTAAACTGTACGATGATATATGAATATGGTAAAGTAATATTTGTGCAACTATATGAGATTTATGATAACAGAAAAACTCATAACATTGCAACCGTCGAAGAGAATGAATATATTTTAAAAATTAAGGGTTAAAATAAAAATGCCAGACCTCATGAAATAGCCAGTTTCCAAAGAAAAGAACTAAATAAATTCGTAGATAATAAAAGTTTGGCAAAACATGAGATGTGAAGAAAGTTAGTTGGAGATTGAAATTTATCAGCACAATAGATCATCAGTTTATCCACGAAAACAAACCCTAACAACTATGTCTTCCGATTCAGGGACAAATTTTAAGTTAAACCAAAAAACATACAATACATAATAGGGCAGTAACATTTCATGAAATTATACTACACCACACTTCCTACCTAGTAAGCCCTAAAATTTGTGCAGAATCTCGAATTTCAGTTAAAACTTTATCAAACTACTAACCTTAGAAACCCAATTCTCTTAATTTGTGGTTGAACCAACGTCTGGAAACCACGAATGTAGATATCGGCGAGGAATAAATAGCCGTACGCAAACAGACATAGGCAACGACAGGATTCAAAGAACGATAGTTATGAAATTAGGGAAAGGGGAAATAGGTGTAAAGATGGGTAAATTTGATGGGACGAAATTGAAATAACGTTAGCGTTTGCAAACAGTTGGTTATACCATTGAGAAAAATGTATTTCATAAATTGGACAGGTGTCGCCATATAAATAGTTTGGTTTCTGTTTTCCTATTTAAGTAATAGATGTGATTGAATGACTAAGAAACACTCAAATCTAAATACTGGAAATGAGAAGAAAAATGATTTAGAGGAGCTACTTTAAAATGTTGAGGGGTTATATAGGATTACCTATGAAGATAACATTAAGAAACCTGGGAAGACCGTTAAGGGGCTATCAAGCAAGTAGCTCATAAGAAGGTTGAAGGGGGAAAATCATCTTCTGAGGTTGTTCTCTCCGATGATCCCTTATGAGCGTGGTTCCTAAAGCTCCCTTTAGCCTGGATAATGAGATAGACTTTAAGGGAAAAAAAAGAAATCATAGCCTATTGTCAAAAGAAGTTTGATGAGTTGAAGGTTGCTTATGAAAAGAGTTTGGGAGTTTCTAAGAAATAGGTGAAGTTGTGGGTCGCTCGACTACTTACAAACTGTTTGGTGTGTTTGCAAAGAAGACCTAAAAGATTAGAGCAAAAGTTTTGGATGATTTTAAACGAGTGAGGCATGTAGGTATTAAACGATTTGATGAGTTGGAGGATAAGGTACTCAGATCTGATCCCTTGTGCAATCCCTTGCTGTTACTTCCCCACGTTCTCACTCTTTGGCAATTAGGGCTCCTATAGCTTAACAATCAGAGCTAGTAGACGAATTCAAGCACAAGAAGGTTAAATGCATTCGACATAGCTGTAAAATGCGCAGTTGATATGTTCAGTCACTTCATGCCAAAATTAGATCCAAGTTTTCTTTACAATCAACCTGATTACATTTTTAGGGAATAAGACCTTGCCAATCCTTAAACCGGTGCAAACCATGATCCAAGGCTTCCTGTTGTAGGATCGCCTCATCATTCATTGGTCGTGATAACTGAGATTTCCTAATCTCAAAATTTCATACTTCCCGAAAGAGAAGAAACCTCATAACTGACTAGGAATTGGGGTCTGACTAAAATGTTTTCTTCGTGTATGTATTTTTGCATTGTGTAATAATTTGTATAACTAGGATCTATGCTTATATTATAAAGTTGTACGTGTAACTTTTTGAGCTTTGTGAAAACTTTCTTTGAATTTTTCATTTCCTTTCTACAGCGTGACTTCCTTTTTCTCCTTTCTATTGCCATTTTTAGGTCTGAATGCAATTTTTTTTGTTCCACACTTGGCATGATCTGCCCCACTTGGGGTGCACTGTTTCATGTTTTGATTGTGCGGTTAGGTCATGTGTTCATAACTTTTTATTTCATGCAGGTAATTTTCTGCTAGTTCAGATAGTATTATATCCCTACGTCTAGTAAAGTTTTGGTTGAAAAGCCGAGCTATGGGTTATAGCTCTTAGTATAATTTGTAAGCAAATATAATTGACAAGCGGATTTTTATACTGGTTTAGGTCGTCCAATATTTCTACATCCAGTATAACATTTTATTAATTTTTCTCAATCACTGCTTGGTACATTATATTTCATTACATGAGAAGAAGTATCAAACAAAATATGGTCAAAGGTGCTATAAGTTCCATGCCTTTGGAATTAAATTCCCATCTGGTATGTGCCATTCGAAAGTGTTTTTATGATTACCAATGATCCCTCCAAATTCGATCTAAGCATTCCTTCTGTTGAGTCCTTTATGTTGGTATTGTTTATCTTAGGACAAGATCTCTCCTGTTGAATTCCTTTCTTTGAGACTCGAGTTATATATTTTAGCCATTCTCCATCCATGAACTGCAGACTTGATCACTACCTCATCTCCACTTTCTGCATGAAGTCTAATGCAGTTTCTTTTAGGTGTGAGCTCTGTTCCGTTGCATATGATAAGCACCGGTGCGAGGGTACGTCTACTTCAACTAGTAGCATTGCTTTATAACAAAACATTAAAGAAAATGGGGTATGTCCATTAGGGGGACTAGTGGATATTCTATATGCCCGTAACACTAAAGGCAACTCCTCTGCCTATTTTCCCTTTGCCTTCATGATCCTTTTCTTTCGCAACTTCTTTATTGTTTTATTTTCCGCTTCTACCTGTCCATTAGCTTATGCATGAGCCATCGTTGAAATTTTTTTGATGATGCTATTTTTCTCACACAAGTCAAAGAATTCTTTGCTTTCAAACTATGTTCCATTAGAATTCTTTGTTTTCAAACCGTGTTCCATTAGAATTCTTTGCTTTTAACCTATATTCCATTGTTGAAGATTATCTTATGGGGGATCCCAAAGCTAGTGATAATATTTCTAGTAATGACAGTTACTATCTTCTTAGAAGTTATGGTTGCGAGGGGCTCAACTTCCGCCCATTTGGTGAAGTAATCCACTGCTACTACTATGAACCTTGTACCCCCTTTGGATATCGGAAGTGGTCCTATCAAATCGATTCCCCATATATCGAATGGCCATAGGCTGGTCATGGAAGTGATTTCATGTGATGACCGGCTTGGGGTATTGACTAACTTTTGGCATCTATCACATCTTTAGACAAATTTCTATGCTTTGGCTAATGTAGGTGGCCATAAATATCCTTACATTGATGTCATTTTGGCCAACTTTTCCTCTTGAACGATCTTCGTAGTATCCCTCATGAACTTCCCTCAATACTCTTACTCCTTCCTCTTTTGTTACACGTCTTAAATAGGGAGTCGAATAACCTCTCTTGTTAAGTATTCCATCGAAAAATGTGAAGCAAGGAGCATGATATCTAGTTTTCTTTACGATGTTTCTATCAGCTAGCAAGGTTCCTTCTAATAGGAAGTGTTTGATGGGAGTCAACCATAACTCTGTTTCTTCTTGTTTTATTATTATTTGGGTGTGATTACTTTGTGTCCCACCTATTTCCCTTTGATTTGCATCCCTTAGCCCCTTGCTCACTGGGCTCATGTTAACACTAGAATCTAATGTGTTTTTGAAATGCCTGGTTCAGCTAAATGTTCCATAGGAACTGCTTTCATTTCATATGCAACCTTAGTGCTTGCTAGCTTAGCTAAGAAATATGTTGAGGAAATCTCCTCTTTAGGGATCTGCTCTATATCAAACTGTTCGAACTGAGCTAATAATTATTTGGACAGTTCCACATATTTGGCAAGAATGGGTTCGTGGCTTGATAACTCCTTGCACTTGATTTACAACAAGATGTGAATCACTATGAACTATAATAAGAGTTACCTACATTACCATCGCTATTTTTAGACCAACAGTGAGTGCTTTATATTTCACAACGTTATTTGTCGCTTTAAACTGTAGTTCAACTGCCCTATATAGCTTTTGCTTGTCCAAGGTAACAAGTACACACTTCTCATGTCCTATGCTTATTTGATGCACCATCTACATAGAGTTGCAAATTATGCAGGGGGTTCTCTATTCGTTGCTAGAAAAAGTTGATGAGGCAGTGCATTCCATGATAAAATGTGCTATGGCTTGACCTTTGACGACAATGTGAGGGTAGTAGGAGATATCATATTAACTCGGTTCAATGGCATACATCAAAAGGCGACCTAATTTTTTGGAATATTGTAGTATTTCTTTAATGGTTTGTCATTTAGCACTTTGATGGTATGCGCTTAGAAATACAATCGCAGCTTTCGAGCTATCAGTAATAAGTTGTAAGCTAGCTTCTCTATTGTTGAATAATTTAGTTCGGCTCTGCTCAGGTGCTTTCTAGCAAATTATATTGCCCTTTGTACAACTGCCTCTTCTCACACTACTACTACACTCATAGCCTGATTAGTTTTAACTAAGTGTACAAACAAATCCTCACCTGAGATCGGTTTTGAAAGTATGGGCGGGTTGGTTGGGTAGTTCTTTTGTGCTTCAAAAGCTGCTTTGCATTCTTCCATCCATTCAAAATTCCTTTCATTTTTGACTTAATTGAAAAAAGGAATGCATTTGTCCATAGCCTTAGAAATAAATCTACTAAAAGCTGCTACTCTCCCATTCAAACTCATTATGTCTTTGGGCTTTTTTGGAACCTTCATCTTCCTAATAGCCTCAATCTTCTTCGAATTGACTTCTATTCCTCTGGAGCTTACAATATATCCTAGAAATTTTTCGTACTAGATTTGCAAAAGTACACTTCAAGGGATTTAATTTAATCCCATACCGCCTTAAGATTGTGAAGATCTAAATCTTGTACATGGTCTGAAGTAGCTTTAGACTTGACTAACACGTCGTCGACATAAACTTCAAAGTTCTTGCCAATTTGGCCTTTCCATGTTGACTAAACTCTGATATGTTATCCATGCGTTCATCCAATGGCGTCAGCATATAATATATATCCCTTTATTGGTAACTAAGCTCATATGTTCTTGATCTGGTTCGAACATGTTATTTATTATATCCAAAGAGATGCATCCATGAATGTCAGCATCTCATGCCCATTAGTTACATCAAATAACTGATCTATTCATCGTAACGGAAAGCCATCTTTAAAGCAGGCTCTGTTGAGGTTCATGAAGTCTATGCAATTCCTTCATTTTCCATTAGATTTTTCACCAGAACTGGATTTACGATCCACTTCAGGTGGTACACTTCTCGAATAAATCCATTTTCCTTTAGCTTCTTAATTTCTTCATGAAGAGGACTATATCTCTCCTAGTCTAAGGTATGTCTTTTTGTTTGACTAGGTGTGCATCATGGTCTATATTTAGGACATGGTAGATTATATCAAGGTCGACTCCTTTTTATCTGAATGGGTCTAAGCGAAGAGATCGTGAGATTTCTTTAGGAAATTTATTAATCCGGTGTGAAATTTATCGCTTAAATTTTCCCTGATCTTCAAATTTTTGGTGGGACCTAGAGTATCTATATGGATGTCCTTTAAATCATCTACTGGCTCTAGGTCTTTGCTTTTCATTCAAGGGTCCATCTCATCTTCTACTTCCAATGGATTTGACTAGACTTCCCTTTTTAGAATGATTAAGTTTTCGATAAGTACTACGCATATATTAAATCATATTCTTATGTTCCTACCATATGAAAATAATATCCTTTAGTTTTTCTTACAAATACCATGGTCATGGTATGACAACCGGTGCTCCCCACTTTAAAATGCTTCTCCTAATGAAACCCTTCTCTAATATCTCATTCGCTTACTTATTATGCTCGGGTCTTTTTTTAGAGCCATATGCCTCAAGGGTAAGGCAACAGGTTGGAAGTTCTCCTCAAGATCAGAACTCGATCTTTCTTTAGGGTAGAAGACTTGTACCCTCGAAAAAAACATCCAAATAGACTCTAACTATAGGCATTGAATCTAACTCATCACGAGATAGGTCTAACGAATATAGGTAACTCAACATAATTGAACCTCTAGGATCATAATAAACCTCTAGACTGTATCCACTACAAGTACCCAACCTAATAACCTTCCTGTCCCAACCTAGGACCACCCTATACATCGTCATCCAGTCCATGACCAAAATCAACCTAAACCCAGAAATTCCTAAGAAAAAAGCATCACAATAAAAATCGGCCCTAAAAATGAACAGTCTCAAAAACGTACATGTCAAAGACAAGTAAGCCGATCATCCAACATGATTTGTACAACTACAGGGTCTATAACTATGCTAGTTTCTAAATGTAACTCATCTACTAGTATGCTCCAAAAAAAGTTATGATGCCTCAGTGTAAAATAAGGTACTAATAGATAAATTAGATAGAATTAAAACAACTTCAATCATGACCTTCTTCCCTTTGTCCACTAGTGGAGGCACACTTGAGCTGGGAACATCTTTTAGTGCGTAAGATGAAACTACTTGGGTAGAGGTCATCTATGGTGCTGGACACTCCCACCTCATGTGCCTGAATTGATTGCAGTTGTAACACATGATCTTCAGAATGTCTATCTTGTACTCGATAGCAAAATTCCCTTCTTACCACATCTCTACACTACATCTCTTACTCCTTAATCATCCCTTTGGGCCTGATTCCTCCCTTGCGTTGATTGTGCTATAATGTCCGCCCTCCTAATTTCTTATATTCACTCTTCATTTCCTTCTTGAAAATGCTATTCAGTAAGGTCATCTCCACCAAACCATTATAAGTTGCACCCATTGGAATATGGCTAAGGGCTAAACCTTAAAGAAGTTGATTTTGTCCATTTGCAAACTTCGAAGCTTTCTTGTGAGGGTATTTATTAGCTCCATTCCAATCCTTGTCTACTCGTTAAACTGATTCACATACTCCTTCGTCGACATCTCTCTTTGGTGCGAATATATGAGCTTCTCCAACTATACTCCTTGCTTAGCCATAGACATAAATTTTGTCTTAAAACATCTCCTAAACTCCCCCTAAGTATCTCTCCCTTATCAGTCTCAGCCACTTCAACAACCCACCATTTTGGGGGCCTTTCCCTATGAATTCTTGGTAGCAAGTCGTCTCCTTTCATCATTTCCATAGCCCATCAATCCAACAATCCTCTAGGAAGTGTGAATCCATGCCTTTGAGTCCACATACGACTCGGTCCCTACATAGGACTTCCCTCATAGACTCGCAAAGTCCTTACATAGCTTGAAGAAATCGATGGTGGGTGGGTGGGCAGGTACTACACCAGGCACCTACTCCATTGGTCCCTTATTAGAGTGAAGCTTGGCTTGTCCTTTTACTTGTAGATACCGACGAAACCAAATCAGGATGTTCACACTCAGAATCTCAGTTGTATCAATTGAGTCGTAACTAGCAAGATCGATCATCCTCCTAATCTATGATTTAGGAGTTTATTAGTAATTTTTCCTTAGATAATATTGGCAAGAATAAGTGGTAGTTTTTTTCCATATTATATTTATATATTAAATCTTTGGAAAACTATTTATCTATACATATGTGTACACACACACATACACTCTTTTTTGAAACCCATCAAACTTTTTTGAAAACTCATTAAGAAAACACATTTTTTTCAAAACATTTCAAGTACATTCCCTCAATACGTACCTAGATCCTAAGGAATTTTAAAACTATGCTCTAATACTAAGTGTGGAAACACCAATTCAAAGCCGAGGGTGACTTTCGAACTCATATCGATGTCAAGAAGTACGAGCTATCGGGTTTTAAACATTATAGAGGCTAAGAATATGCAAATAAAATCTAAGACATACTACACATTCAAAGCCTGCAGTGGAAGGCAATAAAATATTAATACAGAAAATAACAATCTCAGAAAATATCTCAAAAAACACTAGTTTCAAACTAATGCCAGTCACAGTCCAGAGTATACGGAAATACAACGTATTGTCTGATAATTACTAAGTATGATAAATAGTTACATGGAGAGTAATGATAAATAATAGCAACTCTAATAGCCAGCTCGCCTCTCCACATACTAATCGCCGGGCCTATCATTTACTGCCCTGTCCTCCTATGGTGAAGGAAAAAGGAAGGAAAGGACTGGGTCAAAGTCTAGTCAATGAGATACATCATTAGTATATGTTGATTACATTCAGTTGATTTCATTAATACTCTATATGACCTATGGCCCTACTTGGGTCTATGAATTCCTATTTTCATTTATCTAAGGGCTATAGTTTTAATCACACCTACATTAACATCTTGTGAAGGTTTATACTTAGTTTTGAACAACTGGTCGAACCTCAAAACAACTATGGATCGGCTAATAGCTACTGGAACTATTCCAATATAGGGCCACTTACAATATCTACCTTGGAACTTCATTCCCAAATTATGAGCACATGTATCATATTTACGCATTAAGGGGGAGCCCGCAATGCTGATTTGAGCCAAAGATATCTCAAGGTCGCTGCATCCATGTCCACCTATCAGTGGTAACATAAGCCTCTTACCGCCATACACCAGGATCCATCAACAATGCAATATTATGTCCGTGCCGCCATGCATACCAAGGAACTCCGTTAGTGCCGAGCCAGACACTTCTCCAGGCATCATTGTCAATGTTGTGGTACATTGTAGAACCTCGTGTGTTTGCAATTTGTGATAGAATCATCCTAGTCGAATATCGAACCTGTTGAATAAATAGTGTTTAAGCCTTGTCGGCAGCGTATGCACCTATCCAGTCACGTAATGTCCAAGCATCACTAACCTAAGTAGCTAATTTCCTTGCTTATGTTAACATCCACACACACACATAATACACACACACACACAGAGACACACACACACACACTAACTTGGGCCTTAGGCCGGAGTTCAAGATGCACCCAGAATTCGGTAATCGATCGACCGCTTGTAACTGAGTGATCGAGCACTTACTGTCGATCGGCTCTAGGGAGCCTATTGATCGATCGTAGTTTTTTTATTTTTATTTTTCAAGTTTAATCTGTTTGTCATCTTACCTATTAGTTACAAATTTTTAATTACATTAAACTTCTAATTACACTGAATCCAAATTTGTAAATCTACTATTCATAATCGTCCAAAACTTCATATTCAATTTCATATTAATTTTGATAAATCAACTTAACGTAGGTTTTGCATCAATTGAGTTATATCAGTTCATATTTAGTTTGACAAAAAGGGTGTATTCAACTTAAATCAATTCTTACCCAATAGATTTACATTAACCAGATCTAGATTAAAAGAAAGAAATCATGTTCATAGGGGTTATAATTACTGTAATCCCAGTCTAAATAAAAAGTGTTTCTAATTTAAATTAAGATTAAATAGGGTATAAAAAAGTTAATTACATATAAATCATCTTATTATCTGCAAACAACTACGCCTCTTCCTTAACACGCTTGTTTTGCCTTTGCTTGGTTTAGAACTCCCCTTGATCAGATTTGATTTAATCTCTTGCATTCTATCTCTTGAATGTAATTTTAATTTGGTTTTAAAGAAATTTTTATTTGAGGAGAAAGAGATTTGAATAGATTTTGGATGTATATCCCACTACTAATGAGTTAGGGTTTGAGAATATAGTCTTATTTATAGGGGTAGAAAGCAACCATAGCCGTTAGATTGAATATTCTAAAATCCAGGCCGTTTGGCCTACCCAAAACCTCGCTCGAGAGTGGTAATTGATCGACTATTGGGTTTGGAGCAGTCGACCGGTGGAGCTTTCCTTATTTATATATATATATATCTTTCCTTAATTAATTGTTTAATTTATTTTGATTTTGAATTTTCAAATGTTAATAACTTTTTCATACCAGCTCCGACTTCAGAGCATCATATATGAAATTATCCAATAAATCACAATGAACAAAATGGTGTAAATTTCTTAGCCAGATTTGGACATTGTAAAATTTTCATTTTTTATCCTTGTTATATTTAAATTTAATTCTTTTATTCAAATTTGTGATTAAAATTTTTGGGTGTTACAAACATGACCCCAATCAAATATGTGAAAGCAAAACTTATGTCTGGCATTGGCTTTTGCTTGATGTGGAACAAAATTTGTTGTTCCAATATGAACTTCTTGCACATATCTCTCCTATGCCCTTTTTCTTCGAACTACAGGGTGAGGTCCCCCATAGATGGAAGCGATGAGGATATTGGGATTTACCACCAAATCTTTATGAGGGTCAAGAGACTGGTCTTGCATAAGAGTGATTAGAACGTTCTTTTGGTAAATACCCAGAAAATCTTTTTGAATGAGCCTTCAATTTCATTCTTTGGATAGTGGCAATTATCTGTATGGTGCCTGTTCACTCGGTGGAACATACAATATGCACCACCCTTTTTCGGTTCAGCTTTCTTCCCTTTATTCAGAACGTTATATGCTAATTTTGTCCTGGTTAGTTCATAGATATGGTCCGGAGTATGAGTGGGTGGGATTTTTGCTCCAAAGTTCAATTCTCTTGGTCCTTTTACAAGTGGTTTGTTGTATGTTTATACCTCTTGCTCTCTATCATGTTTGTTGGGGCAGCTCTTTCAGTATACATTCCTCCAACTGCTTTTGACTCTTTGGTGTGTATGTACCCACTAGCTCTTTCATTGAAGGCTTTCATGCTTCTACGTAGTTTTCTTCTATTTTTATTCCACATGTCTATGTTTTTTCTTATTTCGAAATGGGTCGCCATAAAAAATTCTTCCTCACTGGTGACCCCAATTCTTATTGCTTTTCTTTGAAGCATTTGATGAAGCTACACAAGCTTTCATCGTCCCTCTGTTTAAAAAAGGATAAGGTATACGAATCTAGGGAGATTTCTTTTCCCGTATAGAAATGAATGCAGAAATCTGCAAACAACTGCGCCTCTTCCGAGCCATCCAGAGGCAGCTCTCGCAATATATACAAGGAACATATTACAGTAAGCCAACCTCCTTACCTTCAAGATATCCATATAATATTCAAATGTACATAGATAGTTGTTCGGGTTTGAGAATCTATCGTACTTTTCGATAGTTTGTGCCCTTAAGCTACCAAAGAAATTAGCCTCAATGATCGCTTCACTAAAAGGGGATGTACACTCTTTCTTCCTTCCCTCCTTATTGCTCCGCTCACATATTTTAGTCAACTGTTCTATACGGGCTTTAAGCTCCCGATCTACTCCTCTTTCTCATTTACGCGCAATGGGCCGCCTTTGTAAGCCGAACTGGCCTCATTCACGCCCTGTGCAATTTAGTTTCTATTCATTTCCAACAACAATAGATTGATATTCGCTGATTTTCCTTTGATGTATTGATTTATTAGATGCTAATTCTTTGCTCTTTGTCCCAAGCTAAATAGTTCAACATCATCATTCCATTAAAGAGAGTATCATTTTTATCCTCTGCTTGCACTTGTTGTGCAAGTGGGAGACGTTGACAACGAGCTATGGAACTATGAGAATTAGAAGATGTAGTAGAATTTTGGGTAACTAGCTTCTCAACACTAGCCATTCTCTCATCTGGGCAACAAAGGCATTAAGGCTATTGAGGGTAGGGTTCTTTGACTATTTTTATGGTGGACAGAGGAGTTTGAATGAGGAAGTAAAGCGTTTATTTCTTAGTTTTACAGCTAAGTGTTAGGGTTCTTATTGAGTAGGTGTTAGGGAGTTCTTAGGCTATAGGATTTTAATTTTTTGGGAAGTTATGGGGATTGAGTTGTTAATTATTTGATTAAGGTTTGCTAGGTGTTTTCCCATCTTCTAAAGCCAAAACGATAATGATATTTTTCATCTCACAACACCAAGTCAGTTATGAAGTAACTACGATGTTGTATGCTTTTCATAATTAGTAGTTAACAAATTCAAGTGATATTAAATTTTCCTTAGGGTGGTGACTTTGTCGTTGTATGCTTACGCAATTATGAGGTTGTATTCTAAATATTCGCCAAAATGTCACGTCCAATTTATGTCTAATTAAGGTGAAAATTAAAAAAGGTTCTAACACAAAAGGAATAAGTAAAGTAAAGAAAAATTAAAGGACTCACAAATTTATGTGGTTCAGATTTCAAGGAATCCTACATCAACGGACCAAATTTTTGCTTATATATTTCTTTCTGGGAAGAGATGTTAAGGTATATTTAGTATAGAATTCAAAGAATGTTCAAAAGTCCTTTTCCTTGCTATAGTACCTCTATTTATAGTGCTATAACATCACATGAATCGCTAATTGTCAAATTTTACACTGCCCCTTTGTCATTCGATCTCTCCTGTTAGTTTGCGGAAGATGGATCTTAAGGCTAATTTAACACTAGAGAGTGGGGTTGAATAGTATTTACTGGTTTTTGTGAATCTTTTTAATTTTTTTAAGATTATAATTAAACAATGCAAACTAATAGTTACAGATGCAAGCACGAACAAATATAAATGCGATAAAAGTATAAAGTAATGAGTATTTTCCAATTCTAGGTGCACTCACTGGATTCAGATGGTACATCAACTTAAGCATTTAGATTCAAACAGGACATCAGCATACCCACTTGATTCAGATGGGGCACAAGCACACCCATTTGGATTTCAGGGACACCAAGCATACCCAACAATATATGAGTATGATTTGATATAGTTTACAGACATAATTTCTTGACCTTGAATACAAATGCTCCTATAACCTCTTGAATAGAACTTTAATCTTGATTTGAGTGAGAGAGATGAGAGAGATCAGAGAGTAAATAGTAGAGAAGCAAATTAGTGGAGTTTGAATTTGATTCTGGTTGAAGTGGAGAAGATTTTGAGTAGATATTATTATTGAAATCAAGAGTGTAAAAGAGGAGAGAAAGAATGAGAAATTAGTTAAAAGTTTCATTGGAAAATCCTCCTATTTATAGAGAAATAATGGCTATGTCCATTCACGAAGAAATATAATGCAATGACACTTCCATTCAAATTCGACATACACTATATGGATATGTCGACATACCCTTTGTATTTTTGAAAAACACTTTATAAAAATTATTTTGAAAATATAAAGCTTTGTAAAAATATTTTGAAACTTTATACAATCATCTAAACATAGTTTTATACATATTTTAATCAGATCAAAACTTATAAATTTTATTAAATTATTTGAAATATTTTCAAATATATAAGGATTTATATAACAACCCTTGTTTTGGCGATTACCTGTAATATTAAATTATAACGGTGGTTATAATTTAATATTTAAATAAATTGGAGATTTAAAATTGTTTTTTTTAATAAACAATGGATGTTAAATATAAAATGTGAAAATAAAGTTTTAGAAACTTTATTTAGGTTGTTTATGTTAAAAATGAACAATCCATGGTTTTAAATTAATGAAATGCAATAATTTTAGTAATTATCCAAACGCTTCTTTTATTGATTTTTAAATCGGGTATTTAATTTAATATGTTGTATATTAAAAATAAAAGATAGAATTTTGGTTAAAAATAAGTTTTGAATGTAAAATTGATGTTAAAATGGTTTATTGCATTTAATTATGCAAGAAAATAATTTTTCTATAATTTTTAGTGTCAAAAATAGTGTCTTATGTAATTATAGTGTAAATTGTGTATTTATTTAAAAGTAAGAGCTTTTAATAATGAAAAATATTTTTAAATCCAAATTATCTTTGATTTTGTTGTAAAATATTTTTTAATTATTGAAATATATTTGTGTAATTTTATTGTGAAGAAATCTTGTAATTATATGTTGTTTTGATTTGTTAATATAAAGTGTATTTGTGTAATTAGTGGTAATTTGATTTTATTTGGCTAATTATTATGGCATTGGGTCTAAGCCTATTAACTTACACTAGACTGAAGAAGAAAACTCTTTCTTCCCAAAATTGTGTACGTTCATTTTCTTTTTACAGTAAAAAAGCCAGAAAGAAGAAAACTTTCCTCTTTTCCAACCTAAAGTAAAATCCTCCAAATTAGATCATTTCTTTGCTGTTTATAATCAAATTAAAGCTATTTTCTCAGGTAATCACTATGAAAATTAATTTAATTTCATCAAATTTGGATTTTGCAAAAGTTGATTGTCTGTAATTGGTTTCTCTTGGTTTGCATGTCAGTGTATTGCTTATTCTTAGATTGCTGAAGCTCCCTCTTGCCAAAAGCCTTCGACTTTCTCAAGTTTCCTTCGTTTAGTTTTCAAATTTGCAGAGGTGAGTTACTAACTCACATCCTATAACAAAAAAAAATCTTTGCTTGTTGAAAAACTATGAAAAGAAATCGTTTAATGTAACATTTCTGTTGATTGTAGTTCACCATCAAAATTTGATTTGGGTTGCTTCTTTGATTGATAATATCTTCTTGTTTTCTTGATGAAATGCTACCGAAATTTCTTCAGATTGTAGTATGTATGTTGTAGTTTATGTATACAAATTTTCATGCTCAAATCCCTTCTAGAATTGGATCAAAATGTTGCTCAAAATTGAGTTCAGACAACACAGAAATTTCCTGTAGCACTTGCATGCTATAGGTCGGCCATTAGAGTGCTCAGGTCGACCCTAGAGTCAACCTAAGCATCCATAGGTCGAACTAGGCTTTGAAATATGCCCAGGTCACTCCTCTTTCTTCCTGTAGCTTGTTTTGTTCAATTTGCTTAGTTCTAGTGGCCTTCTTGACTCAGTTTTGTGATATTTTTGAACTCTTTTGATGGCCATGAAGCCTGTCAATAGCCGAACCAAAATTTTGGTGAATTTTTTATTCTAAATGAATATTTTTTGAGATGATTTCGAATGTCGTTTTTTTGGAAATTTCGATGATTTTCCTTGATTTCAAGCATGGGTTTTCCTAAATAATTTTGAAATGATTATTAAATTAAAATGGTTTTTGAAATATATTATATAATATTTATAAATTATTTTAAAGCTATTAAAATTATATATTCTCTATAATAAGAGAATTTCAAAGGTTTTTTTTTCAAAATGATTTCGAAAATTGTTTAAAAGCTTGTTTTTTCAAACAAATTATTTTTTATATAAAATACACGTTTTTGCACTCTTCTAGCGTATGAGAAAGAGAATTAAACGATTTAGTAAAACACGTGGTACGGGACACATGCATTTACTTTTTTGGTTAATTTTGGACTTGTTCGTTTGAAGCTATTGACCTTCGGGTCGTATTTGCTAATGAGATGAGACAAATATTTGTGATTTTAAATGATTTGTTTTCTAGTCCGGCATTGGCTAGCAGTTAGCAAACCGATAAGTGAGAACGTGTGGTATGGGATGCACTGTTAACACTTTTCGGGTTCCTATTTGAGAGTTTGTGGCACATTCATGGTGTACTACCTGTACTGGACCTTCAGTTCATTTGTCCTTCGGGATGTTTGTTCGTTGAGAGTATTTGTCGTTCGGGATATTGTCCTTCGAGATGTTGTCCTTTGGGATGTTTGTCCATTTGAGACATGGCATCTTATTTTGAGACGATACTTGGCGGGCTTCGGCCATTTTATAAGCACCTGCTATCTTTTGTGATGTTTTCATTGATTTATTTGTGATTTTCCAAGTGTATCACCTCTTTACATTAATTGGCCATATGAGCCATTCGAGACATTATATGTGGCGTTTACATCTTTGGAATTTGAACTCTTTATCGAGTTCTATATATTAAGATCTGAGATTACCAATCTTTGGCGTTTATGTTGAGATTTATAATCTTCTTTTTGGAGATATATGTGTTGCCATTATTTGGCGTATTTTGAGATTTGGATTTCTCTATTTTGGGAATATTTGAGATTACCATTATTTGGCGGGTTTTGGGTTTTGTGACCTCCTATTCAGGAGTTATGGTTTATAGAAACCATTATATTGGCTTTTGGTATTATGCCGATGATATGAGGCATTCTTTATGCTGAGTTTGATTTTATTGTTGACTTTACCACTTTCGAGGATATACACTTAGTGGAATTAGCTCACTTGAGTTATGGATACTTCACCTATCATACTAATCAGTTTTTAAGCTAGGATGACCCGTGTATTTTTATATACTCGTGTTAGACCGAATTGTTTCAGCTTATATACATGTTATAGGATTTTGCTATGCTGCTTACGCCTTGGATATTCTATTTCTCATCTTCTTTTAGTTTTATAGTCGTTTTGTATGACTCTGATATGTATTTATTGTATTGGCTCATTGTATGTATTGTGGTACTTGTATCACTTCTGTAGTATCATTTGTATTGTACTGGGATGTATCCGCATGTGTGTGTGTGTATATATAGATACACACACATGTTTAGCTACTGTTCTGAGGTATATTGTATATATTGTTGTTGCATTTTTTCTGATAGATCCGTGAGCCAATATGGTTTTGTATTAAGCAGTTATTGAATATGTTGATCCACTTGAGAAAGGAAAAAAAACCAGAGCATTAAATCGACGTATTTAATAGATGTTTAAGACAAAAAGCTATGGATGGTCGCTCCTAACCAACCCTATTCTCCGCATTAGCAAACAGTATTACCCAGTAATACTCTTTGTTAATGTGAGTCTTGGGATGGGGCATCACAGCTTGGTATCAGCGTTGAGTTCAGAACAAAGTATGATAAACATAGAACAGAACATATATTAGGATACATCAAAGTACAATATAAGAGTTACATTTCCCTTAATCACCGTGTCCTTAACCTTTTTGTGTCCTTAGGGTAGATATAAGTTGAGAATAAGTCTAGGAGTGCATTTTGAATTCTGTAGTATTCCATAATTGAATTAATGATATCTTATCCTATGAACAATCCTTATCATGATTATTTTATTCTAGTTCTATTTGATACTGGTGCTTGACACTCATTTGTATCGAAGGAGCTTGTTGATACTGTTGGCAATTTCTTGTCTTAATACTTCTTTGAGGATTGCGAATCCTATTGAGGGATCTGCAACACTTAGCATATTGTGTGAGAATATTGAGATTGTTCTTTGTAGTTTCTCTTTCCGTGCAAATCTGCACATTAGTCATTACCTTGGGTTTGATGTGATTCAGGGATGGATTGGCCTGCTTGCTATTAAGCCTCGATCTTATGTTCTGAAAGGATCCTATATTTCAGGCATCCTAATTCGGCTGATTAGTTGTTTCTTGTTCTTTATAATGTTGATGATAATTCTGAAGTATCTTTATTTGCTTTTGAGTTTCGAGATGATGATCTATCTCGAATTCCAGTTGTTTTTGATGTATGTAAGTCCGTTTCGGGTTTGTCACCCAATCAGGCAATTGAATTTTGTATCAAACTCATTCCTGGTTCTTAGCCTATTAGTCATCCTCCCATGAGGATGTCCATAGAGGAAATGAGGAACTTAGAAGGAATTGGTGGAGCTTGAAGCTTGGCAATTTTCCCAGCCTAGTTCTTTACGGTGGGGTGCTACGATCATCTTTGTTAAGAAATCCGATGACATTCTTAGGCTTTGCATCCACTTTTGTAGGCTTAACGAGTTAACCATTTAGAAGGAATATCCATTACCAAGGATCGATGATGTAACATCCCGCCTTTTCGTACGCTTTAAATCGACGATAAACCACACATGTCAGGCTTAAAACATACGGAAGGGCGGATTGTTATGGGGTAAATAAGAAAAGCAGAGAAGAAAACAAAACAAAATCTTGCAGCGGAAAGATAAAATATACTAATCAATATACAGTTCATAAAACTGCTTTACAAAACATTTGATTTTTCTTTATACAATAAATATCAGAGTGCACATACTAAAGGGTAATAACAATGCAACGGAATAAAATGGTGTAGTGGAATAATATAGTAGATAATAGTAATAAAATTTTCGTCTTCGTCCTCCCGAAGTAAGGTCTTCAAATCCTAAAATGGTCAGGATGACCCGAGCGAATTGAAAAGACAAAACACTCGAATCAGAACTAAAATATCTTATATGAGTTAAATCAACAGGAATAAATATGAGGTCAGTAACTCAGGAGATGCTCGGGATTTACATCTCTTAAGGATCCGTTAAACTATTTACTATGTAGTAATATTTCGCTATTATAATAGTGTCTAATAATAAAATAAACTTACTTTTTTCTTAGCATTAAGGGGTTACCCATATAGCCCTTAACACGTAATAGTCCCAGTAGTCCATCCAATATCATGGTCCCTCCTGATCCGGAAGCCACCAGAGGATACCGCACGGGCTACTGGAGAAATCCAAACTCGTACAAGGCGCGATAGGGTAGGTGACACGGCACAACTAGGCAATGCCAGCGTAGATATACCAATTACGCTTCCGGGTCGGTGGTAACGCGTAGCATCTACTATCGCCCACCTCGAACAACACCCCCAAAATCTAAAATCAAAAGTGGCCACCGAATCAAATCCAAAAGTCAAAGTATAATATCGAAGGGATGTGTCCGATCAAAGGTGCTACCTCAATTAACCCGTCGATTGCTCCTGTTTTAGCCACCTTATGCCAACTCACGGGAGTTGGGTCCACGTATTTACCTCAAAGGAAACGCCGCCACCATCCTACTTCATTCTGGAATCTCCACCGCATACACGGTTGTTAAAGTGGTTTTCGGAGTTGGCAGAGAGTATGACAACTTCCGATCCCGGTCTCTTCAACAACCAACCGTTATTATAACACCGCGGTCTTTTCAAAATAGTTTATACTTTTAACACCAGAATAAAATATCCATTTCAAAACCATATAAATACGATATAATTTCTATTTTAAAACCTAAATCAATATGATATCATTTTATTTCAAATATATCCTTTTCCAAAAATCATATCACTTTCAAATCTATATATCTTGAAACCCATAGCTTTGAAATATAACTCCGAATACTTAAATGGTTTAAATACTAAATTACTTTATATAATAAAATAGCTTTTTAATTTCACAAATAAATTTCCAAATTCTGATTTAAAACTCCAATTAAACCATTTTATATTTCCATATAACTCAAAGCTTTAAATATTCCACCATTTAAAAGTTAATTCTTTGATAATTTCATGTATCAAATTTTATTACTATTATATAGATTTGAAATGTTTACTTAATAAACCCAATATAGTTCAAGTAAAACTTTTAACTTCAAACAACTGTATATTCTTTCAATTTATTTAATTTGATAAATTCATTCATCTCCACTTAATATTCATTTAAATTAGTTTAAACCAAATCAAGTTATAAGAATCATATCCTTTAAAATCTCCATTTTTATTTAAATTCCAAATAAATTTATTCAAGTGCAATTTTTAAATAATTCAATTTAAACCAACTTCATATTTATCTTCCAACTTAAATTTCGTTTAAGTCAATTAAAACTCTATATATACAATATCTTAAATAGGTACTAAACCATAGAATATAAACAATCAAACTCCATTATTAACTCATTTTTATTTATCAATTTTACACATAGCTTAAATTCAAGAATTTAACTATGTATATATAAATAATATTTATATAACATCAAAATTTAATATTTATTAAATCGTATTCTTTTCAAAACCATAGAAAATCATTTCAACAATAATTTTATATATATACCGCGGTGCTGTATAAAATTTTCTATCCTATGGTCAAGTGATACGGATATTTATCATTTCAATCCGTAATTTAAAATAGAAATTACGGTTATATATCATTTCAAACCGCAATCCCAAATGAAATGAAAACGCATAATAACTTACAGTTTATAACAATATAAAATACATCATCCATTCATCCAATATCAACCATCAACCGTTTACCACAATCAACATCAAATTCAAACAGTAGCATCAATATAGAACGGATAATAAACAACAGTTATTAAATATCAGTTTATATTCAATAATAAATTAAATAACTGTTTAACTAGCAGTTTATATGCAATGAATAATTAATTAACAATTTAACCGGCAGTTTAAATGCAATGAATAAATTAAATAGCAATTTAATTTAAATAAATGAAATTAATTGAGATGATGATTAAACATATGCCAAACAACCACAAATAAATTTTAAATCACATCATATATCACTTTAACAAACATAAGAAATTTTAGAAGTTGTGAGTGGGTTAACACTCACTTTTTGAATTTAAATTCAATTTAAACCCAAAAATTAGACAGTCTCAGAATCCGTCCAAACTAGTGCCACAATCTTTGAAATTCCAATACGAACCTAGTGGAGAAAACTGCGCATAAATTGGATATAGTATGTGAAAGTTATTGATATTATAACATTTGAAATCAAAAAAAATAAAATAAACAACAATTAATTAAAACACAAACCAATAGAAACGCGCCACGCAAGCATCCCTACCAAAACCCTCTAACAGCAGATCTCTCAAAAGCGTGGTGAACCCGATCGTAACACACGCGTGCTCCTCCTTACACGCCTCGTCGCACGCCGCTGCCTACTGCTGATGGCCAGAATGAGCTCGCCGGCGTCTCCTCCTCCCCCTTGCCTCACGCAAAGCCCTCAGATTTCCGTTCAGCCGAAAACATAGCAGCCGCCGCCCCTTAGTACTAGCCCTAATCAAATTATTGACGATGATCTAACCGTTAACTCCACGAACGAACGGCGCAGATCAACGCCCCTCGGTCCCCTCTACAAAACCCAGAAATGGTTCGTCGATCCGTTGAGTTTGATTTCGACGTGATGAACGGCCGAGACTTCTTCGATTTTTACCGGTCAAACGACAATCCAAAATGAAAAACAAACTTGGCCAGAAGATTACACACTTCGAGGGCTTCAACATACTTTTTTTTTGAATTTTTCTGAGGAGTTGAATTTTTGACCTTGATTTTGAATTGAAATTGGATCTAGAATGGGAATTTGTTTGTCTATCATTGGAGAGAAGAGAATAGCAGAATTGCGTATAGAAAAATGAGAATTAGGGAGGCTAGAGTTTATAGTAGGATATTTATAGAAAAAAATGGAAATTAGAATGGGTGGGCTCAAATGTTATACGCGTTAAGCGATGTATGGCTCGAAAGGCCCGTTTCGACTCCGAAACGAAATTGGGTAAACCCATATATCAAAATAGATATTTTAAAATATTTTAAACGTGGTGGAACAAATTTCAAGTCCAAATTCCATCGTATGAAGAAGTTATGCTCAAATCAATATTTTTCAAATTGATTTCAAGGTGTTTTCGAGTCAGTACGATCAAATGACAAGCCCGATCACTACGAAACTTGAAATCCTACAATAATTCACCATTACGGATCCGATGAAATTGGTTTCGTCGAAATCCGAGTCAGTGGCCAAAATGGCTATTTTCCTATTAATTAAATAAATTAATAATTAATTAATTAAATCAAATTTTTAATTTTATTTCAATAATTGACAAATTTCAACATTTTTAATTTCTTAATCATTACAATGAATTTAACAAATCTAAATGTCAATTTATCATTGATTAATCTATCAGTTGTAGTGTTAAATCTTCAATTTCATTGTATTCAAATTTATAAATTAAATCTTCAAAAATTCTATTAAATTAAATAAATCAATGATTATTCCATCCATAAATTTCAAATAGATGGATTTAATATTGGATTCAAAATCTATTATTTTAATATTCTTAGATTTCATTTAAATCTCTATTAACGTAATATTTAGATGTTTAAATTCATTTGTTTTCAATTTAATAAATCCAGTTATTTATAGTTACTTACAATCATTGCTTTAAACTGAGACGACCCGACTTCCTCACCACATAAAGTTGTATCATCTTTAAGAAAGAAAGGGATAGAAAAGAGAAAAGAAAGAAGAGAAAGAAGAAACAACAACAGAATCTTAACAGCAGAACGAATAAATTACATTAATAACATAAGTATTACATAGTATACAACAACTATCAGAGTTACACAGACAATACAACACATACTAGACAGTTATAAACACCTGTCTAGTTATTACAACTCAAAACATAATACAGAAAACACTCAGAGATACCAACACAGCGGAAAACTATATATCTATACGCGGAAGCCTCCTGCTCCATTGCTCTTCCATAATTCGTCAAAGCTAATCTGAATCCCTTGGCTACTCGTAAAAATTTGAGTACCCAAGAGTTTAAGAAAAAAAGAAATAAACTCCGAGTCAGACATGGGTCTTGTATGAGTAACAGGTTAAAGTTGCTTAACTTTGAAAAACCTTTGAAAAACAAAAGGTATCACGTAAGACTTCCCACACATAAACATGGAAAAGTTTTTACCTTACGCCAACCAAAACATTTGATAGGAAATCCAGTGATATTATAACAGGTCTAGGGTTTTCAAGTAAATAAGAAATAGCCGAAATTGTTACATCTATTAAATTCCAGCAACTAGCCACAAAAGTGGGTAATACAATCAAAACTGAGGGCACTTATTGGATTTTGGATTCCATACAATGGCAGGGCTACCGGGGTACCGCCCGTCACAGTACGTGGCCTAGATCACTATACCGAGGATCACTCCCAATCCCCTACAACACAAAGCCGAAACCATTCCTTACTGAACAGTTCCGAACAAGACCACCCCGCAGTTGTGATCAGCAACCGCACCACAAAGCCGAAAGAAAGGGACGTCTAGACAGGGGTAAATCTCGTCCTACTTGGGCATGACCCACTTAGCCTTGCTGCACCTTCCCTGTTTTAGCCATTCTCGGTTGATGAGGCTTGAGGCTACGATTACCATTATAGGACACATCACTTAGAATGCTCATCGTCCACCTGACGATGTTCTGAAAGCATTCAATCCATACAAGTTCATTTCGGGTTCGAACGACCTAACGTTTATTTGGATTGATGTGGTTTTCGGATATCCAAATATGGAAACCCGATCCCGGTCTCATCGAAATCCAAAACATGTCTTTTAGGTCCAAGTTGTTTTAGATTTTAAAACAATTCAATTCATTATCTATATACACACAGATAGATAATTCACAACATAATAATGGATAATCAACATTATCATCATCAACAGATAATCCATATCATCGTTATAACAGATAATTCATATCATCATCCCAATGCAACCAATGCATCATATCATATAACATAACTCATTTCATAGCTGAGATTACAAACCGTACAAGACAACCAATATCAATCATTCATACATAAGCAATGATTTACTGATCACACCATTTATAGTTAATTTAAAATGAATTAAATTAATTACTTAATCTCTAATTAATTTAAAATGAATTAAATTAATTACTTCATCATTATAATCCTGCTTCACTTAACCATTAATTGATTACAATCAATTAAATAATCACCATCTTATTATTCATTTCAAATAATCATTACTGATTAACAATTCCCAAATTACAATAAGTAATTAGCCTTTAAATTAATTGCATAAGTTAATTATACTTAATAATCAATTTTTAATTACCTAATCAATTAATTAACTAAAATTAATTACATTAATCCTTTATTAATTAATTACTTAATTTAATAATTATTCCTTAATCAATCAAATTCCAAATTTACTTCATTAATTTTATTAATTAATGATTTCTAATTTAATCAATCTCTCTATATAAATTAATTACATCAAGTAATTTATCTTCAATTAAACCACACATACATTAATCACCCTTGATTAATAACAATCCAGTAATTAACTATCCTTAATTACTTCATTAATAAATTACTCCTTAATTTATTATCTCAATTAATCCCTTGATTAATCTCAAAGTAATTTAATCCAAATTACTTTTATTATTAAAACATCTTTAATTACATCCATTAATTATCAATTAATTACTTCCCTAAGTAATTACAATCCCGTTAATTACTTTAAGTAATTATTCATCATATCATCAAATGTTTAAATTAATTAAACTTAATTCATTAATCTAAACTAATCACATTAAACTTAATTAATTACATTCATTAATTACTTCCATTAATTAATTACACAAAAACAATTTCAAAATGATCATTATTAATTAATCTAATTAATTATTGAAAATTAATCACATTAATTAATTGTTAAATAATCTTAAGTTAATGACCTTCATTAACTATTCTCAATTACTTAATTAAGAAATTAACTAAGATTAATCATTATTAATTAATATTTAATTATCAATTAATTAATCCCTAATTATTAAATTAATTACGTGTTAATTAAAATCTTAATTAATCCTTAATTACTTGATTAATAAATTCTTTAATCATTAATTAAAATCTAATTAACAATCCCTAATTTCAGATTAATTAACCTTAATTAATTAATCTTAAGTCTTTAATTACTTAGTTTAAAAAATTCTTAATTACTTAATTAATCATCCATATTATTAATTAATTAAATAATTAATTACCCATTTAAATTTAGTTAATAATTTAAATGAATCCAAATTCTTAAATTCTAACTTAATTTAAGAAAATATTTCATACTTATTTAAATATTTAAAAACACTTTTTCTTAAATTACTTTAAATTCTATTTAAATTTCATTTTAAACTTAAGATACAAATTTAGCTTAAACAAGGTTTTAAAAATAATTCAAAACCTTTTTATCTTATATGTTAAAGGAAGCATCCACTTTATAAAATAAGTTTTAAAGAATTTAAATCCCAATTCAATTTATATTCAAATCAATTTAAAACACATTTAACATTCCAGGTTATTTAAATCAAATTTAAAATTTTACTTTTAATTTCAAATCTGAAATACAGCCTGAATCTTCATTCCAGATTCAAACTTAAATTTTAAAAACTTTACTTACATTCTACATCTTCATTTAAAATTCAAATGTTTAACTATTTCTAAAATAGTTAAAACAAAATAAATTTGAAAACTTATTTTATTTAAAAACTGACATTCAAATCAAATTCCAGATTTTTAAAACTGGATTTAAACTTATTTTAAATTTTAAAACTTACAGTTTAAATTCAAAACCAATACTCTTTTATACTTTAAAAGTTGTTAAACTAAATTTAAATTTCAAATTTAAATTATTCAAACTCAGATTCAAACCAGTTTGAAATCAGATTTCAATTCAAGTTTAAATCCTAATTTTAAATTTTAGTTTACATTTAAAATTTTCCTTTAAATTTTCAAAATAGAAACAAGATTCTGTTTTTATTTAAAACCATCTTAAATTTTCAAAAATTAAATTATTTCAAAAACCAATATTTAAACTATTTGAATTCATATTTAAATTCAGGTTTTAAGCTTAGTTCAAAATTTAGTTTACATTTTCTTTACATCTAAATTTTTAAAAACTGAAATAGGTTTCTGTTTTCTTTTGAAAAACCTGAAACACAGTTTACCCGAGCAATCATTAACATTAGTTCGAGTCACAACCATTTCAGCTTTGAGATAAGACTCGATTTACTCGAGACAAACCTGAGTGAACAAAAACCCCTCAACCCAAACATTCACCAGTATGCCCACATCCTCTGTGCACCTGTACGCGGCCTCCGGCCACCGTTGACCAACATCAACGATCATCTCCCATCGGCCAGCAACCCCTCATCTCCCATCAATCATCAGATTGTCCCAAATCAATTCGAATTTACATTCGAGTTCAAACATCAAAACCTGTAACGGGTGGAACCAAACAAAACCCAACCTGTCAACGCCACTTACACACTCCTTCGGTCATCGTTGACACTCAAACTTCGGCGAAGTCTTCGACAACCCATCAACCTCCATTCCCTAAAACCCTAAGCAACTCGAACATCTATACAAGCCAAAAAGATCGATTCTTCTAGCCTTAGAAATGCTAGGGTTCAAATCTTTAAAACCCAATCACAACATCAAAAACAAAATGCAACCCAATCCAAGATTTTTCTCATCATCTCTAGTAACTCCTCCTCCAGAAACAATCTCGGCATCTGTAATCACTGGTGGCAACAAAGATGCCCCAAAACTCAATTTACAGTCAAAATAAAACTGCCCTTTGATTCTAGCATTTTAAATTGTAATTTTACTTTTAAAAATCATAATTTTGCATGATGTTTTGATTCATAATCCTGAAACTTCAAATTAAGGTATTTGAAAATTTCATAATTTAAAGTTTGTTCCTCTGTTTGTAAACTTTATAGCTGATACAGAATTTTTAACTTAGGTAATATTTTTAACCCATAGTTTATGATGGAAATAAACATAATTTGTTTCTGCCTTGTCTAAACCAAGATTAAATCAAGATAAAGGAATTTAAAATCAAGCAGAAGCTTAAAATTTGAGGAACAGACATGTATCAGAAAACAAGCATGCATTCATAAATATATTCATATATATATATATATATATATATATATATATATTCACAATAGATTCATAATATATTTTCATCTCTAAATAAAAGCATGAAAACAACTTTTACCTATTTAATTATTTTTTTAAAAATTGAGTTACTCACTTTTTTAAACATGCAGAACAAAGCATCAGTTTTTGAAAAGCTTCTGAATCCTTTGAAATCATGTTTGAATGCTTTTAAGACTTGAGTTGTAGATGTTTTCAACTTGCTTGTAGTTGCCAATTTCTAGACTGCAGAAAACAAAAATTCAGACTTTTGTTTGAATTCCAGATTTACAAAGTGACATGCTTGCTGGTTTGCTTTAATTGTTGCATGCAGGTAGCTTGAAAATGAAATGCAGGATTCTGGCTTTGGAAATATACAGGTATTGTGGATGATTTTCCAGATTTTTTTTTCTCAGCTGAAAATTTCTTGGTTATGAAATGAAAATGAGAAAAGAAGGGAATGGGAAAAATGTAAGTTTATATAACTTTATTTATGATTTAGTTAAAATCAAAGAAAAAGAAAAATTAAAACAATGGCACTTGTCTTAAGTTTTACACTTGTTAACTTTCTTATGTATTTGAATTACACATGTTAATTATGTTCTAAGATGCTTACATTTGTCCTTTAAGTGATTAATATTTTTGATTAAGTGTTAATAAAAGTTTAAACTTAATTAATTAGTTTCTAATACTTAGTTACATAGATAAATAATTTTTAAAGAATAAAACAAAGTATTATTATAAATAAAAACAATATACAAATCAATTATTTGAAAATAATATTTTAAATCATTTTAAATAAATTCATAAAAGAGATTGTAACTTATTTGTTATTTAAATGAATAAATGCTTTATTTGTAAATTGTATTTTAAATTTCATTTCTAACAAATCATAATTATTATTCAATATTTTAAAAAGAAATAAAACAAACATTTTTTTATAACTTTAATTTAATCTAAACTAATATGCAAACTTAAGTCAAAATATATTTTAAACAAATAAAACATTTATCTTATGTATTTAAAATCATTTAGTTATTTTGTTAAATAGCTTTGAAAAGCTAAATTCAAAAGTAAATCGTAATTTCCCAATTTCAAAATATTAAAATTAGAAAATATGCTATACAAATTAAATTTAAAACCAATCTTATCTATTTAAAATATATATAAATATATATACATATTATAAGTAATAAATAATTTATTAGCTTATTAAAAATAAATTCACTAATTAAATATTTATTAAAAGAAGATTATTAAATAAATTTCAAATTTATTTACAAAAATTATCAAATTAATTTAAATTTAAACACAGATTATTAAATTTATATTGCCATAAATTCCGGGATATCACAATCCTCCCCCTTAAAAGAATTTCGTCCCCAGAATTTAAAACAAAGGTAATTTAGTAATCATATTTAAGATTTAATTTTAAAACACAGCATATATTAATCATATGCTAACAACCAAAGCAATCAATTCACACAATCAGAACAAATCTAACCATCCAGAAAAAAAATTCTGAATAGAACATCCACGAGTTTCCCCGGTAAAAATCGGGATACTTGCTCTATAAAATTCAAACAATCAAAACTACTAAGCTATAGAGCTCTTATTCATCTAGATCTACAACTATAAACAAGATATCGGACTACAGACGAGTCTGACTCAATAATCAAACCTCCTGAACTGCTGATTCCAAAACCAGGAACACAACTCTACTCCTCAACAACAGAAGACAGAACAAACTTCTCCTTATCCAAAAAATACAAACAGATGCACTCTCAAACTGCTTCCGCTGCACCACTCTGATCCGAAGTAGAAGAAAATGCTGATGAAGAGCACGAGCACAAACTGGACAACACAGCACAGAAATATGGTTCAACGGATCCAAAAGGAAACTCAGAAATTCCTCCAAAATCTGAGTTGCTTCACTAACTCTATCTCAAGGAACAATCCTGGAGTCCTAGCCGATAAGAAAACTCGATCTCCAGATGCGGACAAACCTCTGACTTCCCTGAAGACATCCGGACAAACTTCAACAACTCAAGAGAACACTCAATCATCGCAAGTCACTTTTGCGATCAACCCAGCCTAATGTCCAAAGAAACTGCTCTCTCTTTAGCAATCAGAACAGCTTACGCTGGCCTAGCCAATCCATCGAAGAAACGAGTCCACTCTACTGCTTCTGAACTCCATCTCAGAAAAACTACTCAGCTAGAAGACTTCCTGCCAACACAAAACATTCCGGGCTTACTGCTAACACCAATGCCAAAGAATTCCTAATCCAAAGCTCTCCGAGAAACTTGGGCCTCAAAGCAAACAGAAACACCCTGCTGGACTCAGCCACATCACCGAAAGAGACATACTTCCTTACTCTTGTCCAAAGAATGGAAACAATCTATAGTCACCGCGTCTCATCACGCAGCTACTACTTCCTAAGGTATCAAAATATCATCACTCGTTTCTGCTAAACCGACAAACCCAAACTCAACTCATCCAACTCTGCACTTCAAAAATGAACTCCGAACCTTCAAAAGGTTTCCTTCAGAGATCGATGAAATCCTTACTCCAAGCAAAACTCACACGAGACGGTATTAGGTCTACATTCTCGACAGATACACTTCCAACCTCATCACTCAAACTCCAACCATCGGTAGTTGTGTTACACACACCACTACCTCATCTATCTTTATAACTTATATTATGAAACCTGTACAGGTAATCCAACAGATAGGTAGAAATATATATATAAATACATTAAAAATACAAATACTCTCTCTCAAGATAGACACCACTCCAGAGACTAGGTATTCACTCAACCTAGCGCTCTGATACCAACTGTGACGACCCGACTTCCTCACCATTGAAAGTCGTATCATCTTTAAGAAAGAAAGGGATAGAAAAGAGAAAAGAAAGAAGATAAAGAAGAAACAACAACAGAATCTTAACAGCGGAACAAATAAATTATATTAATAACGTAAGTATTACACAGTATACAACAACTATCAGAGTTACACAGACAATACAACACATACTAGACAGTTATAAACACCTGTCTAGTTATTAGAACTCAAAACACAATACAGAAAACACTCAGAGATACCAACACAGCGGAAAACTATATATCTATATGCGGAAGCCTCCTGCTCTATTGCTCCTCCATAATTTGTCAAAGCTAACCTGAATCCCTTGGCTACTCGTAAAAATTTGAGTACCCAAGATTTTAAGAAAAACAGAAATAAACTCCGGGTCAGACATGGGTCTGTTGTGAGTAACAGGTTAAAGTTGCTTAACTTTGAAAAACCTTTGAAACAAAAGGTATCACGTAAGACTTCCCACACATAAACATGGAAAAGTTTTTACCTTACGCTAACCAAAACATTTGATAGGAAATCCAGTGACATTATAATAGGTCTAGGGTTTTCAAGTAAATAAGAAATAGCCGAAATTGTTACATCTATTAAATTCCAGCTAATAGCCACAAAAGTGGGTAATACAATCAAAACCGATGGCACTTATTGGATTTTGGATTCCATACAATGGCAGGGCTACCGGGGTACCGCCCGTCATAGTACGTGGCCTAGATCACCGTATCGAGGATCACTCCCAATCCCCTGCAACACAAAGCCGGAACCATTCCTTACTGAACAGTTCCGAACAAGACCGCCCCGCAGTTGTGATCAGCAACCGCACCACAAAGGCGAAATAAAGGGACATTTAGACAGGGGTGAATCTCGTCCTACTTGGGCATGACCCACTTAGCCTTGCTGCACCTCCCCTGTTTTAGTCATTCCCGGTTGATGAGGCTTGAGGCTACGATTACCTTTATAGGACACATCACTTAGAATGCTCATCGTCCACCTGAAGATGTTCTGAAAGCATTCAATCCATAGAAGTTCGCTCCGGGTTCGAACGAAACCGAAGGCAATATCTCGTTACACTCATTTTGGAATCACCCTCAGAGTTAACGACGATAACCCTTGAACTCTAAATCTTCATCTTCACTTGTGATTCACGACCAAACGTTAATTTGGATCGATGTGGTTTTCGGATATTCAAATATGGAAACCCGATCCCGGTCTCATCGAAATCCAAAAAGTGTCTTTTAGGTCCAAGTTGTTTTAGAGTTTTAAACAATTCAATTCATTATCTTTATACACACAGATAGATAATTCACAACATAACAATGGATAATCAACATTATCATCATCAACAGATAATCCATATCATCATTATAACAGATAATTCATATCATCATCCCAATGCAACCAATGCATCATATCATATAACATAACTCATCTCATAGCTGAGATTACAATCGATACAAGACAACCAATATCAATCATTCATACATAAGAAATGATTTAATGATCACACCATTTATAATTAATTTAAAATGAATTAAATTAATTACTTAATCTCTAATTAATTTAAAATGAATTAAATTAATTACTTCATCATTATAATCCTGCTTAACTTAACCATTAATTGATTGCAATCAATTGAATAATCACCATATTATTATTCATTTCAAATAATTATTACTGATTAACAATTCCCAAATTACAATAAGTAATTAGCCTTTAAATTAATTACACAAGTTAATTATACTTAAAAATCAACTTTTAATTACCTAATCAATTAATTAACTAAAATTAATTACATTAATCCTTTATTAATTAATTACTTAATTTAATAATTATTCCTTAATCAATCAAATTCCAAATTTACTTCATTAATTTTATTAATTAATGATTTCTAATTTAATCAATCTCTCTATATAAATTATTTACATTAAGTAATTTATCTTCAATTAAACCACACATATATTAATCACCCTTGATTAATAACAATCTATTAATTAACTACCCTTAATTACTTCATTAATAAATTACTTCTTAATTTATTATCTCAATTAATCCCTTCATTAATCTCAAAGTAATTTAATCCAAATTACTTTTATTATTAAAACATCTTTAATTACATCCAGTAATTATCAATTAATTACTTCCCTATGTAATTACAATCCCATTAATTACGTTAAGTAATTATTCATCAAATCATCAAATGTTTAAATTAATTAAACTTAATTCATTAATCTAAACTAATCATATTAAACTTAATTAATTACATTCATTAATTACTTCCATTAATTAATTACACAAAAACAATTTCAAAATGATAATTATTAATTAATCTAATTAATTGTTGAAAATTAATCACATTAATTAATTGTTAAATAATCTTATGTTAATGACCTTCATTAACTATTCTTAATTACTTAATTAAGAAATTAACTTAGACTAATCATTATTAATGAATATTTAATTGTCAATTAATTAATCCCTAATTATTAAATTAATTAAGTGTTAATTAAAATCTTAATTAATCCTTAATTACTTGATTAATAAATTCTTTATTTATTAATTAAAATGTAATTAACAATCCCTAATTTCAGATTAATTAACCTTAATTAATTAATCTTAAGTCTTTAATTACTTAATTTAAAAATTCTTCATTACTTAATTAATCATCCATATTATTAATTAATTAATTAATTAATTACCCATTTAAATTTACTTAATAATTTAAATGAATCCAAATTCTTAAATTCTAACTTAATTTAAGAACACATTTCATACTTATTTAAAATATTTAAAAACACTTTGTCTTAAATTACTTTAAATTCTATTTAAATTTCATTTTAAACTTAAGATACAAATTTAGCTTAAACAAGGTTTTAAAAATAATTCAAAACCTTTTTATCTCATATGTTAAAGGAAACATCCACTTTATAAAATAAGTTTTAAAGAATTTAAATCCCAATTCAATTTAAATTCAAATCAATTTATAACACACTTAACATTCCAGGTTATTTAAATCAAATTTAAAATTTTACTTTTAATTTCAAATCTGAAATACAGCTTGAATCTTCATTCCAGATTCAAACTTAAATTTTAAAAACTTTACTTACATTCTACATATTCATTTAAAATTCAAATTATTTAACCATTTATAAAATAGTTAAAATAAAATAAATTTAAAAACTTATTTTATTTAAAAATTGACATTCAAATCAAATTCCAAAATTTTAAAATTGGAATTAAACTTATTTTAAATTTCCATTTTAAATTTTAAAACTTACAGTTTAAATACAAAACCAATATTCTTTTATACTTTACAAGTTGTTAAACTAAATTTAAATTTCAAATTTAAATTATTCAAACTCAGATTCAAGCCAGTTTGAAATCAGATTTCAATTCATCCTAATTTTAAATTTTAGTTTACATTTAAAATTTTCCTTTAAATTTTCAAAGCGGAAACAGGATTCTGTTTTTATTTAAAACCAACTTAAATTTTCAGTAATTCAAATTATTTCAAAAACCAAGATTTAAACTATTTGAATTCATATTTAAATTCAGGTTTTTGAGCTTAGTTCAAAATTTAGTTTACATTTTCTTTACATCTAAATTTTTAAAAACTGAAACAGGTTTCTGTTTTCTTTTGAAAAACCTGAAACACAGTTTTACCCGAGCAATCATTAACATTACTTCGAGTCACAACAATTTCAGCTTCGAGCTAAGACTCGATCTACTCAAGACAAACCTGAGTGAATAAAAACCCTTTAACCCAAAAATTCACCAGCATGCCCACATCCTCTGTGCACCTGTACGCCGCCTCCGGCCACCGCTGATCAACATCAACGACCATCTCCTATCGGCTAACAACCCCTCATCTCCCCTCAATCATCAGATTGTCCCAAATCAATTCGAATTTGCATTCGAGTTCAAACGTCAAAACCTGTAAACAAGTGGAACCAAACAAAACCCAACCTGTCAACGCCACTTACACACGCCTCCGGTCGCCGTTGACACTCAAACTTCGACGAAGGCTTCGACAACCCATCAACCTCCATTCCCCAAAACCCTAAGCAACTCGAACATCTATACATGCCGAAAAGATTGATTCTTCTAGCCTTAGAAAAACTAGGGTTCAAATCTTTAAAACCAAATCACAACATCAAAAACAAAATGCAACCCAATCCAAGATTTTTCTCATCATCTCTGGTAACTCCTCCTCCTCCAGAAACAATCTCGGCATCTCTAATCACTGGTGGCAATAGAGTTGCCCCAAAACTCAATTTACAGTCAAAGTAAAACTGCTCTTTGATTCTAGCATTTTAAATTGTAATTTTACTTTTAAAAATCATAATTTTGCATGATGCTTTGATTCATAATCCTGAAAATTCAAATCAAGGTATTTGAAAATTTCACAATTTAAAGTTTGTTCCTCTGTTTGTAAACATTAGAGCTAATACAGGATTTTTAGCTTAGGTAATATTTTTAACCCATAGTTTATGATGGAAATAAACATACTTTTTTTCTGCCTTGTCTAAACCCAGATTAAATCAAGATAAAGGAATTTAAAACCAAGCAGAAGCTTAAAATTTGAGGAACATACATGTATCAGAAAACAAGCATGCATTCATAAATATATATATATATATATATATATATATATATATATATTCACAACAGATTCATATATATTTTAATCTCTAAATAAAAGCATGAAAACAACTTTTGCCTATTTAATTAATTTTTTAAAAATTGAGTTACTCACCTTTTTTAAACATGTAGAACAAAGCACCAGTTTTTGAAAAGCTTCTGAATCCTTTGAAATCATGTTTGAATGCTTTTAAGAGTTGAGTTGTAGATGTTTTCAACTTGCTTATAGTTCCCACTTTCTAGATTGCAGAAAACAAAAATGTAGTCTTTTGTTTGAATTCCAAATTTACAAAGTGACATGCTTGCTAGTTTGCTTTAATTGTTGCATGCATGTAGCTTGAAAATGAAATACAGGATTCTGTCTTTGGAAATATACAGGTTTTGTGGATGATTTTCCAGATTTTTTTTTTCTCAGCTGAAAATTTCTTGGTTATGAAGTGAAAATGAGAAAAGAAGGGAATGGGAAAAATGTAAGTTTATATAACTTTATTTATGATTTAGTTAAAATCAAAGAAAAATAAAAATAAAAACAATGACACTTGTCTTAAGTTTTACACTTGTTAACTTTCTTATGTATTTGAATTACACATGTTAATTATGTTCTAAGATGCTTACATTTGTCCTTTAAGTGATTAGTATTTTTGGTTAAGTGTTAATACAAGTTTAAGCTTAATTAATTAGTTTCTAATACTTAGATATATAGATAAATAATTTTTAAAGAATAAAACAAAGTATTATTATAAATAAAAACAATATACAAATCAATTATTTGAAAATAATATTTTAAATCATTTTAAATAAATTCATATAAGAGATTATAACTTATTTGTTATTTAAATGAATAAATATTTCATCTATAAATTGTATTTTAAATTTCATTTCTAATTTACAAATCATAATTATTAATCAATATTTTAAAAAGAAATAAAACAAACATTTTTTTATAACTTTAATTTAATCTAAACTAATATTCAAACTTAAGTCAAAATATATTTTAAACGAATAAAACATTTATCTTATATATTTAATATCATTTAGTTATTTTGTTAAATAGCTTTGAAAAGCCAAATTCAAAAATAAATCATAATTTCCCAATTTCAAAATATTAAAATTAGAAAATATGCTACACAAATTAAATTTAAAGCTAATCTTATCTATTTAAAATATATATAAATATATATACATATTATAAATAGCAAATAATTTATTAGCTTATTAAAAATAAATTCACTAATTAAATATTTATTAAAAGAAGATTATTAAATCAATTTCAAATTTATTTACAAAAATTATCAAATTAATTTAAATTTAAACACAGATTATTAAATTTATATTGCCATAAATTCCGGGATATCACATAAACCTGATTTCAATCCTTCCATTCTCTATTAAACCTTTTTATAATCATAGTTAATATATGTTTTACATTCATTACATTAATGCTCTCATTCCATCCTTTATTTATTGACTATCATATTTCCATTTACTATATTTTGGTTAATTTCACACGTTATTTGAAATTAAAGTCTCAATTAAACTTATCTATTTTGATTTCATTCCTATATTACATCACTCATGTATCAGAGCTTTGGCTCTAGGCAAAACTTAGCATGTATGGTAAATTTGATTTACAGAATCACTTTCATTCGAACTTGAATCTCTTCCTTTTGATTCAATTTCCTTTAAATTTTGGAACGCTCCCTGCGGTTCCAAAATTCATTCGTGTCCCTCACTATCTATCTTCTTTTGATTCTGGAGTATCCCATAACTCCACTTCGGATGATCTTTATATTGAATTGGCGGTCTCGCCAATGTTTTAATAAATGGGTGAAACTCCTTTACAATTAGCATTCATTCATCAGAGATTTATATTTATCCTCGGTTTAGATGCTAGTATCTTTGGTTATTCCGAACTCTATCTCTTTAGATCGAATGTAGATTTACCCTAGAAAATCCACATCGATCTTATTCTTTAAGTCACGATTGACCAGTCTAAGGTTTCCCGCGATTTAGATAAACTTATCCAGTTCCTTATCTTTTTATTTAATCATCGGATCTTCTGATTCCAACTTATCTTTAAATCAAGATTCTCTTTGATTTGAGTCCATCAAATTTGAATCTCTATCATTGTTTTGAAAAATTTATTCCTATATTTGGAAAAAAATCCAATATTATATACAAGTATAATTTTCAGAATTTTATAATTAATTTAACTAGTTGTCAGGAGATAATAGTCTTTGATTTTATTTATGGTTTTATAAACCATGGGTTTTGTCTCATATAAATAATTGAACGATAAACAATGGTTATAAATTAATTTGGAAACAGAAATTAATTTAAAACTAGAACTTGAGAATTCAATTCCCGACGGTTTCAAACCTTGTGTTTAAAGTTTTAAAAGGATATATTATTTAAATTATTTTCAAATAGGAATTTGTTTCCAAAGAATTTTAAAGGTTTAAAAATCAGTGCTCTTCTCTTTGTCGCTGGAAAATAATTTCGGTGATGACTGTAGCATCATCGACATTTAGTTTTGAGTTTCGAAGTGAAGAGACCATTCTGTAGTCTGGCTACAGTGTTACCTTGAGAATTTAATTGATTTGAATCTCTAAAATATGACTTGATTTATAATATATAGATATATGATTTAAATTTGATTTGACATATTATGTACATTTATTTATTTATATCTAAATGGTTTGAAGGGAATCAGAAATTTAATTCTTAAATTTTATCTTGAAGAATAAATTTCAATTATGAAAAGAAAATCAAAATTTTGAATAAATGATTCGAACTTGAGATATTGAATTTGAAAGTTTTATTTGTATAATACTCAATTTCATTTCAATATAACTTACCTAGATTTTCAGACGTTAACAATGTAATAGGATAATATACAATGTAAAAAAAATTGTAAATAAAATTTGAGTGGTTATAATAAATGTTATACACTTAAATTCTAGTTATACAAAGATTAACAGAGGTAAATAGAAGAAAAGGGTAATGGAATCATTTACAATATAAAATGATGTTAAAGGAACTAAGAATAAATTTAAGCAGTTGTAATAAGTGTAAACTTATTTAACATATATGATAAAAATATATTGAGAGTAACAAATTGTAACGACCCGTATTTTACGTGTCGATATATCGTAGAATTCTAGGTCATCTGGGCCGTTGATTTTGTTAGGTCGCAAGGCGGGGTTGAGAGATAGGTCGTAACCCAGTAAGTCGCGGCAAGTGTTAGGTCGAAGACGACCTAAGTTAGGATGCTGTGGGCCTTAGGTTGTACTAGGATTGAGTCGTAACTCGTGAGGCTGTTAAGTCGTCACAGCTTGAGTCGTGTGTGCTTTTAGGTCGTGAGTCTTAGGTTGTGGGACGACCTAAGTTAGGTCGTAAGTCGACCAGGCGACTTAGGAAAGGTTGCCGCTGTGTTAGAGTGTTAGGCCGTATGTTTTAGGTCATTACCGACTTATGTTAAGTCGTGTGAGTGCCTTAGGGTTAGGTCGTGTGAGTGCCTTAGCTGTTAGGTCGTTAGGTCGTGACCGACCTAAGAGCGACCGACCTAAAAACGTACGACCTAAAAATCAGCCTATAAATAGAGGGGTTTGGCTCACTTTTTGGCACCGGTTTTTGAAGCGACGAAGTGTTGCCATTTTGAGAGCTCGACTACAACATTTCTTCACTTCTTTCCTCCACTTTAATCGAATGATAACATCCATTCAAGATCGAAGATCAAGATCGAAGATTCAAGGGCCAAAGTTGAAGATCTTCATCCGTTCGAGTGAGATTTCATCGATTGAAGCGAGATTTTTCCGGATCAAGCTTGAATCCTTACTGTCCAGATCTGAAGTGATTAGTTTTTGAAGTGTTTGGGTGATTCGGTGAGTGGTAGTTATCTCTCACGCGGACCCAAAGGAGTACATTGGATTGGTGGTTTGTTTGGGTGTTAAAAATAGTGATTTCATGCATTTTTCTTAGATCCAAGTCTAGATCCATTTCTTATGAAGATATTTACTTATGCAAGTTCATTTATCAAGTTAGAGAAACAAAACCCATGATTTATATTTATTAGATCTATGATAGAAACCCTTGATTTATGTATGTTAGACCTATGCTCATTTATTTACGAAATTGCCACTAAAATTAATATTGCTTATTAGATCTTGTTTGAATGCTTGATTGTTTGGATGTATGATTGATTTGATTGTTTCAAGTTAGCTAGTGGTTGATTTGGAACAAGATGGTCGAAGATGATTCAAAAGCTAAGTGGAAAGGCTCTTGAATGGTGAAAGCTGCTTGTGGCATATGAAGCGGATGTTGAAGCTCATATGTATGGATTAGATGATGTTGAGATGGACTTTACCATAATGCGAGGTGGCAAAGTATGGTATTGAGATGGACTTTGCCATGATGCGAGGAGGCAAAGTATGATGATGAGATGGGACGGGTCATGATGACGTTCCAAGCACGGGCTGCGACGACGTGCGAAGCTATGTTGATAACTCGGTGATGCGATCCGGGTTGATGATAATGGTTAGCTTGAGAGGCGCTTGAGCTAGTATGAAAATAGTCGTCAAGGAGGATGACTAGGAGGCTGAGATCTCATCGTTGTTGAAGGTTCTAGCATGCTCAAAGCAAGAGTACGTTGGAACGGGCTGCGACGACGTTCTAAGCACGGACTGCGACGACGTGCTAGTACTCTGGGTAGTTGCGAAAATTCCTAGACACGGGCTGCGACGACGTGCGGAGTTATGTCTAGAACCGGGGTTACCATTAGCCCTTGACAGGTGGTCATTCAACTAACGGTGAAATCAAGGCAATGATAACAGTGATAGCCGGAGTCATGGATGTTTGGACGTTTGGTTGTATCATCATTCGGTCTCAAGAGCGGTGTTTTCCGGGTGCTTATCTGATCTTGGTTTAGGCCTTGGGGGTTTGTATTTGGAAAACATCGACCTTGACTCGAATGATTATTTCTTTACTTTAATTGTCTGCCATGTTATGCTTGCTTCTCCTTAGTGTGTCTGGGGGCTATCACTGTAGAAAGAGGTGGAGTGGGATGGTTTGGTTCCTATTCCTTTTATCCCTTATGCTCTTTTGGTATGTTTGATAGTTGATTTACTGCTCACTAAGACTTTGTCTGACTCAAGGTTTTATGTCTCCTCTTATTACCTTAGGCTGTTCATCCATGTTGGGATGGGCAGACTAGGTGACAGGTGGCAGGTGCTGATCTTAGTGGCTCACGCTGATGATGACGAAGACGAGCAGGAGGATTTACATATTATTTTAATATTCTATGTACTGGATATTCCGCTGTTTGTTGATTACTCTGAGTGCTATGTAGTGAGGCTTCTTGTATTCATGATTCAGACTATGTATAAAGCTATTACGATTAGATGATGATATTCTGTTCTATGGGAGCTTCACTATATCATATTTCTCTATTGTATTTTATCCATGCGCTGTGAGTTTTACGATAGAGTCTGCGATGTTTATCTTACCCTTGACTATCGTCCATGGCTGCCTGGCACACTTTCAGCGCATTATTTCCTTGTTTTGGTGCGGGAGTCATGGGCGGTCGTCACATTTGGTATCAGGGATTTGGTTAATCGATTTTAGCCAACGCTCGCTGACGTAACTACGTAAGAGAGACGTAATTGTATTTTGATGGATGATTACTATATATACTATAGTGGTTTAGATGGATTTGAACTCCTTATGTAGTTGTTCCTCAAGGTGTTCTAATCAGTCCTTTTTGTAGATACTGAGGATGAGTCGAAGTAGGAGACCAGCTGCTGGGGAAGGCCGTGCTGCTAGGGAAGCTGTTGATTATGCTCCTATGTTTGAGGCCATGATGACTTCGATCATGAGAAGGATACCAGCCTCGGGGCCATCAGTAGATGTTGGAGTTCAAGTTTAAGCTCCAAGACCAGTGGATTTTGCTAAGCTTTGCAAGGACTATACTTCTCTTGGAGGAAAGGTTTTCTTGGGAACGGAATCAACCATTGAAGTGCAAAGATGGATTGATGCTTGTAGAAGGATCTTTGGTGACTTGGGAATTGAGGATGCAACTAAGAGGAAGCTCGCATCAAGGCAACTTCAAGGGAGAGCTTCGGATTGGTGGAATTCTATCACCATTGATACTCCAGAGGAAGAGATTACTTGGGAGCAATTCCAAGTTAGATTTGAAGCTAAGTTCATCTCTACGGCTCTGAAATCTGTCTTGTTTAAAAAGTTTGTGGAGCTCAAGCAAGGTGGAAGACCCGTTCTTGAGTATGTTTCTGAGTTTGAAGCTTTGTCCAAGTATGCCAGATCGTATATTGATTCTCCCTATCAGAAGAATGAGAAGTTTGTGACCGGTTTGGATGCTTATCTTGGAAGACAGTTGGTGGATCATCTGGACGATCCGTTTGAGAAGCTTGTGGAGAAAGCTCTCAGGCATGAGAATTTGTTTCCTAGGGAGAGTTCTGTTGTTGCTGTAACCAAGGAAGGGTTTAAGCCACAGAAGGGTGGAAACAAGAAGAGGAAGCAACAGCAACAGAAGGGTAAGGATGGCCAGAAGAAGCCGAGGGGCGAAATGACTTGCTATAATTGCCAGCAGAAGGGCCATCTCTCCAAGGATTGTAGGAATCCAAAGGCGCCGGCGAAATGCCACAACTGTGACAAGCCAGGGCATTTCAGGAATGATTGTCCAGAACCGAGGAAGGACAGGCAGATTGTGCAAGCATATGCTTTGGGAGCTGTGCCGTCATTTTCAAAAGCTCTCACTGCTGAAGAGAAGGGGAAGAGTGTGGTGGTTCAAGGTACTCTTTCCATTTGTGGTGTTCCAGTTAGAGTGTTGTTTGATACTGGAGCGTCTCATTCTTTTGTTTGTGATGATTTGGTAGGCCGGTTAGGTTTGAAACCGGATATTGTTGATAGGCCATTGGTTGTGACTAATCCAGTTGGGGGTTCGTCATGTTTGTGTATGATATGCCGTGGTCTAGTTGTGTCGAGTCATGATTGCTCGTTTGTTTGTGATTGCTTTGTTCTGAACTTTGCGGGGTTTGGAATTATTTTGGGTATGGACTGGCTTAGGAAGTATGCGGCAAGGATTGATTGTGAGAGGCTGGAGGTGACAGTCGGGAATGTGGAAGGGCGAAAGGTTGTGATACGATGTAAGCATGAAGAAGGCGTCTTCATGAGCTTCATGTATTCGCTGGTTGTTCCACGGGATGGACTGTCATCGGTGCCTATTGTGGATGGATTTGAGGATGTCTTTAACGAGGTCAAAGGGTTACCGCCGCATAGGGAGATCGAGTTTTGTATCGATCTAGTTGAGGGAGCCAGACCCGTTGTGATGCCTCTTAGGCGGATGGCGCCTAGGGAACAGTAAGAGTTGAAGGTGCAAGTTGATGACCTTTTACGGAAAGGATTCATTCAGCGTAGTGTGTCCGAATGGGGTGCACCAGTTGTGTTCGCAACCAAAGCGGATGGATCGTTGATGTTGTGTGTTGATTATCGTGAGCTGAATAAGGTGACTAAGAAGAACAAGTATCCATTGCCGAGAATAGATGACTTGTTTGATCAGCTCCACGAGGCGAAGGTGTTTTCTCAGATGGATTTGGCAACGGGATTTCACCAGTTGAGAGTGGCGAAGGATAGTGTGCCGAAGACTGCTTTTAGGACACCATCCGGGTTTTATGAGTGGCTGGTAATGCCGTTTGGATTGACTAACGCACCAGCATATTTTGTGGATCTTATGAATAGAGTATTCAGAGATCAGTTGAATAAGTTCGTGCTTGTGTTCGTGGATGATATTCTGATTTATTCCAGAACTGAGGAAGAGCACAAGACGCACTTGCGTATTGTTTTGGAAATCTTGCGGAAACATCAGCTGAAGGCTAAGTTTTCGAAGTGTCACTTCTGGAAGAGTGAAGTGAGATTCTTAGGCCATGTTATCTCTGGATATGGGATAGCGGTTGATCCCGCTAAGGTGGCAGCAATCCAGGATTGGGTTAGACCTAAGAATGCAACTGATGTGAGAAATTTTCTTGGATTAGCAGGATATTATCGTCGGTTTATCAAAGACTTTTCCAAGATAGCTGCACCATTGACAGGATTGACGAAAAAGAATCAAGTGTTTAGATAGGATGATAAGTGTGAGCAAGCTTTCGTAATCCTGAAAGAGCGGCTGACAAGTGCTCCTGTTTTGACTATTCCAAGTGGGAATGATGAGATGGTGGTTTATACCGATGCATGTGGTACTGGACTTGGAGCAGTACTGATGCAGAAGGATAGAGTTGTTGCGTATGCTAGTCGACAACTGAAGCCGCATGAAAGGAATTATCCGACACATGATTTTGAGTTAGCGGCGATTGTATTTGCTTTGAAGATGTGGAGACATTATCTTTTGGGAGTTCGATTCGAGTTGTTTACGGATCATAAGTCGTTGAAGTATCTGTTTTCCCAAAAGGATTTGAATCTTCGACTGCAACGATGGCTAGAGTTTTTAGCATCGTATGATTTTGGTATAGCTTATACTCCGGGAAAAGGTAACGCAGTAGCTGATGCGTTAAGTCGAAGACATGCAGGATTGGGAGCCATGTTTTCGGAATGGAAGAGTCTCGAGTTTTTAGCTAGATTTGACTTCAGGCCCAGATGTGAATTGGAACCTGAAATGTTGGCAAACTTATCGATAAGGCCTACTCTTGTGGAAAGAATTGGCGAGAGCCAAAAGCGAGACGATAAGCTTGTCAAGATTATCCGTGATTTGGAATCTGGATTGGACCCAGAGAAGGATAAAAGATTCGAAGTCGATCGAGTGGGTTGGCTTCGTAAGCAAGGACGACTAGTTGTTCCCGATATCGATGAGTTGAGAGATGAAGTTTTGAAGGAAAGTCATCATTCGAAGTTGACAATTCATCCAGGAGGAAATAAGATGTATCGGGACATGAAGAGAACCTATTACTGGGAAGGTATGAAGAAGGATGTTGGAAATTTTATTTCCAAGTGCATGAACTGTCAGTTGGTAAAAGCTGAACAGAAGAAGCCCAGTGGATTGCTTCAGCCATTAGAGGTTCCTACATGGAAGTGGGAGCAAGTGTCGATGGATTTTATCGATGGCCTACCTAGAACCAAGGCGGGAAATGAAGGGATTTGGGTCATCATAGATCGGTTGACCAAGAGTGCAAGGTTCATTCCTGTTCGATCGACTAGGACTGCATCAAAGTTGGCTGAGCTTTATGTTAAGTGGATAGTTCGATTCCATGGTGTTCCGAAGAGTATAGTGAGCGATCGAGATCCATTGTTCACTAGTGGATTTTGGAAGAGCTTCCAGGAAGTTTTGGGAACTGAGTTGTGTTTGAGTACAGCTTATCACCCTCAAACAGATGGTCAGACTGAGAGAGTCAACCGAGTTTTGGAAGATCTTCTGAGGGCATGTGTTTTGGATTTCGGAGGATCATGGGAAGATCATCTTCATTTGGTGGAATTTGCGTATAATAACAGTTATCAGTCGAGTATTGGTATGGCACCATATGAGGCATTGTATGGAAGACCGCGTAACTCTCCGACATGTTGGTTGGAAACTGGAGAAAAACTGATACTTGGGCCAGAGATGATTTGACAGACTTCGGATTGTATAGGGATCATTCGGCAACGAATGAAGGCAGCCCAAGATCGTCAGAAAAGTTATGCCGATAATCGTCGTAAGGATTTGGAATTCGACGTAGGTGATATGGTTTTTGTGAAGATTTCTCCTCTGAAGAATGTTATTCGATTTGGAAAGAAAGGAAGGTTAACTCCGAGATTTGTTGGACCATTCCCGATTATCGAGCGAATTGGAAAGCTCGCTTATAGATTGGAGTTACCGGAAAAGATGGCGGGTGTGCACAATGTTTTTCATATATCTTATCTACGGAAGTATGTGCACGACTCGAATACGGTGGTTTCTGCTGATAGCTGTGAAGATTTAGAAGTTGATCCAGTTGTTAGAAGACCTCGTAAACCGCTTCGTGTTGTTGAAACCGACATGAAACAGCTTAGGAGGAAGACGATTACGTTGCTCAAGATACAATGGAGTGAAGATGTTAACGACTGTACGTGGGAGGAGGAAGAGAGGATGAAGGCAGCTCATCCCGAACTCTTCGAGGAATGGCCCTAAGGTGTCGTAACATCTCATGAATTTGTAACTTGATTCCTATCTTAGAATTCTGCATGCTAGGCTAGAAATTAGATACATGGTTTGTTGATTGCTATGGATGGTAGGCATGCAGAATATATTTTTTTGGTTGCTCTTGTTTGTTTGGAATTTCGGGGGCGAAATTCCTAAGGGGGAGAGAATGTAACGACCCGTATTTTACGTGTCGATATATCGTAGAATTCTAGGTCATCTGGGCCGTTGATTTTGTTAGGTCGCAAGGCGGGGTTGAGAGATAAGTCGTAACCCAGTAAGTCGCGGCAAGTGTTAGGTCGAAGACGACCTAAGTTAGGATGCTGTGGGCCTTAGGTTGTACTAGGATTGAGTCGTAACTCGTGAGGCTGTTAAGTCGTCACAGCTTGAGTCGTGTGTGCTTTTAGGTCATGAGTCTTAGGTTGTGGGACGACCTAAGTTAGGTCGTAAGTCGACCAGGCGACTTAGGAAAGGTTGCCGCTGTGTTAGAGTGTTAGGCCGTATGTTTTAGGTCATTACCGACTTATGTTAAGTCGTGTGAGTGCCTTAGGGTTAGGTCGTGTGAGTGCCTTAGCTGTTAGGTCGTTAGGTCGTGACCGACCTAAGAGCGACCGACCTAAAAACGTACGACCTAAAAATCAGCCTATAAATAGAGGGGTTTGGCTCACTTTTTGGCACCGGTTTTTGAAGCGACGAAGTGCTGCCATTTTGAGAGCTCGACTACAACATTTCTTCACTTCTTTCCTCCACTTTAATCGAATGATAACATCCATCCAAGATCGAAGATCAAGATCGAAGATTCAAGGGCCAAAGTTGAAGAAGATCTTCATCCGTTCGAGTGAGATTTCATCGATTGAAGCGAGATTTTTCCGGATCAAGCTTGAATCCTTGCTGTCCAGATCTGAAGTGATTATTTTTTGAAGTGTTTGGGTGATTCGGTGAGTGGTAGTTATCTCTCACGCGGACCCAAAGGAGTATATTGGATTGGTGGTTTGTTTGGGTGTTAAAAATAGTGATTTCATGCATTTTTCTTAGATCCAAGTCTAGATCCATTTCTTATGAAGATATTTACTTATGCAAGTTCATTTATCAAGTTAGAGAAACAAAACCCATGATTTATATTTATTAGATCTATGATAGAAACCCATGATTTATGTATGTTAGACCTATGCTCATTTATTTACGAAATTGCCACTAAAATTAATATTGCTTATTAGATCTTGTTTGAATGCTTGATTGTTTGGATGTATGATTGATTTGATTGTTTCAAGTTAGCTAGTGGTTGATTTGGAACAAGATGGTCGAAGATGATTCAAAAGCTAAGTGGAAAGGCTCTTGAATGGTGAAAGCTGCTTGTGGCATATGAAGCGGATGTTGAAGCTCATATGTATGGATTAGATGATGTTGAGATGGACTTTACCATAATGCGAGGTGGCAAAGTATGGTATTGAGATGGACTTTGCCATGATGCGAGGAGGAAAAGTATGATGATGAGATGGGACGGGTCATGATGATGTTCCAAGCACGGGCTGCGACGACGTGCGAAGCTATGTTGATAACTCGGTGATGCGATCCGGGTTGATGATAATGGTTAGCTTGAGAGGCGCTTGAGCTAGTATGAAAATAGTCGTCAAGGAGGATGACTAGGAGGCTGAGATCTCATCGTTGTTGAAGGTTCTAGCATGCTCAAAGCAAGAGTACGTTGGAACGGGCTGCGACGACGTTCCAAGCACGGGCTGCGACGACGTGCTAGTACTCTGGGTAGTTGCGAAAATTCCTAGGCACGGGCTGCGACGACGTGCGGAGTTATGTCTAGAACCGGGGTTACCATTAGCCCTTGACAGGTGGTCATTCAACTAACGGTGAAATCAAGGCAATGATAACAGTGATAGCCGGAGTCATGGATGTTTGGACGTTTGGTTGTATCATCATTCGGTCTCAAGAGCGGTGTTTTCCGGGTGCTTATCTGATCTTGGTTTAGGCCTTGGGGGTTTGTATTTGGAAAACATCGACCTTGACTCGAATGATTATTGCTTTACTTTAATCGTATGCCATGTTATGCTTGCTTCTCCTTAGTGTGTCTGGGGGCTATCACTGTAGAAAGAGGTGGAGTGGGATGGTTTGGTTCCTATTCCTTTTATCCCTTATGCTCTTTTGGTATGTTTGATAGTTGATTTACTGCTCACTAAGACTTTGTCTGACTCAAGGTTTTATGTCTCCTCTTATTACCTTGGGCTGTTCATCCATGTTGGGATGGGCAGACTAGGTGACAGGTGGCAGGTGCTGATCTTAGTGGCTCACGCTGATGATGACGAAGACGAGCAGGAGGCTTTACATATTATTTTAATATTCTATGTACTGGATATTCCGCTGTTTGTTGATTACTCTGAGTGCTATGTAGTGAGGCTTCTTGTATTCATGATTCAGACTATGTATAAAGCTATTACGATTAGATGATGATATTCTGTTCTATGGGAGCTTCACTATATCATATTTCTCTATTGTATTTTATCCATGCGCTGTGAGTTTTACGATAGAGTCTGCGATGTTTATCTTACCCTTGACTATCGTCCATGGCTGCCTGGCACACTTTCAGCACATTATTTCCTTGTTTTGGTGCGGGAGTCATGGGCGGTCGTCACACAAATTTAATTATAATTAGGAATAAAGAAGAAATTAATTTATTGAACACATTTTTGAGTATAACAAATGATTTTCAAACTTATGATTTTAGAATTTTTTATTTTAAGATAATTGGAAGATGAAGTAATGAAATTTGAAATAGTAAAATTTAACTTAAATGAAATTAAATAGATGAAATCAATTATTAATTTAAAATTGAATTTGTATGGTTTAGATTAATGATTCTATTTTGAGTTTCAATTTAGTTTTTTTTCAGGTTGTTTCTATTCCCCTACCTTCTTCCTTTACGAGGACGAAAAGTTTTGAGTGGGGGAGAGTGTAACGTCCCATAAATTTTTAATAATTAAAATTGTTAAGTTGATTAAATGTTGGTAATTCTTTTCCTAGCCGTGTATTTCTCATTTGCAAATCATGTACAAGAAGATTTATTTCTCATTTCAAAACTCCTCATTTTCAGTTGCATTTAAGAATAAAACATATATACGTTTCTTTCTCCTTAACTTATGTCTTTTCTGTTTCTTAGCATTTACTCTCACTTTGCTTGCCATCCAAACCATCTATGTATCAGCCCAAAAATTTTAATAAACGTTTTCTTTATTTAATTTAGATAATTTTGTTATTTAAAATATAAATTTTGGTGTGGATTAGAATTCCACACATGAATTAATAGAATATTTTTCGAAAATGTGAATTGTCAATATGGTCAAACTGTGACTTTTAAATTTAAAATTTTAAAAGTTTGAAAATTTGAACTTTATCTTTTATTCTTATTCTCACTTTATTTTGTTTCTCAAAGATTTATTTTAAACCATTTTCAAGAAGAGTTGTAATTTCCCAAAGTTAAGTGGATTATGTTTGCAATTTTCTTAGGTTGGTTTCAATAAATTAAGCTATTTTCTTTATTTATCTTTCTATTTTCCTAAAATATAATTATTTATTTTCTTTTTCACTTTATTTCATTTTTTTATTTTATTCACTGATTTTTATTTGCTTTAAAGTGCGGTAGAAATTTTTCCTAATCTTTTATAATAACTGAATATATTCGTAACAACATTTTATTTCATTTTTTATTCTTTAAAAAAAAGGATTATACACCTTTTAAAATTAAGTAATAAATATTTTACTTAAAAAGTAATAAATTTCTTAGTAAATGGTAAATGAATAAAAAGGATGTAAGCAAATCATATTTTATTATAATTTTAAAAGTTATAGTGTATAAATAATCTATTTAATTACACCTTTAATTTGTACGTTTAAAGTGTACGTTCATATCCGTTTGGCCGATTTATTTGATGCTATAAAGGTACGTTATTTTCTTTTGCATATTTACTTAATGAATAAGTAACGACTAAAATTGAAATAAGTACGCGCTCATTCTTTCCTTAACTTTGCTATTTGAAAAATAAATTTCCGTGCATTTTGGGGGGGGGGGGGATTCAACCGTGACTTGCCATTTACATTTAAAGATATCCCACTTTCCTTTACTTCAATTTGTTTAATAAGTATGAAATCTTTGATTTTCCATAACGTTTAAAAGATATTGCATACCGTTTTTCTTGCCCTTGATCAACGCAACCACTGATAAATAAGATACTCGCATGCGTGTTCCTTACCGTTCAAACAAATTTATTTCTTGCTTTTTAACAAATGCAATTACATAATTCAAACATCACGCAAATTCACTAATCGGTTCAAATTAATTTCTTACCATTGTTCCCAAATCAACGCAAGTTTTATTTAGAAACCACGTTCAAAATTGTTATTTCTTGCCTCTGACCTCTCCCATAGAAATCTATGCATTTATTTCTCTTGCCTTTTCTAGCAAATTTGCCTAAAAATTTTGCATGCCTTGAATTGGTGTTTCTCACTTAATCATTTTGTCTACGTTTTAAATAAATAAATCAACGCAATTTACCTCTTCGTAAAAGCAAACATCACGTACTTATTCCCTTCCCGTTCAAAGCAAAGATTTATTGCCTCGTTTTTTCTTAAATTTCGCATCTCACTTGATAAATAAATACCCGTTCAAACATATTTCTTTCTTGCATTTTTGACAAACGCAATTATCTCCTAAATCAAACATCACGCGCAAATTCCTCCTGGCAGTTTCAAAGTGAATTATTTCCTGCCGTTTCTCCAAGCAATCAATACTAGTTTTCATTTAAATACTCAACCTTGTACGCAAATAATTTTCACCACCTTCCCATTTTATAAATATTTCTTACGTTTTAATCAACGCATTTACTTCCTAATAAACTTTAAATGTATACAAAATGTTTGGCAAAGATTTCTTGCAGTTTCCTTTTGCTAAATTCACGCAATCAATACCACTGTACATATTCACTCAAATCTTTCTTGCCATTTTGTTTCCTCAATCAACGCGTGTTCCCACTTTATCATTATTTCTTGCGTTTTAACACAATTACTTCCGTGTAAATTATAAAACCTTCTTTCCTTGATTGAATACGAAAACACGTTCAAATTTTTTTTCCAGTTTATTTAAAAACCCATTGACTTTTAATAACGTTCAAATTTCATGTTCGCTGCTGTTGAAAATTCACTTATTGCATTTTTCATTTGCGTATAACTTCCCATTTACGTCTTGTGTATATATGGGATAAAATCTTCCAATTGCTTTATACGTTTCAAAAGAAAAAATCAATTACTCCTTTAATTATAAAACCATCTTCCCTGAAATGCGAACACTTTCAAATTTCGTTTCTTTCTTGCCTTAAAATTTCGCATGACCTAATTTGCGCATTCCCACTTTATCTTTTTCTTGCGTTTTAATCAACGCAAGTTTGCAATTATAAAATACGTTCAAATTTCAATTATTTCTTGTCGTTCCTTTTATCTATCAACGCAACTCATTCTATAAATTTCAAACTCACGTATCAAACATTTGCTCTTATTGTGGTCTTCTTCCTTTTTGTGCGAGCTACATCAGGTAAATGGCTTCCAATGTTTTCTCTTCCTCTTATTTTCTTCTTTAGTTTTCTTTACTTCCATTTGTTTATTCCACACCATGCTCAACCTCTCCGCCACCCCCTTCTAACCTCGCCTCCATGCAGTAATGGCCAAGCAATGCAAGTGGACATGTCACTTAATATATATATATATATATATATATATATATATATATATTTATAAAGTATTTTTGTTCGTGCACCACTTTTGCCACATATTGCTCCGCCAAATGTTAAAAAAGAAAAGAGAGAAAATATAATAAATAAATAAAATAAGTGCATGCGCACTTGTACAAAATGATACCACAGCCTTTATGTCCAATATATTCCACTGCTTGAATACTTGCGTGTCCAGAATCTGGTCAGTGCCGAGCATGTGAGGTGTAGTTGGAGTTGTGTGGTAAAGTGGTCGAGCAATTTTGTCAAATCATCCTTTTATATTAAATCTCATTCCAATTTTGATTTATTTAAAAATTTGCTTTGTTCGTAATTGAATTCGCATACTCAATTTATTTATTTATCTTGTTTCAAGATCGAAATCGGTTTGTCTCATCTTCCAATATTTGATCGTGCTTTCTATACGATGTTTCCAGAGTGGTTATCCTAGTTTTGAGTCTAATCTTCAGCAGCATAGATGTGAGTATTTCTCACCCGACAAACTTACTTATAGATCTGTAAACTATTAACAAGTGACATTGTAGAATGATTTTATTTTATATTTTAATTGCCTGTGATAAATTTATGATGTTTAAAAACCTCGTTATTAAATTTACCCATCATCGGTTATATTCTATATTGTTATATTATGTTGTTATACCGTTTATGTATATACTGTTTATCATTGCAAGTCCCCTGTCGAATAGAATCGTTACGGGCTGAAATGATAGGCCTGAACGCTATTTGTTATTTATTTATTATTTAACTTGGGATCGCGGGTTTGAAATGATAGAACACAGATTTTTTTTGTAAATTACGGATTGAAATGATATATTATCCATATCACTTGACCTAGGTTAGAGAATATTATACAGACCCTTGGTTATATATATATATATATATTCTGGAAATATTAAATATTTTTAAATTAGAATGTTATAATATTTTGTTTAAAAATTTAATTTATCAATGATTCTTATAAGTATAGTGATATTGTACAAATTAAAAATGTAAATAAATAAATGTTCAAAATTTAAAATATAAATTTATTCTTGTAAATTTTGATTTGTAAAATAAAATGGAATTCAAGTTAAGAAATAAATTGTGATGTTTTGGCTAAAATTTGAATAAGTAAATAAATAAACGGTAAAGATGTCTATGAATTAAATAGTTGAATAAAGTGAATACTTAAAAATGGAAGTTGAAATATAACCAAAGTTAGAATGTAAAGTGGTTAGGAATAAAGGTTAGTTAAGAAATTGATTAGAAATTTAGCTTATTTTTGAAGTGGTAATTGAGCTTGATTATTAAGTAAAATTTATAGAGAATTTTTCACTTGATTTTTATAAGTAAAGTATAAAGAAGTTAGATATATATTTGCAAAATTTATTTTAATAAAATCATAAATTATTGAGTAAATTAAATGACTATTTAAATGTGGAAATTATAATTTTATAAGTCAAATTTGTTTAAATAAAGGTTTAAAATTTTGCTGAAATTATATTGAAGTCTAAAATTTAATTTACTCAAATCTGTGTAAAGGATATTTCCGCCTTTGCAAGTGCTGTTATTGATACAAATGAACTAAGGCTAAACCTTTGTGATTTTATATTGGATTTTTTTAAGAATAATAACTTCACTTTTAAATAGTTTAAATGTAGTATTTTGATTAAAATATAAAACTATTTTGGATTATTATAACCACGGGTAATAATAACGTTGGTTGTTAAAGAGACCGGGATCAGATATGGGCATGCTCTCTGTCGATACCGAAAACCACTTTGACAACCGTGTACGCGGTGGAGATTCGAGAATGAAGTAGGATAGTGGTGACATTCTATTGAAGTATGTACATGGAACCGACTCTCGTGAGTTGGCATAAGGTGGCTAAAACAGGAGCTATTGACGGGCTAAGGAGGTAGCACATCTTATCGGACGCACTTCTTCTTATGCCATTCTATTACTTTTGTGATTGTTTGGTGCGCACCTTTGATTTGGGAGTGTTGTTCAAGGTGGGCGGTAGTAGCAACTACGCGCTACCACCGGTCCAGAAGCGTAATTGGTATATCTACCCTGGCATTGTCTAGTTGTGTCGTGTCATCTACCATAGCGAGCCTTATACGATTTTGGTTTTTTACTATACCTATGGAGTGCCCTCTGACGACACCCAGTACGGGGGAGATTACGGTACTGTATAGACTATGGGAATATATTATGTGTTAAGGGGAGTATTGGATCACTCCTTAACGCTATTTTAAAGTAAGTTTATTTTACTAATAGACACTATTATAATAGCGAAGTATTACTACATAGTAAATAGTTTAACGGATCCTTAGAGGATGGGCGGTCCTAAGCATCATTTAAGTTACTTTTCTTTATATTACAATTCACTTGAATTATCTTACACTGTATAAGTATGTATGTCCTGACTCGAGTGTTTATGTTTATTTTACGTTCGGGTCAGCCTGAGTATCAGTTCGGACTTTGTTCCCTGGAGCTAGGACTGCTGAAGACCATCTTTACCAAGCTGCTGCCTAATTTCTGTTCAGTACTTATCTTTGCTTATGAAATCAAGACAAATTAAATATTGAGATTTTATGTGGTTTTTCCAAACTATATTTGATTTTAAAACTATGTAATTTATACATATTTTGAGACTTTGTGATAGTGGCTTCATGAACCACTATAGTATTTAAATTCCGCTGCGATTATTTTGATTTCTGTGTCAGTGGTTCTGTGATTTTTTATATGTTGTATATTATGAGATTTGTCAAATTTTATTTACAATGCGGTATTTTGAACAATTCAAGTCTGACATGTGCGGATGCGAATGGTTGAAAATATTGGTTGTTACAGTTTTTGTTTTTCGGACCGGGCGGGTCGATGTATATATATTTATATCTCTTGTCAAATTGCAAAAGCTCCTCCATACAAAGGATACTGCCAAAATTTCCAAAACTTTTGGGAGTTAGAAAAGAATTTGAAATTTTTGGGAAAATTTTTGTTAGCGATAAAATGATTTCAAATTGGAAATTGAAATAAATTAGTGGATGAAACTAATTTAAAATAATGATACGAATCAGTTATAAAGGGAAGATAAAAAATTCAATATTCAGAGTGATGGTAAATTAAATTCATATGGAAATGGGAGAACCAATTTGAATAAAAGTAAATATAAACTAAAGCTGTGAAGTGAAAATAAAAATAAGAAGCGTATAAAATACTTATATTGAACTTAAGAAATGGATGGTGAATCCTTAAGTAAATTTGGTATTGAAAAAATAATTCTAGGTGAATAATTGAATGAAAATTAAAACTGAAAGTTGTGAAATGGGATAATTGTGCATAGTGAATAAAAATCAAAATAATGTGAATAAAACAAAATTGATATAGTTAATAATCGATGGATATAAATACGTAGGATGTACGTATATTTATTTTATTCGCATAGCAATTTGATCTAGATTCGAGCATAGAATTTCGAGATAGTTATATCGATCCGAGTTAGGATTTTTCACTCAATTTTCAACAGCGAACCCTGGATATGGATTTTGATTGATTCTGGAAATTCTCTATCATAACTATGACTATGCAAGGAGAATGACGGTTTCTAATCAAGAAACCAGATCTGAGTCCACACTAGGAAGTCGGGTGGACGATACTAGTTCAGAAGTGAAATTGTGTGATCGAGTGAGTGATCGAATTTGATATTGCGTACGAATGGTATATAAACATCGTACGGGCTTGAATGAATAGATATTGAAATTTTGTAAAGAAATCAATAAAATAATTTTGAATGTTATGATTGGATATGATTGGTAAATAGGATACTTAGGTATTATAAAGGAAAAGGAAAATTGGTTATGATTCCAGAAAACAAATTTGAATTGCTCGACAAAAAGGTATGTGTTTAAATTTCTGTATGAAATTTGATTGGGTTTTTGATCTAGCCACTTGGCTTTTTGTTTTCTTTTGGAATTTGGGAGCCTGTAGAGGCTTTTTGCAGTTGTACCGAGCTAGCCACGCAAAAGAGACGTTGGCGAAATTATTCGGAAATTTAGATAGTTAGAAAATTATTGAGAAAGTTTTGATAATTTAAATTTGGATTTAAATTTGAATTTGAATAAGTGGAGTAAATAATGTTGTTGAAAACTATGGGAGACTTTGGGAAGTTAGTAAGAATGATAATGGGTCTTTTATAAAAAGATAGTTGGTAGGACGTTGAATTGTTTGTTTTGGGGAAAAGTAAACGGGTATTGGACCATTCTTCCTAACTAGTAATTTCGGGGATGAAATTCTTTTAAGGGGGGAGGAATGTGACGACCCAGAATTTTTGAGCATTTGAAATGGGAATATTTAATTTATTTTAAATATTTAAAAGTTAATTTTTAACTTGAATTCAAGTATCACCATTTATTTGGATAATTTAATTATTAAATTAAATAATTTGAAATTGGGTAAAATGTCGAATCTGAAGTTTTAAGCCTATTAAGAATAATTTGAAGGCTTGTAAAATTTATATTGATAGTGCTGAGGATAGTAGAAGTTTTAAAATTGAATTTAACAGTGGTTTGTTCAGTTTTAAAATTTTATGGTTTAAATTGAATTTAAAATTGTCTTTCGAGGCACAGTCTCGGATTCCGACGAAACTAGTTTCATTGGTCCATAATATTGAATTATTATCAGATTTCAATTTTCGTAGTGTTTGGAGGTACCATTTGGTCATACGATAAGTAACTGCTTTGAAAATTAAATTGAAAATTGATTTAAAATTTGGTAAAATCAAATCATAGTCAAATTTAGTCAGAAGCAAGCCGCCCTTTATCTCACGCAAAGGCCAAATCAAAATCGCATCCATCTTCTTTATTTCCTTTCAGTTCATTTCAAAATGAAAAGATCAAGAACAGTAAAATCAAAGCCGTGACTCCCTCTCCTCCTCTTCATTTTCAATTCAAAGAAAAAGGCAGATGAGGTATACTCTCTTCGTTTCTTCGGTTCAATTTACAAACTTTCCATATATTTCTTCGGCTCCAGTTAAATCAATAACGAAATCGAGTTCATTATTTAATATATAAAAAAATGGTAGAATAGAAGTAAGTCGAGGCGAGCCTCGTTCATCATCAAATTTCCAATCTCGACTATGAGGGGGTTGCTTCTTCTTCTTTTTATCTCGTGCTGCCTGGATCTATGTTTTCGGCATGATCATCGTGAGGAGAGAGTTGCTGTGCTCCGACGGAAGTCGCGGCGTGGCGCGATTGTCTGAGCGAAAAGGGACTCGACCTGGAAGTGACGAGCCATGGTAGCAGGAGGCAGTCGTGACTGTCTGGACGGTTGTGACGTAGGCGACAACGATGGTGGGAATGGATCGAGTTGGAAGGGGCTTGCGGCGGCTACTCGATGTGATCGAAGTCAAGATGCAGGGTGGGTGTGCTCGGGTCTGATCAGTAAGGTAATTAAATTTTATTTTAGTTAACTAAGTTTAAAACTCTTTGAATTCAATTTGTCCATTTATTATCAGCATATATATGTATATAACTCAGTATATTGTTTTTCAGTAAAAAGAGAAAAAGGTTTACTGTTTAATTTTAAAATTTCAGAAGTTAAATATATATATATATATATATATATATATACTAGAAATTTATGTAAGACTTTGGAAGAAAATTTTATGAGGGATTGGTGATAAAATTGTACAGTTGACATATTTAATTTATTTGGTTACTACCAGATTTAAAAAAGAAAAAGAAAAGAGAAGAATTAGTTTAAAACTAATTAATAGTTAAATTAAATAAATAAATTGTTTGACTAATTCAAATATTAATAAATTATATAATGATTGTACAAGGTCTGAATCGTGAAGAAAACAAGCTGGTTGGTTTGGACTGCAAATTAAAAACAAAGGTGAGTTAACCTCACTCATCTGGTTTAATTTAAATTTAAATGGTTAAATTTAAATAATTGGTTGAATGGTTGAATTGATTTGATGTGCTATATTATAGTATATAATACATCTTGGAATGACTGATTTCCTGCATAATAGCGGATGAGACCCTATGCGCCGCATAATAGCGGATGGTATTATATTAATCCCATATACCGCGATATTCCACCTCGAAGTGGAATTGGTATTTTATATTGTGCTAACGTCTGTGGATGCAGGGAAACAGGTTGGAGGGATCCAACTGGATTCCCCAAAATTATCTAGATTATTCTAATAATCCTATGTTATGATTATTTGCTATTCTGGGTTGAATCATATTGATAATTGGAAATGTTGGATGTTGTGGGTTGATTTAATATATTTTGGTATTGAGTTATCAAAATATATAGAATCAGATTTTTAAAAAGAAACTAAAGAAGGAAATTTGTAAGTAAAAATAATTATAGAGAAGTTGACTAAATTTAAGAATGAATCGGAAAAGAATAAAAGTGGATTTTAAATGTTAATAAATAAATTTCGAGTGGGGAAAGAAGATTTAAATAAATAGGGAAATAATGAAATTTTAAACTTAAGTGGAGCATTTTAAAAAGAAAAAGAATTTATTTTAAAGATTTAAGCTTTAAATTTATTCAAAGGAATATAAAAGGAATTTGGGAAATATGAAATTGAAATTTTTAGTTAAAAGGATTTTTAATAAATTAAGTAAGTAAAGGAACTTATTTCAAATTAGGTAAATTGGAAATCCATTTGAGAATTCATTTAAGTGTTGGAATTGGGATTTTAAAAGGAGGCTGTGACTATGAAATGTTTGAAATGGGTTTATAAAAGTAAAGTAAAATATATCAGTGGATATTTGGGAAAAATAAATTCATGGTGAGAATTTATTAAAGGAATGGGTAAATATGTTTAAAAATAAATAGTGGTTTATTTGTAAAAGACATGGAAGAAAAGCTTATTTTTCTGAGTAGCCAAGTACGTTTTCAAACAAATTTAAAAGTATAAGTTCAAAGTTTTAAGTTGTTTTAAAAAGTATGTTTTAGAAAATTTATTATTTCAGAATGTTTAAATTCTAAAGTAAGTATTTTTCAAAAATTTATTATCGTAATAATTATTCAAAAGATGATTTGGTAATTTGTTTAAAGGAGAAAATCTAGTTTTATATTTTATAAAGTAACCTTATTTTAAATATTCTAAAGTATTATTTTTAATTAAGTATTAAATTAGTTTTTCTAATTTAAATGTTAAAACATATTTTACAATAAAGTGTTTTTATATTATTTTAAAAATCTAGAGTTTTGTGCTTGGTGATTTCAGTAGGAATAGAAAATATTTGGGAAATTTATTCTGTAAAAGGAAGATAGTTTGAAACTGTTTTCAAAAAGGTTTGAAAAGTGGAAATATATCTTGCAAAGATATTTTGAGATTTATAAATAATTTGGAGAAATTATTTATTGCTTGATGGTTGTTGTGAATGTTAATTGATAGTTAAATAACTGACTATCGATATTGGATAATGCGTTGATCTTTTCGAAGATACCGGGATCGAGATTAATTTCTCGAAAACCACTTCGATCCGGTTTGAACGTTTTCGTGAAGAAGACGAGTTTGAACTCGAAGATGAAGCAGTGAAGTGCAAGGGCTAGTCGCTACTAATTCTAAGGATAATTCCAAAATGGATATAGTAGGAGCAGTGCCTTCGGTTCCGTTCGAACCCAGGACGGACTTTTATGGATGAATGCTTTTAGAACATCGTCAGGTGGACGATAGGCATTCTAAGTGAAACGTTCTTAAAGGTAACGCTTAGCCTCAAGCCACATCAACCGGGAATGACTGAAAATCAGGGATTATGCAGCAAGGCTAGGTGGCTAGCACCCATTTCAGGGTGAGGTCTGTAGGATCTAGATTAACCCTAGAGGGGGGTGAATAGGGTTATAGCAAATTTTCTCGATTTAAACACAGAAACAAACTGCAGAAATAAATATGCTGAAAAGTAAATCACACACAAAATTTACCCAGCTTCGGCAACCCCTGCCTACTGCTGCATTCCCAGATTTCTATTAGAATTAAACAGTATCCCGCTTACAAACACTCTACTAGACTCGCAAACCCTTTTGCTCCCGCTCACAAACACTCTCATAGACTCGCACACCCTGCTCCGCCTACAGAGTTTCGCTTACTCGCAAACTCTGCTCCGCCTATAGAGTTTTGCAAACTCGCACACCCTGCTCACTGAACTAATTCTAACTAGACAATCTGACACTACCTACAACCTAGGTGGTGATTTACAAATTCTTTAACTCGAAAAGAAAATTTAAAAACAAACAAATTAAAACTAAAACCCTTAAAAAATTAAAGCCCTTTTTAAAAAAAAACCCTTTTATAATAATAAACCCTAATTAAACACGCCGGCCCATTTGTATTGTTCTCTAGCTCGTTCTTTCAATTGCGGCCGATCCTCTTGGCAATGGCGGCTCTGTTGAATTGGGGTTTTTGCTCTTGCGAATTTGGGGCTTTTGCTCCTTGCGCTCTTTGTTCCAAATTAGGGCTTTTGCGAAGCTCCGGTACTAATTCGATCGTTGTTGGTTGTGCGCGATTTAGCCTGGCTCGATCGATTTCGTGTTGCTTTCTTCGGTTGCTTTGATGAGTTCGATTATTGCTTCGGTAAGAATTTTTGCTCTGATGCTTTTTGATTTTTGTATTCGAACTCTTATCTCTTGCCGATGATGTTGAATGGTTTAGTGATTTGCTTGACTCGATGCCGATGATGATGACTTGGGATTGTTATTTATATGAATTCGACTACACTTGAATTTTGCTCGTATCAGGTTGGTACTTTCCTAAATTTTGTTTTCCTGATGCGCACGGCTTTCCTGATATATTTTTGTACTTGATGCTCACGTCTTTGATTTTGATGCGTTCGATATTTACTTGATTGATACGGCAACAACTTTCCCTTTTACTTTGTGACTTTTTCAAGATATGTATTTGATTTTCTTGACTTGGTCATCTCTAATCTTTTGTCAACTCTGACTTCGGCTTTTACTGTGAATTACGACTTCACTGTTGATTGCCACTGCTTCGGCCATCTTTATGTTCATCCCTGTGAGCTTTGTCTCTGACCATTTTCTCTTTTGGTATTGACCTAAAATTGAGCATTTCACAGTTTCATCTCTACTTATTTGTAGCTACATTGCTGTTGTCTGGTTGGACTTTGATGTTGTATATGTGATACATTTGTCATTGACACTGTTGTTCAATTTTCTTCCATTAACTTGACCATTTGTATACATAGATTGTATGTTTCTCTGTTGCACTTTGATCATTTGAATTTGCACTGCTTCATGTTGTCACTTGATCTGTTTCACTATGGTTTCATGCCTTATAGTTGCATTCCATTTCATGTTTGTATTGTTGCATACATTCCTTACTGTCACTGCCTGCTGTTTGTGGTCAATTGCTTCGAGTTGTTAATCATCCTATTTTGCATTTTGATACACCATTGCTTGACCTGTCTCATTTTCATACTGAAGTTCACTGTTGCGTTCCATTTTGTTTGCTGTCACATTGGGCTTGTAGTTGATGTAGCTCTCTGCATTTACTACTTCATGTATGGCTGTTTTGATTTGTTGAAGCTTTGAACTGTTTGTAACTTGACACTGTTGTACACTTGTTGTCTGCATTTCATATGCTTGCAACCTTGTTTCATACCTCTGGCTTGTTTCACTGTCTTGATACACTGAACCTTGTTTGCTGTCGCACTGAACTTGATCTTCTGATGTTGCTTATGTCTGTATCCATTACTACAATACTTGTTGCACTTTGGTTGTTCACCATGTTGCATTCATGTTGTTGTTTGGACACTTTGGTCTGAATTTTTGCTGCAATCTTCATTGAGCTTGTATTGTCCACTGCCCTTGTATACATGTTGATGAACTGTGTACATTTGCCTGAGTTTGTTTACTTGGTCACATTTCTTTGTGATCTGCCTTGTGTTGAACCCAGTTTTAAAAACTCGGGTTTGACCTTGTGCTCGCGTCGTGATTTTCAATATATTGCACGTGAGTTGAACCCGGCTTTTCATTTGGGTTTGACCTGTGCTCACCTGTCCCTGTAGCATTATCAGGTGTATATCGATGTGCACGACCTTGTGGCACGTACAGTGATACACTGTGCATGTCACACTGTTCGTGTGTGATGAATTCAAATATGAATGATGACGAACAACCCAAATAACTGAGGCAAATCGTATTTTCAAAAATCATATTTTATTTTGCAAAAATATTTCTTTTTCAATTTTACTACGTTAGTGAATATTTTTGCAGATTGCTCAGATGCTGGATTCAAACCGGAATGTAGTTGAAGACAAAATACGAGTGTGAGTGATATGTAGTAAGGTTATTAATGTAAATAAAATCGTGATGTATTCAAAATTGTATATGTATAGTGAGAGCTTGAATTTGTACTATTCAAGATTGTAATAAATATTTGTTTGAATAAAATTTCTGTTTGAATTCAAATTCTGTGTAACTTGTTCTGTTTGAATTCAAATTCTGTGTAATTTATTTTATTCAACAAATATTTATTTAATCTATGAAAACAAAATAGTACATTACCAAATACATTTAAACGAATGTATATATGTTTATTATCATCAAACAAAAATCATATAAGTGCAAAGTGCATATTCATACAATCTCCCCCTTTTGATGATAACAAACATATATTTAAGATTTTGACTAAGTTAAATGTATTTGCTCAATGATATACACTAATTTATCCCCCTATTTAAATGCTTCCTCTCTACATGATGCTCCCCATACATATATGCATACAAATAGAAATATATAAATGAGAAATTATTTGACCTTTGCTTGATTCTATTTGACAAAATCTTAACTTTTCTCTCCCCCTTTTGTTATTAGCAAAAGAATAATAGCGTGAGAGAAAAATATAGATAAAGTGATCGATATTAATCCAACATTAAACTCAAATTGAATATAAATATTAAACTTCAATAAGAATCAAACAAAAACCATAACTACCCTTGTTAGGCGCATATTCAACTTTTAGAAATGATGGATATGATGTTCATATAAAATCATACAGTTGAATCTTCTTGTGGTACATTTATATCAGGAATTTGAATATCTACTAATCATGCATAACCGTTAGGACTTTTAAATGAGATTAGCAGTATTCCAATTTAATTTTTAAAAAATGAAATCAAGTATTTTCTAATCACGCATGACCGTGAGGACTTTTAAATGGGATTAGAATCAACTTGTCTATTTAATCAATTAATTTTGATATGCGTTCCATACATGCATAACCGTAAGGATTTTTAAATGAGCATGGAAGCACATAATCAAAAATCCAAGTAATTCACCCATGCATAACCGTGAGGACTTTTAAATGAGAGTGAATACTTTGGATATTTATTTATTTTTACAAAAAAGTGACATGAAAAACAACTGATTCCTAATTATAGTACCACATATCGACAAACTATATTTAATATTTGATAAACCATGGTCGATAGAAATAATGATAGATATAGAAATGGTCATGGAATCTTTACCCAACAAAAAGTTCTATAATTCTTGTTTTAATTCCTAAAGAAATTCTCCAAATATACTTTCTTGAGTAATGTATGTTAAATATCAACACTTATCACCTTTTCAATCACTATTTATCTTTTTGATAATTAGTAGGGAGTCGGATTAGTCAAAATTTGTCATTTAAAATCAAATAAAAATGACTAATCTGAAAATATGGTCAAACGGTTATTTTCTCGAAGGAGTTATATGAGAAAAAAAATTCTGCTAAATGAAAATTGTTTCAAGTGAAAAATATGCAGATATTTTCTTTGAAAAATGATGCTGCAAACGAATGTTTCAAAAATTAATCACGTTCCACTAGTAATTTTTCTATCAACTATATTACCAGAGTAATCTGCATCTGAATTTCTTTTTCACTCCAAAATATCACTAACTAAGTTTGATAGACCGGACTATGAAGCGTGCATGAAAAATTTCAAACCCAATTTTAGCAACAATTTAAATGACATTTTTTGAATTTGAATTGAAGCCATGTAAATAATCAGAAAACTGTGAATATAGAGTTAGCCAAAAATAACCAGAAATATTATCATCCAGCAAAACACTATGTTTTTAATCCAAACGTATATGAATGAAGTAATTCAAAAAAATGGTGTTTTTGGCATCAATATAATTGGCTAATTATGTAGACCAAGTCAGAATCAAAACATCATCTCTTTACAACATCTCAATATTGGCTGATTTCATTCAGAATATGGTGCAGATTATCACATTTAATTTATCGATCAAATAAATATACCTTCACCTATTTTACCTTTACGATAATTTCTCGTGATTGCTAATTGTGATTCTGTCACCTTTGTACTAGGCTAAGGAACTTTGCTTTGTTGCCCGTTGTGTTTCTGGAACAGCCAAAATCCAGAGAAAACTATTGTTGTTCCTTAGCCTGCCACCACACCTACACGATGAAAGATTTTTGTGACCTATTTATAGGTCCATGATTGTTAGTGGCTGAAACATTGTGAATAAACAAACCTTTTAGAACCCAAACTTGTTTAGTCCTTTCATTCTTGTTCCAATAGACATGAAATTTGTTTGTAGAATTTTTAGGAACCCAAACTTGTATAAATTTTGTGTTCTTGTTCCTATGACTATGATGTCCAATTATTTCAAATCTATCAAAGACACTCTTACCTTTTGCATTATCCTCAACTTGTGTTGTCCCAAAACCTAGTCCCTTTCTGTTGTTAGCAAAAATTTGATTTCCCAATAGCATGTTGAAAGATTTTTCGCCTCTTGAAAAGTTATTCAAAGATTTCTCAAGATTTTGAACTTTGGTTTTTAGTGTTGTGTTTTCAGTGACAAGTGAGGTGCATCGATTTATAAAATCCTTTTTCCTAGTGTCGATGATTTCCTTAAGATTCAAGTTTTCTTTTTCCAGATTCTCAAAGTTATTCCTAAGTTTTGATAATTCTAAATCTAAAACTTTACATCTTTTACATTCTAAGTTTTGAATATTTTCAAGTTCAGTTTCTAACCTAAAATTTTCACGAGCAAGTTCTCTCCTATCAGATTTCAGTTTTTCAATTTCAGATTCACGAGCATCAACTACTTTAGTGAGATCAAGACACATAAAAACAAGGTCCCTATAGGAATATTTACCTCCCTCACTAAATTCCTCTGAGCTTGCTTCTGAATCTGATGTTGCCATGAGACACAAGTTAGCCTCCTCTGAGCTACTATTCGAGACTTCCTCTCCTTCTTCATCGTCCCAAGTTGCTGCAAAGACCTTCTTCGTCTTTTTCTTTCCTCGATTGTTTTTGAGAAGTGGGCATTCTTGTTTGAAGTGGCCAGGCTTGTTGCAGTTATAGCACGTCAATTCATTATCGGAATTGTTACTCTCTTGACATATTACCAGATGTTTTCTTCTTGCGTGGCTTGAATCTTGACCATTTTCTAAGATTATTGACAGCCATTGCAAGCTCTTCAATTGGATCTTCTTCATCTTCATCGCTCTCTTCTTTGCTCTTTAAGGCAATCGTCTTCTTCTTTGGTTCGGAGTTGTTGCGTTCTTCCTTTGCTTTTAGCTGAAGCGCATATGTCATCAAGTTACCAATCAACTCCTCCATGCTTAGTTTACTCAAATCTTTCGATTCTTGTATTGCCGTGACTTTTGCCTCAAAGTTCATCGGTAAGACTCGTAGTATCTTCCGCACAAGCTCTACCTCAGTAAATATCTTCCCAAGCGCTCTAGCGTTGTACACCAAAGTTGAAAAGCGTCCAAACATGTCCTTTATGCTCTCGTCTTTGTCCATCACAAAGTTCTCGTATTCATTGCTGAATAAGGCTAGACGAGACTCTTTGACTTGAGAAGTTCCTTCATGTGTCACCTCCAAGGTATGCCAAATTTCCTGTGCTATTTTACAATGAGAAATTCTATTAAATTCATTCTTATCAAGAGCACATATCAAAGCATTCATGGCTTTATCATTTGTAGTTTTTAATCTCTTATCATTAGCATCCCACCTATCCCTAGGTTTAGGAATCTCAGTATCACCAACGGTTATAGTGGGAGATTTATAGCCAGTTTCAATAATATCCCAAACATCATAATCAACAGAACTAAGATATATACCCATCCTAACTTTCCAATAAGCATAATCATTCCCGTTAAACATGGGTGACCTAACAATAGATTGCCCTTCAGAAAAAGCATTATTTGATGAATTCATGACTCTAGAGTTAAAGAAAAATACCGTGCTCTGACACCACTTGTAGGATCTAGATTAACCCTAGAGGGGGGTGAATAAGGTTATAGCAAATTTTCTCAATTTAAACACAGAAACAAACTACAGAAATAAATATGCTGAAAAGTAAATCACACACAAAATTTACCCAGCTTCGGCAACCCCTGCCTACTGCTGCATTCCCAGATTTCTATCAGAATTAAACAGTATCCCTCTTACAAACACTCTACTAGGCTCGCAAACCCTTTTGCTCCCGCTCACAAACACTCTCATAGACTCGCACACCCTGCTCCGCCTATAGAGTTTCGCTTGCTCGCAAATTCTGCTCCGCCTATAGAGTTTTGCAAACTCGCACACCCTGCTCACTGAACTAATTCTAACTAGACAATCTGACACTACCTACAACCTAGGCGGTGATTTACAAATTCTTTGACTCGAAAAGAAAATTTAAAAACAAACAAATTAAAACTACAACTCTTAAAAAATTAAAGCCCTGTTTTAAAAAAAAAACCTTTTATAATAATAAACCCTAATTAAACACGCCGGCCCATTTGTATTGTTCTCTAGCTCATTCTTTCAATTGCGTCTGATCCTCTTGGCAATGGCGGTTCTGTTGAATTGGGGTTTTCGCTCTTGCGAATTTGGGGCTTTCGCTCCTTGCGCTCTTTGTTCCAAATTAGGGCTTTTGCGAAGCTCCGATACTAATTCGATCGTTGTTGGTTGTGCGCGATTTCGTGTTGCTTTCTTCGGTTGCTTCGATGAGTTCGATTATTGCTTCGGTAAGAATTTTTGCTCTGATGCTTTTTGATTTTTGTATTCGAACTCTTATCTCTTGCCGATGATGTTGAATGGTTTAGTGATTTGCTTGACTCGATGCCGATGATGATGACTTGGGATTGTCATTTATATGAATTCGACTACACTTGAATTTTGCTCGTATCAGTTTGGTACTTTCCTAAATTTTGTTTTCCTGATGTGCACGGCTTTCCTGATATATTTTTGGACTTGATGCTCACGTCTTTGATTTTGATTCATTCGATATTTACTTGATTGATACGGCAACAACTTTCCCTTTTACTTTGTGACTTTTTCAAGATACGTATTTGATTTTCTTGACTTGGTCATCTCTAATCTTTTGTCAACTCTGACTTCGGCTTTTACTGTGAATTACGACTTCACTGTTGATTGCCACTGCTTCGGCCATCTTTATGTTCATCCCTGTGAGCTTTGTCTCTGGCCATTTTCTCTGTTGGCATTGACCTAAAATTGAGCATTTCACAGTTTCATCTCTACTTGTTTGTTGCTGTTGTCTGGTTGCACTTTGATGTTGTATATGTGATACATTTGTCATTGACACTGTTGTTCAATTTTCTTCCATTAACTTGACCATTTGTATACATACATTGTATGTTTCTCTGTTGCACTTTGATCACTTGAATTTGCACTGCTTCATGTTGTCACTTGATCTGTTTCACTATGGTTTCATGCCTTGTAGTTGCATTCCATTTCATGTTTGTATTGTTGCATACATTCCTTACTGTCACTGCCTGCTGTTTGTGGTCAATTGCTTCGAGTTGTTAATCATCCTATTTTGCATTTTGATACACCATTGCTTGACCTGTCTCATTTCCATACTGAAGTTCACTGTTGCATTCCATTTGTGTTTACTGTCACATTGGGCTTGTAGTTGATGTAGCTCTCTGCATTTACTACTTCATGTATGGCTGTTCTGATTTGTTGAAGCTTTGAACTGTTTGTAACTTGACACTGTTGTACAATTGTTGTCTGCATTTCATATGCTTGCAACCTTGTCTCATACCTCTGGCTTGTTTCACTGTCTTGATACACTGAACCTTGTTTGTTGTGGCACTGAACTTGGTCTTCTGATGTTGCTTATGTCTGTATCCATTACTGCAATACTTGTTGCACTTTGGTTGTTCACCATGTTGCATTCATGTTGTTGTTTGGACACTTTGGTCTGAATTTTTGCTGCAATCTTCATTGAGCTTGTATTGTCCACTGCCCTTGTGTACATGTTGATGAACTTTGTACATTTGCCTGAGTTTGTTTACTTGGTCGCATTTCTTTGTGATCTGCCTTGTGTTGAACCCAGTTTTAAAAACTCGGGTTTGAACTTGTCTTCGCGTCGTGATTTTCAATATATTGCACGTGAGTTGAACCCGGCTTTTCATTTGGTTTTGACATGTGCTCACCTGTCCCTGTAGCATTATCAAGTGTATATCGATGTGCACGGCCTTGTGGCATGTACAGTGATACACTGTGCATGTCACACTGTTCGTGTGTGATGAATTCAAATATGAATGATGACGAACAACCCAAATAACTGAGGCAAATCATATTTTCAAAAATCATATTTATGTTGCAAAAATATTGCTTTTTCAATTTTACTGCGTTAGTGAATATTTTTGCAGATTGCTCAGATGCTGGATTCAAACTGGAATGCAGTTGAAGACAAAATACGAGTGTGAGTGATATGTAGTGAGGTTATTAATGTAAATGATGTATTCAAAATTGTATATGTATAGTGATACTATTCAAGATTGTAATAAATATTTGTTTGAATAAAATTTCTGTTTAAATTCAAATTCTGTGTAACTTGTTCTGTTTGAATTCAAATTCTGTGTAATTTATTTTATTCAACAAATATTTATTTAATCTATGAAAAACAAAATAGTACATTACCAAATACATTTAAACGAATGTATATATGTTTATTATCATCAAACAAAAATCATATAAGCGCAAAGCGCATATTCATACAAGGTCATCCCTGTCTAGGTGTCCCTTTTTACTCGGCTTAGTAGTGCGGTTGCTGATCCCAACCTTGGGGTGATCTTACTCGGGATTATCTAGTAAGGGGTAGTCCCGGTCTTGTGTTGCAGGGGGTCGGGAGTGATCCTTGGTATGCTGATCTAGACCAGGTACCGTGACAGGTGGTACCCCAGTGCCTAGTCATTAGTTGGAAATCCATTCTCCCTGCGTTCCTTTTACAAGTTTTGTTTGTATTACCCATGACTGTGGCTAGTAGCTGGAATTTAATGAATGTAACAATTTCGGCTATTTTAATAAGTATTTGTAAATAGACCCTATTATAATATCAGAGAATTTTAATAAAAAGTGTTTTAGCTATCGTAAGGTAAAAACCCGACATGTTTATTTATGGCGTGGTCTTACGAGCTGCTTTTGTTTCCAAAGGATTTTTGAAACTTCAATAATCAATTTGAGTGTGATTTCTCATGCTGGTATTCCAGAATGACTCGGGTGTTATTTAAATAAAATTCTCGGGTCAGACCGAGTATTATAGAATATAGGAAAGGAGGCTGTGGAGCTCAGGAGACGAGCTGGATGGCAATACGTACTTCCGTACTTGCTATTATTATTCTGCTGTGTATTCAATCTTGAGGACAAATTTATATGATTGTCCAGTTGTATGTTATTGATGTTGTTGAACTCTGATGATGTATTCTGATGATGTATGTATAAAACAGATGTAGTTTTCTTTTGTGTAAAAATCAACTATTATCTATTATATTTTATTCCGCTGCGATGGTTAGATTGTGATGTTGTTTTCTATTTTTTCTTCTACCTTTTCTTCTTTAACCCAAATGGTTCATATTTCCGTACATCTTGAGTTGATTGATGGAGAATAATGTCGACTTTAAGGGGTATGGATTTGCAGGTTGTTACACTTCTATCCAATTTACAATATCTCATTCAAACTTGTAAACCTTTCAATATATCCTTTTATTAAATAAAACCATTATGTAAAAATCTTTCCATTTAAAATGATTCCTTTTTAAATAAATGGTTTATTATTTTAAAACACCTTTTACAAAACAAATTATTATTTAAAACATCTTAAATGAAACAATTAGTTATCTTCAAACATATTAGTAAATAATAACTTTGAACAATCATTAATAAAATAATAAATTTTAAACAAATGATAATAATAAACGTTTAAAACAAGTTAAGATAATATAGTAATTGAACTTAATAAATAATTGCTTTTAAAATATTATTGATATAACAGTAAATCAAATTTTTAAACAACATTATTATACTAACAGATTGGCTTTAAAATGTCACTACAATAATAAATTTACTTTTAAAAGATATTATGATAAATAATAACAAATAATAACTTTAAAATATAAAATAGTCAACTTTAAACAATAACTAACTTTTAAATAATAGTTTACTTTAAAACCAAATTATTATAAAATGAATTTAAATATAATTAGTTTAAAAAATTTAAATCGTATTTATAATAGAACTTAATAATTTAAACAATATTTACAATATAAATTAGTTAACTTTAAACATCATTGATAAAATAATTATTATATAAAACACTTTGCTAAATCAATAATTATATAAATGTTTGTAATTATTTTAAATTTGAAGTAGATTTAAATTAATAACTTTAAGAATTCGGAAAAGAGGCTTAGCAATCACAGTGGTACTTAAACAAGCTACCACATCATTCAACTTAACTTTCCATGTTTATAATTGGTATTTACATAATCAACATCTATGTAAATAAATTCAATAATTAACCACCACCGATTGACGTATCACTTATTTAAAGTGGCATATCAATTAATGCATATAATTAGATATCCAAATCTATAAAATAGAAAAACTAGGATTTATTCTATTTGAATGACAACTTAATTTAATTAATCAAATGGTGCTTTATTCTGCTAAAAGTTATCCAAATTACCCTATTCAATTTACTTTAACAAAATGGTATTTATTTGGCCAAATAGATATCGCCAATTAAGGTATAATTAATTTAACGACGTTATTAATTAAAATAACACAATTAAATTCTTTATGTATTTATATGTCATAATTTTTAAACATTACAAATCTATTAATAAATTACACGACCATGTTATACTCGTCTGTACGAGACCAATGCAAGAATTCACGGGTTACTCAAATTTAATATGAGGGAGTATTTCAAAGTTTAAACATACATTTAGCTAAAACATAAAAATTAAATTTGAAAATGCTTTCTCACCCAAATGCCACATGGCTCGGCCCACGGGGAAACCACCCGTAGCTTGCAAGTCACTTTCCCTTATGTGTAATGCAATTGAACATAATATAGAGGACTTAATTTCGAAAAGCTTCGAAATGATTAGTAACTTGTTTCCTTCTTTTCCTTTGCTCCATGCTTAAAACATCAATGTCGCTCCCTAGTCCTTGCCTCGGTTACCCCTGGCCCATGCTACGACCTCCTCAGATCTGCCACCTACACGACACCTTCGACTGAAGCCCAACCTACTATAGTGCCTTCCATGCTTCCACCTCCTCAATGCCACCCATATCCTTCCCTCACGCCTGCAATTTCATGGTATGCTCATGTCCCTATGCCCCTCCCCTTTCTATTCTTCCTCACTTCATTTCCATGCATGTACACGCACCACAAGAACCACATGTCAGTGCACAGCCATGATTGCTACTCCCTTTACATTCCATCTTCACCTGCCTCAAAGTACACGGCCACTTGCACAACACACACCCACTAATATATAAACACTTGGCTAAGCCAAGACCCAACCCGGCCCAACTACCCTTCTTCCCATTCCTGAACACATCCACTACCATGCACTCACCTCCAGCATCTCCAAGCATAGCCATGCGCACATGAAATATACTCATAAACACACATGCACAAGTATGCAAAGAACGAAAGGGAGAAAAGAAGGGAAATGGTTAGCTGTGAAGAGAAGAAATGAGAAAGGTTTTACTGTCTGTGCACTTTAATTTGCAGAGAATGAATATGAAGTATGTTTGCGTTTATGCTTGTTAGTTCCCTCTATGTCCACATATAAAGTAAAATGAATACAAATAACCTCAAGCCTAGGACAAACATTAAATGCAAAAGTACAAAGATGTAATGCGAAGGAAACCAATACTTTCAAAAACGGTGCTAGGAAAAGCAAGAACGATTGTGAAAGATTTTTGGCCGATTTGTTTTTTAATTTTTATTTAAAAGGTTTTAAGGAACGTCGCTACACAATATCCCGTTCACATACAAGCCACGGACAAAAGAAATGAAAATACGACCATGCAAAACAATGTGATGTGATCATAAAACATCAATAAAATATAAATGTTATCTTATTCTGTGAAGTTTCAAGAATGTCAATGTTTGCCGTAAAATACATTAAATGAAAATTTAAATATTTTTCGAATTAAAAATTATGAAAAATCCAATAAATTAAATTAAAAACATGTCACCAAAAATCATGCAACTATTTGAATCATATATTTTATTATATTTTAATTCAAATTTAGATATTTAAATGAGTAAATATTCAAACTCAAAAACTCAAAAATATAGGTCATTACATTCTCCTCCCCTTAAAAAAAAGTTGTCTCGGAAATTCCAAGGATAGAAAATATACCGCGATTTTAGAATGAATTCCAAAATAACCATTTTAAAAGACATTCTTTATATATAAAACATTTCAAAACTTATTCCTCTTCACTTATTTGTATGATACTCTTTTATATCCTGAAGGTATATACAAAACATTAATTCCATTTCACCTCCCAAAATTATTTATGAAAACATTTTCATAAAACATTACTTTAAGTTAAAAACTTGTATAATACCATTTTACATCCTGAGGGTATATACAGTTATCGGATTCAACTTAATTTTGAATCATATTTCTCAAGTAAATTTAAGACCAATATACCCAATTTTTATTTCAATACACTTTTTGAAATTAATATATATAATTAATCCATAGAGAATACACACACACACACACATACATACATATATACATACATACACACATACATACATATAGCCCGAGTAACTTCAAAATGATGTTAAGGAACTAGATACTACCAAATAGTATCATACCTTCCCTTATCGGAGGGATAATACTCTAGAGAATTGTTTACCATCCGAACACATCTCCTACCCATTTTGTTCATTTTCGAGCCACTCAAACTAGTTAACATAGAAGCATTTTTCTCCCTTTTGCGAACATTTTGAAACAATACTATATATGTTTCCAAATAAATAGTTTTATCCAAAATATCCATCTCAAACTTGCTTTGGATTCATTCGGATTTGAACTCATTTTGACCATATAATGATAAAAAGAATAATATACTAAGTGTATTATAATGTTCATCTAGGAAAACATCCGAACGTCGCTTAGGAGATTACTCTGATCATCAAAAAACAAACCAGGACTCATTTCCTGAACCAATCCAAAGAAAACACACTTTTCTCTAAAATTTTCTTTTCAAAAATATTAATACTTACTGTCAATTAAACTATAACAGCTATTTCCAAAATCATTTGAAATAGTAATACTCATTATTTCCTTTTGTTAATCAAAATAAGCTTTTTGGATCAAATCAAAGTCCTTTTTATTAAAAAAAATTTATAAAAATTTCAATGTAAGAATTTCCCACTTAGAAGCTAGAAAATAAACGCCGATGATGCTGTAATCATCATCAGAATTATTTTTCAACAACCGAAGTGAGTTCAGTACTTTATACCTCCTTGAAAATCCATAGAAATATTTTTGTACCCTAGAAAATCCTTAGAAATATTTCCAAATAATACTGTTATTATCTTTTAAACCTTGAAAATCATTTTCCAAAATCACCAGGATTTAAATTCTCAAGTTCCTTTAATTTATGAAACACACTTCTATAAATCAATTTTTTAAAAATCAGCCCTTTATACAAAGCATTTTTCAAATATTTATCTCAGAAACATTCTAGATTTTTTTAATAAAAATCTTTTGTTAAAACCCAATTTTATAAATTAACTTTTATATAAAATTATTTCTAAAATATTTATTTCAATATATTCCAACTTTCTTATATATAATTATTTCACAACCGCATATCCTTGTTTATTAAAAGTAAAATTTAACCCAACATTAATTGAAAAAGATAAAACTGCTCATAAACTGGCCAAGCATAGCCAATCAAATAATAATTGAATATTATCATCCCCTAACAGGCAAAAACACCAAAAGCAACTATATATACTTTTTAAAATTACACCTTTATATATAAAAATATAATCCTAGGTAAAGTTATTATTTTTACCAAATTTAAAACAATATTGTGTCGGTTTGCTTGTTTATTAAAACCCTTATCGACCACATTGATTAGGCGCATCGACTAGAATTCATAAGCTACTCAACCGACCAATCAACACAATATAAAACAACTTTTTGGCACTAACAAATATGCCCTCGTACATAATACACTTAAACTCATAATAAGGCATTCGTTTACCCTATCTTTCATTGAGTTTACCCCACCAAGGCAAATGTTCTCACTTAACCTTCAGCTCTGATACCATGTGTAATGACCTCCCTTTCGATCCTTAAAAGTGACACTAATACATCCATGGTGTTCACATGCTAAACAACTAAGTGCCAAAAAAACAGATTGTTGGGGCAAAAGATAGAAAAGATAGAACATAATCTCAACATCATGACAAGAAAAATATATCATATACATAGGATCGTTACAAAAGGAAATCATTTACACTATACAAACATAACACAAATTAGAGTACACTAACCTATTATTAGCTTGGACAATTATTACACCATGTCCTTATAATTATTGATAAATACGAACAAGTAAAAACAAATAGGGCAACAGAAGATAAAAGATACGTGAGTACGTCCTGGAGAGTCTAGCTAGTCTCCTGAAAGCTCCAAAGCATCCAGCTAAATCTAGAAAATATGCTCAGGCTGACCCGAGCATTATATGAAAACAACGCCCGAGTTAGTCTAGTAAAACCAACATGAGAAAACTTGAATCAAATCATTTTCTTTTTCCACTTATTAATTCTCACTCAGAATGCTAACACTGTCCTCTATGCATCAATGCAATACTAGCATTCATCCATATAAGTTATTCAAGATAAGACCAAAACGAAAGCACTACTACTACATCCATTTTGGAATCAACCTTTACATTAGTAGCAAGTAGCCTTTGCACTTAAATAAATTGATCCCATCATCTCAAACCTCTTACAAATCATAGAACATGCATATGGTTTTGGAGTGGTTATGGTACAAAGTCATCTCATATAAGTACACTCTTCCCACTTACTGGTTGCCCCAAAACCAAATCGACGGTTCTGGTAAATCAACTCCGTCTCTTTAGAAATAATCAGAAAATACATAGGAATGGGAATCACCCCTTAACCATTTAAGTCAATAGATCTCCCTGTTTCTTGGCCTAGGAGAACAAAATAAGATTTACACACATAATACCGGATCATTGAAGATGACTGTGCCACGTAACTTACTTGTTCCTTCTAGATATTTCAAGAATTATATCCTTCGGTGTTAAGTAGGAAATTTCTTCCCTACCACCAAAATTAAGTAAGATTATATAGGCCAAGGTTTGATAATCGGTTATTTAACTATCAAATAAAACAACAAACAGTAAAAAAACAGAGATTTATTTCACATGGAAACCACCAAGCCTCATTTCAATAAATCGTCCATTAATTAAAATCTCTTTCAATTATTTGATTCAAAATACCTTTATAAATGATATTTTTACACACCTCCTATAATTATTTTAATTCTAGGAAAATATTTATATACATATTTCAACGGTATAAGTATATTACCAAAACATTATGCTTTTCAATACATAGAAAACATATCCATATACTTATCTCATTGGTATAAATATATTGCAAAACTATTCACTTTTAAACTTGAAAAACTTATCTATATATTTATATAATAATATAAGTATATTCCCATAATATTTAAGAAAGATTACTTATTTCAAAATCATATTAAAATAATCAAAGTCAAATGTCATTAAAACAGAGATATTAATAACCCAAAACACTATTGTCTTTTTATAAATCTATTTTATTTTATAGATGTCTCCTTTATAAATCACCAATCATCTTTATAAACTTACTTTTATAAATCTTTAAGTTTATTTATAAAATTCTATTTAAAAATCTCCAAAATCATTTATAAAACTCATTTTGTAAATCTCAAAAACCATTAAACTAAACTTCTATCCAAATTCCAAAATCTCATTTAAACCTGTAAGCCCATTAATAAATTCTTTTATTAAAAAAACCTTTTGTATAATTTTTTTCCCATTTAAACCGATTTCTCTTTAATTAAACATTTTATTATTGCTAAACACCTTTTAAAAAATAATTTGTTATTTAAAACATTTTAAATAAACAATTAGTTATCTTTAAACAATATTAGTAAATAATAACTATAAATAATCATTAATAAAATAATAAACCTTAAACAAATAATAATAATATAATTATAAACTTTAAAACAAGTTAAGCTAATATAATAATTGAACTTAATATTTAATTACCTTTAAAAGCTTATATATATATATAATAGTAAATAAAATTTTAAACAATATATTATAATAATAATAGATTGACTTAAAAAAGTATTATTATAAAAATAAATTAACTTTTAAACAATATTGTCTAAACTAGTAATAAATAATTACTTTAAAATATAAAATAGTTAAATTTTAACAATAATTAACTTTCAAATAATAATTAACTTTAAAATCAAATTATTATAAAATAACGTTAAATGTCATTAAAGTAATAATAACTTTAGATCATATTTAGAATATAATTTAATAATTTAAAATATAAATCAGTTAACTTTAAACATTATTGATAAAACAATTATTATATAGAACATTTTGCTAAAATAATAATTATATAAACTTTTGCAATTATTTTAAATCTATACCTTTAAGAATTCGGAAAGAGACTTAGCAACCATAACGGTACTTAAACAAGCTACCTTATCATTCAATATCTTTCCAAGTTAATAACTGGCATTTACATAATCAACACCTATGTAAATAAATTCAACAATTAACCACAACTGGTTAACATATTACTTATTCAAAGTGGCATATCAATTAACAATATATAATTAGATATCAAAATCTATAAAATAGCGAAATCGAGATTTATTCTACTAATTAAATGGCCAATTAATTTAATTAGCGCAATGGTGTTCTATTGCGCTAAACAGATGCCCAAATTACCCTATTCAATTTAATTTAACAGAATGATGTTTATTTGGCCAAATAAATACCACAAATTGAGCAAAATTAATTTATGATGTTATTAATTAAAATAGTGAAATAAATTCTATCTGTATTAATATGTCGTAATTTTTTAACATCACAAACCAACTAACAAATTACACTACCACATTGTACTCGTCTTAACAAGTCCAATGCAAAAATTCATGGGTTAATCGATTTAATATGAGGGAGTAATAATATTTCAAAGTTTAAACATACATTCAGCTAAACATTAATAGTTAAATTCGAAAATGCTTTCTCACCAAAATGCCACATAGCTCGGCCCATAGGAAAACCACCCGTAGCTTCCAAATCCATTTCCCCATGTGCAATGCAATAGAACACAATATAGAGGACTTAATTACAAAAATCTTTGAAATGAATAGTAACTTATTTCCTTCCTTTCTTTTTCCCCATTCTTAACACACCAATGTCGCTCCCTAACCCCTGCCTCGGCTGTCCTTGGCCCATGCTACGACCTCCCCAAATCCACCACCTATCACACACCTTCGTCCGAAGCCCCGTCTATTATAGTGCCTTCCATACTTCCACCCCCTCAATGCCACCCATATCCTTCCCTCACGTCTACTACTTCATGGCATGCTCATGTCCCCATTTCCCTCCTTTCTCTTCTTCCTCACTCATATCCATGCATGAACACGCACCTCAAGAACTAACCACACGTCTATGCACAACCATGCATGCTACTCCTCTCACATTCCATCTTCTCCTGCCTCAAAATTCACGGCCACTTGCACAATACACATCCATAAATATATACACACACAACTAAGCCAAGGCCCAACTACACTTTTTTCCATTCTTGAACACGTCAACTACCATGCACTCACCTCCGTCATCTCCAAGCTCACCCATGCTCACAGAAAGTATACGTGTATACGCACATGCACAAGTATGCAAAGAAAGAAAGGGAGAAAATAAGAGAAATGTTGACTGCGAAGAGAAGAAACGATAAAGGTTATATTGTGTGTACACTTTTATTTGCAAAGAATGAATATGAAGTGTGTTTTCATTTATGCTTGTTTGTGCTTTCTGTGCCACATATAAAGTAAAATGAATACAAATTAATTCAAGCCTAGAACAAACAATAAATGCAAAAGTATAAGGATTTAATGCAAAGGAAATCAATACCTATAAGAAACGGCACAAAGAAAAGCAAGAACGATTGTGAATGATTTTTAGCTGAGTCTTTTATAAATTTTTTTTTAAGTTTTAGGGAGTTTATAACACAATATCCCTTTCGCACATAAGCCGCGAACGATATAAATGAAAATGCGATTGTGCACAATAATGTGATACGATTATAAAACAACAATAACATGGACATGTTATCTTATTCCATGAAGTGTCAAAGATGTCAATGTTTGCCGTAAAATATGTTAAATGAAAATTTAAATATGTAAAAAATTAAATTTAAAACACGTCACCTAAAAATCGGGCAATTATTTGAAACATATATTTTATTATATTATAATTCAAATTTGGATAGTTAAATAAATTAAATATTCAAATTTAAGGACTCAAAAATACCCATCGTTACAAATACTTATTTATTTTATTAATTAACGATGTCAGATGATATAAAACTAAAGCCAACTTTGATAAAAAAACACTTTTGGATGTAAATAATACCATATTAGCATCTACATTACAAATTATTCTCGGGTATTGGATATCGACGTCGGTGGATACTGATGGATATTGGATAATTTATTATATCCATCGTGGATCGATTAATGTTTCAATATGCTGGTGTCCGACTGAAGATCCCTTCATTGTCTTCCAACGAGCACATATATGGTGTTGGCAACACTATTTGTAACAAAAGGAATTTTCAATGTTATGTACCACCAGTTCCACATATATATCTTGTTATATGCCATATATCTTGTAATGTGGGACTTACTCGTCCAGCTCATGTAACCCCAATGTGAGCCACACCTAACAATCTCCACCTTGATTAGTATTTCCTCAAACCTTCTTGGCGAGCATACCAAAGAAGCTCTACAGTTAGGCCAGCCTACTTCCACTTTTTTCCATAGTTCTTTGCTTTACCTTATCTCCGCCTTAAGGTAAGTACTTCCACTTAATTCATCTTGGAGATATCGAGTCCTCAACGCAGTAGAGGAGGGTGTTGGATCATAGGTTTTGATTACTGACATGAAACAACAATTCACGAATCTACGACTACGACAACATTCGGACTCAACGACTCAAAATATGGCTCGTATGGTTATATATTTTAATAAGAGTCATCAAATATGTATATAAAGTCTAGTTTAGTGCTTTCTTGAAATCTTTCCTCAAGAATCATCATTCGCATTCAAATAAACTTGCATGCATATTTTAATCAAAACCATGTTTTTCAAAAAATGCATGGAGCAGGGCTTGAACCCAAGTCACTAGTTTAGAAAGCAAGTGCTCTAACCAAATGAGCTATGGTAATTTTTGTTTATCAATAGAATTCAGTTGACTGAACAAGGTCATTCAGTCGACAGAATATCCATAAATAGCCTATTGAACTGGTACACTTTTAAATGCACATGCACGATTTAAATTCAGTCGACTGAATTTTCTAAGGCAGTCGACTGACCACTGTATAACTAACATATTTCTGATAGACACTTCCTTCCGTGAACAGCCTTCCCCTACGTGAAGAGTTGTAGTCATTGCCGTTCGTAGAGATCTCTTTACCAGCAGTTGCAACTCATTAACTACTATATCTATGTTTGTTTTCTAACGTTCAAATAACTAAATTTTCTTATCTCTCTTGATCTAACGCGAATAACATTCTTCGAATATATTGCTTACATAAGTTCATATATTCATTGCTTACAATCTCACTTCCATATCATATAAGCAATTATGATCTTCCTATTCTTCGTACACGCACAATCATATACATTACTCTTGAGGAAAAGATTATAGGAAGGATGTATATTATTGACTTATCAGTGCTATTCAAGAGCGTACTCAGTCAGAAACAACTTTACTATTTTTATTGGAAGTCCTGTTCGGTTGCTCAAGCGGTAGAAGTCCTATTTAGTTGTCTAGGCGGTAGAATTCCTGTTCGGTTGCTCAGGCGGTGTAATACCTGTTCCTTCGGTTCAAGAGAGGGTTGCTTGCTTTAAATTCTAGAAGGAATTTGGGACTGGATGTAGAACGGGAGTTTGAACCAGTATAAAAATTTCTGATGTCATTTACTTTACTGCTATTTTATCTTATACTTATATTCTCATCGGTAGATAACTTAGTTTATATATCGCACCGCCATTGCATTTACATTGTTTACAACTGTTGGCCATTTCGACCCTATAGAACAATAACTTTCAGAGAGCTATGTATCCATGTCATTACCTTGATGAGTTATTCTTCTTTGCTCGGGCCTCAAGGAGTCATGCTTCAGTCACTCTCCCATCATCTAATGGTCCCACGAACCATCTACTCCGATATCATATTGAATTTCGGCATTCTGATGCTTCCCCATGTATGCACGCTTCATTATGTATGATTACATCATCTAATGCAACTTACAATGTGCCGACGTCCGGATTGAACATTCATTCATTGTCTCCTAGCATACACATATATGGCCTTTACAACACTTTTTTGTAACAAAAGGAACTCATAACGTTTCATGCTACCAATCCTACATATATACTGCATTATACGCTATATTTCTTGCGATATTATTTCTGTTATGGGGACCTTGAAACATGATGAAACACGCACGACATGGAGAATGTTGTTATTTCTGTTATAGAGTTCTCGAAATACGATGAAACATAATTTTATTGATTTACAACATGAAATCAATATTTATTATCTATAAAAACCACATTTCTTCAACACTGAAAGTAGAGTTTTGGATTCTCAATGTCATATATCCTCCTCGCTAAACATTTATGTGTTCAAATGGTAAATAAAAAATCCCAACTTTTATTATATGTCATCTATTTATAAGCATGAAGAAACTAACAAACCAAGCATGTAGATAATGGTTTCATGGTCATCTATAAGGTGCATTTATTACGCATATCTTGGAAAGGGGCGAAGGCACATTGTGGTTGGACTGGGTATGTGACCCACCTAAGATTTAATGAAAAATCCAAAAAATAGAAGACAAGTCTTCATTCAAAATCTCAAACGCAACCGAACCATAAATCTGTCATGAATGTAATATTGTACTGCATCGCAGCCGACAACCCTAAATCTTCATTCTCCTCTACAGTCTCGCAGCCCTTCTCCATATTGTCCTTTGCGTTCTCTTCCACTGCACTCCTTTGCAACCTTTCTCGATTCAGGTATGCCATATGCAATCAATATTAGTTCTTTCTCCTATTATTGAAAAAATAGCCTACTTTTGTACTGCATAATTGATTTTGGTTTGCTGGTGTAAAAAATTTGCTAGATATTTGACAAAAAACACTTTCAATCTCCGTTTTGGAACAGGAGGAGTATGCCATACTAACGTGCATTGGATGATCCACATCTCCTGGTCAGGCGCCGATGAGCACATAGAACTATCCATGTGATTGAGAGCCTTCACAGCCCAGGAACAACAGTGCAATTATCAAGGGAGTGCTCTACCACCGAGATTTTACCAATTTGATTAGGAGGGAAAAAAGTATTTGTAGACCAAACGTAGTACAAAGGGTTGAAGACCGAGCTTACTTTGGTTAGTTTAATTAATTTGTTGGGTTGAATCAAATTAGTTTGTTGAGCTAACTTGTTGAAATGAATAACTTTAGTTTTGGGAAAATTTGTTGCACTGATTAATGAATTTTGTTTTAATTTTCTACTTTAGATTTGCAGAACTATTTTATAAAACCATTTGCAAATATTTCATCCAAAGTTGGATCTTTAATTGTCGATCACGTTTAAAATATGAGAACTTGACATCGTTAACTTTAAACTTATAGTATCTTTGTATGGTTGTACTAGTTTATAAGTTCAATAGTTGATCGATTTTGTATTAAAACATTGTTATAACTATTTGGTTGTTGTTATCTAATGATTTGTTAGGAGTACTTGTATGAATATATGAATAATTGGGCGGAATAAATTTTGATTGCTTCACCCTCGAACACTAAATTTTTTTCAACATCGTGACCTTGTCAAATTTATTTTCTAGCTATGCCACTAATCTTGGACACCCACCAAATCAAATCAGGCACCTAGGTATAGTAGTCAAAATTAACAGTGAAACAAAGAGAGAAAATACATGTTTTATATGTGAAAACATGGAAGATTGCTCCAAATCATAAGTTTTATGAACTAATATCGCTTTAAACTTGTTTCATTAAAAAAATATCACTTTAAACTTGAGTATTTTTGCAAAGACTTAATCTCATTGATATTTTAGATTCAAGTAATTAACAATTAGCTTTCTATTCCAAAATAAAATTAAGTTATCATTCTTGCCAATAAATACATGCTTAGTTTATTTATATAACTACAATAATTTAGTAAATAAATAAAACATGTTAATATTGGTAATCATGTTTATCGCTATTTTAGTTTCCTGAATTTATTGAATTTAGCATCAATTGAGTATATCATAAACGAAGAAAACAAAATATTTGAATTTTATAACTTACTAACCGTATTATGAAAATTAAACATACTTGAGTTTAATTTTTTCCAACATTCATCATAGTTATCAATATCAAAAGTAAGTGATTTTTTGTTGTTCCTTTCTCTAGATGATTAAGCAAATAACGAACTCAATTTGAAAGTTGAAAAGTGTAGCACTACTATCCGAAACTCATCAAAGCATTTGTTGATATTTTCTCAATCACGTTCAATTCATATTTCATGATTTTTCCCTTTATTTAAATTGCAACAAGCACCTAATTTTATCTCATGAATGAAGTAAGAAGAAATAATAATATTACCAAGCATCGTCTACCTTTGATGTGATATACGTGCTTATTGTACATTTATTAATTGCAAAAGGAAGTATAAATGAAAACATGCTAAAAGTTTGTTTTCACAATGTTTGTTACTAGTTTAGTTTTCAAAATTAATTGAATTTGACATTAGTTAAGTATAGTAATATAAGAGTAGAATTAAATGAACGATTTTTTTTTAATTTTTAACCTCGAACTCAATTTGGGAATATAAAATGTATTGTTGGTACTTTCTTAAATATATCCAGATATTTGATAAATTCTCGTCAATCTATTAAAAATCATTTTCACATCTTCCCTCTTCATTTAAACTACACAAAATCCCTATTTTTATCTCACAAACAAAGTATGTTGTGATAAGAATTTTACCAAGCTCCCATTGCATAAAAAGGTAAAAAAGAAATGGATATATCCTAAGCACAATGTGAACTTTGAAGCTTTCTTCAATATTCTTTCACTTAAGCAACGTGAATTGAAAGTAGAAAGCAACAAAGGTTACTGCAGCAAGAACGGATTACTTTGGGAACCAAAGAAAACCATATGAACGTTAAGAAAAAATACAAATTAGATCTATAGAATATAGAGCTGCAAGAAAAAATTATAGTATTCAATATTGGTAGGTCAGTAGGAACTAAAACCAAAATGTAAAAAATGCAATATGGAATAAATGATTACATGAATATTTGGAAGAAAATAATTAATTACAATAATATATGCTTTATCTGTTTGAAAACAATAATTTGTACAAATTTACTAACAATATCAAACTTGACCGGTAATTGAACATATTACGTGTTCAATGCTAATAGCTAACCATATACGAATCACATTATACATATATATAATGTATGTATAAATAAAAAAGTAAATGGTGGACAAGGCAGCACCACCAAAGGAAGGTGAAACTGAATCTCCACCACCAAAACCCCCTATCGCCTAGAAATTTCTAATCCTCAACCTTTTACATAGAGACCTGCATAGGTAGAGGCAGATAAGGGTCGGCGATTCCAGAGATGCAGATTAGAATTCTATAGCACCTGTGTATTCAAATGGAAAATCGCTATTCATGATTGCAGAAAATAAAAAAGCGGAAGCATAAATTAAGTGGAAGAACACAGTCATTGCCTACGTTTTGGGAAGTCATCCACTTTATTCTCAGTTTTCTCAATTTTCTGAAATGTTTGGAAACCGACGGGTAAGGCAGACATTTTATATAAACCAAACGGTTTCATTATCTTGCGTTTTGAAAAGGAGGAGGACTACTTGTGAATCATTTATAATGGACCATGTACTTTCATTTCGCATATAATCATGTTGAAATTGTGGAAAATTGGTATGAAATTGACTAGAGCCTATTTCACATCTATACCGATTTGGATAAAATTACATAATCTAAGTTTGAAATCGCGGAATAAAGATGCTATATGCCGTTTTGCTAGTATGCTTGGTAAAACTATAAAGATGGATAATAACAGCAAAGGTTACACTTTACTCGTGTTCTTGTTGAAATTGATACAGAGTTTCAATATCCAAATGCAGTTCAAGGACTTCTACCCGATAGAACAACGGTAGATATTGAAATTACATATGAATGTAAACCAAAACACATGCGATAATTATTAGGCCTTTGGTCACAATACAAGAAATTATAGGATATTTTTTCAGCAAAAAAGGGAAAGCAAAACCTCAAACAACAAACGTTGACTCAATGCCCATAATTCTCTATAGATTCAACAAACCCACATACACAAGTGGATGAATTACATACAAATATCAATATAAATAATTCAAATACTTCAAAGAGGGGTACATCACAGAAGGGTAAAGAAAAAATCGATGCAACCAATAGATTCTCCTGTTCTCCACTTCAGATGAAGAAGAGGATACAACAACTCATGTATCAAAGCAACCATCCACAAAATCACACAGAGTTTCTACCGAACAATCTTCTACACATGATAATTCTATACATGAAGTGAAACACAAAGGCGGTATCGATAGTAATATAAGTACTAGACATGATGCTGATATCCTAGATACAGTTAAGACATATGACATGGACACTCGGTTTGAAGGTGCACAAGACACAAAAGTTCAAGGTGACTATGGACATCTTTCTGACACTATTGATTTATTAACTAAGCAACAAACTTTCATTGAAGAAATAGAACACCATTTAGAAGAAAAAGAATAGAAAAGGAAGAAGTGAACAAAATGTCCCCCGTGTGTTGAATGCCAATTTGAAATATAAGCAGAAACAAGAGAAAATTGACATCCCATGAGCTCCTCCTAAAATATCTACCAAAGGCATAAGTAAGGTAAAATGAATGCATTAACTTGGAATGTTAAAGGTTTGAATATTAATAACAAAACGTTATCAGTATACAAACTTCTAATATCTCATAGATTATCTAATATAGCCTTATTGGAGACAAAACTGAATAATGTTGGCATTCAAAGATTTATGAATAGATTTCTTACTAATTGGTCCTTATTATATAATAACGAAATGAGTTATAAAGGAAGAATTTTGATCTTCTGTGCGGACTGCTTGTATCTCAGATAAAAGTTTTCAGCATATTACTGCTGATTTATCTAATGCTGAGGATTTCTAGTGTAACACAACTTTTGTTTACGCTGGCAACTATTTTTTAAAGAGGGACAAGTTGTGGATGTTAGTTGCAAGGATGAGGAAGTTCTTTCTTTTATAATAATGCGGCTGATCTCTTTCTCATGTCAACTACTAGTCATAGCCATAGATTGCTTGTAGAGACTTTATAATGCTTTTAACCCTAAAGATAAGAAGGGAGGATATCTTATACCATTTTCTTATCTTGCTAGTTTTAATAATTGTATTTTACAGTATGGATTTGCTCAATGTTCTCTATAGGGATGCAAATTTACATGAAGAAAGAGCGGAATGGCTACCAATATTGATAAAGTGCTTGTTAATCAAGATTTTATGCAAAAATGTTTAGAGTAACCAGTTATTGCCTTGTTTTCAAATCTGTGTGATCACACTTTCATCGTGATCAGATTTAAAGACACGAGCAAGCAAGATAAGAAAATGTCTTTCAAATATATTAATACATGGTATACAATGCATGGATATCACCAATGTGTTATTGAAGGGCTTAAAGCGCATACTTAGGGGGGTTCAGACACGATTTCATTGCCAAACCTAAGAAGACTAAAGACAACTTAAAAGCATGGAGTAGAAACATGACATAAACTGATGCTGTTAGAGGCTTGTAGAAGGGATATCAGATTATTTTCCTACAAATTAATGATGACCCAGAGAATTTATGCTTATATGATAAGATGAGACAGATAGAAGATGAACTAAGAAATCAAATTAAATTACAAAATGAGTCTCTCATGCAAAATAGTAAGACTTACCGGCTTCAAGAAGGTGATACAATTCAAAATTCTTTTTTGCAAAAATATCGATGAGAAGAAACAACGTACCTACGATGTATTAAACGCAGAAGGTAAATACATATGCAACAGAAATGTAATAGTCCATGAGTCCATAAACTATTACACTGAATAACTTGATGGTGAAAGTTCTTTATGTTTCCCCCAAATGAACCCGAGATGGTTATTAATCAGCATGATCAAATATATTTACCTTCTATAGTTCAATTAGCTGAAATTAAGGAAGCTTTAGGCACTATTAATGTTGCAATGAGTCCGGAACCTAAAGATTTTACTTCTAAGTTCTACAAACTACATTTGGGGCTATAAAAGTAGTTTTCTTAATACTATCATAGAATTTTCAAACTGGGCAACTTGCTAAAGGGTTTAATCATACTTTCCTCACTATAATCCCAAAAAAAGATAAGCCTCAAACTTTATCTGATTTCAGACCTATTGCATGTGCAAATGTACTGTACAAAATTGTTTCCAAAATTTTATGCCATAGGCTTAAAAAAAATTCTGCCTTTTCTAATTGAAGAAAACCAATCTACCTTTATACCGGGGAGCAACATTGGAGAAACATTTTATTGGATCATGAGTTGATCGGATTTTAAGAAGACTGACAACCAAAAATGTGCATAAAGGTAGATTCACAAAAAACATATGACATGGTAAGTAAGGAATCACCTGTCACATAATACAGGCAATGGTTTTTCCTACATCCTTTATTAATCTTAATTATGAATGCATGAGCTCACCTACCTTCCTTATTCTTGTTGATAGAGATCCACATGGTCTTATACATCCAAATCGGGGTTTAGGGTAAGGGGACCCCTTGTCTCCCTATCTTTTTTGTATTGCTATGGAATTTTTCTCACTTAGAGTGAAAGATGCAATATCTCAAAGGAAATTCAAACCCATTTCTAAAGTTAAGCCAATTGTATCACTTTTATTATATGCTAATGATGTGATGATTTTCTTGGAAGCTATTGTAGAAAATGCTATAAGGATTAAGCAAGTTTTTGATGAATTGGCTACTGCTATAGGACTGTAGATAAATCAATTAAAGTCAAAGGTCTCAAAAATGTGACAAATGGACTAGAAATTCTACAAGTTTTAGGTATGATGGAAGAGCATCTTCCAGTCAAGTATTTAGGGGTTCTTTTATTTATTGATTATGTAAATTCAGACTAATGCCCTTCTTTAATACAGAAAGTGACTACTAGGCTTGAGAGTTGGGATAACAACTTACTTTCTACAATAGGAAGAGCTCAACTAATACAGAGTGTTATCATTCTAATTGTGCTTTATTGGCTTCTTATCTGTCATCTCCCTACATCTATCTTAAAAAAAGATTGAATCTCGATATGCTAATTTTTTTGGGGTGGTAAATCACATAAAATTGCCTGGGATATTTTACGCAGAACTAAAAGGGAAGGGGGAATTGGGTTGAGAAGATTATCAGATTTAAGGGCAACTGCTATTTTGAAACTTCCTTCAAATCTATTGACTAAAGGCTGCCTATGGACAAAGTAGATGAGGAATAAATATATCCATGCAAATTTATGGTCTCTTCCTATCATAATAACTATTCATCTACTATGTAACATATTCGGCGATGTAGATAGAATGCAGCAAATATTTTCAACAAAGTTATTTTTGATGGTAGAAATGCCTCTTTGTGATTTGGTCCTTAGATTAGCCATAAGAATCTAGTGGACATTTGTGTTGGCATCATGCATCTATGCTCAATGCTGAAAAAATGATGTCCCAAATTATACAACATAATTAATTCTGCCTAGATTTGTTACCAAAAACTAGAGAAGTAGAGCATCAAATCAACTTAATTCCTATCAACACACCGAGTTCTGCTGGCTATCATGAGATTAATAGAAAACATCAGTTTAATTTTGCAACAATATGGAATCAGATTTGTGATAGACATTATGCAGTTTATTGATATCATGTGTATAGCATAAGTATAATGTTAAAAAGATGTCATTTTGTGCATAAATGACGATTATCAAGGTGAAGGATTCACATTGACAATCTATGCACTTCGTGCTCAAAGGAGGGTGAGACGCGCCAACATCTTTTCTTCTGATGTGAGCACAGTAGATCGATTGTCTCATTCTTCTGGGTGAAATTAGGTCTCACTTCCACAATTCTAGATGACTTAATCGCATTGATTAGACTTATTCTAGCTTCCCACCCTTCCAAAAACATGGAGCAAGGCTTTGCCTTTATTATAGTGGTCACAATTACTTATCACTTTGGAGCAAGAGGAACAAAAGATTATTTGATCACAAGCAGTCATCTCAAACTCAATGTGCTCGAATCATTTGAAAAAGAGATTATTATCCTTGCTGTTAGATAGAAAGATGGATGCTATTATAGCAGAAAGAGAGGAATTTTCTTGATTGATAGGGTGTTGAGCTTAACAACACAGGGTAATGGTGATACTAGGTTTAAGACTTTGTACTGTGTTGGGCTTGATTGACCGGGTATGTAAGTAATGGACCTAAGTAAGTGGGCTGTGTTTTATTCCCTTGTATTTTTTTGGTGATTTGTTTTGTACTATAAACTATTCAGTTGTTGCACTTTTTTTTACTACACTGGTAAGGTTTTCAAAGTAGGTTAACCTAATGGATTTCGAATCTAAAGTAATGGCTAGCATCAAGAATGATTCATAGTTACTTGTTGGGTTACTCGATTAGAAACCGAAAATATTCTTGAGAGAATAATATAATAAATAAATATAACTATTGTTATCTGTTGAAGTGTGTCTGATTTGCTCCTCGTTGGAAATATTGCTATTTTATGGCCAACTGATATTTAAAGCTTGCACTTTTCATTTTCAATTATTATTTGGCATGGTTGAGAAATACATAATGAAAGATAAAAATTGTTGAGGGAAAAAATCTTAAAGTTAACCAATATAATGTTATTTCCATCTTCAACGTGAGAGATTATACTTCATAGAGATCAGCCTATTGGTAGTGAAAAATCAGGGGGAGCAAATGCAAAAAAGTTATATAAAACTATAGCCAAGATCGCTTTGAATTTTGAAATCAAAGAGACCACTCTCTAAATTGAGAAAAGTAAAATTGTATTTAATATAATAAAACTTGAATACCATACTACTCCTTAAAGAGCAAATACATAAATTTGCATTAGAACTTAAAGTATCGGTAAGCTGATATGGTTATTTACCTTAACAACTTGACAAATATATGTACTCACTGTATCTTTCATCTTTAGGACTAGCAAAGTTGAACAAAAGTTTACATTCTCCTATAAGATATGAGTCATATCCATGGGGGAAAATGTTAATTGAGCCACAAATTAGATTAAGAACTTAGATCTGTCAAACATTATATATTTTCATGACCAATTATGTACATAAAAAATGGAATAATATTATTTGATAGGTCATTTCACATAAAGTACAATAGCACATGTACACAACTCCTCCACAAAAGTCAAATTTTTTGGTTTTCAAATTTTTTACATATGAAATAGACTCGCATATGCAAAGTATATTGCACTTTATATTTTATTTCTCGTAATAAAGCAAAATAATTGGCATCATTAGAGTATGACTTTATCAGTTTTGTTACCTCATTTCAAGTAAAATGAACTTAAAGTATGAACTTTTTAACAATAAGATACTACCATAAAGGTTTGAATCCTAAAGTTTATGTCCTAGATTGTTCATGCATAGGTTAATTTAGGAAATAAAAGTACTAATTGTAGTGATTTAAGTACCAGTAATTTAGCCATATACATTAAGCTTAACAACCTGAATAATTTATATATGCACTATGTCTTTCACCTATAGAATTAAGAAAGAGGATCAAATTTTCATGGTCCGCCAAATTCATCTGGAAAAGGGAAATTAGTTTACATATTAAGATAACTTAAAAGATAAACATACTACAAGTATAATGCGATAAATATCAGCACATTTGAATGAATACATGTTCAGAAAATATAATTAAAGAAAAATAAAAATCCAAACGTTATTAAAGACGTAGACATGAAATTTAATGACTTCGAGAAATTTCAGTTTACCACTTGCGATGATATAAGTATAAAGTTCAAAAATTGGATTTTATGAGAAAATAGGTCTTAGGGTTTACCTGGAACTGAATTTGTGAGCATACATTTTGCGAAATTTGAAACCTTAACCTATAGGGATGCAAAATTGGTTGGGATGCTTTCTAATGGGAGAAAAATTACTACGATAGATGTCAGCTCAGGGGAGGTTTTGGGATCGGTGGTGGAAGGAAGTTAGGATGCAGGGGTGGCACTCAGTTGCGAATTGAGGAACTAGGTTTTTAAGGTGTAAGAATAAGAGAGATTGAACAAAGGACATATGGAATTCACAAGGAGAAGGATAGGGCAATTTTGAGGGGAGATAATTTGTAAACGGGGAACACAGAAGGAGAAGAAATGATGCTGCAAAACACATCGTGTGTTTTTTGACTTAAGAGAAATCGATTTTCAACAGATGACATTAGATAAACCATCTTGACAGTCGGTTTGATAATGGAGAATTAAGTGTAGTAATAGTGGAGAAGTATAAGTGCAAAAGGGGTCACTTGTAATGAGAATTAATTTAGGTTTGAAATACAATTTTTTCCTCAAAATTAGGTAAGAAATATTTGATTCTGAACATTAAGAGAGTGAATGGGAGAACGGGACACATATTCAGCATTATCTTCATTAATATTTGGAATAAAAACAATATTTTGATTTGACTTTGAAGTTCCAAAAATACATTTATACGCAAACAAGAGTTCAAGAGTTTGAATTCCACCATAAATAAAAATTAACATCTATCTTCAAATGGAATTTTTGAAACTCAAACAAAGTTACAAGTTCAAATCATTTTTCAACAAAAAATTATAATTTTTCATTATATTTTTCAGTTTATTTTTATCAGACTATATAGAAATTTCAATAATTTTGTAAAATGCTTTTATATGCACTTGCGCTTGCATGTGCTAAAGAATCTTATATAATAAATAGAAAAGATTTATCTTCATATAATGCATTGTTTGATTATATAATGCAAAAATATTTTGAAAAATAAACAAATACATCACTTAAATTGTTGAATTAACAAAAATATACGGCCATAACAAAGGTTGAATTCAAATAAATTGAACATTCTACTTCATACATAATATGAGATCAATGGTTGGATTAAAAAAAATCTAGCTAAATTATAGCACTCAAATGAATACACACATGTTTGTTCATGTGTTGATTATTATTCTTTTATTTTAATTTATTCTCTATGGTTTATAATTTCCTTTTCAGTTTATTTTCTTTAATTTTTATTAATTTTATTGAAAGTGACTAAAAATATGATATTTTCAACAAAATTTATATTCCAGATGGTAGAACCAATGAAATTTAAATAGTGATTATGCTCCCTTATTCAAAATAGCTACAAAATATAAGATCATAGGATTCAAGTTTGGATTTTGACAGAAATCTGTAAGTAAAAAGTGACTTAAAAGGAAAAAAACAAAGTTATTTAAATGAACTATATCGATTCTAAAATGTATTAGATAAAATGAGATTAATTGGATTCGAACCTAAATATTACTAACCAAAATCATAAATCAAATTTAATTTTTTTTTCATTACACACAAAGTTAAAGAATAAATCATATTAGCATGTCCGCATTGTTTACAATGAAAGTGCAACAAAGCAAAAAACCCCACAGACAAAGCAAATTGTGAATATGTACTATTTTATATCATTTATATATATATGACATATCATGCTCATAAGAAGATAAAAATTTCAAACCGAACCGTATTCGAGAAAATAAAATCGAACTGAACTAAATCAATTTTGGTAAATTTGATTTACTAAACTTAAAAGGTAATTAGAGAAATTTGTTATGGAAATTCCAACTCGAGACTACTCAAATCAAAACCCTAAAGCACAACAGAAGCAGAAAAGCGAGATCATGGTAAGAAGTGCAAAAACAACCGACCAATATCTCAAATCCAATCTCAACCAATCCAAAAACAATCACAATCAATGAACATGCAATATAATATAAAGCAATAATGATAAAATAAGTCACACACCAATTTATAGTGGTTCCATTAACATCCGGTTAGTGTACATCCAATTTGAGAGAGAACTTTTATTAATATCAATGACAAGAGTACAAGAGATTGATTACAATGATCACAATATTCACTCTAGAATATGATTTTGTGGAGATTAAAATTGAAGAAAACTAGGTTTTTGTCAAACCCTAGTTAATGGAGGATAAAACTTTGATTAATCCCTTAGAGTGATCCTTACTCTTTGAATCTGAAAATAACTTATATAAGGAGAGTTTGAGCCTAGGAAAATACATGATTTGCCCTTGTAAACCTTCACAAAGAAATGCAATCGGCCCGAGCAATTTAAAGACAATACTACCGATCAGGCAGCAGGTTCCTCAACTCAGACATCTGGCTCGTAGATAAAATTTCTTTGTTTCAGGCACTCAAACGTCTAGTCCTCATAACCAGACGTTTGAGTAAACTTTTGGGATACCAAATCCAACTTTTAGAGATGTCTGACTCTAAATAGACACTTGTACTAGATGATTAAATATCTGAGTACCCCAATCGGACATCTGAAACAAGGCTAGGGATGCAACTTACTATGCAAAGACGTCTGGGCATCGTTTAAATGTCTCACAATAGTAGTTCAGACGTCTGAGGACCTCGGTCAGATGTCTAACATGCTACTTACCGTGTATCTTCTGCCTTCAGCATGCCACAACTCTCATCTCTGAGCTCCGATTTGCGAACCATCTTCTCCATCACCAAGCTACTTCCAACCACTTCAATTCTCCATATAGTGTCGCCAAAATTCAATAGCCCACCTTGACAATATATCCATCTCCATCACCATCCAAACTATCACCACTTATACCTTCAAACAAACAAGCTTGAATACTTTCCTAATAAGCTCTGGCAAATCCATCGCCCATTACACCCCGTCAACGAGCTCCGACAAAGACATTGCTCACTAACGAAGTGTTGAAAGCACCCAAATCCAAAACTGTCTGACTAAATGATAAAAGTACTAAGGAGTGTAAACTAGTATTCACCAAGAAGATAGAACCACAATCTCTCACTGATACTCTTCATCATCCGTAATCAAGCTCCTCCCTCAACCGTGCCACCCTATGGCACCTAGCACTTCATCAAGAAAGTCAAGTTCGAGCAATGCTCGAACTTCCTAACCTAAAAAGTCTTAGTGAACATATTCACCACATTATCCTTTGTGTGCACTTTCCAAAGATATACTTGATTATCTTCATCCATGGCTACTAAAAATGACTCTCTCACTTCAATATGTTTAGTCCATGAACTGAACGCCAAATTCTCTAGAATAGAACTCTGGTTATTACATTGAACATCGATACTATCGTGTTTAAATCCCAAGTTGCACAAAAATAGTCTCAAATAAAGTGTCTCCTTTGCCGCCTCAGCCGTGGGTATCAACTCCGCCTCTATAGTGGATAAAGCAACTGCGGTTTGCAATCTCAATCTCCAACTAATGGTTGTACTATCAAGTGTAGAGACATATCCAAAAGTTGACTTTCTTCGATCCCTGTCTCCGACTTATTTCAAATCACAATAACCAACCAACTTGTATCCCCTCACTATCGCCAAAAATAAGTCCACAATTCGACCACGTACCTCTAAAGTATTTCAATATAAGCTTCACAGTTTCCCAATACGATTTCCCCAGATTAGCCATACCGAATAACCATCCCGAGGGCATTTGCAATATCGGGCCTTATAGAAATCATAGATATATAAAACTTCCAACCACACTAGCATATGACACCGTTGTCATATAATTCTTGTCTTTCTCTAAGACAGGTGATCCCTTACTCGGTAGCTTCACATGCAAAGGTAAAGATATATTTGACCCTTTTGCATTCTCCATGCTAAACTGGCAAAGTACTTTCTTAATATACTCCTTTTGAGTCAATTCAAATCAAAATACTTTTGATCTCTTTCTATGTCCATGCCCAATGTCCTCCTTCCTTCTCCAAGATCCTTCATTTCGAATTCCGATTTTAAACTTCATTTTAACTTGTTCGTTTCATTTTTTTCTTTAGAAATAGTGAGCATGCCATCCACATAAAAGAATAAATACACCCAATAATCATTTCCCACTACTTGAAATATACACAAGTATCCTTGATAATTCTATCAAAACTATTTTCAAGCATACAATGATCGAATCTCTTGTAACATTGTCTAGGTGATTGCTTTAAACCATATAGTGACTTCTTTAACTTACAAACAAATTTTGACTTACCACCTATGACAAAACCTTCTGGTTGCTCCATGTAGATGTCTTCATCCAAGTTACCATGCAAGAATGCAGTTTTCACATCAAGTTGCTCAACTCCAAGTCATGAATAATAACTATCACTAGTAATATCCGAATTGAAGTATGGCGCACAATTGGTGCAAAAATCCCATCATATTCATTTCCCTTCCTTTATGCACCTTAGCCACTAGCCTAGCTTTATACCTCACATTGTCCTTCACCTTGTATATCCATCTGCACCCAATAACACGATTTCCTTTAGGTAGTGCAACCAAATTCCAAATTTGATTCTTCATCAACGATTGAATTTCTTCATCCATGGCACAAATCCACTTGGAGCTATCACTCGAACACAGGACGTTATCAAGGTCCATCGGCTCATCTTGGACTACATAAAGAGCGTAGTCCAACTTTCCACAAAAGCTAAGATAGTTCCAATCGCCATATCAATCGGGTAGCCTTATAGCTCATCGACTAACCTAAATAGCAATACCATCACCCAAACTCTTTTTGGCTTCACCTTGAACCAAATCCTCTTTAGAATCATGTACATCACTAACACTACTAGAGGAACTATGTGGATTATGTGATGTAACTTCAACTACTTACTCCTCACAAGCATCTTCAACTACTCTACTCCTTGGAACAAAAGTGGGAATAACTTCCTTCTCCTTTGATTCACCATGAACCTTCCGAATTATCTAATGAGCTCTCATTCTTCTAAAGCAGACTCATAAAAATAAACATGACGAGAATTCACAACCTTCTTTGTTTTCGGATTTCATATTCGATAGCCTATTACACCACCCATATTCCCCTTGAAAGCTCTAGGCTCAAGCTTATCATTTCTCGAATCATGCACATAAATCGAATTACCAAACACACGAAGATAATTCAAGTCATTGCTCTTTCTCCCTTCCACAATTCCTCCGGAATTTTGTTACCAATAGCTGAGCATGAAACTCGATTCATAATATGCACCGCGGTAGACAAAGCTTCGACCAAAATTTCTTAGACAAACTCGATGTTAATCTCAAGCATCGAGCTTTCTTTAGTAAAGTATAGCTCATTCTCTCCACAAAACCATTTGACTGCGGATCTCATGGTGTAGTATGCCTCCAAATACCATGATGCTTACGAAACTCTAAGAAATTTCCAAAAACATACTCTCCGCTATTGTCGAACCTTAGAACCTTCAAAGACTTGTCACTCTCATTCTTAACAAGAGCCTTCCAAACTTTGAACTTTGCAAATGCCTTCGACTTGGCCTTCATTACATATACTCATACCTTCTAAGAAAAACCATCAATGAAAGAAATATAATACCTAGCTCCTCGAAAAGAAGCTACCGGTGCCGATCCGCTGATCCCCAAACATCCGTGTGCACATACCCAAGAACCACTCTCGAATCATGTTCTCCTTCACCAAATGAAACTTTGGTTTGCTTTCTCATGACACATTCCTCGCAAAACTCAAGTTCATTGAAACTCCCTCCATCGACCATCTCCCTCTTGGGAAGAATATCCAAACTCCACTCAGAGACATGAACTAATCTCAAATTTCACAATATAGTCGCATCCAAGCCACGAGAACTATCAACACCAATGCTAGTTTCGCCTTCAATAGTCACTCCTTGAAGCAAATAAACACCATGAATCATAGTACCATTCATCACCACAAGCGCAGCTTTCGAAACCCATAAGCTATCACTCTCAACAATGATCTTAAAACCTAAAGAATCCAACTATCTCAAAGAGAAAAGAGACTTTCAAAGTCCCAGAACATAGCGTACATTAGGAAGAATATGAACCGCTTCATCATCAAATTTGCACGGAACCAATGCCCTTTGACTTACAAATAACACCATTACCCATAACAATTGCATTTCCTTCTTTTTCGAGATAAGAAGAAAAAAAGTTCATATTTGGCATCATATGATAAGGCGCCCCCTAAACGAGCATCCATTTGCTATCCAAAACTTTCGATGCTACCGCCATCAACACATCTACGTCTCCCTCACCAATTCCACTCTCCATCGCAGCCGATGAAGATGCTACTTCCTTTTTTGCCTTCTTCTAATCAAGACACTCATTCTTCGAATGACTAGGTTTCTTACAAATAAAGCACTTGCTATTTCTTTCATTCGACTTTACTCTCCAACTGGGCTTCCTAGGTTTAGAATGCCCCTATGTTCTTTTCTTCACATATCTCTCCTTCTCTACAAATAAACTATGACAATCACTAGCACCACTACTTCCAACACTCAACTCCTTCATTTGATCTCGCAACTCCTCACTAAGAAGATCTGTTTTGACACATTCAACATTAAAGTATCCCGACTATAGATCAAACTATTTGAGAAACCCATAGAACACTCCGACAATGAACACAATAATATCATCGCCTTTTGTTCTTCTTCAATCACCAAACCTACCGCCTTCATCTTTATTAGAAAATCATTAAACAGATTCAAGTGCGCCTTTAGCGAAATACCCTCCTTCATCTCATTGGAGAAGAATGTTCGCAACAAGATCAAACGATTAGTTAGTGACTTTTTTATATACAACTCCTCCAACTTGTCATAAATACCATTAGCGGTAGTTGCACCACTAATTTCGAAGACCATATTCTCTCCCATAGCAAGTTGAAGTGTAGTGAATGCCCACTATTCCATTTCCTCTCTCTCCACATATGCGATGTCCATCGGCAACAAATGCGTGTCAAACACAACCCGATGCAGTCAATTTTGCCTAAGAACCACCTTCATCTTCCATTATCACTTCTAAAAACTATTATCATCATTCCACTTGTCTATAACCAATTGTGATCTAGAAGCCATATACGAACCACATACATATGGCACTATACCACTTAGACTAACAATTAAGGGACAACCGATGGTATTACCTGATTTCGGTATTTCTACAATCATCTATCAATACCAATGCTCGGATACCAAACATCATGGGAATTCTAATTCAAGAACACTCAAATCAAAAGCCTAAAGCATAGCAGAAAAGCAAGATCGTGGTAAGAAGCACAAAAAAACTGATCAAAATGTCAAACCCAATCTCAACCAATCCAAAAACAATCACTATCGCTAAACAAACAATATAAAATAAAGCAATAATGGTAAAATAAGTCACACAACGATTTATAGTGGTTCCACTAACATCTTATTAGTGTACATCCACTTTGAAAGAGAGCTTTTATTAATACCAACGAGAAGAATGCAAGAGATTGATTATAATGATCACAAATTCACTCTAGAATATGATTTTGTGGATATTAGAATTCAAGAAAACTTAGTTTTTGTCAAACCTTAGTTAATGGAGGATAAACCTTTGATTAAACCTTCGGAGTGATCCTTCATCTTTGAATATGAAAATAGCTTATATAGGAAGGGTTTGAGCCGAGGCAAATACCCGATTTTCTCTTCGAAACCTTCATAGACCAATGCAATCAGCACGGGTAATTTGGAGACAACGCAGCCGATCAGACGTCCGGTTCCTCAACTCAGACATCTAACTCAAAGACAAAATTTCTTCATTCTAGGCGCTTAGACATCTTGGTTCTAACCAAACGTCTGAGTAAACTCTCGAGATGCCAAATCCAACTTTCAAAGATGTCTGACTCCAGACAGATGCTTGTACCAGGTGATCAGACGTCTGGTTACCCCAACCAGACATCTAAAACAGGTCTCGGATGCAACGTACTATGTAGAGATGTCTAGGCATAATTTAAATGCCTCACAATAGAAGTTCAGACGTCTGAGGGCCTTGGTCAGACGTCTGACCTGCTGCTCACTGTGTATCTCCTGCCTTCAACGTGCCACAACTCTCACCCTTGAGCTCCAGTTGAGTCGACTTCTCCATAACCAAGCTACTTCCAACCACTTCAATTCTCCATTTAGTATAGTTAAAATTCAACCAAATTATCATATGTTTTATACAAACATTCAATCTACTCAAAGGCCCAAAAAAATCATAGTTGAAGAGTTTTTATTAAATATTTTTCTCTGTTTATACGCAAAATTGACATGTTTTTAAGCGTAAACTTTATTTTTTTATTGTTGTTAAACTAATGGTAAAAACACCATAAATTTTAGTAATACAATGAAATTTCGGTTAATTTAGCTAAAATGATAAACAGATAAAATAGTTTTAAATATCAAATCCAGACTGATTTAATTTTGTAATTGAATCAACCTAACCTAAATGAAGTAGTTGGTACGTTAACTCAGTTCTAACCAAACATTACTCACTCCAAAATGTAGAATCTTCAATGTTACATACAACGGTATGAGAATGTATCGATCATAGAAACAATCAGTGTAAATCTTCTCCCTTCCTTAATATCCTTTCTCCATCTACTGAAATTTTGTACTCCACCAACCAAAAACAAAACCAATCAAAATAGATGATTACAAAAGGAAAGCTGAAAGCAGGAAGCAGGAAGTAGTGAGGAAGTACAAAAACGTAAATCATACATCATGTCCAAAGTGAACTTTATATGTTGCGTGTGCACATCATCCATTGGAAATATTCGCCTGTACCATTACAAATGCAAATCTTTGGACATCAAATAATTTTTTGAAATGAGAACATACAACTAACCAAATATATCCACAAATTGAGTTTGTAGATAAATACGAAAAGTTCCCCAAAAGAATTACATATTCGCCAAATGAACTACTGTGAAGATGTGCAATGTAAGGACTGCATTTTGAACCATTCAAATCGACGCTCATCCACACATGTCAGAAATTAATTTCTCAAAACAAAAGATTGTTATTTTTTATATTGGCAAAACTCAACATATACAATAAATAAATCAACCACGGAATCATAGACACAGATTAATACAACAATAAGTAACAGAATAGATAAATAGTAGTTCATGAAGCTACTATATAAACATCATAGTCTAAAACAAGATACAATATAAATCTCAAATACAAATAGTCTTGAATACAAAAGCAGATGACGAGTCTGAACATTAACATCTAGAATAAACTGAAATAACAGAATAGCTGAGTAGATGAAGATAGATCTCCAACCGAAGCTCCAAGGCTCCAAAATTGAGTCTCAAATTCTGTGACACTCAATCTGACCCGAGCATAGAGCAATACACAAAACACTCGAGTCAGGATTAATATTCTTAACCAGTAAATCAACTCAATTGAAATGTCAAGTGAAATACAAAGCAACTCAAAGGATGTTTGGGATTCCCATCCTCTAAGGATCTGTTGACCTATCTACATACATAGTACAACACGTTACATAGATAATGTCTATAGTAAAGTAACTATTAAAATAGCGTTAAGGCATTACATATATCCCCCTTAACACATTTTATATATTTCTGTAGTCTATACATATACTATATATAAGCCCCATCAAACTGATGGAATACTCAAGAAGCACTCCATACGTATGGTACATAACAAGTACCTCGAGACACACTCCTAGATCAAAGGTGCACCCAATCAAATTACAAATTAATAGAATGATATCGAAGAAATGTGCCCGATGAGGGAAGCGACCCCACTTGGTCCGGTGTGGCTTCTATTTTAGCAACATCAAGCTGACTCGTGGGAGTAAGGGCTACGTTAATAACTCATATAGAATCATCGCCAAACCATCCTACTTCGTGCTGGAATCTCCACCATGTACATAGTTGTTAAAGTGGTTTTCGGTATTGGTAGAGAGTATGACAATATCCGATCCTGGTCTCTTTAACAACCAAACGCATATTTCACATCATGATCATTTTATTTCAAAATAGTTCGTACTACATATCAAATATCATATTCATTCCAAAATCATATCACTTTCGAAATTATATCGGTTTTGAAATCAAATAAACAGGGCTATAGCAGTCCAAATTTGGTGAAATGAAATATGACGTCTTACCTGGAAAATAGTCTACATTTTTATTATATAAAAATATTCAGATTTCGAAAATATTTTATTTCATCAAATTAATTGATTTAAATTGAAATTTCACAACAGAACTCACTTTCAAATTTTTAAATGAAAATCTGCAACTTGCTATGCTTTAATAGACGCATACCAAATATCAAATTTTCGTTTCTAAAGTTTAATAATTTAATTTCAAGGAAAATTTAGTTAATTACGTTGTTGAAATCGTTAAAATTCTCGGGTCGTTACACTCTCCCCCACTCAAAACTTTTCGTCTCCGAAAAGGAACAAGATAAGAGAATAGAAGGAAACAGAAAGATAAGATAGATTTGAAACGCACTATACTAAATACAACAATTAATTTAAAACCTTATGAATTTCATTAGTTTCTAAATTGATTAATATTCAACAAATTTGATTTCAATCCATTTTATTCAATCAATAAATAGTCAATATATTCACATTTGGTTGACTTCAATTCAATGTATTTTCATTCAATTGATTTGTTTTCAATTTATTAATATTTGTTACAAAATTTTCTTTCAAAACTAAATTTTCTTTTTATTTAATTCTTTTGTTTTATCCATTTATCTTCTGTTAATTTTTTTATTCCACTTATAATTCAATTACATATTCTTAAGTTTGTATTTATTTACTTAAATAGTATTTCTCTTTTATTATTCAATTTGTTTCACTTATTTTTTCTATAATACAAATTAAATGTATAAACATTCATTATAACAACTCAAAAATGTAATAAGAATATGTAACTGAGTATTATACAATTGATTTTTATTCTGGTTTAACTGTTTCAAGTTATTCTAATTCCATTTCTTATCTTAGACACTCCAATTACTCAAAAAATCTGTTTCATTTCAATAATTGAAAATCATTACTAATATAAAACTTAAGAGTTAAATTTTCGGTTTCGCTTCACCATTTTCAAATAATTATACATATATATAAATTTTATATATCAAATCATCCTCAAGAATGTTCAAATTAAATCCATTTTCCAAAACAAAAGTACTATAGCAGAGCTGCTATGCGGCCTTTCCACTTCGAGAATCGAAATTGAATGTCGATGGTGCTGCATTCATCATTGAAATTATTTTCCAGCGACAAAAGGGGAGAGTATAGACCTAATTCTTTGGAAACAATCTCCATTCAAAAATATTTTCAAATATATATCTTCAAAACTCTAAAAACCAAATTTAGAAAAACACCAAAAATTTAAATTCTCAAAACTTTAATTCGAATTCATTTCATTTCAAATCAATTTATAAGCCATGTTTTATAATTTAATTTCTTTATATCATATAACAATTGTCAATGGTTTACAAAACAATAAATGATAATCTAATATTATCATTTCTAACAACCAATCCATTTAACTATCCAATTTCATAAAATTATACCTATATATAAAATAAAATCATACCTAAAATTATTTCATTTACCAGTTCAAAACAATATTGTGTCAGTTTACTCTGTTCAAATGTTTGCGAATTTCCATCGATAGTGTTGGCCAGACGAGGCGATCGAAATGCAAAATCAAACTTAACAACTAAAACAACACAATATAAAACTTTTTTATATTAATTACAAATCACAGAATGATTGAAGAATGGATTCTAGAAGAAGGATAGAGATTTGGATTTTGAGGAACCCTATTAGAAGAGAATTCTAACTAAGAAGATAAGCTCGAAAGGAAGATAAGATAATTAAATTACAAAAGAGGAAAGATGGATATGCTTGTATTAATCGTGAGTGACCTTAACCGGATCAACCGAGACTTAGAAAGACAAGATATCAACGACGAAAACCAGGACAACTTGTTGAGAATCATCTCAGGAATTGTGATTCATGAGATCGACGAAGAAGGCAGGAGCATTGGTTAATCCAAAGGGGATGACTAACCATTCATAGAAGAGGAAGAACTATAGGTCGAGCTTCAGAAATAAGATTTATGCGGACTTCAATTCCTCGCTTAAGAGGAAGAGAAATGACTTCATCAAAATATCATGATAATCCCCGACTATCGGGGTCGACTAAAGATTACTTGGCTGAGAATCAAGTAAAAGATAAAGCTGCCTACTAAATCCAGAGGCAGTCGACATTCGATCACAATGAATTGCCCGGGTCGTCTACTAGAGAAACAGTTTGGGATTAGCAAGAGATAACTGCATCAAAACCGAGGATATAGAAATCTCCGGTGAATCGAAGCTTATTGTAAAAGAGTTTCACCCCTTTACTTATAATACAAAGGTTGGTTAGACTGCCGATTGGATTGGTCACAAATAAGGATAAATTTGACAGTTGAGGTTGAAACTATGGGGTGCTGCAGTCAAGAAGGACACAAATAGGAAAACAAGAATGGATTTGGAACAAAGGTGAATATCCAAGATTCAAAAGAAATCCAAATCAAAGAGGATCCAAAAAAAGAATTTCAAGCTTGAACGAAGATGATTCTGCAATTGATTATACTCATTCTAGGGTATTACTACCCTATCTCTAATGAGTTTTTACTCCATATGCTAATTTTTTCCTAAACTAGAGCTGTGATACCAACTGTAACGACCTGACATTCGATCCATTCAAATTGACATTCATCCACACATTTCAGACTTGAATTGCTCAAAACAATAGATTGTTAATTTTTATATTTGCAAAACTCAGCAAATACAGTAAATAAATCAATCATAGAATCATAGACATAGAGTAATACAACAATAAGAAGCGGAATAGATAAATAGCAGTTCATTAAGATACTATATAAACATCAGAGTCTAAAATAAGATACAATAGAAACCTCAAATACAATGTATTCTCGAATACAAAAGAAGATGATGAGTTTGAACATAAACATATGGTAGAAACTGAAATAACATAATAGCTGAGTAGATGAAGATAGATCTCCAAGCGAAGCTCCAATGCTCCAAAGGTGAGTCTCAAATGCTGTGACACTCAGTCTGACTCGAGCATAAAGCGAAAAACAAAACATTAGAGTCAGGATTAACATTTTTATACCAATAAATCAACTTAAGTGAAATATCAAGTGAAATACAAAGTAACTCAAAGGATGTTTGAGATTCCCATCCTCTAAGGATCCGTTAAATTATCTACATACATAGTACAATACGCTACATAGATAATGTCTATAGTAAAGTAAACTATTAAAATAGCGTTAAGGTATTACCCATATCCCCCTGAATACATTTTATATATTCTCATTGTCTATACAGATACTGTAAGCCCCATCAAACTGATGGGATATTTAGGGAGCACTCCATAGGTACGGTACAAAAAAAAAATCATAGAAGGTGCGATAAGGCATGTGACAAGGCTCGCGAGGCAATGCCCATGGTAGGATTCTACTGTTTTGCGGATCTGGACTAGTGGTAACGCATAGCAGCTATTATCGCCCACCTCGAGACACACTCCTAAACCAAAGGTGCACCTAATCAAATCACAAAGTAATAGAATGGTATCGAAGAAATGTGCCCAATAGGAGGAGCAACCCCACTTAGTCCGGCATGACTCCTGTTTTTGCCACATAAAGATGACTCGCGGGAGTCAGGGCGGCGTTAATACCTCATATAGAATCATTGCCAAACCATTCTACTTCGTTCTGGAATCTCTATCACATACACAGTTGTTAAACTGGTTTTTGGTATTTGCAGAGAATATGATAATATCTGATCCCGGTCTCTTTAAGAACCAAACGCTTATTTGACACCGTGGTTATTTTATTTCAAAACATTTCATACTTCATATCAAAATATCATATTCATTCCAAAATCATATCACTTTCCAAACTATATCAGTTTTGAAATCATATTCACTTTAAATTATAATCCAATTTAATAATCATAACTACACCATAGTTTATATATATTAAAATAGTTTATATTAAAAATAGTTTGCATATCAAAAGAGTTGTAAAATAAAAATATTTTATTTCTACAAATAGATTATAGATTAAAACAATTTCTATATTAAAATAATTTTTATATATTTGAAAGAATTTATACTGAAATAGTTTCAAATTAGAATTGTTTTGTTCAATTCCACAAACCAATTCAATCAACTTTAGTTCCAAAATGTAATTTAAGTCAATCCCAGTTCAACAATTTCAATTAGAAAGATTAAAGGTTCAATCTAAATTTTTATTAAAACCATTTCTAATTTATATCGATTTCAAATCCAGGTTTGAACTACAAATTCTAAACCACTTCCAATTCAATAGATTTCAAAGTCCAAATATTCAAACAATTTACAATAACTCAATTTGATAAATTTCAAAATAAAATATAAATTTATTTAAATTTAAAAACGTTCACATAATCAATTTAATTCACTTAAATAAAATCTCAAATTATCAATTTATATCAAAATTAAATATCTAATTTCAGTTATATTTAATTTGAAAATTTTCACTTAATCATCTTTTATGAACACTTAAATAAAATCTCAATTTCAAACTTAAATCAAATTTGAATATTCAATTTCAATTTTTATTTAAGTTTTGAATATATTCGTTTAATCATCTTAATCAAATAAAGTTATAAAATCATATTCTTAAAATCTCAAACCAATAAGTTCAAAACAATTATTATTTATATCCAATTCTTGAACAAATAATATTTCAAATCAATTTCAATTTATCTTTCCAACCATATTTTATTAAATTTATTACAAAAATCTATTTTTAAAATATTAATATAATTTTATATAGACATCTAAACATAATATATATATATATATATATATATACATACATACTAATTACATTAAATTTTATTAAATTAAATCTTATTTTTAAAATTTTATTTTATATATATATATATATTTTGAATAAATGTCAAACTCTTTATTGATAATGGTAAATCATTACGTACACTATATACAAGCAATAAATCGGGTTATATAACAGAACATATCCGCAAACAATGCCCTAAACACACTGCAAAAACCTAGCAACCATATCTAATCATGGCGGCTCATGAACTCTTCCTGGCAAGCTTTCTTCTCCTTCAACATTCGCGTTAATACTATCAGTGCATTTAGACGTTCTAGAACTCTCAGCTTCATCATCTTCTCTATCAATCATGTACCGTGAGGATGTTGCTATGTTTGGGGATTTAGGGTTCGGGGTTGAGGTAATGTTTTTGTCTGGTCGCAGAGGTAGAATTTCCCATCTTACAGTAATTTCTTCAGGATTGTTTATGCTATGTTTGATAAATCTGGATCTATTTATAATAAGGTCACGAACACTGGATTTTATGATATTGCAAATCGTGAATCTGTCTGTCTTTTCATTGCTAAAAATGATGGAATTTCTTCTTTTCCAAATGAACCATATGGATGAACTTAACGCAGCTATTATGATGTCCTTCTTAATATTCTTAGCTATGTAGTTCTGGTTGATGTATGCAATAGCATCTGATAGAGAAATATGTAGGTTTCTTTGTGTTATAGGATCTCCCATCATGCTTCTGATCCAGTACCACATATGCTTCGAAAATGAACACTTAAAAAATAAATGCTTACAAGTTTCCACTTCTCTTTTGCACAGAACACAAACATCATCTTCAGTCACTCTTTGCATTTTTAGTTTGTCTTTAGTAGGTAGGAAATTGAACATAGCTTTGTATAAACATATATTCATTTTTGGGAGTGAGATGTTGTTCCATATGATTTTGTAGTCATTGTTTTCTTGTAACTTGATTCTAAGATCATTCCATATATCATGGAAATTAAATAGACCATTTTTACTACTACTGCAAATCCAATAGTCTTCTGTATTGTCATAATGAATGAGTACTTGCTTTATTTCCTCACTTATGTTGACAAGATAAGAGATATTTTCAGGCTTCCATTTATTTCCCGATAAAATTTGCTCTACCTTATGTTTATGTCCTCTTGAATATGATAGAGTTTCATGCCCTAGCTTTTCCAATAAAGTTGAACCATTAATCCATGGCATAAACCATAGGCTTGTAGATTTTCCATCTACAATTCTTCTATCAATCAGCTTCTGTGCATTTTTCCTATGATATATCATTTTTTTCCAAGGGCATGAATAGTTATTACTAAAATTAGACTCCCACAGAGTCTCATTATTAGCATATTTTGCATTCAACCACTTAGCACTATATGTAGAATTGTTAAGGGTCTCCCAGATTCTTTTGATGCAGAAAGTAGTGTTTATGTCAGACAGTTTTTTCAACCCCATTCCACCTTCAGATTTAACACTTGTAACTGTTTCCCATGGAACACTACTTTTTTTTCCTTTCCAGATATTTTTTTGCATATTTGATTGATTTTGTGAATAGTTAAGCTAGGAAGCATGAAACACTGCATCCAAAAACTGACCATAGGATAAACTACAGCCTTAACCAATTCTATTCTTCCTGGAACTGTAAGAAATTTGCACTCCCAACCTTGCATCCATTGTAACACTTTGTCAATCAGATGTTTACAATTTGAGTGTTTAATGTATGTCACAGATAGGGGTAACCCAAGATATCTGACAGGTAATTCTCCTTCTTTAATATTCAAAATGTTGAGCACTTGCTCCTTGTTGGTGCAATACTTGTTGAAAAATACTTGGGTTTTAAGGTTATTCATTTCTAAGCCAGTAACTCTCTTTAATTTCTTGAAACAATTCTTAACAGCTTTAGCTCCAGTTTCAGTGGCATTTATGAAAATTAACAGATCATCAGCATAAATTAGATGTGTTATGTTGGAATTGTTCTTGATAACTGATTCCACTTTTCCTTTACTGGCTTTAGCATCCATTAACAAAGTGAAATATTCCATGCATAAAGTAAAAAGATAAGGGGATAGGGGATCTCCTTGCCTCAAACCATTTGTGCCATAAAAATATCCCCTATATTAAATCTCATTTTTATAAATATTTAAAAATAATAAAATTATAAGTAAAATCTTAAAATTTAAATTTTCAAAACTAACTTATAAATTTAAAATTTTCAAATAAAAATTTTAAACATCTATATTTTACACGTATATAAAAATAATATATATATATATATATATATTATATTTTAAAATTCCATGTTCATTAAAATTCATATATTTCCTTCCAAAACCACGGAAATCATTTTTTAAAATAGACCAATGGTGTCCGTATATAATTTTCTATTCTATGATCAAGTGATACAAATATTTATTTTCAATCCGCAATTATTTAAATTAACGGGTATATATCATTTGAACCCGAATCCCAAAATTTCGAAATCAATAAAAATCGCTTGGTTTATTATTTCAAATCCATAACGATTTTCTCTAATTTGTAAGATCATTCGAGTATGTATTATTTCAACCCATAGGGAATTCCTAACTAACATGGAACTTGCAATGTGGAAACAATAAAATAATAACATAAAATAACATAGCATATCAATGACAAATATGATCAAAATGAACAAATTAAATATGGTATACACATACTAACAGGTTATTGGTATCAGAAATATCAATTATAATAGGTGAACAAATGCAGTTAATATCATATCATATTTAAACGATTTAATTACTAACAAATTCAACTATAACAACATAATTCAATCGTCATTTCGTATGAAATCAATTTACTAAATATAAGAATGTTAATCGTGGGTGATCGCTCACCTTTCGAGCCTATGGAAACTATGACAACGAATAGAGCGATACAGACATGCACACGGACAAGCGACAAAGCTAGAAAATTGCTGCTGTAATCTCCGGACAGTGGCGAACAAAGCAAAGCTAGAATATTGACAAGCAAAGAAGAAGACATTGGCTGCAGCAGTGTGTGTATATATAGACACACACACAAACAGATTTCAGGTAAATAGGCAGAAGGAAGAAGTTGCAAAAAAAAATAGTCTCAGAGACAACAAATTTACTTTTTAGTCTGAAGTACACTTTTTAGTGTAAATTGAAAATGATAGTTACAACTATCATTCTGTGATTTACACTAAAAAGTGTCCTTCAACCCAAAAAACAAACTTCTTTTCCCTGAGACTAAATTTTTTTGCAACTTTTTTCTTGAGCCTAAAAAACCCAACAGATTTTATGTAACTTGTATAAACCTTTATATATATATATAACAAACATATCCTATAGATTATATAAACCTATCTCACTCTGAAGCATGTAAACTTATATTTATATGAACATGGAACATAAGATTGTAAACATAAGATTATTATTAAACATTTAAACTTTTTACATAAGCATATACAAAGCATATGTTTGTATATTGAAGCACATAAGCATGTCTCTATGTGTGTGTATGAAACAGATAAAAAAATCATATATAACATATCCACTGCTGTAGCTTTCAAGGATGGGCTGCGGTAAGAAGGTGGTAGGCTAGTAGGCGGGGAGAGAAAGTGCAGGCGGATCCAAGTCATGCGGTGATGGGTTCGAAGGCTGTTAGTGGGCGGACCTGGAGGAGGGGTTCCTGCTCGCGTACGTGGGAGGATCTGGATGGTGGTGGGCGTGAAAATGTGAAGGGTCGGGGTGGTCGAGCAGGCGGGTGAACTGTCGGAGGCGGATAGAAGGCATGGGCTGATGGTTGGTCGAGTAGAGTGCTGGCTGCATGGGAAAGAGCTGCTACATGCAATGGGCAAAGGAATCTTGGCCGCGTGGCTGTGGAGAAGGATAGGGGAGCGAGGCAAGGCAGGAGAATGGGATGGAGGCGGTTCGGCGCTAGCAGGTGATGGAGGGCGGGTTGTGTGTTGTTGGAGGGGGCGGATTTTGAGAAGGGCGGGCAGGGCGTACGGGTGCGTGTCACGTGGAGTGGTGGGATTTTGTGCGTGCTTTCTGACGTGAGGCCAAAGGCGTGGGGGGGGAGGGGGGTGTTGGGTTTGATCGGCTTTCAACGTGGGAGGGCACGAAACTGGAAAGGAGAAAGAAATTTCAGATGCGTTCAGTCGGAATTTTCTCTCTTTTATATAAAACTGATCAGAGCAAAATAAAAGGAAGAAGAGAGAGAAAGGAGAGAGAACGAACGTGAAAGAAGCAACCAAAATAATATACTGAAATCACGGGGAATATTGAAAGTCATCTGGAATTATAAATGCAAATGGCAACGGGCAAACAAACGAAAGACCACTTGGAAATAAAGGCTAAAACTTGTACTGATACGGGCTAACCATTTCGTCGGCGTACTGATTATAGAAACACACAAATAAATATACTGAAAATCAGCACGACGAGACGTACAGAATGATACATACATATCAACGATACGATCATCCTATCAAAAGTCGATATTCGCTGTCAAACTGCTACTATTTTGCCGTAAATAAGATAAACAGGACCATAGCAGTTTAAATTTGACAAAACGAAATATTACGTTTCATTCAAAAAATAGTCTACATTTTTATTATATATAAAAATATTCAGATTTTGAAAATATTTTATTTTAATCAAATTAACTGATTTAAATTGAAATTTCATAACAGAACTAACTTTCAAATTTTTAAACGAAAATCCATCGCTTGCTGTGCTTCAATAGACGCATACAAAATATCAAATTTTCATTTCTAAAATTTAGTAGTTTAATTTCAAAAAAAATAATAATAGTTAATTACGTTATTAAAATCGTCAAAATTCTCGGGGCGCGTTGCATGCAAAGCGGGAAACAGAGAATATATACAAGTGAAAATTGTATTACAACTTTACTAGAACCATGCAATGCTTTCAGTAAAAAGGAAAAAAAACAATTTAATGTATTTATTAACCACCAGTATACTAAGATTACAAGACGATTACAAACACAGAACACGGATTTAAAATTCAACATTAAAATCAATCGAGAGACCGATGGGCATCTTCATTGTGATCAAAGAATAAATCCGGATCGATTTCATCAGGTAAGAGGTTCGGTTATTGAAATTCCTGGGTTAGATAGTATCCGAATCTGGCGAATGTATCCTCCCAAATGAAGTAAAAGGCGACTGCTCACGAGTACATTGTTTATCTTAAAGTAAATGCGGTTAGCATATGCGGGTTCAACCCAAAATATGTTACAGTCCATTTATGTAACTGTTCCGTATAAAAGCCTTTGTACGGGATTCAGAAATTGTAATTTTCGATATATCAGTTCTGTACGTAATCTTCTTCAATAAAGATATCAGTTTCAAAATTTCAATCTCTCTCATTTCATTTTATACAAATTCTCTTCAAATAATAACACTCCCTACCCCAGAACACTTTTCAAGTTGCGTATTCATCTTATCTATTCTGCAGCATCAATGTTTACATTACACTTTAAGATATTTACATTAATATCACCTATACGTACATGATTATTATATTTCTGGTATATCGATAAATTACAATGGCCTTCACCCATGCATTTTCAAGCTTGAGACGCTCCATACTTTAAGAAGAGGAGGAGGAGCCACCCTTTCGATGTTCCATGCAACTCGAGTCACATGTGGCCGTCACACAGTGAGTTTTGATGTCTCAATTTCGATTCTTAGGATATCATTCATCTACTGTAATAATGTGATAATTTTAATAAAAGAAAATACCCTATCCACGGCTCTTCTGTTTTGGAACCAGTATTTGATCCTATCATCAGTGAACCCAAATGCTTCTCCAAGTCGTTTTCGGTCATTTGCATCCAGGTGAGGGTCCCTAAAGTAAAACCTACATAAAATACAGGAAAAATAATAATCATATATATGGAATATATGCATACAAGTAACTAGAATTTTCTCCAAATTGAAATGAAGATAACATACTCTTCTAGTGCTTTATTTTGATCGGGTGTATACTGATTATGCATCTTCTCTTTCGTTTTTGCAGCAGGTCTGCTCGTTGAATTTCCTTTCTGTACATGAATAATTGATCCGTGAATATTTAAACGTATTTAATAAAAAAACATGTAAACTTACTTATCATCACCTGATTATGATCTGATGGATAGACTAGTGTTTTGAATAGACAATGAACTGACTGTTTCTGCCTCTAATGCACTACCAAGTAGCTGAAAAGCTACAGTAAGAAGCGATCCACCCATATCGTTTTGGTACGAGGTCCCATCTGGATAAATCGAGAATCTACAAGGAAGAACTAGGATATGGGAGGAGTCACTACCATTCGTTACTTGTTGCATGCCATTACCATCTACTAGAGCATACACCACTGTCGATCCCGATGCATCTATGCAGGTCTCTTGTATCATCAGCCTATTGTTACCTCTGTTTCCACCCACTGCCTGCTGTATACATGCATCATTAAGATATATGTACTATGTAGTTGTAATTAATTAACAATAGTCTATTTTAAGGGCACCACTTAGCATACTCTTACGGAGGTTGGGAGATGGCATTAGCTCGGTCCTGACCTTTTCCAATGTGGATTGTTTCATGCACTAGGTTCCCATTGCATAATATATCCCACATACTCCTCATGATATGTTTTTGATATGACATAAATATCTCAAACTTCAGTGAAAAGCGTCTAATAACAAAAATTAACAACTGTAAGTAACCCGCATTTATGAACTTACTTGGAGTAACTGCATGTACTTTAACATATAAAATTTCATTGTAAAAAATAAATAAAAATTGACTCATTTATTGTAATTTTATTCTAAATGGAGAATAAATATGTACGAGAAGATGAAAGAAAGAAAGCATGCACTTGCCATACACACATGTACAAAGACAAAAACTAACTAGTTTTAAATGTACCAGGAGAATAGAGACTAATTAAGTAGACGAGGAGATTTTACCAAAGGTTCCCTATCTTAAGGCAGTAGTCCTTGAAGTGCTAAGACCCCATCCACCGGCCCATTTTATACTGCCCCTTAAAACCACAGAAGACGTCGGATTCGAATAGTAAAGCAGCTTGATTGATCCTTGCTTCTTGTATTGGTTTCATTTGACTGCAGCAGCTTTAATGGAGCAAGCAATCCAAGCACATCATATTCCTTGCAAGTCGCTGTGGATGAATCCCAATCCAAGCACAACATATTCCTCGCAAGCTGTCAACCAAACCCAGCCTGTATAGTAAAAATAAAATTAAAATAAAATGATGTGGTTAATATATATAAAACATTAGTAGTATGGGAAGGATGTGCACATCTAACACAAGCACTGCAGCAACAAAATCAGAATTGAACTAATATTTGTACCGTTTGTTATACATGAGGTGTATATACACTTACTTTTCTGGCAAAGAACCTTCATGCCTTTTTCCAACACCTCCCACTCTGAATATATCAATTATCCTTGAAATTCCGAGCATAAGATAACCAGTGAGACGAAAAGAACAATGAATTCAATATAGGCAAGCATTTCAAGTAAGAACTTAGAGCCTTTCTCTGACTAAGGAGAATAAATTTATATTTAAAAGCTGCATGCAAAATTTTAACATGACTAAACTTATATAGACAAAATACAGAGAGGCAGCTCACGTGTTTTGAACATGCAATAGCTACGCGACATAAACAAGTGAACCAGACATGCGAAGGGCGTGTAACAGGCTGGCAGTGTGAAATTTTCTATACGTTGTAACTGATAGAGGCGTTATTCATGTTCTTACTTATTCTGGAATAATTAGAAGAATTAATACTCTACACAGTAGTTTGATCGACCAAGACAAAAGAGAAAAACAAACCTATTTGCATTGGTGCATGAGCAGAGAAACTTACACAGGTTTCTCTGCTTTAAACCACGATGAACGACAACTTGCGAACTCGTTATATATTCATATCCATTTTCAGCGGGCCCTATGTAGAAATTTCCTACAAACACAAATATTAAAACACAGTTAGAACTTTTAAGTTTTCACTCTTACAGAATTGTTTAATCAGAGAAGACTTGAATATCACAAGGGCCAAAGAGCACTTAGACAACCAAAATCAAGAAAATAAAATTGCAGGCAGGTACATGCATGAATCTTGCCAAGTGATGCCACACAAATAAATTCTAGACCAAGGAACAGAATGAAAAGAATGAAATATAGAAATAAAAACCCAAACACACAATATTTGCAAGCACAATGATAACTGATACGTTTAGCAACTTGAAATTGAGACAAAAGTGAATTCAAGTAGTACTTAAATAATAATAATAATAATAACAATAATATAAAAAAATTGTTTCGGACCCCTAAGTCATTTTTTTAACTAGCACAAATGCATGCACATTGTAAAGATTTGTTCTGTAGCTGAAGTTATATTCTCTTTGAAATCCATGCACATATAAGTTTTTGATTAAGTATTACTTTAAAATATATTACAATACCACTGTTGATTTCTGTGTTTATTTATCTCAAAAACATTAAATAATGAGAGTTTCAGGTGTTGGTTTATGAAAAATTACAATAATATGAATACATACGGGCAACACATTGTATTTGTTAAATGCCGATTGAATATAAAATCTGTTTACACAACAAGTGTTTATGGTGCAGTGATAATGCTCACAACATACACACCTCCAAACTTTGAGTCATAGAGCAAACTGCATGGAAAACATGAAATAATGTACTTGAAATCTCACAATCATAATGTAGCATGAAACTATATATAAAAAATGAAGGAAGAGCAAACAGTTGTTATAAGATCAACGTATCATATCAGTTGAAATTTTACCATATTCTATTTATCTAATTTGGTATCTTAATTTCTACTTCTAAGAATGAAAAGAAAAAATCAAGAGAAATAATTCCAATCAAAGTTAATGTATACATAGCAAAATATTAAAATCAGCCACAACTTAGAAAGTTCTCACGGGTAACTGCAAACAAAAATTATTATGATTTGAGATTATGACTGCAGCTGGGGAAGTATGAATAGTCTCAATCTAGTAGCGAATGTATTTATATTGACTTTTACAGAATACCTATTATTACCCTAACTTTTATAGAATGGCAGCAACCGGAGTTGTAAGACCCTTAATCAGAATCGCGATTTTGAAGGCTATTTGGTGGAAAAGTTACGGAAAAATGTGTATTTTACTAAGTAACTGGTTGATTTATTAGCATGGCCACATATATCAGTAACTCTACTTAAGGAAGCTTAGAAAAAAAAGGCAAAAGTGATATAATGGCACAACATTTTTACATATAAAATCAAACATGCTTTTAATATTATAAGAGAATTGAGAAAATTGTAAAGCTTTATTATATTGTCTTCTGTACAAACAGTTTGTATTTATAACTGTTGAAACGCTACTGGGCTGAATACAGAAAAGCCTTGGCCCAATAACACTTATTACATACAAATATAACTTGTAAAGCTTCAGAGACGACATTCTGTTACCCTCCCTCAAACCTAACGTTAGAGTTAGGGTTTGCAATACATGCGATTGTGAGCCGCCAGGAAGAAACTTTCTCTATCTTCATCTCAAATAAGAGATATGACAGCAATCATGTGATAGAAGACTTGCTAGCTGGTCAGATGATCTTGCTTCTAGCTTGTCAGTGAGTCAAGGTCTTGATAGTCTTCGATTTCAACTTTAGTTACTTCAGGGATATAGATCTGCCCTTTGGCCCTGAGATTCATGTTGGCATCGTCCACGTTGAGCTCTTGTCTGAATTTGATGAAGTTCGGCCGTGATAAGGGCTTCGTAAAAATGTCAGTTTTTTGGTAAGTTGAAGGTATGTATCTGACTTCAAGTTTTTTGTTGATTACCTGCTCTCGTACAAAATATAGATCGAGCTCGATATGTTTTGTGCGAGAGTGGAGTACTGGGTTTGCTGAGATAGCAATTGAACTCTGATTATCACACCAAATTATCGGCTTATGATCAAGTTTGATTTTTAGTTCACCTAGTAGAGAAGTTAACCACATAATTTCTGCAGTGGTACTAGCAATGCTTCTATACTTGGCTTCTGTGCTTGATCTAGATACAGTAGATTGTTTTTTTGCACATCAAGATATTGGATTTTTACCTAAATAAATGCAGTACCCTGTAGTAGACTTCCTGTCATCTTGATCTGATGCCCAATCAGAGTCACTGTAACCATTTATGAGTAGAGTTGAACTTGCTTGTATGATCAGTCCTTGGTTAATAGTGCCTTTTAAGTATCTGAGTATTCTTTTAACTGCCTTCCAATGTTCATCATGTGGCTCTTGCATAAACTGACTTACTTTGTTTACATTGAAGGAGATGTCTGGCCTAGTGATTGTGACATACTGTAGTGCCCCTACAATGCTTCTGTATTCTTTAACATTTATGATTGGTTCTCCTTTGTTTTTTGATAGATGGCAATTGCTTATCATTGGTGTAGGCAGTGGGTTTGCTTTGTCCATTTTTGCCTTAATCAGTATCTCACTGATGTACTTTCTTTGGTTTAGATGAATTTCTGACTCTGATGTTCTTTTAACTTCTATGCCAAGAAAGTAGTTTAGCTCACCCAAGTCTTTAATTGAGAATTCTTCTTTCAAGCATTGTGTAATGTTCATAATTTCAGAGTTGTCATTCCCTGTGATAACAAAGTCATCAACATAAATTAGTATGTACACAGTTGAACTGTTTAAGAATTTAGTAAACAGTGAGTTGTCAGATTTTGTGGGATTGTAGCCATGTCTTGCTAGTGTTGACTTCAGCTTGTCAAACCAAATTCTTGGTGCTTGCTTGAGTCCATATAATGCCTTGTTAAGTTTGCAAACTAGCTGGTCTCTGTTTTTTTGTATAAATCCATGTGGCTGCTCCATGTACACTTCTTCCTGCAATTCACCATTAAGAAAGGCATTATTAACATCTAATTGCCTGATTGGCCAATTCTTATGTAAAGCAATAGTTAATATGACTCTGATGGTAGTAGGTTTCACAACAGGAGAAAAAGTCTCATTAAAATCAAATCCATTCTGCTGTGAATACCCTTTTGCTACCAGTCTTGCTTTATGTTTAAGAATTGTGCCATCAGGATTTCTTTTTAATCTAAATGTCCATTTGCATCCAATTATATTTTTATTCTTTGGTAATGGTACAAGATCCCATGTCTTGTTTTTTATTAGAGCATTGTATTCTTCTTGCATAGCATTGCTCCACTTATCATTCTGAATTGCCTGTTCATATGTGCTTGGTTCTGTGAGCTCTGACTCTATGCTATATGTTTTTGGCTTAAATATTCCACATTTTGCCCTTGTCATCATGTGGTGCCCAGTGTTTGCAGGTGGTTGTCTATCTTCAACAGCAGTCTCTGATTGGGTACTGTGTGATTGAGTATCATGCAGTACTTGATGAGTGTCTAGATGATGGCTGGTGTCTTGTGACACACTGGTAGGCTCAGTTGGTGCACCAGCAGATTCTTGACCTGGTTCAGTCCTGGGCACTGTGTGTTGAGAGCTGGTGTCATCTTCTTCATGATGATTGGAGTTATGCACAGGTATGATAACCTCTGGTGAAGGTAGCACTTGAGGTATTGATAGCATTGGATTATGAACTTTCTGATTTGTTTTGATTGCTGCATTGCTGAAAGGAAACTCATGTTCATTGAACACTACATGCCTGGATATGTATATTTTTCCTTTATCATCAATGCACTTGTATCCCTTCTGGTTTGTGGCATATCCAATGAAGGTGCATGGCTTTGACCTGTAATCAAGTTTGTGTATGTTGTATGGTCTTATGTAGGGAAAGCATAGACATCCAAAAGTCTTTAGACTTTGATAGTCTGGTTTAACACTGAATAACACTTCCATTGGACTCTTAAACGTTATAACTTTTGTGGGCAGTCTATTAATCAAATGCACTGCTGTAGAAAAGGCATCTGGCCAAAATTTTAGTGGTAAAGATGCCTGTGCTAGCAGTGTTAAACCAGTTTCTACTATATGTCTGTGCTTTCTCTCAATAAGACCATTTTGTTCTGAAGTATATGGGCATGTTACTCTATGAGTTATACCTTTCATTTCAAAATAACCTTTCAAAGGTAAAAACTCTTTACCACCATCTGTTTGTATGGTTTTCAATTGACAGTTTGTCTGTCTTTCTGCATTAGTGATAAATTGTATCACAGCATTCCTGGTTTCTGATTTAGATTTTAAAAAATAAATCCATACAAATCTAGAGTATGCATCAATAAATGAAATGTAATATTTGTATCCATAATCAGTGTGTATGGGTGCTGGTCCCCATAAATCTGTTGCAACAAGTTCAAGAGGCTTATCATAAACAGTTTTAGAGTATGGAAATGCAAGTTTGTGACTCTTGCCCATTTGACAGAATTCACAAATATATGAATCAGGAATTTTACTAATATGAGTATTTCCACAACTGCTCAAAACATGTTTCATTACATTTAAACTGGGATGACCCAACTTATAGTGCCATACATCAAAGTTTTTGGTGTTTTTGATTTCTGAGATGTGACACCAATTTTCATTACTTTCAACACTTCTTGAGTTTGGTACATCAAATTTGTAAAGTCCCTTATGTTCTCTACCCTGCAAAATTACTTCAGCAGTTAGTTTATCTTTAACCAGACAATATTTGGGGTGAAACTCAAAGTACACATTATTGTCTTTAGCAAATTGTGACACACTCATTAAATTTTTTCTGATTAATGGAACCATTAACAGATTGTTTAGATACAGTTGCCTGGTTCCATTAATGCTTGCATTTCCTATGTGAGATATTTTTATAGATTTACCATTTCCCATACATAAAGATTGTGTACCTTTGTATTCCCTGTTGCCAAGATTTAAATTTGCCATGCTGTTTGTTACATGATTTGTTGCACCTGAGTCAGGATACCAGCTTTCATCATGTATGTCTTCTGCTTTTGCTGCATTTGTGTTTGTGTTATCAGATGTGTGTTCCTGCTGTGCACTGACCATGTTAACATTGGGATTTTGAGTTCTTGAGTTAGTGTTGGTTTGTTGTGCTGGTGCAAAGTTGGCATCAAATCTGAAGTAGCATTTGTTGGCAGTGTGACCATATTTTTCACATATTTGACATCTTGGTTTGTTGTTATTGAGATTCCATCTGCCACCTCTTCCTCTGAATCTACCTGATTGACCACCTCTGTAGTTGTTTGGTTGATTTCTGTTGCCTTGATTCTTTTCTTGGTTTTTACCTTTGCTTACAGTTGCATAGTTGACATTGCAGTCCCAGCTTGCTGATTTCTTTTGTTCCAATCTTCCCTCGTGTGCAATAAGAATAGATTGAACATTTTGCAGTGATGGCAGATTTTCATTGGATGATATTACAGCAACCACTGCCTCATAGTCATCATCCAGGCCACTTAAGATGCACAGAATTTGCTCTGTGTCAGTTATCTTGTGCCTAGCAGAGGCTAACTGATCACAAATTGTTTTGGCTTTAGAGAGATATTCTCTCATGCTGACATTATCTTTTCTTAAATTTTGAAGTTGCCTTTTATACTGCATTATTCTTGCTGCAGATTGAGAACTAAATATTTGCTCAATAGTGTGCCATATTTCACTAGTTGTTTTGCATCCAACGAGTTGTGGCAGTAAACTTGTGCTTATAGATGACAACAGCCAAGAACTTATTAAACTATCTTGCCTCTCATGTATTGTGTATTCAGAATTACTTACAAGTTTTCCTTCTTGATTTGTAGTGAATCTTGGAGGAGTAATCAAGGTGTCAAGAACATACTCTTGCAGTCCATACCCTCTGATAGCCATTTCAATCTGAAATTTCCACAACAAGTAGTTGGATTCATCAAGTTGTATGGTGATGATCTGACTTTGTGGCTTGATTATGGACTTGATGAGATCTTGAGTGGTGATGGAATTTTGCTGAGTGGTTCTTGATTGATTTTGTGGGGTATTTGTATTATCAGTGCTCTCTTCAGACATGATAGTGAGGTTTCAGTTAACAAGATAATGTTCAGAATCAAATTTCAGAATTGCAATCAGAGAAATAGAACAAAGTGCAGCCTGATCTGAAAAGAATGATGATTTGAATCTGACTGATGGTCAAGGCAAGGCACTTCTGGTGAGTTTCTTGGAATTTTTTGATGATCTGATGGAGTATGAATGCAGCCAGAGGGTAGATAAGTGATGATATTACTCTGATATCTCCCTCTTTGGCACGGCAGCCACTTCAAATGATGATAATGTCTTTTCTTTCAAAGAAATTGTTATACAGTTGTTGAACTGTATAACAGAATCTCAAGTGATGAAGTTAATTCTGATGAGATTTGATAATTTCTTATCTTCTCACCTTTTCTTGATTATTGCTTGAGGATCTTGATTTGTTTGCAGTGATGCTACACGGCTCTAATACCATATAAGAGAATTGAGAAAATTGTAAAGCTTTATTATATTGTCTTCTGTACAAACAGTTTGTATTTATAACTGTTGAAATGCTACTGGGCTGAATACAGAAAAGCCTTGGCCCAATAACACTTATTACATACAAATATAACTTGTAAAGCTTCAGAGACGACATTCTGTTAAATATGTTTTATGCCAGGTGGATGTCTTAAAAGGTACAAAATTATAACAAAAAGAGAAGGCGTTGTCATAAAAAAGGGTAAAAATATTAAAGCTATATAAAGCAATTTACACATTGAATTAATGGGCCTATGCTCATTCAGCCATGATTATAGACACTTCCACATGTTATGCATAAAATAAGTAGATCTAAGTTCGAGTATGTCAATAAGAGCACCATGAAATACGATTGCTACGTGATAACTGATAGCAAGGGGAGAAAGAAGAGCGGTAATATATGTGTAGTGTAGGAAAACAAATTAATGTTCAGGGTAGTGATGTAATTCTACTTGAAGACTACAAAATTAAAGCAACAGCTAAGTCCTATGCTGATAACACAAACAAAATAATGATCCATATAATAAACGTTATGCAGAAAGTAATTTTATTTGCACGAAAAATAGAACTCCACACGTTCAAATCTATATATCCTATAAGAGTAGAATGATAAGGAAATATAAATTTGAGGCTTCGACTTACCTGATCAATGAGAACCGGAGCAAGAAAATTATTATTCTGTGCAATTCAGAAATTACAGATGGAATTCGACGAATCAAACACAAAAGAATCGATCAAGATTACCTTTGCATGTTCTGGTAAGGCAACGGCTGGACAAAGCTGCAGAGATTGAATTGGCGGCAAGATTACCGTTGTATGATGGCGTTTATTTTGCTGAAGCAGGTCATGAAACGAAGCGCCGGTGAGGTAGTAACGAGACCAAAAGTATTGTCGAACACTTGTGAACCGGCAAAGAGGCGTGAAAATATATGTAAATTTTCAGCTAAATAACCTTTTGAGGTTAAATGAAAAAATCTCTCAGGCTTTCAATATTATTTTGAATTAATGTAAGAATATAACTAACATAACCACACAATCATGGAGGAACCGACATCTTGATAGTATATAATTTTAAAAGAATAAAATATTTACCGTAAATTTAAATTGACTTACAGCTAACGATGATATATCGGACAAAAAACTATTGTATTTTTAGAAGCTAAAGTTTAATGTAAAATAAAATACACAACACAAACAATTAAGTTCAAAAATTAATATGAATATAGGGCAAAGATCCGATACACCTCATTTTTGCTACAACTTAAATTTCTCGGTTTCAACCACATGTTTCGAACCGAATAATTATATTTTCTCTCTCTTATCACTTCATTATATTATTTAGTTCGGAATATGCGATTGAAATTATGGAGGATTTGAGATATAACAAAAACGAGGTTTGCTAATCTTTGCCCTATATGTGTGTGCGCGTGTCTTTATATAACCACATTGTAGGCTTTATGCGTCATTCTGTGTTAAAATACCCACATTGTAGACTCTATGCGTTATATTGTGTTGGAAATATTGTAAAAAATCATTGTTCGGAACATCAGAGTATATAGCCCCATTGGAGACTCTGCGTCATTTTGTGTTGAAATTATTGTAAAAAATCGTAGCTATAATCTATAGACTCTCGAGATCAATTACATAAAAAATTTAGATAGTTTCGAACTTTCAACTCGTCAAAATTATAATCCAATACGAGCCATCAGATATGTAAATTTAATTGTTTATTGATAATACAATTTGACGAAGCTAAAAGTTTGAAAATGTTAGCAAAAAAATTGATCTAACACCTCCAAATGAAAGAAAAAACAAAACTAAAAGAGAGGCAATGTAAGAGAAAAGAGAGAACATGCAAGGTTTTTTTTATATTCGACAAATTCTTTGGTCTACGTTTACTTATCCTTTTTTTATTGATAGATTTTGCAATTAAAACTGAATTACAAGTCAATTTCATAAATAAGATTGCTTGATTTCAAATTCAACAGAATCTTCTTGCAAAAATCGACCAGCCTTCCATTCATTTGATTGAGCACGATATTTATAAGCAAATTCATGTGCCAGAATTGCTAGATCTATGTTTGGATCGGTTGTTTTCAGATCCGAGTTTCCACAATAAAGAAACGTCAAAATCGATTGTTTCCACAATTTGATGGATCAGTACAAACACATCATTTTGTCGGTACTAACTCATTTCCTTGGCCAACTCTTGAGATTTCTTTATAAAAATACTGAAGTCTTCAAGCTTTAGGCCCCCGGGGAAATGTCTTCAAGCTTTAGGCCCCCGTACTTACCACTTAGCGTCCGCCTAGCGATTTTTACAACCTTGGATCAAACATTAGATAATACTTGTCCCTAAAGTATGCTTCTGTGAAGACAAAGCTTGCTTTGAATTAAGACAATCGACCATATCTAGATCTACAGAGACATTTTCAGTACTTGAATCGCTTTCGCAGAACGTTGAAGCCTTCTATGTAGGATCGATTTCACCCTAGAGAGGGGGGAGGGTTGAATAGGGTGATGCTATTAATTATAAAAATTATCGCGTAAGTTTATATAAAATTATTTTCAACACAAACATATCAAAATAGTAGCATAGATAATAGCAGAATAATAAATGCAGAAATAGAACGACACAGAATTTACCCAGCTTCGGCAAAACCCTGCCTATGTGCTGCCACCAAGGTTTCTACTAGAAATTAAGCAGTCAAACGCTTACACACGTAAACTCGCGACACCCGCAATCTATTAGCCTTAACTCTACGCTTAAAACCCTTACACAACTCAGTCACTGAGTTGTGAATTCTCAAACTACGCTACATAGTTTGTCCCCTAGTCACACGACTAAAAATTACAAATGTTTAAAAGAAATTGCAAATTTAAAAACAATTTAAAAAATAAACAATAAAACCCTAATTATAAGCCCTAAGTAAAAATGACTCAAAAATATCTCCCTCTTTATTAAAATATACATGCCGGCCCCACTTTCTTCTTTGTTTGTGAAAAACAAAGAATGGCTGCTTCGATCTCTTTCCTCTTTTGCTTTGAAATTAGGGCTTTTGCCTTGCGTTCGCTCCTATGAGATTAGCTAGTGCTTCGGCCTTATCTTCGCTCCTGTGAGATTGGGTAGGGCTTCGGCCTTGTGAAATTAGAGCTTCGGCCATCGAAGAACCCGATTGATTATTGATCGATTACAATTGATCTTCTGATTTGCTTTGGCAATCGATCGTCTTCTTGAGATGCTTTCGGCTGCTTCTTATTTGATTGAGTTCGACTTTTATTCTGGTATGTAATTTATGCTTTTTGCTCTTGGGTTTGAATACTTGAACTCATTTTTCCGATGATGTTTTAGGGCTTATATAGGAATCGAATTCCTTATTTTTCGTTCGTAAATTTCATACAAGTTCGTTTGATAATTTTTGGCTTGTCGTTCGATTTTGCATGGATGATTGTGATGATTTCTAACATTTTCAATTCGAATATTTTTGGCTTGGTTAACATGGCTTCGATTTTGACTTTGCTTGGCTACCAGGTGTTGATTTCTGACATGTTCAACTTCGGCACTGAATTGTCACTGCTTTTGTTAAAATTTGAACTTGCTCGGTTGTAGCCTTAGTTGCCATGGTTCTGACTTGATGCTGCTGACTTCGGTTGTTGCTTTGAATTATTTCTCTATGACCATTATTTTTGGTTCGAACTTAATGCTATGACTTAGGCTATTTTTGAAATCCCTTATGACATTATTTTTGGTTTGACACTGCTGTTTCATCGGCCAGTTGAAACTGTGATGATTTTCTGTCTTGACTTTAATTTGTTTCATGTCTTCACCTGACTTCGACTTTACATTTTCTTTGTGTATTGGCTTCGTCCATTATGCACTTGATTTACTTGCGGCCTTGACTTTGTTATACTCTGCATATACTCTCTGATACATGTATAATTGATCGAACTAGCCGTGTCACTTGCTTATGCTGGTACTGTTTTATTTGATGTGTTGTAGCTGCTGTCCATTTTGGTTTTGCTAGCTGTACATGTATTTACTTGAGCTTGAGTTCATTGTATGGGCCGGTTGACTTTTGCAGTTCACTGGTCTTGCATCATGTGTATACATACATTCATGTATATATATATATATATATATATATATATGCGTATGTTAGCTTGTGTTTTGAACTTGCATTTGGTTTGTGATTGAAAACTTGTCTAGTTGTATTTGATTTGATTCAGTGTGTTGTTTTGTTCTCACCTCTGGCCTGTTTCACTGTCATATGTATATATGTGCTCTTCGTTCATTTGTTTTCACGTGTACTCAAGTTGAATCCTATTGCACTGCCTTTTTGTTTACTCTTACTAGAAGTGGTCTGTTTGGAGTCTTCATATGACTACACTTCTGTTGTAGTTTGACTATGCAGTATGCTTGTTATATATGTGTGTGTGTGTGTGTGTGCGCGCGCGCGCGCTGCTGCTGCATTGAGTTGTTTGGTCGACACACTTGTAGTTGTACATTCATGTGTTTGTTCCTTCAAGTCAGTTTGCATTTGAATTTGACTGTCTCGACTATTTGAACTAAGCATGTTGAATTGGGTTGTACTGTCCACTTCATTTCACTGTTGCATACATGTTAACTTCGTATATTTGTCACTCCAACTCTGAGTGTTATTCATGCATCCAATTGTGCATTAGTACTTAAAGTACTTGTCGACTTTGCTCGCTGCCTGGTTGACATGTATGTATGCATGGACTGTCTAGTTCTAGTCTTTGTTGATCTGGTTCATTTGTTGGGTCATCATTTTTGGCAGTTCTTGTTTCATTTCATTTTTAATTTGCACCTGTGTTGAATCCAGCTTTAAAGCTCGGGTTTGACCTTGTGCTGATATTGTGACATTATTTTTATTGCACTTGGGTTGAACCCGGCCTTTTGATTTGGGTTTGACCTTATGCTTACCTGTCCCTGTAATTTCATCAAGTGTATATATCGGTGTGCACGGCCTTGTGGCATGTACAGTGATACACTGTACATGTCACAAGCTGTTTGTGTATGATGAATTCAAATTTAAATGATGACGAACAACCCAAATAACTGAGAAACAAATTATTTTCAAAATTCACATTTTATTTTACACTGCGAAAATATTTCCTTTTCAATTTTACCGTGTCAGTATTTATTTTTACAGATTGCTCAGATGCTGAATTCAAGTTGAAGATTAAATACGAGTGAATGAGCGATATAAAGTGAGGACAATTATGTAAATTGAAATGTGATGTAATTGAAATTATATTGTAATTGAAATTGTATATATGTAGTGAGAGCTCGAATTTGTACTATTCAAAATTGTAATAAATATTTGTTTGAATAAAATATTCGTTTGAATTATATTTTGTGTTATTTATTTTATTCTGCAAATATTTATTTAATTATGTGAAAAATATAATAGTACATTAACAAATACATTTAAATGAATATATATATATATATAGATGTTTATTATCATCAAATAAAAATCATATACTCGCATATTCAATAGTCTCCCCCTTTTGATGATAACAAACATATATTTAAGATTTTGAATTTGTTAAATGTATTTGATCATTCAATTTGCTCCCCTTGTTTGAATGCTCTCTCTCTACACAGAGCTCTTCCTTCATATATGCATACAATTAAAAATATGCAAATGAGCCTAGATGAAAATAGAAAATATTTGACCTTTACTTGCTTTTATTTGACGAAATCTTAACTTTTCTCTCCCCCTTTTGTTATCAGCAAAAGAGTAATAGTGTTAGAAAAATAGAGATAAAGTGATTGGTATTAATACAGCATTAAAACTCAATTGAATATAAATATTAAATTTCAATAAAAAATCAAACAAAAACCATAAATACTCTGGTAGGCGCATATTCCACTTTTAGAATGATGTCATCATATAAAACCATATAGTTTTGTCTATTTGTGGTATATTTTTATCAGGAATTTGAATATCTACCAATCATGCATAACAATTAGGACTTTTAAATAAGATCAGTAGTATTCCAATGTTTCTTTAAAAAAATGAATTCAAGTATCTTCTAACCACGCATAACCGTGAGGACTTTTAAATAGGGTTAGAATTAACTTGTTTATTTAATAGATCAATTTTGATATGCGTTCCATACGTGCATAACCGTGAGGACTTTTAAACGAGCATGGAAGCACATATTCAAAAATTCCAAGTAATTCATCCATGCATAACCGTGAGGACTTTTAAATGAGAGTGTGGATTTTATTTTGTTTTATTATTATTATTATTTTTAAATGAAAAACGAATGATTCCTGTTTAAAGTACCACATGTCGACAAACTATATTGAATTTTGATGAGTGATGGTCGTTAGAAATATGATAGAAATAGAGATGGTCATGGAATTTTTACCAATAAAAAGCTTTTATAACTCTTGTTCAAATTTCTAAAGAAATTTACTAAATACACCGTCTCAAGTTATAATATATGATTAATATTAACACCCATCACTTTTTCAATCACTATTTATCTTTTCAATAATCATTAAGGAGTCAGATTAGTCAATGTAACCATTTAAAATCGTATTCAAAAATAATTATAAAATCAAAATTTCCAAAATGACTAATCTGAAACAAGGGCAAACATGATTTTATAGAAGGGTTTTTATAAGGAAAATGTCTGCTTTTTGAAAATTATTTGAAATGAAAAGTATGCAGATGTTTTCTTTGAAAAACGATGCAGTTACTAAATGTCTCAACAAAAATCACGTTCCACTAGTAATTTTTCTATCAACTAGATTACCAGTGTAATCTGCATCTGAATTTCTCTTTCACTCAAGATTATCATTAATTGAATGTTATAGACCAGACCGTGAAATTTTCAACAATTTCTTGAAATCCTTTTTTTCAACTTTTTAAATGAGTATTCTTTTGAATCTTAATTGGAGCCGTGCCAATAAACAAAATCGTAAATATAATGTCAAATTTAGAAGCCGTAGGATAAACAAATATATTTACGTGCACCGAGATTAATAATCAGTCAATAAGATACCATCATTAGTCTAAACAAATTCATATGAAGTAATTTAAAGACTCTAGAGATGCATGTAGTGTTCTCGGTACGAAAAAGGTATAATTGGCCAACAATTTTGAAAAAATCAGAATCAACATCATCATTTATTTCATCATGGCATTGCTGGCTGATTTAATTCAGACTACGGTGCAAATTATCACATTTAATATATCGTTCAAAATATACCATTACCTGTTTTACCTTTACGACAATTTTTCGTTGTTGTCTATTGTGATTCTGTCACCTTTGTATTAGACTAAGGAACTTTGCTTTGTTGCCCGTTGTGTTTCTGGAACAGCCAGAATCCAGATAACACTGTTGTTGTTCCTTAGCCTGCCACCACTCCTACACGATAAAAGATTTTTGTGACCTATTTGTTTTTATAGGTCCATGATTGTTAGTGGCAGAATATTTTGAAAAATAATTTTGTGGAGACCCAAAACTATTTACATGTGTTCCTTTCGGCACCCAAATTTGTTTAACTTTGAGAGATTTTATATTTGTGCCTTTTCGAACCCAAATTGGAATGGTTTTTACGTGTTTGGGTCTATACCAACAATTATTTTGGTTGTGTCCAAATTTTCTACAAATTGTGCACATTGAATTGACTTGATTAAATTCACTCCTAACAAGTTTAGTTTGATTTTATCCAAGTCCTTGTCTAACTGTATTAACAGTTTGTTTCCCTAATAGCATTTTCAACGATCTTTCACTTTTTGAAAATTTATCTAAAGTTGTTGACAGTTGTTGGACTTGTGTTTTGAGACATTCATTTTCGTTCAATAATTGTGTGCACTTTTTAATAGAGTTCTCTCTCCTAGTATTTTCACTTTCCTTTAAAATAAGAATTTCATTTTCAAGCAATTTAATTTTAATTCCTGATTTTTTAATTTCTTCTTCGAATGTTGGACACTTATCACACTTAGGGCACTTGTTTTAATAGTTTTTAACTAATTGTTTAAGCTGTTCATTTACTTCTATCAAACTATCTCTTTGTGATTCAAGTTTGGCATACTTCTCCCTAAATCGTTCAAAACAACCATTCACTTCGTGGAAATATATAAGTAATTCTGAGCGAGTGTGTTTTAATACCTCACTTGGCTCGTCATCGTCACTATCAGTTATATTACCTTGAAGGCACATATCTGCTTTCTCACTCTCACTGCTAGTACTTTGATTATCTTCATCACTTGTATTCAACATGGCTGCAAAATTTCTCCGTTTTGATTTCTTTTTAAAGTCGCATCGATTTTGAGGACAATTGGGCTTGATGTGTGCAGTTTGGTTGCACTTATGACAGATGATTTTTCGCTATTCTGTGTTATCTAAAACTTTGATTACTCTGCTTTTTAATTTTTGATTTAGAGCTGGATTTCCGTATTTTCGATTCCTTTTTTAATTTCTTTATTACCATATCCAACTCTGCTGCTTCATCATCGTCGTCATCATCATCACTTTCAGTTGTTCCTTTGAGAGCTATTGATTTCTTTCGAGTATCTCCTCCTTCACGCTCTTCCTTGAATTTCATTTCTAGCTCATAAGTGGTGGGATTTCCGATGAATTCTTCAACTGTGATTTGTTTTAAATCTTTTGATTCTTGAATGGCAGTCACTTTTGCTTCAAAACTTCATGGAAGGACTGAGAATTTTTCGGACTATTTCCAATTCCGTGTATGATTTTCCTTAAGCTTTTGATTTGTATACGATGTCGGAAAGCCATCCATACATCTCTTTAACATTTTCTTCCTTGGCCATTGTAAAATTCTCATATTCGCTACTCATCATGGCAATGCGAGATTCCTTAACTTGAGATGTTCCTTCGTGAGTCACTTCTAGTGTGTGCCGTATTTCCTGCACAGTTAGACAATGTGATACACGATTAAATTCAAACTGATCTAATGAACAAATAATCGAATTCATAGCTTTGGCATTAGTATTCTGTAACTTATTTTCTAGATCTGTCCATTGATCCTTTGGTTTATTTATTTCTCGATTATTTACAATTATAGTTGGTGCTTTATACCCTTTCTCAACAATATCCCAAGCGTCAATGGTTTTCAGAAAAATTTCCGTTCGATTTTTCCAGTAAGCATATTCACCATTGAACATTGGTGGTCTAACTATGGACTGACCCTCCGCAAAAGAATTATTAAAAGAAACCATTTTAAAAATTCAAATTTTTTTTAAAAAAAATGGTTTTTGAAAAAACAAACTTTTTAACAAAAATGGCTTTTGTTCCTAGCTCTGAGACCACTTGTAGGATCGATTTCACCCTAGAAGGGGATGAATAGGGTGATGCTATTAATTATAAAAATTATTGCGGAAGTTTATATAAAATTATTTTCAACACAAATATATCAAAATAGCGGCACATATAATAGCAGAATAATAAATGCAGAAATAGAACGTCATAGAATTTACCCAGCTTCGGTAAAACCCTGCCTAAGTGCTGTCCCCAAGGTTTCTACTAGAAATTAAGCAGTCAGACGCTTAAACACGTAAATCCGCAACACCTGCTATCAACTAGCCTTAACTCTACGCTCAAATCCTTACCACAACTCAGCTACTGAGTTGCGAATTCTCAAACTACGCCACATAGTTTGTCCTCTAGTCTCATGGCTAGAAATTACAAATGTTTAAAAGAAATTGCAAATTTAAAAACAAATAAACAATAAAACCCTAATTATAAGCCCTAAGTAAATATGTACCAAAAATATCTCCCTCTTTATAAAAATATATGCCGACCCCACTTTCTTCTTTGTTTGTGAAAAACAAAGAATGGCTGCTTCGATCTCTTTCCTCTTTTGCTTTGAAATTAGGGCTTTGACCTCGCGTTCGCTCCTGTGAGATTAGCTAGTGCTTCGGCCTTGTCTTCGCTCCTGTGAAATTGGCTATGGCTTCGGCCTTGTGAAATTAGGGCTTCGGCTGTGGAAGAACCCGATTGATTGTTGATCGATTACAATTGATCTTCTGATTTGCTTTGGTAATCGATCATCTCCTTGAGATGCTTTCGGCTGCTTCTTATTTGATTGAGTTCGACTTTTATCTCAATATGTAATTTATGCTTTTTGCTCTCTGGTTTGAATACTTGAACTCAATTCATTTTGCCGATGATGTTTTAGGGCTTATATAGGAATCGAATTCCTTATTTTTCATTCGTATATTTCATACGAGTTCGTCTGATAATTTTTGGCTTGCCGTTTGATTTTGCATTGATGATTATGATGATTTTTGACATTTTCAATTCGTATATTTTTGGCTCGGTTAACATGGCTTCGATTTTGACTTTGCTTGGCCACCACGGTGCCAATTTTTGACTTGTTCAACTTCGGCGCTGACTTGTCACTGCTTTTGTTAAAATTTGAACTTGCTCGGTTGTAGCCTTAGTTGCCATGGTTCTGACTTGATGCTGCTGACTTCGGTCGTTGCTTTGAATTATTTCTCTATGACCATTATTTTTGGTTCGAACTTAATGCTATGACTTAGGCTATTTTTGAAATCCCTTATGACATTATTTTTGGTTTAACACTGCTGTTTCATCGGCCAGTTGAAACTGTGATGATTTTCTGGCTTGACTTTAATTTGTTTCATGTTTTCACCTGACTTCGACTTTGCATTTTCTTTGTGTATTGGCTTTGGCCATTATGCACTTGATTTACTTGCGGCCTTGACTTTTTTATACTCTACATATACTCTCTGATACATGTATACTTGTTCGAACTAGCTGTGTCACTTGCTTATGTTGGTACTGTTTCATTTGATGTGTTGTAGCTGCTGTCTATTTTGGTGTTGCTAGCTGTACATGTATTCACTTGAGCTTGAGTTCATTGTGTAGTCTGGTTGACTTTTGCAGTTCACTGGTCTTGCATCATGTGTATACATACATTCATGTATGTATATATGCATATGCTAGCTTGTGTTTTGAACTTGCATTTTGAACTTTGGTTTGTGATTGAAAACTTGTCTGGTTGTATTTGATTTGAATCAGTGTTGTTTTATTCTCACCTCTGGCCTGTTTCACTGTCATGTGTATATATGTGCTCTTCGTTCATTTTTTTTCACGTGTACTCAAGTTGAATCCTATTGCACCGCCTTTTTGTTTAGTATTACTAGAAGTGGTCTGTTTGGAGTCTTCATATGACTACCTTCTGTTGTAGTTTGACTGTGCAGTATGCTTGTTATATATATATATATGTGTGTGTGTGTGTGTGTGTGTGTGTGTACTGCTGCATTGAGTTGTTTGGTCGACACATTTGTAGTTGTACATTCATGTGTTTGTTCCTTCAAGTCAGTTTGCATTTGAGTTTGACTGTCTTGACCATTTGAACTAAGCATGTTGAATTGGGTTGTACTGTCCACTTCATTTCACTATTGCATACATGTTGACTTCGTATATTTGTCACTTCAAGTCTAAGTGTTATTCATGCATCCAGTTGTGCATTCGTACTTGAAGTACTTGTCGACTTTGCTCGCTGCCTGGTTGACATGAATGTATGCATGGACTGTCTAGTTCTAGTCTTTGTTGATCTGGTTCATTTGTTGGGTCATCATTTTTGGCAGTTCTTGTTTCATTTCATTTTTAATTTGCACCCGTGTTGAATCCAGCTTTAAAGCTCGGGTTTGACCTTGTGCTGATACTGTGACATTATTTTTATTGCACTTGAGTTGAACCCGGTTTTTGATTTGGGTTTGACCTTGTGCTCACCTGTCGCTGTAATTTTATCAAGTGTATATATCGATGTGCACGACCTTATGGCATGTACAGTGATACACTATGCATGCCACAAGTTGTTCCTTTATGATGAATTCAAATTTAAATGATGACGAACAACCCAAATAACTGAGGCAAATATTATTTTCAAAATTCACATTTTATTTTATACTGCAGAAATGTTTCCTTTTCAATTTTACTACATTAGTATTTATTTTTGCAGATTGCTCAGATGCTGGATTCAAGTTGAAGATTAAATACGAGTGAATGAGCGATATGTAGTGAGGACAATTATGTAAATTGAAATGTGATGTAATTGAAATTATATTGTAATTGAAGTTGTATATATATAGTGAGAGCTCGAATTTGTACTATTCAAAATTGTAATAAATATTCGTTTGAATTTATATTCTGTGTTATTTATTTTATTCAGCAAATATTTATTTAATTATGTGAAAAATATAATAGTACATTAACAAATACATTTAAATGAATATATATGTTTATAATCATCAAACAAAAATCATATACTCGCATATTTAACATTCTATTTGATTATCATTGAAAGTTTTTGAGAATTGTTACAGTTCTTGGTTGGGTATATTCTTTTTTTGGGACAAAATTGAATGGTCCTCCATAGGAGGAGTGCACTCATATAATTTTATTTAACACTTAAATAAGGAGTTGCTAACAAGCCTGACAGGTAGCAACCTCCCTTCCCCACCTACCTTGTAACGACCCAGAATTCCTGTCATTTGAAATTTGTATATTTAATTGATTTTAAATATTAACAAGTAAAATTTGTAAGTCGAATAAATTTTATTTCGAATATCTAGATTTAATTGGATAGATTAAATCGATATTTTAATATTTGAAATTACAGAAATAATTGGAAATAGGGTTTAATGTGATTAAAATTGATTTGTAAAGTTGTATTAAATCATATTGGAGTTAGAATGATGTTATAGAACTTTTAAAATTGAATTAAAAGTAAATTTGTCGGAATTGAATATTTTAATATTTAATTGATGGGTAAAAATAGCCATTTTTCAAACAGTCTCGGATTTCGACGAAATTAGTCTCACTGGATCCGTAATGTCAAGTTATTGTAAGATTTCTAATTTCGTGTCAGTCGGATTTACGGTTTGTCCGGGGCAAGCTAAAATGCACTGAAATCAGTTTAAATGAATTTTAAATTTAAATAGTCGATTTGAAAACCTATCTTTCAAATATGATCGAATTGGCTCCCGATATATATTCCATTGCGTTCAGAATGGGGGTAAAACATTATAAACACAAGGCGGCACGCTTCGTTTGGAGTTCGAATTTTTTTCGGATGAATAGTGTTTTGGAATTTTCTATATAAGGCCCCCTATTTCTTTCATTTGCAAACTAAACCTAGGGTTTCAAGCTTCAGCCGCCACCCTAATAATCAATGGCCGAGAAGCTCAAATCTTCCCTTTCAATTATCCTCTAATCCGTGATAATTAGAGAAAGTTATCAACTACAAAAGTGCCGAGCGCGTTGAGATCTATATTCTCAATGGCTATGATCGTAAACAATGAAGTGGATTGACGGAAATTGGTTCGTGAAGGTCCGGTGTTCAAGCACGAATTTCGAGAGGCACAGGGGTGACCGAGCTTGGCTAAATCACGGCCAATAGTGGCACTAGCGAAGGGCAATCGAACGACGTTGTTTGATCGTGTCCTCGGCGTTCGTAGTGATCGCGATAATTAGGGGTTGAAGGGCGGCAATAAATGGGTTACGTGCGTGCGTTTTCTTTAGCCTGGGGAAGAAGAACGAAGTCACGGTTTAGATTTACAAAGTAAGAAATCAACGGCCACGATGCAGTTAGGTTAAAAAAGTTGAAATTATTATATTATATAATTCGTATAATCTTTAAAACTCTGTAACTTTTTGATACGAGGTCGAAAAATGACGAAGTGACTTGCGTTGGATTCGTATTGCCGAATACTACGCAATAGAGATGGATTGGAGTTGATTGGAGCTAGTGGAATTTTGGATAAAATTAAACGCGTGTTTAATTTTATTCAGAACGAAACAATGCAACTATTATTGGAAGCAAGGTGAGAACTTCTCACTCAATCGAATTGTGTTTCGATTTAAATTTTAAATAGCTAGATTTAAAATTGCTTGATTGAGTTGATTGTATGATTGGATGATAAATTGCTATATGTTGTATTGAAATAGACCCTATACGCCGCATTTAAGCGGAGGTTATTATATTAAACACATATACCGCGATATTCCACCTTGAAGTGGAATTGGTATTATATATGTACTTGGAGTTGATTTCCCGCATTATATAGCGGATGAGACCCTATTGCGCCTCATAATAGCCGATAATATTTTATATAAACTAATGCACCGCGATATTCCATCTTGAAATGGGATTGGTATTGTGCTAACATCTATGGATGCAGGGAAACAGGTTGGAGGGATCCAACTGGATTCCTAAAATAATTGAATTTGTTTCAATGTTGTGTGTTGATTTTTTTAATCTCTGTGTGATTTTCTTTGTGATTGAAATCGTTAAAGGCTATAATTTAACCGAACATGTTTTTGGTATCGTTGGATACCAAAAATAAATAAAAATTGGATTTTGAAAATTCAAGTTGAAAGTTTATAGTAAACTTTATTTTTGAGAATTGGATAAATTTAAAAGAAGGAATTTTAAAAGGATAAAGTTTTATTTTTAATCCTGTTGAATAAAATTCCAAAATATGAGGAAAAGGCTTAATAAAAGGATTTCGGGCAATATTATTCAAAGGTTGAAGAATTCATTTAAAAATATGGATTTTAAATATTTGAAAGAGATAAAGGAATTTATTTCAAAAAGGAAATAAATTTAGAAATTAAATTAGGGATTTAATTTGGAGTTGAAATAAATTTTGACATCGATTTGGAAAATTGACTTGGTATTTGAAAATAAATCCTTGGGAAACCAAATTTGTAATTAAATTGGTGTTTGAAGCAATTTTGGAAATCAAATTGGAATTGATTTGGTAATTGAAATAAATTTTGGAAATGAATATGAAAATTGATTTGGTGTTCGAAGGGAAATTGATTTCGTGTTTTGAAAATAAATTTAGAAATCAATTTGGATTTTGATTTGGTGTTTGAAAGTGAATTTTGGAAAATCGATTTAAAATAGTATATCGGTTGATTTCTAGAAATGTAAATTCACAATGGAAATTTATAAGGATTTATTTAATTGGTTTAAATGAACCATTTTGAAATGAAAGTGTATTCTCTCTGGAAAGCCAAATAAAATTTCTGAATGAAAAATATATACATATATATGTATATTCTAGAATTGGTTTTGAAAAGGATACTTGGGAGAAATTAACTTTTAGAATGTTTTAAATCCTTTAAGTAAAGATTTATTAAGTTGATATAGAAATGATTATTTCTAAGATTTAGTTAATAATTGTTTTAGAAAATAGTTAAATAGTTTAGTAATTTTATTTTGAAAATTAGTTTGGACTTAAGTTATATGTAATATTGGTATAATATTTTTATAACTAATATTTTAAGTAAAATGTTTAAAGAAAAATAGTTTTATTTCAAAGTGTTTTCCCGATGTATCTTGGATAAGTGTTATAAATTATTTTAAAGTATTTGAACTAGGCAGATTTCTAGGGAAAATGAATAAATATTTGGTAGTGTTTCCGCGTAAGGAAAATGATTTGAAATTTGTTTTCAAAATTTGTAAAGGTGAAAAGTGATCTGAAATTTGTTTTCAAATGGTTGAAGTGTGGAAAAATATATCTTGTAAAGAAATCTTTGGAAAATAAATAACTTGGAAAATTATTTGGAATCTGGTGATGTTGTGCATATCTATTGATAGTTAAATAACCGACTATCAATATTTACCTTTAAATGGGTATTTGTTGTGATTTGCTTGAATTTGAATGCTACACTTATTTTAAAATAAGCGCTCGTTATTCGGTTTAGCTGGGAGAGGACCTTTGGGTCATAAGTCCCACTCCGAATAGTGATATGTCGTAATGGATAGCATTTGAAGACCGGTGTTGAAGACCGGATATTTTCAGAAATGGAAGGATTACCATCGAATGTCTCTGCATCGGCTGATCTCCGATATAGAGATTTTATCACCCTTTGTGATGGAAAATCCGGACGTGATTAGGGAATATCCGAATTGCAAGGGCTTCTTTGGAAGTGCCTTCGGTTCCGTTCGATCCCGGAACGGACTTGTATGGATGTGTGTCTGACGTTACAATTTGAGATGTAATGATGGTTTCTAACAAATACATTTCTGTTGGTGGCGGAGAATTTATTCTCTTAGCTTAACACCCTTCTCTGAGATGTATAAGCTCAGAGGTTATGTAGTTGATGATTACTAGTGATACATTCCCAATTTAGTAATGTGGTGTGACGACCCGGAATTTTGAGCAATATCAATTTAATAATCGTTGATAATAATTAAATTAATTTGATCATTTTATATTATAAATTGACAAGTTAAAATTCTTTTAAAAGTTAATAGTAATAATTTGTTAATATCTATCAACATTTTTCTTAACAATATAAATTGGTAATATTTATTTCTCTAAAGTTAATCAAAATATTTCTATTTATAATATATATATATATATATATATATATATATATATATATATATTGATATATCATGTAAATAGGAAGTTTTAAAGTAATAAAAACTTTATATTCAAATTATAATATATATGAATGTATATTATGATTTGGTTTGTGTTTCAAAATTTAATACAGTAATTATCAAATATAATGTTAAAATGTTTTTCCATTTGAAATATGTATATATTGGTATATATTAGAAATGGAAAATTGTATTGATATGAATTTAATAGGTATTTGCAAACTTTAATAAATATATAATTTGTAATTTGAAAAGTTAATTTGATTTAATGCTTTTGAAATGATATTTGGGATTTAAATTTCTATAACAAAGTTAATCTCTTATTTAATATAGATACATATATATTTTGTACTTAAGTTCTAAATAAGATTTAAATTAAAGGTTCACTTGTTTTAATATCCTTTCATTTTAATTTTATCATAAGATAAATTGTTTTAAATTTTTTATATAAAGAGTTAAAATCAATTTTTCAAGCTTATAAACATATGTTATATTAAATTGGATAAAAAATTAAAGTTATTTATAAATGTTTACATGAATTCATTTTTTCAATATTTATCAAAATCTAAAACTTGTTTATTAAAAAGATAAGTGCTTAATATTACATAATTACTTATATATATATAACTTAAATAAGTTTTAAATAAGAAAATAACATTTAAAATATTAATTAAACATTAAAAACATTTGTTAAACATTAATGAAACATTAAATAACACTTGTTAACTTTTTAAATGTATATTACGACACTTGTAAATCTTTGAGCATAGGTGTAAAATAACTAGGCATTAAAATGACAAATGTCAATTCTTTTTATTTAATTGAAAATTTAAATATGTAAAATAAAAGTAGAGTTTTATTTTCAGCTAAGAATTCCTTTATTCTCTTCAACAAAAATAAATACAAATGCAAAACAAAGATTCTAAGAAAAAAAGGAAAATCTGTTAAATATGAAAATCTGTAGAACCTGGAAGTTTCAATCTGGAAATTACAACATCAATGCAAAATCTTCAAGTTCAATCAAGAAATTCAGGAATCAAACAAGCAATGCAGACAGGAGAACTAATTCATCAACATGCAAAACTGGAATAAATCAAGCAATTCAAGAACATGTAGATAAATTCAAGCCTGGAAACATTTCTGTCCTCTGCATATGAAAATGGTGAGTAAATGAATTTTAAAAAAAAAACAGTTATAAAATCTGAATTTCATCATGTTCTTGTGATTGAGTATCTTGATGTTATTCGAATACTTGGACTGAAAATTGGATGCATGTTTGAATTAAGTTTAGTTAAATGCCTGGGTAGTTTAAAACATATACTCTGTGTAAAATAAAAGTTTACAGTTTTATAATAAATTCAATAACTTGATTTTTAATTCGAATTTGACCTTGAATTGTAAATAGATGTTGTTTGAATTCAGGTAAGCTATCATCTAAAAATAATTTTAAGTTTTTAAAGTGAGTAATTAGCTCCGAAATCTTGGGTTTACGGTAAAATTTTAAATTGGTCAAAATTTTATCAAAACAAATTTAAATTTTGATTACATAATTTAATTCGTTTTACTAAATGATGAATTTTAATGGTTGAATCACAATTTTTAGATTAGGATTTAGTGTGAATTTGGTTTTTGACCGATTTGGCCAAATTGGTCAATTGGCGTCGATCAACGACGAGTTTGTCGACGTCGTTGGGCATGGAGGTTGAGGGAGTGTAGAAGATCATCAGAAAAATACTCGTGTATTTTATTGATGATCGAGATGGCCTGGATTCGATTGAATAGGGATTTGTACTGTGAGTTCGATGACGATGTTCTTTGGGTTTGCACGGCGTCGATTGGCAACCGTAGTTGATCACGGTTGGTTCTGGTGATGCTGGGGAGCGAGGCGGAGCTAGGGCTAAGGTGGCGGGGTTTATCGTGTTTAGTGTTGCCGTGGAGGGGTGGTTTTTGGGTGATGGTGGTTTCGAACAGTTTGGGTTCGATAGTCATATTTTGATTCTCGATCAATTTGAGATTTCTGGGTTTCGTTAGTGGTTGTAGAGGTCGATTGTGACTTAGTAGAGGCCGGTGTGGAGTTCATCGTCGACCGGCGGCGACGTGCACGTCGACGTGCACGATTGTGTGTTTCTGCAGTGGTTTTGGGGAGAAGATGGTAGGAGCTCGAAGATGACTTCGGGTACGTGATGCTTTGGCTGAAGCAGGTGAGGGTTGGGGTTACTCGGGAAAGTCTCGGGAATTTGTAGGGTTGGCTCGGTTTTTTTTTTGACAGGTACTCGAGATCAACTGGGTTTTGTATTTTAAGTAACCAGATTTTTATAAAAATCAGGGAAACAATGAATAGATGATATAGGGATTGATTTTGGAATGTTTATAAAATTTTAAACCAAAAGTTAAACAAGAATTTACTTATAAAAATAATTTGTTTCAAGATTAAGTTTTAAAATAAGTTATATATATATTAAATATAAAGTTTTTAAAATAAACAAGTAGATTTCAAAATATAAGGATTGTATTAAATTTATTAAATAACTTTGGGAAGTTTTAAAGATTTAAAAGTTCAACTTAAATGTATTTAATTATAAATTGATTTCTAAAATGCTATTTTTTTAAAATAAAGTATAATAATTAGAATTTGGAAATCAATTGTAATAAAGATCTATCTTATGTAAATTTAGAATTTTGATTTAATTAAAGATAAATAAGTTTGTGAAAATAATTAAGATAGTTCAATTTTTATTAATAATCAAAGTGTTTTGGTTAATATAAATGATTTAATTAAGAAAATGATTTTCTTAATTAAGGATCTTTTTAATATAGTAAATTAAATAATCATTTAAATTAATTTAAATGATTAGTTAAATAATTAATTAAGTAATTAATTAGTGATTAATTAAAGATAATCATTTTGGAGTTAATTAAGTATAATTACTGGGTGAAGTAATTAAGTGGTTAATTACTGGAGGTAATCAAGTAAAAGATAATTACTTTATGAAAGTAATTAGGTGGATGTGATTAAGAGTTAATCACTTGTGTTCTTACTTAAAGAATTAATTAATATAAGTAATTAAAGGTTTAAATTATTTAATTAATGGTTAATTAATAAAAGGATTAAAATAATTAATTATGTGATTAATTACTTGTTAAAGCAATTAATTAAGAAAGAAATTTAATTAATAGAAGTAATCATTAATTAATGGAAATAATTAATTAATTGTTAATTAATAATTAAAGGATAATTAATTTATAATTAAGTTTTAATTACTAAATGTAATTAAAAGTAATTAATCAAATGTGATTAATTAAAAGTAATTAAATAAATATGATTAATTATAAATGATTAATCAAGTGTGATTAAATAAAGGTAATTAATCAAGAGTAATTAATCAAGTATGATTAATTAATAAGGTGATTAATCAGGTGTGATTGATTAAAGGATAATTAAGATTATCAGAATAATTAAAGAACAATGAATCAAATGTGATTAATTTAAAAGGGTAATTAGGAGATAATTACTTGGTATAGTTTAAGAAGTAACTAATCAAGATGATTAATTAATATTGTAATTAAGGAATAATCACTTAAAGTAATTGAGAGATAATTAATCAGGGAAAATTAATTGGAATGGATAATTAAATTAATTAATTAAATTGTAATTAATTAATACTAAGTAAGTTGGATTGATGATAATCTGAGTGATTAAGTAAGGAATTAATTTAATTAAGGATCAATTAAATTAATTATGTTTGGATCAAACCTTGTTATGGTTGATTAATGATTGGTTGATAAATTTCATTGGATGAGTTAATGATATTGGATGATATTGAATGTCATTGATTGATATGTGATGATATGTATATATCTGAGATGATATATATGCTGCTTTGTGATATGTATGGATGAATGTGATTATAGTAGATTATCTATCTGTGTAATGTGAATCATCTATTTATGTTTAAGTGATATTTTGAATATCTACTGTTTAAATCCCTTAAGTACAACTTGGACATTAAAATGGCATTTGGATTCGGTGAGACCGGGATCGGGTTTCCATATTTGGATATCCGAAAATCGCACCGATCCAAAATAAACGTTAGGTCGTGAATCCAAGTGGAGTTCAAGTGAAGACTCGAGGTGTAAGAACTATTCGTCAGTATAACTTTGGGGGTGATTCCGTGATGAGTTTGACGGAAATAGTACTTACAGGTTTGAGATGGTGATTCAGAGTGCAAGGGCGATGGTCATTGACTCTGAGGGTGATTCCAAAATGAGTGCAACGAGATAGTGTCTTCCGTTCCGTTCGAACCCGGAACGGACTTGTATGGATTGAATGCTTTCAGAACATCGTCAGGTGGACGATGACATTTCTAAGATAGACGTGTCCTATAAAGGTAATCGCAGCCTCAAGCCTCATCAACCGGGAATGGCTAAAACAGGGGAGGTGCAGCAAGCTTAAGTGGGTCATGCCCAAGTAGGACGAGATTCATCCCTGTCTAGATGTCCCTTTTTATTTCGGCTTTGTGGGTGGTTGGATCTGCAGCCAACGGCGAGTTGGTCTTGTTCAGGACTGTTTAGTAAGGAATGGTCCCGGCCTTGTGTTGTAGGGGAGTTAGGGTGGCTCCTTGGTACGGTGATCTAGGCCACGTACTATGACAGGCGGTACCCCAGTAGCCCTGCCATTGTTGGAAACCCATTCTTCCTACGAGACCCTACGGTTTTGTTTGTATTACCCACTTTCTTGGGTACTCATATTATGTATGAGTAGTCAAGTGATTCAGGTTATCCTTGATGAATTTTGGAGGAGCTTTGGAGCAGGAGGCTTCAACGTGTAGATATAGAGTTAGAGTTTCTGCTGTGTGTTATTCTGTATAGTTGTTCTTGTATTGTACATTAGACAGAAATGTTACAACTATCTAAATTGAGATGTAAAGTTGTGTACTCTGATGTAATGATACTATGTATATGTTATCTATTATCTTTCATTTGTTCCGCTGTGAGATTCTGATGTGTTATTTTCTTTCTTTCCTTTCTTTTCTTCTTCTATCTCTTTCTTTTCTTAAATAGTGATGCGTCTTTCTGGTGATAGAGGGTCGGGTCACTACAGTTGGTATCAGAGCATTAGGTTGAGTGAATACCTAGGCTCTGGAGTGGTGTCTATCTTGAGAGAGCGTACTTGTAATTTATATATATATATATATACATACATATATATAGATATATCTATATATCTACCTAATCTGTTGGGTTATCTGTTCGGATTTTCCAACATAGGTTATAGAGGTAGATAAGGTAGGAGTGTGTGGAACACGACTACCACTAATGGAAGAGGCTTATACGTTGTGGTTGGAGGTGTGTCTATCGAGATTGTAGACCTAATACCATCTCGAATAAGCTTTGTAGATTGGTGAAAGGATTTCATTGATTCCAGAGGAAGTATTTTCAAGAATTGGAGTATATTCTGGAAGTGTGAGGTTGATTTGCTCTCGAGTGAGCGGGATTTCCAAGAGTTGTATCTGCCAGCTGAGCAGAAGCAGGTGATGGTATCTTGGTGGCTTCAGGAAAGAATAGCTGTGTGGTGAGATGCGGTATCCATTGATGGTTCTGAAGATGTTCTTGTGGAGAAAGATTTAGATGGTACTGAAGGAACATTGATGCCTACTGCAGGGAAGATTCAGATATTTAGAGATCTTCTGGATCTCAAGTAAGGGTATCTTATCTATATTGAAGTATGAGGCTAAGGTCGATGAGTTACCTCATTTCGGACATGGTCTCATTGTTTTCCTTAAGAAGAACAAGTGGTTGGTGTTTGATTTGGAGCCGAGTTTCTTGAGGAGATGTCTACTCGTCTCAAGGATTTTTAGTGGAATTGGGTGATAGTTTTGAGTTTCAGGAGCTTGGAGTTAAGGATGATCTTTTGGCATAGCAGTAGCATTGAAGTAAAGTTTGGAAGCAGCAGCGTGGACACATTTCTTCGATGATTCAGAAATCTTTTGGATTCTACTATTGGCAGACCAGGCAGATGGTGAAGGCTTATCCATTTCTTTGGGAAGCTCAGCAGAGTAGGATATTTGCTGGAAGTGATCTATCAGTTTTTCTGGTAGATAAGCCATTCTTGAAGATTTATCTCGATTAAGAAAGTTGTTCTTAATGGTGAAGATAGTTCTTTGGAATCTGAACTGAGTAAGATCGCAAAAGTGACTTGCGATTAGTTTGGGAATCTTTGAATATTCTTTGGTTTGAGATTGAGGCATCTCAAGTAGAGGTAGAAGCTATGAAAGTAGTCAGAGATTTTCCAAATGCTTTTGAGGAAATCAGAAGTCTACCTGAATCGGAGATTGAGTTTCTTATCGACTTGGATTCCATGAGTAATACTGATGGTTCAACCATGTAAAGGGATGACTCTTGGGGAGAGAAGAAGTTGGCGAGGCAACTCGGGATTCTTGAGGAGGGATTAATCATCTAGTTTTCTAGTTGAGATTCAGCTGAGATGTTTTGACCAAGTGGAATGGTCACTAAGATTTTAGTGAGGCGGATGAACAGTGTATGGAGAAAGTTTGTGATCGAGTTCTTCGATAGCATTCTTATCTACTACAGATCAGAGTTGTGCAGCGAAAGCGAGATAACAATTATTCTAGTATGGGAACAACCTGGAATTGCAGTTTTCTTGGATTAGAGAATTTCTACAGGAAATTCAAGTATGAAGAAATTTTCTGGATTGGAAGGCAAGGTTGTCAAGTGCAACTGTTCGACTATTCCGGATAAGAGATGTAGGTTGGAAGTCCACTAATGCTTGTGGAATAGTGTTGTGTATTGGATTTCAGCAAATTTTTGGGAGAATCATTTTGTTGAGTGGGACCTGGAGATTTGTTTAATTTTTGGTCCAGATTGTTTCATGAAGCAATTAGCAAGGGTTAAGCTGATCAGGAATATTGGAGGTGACTCAGGGGCATCAGAAGAATTTTGCAGCTAAGTATTGAGGAAATTTGGAATGAGAAGTTGGAATTTGGATATTGTTTTAGTTTTATCCGATCAAAGGAGATAAAAGACTGGGTAAAAACTGGAGAGCTAGTTCCGGGAGTATTTTGAGATTTTTCTGTGTTTTCTGGAGATTAGATTTTGATCTACAGGATTGAATTGCCAGTTCAAATAACTGGAATTCATTGTATTTCACATATCTTTGAGGAATATGTGTATGATTCTTCGAGTGATAGAATCAGCAGTTTAGAAGGATTTGGTAGTTGAGCCGGTCTTGAGTTTTGTAGGATCAGATGTAGGAGTTCTTGGTTATAGTAGTATAGTTACTTAAGGTTCTGTAGAGCAAGCATTCCAGTATAGGTACGTGGAAAACTCTAGATAATATTAGGAAGTTCTATTCAGAATTTTGTATGGATAGATAAAATTATTTGTTTGAATTGGTTGCTATGATTGATTATGTGATTGCTGTTTGAAATTTAAATTCTTTTGGTGGGTTATTAAATTATTTTTGCCTTTAAATTTTGGGGACGAAATTCTTTTAAGGGGGGAGGAATGTGACGACCCGGAATTTTGAGCAATATCAATTTAATAGTCTTTGATAATAATTAAATTAATTTGATCATTTTATATTATAAATTGATAAGTTAAAATTCTTTTAAAAGTTAAGAGTAATAATTTGTTAATATCTATCAACATTTTTCTTAACAATATAAATTGGTAATATTTATTTCTCCAAAGTTAATCAAAATATTTTCTATTTATAATATATATATATATATATATTGATATATCTCGTAAATATGAAGTTTTAAAGTAATAAAAACTTTATATTCAAATTGTAATATATATGAATATATATATTATGATTTGGTTTTTGTTTCAAAATTTAATACAGTAATTATCAAATATAATGTTAAAATGTTTTTCCATTTGAAATATGTATATATTTGTATATATTAGAAATGGAAAATTGTATTGATTTGAATTTGATAGGTATTTGCAAACTTTAATAAATATATAATTTGTAATTTGAAATGTTAATTTGATTTAATGCTTTTGAAATGATATTTGAGATTTAAATTTCTATAACAAAGTTAATTTCTTATTTAATATAGATACATATATATTTTGTTCTTAAGTTCTAAATAAGATTTAAATAAAGGTTCACTTGTTTTAATATCCTTTCATTTTAATTTTATCATAAGATAAATTGTTTTAAAATTTTTATATAGAGAGTTAAAATCAATTTTTCAAGCTTACAAACATATGTTATATTAAATTGATCAAAAATATAAGTTATTTATAAATTTTTACATGAATTCATTTTTTCAATATTTATCAAAATCTAAAACTTGTTATTAAAACGATAAGTGCTTAATATTACCTAATTACTTATATATATAACTTAAATAAGTTTTAAATAAGAAAATAACGTTTAAAATATTAATTAAACATTAAAAACATTTGTTAAACATTAATGAAACATTTAGTAACACTTGTTAACTTTTTAAATGTATGTTAAGACACTTGTAAATCTTTGAGCATAGATGTAAAATAACTAGGCATTAAAATTACAAATGTAGATTCTTTTTATTTAATTGAAAATTTAAATATGTAAAATAAAAGTAGAGTTTTATTTTCAGCTAAGAATTCCTTTATTCTCTTCAACAAAAATAAATACAAATGCAAAACAAAGATTCTAAGAAAAAAAGGAAAATCTGTTAAATATGAAAATCTGTAGAACCTGGAAGTTTCAATCTGGAAATTACAACATCAATGCAAAATCTTCAAGTTCAATCAAGAAATTCAGGAATCAAACAAGCAATGCAGACAGGAGAACTAATTCATCAACATGCAAAACTGGAATAAATCAAGCAATTCAAGAACATGTAGATAAATTCAAGCCTGGAAACATTTCTGTCCTCTGCATATGAAAATGGTGAGTAAATGAATTTTAAAAAAAAAAACAGTTATAAAATCTGAATTTCATCATGTTCTTGTGATTGAGTATCTTGATGTTATTCGAATACTTGGACTGAAAATTGGATGCATGTTTGAATTAAGTTTAGTTGAATGCCTGCGTTGTTTAAAACATATACTCTGTGTAAAATAAAAGTTTACAGTTTTATAATAAATTCAATAACTTGATTTTTAATTCGAATCTGACCTTGAATTGTAAATAGATGTTGTTTGAATTCAAGTAAGCTATCATCTAAAAATAATTTTAAGTTTTTAAAGTGAGTAATTAGCTCTGAAATCTTGAGTTTACAGTAAAATTTTAAATTGGGTCAAAATTTTATCAAAACAAATTTAAGTTTTGATTACATAATTTAGTTCGTGTTATTAAATGATGAATTTTAATTGTTGAATCACAATTTTTAGATTAGGATTTAGTGTGAATTTGGGTTTTGACCGATTTAGGCAAATTGGTCAATTGGCATCGATCAACGGCGGGTTTGTTGACGTCGTTGGGCATGGAGGTTGAGGGAGTGTAGAAGATCATCAGAAAAATACTTGTGTATTTAATTGATGACCGAGATGGCCTGGATTCGATTGAATAGGGTTTTGTACTGTGAGTTCGATGGCGATGTTCTTTGGGTTTGCACGGCGTTGATAGGCAACCGAAGTTGATCGCGATTGGTTCTGGTGATGCTGGGGAGCAAGGCGGAGCTAGGGCTAAGGTGGCGGGGTTTCTCGAGTTTAGTGTTGTCGTGGAGGGGTGGCTTTTTGGTGATGGTGGTTTCGAATAGTTTGGGTTCGATAGTCATATTTTGATTCTCGAACAATTTGAGATTTTTGGGTTTCGTTAGTGGTTGTAGAGGTCGATTGCGACTTAGTGGAGGCAGGCGTGGAGTTCGTCATCGACCGGCGGCGACGTGCGCGTTGGCATGCACGATTGTGTGTTTCTGCAGTGGTTTTGGGGAGAAGATGGTAGGAGCTCGAAGATGACTTCGGGTACGTGATGCTTTGGCTCGAAGCAGGTGTAGGGTTGGGGTTACTCAGGAAAGTATCGGGAATTTGTAGGGTTGGCTCGGGGTTTTTTTTGACAGGTTACTCGAGATCAACTGGGTTTTTTTATTTTAAGTAACCAGATTTTTATAAAAATTAGGGGAACAATGAATAGATGATATAGGGATTGATTTTGGAATGTTTATAAAATTTTAAACCAAAAGTTAAACAAGAATTTACTTATAAAAATAATTTGTTTCAAGATTAAGTTTTAAAATAAGTTATATATATATATATTAAATATAAAGTTTTTAAAATAAACAAGTAGATTTCAAAATATAAGGATTGTATTAAATTTATTAAATAGTTTTGGGAAGTTTTAAAGATTTAAAAGTTCAATTTAAATGTATTTAATTATAAATTGATTTCTAAAATGTTATACTTTATTTAAATAAAGTATAATGATTAGAATTTGGAAATCAATTATAATAAAGACTTATCTTATATAAATTTAGAATTTTGATTTAATTAAAGATAAATAAGTTTGTGAAAATAATTAAGATAGTTCAATTTTTATTAATAATCAAAGTGTTTTGGTTAATATAAATGATTTAATTAAGAAAATGATTTTCTTAATTAAGGATCATTTTAATATAGTAAACTAAAGAATCATTTAAATTAATTTAAATGATTAGTTAAATAATTAATTAAGCAATTAATTAGTGATTAATTAAAGATAATCATTTTGGAGTTAAATAAGTATAATTACTGGAGGAAGTAATTAAGTGGTTAATTACTGGAGGTAATTAAGCAAAAGATAATTACTTATGAAAGTAATTAGCTGGATATGATTAAGAGTTAACCACTTGTGTCCTTAATTAAAGAATTAATTAATATAAGTAATTAAAGGTTTAAATTATTTAATTAATGGTTAATTAATAAAATGATTAAAATAATTAATTATGTGATTAATTACTTGTTAAAGTAATTAATTAAGAAAGAAATTTAATTAATAGAAGTAGTCATTAGTTAATGGAAATAATTAATTAATTGTTAATTAATAATTAAAGGATAATTAATTTATAATTAAGTTTTAATTACTAAATGTAATTAAAATTAATTAATCAAATGTGATTAATTAAAAGTAATTAATTAAATATGATTAATTATAAATGATTAATCAATTGTGATTAATTAAAGGTAACTAATCAAGAGTAATTAATCAAGTATGATTAATTAATAAGGTGATTAAGCAGGTGTGATTAATTAAAGGATAATTAAGGAATAATTATCAAAATAATTAAAGAATAATTAATCAAATGTGATTAATTTAAAAAGGGTAATTAGGAGATAATTACTTGGTATAATTTAAGAGGTAATTAATCAAGATGATTAATTAATATTGTAATTAAGGAATAATCACTTAAAGTAATTGAGAGATAATTAATCAGGGAAAATTAATTGAAATGGATAATTAAATTAATTAATTAAATTGTAATTAATTAATACTAAGTAAGTTGGATTGATGATAATCCGAGTGATTAAGTAATGAATTAATTTAATTAAGGATCAATTAAATTAATTATGTTTGGATCAAACCTTGTTATGGTTGATTAATGATTGGTTGATAAATTTCATTGGATGAGTTAATGATATTGGATGATATTGAATGCCATTGATTGATATGTGATGATATGTATATATCTGAGATGATATATATGATGCTTTGTGATATGTATGGATGAATGTGATTATAGTAGATTATCTATCTGTGTAATGTGAATCATCTATTTATGTTTAAGTGATATTTTGAATATCTACTGTTTAAATCCCTTAAGTACAACTTGGACATTAAAATGGCATTTGGATTCGGTGAGACCGGGATCGGGTTTCCATATTTGGATATCCGAAAACCGCACCGATCCAAAATAAACGTTAGGTCGTGAATCCAAGTGGAGTTCAAGTGAAGACTCGATGTATAAGAACTATTCGTCAGTATAACTCTGCGGGTGATTCCGTGATAAGTTTGACGGAAATAGTACTTACAGGTTTGAGATGGTGATTCAGAGTGCAAGGGCTATGGTCGTTGACTCTGAGGGTGATTCCAAAATGAGTGCAACGAGATAGTGCCTTTGGTTCCGTTCGAACCCGGAACGGACTTGTATGGATTGAATGCTTTCAGAACATCGTCAGGTGGACGATGAGCATTCTAAGATAGATGTGTCCTATAAAGGTAATCGCAGCCTCAAGCATCATCAACTAGGAATGACTAAAACAGGGGAGGTGCAGCAAGTTTAAGTGGGTCATGCCTAAGTAGGACGAGATTCATCCCTGTCTAGATGTCCCTTTTTATTTCGGCTTTGTGGGCAGTTGGATCTGCTGCCAACTACGGGGTGATCTTGTTCGGGACTGTTCAGTAAGGAATGGTCCCGGCCTTGTGTTGCAGGGGAGTTAGGGTGGCTCCTCGGTACGGTGATCTAGGCCACGTGCTGTGACGGGCGATACCGCAGTAGCCCTGCCATTGTTGGAAACCCATTCTTCCTACGAGACCCTACGGTTTTGTTTGCATTACCCACTTTTGTGGCTAGTAGCTGGAATTTAATAGATGTAACAATTTCGGCTATTTTATATTTACTTGAAAACCCTAGACACTATTATAATATCACTGGATTTCCTATCAAATGTTTTGGTGAGCGTAAGGCAAAAACTTTTCCATGTTTATGTATGAGAAGTCTTATGTGATACCTTTTCTTTTCAAAGGATTTTCTAAAGTTAAGCAATTTTAAACCGTTTACTCACACCAGACCCCTGTCTGACCCGAATGTTTATTTTCTGTTTTATTAAACTCTTGGGTACTCATATAATGTATGAGTAGTCAAGTGATTCAGGTTATCCTTGACGAATTCTGGAGGAGCTTTGGAGCAAGAGGCTTCAGCGTGTAGATATATAGTTAGAGGTTCCGCTGTGTGTTATTCTGTATAGTTGTTCTTGTATTGTACATTAGACAGAAATTTTACAACTGTCTAAATTGAGATGTAAAGTTGTGTACTCTGATGTATATGATATTATGTATATGTTATCTATTATATTTCATTCGTTCCGCTGTGAGATTCTGATGTGTTGTTTTCTTTCTTTCCTTTCTTTTCTTCTTCTATCTCTTTCTTTTCTTAAATAGTGATGCGTCTTTCTGGTGATAGAAAGTCGGGTTGCTACATGTGGCATACGAAGTGCTGTTGATCATTTGTTGATCAAAGCATAGCTTTTGTGAAAAGCGTAGCTTTGTGGACGAGACTTCGTCGGACCTCACAACCCGGTAATGGCCAAAATAGGAAAGATGCAGCAAGGTTATAGGGAGTAGCTCCCCTTAGGGTATGTGCATTTCCTTCTGGATAGAAGTGGTATCACGGTACGGAGCCCAGATACTTAACTTATGTGGAAATCACAAATATATATGACTTTGTGATTGTTGTTGGTTGAGGATCCTCGGATAAAGGTTGTTTACAACCGGGGGATGGCATACTCGTGTCAGTAGTTACCTACTTTTGCGAAGGTAACCCGGCCTTGTGTTGGCAGAGATCCGGTTTGGTTCTCGGGGCGTCCTTCCAGAGGCGTACCCATGTGGCAATGGGAAGTTCCTTGGCCTGACCAATTGTTGGAAATCCAAACTTCAATACACACCTTGTACGGTTTTAGTTGTAGAACCTGCCATTTACTTATGGTGGTCACTACTGTTTAGATGGTAGTTATAGTAGGCATAGTGTGAAATGCCTATGCTGGCTAAGATTAATATTATACTTTCGAAATGTTTCCTACACTATGCACTAATAATAATAATAATCAAATGATTCTGCGTAGTAAGCATCTTTGACTATCATAAGGAAAATTCTCCTCCAATTTGCATTTGAATTGTGTGTGTGGCGGAAGGCCTTATGGTTGTTTCATTTTTCAAAAGCATAGCGAAATTCTTTTTATTTTCTTTGTAAAAATAATTGTTTTAAGTTCTCACACCAGTCCTATGACCGACCTGGAGTTTATTGTTCCCTTTCTAAACTCTAGGTGCCCATCATTTTCCACACGGGCAGCCTAGAGTCAGGTTATCAGGATGTTCTAGAATTCAGAAGGTGCTGTGGAGCAGGAGGCGAGCTGGATGGCGAAACGTATCACTTGTATATGATGTTATCTTTTCCATTGTGTATTTAGTTGTGAGGACATGTTTATATGTCCATTATTGTGTTGTGTTGTATATTGACTCTGATGATGTAATGTATAAAATGTACAGTTCTTTTGATTTAAAGATATTCAATTATCTATTGTATATTGTTTCGCTGCGACTGTGAGATTCTGATATCGTTTCTGTTGCTTTTCTTTCTTCTTTCTTCTTCTTTGACCCTAACGATTCGGTTTTCCGCCCTTCGATTGCTCGGCAGTTGATAAAGTGAACGTATTAATGTCGATTTTCGGAAGTCGAAAATTTCGTTCCTCACATTTGGTATCAGAGTATTTGGTTAAGCAACAACCTTGGCTCTGTTGGGTGTTACTCATTAGACATAGAGTCGGTAGTACTCTAGAATGAGTTTGAGTGTAATAATAGATATGAGCGCGTATTTGTTAGTGAATATAAAAAATGTTTTATATTGTGTTTGCTTATCCGTTGAGCTGTTTGTGAATTCTGATCGGTATGTGGGACGCCATATTATCGATAGGGATTTCTAAACACTTAAACAACATAAACCGACACGGTATTGTTTTAAAATAGGGTAAATGAAATAATTTTACCTAGACTATTTCGTAAATAAAAAGAATAATTTTCCATAGATTATATAGTATATGGTTGCTTGTTTGTTAGGAAGTGATAATATTAAACTATTATCATTGATTATTGAATAAGAATTGAAATCATAACAAAGAACTAAGAAAATAAAATCCATATACAAATGAAATTAGAGAATGTAAATTATAAATGTGATTCATAATTTGAAATGGAATTCCAGAGTAATATTTGAAAACAAATTTAAAGAATCTGAAATTTTGAGATTTGGTAAATTTAAATTCTTTGGAGTTTGAAAATGATTTTCAAGGGTTTTGGAAAATTGTTTTGAAGGGAAGAAAGCACTAAACTCTTTTCGGTCGCTGGAAAATAATTATGATGATCATCGCGACATCATCGGTATTCATTTTCGAGTTTCCATCAGAGGAATTGCTACCGAATTATAATTAAATGGAAGTTGTTCGTGAAATTGAGTTTGGTTTTTGAAATTCAAAAGATAATTTGACTAGATTTCAAAAAAATAATTTTTGAAAGATTGAAAAGACTCTGGAATGTTATATAAAAATGTTTATGGAATAATAAATAAGTTTGGATGACTTAGGAAATTCAGATTTAAACTGAAATTGACCTGAGTTAATTGGAATAAAGGTGAATTTTAGAAGTCTAATAGACTAAATGATTGTTAATTGATTGTATATTATTCATTAAGTGTTAATGAAATTGAATTGATAAATGGAAAGCTATGTAATTGAAGTTGAAATGAAAGTGAACTAATGTGAATTGGTTGTAAGCAATTAAAATTTGTATTGAAACCTTATAAATTGTTTATGGGAATTATTTTGATTGCATTGCTTATGAAAACTATGTGTTTTCTGTTGAAAATTAGTGAAATGTAAATGAATTTCCTATATATGTCACTTACATGTTTAAATTGAGTAAGTACAGGTACCGGGGCTGTAGTTGGCTGGATTTGGTCACGCCAAAATGCTAATAAATAACTGCTTTGGTTAAAAATGCTAAAAAGGTACGCCTACGCAATAAAAATAGGAAATATGAACTGTTTTTCTATTTTCCGACCGTGTGGGTCGACGTATATATATTTATATCTATTGTGATATTGTATAAGCTCCTCCGTACAAGGGAGACTCTGCCAAAATTTTCCGTAAATTTTGAGAGTTGGAAATTTTTTGCAAATTTTTGGAAATTTTTGTTAACGAAAAGTCAATTTCTAAATTGAAATGAAAATGTAGGATTTGAAAGCTTAGTAAAGTTATTATAAGAAGTTTAACTATGCATTTTGGAAAAGTTAAAATGTTTAAATGAATTTGAAATTTAATTTGAACAAATGGTTTTAAAATGTTAATGGATTCTGTAACTTTTTCTTACTTGGCAATTTCGAGGACGAAATTCTTTTAAGGGGGGAAGTTTGTAAGTCGAATAAATTTTATTTCGAATATCTATATTTAATTGGATAGATTAAATCGATATTTTAATATTTGAAATTACAGAAATAATTGGAAATTGGGTTCAATGTGATTAAAATTGATTTGTAAAGTTGTATTAAATCATATTAGAGTTAGAATGATGTTATAGAACTTTTAAAATTGAATTAGAAGTAAATTTGTGGAAATTGAATATTTTAATATTTAACCGACGAGTAAAAATAACCATTTTTCAAATAGTCTCGGATTTCGACGAAACCAGTTTCATTGGATCCGTAATGTTAAATTATTGTAAGATTTCAAATTTTGTGTTAATCGGATTTACGGTTTGTCCGGGGCGAGCTAAAACGCACTGAAATCGGTTTAAGTGAATTTTGAATTTAAATAGTCGATTTGAACACCTATTTTTCAAATATGATCGAATTGGATCTCGATATATATTCCATTGCATTCGGAATGGGGGTAAAACATTATAAATGCTAGGCGGCATGCTTTGTTTGGAGTTCGAAATTTTTTCGGATGAATAGTGTTTTGGAATTTTCTATATAAGGCCCCCTATTTCTTTCATTTGCAAACTAAAACCTAGGGTTTCAAGCTTCAGCCACCACCCTAATAATCAATGGCCGAGAATCTCAAATCTTCCCTTTCAATTATCCTCCAATCCGTGAATAATTAGAGAAAGTTATCAACTACAAAAGTGTCGAGCGCGTTGAGATCTATATTCTCAACGGCTATGATCGTAAACAACGAAGTGGATTGACGGCAATTGGTTTGCGAAGGTCTGGCGTTCAAGCACGAATTTCAAGAGGCACAGAGGTGACCGAGCTTGGCTAAATCACGGCCGATAGTGGCACTAGCGAAGGGCAATCGAACGACGTTGTCTGATCGTGTCCTCGGCGTTCGTAGTGATCGCGATAATTAGGGTTGAGGGGCGATAATAAATGGGTTACGTGCGTGCATTTTCTTTAGCCTGGGAAAGAAGAACGAAGTCATGGTTCAGATTTGCAAAGTAAGAAATCAACGGCCGCGATGCAGTTAGGTTAAAAAAGTTGAAATTATTATATTATATAATTCGTATAATCTTTAAAACTCTGTAACTTTTTGATATGAGGTCGAAAAATGACGAAACGACTTGCGTTGGATTCGTATTGTCGAATACTACGCGATGGAGCTGGATTGGAGTTGATTGGAGCTAGGAGATTTTTGGGTAAAATTAAACGCGTGTTTAATTTTATTCGGAATGAAACACTGCAACTGTTATTGGAAGCAAGGTGAGAACTTCTCACTCAATCGAATTGTGTTTCGATTTAAATTTTAAATAGTTAGATTTAAAACTGCTTGATTGAGTTGATTGTATGCTTGGATGACAAATTTCTATCTGTTGTATTGAAATAGACCCTATACACCGCATATTAAACAGAGGTTATTATATTAAACACATATACCGCGATATTCCACCTTCAAGTGGAATTGGTATTATGTATGTACTTGGAGTTGATTTCCCGCATTATATAGCGAATGAGACCCTATTGTGCCGCATAATAGCGGATAATATTGTATATAAACCCATGTACCGCAATATTCCGTCTTGAAACAGAATTGGTATTGTGCTAACATCTGTGGATGCAGGGAAGCATGTTGGAGGGATCCAACTGGATTTCTCAAATAATTGAATTTGTTTCGGTGTCGTGTGTTGTTAATTTTTTAATCTCTGTGTGGTTTTCTTTGTGATTGAAATCGTTAAAGGCTACAATTTAATCGAATATATTTTTGGTATCGCTGGATATCGAAAATAAATAAAAATTGGATTTTTGAAAATTCAAGTTGAATGTTTATAGTAAACTTTATTTTTGAGAATTGGATAAATTTAAAAGAAGGAACTTTAAAAGGATAAAGTTTTATTTTTAATCTTGTTGAATAAAATTCCAAAATATGAGGAAAAAGCTTAATAAATGGATTTCGGGTAATATTATTCAAATGTTGAAGAATTTATTTAAAAATACGGATTTTAAATATTTGAAAGAGATAAAGGAATTTATTTCAAAAAACCTCTAACAAAAAGAGAAAGGAAAAAACCTCCCAATTCTACAAGCTTAGTCTAAAGTAGTTTAGTGAAGTCAAGTAGCTAGAGAAGCGAGCAAATAACCTATATCAAAAGCAACCATATGAAGCATAACTACCCTAGGTTTTTAGGTGAGCCATCATCTGTAGATAATCAGAACAATCCACTATTGATGATCCAACCTCGTGAACATCCAAGCAAATGATAACCAACCCTCAATAGCCGCTAGAAGTGAAAAAAATCAATGGAAAACATGAGAACTATCCATACACATGTTTATAGTCAAAGAACTATGCACATACACACACATACACATATGTGTGTGTGTGTGTGAGGACATTAAAGTAGTAACGAAAATCAGAGCACAACTAATTGTTGATCAAGAGAGCAATGTTTGAAGAGTCATCGTTATTAATGAAATATAATACGTTATTGGTAAGGGCCCTATTGTTTCTCCTATTGCTACACACGATTTTCACCTATAAGATATGAATGCGACTTTTTGTTCGTGTAAGAAAATCCTTAAAGTAAACATTTTGACCTATAAGATATGAATGCGACTTTTTGTTCGTGTAAGAAAATCCTTAAAGTAAACATTTTTGACCTATTTAAAGCTAGATTTGTACTCTAGTTATAAGTAAAGAGCGCAATAGCATATGTTAGATTATCAGTTGGAATATAAACATTATTGAACATTGTTTGGTTCCTTTCAAACCATAAATATTAACAAGTAATAATGGCGATATTATCAAGTAAAATTCTATAATCTTTAGCGTATAGCAATCTAAAGTCGCTATATTATAGTTGTTAATGAGATTTTTCATCTTGCAACACCAAGTTAGTTATGAAGTAATTACTGTGCTGAACGCTTTCAGCAATCAGGAATCGATAAATTTAAGTGATGTTAAATTTGCCTTAGGATAGTATTTAGATTGCTTTAAGCGTACACAATTACGAGGTTGTACTCTAGCTATTCACAAAAATGTCACATCGAACTTATATATAATTAAGGTAAAAACAGAAAAAGGTTCTAACTTAAAAAGGAATAAGTTAAGTGCAGAAAAAGTAAAGGAAACAGAAATTTACGAGGTTTGGATTTCAATGAATGCTACGTTCACGGACCAAATCTTTGTGTATATATTTCTTTTTGGTATAGATTTTTTTTTAACGGCGAAGAGCACAAGTATATTTAGCATATAATTCAGAGAATGTTCAAAGTTCATCTTCCTTGCTATAATAACCTTCTATTTATAGTGCTATGATATCAAATGGATTGCTAATCCCTAAATTTTACATTGCTCCTTCACCGTTTGATCTTTCCAGTGTTATTAATTGCATGGCTCGAAGATTTGAGCATGGATTTCTAACATGGATGAAGGCAAGGGTAGATTATTTAGGAGGGAAGATTTGGTTGAAGGCCGGAATTCTGAATTTGAAGTTAGGCAGGAAATTTGAACTTTGGGAAGTTCGAAGTTTAACCTCTAAATTCCTTATAAAGAATATGCTTCGCTAGCTTATGATATTAGGGCTTCTATATTTATTCTTAGCTGGTACAGTTTCTCCTGAACATAATGACAAAGTCCTTATTTAGTGTTTATGTTGTTCATTAATTGAAGATATATATATATATATACATATAGACTTTAGGAAGATGACGACATTGATCTGAGGATAGTTTCGACACCGGTCCTAGGAAGGTGTCGAAGTAGATATTTATGAGGCGGCGGTGTTTATTAAGAGGAGATAGTGAAAATGATTTGTAAGTGAAAGTCGACACCGTCTTCAGAAGGGTGATGACTTAGACTTTAATGGGATGACAGCACAGTCTTTGAGTGAAGTCGATGTAGTCTTAGAAGAGGTAATGACATAATCACTCGAAAGAGTTTGGCATAGTCTTCAAGGAGATGATGACGCGGTCTCTAAGGAGAGTCGACATGGTGTTTTTCTTCTACTGGTAGATGAATTCTTTGAGCCTCCTTTCTCTTATAGGCGGCGCTTATTTAGTCATTTTTTGAAGGGGTGACTCCCTTATTTGCTTCCTACCATATGTTATTGTAGTATCGGTGTACTTCATTTAGAGATATTTTGCATAGTCTTTTTTTGAGACAATTTAACCGTTGATTTTCGGTCTTTGATTCCTTTGTTACGTTGTTGATTGCATATATCCTGCGTATTCGTCTAATTATCTCTGAATATAGTCTGTAGGGTTTGGGCATCTCTAGCTTTGTGTAGTCTCCTCCTTTTGGTGATACTGTAATCGAAATCCCTTTTTTTCTTGTTTTGGCTACGCAGTTCTATCTGTGCTCATTTTGCTGACGTACATTACACATATTTGCAGGAGAAATTTAGGTGTAATATGCCACTCTTCTAGTTTGCGCTAATGTGTATTAGTGCGGACTTGTCATCTTCGCATTCAATTTTATCTATTCTCTAACCAATCACATCGTATTTAATGCTATTTACAAGTATCTCATTGTTGATAGCTATTCTGACCGTTATATACGAGTCCTTTCGAATTTCAACAAATCCTTCTCGTTCTTTGTGTATTTGGGTTGTCATTGTTACGATCTAATGATCATTTTTTTATTATTCCTTCAAAAAATTTAGGGTTGTGATTCTCTCATTGAAAACTATATAAATTCCTTCCCCTTCCATTTCTCTTGTTTCTACTAGAGAAATTTTAACTTCTAACCATCGTGGCCCTTCTTATTTTCTCCCAACGCTCTTTGCTTCAATTTTTATATTTTTCAAATCACAGGTTAGATCCTTTTTTTTGCTCTTTTGTGTTTTTTAAATTTATTATTATTCATATCCACACCTTGTATGTGTTCGAGGAAATGCCTATATGGGTTGTTCGATGGATTCAGCATTTTTGATGAACTTGTTCCTTTTATTCATGCTCTATTTGAATTGAATTAATTGATTAGTCGGTTCCCTTCGTTCTTTTTTTTATGTACACATTTTTTCCCTTTTAGTGGAGACTCCAACAATATCCTCCTATTATATTCTTTCCTTCTTTTGGTTACCCATGGCTCAAAGCAACCCTCCAAGCACTTCGGGTTGTGGCTCAACTTCTTTCATTGAAATGACTTCGTCCATCAATGAAGAAGGTCGAATGTAAAGGATTTTGGATCATTTTCGGTGTAGGGATTATGTGCTTAGGTTCATAACTGCTTTAGGTGGATTAAAATGCCTCTAGAGGGATTTGTTTCGATAACATCAGAACATATCCGAAATGGGTTCTATCTTCCACGCTACCCCATAGTTAAGGATAGCTACCGTCAATCTATCCCCTATCCAACTATCTCACATTTCTTATTACCTACTCATGTCTACCTTTATCTTGAATGCTGAGCACTTGTGCCCCTCATTTCATGTCATGAGCTACTATTTTTGTACTCAATTCATCAAGACATTACTATTGGCTGCAATGGATTCTTTTATATTCAAGCTTTAAAATCTCCTTTCTCGATTTCTCCTCTTAAGACTCATAGATAGGTAGATCGGTTTTTCTATATTTCTAATCATGACGGTTTTATTCCTTATTTTAGATCTGCTGGTACTGTTTTCACCCTTTTATCATTCCATTTTTCATTACTATTATTAATTTTAAGCCACACTGACTTGTATGCACTTTCTCTCCTTCTTTCCTTCTCTATTCTCCTCTCTCTCTACTTTTTTGGTTAAACGCTCTGACTTTCTCGGCGAGGAACAAGATTCATTTCTAGTGTGTAGGACCAACATGCTCAAGCTTGAAAAGTATATTCGCAGAGGTATAATGCTTTTGCTAAAGCAAACCATTTACAACGTATAGGATTTTCAAATTATTTGAAAAAAGAAACAAGTTTTCAAATTCAACATGTATATGTCGACATATGCCCAGATGATATGTCGATATACATGCTGCCAAATGGTTTTCCAAATTTTGAAAAGAAGTTTCTATTCATGGAAACTCTTCATGAACATATACATCTATTTGAGTTCAAACGAATTTTTTGATAGTTATTAACTTATTTTCTTCCCTCCTCTTACACTCTTGAAAACTCCATTAAAAATACACTCTATTCTCTTCAAAAGCATAAAGCATCAATTTGAACTTCATTGTATTGTTCATTACTACATTCTTACATTTTTGAATCATCTCTCTCAAATCAAAGATCAAAGCACAATCTAAGAGGCTATGGGATCCATTGTATCCAAAGTTCAATAAATTATCTTTGTAAAACCATTAAAGTCTATTTGCATTTGCTTGACTGTACTTGTAACCTATTCAAATCTAGTGGCTATGGAAAGATTATTCACAAGCTTGGAGGAAATTCATCATCATCGTCCACATCTTTCTAAGCAGGTCTAGTTATTTCCTTATGATATCTAGCTTTGTATTCCTTAGTAATGTGTAATTTTAGTTTAAATTCATGTATTTCATTTAAATCCATGTACATTCTATTAATTGTAATGAAATCTTGTCCTTGTTGTTATATATAATTCTAATAGTCTTTGGAAGTTATAAATATATAATGGCATAAGATAAAAATGAAAAACTACAAAAAAACAAAAGTTTTGCAATTTTAGATATATATGTCTACATACATACAATAGATATGTCGACATATATGAGTCATTGGGAATTTTTTTTAAATTTAAAATAAAATAACTACTACCATTCAATCTTTCCAAATGACTTTTCACTCCTACATAAGCCTATTTCTTCCAGGAATATCCACTTACCATTTTACCCTCTATCTTCTTTTCATTCTCAAACTACACAAAAAAAAATTATGTGAAAACCTTGAAAAAACACTTCAATCTTTTAACGATTTTATTACTTTTATCTTCAGAAATCAAAGGCATTTAAAGTTAAGTCAAATGCAAATGATCAAAGAGCAAGAAAAGCATTTTGACGCCCTTCGATGGATGATTTCTTCCTTAATCAAAGATGGTCAAACTAATAACCTAGATTACTCTATCAACATGGATAATAAAGATTTGGATGCCATCAATGCGTATCCAATCTTTGGATCTGACAGTTGGGTTAATGTAACATCCCAAAATTTATTAAATTAAATTTGATTACTTATTTGAACTTTTGGAATTTAATTTGAAAGGTTCAAAAGAAATAAATATGTGTTAATTTATATGAATAAAACTCCAATTTCTTTTGATTGAAATAATAAATGTTTTAAAAATAATTTTAATTTATAAAAATATATCTATGTAATTAAAATAATATTTATTAATATAAAGCAAATATTTCAATGGGTAATGTATTTGTAATAAAGCAAACATGATATAAAGGGTTTGATAGTTAAGCTTAAGAATAAAAAAAATAAAAACAAGGGTTTATGCTAGAAATAAGTGAGTTTGTGTGTATGCAACCAAAGTTAAAATTTATAACAATAACTATAACAACTTTATATAAGGCATAAAGTAAAGCAAAACCAGGCAATAGGGGGTGTATGTTGCCTGTGAAGTAGATGTGCAAGGCAAGAAAAGAAAAAATATATATATAAAATAAAGTATCTATGTACATAAAAAAATGGAATAAGGATGTAAACATGAAGGATACTTGCATTTAATGCTAGCACAAAAATAAAGTCATTCGAAAATATCTCTAAATCATTTCAGCTGAAATTGTTGTCTGGCTAAAGAAAGGAAGAAGAAAAAAAAATCTCTGATTAAAAACAGAACTTGCTTGTTCCAGTAAACACCTATTTCTGTAACTCTTTTTATATATATACATCTTCTTATTCTATTTTCGTTCATAAAAAAAAACTTAGCATAACAGAGAAAAAATAGTAAGCACTTCCATTTTACAGATTTAAACAACAATCAGGCAAGAAGATTTAAAAAGGAAATCAAGTAGTGGCTATTCAAAAAAAAACAGAAGTTGTTCTCTGTTCAAGTTTTTAACTGTGAGTAAACATATTATTTTAGAATTTAAATCTGGGTATTTTGTTCATGAAACTTTGTGCTTTGATGTATATTGAAAAAAATTGTTCTATATGTTTTCTATGATACTGGAAATTTTTATATGGTTGTTCTTCTATACTTTTGGTTTCAGACAAAGTAAATTAGAAACATTTAGTAAATCTTCATACAAATATTATAAACTAAGGATTTTAAATAAAATAAGTTTTTTCAAACTTAAACCATGGCCCAGAAATTGTTTGAGCTTGATAATGAAGAACTTGACTCTGTAAACTCAGTTTTACAGTTAAAAGAGAAATCATATGATGAATTCGGGTATTTTAAATTATTGATTTGATTATATAACTTGAATAAACATACAAAGATTGGATTTTTAGAACAACAATGGTGATTTTTAGTTGTGTAAGTTAAGAGCAGTTTGAAGTTGATCAAAATGGGAGTTTCGATCAATTTCGGGCGATCGAAAGCATACTGGATGTGGAGTTTTTGATCAAAGCTAGTGTGTATGATGGTCAAGTCATGAAAAATGTTCAATAATTTTTCTATTATAGGAGATGATGCAACGAAGCTATTTTAAGGTTTAAGGTCAGTGAAATGAGCGATCGGGTTTTTGGGCTCGTGCGCACTCGTCAATGCATCGACTGTGGTCAGATTTGGAGGGGGTGTTCTTGAATAAGAGATGGAGGCGTGGACGGAAGCGCGGTGGTTCTGGTGGCCGGGTTGGTCGTGTTGAAGTAGGTTTTGGCGAGCTTGAGTGTTCGAGTTTTGAACTGGAAGCTCGATTTCGTTTTGGGGTCCTTAGCTACGAATCGACCGTTATTATCAAGTGTGGTGGTGATTTGTGACATGCTGGAGGAAGTACCGTTCGCCGGAGCGTCGGCGAGGTGCCGTGCATGTGCACGGTGCCAGTTTGGGTTAGTGGAAATGACATGGGGGAAGAAGCATTGCGACTCGAAGTAGAATTCATGAAGTTCGCGCATTAGCTCGGGTTCTAGCTCGAGGAAACTTTTATGTGTGCCGGGTAGGTTCAGTACTTAGACAAATTTAAGTGGAAAAAATATTGTCACGGGTCGATCTTTGTAAAACTCGAAGCAATGAGCACTTTTGCTCGGGTGTGACTCAAGATAGTCTCGGGTTGGTTGTTTGAAACAGCATTTCCAGTTTTAAAATTTAAAAAAAAAAAGTCTAATTGATTTCTAAATTCATTCTCTATAAAATGATGATTGTTTGTTAAGTGGAATGTAAAGTTAATGGTATTGAAATACTTATTTGAAATTAATTAAGTTCAAAGATGTTTTAAACATATATTTTCAAATAAAGTTGTTTTAAAGATTAATTTAATAAAATAATTGAGAAGTTAATCAAATATTTAAGGTTTTAACTTAGAACAAATTTATTTATAATAATTAAATAACGATTAAACAATAAATGATATGTAATTACTTTTTAATGGATAATTAATTAACTAAAGACTAATTAATAAGAGTAATTAAGATTTAATTGATTAACAATTGAGAATTTATTTAATTAAGATAATTAATTAAAGAATAATTGATTAATAAAGTTAATTAAGATTTAATTAATTCATAGTTAAGAATAATTAACTATTGATTTAAAATAATTAATAAAAATTATGTGGTTAATTCATTTAAATCACCTTCACCTTAATTGAAGATGATTGACTATCATCAAACGTTGTGTACTGGATTGATATTTCTTTTGTGATTGTGATGCTGTATGATGTGAATTGCTTTGTGCTGAACTGTGATTTGTGATTTGTTTCTGTGTAAAAACCCTTCGCCCGTAAAACGGCATTTAAACTTCGATGCGATAGGGAGTCGGATTTCAGTTAGTTATCCAAAAGCCACATCAAACCTTCAATATGAATCTTTGTAACGGATATATCCACGTGTTTTAAAATTGAACGCACACTATTCGGATTAGCCGGGAGAGGACCTTTGTATCATATAACCCATTCCGTATAGTGATACAACGAAATGAATAGCATTTGAAGATGGTGGTGAAGACCGGGTGTCTTCGAAAATGATAGGATTACCTATCGAATGTCTCTGCACTGAATGGCCTCGGTATAGAGATCTCCACACGTGATGGGGAGTCCGATCGGGATTGTGGATACCCGGATTTGTACGGGCTTCTTCCTTTATTGGACGAAGTGTCTTCATTTCTGTTTGAACCCAGATCAGACTTGTATGGCCGTATGTCTAACACTACACTTTGAGATATAAAGTAGATTTCTTTCAAATACATATCTGTTGGTGGCGGAGAATTTATTCTCTTAGCTTAACACCCTTCTCTAAGACGTACGAGCTCAGAGGTTATGTAGTTGAAGGTTATCAGCGATATACTCCCAATTTGGTAGTGTGGCATGCTATGTGCTGCTGTTTGTTGATCATTTGTGATCAAAGCATGGCTTTCGTGTAAAGCTTAGCTTTGTAGATGAGACCTCATGGGACGTCACACCCTGGAAATGGTCGAAACAAGAAAGATGCGGCAAGGTTATGATGGTCGCACCCTTTAGGGTATGTCATTTCCTTCTAGAAAAAGGCGGTATCATGGTATGGAGCCCAGATACTTTACCTATGTGATTGCTGCAATCTCATTTACTCTGTGGTTGTTGCTTTGTGATAGAGTGTCCTCGGATAAAGGTCGCAAACGACCGGGGGGTGGCATACTCGAGTAGTAGTTACCTAATTACAGAGGTAACCCGACCTTGTGTTGGCAGAGAACTGGTTAAGTTCTCGGGACGTCCCTCCAGAGGCGTACCCATGTGTCAGTAGGAAGTTCCTTAGCCCAACCATTTGTTGGAAATCCAAAGAAACAATACGAGCCCTGTACGGTTTTAGTTGTACAACTTGCCATGCAGCGTGGCGGTAACCTGCTACAAAACATGGTAGCTATAGTAGGCATACAACGAAATGTGGTATGCTAGCTAAGATTAGTATTATGCTTTCGAAATAGTTTTCTACACTATGCACTAGTAATAATATCAAAGAATTTTTCCTTAAGCATATTTGACTATCATAAGAAGAAATCTCCTCTAATTCTGCGATTGCATTGTATGCGCGGCGAGAGGTCTTATGGTAGTTTCATTTTCCAAAAGCATACCGGTTTTTTTATATAAATCATGTTTTATTTAAAAGAAACTGTTTTTTACTCATACCAGTCTCATGACTGACCCGGAGTTTATTGTTGTTTCTAAACTCCGGGTGCCCATAACTTCCACACGGGCAGCCTAGTAGCAGGTTTTCTGTGGTTTGGTGTTAGCTGTATTTTAGAGGTTATCGATTTTTTGAGGCTTTTACCTTGAAGATATTTTGGAAGCTTTTGGATCCCAAGGTGCTTAGATTTGGAAGTTCACTATCGCTTCATTCCTTTGAAGACTTTTTGACTTATGATCCCATATTGTTCCATTGTGATGTTCTATTTGGACTTGTGATATATGTATTATGATACTCTGATGTAGTAATGGATATTATGATGTCATCGTATTTTTGATGAAATGCATGATATTCATTTTGTTTCCGCTTTTTTATATTCATCTAATTTTGTTATAAGCTCAATCCAACTGGAGTTCGATGTTTGAATTTTCTGCAGTCGAATACAAGTGAGGTATTTGATGTCAATTTTTGAACATTGGATTTCAGAACTTGACATGTGGTATCAGAGCTGAAGGTTGAGTAAGAACTTTTTCTATGGAGTATAACATTAGATGGCTCATTACAGATAGGGTGAAGTATACCCTAGAATGAGTATAACTGAGACTGAAACCCCAAATTTTCGTATTCTACTTCCTTTAACTGCTGATATTCTTAAAATACCTCGTCCGAATATCCAAATAAATTTTCTTACTAATTATAGATAGTAAGAATGAGCGGACAAAGAGGAAGAGCTGGGGGCGAGGAAATGCCATAGCACCTAGCCAAGTTCCCCCAACCGCAGAAGCAACTTTATCTATTCAGCATCAGCCGAATCTGGCCTATTTATATAAGAGTTTCTCAAGGCTTGGTGGTAAGCTGTTCACCGGCAAGGAGTGGATTGTTGAGACCCAAGCATGGATCAGATCATGTGAAAAAATCTTTAAAGGGCTAAAGCTGCAAGAAGATCAAAAGCGACTCATAGCTTCTTGGCAACTTCAAGAAGTAGCCTTAGCATGGTGGGAGACAGTTACTGTGGATAAGCCAGAAGACGAGTTCACTTGGGAGAGATTTAAAGAAGTATTTGAGAAGTGTTATATGCCATCGGCTGGAATTTCTCGAGTGTACCAGGAATTCATGGACTTAAAGCAGGGATTTTGTCATTCGAGGAGTATCTGAACAAATTCAATGAATTGTCTCGTTTCGGCCCAGAATTGGTGAACACACCTGTAAACAAGAATTAAAGGTTCATTCGTGGGATGAATAAGAAATTCCACGAAAGGATGACTGGCCATGTCAAAGAATCCTTTTCAGATTTGGTTGATATGGGGTACAGATATGCTACCCTTGATATGCAAGAAGCCCCGGTGGAGAAAGGAAATTTGAGCAATCAAAATTGGAAGAAGAGAAAATTTGGAGGCAAGAAACCATGGCAGGGTAAGGAGAAATAGAAGAGCAATCAGTGAAGCACGACAGAGAATGTTACTTGCTTTAATTGCTTAGAAAAGGGCCATTATTCGAGAAGATTTACGAAGCCTAAGAGACAAGTCAATTAATCCGTTCAAGCAAAACCCAGGAAATGTTATTATTGTCAGAAATTAGGACACGAGGTTAAAGACCGCCCAACTATGAAGCAAGCTCAGACATCAAAGGTGTACACAGTCAAAGACAAACCTGCATCTCCCAAAGCATAAAGGGGGAAAGGAATTCTGGAAGGTAATCTCACTATTTATGATAGCATCGTTGGAGTTCTGTTTGACACGGGCGCTACACATAGTTTTATCTCTCAGCAAGCTCTTAATGAATTAAATCTTGAACCTGATTTTGTTGATAAGCCTATATGCGTAAAGAATCCAGTTGGAGGTCTTGCGAACCTTTGTCTTCGATGTAGAGACGTTCCTATCTCATATTCTTGTTACCAATTCCCTATCGGTCTCTTTGTCCTTGATTTTAACGAGTTTGAAGTCTTACTCGGAATGGATTGGCTAGCAAAATATGAACCCAATTGGATTGCAATAATCGATTGATTTCGATCAAAACCGAATTTGGAGACTCCATTGAGATTCCTTGTGAGGAGCCTAGTCCTAAAAGAGAAGGGTTGATGTATAACTTGGGTTATCCTGAACCCAGTCTGGAGTCCATACCCATTGTTAGAGATTTTTCAGACGTGTTCGAAGAAGTGAAATCCTTACCTCCACATCGAGAAATAGAATTTAGAATTGACCTAGTATCCAATGCTCGTCCTATCGTTCACGCAAGTCGTAGGATGGCACCCAGGGAAAGGGTTGAATTAGTCAAGCAAACTAAAGATTTACTAGAAAAAGGTTTGATTCGACCCAGTGTTTCTGAATGGGGTTCAACCGTTGTATTTGTTGCTAAATCGGACGGATCTTTGAGATTGTGTGTGGATTACCACGATCTTAATAAGCTCACTCTCAATAATAAATTTCCACTACCTAGAATTGATGATCTATTTGATCAATTGCACGACGCTCGTTTCTTTTCGAAGATGGATCTAGACCAAGGGTTCCATCAATTACGAATCGCCGAAGATTGTGTCCATTTGACCGCTTTCAGGAGTCCCAATATGTTCTAAAAATAGTTAGTCATGCCTTTTGGGCTAACCAATGCTCCAGCATCCTTCGTGGACCTTATGACTCGTGTGTTTCGGGAGGTATTGAATAAATTTGTGCTCGTATTTATTGATGATATTTTGGTCTATTCCAAGACCAAAGAGGAGCATGCCGAGCATCTTAGAATCGTTTTGGAGATATTGAGGAGAAATATTTTATTCTCAAAATTTTCAAAATGTCATTTTTGGGTCAAAGAAATTAAATTTATCGGCCATATTATTAATGAAGAAGGGATTTCTGTTGATCCTAGCAGAATTTCCGCTATTCTTGATTGGAGGAAACCCACTACCCCAAAAGAAGTTCGAAGTTTTTTGGGTTTAGCAGGTTATTACCGGAAGTTTGTTTAGGACTTTTCTAAGATAGTTAGTCCGTTGACTAAGCTCACGATGAAGCATGTAAAATTCAATTGGACTCCGAAATATGACAAAGCTTTTCAGGAGTTGAAAAAGAGATTAACCACCGCTCCTGTTCTCGCTATTATCAACGAGAATCAGGGATTATCTGTTTATACCGACGCTTGTGGTGATGGTTTGGGTGTGATATTAATGCAGAATGGGAAGGTAATTGCCTACGCGAGTAGACAATTAAGTCCTCATGAAAGAAACTACCCAATCCATGATTTGGAACTTTTAGCTGTTATTTCCGCTTTGAAAATATGGAAACATTATCTTCTGGGTAAGGATTTCTTTAGCCTTCCTAACAAATTATGAATTTAATTTACTTAATAAATATACCTAATGAACTCTCTTTCTTTAGGTGAAAAATTCGAATTATTCACCGACCACAAATCTTTGAAAAGCCTCTTCACCCAGAAAGATTTAAATCTGCGACAACAACATTGGTTGGAATTTCTAGCATCTTATTACCTAGATATTTAATATATGCCCGGAAAAGCCAATGTAGTTGCCGATGCTTTAAGTAGGAGACATGATGTTCTTGCATATCTTGTTGTTACTCCTACTCTCCTTGAAAAGATCGCCAGCAAGCAAAAAGAAGACCCGTTCCTTCGGGGAATTTGTAAAAGAATACATCATGGTGAGGATTCCAGTTTTGGAATTGATGATAATGGAGTTATAAGGATGAGAGACAGGATTTGTGTCCCGGACATTCCTGAACTGAAACGTGAAGTTTTGGACGAATGTTACAAATCTAAATTCAGCATCCATCCAGGAGTTAACAAGATGTATAAAGATATCAAAAGAACTTTCTGGAGGAAGACGATGAAAAGGGACATATATATATGTATGTGTGTGTGTGTGTGTGTATGAGTCGCTATGCTACTTGCTAACAAATCAAAAGCGATCAAAAGAAAATGACAGGTTTACTTCAGCCTTTAGAGGTACCGAAGTGGAAACGGGACCAAGTTCGATGGATTTCATCGACGGTTTGCCTCGTACTCGTAAAGGCAATGAAGCAATTTGAGTTTATGGATCGTTTGACTAAGACTGCCCACTTTTTGCCAGGGAAATCTACCCGCACAACTGCAAGGTTAGCAGAGTTGTATGTGAAAGAAATTTTCCGTCTCCATGGTATTCCTGGCAGTACAGTGAGTGATCGTGACCCGATCTTCACTAGTAGATTTTGGGAGGCATTTCAAGACGCATTGGGAACAAAAACTGAACTTCAGCACTGCTTATCACCCACAGTCTGATGGGCAGACTGAAAGGATTAACCGAATCTTGGAAGAACTATTGCGAGCTTGTATACTTGATTTTGGTGGTTCTTGGGAGGACCATTTGCATCTGGTCGAAATCTCTTATAACAATAGCTATCGGGCCAGTATAGAGATGGCTCCTTTTGAAGCTTTATACGGTCGTCTGTATCGATCACCGACATATTGGATTGAGGCAAGTGATAGATTCATCCTTGAACCGGATATGATTAAAGAAGCTATAGAGAAAGCTGATTCTATACGAAAGAAATTGAAAACGGCTCAAAGTCGTCAAAAGAGTTATTATGATCGCAGAAGAAGGGATTTAGAATTCCAGATTGGAGACTCTGTCTTGCTCAAAGTATCTCCAATGCGAGGTGTATTAAGGTTTGGGAAAACCAGTAAGCTGGCACCACGATATATTGATCCTTTTCCTATTCTGGAGAGGATCGGTTCTTTAGCCTTTAGAGTGCAGCTGCCTAGATGGTTATCTGGCGTGGATGATGTGTTCCACATTTTTAATCTTTGGAAGTATGTGCACGATCCAGATAGTATTATTGAAGAAGCCGCTCAACAGGATCTCGACATCGCTCCCAATTTAACAGTTAAAAGAGAACCAATAAAGATTGTAGATCGTGATGAAAAGAGATTGAGAAACAAAATTGTAAAACTGGTTAAAGTACAGTGGAGTGGCGATCCAAAGGGCTGCACTTGGGAAACTGAAGATAATATGCAGAAATCATATCCCAATTGCAGAGTGGATATCTCGGCTCAAACTGGTAAGCCATTTCTCTATCCTTTTCTGAATTCATATATTCTTTGTTTGCTTTTCTCTCTCTTTCAAATTTCGAGGACGGAATTTTCTTAAGGGGGAATATCTGTAACATCCCAAAATTTATTAATTTAAATTTGGTAACTTATTTGAACTTTTGGAATTTAATTTGAAAGGTTCAAAAGAAATAAAATATGTGTTAATTTATATGAATAAAACTTCAATTTCTTTTGACTGAAATAATAAACGTTTTAAAAATAATTTGAATTTATAAAAATATATCTATGAAATTTGAATAATATGTATTAATATAAAGCAAATATCTTTAATGGGTAATGTATTTGTAGTAAAGTAAATAGGACATAAAGGGTTTGATAGTTAATCTTAAGAATAAAAAAATAAAAACAAGGGTTTATGCTAGAAATAAGTGAGTTTGTGTGTATGCAACCTAAGTTAAACTTTATAACGATAACTATAACAAATTTATATAAGGCATGAAGTAAAACAAAACCAGGCAAGAGGGGGTGTATGCTGCCTGTGAAGTAGATGTGCAAGGCAAGAAAATAAAAAAAAATATAAAAAATAGAGTATCTATGTACATATAAAAATGGAATAAGGATGTAAACACGAAGGACACCTGCATTTAATGCTAGCACAAAAATAAGGTCATTCGAAAATATCTCTAAATCATTTCAGCTGAAATTGTTGTCTGGCCAAAGAAAGGAAGAAGAAAAAAAAATCTCTAATTAAAAACAGAACTTGCTTGTTCCAGTAAAAACCTATTTCTGTAACTCTTTCTATATATATACATCTTCTTATTCTATTTTCGTTCATTAAAAAAAAACTTAGCATACCAGAGAAAAAATAGTAAGCACTTCCATTTTACAAATTTAAACAACAATCAGGCAAGAAGATTTAAAAAGGAAATCAAGTAGCATCTATTAAAAAAAACATAAGTTGTTCTCTGTTCAAGTTTTTGACTGTAAGTAGACATATTATTTTAAAATTTAAATTTGGGTATTTAGTTTGTGAAACTTTGTGCTTTGTTGTATATTGAAAAAAAATTTGTTCTGTATGTTTTCTGTAATACCGAAAATTTTTATATGGCTTGTTCTTCTATACATTTGGTTTTAGAGCAAAGTAAATTAGAAACATTTAATAAATCTTCATACAAATATTGTAAACCTAGGATTTTAAATAAAATAAGTTTGTTTAAACTTAATCATGGCCCAGAAATTGTTTGAGCTTGATAATGAAGAACTTGACACTGTAAACTCAGTTTTACAGTTAAAAGGGAAATCATATGATGAATTCGAGTATTTTAAATTATCGATTTGATTATATAACTTGAATAAACATACAAAGATAGGATTTTTAGAACATGAATGGTGATTTTTAGTTGTGTAAATTGAGAGCAGTTTGAAGTTGATCAAAATGGGAGTTTCGATCAGTTTCTGGCGATCGGAAGCATACTGGATGTGGAGTTTTTGATCGAAGCCAGTGTGTATGGTAGTGAATTCAGGAAAAATGTTCAATAATTTTTCTATTGTAGGATATGATGGGACGAAGGAATTTTAGGGTTTAAGGTCAGTGAAATGAGGCGTAGGGTTTTTGGGCTCATGCGCACTCGTCAATGCATCGAGTGTGGCCAGATTTGGAGGGGGTGTTCTTGAGTCATAGACGGAGGCATGGACGGAGGCGCGGCGGTTCTAGTGGCCGGGTTGGTCGTGTTGAAGTGGGTTTTGGCGAGCTTGAGTGTTCGAGTTTCGAATTGGAAGCTCGATTTCGTTTTTGGGTCCTTAGCGTCGAATCGATCGTTATTATCAAGTGTGGTTGTGATTTGTGACATGCCAAAGGAAGCGCCGTTCGCCGGAGCGTTGGCGAGGTGCTGTGCATGTGCACGGTGCCAGTTTGAGTCAGTGGAAATGGCATGGGGGAAGAAGCATTGCGACTCGAAGTAGCATTCGTGAAGTTCGCGTATTAGCTCGGGTTATAGCTCGAGGAAACTTTTGTGTGTGCCGGGTAGGTTTAGTACTTAGACAAATTTAAGTGGAAGAAATATTGTCACGGGTCTATCTTGGTAAAACTTGAAACAATGAGCACTTTTGCTCGGGGGTGACTCGAGATAGCCTCGGGTTGGTTGTTTGAAACAACATTTCCAGTTTTAAAATGTTTTTTAGAAAAAAATAAGTCCAATTGATTTCTTTATTCATTCTCTATAAAATGATGATTGTTTGTTAAGTGGAATGTAAATTTAATGGTATTGAAATAATTATTTGAAATTAATTAAGTTCAAAGATGTTTTAAACATATATTTTTAAATAAAGTTGTTTTAGAAATTAATTTAATAAAATAATTGAGAAGTTAATCAAATATTTAAGGTGTTAACTTAGAACAAATTTATTTATAATAATTAAATAATGATTAAACAATAAATTATTTGTAATTACTTTATTATGGATAATTAATTAATAAGTACTAATTAATAAGAGTAATTAAGATTTAATCAATTAAGAGTTAAGAATTTATTCAACTAAGATAATTAACTAAAGAATAATTAATTAATAAAATTAATTAAGATTTAATTAATTCATAGTTAAGAATAATTAATCATTGATTTAAAAATAATTAATAAAAATTATGTGGTTAATTCATTTAAATCACCTTCACCTTAATTGAAGATGATTGACTATCATCAAATGTTGTGTACTGGATTGATATTTCTGTTGTGATTGTGATACTGTATGATGTGAATTGCTTTGTGCTAAACTGTGATTTGTTTCTGTGTAAAAACCCTTTGCCCGTAAAACGGCATTTAAACTTCGATGCGATAGGGAGTTGGATTTCAGTTAGTTATCCGAAACCGACAACCTTGAATATGAATCTTTGTAACGGATATATCCACGTGTTTTAAAATTGAACGCTTACTATTCGGATTAGCCAGGAGAGGACCTTTGTGTTATATAACCCATTCTGAATAGTGATACAACGAAATGAATAGCATTTGAAGACGGTGGTGAAGACCGAGTGTCTTCGAAAACGATAGGATAACCTATCGAATGTCTCCGCACTGAATGGCCCCGGTATAGAGATCTCCACACGTGATGAGGAGTCCGATCGAGATTGTGGATACCCCAATTTGTAAGGGTTTCTTCCTTTATTGGACGAAGTGCCTTTGGTTCTGTTTGAACCCGGAACAGACTTGTATGGTCGTATGTCTAACACTACGCTTTGAGATATAAAGAAGATTTCTTTCAAATACATATCTGTTGGTGGCGGAGAATTTATTTACTTAGCTTAACACCCTTCTCTAAGACGTACGAGCTCAGAGGTTATGTAGTTGAAGGTTATCAGCGATATACTCCCAATTTGGTAGTGTGGCATGCTAAGTGCTGCTGTGTGTTGATGATCGTTTGTTGATCATTTGTGATCAAAGCATGGCTTTCATGTAAAGCGTAGCTTTATGGACGAGACCTCATGGGATGTCACACCCCGGAAATGGTCGAAACAAGAAAGATGCGGCAAGGTTATAAGGGTCACACCCTTCAGAGTATGTCATTTCCTTCTGGAAAAAGGTGGTATCATGGTATGGAGCCCAGATACTTTACCTATGTGGTTGCTGCAATCTCATTTACTATGTGGTTGTTGCTTTGTGGTAGAGGGCCCTCGGATAAAGGTCGCGAACGACCGAGGGTGGCATACTCGAGTAGTAGTTAACTAGTTACAGAGGTAACCCGGCCTTGTGTTGGCAGAGGACTGGTTAAGTTTTTAGGACATCCCTCCAGAGGCGTACCCATGTGGTAGTGGGAAGTTCCTTAGCCTGACCATTTGTTGGAAATCCAAAGAAACAATACGAGCCCTGTACGGTTTTAGTTGTATAACCTGCCATACAGCGTGGCGGTAACCTGCCACAAAACATGGTAGCTATAGTAGACATATGACGAAATGTGGTATTGTAACGATCTCAAATTTTATTAAGTTTAAATTGATAATTTAATTTTTGAATAAAAAATTGTGAAAATAATTGGTAACTAATATAAAATTCTAGTTAAATTTTAAATAATCGAGAATTAATTTGGATATTTGAAAATGAACATGTTTATAAAATAGATTGAAAATTTAATTGGGATTTAAATTTAAATATCTTTAAAATAAATAAAAAATAAACTTGTATTTGGATTTTGGATATGATTAAAATGTGATATTAGATAATTAAACTTTAAAAGGAATTAAAATGAGTATTGATGTTAAGAAAATACTTTAAATGAACTTATAATTATATAAAATATGAGAAGTAAAATATAATACAAACAAATGTATTACAATAATAATAAAAATATTTGTATTGACATACAAGACAAGTATTAATGTTAAAAATAAAACGTTAGTTACAAACACATATGTAATTTGGAATATATATATATATATATATATATATATATATAAGGATGCTCGCAAAAGGGGCCGATGTGTTTATATTCTAAGGTGATAAGGCCAAAGTTAAGAAATTATATTCAAGTAATAAAACAAAAGTATACATACATAAACAAAAGAATGTAGCCTGAAAATAAACTAATTAATTATGGCCTCCCTTGTACACAACAGAGATGCATGTCAGCCCAGACAAGCAAATAAAGGCAAAGTAATATATGTACATGCACAAAGCAAAGAATTAACAAAGAAAAAAATATATGCAGACAAGAAGTAAGAAATACAAATGAATACAAATATAAACAAAATAAAAATAAAATAGATATGAAGGCAAGAAGTCAAGAAAACATGTCAGTATAAAAAAAAAGACCTGGAAGAAAAATGAAACAAGTAAGATATGCTAGGTAAAAGCAAGTAAAAGGAAACATCACTATCTGCAAAACAATATATTAGCCGAGTCAAACAAACAAAGCATAAAACCAGGTATAAATCTAAAGTACAAATATAAAACAAGTACAAAGCAATTAATGCAAGCATACAAAATGAGATTTGTAGCCACCATCCTCAGATCTTGTTTAATAAAAAAAAATATAATCACCCTGTACAATATGATACCCTGTACAACATTGTCTTCTTCATACACACACACACACACACACACACACACACACACACCCATATTTCTCATTTCATTCGGAAAAAAAATGAAAGCCAGGGAAGAAGAAAAAAAATAAACACCATTTCATACTTCAACAAACTTCAGTTTAAACAAAACCACTTAGCAAGCCAGGAAAAGAAAAAAATCAAAGCTAAAGAAAATTCCAGTTTTCAAGTATCAACTTCCAGGCTTTTGCTATCTTTGTTTCAACAGTTTCAGGTGAGCAACTTCAAATTTTTCTAAAACCAGTTTTTCTTTTTTTGTTGAATGCTTGTATGGATATGGATAGCCTTTGCATAGGGATGAATAGCTGTGCTTATGTTTTGATCTTCTTGGAAACATTTCTTCCTGCTCTCTGTTCCTACACCATTTTAGTTACAGGGGAACTTGAAATTCCTCCCTCCCATTTCCTTTGGAAAGAAAATTTAATAGCAAAGCAAGTTAAAGTGTGGTTTAACTTGCACTATGCTTCAGTAATAAATCAAACAAGATTTGAAATTTGTTTTCCTGGAAACTATGAAACACAGTACATCCAAATTTTGATTCACAGAGTAAATATTTTTTTTATATCCAAAAATCCAAAGTCTTTTCCTCTTTAGCTGCTAAAAATGATTTTTAAATGAGTTAAATAAAATTGTTTAAACCTATACTCTGTTTCAGTAATGAACTAAAACAAGCCCAATGCAGTTTCTTCCTGGGGGTTATAGGAACACAGCGATCATTTCATTTAAGCAAGAGATTCGAACATCATGGATTTTGATTCGAGTAATATTATTTGAATTCCCATCAAAAATGACGATTTTAGGTGGAAACTTCACCATTTTTAAGTGTGTGATTCGAGAGCAATTATGGGTTGATCGAAAAATGGATTTCGATCAAGTGCAGACGATTAGAGGCTCAATTGGGGTCGAGGTTGCTAGTGGAGATGGAGGAGCCTATGAAGATGGTAGGAAAAATGGCCGGAGGTGACATCGTCCACAGTGACGGCGGCGGCGAACGTTTAATGTTTTAAACCCTAGTTTTGTAAGGCCAAAAACTTTTGATTCGTTCGTCCTATGGGATGCATCGAGTTCGACGTACCTTTGGGGGATAGTAGTGGGAAGGGCGACGAGTGGATTGCCGAAGTTATGGAGTCCCCGGTGGTCAGAGCGGCGAGTGCGACGCGTGTTTCCAGGTTTGATGGCAAAACCTGAACGTGTTTCTAGGTTTGGGATTCTAGCGCAATTTCGTTTTCGAGTTCGAAACCGGGTCTGGGTGGTCAGGGTTGATGGAGGAGGTCAACGGCGGTGTGTAGGTGGCCGCGGCGGCAACTAGGGATGACCAGAATCTGGGTGCACATGCACCGTGCACATTGAATATCAGGTCTTGAAGGAAGTTGGGGATGAAGCAATATATACTGTGGGTATGTTGAACAGGGTTAAAACATAGACCTGTTCTGATTCCTTTTGACATTTTCAAATTTAATTTCAAATTATAAATAAAGTTTTAATAATAAATTCAAGTTCATTTGAACTTGGTTTGTGAATGAATAATGTTTTTAAAAATTAAATTGTTTTAATAATTTAAAAGTGGACGAGTATTTAAGTGAAAAAAAAGAAAAAAAAAGAGATTTGAATTTGAAATGGAAGTTGAAATTGTAAGGTAAGAATTGAAACAAAGTTTTGAAACCTGGAGTTAAACTTACCTTTGAATCCTCGATTTTGAAATCAAGTAAGTCTTATGAATTTAAATGTATAATTAAATAAATTTGTAAATACGTAAATTTATAAGGGAATTTGTTTTTTTTTAAACTCTTTTAAAATTTCTTTGTAAAAGTAATACTTTAACAGGTGAATTTAAAGCCAGTTGAAAATCAATCATTCAAATATTTTGTGAAGTGTTAATTAAAGCATTAATAAATATGAGTTTTACTTATAAGTAAATAAAGATTTAATAAATTGAAATTCATTAAATTTGAAATTAATCAGAAGTTATAATTTATAAATTAAGGTTTAAGTAAGAAATAATTAATGTGTGATTAAGAATCATAGATTCCCAAATTTATGTAAAAGGATTTCCAATTGAAATGAAAATGGAAAATTTATAATTAGAAATTTATTAATTATTGAGAACCAATTAAGTTGCAATTAACCCCTGATTAATTAAATAATTATGATTAACTAATGGATTATTAATGGTTAGTCAATTTCTATAAATAATGATTAAAGTTAATTAATCAAGTGATTAAGATATAATTACATTTAATTTAATTAAATGTTGACTTATTTATAAAAGTAATAAATTACTTAAAGATAATTATTTAATGGAATTAAATAAAGGTTAAAAGATATGTAATTAATTTAAGGATAATTTAATTAATGTGATTAATTAAGAATCATGTAATTAAATAAGGTGATTGATAAATTAAGTTATATCAAATAAATTATGATTAATAAATCAGAATTGGATAATTAATTCATAAGTAATTAATTGGAAATAAATTGAATTACTTAGGATTAAACGATTAATTGATCCTGCTTATAAATGATTATCAAATGCTTGACCTTGCTTATGAATGATTGAATTGAATGAGTTGCCTTGAATGGATTGTCATGTCTGATCTGTGATATATTGTTCTGTGGTTTGTGCCGAGTATGATTTATTCCATTATTTACATTTGTATATTATCTGTGAATCTGTGAATGGACGATAAGCGTTATACTTTATATCGCTTATCAACTATATTTCTATGTTTTAATCTGTGATGATTGAATGATGTTGCACTATTGTGTCGAACCCCTGGACCACACCATACACACAAATATGGATTTCACGAGGAAATCGATCAAGTCACAGATTTTTGAAATGATTAATAAAAATTGAATATTTGAATTCAAATGTTTTGGAAATGGAGTGGGTTTAAAGTGAAAAGCTTTTGAAATGGAATTTCAAAGATGAAATATATTTTGAATAACTTGATTGAGCTTTGGAATTTAAATAATTTGATTTAAATTTGAATTCAATACTTGAAATTGAATTCTATATTTTGAAACTAGGGATTTTAACGATATTATACTAGTTATATATGAGTCAAACCATTTTTAAAGAATTGTTCTTTTGAGAATTTGAATTAACCCAAAGATTATAACTTGTATAAATGAAATAAGGTTTTTTCTGAAATAACACTGTTGTTTCTAAATGATAAAAAGCTTTCATAGGAGAAATGAATTTCGAATTGTATTAAAAGGATTTCAAGTTTAAACTGAAAAAATTCTTCCAAGTTATAGATGAATATCTGGAAACGAATTTTGAAAGAGAATATTTGGGAACGAACTTTGAAAGATATAGGTTAAATCTTAATTTAAAGATTTAATGAATTAAATCAAATTGAATTGGAATTATTTTGAAATCCAGGAATAAATCTTTGAGAAACTAGGTGAACTTTATGAAATGAACCCTTTTGTTTTAAAGATTGGAAATGGTAATTCGTTTTAAACCATTTAGCGAAAAGTTTTGGGTAATAAGTTGTGACGTAATTGAAATCCCAGTATCCATATGTTTTTGAACTATTTCGCTCACTATTCGGTTTAACCGAGAGAGGACCTTTGTGTCATATATCCCATTCCGAATATGTGATACGTCGTTATGGATAGCATTTGAAGACCGGTGGTGAAGACCGGGTATTTGTGAGAACGATAGGACAACCTATCGATTGTCTCTGCACCGAGTAGCTACGGTATAGAGATTCCCTAAGTGATGGGAAGTCCGATCGGGATTGTGAATACCCGGATTGCAAGGGCTTCTTTGGAAGTGCCATCGGTTCTGTTCGAGCCCGGAACAGACTTGTATGGATTGTGTGTCTGACATTACATTTTGGGATATAAAGCAGATTTCTTTCAAATACATTTCTGTTGGTGGCGGAGAATTTATTCTCTTAGCTTAACACCCTTCTCTGAGACGTACAAGCTCAGAGGTTATGTAGTTGAAGGTTATCAGCGATATATTCCCAATTTGGTAATGTGACATGCTGAGTGTTGCTGTGAAATGATCATTTGTGTTGATCATTTGAGATAAGATCATTTGTTTGATCGTTTATCTTTGTGATCATTTCTATGATCATTTGTTGACCCAAAGCACGGCTTTTGTATAAAGTGTGTCTTTGTGGACGAGACTTCGTCGAGCCTCACACCCCGGAATGGTCAAAACAGGAAAGATGCAGCAAGGTTATTAGAGGGTAGCGCCCCTTTAGGGTATGTTCATTTCCTTCTGGATAGAGGTGGTATCATGGTATGGAGCCCAGATACTTAACCTATGTTGTTTACTGCAAATTTATTACTTTGTGGTTGTTGGTTATCGGGATCCCGGATAAAGATTGGTTACGACCGGGGGATGACATACTCGTGTCAGTAGTTACCCAGTTAAGGGTAACCCGGCCTTGTGTTGGCAGAGATCCGGTTAGGTTCTCGGGGACGTCCTTCCAGAGGCGTTCTCATGTGGCAATGGGAAGTTTCTTGGCCTGACCATTTGTTGGAAATCCAAAGAAACAATACGAGCCTTGTACGGTTTTAGTTGTATAACCTGCCATGGAATGTGGCGGTAACCTGCTATTGAATATGGTAGCTATAGTAGGCATACGATAATGGTCGTATGTTGGCTAAGATTTATATTCTACTTTCGAAATGTTTTCTACACTATGCACTAATAATAATAATTCAAATGATTTGATTTTGCGTAGTAAGCATGTTTGACTATCACAAGAAGAAATCTCCTCCAAGTCTGCGTTTGCATTGTGTGTGTGGTGGGAGGTCTTATGGTAGTTTCATTTTCCAAAAGCATTACGAATTGACTTTAAAATTCTCTTGTTGTTGTTTTTAAAGATGAACTGTTTTTGTTGCTCACACCAGTCCCATGACTGATCCGGAGTTTATTGTTCCTTTCCTAAACTCTGGGTGCTCATTATTTTCTACACGAGCAGTCTAGAGTTGGGTTTTTCAGATAGTTAGGTTCAGTGAATTATCTGGAGTTAGTTCAGTCCTTGGTTCGCACCAGTCTTGCCTAGCTTGGTGCATTGTTGTGGGGAGTCCGAGCTATTGCTGGATTGGTTCTTGGAGTTCAGATTTGGAGTTCTTCGTTGAAGACTATCTTAGAGTTATTTGTTCCGCTGCTAGTGTTATCTATTTTCTTTCCGCTGCTGTTTTATTGCATCTCTGATGTATATTGATATTCATTGTAACATTCTGTTGTATCAGATATTGTATATCAATGTATTATTCTTTTTATCCCGCTGTGTTATTTACTTAATGTTGTTATAGGCTCCGGCGAATCGGATTTGAACGGTCGAATCTACGGCATTCGAATACGATTTGAAGTATGTATGTCGATTTTCGAGCGGGCAAAACCCGCATTCGTTACAGGTATGCTGGCTAAGGTTAATATTATACTTTCGAAATAGTTTTCTACACTATGCACTAGTAATAATATCAAAGAATTTTTCCCATATCAAGCATATTTGACTATCATAAGAAGAAATCTCCTCCAATTCTACGATTGCATTGTGTGTGTGTGTGTGGCGGGAGGTCTTATGGTAGTTTCATTTTCCAAAAGCATACCTGATTTTCCTTATATAAATCCTGTTTTATTTGAAAGCAACTGTTTTTGTTTACTCATACCAGTCCCTTGACTGACCCAGAGTTATTGTTGTTTCTAAACTCTGTGTTCCCATAATTTCCACACGGGCAGCCTAGTAGCAGGTTTTTCGTGGTTTGGTGTTAGCTGTATTTTGGAGGTTATCGGTTTTTGGAGGCTTTTACCTTGAAGATATTTTGGAAGCTTTTGGATCCCAAGGTGCTCAGATTTGGAAGTTTACTATCGCTTCATTCCTTTGAAGTCTTTTTGGCATATGATCACATATTGTTCCATTGTGATGTTCTATTTGGAGTTATGATATATGTATTATGATACTCTGATGTAGTAATGGATATTATGATGTTATCGTATCTGTGATGAAATGAATGCTATTCATTTTGTTTCTGCTGTTTTATATTCATCTAGTGTTGTTATAAGCTCCATCCGACTGGAGTTCGATGTTTGAATTTTCGGCAGTAGAATACAAGTGGGGTATTTGATGTCAATTTTTGAACATTAGATTTCGGAACGTGACAGTTAAAGTTCCTACGAATATCTAGTTTTCTACGTACTTTTCGTAAGTGTATGTATTTATTAGATTTGGATTTATTTAGTTAAATTTGTTTGATATAGCTTGGATTAATGCTCTTAAGATTGTATCTGATTGTATTTGTATTTGGATTTGCTTTGGTTTGATTGGATGCTTGGATTGATAATATAATATGTACAGATTAAATTTAAATTAATAACAGTAGTTTATGTTACCTTATTTACAATTTATATCATAATCACATAATTATCATGCTTAAATATCATATTACATCATGTTTAGTATGCTTTGATTATTTTAATACTTCGTTATTGATTCCGACTCTATAGTTTCTAAGTATTTGATTTAGAGGGAGTTTTTATTTTTGACCCATTTTTTAGGTGATAAAGAAGGAGAAAAATATAAAATATACATATATGTATATTCAAAGGGAGTTATCTAACTTAGAGGGAGTTATGTCATATTTTATATACAAGAATATGTAATGGTTGTCATCATAAAAAGGATGAGATTGTTAATACCATAGTTATTGATTTTGGATATAACAACCTTGATAACAATAATATGCATTTGTATAAAATACAGATACTAATATTTTTCCAAGTTATATAGTATATAATGTCGGATATTACATAGGAGTTGAATCAAATACTGTACAGTATGACTCAATAAATAGACATGAAGATTCATGAGTACAAAGACCAAGATATGAAGATCTAAAGACTATACTATAGCGTATAGATTCATAGTATATTGTTAAAGTCCTTGGTAGAAATCTTTGATCTCTATCTCTTATTTTTCTATCTTTCATATTTTTAAACAAAATAATTTTTTTAAATATATTTAAAAATATTTTATAAAAGTTTTTCAAAGTTCAAAATGTTTTTAAACAATTTTACATAATATTAAGTTATTTTACATAGTTTAGGATTTTTAAAATATTTTAAAAAGAAACAAATTTTCAAATCCAACGTGCATATGTCAACATATGCCCAGATGACATGTCGACATACGTGCTGTCAAAAGGTTTTTCAAATTTTGAAAAGAAGTGTCTATTGGTCGCAACTGATCGTGAATGGACATGGTTGTTTATCCACTATATAAAGTGAGGTTCAAACGAATTTTTTGACAGTTATTAACCTATTTTCTTCCTTCCCCTTACTCTCTAGGAAACTCCATTGAAAATGTACTTTGTTCTCTTCAAAATCATACAGAATCAATTCAAACTTCATTGTATTGATTTACTACTTTCTTACTGTTTTGGAATCATCTCTCTGTCAAATCAAAGATCAAAGTGCTACCCAAGAGGCTATAGGATCCACTAAGTTCAAGAAATTATCTTTGGAAAAACCATCAAACTTTATTTGCTTTTGCTTGGATGTGCTTATAGCCCGTTCAAATAAAGTAGGTGTGCTTATAACCAAGAAATCTAAGTGGGTATGCTTGTAACCCATGCAAATCTAGCGGGTGTACCCTAAGCCTAGAAAATCAGAAGGGTATGTCTCGTTGCCTCTGAATCGAGATTAAAATTGGATTTTCCTTCTGTCTATTTTAAGGTTGGAATTTGAAAAGAAATTTATACAAGAAGTTGTACGAGACTGGATGTAGGAGAAATCCAAACCAGTAGAAAATCCCTGGTGTCATCTCTCTAATTCTTTACTCTGCTTTTCTGCTTTTATTTTATCTGTGATTGCATATGTGACTATTTAATAGCGTAATTCCGTGTTGTTAATTTAAGATTTAATATCAAACTTGAAAGAAATTTAAAAAGATTTATAAAAGTTAGTAACATTATTCATCCCATCTAATGTTTAATTAGCCTTAAGATCCATTATTCTCGAACCCACAATGCTGACATCCTTGCCATAGGAGTGCCTCCCTTCAATATACTCCCTGCTTCTCAACATTTCTTACATCTTCCAATGGGTTGTGCCATTTATACTCTAGTTGAGAAAATTAGGAGACTTGTGATTTACGATACCTCGAACCTCAAATTTGCTTCCTTTTCTTTATTGCTTCTTCTTATTACAGAGCCTCCTCATACTGAAGTTTTCCATTCTCTTCACAGGAATATCTTATGTTATATTTCGATTCCACTTTTGAAGATAATTTTTTTTTTACTTTTATATATCTGTTAAATAATTACTTATTTGCTTACTCATTGTACGCAGGTTTACATTTTGGCTATGGGGTTGCAATGTCGGGTTGAGTCCCCCAAACTAGTGCTAATAAATTCACTGGCTGAAGCTCAAAAGCTTAACGGTGATATCGAATTTGGGCGTAAATGGGAAGAGGGGATAAGAAGGAGCTTGATGAGCTTAAGGTGAAATATTCGGAGATTGAGGATCGTATGACAAGAGCTGAGGGTGATCTTGTAACAGCAAAGGAGGAGGAGAAGCAATTGAAGAAGAAACTTGCCCAAACAATCAAAGGAGGAGGATATAGCAATGTACTAGAATTGATACCTTTCTCATACAAAATATGTTAAATAGAACATAACAGTAATATAATACATAAGGTTACTCCCTAACTTGGAGTTATCGGAGTTACACAAAAGTATTACAATCAGCTTAGGCAGTTATACCAATTTGCCTTTACACATGTTGAAACCAAATAAACATACATAAACTAAACAAATAGCAGAATAGAAAGCTAAGTACATAAAAGCCTCCTGCTTAAATGTCATCATCAAAAGAGCTCATAAAAGACCTACTACCCTCGAACTATTCAATTATAAATGAGTATTGAAGAGTTTGGGGAAAACAAACAACTTGGGTTAGACAATATGTCTGGTATGAGCAAAACTCTAAACAGTAAGTATTATTAACAACAACATATGAGACCATGTCGCCAAACACAGAATGTGTTTTCTCTCACAAAAACAACATCCAAATGTAAAGAACGCATACAAATAATTAACATCATGAATAGTGCTATACTCTTCCTGATGCAATTTAGTAAACAAATTCAAAGGTTCGAACCAATAAGGGAAGGGAAATTTACCAACAATGACTAGGAGGGTGCACCCCTTTATTGAAAGTATACCTCTAGAATATATACTTGAGATCTCCGATGGTTCTCGGACACATCCAAGCCAGACCCTACCAACGGTTATCGAGAATCTGAATAATTCACATCTTGGTGCACAAATATCCGAACCAAATCTAGAGTAGATGTGATAATACCCTAATGAGAGCAACCCCACGTAGCTTGGCTTCCACTTGCTCTTTGGTTTTAGTCATTTCTGACAAAAGATAACAAAACTCAAGTGAGCAACACATCATCTTAGAATGACAAAAAACGAAGAAGGCTGAGGCAATCGATAGTCGAGAAATCTATTGTCGAAGATAACAAAATAATCGTATATGGATAGTAAACCTCATATTCCTACCAATACTCATTGATTTCAAACCTGTACTCTTTGTAGGTTAGAAATGAAGTCGGGCAAGTGAAGATAGTGTTACCTCTAGGCATTGCCTTGATGATAATTTTAACTTTCGAGATAGCGACAAGTTTCCATACCTCAATGTGTAGTGTCAGGAGTATGATTAAATTCTTTCCATATAAGTGATGTCACCTATGGAAACTTCTTTTCCATAACCGAATCGAAAATTTTGCTTTTAAAACCAAATTTTTGCTTGGGCTTCCTACTACAAGTACTTTAAACAAGTTTGTAAAAATTATTAATTAACTTTAAAACACCATTATCAAAAAGATTTAATCACTTAAAATATCCTTGTTAAAACGGTTAATTATCTTTAATTAACATTGATAAGAATGAATAATCATCTTCAATTAACATTAACGAGAATGATTAATTATCTTTAAACTTCGTTAATTAATTTGATTAATTAACTTTAGATATCCATAATTAAAAAGGGTTAATCACTTTAAAACATCATTAATTAATTTTAAATATCATTAATTAATTTGATTAATTAATTTTAAAACACCATTTATTACAAAGGAGTATTTAATTTAAAATATCGTTAATGGAAAAGATCAATTAAATTAATACTAATTAATTAACTTTAAAAGTAAATAATTAAAAATGATTAATTAATTTTTAAAAATTATTAATTAAAATAATTAACTAACTTTAATATATCATTATTTAGGATATTAATCAAACTTAATCATCATTAGATAAAATTGTTAATTAATTTTAAAAATCATTAATAAAGTAATTAATTAAATTCAAAAATCATCATTAACAAGTTAATTAATTAACCTTAATCCTTATTAATTAAATAATTAATTAAAATTTAAAAAATACTTATTAAAATAAATGATTACATTTGAAATCATCATTATTCAACAACTTTGTTAACTATTAACACAAAACCCAAGCTCGAGAAATAATTTGAAGGTTTCGATAAGGATATGTTTGTTGAAATTGCCGATGTAGCAACGATAGTCACTATACAGACACTTCGACAACTAATTTTATGTCACTTTATTTTCATCCATAACATAAGTAAACATAATACAAGGTGCTAAACTATCATACAACATGTAGAGAACAATTATTAAAATATTACTAACATTTTCTACCATCTTCCAAAAATTGCTTACTAACTTGGTTACTAAACTATCATGATGACAATTTTTCATAGAATAATCCAAGCTAGCATCCATCACATGGTAATAATGCATAACAAACAATTAGAAACTAATAAATAGACAATATTGAAGTTTTAAAAGGTTAAGATTTTAAAGGTAAGATTTTTACTCACAATAGCTTACTAACTTCAACCAATCTTGCACTAGAACTTTGAAAACCCCTAGATCTTTGCAAAAACTTGGAAAAATAAAGTCTCTAAGCCAAACATATCAAGGTAGGTTCGACCCTAACAAGTATAGGCTCGGTCATAAAGAATTTTTGGTGATGGCGGGGTTGTTTTTGAAGATGAAGTGATGAAAAAGAAGATGGAAGAGTTTAAACAAGTTTTATACAAGATTAATAAGGAAAATTTAAAATATTTAAACTTGAGAAAAGTTCAGGAAGCCATGAAAACAGTTTGAAACTTAAAGAGTTTATAAAAGTGAAAATGGAGATGATAAAATGAAATAAAAACTAGAAAATTTTGCTTTTATAAAATGTTAACAAACTAAATTACTAAAATGCCTGAAGTACCTACCCTCCATATATGCCTTGCCACCTCATCACCCTTGTGTCCCCCTGCATTTCACATGTCCAAATACGCCCCACTTTCCAACCATTTACAACTCCAGTGTACTTATGTCTCTTTATATTTCATTTACTTTAAGTATTTTTTCCATATTTTATTTTTCATAAAAGTCACAACATAATTTCATAAACCTAAGTATATATTTATACATTAAAAATGTGCTATGTTATTTATAAATGAATGTGAATTTATTTACACTAGTGTTCATAATGCTCCCATCAACTTTTAGACGACAAAGAGTCAAAAATTCATAAAACTTTTTCACCATTATTATTTATTATTAGAAAGAGTATTATTTTGATTATAAAATCTCTTATTTTGTTATTTAAAATTAGTTAAATATTCACAAATTAAAGAAGTGAAATTCCAGATCATTACAATCAAGAAAGGTGGCCTCGGTTCGTTGGGAAGAAGTTGAGTTGAAAAAGTCGGTTATCCAACTAAGGAAGGATCTCAGAAACTTTTGTCCAGGATTACAAAAGTTATTCATGAAAGCGATGCACTTTACGACCGAGTAATGTGCAAATGGGGCTTGTCATTGAAGAGCGAACTTCTTCCTTTAGGGCATCCCCACTTATTATGGTTTAGGAATAGACTTAGCCATTGGCAGCCATAACAATGTGTTTGTTGTATATTGTATAACATTGTTTATTTTAATAAAACTACCTTTATTAGCCTATGTGTATTTACTTGTTTAATTGATTATTTTATCCTTCATATGGCACACAACCTAATATTCCACCAACATCTGATTCGGTCCTAGCAAACATCTTTGTAGCATGTGGCGATGTTGGTGGAGGGTTGGAGGCCACCGATGATGACATCCTCAACCTGGACCTGGGGAGGGAGCTGATGAAAAAACAACTTTGAGATTTAATGAATAAACAGAATGAGGCTAAATAAGATTTACTTAGGCAACTAGTGAGTGGCCCGTGCTACGCATACGGGAATTGTTTGAGAACATTGCTTTGGAGGTCGTCACCTAAGGTCATATGGTAGCAAGTTATCTTTTTATTTCAGCACATATTACTAAATAACTAAATGGATTGTATTTGAAGACTGATTCGTATTAAATGTGTTGAGTGAACAAATTTTTGGACTTCGCACATGTGCCTTCAAAAGGTTTTAGTTTGGGTAACTTAAGCATCATTTTATATCATTCATTGTCCAACTATGCTACAGTATACATCAATTATATTTTGTATTATAATCCATCACGTATTCAATTTTGATTGTTATTATAGTACAATGTTTTAGGTTATTACGTGTTGTTATGTGAAATTTTGTTGAAGCACAGCAGGTTACTTCTTATGTTAATGAAAAGTAAATATTGATAGCCTTTATTGTTTAATGATCATGGACAAATAGAGTTAAATAATACACTATTCTAGTGTAGTAGTTATACCACAATTTAAAGTCGTACAAATAGTACATGTTATTTTCAAAGTACAGTTAAAAATATAAAACTGTGGGTTTTCAAATGTTTCGCTGCTTTTGTTTCAGTATCTTCAAAAAGTTGCACCTTACTTTTAGAATGCAAAATGTCAACCGAAAAGGAGAGAAGAAGAATTAAAAACTTACCAGAATATAAGTTGATAGTACGACCTAATTATGTTAGAATTGTTACCATAGACTAAAATGCATTTATTTGATTATTTGCACAGTGATTATTCATTTGGTTGATAAATTAAAATAGAGGCATATATGTTAATAATTAAAATATGTTAATAATTCATGTTACCATAAAATTATTAACATAATTAAAACATTCATTTGGTTGATAATTCCGTTTTAAATCATAACAGCAAACACTACTTTTTGTATTTAATGTTTTAGTGGGGTAATATCATTTAATTTTCTAGCTTTTGGTTAATTGGTTGGTTGTCTTTTATTTTTCTTTATGAAAAACTTAACATTGTTTCTAGAAATAACTTTAAGTTTGCAATATTTCATATGCCGTGCCATGCAGGGAATTTACTGAAAATAGAAAACCATGTGTCCATGCTAATTACCTCAGTCTACATGATCCTACAAAACACTTTGAAGCATGCTGTCAGTTCACAGAGAAATGTAACATATACAATATGGACAGTATGCTTATGCCAACACACATCACTTTTATGTTTTGCGTGTTTTACCTTAATCATTTAAAGTGTCAATTTTTATGAGTACAGTGTGGGATAATATATTGCTGATTCAATTGGTTGACCTTGATTATTTAAAGTGTCAATTCTTATGAGGTCAGTGATGCATTGTTGATGTTTTATATGAAGATGGTTGTCTGTAGATGATGTATGGTAGGTGAATGAAATATGCAGGCATGCAGTTGTTGCATTTTTGAACGAGGAAGTGGATCAGTTTTTGTTTTGCTATAGATGAAGCTGTGAAGTGTGGTGGCAATACACAGTAAAGTGCCGCAAATATGGGCCAGCTCATTGTCTTTCATAACCGCAGTTTTAAATGCAGCCTTTTCATATTTGTACATTTAAACTGATAGATTGAAAAAGCATGTCAAGTTACAGCAGCAGACCAGGACATTTTCATTTTACATAGTTCTGTCAAACAACATTAGTAAGTACAATAGACACGTAAACATCCAAGAAAAGTACAAAAGCTTGTACAGTTGTAGAATTCTTCAATTGAAATTTAGAAAAAACGTCAACATTGTCACTAACTGCCAAATAGTGGACGGCATCAACTTTTGACCTCCATCTTTTACTCTTGTCCTATCCATCTGTTGTGAAGGATAATTATGTTATTTTATAATGAGTTAATTGGTAGAATAAAATAGAAAGAATAACAGTATGGTTTAAAAACATCGCCATGCATCAACTTTTATAGGAATCAGGGGAAAAAAATTTCTCATGAATATGTATTCTGGTTATGAAAGCCTAGCTGGGAATCACACGGAGTGAAATGTTTTGGTAAAAGTTTTACTCATGTCATGCAAGTGTAAATTAGCATATTATTGGTAATATTCTAAAGAAAGAGCAATGATCGGTATCTATGATGCTATGTATATTTTTATGGTAACCAATTAATTTAAATAATTGAAGGAAACTAAAAACTAAGTCCTAAATGCGTTGATATATAATTAGCAAAATCCGGTGATATTTTGATAGTAATAGAAGTGCAGGAGGTGGTAGCATCCAAAGCCTATAAAATATTAAGACAATTATTTATAGTACACACTGAAATTTTTTTGACAAATTTTAGTAATACACACACATGTATAGACACACATAAAAGCAGATTTGTTAAGTAAAAACAAATTTACTACTTTTCTCGTCTATTCTTTAAAATGGCGGCCATCTGTGTCATGAACCTAAGATTATAGGTTATCCGCACGGTATTGAAGTATTTTTGATTATGTTAGAACTTGATTTTGTTTTAATCGATGGCCTAGTATTTCGAAATTCAAAAGGTGTTGTTTGACTGCAGTGCATATAAAATTTATGCTGCCGAGTAGTTTTTGGTATTTTCTTGCGGATTGGAAGGTAAAGAGTTGACAATTAAGTCAACCTAGAAGACAGCTAAATTCAAAGTCACTTGAACGTGTTCAAGATGGCCATTCGAGTATGTCACGTGCACATATCATGTATTATGGCTATCCAAATTCGTACATTGCAATAGCAGCAAAGTCTAGTCATTTGAAGGAGCTTAAGATGAACTTAGAGCTAGATGAAAGGAAAAAAGAGGAAAATAAATACAACACGGACCATTTTATCAATTTGAAGAAATTACAGATGTGTCCGAGAATAAGTATGTTTCAAACAAACTTGAAAAAGTTGCAGTATCGATTATAATAACTGTGAATGAGTTGTTAATCGTAACGCCAATCTATTTGGTAAATGTTGAAAGATGTGGTATCTTTTGTACCTTCTTTCGGGATGTCCAAAGTTTCACGTTCAAAGGCTGACTGCCTAAGTGTGCTAACTTGTTTGATATAATCATATTTTTTATGTTCGACATCCCAAAGCTATTTCCATAGGGTAAATTTAAGTAAGAGTATAATTTTGGAGGGAATTGAGGATAGCGGTGAAAAAGAAAGAACATGTAGTGAAACATACCGTATGATCAGATGTTCTTGCACTGTTTAGGTAAACCAATCTATTGGTTGAAGCTGAAGCTGAAGTTTGTTTTGGTATTAAACCAAACGGATGCATTGGAACCTGGTGCCTCATTTACGATCAGATGATTGTTCGGTATAGTACAAATGATCAGTTATATAACAATGAATTGAGTTGGTTACTTTGTTTGACGACCACCTGATTTGGACACCTTTCGTTGTTAGATTTTTTGCACCTTCGAGCATGAAATCATCCACCTATGGAAGAAAAATATAGAATAGGGTGATGCATATAATACTAAATAATGTCTAAAATAAGTAGTTGGAGAATGGAACCAAAGATATGCATAGTATGCCACAGTCTTGTATTCTCTATTATTCTTGTTAATTTGGTAACCTACATGTTGAACAATATATGTAGGAAAACAAATACCACCATGCGCGGAAGATATGCATAGTATGTCATTACCTGGTTACAGATAGTTATATGTCCCAATCTAGGTGACTTGCAGAATTACTATGCAAAGCGTAGAAAAACTTAAAGCCAAAACAATTAACAGCTTATAGATTAAGAAATATAATGTTTAAGTCATAGAGTCGCCAGATAGTGTATTGTAGAAAAATAATAATGTAGCACTCATGGAAATGAAAAAAAACATATAATGTCCAGTAGTTACAACATTTTGGCATGGCAGAGTTATGGTATCTTGTGTTTTGTGTGACACAGCATACCAATTTAATTTTTTTTTCTTTTTTGCAAGGCTGGTGGATTATCACTTTTAGTTGTAAGCTCATTCTCATAAGACTATGAGGTTGGGAGATGCTAAAGGGAAAAAACAGTTAGCGCGTTAACAACATTGGTTCACCCAACTTACAGTAAAAGGGATATATTTTTAGTTGATTGTGTAAAAAGTGACGCAGTACGTGTATGAGGATATTTTTACCTTTTGAGTTGGCTGAATGACTTACACCAACAGGTATAATTTTGTTTGTGCAGCCAAGCTTTTTCCTCCATTTTTGAAGTCGTAATAGTTGGGCTTCACGTAGAATGTGTAGCGTTGTCCCGAGAGCTTGTTGAATATATCTGTTACTTCACTTTTTCCCATTTCCTTCGAAAGAGGTGTAACACGTTTGTTAGTTAGGTTAGAGGTGTTTGTATAATTGAGCAGTCTATTGGTGTCATTCATGGTGTTCAGATTGCCGTCAGTAATTTGCAATCATGTTTTTATGGAAGAAAAATAAGGGCCAACCTGCTCGCTTATAAGTGTGAGATCATCCAGTTTTATCAAGCAAATTTTCAACCTTCTTACCGAAATCGAGAACGGTTATTTTCACAGTTTTATCATTGGAAGTTTAGTAGCAGTTTGAACCTGGCAATGGTAGAAACTTAGTGAATCCTGGAAGAACCATAATTTTTACCATTGTCCTAAATTACGTATTTCCTTGCATGAAAGTTTGTATATTTATGCAGTGGTAATAATGAAAATTAGCCACCATATACAGTACTCTTTATTTGACAGCGTTGTATTCATGAACATATTGGAGATTTACAGGAGATAAATCATATAATCACTTTGTGTGTGGATTGGCTAACCCACTGCTGATGTGTTGTCCTAAATTGGCTTAAATACAGACACATTCTACATAGCGGTGCACCTTTTGGAAAAAAACTAAAAATAATTTAACTTTCTTTGTTGCAAATATAAATCATGGTTTAAGGTTAATACATGGAGAAGTTCCAAGTGGTTAGAAAAATTAAAAACAATTTCAGTAAAAAATTACGAAGTTTTATTCAAAACATGAAATTTCCTAAATTTACCTTTAAAAGGTATGTATTAAAATTTAAACTATCTAAATACGAAAAAGCAAATACAATCATGGTAATAATTGGAGCGCTAATTGTATGATAATACATTTACTTTAAATATGAGAAACTCGATACTGGTTTAAGGATAATAGAAAGATCTACGTACTTCTAGAGGCTGAAACAAAGTTGTTATCAATTATTCATTTTCAATGCACTACTTGCAGCAAAAACAAATCCAAAGTTTTTGAGTTGTTCCTCAAAAAGCTTAAAGTTGCTTCAAAGATAAGGTGTGTTGAAGATAGAATACAAAATACCACATTTTTTGAATTTCACAATTTTAGATGTGTACATGATATTAGAACTTATCATTGGTAAGTGTATATTTATGGAAAAATTAATATTTTTGAATATATTTTGCAAGAAAAAGTGGGTAAATTTAAACCTTTTTTCAAAACAAATTCAAAATTTACAACTAAGACCGTGTTTTACCATGTGAAGCATTATGCGTAGTGAAAATTTTCAATTTGACATGAAAGATAAAGTTTGGGAAATATAGTTGCAAAGTAAAAAAAAAATGTAAAGCACGTAGAAATTTTTTTCATAGAAAAAAGCAAAGTTAAATTAGCTATGAAATACAGTTTTATCAAGAAAAAAATTGCAAAAATAAAATATAAGTTAAGCAACAAAACTTTCCTGTAAATATGAATGTAAAAGGAGATGGTAGTTGAGAAAGCACAAGCCTTTAAAATTCAAAATGCATAAACTTAAACTGTCACATAATAGATTAATATGCTAAAATACAAAGCCGTTTTAATTTTCGCTGTACAGAATTATAAATCAATGCGTAAAATACAGTGTTGAAAATAATGGTTTTTTTAAAATAGTAAAAAAGTTAGTATCGTATTAGGTATAAATTTTTTTATCAGGGGTCCAATTAGTTGAGAAAACATTCAGAGTTATAGTTCATACGTCAGTTATCGTTGGTAAATTATTTCTACCTTTTTATTCTCTAACTCGTAAGCCCATATGGTTCATCAACACGGTACGTAGTACTGTTGTGCACATATATAATAGTCCAAAAAAAGTTACTTGGCTTCCAAGAAGTCTGTTTAGTTTTAATTTTGTTATGGTGGGAATAGAAAAAATTAAAAAGTAACATGCAGTACCATGGCCGAAAATTATAATGAACATGAAAGTTGTGCAAACGGCCTACTTGGTAGTAATAAACCTGTCTTAGTATCTTCAGGCATTTCTATAGAGCATAGCAGTATCAGTTGTTTGCACAAAAAATGGGCAAACACTTCCAAGTCGTATGAATTAGTTGATTTTATGTCGTTTCTAGTGATTTGGGTGATTTACGCAAATATATGAAAAGCAAGGACTAAACTGTAAAAGACACACAGATTTATAGTGGTTCGGTCAGAACGTGCCTACGTCCACTTCATATGTTAGACTCCTTTTTCTTTCAGATTACAAGTACAAAGCTTTGTATACAAGTATATGAAAGTTGTTTGAAAGTTCCTTCCGTGCTTGAGCTCTCAAACTTGTCTACCATTGTTGTACCCCTGCCCCTCTATTTATAGAGTGAGGTTAGGGGCAGGGGTCTTGGATGTATATAGCTACTGGTGGGCCTGGGCTGAAGCGATCTGGCCTGGCAGTTTGGTCAGGCATCCTCTTGGTTCGGAGATGGTTGGAGAAGTGGTCCAGTGGTAGGAGCAAGGTGGGCCGGTTGAGGTTGTTCATGGAAGTGATGTTGGTTCGGTGGGATGTTGGTCCGGTGGGACGTTGGTCCGATGGTGGCTAAGTGTAGTTGGTTCGGTTGTTCATGGAGAGGGGGTTCGGTTCGGTAGGCACTGGTGAAGGGTTGGTTCGGTGTGGGCCGGTCCGGTGTGGAGATGGAGTTGGACCGGTAGTAGTTTGGAGAGGAGGTGCTTCTGGTTCGGTAGTGGATGCACGTGGTTGGACCGGGACCGGTAATAGTTTTAGCAGTGTGTTTGACTCGGTGGCAACCTCCTCGTGCTGGTTCGGTACCGAATGACTTGGTGGCTTCATCCTTACCCAGATTCGGTGGTGGTGAAAACACACCCAACAATTGCCCCCCAAAGTGGGGCATATACTCGTATATGCCGTGCTTTGTTTACTTGGACAATTCTCATCCGGCCCGAGAACCGAACCGGTTGGTTCGGCCGTCCAATTCTCCCCTATAAGTAGGAGCCCCAGTCTTTCGTTATTTCTCACCAAACGCAGCAGCCGAATCAGATTCTAATTGGGTTGCCGAATTAGCTATTGTACCGGACCAATCTTGACTGCCGGATCAGGTAACTGCCGAATGTTCGGGATGGGGAATGCCGAATGAATTTCGGCATTGGGAATGCCGGATGAGTCTCGGCATTGGGAATGCCGGATGAGTCTCGGCATTGGGAATGCCGAATGAGCCATGGTATTTCGAATGCCGAATGAGATCTCTCTTCATACTGCCGAATGGGCTTGAGTGTTGGAGTGCCGAATGGACTCTCACATTGTTTCACCGAATGAACTTTTATATTTGAACCTTGAGTGAAATTCTAGACTTATATATGATGGCTCTCTTTATACACTTGCTTGCTTATATTTCCATACTTCTTGTTCTAACACTATGTCTCTCGCCTTTGCGTATGCAGATAAATGTCTCAACGAGTGGAAACTCGATCAGATAAAAGGAAGTCCAAGGACAGAGAAGAGTCCTCCACAGTGCCCCCAGTTCGGGCCGAACGTCCTGGGCCTGTTCCGAGATCGCTAGTAGATGGGTACGGCCACCAGGAGCTCTTGAATTCCCCGCCCGATTGTTTTCCTAGCTCCCTCAGGGAGGAGCAGCTTGATGTCATCTCTCGTTCCTTCGGGATTGACAGGGCTCGTATGTTGTGGCCGGGAGAGGGGGTTATGCCATATGACCCTCCTGAAGGATATTTTGCTTACAGCAGATACCACTGTATGTGTGGTGCCATTCCTCCGATCAATGCATGGATAGTCAGCTTCCTTACCTATCTGAAGGTGGCCCCTCTCCAGCTCCAGCCCAATTCCTACGCTATTCTGGTGTGCTTATTCGTTATCTTCCAGAGGAGGTATGGGTGCCCTCCTTCTAACCGGGAAATTCGATACTTGTATAATCTGAGAGGCTACAAGAAGGGGTCTCCGTATGTTTGTTTAGAAGCGGTCGTGCCCTTCAAACCGGTCTTGGACTTATACTCAAAGTTCACCATGTTTAAGAAAGAATGGTTTTTTATCAGGGACGATTCTGTCTCCTTCCGCCTCTTCACTTCTGGCTGTAAGTTGAACTTTATTTACAATTTCTTTGTTCCGGCTGCAGTGCTCCTTCTGATATGCTTCTATTTCTTGCTAGCGACAGGTGGCTTTGCAGTCGTAGAGAGTGATTCCCTGGTCCAGATGGCTGCGGAAATAAAGGCCATTTCGGGACGGGACGGGTCGGCTTCTTTCCTGATCAGGAATGCTACTCTCCTGGAGCACAACTTGATCCTGCCATACCAGTCCGTGGTTAAGCAGAGAGACACGGCTGAGGAGAAAGCTGCCAAAGCCAAGGAAGGGGCCACGGTGAAGAGTGGCAAGAGGGAACCTTTTACAAAGCCTCCCATTGTTGGGGGTAAGAAACTTAAGAAGTCTGATGGTCCCTCTCCTAGTACTTGCCCAATTGCTCCGGGAGAGGAAGATGTGGAGGAAGATAGAGGTGAGGGTGAAGGAGGAGATGGACAGAGCGGTAGTGGCGTTGGTGCCTTAACCTCCGGGCAAGCGGGAGAGATTCATGAGTGGACGGGCGATGCTTTCCGTCAAGCTTTTGGGGAGTCGGAGGAAGGATCGGTTTTGGTTGAGAAGGCAAAGGAGGTTGGCAAGGCTGGGGCTGGCGCCGATTCATTTTCTAAGAGTTCTTCAGCTACGGCGACTCCATCGATTCAAGGTGAACTTTTGACTTCTGCAGACTCCATTTACGATAGGGACTTAGGAATGTTTTATGGTTCGCTTCCGTCCTGGAATGAGATTCAGGACTTATTGCAGTATCCTACTCCTCCGTAGGGTTTGTATAATAGATGTGCCTCCTCACTCTTTTTATCTTAACATATTTCTTGAATTGTGGATCATTGTATGTTCGTAACACTTGGTTTTTATTCTAGGAGCAAGTAAGGCGGCCAAGTCATCAGATATCCGGCACCGCCTCGAACAGTACAAGCTACTCAAGGCTTCTGCCAAACCAAAGCCGCCAACTAGCCGTCTTGGGGATGCAGTTAGATATCGCCCCCTTCTTGGAGTCATTGAGGAAGATATGCAAAAGAGGAAGAGGGGCCGATCTTCGTTTGAACCCTCTCCTGGCCCTCAGCCTCCAGTCCAGCCCATCCATGATATGACTGAGGAGGATACTGAGTTTATGCCTTCCCCCCCTCCGTCCGAAAATCCAACCGTCACTCCGATAGACCGTCCTGGTTTGGATCGCAACCCATTTGCCGGCCACCCTGATCTGGACCCGAGTTTTCAGGATATCTCTTTTGACGAGGTCACGGGTGAGCATCTTCTTCCCCGCAATCCCATGGTACGGGTGCTTGATGAGGCTAAGTCGTTAGACCTCGATTTGCTTACTACTCGGATTGCGACCATGGGGAATGAGGCCAAGGCAAGCATCGATCGGGTGGCTGAGGAAACCAAGAGGCTAATGGAGCATCACGCTCGACTGGCCAGGGCTGGAGAGGAAATCGGAAGTGCTAACATCCGGTTGCGGCTACAGGTTTCTGATCAGGCCAAACAGCTTGCCGATCGGGCTATCCAGATATCCCAGCACGAGGCGGCCTCCCGACGACTAAAGAAAACCATGGAGGAGGCTAGCAAGGCTGAGTTGCGAAAGATGGAGGCCGCCTGCAAGGAGCGGATTGACATAGCTATTTCTACGGTGGACGAGGTTCGGAGGGCGGATCTCGAGCAGGTCGAGGAGTTATCAGGGAGGCTTGAGGCTGCAGAGCTTGCTCAGGCCAGGCTAAAGGAAGAGATGGAGGAAATGAGGAGGACTCTACAGGCTGACCGCTTGAGATATCGATCGGAGAGGGATGTTGCCGTTGCTAAGTTGCTGTCCTCCGAGGCCCGGGTGAGGGAGTTTGAGGAGAATGAGGGGATGATGGATGAGATGTTGCAGGATATGTACTTCCGTACCTGGAAGCAGGGTAATCTATCCTGGATGGAGGATTATCCCCGGATCATGGCTAGGATATATCTTCGGGCTTTGGAGGAGGCCAAGGCCGATGCGGCTAAGGAAGGTGGAGCGACATTCAGGATGGATATGGTTACCGCCCAGTTCTCAAAGGAGGAGAAGGTAGCGGTGAAGGAGGGGATGCGGGTACTTGTTGCAGAGGAAGCCGGTGTGCAGTTGGGGAATGAGGACCAAGAAGCGGGTGTTGGTGAGTTTTCCCTTTTTAGCTTTTCATAACTTGATCGTTCGTTTCCGGTTTAATGGACTCTTTTTCTGAATTGGACAGATGGGGCCTCTGGTCATCATGCTGGGAGCCCCGATCCTACGGCTAAGTAGATCCGGAGGGCTAGCGGGATGGGGGCGAAACTCCGATTTTTTGACTTGACTCGCACATATTTTGGTTGTTGTCTATGTTAGTCCGAAACATTAATGCAACTCGTAATTATATTATTTGTAAAGAATGACTTTCTGTAATTTTATAACATAAACAGATTCTGTTATATTTGAGTGCTTTTGTTATTCTGATGTGTTGCATAAGAGACATAGCTGTGTATGTGCTAGTGATTCAATTGTGTTTAATGCTAAGTTCTTGCTTAATATATAATTTCATATCTTGCAATGTTTGAATAAGTCCTACCTACATGATTATGTACAAGAGAAAAGAGTACCGCCCTTTATGTTTTGGTTGCGGGGGCAGCTTCGGACATCTTGTGTAATTGACCATGGACGCGGCTGAGTGTTCCGTCATTCGGATGTGAGCTCATATTTCCGCAAGCGAGAGTTCTCCTATTTGTGACCTGTACTTTAGGGACTGCTATGTAGGATAGGAGAAAAGTTTTTAAATGTAATGGAAATATGAGAAACAGTAAAACTTCCAATCACGGAAGGCCGTCGATGTGCTTAAGTTCGTGGCAAACGGGTTTTGTAGTCACTTTCCCTAGCTGTGGGTCTTGGAGACATTTGTCACCCATCTTACGCCTCCGCGGGGAGTTTTCTTTTTTACCACAACCGCACTTAAGACACACAGGAGCCGAGATCGCGCACAGTAACTACCTAGGCCATTATGGCCCGTAATCGTGGGTATTATTCGATTTATTGTGGCCGGCTAGCGTGGGTGCCGTCAACCATGAACTACCCCTGGCTGGCCACACCTTATGTTGGGGCTTAAAGTAGGTTCACAGTTGCCGACGAGTCGAACGCCGTAATGAGCTGCCATCGGCTATAGTCGGCCTTTTTTGATGACTTATAATCGGCTCATTACAGTTGGCTTTGAGGGCAGTCGCGAGCAATGAGTTAACCCGCAGCAGAGGGATGCTGGAGCAAAAGTGTCTCATTGGCGAGTGCATAGAATCGCATAGTACCTGTTAGGTCTTGTTCAGGTGAAGCTGTGCTGTGACGCGTCTTGAATAGAAATGCAGGATTTTGTTCAACAGAAAAGGATAAAGCTCAACAAGTAACCAAGATATAAAGGAACAAGTTAACAGGAGACAAGATTTTTAAAGTGGTTCGGCACGAAAATGCCTACGTCCACTGATTCTCTTTGTTCATTCACTTTATATGGGTAGTACAAGTTAAGAAAAGTATCGACGAAGGTGTTGTATGTTCCATGCCCTCTGGAACACCTCTCCGTCCACTGTTGACAAAATATAAGCTCCGTTGTGAAGATCTTTATAAATTACATATGGTCCATCCCAGATGGGGTCTAATGCTCCGGGGCGCGGGAAAATCCGCTTGAGGACAAGATCTCCTTCTTGTAAGCTGCGATGCTTGACTTTGGAGTTGTATCGTGCTGCGAATTTCTGCTTGTGAGCTTCTGCTTTGAGTGCTGCATCGTTTCTTCTCTCCTCAATTAGATCCAAAGACATGAGGAGGAGTTCTTCGTTCTCTTCCGGGTTGTAGTGGATCCTACGGTGAGAGGGCACTATAGTTTCAACTGGGAGCATGGCCTCCGATCCGTATGCCAAAGAGAAAGGAGTATGCCCTGTTGAAGTTCTGTAAGATGTGCGATAGGCCCAAAGTGCCGTAGGAAGTTCGTCCACCCAGGCGCCTTTCGATTTTTCAAGTTTCTTCTTGATTAAGGATACCTGGTGGTTTTTTTTCTTGATACTCCTTTGCTGTACCCTACTGTGTTGTATTACCTTAAGAAAGCGTGGAAACTTCGTGGATCCATTTCTGTTAAGTCAGATGGATTCCTGTTCCTGTTTAAATTCACAAATGAAGATGATAGGAATAGAATCTCTGAAGCTGACCCTGTTGTTATGAGGAATAAACTGTTTATTGTAAAACCATGGGACGATAATGTTGGCAATAGTTGTGGTAGTATCAAATCTGTACCTGTTTGGATTAAGTTATCAAACATCTCCTTGTTTGCATGGTCTCCTTTGGGTATAAACTGGTTAGCTGCAAGAATTGGTAAACTTCTTTGCATGGATGCCTCGACTGAAAATTTTGAAAGAATCACCTTCGCCAAATGTTTAGTTGAAGTTACTCCCAAGTATGAACTGCCTGAACGATTTACTGTTCAACTGCTTGATGGGTCTGAACAGGAAGTTATAGTTGAGTACTTGTGGAAGCCTGAAATATGTACTTTTTGTAAAGAGTTTGGGCATTTGGGTAGCACATGCAAGAAGTCAGTAGTTGAAGAGAACGTTAAGAAATGTGAAGAAACTGAACAACAGAAGAGTGGTGAAGTGAAGCAACACAATGAGAATAAAGGAAAAAACACAGGCAAACAAGTTACAGTGAAGCAAGTGTGGCAAAGGGTCAATAGGTACAGGGGAAAAAATTTAGATGTTAGCAAGGAGATGGAAAATAAAACAAATATAAACACAGTAGCAGAGGAACTTAATGAACATGTTGGAAGTGAAGGGAACAGTTCTAGTTTGGAAGTTATTAAAGAACCTGGGGATGTGGAACAAGTATGTAATATTCAGACACAAAATAAATTTAATGTGCTGCAGTATGAAGAGATTGAGCAAGTTATAGTAGATATTAATGAGGTAGAGGATGGTGAAATCAACCCAGCTGACATTTGTGGTGAATTAAATAGAGATATCACTCAGATTAATGCCAAGTTGAATGACATTTCTGTTATTAATAACAAAATCCCAGTTTTGGCACTGATAAGCAACATTTACAAGTTGAAGCAACTGCTACCAGTAGCAAAAACAAGGAGAATGGCAATAGTGTGTTAGTTATGCATGCACAAGCTGATACTTATGACACTGAACAGGATAAAGCTTGGTGCACTGCAATTGAAACATTCATAACACAACTTATTCTCACAAGCCATAGGCCTGACTCAGTTGTTCAACCTACAGTTCATACACCCTACAATTTCTCCATTGATCTGCCTGGTTGGCCATCAAACCTAACCCTATCGCAACCAAAGCCTATTCCAACCAAAGACCCACCCACCACACTTCATTCCTCTCCTTTCAGGCAAATTGAAACAAGATCTCTGTCTGCTCAGAGAAGAAACAAATCCACCACCCAACAATAATTTTTTTAATGATTAAAAAAATCGCAGCATGGAATATCAGAGGAGCGCATAGCAAAATTAAACTTGATCAAGTCAAAAATTACATTTCTGCTTATAACATTTGTCTATTTGGATTACTTGAAACAAAACTTAACCTCTTGTTATCCACAAAAGCAGCAACTTACATTGATCCAACCTGGGAATTCCATCACAACCTTGACACTGCTTCTTATGGACGAATCCTGATCTTGTTTGATCCTAAAGTAATTACCCTATCCCCTATCGTTTCAACTTGGCAGTTCATCCATCTTCATGTTTTTGAAACTTTTTCTCAAACCTCTTTTTATGTCACCTTCGTTTATGCCGATAACTCTGTTCTTTCACGTAACACATTCTTCAACTCCTTGCCTCCATTACGTCAGACTTCACATCCCTGGGTTGTGCTTGGCGATTTCAATTCATGTTTTAATTTCACTGACAAATATGGGGGTAACCCTCTTACCCCGACAGACATTGCTAATTTCAACTTATCTATTGAACAATCTGATTTAGTCATGGTTAATAGGTCTGGTGCAAAATTTTCATGGAACAATAGAAGTCGAAGTGGAGTTCGAACGTTCACGACTATTGATCATTCTTTCTGCAACATCCAAGCTCTCCACCTCTGGCCCACCTTATCTGTCTTCCTCCCACAACCTATATTATCTGACCACTCTCCACTAATATTAACCCTGAGTCCCCATTTGCGAAAAGAAAAAAGAAGTTTCAAATTTTTTGATGCTTGGCTGAAGCATGACCACCTACTTGAATTAGTTTCTCATGTTAGCAATGAATTTATTTGCTATGGTAACCCCATGTATAAGTTTTGCAGGAAGTTGAGAAGAATCAAGCAGGAAATCAAATTGTGGGCATATGCAACCTTTGGAGTTGGCAGCCTTCTTTCCACAACTCTTATGGAACAACTGAAGAAGCAACAAGAATACATGATGGAGCATCCCCTTGATGAGCAAGCAGCGGCTGAAGAAAGCAAACTATTTTCTGATGTTAACAATGCCTTATGCTTGGAAGCTAACATGAAGAAGCAGCAACTGCATGCCAAGTGGTCTGTTGAAGGAGACAAGAACACCAAGTTCTTCCATGATGCTATTAAGGTCAAACATTCAAGAGATAACATATTTAGTATTCTTGATGATCAGGGTAACCACTGTGACACTGTTGAAACTGTTGATCAAGCTTTTGTTAAATACTTCTCCACATTGCTTGGTAGTGACTCTGGGTTCTCCCCTGACCTTGAACGAATCTCAACACTTACCTTGCCTACTATATCTCCCCTGGCAGCTCTTGATTTAATAAGGCTTATAACTAATGATGAAATAAAAGCTACGTTATTTTCAATGAACAAACATTCTGCAGGAGGGCCTGATGGTTTTAATGTGTCTTTTTTCATTGCTTCTTAGGGTGTTCTTGGTCATGATTTTTGTCAAGCAATCCACAATTTCTTTTCAAAATGCAAACTGCTTGGGGAAGTGAATAGTACTAACATAGCCCTCATACCTAAAGTATACCCACCAACTAGTGTCTCTTCGTTCAGGCCGATATCCTGTTGTAATGTCTTATATAAATGTATCACGAAAATACTTGCCACTCATATGATTAGTGTAATGCCATCAGTTGTCTCCTTGAACCAGGCAGCCTTCCTTCCTACTAGAAACATTCTTGATAATGTTCTGCTGACACAAGAACTGCTTAATAGTTATTCTAGAGTTAATGTGTCTCCTGCTGCCACTCTAAAAATTGACATAACTAAAGCTTATGATTCTATACATTGGGCTTCAATTGTGAGGATCATGGCAGTCATGGGGTTTCCCAAAATTTTTGTGTCATGGATATATGTGTGCATCTCCACCCCTACTTTCTCTGTTGTTTTTAATGGTAGACTAGTTGGGTATTTCAAAAATAGTAAAGGAATTCGCCAGGGAGATCCCATATCTTCCTACCTTTTCTTGTTAGTTATGGAAGTTTTCACAGTTGTGCTAAAAGACAAGTACACTCGGAAGCTAATCAAGTACCACCCTAAGTGCTCTGCTCTCCAAATTCAATCATTGATGTTTGCTGATGATGTATTGTTATTTACTAAACCAGAAATTCCCTCTATGACCGGAATTGTTGAGGCTCTCCATTCCTTTTATTGCATGACTGGTCTTTCTATTAATAAAGCAAAATCTTCCTTGTTACTTCCTGGAGTCAGTGATACCCATGCTGCTACCCTTCATCTGCACACTGGCTTCACCAACATGGACAATGACATGAGGTATCTTGGACTTCCTTTACTTACCAAAAGAATTTCTAATGCTGACTGTGTTCCTTTATACAATAAGATCACATCTATTATGGGTGTCTGGTCTAATAGGCAACTGTCACAAAGTGGAAGGCTTGTCCTTATTAAGTCAGTTGTTTTTTCATCTTTAGTCTACTGGGCTTGGTGCATTATCCTTCCTGCCAAGCTGTTGCACATGGTGAGGTCTGCTATGCATAGGTGTTTCTGGACTGGTAGCATACACAATAGGAAGTTGATCCCATGCTCATTCACTAAATTTGAAACTCCAATTAAACTTGGGGGGCTAGGTGTTATTAATGCTAGTAAGTGGAACTGTGCAGCCATTAGTACCCATTTTGAAGACCTCATCAATAAAAGAAGCAGTGTTTGGGCAAAATGGGTTTGGCAATTTTACATTAAGAATAAATACTTTTGGTGCATGGAGATCCCCCAATGCTGCAGTTGGATTTGGAGGAGCATTCTGAAATTTAGAAATGTTTTCCTCCCTTTGATACAATATCATGTTAATGCAAAATCTGATGTTAGCTTCTGGCATGATCCTTGGCCGGGCAGAGGTTTCATCCTTTCAAAATTTTGTGACTACCTTCATGTTCAACAGTCTGGAATTCATTATGATGCTAAAGCCAACTTTTATGTTCATGATGGGAATTTGCAATTGCCAAGCAATAGTAATCAAATGATCAGGCAATTATGGTCTGAGGTTCAAAACAACTACAACAATACTAATCAAATGCAGGCAGTTACTTGGGACTGGAGGCCTCACACAATCAGGGGTGTGTACACAAATATTTCTGTGTATGACACTCTGCCTTCTTCAAAATGGTGCACAGTGATCTGGTCTGATGATTCTCCACCAACTGATAACTTGATGCTGTGGAAAGTCATAAACCATGCTCTACTGACTAGAAGTAAACTGAAGTATTTTGGTATGGCATGCACACCCTTATGTCTTTTCTGTGATATGCATGAAGAAACCACTGATCACATTTTTTTTGATTCCCTGCTTTAAAAATTGTTTTGGCCAGAGTCAGTTCCACTACTGGTTTTAATTTAAATGCTGGGGGTTCTACAACGATATGGAGTATCATTTACAAAGCAACAAGGTGGAGAAAGTTTGAGACTAGAATTTTGGTTGTATGTTTGAAAAAATATCTCATTGCTGTTTGGAAAGAAAGAAACACTGCTGTTTTTGATAATCTCAGAAGGAAGAATGAATTATTATGGCAAGATGTTAGGAGAACCACTCATTGGCAATTGATGAATTGCAACACTAAATTTGCTGACTCGTTGATCCATGTTTGGGGTTGAAGTTTAGTTGTTGTTTCTTCAATTGTTTTAAATTTTCCTTTTATTTTTGTTATTTTTTGTTATTTTTTATTTTTTTCCCTTTCTTCTCTCATGTACTGTCCTCCTTTATTGTGTTGCAATAAAACTGGTAGGGGTCCAGTCAACCTCGCTGGCTTTGCCAAAAAAAAGGGGTTTTGAGAATCTTGTTGACAGCTTCGACTTGTCCGTTTGCTTGAGGATAAGCTACAGATGAGAAGCTTTTGTGAATTCCGTGCTCTTGGCACCAATTGGCAAATTCTTCGCTGTCAAATTGAAGTCCGTTGTCTGATATGATCTTGAGTGGGACTCCGTACCTGCACAGAATATTTTTGATCAAGAAGTTGATAACTTTTGCCGAAGATATTTTATTTAGAGGTTCCGCCTCCACCCATTTGGTGAAATAGTCAACTGCCACTATAGCATATTTGGCTCCGCCTCGGCTGGCAGTTCGCCAATCAAGTCAATTCCCCATACTGCAAAGGGCCAAGGGCTGGTCATTTGAGCAATCTCATTTGTGGGTAGTCGAGGAATCTTGGCAAATTTCTGACATCTGTCGCATCTCTTGACGAAGTCCAAGGCATCTTTGTTTAAAGTGGGCCAGTAATATCCATATCGGAGTATCTTCTTTGCCAGAGTCTGCCCTCCAGTGTGATCTCCGCAACTTACTTGATGGATGTTGGATAAGACTTCCCTGGCTTCCCTTCCAGCGATACACCTTAATAAGGGATTAGAGAAGCCGCGCCGATAGAGGATGCCTTCTTGTAATGTATAGCGGGAAGCCTTCCTCAAGATCTTCTTGATTTCATTACGCCTGTCGGGCAGTGTGCCATCTTGTAAATATTTCCGGACAGGAGTCATCCAAGTTTCTTCGTCGATTGCAGCTACCAGATTCACTTGCTCGAAACTTGGTGCCGGCTGTTTTGAGATGGTTAATGCTTCGAAGATAGTGATGTTCTTCATACTAGCTTGCTTTGCTAGTTCGTCGGCCTCTTGGTTCTCTTCTCGAGGAATGTGTTTGATTAGATAGTGATCCAATTGATTGAGCAGCAGTTTGGTCTTTTTTAGATATGCTGTGAGTCGTTCTCCTCGAGTCTGGAAGTCTCCCAGTATTTGACTTACAATGAGTTGAGAATCACTATGGAGACATAAAGAGCCAACTCCAATCTCCAAGGCCAGTTCTAATCCAGCTATCACTGCTTCGTATTCTACGTCATTGTTGGTGGCAGTGAATTCCAACCTTAGGGCGTAATGCAGCTTCTTTCCCCTGGGGGTGATTATCACAACATCTGCCTCCGAGCCTTGTTCGTTCGACGCTCCATCTACGAAGAGATTCCACTTGATATCTTTTGCTATTTCAGATTGGTCCTTACCATCGTTAATGGTGAATTCGGCAATGAAATCAGCTATGGCTTGCCCCTTGATAGCGGTGCGAGGATGGTAAGTGATCTCATATTGACTTAGTTCGATGCACCACTTAAGTAATCACCCAGAAGGGTCGGGGCGATGGAGCACTTGCCTTAGCGGTTGATCGGTTAAAACTCTGATGGAATGAGACTGGAAATAGTGTCACAGTTTCCGTGACGTGATAAGCAAACAGTATGCTAGCTTTTCAAGTTTAGGGTATCTGGCTTCTGCCCCTGTGAATCTCTTGCTTACAAAGTATACGGGTCGCTGCGCACGGTTGTCTTCTCTTACCAAAGCGGCGCTCAAAGCGTGGGATGATATAGCAAGGTATAGGTATAGCTCCTCGCCTTCATTTGGAGTTGAGAGTACTGGTGGTCTCTGGAGGTGTCCGATTAAGTTAAGGAAGGCTGTCGAGCATTCGTCGGTCCATTTGAACTTTCCTTTGTCTTTCTTTAAAGCTTCGAAGAAAGGGACGCATTTGTCGGTTGCTTTAGAGATGAACCTACTTAGGGCGGCCACTTTCCCGTTTAGGCTTTGCATCTCTCTTCGAGTGGATGGTATCTTGATATCTTGCAAAGCTCGAACTTGTTCGAGGTTTGCTTCAATCCCCCTGGCATGAACGATGAATCCCAAGAACTTTCCCGATGATACTCCGAAGGAGCACTTTAGAGGGTTCAGTTTCATTCCATATTGGCGAAGTACTTGAAACATCTCGTCCAAGTGGTTTATATGATCGTTGGCTTTCCTCGATTTTACCAGCATGTCATCCACATAAACTTCCATAGTTTTTCCTATTAGTCCCGCAAACATTTTGTTGACAAGGCGCTGATAAGTAGCTCCAGCGTTTTTAAGTCCAAAAGGCATTACTTTGTAGCAGTATAATCCCCGGTCGGTGATGAAACTAGTGTGGTCTTGATTGGGGGCGTGCATGGGGATCTGGTTATATCCTGAGTATGCGTCCATAAAGGATAAGAGTTCGTGCCCGGCAGTGCTGTCCACGAGTTGGTCGATTCGGGGGAGTGGGAAGCAGTCTTTCGGGCAAGCGTCATTTAAGTTGGAGAAATCGATGCATGTTCGCCACTTCCCGCTAGCTTTCTTTACCAGTACCGGGTTGGCGATCCATTCTGGGTAGATGGCTTCCCGTATGAAGTCGTTGGTAAGTAAGTTCTTTACTTCTTCCTCGAGGGCTGCTGATCGTTCTGCCCCCATGCTCCTCTTTTTCTGCTTCACTGGCACCTTGGTGGGATCTATGTTCAGCATGTGGCATGCTACGTCTGGAGAGATTCCCGTCATGTCAGCGTGCGTCCATGAAAATACATCCATGTTGCGGCGAAGAAAATCAATGAGTTGATTCTTTAATTCTCTTTTTAACTGAGACCCGATTTTCAGCAGTCTACTTGGGTCGTGTTTGTCTACAGATATGAATTCCATAGCCTCTGCAGGCTCGGCGGTGGCCTCCTCCTCTTTGTCCCTGGGGTCTAATTCGTTGAAAGGATCACTGGTATATCGAAGAGGAGGGGCTTTCTTTAGTTGCTATGCTTCCAAGCTTTTCATGCAGAGAGTAGTCTCTGCATTTTTCCCTTTATCTTTTCTGCGGTTATTGCGAAGTTCAGTTACATAGCAGTCTCGAGCAGCGTCTTGATCTCCCTCCATTTCTCCTATTCCGTTATCGGTTGGGAATTTCATCTTCAGGCACCACGGGGCTAGGACAATTTGGAAGTCAGACAAGGCTGGTCTTCCCAAAAAGGCGTTGTAGGCCGAGTGGTTCTCTATTAGCACAGATGTTTGTTTCCGCACAGCGGAGCGGGGATGGCTTCCTATTTCAACAAAAAGGTCCAGTTGCCCGAGGGGCATCTTCGCATCTCCAGTGAAACCATGTAGTGGTTTGTTGCAGGGAGACACATCTTTCATTGATAGCTTCATTTTGTCGAAAGCATGCTTGAATAGGATATTCACCGAGCTTCCAGTGTCTATTAAAATTCGGAAAACTTTGGCTGGTCCGAACCAGGCAGAGATGACCATAGGATCCATGTGCGGGTACTGTCTTCCCTCTAGATCGCGCTTACTGAATGTGATGTCGTCATTCTCTTTCCGTTCGGGTGGCGTTCTTCCATAACAGAATTAACGCAGCCTTCAGCGTTCCTCAGTGACTTACCGTATCTTTCCATCTTCGCCCAGCTTCTGTCGGCGATGTGCGGTCCTCCTGATATGGTGTGGACCACTATCTTCTCTTGACTAGAGCCGTTGGTGTTGCGATTTCCCCCGCCTACTTCTGGGGGGGGGGGGGGGTAATCCAGGATTCTCATTGGCAGGAGTCGAAGTCCTGTTATGGCCTTTTACATAGCGCTCCAGTCTCCTCCTTCTGATGTGTTCTTCAATCAAGTCCCGGAGATGGTGGCATTCATTGGTATCATGTCCGTGGGATTCGTGGAAGCGGCAGAACTTTCCAGATTTGAGTGCGCTATCTGACTCCTTCTTGTGCGGGGGCGCTTGTATCTAACTTCGTCTTGAGTGGATAGGAAGATGTTTTCGATCGTTTCATTCAAAGGAGTGTAAGAGTCAAATCTTGGTCCTGGTCGATATAAGCGCTTTTCTCCTTTTTACCCCCAGCATTGTCTCTAGAGTCATTTCTTTGAACATCCTTTGCTGCAGCGGGGAACCTGTCTGTAGCCGTCTTAGCCTGTTGCCCTGATTGCCTCTCGATGGCAGCGTCCTCAAGTCTCATATACTTTCCAGCTTCATGGAAGAAATTAGGTAAAGTAGCTGGTTTTTCTTTGGTTATTCTTCTAGCAAATTTAGTATCTGGATGTACACCACTACAAAGGGCCATTAGGATAAGTTTCTCCTCGGCATCTTGGACTGCGGTTGCCGCGGCGTTGAATCGGGTTAGATATTGTTGCAACGTCTCTCCGGGTTTCTGTTTGATGTTAGATAAGGAATAAGCGTCCTTGGGTAGCTCCACATGAATGCGGAACTGACTGATGAACTTTTCTTTCAACATTTCCCATAAGCTGACGGACCCTTGGGGTAGGTGGCAGAACCAGGAGGTAGCTAGGTCTGCCAAGAACAGTGGGAAGCATTTACACAACACTCCCTCTGTTGCTCCGCTCATGAGCATATGCTGGGTGTACCTCTGTAAGTGTACGATGGGGTCATAGGTTCCCTTGTAAGGTTCCATCGTTGGCATTTTCCAATCTCGGGGGGTGATGGCAGTTTCAATATTGTGGGTGAAGGGTCTGGTTACCCTAGCACCTATCCCCCGATCCCTTTGCTCCCGTTGGACGCACTCTTTGAACAATCGCGCCATCCTTTCATCAGAACTTGGAGCGGACAAAAATGAGCTTGGTTCTTCCCTACGGGATTGATTCCGTCCAGATGACTTGTAGGGATGGTATCGTCTGTCACTCCTAACATTTTCCAAAGGCTGTCTCTGCTCTTCTGGGGGCATGCTGGGGTCAGCCATAGTTGGCCCTTGCCTTGATCTTCCCCTGCTGGGTTCTGTTCTCAGCGCTTCCTCGGGTCCAACTTCGGGCTGGACTCCAGCTCGGCCCCGTCTACTGGTGTTTTCATGGTTAGGTAGCATGACAGGCTCTGCTACATCCGACCCTTGCCTGGCACCTCCCCCGTTGGGTTTGGCTCCAAGTGTTTCCTCGGGTCGGACTTCGGGCTGAGACCGGGCTCGGCTCCTACCATGGCTGTTTCTGTTGTTAACCTCTTCGAAGAAGAAAGGTCTTTGTCGCCTTCCAGATCCTCCAGATTGGGACTCGCCCCATGATTCGGTGTTGCAGTTGGATTCTTCAGCATCCCTTAGGCGTGACATGAGTTGGTCCACCAAGGCTTCTTGTTGAGATGTGAAGCGGTTAGTTACTTCAGCCACAACCCTGTCTAGATCTGCACTAGTAATTGGTTGTTCCGCGGCGGGGGCTGTTGGATCTGCCTGATTTTCATCTGGTATTGCTGTTAAAATGGGATGATTCTCTTGATTCGGGGCCACTGGATCTGAGATACTGCTAGTTGCGACGTTCTTTCCCTTATTAACATATCTCCTGTGCCTGGAAGTCATGTTGTCGGAGCGAGGAACGATGCTGTGAGGAAGAAGGTTGAGTAGGAGAAGCTATGGCTTCTAGCTCGGCTCTCAGTGAAAGCACCAAAAATGTTTAAACAAAAAATGGGCAAACACTTCCAAGTCGTATGAATTAGTTGATTTTATGTTGTTTCTAGTGATTTGGGTTATTTACGCAAATATATGAAAAGCAAGGACTAAACTGTAAAAGACACACAGATTTATAGTGGTTCGGCCAGAACATGCCTACGTCCACTTCATATGTTATTCTCCTTTTTCTTTCAGATTACAAGTACAAAGCTTTGTATACAAGTATATGAAAGTTGTTTGAAAGTTCCTTCCGTGCTTGAGCTCTCAAACTTATCTACCATTGTTGTACCCCTTCCCCTCTATTTATAGAGTGAGTTTGGGGGCAGGGGTCTTGGATGTATATAGCTGCTGGTGGGCCTGGGCTGAAGCGATCTGGCCTGGCAGTTTGGTCAGGCATCCTCTTGGTTCGGAGATGGTTGGAGAAGTGGTCCGGTGGTAGGAACAAGGTGGGCCGGTTGAGGTTGATCATGGAAGTGCTATTGGTTCGGTGGGATGTTGGTCCGGTGGGACGTTGGTCCGGTGGTGGCTAAGTGTAGTTGGTTCGGTTGTTCATGGAGAGGGGGTTCGGTTCGGTAGGCACTGGTGAAGGGTTGGTCCGGTGTGGGCCGGTCCGGTGTGGAGATGGAGTTGGACCGGTAGTAGTTTGGAGAGGAGGTGCTTCTGGTTCGGTAGTGGATGCACGTGGTTGGACCGGGACCGGTAATAGTTTTAGCAGTGTGTTTGACTCGGTGGCAACCTCCTCGTGCTGGTTCAGTACCGAATGACTTGGTGGCTTCATCCTTACCCAGATTCGGTGGTGTTGAAAACACACCCAACATCAGTCGAACAGGTTAGGAAAATGTTCTCGGTTGAAAAGATGGAATTCAGTATATGTGGTTAGAGCTAATCGTAATATGGTTACCTAATTTGTTGTTCATCAATAACCGATGCACATTTAACGCAGTAGTTTGTACTTCCATTTTTTTTGTAACTGCCTTACACTTCCTGCATAAAAGATAGTTCCAGCCAAAAACATGAAGAATTTGGTATCTATTCTTCGTATGGTCAAAAGAAACAAAACTAAAAATTAGTACATCCATCCGTATGGTAAAGCACAGTCGGTATGTTATAATATTACAAACTATACTGTCGATAATGCTAATCAAATTTAAAGGTATAATAAAGATATGCAAACATAAGTGGAAAACCATTTTTTCAGCACATAACAGGGTAGAAGGATACACTTTTCGTTGTAGCTTATGAAGTAAAATGTACTAATTACATACAAAATTCATTTCAAGCCGGAAAACTTGCACACCAAGCTTTATAGCTCATACAACGAACTGTATGAAATCTAGTTTTAACTTATAGAGGGCGCCATATGAATGACCACATGGCCTATTGGAAATTATTCTTCATTTTCTATGTGCAAATTTAGTCACGTCGTAAAAAAATAGGATGGGTAGGTGGAAAAGCAAATAGCAAGATAACATGAATGATAGCATAAAATATTTTTCAAGGAATGGAATACGTAAAATGGAAAAATCATTTCACTCTAATTTCAATTGGTTAAAAAGGACATTAAATTTCACATTGAAGGTGAAGCCTAGAGCACACTTTTTTATAAATCGATAAAAGTACTGTGAGGACTGGATATGAATTATTGTAATAAAAAAATAAATCTATTTTGGTACAAATCGATATGGGACATAAAAAGGGTTTTGAGGTTAAAACCAACATGTAAAGTATAAACGCATGTTATAACTATAGAAGAAATGAATATAAAAAATTCAGAAGTATTTCAAAGTTAAAGTCGGTGCATAAAATCGTTAACCAAGTCTTAAGAATGTCTTAAGGGATAGGGAAGCTAAAAAGTTTGGAACAAATTTGTGTTAAATGAGAACGGACTACCTTTTTATGAAAAATGTAATCAGCAAGCTATATACCCAGAAAACCTAATATGATGCGGGGTATGGAAGCTAAAAATTTTGGAACTAATTTGACTTAAATCACAACGGACAACCAGTTTATGAAAACTGTAATCAGCAAGCTATAACACTGGAAAACCTAATACCTTGCAGGATATGAAAGCTGAAAGTTTGGAACTAATTTAAGTTAAATCACAATGGACTACCTGTTTATGAAAACTGTAATCAGCTTTAATGTCAAAACCTTATTAGGATCTCGCATTCTATTATTGTAGATGTTGCCATATCTATACGTGAGCAAATTAAATTATGCAAGCAGATAAAAGCATGTAGAGTATTGAAAAGAAATTTTGGGAGTTGATAAAATTATGTTCAATGCCTATTTATATGCAAAGCCAATTGTATAAAAAAATAGTGGGGAAGTATACATAACAATGAATTAATACTGACCGCTGAGAAACTTAAACTTACTATATTCCCACCTCTTCATATCTGGATGGATGAAGAAAGCATGGATTTCGGTGAACCGTCACTCAATTAGGCTTGAAAAAATGTTTGGAAAAATATTAAAAAATTATGCCTACCAACTGTGATACCAGTTGATCAACCATGTGTATTAAATGTATTTCTAATCTGATGCAAAAGGCTTAAACTGTACGATGATATATGAATATGGAAAAGTAATATTTGTGCAACTATATGAGATTTATGATAACAGAAAAACTCATAACATTGCAACCGTCGAAGAGAATGAATATATTTTAAAAATTAAGGGTTAAAATAAAAATGCCAGACCTCATGAAATAGCCAGTTTCCAAAGAAAAGAACTAAATAAATTCGTAGATAATAAAAGTTTGGCAAAACATGAGATGTGAAGAAAGTTAGTTGGAGATTGAAATTTATCAGCACAATAGATCATCAGTTTATCCACGAAAACAAACCCTAACAACTATGTCTTTCGATTCAGGGACAAATTTTAAGTTAAACCAAAAAACATACAATACATAATAGGGCAGTAACATTTCATGAAATTATACTACACCACACTTCCTACCTAGTAAGCCCTAAAATTTGTGCAGAATCTCGAATTTCAGTTAAAACTTTATCAAACTACTAACCTTAGAAACCCAATTCTCTTAATTTGTGGTTGAACCAACGTCTGGAAACCACGAATGTAGATATCGGCGAGGAATAAATAGCCGTACGCAAACAGACATAGGCAACGACAGGATTCAAAGAACGATAGTTATGAAATTAGGGAAATGGGAAATAGGTGTAAAGATGGGTAAATTTGATGGGACGAAATTGAAATAACGTTAGCGTTTGCAAACAGTTGGTTATACCATTGAGAAAAATGTATTTCATAAATTGGACAGGTGTCGCCATATAAATAGTTTGGTTTATGTTTTCCTATTTAAGTAATAGATGTGATTGAATGACTAAGAAACACTCAAATCTAAATACTGGAAATGAGAAGAAAAAGGATTTAGAGGAGCTACTTTAAAATGTTGAGGGGTTATATAGGATTACCTATGAAGATAACATTAAGAAACCTGGGAAGACCGTTAAGGGGCTATCAAGCAAGTAGCTCATAAGATGGTTGAAGGGGGAAAATCATCTTCTGAGGTTGTTCTCTCCGATGATCCCTTATGAGCGTGGTTCCTAAAGCTCCCTTTAGCCTGGATAATGAGATAGACTTTAAGGGAAAAAAAAGAAATCATAGCCTATTGTCAAAAGAAGTTTGATGAGTTGAAGGTTGCTTATGAAAAGAGTTTGGGAGTTTCTAAGAAATAGGTGAAGTTGTGGGTCGCTCGACTACTTACAAACTGTTTGGTGTGTTTGCAAAGAAGACCTAAAAGATTAGAGCAAAAGTTTTGGATGATTTTAAACGAGTGAGGCATGTAGGTATTAAACGATTTGATGAGTTGGAGGATAAGGTACTCAGATCTGATCCCTTGTGCAATCCCTTGCTGTTACTTCCCCACGTTCTCACTCTTTGGCAATTAGGGCTCCTATAGCTTAACAATCAGAGCTAGTAGACGAATTCAAGCACAAGAAGGTTAAATGCATTCGACATAGCTGTAAAATGCGCAGTTGATATGTTCAGTCACTTCATGCCAAAATTAGATCCAAGTTTTCTTTACAATCAACCTGATTACATTTTTAGGGAATGAGACCTTGCCAATCCTTAAACCGGTGCAAACCATGATCCAAGGCTTCCTGTTGTAGGATCGCCTCATCATTCATTGGTCGTGATAACTGAGATTTCCTAATCTCAAAATTTCATACTTCCCGAAAGAGAAGAAACCTCATAACTGACTAGGAATTGGGGTCTGACTAAAATGTTTTCTTCGTGTATGTATTTTTGCATTGTGTAATAATTTGTATAACTAGGATCTATGCTTATATTATAAAGTTGTACGTGTAACTTTTTGAGCTTTGTGAAAACTTTCTTTGAATTTTTCATTTCCTTTCTACAGCGTGACTTCCTTTTTCTCCTTTCTATTGCCATTTTTAGGTCTGAATGCAATTTTTTTTGTTCTACGCTTGGCATGATCTGCCCCACTTGGGGTGCACTGTTTCATGTTTTGACTGTACGGTTAGGTCATGTGTTCATAACTTTTTATTTCATGCAGGTAATTTTCTGCTAGTTCAGATAGTATTATATCCCTACGTCTAGTAAAGTTTTGGTTGAAAAGCCGAGCTATGGGTTATAGCTCTTAGTATAATTTGTAAGCAAATATAATTGACAAGCGGATTTTTATACTGGTTTAGGTCGTCCAATATTTCTACATCCAGTATAACATTTTATTAATTTTTCTCAATCACTGCTTGGTACATTATATTTCATTACATGAGAAGAAGTATCAAACAAAATATGGTCAAAGGTGCTATAAGTTCCATGCCTTTGGAATTAAATTCCCATCTGGTATGTGCCATTCGAAAGTGTTTTTATGATTACCAATGATCCCTCCAAATTCGATCTAAGCATTCCTTCTGTTGAGTCCTTTATGTTGGTATTGTTTATCTTAGGACAAGATCTCTCCTGTTGAATTCCTTTCTTTGAGACTCGAGTTATATATTTTAGCCATTCTCCATCCATGAACTGCAGACTTGATCACTACCTCATCTCCACTTTCTGCATGAAGTCTAATGCAGTTTCTTTTAGGTGTGAGCTCTGTTCCGTTGCATATGATAAGCACCGGTGCGAGGGTACGTCTACTTCAACTAGTAGCATTGCTTTATAACAAAACATTAAAGAAAATGGGGTATGTCCATTAGGGGGACTAGTGGATATTCTATATGCCCGTAACACTAAAGGCAACTCCTCTGCCTATTTTCCCTTTGCCTTCATGATCCTTTTCTTTCGCAACTTCTTTATTGTTTTATTTTCCGCTTCTACCTGTCCATTAGCTTATGCATGAGCCATCGTTGAAATTTTTTTGATGATGCTATTTTTCTCACACAAGTCAAAGAATTCTTTGCTTTCAAACTATGTTCCATTAGAATTCTTTGTTTTCAAACCGTGTTCCATTAGAATTCTTTGCTTTTAACCTGTATTCCATTGTTGAAGATTATCTTATGGGGGATCCCAAAGCTAGTGATAATATTTCTAGTAATGATAGTGACTATCTTCTTAGAAGTTATGGTTGCGAGGGGCTCAACTTCCGCCCATTTGGTGAAGTAATCCACTGCTACTACTATGAACCTTGTACCCCCTTTGGATATCGGAAGTGGTCCTATCAAATCGATTCCCCATATATCGAATGGCCATAGGCTGGTCATGGAAGTGATTTCATGTGACGACCGGCTTGGGGTATTGACTAACTTTTGGCATCTATCACATCTTTAGACAAATTTCTATGCTTTGGCTAATGTAGGTGGCCATAAATATCCTTACATTGATGTCATTTTGGCTAACTTTTCCTCTTGAACGATCTTCGTAGTATCCCTCATGAACTTCCCTCAATACTCTTACTCCTTCCTCTTTTGTTACACGTCTTAAATAGGGAGTCGAATAACCTCTCTTGTTAAGTATTCCATCTAAAAATGTGAAGCAAGGAGCATGATATCTAATTTTCTTTACGATGTTTCTATCAGCTAGCAAGGTTCCTTCTAATAGGAAGTGTTTGATAGGAGTCAACCATAACTCTGTTTCTTCTTGGTTTATTATTATTTGGGTGTGATTACTTTGTGTCCCACCTATTTCCCTTTGATTTGCATCCCTTAGCCCCTTGCTCACTGGGCTCATGTTAACACTAGAATCTAATGTGTTTTTGAAATGCCTGGTTCAGCTAAATGTTCCATAGGAACTGCTTTCATTTCATATGCAACCTTAGTGCTTGCTAGCTTAGCTAAGAAATATGTTGAGGAAATCTCCTCTTTAGGGATCTGCTATATATCAAACTGTTCGAACTGAGCTAATAATTATTTGGACAGTTCCACATATTTGGCAAGAATGGGTTTGTGGCTTGATAACTCCTTGCACTTGATTTACAACAAGATGTGAATCACTATGAACTATAATAAGAGTTACCTACATTACCATCGCTATTTTTAGACCAACAGTGAGTGCTTTATATTTCACAACGTTATTTGTCGCTTTAAACTATAGTTCAACTGCCCTATATAGCTTTTGCTTGTCCAAGGTAACAAGTACACACTTCTCATGTCCTATGCTTATTTGATGCACCATCTACATAGAGTTGCAAATTATGCAGGGGGTTCTCTATTCGTTGCTAGAAAAAGTTGATAAGGCAGTGCATTCCATGATAAAATGTGCTATGGCTTGACCTTTGACGACAATGTGAGGGTAGTAGGAGATATCATATTAACTCGGTTCAATGGCATACATCAAAAGGCGACCTAATTTTTTGGAATATTGTAGTATTTCTTTAATGGTTTGTCATTTAGCACTTTGATGGTATGTGCTTAGAAATACAATCGCAGCTTTCGAGCTATCAGTAATAAGTTGTAAGCTAGCTTCTCTATTGTTGAATAATTTAGTTCGGCTCTGCTCAGGTGCTTTCTAGCAAATTATATTGCCCTTTGTACAACTGCCTCTTCTCACACTACTACTACACTCATAGCCTGATTAGTTTTAACTAAGTGTACAAACAAATCCTCACCTGAGATCGGTTTTGAAAGTATGGGCGGGTTGGTTGGGTAGTTCTTTAGTGCTTCAAAAGCTGCTTTGCATTCTTCCATCCATTCAAAATTCCTTTCATTTTTGACTTAATTGAAAAAAGGAATGCATTTGTTCATAGCCTTAGAAATAAATCTACTAAAAGCTGCTACTCTCCCATTCAAACTCATTATGTCTTTGGGCTTTTTTGGAACCTTCATCTTCCTAATAGCCTCAATCTTCTTCGAATTGACTTCTATTCCTCTGGAGCTTACAATATATCCTAGAAATTTTTCGTACTAGATTTGCAAAAGTACACTTCAAGGGATTTAATTTAATCCCATACCGCCTTAAGATTGTGAAGATCTAAATCTTGTACATGGTCTGAAGTAGCTTTAGACTTGACTAACACGTCGTCGACATAAACTTCAAAGTTCTTGCCAATTTGGCCTTTCCATGTTGACTAAACTCTGATATGTTATCCATGCGTTCATCCAATGGCGTCACCATATAATATATATCCCTTTATTGGTAACTAAGCTCATATGTTCTTGATCTGGTTCGAACATGTTATTTATTATATCCAAAGAGATGCATCCATGAATGTCAGCATCTCATGCCCATTAGTTACATCAAATAACTGATCTATTCATCGTAACGGAAAGCCATCTTTAGAGCAGGCTCTGTTGAGGTTCATGAAGTCTATGCAATTCCTTCATTTTCCATTAGATTTTTCACCAGAACTGGATTTACGATCCACTTCAGGTGGTACACTTCTCGAATAAATCCATTTTCCTTTAGCTTCTTAATTTCTTCATGAAGAGGACTAAATCTCTCCTAGTCTAAGGTATGTCTTTTTGTTTGACTAGGTGTGCATCATGGTCTATATTTAGGACATGGTAGATTATATCAAGGTCGACTCCTTTTTATCTGAATGGGTCTAAGCGAAGAGATCGTGAGATTTCTTTAGGAAATTTATTAATCCGGTGTGAAATTTATCGCTTAAATTTTCCCTGATCTTCAAATTTTTGGTGGGACCTAGAGTATCTATATGGATGTCCTTTAAATCATCTACTGGCTCTAGGTCTTTGCTTTTCATTCAAGGGTCCATCTCATCTTCTACTTCCAATGGATTTGACTAGACTTCCCTTTTTAGAATGATTAAGTTTCCGATAAGTACTACGCATATATTAAATCATATTCTTATGTTCCTACCATATGAAAATAATATCCTTTTGTTTTTCTTACAAATACCATGGTCATGGTATGACAACCGGTGCTCCCCACTTTAAAATGCTTCTCCTAATGAAACCCTTCTCTAATATCTCATTCGCTTACTTATTATGCTCGTCTCTTTTTTCAGAGCCATATGCCTCAAGGGTAAGGCAACAGGTTGGAAGTTCTCCTCAAGATCAGAACTCGATCTTTCTTTAGGGTAGAAGACTTGTACCCTCGAAAAAAACATCCAAATAGACTCTAACTATAGGCATTGAATCTAACTCATCACGAGATAGGTCTAACGAATATAGGTAACTCAACATAATTGAACCTCTAGGATCATAATAAACCTCTAGACTGTATCCACTACAAGTACCCAACCTAATAACCTTCCTGTCCCAACCTAGGACCACCCTATACATCGTCATCCAGTCCATGACCAAAATCAACCTAAACCCAGAAATTCCTAAGAAAAAAGCATCACAATAAAAATCGGCCCTAAAAATGAACAGTCTCAAAAACGTACATGTCAAAGACAAGTAAGCCGATCATCCAACATGATTTGTACAACTACAAAGTCTATAACTATGCTAGTTTCTAAATGTAACTCATCTACTAGTATGCTTCAAAAAAAGTTATGATGCCTCAGTGTAAAATAAGGTACTAATAGATAAATTAGATAGAATTAAAACAACTTCAATCATGACCTTCTTCCCTTTGTCCACTAGTGGAGGCACACTTGAGCTGGGAACATCTTTTAGTGCGTAAGATGAAACTACTTAGGTAGAGGTCATCTATGGTGCTGGACACTCCCACCTCATGTGCCTGAATTGATTGCAGTTGTAACACATGATCTTCAGAATGTCTATCTTGTACTCGATAGCAAAATTCCCTTCTTACCACATCTCTACACTACATCTCTTGCTCCTTAATCATCCCTTTGGGCCTGATTCCTCCCTTGCGTTGATTGTGCTATAATGTCCGCCCTCCTAATTTCTTATATTCACTCTTCATTTCCTTCTTGAAAATGCTATTCAGTAAGGTCATCTCCACCAAACCATTATAAGTTGCACCCATTGGAATATGGCTAAGGGCTAAACCTTAAAGAAGTTGATTTTGTCCATTTGCAAACTTCGAAGCTTTCTTGTGAGGGTATTTATTAGCTCCATTCCAATCCTTGTCTACTCATTAAACTGATTCACATACTCCTTCGTCGACATCTCTCTTTGGTGCAAATATATGAGCTTCTCCAACTATACTCCTTGCTTAGCCATAGACAGAAATTTTGTCTTAAAACATCTCCTAAACTCCCCCTAAGTATCTCTCCCTTATCAGTCTCAGCCACTTCAACAACCCACCATTTTGGGGGCCTTTCCCTATGAATTCTTGGTAGCAAGTCGTCTCCTTTCATCATTTCCATAGCCCATCAATCCAACAATCCTCTAGGAAGTGTGAATCCATGCCTTTGAGTCCACATACGACTCGGTCCCTACATAGGACTTCCCTCATAGACTCGCAAAGTCCTTACATAGCTTGAAGAAATCGATGGTGGGTGGGTGGGCAGGTACTACACCAGGCACCTACTCCATTGGTCCCTTATTAGAGTGGAGCTTGGCTTGTCCTTTTACTTGTAGATACCGACGAAACCAAATCAGGATGTTCACACCCGGAATCTCAGTTGTATCAATTGAGTCGTAACTAGCAAGATCGATCATCCTCCTAATCTATGATTTAGGAGTTTATTAGTAATTTTTCCTTAGATAATATTGGCAAGAATAAGTGGTAGTTTTTTTCCATATTATATTTATATATTAAATCTTTGGAAAACTATTTATCTATACATATGTGTACACACACACATACACTCTTTTTTGAAACCCATCAAACTTTTTTGAAAACTCATTAAGAAAACACATTTTTTTCAAAACATTTCAAGTACATTCCCTCAATACGTACCTAGATCCTAAGGAATTTTAAAACTATGCTCTAATACTAAGTGTGGAAACACCAATTCAAAGCCGAGGGTGACTTTCGAACTCATATCGATGTCAAGAAGTACGAGCTATCGGGTTTTAAACATTATAGAGGCTAAGAATATGCAAATAAAATCTAAGACATACTACACATTCAAAGCCTGCAGTGGAAGGCAATAAAATATTAATACAGAAAATAACAATCTTAGAAAATATCTCAAAAAACACTAGTTTCAAACTAATGCCAGTCACAGTCCAGAGTATACGGAAATACAACGTATTGTCTGATAATTACTAAGTATGATAAATAGTTACATGGAGAGTAATGATAAATAATAGCAACTCTAATAGCCAGCTCGCCTCTCCACATACTAATCGTCGGGCCTATCATTTACTGCCCTGTCCTCCTATGGTGAAAGAAAAAGGAAGGAAAGGACTGGGTCAAAGTCTAGTCAATGAGATACATCATTAATATATGTTGATTACATTCAGTTGATTTCATTAATACTCTATATGACCTATGGCCCTACTTGGGTCTATGAATTCCTATTTTCATTTATCTAAGGGTTATAGTTTTAATCACACCTACATTAACATCTTTTGAAGGTTTATACTTAGTTTTGAACAACTGGTCGAACCTCAAAACAACTATGGATCGGCTAATAGCTACTGGAACTATTCCAATATAGGGCCACTTACAATATCTACCTTGGAACTTCATTCCCAAATTATAAGCACATGTATCATATTTACGCATTAAGGGGGAGCCCGCAATGCTGATTTGAGCCAAAGATATCTCAAGGTCGCTGCATCCATGTCCACCTATCAGTGGTAACATAAGCCTCTTACCGCCATACACCAGGATCCATCAACAATGCAATATTATGTCCGTGCCGCCATGCATACCAAGGAACTCCGTTAGTGCCGAGCCAGACACTTCTCCAGGCATCATTGTCAATGTTGTGGTACATTGTAGAACCTCGTGTGTTTGCAATTTGTGATAGAACCATCCTAGTCGAATATCGAACCTGTTGAATAAATAGTGTTTAAGCCTTGTCGGCAGCGTATGCACCTATCCAGTCACGTAATGTCCAAGCATCACTAACCTAAGTAGCTAATTTCCTTGCTTATGTTAACATCCACACACACACATAATACACACAGACACACACACACACAGACACACACACACACACTAACTTGGGCCTTAGGCCGGAGTTCAAGATACACCCAGAATTCGGTAATCGATCGACCGCTTGTAACTGAGTGATCGAGCACTTACTGTCGATCGGCTCTAGGGAGCCTATTGATCGATCGTAGTTTTTTTATTTTTATTTTTCAAGTTTAATCTGTTTGTCATCTTACCTATTAGTTACAAATTTTTAATTACATTAAACTTCTAATTACACTGAATCCAAATTTGTAAATCTACTATTCATAATCGTCCAAAACTTCATATTCGATTTCATATTAATTTTGATAGATCAACTTAACGTAGGTTTTGCATCAATTGAGTTATATCAGTTCATATTTAGTTTGACAAAAAGGGTGTATTCAACTTAAATCAATTCTTACCCAATAGATTTACATTAACCAGATCTAGATTAAAAGAAAGAAATCATGTTCATAGGGGTTATAATTACTGTAATCCCAGTCTAAATAAAAAGTGTTTCTAATTTAAATTAAGATTAAATAGGGTATAAAAAAGTTAATTACATATAAATCATCTTATTATCTACAAACAACTACGCCTCTTCCTTAACACGCTTGTTTTGCCTTTGCTTGGTTTAGAACTCCCCTTGATCAGATTTGATTTAATCTCTTGCATTCTATCTCTTGAATGTAATTTTAATTTGGTTTTGAAGAAATTTTTATTTGAGGAGAAAGAGATTTGAATAGATTTTGGATGTATATCCCACTACTAATGAGTTAGGGTTTGAGAATACAGTCTTATTTATAGGGGTAGAAAGCAACCATAGCCGTTAGATTGAATATTCTAAAATCCAGGCCGTTTGGCCTACCCAAAACCTCGCTCGAGAGTGGTAATTGATCGACTATTGGGTTTGGAGCAGTCGACCGGTGGAGCTTTCCTTATTTATATATATATATATATCTTTCCTTAATTAATTGTTTAATTTATTTTGATTTTGAATTTTAAATGTTAATAACTTTTTCATACCAGCTCCGACTTCAGAGCATCATATATGAAATTATCCAATAAATCACAATGAACAAAATGGTGTAAATTTCTTAGCCAGATTTGGACATTGTAAAATTTTCATTTTTTATCCTTGTTATATTTAAATTTAATTCTTTTATTCAAATTTGTGATTAAAATTTTTGGGTGTTACAAACATGACCCCAATCAAATATGTGAAAGCAAAACTTATGTCTGGCATTGGCTTTTGCTTGATGTGGAACAAAATTTGTTGTTCCAATATGAACTTCTTGCACATATCTCTCCTATGCCCTTTTTCTTCGAACTACTGGGTGGGGTCCCCCATAGATGGAAGCGATGAGGATATTGGGATTTACCACAAAATCTTTATGAGGGTCAAGAGACTGGTCTTGTATAAGAGTGATTAGAACGTTCTTTTGGTAAATACCCAGAAAATCTTTTTGAATGAGCCTTCAATTTCATTCTTTGGATAGTGGCAATTATCTATATGGTGCCTGTTCACTCGGTGGAACATACAATATGCACCACCCTTTTTTGGTTCAACTTTCTTCCCTTTATTCAGAACGTTATATGCTAATTTTGTCCTGGTTAGTTCATAGATATGGTCCGGAGTATGAGTGGGTGGGATTTTTGCTCCAAAGTTCAATTCTCTTGGTCCTTTTACAAGTGGTTTGTTGTATGTTTATACCTCTTGCTCTCTATCATGTTTGTTGGGGCAGCTCTTTCAGTATACATTCCTCCAACTGCTTTTGACTCTTTGGTGTGTATGTACCCACTAGCTCTTTCATTGAAGGCTTTCATGCTTCTACGTAGTTTTCTTCTATTTTTATTCCACATGTCTATGTTTTTTCTTATTTCGAAATGGGTCGCCATAAAAAATTCTTCCTCACTGGTGACCCCAATTCTTATTGCTTTTCTTTGAAGCATTTGATGAAGCTACACAAGCTTTCATCGTCCCTCTGTTTAAAAAAGGATAAGGTATACGAATCTAGGGAGATTTCTCTTCCCGTATAGAAATGAATGCAGAAATCTGCAAACAACTGCGCCTCTTCCGAGCCATCTAGAGGCAGCTCTCGCAATATATACAAGGAACATATTACAGTAAGCCAACCTCCTTACCTTTAAGATATCCATATAATATTCAAATGTACATAGATAGTTGTTCGGGTTTGAGAATCTATCGTACTTTTCGATAGTTTGTGCCCTTAAGCTACCAGAGAAATTAGCCTCAATGATCGCTTCACTAAAAGGGGATGTACACTCTTTCTTCCTTCCCTCCTTATTGCTCCGCTCACATATTTTAGTCAACTGTTCTATACGGGCTTTAAGCTCCCGATCTACTCCTCTTTCTCATTTACGCGCAATGGGCCGCCTTTGTAAGCCGAACTGGCCTCATTCACGCCCTGTGCAGTTTAGTTTCTATTCATTTCCAACAACAATAGATTGATATTCGCTGATTTTCCTTTGATGTATTGATTTATTAGATGCTAATTCTTTGCTCTTTGTCCCAAGCTAAATAGTTCAACATCATCATTCCATTAAAGAGAGTATCATTTTTATCCTCTGCTTGCACTTGTTGTGCAAGTGGGAGACGTTGACAACGAGCTATGGAACTATGAGAATTAGAAGATGTAGTAAGATTTTGGGTAACTAGCTTCTCAACACTAGCCATTCTCTCATCTGGGCAACAAAGGCATTAAGGCTATTGAGGGTAGGGTTCTTTGACTATTTTTATGGTGGACAGAGGAGTTTGAATGAGGAAGTAAAGCGTTTATTTCTTAGTTTTACAGCTAAGTGTTAGGGTTCTTATTGAGTAGGTGTTAGGGAGTTCTTAGGCTATAGGATTTTAATTTTTTGGGAAGTTATGGGGATTGAGTTGTTAATTATTTGATTAAGGTTTGCTAAGTGTTTTCCCTTCTTCTAAAGCCAAAACGATAATGATATTTTTCATCTCACAACACCAAGTCAGTTATGAAGTAACTACGATGTTGTATGCTTTTCATAATTAGGAGTTAACAAATTCAAGTGATATTAAATTTTCCTTAGGGTGGTGACTTTGTCGTTGTATGCTTACGCAATTATGAGGTTGTATTCTAAATATTCGCCAAAATGTCACGTCCAATTTATGTCTAGTTAAGGTGAAAATTAAAAAAGGTTCTAACACAAAAGGAATAAGTAAAGTAAAGAAAAATTAAAAGACTCACAAATTTATGTGGTTCAGATTTCAAGGAATCCTACATCAACGGACCAAATTTTTGCTTATATATTTCTTTCTGGGAAGAGATGTTAAGGTATATTTAGTATAGAATTCAAAGAATGTTCAAAAGTCCTTTTCCTTGCTATAGTACCTCTATTTATAGTGCTATAACATCACGTGAATCGCTAATTGTCAAATTTTACACTGCCCCTTTGTTATTCGATCTCTCCTGTTAGTTTGCGGAAGATGGATCTTAAGGCTAATTTAACACTAGAGAGTGGGGTTGAATAGTATTTACTGGTTTTTGTGAATCTTTTTAACTTTTTTAAGATTATAATTAAACAATGCAAACTAATAGTTACAGATGCAAGCACGAACAAATATAAATGCGATAAAAGTATAAAGTAATGAGTATTTTCCAATTCTAGGTGCACTCACTGGATTCAGATGGTACATCAACATAAGCATTTAGATTCAAACAGGACATCAGCATACCCACTTGATTCAGATGGGGCACAAGCACACCCATTTGGATTTCAGGGACACCAAGCATACCCAACAATATATGAGTATGATTTGATATAGTTTACAGACATAATTTCTTGACCTTGAATACAAATGCTCCTATAACCTCTTGAATAGAACTTTAATCTTGATTTGAGTGAGAGAGATGAGAGAGATCAGAGAGTAAATAGTAGAGAAGCAAATTAGTGGAGTTTGAATTTGATTCTGGTTGAAGTGGAGAAGATTTTGAGTAGATATTATTATTGAAATCAAGAGTGTAAAAGAGGAGAGAAAGAATGAGAAATTAGTTAAAAGTTTCATTGGAAAATCCTCCTATTTATAGAGAAATAATGGCTATGTCCATTCACGAAGAAATATGATGCAATGACACTTCCATTCAAATTCGACATACACTATATGGATATGTCGACATACCCTTTGTATTTTTGAAAAACACTTTATAAAAATTATTTTGAAAATATAAAGCTTTGTAAAAATATTTTGAAACTTTATACAATCATCTAAACATAGTTTTATACATATTTTAATCAGATCAAAACTTATAAATTTTATTAAATTATTTGAAATATTTTCAAATATATAAGGATTTATATAACAACCCTTGTTTTGGCGATTACCTGTAATATTAAATTATAACGGTGGTTATAATTTAATATTTAAATAAATTGGAGATTTAAAATTGTTTTTTTAATAAACAATGGATGTTAAATATAAAATGTGAAAATAAAGTTTTAGAAACTTTATTTAGGTTGTTTATGTTAAAAATGAACAATCCATGGTTTTAAATTAATGAAATGCAATAATTTTAGTAATTATCCAAACGCTTCTTTTATTGATTTTTAAATCGGGTATTTAATTTAATATGTTGTATATTAAAAATAAAAGATAGAATTTTGGTTAAAAATAAGTTTTGAATGTAAAATTGATGTTAAAATGGTTTATTGCATTTAATTATGCAAGAAAATAATTTTTCTATAATTTTTAGTGTCAAAAATAGTGTCTTATGTAATTATAGTGTAAATTGTGTATTTATTTAAAAGTAAGAGCTTTTAATAATGAAAAATATTTTTAAATCCAAATTATCTTTGATTTTGTTGTAAAATATTTGTTAATCATTGAAATATATTTGTGTAATTTTATTGTGAAGAAATCTTGTAATTATATGTTGTTTTGATTTGTTAATATAAAGTGCATTTGTGTAATTAGTGGTAACTTGATTTTATTTGGCTAATTATTATGGCATTGGGTCTAAGCCTATTAACTTACACTAGACTGAAGAAGAAAACTCTTTCTTCCCAAAATTGTGTACGTTCATTTTCTTTTTACAGTAAAAAAGCCAGAAAGAAGAAAACTTTCCTCTTTTCCAACCTAAAGTAAAATCCTCCAAATTAGATCATTTCTTTGCTGTTTATAATCAAATTAAAGCTGTTTTCTCAGGTAATCACTATGAAAATTAATTTAATTTCATCAAATTTGGATTTTGCAAAAGTTGATTGTCTGTAATTGGTTTCTCTTGGTTTGCATGTCAGTGTATTGCTTATTCTTAGATTGCTGAAGCTCCCTCTTGCCAAAAGCCTTCGACTTTCTCAAGTTTTCTTCGTTTAGTTTTCAAATTTGCAGAGGTGAGTTACTAACTCACATCCTATAACAAAAAAAAATCTTTGCTTGCTGAAAAACTATGAAAAGAAATCGTTTAATGTAACATTTCTGTTGATTGTAGTTCACCATCAAAATCTGATTTGGGTTGCTTCTTTGATTGATAATATCTTCTTGTTTTCTTGATGAAATGCTACCGAAATTTCTTCAGATTGTAGTATGTATGTTGTAGTTTATGTATACAAATTTTCATGCTCAAATCCCTTCTGGAATTGGATCAAAATGTTGCTCAAAATTGAGTTCAGACAACACAGAAATTTCCTGTAGCACTTGCATGCTATAGGTCGGCCATTAGAGTGCTCAGGTCGACCCTAGAGTCAACCTAAGCATCCATAGGTCGAACTAGGCTTTGAAATATGCCCAGGTCACTCCTCTTTCTTCCTGTAGCTTGTTTTGTTCAATTTGCTTAGTTCTAGTGGCCTTCTTGACTCAGTTTTGTGATATTTTTGAACTCTTTTGATGGCCATGAAGCCTGTCAATAGCCGAACCAAAATTTTGGTGAATTTTTTATTCTAAATGAATATTTTTTGAGATGATTTCGAATGTCGTTTTTTTGGAAATTTCGATGATTTTCCTTGATTTCAAGCATGGGTTTTCCTAAATAATTTTGAAATGATTATTAAATTAAAATGGTTTTTGAAATATATTATAAATTATTTTAAAGCTATTAAAATTATATATTCTCTATAATAAGAGAATTTCAAAGGTTTTTTTTTCAAAATGATTTCGAAAATTGTTTAAAAGCTTGTTTTTTCAAACAAATTATTTTTTATATAAAATACACGTTTTTGCACTCTTCTAGCGTATGAGAAAGAGAATTAAACGATTTAGTAAAACACGTGGTACGGGACACATGCATTTACTTTTTTGGTTAATTTTGGACTTGTTCGTTTGAAGCTATTGACCTTCGGGTCGTATTTGCTAATGAGATGAGACAAATATTTGTGATTTTAAATGATTTGTTTTCTAGTCCGGCATTGGCTACCAGCTAGTAAACCGATAAGTGAGAACGTGTGGTATGGGATGCACTGTTAACACTTTTCGGGTTCCTATTTGAGAGTTTGTGGCACATTCATGGTGTACTACCTGTACTGGACCTTCAGTTCATTTGTCCTTCGGGATGTCTGTTCGTTGAGAGTATTTGTCGTTCGGGATATTGTCCTTCGAGATGTTGTCCTTTGGGATGTTTGTCCATTTGAGACATGGCATCTTATTTTGAGACGATACTTGGCGGGCTTCGGCCATTTTATAAGCACCTGCTATCTTTTGTGATGTTTTCATTGATTTATTTGTGATTTTCCAAGTGTATCACCTCTTTACATTAATTGGCCATATGAGCCATTCGAGACATTATATGTGGCGTTTACATCTTTGGAATTTGAACTCTTTATCGAGTTCTATATATTAAGATCTGAGATTACCAATCTTTGGCGTTTATGTTGAGATTTATAATCTTCTTTTTGGAGATATATGTGTTGCCATTATTTGGCGTATTTTGAGATTTGGATTTCTCTATTTTGGGAATATTTGAGATTACCATTATTTGGCGAGTTTTGGGTTTTGTGACCTCCTATTCAGGAGTTATGGTTTATAGAAACCATTATATTGGCTTTTGGTATTATGCCGATGATATGAGGCATTCTTTATGCTGAGTTTGATTTTATTGTTGACTTTACCTCTTTCGAGGATATACACTTAGTGGAATTAGCTCACTTGAGTTATGGATACTTCACCTATCATACTAATCAGTTTTTTAAGCTAGGATGACCCGTGTATTTTTATATACTCGTGTTAGACCGAATTGTTTCAGCTTATATACATGTTATAGGATTTTGCTATGCTGCTTACGCCTTGGATATTCTATTTCTCATCTTCTTTTAGTTTTATAGTCGTTTTGTATGACTCTGATATGTATTTATTGTATTGGCTCATTGTATGTATTGTGGTACTTGTATCACTTCTGTTGTATCATTTGTATTGTACTGGGATGTATCCGCATGTGTGTGTGTGTATATAGATACACACACATGTTTAGCTACTGTTCTGAGGTATATTGTATATATTGTTGTTGCATTTTTTCTGATAGATCCGTGAGCCAATATGGTTTTGTATTAAGCAGTTATTGAATATGTTGATCCACTTGAGAAAGGAAAAAAAACCAGAGCATTAAATCGACGTATTTAATAGATGTTTAAGACAAAAAGCTATGGATGGTCGCTCCTAACCAACCCTATTCTCCGCATTAGCAAACAGTATTACCCAGTAATACTCTTTGTTAATGTGAGTCTTGGGATGGGGCATCACAGCTTGGTATCAGCGTTGAGTTCAGAACAAAGTATGATAAACATAGAACAGAACATATATTAGGATACATCAAAGTACAATATAAGAGTTACATTTCCCTTAATCACCGTGTCCTTAACCTTTTTGTGTCCTTAGGGTAGATATAAGTTGAGAATAAGTCTAGGAGTGCATTTTGAATTCTGTAGTATTCCATAATTGAATTAACGATATCTTATCCTATGAACAATCCTTATCATGATTATTTTATTCTAGTTCTATTTGATACTGGTGCTTGACACTCATTTGTATCGAAGGAGCTTGTTGATACTGTTGGCTATTTCTTGTCTTAATACTTCTTTGAGGATTGCGAATCCTATTGAGGGATCTGCAACACTTATCATATTGTGTGAGAATATTGAGATTGTTCTTTGTAGTTTCTCTTTCCGTGCAAATCTGCACGTTAGTCATTACCTTGGGTTTGATGTGATTCAGGGATGGATTGGCCTGCTTGCTATTAAGCCTCGATCTTATGTTCTGAAAGGATCCTATATTTCAGGCATCCTAATTCGGCTGATTAGTTGTTTCTTATTCTTTATAATGTTGATGATAATTCTGAAGTATCTTTATTTGCTTTTGAGTTTCGAGATGATGATCTATCTCGAATTCCAGTTGTTTTTGATGTATGTAAGTCCGTTTCGGGTTTGTCACCCAATCAGGCAATTGAATTTTGTATCGAACTCATTCCTGGTTCTTAGCCTATTAGTCATCCTCCCATGAGGATGTCCAAAGAGGAAATGAGGAACTTAGAAGGAATTGGTGGAGCTTGAAGCTTGGCAATTTTCCCAGCCTAGTTCTTTACGGTGGGGTGCTACGATCATCTTTGTTAAGAAATCCGATGACATTCTTAGGCTTTGCATCCACTTTTGTAGGCTTAACGTGTTAACCATTTAGAAGGAGTATCCATTACCAAGGATCGATGATGTAACATCCCGCCTTTTCGTACGCTTTAAATCGACGATAAACCACACATGTCAGGCTTAAAACATACGGAAGGGCGGATTGTTATGGGGTAAATAAGAAAAGCAGAGAAGAAAACAAAACAAAATCTTGCAGCGGAAAGATAAAATATACTAATCAATATACAGTTCATAAAACTGCTTTACAAAACATTTGATTTTTCTTTATACAATAAATATCAGAGTGCACATACTAAAGGGTAATAACAATGCAATGGAATAAAATGGTGTAGTGGAATAATATAGTAGATAATAGTAATAAAATTTTCGTCTTCGTCCTCCCGAAGTAAGGTCTTCAAATCCTAAAATGGTCAGGCTGACCCGAGCGAATTGAAAAGACAAAACACTCGAATCAGAACTAAAATATCTTATATGAGTTAAATCAACAGGAATAAATATGAGGTCAGTAACTCAGGAGATGCTCGGGATTTACATCTCTTAAGGATCCGTTAAACTATTTACTATGTAGTAATATTTCGCTATTATAATAGTGTCTAATAATAAAATAAACTTACTTTTTTCTTAGCATTAAGGGGTTACCCATATAGCCCTTAACACGTAATAGTCCCAGTAGTCCATCCAATATCATGGTCCCTCCTGATCCGGAAGCCACCAGAGGATACCGCACGGGCTACTGGAGAAATCCAAACTCGTACAAGGCGCGATAGGGTAGGTGACACGGCACAACTAGGCAATGCCAGGGTAGATATACCAATTACGCTTCCGGGTCGGTGGTAACGCGTAGCATCTACTATCGCCCACCTCGAACAACACCCCCAAAATCTAAAATCAAAAGTGGCCACCGAATCAAATCCAAAAGTCAAAGTATAATATCGAAGGGATGTGTCCGATCAAAGGTGCTACCTCAATTAACCCGTCGATTGCTCCTGTTTTAGCCACCTTATGCCAACTCATGGGAGTTGGGTCCACGTATTTACCTCAAAGGAAACGCCGCCACCATCCTACTTCATTCTGGAATCTCCACCGCATACACGGTTGTTAAAGTGGTTTTCGGAGTTGGCAGAGAGTATGACAACTTCCGATCCCGGTCTCTTCAACAACCAACCGTTATTATAACACCGCGGTCTTTTCAAAATAGTTTATACTTTTAACACCAGAATAAAGTATCCATTTCAAAACCATATAAATACGATATAATTTCTATTTTAAAACCTAAATCAATATGATATCATTTTATTTCAAATATATCCTTTTCCAAAAATCATATCACTTTCAAATCTATATATCTTGAAACCCATAGCTTTGAAATATAACTCCGAATACTTAAATGGTTTAAATACTAAATTACTTTATATAATAAAATAGCTTTTTAATTTCACAAATAAATTTCCAAATTCTGATTTAAAACTCCAATTAAACCATTTTATATTTCCATATAACTCAAAGCTTTAAATATTCCACCATTTAAAAGTTAATTCTTTGATAATTTCATGTATCAAATTTTATTACTATTATATAGATTTGAAATGTTTACTTAATAAACCCAATATAGTTCAAGTAAAACTTTTAACTTCAAACAACTGTATATTCTTTCAATTTATTTAATTTGATAAATTCATTCATCTCCACTTAATATTCATTTAAATTACTTTAAACCAAATCAAGTTATAAGAATCATATCCTTTAAAATCTCCATTTTTATTTAAATTCCAAATAAATTTATTCAAGTGCAATTCTTAAATAATTCAATTTAAACCAACTTCATATTTATCTTCCAACTTAAATTTCATTTAAGTCAATTAAAACTCTATATATACAATATCTTAAATAGGTACTAAACCATAGAATATAAACAATCAAACTCCATTATTAACTCATTTTTATTTATCAATTTTACACATAGCTTAAATTCAAGAATTTAACTATGTATATATAAATAATATTTATATAACATCAAAATTTAATATTTATTAAATCGTATTCTTTTCAAAACCATAGAAAATCATTTCAACAATAATTTTATATATATACCGCGGTGCTGTATAAAATTTTCTATCCTATGGTCAAGTGATACGGATATTTATCATTTCAATCCGTAATTTAAAATAGAAATTACGGTTATATATCATTTCAAACCGCAATCCCAAATGAAATGAAAACGCATAATAACTTACAGTTTATAACAATATAAAATACATCATCCATTCATCCAATATCAACCATCAACCGTTTACCACAATCAACATCAAATTCAAACAGTAGCATCAATATAGAACGGATAATAAACAACAGTTATTAAATATCAGTTTATATTCAATAATAAATTAAATAACTGTTTAACTAGCAGTTTATATGCAATGAATAATTAATTAACAATTTAACCGGCAGTTTAAATGCAATGAATAAATTAAATAGCAATTTAATTTAAATAAATGAAATTAACTGAGATGATGATTAAACATATGCCAAACAACCACAAATAAATTTTAAATCACATCATATATCACTTTAACAAACATAAGAAATTTTAGAAGTTGTGAGTGGGTTAACACTCACTTTTTGAATTTAAATTCAATTTAAACCCAAAAATTAGACAGTCTCAGAATCCGTCCAAACTAGTGCCACAATCTTTGAAATTCCAATACGAACCTAGTGGAGAAAACTGCGCATAAATTGGATATAGTATGTGAAAGTTATTGATATTATAACATTTGAAATCAAAAAAAATAAAATAAACAACAATTAATTAAAACACAAACCAATAGAAACGCGCCACGCAAGCATCCCTACCAAAACCCTCTAACAGCAGATCTCTCAAAAGCGTGGTGAACCCGATCGTAACACACGCATGCTCCTCCTTGCACGCCTCGTCGCACGCCGCTGCCTACTGCTGATGGCCAGAATGAGCTCGCCGGCGTCTCCTCCTCCCCCTTGCCTCACGCAAAGCCCTCATATTTCCGTTCAGCCGAAAACATAGCAGCCACCGCCCCTTAGTACTAGCCCTAATCAAATTATTGACGATGATCTAACCGTTAACTCCACGAACGAACGGCGCAGATCAACGCCCCTCGGTCCCCTCTACAAAACCCAGAAATGGTTCGTCGATCCGTTGAGTTTGATTTCGACGTGATGAACGGCCGAGACTTCTTCGATTTTTACCGGTCAAACGACAATCCAAAATGAAAAACAAACTTGGCCAGAAGATTACACACTTCGAGAGCTTCAACATACTTTTTTTTTGAATTTTTCCGAGGAGTTGAATTTTTGACCTTGATTTTGAATTGAAATTGGATCTAGAATGGGAATTTGTTTGTCTGTCATTGGAGAGAAGAGAATAGCAGAATTGCGTATAGAAAAATGAGAATTAGGGAGGCTAGAGTTTATAGTAGGATATTTATAGAAAAAAATGGAAATTAGAATGGGTGGGCTCAAATGTTATACGCGTTAAGCGATGTATGGCCCGAAAGGCCCGTTTCGACTCCGAAACGAAATTGGGTAAACCCATATATCAAAATAGATATTTTAAAATATTTTAAATGCGGTGGAACAAATTTCAAGTCCAAATTCCATCGTATGAAGAAGTTATGCTCAAATCAATATTTTTCAAATTGATTTCAAGGTGTTTTCGAGTCAGTACGATCAAATGACAAGCCCGATCACTACAAAACTTGAAATCCTACAATAATTCACCATTACGGATCCGATGAAATTGGTTTCGTCGAAATCCGAGTCAGTGGCCAAAATGGCTATTTTCCTATTAATTAAATAAATTAATAATTAATTAATTAAATCAAATTTTTAATTTTATTTCAATAATTGACAAATTTCAACATTTTTAATTTCTTAATCATTACAATGAATTTAACAAATCTAAATGTCAATTTATCATTGATTAATCTATCAGTTGTAGTGTTAAATCTTCAATTTCATTGTATTCAAATTTATAAATTAAATCTTCAAAAATTCTATTAAATTAAATAAATCAATGATTATTCCATCCATAAATTTCAAATAGATGGATTTAATATTGGATTCAAAATCTATTATTTCAATATTCTTAGATTTCATTTAAATCTCTATTATCGTAATATTTAGATGTTTAAATTCATTTGTTTTCAATTTAATAAATCCAGTTATTTATAGTTACTTACAATCATTGCTTTAAACTGAGACGACCCGACTTCCTCACCACATAAAGTTGTATCATCTTTAAGAAAGAAAGGGATAGAAAAGAGAAAAGAAAGAAGAGAAAGAAGAAACAACAACAGAATCTTAACAGCAGAACGAATAAATTACATTAATAACATAAGTATTACATAGTATACAACAACTATCAGAGTTACACAGACAATACAACACATACTAGACAGTTATAAACACCTGTCTAGTTATTACAACTCAAAACATAATACAGAAAACACTCAGAGATACCAACACAGCGGAAAACTATATATCTATACGCGGAAGCCTCCTGCTCCATTGCTCTTCCATAATTCGTCAAAGCTAATCTGAATCCCTTGGCTACTCGTAAAAATTTGAGTACCCAAGAGTTTAAGAAAAACAGAAATAAACTCCGAGTCAGACATGGGTCTTGTATGAGTAACAGGTTAAAGTTGCTTAACTTTGAAAAACCTTTGAAAAACAAAAGGTATCACGTAAGACTTCCCACACATAAACATGGAAAAGTTTTTACCTTACGCCAACCAAAACATTTGATAGGAAATCCAGTGATATTATAACAGGTCAAGGGTTTACAAGTAAATAAGAAATAGTCGAAATTGTTACATCTATTAAATTCCAGCAACTAGCCACAAAAGTGGGTAATACAATCAAAACTGAGGGCACTTATTGGATTTTGGATTCCATACAATGGCAGGGCTACCGGGGTACCGCCCGTCACAGTACGTGGCCTAGATCACTATACCGAGGATCACTCCCAATCCCCTACAACACAAAGCCGAAACCATTCCTTACTGAACAGTTCCGAACAAGACCACCCCGCAGTTGTGATCAGCAACCGCACCACAAAGCCGAAAGAAAGGGACGTCTAGACAGGGGTAAATCTCGTCCTACTTGGGCATGACCCACTTAGCCTTGCTGCACCTTCCCTGTTTTAGCCATTCTCGGTTAATGAGGCTTGAGGCTACGATTACCATTATAGGACACATCACTTAGAATGCTCATCGTCCACCTGACGATGTTCTGAAAGCATTCAATCCATACAAGTTCATTTCGGGTTCGAACGACCTAACGTTTATTTGGATTGATGTGGTTTTCGGATATCCAAATATGGAAACCCGATCCCGGTCTCATCGAAATCCAAAACATGTCTTTTAGATCCAAGTTGTTTTAGATTTTAAAACAATTCAATTCATTATCTATATACACACAGATAGATAATTCACAACATAATAATGGATAATCAACATTATCATCATCAACAGATAATCCATATCATCGTTATAACAGATAATTCATATCATCATCCCAATGCAACCAATGCATCATATCATATAACATAACTCATTTCATAGCTGAGATTACAAACCGTACAAGACAACCAATATCAATCATTCATACATAAGCAATGATTTACTGATCACACCATTTATAGTTAATTTAAAATGAATTAAATTAATTACTTAATCTCTAATTAATTTAAAATGAATTAAATTAATTACTTCATCATTATAATCCTGCTTCACTTAACCATTAATTGACTACAATCAATTAAATAATCACCATCTTATTATTCATTTCAAATAATCATTACTGATTAACAATTCCCAAATTACAATAAGTAATTAGCCTTTAAATTAATTGCATAAGTTAATTATACTTAATAATCAATTTTTAATTACCTAATCAATTAATTAACTAAAATTAATTACATTAATCCTTTATTAATTAATTACTTAATTTAATAATTATTCCTTAATCAATCAAATTCCAAATTTACTTCATTAATTTTATTAATTAATGATTTCTAATTTAATCAATCTCTCTATATAAATTAATTACATCAAGTAATTTATCTTCAATTAAACCACACATACATTAATCACCCTTGATTAATAACAATCCAGTAATTAACTATCCTTAATTACTTCATTAATAAATTACTCCTTAATTTATTATCTCAATTAATCCCTTGATTAATCTCAAAGTAATTTAATCCAAATTACTTTTATTATTAAAACATCTTTAATTACATCCATTAATTACTTCCCTAAGTAATTACAATCCCGTTAATTACTTTAAGTAATTATTCATCATATCATCAAATGTTTAAATTAATTAAACTTAATTCATTAATCTAAACTAATCACATTAAACTTAATTAATTACATTCATTAATTACTTCCATTAATTAATTACACAAAAACAATTTCAAAATGATTATTATTAATTAATCTAATTAATTATTGAAAATTAATCACATTAATTAATTGTTAAATAATCTTAAGTTAATGACCTTCATTAACTATTCTCAATTACTTAATTAAGAAATTAACTAAGATTAATCATTATTAATTAATATTTAATTATCAATTAATTAATCCCTAATTATTAAATTAATTACGTGTTAATTAAAATCTTAATTAATCCTTAATTACTTGATTAATAAATTCTTTAATCATTAATTAAAATCTAATTAACAATCCCTAATTTCAGATTAATTAACCTTAATTAATTAATCTTAAGTCTTTAATTACTTAGTTTAAAAAATTCTTAATTACTTAATTAATCATCCATATTATTAATTAATTAAATAATTAATTACCCATTTAAATTTAGTTAATAATTTAAATGAATCCAAATTCTTAAATTCTAACTTAATTTAAGAAAATATTTCATACTTATTTAAAGTATTTAAAAACACTTTGTCTTAAATTACTTTAAATTCTATTTAAATTTCATTTTAAACTTAAGATACAAATTTAGCTTAAACAAGGTTTTAAAAATAATTCAAAACCTTTTTATCTTATAGGTTAAAGGAAACATCCACTTTATAAAATAAGTTTTAAAGAATTTAAATCCCAATTCAATTTATATTCAAATCAATTTAAAACACACTTAACATTCCAGGTTATTTAAATCAAATTTAAAATTTTACTTTTAATTTCAAATCTGAAATACAGCCTGAATCTTCATTCCAGATTCAAACTTAAATTTTAAAAACTTTACTTACATTCTACATCTTCATTTAAAATTCAAATGTTTAACTATTTCTAATATAGTTAAAACAAAATAAATTTGAAAACTTATTTTATTTAAAAACTGACATTCAAATCAAATTCCAGATTTTTAAAACTGGATTTAAACTTATTTTAAATTTTTATTTTAAATTTTAAAACTTACAGTTTAAATTCAAAACCAATACTCTTTTATACTTTAAAAGTTGTTAAACTAAATTTAAATTTCAAATTTAAATTATTCAAACTCAGATTCAAACCAGTTTGAAATCAGATTTCAATTCAAGTTTAAATCCTAATTTTAAATTTTAGTTTACATTTAAAATTTTCCTTTAAATTTTCAAAATAGAAACAAGACTCTGTTTTTATTTAAAACCATCTTAAATTTTCAAAAATTAAATTATTTCAAAAACCAATATTTAAACTATTTGAATTCATATTTAAATTCAGGTTTTAAGCTTAGTTCAAAATTTTGGTTTACATTTTCTTTACATCTAAATTTTTAGAAACTGAAATAGGTTTCTGTTTTCTTTTGAAAAACCTGAAACACAGTTTTACCCGAGCAATCATTAACATTAGTTCGAGTCACAACCATTTCAGCTTCGAGATAAGACTCGATTTACTCGAGACAAACCTAAGTGAACAAAAACCCCTCAACCCAAACATTCACCAGTATGCCCACATCCTCTGTGCACCTGTACACGGCCTCCGGCCACCGTTGACCAACATCAACGACCATCTCCCATCGGCCAGCAACCCCTCATCTCCCATCAATCATCAGATTGTCCCAAATCAATTCGAATTTACATTCGAGTTCAAACATCAAAACCTGTAACGGGTGGAACCAAACAAAACCCAACCTGTCAACGCCACTTACACACTCCTTCGGTCATCGTTGACACTCAAACTTCGGCGAAGTCTTCGACAACCCATCAACCTCCATTCCCTAAAACCCTAAGCAACTCAAACATCTATACAAGCCAAAAAGGTCGATTCTTCTAGCCTTAGAAATGCTAGGGTTCAAATCTTTAAAACCCAATCACAACATCAAAAACAAAATGCAACCCAATCCAAGATTTTTCTCATCATCTCTAGTAACTCCTCCTCCAGAAACAATCTCGGCATCTGTAATCACTGGTGGCAACAAAGATGCCCCAAAACTCAATTTACAGTCAAAATAAAACTGCCCTTTGATTCTAGCATTTTAAATTGTAATTTTACTTTTAAAAATCATAATTTTGCATGATGTTTTGATTCATAATCCTGAAACTTCAAATTAAGGTATTTGAAAATTTCATAATTTAAAGTTTGTTCCTCTGTTTGTAAACTTTAGAGCTGATACAGAATTTTTAACTTAGGTAATATTTTTAACCCATAGTTTATGATGGAAATAAACATAATTTGTTTCTGCCTTGTCTAAACCAAGATTAAATCAAGATAAAGGAATTTAAAATCAAGTAGAAGCTTAAAATTTGAGGAACAGACATGTATCAGAAAACAAGCATGCATTCATAAATATATTCATATATATATATATATATATATATATATTCACAATAGATTCATAATATATTTTCATCTCTAAATAAAAGCATGAAAACAACTTTTACCTATTTAATTAATTTTTTAAAAATTGAGTTACTCACTTTTTTAAACATGCAGAACAAAGCATCAGTTTTTGAAAAGCTTCTGAATCCTTTGAAATCATGTTTGAATGCTTTTAAGACTTGAGTTGTAGATGTTTTCAACTTGCTTGTAGTTGCCAATTTCTAGATTGCAGAAAACAAAAATGCAGACTTTTGTTTGAATTCCAGATTTACAAAGTGACATGCTTGCTGGTTTGCTTTAATTGTTGCATGCAGGTAGCTTGAAAATGAAATGCAGGATTCTGGCTTTGGAAATATACAGGTATTGTGGATGATTTTCCAGATTTTTTTTTCTCAGCTGAAAATTTCTTGGTTATGAAATGAAAATGAGAAAAGAAGGGAATGGGAAAAATGTAAGTTTATATAACTTTGTTTATGATTTAGTTAAAATCAAAGAAAAAGAAAAATTAAAACAATGGCACTTGTCTTAAGTTTTACACTTGTTAACTTTCTTATGTATTTGAATTACACATGTTAATTATGTTCTAAGATGCTTACATTTGTCCTTTAAGTGATTAATATTTTTGATTAAGTGTTAATAAAAGTTTAAACTTGATTAATTAGTTTCTAATACTTAGTTACATAGATAAATAATTTTTAAAGAATAAAACAAAGTATTATTATAAATAAAAACAATATACAAATCAATTATTTGAAAATAATATTTTAAATCATTTTAAATAAATTCATAAAAGAGATTGTAACTTATTTGTTATTTAAATGAATAAATGCTTTATTTGTAAATTGTATTTTAAATTTCATTTCTAACAAATCATAATTATTATTCAATATTTTAAAAAGAAATAAAACAAACATTTTTTTATAACTTTAATTTAATCTAAACTAATATGCAAACTTAAGTCAAAATATATTTTAAACAAATAAAACATTTATCTTATGTATTTAAAATCATTTAGTTATTTTGTTAAATAGCTTTGAAAAGCTAAATTCAAAAGTAAATCGTAATTTCCCAATTTCAAAATATTAAAATTAGAAAATATGCTATACAAATTAAATTTAAAACCAATCTTATCTATTTAAAATATATATAAATATATATACATATTATAAGTAGTAAATAATTTATTAGCTTATTAAAAATAAATTCACTAATTAAATATTTATTAAAAGAAGATTATTAAATAAATTTCAAATTTATTTACAAAAATTATCAAATTAATTTAAATTTAAACACAGATTATTAAATTTATATTGCCATAAATTCCAGGATATCACAATCCTCCCCCTTAAAAGAATTTCGTCCCCAGAATTTAAAACAAAGGTAATTTAGTAATCATATTTAAGATTTAATTTTAAAACACAGCATATATTAATCATATGCTAACAACCAAAGCAATCAATTCACACAATCAGAACAAATCTAACCATCCAGAAAAAAAATTCTGAATAGAACATCCACGAGTTTCCCCGGTAAAAATCGGGATACTTGCTCTATAAAATTCAAACAATCAAAACTACTAAGCTATAGAGCTCTTATTCATCTAGATCTACAACTATAAACAAGATATCGGACTACAGACGAGTCTGACTCAATAATCAAACCTCCTGAACTGCTGATTCCAAAACCAGGAACACAACTCTACTCCTCAACAACAGAAGACAGAACAAACTTCTCCTTATCCGAAAAATACAAACAGATGCACTCTCAAACTGCTTCCGCTGCACCACTCTGATCCGAAGTAGAAGAAAATGCTGATGAAGAGCACGAGCACAAACTGGACAACACAGCACAGAAATATGGTTCAACAGATCCAAAAGGAAACTCAGAAATTCCTCCAAAATCTGAGTTGCTTCACTAACTCTATCTCAAGGAACAATCCTGGAGTCCTAGCCGATATGAAAATTCGATCTCCAGATGCGGATAAACCTCTGACTTCCCTGAAGACATCCGGACAAACTTCAACAACTCAAGAGAACACTCAATCATCGCAAGTCACTTTTGCGATCAACCCAGCCTAATATCCAAAGAAACTGCTCTCTCTTTAGCAATCAGAACAGCTTAGGCTGGCCTAGCCAATCCATCGAAGAAACGAGTCCACTCTACTGCTTCTGAACTCCATCTTAGAAAAACTACTCAGCTAGAAGACTTCCTGCCAACACAAAACATTCCGGGCTTACTGAGAACACCAATGCCAAAGAATTCCTAATCCAAAGCTCTCCGAGAAACTTGGGCCTCAAAGCAAACAGAAACACCCTGCTGGACTCAGCCACATCACCGAAAGAGACATACTTCCTTACTCTTGTCCAAAGAATGGAAACAATCTTTAGTCACCGCGTCTCATCACGTAGCTACTACTTCCTAAGGTATCAAAATATCCTCACTCGTTTCTGCTAAACCGACAAACCCAAACTCAACTCATCCAACTCTGCACTTCAAAAATGAACTCCGAACCTTTAAAAGGTTTCCTTCAGAGATCGATGAAATCCTTACTCCAAGCAAAACTCACACGAGACGGTATTAGGTCTACATTCTCGACAGATACACTTCCAACCTCATCACTCAAACTCCAACCATCAGTAGTTGTGTTACACACACCACTACCTCATCTATCTTTATAACTTATATTATGAAACCTGTACAGGTAATCCAACAGATAGGTAGAAATATATATATAAATACATTAAAAATACAAATACTCTCTCTCAAGACAGACACCACTCCAGAGACTAGGTATTCACTCAACCTAGCGCTCTGATACCAACTGTGACGACCCGACTTCCTCACCACTGAAAGTCGTATCATCTTTAAGAAAGAAAGGGATAGAAAAGAGAAAAGAAAGAAGATAAAGAAGAAACAACAACAGAATCTTAACAGCGGAACAAATAAATTATATTAATAACGTAAGTATTACACAGTATACAACAACTATCAGAGTTACACAGACAATACAACACATACTAGACAGTTATAAACACCTGTCTAGTTATTAGAACTCAAAACACAATACAGAAAACACTCAGAGATACCAACACAGCGGAAAACTATATATCTATATGCGGAAGCCTCCTGCTCTATTGCTCCTCCATAATTTGTCAAAGCTAACCTGAATCCCTTGGCTACTCGTAAAAATTTGAGTACCCAAGATTTTAAGAAAAACAGAAATAAACTCCGGGTCAGACATGGGTCTGTTGTGAGTAACAGGTTAAAGTTGCTTAACTTTGAAAAACCTTTGAAACAAAAGGTATCACGTAAGACTTCCCACACATAAACATGGAAAAGTTTTTACCTTACACTAACCAAAACATTTGATAGGAAATCCAGTGATATTATAATAGGTCTAGGGTTTTCAAGTAAATAAGAAATAGCCGAAATTGTTACATCTATTAAATTCTAGCTAATAGCCAAAAAAGTGGGTAATACAATCAAAACCGATGGCACTTATTGGATTTTGGATTCCATACAATGGCAGGGCTACCGGGGTACCGCCCGTCATAGTACGTGGCCTAGATCACCGTATCGAGGATCACTCCCAATCCCCTGCAACACAAAGCCGGAACCATTCCTTACTGAACAGTTCCGAACAAGACCGCCCCGCAGTTGTGATCAGCAACCGCACCACAAAGGCGAAATAAAGGGACATTTAGACAGGGGTGAATCTCGTCCTACTTGGGCATGACCCACTTAGCCTTGCTGCACCTCCCCTGTTTTAGTCGTTCCCGGTTGATGAGGCTTGAGGCTACGATTACCTTTATAGGACACATCACTTAGAATGCTCATCGTCCACCTGAAGATGTTCTGAAAGCATTCAATCCATAGAAGTTCGCTCCGGGTTCGAACGAAACCGAAGGCATTATCTCGTTACACTCATTTTGGAATCACCCTCAGAGTTAACGACGATAACCCTTGAACTCTAAATCTTCATCTTCACTTGTGATTCACGACCAAACGTTAATTTGGATCGATGTGGTTTTCGGATATTCAAATATGGAAACCCGATCCCGGTCTCATCGAAATCCAAAAAGTGTCTTTTAGGTCCAAGTTGTTTTAGAGTTTTAAACAATTCAATTCATTATCTTTATACACACAGATAGATAATTCACAACATAACAATGGATAATCAACATTATCATCATCAACAGATAATCCATATCATCATTATAACAGATAATTCATATCATCATCCCAATGCAACCAATGCATCATATCATATAACATAACTCATCTCATAGCTGAGATTACAATCGATACAAGACAACCAATATCAGTCATTCATACATAAGAAATGATTTAATGATCACACCATTTATAATTAATTTAAAATGAATTAAATTAATTACTTAATCTCTAATTAATTTAAAATGAATTAAATTAATTACTTCATCATTATAATCCTGCTTAACTTAACCATTAATTGATTGCAATCAATTGAATAATCACCATATTATTATTCATTTCAAATAATCATTACTGATTAACAATTCCCAAATTACAATAAGTAATTAGCCTTTAAATTAATTACACAAGTTAATTATACTTAATAATCAACTTTTAATTACCTAATCAATTAATTAACTAAAATTAATTACATTAATCCTTTATTAATTAATTACTTAATTTAATAATTATTCCTTAATCAATCAAATTCCAAATTTACTTCATTAATTTTATTAATTAATGATTTCTAATTTAATCAATCTCTCTATATAAATTATTTACATTAAGTAATTTATCTTCAATTAAACCACACATATATTAATCACCCTTGATTAATAACAATCTATTAATTAACTACCCTTAATTACTTCATTAATAAATTACTTCTTAATTTATTATCTCAATTAATCCCTTCATTAATCTCAAAGTAATTTAATCCAAATTACTTTTATTATTAAAACATCTTTAATTACATCCAGTAATTATCAATTAATTACTTCCCTATGTAATTACAATCCCATTAATTACGTTAAGTAATTATTCATCAAATCATCAAATGTTTAAGTTAATTAAACTTAATTCATTAATCTAAACTAATCATATTAAACTTAATTAATTACATTCATTAATTACTTCCATTAATTAATTACACAAAAACAATTTCAAAATGATAATTATTAATTAATCTAATTAATTGTTGAAAATTAATCACATTAATTAATTGTTAAATAATCTTATGTTAATGACCTTCATTAACTATTCTTAATTACTTAATTAAGAAATTAACTGAGATTAATCATTATTAATGAATATTTAATTGTCAATTAATTAATCCCTAATTATTAAATTAATTAAGTGTTAATTAAAATCTTAATTAATCCTTAATTACTTGATTAATAAATTCTTTATTTATTAATTAAAATGTAATTAACAATCCCTAATTTCAGATTAATTAACCTTAATTAATTAATCTTAAGTCTTTAATTACTTAATTTAAAAATTCTTCATTACTTAATTAATCATCCATATTATTAATTAATTAATTAATAAATTACCCATTTAAATTTACTTAATAATTTAAATGAATCCAAATTCTTAAATTCTAACTTAATTTAAGAAAACATTTCATACTTATTTAAAATATTTAAAAACACTTTGTCTTAAATTACTTTAAATTCTATTTAAATTTCATTTTAAACTTAAGATACAAATTTAGCTTAAACAAGGTTTTAAAAATAATTCAAAACCTTTTTATCTCATATGTTAAAGGAAACATCCACTTTATAAAATAAGTTTTAAAGAATTTAAACCCCAATTCAATTTAAATTCAAATCAATTTATAACACACTTAACATTCCAGGTTATTTAAATCAAATTTAAAATTTTACTTTTAATTTCAAATCTGAAATACAGCTTGAATCTTCATTCCAGATTCAAACTTAAATTTTAAAAACTTTACTTACATTCTACATATTCATTTAAAATTCAAATTATTTAACCATTTATAAAATAGTTAAAATAAAATAAATTTAAAAACTTATTTTATTTAAAAATTGACATTCAAATCAAATTCCAAAATTTTAAAATTGGAATTAAACTTATTTTAAATTTCCATTTTAAATTTTAAAACTTACAGTTTAAATACAAAACCAATATTCTTTTATACTTTACAAGTTGTTAAACTAAATTTAAATTTCAAATTTAAATTATTCAAACTCAGATTCAAGCCAGTTTGAAATCAGATTTCAATTCATCCTAATTTTAAATTTTAGTTTACATTTAAAATTTTCCTTTAAATTTTCAAAGCGGAAACAGGATTCTGTTTTTATTTAAAACCAACTTAAATTTTCAGTAATTCAAATTATTTCAAAAACCAAGATTTAAACTATTTGAATTCATATTTAAATTCAGGTTTTTGAGCTTAGTTCAAAATTTAGTTTACATTTTCTTTGCATCTAAATTTTTAAAAACTGAAACAGGTTTCTGTTTTCTTTTGAAAAACCTGAAACACAGTTTTACCGGAGCAATCATTAACATTACTTCGAGTCACAACAATTTCAGCTTCGAGCTAAGACTCGATTTACTCAAGACAAACCTGAGTGAATAAAAACCCTTTAACCCAAAAATTCACCAGCATGCCCACATCCTCTGTGCACCTGTACGCCGCCTCCGGCCACCGCTGATCAACATCAACGACCATCTCCTATCGGCTAACAACCCCTCATCTCCCCTCAATCATCAGATTGTCCCAAATCAATTCGAATTTGCATTCGAGTTCAAACGTCAAAACCTGTAAACAAGTGGAACCAAACAAAACCCAACCTGTCAACGCCACTTACACACGCCTCCGGTCGCCGTTGACACTCAAACTTCGACGAAGGCTTCGACAACCCATCAACCTCCATTCCCCAAAACCCTAAGCAACTCGAACATCTATACATGCCGAAAAGATTGATTCTTCTAGCCTTAGAAAAACTAGGGTTCAAATCTTTAAAACCCAATCACAACATCAAAAACAAAATGCAACCCAATCCAAGATTTTCTCATCATCTCTGGTAACTCCTCCTCCTCCAGAAACAATCTCGGCATCTCTAATCACTGGTGGCAATAGAGTTGCCCCAAAACTCAATTTACAGTCAAAGTAAAACTGCTCTTTGATCTAGCATTTTAAATTGTAATTTTACTTTTAAAAATCATAATTTTGCATGATGCTTTAATTCATAATCCTGAAAATTCAAATCAAGGTATTTGAAAATTTCACAATTTAAAGTTTGTTCCTCTGTTTGTAAACTTTAGAGCTAATACAGGATTTTTAGCTTAGGTAATATTTTTAACCCATAGTTTATGATGGAAATAAACATACTTTTTTCTGCCTTGTCTAAACCCAGATTAAATCAAGATAAAGGAATTTAAAACCAAGCAGAAGCTTAAAATTTGAGGAACATACATGTATCAGAAAACAAGCATGCATTCATAAATATATACATATATATATATATATATATATATATATATTCACAACAGATTCATATATATTTTAATCTCTAAATAAAAGCATGAAAACAACTTTTGCCTATTTAATTAATTTTTTAAAAGTTGAGTTACTCACCTTTTTTAAACATGTAGAACAAAGCACCAGTTTTTGAAAAGCTTCTGAATCCTTTGAAATCATGTTTGAATGCTTTTAAGACTTGAGTTGTAGATGTTTTCAACTTGCTTATAGTTCCCACTTTCTAGATTGCAGAAAACAAAAATGTAGTCTTTTGTTTGAATTCCAAATTTACAAAGTGACATGCTTGCTAGTTTGCTTTAATTGTTGCATGCATGTAGCTTGAAAATGAAATACAGGATTCTGGCTTTGGAAATATACAGGTTTTGTGGATGATTTTCCAGATTTTTTTTTCTCAGCTGAAAATTTCTTGGTTATGAAGTGAAAATGAGAAAAGAAGGGAATGGGAAAAATGTAAGTTTATATAACTTTATTTATGATTTAGTTAAAATCAAAGAAAAATAAAAATTAAAACAATGGCACTTGTCTTAAGTTTTACACTTGTTAACTTTCTTATGTATTTGAATTACACATGTTAATTATGTTCTAAGATGCTTACATTTGTCCTTTAAGTGATTAGTATTTTTGGTTAAGTGTTAATAAAAGTTTAAACTTAATTAATTAGTTTCTAATACTTAGATATATAGATAAATAATTTTTAAAGAATAAAACAAAGTATTATTATAAATAAAAACAATATACAAATCAATTATTTGAAAATAATATTTTAAATCATTTTAAATAAATTCATATAAGAGATTATAACTTATTTGTTATTTAAATGAATAAATATTTCATCTATAAATTGTATTTTAAATTTCATTTCTATTTTACAAATCATAATTATTAATCAATATTTTAAAAAGAAATAAAACAAACATTTTTTTATAACTTTAATTTAATCTAAACTAATATTCAAACTTAAGTCAAAATATATTTTAAACGAATAAAACATTTATCTTATATATTTAATATCATTTAGTTATTTTGTTAAATAGCTTTGAAAAGCCAAATTCAAAAATAAATCATAATTTCCCAATTTCAAAATATTAAAATTAGAAAATATGCTACACAAATTAAATTTAAAGCTAATCTTATCTATTTAAAATATATATTAATATATATACATATTATAAATAGCAAATAATTTATTAGCTTATTAAAAATAAATTCACTAATTAAATATTTATTAAAAGACGATTATTAAATCAATTTCAAATTTATTTACAAAAATTATCAAATTAATTTAAATTTAAACACAGATTATTAAATTTATATTGCCATAAATTCCGGGATATCACATAAACCTGATTTCAATCCTTCCATTCTCTATTAAACCTTTCTATAATCATAGTTAATATATGTTTTACATTCATTACATTAATGCTCTCATTCCATCCTTTATTTATTGACTATCATATTTCCATTTACTATATTTTGGTCAATTTCACACGTTATTTGAAATTAAAGTCTCAATTAAACTTATCTATTTTGATTTCATTCCTATATTACATCACTCATGTATCAGAGCTTTGGATCTAGGCAAAACTTAGCATGTATGGTAAATTTGATTTACAGAATCACTTTCATTCGAACTTGAATCTCTTCCTTTTGATTCAATTTCCTTTAAATTTTGGAACGCTCCCTGCGGTTCCAAAATTCATTCGTGTCCCTCACTACTATCTTCTTTTGATTCTGGAGTATTCCATAACTCCACTTCGGATGATCTTTATAGTGAATTGGCGGTCTCGCCAATGTTCTAATAAATGGGTGAAACTCCTTTACAATTAGCATTCATTCATTAGAGATTTATATTTATCCTCGGTTTAGATGCTAGTATCTTTGGTTATTCCGAACTCTATCTCTTTAGATCGAATGTAGATTTACCCTAGAAAATCCACATCGATCTTATTCTTTAAGTCACGATTGACCAGTCTAAGGTTTCCCGCGATTTAGATAAACTTATCCAGTTCCTTATCTTGTTATTTAATCATCGGATCTTCTGATTCCAACTTATCTTTAAATCAAGATTCTCTTTGATTTGAGTCCATCAAATTTGAATCTCTATCATTGTTTTGAAAAATTTATTCCTATATTTGGAAAAAAATCCAATATTATATACAAGTATAATTTTCAGAATTTTATAATTAATTTAACTAGTTGTCAGGAGATAATAGTCTTTGATTTTATTTATGGTTTTATAAACCATGGGTTTTGTCTCATATAAATAATTGAACGATAAACAATGGTTATAAATTAATTTGGAAACAGAAATTAATTTAAAACTAGAACTTGAGAATTCAATTCCCGATGGTTTCAAACCTTGTGTTTAAAGTTTTAAAAGGATATATTATTTAAATTATTTTCAAATAGGAATTTGTTTCCAAAGAATTTTAAAGGTTTAAAAATCAGTGCTCTTCTCTTTGTCGCTGGAAAATAATTTCGGTGATGACTGTAGCATCATCGACATTTAGTTTTGAGTTTCGAAGTGAAGAGACCATTCTGTAGTCTGGCTACAGTGTTACCTTGAGAATTTAATTGATTTGAATCTCTAAAATATGACTTGATTTATAATATATAGATATATGATTTAAATTTGATTTGACATATTATGTACATTTATTTATTTATCTCTAAATGGTTTGAAGGGAATCAGAAATTTAATTCTTAAATTTTATCTTGAAGAATAAATTTCAATTATGAAAAGAAAATCAAAATTTTGAATAAATGATTCGAACTTGAGATATTGAATTTGAAAGTTTTATTTGTATAATACTCAATTTCATTTCAATATAACTTACCTAGATTTTCAGACGTTAACAATGTAATAGGATAATATACAATGTAAAAAAAATTGTAAATAAAATTTGAGTGGTTATAATAAATGTTATACACTTAAATTCTAGTTATACAAAGATTAACAGAGGTAAATAGAAGAAAAGGGTAATGGAATAATTTACAATATAAAATGATGTTAAAGGAACTAAGAATAAATTTAAGCAGTTGTAATAAGTGTAAACTTATTTAACATATATGATAAAAATATATTGAGAGTAATAAATTTAATTATAATTAGGAATAAAGAAGAAATTAATTTATTGAACACATTTTTGAGTATAACAAATGATTTTCAAACTTATGATTTTAGAATTTTTTATTTTAAGATAATTGGAAGATGAAGTAATGAAATTTGAAATAGTAAAATTTAACTTAAATGAAATTAAATAGATGAAATCAATTATTAATTTAAAATTGAATTTGTATGGTTTAGATTAATGATTCTATTTTGAGTTTCAATTTAGTTTTTTTTCAGGTTGTTTCTATTCCCCTACCTTCTTCCTTTACGAGGACGAAAAGTTTTGAGTGGGGGAGAGTGTAACGTCCCATAAATTTTTAATAATTAAAATTGTTAAGTTGATTAAATGTTGGTAATTCTTTTCCTAGCCGTGTATTTCTCATTTGCAAATCATGTACAAGAAGATTTATTTCTCATTTCAAAACTCCTCATTTTCAGTTGCATTTAAGAATAAAACATATATACGTTTCTTTCTCCTTAACTTATGTCTTTTCTGTTTCTTAGCATTTACTCTCACTTTGCTTGCCATCCAAACCATCTATGTATCAGCCCAAAAATTTTAATAAACGTTTTCTTTATTTAATTTAGATAATTTTGTTATTTAAAATATAAATTTTGGTGTGGATTAGAATTCCACACATGAATTAATAGAATATTTTTCGAAAATGTGAATTGTCAATATGGTCAAACTGTGACTTTTAAATTTAAAATTTTAAAAGTTTGAAAATTTGAACTTTATCTTTTATTCTTATTCTCACTTTATTTTGTTTCTCAAAGATTTATTTTAAACCATTTTCAAGAAGAGTTGTAATTTCCCAAAGTTAAGTGGATTATGTTTGCAATTTTCTTAGGTTGGTTTCAATAAATTAAGCTATTTTCTTTATTTATCTTTCTATTTTCCTAAAATATAATTATTTATTTTCTTTTTCACTTTATTTCATTTTTTTTATTTTATTCACTGATTTTTATTTGCTTTAAAGTGCGGTAGAAAATTTTCCTAATCTTTTATAATAACTGAATATATTCGTAACAACATTTTATTTCATTTTTTATTCTTTAAAAAAAGGATTATACACCTTTTAAAATTAAGTAATAAATATTTTACTTAAAAAGTAATAAATTTCTTAGTAAATGGTAAATGAATAAAAAGGATGTAAGCAAATCATATTTTATTATAATTTTAAAAGTTATAGTGTATAAATAATCTATTTAATTACACCTTTAATTTGTACGTTTAAAGTGTACGTTCATATCCGTTTGGCCGATTTATTTGATGCTATAAAGGTACGTTATTTTCTTTTGCATATTTACTTAATGAATAAGTAACGACTAAAATTGAAATAAGTACGCGCTCATTCTTTCCTTAACTTTGCTATTTGAAAAATAAATTTCCGTGCATTTGGGGGGGGGGGGGGGGATTCAATCGTGACTTGCCATTTACATTTAAAGATATCCCACTTTCCTTTACTTCAATTTGTTTAATAAGTATGAAATCTTTGATTTTCCATAACGTTTAAAAGATATTGCATACCGTTTTTCTTGCCCTTGATCAACGCAACCATTGATAAATAAGATACTCGCGTGCGTGTTCCTTACCGTTCAAACAAATTTATTTCTTGCTTTTTAACAAATGCAATTACATAATTCAAACATCACGCAAATTCACTAATCGGTGCAAATTAATTTCTTGCCATTGTTCCCAAATCAACGCAAGTTTTATTTAGAAAACACGTTCAAAATTGTTATTTCTTACCTCTGACCTCTTCCATAGAAATCTATGCATTTATTTCTCTTGCCTTTTCTAGCAAATTTGCCTAAAAATTTTGCATGCCTTGAATTGGTGTTTCTCACTTAATCATTTTGTCTACGTTTTAAATAAATAAATCAACGCAATTTACCTCTTCGTAAAAGCAAACATCACGTACTTATTCCCTTCCCGTTCAAAGCAAAAATTTATTGCCTCGTTTTTTCTTAAATTTCGCATCTCACTTGATAAATAAATACCCGTTCAAACATATTTCTTTCTTGCATTTTTGACAAACGCAATTATCTCCTAAATCAAACATCACGCGCAAATTCCTCCTGGCAGTTTCAAAGTGAATTATTTCCTGCCGTTTCTCCAAGCAATCAATACTAGTTTTCATTTAAATACTCAACTTTGTACGCAAATAATTTTCACCACCTTCCTACTTTATAAATATTTCTTACGTTTTAATCAACGCATTTACTTCCTAATAAACTTTAAATGTATACAAAATGTTTGGCAAAGATTTCTTGCAGTTTCCTTTTGCTAAATTCACGCAATCAATACCACTATACATATTCACTCAAATCTTTCTTGCCATTTTGTTTCCTCAATCAACGCGTATTCCCACTTTATCATTATTTCTTGCGTTTTAACACAATTACTTCCGTGTAAATTATAAAACCTTCTTTCCCTGATTGAATACGAAAACACGTTCAAATTTTTTTTTCCAGTTTATTTAAAAACCCATTGACTTTTAATAACGTTCAAATTTCATGTTCGCTGCTGTTGAAAATTCACTTATTGCATTTGTCATTTGCGTATAACTTCCCATTTACGTCTTGTGTATATATGGGATAAAATCTTCCAATTGCTTTATACGTTTCAAAAGAAAAAATCAATTACTCCTTTAATTATAAAACCATCTTCCCTGAAATGCGAACACTTTCAAATTTCGTTTCTTTCTTGCCTTAAAATTTCGCATGACCTAATTTGCGCATTCCCACTTTATCTTTTTCTTGCGTTTTAATCAACGCAAGTTTGCAATTATAAAACACGTTCAAATTTCAATTATTTCTTGTCGTTCCTTTTATCTATCAACGCAACTCATTCTATAAATTTCAAACCCACGTATCAAACATTTGCATCTCATTGTGGTCTTCTTCCTTTTTGTGCGAGCTACATCAGGTAAATGGCTTCCAATGTTTTCTCTTCCTCTTATTTTTTTCTTTAGTTTTCTTTACTTCCATTTGTTTATTCCACACCATGCTCAACCTCTCCGCCACCCCCTTCTAACCACGCCTCCATGCAGTAATGGCCAAGCAATGCAAGTGGACATGTCACTTAATATATATATATATATATATATATATATATATATATATATATATATATATATATATATATATTTATAAAGTATTTTTGTTCGTGCACCACTTTTGCCACATATTGCTCCGCCAAATGTTAAAAAAGAAAAGAGAGAAAATATAATAAATAAATAAAATAAGTGCATGCGCACTTGTACAAAATGATACCACAGCCTTTATGTCCAATATATTCCATTGCTTGAATACTTGCGTGTCCAGAATCTGGTCAGTGCCGAGCATGTGAGGTGTAGTTGGAGTTGTGTGGTGAAGTGGTCGAGCAATTTTGTCAAATCATCCTTTTATATTAAATCTCATTCCAATTTTGATTTATTTAAAAATTTGCTTTGTTCGTAATTGAATTCGCATACTCAATTTATTTATTTATCTTATTTCAAGATCGAAATCGGTTTGTCTCATCTTCCAATATTTGATCGTGCTTTCTATACGATGTTTCCAGAGTGGTTATCCTAGTTTTGAATCTAATCTTCAGCAGCATAGATGTGAGTATTTCTCACCCGACAAACTTACTTATAGATCTGTAAACTATTAACAAGTGACATTGTAGAATGATTTTATTTTATATTTTAATTTCCTGTGATAAATTTATGATGTTTAAAAACCTCGTTATTAAATTTACCCATCATCGGTTATATTCTATACTGTTATATTATGTTGTTATACCGTTTATGTATATACTGTTTATCATTGCAAGTCCCCTGTCGAATAGAATCGTTACGGGCTGAAATGATAGGCCTGAACGCTATTTGTTATTTATTTATTATTTAACTTGGGATCGCGGGTTTGAAATGATAGAACACAGATTTTTTTTGTAAATTACGGATTGAAATGATATATTATCCATATCACTTGACCTAGGTTAGAGAATATTATACAGACCCTTGGTTATATATATATATATATATATATATATATATATATACTGGAAATATTAAATATTTTTAAATTAGAATGTTATAATATTTTGTTTAAAAATTTAATTTATCAATGATTCTTATAAGTATAGTGATATTGTGCAAATTAAAAATGTAAATAAATAAATGTTCAAAATTTAAAATATAAATTTATTCTTGTAAATTTTGATTTGTAAAATAAAATGGAATTCAAGTTAAGAAATAAATTGTGATGTTTTGGCTAAAATTTGAATAAGTAAATAAATAAAGGGTAAAGTTGTCTATGAATTAAATAGTTGAATAAAGTGAATACTTAAAAATGGAAGTTGAAATATAACCAAAGTTAGAATGTAAAGTGGTTAGGAATAAAGGTTAGTTAAGAAATTGATTAGAAATTTAGCTTATTTTTGAATTGGTAATTGAGCTTGATTATTAAGTAAAATTTATAGAGAATTTTTCACTTGATTTTTATAAGTAAAGTATAAAGAAGTTAGATATATATTTGCAAAATTTATTTTAATAAAATCATAAATTATTGAGTAAATTAAATGACTATTTAAATGTGGAAATTATGATTTTATAAGTCAAATTTGTTTAAATAAAGGTTTAAAATTTTGCTGAAATTATATTGAAGTCTAAAATTTAATTTACTCAAATCTGTGTAAAGGATATTTCCGCCTTTGCAAGTGCTGTTATTGATACAAATGAACTAAGGCTAAACCTTTGTGATTTTATATTGGATTTTTTTAAGAATAATAACTTCACTTTTAAATAGTTTAAATGTAGTATTTTGATTAAAATATAAAACTATTTTGGATTATTATAACCACGGGTAATAATAACGTTGGTTGTTAAAGAGACCGGGATCAGATATGGGCATGCTCTCTGTCGATACCGAAAACCACTTTGACAACCGTGTACGCGGTGGAGATTCGAGAATGAAGTAGGATAGTGGTGACGTTCTATTGAAGTATGTACATGGAACCGACTCTCGTGAGTTGGCATAAGGTGGCTAAAACAGGAGCTATTGACGGGCTAAGGAGGTAGAACATCTTATCGGACGCACTTCTTCTTATGCCATTCTATTACTTTTGTGATTGTTTGGTGCGCACCTTTGATTTGGGAGTGTTGTTCAAGGTGGGCGGTAGTAGCAACTACGCGCTACCACCGGTCCAGAAGCGTAATTGGTATATCTACCCTGGCATTGCCTAGTTGTGTCGTGTCATCTACCATAGCGAGCCTTATACGATTTTGGTTTTTTACTATACCTATGGAGTGCCCTCTGACGACGCCCAGTACGAGGGAGATTACGGTACTGTATAGACTATGGGAATATATTATGTGTTAAGGGGAGTATTGGATCACTCCTTAACGCTATTTTAAAGTAAGTTTATTTTACTAATAGACACTATTATAATAGCGAAGTATTACTACATAGTAAATAGTTTAACGGATCCTTAGAGGATGGGCGGTCCTAAGCATCCTTTAAGTTACTTTTCTTTATATTACAGTTCACTTGAATTATCTTACACTGTATAGGTATGTATGTCCTGACTCGAGTGTTTATGTTTATTTTACGTTCGGGTCAGCCTGAGTATCAGTTCGGACTTTGTTCCCTCGAGCTAGGACTGCTGAAGACCATCTTTACCAAGCTGCTGCCTAATTTCTGTTCAGTACTTATCTTTGCTTATGAAATCAAGACAAATTAAATATTGAGATTTTATGTGGTTGTTCCAAACTATATTTGATTTTAAAACTATGTAATTTATACATATTTTGAGACTTTGTGATAGTGGCTTCATGAACCACTATAGTATTTAAATTCCGCTGCGATTATTCTGATTTCTGTGTCAGTGGTTCTGTGATTTTTTATATGTTGTATATTATGAGATTTGTCAAATTTTATTTACAATGCGGTATTTTGAACAATTCAAGTCTGACATGTGCGGATGCGAATGGTTGAAAATATTGGTTGTTACAGTTTTTGTTTTTCGGACCGGGCGGGTCGATGTATATATATTTATATCTCTTGTCAAATTGCAAAAGCTCCTCCATACAAAGGATACTGCCAAAATTTCCAAAACTTTTGGGAGTTAGAAAAGAATTTGAAATTTTTGGGAAAATTTTTGTTAGCGATAAAATGATTTCAAATTGGAAATTGAAATAAATTAGTGGATGAAACTAATTTAAAATAATGATACGAATCAGTTATAAAGGGAAGATAAAAAATTTAATATTCAGAGTGATGGTAAATTAAATTCATATGGAAATGGGAGAACCAATTTGAATAAAAGTAAATATAAACTAAAGCTGTGAAGTGAAAATAAAAATAAGAAGCGTATAAAATACTTATATTGAACTTAAGAAATGGATGGTGAATCCTTAAGTAAATTTGGTATTGAAAAAATAATTCTAGGTGAATAATTGAATGAAAATTAAAACTGAAAGTTGTGAAATGGGATAATTGTGCATAGTGAATAAAAATCAAAATAATGTGAATAAAACAAAATTGATATAGTTAATAATCGATGGATATAAATACATAGGATGTACGTATATTTATTTTATTCGCATAGCAATTTGATCTAGATTCGAGCATAGAATTTCGAGATAGTTATATCGATCCGAGTTAGGATTTTTCACTCAATTTTCAACAGCGAACCCTGGATATGGATTTTGATTGATTCTGGAAATTCTCTATCATAACTATGACTATGCAAGGAGAATGACGGTTTCTAATCAAGAAACCAGATCTGAGTCCACACTAGGAAGTCGGGTGGACGATACTAGTTCAGAAGTGAAATTGTGTGATCGAGTGAGTGATCGAATTTGATATTGCGTACGAATGGTATATAAACATCGTACGGGCTTGAATGAATAGATATTGAAATTTTGTAAAGAAATCAATAAAATAATTTTGAATGTTATGATTGGATATGATTGGTAAATAGGATACTTAGGTATTATAAAGGAAAAGGAAAATTGGTTATGATTCCAGAAAACAAATTTGAATTGCTCGACAAAAAGGTATGTGTTTAAATTTCTGTATGAAATTTGATTGGGTTTTTGATCTAGCCACTTGGCTTTTTATTTTCTTTTGGAATTTGGGAGCCTGTAGAGGCATTTTGCAGTTGTACCGAGCTAGCCACGCAAAAGAGACGTTGGCGAAATTATTCGGAAATTTAGATAGTTAGAAAATTATTGAGAAAGTTTTGATAATTTAAATTTGGATTTAAATTTGAATTTGAATAAGTGGAGTAAATAATGTTGTTGAAAACTATGGGAGACTTTGGGAAGTTAGTAAGAATGATAATGGGTCTTTTATAAAAAGATAGTTGGTAGGACGTTGAATTGTTTGTTTTGGGGAAAAGTAAACGGGTATTGGACCATTCTTCCTAACTAGTAATTTCGAGGATGAAATTCTTTTAAGGGGGGAGGAATGTGACGACCCGGAATTTTTGAGCATTTGAAATGGGAATATTTAATTTATTTTAAATGTTTAAAAGTTAATTTTTAACTTGAATTCAAGTATCACCATTTATTTGGATAATTTAATTATTAAATTAAATAATTTGAAATTGGGTAAAATGTCGAATCTGAAGTTTTAAGCCTATTAAGAATAATTTGAAGGCTTGTAAAATTTATATTGATAGTGCTGAGGATAGTAGAAGTTTTAAAATTGAATTTAACAGTGGTTTGTTCAGTTTTAAAATTTTATGGTTTAAATTGAATTTAAAATTGTCTTTCGAGGCACAGTCTCGGATTCCGACGAAACTAGTTTCATTGGTCCATAATATTGAATTATTATCAGATTTCAATTTTCGTTGTGTTTGGAGGTACCATTTGGTCGTACGATAAGTAACTGCTTTGAAAATTAAATTGAAAATTGATTTAAAATTTGGTAAAATCAAATCATAGTCAAATTTAGTCAGAAGCAAGCCGCCCTTTATCTCACGCAAAGGCCAAATCAAAATCGCATCCATCTTCTTTATTTCCTTTCAGTTCATTTCAAAACGAAAAGATCAAGAACAGTAAAATCAAAGTCGTGACTCCCTCTCCTCCTCTTCATTTTCAATTCAAAGAAAAAGGCAGATGTGGTATACTCTCTTCGTTTCTTCGGTTCAATTTACAAACTTTCCATATATTTCTTCGGCTCCAGTTAAATCAATAACGAAATCGAGTTCATTATTTAATATATAAAAAAATGGTAGAATAGAAGTAAGTCGAGGCGAGCCTCGTTCATCATCGAATTTCCAATCTCGACTATGAGGGGGTTGCTTCTTCTTCTTTTTATCTCGTGCTGCCTGGATCTATGTTTTCGGCATGATCATCGTGAGGAGAGAGTTGCTGTGCTCCGACGGAAGTCGCGGCGTGGCGCGATTGTCTGAGCAAAAAGGGACTCGACCTGGAAGTGACGAGCCATGGTAGCAGGAGGCAGTCGTGACTGTCTGGACGGTTGCGACGTAGGCGACAACGATGGTGGGAATGGATCGAGTTGGAAGGGGCTTGCGGCGGCTACTCGATGTGATCGAAGTCAAAATGCAGGGTGGGTATGCTCGGGTCTGATCAGTAAGGTAATTAAATTTTATTTTAGTTAACTAAGTTTAAAACTCTTTGAATTCAATTTGTCCATTTATTATCAGCATATATATGTATATAACTCAGTATATTGTTTTTCAGTAAAAAGAGAAAAAGGTTTACTGTTTAATTTTAAAATTTCAGAAGTTAAATATATATATATATATATACTAGAAATTTATGTAAGACTTTGGAAGAAAATTTTATGAGGGATTGGTGATAAAATTGTACAGTTGACATATTTAATTTATTTGGTTACTACCAGATTTAAAAAAGAAAAAGAAAAGAGAAGAATTAGTTTAAAACTAATTAATAGTTAAATTAAATAAATAAATTGTTTGACTAATTCAAATATTAATAAATTATATAATGATTGTACAAGGTCTGAATCGTGAAGAAAACAAGCTGGTTGGTTTGGACTGCAAATTAAAAACAAAGGTGAGTTAACCTCACTCATCTGGTTTAATTTAAATTTAAATGGTTAGATTTAAATAATTGGTTGAATGGTTGAATTGATTTGATGTGCTATATTATAGTATATAATACATCTTGGAATGACTGATTTCCTGCATAATAGCGGATGGTATTATATTAATCCCATATACCGCGATATTCCACCTCGAAGTGGAATTGGTATTTTATATTGTGCTAACGTCTGTGGATGCAGGGAAACAGGTTGGAGGGATCCAACTGGATTCCCCAAAATTATCTAGATTATTCTACTAATCCTATGTTATGATTATTTGCTATTCTGGGTTGAATTATATTGATAATTGGAAATGTTGGATGCTATGGGTTGATTTAATATATTTTGGTATTGAGTTATCAAAATATATAGAATCAGATTTTTAAAAAGAAACTAAAGAAGGAAATTTGTAAGTAAAAATAATTATAGAGAAGTTGACTAAATTTAAGAATGAATCGGAAAAGAATAAAAGTGGATTTTAAATGTTAATAAATAAATTTCGAGTGGGGAAAGAAGATTTAAATAAATAGGGAAATAATGAATTTTTAAACTTAAGTGGAGCATTTTAAAAAGAAAAATAATTTATTTTAAAGATTTAAGCTTTAAATTTATTCAAAGGAATATAAAAGGAATTTGGGAAATATGAAATTGAAATTTTTAGTTAAAAGGATTTTTAATAAATTAAGTAAGTAAAGGAACTTATTTCAAATTAGGTAAATTGGAAATCCATTTGAGAATTCATTTAAGTGTTGGAATTGGGATTTTAAAAGGAGGTTGTGACTATGAAATGTTTGAAATGGGTTTATAAAAGTAAAGTAAAATATATCAGTGGATATTTGGGAAAAATAAATTCATGGTGAGAATTTATTAAAGGAATGGGTAAATATGTTTAAAAATAAATAGTGGTTTATTTGTAAAAGACGTGGAAGAAAAGCTTATTTTTCTGAGTAGCCAAGTACGTTTTCAAACAAATTTAAAAGTATAAGTTCAAAGTTTTAAGTTGTTTTAAAAAGTATGTTTTAGAAAATTTATTATTTCAGAATGTTTAAATTCTAAAGTAAGTATTTTTCAAAAATTTATTATCGTAATAATTATTCAAAAGATGATTTGGTAATTTGTTTAAAGGAGAAAATCTAGTTTTATATTTTATAAAGTAACCTTATTTTAAATATTCTAAAGTATTATTTTTAATTAAGTATTAAATTAGTTTTTCTAATTTAAATGTTAAAACATATTTTACAATAAAGTGTTTTTATATTATTTTAAAAATCTAGAGTTTTGTGCTTGGTGATTTCAGTAGGAATAGATAATATTTGGGAAATTTATTCTGTAAAAGGAAGATAGTTTGAAACTGTTTTCAAAAAGGTTTGAAAAGTGGAAATATATCTTGCAAAGATATTTTGAGATTTATAAATAATTTGGAGAAATTATTTATTGCTTGATGGTTGTTGTGAATGTTAATTGATAGTTAAATAACTGACTATCGATATTGGATAATGCGCTGATCTTTTCGAAGAGACCGGGATCGAGATTAATTTCTCGAAAACCACTTCGATCCGGTTTGAACTATTTCGTGAAGAAGACGAGTTTGAACTCGAAGATGAAGCAGTGAAGTGCAAGGGCTAGTCGCTACTAATTCTAAGGATAATTCCAAAATGGATATAGTAGGAGCAGTGCCTTCGGTTCCGTTCGAACCCAGGACGGACTTGTATGGATGAATGCTTTTAGAACATCGTCAGGTGGACGATAGGCATTCTAAGTGAAACGTTCTTAAAGGTAACGCTTAGCCTCAAGCCTCATCAACCGGGAATGACTGAAAATCAGGGATTATGCAGCAAGGCTAGGTGGCTAGCACCCATTTCAGGGTGAGGTCTGTAGGATCTAGATTAACCCTAGAGGGGGGTGAATAGGGTTATAGCAAATTTTCTCGATTTAAACACAGAAACAAACTGCAGAAATAAATATGCTGAAAAGTAAATCACACACAAAATTTACCCAGCTTCGGCAACCCCTGCCTACTGCTGCATTCCCAGATTTCTATTAGAATTAAACAGTATCCCGCTTACAAACACTCTACTAGACTCGCAAACCCTTTTGCTCCCGCTCACAAACACTCTCATAGACTCGCACACCCTGCTCCGCCTATAGAGTTTCGCTTACTCGCAAACTCTGCTCCGCCTATAGAGTTTTGCAAACTCGCACACCCTGCTCACTGAACTAATTCTAACTAGACAATCTGACACTACATACAACCTAGGTGGTGATTTACAAATTCTTTGACTCGAAAAGAAAATTTAAAAACAAACAAATTAAAACTAAAACCCTTAAAAAATTAAAGCCCTTTTTTTAAAAAAACCCTTTTATAATAATAAACCCTAATTAAACACGCCGGCCCATTTGTATTGTTCTCTAGCTCGTTCTTTCAATTGCGGCCGATCCTCTTGGCAATGGCGGCTCTGTTGAATTGGGGTTTTTGCTCTTGCGAATTTGGGGCTTTTGCTCCTTGCGCTCTTTGTTCCAAATTAGGGCTTTTGCGAAGCTCCGGTACTAATTCGATCGTTGTTGGTTGTGCGCGATTTAGCCTGGCTCGATCGATTTCGTGTTGCTTTCTTCGGTTGCTTCGATGAGTTCGATTATTGCTTCGGTAAGAATTTTTGCTCTGATGCTTTTTGATTTTTGTATTCGAACTCTTATCTCTTGCCGATGATGTTGAATGGTTTAGTGATTTGCTTGACTCGATGCCGATGATGATGACTTGGGATTGTTATTTATATGAATTCGACTACACTTGAATTTTGCTCGTATCAGTTTAGCACTTTCCTAAATTTTGTTTTCCTGATGCGCACGGCTTTCCTGATATATTTTTGTACTTGATGCTCACGTCTTTGATTTTGATGCGTTTGATATTTACTTGATTGATACGGCAACAACTTTCCCTTTTACTTTGTGACTTTTTCAAGATACGTATTTGATTTTCTTGACTTGGTCATCTCTAATCTTTTGTCAACTCTGACTTCGGCTTTTACTGTGAATTACGACTTCACTGTTGATTGCCACTGCTTCGGCCATCTTTATGTTTATCCCTGTGAGCTTTGTCTCTGACCATTTTCTCTTTTGGTATTGACCTAAAATTGAGCATTTCACAGTTTCATCTCTACTTATTTGTAGCTGCATTGCTGTTGTCTGGTTGGACTTTGATGTTGTATATGTGATACATTTGTCATTGACACTGTTGTTCAATTTTCTTCCATTAACTTGACCATTTGTATACATACATTGTATGTTTCTCTGTTGCACTTTGATCATTTGAATTTGCACTGCTTCATGTTGTCACTTGATCTGTTTCACTATGGTTTCATGCCTTATAGTTGCATTCCATTTCATGTTTGTATTGTTGCATACATTCCTTACTGTCACTGCCTGCTATTTGTGGTCAATTGCTTCGAGTTGTTAATCATCCTATTTTGCATTTTGATACTCCATTGCTTGACCTGTCTCATTTTCATACTGAAGTTCACTGTTGCGTTCCATTTTGTTTGCTGTCACATTGGGCTTGTAGTTGATGTAGCTCTCTGCATTTACTACTTCATGTATGGCTGTTTTGATTTGTTGAAGCTTTGAACTGTTTGTAACTTGACACTGTTGTACACTTGTTGTCTGCATTTCATATGCTTGCAACCTTGTTTCATACCTCTGGCTTGTTTCACTGTCTTGATACACTGAACCTTGTTTGCTGTCGCACTGAACTTGATCTTCTGATGTTGCTTATGTCTGTATCCATTACTACAATACTTGTTGCACTTTGGTTGTTCACCATGTTGCATTCATGTTGTTATTTGGACACTTTGGTCTGAATTTTTGCTGCAATCTTCATTGAGCTTGTATTGTCCACTGCCCTTGTGTACATGTTGATGAACTGTGTACATTTGCCTGAGTTTGTTTACTTGGTGGCATTTCTTTGTGATCTGCCTTGTGTTGAACCCAGTTTTAAAAACTCGGGTTTGACCTTGTGCTCGCGTCGTGATTTTCAATATATTGCACGTGAGTTGAACCCGGCTTTTCATTTGGGTTTGACCTGTGCTCACCTGTCCCTGTAGCATTATCAAGTGTATATCGATGTGCACGGCCTTGTGGCACGTACAGTGATACACTGTGCATGTCACACTGTTCGTGTGTGATGAATTCAAATATGAATGATGACGAACAAGCCAAATAACTGAGGCAAATCGTATTTTCAAAAATCATATTTTATTTTGCAAAAATATTTCTTTTTCAATTTTACTACGTTAGTGAATATTTTTGCAGATTGCTCAGATGCTGGATTCAAACCGGAATGTAGTTGAAGACAAAATACGAGTGTGAGTGATATGTAGTGAGGTTATTAATGTAAATAAAGTCGTGATGTATTCAAAATTGTATATGTATAGTGAGAGCTTGAATTTGTACTATTCAAGATTGTAATAAATATTTGTTTGAATAAAATTTCTGTTTGAATTCAAATTCTGTGTAACTTGTTCTGTTTGAATTCAAATTCTGTGTAATTTATTTTATTCAACAAATATTTATTTAATCTATGAAAACAAAATAGTACATTACCAAATACATTTAAACGAATGTATATATGTTTATTATCATCAAACAAAAATCATATAAGTGCAAAGTGCATATTCATACAATCTCCCCCTTTTGATGATAACAAACATATATTTAAGATTTTGACTAAGTTAAATGTATTTGCTCAATGATATACACTAATTTATCCCCCTATTTAAATGCTTCCTCTCTACATGATGCTCCCCATACATATATGCATACAAATAGAAATATATAAATGAGAAATTATTTGACCTTTGCTTGATTCTATTTGACAAAATCTTAACTTTTCTCTCCCCCTTTTGTTATTAGCAAAAGAATAATAGTGTGAGAGAAAAATATAGATAAAGTGATCGATATTAATCCAACATTAAACTCAAATTGAATATAAATATTAAACTTCAATAAGAATCAAACAAAAACCATAACTACCCTTGTTAGGCGCATATTCAACTTTTAGAAATGATGGATATGATGTTCATATAAAATCATACAGTTGAATCTTCTTGTGGTACATTTATATCAGGAATTTGAATATCTACTAATCATGCATAACCGTTAGGACTTTTAAATGAGATTAGCAGTATTCCAATTTAATTTTTAAAAAATGAAATCAAGTATTTTCTAACCACGCATGACCGTGAGGACTTTTAAATGGGATTAGAATCAACTTGTCTATTTAATCAATTAATTTTGATATGCGTTCCAAACATGCATAACCGTAAGGATTTTTAAATGAGCATGGAAGCACATAATCAAAAATCCAAGTAATTCACCCATGCATAACCGTGAGGACTTTTAAATGAGAGTGAATACTTTGGATATTTATTTATTTTTACAAAAAAGTGACATGAAAAACAACTGATTCCTAATTATAGTACCACATATCGACAAACTATATTTAATATTTGATAAACCATGGTCGATAGAAATAATGATAGATATAGAAATGGTCATGGAATCTTTACCCAACAAAAAGTTCTATAATTCTTGTTTTAATTCCTAAAGAAATTCTCCAAATATACTCTCTTGAGTAATGTATGTTAAATAACAACACTTATCACCTTTTCAATCACTATTTATCTTTTTGATAATTAGTAGGGAGTCGGATTAGTCAAAATTTGTCATTTAAAATCAAATAAAAATGACTAATCTGAAAATATGGTCAAACGGTTATTTTCTCGAAGGAGTTATATGAGGAAAAAAAATTCTGCTAAATGAAAATTGTTTCAAGTGAAAAATATGCAGATATTTTCTTTGAAAAATGATGCTGCAAACGAATGTTTCAAAAATTAATCACGTTCCACTAGTAATTTTTCTATCAACTATATTACCAGAGTAATCTGCATCTGAATTTCTTTTTCACTCCAAAATATCACTAACTAAGTTTGATAGACCAGACTATGAAGCGTGCATGAAAAATTTCAAACCCAATTTTAGCAACAATTTAAATGACATTTTTTGAATTTGAATTGAAGCCATGTAAATAATCAGAAAACTGTGAATATAGAGTTAGCCAAAAATAACCAGAAATATTATCATCCAGCAAAACACTATGTTTTTAATCCAAACGTATATGAATGAAGTAATTCAAAAAAATGGTGTTTTTGGCATCAATATAATTGGCTAATTATGTAGACCAAGTCAGAATCAAAACATCATCTCTTTACAACATCTCAATATTGGCTGATTTCATTCAGAATATGGTGCAGATTATCACATTTAATTTATCGATCAAATAAATATACCTTCACCTATTTTACCTTTACGATAATTTCTCGTGATTGCTAATTGTGATTCTGTCACCTTTGTACTAGGCTAAGGAACTTTGCTTTGTTGCCCGTTGTGTTTCTGGAACAGCCAAAATCCAGAGAAAACTATTGTTGTTCCTTAGCCTGCCACCACACCTACACGATGAAAGATTTTTGTGACCTATTTATAGGTCCATGATTGTTAGTGGCTGAAACATTGTGAATAAACAAACCTTTTAGAACCCAAACTTGTTTAGTCCTTTCATTCTTGTTCCAATAGACATGAAATTTGTTTGTAGAATTTTTAGGAACCCAAACTTGTATAAATTTTGTGTTCTTGTTCCTATGACTATGATGTCCAATTATTTCAGATCTATCAAAGACACTCTTACCTTTTGCATTATCCTCAACTTGTGTTTTCCCAAAACCTAGTCCCTTTCTGTTGTTAGCAAAAATTTGATTTCCCAATAGCATGTTGAAAGATTTTTCGCCTCTTGAAAAGTTATTCAAAGATTTCTCAAGATTTTGAACTTTGGTTTTTAGTGTTGTGTTTTCAGTGACAAGTGAGGTGCATCGATTTATAAAATCCTTTTTCCTAGTGTCGATGATTTCCTTAAGATTCAAGTTTTCTTTTTCCAGATTCTCAAAGTTATTCCTAAGTTTTGATAATTCTGAATCTAAAACTTTACATCTTTTACATTCTAAGTTTTGATTATTTTCAAGTTCAGTTTCTAACCTAAAATTTTCACGAGCAAGTTCTCTCCTATCAGATTTCAGTTTTTCAATTTCAGATTCAAGAGCATCAACTACTTTATTGAGATCAAGACACATAAAAACAAGGTCTCTATAGGAATATTTACCTCCCTCACTAGATTCCTCTGAGCTTGCTTCTGAATCTGATTTTGCCATGAGACACAAGTTAGCCTCCTCTGAGCTACTATTCGAGACTTCCTCTCCTTCTTCATCGTCCCAAGTTGCTGCAAAGACCTTCTTCGTCTTTTTCTTTCCTCGATTGTTTTTGAGAAGTGGGCATTCTTGTTTGAAGTGGCCAGGCTTGTTGCAGTTATAGCACGTCAATTCATTATCGGAATTGTTACTCTCTTGACATATTACCAGATGTTTTCTTCTTGCGTGGCTTGAATCTTGACCATTTTCTAAGATTATTGACAGCCATTGCAAGCTCTTCAATTGGATCTTCTTCATCTTCATCGCTCTCTTCTTTTCTCTTTAAGGCAATCGTCTTCTTCTTTGGTTCGGGGTTGTTGCGTTCTTCCTTTGCTTTTAGCTGAAGCGCATATGTCATCAAGTTACCAATCAACTCCTCCATGCTTAGTTTACTCAAATCTTTCGATTCTTGTATTGCCGTGACTTTTGCCTCAAAGTTCATCGGTAAGACTCGTAGTATCTTCCGCACAAGCTCTACCTCAGTAAATATCTTCCCAAGCGCTCTAGCGTTGTACACCAAAGTTGAAAAGCGTCCAAACATGTCCTTTATGCTCTCGTCTTTGTCCATCACAAAGTTCTCGTATTCATTGCTGAATAAGGCTAGACGAGACTCCTTGACTTGAGAAGTTCCTTCATGTGTCACCTCCGAGGTATGCCAAATTTCCTGTGCTATTTTACAATGAGAAATTCTATTAAATTTATTCTTATCAAGAGCACAGATCAAAGCATTCATGGCTTTATCATTTGTAGTTTTTAATCTCTTATCATTAGCATCCCACCTATCCCTAGGTTTAGGAATCTCAGTATCACCAACGGTTATAGTGGGAGATTTATAGCCAGTTTCAATAATATCCCAAACATCATAATCAACAGAACTAAGATATATACCCATCCTAACTTTCCAATAAGCATAATCATTCCCGTTAAACATGGGTGACCTAACAATAGATTGCCCTTCAGAAAAAGCATTATTTGATGAATTCATGACTCTAGAGTTAAAGAAAAATACCGTGCTCTGACACCACTTGTAGGATCTAGATTAACCCTAGAGGGGGGTGAATAAGGTTATAGCAAATTTTCTCGATTTAAACACAGAAAAAAACTACAGAAATAAATATGCTGAAAAGTAAATCACACACAAAATTTACCCAGCTTCGGCAACCCCTGCCTACTGCTGCATTCCCAGATTTCTATCAGAATTAAACAGTATCCCTCTTACAAACACTCTACTAGGCTCGCAAACCCTTTTGCTCCCGCTCACAAACACTCTCATAGACTCGCACACCCTGCTCCGCCTATAGAGTTTCGCTTCCTCGCAAATTCTGCTCCGCCTATAGAGTTTTGCAAACTCGCACACCCTGCTCACTGAACTAATTCTAACTAGACAATCTGACACTACCTACAACCTAGGTGGTGATTTACAAATTCTTTGACTCGAAAAGAAAATTTAAAAACAAACAAATTAAAACTACAACCCTTAAAAAATTAAAGCCCTGTTTTTAAAAAAAAACCTTTTATAATAATAAACCCTAATTAAACACGCCGGCCCATTTGTATTGTTCTCTAGCTCATTCTTTCAATTGCGTCTGATCCTCTTGGCAATGGCGGTTCTGTTGAATTGGGGTTTTTGCTCTTGCGAATTTGGGGCTTTCGCTCCTTGCGCTCTTTGTTCCAAATTAGGGCTTTTGCGAAGCTCCGATACTAATTCGATCGTTGTTGGTTGTGCGCGATTTCGTGTTGCTTTCTTCGGTTGTTTCGATGAGTTCGATTATTGCTTCGGTAAGAATTTTTGCTCTGATGCTTTTTGATTTTTGTATTCGAACTCTTATCTCTTGCCGATGATGTTGAATGGTTTAGTGATTTGCTTGACTCGATGCCGATGACGACGACTTGGGATTGTCATTTATATGAATTCGACTACACTTGAATTTTGCTCGTATCAGTTTGGTACTTTCCTAAATTTTGTTTTCCTGATGTGCACGGCTTTCCTGATATATTTTTGGACTTGATGCTCACGTCTTTGATTTTGATTCATTCGATATTTACTTGATTGATACGGCAACAACTTTCCCTTTTACTTTGTGACTTTTTCAAGATACGTATTTGATTTTCTTGACTTGGTCATCTCTAATATTTTGTCAACTCTGACTTCGGCTTTTACTGTGAATTACGACTTCACTGTTGATTGCCACTGCTTCGGCCATCTTTATGTTCATCCCTGTGAGCTTTGTCTCTTGCCATTTTCTCTGTTGGTATTGACCTAAAATTGAGCATTTCACAGTTTCATCTCTACTTGTTTGTTGCTGTTGTCTGGTTGCACTTTGATGTTGTATATGTGATACATTTGTCATTGACACTGTTGTTCAATTTTCTTCCATTAACTTGACCATTTGTATACATACATTGTATGTTTCTCTGTTGCACTTTGATCATTTGAATTTGCACTGCTTCATGTTGTCACTTGATCTGTTTCACTATGGTTTCATGCCTTGTAGTTGCATTCCATTTCATGTGTGTATTGTTGCATACATTCCTTACTGTCACTGCCTGCTGTTTGTGGTCAATTGCTTCGAGTTGTTAATCATCCTATTTTGCATTTTGATACACCATTGTTTGACCTGTCTCATTTCCATACTGAAGTTCACTGTTGCATTCCATTTGTGTTTACTGTCACATTGGGCTTGTAGTTGATGTAGCTCTCTGCATTTACTACTTCATGTATGGCTGTTCTGATTTGTTGAAGCTTTGAACTGTTTGTAACTTGACACTGTTGTACAATTGTTGTCTGCATTTCATATGCTTGCAACCTTGTCTCATACCTCTGGCTTGTTTCACTGTCTTGATACACTGAACCTTGTTTGCTGTGGCACTGAACTTGGTCTTCTGATGTTGCTTATGTCTGTATCCATTACTGCAATACTTGTTGCACTTTGGTTGTTCACCATGTTGCATTCATGTTGTTGTTTGGACACTTTGGTCTGAATTTTTGCTGCAATCTTCATTGAGCTTGTATTGTCCACTGCCCTTGTGTACATGTTGATGAACTGTGTACATTTGCCTGAGTTTGTTTACTTGATCGCATTTCTTTGTGATCTGCCTTGTGTTGAACCCAGTTTTAAAAACTCGGGTTTGAACTTGTCCTCGCGTCGTGATTTTCAATATATTGCAGGTGAGTTGAACCCGGCTTTTCATTTGGGTTTGACATGTGCTCACCTGTCCCTGTAGCATTATCAAGTGTATATCGATGTGCACGGCCTTGTGGCATGTACAGTGATACACTGTGCATGTCACACTGTTCGTGTGTGATGAATTCAAATATGAATGATGACGAACAACCCAAATAACTGAGGCAAATCATATTTTCAAAAATCATATTTTATGTTGCAAAAATATTGCTTTTTCAATTTTACTGCGTTAGTGAATATTTTTGCAGATTGCTCAGATGCTGGATTCAAACTGGAATGCAGTTGAAGACAAAATACGAGTGTGAGTGATATGTAGTGAGGTTATTAATGTAAATAAAATCATGATGTATTCAAAATTGTATATGTATAGTGATACTATTCAAGATTGTAATAAATATTTGTTTGAATAAAATTTCTGTTTAAATTCAAATTCTGTGTAACTTGTTCTGTTTGAATTCAAATTCTGTGTAATTTATTTTATTCAACAAATATTTATTTAATCTATGAAAAACAAAATAGTACATTACCAAATACATTTAAACGAATGTATATATGTTTATTATCATCAAACAAAAATCATATAAGCGCAAAGCGCATATTCATACAAGGTCATCCCTGTCTAGGTGTCCCTTTTTACTCGGCTTAGTAGTGCGGTTGCTGATCACAACCTTGGGGTGATCTTACTTGGGATTATCTAGTAAGGGGTAGTCCCGGTCTTGTGTTGCAGGGGGTCGGGAGTGATCCTTGGTATGCTGATCTAGACCAGGTACCGTGACAGGTGGTACCCCAGTGCCTAGTCATTAGTTGGAAATCCATTCTCCCTGCGTTCCTTTTACGAGTTTTGTTTGTATTACCCATGACTGTGGCTAGTAGCTGTAATTTAATGAATGTAACAACTTCGGCTATTTTAATAAGTATTTGTAAATAGACCCTATTATAATATCAGAGAATTTTAATAAAAAGTGTTTTAGCTATCGTAAGGTAAAAACCCGACATGTTTATTTATGGCGTGGTCTTACGAGCTGCTTTTGTTTCCAAAGGATTTTTGAAACTTCAATAATCAATTTGAGTGTGATTTCTCATGCTGGTATTCCAGAATGACTCGGGTGTTATTTAAATAAAATGCTCGGGTCAGACCGAGTATTATAGAATATAGGAAAGGAGGCTGTGGAGCTCAGGAGACGAGCTGGATGGCAATACGTACTTCCGTACTTGCTATTATTATTCTGCTGTGTATTCAATCTTGAGGACAGATTTATATGATTGTCCAGTTGTATGTTATTGATGTTGTTGAACTCTGATGATGTATTTTGATGATGTATGTATAAAACAGATATAGTTTTCTTTTGTGTAAAGATCAACTATTATCTATTATATTTTATTCCGCTGTGATGGTTAGATTGTGATGTTGTTTTCTATTTTTTCTTCTACCTTTTCTTCTTTAACCCAAATGGTTCATATTTCCGTACATCTTGAGTTGATTGATGGAGAATAATGTCGACTTTAAGGGGTATGGATTTGCAGGTTGTTACACTTCTATCCAATTTACAATATCTCATTCAAACTTGTAAACCTTTCAATATATCCTTTTATTAAATAAAACCATTATGTAAAAATCTTTCCATTTAAAATGATTCCTTTTTAAATAAATGGTTTATTATTTTAAAACGCCTTTTACAAAACAAATTATTATTTAAAACATCTTAAATGAAACAATTAGTTATCTTCAAACATATTAGTAAATAATAACTTTGAACAATCATTAATAAAATAATAAATTTTAAACAAATGATAATAATAAACGTTTAAAACAAGTTAAGATAATATAGTAATTGAACTTAATAAATAATTGCTTTTAAAATATTATTGATATAACAGTAAATCAAATTTTTAAACAACATTATTATACTAACAGATTGGCTTTAAAATGTCACTACAATAATAAATTTACTTTTAAAAGATATTATGATAAATAATAACAAATAATAACTTTAAAATATAAAATAGTCAACTTTAAACAATAACTAACTTTTAAATAATAGTTTACTTTAAAACCAAATTATTATAAAATGAATTTAAATATCATTAGTTTAAAAAATTTAAATCGTATTTATAATAGAACTTAATAATTTAAACAATATTTACAATATAAATTAGTTAACTTTAAACATCATTGATAAAATAATTATTATATAAAACACTTTGCTAAATCAATAATTATATAAATGTTTGTAATTATTTTAAATTTGAAGTAGATTTAAATTAATAACTTTAAGAATTCGGAAAAGAGGCTTAGCAATCACAGTGGTACTTAAACAAGCTACCACATCATTCAACTTAACTTTCCATGTTTATAATTGGTATTTACATAATCAACATCTATGTAAATAAATTCAATAATTAACCACCACCGATTGACGTATCACTTATTTAAAGTGGCGTATCAATTAATGCATATAATTAGATATCCAAATCTATAAAATAGAAAAACTAGGATTTATTCTATTTGAATGACAACTTAATTTAATTAATCAAATGGTGCTTTATTCTGCTAAAAGTTATCCAAATTACCCTATTCAATTTACTTTAACAAAATGGTATTTATTTGGCCAAATAGATATCGCCAATTAAGGTATAATTAATTTAACGACGTTATTAATTAAAATAACACAACTAAATTCTTTATGTATTTATATGTCATAATTTTTAAACATTACAAATCTATTAATAAATTACACGACCATGTTATACTCGTCTGTACGAGACCAATGCAAGAATTCACGGGTTACTCAAATTTAATATGAGGGAGTATTTCAAAGTTTAAACATACATTTAGCTAAAACATAAAAATTAAATTTGAAAATGCTTTCTCACCCAAATGCCACATGGCTCGGCCCACGGGGAAACCACCCGTAGCTTGCAAGTCACTTTCCCTTATGTGTAATGCAATTGAACATAATATAGAGGACTTAATTTCGAAAAGCTTCGAAATGAATAGTAACTTGTTTCCTTCTTTTCCTTTGCTCCATGCTTAAAACATCAATGTCGCTCCCTAGTCCTTGCCTCGGTTACCCCTGGCCCATGCTACGACCTCCTCAGATCTGCCACCTACACGACACCTTCGACTGAAGCCCAACCTACTATAGTGCCTTCCATGCTTCCACCTCCTCAATGCCACCCATATCCTTCCCTCACGCCTGCAATTTCATGGTATGCTCATGTCCCTATGCCCCTTCCCTTTCTATTCTTCCTCACTTCATTTCCATGCATGTACACGCACCACAAGAACCACATGTCCGTGCACAGCCATGATTGCTACTCCCTTTACATTCCATCTTCACCTGCCTCAAAGTACACGGCCACTTGCACAACACACACCCACTAATATATAAACACTTGGCTAAGCCAAGACCCAACCCGGCCCAACTACCCTTCTTCCCATTCCTGAACACATCCACCACCATGCACTCACCTCCAGCATCTCCAAGCATAGCCATGCGCACATGAAATATACTCATAAACACACATGCACAAGTATGCAAAGAACGAAAGGGAGAAAAGAAGGGAAATGGTTAGCCGTGAAGAGAAGAAATGAGAAAGGTTTTGCTGTCCGTGCACTTTAATTTGCAGAGAATGAATATGAAGTATGTTTGCGTTTATGCTTGTTAGTTCCCTCTATGTCCACATATAAAGTAAAATGAATACAAATAACCTCAAGCCTAGGACAAACATTAAATGCAAAAGTACAAAGATGTAATGCGAAGGAAACCAATACTTGCAAAAACGGTGCTAGGAAAAGCAAGAACGATTGTGAAAGATTTTTGGCCGATTTGTTTTTTAATTTTTATTTAAAAGGTTTTAAGGAACGTCGCTACACAATATCCCGTTCACATACAAGCCACGGACAAAAGAAATGAAAATACGACCATGCAAAACAATGTGATGTGATCATAAAACATCAATAAAATATAAATGTTATCTTATTCTGTGAAGTTTCAAGAATGTCAATGTTTGCCGTAAAATACATTAAATGAAAATTTAAATATTTTTCGAATTAAAAATTATGAAAAATCCAATAAATTAAATTAAAAACACGTCACCAAAAATCATGCAACTATTTGAATCATATATTTTATTATATTTTAATTCAAATTTAGATATTTAAATGAGTAAATATTCAAACTCAAAAACTCAAAAATATAGGTCATTACATTCTCCTCCCCTTAAAAAAAGTTGTCTCGGAAATTCCAAGGATAGAAAATATACCGCGATTTTAGAATGAATTCCAAAATAACCATTTTAAAAGACATTCTTTATATATAAAACATTTCAAAACTTATTCCTCTTCACTTATTTGTATGATACTCTTTTATATCCTGAAGGTATATACAAAACATTAATTCCATTTCACCTCCCAAAATTATTTATGAAAACATTTTCATAAAACATTACTTCAAGTTAAAAACTTGTATAATACCATTTTACATCCTGAGGGTATATACAGTTATCGGATTCAACTTAATTTTGAATCATATTTCTCAAGTAAATTTAAGACCAATATACCCAATTTTTATTTCAATACACTTTTTGAAATTAATATATATAATTAATCCATAGAGAATACACACACACACACACATACATACATATATACATACATACATACATACATACATATAGCCCGAGTAACTTCAAAATGATGTTAAGGAACTAGATACTACCAAATAGTATCATACCTTCCCTTATCGGAGGGATAATACTCAAGAGAATTGTTTACCATCCGAACACATCTCCTACCCATTTTTTTCATTTTCGAGCCACTCAAACTAGTTAACATAGAAGCATTTTTCTCCCTTTTGCGAACATTTTGAAACAATACTATATATGTTTCCAAATAAATAGTTTTATCCAAAATATCCATCTCAAACTTGCTTTGGATTCATTCGGATTTGAACTCATTTTGACCATATAATGATAAAAAGAATAATATACTAAGTGTATTATAATGTTCATCTAGGAAAACATCCGATCGTCGCTTAGGAGATTACTCTGATCATCAAAAAACAAACCAGGACTCATTTCCCGAACCAATCCAAAGAAGACACACTTTTCTCTAAAATTTTCTTTTCAAAAATATTAATACTTACTGTCAATTAAACTATAACAGCTATTTCCAAAATCATTTGAAATAGTAATACTCATTATTTCCTTTTGTTAATCAAAATAAGCTTTTTGGATCAAATCAAAGTCCTTTTTATTAAAAAAAATTTATAAAAATTTCAATGTAAGAATTTCCCACTTAGAAGCTAGAAAATAAATGCCGATGATGCTGTAATCATCATCAGAATTATTTTTCAACAACCGAAGTGAGTTCAGTACTTTATACCTCCTTGAAAATCCATAGAAATATTTTTGTACCCTAGAAAATCCTTAGAAATATTTCCAAATAATACTGTTATTATCTTTTAAACCTTGAAAATCATTTTCCAAAATCACCAGGATTTAAATTCTCAAGTTCCTTTAATTTATGAAACACACTTCTATAAATCAATTTTTTAAAAATCAGCCCTTTATACAAAGCATTTTTCAAATATTTATCTCAGAAACATTCTAGATTTTTTTAATAAAAATCTTTTGTTAAAACCCAATTTTATAAATTAACTTTTATATAAAATTATTTCTAAAATATTTATTTCAATATATTCCAACTTTCTTATATATAATTATTTCACAACCGCATATCCTTGTTTATTAAAAGTAAAATTTAACCCAACATTAATTGAAAAAGATAAAACTGCTCATAAACTGGCCAAGCATAGCCAATCAAATAATAATTGAATATTATCATCCCCTAACAGGCAAAAACACCAAAAGCAACTATATATACTTTTTAAAATTACACCTTTATATATAAAAATATAATCCTAGGTAAAGTTATTATTTTTACCAAATTTAAAACAATATTGTGTTGGTTTGCTTGTTTATTAAAACCCTTATCGACCACATTGATTAGGCGCATCGACTAGAATTCATAAGCTACTCAACCGACCAATCAACACAATATAAAACAACTTTTTAGCACTAACAAATATGCCCTCGTACATAATACACGTAAACTCATAATAAGGCATTCGTTTACCCTATCTTTCATTGAGTTTACCCCACCAAGGCAAATGTTCTCACTTAACCTTCAGCTCTGATACCATGTGTAATGACCTCCCTTTCGATCCTTAAAAGTGACACTAATACATCCATGGTGTTCACATGCTAAACAACTAAGTGCCAGAAAAACAGATTGTTGGGGCAAAAGATAGAAAAGATAGAACATAATCTCAACATCATGACAAGAAAAATATATCATATACATAGGATCGTTACAAAAGGAAATCATTTACACTATACAAACATAACACAAATTAGAGTACACTAACCTATTATTAGCTTGGACAATTATTACACCATGTCCTTATAATTATTGATAAATACGAACAAGTAAAAACAAATAGGGCAACAGAAGATAAAAGATATGTGAGTACGTCCTGGAGAGTCTAGCTAGTCTCCTGAAAGCTCCAAAGCATCCAGCTAAATCTAGAAAATATGCTCAGGCTGACCCGAGCATTATATGAAAACAACGCCCGAGTTAGTCTAGTAAAACCAACATGAGAAAACTTGAATCAAATCATTTTCTTTTTCCACTTATTAATTCTCACTCAGAATGCTAACACCGTCCTCTATGCATCAATGCAATGCTAGCATTCATCCATATAAGTTATTCAAGATAAGACCAAAACGAAAGCACTACTACTACATCCATTTTGGAATCAACCTTTACATTAGTAGCAAGTAGCCTTTGCACTTAAATAAATTGATCCCATCATCTCAAACCTCTTACAAATCATAGAACATGCATATGGTTTTGGAGTGGTTATGGTACAAAGTCATCTCATATAAGTACACTCTTCCCACTTACTGGTTGCCCCAAAACCAAATCGACGGTTCTGGTAAATCAACTCCGTCTCTTTAGAAATAATCAGAAAATACATAGGAATGGGAATCACCCCTTAACCATTTAAGTCAATAGATCTCCCTGTTTCTTGGCCTAGGAGAACAAAATAAGATTTACACACATAATACCGGATCATTGAAGATGACTGTGCCACGTAACTTACTTGTTCCTTCTAGATATTTCCAGAATTATATCCTTCGGTGTTAAGTAGGAAATTTCTTCCCTACCACCAAAATTAAGTAAGATTGTATAGGCCAAGGTTTGATAATCGGTTATTTAACTATCAAATAAAACAACAAACAGTAAAAAAACAGAGATTTATTTCACATGGAAACCACCAAGCCTCATTTCAATAAATCGTCCATTAATTAAAATCTCTTTCAATTATTTGATTCAAAATACCTTTATAAATGATATTTTTACACACCTCCTATAATTATTTTAATTCTAGGAAAATATTTATATACATATTTCAACGGTATAAGTATATTACCAAAACATTATGCTTTTCGATACATAGAAAACATATCCATATACTTATCTCATTGGTATAAATATATTGCAAAACTATTCACTTTTAAACTTGAAAAACTTATCTATATATTTATATAATAATATAAGTATATTCCCATAATATTTAAGAAAGATTACTTATTTCAAAATCATATTAAAATAATCAAAGTCAAATGTCATTAAAACAGAGATATTAATAACCCAAAACACTATTGTCTTTTTATAAATCTATTTTATTTTATAGATGTCTCCTTTATAAATCACCAATCATCTTTATAAACTTACTTTTATAAATCTTTAAGTTTATTTATAAAATTCTATTTAAAAATCTCCAAAATCATTTATAACACTCATTTTGTAAATCTCAAAAACCATTAAACTAAACTTCTATCCAAATTCCAAAATCTCATTTAAACCTGTAAGCCCATTAATAAATTCTTTTATTAAAAAAACCTTTTGTATAATTTTTTTCCCATTTAAACCGATTTCTCTTTAATTAAACATTTTATTATTGCTAAACACCTTTTAAAAAATAATTTGTTATTTAAAACATTTTAAATAAACAATTAGTTATCTTTAAACAATATTAGTAAATAATAACTATAAATAATCATTAATAAAATAATAAACCTTAAACAAATAATAATAATATAATTATAAACTTTAAAACAAGTTAAGCTAATATAATAATTGAACTTAATATTTAATTACCTTTAAAAGCTTATATATATATATAATAGTAAATAAAATTTTAAACAATATATTATAATAATAATAGATTGACTTAAAAAAGTATTATTATAAAAATAAATTAACTTTTAAACAATATTATCTAAACTAGTAATAAATAATTACTTTAAAATATAAAATAGTTAAATTTTAACAATAATTAACTTTCAAATAATAATTAACTTTAAAATCAAATTATTATAAAATAACGTTAAATGTCATTAAAGTAATAATAACTTTAGATCATATTTAGAATATAATTTAATAATTTAAAATATAAATCAGTTAACTTTAAACATTATTGATAAAACAATTATTATATAGAACATTTTGCTAAAATAATAATTATATAAACTTTTGCAATTATTTTAAATCTATACCTTTAAGAATTCGGAAAGAGACTTAGCAACCATAATGGTACTTAAACAAGCTACCTTATCATTCAATATCTTTCCAAGTTAATAACTGGCATTTACATAATCAACACCTATGTAAATAAATTCAACAATTAACCACAACTGGTTAACATATTACTTATTCAAAGTGGCATATCAATTAACAATATATAATTAGATATCAAAATCTATAAAATAGCGAAATCGAGATTTATTCTACTAATTAAATGGCCAATTAATTTAATTAGCGCAATGGTGTTCTATTGCGCTAAACAGATGCCCAAATTACCCTATTCAATTTAATTTAACAGAATGATGTTTATTTGGCCAAATAAATACCACAAATTGAGCAAAATTAATTTATGATGTTATTAATTAAAATAGTGAAATAAATTCTATCTGTATTAATATGTCGTAATTTTTTAACATCACAAACCAACTAACAAATTACACTACCACATTGTACTCGTCTTAACAAGTCCAATGCAAAAATTCATGGGTTAATCGGTTTAATATGAGGGAGTAATAATATTTCAAAGTTTAAACATACATTCAGCTAAACATTAATAGTTAAATTTGAAAATGCTTTCTCACCAAAATGCCACATAGCTCGGCCCATAGGAAAACCACCCGTAGCTTCCAAATCCATTTCCCCATGTGCAATGCAATAGAACACAATATAGAGGACTTAATTACAAAAATCTTTGAAATGAATAGTAACTTATTTCCTTCCTTTCTTTTTCCCCATTCTTAACACACCAATGTCGCTCCCTAACCCCTGCCTCGGCTGTCCTTGGCCCATGCTACGACCTCCCCAAATCCACCACCTATCACACACCTTCGTCCGAAGCCCCGCCTATTATAGTGCCTTCCATACTTCCACCCCCTCAATGCCACCCATATCCTTCCCTCACGTCTACTACTTCATGGCATGCTCATGTCCCCATTTCCCTCCTTTCTCTTCTTCCTCACTCATATCCATGCATGAACACGCACCTCAAGAACTAACCACACGTCTATGCACAACCATGCATGCTACTCCTCTCACATTCCATCTTCTCCTGCCTCAAAATTCACGGCCACTTGCACAATACACATCCATAAATATATACACACACAACTAAGCCAAGGCCCAACTACACTTTTTTCCATTCTTGAACACGTCAACTACCATGCACTCACCTCCGTCATCTCCAAGCTCACCCATGCTCACAGAAAATATACGTGTATACGCACATGCACAAGTATGCAAAGAAAGAAAGGGAGAAAAGAAGAGAAATGGTTGACTGCGAAGAGAAGAAACGATAAAGGTTCTATTGTGTGTACACTTTTATTTGCAAAGAATGAATATGAAGTGTGTTTTCATTTATGCTTGTTTGTGCTTTCTGTGCCACATATAAAGTAAAATGAATACAAATTAATTCAAGCCTAGAACAAAGAATAAATGCAAAAGTATAAGGATTTAATGCAAAGGAAATCAATACCTACAAGAAACGGCACAAAGAAAAGCAAGAACGATTGTGAATGATTTTTAGCCGAGTCTTTTATAATTTTTTTTTTAAGTTTTAGGGACTTCACAACACAATATCCCTTTCGCACATAAGCCGCGAACGATATAAATGAAAATGCGATTGTGCACAATAATGTGATACGATTATAAAACAACAATAACATGGACATGTTATCTTATTCCATGAAGTGTCAAAGATGTCAATGTTTGCCGTAAAATATGTTAAATGAAAATTTAAATATGTAAAAAATTAAATTTAAAACACGTCACCAAAAAATCGGGCAATTATTTGAAACATATATTTTATTATATTATAATTCAAATTTGGATAGTTAAATAAATTAAATATTCAAATTTAAGGACTCAAAAATACCCATCGTTATAAATACTTATTTATTTTATTAATTAACGATGTCGGATGATATAAAACTAAAGCCAACTTTGATAAAAAACACTTTTGGATGTAAATAATACCATATTAGCATCTACATTACAAATTATTCTCGGGTATTGGATATCGACGTCGGTGGATACTGATGGATATTGGATAATTTATTATATCCATCATGGACCGATTAATGTTTCAATATGCTGGTGTCCGACTGAAGATCCCTTCATTGTCTTCCAACGAGCACATATATGGTGTTGGCAACACTATTTGTAACAAAAGGAATTTTCAATGTTATGTACCACCATTTCCACATATATATCTTGTTATATGCCATATATCTTGTAATGTGGGACTTACTCGTCCAGCTCATGTAACCCCAGTGTGAGCCACACCTAACAATCTCCACCTTGATTAGTATTTCCTCAAACCTTCTTGGCGAGCATACCAAAGAAGCTCTACAGTTAGGCCAGCCTACTTCCACTTTTTTCCATAGTTCTTTGCTTTACCTTATCTCCGCCTTAAGGTAAGTACTTCCACTTAATTCATCTTGGAGATATCGAGTCCTCAACGCAGTAGAGGAGGGTGTTGGATCATAGGTTTTGATTACTGACATGAAACAACAATTCACGAATCTACGACTACGACAACATTCGGACTCAACGACTCAAAATATGGCTCGTATGGTTATATATTTTAATAAGAGTCATCAAATATGTATATAAAGTCTAGTTTAGTGCTTTCTTGAAATCTTTCCTAAAGAATCATCATTCGCATTCAAATAAACTTGCATGCATATTTTAATCAAAACCATGTTTTTCAAAAAATGCATGGAGCAGGGCTTGAACCCAAGTCACTAGTTTAGAAAGCAAGTGCTCTAACCAAATGAGCTATGGTAATTTTTGTTTATCAATAGAATTCAGTTGACTGAACAAGGTCATTCAGTCGACTGAATATCCATAAATAGCCTATTGAACTGGTACACTTTTAAATGCACATGCACGATTTAAATTCAGTCGACTGAATTTTCTAAGGCAGTCGACTGACCACTGTATAACTAACATATTTCTGATAGACACTTCCTTCCGTGAACAGCCTTCCCCTACGTGAAGAGTTGTAGTCATTGCCGTTCGTAGAGATCTCTTTACCAGCAGTTGCAACTCCTTAACTACTATATCTATGTTTGTTTTCTAACGTTCAAATAACTAAATTTTCTTATCTCTCTTGATCTAACGCGAATAACATTCTTCAAATATATTGCTTACATAAGTTCATATATTCATTGCTTACAATCTGACTTCCATATCATATAAGCAATTATGATCTTCCTATTCTTCGTACACGCACAATCATATACATTACTCTTGAGGAAAAGATTATAGGAAGGATGTATATTATTGACTTATCAGTGCTATTCAAGAGCGTACTCAGTCAGAAACAACTTTACTATTTTTATTGGAAGTCCTGTTCGGTTGCTCAAGCGGTAGAAGTCCTATTTAGTTGTCTAGGCGGTAGAATTCCTGTTTGGTTGCTCAGGCGGTGTAATACCTGTTCCTTCGGTTCAAGAGAGGGTTGCTAGCTTTAAATTCTAGAAGGAATTTGGGACTGGATGTAGAACGGGAGTTTGAACCAGTATAAAAATTTCTGATGTCATTTACTTTACTGCTATTTTATCTTATACTTATATTCTCATCGGTAGATAACTTAGTTTATATATCGCACCGCCATTGCATTTACATTGTTCACAACTATTGGCCATTTCGACCCTATAGAACAGTAACTTTCAGAGAGCTATGTATCCATGTCATTATCTTGATGAGTTATTCTTCTTTGCTCGGGCCTCAAGGAGTCATGCTTCAGTCACTCTCCCATCATCTAATGGTCCCACGAACCATCTACTCCGATATCATATTGAATTTTGGCATTCTGATGCTTCCCCATGTATGCACGCTTCATTATGTATGATTACATCATCTAATGCAACTTACAATGTGCCGACGTCCGGATTGGACATTCATTCATTGTCTCCTAGCATACACATATATGGCCTTTACAACACTTTTTTGTAACAAAAGGAATTCATAACGTTTCATGCTACCAATCCTACATATATACTGCATTATACGCTATATTTCTTGCGATATTATTTCTGTTATGGGGACCTTGAAACATGATGAAACACGCACCACATGGAGAATGTTGTTATTTCTGTTATAGAGTTCTCGAAACACGATGAAACATAATTTTTTTGATTTACAACATGAAATCAATATTTATTATCTATAAAAACCACATTTACTCAACACTGAAAGTAGAGTTTTGGATTCTCAATGTCATATATCCTCCTCGCTAAACATTTATGTGTTCAAATGGTAAATAAAAAATCCCAACTTTTATTATATGTCATCTATTTATAAGCATGAAGAAACTAACAAACCAAGCATGTAGATAATGGTTTCATGGTCATCTATAAGGTGCATTTATTACGCATATCTTGGAAAGGGGCGAAGGCACATTGTGGTTGGACTGGGTATGTGACCCACCTAAGATTTAATGAAAAATCCAAAAAATAGAAGACAAGTCTTCATTCAAAATCTCAAACGCAACCGAACCATAAATCTGTCATGAATGTAATATTGTACTGCATCGCAGCCGACAACCCTAAATCTTCATTCTCCTCTACAGTCTCGCAGCCCTTCTCCATAGTGTCCTTTGCGTTCTCTTCCACTGCACTCCTTTGCAACCTTTCTCGATTCAGGTATGCCATATGCAATCAATATTAGTTCTTTCTCCTATTATTGAAAAAATAGCCTACTTTTGTACTGCATAATTGATTTTGGTTTGCTGGTGTAAAAAATTTGCTAGATATTTGACAAAAAACACTTTCAATCTCCGTTTTGGAACAGGAGGAGTATGCCATACTAACGTGCATTTGATGATCCACATCTCCTGGTCAGGCGCCGATGAGCACATAGAACTATCCATGTGATTGAGAGCCTTCACAGCCCAGGAACAACAGTGCAATTATCAAGGGAGTGCTCTACCACCGAGATTTTACCAATTTGATTAGGAGGGAAAAAAGTATTTGTAGACCAAACGTAGTACAAAGGGTTGAAGACCGAGCTTACTTTGGTTAGTTTAATTAATTTGTTGGGTTGAATCAAATTAGTTTGTTGAGCTAACTTGTTGAAATGAATAACTTTAGTTTTGGGAAAATTTGTTGCACTGATTAATGAATTTTGTTTTAATTTTCTACTTTAGATTTGCAGAACTATTTTATAAAACCATTTGCAAATATTTCATCCAAAGTTGGATCTTTAATTGTCGATCACGTTTAAAATATGAGAACTTGACATCGTTAACTTTAAACTTATAGTATCTTTGTATGGTTGTACTAGTTTATAAGTTCAATAGTTGATCGATTTTGTATTAAAACATTGTTATAACTATTTGGTTGTTGTTATCTAATGATTTGTTAGGAGTACTTGTATGAATATATGAATAATTGGGCGGAATAAATTTTGATTGCTTCACCCTCGAACTCTAAATTTTTTTCAACATCGTGACCTTGTCAAATTTATTTTCTAGCTATGCCACTAATCTTGGACACCCACCAAATCAAATCAGGCACCTAGGTATAGTAGTCAAAATTAACAGTGAAACAAAGAGAGAAAATACATGTTTTATATGTGAAAACATGAAAGATTGCTCCAAATCATAAGTTTTATGAACTAATATCGCTTTAAACTTGTTTCATTAAAAAAATATCACTTTAAACTTGAGTATTTTTGCAAAGACTTAATCTCATTGATATTTTAGATTCAAGTAATCAACAATTAGCTTTCTATTCCAAAATAAAATTAAGTTATCATTTTTGCCAATAAATACATGCTTAGTTTATTTATATAACTACAATAATTTAGTAAATAAATAAAACATGTTAATATTGGTAATCATGTTTATCGCTATTTTAGTTTCCTGAATTTATTGAATTTAGCATCAATTGAGTATATCATAAACGAAGAAAACAAAATATTTGAATTTTATAACTTACTAACCGTATTATGAAAATTAAACATACTTGAGTTTAATTTTTTCCAACATTCATCATAGTTATCAATATCAAAAGTAAGTGATTTTTTGTTGTTCCTTTCTCTAGATGATTAAGCAAATAACGAACTCAATTTGAAAGTTGAAAAGTGTAGCACTACTATCCGAAACTCATCAAAGCATTTGTTGATATTTTCTCAATCACGTTCAATTCATATTTCATGATTTTCCCCTTTATTTAAATTGCAACAAGCACCTAATTTTATCTCATGAATGAAGTAAGAAGAAATAATAATATTACCAAGCATCATCTACCTTTGATGTGATATACGTGCTTATTGTACATTTATTAATTGCAAAAGGAAATATAAATGAAAACATGCTAAAAGTTTGTTTTCACAATGTTTGTTACTAGTTTAGTTTTCAAAATTAATTGAATTTGACATTAGTTAAGTATAGTAATATAAGAGTAGAATTAAATGAACGATTTTTTTTTAATTTTTAACCTCGAACTCAATTCGGGAATATAAAATGTATTGTTGGTACTTTCTTAAATATATCCAGATATTTGATAAATTCTCCTCAATCTATTAAAAATCATTTTCACATCTTCCCTCTTCATTTAAACTACACAAAATCCCTATTTTTATCTCACAAACAAAGTATGTTGTGATAAGAATTTTACCAAGCTCCCATTGCATAAAAAGGTAAAAAAGAAATGGATATATCCTAAGCACAACGTGAACTTTGAAGCTTTCTTCAATATTCTTTCACTTAAGCAACGTGAATTGAAAGTAGAAAGCAACAAAGGTTACTGCAGCAAGAATGGATTACTTTGGGAACCAAAGAAAACCATATGAACGTTAAGAAAAAATACAAATTAGATCTATAGAATATAGAGCTGCAAGAAAAAATTATAGTATTCAATATTGGTAGGTCATTAGGAACTAAAACCAAAATGTAAAAAATGGAATAAATGATTACATGAATATTTGGAAGAAAATAATTAATTACAATAATATATGCTTTATCTGTTTGAAAACCTTAATTTGTACAAATTTACTAACAATATCAAACTTGACCGGTATTTGAACATATTACGTGTTCAATGCTAATAGCTAACCATATACGAATCACATTATACATATATATAATGTATGTATAAATAAAAAAGTAAATGGCGGACAAGGCAGCACCACCAAAGGAAGGTGAAACTGAATCTCCACCACCAAAACCCCCTACCGACTAGAAATTTCTAATCTTCAACCTTTTACATAGAGACCTACATAGGCAGAGGCAGATAAGGGTCGACGATTCCAGAGATGCAGATTAGAATTCTATAGCACCTGTGTATTCAAATGGAAAATCGCTATTCATGATTGCAGAAAATAAAAAAGCGGAAGCATAAATTAAGTGGAAGAACACAATCATTGCCTACGTTTTGGGAAGTCATCCACTTTATTCTCAATTTTCTCAATTTTCTCAAATGTTTGGAAACCGACGGGTAAGGCAGACATTTTATATAAACCAAACGGTTTCATTATCTTGCGTTTTGAAAAGGAGGAGGACTACTTGTGAATCATTTATAATGGACCATGTACTTTCATTTCGCATATAATCATGTTGAAATTGTGGAAAATTGGTATGAAATTGACTAGAGCCTATTTCACATCTATACCGATTTGGATAAAATTATATAATCTAAGTTTGAAATCGCGGAATAAAGATGCTATATGCCGTTTTGCTAGTATGCTTGGTAAACCTATAAAGATGGATAATAACAGCAAAGGTTACACTTTACTCGTTTTCTTGTTGAAATTGATATAGAGTTTCAATATCCAAATGCAGTTCAAGGACTTCTACCCGATAGAACAACGGTAGATATTGAAATTACATATGAATGTAACTAAAAACACATGCGATAATTGTAAGGCCTTTGGTCATAATACAAGAAATTATAGGGTATTTTTTCAGCAAAAAATGGAAAGCAAAACCTCAAACAACAAATGACTCAATGCTCACGATTCTCTATAGATTCAACAAACCCTCATACACAAGTGGATGAATTACATACAAATATCAATACAAATAATTCAAATACTTCAAAGAGGGGTACGTCACAGAAGGGTAAAGAAAAAATTGATGCAACCAATAGATTCTCCTGTTCGTCCACTTCAGATGAAGAAGACGATACAACAACTCATGTATCAAAGCAACCATCCACCAAATCACACAGAGTTTCTATCGAACAATCTTCTACACATGATAATTCTATACATGAAGTGAAACACAAAGGCGGTATCGATTGTAATATAAGTACTAGACATGATGCTGATATCCCAGATACAGTTAAGACATATGACATGGACACTTAGTTTGAAGGTGCACAAGACACAAAAATTCAAGGTGACTATGAACATCTTTCTGACACTATTGATTTAGTAACTAAGCAACGAACTTCCATTGAAGAAATAGAACACCATTTAGAAGGAAAAAAAAGAAAAGGAAGAAGTGAACAAAATGTCCCCCATGTGTTGAATGCCAATTTGAAATATAAGCAAAAACAAGAGAAAATTGACATCCCATGAGCTCCTCCTAAAATATCTACCAAAGGCATAAGTAAGGTAAAATGAATGCATTAACATGGAATGTTAAAGGTTTGAATATTAATAATAAAACATTATCAGTATACAAACTTCTAATATCTCATATGTTATCTAATATAGCCTTATTGGAGATAAAAATGAATAATGTTGGCATTCAAAGATTTATGAATAGATTTCCTACTAATTGGTCCTTATTATATAATAATGAAATGAGTTATAAAGGAAGAATTTTGATCTTCATTGATACTAATGTGCGGACTGCTTTTATCTCAGATAAAAGTTTTCAGCATGTTACTGCTGATTTATCTAATGCTGGGGATTTCTAGTGTAACGCAACTTTTGTTTACGCTAGCAACTATTTTTTAAAGAGGGACAAGTTGTGGAGTGATCTCTTTCTCATGTCAACTACTAGTAATAGCCATAGATTGCTTGTAAAGACTTTATAATGCTTTTAACCCTAAAGATAAGAAGGGAGGATATCTTATACCATTTTCTTATCTTACTAGTTTTAATAATTGTATTTTACAGTATGGATTTGCTCAATGTTCTCTACAGGGATGAAAATTTACATGAAGAAAGAGGGGAATGGCTACCAATATTGATAAAGTGCTTGTTAATCAAAATTTTATGCAAAAATGTTGGGAGCAACTAGTTATTGACTTGCTTTCAAATCTGAGTGATCACACTTTCATCTTGATCAGATTTAAAGACACGAGCAAGCAAGATAAGAAAATGCCTTTCAAATATATTAATACATGGTATACAATGCAGGGATATCACCAATGTGTTATTGAAGGGCTTAAAGCGCATACTTAGGGGGGTTCAGACATGATTTCATGGCCAAACTTAAGAAGACTAAAGACAACTTAAAAGCATGGAGTAGAAACATGACATAAACTGATGCTGTTAGAGGCTTGTAGAAGGGATACCAGATTATTTTCCTACAAATTAATGATGACCCAGAGAATTTATGCTTATATGATAAGATGAGACAGATAGAAGATAACTAAGAAATCAAATTAAATTACAAAATGATTCTCTCATGCAAAATAGTAAGACTTACCGGCTTCAAGAAGGTGATACAATTCAAAATCTTTTTTGCGAAAATGTCGATGAGAAGAAACAACGTACCTAGGATGTATTAAACGCAGAAGGTAAATATGTATGCAACAGAAATCTAATAGTCCATGAGTCCATAAACTATTACACCGAATAACTTGATGGTGAAAGTGCTTTAAATTTCCCCCAATTGAACCCAAGATGGTTATTAATCAGCATGATCAAATATATTTACCTTCTATAGTTCAATTAGCTGAAATTAAGGAAGCTTTAGGCACTATTAATGTTGCAATGAGTTCGGAACCTAAAGATTTTACTTCTAAGTTCTACATGTTAAATTTTGGTGATACAAAATCACAAATAGAAGGAAACAAATATGCAAAAGGGAAAGTAATCACGTTTGTTCATTATGGAAATGCATAATAATTGGATTGCATTTGAATGAGATGGCAAAGAAATATATGCATGCGTATATTATGGAATAATATATATGCAAAAAGATATGTATATTATTTCTTTCTTCGTAGTCGCATTGCTTTGGAATTATTTTCTTGCATCTTTGGAACGAGTGAATTACTTGCTATGTTTGCGTGATTTGTTACCGTTTTAATTTGCCTCCATTATCTTCTTACCATATTTTGGTAATTTAATTGATGATTCACATGAATTTATGTTGGCTATATATTGAGGGTAGACTTCATTGTAAACCCATCCTGGTATTCAGCCAGTGATCCCCAAATGGAGTGTCTCTTCTTGTTATCCCTAATTTAGGGGTTTGGTACGTAAACTCTTATCTTGTAATCTCTTGTAATTCTCTCAAGTGTAATAAAATCTCTCTCCTTTGGACCGGACGTACACTATCTAGATGATGGTGGAACCAGTATAAATATTGTGTGTCTCTTTTCTTTCTTTTTTATAGCTATTTGCTATTTATTTGGAGTAATGGAATAATTGCTGCTAGATTGAGTGACGTTCAAATTGGCAAATCTAGATCCTGTTTATTGTTTTTCCGCATTTGTGCAATTTTTGCACAACAGATTGGTATCAAAGCCAGGCGATTTGTTCAAATTTGTGCATCAATGGCTTCTAGAAAGAGCGGTAGATCAGGTAGTAATTATGCTATTACTCATTTGGATGGAAAAGGAGATTTTGTGCAATATGGAGTGGAGGATATTATGTTGAGAGAGAAGAGCGTTCCAGTCTTGGAAATTTGGTGATAAGAGTTTACTGTGTTGAAGAGACATCTGGATTTGGGAACTTGTATCTGCTTTATGGCTCGATGTTGATGTGAGAGTCTTATGTTGATTTCCATGCGAAATTTTTTGTTTGGCAGATAAGGTATGTGGAAGGAGAGAGATTTGTCTTGTATACAGAGATTTGGATTAGCCTTGTTATGTTCATTGGCTTTTGTTTTTTGGCTCTGTATTTGGATTGGTGATTGAGAGAATTTTTTGGCATTGGTGGCTTTGAGATTATTTTGGTATCTACCTTTTTTTGAATTTGGATATTTGCAACATTTTGTTGGCGGGCGGGGACATAGTCTGAGCTCGTTAGCAAGGTGTGATGGGGGGTGGCCTTGCCGGAACCCATTGGATAAATATTCATTTTTGGTCTGTATCTCGTTAAGAGATTTTAGTTGAAGGTGGAGTTTGATTTGAAGAGTTTTATGTTGAGAAGAGAACTTGAGTCGAGGTGGGGTGTTGAAGATATGTGATTTTGCATCAAGGTGGAGTGTTAAATTTTGGTGATACAAAATCACAAATAGAAGGAAACAAATATGCAAAAGGGAAAGTAATCACGTTTGTTCATTATGGAAATGCATAATAATTGGATTGCATTTGAATGAGATGGCAAGGAAATATATGCATGCGTATATTATGGAATAATATATTTGCAAAAAGATATGTATATTATTTCTTTCTTCGTAGTCGCATTGCTTTGGAATTATTTTCTGGCATCTTTGGAACGAGTGAATTACTTGCTATGTTTGCGTGATTTGTTACCGTTTTAATTTGCCTCCATTATCTTCTTACCATATTTTGGTAATTTAATTGATGATTCACATGAATTTATGTTGGCTATATATTGAGGGTAGACTTCATTGTAAACCCATCCTGGTATTCAGCCAGTGATCCCCAAATGGAGTGTCTCTTCTTGTTATCCCTAATTTAGGGGTTTGGTATGTAAACTCTTATCTTGTAATCTCTTGTAATTCTCTCAAGTGTAATAAAATCTCTCTCCTTTGGACCGGACGTACACTATTTAGATGATGGTGGAACCAGTATAAATATTGTGTGTCTCTTTTCTTTCTTTTTTATAGCTATTTGCTATTTATTTGGAGTAATGGAATAATTGCTGCTAGATTGAGTGACGTTCAAATTGGCAAATCTAGATCCTGTTTATTGTTTTTCCGCATTTGTGCAATTTTTGCACAACAGATTGGTATCAAAGCCAGGCGATTTGTTCAAATTTGTGCATCAATGGCTTCTAGAAAGAGCGGTAGATCAGGTAGTAATTATGCTATTACTCATTTGGATGGAAAAGGAGATTTTGTGCAATATGGAGTGGAGGATATTATGTTGAGAGAGAAGAGCGTTCCAGTCTTGGAAATTTGGTGATAAGGAGTTTACTGTGTTGAAGAGACATCTGGATTTGGGAACTTGTATCTGCTTTATGGCTCGATGTTGATGTGAGAGTCTTATGTTGATTTCCATGCGAAATTTTTTGTTTGGCAGCTAAGGTATGTGGAAGGAGAGAGATTTGTCTTGTATATAGAGATTTGGATTAGCCTTGTTATGTTCATTGGCTTTTGTTTTTTGGCTCTGTATTTGGATTGGTGATTGAGAGAATTTTTTGGCATTGGTGGCTTTGAGATTATTTTGGTATCTACCTTTTTTTGAATTTGGATATTTGCAACATTTTGTTGGCGGGCGGGGACATAGTCTGAGCTCGTTAGCAAGGTGTGATGGGGGGTGGCCTTGCCGAAACCCATTGGATAAATATTCATTTTTGGTCTGTATCTCGTTAAGAGATTTTAGTTGAAGGTGGAGTTTGATTTGAAGAGTTTTATGTTGAGAAGAGAACTTGAGTCGAGGTGGGGTGTTGAAGATATGTGATTTTGCATCAAGGTGGAGTGTTAAATTTTGGTGATACAAAATCACAAATAGAAGGAAACAAATATGCAAAAGGGAAAGTAATCACGTTTGTTCATTATGGAAATGCATAATAATTGGATTGCATTTGAATGAGATGGCAAGGAAATATATGCATGCGTATATTATGGAATAATATATATGCAAAAAGATATGTATATTATTTCTTTCTTCGTAGTCGCATTGCTTTGGAATTATTTTCTTGCATCTTCGGAACGAGTGAATTACTTGCTATGTTTGCGTGATTTGTTACCGTTTTAATTTGCCTCCATTATCTTCTTACCATATTTTGGTAATTTAATTGATGATTCACATGAATTTATGTTGGCTATATATTGAGGGTAGACTTCATTGTAAACCTATCCTGGTATTCAGCCAGTGATCCCCAAATGGAGTGTCTCTTCTTGTTATCCCTAATTTAGGGGTTTGGTATGTAAACTCTTATCTTGTAATCTCTTGTAATTCTCTCAAGTGTAATAAAATCTCTCTCCTTTGGACCGGACGTACATTATCTAGATGATGGTGGAACCAGTATAAATATTGTGTGTCTCTTTTCTTTCTTTTTTATAGCTATTTGCTATTTATTTGGAGTAATGGAATAATTGCTGCTAGATTGAGTGACGTTCAAATTGGCAAATCTAGATCCTGTTTATTGTTTTTCCGCATTTGTGCAATTTTTGCACAACACTACAAACTACATTGGGAGAAATAAAAGAACTTTTCTTAATACTGTTAGAGAATTTTCAAACTGGGCAACTTGCTAAGGGGTTTAATCATAGTTTCCTCACTATAATCCCAAAAAAAGATAAGCCTCAAACTTTATCTGATTTTAGACCTATTGCATGTGCAAATGTACTGTACAAAATTGTTTCCAAAATTTTATGCAATAGGCTTAAAAAAATTTCTGCCTTTTCTAATTGAAGAAAACCAATCTACCTTTATACCGGGGAGCAACATTGGAGAAACATTTTATTGGATCATGAGTTGATCGGATTTTAAGAAGATTGAACAACCAAAAATGTGCATAAAGGTAGATTCACAAAAAAATATGACATGGTAAGTAAGGAATCACCTGTCACATACCGTAGGCAATGGTTTTTCCTACATCCTTTATTAATCTTAATTATGAATGCATGAGCTCACCAACCTTTCCTATACTTGTTGATAGAGATCCACATGGTCTTATACATCCAAATCAGGGTTTAGGGTAAGGGGACCCCTTGTCTCTCTATCTTTTTTGTATTGCTATGGAATTTTTCTCACTTAGAGTGAAAGTTGCAATTTCTCAAAGGAAATTCAAACCCATTTCTAAAGTTACGCCAATTGTATCACTTTTATTATATGCTAATGATGTGATGATTTTCTTGGAAGCTATTGTAGAAAATGCTATAAGGATTAAGCAAGTTTTTGATGAATTGGCTACTGGCTGTAGATAAATCAATTAAAGTCAAAGGTCTATTTTTGCAAAAATGTGACAAATGGACTAGAAATTCTAAAGTTTTAGGTATGATGGAAGAGCATCTTCCAGTCAAGTATTTAGGGGTTCTTTTATCTATTGATTAAATTCAGACTAATGCCTTTCTTTAATACAGAAAGTGACTACTAGGCTTGAGAGTTGGGATAACAACTTACTTTCTACAATAGGAAGAGATCAACTAATACAGAGTGTTATCATTCTAATTGTGCTTTATTGACTTCTTATCTGTCATCTCCCTACATCTATCTTAAAAAAGATTGAATCTCGATGTGCTAATTTTTTTAGGGTGGTAAATCACGTAAAATTGCCTGGGATATTTTACGCAGAACTAAAAGGGAAGAGGGAATTGGATTGAGAAGATTATCAGATTTAAGGGCAACTGGTATTTTGAAACTTTCTTGGAATCTATTGACTAAAGGCTGTCTATGGACAAAGTAGACGAGGAATAAATATATCCATGCGAATTTCTGGTCTCGTCTTATCAATAATAACTATTCATCTACTATGAAACATATTCTGCGATGTAGATAGAATGCAGCAAATATTTTCAACAAAGTTATTTTTCATGGTAGAAATGCCTCTTTGTGGTTTGGTCCTTAGATTAGCCATAAGAATCTAGTGGATATTTGTGTTGGCATCATGCATCTATGCTCAATGCTGAAAAAATGATGTCCCAAATTATACAACATAATTAATTCTGCCTAGATTTGTTACCAAAAACCAAAGAAGTAGAGCATCAAATCGACTTAATTCCTATCAGCACACCGAGTTCTGTTGACTATCGTGAGATTAATAGAAAACATCAGTTTAATTTTTCAACAATATGGAATCAGACTAGTTATAGACATTATGCAGTTTATTGGTATCATGTGTATAGCATAAGTATAATGTTAAAAAGATGTCATTTTGTGCATAAATGACGATTATCAAGTTGAAGGATTCACATTGACAATCTATGCCCTTTGTGCTCAAAGGAGGGTGAGACGCGCTAACATCTTTTCTTCTGGTGTGAGCATAGTAGATCGATTGTCTCATTCTTCTGGGTGAAATTAGGTCTCACTTCCTCAATTCTAGATGACTTAATCGCATTGATTAGACTTATTCTAGCTTCCCACCCTTCCAAAAACATGGAGCAAGGCTTTGCCTTTATTATAGTGGTCACAATCACTTATCACTTTGAAGCAAGAGGAACAAAAGATTATTTGATCACAAGCAGTCATCGCAAACTCAATGTGCTCGAATCATTTGAAAAAGAGATTATTATCCTTGCTGTTAGATAGAAAGATGGATGCTATTATAGCAGAAAGAGAGGAATTTTCTTGATTGATAGGGTGTTGAGCTCAATAATACAGGGTAATGGTGATACTAGGTTTAAGACTTTATATTGTGTTGGGCTTGATTGACTGGGTATGTAAGTAATGGACCTAAGTAAGTGGGATGTGTTTTATTCCCCTGTATATTTTTTTGGTGATTTGTTTTGTACTATAAACTATTTAGTTGTTGCACTTTTTTTCTTACTACACTGGTAAGGTTTTCAAAGTAGGTTAACATAATGGATTTCGAATCTAAAGTAATGGCTAGCATCAAGAATGATTCATAGTTACTTGTTGGGTTAATCGATTAGAAACCGAAAATATTCTTGAGAGAATAATATAATAAATAAATATAACTATTGTTATCTGTTGAAGTATGTCTGATTTGCTGCTGGTTGGAAATATTGCTATTTTGTGGCCAAATGATATTTAAAGCTTGCACTTTTCATTTTCAGCTGTTATTTGGCATGGTTGAGAAATACGTAATGAAAGATAAAAATTGTTGAGGGAAAAAAAATCTCAAAGTTAACCAATATAATGTTATTTCCATCTTCAACGTGAGAGATTATACTTCACAGAGATCAGCCTATTGGCAGTGAAAAAATCAGGGAGAGCAAATGCAAAAAAGTTATATAAAACTATGGCCAAGATCACTTTGAATTTCGAAATCAAAGAGACCACTCTCTAAATTGAGAAAAGTAAAAGTGTATTTAATATAATAAAACGTGAATACCATACTACTCCTTAAAGAGCAAATACATAAATTTGCATTAGGACTTAAACTATCGGTAAGCTGGTATGGTTACCTACCTTAACAACTTGACAAATATATGTACTCACTCTATCTTTCATCTTTAGGATTAGCAAAGTTGAGAAAAATTTTACATTCTCCTATAAGATATGAGTCATATCCATGGGGAAAAATTTTAATTGAGCCACAAATTAGATTAAGAACTTAGGTCTGTCAAACATTATATAATTTTCGTGACCAATTATGTACATAAATAATGGAATAATATTGTTTGAAAGGTCATTTCACATAAAGTACAATAGCACATGTACACAACTCCTCCACAGAAGTCAAATTTTTTGGTTTCCAAATTTTTAACATATGAAATAGACTCGCATATGCAAAGTATATTGCACTTTATATTTTATTTCTCGTAATAAAGCAAAATAATTGGCATCATTAGAGTATGACTTTATCAGTTTTGTTACCTCGTTTCAAGTAAAATGAACTTAAAGTATGAACTTTTTAACAATAAGATACTACCATAAAGGTTTGAATCCTAAAGTTTATGTCCTAGATTGTTCATGCATAGGTTAATTTAGGAAATAAAAGTTCTAATTGTAGTGATTTAAGTACCGGTAATTTAGCCATATACATTAAGCTTAACAACCTGAATAATTTATATATGCACTATATCTTTCACCTATAGAATTAAGAAAGAGGATCAAATTTTCATGGTCCGCCAAATTCATCTGGAAAAGGGAAATTAGTTTACATATTAAGATAACTTAAAGATAAACCTACACAAGTATAATACGATAAATATCAGCACATTTGAATGAATACATGCTCAGGAAATATAACTAAAGAAAAATAAAAATCCAAACATTATTAAAGACGTAGACATGAAATTTAAGGACTTCGAGAAATTTCAGTTTACCACTTGCGATGATATAAGTATAAAGTACAAAAATTGGATTTTATGAGAAAATAGGTCTTAGGGTTTACCTTGTGACGACCCAACTTCCAAACTCCAGGAAGTTGCATCGCTAATAAGAAAGGGATAGAAAAGAGAAAGAAAGAGAAGAAGAAGAAACAACACATCAGAATCTAAACAGCGGAACGAATAAATTATATTAATAACATAAAATATTACATAGTTTACAACCACTATCAGAGTACACAGATAATACAACACATACTAGACAGTTATAAACACCTGTCTAGTATTTACAACATAATACAACTCAGAGACAATCACAGAACACACAGTGGAATACTATATATATCTAACGCAGAAGCCTCCTGCTCCATTTCTCCTCCAATATTCGTCAAAGCTAACCTGAATCCCTTGGCTACTCGTAAAAATTTGAGTACCCAAGAGTTTATGAAAAACAAAAATAAACTCCGGGTCAGACATGGGTCTGGTGTGAGTAACAGGTTAAAGTTGCTTAACTTTCAAAAACCTTTTGGAAAAGAAAGGTATCACGTAAGACTTACCACACATAAACATGGAAAAGTTTTTACCTTATGCTAACCAAAACATTTGCTAGGAAATCTGATGATATTATAATAGTGTCTAGGGTTTTCAAGTAAAATATAGAAATAGCTGGAATGCTTACATCTCACATTCCAACATAGTTGGGCACAACTAATACGTAGGGCACTTATTGGATTTTGGATTCCATCAATGGCAGGGCTACTGGGGTACCGCCCGTCACAGTACGTGGCCTAGATCAACGTACCGAGGAGTACTCCCACTCCCCTGCAACACAAGGCCGAACCCATTCCTTACTGAACAGTTCCGAACAAGACAACCCCGCAGTTGGCGCGATTCCAACTGCCCACTAAGCCGAATAAAAAGGGACCTCTAGACAGGGATCAATCTTGCTCTCCAGTGGGTGCTACCCACGAAGCCTTGCTGCACCTCCCATGTTTTAGCCATTCCCGGTTGATGAGGCTTGAGGCTACGATTACCTTTATAGGACACATTATTTAGAATGCTCATCGTTCACCTGACGATGTTCTGAAAGCACTCAATCCATACAAGTTCGTTCCGGGTTTGAACGAAACCGAAGGCATTATCTCGTTACACTCGTTTTGGAATCACCATCAGAGTTAACGACGATAACCCTTGCACTCTGAATCACCATCTCGAATCTATAAGTACTATTCCGTCAAACTCATTACGGAATCACCCACAGAGTTATACTGACGTATAGCCCTTACACCTCGAGTCTTCACTCTTCACATAAGATTCACGACCTATCGTTAATTTGGATCGATGTGGTTTTCGAATATCCAAATATGGAAACCCGATCCCGGTCTCATCGAAATCCAAAGCGTGTCTTTTAGGTCCAAGTTGTTTTAGAGTTTAAAACAATTCAATTACATCATCTATATACACACAGATAGATAATTCATAGATTCACAACAGATAATTATCATTATCATAACATCAGATAATCCATACCATCACTATCAAAAGATAATCCATATCAATATCACAATGCCACCAATGCATCCATATCAATCAACATAACTAATCTCATCTCTGAGATTCAAACCATTCAAGATAACCAATATCAACCATCTATAAGCAATGACTTATAATCATACCATCTATAATTAATTTAAAATGAATTAGATTAATCACATCATCTTTAATTAATTTAAAATGAATTAAATTAATTACTTACACAATATAAATCTTGCTTACATTATCGTTTATTAATTACGAATTAATTAATTAACCTATAATTTATCATCTTAATTAATCAATCCTGATTAATTATACTTTAGTTAATTTCACAAAATTAAGTACTCTAAACCAATTACAGTAATTAACCTTTAATTACTTCATTAATTAATTAACTATGATTAATTACATTTAACCTTAATTAATTATAATTAATTAATTATCCTTAATTACTTATTATTGATTTAATTAATAAATCTCAATTACATCATTAATTATATTAATTAATGATTCTTAATTAAATGTAATTAATTACTCCATTAAATTAATTACTTTCAGTAGTTAATCTCACTTAATCCATAATTATTAATCACCTTTAATAATCTCAATCTGTAATTAACTACTTTATTACTTCATTCAACTAATTAATCCTTAATTAATTTCTTTAATTAATTCCTTGATTAATTAATCCAATTATTTCACAATTTCATCATTATCCACTAATTACATCAAGTAATTATCATTAATTACTTTACTGAGTAATTGTACTTCATTAATTACATTAAGTAATTATTTACCAAATCATCAAGTGATTAAAATTAATTAAACTTAATTAATTAATTCAAACCAATTACATTAAACTCCATTAATTACATTAATTTCTTCTATTAAGTAATTAACTTAAATAAACTTCACAATTGATTATCATTTAATTAATTAATCAAATTAATCATCTAAAATTAATCATATTAATTAATTGTTAAATAATCCTTAGTTAATGACCTTCACTAACTATTAATCAAACTTTAATTACTTCTCTTAAGTAATTAACTTCATTAATCATTATTAATTTATTTAAAATTAATCTTTAATACCAAATTAATTAATCTTTAATTATTAAGTTAATTAAGTGTTATCTGTAACTTAATTAGTCATAATTACTTGATTAATTAATTACTAACTATTAATTAAATCAAATTAATGATCCTTAATTATGGATTAATTACCCTTAATTAATTAATTAACTTAAACTTTAAATTAATAATTTAAAACTCTAAATTATCTTAATTAAATAAATTACTCATTTAATTACCTTAATAATTAAATGAAAATTTAAAATCATTAATTGATTCTAAGTTTATTTTAATATAAAACCTTCCTTATCAATAGTTAAATTATCATACTATTGCAAATATTCATTTCAAATACAATTTTATTTTTCATTTTAAGTTAAAGTTTAAAAATGAAATTAAATTATCTTTAACCAAATTAAAAACTTAGAATTCTACATGTTAAAGAATACTTATATAAAAGAAATTTAAAGATTTAAATTAAATTCCATTTTAATCTCTAATCATTTAAAATATACTTTAACTTTTGACTTATTTACAATATTTAAATTTATAAACTTTATCTCCAAAATTTAAGATTCAAATAAATTTTGAATTTAAAATTCTGATTTAACTTAATTAAATCCTCTTTTACATCCAAACTCCATTTAAATTTAAATTCTTTAATTTCACTTCAGACTTCTTAAACACTTAATATTATTCAGTCAAATTTGAATAAAAACTCATTTTTCCCAAGCTAGATTCAAATTTAACTTGAATCTATTTTTAAACTTAGATTTAAACTTAATTCAGATTGCAAACTAAGTTTAAATCTCATTTAAAACTTTACTTCATTTAAATTCAAGTTTTTAAATCTTATTTTAAAAATTTAAACAGAGTTACAGGTTTCTGTCAAAAACCTGCTTCCCTATTTTAAACCCGAGATACCCATTCTCTGCCCCGAGTCAACAAGCCAGCCTCTTTGAGCAAACTACCAAAATCTCGAGCAAAAACTCGAGTCAATACCTCTGCCCAACACCAAACTCCATCATGATCCAAAATGCACCTTGCATATGCACGGTGGCTACGGCCACCTCTGGTCAACAACGATGACTCCCTCACTCCGGCAATCACTCTCGCATCCCAAGCCAATCATCAGATCAATGTTTCAAAATCGAAATTGAATTCGAGTCTTCAAGACCAAATCTGGAACCACCAACCAATCTGTAAATCATTCAAATGTCTAACGCCAACCAACAGAAAATCAGCGTCTCCGGTCACAACCTCCTCAATACCTCCGCAACCATTTCCCAAAGACAGGGAACGCTCGATCGACCAAAGACACCGTGGTGGATCGTTTACAAACCATCACCATAACTAGGGTTAAGAGCATCAATTGATCACCGCTGCCACTACAAAGCTCTAATCACCGATCTGACATTTTTCCCACATTCTCCGTTCATCACTCTCCCTCCAATGAAGTCCACCTCCTTCCCGATCAACCAGATCGCCAGGGATAACCCAAAACACCAAACATTGATTATCTCGAACTGCTTCCTCACCTCTCCACTAAAAAGTGTGATTTTACTTCTAAAAATCCTAACTTTGTTTTAGGATTCAGATTATGTTCCTGGATAATTAAATTAAGATGTTTGGAATTTCATTTGTCTTAAAACATACACTGTTCTTATGATTTTCCAGAGATATTTCTAGTTTATTATAACTTAAATAAATTTAGACTATAATTTAGGATGAAGAAAACAAGTTTTGTTTATAGATTAAGTCCTAACAGTAATTAAATCAAGAGAACGTGAATTATGTTCAAAATCTTAGTTTGAAAAGCTAAGCAGAAAGTTACAGAAGTAACAGGAATATATACATCCATATATCTATCTATATACAGAATAAATGCACTTGAAATATAAACACACAATACAAGCATATCCTAGAAGTTAACATGCAAACAAATTCCTACTTAAACTTTTTTTTTTAAAATAAATTGTTACTCACCTTTAAAAGAAGAACAGAGTCTCCAGATTTGTTTTGAAAAGCCTGAAAACTGAAACCCTCTTTCTTGAATTAAAACTTTATACTTGAAAATGAAGTTGCTTGCTGATTAGAAACTGGAATGTTTTGCTTCTTAAATTTAAAACTGCATGTAGACAGTTGCTTTGAATCCCAAAATTGCAGGCTACAGATTTACTTTGAAACTGACTTGCTTTAGTTGAAAAGATGCTGGCTTGCTATTGCAAAATGTACATGCATGTTCTTGTTTGCAAATTCTTTTACAGGGTATAGATTTACAGGGAATATGATTTTGTAGGCTTGATATTTGAAGATGGTGCAGGTTATTGTTTTCTGGAAAAATTGAAAGTGGTATGCAGGCCTTATATTTTGAAATGAATTACATGGAAAAGGGATTGCATGTTTGAACTGAGGCTTTAGAAGATGATTACTGACTTTTGTTTTGAACATGATTTTGATTTCAGATTTGTTAGCTGAAGATGTTTCTTAAGGTTTTGAAAAAGAAGAATAGAAAAGAATATGAAATGAAAAGAGATGTGTTAATATAAGTAAATTTTTGATTTATCAAAAGAAAAATGAAAAAGATAAATTAGGACACTTGTTTCTTCGTTTTTAACATTTGTCAAAATATCATGTTTATGGATTAACACTTGTTCTTTTAATTTGTAAAAAGTTTACATTTGTCACCAATGTTAGTTAATTATAATTAAGTGTTAATTATTTATTTATTTAGATGTTAATACAAGATAAATGTAAACCTATGTTTAAATAAATTTATTCATATGTTTATATATTTTAAAATGAATAAATCAAACTATATTTATAAAATTAAACTTATACAAATATTTCAAAATCAAAAAAAATTAAAAACATTTATACCTTAAATTTTAAAAACTTTGAATTCAAGTTCAAATTGAATTTTGAAATCCAGTTTATTTACAAATACAACTACAAATTTGAATTTTGAAAAACAATTACTTTTATTTGTTGAAACAATGTATTATTATATTAAAAAATAACCACATTTAATAACCATAAATAACTTATTAAAAGAATTTGTCTCTTTATTAATAAATTATTTATTTTATCACATTATATTTAAAAGAAACTCAAAATAACCTCATTGTTATTTATTTAAATTTTAAACTTGAGTTACACATATTTTAAATCATTTCAATATTTTTCTTATGTATTTATATTTATTTAAAAAGTTTAACTTTTAAATAAAATCATAATTTCCAATTTTACTAAAGATATATATATATTTTTAGGAAACAAGTTTTATTTATTAGTTAAATTTAAAACAATACATATTTACAATATATACAATATTCTATATATATTATAAATATAAAACAATTATTAGATTTAAAAAGATAAAATCTATCAATTAACTACTTATTATATTAAATTATTAAATTAATTCTTATCTTATTACAAATATTATCAAATCAATTAAATTTTTATTTCAAATTATTAAATTAATATTGCTTTAAAATTCCCGGTCATCACATTCCTCCCCCCTTAAAAGAATTTCGTCCCCGAAATTTAAAACAAAGGTAATTTAATAATCTATTTAAAGGATTAAATTTTAAAACACAAGCACATACCAATGATATGCTAATATACATAGCAATCAATTCACCCAATCAAACAAATCTAATTATCCAGAAAAATTCTGGATGAAACTTTCACGAGTTTCTCCGGTATAAATATCGGGATACTCGCTCTATAGATTCCAAACAATCAATACTATTAAGCTATAGAGCTCCTATTCATCTATATCTACAGAACTAGCATATCAGACTACAGACGAGTCTGACTCAACAACCAACCTCTATATCTGCTGGTTCTAAAACCAGAGATAGACCATACACGTACTCCCTCAGAGATACGTGAAACTCATCGAATTCCAGTTATCCAAACTGACAATTCAATCTTGAAAAACCAAATACCAATCCAACAAAACACAGAGAAAAGATCCAAACATCACTGAGCTAGCTTTCCAGATTTATTCAAAACTTATAGCTCCTGAATCAGAGAAAACTCTAACAATAACGAAGTCTCCAACTTCGAATTCCAAATTTCTCCGTCCCTTATCCTCGAAAGTCTTCAGACAAATCCTGAGCTGCTAACATCCAAACTGATCAGCTTAACCCTTGCTGATTCCTCTAGAAACAATCAGAACTAAAAACAACCCAACACAATAATCTCCTCAAGATCAATCCAAACCAAAACACAATTCTACTCCATAACCAGCATAAAACAACAAACTTCTCCTAATCCGGAAAAGAAAATCAGAAACACTATCAAACTGCTTCCGCTGCACAACTCTAATCCGAAGTAGATAAGAAAATGCTGACGAAGAACACAAGTACCAACTGGACATCACCTTCCAGGAATATGGTTCCACAGATCCATAAAGAAAACTCAGAAATTCCTCCAAAACCGAGTCACTTCATCAAACTCCATCTCTAGGAATCATCCTTCGACTAAACAGAACCACCGGTTCCATTCCTGGAATACTAGTTGATAAGAAAACTCAATCTCCAGATGCTGACGAACCTCTGTTTTCCCAGAAGACATCCAGAAAAATCTCCAACCATCTAAAAGAACATTCAAACAATCGCAAGTCACTTTTGCGATCAACCCAGATAAATTTCCAAAGAAAACTGTTCTCTCTTTACCAAACAGAACAACTTACACTGGTCTAGTCAATCCATTGAAGAAACGAATTCACTCTGCAGCTTCTGAACTCCATCTTCAGAAAACTACTCAGCTAAGACCTCCCTGTCGGCTCACAGAACATTCCAGCTGCACTGCTGACACCAATGCCAAACTTCCTAATCCAAAGTTCTTCAAGGAACTCGGACTTCAAAGCAAACAGAAATATCACAACATCCTGCTGACTCCAGCCACAACTACGGGACAGTCACACTTACCAAACTTGTTCCAAAGAAATATCTTCGGACAATCCATAGTCACTGCATCTCATCACGCGGTTACAACTTCCTGAGGTATCAAAATACCATCACTTGCTCCAGCCCAAATGACAAATCCAAACTCTACTAACCAAACTCTACACTTCAAAGATGTCTCCGAACCTTAACAGGTTTCCTTCAAAAATCGTTGAAATACTTCAACACAACAAAACTTACTCGAGACGGTATTAGGTCTACAGTCTCGATAGATACACTTCCAACCTCAAACATCAGACTCCAATCAATGGTAGTAATCGTGTTACAAACACTACTACCTTATCTACCTTTATAACCTATATTGTAAAACCTGAACAGGTAACCCAACATATAGATAGAAATAGATAAATATATATAAAATTACAAATACGCTCTCTCAAGATAGACACCACTCCAGAGCCTAGGTATTCACTCAACCTAATGCTCTGATACCACTGTGACGATCCAACTTCCAAACTCCAGGAAGTTGCATCGCTAATAAGAAAGGGATAGAAAAGAGAAAGAAAGAGAAGAAGAAGAAACAACACATCAGAATCTAAACAGCGGAACGAATAAATTATATTAATAACATAAAATATTACATAGTTTACAACCACTATCAGAGTACACAGATAATACAACACATACTAGACAGTTATAAACACCTGTCTAGTATTTACAACATAATACAACTCAGAGACAATCACAGAACACACAGTGGAATACTATATATATCTAACGCAGAAGCCTCCTGCTCCATTGCTCCTCCAATATTCGTCAAAGCTAACCTGAATCCCTTGGCTACTCGTAAAAATTTGAGTACCCAAGAGTTTATGAAAAACAAAAATAAACTCCGGGTCAGACATGGGTCTGGTGTGAGTAACAGGTTAAAGTTGCTTAACTTTCAAAAACCTTTTGGAAAAGAAAGGTATCACGTAAGACTTCCCACACATAAACATGGAAAAGTTTTTACCTTACGCTAACCAAAACATTTGCTAGGAAATCCGATGATATTATAATAGTGTCTAGGGTTTTCAAGTAAAATACAGAAATAGCTGGAATGCTTACATCTCACGTTCCAACATAGTTGGGCACAACTAATACGTAGGGCACTTATTGGATTTTGGATTCCATCAATGGCAGGGCTACTGGGGTACCACCCGTCACAGTACGTGGCCTAGATCAACGTACCGAGGAGTACTCCCACTCCTCTACAACACAAGGCCGGACCCATTCCTTACTGAACAGTTCCGAACAAGACAACCCCGCAGTTGGCGCGCGATTCCAACTGCCCACTAAGCCGAATAAAAAGGGACCTCTAGAAAGGGATCAATCTTGCTCTCCAGTGGGTGCTACCCACGAAGCCTTGCTGCACCTCCCATGTTTTAGCCATTCCCGGTTGATGAGGCTTGAGGCTACGATTACCTTTATAGGACACATTACTTAGAATGCTCATCGTCCACCTGACGATGTTCTGAAAGCATTCAATCCATACAAGTTCGTTCCGGGTACGAAACCGAAGGCATTATCTCGTTACACTCGTTTTTGAATCACCCTCAGAGTTAACGACGATAACCATTGCACTCTGAATCACCATCTTGAATCTATAAGTACTATTCCGTCAAACTCATTACGGAATCACCCACAGAGTTATACTGACGTATAGCCCTTACACCTCGGGTCTTCACTCTTCACATAAGATTCACGACCTATCGTTAATTTGGATCGATGTGGTTTTCGGATATCCAAATATGGAAACCCGATCCCGGTCTCATCAAAATCCAAAGCGTGTCTTTTAGGTCCAAGTTGTTTTAGAGTTTAAAACAATTCAATTACATCATCTATATACACACAGATAGATAATTCATAGATTCACAACGATAATTATCATTATCATAACATCAGATAATCCATACTATCACTATCAAAAGATAATCTATATCAATATCACAATGCAACCAATGCATCCATATCAATCAACATAACTAATCTCATCTCTGAGATTCAAACCATTCAAGGTAACCAATATCAACCATCTATAAGCAATGACTTATAATCATACCATCTATAATTAATTTAAAATGAATTAGATTAATCACATCATCTTTAATTAATTTAAAATGAATTAAATTAATTACTTACACAATATAAATCTTGCTTACATTATCGTTTATTAATTACAAATTAATTAATTAACCTCTAATTTATCATCGTAATTAATCAATCCTGATTAATTATACTTTAATTAATTTCACAAAATTAATTACTCTAAACCAATTACAGTAATTAACCTTTAATTACTTCATTAATTAATTAACTATAATTAATTACATTTAACCTTAATTAATTATAATTAATTAATTATCCTTAATTACTTATTATTGATTTATTAATATTAATTAATAAATCTCAATTACATCATTAATTATATTAATTAATGATTCTTAATTAAATTTAATTAATTACTCCATTAAATTAATTACTTTCAGTAGTTAATCTCACTTAATCCATAATTATTAATCACCTTTGATAATCTAAATCTGTAATTAACTACTTTTTCATTCAACTAATTGATCCTTAATTAATTTCTTTAATTAATTCCTTGATTAATTAATCCAATTATTTCACAATTTCATCATTATCCACTAATTACATCAAGTAATTATCATTAATTACTTTACTGGGTAATTGTACTTCATTAATTACATTAAGTAATTATTTACCAAATCATCAAGTGATTAAAATTAATTAAACTTAATTAATTAATTCAAACCAATCACATTAAACTCCATTAATTACATTAATTACTTCTATTAAGTAATTAACTTAAATAAACTTCACAATTGATTATCATTTAATTAATTAATCAAATTAATTATCTAAAATTAATCATATTAATTAATTGTTAAATAATCCTTAGTTAATGACCTTCATTAACTATTAATCAAACTTTAATTACTTCTCTTAAGTAATTAACTTCATTAATCATTATTAACTTATTTAAAATTAATCTTTAATACCAAATTAATTAATCTTTAATTATTAAGTTAATTAAGTGTTATCTGTAACTTAATTAGTCATAATTACTTGATTAATTAATTACTAACTATTAATTAAATCAAATTAATGATCCTTAATTATGGATTAATTACCCTTAATTAATTAATTAACTTAAACTTTAAATTAATAATTTAAAACTCTAAATTATCTTAATTAAATAAATTACTCATTTGATTACCTTAATAATTAAATGAAAATTTAAAATAATTAATTAATTCTAAGTTTATTTTAATATAAAACCTTCCATATCAATAGTTAAATTATCATACTATTGCAAATATTCATTTCAAATACAATTTTATTTTTCATTTTATGTTCAAGTTTAAAAATGAAATTAAATTATCTTTAACCAAATTAAAAACTTAGAATTCCACATGTTAAAGAATACTTATATAAAAGAAATTTAAAGATTTAAATTAAATTCCATTTTAATCTCTAATCATTTAAAATATACTTTAACTTTTAACTTATTTACAATATTTAAATTTATAAACTTTATCTCCAAAATTTAAGATTCAAATAAATTTTGAATTTAAAATTCTGATTTAACTTTATTAAATCCTCTTTTACATCCAAAGTCCATTTAAATTTAAATTCTTTAATTTCACTTCATACTTCTTAAACACTTAATATTATTCAGTCAAATTTGAATTTTAAAACTCATTTTTTCCAAGCTAGATTCAAATTTAACTTGAATCTATTTTTAAACTTAGATTAAAACTTAATTAAGATTGCAAACTAAATTTAAATCTCATTTAAAACTTTACTTCTTTTAAATTCAGGTTTTTAAATCTTGTTTTAAAAATTTAAACAGAGTTACAGGTTTCTGTCAAAAACCTGCTTCCCTATTTTAAACCCGAGATACCCATTCTCTGCCCTGAGTCAACAAGCCAGCCTCTTCGAGCAAACTACCAAAATCTCGAGCAAAAACTCGAGTCAATACCTATGCCCAACACCAAACTCCATCATGATCCAAAATGCACCGTGCATATGCACGGTGGCTACGGCTACCTCTAGTCAACAACGATGACTCCCTCACTCCGGCAATCACTCTCGCATCCCAAGCCAATCATCAGATCAATGTTTCAAAATCGAAATTGAATTCGAGTCTTCAAGACCAAATCTGGAACCACCAACCAATCTGTAAATCATTCAAATGTCCAATGCCGACCAACAGAAAATCAGCGTCTCCGGTCACAACCTCCTCAATACCTCCGCAACCATTTCCCAAAGACAGGGAACGCTCGATCGACCAAAGACACCGTAGTGGATCGTTTACAGACCATCACCAAAACTAGGGTCAAGAGCATAAATTGATCACCGCTGCCACTACAAAGCTCTAATCACCGATCTGACATTTTCCCCACATTCTCCGTTCATCACTCTCCCTCCAATGAAGTCCACCTCCTTCCCGATCAACCAGATCGCCAGGGATAACCCAAAACACCAAACATTGATCATCTCGAACTGCTTCCTCACCTCTCCACTAAAAAGTGTGATTTTACTTCTAAAAATCCTAACTTTGTTTAAGGATTCAGATTATGTTCCTGGATAAATAAATTAAGATGTTTGAAATTTCATTTGTCTTAAAACATACACTGTTCTTATGGTTTTCCAGAGATATTTCTAGTTTATTATAACTTAAATAAATTTAGACTATAATTTAGGATGAAGAAAACAAGTTTTGTTTATAGATTAAGTCCTAACAGTAATTAAATCAAGAGAACGTGAATTATGTTCAAAATCTTAGTTTGAAAAGCTAAGCAGAAAGTTACAGAAGTAACAGGAATATATACATCCATATATCTATCTATATACAGAATAAATGCACTTGAAATATAAACACACAATACAAACATATCCTAGAAGTTAACATGCAAACAAATTCCTACTTAAACTTTTTTTTAAATAAATTGTTACTCACCTTTAAAAGAAGAACAGAGTCTCCAGATTTGTTTTGAAAAGCCTGAAAACTGAAACCCTCTTTCTTGAATTAAAACTTTATACTTGAAAATGAAGTTGCTTGCTGATTAGAAACTGGAATGTTTTGCTTCTTAAATTTAAAACTGCATGTAGACAGTTGCTTTGAATCCCAAAATTGCAGGCTATAGATTTACTTTGAAACTGACTTGCTTTAGTTGAAAAGATGCTGGCTTGCTTCAGATTCCAGATTGCTATTGCAAAATGTACATGCATGTTCTTGTTTGCAAATTCTTTTACAGGGTATAGATTTACAGGGAATATGATTTTGTAGGCTTGATATTTGAAGGTGGTGCAGGTTATTGTTTTCTGGAAAAATTGAAAGTGGTATGCAGGCCTTGTATTTTGAAATGAATTACATGGAAAAGGGATTGCATGTTTGAACTGAGGCTTTAGAAGATGATTACTGACTTTTGTTTTGAACATGATTTTGATTTCATATTTGTTAGCTGAAGATGTTTCTTAAGGTTTTGAAAAAGAAGAATAGAAAAGATTATGAAATGAAAAGAGATGTGTTAATATAAGTAAATTTTTGATTTATCAAAAGAAAAATGAAAAAGATAAATTAGGACACTTGTTTCTTAGTTTTTAACATTTGTCACAATATCATGTTTATGGATTAACCCTAGTTCTTTTAATTTGTAAAAAGTTTACATTTGTCACCAATGTTAGTTAATTATAATTAAGTGTTAATTAGTTATTTATTTAGATGTTAATACAAGATAAATGTAAACCTATGTTTAAATAAATTTATTCATATGTTTATAGATTTTAAAATGAATAAATCAAACTATATTTATAAAATTAAATTTATACAAATATTTCAAAATCAAAACAAATTAAAAACATTTATACTTTAAATTCTAAAAACTTTGAATTCAAGTTCAAATTGAATTTTGAAATCCAGTTTATTTTCAAATACAACTACAAATTTGAATTTTGAAAAAAAATTATTTTTATTTGTTGAAACAATGTATTATTATATTTAAAAAATAACCACATTTAATAACCATAAATAACTTATTAAAAGAATTTGTCTCTATATTAATAAATTATTTATTTTATCGCATTATATTTAAAAGAAACTCAAAATAACCTCATTGTTATTTATTTAAATTTTAAACTTGAGTTACACATATTTTAAATCATTTCAATATTTTTCTTATGTATTTATATTTATTTAAAAAGTTTAACTTTTAAATAAAATCATAATTTCCAATTTTACTAAAGATATATATATATATATATATATATATATATATTTAGGAAACAAGTTTTATTTATTAATTAAATTTAAAACAATACATATTTACAATATATACAATATTCTATATATATTATAAATATAAAACAATTATTAGATTTAAAAAGATAAAATCTATCAGTTAACTACTTATTATATTGAATTATTAAATTAATTCTTATCTTATTACAAATATTATCAAATCAATTAAATTTTTATTTCAAATTATTAAATTAATATTGCTTTAAAATTCCGGGTCATCACAACGTGGAACTGAATTTGTGAGCATAGATTTTGCGAAATTTGAAACCTTGACACATAGGGATGCGAAATTGGTTGGGATGCTTACTAATGGGAGAAAAATTACTATGATAGATGTCAGCTCCAAGGGAGGTTTTGGGATCGATGGTGGAAGGAAGTTAGGATGCAGGGGTGGCACTCAGTTGGGAATTAAGGAACTAGGTTTTTAAGGTGTAAGACTAAGAGAGATTGAACAAAGGACGGATGGAATTCACAAGGAGAAGGATAGGGCAATTTTGAGGGGAGATAATTTGTAAACGGGGAACACGGAAGGAGAAGAAATGATGCTGCAAAACACATCGTCGTGTTTTTTGACTTAAGAGAAATTGATTTTCAGCAGCTGACACTAGGTAAACCATCTTGACAGTCGGTTTGATAATGGAGAATTAAGTGTAGTAATAATGGAGAAGTATAAGTGCAAAAGGTGTCACTTGTGATGAGAATAAATTTAGGTTTGAAATACAATTTTTTCCTCAAAATTAGGTAAGAAATATTTAATTCTGAACATTAAGAAAGTGAATGAGAGAAAGGGACACATATTCTGCATTATCTTCATTAACATTTGGAATAAAAACAATCTTTTGATTTGACTTTGAAGTTCCAAAAATACATTTATACGCAAACAAGAGTTCAAGAGTTTGTATTCCACCATAAATAAAAATTAACATCTATCTTCAAATGGAATTTTTGAAACATAAAAAAAGTTACAAGTTCAAGTCATTTTTCAACAAAAAATTATAATTTTTCATTATATTCTTCAATTTATTTTTATCAGACTATAAAGAAATTTCAAATTCGATAATTTTGTAAAATGCTTTTATATGCACTTGCGCTTGCACGTGCTAAAAAATCTTATATAATAAATAGAAAATATTTATCTTCATGTAATGCATTATTTGATTATATAATGTAAAAATATTTTGAAAAATAAACAAATACATCACTTAAATTGTTGAATTAACAAAAATATAAGGCCATAACAAAGGTTGAATTCAAATAAATTGAACATTCTACTTCATACATAATATGAGATCAATGGTTGGATTAAAATAATCTAGCTAAACTATAGCACTCAAATGAATACACACATGTTTGTTCATGTGTTGATTATTATTATTTTATTTTAATTTATTCTCTATGGTTTATAATTTCCTTTTCAGATTATTTTCTTTAATTTTTATTAATTTTATTGAAAGTGACTAAAAATATGATATTTTCAACAAAGTTTATATTCCAGATGGTAGAACCAACGAAATTTAAATAGTGATTATGCTCCCTTATTCAAAATAGCTACAAAATATAAGATCATAGGATTCAAGTTTGGATTTTGACAGAAATCTGTAAGTAAAAAGTGACCTAAAAGGAAAAAAAATAAAGTTATTTAAATGAACTATATCGATTCTAAAATGTATTAGATAAAATGAGATTAATTGGATTCGAACCTAAATATTACTAACCAAAATCATAAATCAAATTTAAAATTTTCAATTACACACAAAGTCAAAGAATATGTCATATTAACATGTCCGCATTGTTTACAATGAAAGTGCAACAAAGCAAAAAAAAACCCACAGACAAAGGAAATTGTGAATATCTAATATTTTATATCATATACATATATGTATGACATATCATGCTCATAACAAGATAAAAATTTTAAACCAAACCCTATTCGAGAAAATTAAAATCGAACTGAACTAAATCAATTTTGGTAAATTTGATTTGCTAAACTTAAAAGGTAATTAGAGAAATTTGTTATAGAAATTCCAACTCAAGGCTACTCAAATCAAAACCCTGAAGCACAGCAGAAGCAGAAAAGCGAGATCATGGTAAGAAGTGCAAAAACAACAGACCAATATCTCAAATCCAATCTCAACCAATCCAAAAACAATCACAATCAATGAACATGCAATATAAAATAAAGAATAATGATAAAATAAGTCACACGCCAATTTATAGTGGTTCCATTGACATCCGGTTAGTGTACATCCAATTTGAGAGAGAACTTTTATTAATATCAATGACAAGAATACAAGATATTGATTACAATGATCACAATATTCAATCTAGAATATGATTTTATGGAGATTAAAATTGAAGAAAATTAGGTTTTTGTCAAACCCTAGTTAATGGAGGATAAAACTTTGATTAATCCCTTAGAGTGATCCTTTCTCTTTGAATCTGAAAATAACTTATATAAGGAGAGTTTGAGCCTAGGCAAATACACGATTTGCCCTTAGAAACCTTCACAAAGAAATGCAATCGGCCTGAGCAATTTAAAGACAATACAACCGATCAGGCAGTAGGTTCCTCAACTCAGACATCTAGCTCATAGACAAATTTCTTTGTTTCAAGCACTCAAACGTCTAGTCCTCATAACCAGACGTTTGAGTAAACTTTTGGGATACCAAATCCAACTTTTAGAGAGACTCTAAACAGACACTTGTACTAGATGATTAGATATCTAGGTACCCCAATCAGACATCTGAAACAAGGCTAGGGATACAACTTACTATGCAAAGACGTATGGGCATCATTTAGATGTCTCACAATAGTAGTTCACACGTCTGAGGGCCTCGGTCAGATGTCTAACATGCTACTTACCGTGTATCTTCTGCCTTCAGCATGCCACAACTCTCATCTTTGAGCTTCGATTTGCGAACCATCTTCTCCATCACCAAGCTACTTCCAACCACTTCAATTCTCCATATAGTGTCGCCAAAATTCAATAGGCCACCTTGACACTATATCCATCTCCATCACCAGGATGGTGCCAAACTATCACCACTTATACCTTCAAACAAACAAGCTTGAATACTTTTGTAATAAGATCTGAAAAATCCACCGCCCATTACACCCCGTCAACAAGCTCCAACAAAGACATTGCTCACTAACGAAATGTTGAAAGCACCCAAATCCAAAACTGTCTGACTAAATGATAAAAGTACTGAGGAGTGTAAACTAGTATTCACCAAGAAGATAGAACCACAATCTCTCACTGATACTCTTCATCATCCGTAATCAAGCTCCTCCCTGAACCGTGCCACCCTATGGCACCTAGCACTTCATCAAGCAAATCAAGTTCGAGCAATGCTCGAACTTCCTAACTTGAAAAGTCTTAGTGAACATATCCACCGCATTATCCTCTGTGTGCACTTTCCAAAGATATACTTGATTATCTTCATCCATGGCTACTAAAAATGACATTCTCACTCCAACATGTTTAGTCCATGAACTGAACGCCAAATTCTCCACTAAGAGAATAGAACTCTGGTTATTACATTGAACATCGATACTATCATGTTTAAATCCCAAGTTGCACGAAAATCGCCTCAAATAAAGTGTCTCCTTTGCCGCCTCCGCCGCGGGTATCAACTCCGCCTCTATAGTGGATAAAGCAATTGCGGTTTGCAATCTCGATCTCTAACTAATTGCTGTACTATCAAGTGTGGAGACATATCCAAATGTTGACTTTCTTCGATCCCTGTCTCTGACTTATTTCAAATCACAATAACCAACCAACTTGTAATCCATCCCCTCACTATCGCCAAAAATAAGTCCACAATCCGACCACGTACCTCTAAAGTATTTCAATATAAGCTTCACAGCTTACCAAAACGATTTCCCCAGATTAGACTTACCGAATAACCATCCTGAGGGCATTTTCAATATCGAGCCTTGTAGAAATCATAGATACATTAAACTTCCAACCACACTAGCATATGACACCTTTGTCATATAATTCTTGTCTTTCTCCAAGATAGGTGATCCCTTACTCGGTAGCTTCACATGCAAAGGTAAAGATATATTTGATCCTTTTGCATTCTCCATGCTAAACTGGAAAAGCACTTTCTCAATATACTCCTTTTGAGTCAATCTCAAATCAAAATACTTTCGATCCCTTTCTATGTCCATGCCCAGTGTCCTCCTTCCTTCTCCAAGATCCTTCATTTCGAATTCCGATTTTAAACTTCATTTTAACTTGTTCGTTTCATTTTTATCTTTAGAAATAGTGAGCATGTCATCCACATAAAAGAATAAATACACCCAATAATCATTTTCCCACTACTTGAAATATACACAAGTATCCTTGATACTTCTATCAAAACTATTTTCGAGCATACAATGATCGAATCTCTTGTACCATTGTCTAGGTGATTGCTTTAAACCATATAGTGATTTCTTTAACTTACAAACAAAATTTAACTTACCACCTATGACAAAACCTTCTGGTTGCTCCATGTAGATGTCTTCATCCAAGTTAACATGCAAGAAGGCAGTTTTCACATCAGGTTGCTCAACTCCAAGTCATGAATAATAACTATCACAAGTAATATCCGAATTGAAGTATGGCGCACAATTGGTGAAAAAATCCCATCATATTCATTTCCCTTCCTTTATGCACCTTAGCCACTAGCCTAGCTTTGTACCTCACATTGTCCTCCACCTTGTATATCCACCCAATAACATGATTTCCTTTAGGTAGTGCAACCAAATCCCAAATTCGATTCTTCATCAACGATTGAATTTCTTCGTCCATGGCACAAATCCACTTGGAGCTATCACTCGAACACATGACGTTATCAAGGTCCATCGGCTCATTTTGGACTACATAAAGAGCGTATTCCAACTTTCCACATAAGCTAAGATAGTTCCAATCGCCATATCTATCGAGTAGCCTTATAGCTCATCGACTAACCCAAATAGCAATACCATCACCCAAACTCTTTTTGGCTTCACCTTGAACCAAATCCTCTCTAGAATTATGTACATCACTAACACTACTAGAGAAACTATGTGGATTATGTGATGTAACTTCAACCACTTACTCCTCGCAAGCATCTTCAACTACTCTACTCCTTGGAAGAAAAGTGGGAATAACTTCCTTCTCCTTTGATTCACCATGAACCTTCCGAAACATCTGATGAGCTCTCATTCTTCTTGAACAAAGCAGACTCATCAAAAGCAACACGACGAGAATTCACAACCTTCTTCATTTTCGGATTCCATGTTCGATAGCCTATTACACCATCCATATTCCCCTTGAAAGCTCTAGGCTCAAGCTTATCATTTCCCGAATCATGCATATAAACCGAATTACCAAACACACGAAGATAACTCAATTCAATGCTCTTTCTCCCTTCCACAATTCGTCCGGAATTTTGTTACCAATAGCCGAGCATGAAATTCGATTCATAATATGCACCGCGGTAGATAAAGCTTCGATCTAAAATTTCTTAGACAAACTCGATGTTAAGCTCAAGCATTGAGCTTTCTTTAGTAAAATATGGCTCATTCTCTCCACAAAACCATTTGACTGTGGATCTCATGGTGTAGTATGCCTCCAAGTACCATGATGCTTACGAAACTCTAAGAAATCACCAAAAACATACTCTCCGCTATTGTCGAACCTTAGAACCTTCAAAGAATTTTCACTCTCATTCTTAACAAGAGCCTTCCAAACTTTGAACTTTGCAAATGTCTTCGACTTGGCCTTCATTACATACACTCATACCTTCCGAGAAAAACCATCAATGAAAGAAATATAATACCTAGCTCCTCCCAAAGAAGCTACCGGTGCCAATCCGCCGATCCCTAAACATCCGTGTGCACATACCCAAGAACCTCTCTCGAATCATGTTTTCCTTTACCAAATGAAACTTTGATTTGCTTTCTCATGACACATTCCTCGCAAAACTCAAGTTCATTGAAACTCCATCCATCGACCATCTCCCTCTTGGGAAGAATATCCAAACTCCACTCACAGACATGAACTAATCTTAAATTTCACAATATAGTCGCATCCAAGCCGCGAGAACTATCAACACCAATGCTAGTTTCGCCTTCAATAGTCACTCCTTGAAGCAACTAAACACCATGAGTCATAGTACCTTTCATCACCACAAAAGCAGCTTTCGAAACCCATAAGCTATCACTCTCAACAATGATCTTAAAACCTAAAGAATCAAACTATCCCAAAGAGAAGTCCCAGAACATAGCGTACGTTAGGAAAAATATAAACCGCTTCGTCATCAAATTTGCACGGAACCAATGCCCTTCGACTTACAAATAACACCATTACCCATAACAATTGCATTTCCTTCTTTTTCGAGATAAGAAGAAAAAAAGTTCATTTTTGGCATCATATGATAAGGCGCCCCCAAAACGAGCATCCATTTGCTATCCAGAACTTTCGATGCTACCGCCATCAACACATCTACGTCTCCCTCACCAACTCCACTCTCCATCGCAGCCGATGAAGATGCTACTTCCTTTTTTGCCTTCTTCTTATCAGGACACTCATTCTTCGAATGACTATGTTTCTTACAAATAAAGCACTTGCTATTTCTTTCATTCGACTTTACTCTCCAACCGGGCTTCCTAGGTTTAGGACGCCCCTAGGTTCTTTTCTTCACATATCCCTCCTTCTCTACAAATAAACTGTGACCATCACTAGCACCACTACTTCCAACACTCAACTCCTTCATTTGATCTTGCAACTCCTCACTAAGAAGACCTGTTTTGACACATCCAGCATTAAAGTATCCCGACTATAGATCAAACTATTTGAGAAACCCATAGAACATTCCGGCAATGAACACAATAATATCATCGCCTTTTGTTCTTCTTCAATCATCAAACCTACCGCCTTCATCTTCATTAGAAAATCATTAAATGGATTCAAGTGCGCCTTTAGCGAAATACCCTCCTTCATCTCGTAGGTGAAGAATGTTCGCAACAAGATCAAATGATTAGTTAGTGACTTTTTTATATACAACTCCTCCATCTTGTCACAAATACCATTAGCGGTAGTTGCACCACTAATTTCGAAGACCACATTCTCTCCCATAGCAAATTGAAGTGTAGTGAATGCCCACTATTCCATTTCCTCTCTCTCCACATATGTGATGTCCATCGGCAACAAATGCGTATCAAACACAGCCCGATGCAGTCAATTTTGCCTAAGAACCGTCTTCATCTTCCATTATCACTTCTAAAAATTATTATCATCATTCCACTAGTCTATAACGAATTGTGATCTAGAAGCCGTGTACGACCCACATACAAATGGCGCTATACCACTTAGACTAACAATTAAGGGACAACCGATGGTATTACCTGATTTTGGTATTTCTACAATCACCTATCAATACCAATGCTCGGATACCAACATCATGGGAATTCTAATTCAAGAACACTCAAATCAAAAGCCTAAAGCATAGTAGAAAAGCAAGATCGTGGTAAGAAGCACAAAAAAACTGATCAAAATCTCAAACCCAATCTCAACCAATCCAAAAACAACCACTATCGCTAAATAAACAATATAAAATAAAGTGATAATGGTAAAATAAGTCACACACTGATTTATAGTGATTCCACTAACATCTTGTTAGTGTACATCTATTTTGAAAGAGAGCTTTTATTAATACCAATGAGAAGAATGCAAGAGATTGATTATAATGATCACAAATTCAATCTAGAATATGATTTTGTGGAGATTAAAATTGAAGAAAACTTAGTTTTTGTCAAACCTTAGTTAATGGAGGATAAAACCTTTGATTAAACCTTTGGAGTGATCCTTCATCTTTGAATATGAAAATAGCTTATATAGGAAGGGTTTGAGCCTAGGAAAATACTCGATTTTCTCTTTGAAACCTTCATAGACCAATGCAATCAGCATGGGCAATTTGGAGACAACTCAGCCGATCAGACGTCCGGTTCCTCAAATCAGACATCTGACTCAAAGACAAAATTTCTTCATTCTAGGCGCTTAGACATCTGGTTTCTAGAACCAAACGTCTGAGTAAACTCTTGAGATGCCAAATCCAACTTTCAAAGATGTCTGACTCCGGACAGATGCCGGTACCAGGTGATCAGACGTCTCGTTACCCCAACCAGACATCTAAAACAGGTCTCGGATGCAACGTACTATGTAGAGATGTCTAGGCATAATTCAAATGCCTCACAACAGCAGTTCAGACGTCTGAGGACCTTGGTTGGACGTTTGACCTGCTGCTCACTGTGTATCTCCTGTCTTCAACATGCCACAACTCTCACCCTTGAGCTCCAGTTGAGTCGTCTTCTCCATAACCAAGCTACTTCCAACTACTTCAATTCTCCATTTAGTATAGTTAAAATTCAACCAAATTATCATATGTTTTATTCAAACATTCAATCTACTCAAAGGCCCAAAAAAATCATAGTTGAAGAGTTTTTATTAAATATTTTTCTATGTTTATACGCAAAATTGACATGTTTTTAAGCGTAAACTTTATTTTTTATTATTGTTAAAGTAATGGTAAAAACACCATAAATTTTGGTAATACAATGAAATTTCAGTTAATTTAGCTAAAATGATAACCAGATAAAATAGTTTTAAATATCAAATCCAAACTGATTTAATTTCGTAATTGAATCAACCTAACCGAAATGAAGTAGATGGTACGTTAATTCAGTTCTAACCAAACATTGCTCACTCCAAAATGTAGAATCTTTAATGTTACATACAGCAGTATGAGAATGTATCGATCATAGAAACAATCAGTGTAAATCTTCTCCTTTCCTTATTCTCCTTTCTCCATCTATTGAAATTTTGTACTCCACCAACCAAAACAAAACCAATCAAAATAGATGACTACAAAAGGAAAACTGGAAGCAGGAAGCAGGAAGCAGTGAGAAAGTACAAAAACGTAAATCATACATCATGTCCAAAGCGAATTTATATGTTGCGTGTGCACATCATGCATTAGAAATATTCACCTGTACCATTACAAACGCAAATCTCTGGACATCAAATAATTTTTCGAAATGAGCACATACAACTAACTAAATATATCCACAAATTGAGTTTGTAGATAAATATGAAAAGTTCCCCAAAAGAATTACATATTTGCCAAATGAACTATTGTGGAGATGTGCAATGTAAGGAACTGCATTTTGAACCATTCAAAGCGACGCTCATCCACACATGTCAGAAATTAATTGCTCAAAACAAAAGATTGTTAATTTTTATATTGGCAAAACTCAACATATACAATAAATAAATCAATCACAGAATCATAGACACAGATTAATACAACAATAAGTAGCAGAATAGATAAATAGTAGTTCATGAAGCTACTATATAAACATCAGAGTCTAAAACAAGATACAATAGAAATCTCAAATACAAATAGTCTTGGATACAAAAGCAAATGACTAGTCTGAACATTAACATCTGGAATAAACTGAAATAACAGATAAGCTGAGTAGATGAAGATAGATCTCCAAGCGAAGCTCCAAGGCTCCAAAGTTGAGTCTCAAATTCTGTGACACTCAATCTGACCCGAGCATAAAGCAAAACACAAAACACTCGAGTCAGGATTAATATTCTTAACCAGTAAATCAACTCAATTGAAATGTCAAGTGAAATACAAAGCAACTCAAAGGATGTTTGGGATTCCCATCCTCTAAGGATCTGTTGAACTATCTACATACATAGTACAACACGTTACATAGATAATGTCTATAGTAAAGTAACTATTAAAATAGCGTTAAGGCGTTACATATATCCCCCTTAACACATTTTATATATTTATGTAGTCTTTACAGATACTATATATAAGCCCCATCAAACTGATGGGATACTCAGGGAGCACTCCATACGTATGGTACATAACAAATTCGTAGAAGGCGCGATAAGGCATGTGACAAGGCATATGAGGCAATGCCCAGGGTAGGATTCTACCGTTTTGCAGATCCAGACTGGTGGTAACGCATAACAGCTATTACCTCCCACGTCAAGACACACTCCTAAATCAAAGGTGCACCCAATCAAATCACAAAGTAATAGAATGGTATCGAAGAAATGTGCCCAATAAGGGGAGCGACCCCACTTAGCCCCGTGTGGCTCCTGTTTTAGCAACATCAAGCTGACTCGTGGGAGTAAGGGCTACGTTAATAACTCATATAGAATCATCGCCAAACCATCCTGCTTCATTCTGGAATCTCCACCATGTACATAGTTGTTAAAGTGGTTTTCGGTATTGGCAGAGAGTATGGCAATATCCGATCCTGGTCTCTTTAACCAAACGTATATTTCACATCGTGATCATTTTATTTCAAAATAGTTTGTACTACATATCAAATGTCATATTCATTCCAAAATCATATCACTTTCGAAATTATATCAGTTTTGAAATCAAATAAACGGGGCTATAGCAATCCAAATTTGGCGAAACGAAATATGACGTCTTACTTGGAAAATAGTCTACATTTTTATTATATAAAATATTCAGTTTCGAAAATATTTTACTTTCATCAAATTAATTGATTTAAATTGAAATTTCACAACAGAACTCACTTTCAAATTTTTAAATGAAAATCTGCAACTTGCTATACTTTAATAAACGCATACCAAATATCAAATTTTCATTTCTAAAGTTTAATAATTTAATTTCAAGAAAAATTTAGTTAATTACGTTGTTGAAATCGTTAAAATTCTCGGGTCGTTACACTCTCCCCCACTCAAAACTTTTCGTCTCCGAAAAGGAACATGATAGGAGAATAGAAGGAAACAGAAAGATAAGATAGATTTGAAACGCACTATACTAAATACAACAATTAATTTAAAACCTTATGAATTTCATTAGTTTCTAAATTGATTAATATTCAACAAATTCGATTTCAATCTATTTTATTCAATCAATAAATAGTCAATATATTCACATTTGGTTGACTTCAATTCAATGTATTTTCATTCAATTGATTTGTTTTCATTATTAATATTTGTTACAAAATTTTCTTTCAAAACTAAATTTTCTTTTTATTCAATTCATTTATTTTATCCATTTATCTTCTGTTAATTTTTTTATTCCACTTATAATTCAATTATATATTCTTAAGTTCGTATTTATTTACTTAAATAGTATTTCTCTTTTATTATTCAATTTGTTTCACTTATTTTTTCTGTAATACAAATTAAATGTATAAACATACATTATAACAACTCAAAAATGTAATAAGAATATGTAACTGAGTATTATATAATTAATTTTTATTCTGGTTTAACTGTTTCAAGTTATTCTAATTCCATTTCTTATCTTAGACACTCCAATTACTCAAAAATTCTGTTTCATTTCAATAATTGAAAATCATTACTAATATAAAACTTAAGAGTTAAATTTCCGGTTTCGCTTCACCATTTTCAGATAATTATACACATATATGAATTTTATATATCAAATCATACTCAAGCATGTTCAAATCAAATCCATTTTCCAAAACAAAAGTACTGTAGCAGAGCTGCTACGTGGCCTTTCCACTTCGAGAATCGAAATTGAGGTGCTGCATTCATCATTGAAATTATTTTCCAGCGACAAAAGAGGAGAGTACAGACCTAATTCTTTGGAAACAATCTCCATTCGAAAATATTTTCAAATAATATATTTTCAAAACTCTGAAAACCAAATTTAGAAAAACACCAAAAATTTAAATTCTCAAATCTTTAATTTAGATTCATTTCATTTCAAATCAATTTATAAGCCATGTTTTATAATTTCATTTCTTTATATCATATAACAATTGTCAATGGTTTACAAAACAATAAATGATAATCTAATATTATCATTTCTAACAACCAATCCATTTAACTATCCAATTTCATAAAATTATACCTATATATAAAATAAAATCATACCTAAAATTATTTTATTTACCACTTCAAAACAATATTGTGTCAGTTTGCTCTGTTCAAATGTTTGCGAATTTCCATCGATAGTGTTGGCCAAACGAAGCAATCGAAATGCAAAATCAAACTTAAAAACTAAAACAACACAATATAGAACATTTTTATATTAATTACAAATCACAGAATGACTGAATAATGGATTCTAGAACAAGGATAGAGATTTGGATTTCGAGGAACCCTATTGGAAGAGAATTCTAACTAAGAAGATAAGCTCGAAAGGAAGATAAGATAATTAAATTACAAAAGAGGAAAGATGGATATGCTTGTATTAATCGTGAGTGACCTTAACCGGATCAACCGAGACTTAGAAAGACAAGATATCAACAACGAAAACCAGGACAACTTGTTGAGAATCATCACAGGAATTGTGATTCATGAGATCGACGAAGAAGGCAGGAGCATTGGTTAATCCAAAGTGGATGACTAAGGGGATGACTAACCATTCATAGAAGAGGAAGAACTACAGGTCGAGCTTCAGAAATAAGATTGATGCGGACTTCAATTCACCGCTTAAGAGGAAGAGAAATGACTTCATCAAAATATCAGGATAATCCCAGACTATCGGGGTAGATTAAAGATTACTTCCCTGAGAATCAAGTGAAAGATAAAGCTGCCTACTAAATCCAGAGGCAGTCGAAATTCGATCGCAATGAATTGCCTAGGTCGTCTACTAGAGAAACAGTTCAGGATTTGCAAGAGATAACTGCATCAAAACCGAGGATACAGAAATCTCCGGTGAATCGACGCCTATTGTAAAAGAGTTTCACCCCTTTACTAATAATACAAAGGTTGGCTAGACTGCCGATTGGATTGGTCACAAATAAGGATAAATTTGACGGTTGAGGTTGAAGCTATGAGGTGCTGCAGTCAAGAAGGACACGAACAGGAAAACAAGAATGGATTTGGAACAAAGGTGAATATCCAAGATTCAAAAGAAACCCAAATCAAAGAGGATCCAAAAAAAGAATTTAAAGCTTGAACGAAGATGATTCTACAATTGATTCTACTCATTTTAGGGTATTACTACCCTATCTCTAATGAGTTTTTACTCCATATGCTAAATTTTGCCTAAACTAGAGCTGTGATACCAACTGTAACGACCGGACATTCGATCCATTCAAATTGACATTCATCCACACATTTTAGACTTGAATTGCTCAAAACAACAGATTGTTAATTTTTATATTTGAAAAACTCAGAAAATACAGTAAATAAATCAATCATAGAATCACAGACATAGAGTAATACAACAATAAGAAGCGGAATAGATAAATAGCAGTTCATTAAGATACTATATAAATATCAGAGTCTAAAATAAGATACAATAGAAATCTCAAATACAATGTATTCTCGAATACAAAAGAAGATGATGAGTTTGAACATAAACATATGGAATAAACTGAAATAACATAATAGCTGAGTAGATGAAGATAGATCTCCAAGCAAAGCTCCAACGCTCCAAAGGTGAGTCTCAAATGCTGTGACACCCAGCCTGACTCGAGCATAAAGTGAAAAACAAAACACTAGAGTCAGGATTAACATTTTTATACCAATAAATCAACTTAAGTGGAATATCAAGTAAAATACAAAGTAACTCAAAGGATGTTTGAGATTCACATCCTCTAAGGATCCATTAAACTATCTACATACATAGTACAATACGCTACATAGATAATGTCTATAGTAAAGTAAACTATTAAAATAGCATTAAGGCGTTACCCATATCCCCTGAATACATTTTATATATTCTCATTGTCTATACAAATACTGTAAGCCCCATTAAACTGATGGGATATTTAGGGAGCACTGCATATGTACGGTACAAAAAAAAACTCATAGAAGGCGCGATAAGGCATGTGACAAAGCTCGCGAGGTAATGCCCATGGTAGGATTCTACCGTTTTGCGGATCCAGACTAGTGCTAACGCATAGCAGCTATTATCGCCCATCTCGAGACACACTACCAAACCAAAGGTGCACCTAATCAAATCACAAAGTAATAGAATGGTATCGAAGAAATGTGCCCAATAGGAGGAGCAACCCCACCTAGTCCGGCATGACTCATGTTTTTTTCACATAAAGATGACTTGCGGGAGTCAGGGCTGCGTTAATACCTCATATAGAATCATTGCCAAACTATTCTACTTCGTTCTGGAATCTCTATCACGTACACAATTGTTAAAGTGGTTTTTGGTATTGGCAGAGAATATGATAATATCTTATCCCGGTCTCTTTAAGAACCAAACGCTTATTTCACACCATGGTTATTTTATTTCAAAACATTTCATACTTCATATCAAAATATCATATTCATTCCAAAATCATATCACTTTCCAAATTATATCAGTTTCGAAATCATATTCACTTTAAATTATAATCCACTTTAATAATCATAACCACACCATAGTTTATATATATTAAAATAGTTTGCATATTAAAAGAGTTGTAAAATAAAAATAGTTTATTTCTAAAAATAGATTATAGATTAAAATAGTTTCTATATTAAAATAGTTTTTATATATTTGAAAGAATTTATACTGAAATAGTTTCAAAATAGAATTGTTTTGTCCAATTCCACAAATCAATTCAATCAACTTTAGTTCCAAAATGTAATTTAAGTCAATCCCAGTTCAACAATTTCAATTAGAAAGATTAAAGGTTCAATCCAAATTCTTATTAAAACCATTTCTAATTTATATCGATTTCAAATCCAGGTTTGAACTACAAATTCTAAACCACTTCTAATTCAATAGATTTCAAAGTTCAAAATATTCAAACAATTTACAATAATTCAATTTGATAAATTTCATTTATATTTCAAATTAAAATATAAATTTATTTAAATTTAAAAACATTCACATAATCAATTTAATACATTTAAATAAAATCTCAAATTATCAATTTATATCAAAATTAAATATCTAATTTCAATTATATTTAATTTGAAAATTTTCACTTAATCATCTTTTATGAACACTTAAATAAAATCTCAATTTCAAACTTAAATCAAATTTGAATATTCAATTTCAATTTTTATTTAAGTTTTGAATATATTCGTTTAATCACCTTAATCAAATAAAGTTATAAAGTTATAAAATCAAATTCTTAAAATCTCAAATCAATAAGTTCAAATCAATTATTATTTATATCCAATTCTTGAACAAATAATATTTCAAATCAATTTCAATTTATCTTTCCAACCATATGTTATTAAATTTATTACAAAAATCTATTTTTAAAATATTAATATAATTTTATATAGACACCTAAACATAATATATGTATACATACATACTAATTACATTAAATTTTATTAAATTAAATCTTATTCTTAAATTTTATTTTATATTAAATCTCATTTTTATAAATATTTAAAAACAATAAAATTATAAGTAAAATCTTAAAATTTATTTTCAAAACTAACTTATAAATTTAAAATTTTCAAATAAAATTTTTAAACATATATATTTTACACGTATATAAAAATAATATATATATATATATATTATATTTTAAAAATCCATGTTCATTAAAATTCATATATTTCCTTTCAAAACCACGGAAATCATTTTTTAAAATAGACCAATGGTGTCCGTATATAATTTTCTATCCTATGATCAAGTGATACGAATATTTATTTTCAATCCGCAATTATTTAAATTTACGGGTATATATCATTTCAACCCGAATCCCAAAATTCAAAATCAATAAAAATCGCTTGGTTTATCGTTTCATATCCATAACGATTTTCTCTAATTTGTAAGATCATTTGAGTATGTATTATTTCAGCCCATAGAGAATTCCTAACTAACATGGAACTTGCCATGTGGAAACAATAAAATAATAACATAAAATAACATAGCATATCAATGACAAATATGATCAAAATGATCAAATTAAATATGGTATACACATACTAACAGGTTATTGGTGTCAAAAATATCAATTATAATAGGTGAACAAATGCAGTTAATATCATATCATATTTAAACGATTTAATTACTAACAAATTCAACTATAACAACATAATTCAATCGTCATTTCATATGAAATCAATTTATTAAATATAAGAACGTTAATCGTGAGTGGTCGCTCACCTTTCGAGCCTATGAAAACTATGACAGTGAATAAAGCGATACAGACACGCACACGGACAAGCGACAAAGCTAGAAAATTGCTGCTGTAATCTTCGGACAGCGGCGAACAAAGCAAAGCTAGAATATTGATAAGCAAACAAGAAGACATTGGCTGCAGCAGTGTGTGTATATAGACACACACACAAACAGATTTTATGTAACTTGTATAAACCTTTATATATATAACAAACATATCCTATAGATTATATAAACCTATCTCACTCTGAAGCATGTAAACTTATATTTATATGAACATAGAACATATAAACATAAGATTATTATAAACATTTAAACTTTTTACATAAGCATATACAAAGCATATGTTTGTATATTGAAGCACATAAGCCTGTCTCTGTGTATGTGTATGAAACAGATAAAAAAGTATATATAAACATATCCACTGATGTAGCTTTCAAGGATGGGCTGCGGTAAGAAGGTGGTAGGCTAATAGGCGGGGAGAGAAAGTGTAGGCGGATCCGAGTCATGCGGTGATGGGTTTGAAGGCTGTTAGTGGGCGGACCTGGAGGAGGGGTTCCTGCTCGCGTACGTGGGAGGATCTGGATGGTGGTAGGCATGAAAATGTGAAGGGTCGGGGTGGTCGAGCAGGCGGGTGAACTGTCGGAGGTGGATCGAAGGCATGGGCCGATGGTTGGTCGAGTAGAGTGCTGGCTGCATGGGAAAGAGCTGTTACATGCAATGGGCAAAGGAAACTTGGCCGCGTGGCTGTGGAGAAGGATATGGGAGCTAGGCGAGGCAGGATAATGGGGTGGAGGCGGTTCGGCGCTAGCAGGTGATGGAGGGCGGGTTGTGTGTTGTTGGAGGGGGCAGATTTTGAGAAGGGCAGGCAGGGCGTACGGGTGCGTGTCACGTGGAGTGGTGGGATTTTGTGCGTGCTTTCTGACGTGAGGCCAAAGGCTTAGGGGGGGTATTGGGTTTGATCGGCTTTCAAGGTGGGAGGGCACGAAGCTGGAAAGGAGAAAGAAATTTCAGATGCTTTCATTCGGAATTTTCTCTCTTTTATATAAAACTGATCAGAGCAAAATTAAAAGAAGAAGAGAAAGAAAGGAGAGAGAACGAACGTGAAAAAAGCAACCAAAATAATATACTGAAATCACGGGCAATGTTGAAAGTCATCTGGAATTATAAATGCAAATGGCAACCGGCAAACAAATGAAAGACCACTTGGAAATAAAGGCTAAAACTTGTACTGATACGGCTAACCATTTCGTCGCGTACCGAACATAGAAACACACAAATAAATATACTGAAGCTGACGCAGCGGATTATAATGATGACAACGAAATGAAGATTTCGTGTCAAAATAATCGAAGAAACGATTAGATGAAACAAGATAAATCTATGGATTGAAAAAAAATACCGAATGCCCAAATTCGTTGATCTCGAAAGATACCGAATTCTAGCTATCTCCAACACGTTGATCGCGCACAATACCGTGTTAAAAGATCTACGATTTTTCTACGTTGATCTCGCGCACGGGATTCCGTGGATCGGCTTCAAATCCGTTGATTCGAGCGCACTCGAATACCGCAAATGGAGAAAGGAGCTCACACTCAACTTTCAATTTCCAAGAGGCACAAAGCACTCAAACAAAGTTTTATTCAAAATCAACTAACTTTACAAATGACCCAACATCCCTATTTATAGGGTTTCAACGCAACACATCACTAGGTCGTTCACGACCTATTACAGAGACGACCTAACAGACTTACATACGCGACCTACGAGTTACTTTACAAAACATAAGCGACATAACATATACAACACAGAACAACATCGCAAACGACCTACAATATGCGACTCAATAATATTTACAACATACACGACCTAAGACTTAAGAAAGCATACAACACATCAAAGCGACTCAAGACCTACGACCTTGCGACTCAAGTACATAGCTCGGCTTCAGGCACTTGCGACATAAGATCTTCAAAACGGCATAGGTTGATACGACCTAAGCGTTCAGCGACCAAAGACATAAGAGAGTAGCGACTTAAAGAAATCACGGCATAGGAGAACGGCTTAAGAAAAAGTAACATAAGAACTTCCGCGACCTAACATAGGTCGTAACTCGTTGCCGCGACCTAACATAGGTCGTAACTCGTCACAGTTGAAACTCGAAAAGTCGGAGCGACCTAAAGAACGGCTCCCTGGTTTCCTTAGCTCGCTAGGTCGTTTGTCTCAACTCGTTAGGTCGTTTGGACGACCTACCAACACACTAGGTCGCTGCCCTCCCAAATTCATTGTAGATTGCTTTCGCGAGCGACCTTCACTAGGTCGTGAGCGACCTAAGGTCCTTGAACGACTCAAATCCATGGAGTTGGTAGATTGCACTGCATCATCCTCCCCCGGTTGACAAGAATTCGACCTCGAATTTGCACCTTCCTCTTCCACAACAGGCTCATTCCTATGATACGGAATCAAGTATTTGACATTGAAAACATCAGAGGTATGAACATTATCCGGCAATCTCAACTGATACGCATTCTCATTGATTTTCTTCACAATCTCTAAAGGACCAATCTTTCTAGCGGCTAGCTTGTTGTACGTACCAACAGGAAATCGATCCTTAGTCAATACTGCATACACAAAATCTCCTTCTTTGAATTCAACACTTCGTCGTTTAACAGCTGCTGATTGCTTATATTTCTCATTTGCCTTAAGCAATCGTTCCTGTACAGTTTTGTGGCATCCTTGCAACCCATTCACAAAATCACTAGCTCGTTTAATAACTCCTTTTTGAATTGGCACTGTCATCAAATCCAACGGACCCTTTGGAATTGCTGAATAAACAACTTGAAATGGACTGAAACCAGTACTCCGATTAACAGCGTGATTATGTGCAAACTCTGCTTGACACAACTTCATATCCCAGCTCTTCAAATTATCTTTCATAAGACATCTCAGCAAATTTCCCAGTGATCTATTCACCACTTCTGTTTGACCATCTGTTTACGGATGATAGGCGCTACTAAAATTCAACTTCGTTCCAACCATCTTCCACAAACTCAACCAAAAATGGCTTAGAAATCTAGTATCCTGATCAGAAACAATAGATTCAAGTAGCCCATGTAGTCGATACACCTCTTTAAAGAATAATTGAGCAACACGGACGGCATCAGCTGTCTTCTTACAAGCTATGAAATGTGCCATTTTCGAAAATCTATCCACCATAACATATATAGAATCATTCTCCCATTGTGTTCTTGGCAATCCCAAAACAAAGTCCATGCTAATATCAACCCATGGTCTAGTAGGCACGGGTAATGGCATATACAACCCTGCATTCGTAGCTGTCCTTTTGGAAACTTGACATATATGACATCTCTCCACAAATCTTTCAACTTCTCTTCTCATGGAAGGCTAAAAATATGATTGAGAAATCAACTGCAAAGTACGATCTCTACCCACATGACCTTCTTCATGTAACTCCTTCACAATCTTCATTCGCAAACTACAATCTGGAATGCATAATTGATTTCCTTTGAAAAGAAAACCATCCACGAGCACAAACTCATCCGTCTTCCCTTTATTGACTTCGTCTACAAACTTCGCAAAGTAAGAATCTTCAACAAACAATTCTGGAAGTATATCAAACCCCGTCACTTCAACCTTCATCGTGGTTAACAAATGATTCATTCTACTCAATGCATCTGCCACACGGTTTGTAACTCCCAATTTGTGTTTCATAACAAATGTAAACTGTTGTAAGTATGCAATCCACGAAGCATGCCTAGCTGCAATCTTGTCCTGCCCTTGCAAATGCTTCAACGCTTCATGACCAGTATATAAAACAAATTCTTTATGGAACAAATAGTGCCTCCAATACTTCACAGCTTGCACAATAGAATAAAATTCCACATCATATGTATTATATCTTATCTTTGCCCCAGAAAGTTTCTCACTGAAATATGCAATTGGACGCCCCCTCTGACTCAACACTCCTCTAATTCCAACCTTAGATGCATCAGTATGTAATTCAAACAGGCACTGAAAATCGGGCAAAACTAGAATTGGTGCTGTCGTCAAAAGTTCTTTGATCCGCTCAAATCAAAAGCAAATCCTGCTTCCTTTGACCATGAAAATTGCTTCCCCTTCATATAATCAGTAACTGGTGCCATCACGCTACTGAAATGTGGAATAAACCTTCGATAGAATGTTGCTAGTCCATGAAAACTTCTCACTTCAGTTATGGTCCTGGGCTGTGGCCAATTTCTGATTGCTTCAACTTTACTTTGGTCCACCTGGATACCTTCCTTGGATAATACATACCCCAAAAACAAAACACTATGCGTCATGAACACGCACTTCTTTGTTGCAGCATAGAATTGCTCTTGTCGAAGTATCATCAACACTTCTCTCAAATGATGCAAGTGTTCTTCTGGGCTTCCACTGTATATCAATATATCATCAAAATAAACCACCACGAACTTCCCAATAAATGGTCTAAAGATTTGATTCATCACCCGCATAAAAGTACTAGGTGCATTCGAAAGACCAGACAGCATAACCAGCCATTCATACAACCCTTCTCTAGTCTTGAATGTTGTCTTCCATTCATCCCCTGGTCGAATTCGAATTTGATGATATCCGCTCTTCAGATCAATCTTGGAAAATATAGCAGCTTCATTTAACTGGTCTAACAAATCATCCAATCTAGGCATTGGAAATCTGCACCTCACAGTAATCTTGTTCAGTGCCCGACTATCAATACACATTCTCCAAGTTCCATCCTTCTTCGGTACTAACAAAGCTGGTACTGCACAAGGACTTAAGCTCTCTTATATGCATCCTTGTTCAAGCAACTCTTCCACCTGCCTTCTCAACTCCTCGTGTTCCTTTGGACTCATCCTGTAATGTGGTCTATATGGTAACACAGCTCCTGGAACAAGATTTATTTGGTGTTGTATGTCCCTCAACGGTGGTAACTCCTTTGGCAATTCTTCAGGAAATACATCTTCAAATTCTTCCAATACTGGTTTGACTTCCTTTGGAATTTCAACCTCCTCACTACTTTCACGTCCGATCAACAAAAACACTTCAGGCTCGTCCTCCACTTCTTTGACAAACTCCTTCAAAGATAACAAAGTCTTCAGTTCTTCAATCTCCTCCAACTTGCTTTCTTCTTGTTGTCGTTTCTTAGGAACCAAAGTGATTTTAGTACCCTCGAACATGAAACTGTAGCTATTAGTACGACCATCATGTTGCACAGCCCTATCATATTGCCATGGTCTCCCCAGCAACAGATGACACACATCCATATCCACAACATCACACCAAATCTCATCTTTATATTTCTTCCCAATGGAGAAAGTTACACGAGCTCTTCTACTAACCTTCACTTCTCCACCTTTCCTCAACCAAGCTAACTTGTAGGGCTTATGATGCTTCTCAGTCTTCAATGCCAACTTCTTTACATCTTCTGAAGAAATAATGTTATCACAACTTTCAGCATCGATAACAAATTTACAAACCCTTCCCAAAATAGTGCACGTTGACTGGAAAATATTGCTCCTCAACCACCTAGATTCATCCTCCTGCTGGTGTCAAACAAGATCTCCTCATCATCGAATTACGTCCTTCGTCTCCTGACACTAATTCTACTTCCTCCTCAACTTATGGTGTATTGGAATATTCTACTTCTTCATCCTCATCCTCAACCTCAGCAACCATCACTCGTTTCTTAGGCTTCGGACATTCATTGCTCTTGTGACCAAACTCCTGACAATTAAAGCATTTGATACCACTATTGACCTTGGTCTTAGCAACTTCACTAACAACCGGTTTATTAACAGCTTTGGAAACATTCGCATTGCTACTAGCCCCTTTCACTTGATTGTTGGAATTTGTAAACACACCACCACCTCTTCTGCCTTTCTTCCCCCAAGCTAGAGTCTTTTGGTGTGCTTCAGCGATAGATCTCGGATCAAACATATTCACCATATCTTGAATCTGCATTCTCAACCCTCCGACAAATCTAGCGGTCAATTGTTCATCTGTCTCAATGATATGATTCCTCGCAATCAATTGATAAAATTCATCCGCATAATCATTCACCGACTTTGCCCCTTGTCTCAAATTCTGCAATCGCTGATACATAAGAGATTGATAATTATAAGGTAAGAAAGTAGCCTTCATCAACTTCTTCATTTTCTCCCATGACTCAATTTTTGACTTTCCCATTCTCTCCCGTGTAAGTTTAGTTTGCTGCCACCATGCCATAGCTCTTCCTCTCAAACGTGTAGCAACCAACTTAACTCTACGATGCTCAGGAACTTCCTTGAAGTCAAAAATTTCTTCAACGTTTGATAACCAATCCAAGAATTCTTCAGCTACCATACCACCCTTGAATTCTGGAATTTCCATCTTCATCCCTGACTCCCATTTACGATCATCTTCTACCTCTCGATATGGATTTCGTACTTGGTCTCGATCTCGATAATGAACACTATATCTATCACCATCTTCATCATAATCAAATGTACTTCGATATCGATCTCGACCATCAACATCCCTATGATCACGCATATCTCTTCTACTATGTCTTTCAACATCACGATATGGCTCATCTCCAAACTCACGTGGAGTTCTTCTCTCTTCATTTCTGTACTCATGGTGTTCTCGTCTCAATGAAACTGAAGATTCCCTTCTATCTCGGTAAGATTGCGGCGACACCCTCCTCGCTTCCGTAACCGATGGCGAAACTCTGTTTCCTCCATGGTTCGAGACTGGCGACCTTCTCCTTTGACTTTGATTCATATCAATCATCAATTTCTCTAACTTTCCAATACCTTCATCAAACTTTTCATTGATACGTTGTTCCATTTTCTCAGCTTCTTCTCTTCTGTACAACGCTTCAACATTTTGATGACGATTAGCTCTCCTCGGCGGCGTGATCTCTCTAACAAGCTCGGATTCAACTTAGCTCGGTTCAAATGTGCAACTCTCGTCCTTGATCTACACAAATGATGCACGGCTTCCAACTTATTGCTCTCGTCCTTGAACAAATCTGAACTAACTTGCTCTCGGCCTGCACTTACAAAAGTGATGCACAACCTAAACTCCAACACTTCAAATTCTTCTCTTTGGCTCCAAGGACTCGGCTTAGCTATGACTGGCTAAGTCAAGCTCTGATACCAAAATGACGCAGCGGATTATAATGATGACAACGAAATGAAGATTTGTGTCAAACTAATCGAAGAAACGATTAGATGAAACAAGATAAATCGATGGATTGAAAAAAATACTTAATGCCCAAATTCGTTGATCTCGAAAGGTACCGAATTCTAGCTATCTCCAACATGATACCGTGTTAAAAGATCTACGATTCTTCTACGTTAATCTCGCGCATGAGATTTCGTGAATCGGCTTCAAATTCGTTGATTCGAGCGCACTCGAATACCGCAAATGGAGAAAGGAGCTCATACTCAACTTCCAATTTCCAAGAGGCACAAAGCACTCAAACAAAGTTTTATTCAAAATCAACTAACTTTACAAATGACCCAACATCCCTATTTATAGGGTTTCAACGCAACACATCATTAGGTCGTTAACGACCTATCACAAAGACGACCTAACAAACTCACACACGCGACCTACGAGTTACTTTACAAAACATAAGCGACATAACATATACAACACAGAACAACATCGCAAACGACCTACATTATGCGACTCAACAATATTTACAACATACACGACCTAAGACTTAAGAAAGCATACAACACATCAAAGCGACTCACGACCTACGACCTTGCGACTCAAGTACATAGCTCGGTTTCAGGCACTTACGACATAAGATCTTCAAAACGGCATAGGTTGATACGACCTAAGTGTTCAGCGACCAAAGACATAAGAGAGTAGCGACTTAAAGAAATCACGGCATAAGAGAACGGCTTAAGAAAAAGTAACATAAGAACTTCCGTGACCTAACATAGGTCGTAACTCGTTGCCGCGACCTAACATAGGTCGTAACTCGTCATATTTGAAACTCGAAAGGTCGGAGCGACCTAAATAATGGCTCCCTGGTTTCCTTAGCTCGCTAGGTCGGTTGTCTCGACTCGTTAGGTCGTTTGGACGACCTACCAACACACTAGGTCGATGCCCTCGCAAATTCATTGTAGATTGCTTTCGCGAGCGATCTTCACTAGGTCGTGAGCGACCTAAGGTCCTTGAACGACTCAAATCCATGGAGTTGGTAGATTGCGCTGCATCAGAAGCTCAGCACGACGAGACGTACAGAATGGTACATAGATATCAGCGATACGATCATCCTATCAAAAGTCGATATTCGCTGCCAAACTGCTGCTATTTTGCCGTAAATAAGATAGACATGACTATAACAGTTTAAATTTGACAAAACGAAATATGACGTCTCATTCAAAAAATAGTCTACATTTTTATTATATATAAAATATTCAAATTTTGAAAATATTTTATTTTCAACAAATTAACTGATTTAAATTGAAATTTCATAACAGAACCAACTTTCAAATTTTTAAATAAAAATCGAACACTTGCTATGCTTCAATAGACGCATACCAAATATCAAATTTTCATTTCTAAAATTTAATAGTTTAATTTAAAAAAAAAGTTAATTACGTTATTAAAATCGTCGAAATTCTCGAGGCGCGTTGCATGCAAAGCTTGAAACAAAGAATATATACAAGTGAAAATTGTATTACAACTTTACTAGAACCATGCAATGCTTTCAGTAAAAAGAAAAAAAAACAACTTAATGTATTTATTAACCACCAGTATACTAAGATTACAAGACGATTACAAACACAGAACACGGATTTAAAATTCAACATTAAAATCAATCGAGAGACCGATGGGCATCTTCATTGTGATCGAAGAATAAATCCGGATCGATTTCATCAGGTAAGAGGTTTAGATAGTATCCGAATCTGGCGAATGTATCCTCCCAAATGAAGTAAAAGGCGACTGCTCACGAGTACATTGTTTATCTTAAAGTAAATGCGGTTAGCATATGCGGGTTCAACCCAAAATATGTTACAGTCCATTTATGTAACTGTTCCGTATAAAAGCCTTTGTACAGGATTCAGAAATTGTAATTTTCGATATATCAGTTCTGTACATAATCTTCTTCAATAAAGATATCAATTTCAAATTTCAATCTCTCTCATTTCATTTTATACAAATTCTCTTCAAATTATAACACTCCCAACCCCAGAACACTTTTCAAGTTGCGTACTCATCTTATCTATTCTGCAGCATCAAAATTAAGAAAAACAACATAACACAGATCTATATCTATCTCCTCAAATACTTGCTGACCATCAGATTCCAGATGATCCAACGGCCGCTATTCCATTTGTTGTGTTGCCTAGGATTACCAGTATATTGGGCCCAGCCCAATATCATTTCTTTGTACATAAATAGAGTGTATTGCTCGCTCTGTATTATACCAGTGTAACATTCATTCTATTCAATTAATAAAAATAAAGATCATTCATATTCTCTTTATGGTATCAGAGCAATTAATGTCAAACGACAGATCATCAGAAATTTCTCAAGATCATCACTGAGCCATCCAAGAAGAAGAGACATATAGTCAGATCTTCGGTTGCTCTCAGTCTTTACTGAGCATATCATCATTTGATTCTATTTTCTCCTATTTCCCTCTTAGCAAAAAATCAATTTTCATATCTGTTCAAGATTCATTTTCTTGAAATCGATAACCTGGCTGCAAACTAGTTATTTGCCTCACCAAAATCTGTTTGTTTCATCATGTCTGAAGATAACACAACTGCCGCTACATCAGAAGTCAGGGCAAGCAATGCAGTCACCTTCTCTGGAATAATAAAATTAAAAGGTCAGACAGCGGTGCAACTAGATGAAAGCAACTACATTATGTGGAAATATCAAATTGAAACTGCCATTAAAGGTCACGGGTTAGAGGAGTATATCAACGGTACTCTGATCATTCCACCCAAAATGGTGACTGATGATCAGAATAAGATAACTCCTAATCAAGAATTCATATTTTATCAAAGGCAAGATAATCTTCTTGCAACATGGCTGATGTCTTCAATCAGCACAAACATTTTATCTCATATTGTTGGATGCAAAACTTCACAAGAAATCTGGGAAGCAATTGATCAATTCTTTAATTCTCAATCCTCAGCAAGAATTATACACTACAAAAGACAATTGCAGAATTTAAGAAAGAATGATATGACTATGAGAGAATACTTAACAAAGGCCAAGAATTACTGTGATCTTCTCAGTACAACTGGATACAAAGTATCTGAAACTGAACAAATCCTCACAATTCTAAGTGGATTAGATGAAGATTATGAGTCCATAGTGGCTGTTATCTCTGCTAAAAAGAATTTACCAAATATTCAATATGTCCATGCAACTCTCCTTGCACATGAGGGGAGAATTGATCAAAAGAAAGTTCAAAATTCAGACTACTCTATCAACTATACCTCTGTCAATAAAAAGAAAAGTCATGAAACTGCTCAAAACTCAAATAAAAGTCAAACTGGAAGTTACAGGGGAGGCAATCAAAACAGCAGAGGAAGAGGCAGAGGCAGATCTAATAATTTTAATCGACCAAAGTGTCAGATTTGCGAAAAAATAGGACATACAGCATCAAAGTGCTATTTCAGATTCGATCAAAACTACTCTCTCAATAACAACAATAATAATCAAAGACCAACAAATCCAAATGCTAACCTAGCACACACTGGAATGGATACCAGCAATCCAAATACTACTCAACCTTCAAAGAATGAAGATGCAGCATATGAAGAATGGTATCCAGACTCAGGGGCCACTAATCACATTACCAACAATTTGGAAAATCTGAACTTGGGCAACAAAGAATACAAAGGTACGCAATCAATCCTTTTAGGTAATGGTAGATCTATAAATATCACGCACACTGGAAATGCTAATATTTTTGGCAAAAGAGAATTACACTTAAACAATTTACTTAGAGTTCCTCAAATAAAGAAAAATCTAATAAGTGTCTCTCAATTTGCCAAAGATAATCAAGTATACTTTGAATTTTTTCCAAAACTTTGCTTAGTTAGAGACATATCAACTAAAGAAATTTTACTGCAGGGTAATGTGCAAAATGGACTATATTCTCTCAATCTGAGGAAGCAAAATAGAGTACACAAATCTGGAAAATGGTGCAATAATGTTGAGAATAAAATTAGGGATAACAACATTTTTGATTTCTGGCATTGTAAACTGGGTCATCCCAGTATAAACACTGTTAAATCTGTGTTACTGAGTAATAATATCAACTTTAATGATATATCTTTACCATATATATGTTCTGCATGTCAAATTGGAAAGAATCACAAATTACCCTTTCTTGATTCATCAACTAAATACACAAAACCATTAGAAATGGTAGCTACAGATTTATGGGGACCAGCTCCAATAAATTCTGATTTTAAATTTAAATACTATATATCCTTTGTCGATTCTTTCTCTCGGTATACATGGATATATTTTCTTCAAAATAAGTCTGAAACACATAGGGCAGTCATTCAATTTATCACTCAAGTAGAAAGGCAACTCAATCATCAACTAAAAATAATTCAAACTGATGGAGGAACAGAATTCAAACCATTAAAAAATTATTTTTTAGAAAAAGGAATTATACATAGAACTACCTGCCCATATACCTCTGAGCAAAATGGTCTGGTTGAAAGGAAGCATAGGCATATTGTCGACACTGGCATCACTCTTTTGACTCATGCTTCAATGCCACTCAAATTCTGGCCTGATGCTTTCTATTCAGCAGTTCATCTCATCAATCGAATGCCAACAAAGGTACTGCACAATAAAACTCCTTTAGAATTATTATTCAATACTGTACCAGACTATAATACTCTTAAAACATATGGTTGTCTATGTTTTCCATATATGAGACCATACAATTCTCATAAATTAAGTAGAAGATCAGCACCATGTACTTTTATTGGTTACACACCTAATCAAAAAGGGTACAAGTGCCTAACCAATAATGGTAAAATTATAATATCTCGACATGTTGGATTTAATGAATTTATTTTCCCATTTGCAGAAACAGGAAATAAAACAACTGAGAAGGTTTATAATGCAAAGAAAATTATACCTGAAATACCCATTCTTTCTCAGAATAAAGTAGATGAAGTCACTAATCAAAGCCAACTCAAACCTCAACTCACTATATCCAGTGAAGAATCAGGTCAAGATTCAAGTGACCAGAATAATGACTTCAACAACAACAATGAATCCAACACAAAGACTATCTCTACTCAAGAGAATCAAAACAATACTGTTCCTCATCACCCCATTTCTAATGAGGAAGGACATGGTCATCACACGATGACCAGATCAAAGCATGGTATATTCAAACCCAAAGCATATCATATCATCAGCAACCCCTCTGAACCTGTTTACTTTAATGAAGCCATACAGGATGAAAAGTGGAAAGCAGCTATGGATGATGAGTACAATGCTCTCATCAAAAATGAAACTTGGACACTTGTTCCTACACCAAAGGATAAAAATATTATTGGATGCAGATGGACATATAAAATCAAGAAAAACTCAGAAGGAAACATTGACAAGTACAAAGCCAGACTTGTAGCCAAGGGCTACTCCCAGCAATATGGGATAGATTTCAGTGAAACCTTTTCACCAGTTGTAAAACCTACAACTATAAGAGTAATTCTCACTATTGCTCTTCACAACAGATGGCAAATAAAGCAACTAGATGTCAATAATGCCTTTTTAAATGGCAAACTTCATGAAGAAGTTTTTATGCAACAGCCACCTGGATATAATCATAAAGACAGAAACAACTGGGTATGTAAACTCAATAAGGCAATATATGGGCTAAAACAAGCTCCACGTGTCTGGTATGAAAAACTTAAATCTACTCTTATTAGTCTCAATTATCATCCCACCAGGTCAGATAACTCTCTATATATCAAAATCTGCAACAATATTACTGTGTTTATACTTGTCTATGTGGATGATATCATAATCACAGGAAATTGCACAAATGAAATCAGGTATGTTACTAATCATTTGAACAACAATTTTTCTCTAAAAGACTTAGGGAACTTAAAATATTTTTTAGGCATTGAGGTCATAAGAAAATCAGAACATGAACTAATTCTCTGTCAGAGAAAATACATACTTGAAGTTCTAAATAGGGCAAAAATGAGTGCTGCAAAGCCCATGCCAACTCCTATGTCAAGTAACATACATCTATCTAAAAACAAAGGAGAAGCCTTCGATAATGAAAAATTCTACAGAAGTATCGTAGGGGCTTTGCAGTACATCACTATTACTAGACCTGACTTATCATTCGCTGTGAATAAAGTTTGTCAATTTATGCAGAAACCCTTAGATCCGCACTGGAAAGCAGTCAAGCATATCCTACGATACTTAAAAGGATCTACCAATCAAGGACTAAAGCTTACTGAATGCAAAGACTTATCTATCAGAGGGTTTGCTGACGCTGACTGGGCATCTGACTCTGACGACAGACGATCAACGACAGGTTACTGCATCTATCTTGGAAGCAACCCAGTATCCTGGTGTTCCAAGAAGCAGCCTACCGTGTCCCGCTCCAGCACAGAAGCTGAATATCGAAGCGTGGCAAGCACGGCAGCTGAAATTATCTGGCTCAGATCTCTTCTCAAAGAAATCAAAATCGACTCCTTACATCAACCTGTAATTTGGTGTGATAACTCTGGAGCTGTTTCAATCTCATCAAATCCTGTCCTCCATTCCAGAACAAAGCACATAGAAATCGATTTATATTTTGTGCGTGAACAAGTCATCAAAAAGGAACTTGCCGTTAATCATATTCCAGCAAGCCATCAGATCGCTGATGTCCTTACTAAAGCTCTCTCAAAGCATAACTTCGAAAGATTCAAAGCCAGCTTAAAAATCGAAGATATTGAAAGCAGATCGGAGACGAAAGAGGAAAAAAAGGGAAAACCCTAGATAAAACTGAAGGAGGCAATTAAGAAAAACAACATAACACAGATCTATATCTATCTCCTCAAATACTTGCTGACCATCAGATTCCAGATGATCCAACGGCCGCTATTCCATTTGTTGTGTTGCCTAGGATTACCAGTATATTGGGCCCAGCCCAATATCATTTCTTTGTACATAAATAGAGTGTATTGCTCGCTCTGTATTATACCAGTGTAACATTCATTCTATTCAATTAATAAAAATAAAGATCATTCATATTCTCTTTAATCAATGTTTACATTACACTTTAAGATATTTACATTAATATCACCTATACGTACATGATTATTATATTTCTGGTATATCGATAAATTACAATGGCCTTCACCCATGCATTTTCAAGCTTGAGACGCTCCATACTTTAAGAAGAGGAGGAGGAGCCACCCTTTCGATGTTCCATGCAACTCGAGTCACATGTGGCCGTCACACAGTGAGTTTTGATGTCTCAATTTCGATTCTTAGGATATCATTCATCTACTGTAATAATGTGATAATTTTAATAAAAGAAAATACCCTATCCACGGCTCTTCTGTTTTGGAACCAGTATTTGATCCTATCATCAGTGAACACAAATGCTTCTCCAAGTCGTTTTCGGTCATTTGCATCCAGGTGAGGGTCCCTAAAGTAAAACCTACATAAAATACAGGAAAAATAATAATCATATATATGGAATATATGCATACAAGTAACTAGAATTTTCTCCAAATTGAAATGAAGATAACATACTCTTCTAGTGCTTTATTTTGTTCGGGTGTATACTGATTATGCATCTTCTCTTTCATTTTGCAGCAGGTCTGCTCGTTGAATTTCCTTTCTGTACATGAATAATTGATCTGTGAATATTTAAATGTATTTAATAAAAAAACATGTAAACTTACTTATCATCACCTGATTATGATCTGATGGATAGACTAGTGTTTTGAATAGACAATGAACTGACTGTTTCTGCCTCTAATGCACTACCAAGTAGCTGAAAAGCTACAGTAAGAAGTGATCCACCCATATCGTTTTGGTACGAGATCCCATCTGGATAAATCGAGAATCTACAAGGAAGAACTAGGATATGGGAGGAGTCACTACCATTCGTTACTTGTTGCATGCCATTACCATCTACTAGAGCATACACCACTGTCGATCCCGATGCATCTATGCAGGTCTCTTGTATCATCAGCCTATTGTTACCTCTGTTTCCACCCACTGCCTCCTGTATACATGCATCATTAAGATATATGTACTATGTAGTTGTAATTAATTAACAATAGTCTATTATAAGGGCACTACTTAGCATACTCTTACGGAGGATGGAGATGGCATTAGCTTGGTCCTGATCTTTTCCAATGTGGATTGTTTCATGCACTAGGTTCCCATTGCATAATATATCCCACATACTCCTCATGATATGTTTTTGATATGATATAAAAATCTCAAACTTCAATGAAAAGCGTCTAATAACAAAAATTAACAACGGTAAGTATCCCGCATTTATGAACTTACTTAGAGTAACTGCATGTACTTTAACATATAAAATTTCATTGTAAAAAATAAATAAAAATTGACTCATTTATTGTAATTTTATTCTAAATGGAGAACAAATATGTACGAGAAGATGAAAGAAAGAAAGCATGCACTTGCCATACACACATGTACAAAGAAAAAAACTAACTAGTTTTAAATGTACTAGGAGAATAGAGACTAAGTAGACGAGGAGATTTTACCAAAGGTACCCTATCTTAAGGCAGTAGTCCTTGAAGTGCTAAGACCCCATCCACCAGCCCATTTTATACTGCCCCGTAAAACCACAGAAGACGTCGGATTCGAATAGTAAAGCAGCTTGATTGTTCCTTGCTTCTTGTATTGGTTTCATTTGACTGCAGCAGCTTTAATGGAGCAAGCAATCCAAGCACATCATATTCCTTGCAAGTCGCTGTGGATGAATCCCAATCCAAGCACAACATATTCCTCGCAAGCTGTCAATCCAAACCCAGCCTGTATAGTAAAAATAAAATTAAAATAAAATGATGTGGTTAATATATATAAAACATTAGTAGTATGGGAAGGATGTGCACATCTAACACAAGCACTGCAGCAACAAAATCAGAATTGAACTAATATCTGTACCGTTTGTTATACATGAGGTGTATATACACTTACTTTTCTGGCAAAGAACCTTCATGCCTTTTTCCAACACCTCCCACTCTGAATATATCAATTATCCTTGAAATTCCTAGCGTAAGATAACCAGTGAGACGAAAAGAACAATGAATTCAATATAGGCAAGCATTTCAAGTAAGAACTTAGAGCCTTTCTCTGACTAAGGAGAATAAATTTATATTTAAAAGCTGCATACAAAATTTTAACATGACTAAAGTTATATAGAGAAAATACAGAGAGGCAGCTCACGTGTTTTGAACATGCAATAGCTACGCGACACAAACAAGTGAACCAGACACGCGAAGGGCGTGTAACAGGCTGGCAGTGTGAAATTTTCTATACGTTGTAACTGACAGAGGCGTTATTCATGTTCTTACTTATTCTGGAATAATTAGAAGAATTAATACTCTACACAGTAGTTTGATCGACCAAGACAAAAGGAAAAAACAAACCTAATTGCATTGGTGCATGAGCAAAGAAACTTACCCAGGTTTCTCTGCTTTAAACCACGATGAACGACAACTTGCGAACTCATTATATATTCATATCCATCTTCAGCGGGCCCTATGTAGAAATTTCCTACAAACACAAATATTAAAACACCGTTAGAAATTTTAAGTTTTCACTCTTACAGAATTGTTTAATCAGAAGACTTGAATATCACAAGGGCCAAAGAGCATTTAGACAACCAAAATCAAGAAAATAAAATTGCAGGCAGGTACATGCATGAATCTTGCCAAGTGATGCCACACAAATAAATTCTAGATCAAGGAACAGAATGAAAAGAATTAAATATAGAAATAAAAACCCAAACACACAATATTTGCAAGCACAATGATAACTGATACGTTTAGCAACTTGAAATTGAGACAAAAATGAATTCAAGTAGTACTTAAATAATAATAATAACAATAATATAAAAAAATTGTTTCAGACCCCAAAGTCATTTTTTTAACTAGCACAAATGCATGCACATTGTAAAGATTTGTTCTGTAGCTGAAGTTACATTCCCTTTGAAATCCATGCACATATAAGTTTTTGATTAAGTATTACTTTAAAATATATTACAATACCACTGTTGATGTACATTTTTCTGTGTTTATTTACCTCAAAAACATTAAATAATGAGAGTTTCAGGTGTTGGTTTATGAATACAAAATCTGTTTACACAACAAGTGTATATAGTGCAGTGATAATGCTCACAACATACACACCTCCAAACTTTGAGTCATAGAGCAAACTGCATGGAAAACATGAAATAATGTACTTGAAATCTCACAATCATAATGTAGCATGAAACTATATATAAAAAATGAAGGAAGAGCAAACAGTTGTTACAAGATCAACGTATCATATCAGTTGAAATTTTACCATATTCTATTTATCTAATTTGGTAGCTTAAGTTCTACTTCTAAGAATGAAAAGAAAAAATCAAGAGAAATAATACCAATCAAAGTTAATGTATACATAGCAAAATATTAAAATCAGCAACAACTTAGAAAGTTCTCACGGGTAACTGCAAACAAAAATTATTATGATTTGAGATTATGACTGCAGCTGGGGAAGTATGAATAGTCTCAATCTAGTAGCGAATGTATTTATATTGACTTTTACAGAATACCTATTATTACCCTAACTTTTATAGAATGGCAGTAACCGGAGTTGTAAGACCCTTAATCAGAATCGCGATTTTGAAGCCTAATTGGTGGAAAAGTTGCGAAAAATGGTGCATTTTACTAAGTAACTGGTTGATTTATTAGCATGGCCACATATATCAGTAACTCTACTCAAGGAAGCTTAGAAAAAAAAAAGCAAAAGTGATATAATGGTACAGCATTTTTACATATAAAATCAAACATGCTTTTAATATGTTTTATGCCAGGTGGATGTCTTAAAAGGTACAAAATTATAACAAAAAGAAAAGGTGTTGTCATAAAAAAGGGTAAAAATATTAAAGCTATATAAAGAAATTTACACATTGAATTAATGGGTCTATGCTCATTCAGCCATGATTATAGACACTTCCACATGTTATGCACAAAATAAGTAGATCTAAGTTCGAGTATGTCAATAAGAGCACCATGAAATACGATTGCTACATGATAACTGATAGCAAGCGGAGAAAGAAGAGCGGTAATATACGTGTAGTGTAGGAAAATAAATTAATGTTCAGGGTAGTGATGTAATTCTACTTGAAGACTACAAAATTGAAGCAACAGCTAAGTCCTATGCTGATAACACAAACAAAATAATGATCCAAATAATAAACGTTATGCAGAAAGTAATTTTATTTGCACGAAAAATAGAACTCCACACGTTCAAATCTATATATCCTATGAGAGTAGAATGATAAGGAAATATAAATTTGAGGCTTCGACTTACCTGATCAATGAGAACCGGAGCAAGAAAATTATTATTCTATGCAATTCAGAAATTACAGATGGAATTCGACGAATCAAACACAAAAGAATCGATCAAGATTACCTTTGCGTATTCTGGTAAGGCAACGGCTGGACAAAGCTGCAGAGATTGAATCGGCGGCAAGATTACCGTTATATGATGGCGTTTATTTTGCTGAAGCAGGTCATGAAACGAAGCGCCGGCGAGGTAGTAACGAGACCAAAAGTATTGTCGAACACTTGTGAACCGGCAAAGAGGCGTGAAAATATATGTAAATTTTCAACTAAATAACTTTTTGAGGTTAAATGAAAAAATCTCTCAGGATTTCAATATTATTTTGAATTAATGTAAGAATTTAACTAACATAACCACACAATTACGGGGAAACCGACGTCTTGATAGCATATAATTTTAAAAGAATAAATTATTTACCGTAAATTTAAATTGACTTACAGCTAACGACGATATACCGGACAAAAAACTATTGTATTTTTAGAAGCTAAAGTTTATTGTAAAATAAAATATACAACACAGACAATTAAGTTCAAAAATTGATATGAATATAGGGCAAAGATCCGATACACCTCATTTTTGCTACAACTTAAATTTCTCGGTTTCAACCACATGTTTCGAACCGAATAATTATATTTTCTCTCTCTTATCACTTCATTATATTATTTAGTTCGGAATATGCGATTGAAATTATGGAGGATTTGAGATGTAACAAAAACGAGGTGTTGCTAATCTTTGCCCTATATGTGTGTGCGCGTGTCTTTATATAACCACATTGTAGGCTTTATGCGTCATTCTGTGTTAAAATACCCACATTGTAGACTCTATGCGTTATGTTGTGTTGGAAATATTGTAAAAAATCATTGTTCGAAACATCAGAGTATATAGCCCCATTGGAGACTCTGCGTCATTTTGTGTTGAAATTATTGTAAAAAATCGTAGCTATAATCTATAGACTCTCGAGATCAATTACATAAAAATTTTAGATAGTTTCGAACTTTCAACTCGTCAAAATTATAATCCAATACGAGCCATCAGATATGTAAATTTAATTGTTTATTGATAATACAATTTGACGAAGCTAAAAGTTTGAAAATGTTAGCAAAAAAATTGATCTAACACCTCCAAATGAAAGAAAAAACAAAACTAAAAGAGAGGCAATGTAAGAGAAAAGAGAGAACATGCAAGGTTTTTTTTTATATTCGACAAATTCTTTGGTTTACGTTTACTTATCCTTTTTTTATTGATAGATTTTGCAATTAAAACTGAATTACAAGTCAATTTCATAAATAAGATTGCTTGATTTCAAATTCAACAGAATCTTCTTGCAAAAATCGACCAGCCTTCCATTCATTTGATTGAGCACGATATTTATAAGCAAATTCATGTGCCAGAATTGCTAGATCTATGTTTGGATCGGTTGTTTTCAGATCCGAGTTTCCACAATAAAGAAACGTCAAAATCGATTGTTTCCACAATTTGATGGATCAGTACAAACACATCATTTTGTCGGTACTAACTCATTTCCTTGGCCAACTCTTGAGATTTCTGTATAAAAATACTGAAGTCTTCAAGCTTTAGGCCCCCGGGAAAATGTCTTCAAGCTTTAGGCCCCCGTACTTACCACTTAGCGTCAGCCTAGCGATTTTTACAACCTTGGATCAAACATTAGATAATACTTGTCCCTAAAGTATGCTTCTGTGAAGACAAAGCTTGCTTTGAATTAAGACAATCGACCATATCTAGATCTACAGAGACATTTTCAGTACTTGAATCGCTTTCGCAGAACGTTGAAGCCTTCTATGTAGGATCGATTTCACCCTAGAGAGGGGGGAGGGTTGAATAGGGTGATGCTATTAATTATAAAAATTATCGCGTAAGTTTATATAAAATTATTTTCAACACAAACATATCAAAATAGTAGCATAGATAATAGCAGAATAATAAATGCAGAAATAGAACGACACAGAATTTACCCAGCTTCGGCAAAACCCTGCCTATGTGCTGCCACCAAGGTTTCTACTAGAAATTAAGCAGTCAAACGCTTACACACATAAACTCGCGACACTCGCAATCTATTAGCCTTAACTCTACGCTTAAAACCCTTACACAACTCAGCCACTGAGTTGTGAATTCTCAAACTACGCTACGTAGTTTGTCCCCTAGTCACACGACTAAAAATTACAAATGTTTAAAAGAAATTGCAAATTTAAAAACAATTTAAAAAAATAAACAATAAAACCCTAATTATAAGCCCTAAGTAAAGATGACTCAAAAATATCTCCCTCTTTATTAAAATATACATGCCGGCCCCACTTTCTTCTTTGTTTGTGAAAAACAAAGAATGGCTGCTTCGATCTCTTTCCTCTTTTGCTTTGAAATTAGGGCTTTTGCCTTGCGTTCGCTCCTGTGAGATTAGCTAGTGCTTCGGCCTTATCTTCGCTCCTGTGAGATTGGCTAGGGCTTCGGCCTTGTGAAATTAGAGCTTCGGCCATCGAAGAACCCGATTGATTATTGATTGATTACAATTGATCTTCTGATTTGCTTTGGCAATCAATCGTCTCCTTGAGATGCTTTCGGCTGCTTCTTATTTGATTGAGTTCGACTTTTATTCCGGTATGTAATTTATGCTTTTTGCTCTCGGGTTTGAATACTTGAACTCATTTTTCCGATGATGTTTTAGGGCTTATATAGGAATCAAATTCCTTATTTTTCGTTCGTAAATTTCATACAAGTTCGTTTGATAATTTTTGGCTTGTCGTTCGATTTTGCATGGATGATTGTGATGATTTCTAACATTTTCAATTCGAATATTTTTGGCTTGGTTAACATGGCTTCGATTTTGACTTTGCTTGGCTACCAGGTGTTGATTTCTGACTTGTTCAACTTCGGCACTGAATTGTCACTGCTTTTGTTAAAATTTGAACTTGCTCGGTTGTAGCCTTAGTTGCCATGGTTCTGACTTGATGCTGCTGACTTCGGTTGTTGCTTTGAATTATTTCTCTATGACCACTATTTTTGGTTCGAACTTAATGCTATGACTTAGGCTATTTTTGAAATCCCTTATGACATTATTTTTGGTTTGACACTGCTGTTTCATCGGCCAGTTGAAATTGTGATGATTTTCTATCTTGACTTTAATTTGTTTCATGCCTTCACCTGACTTCGACTTTACATTTTCTTTGTGTATTGGCTTCGGCCATTATGCACTTGATTTACTTGCGGCCTTGACTTTGTTATACTCTGCATATACTCTCTGATACATGTATAATTGATCGAACTAGCTGTGTCACTTGCTTATGCTGGTACTGTTTTATTTGATGTGTTGTAGCTGCTGTCCATTTTGGTTTTGCTAGCTGTACATGTATTTACTTGAGCTTGAGTTCATTGTATGGCCCGGTTGACTTTTGCAGTTCACTGGTCTTGCATCATGTGTATACATACATTCATGTGTGTGTGTATATATATATATATATATATATATATATATATATATATATATATATGCGTATGTTAGCTTGTGTTTTGAACTTGCATTTGGTTTGTGATTGAAAACTTGTCTAGTTGTATTTGATTTGATTCAGTGTGTTGTTTTGTTCTCACCTCTAGCCTGTTTCACTGTCATATGTATATATGTGCTCTTCGTTCATTTGTTTTCACGTGTACTCAAGTTGAATCCTATTGCACTGCCTTTTTGTTTACTCTTACTAGAAGTGGTCTGTTTGGAGTCTTCATATGACTACACTTCTGTTGTAGTTTGACTATGCAGTATGCTTGTTATATATATATATATGTGTGTGTGTGTGTGTGTGCGCGCGCGCGCGCTGCTGCTGCATTGAGTTGTTTGGTCGACACACTTGTAGTTGTACATTCATGTGTTTGTTCCTTCAAGTCAGTTTGCATTTGAATTTGACTGTCTCGACTATTTGAACTAAGCATGTTGAATTGGGTTGTACTGTCCACTTCATTTCACTGTTGCATACATGTTAACTTCGTATATTTGTCACTCCAAGTCTGAGTGTTATTCATGCATCCAATTGTGCATTAGTACTTAAAGTACTTGTCGACTTTGCTCGCTGCCTGGTTGACATGTATGTATGCATGGACTGTCTAGTTCTAGTCTTTGTTGATCTGGTTCATTTGTTGGGTCATCATTTTTGGCAGTTCTTGTTTCATTTCATTTTTAATTTGCGCCCGTGTTGAATCCAGATTTAAAGCTCGGGTTTGACCTTGTGCTGATATTGTGACATTATTTTTATTGCACTTGAGTTGAACCCGACCTTTTGATTTGGGTTTGACCTTATGCTTACCTGTCCCTGTAATTTCATCAAGTGTATATATCGGTGTGCACGGCCTTGTGGCATGTACAGTGATACACTGTACATGTCACAAGCTGTTCGTGTATGATGAATTCAAATTTAAATGATGACGAACAACCCAAATAACTGAGAAAAAAATTATTTTCAAAATTCACATTTTATTTTACACTGCAAAAATATTTCCTTTTCAATTTTACCGTGTCAGTATTTATTTTTACAGATTGCTCAGATGCTGAATTCAAGTTGAAGATTAAATACGAGTGAATGAGCGATATAAAGTGAGGACAATTATGTAAATTGAAATGTGATGTAATTGAAATTATATTGTAATTGAAATTGTATATATGTAGTGAGAGCTCGAATTTGTACTATTCAAAATTGTAATAAATATTTGTTTGAATAAAATATTCGTTTGAATTTATATTTTGTGTTATTTATTTTATTCAGCAAATATTTATTTAATTATGTGAAAAATATAATAGTACATTAACAAATACATTTAAATGAATATATATATATATAGATGTTTATTATCATCAAATAAAAATCATATACTCGCATATTCAATAGTCTCCCCCTTTTGATGATAACAAACATATATTTAAGATTTTGAATTTGTTAAATGTATTTGATCATTCAATTTGCTCCCCTTGTTTGAATGCTCTCTCTCTCTACACAGAGCTCTCCCTTCATATATGTATACAATTAAAAATATGCAAATGAGCCTAGATGAAAATAGAAAATATTTTACCTTTACTTGCTTTTATTTGACAAAATCTTAACTTTTCTCTCCCCCTTTTGTTATCAGCAAAAGAGTAATAGTGTTAGAAAAATAGAGATAAAGTGATTGGTATTAATACAGCATTAAAACTCAATTGAATATAAATATTAAATTTCAATAAAAAATCAAACAAAAACCATAAATACTCTGGTAGGCGCATATTCCACTTTTAGAATGATGGGAATGATGTCATCATATAAAACCATAAAGTTTTGTCTATTTGTGGTATATTTTTATCAGGAATTTGAATATCTACCAATCATGCATAACAGTTAGGACTTTAAATAAGATCAGTAGTATTCCAATGTTTCTTTAAAAAAATGAATTCAAGTATCTTCTAACCACGCATAACCGTGAGGACTTTTAAATAGGATTAGAATTAACTTGTTTATTTAATAGATCAATTTTGATATGCGTTCCATACGTGCATAACCGTGAGGACTTTTAAACGAGCATGGAAGCACATATTCAGAAATTCCAAGTAATTCATCCATGCATAACCGTGAGGACTTTTAAATGAGAGTGTGGATTTTATTTTGTTTTATTATTATTTTTAAATGAAAAACGAATGATTCCTGTTTAAAGTACCACATGTCGACAAACTATATTGAATTTTGATGAGTGATGGTCGTTAGAAATATGATAGAAATAGAGATGGTCATGGAATTTTTACCAATAAAAAGTTTTTATAACTCTTGTTCAAATTTCTAAAGAAATTTACTAAATACACCGTCTCAAGTTATAATATATGATTAATATTAACACCCATCACTTTTTCAATCACTATTTATCCTTTCAATAATCATTAAGGAGTCAGATTAGTCAATGTAACCATTTAAAATCGTATTCAAAAATAATTATAAAATCAAAATTTTCAAAATGACTAATCTGAAACAAGGGCAAACATGATTTTATAGAAGGGGTTTTATAAGGAAAATGTCTGCTTTTTGAAAATTATTTGAAATGAAAAGTATGCAGATGTTTTCTTTGAAAAACGATGCATGTACTAAATGTCTCAACAAAAATCACGTTCCACTAGTAATTTTTCTATCAACTAGATTACCAGTGTAATCTTCATCTGAATTTCTCTTTCACTCAAGATTATCATTAATTGAATGTTATAGACCAGACCGTGAAATTTTCAACAATTTCTTGAAATCCTTTTTTTCAACTTTTTAAATGAGTATTCTTTTGAATCTTAATTGGAGCCGTGCCAATAAACAAAATCGTAAATATAATGTCAAATTTAGAAGCCGTAGGATAAACAAATATATTTACGTGCACCGAGATTAATAATCAGTCAATAAGATACCATCATTAGTCTAAACAAATTCATATGAAGTAATTTAAAGACTCTAGAGATGCATGTAGTGTTCTCGGTATGAAAAAGGTATAATTGGCCAACAATTTTGAAAAAATCAGAATCAACATCATCATTTATTTCATCATGGCATTGCTGGCTGATTTAATTCAGACTACGGTGCAAATTATCACATTTAATATATCGTTCAAAATATACCATTACCTGTTTTACCTTTACGACAATTTTTCGTTGTTGTCCATTGTGATTCTGTCACCTTTGTATTAGACTAAGGAACTTTGCTTTGTTGCCCGTTGTGTTTCTGGAACAGCCAGAATCCAGATAACACTGTTGTTGTTCCTTAGCCTGCCACTACTCCTACACGATAAAAGATTTTTGTGACCTATTTGTTTTTATAGGTCCATGATTGTTAGTGGCAGAATATTTTGAAAAATAATTTTGTGGAGACCCAAAACTATTTACATGTGTTCCTTTCGGCACCCAAATTTGTTTAACTTTGAGAGATTTTATATTTGTGCCTTTTCGAACCCAAATTGGAATGGTTTTTACGTGTTTGGGTCTATACCAACAATTATTTTGATTGTGTCCAAATTTTCTATAAATTGTGCACATTGAATTGACTTGATTAAATTCACTCCTAACAAGTTTAGTTTGATTATATCCAAGTCCTTGTCTAACTGTATTAACAGTTTGTTTCCCTAATAGCATTTTCAACGATCTTTCACTTTTTGAAAATTTATCTAAAGTTGTTGACAGTTGTTGGACTTGTGTTTTGAGACATTCATTTTCGTTCAATAATTGTGTGCACTTTTTAATTGAGTTCTCTCTCCTAGTATTTTCACTTTCCTTTAAAATAAGAATTTCATTTTCAAGCAATTTAATTTTAATTCCTGATTTTTTAATTTCTTCTTCGAATGTTGGACTCTTATCACACTTAGGGCACTTGTTTTAATAGTTTTTAACTAATTGTTTAAGCTGTTCATTTACTTCTATCAAACTATCTCTTTGTGATTCAAGTTTGGCACACTTCTCCCTAAATCGTTCAAAACAACCATTCACTTCGTGGAAATATATAAGTAATTCTGAGCGAGTGTGTTTTAATACCTCACTTGGCTCGTCATCATCACTATCAGTTATATTACCTTGAAGGCACATATCTGCTTTCTCACTCTCACTGCTAGTACTTTGATTATCTTCATCACTTGTATTCCACATGGCTGCAAAATTTCTCCGTTTTGATTTCTTTTTAAAGTCGCGTCGATCTTGAGGACAATTGGGCTTGATGTGTGCAGTTTGGTTGCACTTATGACAGATGATTTTTCGCTATTCTGTGTTATCTAAAACTTTGATTACTCTGCTTTTTAATTTTTGATTTAGAGCTGGATTTCCGTATTTTCGATTCCTTTTTTAATATCTTTATTACCATATCCAACTCTGCTGCTTCATCATCATCACTTTCAGTTGTTCCTTTGAGAGCTATTGATTTCTTTCGAGTATCTCCTCCTTCACGCTCTTTCTTGAATTTCATTTCTAGCTCATAAGTGGTGGGATTTCCGATGAGTTCTTCAATTGTGATTTGTTTTAAATCTTTTGATTCTTGAATGGCGGTCACTTTTGCTTCAAAACTTCATGGAAGGACTGAGAATTTTTCGGACTATTTCCAATTCCGTGTATGATTTTCCTTGAGCTTTTGATTTGTATACGATGTTAGAAAGCCGTCCATACATCTCTTTAACATTTTCTTCCTTGGCCATTGTAAAATTCTCATATTCGCTACTCATCATGGCAATGCGAGATTCCTTAACTTGAGATGTTCCTTCGTGAGTCACTTCTAGTGTGTGCCGTATTTCCTGCACAGTTAGACAATGTGAGACACGATTAAATTCAAACTGATCTAATGAACAAATAATCGAATTCATAGCTTTGGCATTAGTATTCGGTAACTTATTTTCTAGATCTGTCCATTGATCCTTTGGTTTATTTATTTCCCAATTATTTACAATTATAGTTGGTGCTCTATACCCTTTCTCAACAATATCCTAAGCGTCAATGGTTTTCAGAAAAATTTCCGTTCGATTTTTCCAGTAAGCATATTCACCATTGAACATTGGTGGTCTAACTATGGACTGACCCTCTGCAAAAGCATTGTTAAAAGAAACCATTTTAAAAATTCAAATTTTTTTAAAAAAAAATGGTTTTTGAAAAAACAAACTTTTTAACAAAAATGGCTTTTGTTCCTAGCTCTGAGACCACTTGTAGGATCGATTTCACCCTAGAAGGGGATGAATAGGGTGATGCTATTAATTATAAAAATTATTGCGGAAGTTTATATAAAATTATTTTCAACACAAATATATCAAAATAGCGGCACATATAATAGCAGAATAATAAATGCAGAAATAGAACGTCATAGAATTTACCCAGCTTCGGTAAAACCCTGCCTAAGTGCTGTCCCCAAGGTTTCTACTAGAAATTAAGCAGTCAGATGCTTAAACACGTAAATCCGCAACACTTGCTATCAACTAGCCTTAACTCTACGCTCAAATCCTTACCACAACTCAGCTACTGAGTTGCGAATTCTCAAACTACGCCACATAGTTTGTCCTCTAGTCTCATGGCTAGAAATTACAAATGTTTAAAAGAAATTGCAAATTTAAAAACAAATAAACAATAAAACCCTAATTATAAGCCCTAAGTAAAGATGTACCAAAAATATCTCCCTCTTTATAAAAATATATGCCGACCCCACTTTCTTCTTTGTTTGTGAAAAACAAAGAATGGCTGCTTCGATCTCTTTCCTCTTTTGCTTTGAAATTAGGGCTTTGGCCTCGCGTTCGCTCCTGTGAGATTAGCTAGTGCTTCGGCCTTGTCTTCGCTCCTGTGAAATTGGCTAGGGCTTCGGCCTTATGAAATTAGGGCTTCGGCTGTCGAAGAACCCGATTGATTGTTGATCGATTACAATTGATCTTCTGATTTGCTTTGGCAATCGATCATCTCCTTGAGATGCTTTCGGCTGCTTCTTATTTGATTGAGTTCGACTTTTATCTCGATATGTAATTTATGCTTTTTGCTCTCTGGTTTGAATACTTGAACTCAATTCATTTTGCCGATGATGTTTTAGGGCTTATATAGGAATCGAATTCCTTATTTTTCGTTCGTATATTTCATACGAGTTCGTCTGATAATTTTTGGCTTGCCGTTTGATTTTGCATTGATGATTATGATGATTTTTGACATTTTCAATTCGTATATTTTTGGCTTGGTTAACACGACTTCGATTTTGACTTTGCTTGGCCACCACGGTGCCGATTTCTGACTTGTTCAACTTCGGCGCTGACTTGTCACTGCTTTTGTTAAAATTTGAACTTGCTCGGTTGTAGCCTTAGTTGCCATGGTTCTGACTTGATGCTGCTGACTTCGGTCGTTGCTTTGAATTATTTCTCTATGACCATTATTTTTGGTTCGAACTTAATGCTATGACTTAGGCTATTTTTGAAATCCCTTATGACATTATTTTTGGTTTAACACTGCTGTTTCATCGGCCAGTTGAAACTGTGATGATTTTCTGGCTTGACTTTAATTTGTTTCATGTTTTCACCTGACTTCGACTTTGCATTTTCTTTGTGTATTGGCTTTGGCCATTATGCACTTGATTTACTTGCGGCCTTGACTTTTTTATACTCTACATATACTCTCTGATACATGTATACTTGTTCGAACTAGCTGTGTCACTTGCTTATGTTGGTACTGTTTCATTTGATGTGTTGTAGCTGCTGTCTATTTTGGTGTTGCTAGCTGTACATGTATTCACTTGAGCTTGAGTTCATTGTGTAGCCTGGTTGACTTTTGCAGTTCACTGGTCTTGCATCATGTGTATACATACATTCATGTATGTATATATGCATATGCTAGCTTGTGTTTTGAACTTGCATTTTGAACTTTGGTTTGTGATTGAAAACTTGTCTGGTTGTATTTGATTTGAATCAGTGTTGTTTTGTTCTCACCTCTGGCCTGTTTCACTGTCATGTGTATATATGTGCTCTTCGTTCATTTATTTTCACGTGTACTCAAGTTGAATCCTATTGCACCGCCTTTTTGTTTAGTCTTACTAGAAGTGGTCTGTTTGGAGTCTTCATATGACTACACTTCTGTTGTAGTTTGACTGTGCAGTATGCTTGTTATATATATATATATATGTGTGTGTGTGTGTGTGTGTGTGTGTGTACTGCTGCATTGAGTTGTTTGGTCGACACACTTGTAGTTGTACATTCATGTGTTTGTTCCTTCAAGTCAGTTTGCATTTGAGTTTGACTGTCTTGACCATTTGAACTAAGCATGTTGAATTGGGTTGTACTGTCCACTTCATTTCACTATTGCATACATGTTGACTTCGTATATTTGTCACTCCAAGTCTAAGTGTTATTCATGCATCCAGTTGTGCATTCGTACTTGAAGTACTTGTCGACTTTGCTCGCTGCCTGGTTGACATGAATGTATGCATGGACTGTCTAGTTCTAGTCTTTGTTGATCTGGTTCATTTGTTGGGTCACTATTTTTGGCAGTTCTTGTTTCATTTCATTTTTAATTTGCACCTGTGTTGAATCCAGCTTTAAAGCTCGGGTTTGACCTTGTGCTGATACTGTGACATTATTTTTATTGCACTTGAGTTGAACCCGGCTTTTTGATTTGGGTTTGACCTTGTGCTCACCTGTCGCTGTAATTTTATCAAGTGTATATATCGATGTGCACGACCTTATGGCATGTACAATGATACACTATGCATGCCACAAGTTGTTCCTTTATGATGAATTCAAATTTAAATGATGACGAACAACCCAAATAACTGAGGCAAATATTATTTTCAAAATTCACATTTTATTTTATACCGCAGAAATGTTTCCTTTTCAATTTTACTACATCAGTATTTATTTTTGCAGATTGCTCAGATGTTGGATTCAAGTTGAAGATTAAATACGAGTGAATGAGCAATATGTAGTGAGGACAATTATGTAAATTGAAATGTGATGTAATTGAAATTATATTGTAATTGAAGTTGTATATATATAGTGAGAGCTCGAATTTGTACTATTCAAAATTGTAATAAATATTCGTTTGAATTTATATTCTGTGTTATTTATTTTATTCAGCAAATATTTATTTAATTATGTGAAAAATATAATAGTACATTAACAAATACATTTAAATGAATATATATGTTTATTATCATCAAACAAAAATCATATACTCGCATATTTAACATTCTATTTGATTATCATTGAAAGTTTTTGAGAATTGTTACAGTTCTTGGTTGGGTATATTCTTTTTTTGGGACAAAATTGAATGGTCCTCCATAGGAGGAGTGCACTCATATAATTTTATTTAACACTTAAATAAGGAGCTGCTAACAAGCCTGACAGGTAGCAACCTCCCTTCCCCACCTACCTTGTAACGGCCCAGAATTCCTGTCATTTGAAATTTGTATATTTAATTGATTTTAAATATTAACAAGTAAAATTTGTAAGTCGAATAAATTTTATTTCGAATATCTAGATTTAATTGGATAGATTAAATCGATATTTTAATATTTGAAATTACAGAAATAATTGGAAATAGGGTTTAATGTGATTAAAATTGATTTGTAAAGTTGTATTAAATCATATTGGAGTTAGAATGATGTTATAGAACTTTTAAAATTGAATTAAAAGTAAATTTGTCGGAATTGAATATTTTAATATTTAATTGATGGGTAAAAATAGCCATTTTTCAAACAGTCTCGGATTTCGACGAAATTAGTCTCACTGGATCCGTAATGTCAAGTTATTGTAAGATTTCAAATTTCGTGTCAGTCGGATTTACGGTTTGTCCGGGGCAAGCTAAAATGCACTGAAATCAGTTTAAATGAATTTTAAATTTAAATAGTCGATTTGAAAACCTATCTTTCAAATATGATCGAACTGGCTCCCAATATATATTCCATTGCGTTAAGAATGTGGGTAAAACATTATAAACACAAGGCGGCACGCTTCGTTTGGAGTTCGAAATTTTTTCGGATGAATAGTGTTTTGGAATTTTCTATATAAGGCCCCTATTTCTTTCATTTGCAAACTAAAACCTAGGGTTTCAAGCTTCAGCCGCCACCCTAATAATCAATGGCCGAGAAGCTCAAATCTTCCCTTTCAATTATCCTCTAATCCGTGAATAATTAGAGAAAGTTATCAACTACAAAAGTGCCGAGCGCGTTGAGATCTATATTCTCAATGGCTATGATCGTAAACAATGAAGTGGATTGACGGAAATTGGTTCGTGAAGGTCCGGCGTTCAAGCACAAATTTCGAGAGGCACAGGGGTGACCGAGCTTGGCTAAATCACGGCCAATAGTGGCACTAGCGAAGGGCAATCGAACTACGTTGTCTGATCGTGTCCTTGGCGTTCGTAGTGATCGCGATAATTAGGGGTTGAGGGGCGGCAATAAATGGGTTACGTGCGTGCGTTTTCTTTAGCCTGGGGAAGAAGAACGAAGTCACGGTTTAGATTTACAAAGTAAGAAATCAACGGCCACGATGCAGTTAGGTTAAAAAAGTTGAAATTATTATATTATATAATTCGTATAATCTTTAAAACTCTGTAACTTTTTGATACGAGGTCGAAAAATGACGAAATGACTTGCGTTGGATTCGTATTGTCGAATACTACGCAATAGAGATGGATTGGAGTTGATTGGAGCTAGTGGAATTTTGGATAAAATTAAACGCGTGTTTAATTTTATTCGGAACGAAACAATGCAACTATTATTGGAAGCAAGGTGAGAACTTCTCACTCAATCGAGTTGTGTTTCGATTTAAATTTTAAATAGCTAGATTTAAAATTGCTTGATTGAGTTGATTGTATGATTGGATGATAAATTGCTATATGTTGTATTGAAATAGACCCTATACGCCGCATTTAAGCGGAGGTTATTATATTAAACACATATACTGCGATATTCCACCTTGAAGTGGAATTGGTATTATATATGTACTTGGAGTTGATTTCCCGCATTATATAGCGGATGAGACCCTATTGCGCCTCATAATAGCGGATAATATTTTATATAAACTAATGTACCGCGATATTCCATCTTGAAATGGATTGGTATTGTGCTAACATCTATGGATGCAGGGAAACAGGTTGGAGGGATCCAACTGGATTCCTAAAATAATTGAATTTGTTTCAATGTTGTGTGTTGATTTTTTCAATCTCTGTGTGATTTTCTTTGTGATTGAAATCGTTAAAGGCTATAATTTAACCGAATATGTTTTTGGTATCGTTGGATACCGAAAATAAATAAAAATTGGATTTTGAAAATTCAAGTTGAAAGTTTATAGTAAACTTTATTTTTGAGAATTGGATAAATTTAAAAGAAGGAATTTTAAAAGGATAAAGTTTTATTTTTAATCCTGTTGAATAAAATTCCAAAATATGAGGAAAAGGCTTAATAAAAGGATTTCGGGCAATATTATTCAAAGGTTGAAGAATTCGTTTAAAAATACGGATTTTAAATATTTGAAAGAGAAAAAGGAATTTATTTCAAAAAGGAAATAAATTTAGAAATTAAATTAGGGATTTAATTTGGAGTTGAAATAAATTTTGACATCGATTTGGAAAATTGACTTGGTATTTAAAAATAAATCCCTGGGAAACCAAATTTGTAATTAAATTGGTGTTTGAAGCAATTTTGGAAATCAAATTGGAATTGATTTGGTAATTGAAATAAATTTTGGAAATGAAAATGAAAATTTATTTGGTGTTCGAAGGGAAATTGATTTCGTGTTTTGAAAATAAATTTAGAAATCAATTTGGATTTTGATTTGGTGTTTGAAAGTGAATGTTGGAAAATCGATTTAAAATAGTATATCGGTTGATTTCTAGAAATGTAAATTCACAATGGAAATTTATAAGGATTTATTTAATTGGTTTAAATGAACCATTTTGAAATGAAAGTGTATTCTCTCTGGAAAGCCAAATAAAATTTCTGAATAACTATGAAAAATATATACATATATATGTATATTCTAGAATTGGTTTTGAAAAGGATACTTGGGAGAAATTAACTTTTTAAAATGTTTTAAATCCTTTAAGTAAAGATTTATTAAGTTGATATAGAAATGATTATTTCTAAGATTTAGTTAATAATTGTTTTAGAAAATAGTTAAATAGTTTACTAATTTTATTTTGAAAATTAGTTTGGACTTAAGTTATATGTAATATTGGTATAATATTTTTATAACTAATATTTTAAGTAAAGTGTTTAAAGAAAAATAGTTTTATTTCAAAGTGTTTTCCCGATGTATCTTGGATAAGTGTTATAAATTATTTTAAAGTATTTGAACTAGGCAGATTTCTAGGGAAAATGAATAAATATTTGGTAGTGTTTCCGCGTAAGGAAAATGATTTGAAATTTGTTTTCAAAATTTGTAAAGGTGAAAAGTGATCTGAAATTTGTTTTCAAATGGTTGAAGTGTGGAAAAATATATCTTGTAAAGAAATCTTTGGAAAATAAATAACTTGGGAAATTATTTGGAATCTGGTGATGTTGTGCATATCTATTGATAGTTAAATAACCGACTATCAATATTTACCTTTAAATGGGTATTTGTTGTGATTTGCTTGAATTTGAATGCTACACTTATTTTAAAATAAGCGCTCGTTATTCGGTTTAGCTGGGAGAGGACCTTTGGGTCATAAGTCCCACTCCGAATAATGATACGTCGTAATGGATAGCATTTGAAGACCGGTGTTGAAGACCGGATATTTTCAGAAATGGAAGGATTACCATCGAATGTCTCTGCATCGGCTGATCTCCGATATAGAGATTTTATCACCCTTTGTGATGGAAAATCCGGACGTGATTAGGGAATATCCGAATTGCAAGGGCTTCTTTGGAAGTGCCTTCGGTTCCGTTCGATCCCGGAACGGACTTGTATGGATGTGTGTCTGACGTTACAATTTGAGATGTAATGATGGTTTCTAACAAATACATTTCTGTTGGTGGCGGAGAATTTATTCTCTTAGCTTAACACCCTTCTCTGAGATGTATAAGCTCAGAGGTTATGTAGTTGATGATTACTAGTGATACATTCCCAATTTAGTAATGTGGTGTGACGACCCGGAATTTTGAGCAATATCAATTTAATAATCGTTGATAATAATTAAATTAATTTGATCATTTTATATTATAAATTGACAAGTTAAAATTCTTTTAAAAGTTAATAGTAATAATTTGTTAATATCTATCAACATTTTTCTTAACAATATAAATTGGTAATATTTATTTCTCTAAAGTTAATCAAAATATTTCTATTTATAATATATATATATATATATATATATTGATATATCATGTAAATAGGAAGTTTTAAAGCAATAAAAACTTTATATTCAAATTATAATATATATGAATGTATAATATGATTTGGTTTGTGTTTCAAAATTTAATACAGTAATTATCAAATATAATGTTAAAATGTTTTTCCATTTGAAATATGCATATATTTGTATATATTAGAAATGGAAAATTGTATTGATTTGAATTTAATAGGTATTTGCAAACTTTAATAAATATATAATTTGTAATTTGAAAATTTAATTTGATTTAATGCTTTTGAAATGATATTTGGGATTTAAATTTCTATAACAAAGTTAATTTCTTATTTAATATAGATACATATATATTTTGTACTTAAGTTCTAAATAAGATTTAAATTAAAGGTTCACTTGTTTTAATATCCTTTCATTTTAATTTTATCATAAGATAAATTATTTTAAATTTTTTATATAAAGAGTTAAAATCAATTTTTCAAGCTTATAAACATATGTTATATTAAATTGGATCAAATATTTAAGTTATTTATAAATGTTTACATGAATTAATTTTTTCAATATTTATCAAAATCTAAAACTTGTTTATTAAAAAGATAAGTGCTTAATATTACATAATTACTTATATATATATAACTTAAATAAGTTTTAAATAAGAAAATAACATTTAAAATATTAATTAAACATTAAATAACACTTTTTTAAATTTTTAATGTATATTAAGACACTTGTAAATCTTTGAGCATAGGTGTAAAATAACTAGGCATTAAAATGACAAATGTCAATTCTTTTTATTTAATTGAAAATTTAAATATGTAAAATAAAAGTAGAGTTTTATTTTCAGCTAAGAATTCCTTTATTCTCTTCAACAAAAATAAATACAAATGCAAAACAAAGATTCTAAGAAAAAAAGGAAAATCTGTTAAATATGAAAATCTGTAGAACCTGGAAGTTTCAATCTGGAAATTACAACATCAATGCAAAATCTTCAAGTTCAATCAAGAAATTCAGGAATCAAACAAGCAATGCAGACAGGAGAACTAATTCATCAACATGCAAAACTGGAATAAATCAAGCAATTCAAGAACATGTAGATAAATTCAAGCCTGGAAACATTTCTGTCCTCTGCATATGAAAATGGTGAGTAAATGAATTTAAAAAAAAACAGTTATAAAACCTGAATTTCATCATGTTCTTGTGATTAAGTATCTTGATGTTATTCGAATACTTGGACTGAAAATTGGATGCATGTTTGAATTAAGTTTAGTTAAATGCCTGGGTAGTTTAAAACATATACTCTGTGTAAAATAAAAGTTTACAGTTTTATAATAAATTCAATAACTTGATTTTTAATTCGAATCTGACCTTGAATTGTAAATAGATGTTGTTTGAATTCAGGTAAGCTATCATCTAAAAATAATTTTAAGTTTTTAAAGTGAGTAATTAGCTCCGAAATCTTGGGTTTACAGTAAAATTTTAAATTGGTCAAAATTTTATCAAAATAAATTTAAATTTTGATTACATAATTTAATTCGTTTTACTAAATGATGAATTTTAATGGTTGAATCACAATTTTTAGATTAGGATTTAGTGTGAATTTGGGTTTTGACCGATTTGGCCAAATTGGTCAATTGGCGTCGATCGACGACGAGTTTGTCGACGTCGTTGGGCATGGAGGTTGAGGGAGTGTAGAAGATCATCAGAAAAATACTCGTGTATTTTATTGATGATCGAGATGGCCTGGATTCGATTGAATAGGGTTTTGTACTGTGAGTTCGATGACGATGTTCTTTGGGTTTGCGTCGATAGGCAACCGTAGTTGATCACGGTTGGTTCTGGCGATCCTGGGGAGCGAGGCGGAGCTAGGGCTAAGGTGGCGAGGTTTCTCGTGTTTAGTGTTGCCGTGGAGGGGTGGTTTTTGGGTGATGGTGGTTTCGAACAGTTTGGGTTCGATAGTCATATTTTGATTCTCGATCAATTTGAGATTTCTGGGTTTCGTTAGTGGTTGTAGAGGTCGATTGTGACTTAGTAGAGGCCGATGTGGAGTTCATCGTCGACCGGTGGCGACGTGCACGTTGACGTGCACGATTGTGTGTTTCTGCAGTGGTTTTGGGGAGAAGATGGTAGGATCTCGAAGATGACTTCGGGTACGTGATGCTTTGGCTCGAAGCAGGTGAGGGTTGGGGTTACTCGGGAAAGTCTCAGGAATTTGTAGGGTTGGCTCGGTTTTTTTTTGACAGGTTACTCGAGATCAACTGGGTTTTGTATTTTAAGTAACCAGATTTTTATAAAAATCAAGGAAACAATGAATAGATGATATAGGGATTGATTTTGGAATGTTTATAAAATTTTAAACCAAAAGTTAAACAAGAATTTACTTATAAAAATAATTTGTTTCAAGATTAAGTTTTAAAATAAGTTATATATATATTAAATATAAAGTTTTTAAAATAAACAAGTAGATTTCAAAATATAAGGATTGTATTAAATTTATTAAATAACTTTGGGAAGTTTTAAAGATTTAAAAGTTCAATTTAAATGTATTTAATTATAAATTGATTTCTAAAATGCTATTTTTTTAAAATAAAGTATAATAATTAGAATTTGGAAATCAATTGAAATAAAGATCTATCTTATGTAAATTTAGAATTTTGATTTAATTAAAGATATATAAGTTTGTGAAAATCATTAAGATAGTTCAATTTTTATTAATAATCAAAGTGTTTTGGTTAATATAAATGATTTAATTAAGAAAATGATTTTCTTAATTAAGGATCTTTTTAATATAGTAAATTAAATAATCATTTAAATTAATTTAAATGATTAGTTAAATAATTAATTAAGTAATTAATTAGTGATTAATAAAGATAATCATTTTGGAGTTAATTAAGTATAATTACTGGGTGAAGTAATTAAGTGGTTAATTACTGGAGGTAATTAAGTAAAAGATAATTACTTTATGAAAGTAATTAGGTGGATGTGATTAAGAGTTAATCACTTGTGTTCTTACTTAAAGAATTAATTAATATAAGTAATTAAAGGTTTAAATTATTTAATTAATGGTTAATTAATAAAAGGAATAAAATAATTAATTATGTGATTAATTACTTGTTAAAGCAATTAATTAAGAAAGAAATTTAATTAATAGAAGTAATCATTAATTAATGGAAATAATTAATTAATTGTTAATTAATAATTAAGGGATAATTAATTTATAATTAAGTTTTAATTACTAAATGTAATTAAAAGTAATTAATCAAATGTGACTAATTAAAAGTAATTAAATAAATATGATTAATTATAAATGATTAATCAAGTGTGATTAAATAAAGGTAATTAATCAAGAGTAATTAATCAAGTATGATTAATTAATAAGGTGATTAATCAGGTGTGATTGATTAAAGGATAATTAAGGAATAATTATCAGAATAATTAAAGAACAATGAATCAAATGTGATTAATTTAAAAGGGTAATTAGGAGATAATTACTTGGTATAGTTTAAGAAGTAACTAATCAAGATGATTAATTAATATTGTAATTAAGGAATAATCACTTAAAGTAATTGAGAGATAATTAATCAGGGAAAATTAATTGGAATGGATAATTAAATTAATTAATTAAATTGTAATTAATTAATACTAAGTAAGTTGGATTGATGATAATCCGAGTGATTAAGTAATGAATTAATTTAATTAAGGATCAATTAAATTAATTAAGTTTGGATCAAACCTTGTTATGGTTGATTAATGATTGGTTGATAAATTTCATTGGATGAGTTAATGATATTGGATGATATTGAATGTCATTGATTGATATGTGATGATATGAGTGTGATATATCTGAGCTGTGATATATATGCTGCTTTGTGATATGTATGGATGAATGTGATAATAGTAGATTATCTATCTGTGTAATGTGAATCATCCATTTATGTTTAAGTGATATTATGAATATCTACTGTTTAAATCCCTTAAGTACAACTTGGACATTAAAATGGCATTTGGATTCGGTGAGATCGGGATCGGGTTTCCATATTTGGATATCCGAAAACCACACCGATCAAAAATAAACGTTAGGTCGTGAATCCAAGTGGAGTTCAAGTGAAGACTCGAGGTGTAAGAACTATTCGTCAGTATAACTCTTGGAGTGATTCCGTGATGAGTTTGACGGAAATAGTACTTACAGGTTTGAGATGGTGATTCAGAGTGCAAGGGCTATGGTCATTGACTCTGAGGGTGATTCCAAAATGAGTGCAACGAGATAGTGTCTTCGGTTCCGTTCAAACCCGGAACGGACTTGTATGGATTGAATGCTTTCAGAACATCGTCAGGTGGACGATGAGATTTCTAAGATAGACGTGTCCTATAAAGGTAATCGCAGCCTCAAGCCTCATCAACCGGGAATGGCTAAAACAGGGGAGGTGCAGCAAGCTTAAGTGGGTCATGCCCAAGTAGGACGAGATTCATCCCTGTCTAGATGTCCCTTTTTATTTCGGCTTTGTGGGTGGTTGGATCTGCAGCCAACGGCGAGTTGGTCTTGTTCAGGACTGTTTAGTAAGGAATGGTCCCGGCCTTGTGTTGTAGGGGAGTTAGGGTGGCTCCTTGGTACGGTGATCTAGGCCACGTACTATGACAGGCGGTACCCCAGTAGCCCTGCCATTGTTGGAAACCCATTCTTCCTACGAGACCCTACGGTTTTGTTTGTATTACCCACTTTTGTGGCTAGTAGCTGGAATTTAATAGATGTAACAATTTCGGCTATTTCATATTTACTTGAAAACCCTAGACACTATTATAATATCACTAGATTTTCTATCAAATGTTTTGGTTAGCGTAAGGTAAAAACTTTTCCATGTTTATGTGTGGGAAGTCTTACGTGATACCTTTTCTTTTCAAAGGATTTTCTAAAGTTAAGCAATTTTAAACCGTTTACTCACAGCAGACCCCTGTCTGACCCGAGTGTTTATTTTCTGTTTTATTAAACTCTTGGGTACTCATATTATGTATGAGTAGTCAAGTGATTCAGGTTATCCTTGATGAATTTTGGAGGAGCTTTGGAGCAGGAGGCTTCAACGTGTAGATAAAGAGTTAGAGTTTCTGCTGTGTGTTATTCTGTATAGTTGTTCTTGTATTGTACATTAGACAGAAATGTTACAACTATCTAAATTGAGATGTAAAGTTGTGTTCTCTGATGTACATGATACTATGTATATGTTATCTATTATATTTCATTTGTTCCGCTGTGAGATTCTGATGTGTTATTTTCTTTCTTTCCTTTCTTTTCTTCTTATATCTCTTTCTTTTCTTAAATAGTGATGCGTCTTTCTAGTGATAGAGGGCCGGTCACTACAGTTGGTATCAGAGCATTAGGTTGAGTGAATACCTAGGCTCTGGAGTGGTGTCTATCTTGAGAGAGCGTACTTGTAATTTTTATATATATATATATATACATACATACATATATATAGATATATCTATATATCTACCTAATCTGTTGGGTTATCTGTTCGGATTTTCCAACATAGGTTATAGAGGTAGATAAGGTAGGAGTGTGTAGAACACGACTACCACTAATGGAAGAGGCTTATACGTTGTGGTTGGAGGTGTGTCTATCGAGATTGTAGACCTAATACCGTCTCGAATAAGCTTTGTAGATTGGTGAAAGGATTTCATTGATTCCAGAGGAAGTATTTTCAAGAATTGGAGTATATTCTGGAAGCGTGAGGTTGATTTGCTCTCGAGTGAGCGGGATTTCCAAGAGTTGTATCTGCCAGCTGAGCAGAAGCAGGTGATGGTATCTTCGTGGCTTCAGGAAAGAATAGCTGTATGGTGAGATGCAGTATCCATTGATGGTTCTGAAGATGTTCTTGTGGAGCAAGATTTAGATGGTACCGAAGGAACATTGATGCCTACTGCAGGGAAGATTCAGATATTTAGAGATCTTCTGGATCTCAAGTAAGGGTATCTTATCTATATTGAAGTATGAGGCTAAGGTCGATGAGTTACCTCATTTCGGACATGGTCTCATTGTTTTCCTTAAGAAGAACAAGTGGTTGGTGTTTGATTTGGAGCCGAGTTTCTTGAGGAGATGTCTACTCGTGTAACAACCCTAGATTTTGACTATATATTTAAATTTGACTTTATTTCATTTTGAAATTATTTTAAATTTGTTTTATTTGTGTGATATCATTTCTAAACATTTTTAAAATGATAATATAATTTTTCCAAAATTTACTGTATTTATTTCCTATTTTTAAAGGCTGTTTTCTAATTTTCTGCCATTTTCTTCATTTTTAAATTTCTTTATTTTATTTTAAATTTGTTTTATTTGTGAAAATTAATCTCTAAATATTTTTAAAATAATAATAGAATTTTTCTAAAAATTACTGTGTTGATTTCCTATTTTTAAGGGTTGTTTTCCCATTTTCTGCTATTTTCTGCATTATAATTTTATATTTAAATTAAATTTTAAATATTTATTTTGTGAATATATTTGTATTTTATGTTATTATTTATGTTTAAAAATACTTTACAAGCTTATATGAATTTTCTAAAAATTATTTCATTTAACTTCAAATTTTGCTAGTCTAGTTCACTGTTTTAACTATTTTCCTTAATTTTACTTTACATAATTGATAAATATTATATATATTTGTATATTGGTTGAAAATTTCGAAATATTATCTGATATTATTATTATTTCAGCTACATAAATTTATATAAATAATAAAAGGTAAATTGAAAGGGTTTGTGACCTTTTGTTTCGTATGGCTTTTGATTTTCCCACCTTTTCACATTTTAACGTTTCTTTTCACTCAAATGGCCATATCTCTTCATTCTTTCAGCTGCCACCCTCATTTCTCATTCACGTACTTTATTTTTCCTCTCATTTCCTCAAAAAATTTCGGCCATAGCTTTTGAAGAAAGTTTGGTAAACTTTATTTCCTTTTTCCATTTGTTTATGCTTGAATTCATGGTTTTTGCACTTGTTCTTCTTCATCATAGGTTCGGCCTTGCTCCTCCACCACCATAACCGCCTCCACCATCACCACATCAGGTCACCATCTCCTCCAGCCCACTGACCAAGCCATGCCATGGTCATCTATGACTAGATCCACCAAAGTTTATGCAAACACTCCACTTGTTCAGCCTAGCCGAACCATTTATGCACATACCCTTCATTTTTCACCTAAACCACCTCCTTGGCCGCCACCACCAGTCCCTCCACCACTTTTGTCCGACACTCCAGACCCCACCTGACCTTCACCTTGTAGGGGCCGATCCCAATAGTCCTTTGGTTGAGCCATGGTTGCACAAAAGCCACTTATTTGCCTTAAACCCTTTGTATTCACACCTTGTAACTTCCACCACTTCACCACACCCTTAGCCGGCCTTTGCACCACCTTCTCTAGCTCATACCTGAACCAAAACCACTGCCACACCATATCCTAGCCTCCAGCAGGTCTGGCCATGCCATTTGTAGCCTTGCCCGATGCTTGAAATTACACGAAAATCCACTTGTTTGCCTTGTACTTGTATTTTCATACATAGCAACTTCCATACCTTCACTACCCTTGCTAGGCCGACCATATATGACCCATAACTGACCAAATACACCCCATGGCAGTACCTTATCACCCTATAGGCTGAGCATAGTGATGGTGGAAGCAAGTGCAAGTGTTTGATTAATTGTTGTTCCTTAATTTCTAGCATCGTTTATCGTATTTTTTTGTCTGAAACCTTATAATTATTATATTGTTTGTTTGATTTGTATTCAAGGGAATTAATCCTTGGCTCCTCCATTTCGTATCTGTATCGTGCTTTTGTGCTTGTGTAGATCCCGTTGTGCAATTCTTCGTTGTGTCATCAGCTCAAAACAGTGAGTAAATCTCACCAGACTAATATGTACTTATGTAGTGATAAACTGACACCACCTGAATCTGTAAATGCATATCATCCTGTTATAACTGCTATATTACATTCATATGAAGTTCACACCTATATTTACACTTGTTATACCATATGTTACCGTTATTTCATGCTATTCTGTTATTTTCATCAGTTTATCACACTGCAAGTTCCCTGTAGACTAGAATCACTATGGGTTGAAATGATACATACCCGAACGGAATTTAGAATAGGAGAAAATCGTTATGGGCTGAAATGATAGGCCTGAATGATTTTCAATTATTTTCTTTTACTTGGGATTGCGGGTTTGAAATGATCAAACCCGGTTTTCTTTGTAAATTACGGGTTGAAATGATATATTACCCGTATCACTTCATCTAGGCTAGAAAATGAAATACAGACCCGTTGTTAAAATATGTATTTCTAAAATTTTTAATTATTTTAGAAATGTAAATATTATAATATTTTGATTTAAATTTGATTAAAAATGATTTTTGTAAAGCATTATTGATTTTCTGAAAATTTATAAGTGAAATAAATAAATGGTAAAGTTAGAAAATCTGGAATGTAAGTTATTTTGGAAACTAGAATTTGGTGATAAATGGAATTTAAATTAAATATGAAAATATGATAAATTTATGATATTTTGAATTAAATGAATTTAAAATGATTTTATAATATATCAATGATTTTTGAATAAAGTTAAAATGTGAAATGAATGAATATTTAGGTTGAAATTTGGAAATATAACTAAAATTGGAAATTTGTCTTAAAAGTGAATTTTAAGTTAAGTAAATAAAAATGAAATTAAGTTATATTTGAAAATTTTAAACTTAAGTGTTAAATTAAATTAAATTTAATGAATTTGAAATTTTATGTTGGAATTTAATGAGTGGATTATTATTAAATTTTGATTTTTGAATGGAGATTTAACTTTATAAAATCATGAATATAAGGATATTTGAATGACTGTTTTAAAAGTGAAATTATATGATTTTATAAGCTAAAAATAATTTAAATAAAAATATAATTGTCTGTGAAATTATATTGAATACTTGAAGTTAATTAACTGCATTTCTGAAATGCTATTAATTCTAATGTAAATGATAATACAACATTTGTAAATGCTGTAGTTGATAATAATGAACCAAGTGGCTAAGTTTAATTAAAGGTTATTATAGCATTTTTGTAAATGCTATAATTATTGAATTTAACTAAGTTTTATTTGAAACTAATGTAACCCTATTACAACCTTTTAAATGCTATCTTTTATTAAATTGAACTGTTTTGAATGTAACTTTCCGTAGCAATTTCTAAATGCTACGAAAGTTGAATTTTCATCTGTTTTAATAAATTAAGTGGATAAATGGATTTTGAAAGACTAAAATTTTGTAAATTTAATAATTTAATTATTAAATATAATAACTTCATTTTATGATTTAAAATGAAGTAATTTGTTTCGAAATATAAACTATTTTGAAATGTGTTTTGTAATGGTATTTAAATTAAATAAAAATGAATGTGGTTTGGAAGATATTATATTTTTGATATTTTGATATGATATTTTGAATGATATTGAATTTTAAAATTATATTTGATTTTGAAGTATAAAATACCATTTTGAAATTTTAACCACGGGACGTAAAATTTATAGTTTAACTGATTCTTAAAGGATGGGCGATCCCAAACATACTTTAAGTTATTGTGCATTTCTACTACAGTTCACTTGAGTTAGTTTACATTATATAAGTATATATTGTCCTGACTCGAGTGTTTTGTGTTTTACTTTACACTCGGGTCAGCCTAAGTATTTACAGCTTAGCTTTGGATTTCTTTCTGGAGCTAGGAATTGCTGGAGAATCTGCTTGTCTAGTTATCTATCCCTTCAGTTTCAGTTGTTCTATTTCAGCTTTGGTATTGATAAACTGCTATGTAATTGAGATTTCTATTGTATATGTTTTCAGACTGATATTATGTATTATGTTTTGAGAGTTTGTTATAGTAGCTTCATGAACTACTAGGGTATTTTAATTTCCGCTGCGAGTTATTCTGATATTTCTGTGTCTGTGATTCTGTGATTGTATTTCATTTGCTCCAAATTTATTTACAACACGGTATTTTGAGCAATTCAAGTCCGACATGTGCGGATGCGAATGGCTGAAAATATCGGGTTGTTACAGTTGGTATCAGAGCTTAGGTTTTTCGGCAAACCTTAGCCTGCGGAGCAAAAACTCATTAGAGATAGGGTAGAAATACCCTAGAATGAGTGAAATCAATCTCAGGATCCTTTCTTTGTGAGAGAACGTATTTTCGAAGTATAAAAAGATTTTTAAAAAGATTTTAAAAGATTTTTCAAAGATTATTTTGGTATAAAAATGTTCTTATTTCGAAATCAAGATTTTCTAAACTTCATCTCTTCGTTATCCACCTTGTTAGAAATCTCTTGGTTAAGATTCTTATCGATTAGGATTTCTTGAACTTTGGAACGCTCCCACTTGTTCTGAAATCCAGTCTTGTCCCTATTTTATTCCTTTGATTTTGGAGCATTCCATAACTCCACTTTGGAATGACCTCTATAAGATTGGTATTCCGTAAATCTTCGAATGATTTGTAAAGGGGTGAAACTCCTTTACAATTGACATTGATTCACTGAAGATTTTTTATCCTCGGATGTCGATGCTATCTATCTCCTGCTCTACCCGGATTCTATTCTCTGGCGATCGAAGGTCGATTTGCCTTAGATTTCCGTATTGAATATATTCCTAAAGTCTCGGGTGACCGGTTAAGTTCGCCCGCGATTTATATGGGCTTATCTATCCTCTATTTGGTAATTAAATTATATCATCTTCGTTTGAGTTTATCTTCGAACTAGAATTCTATTTGATTAGAGTCCCTCTAATTTTGAATCTTTGTTTGTTTGAAATCCTTCCCTGAATCAACCTTTGGAAATTTGTATTTGGTTGTATTTTGAAATTGTGCATACATCGAAATTATTAAGGATGACCATATCTTGTATATAAAAGTGGAATGTTTTCGATAAGGATTATATACCTTTCAAAAATGAAAATTTGAAATATCGAAAGAATTTGAAATTTTGAAAATTTTATAAGAACTTGATTTATACAAAAATGATTTATAACTGAAGAGTTTTGAATTTGAATTTCGAGGAATCGAATTCCGGTATTTTGAAATCGGTTTTAAGATTTTGGAAAATATATATAGTAATATGATTTAAAGATATATATATATATATATTTCAAATAAGAAATGTTTCAAATGTATTCGAATGAATTTCAATGATTTCGAAGGAATTTCAGAGAAGTTTTTCAAAGTTAATTGAAGTCCAGAACTCACTTATGTCGCTGGAAAATAATTTCGGTGATGAATGCATGCATCATCGACATTGATTTTCGAGTTTCTGAGTGAGAGAGAGGCCACTCTAGTAGCTTTGCTATGCGAGTGATTTTGTGAAACCAATTTTGATTTCTGATTTCGAAGTATGGTTTGATATTCGAAAGATAGATCTGTGTGTATATATATATATATATATATATATATATATATATATATATATTTGAAAAGATTTAAAGTAAGCCGGTGTTCAGTTCTCGAGTTTCAAATTTTGAAACCTAACTTTTGAAATTGATTTACTGATTTAGTGTTGATTTCCAACTCTTGGATTGAAAATATGATTTCTTCGACTATTTTGTAGGTTTGAGCACTGCCAAATCAAGGTTAACTTTTCAAAGCCAAGAAATTTTGAAAGGTATAAGGTATTTTATAAAGAATATAAGTTTAGTTTGTATGTTTCAAGTATGAAATAATATGGTTTTTTATAAGTTGAAACTGTTTTGTTAAGTAAATAAATAAGACTATTTTGAATTATACTAATATGAAATTTAGTTTTGAAATATTTTGGATAAAAATTAGTCTTCAAATGTTTGAGAAAATTTTGGTTTTAAACGTTTTAACTTAGTAACATCTTTATAAAACTATTTATTTAACAAGTTGGAATAGATACATGAGTTGTACGTACGTTGTTTTATTCGCATAATTAATTTGATCCAAGTTTGAGTACACAAGTTCGAGGTGAATTACACCATTTCGTGTTAGGATTTTTCATTTGATTCTTGATGGCAAATATTTGGTATGGATTTTGGGCTTGATTCTAGAATTCTATATCATAGTATATGGCTATGCAAGGAGACTGATGGCTTTTAGTCGAGAAATCATATCGAAGTCCGCATTAGGGAAGTCAAATGGACAATACTAGTTCGAAAGCGAACTTGTGTGATCAAGCGAGCGATCGAATGTAATGTTGCGAAATAATGACATATGTAAGTAATAATGAAGTAAAATTTGGGATATATGAAATTATGAAATTTAGTTTTGAAATATGGTATATTTAAGCCTTGAAACATATTTAAGATTTAATAGTTTATTTTGTAAATCAAATCTGTATTTGAAATTGATAATATTTGAAATGGTTTTGTTGGAAAACTAAATTGAAACTGATGGTTTGAATTGAATTAAAATTGGAAATTTTAGATTTTGGTTTAATTGAAAAAAAATTGAAATGTAAAGAATTAAGGGCATGTTTTATGATTTCAAATGCATGATTTCTAAATGTTATGATTTTCAAAGTGTAATGATTTCAAATATTTTAGTTTCGAAAGATTCATAACTTTGAAAGTATTATGACTTTTGAAATGAATACATGTTTGAAATGGAAATGGATTTATTTGACTTAAATTTTGTTGATTTGGAAATTTGGATTATTTTCTAAACCTATTGTTTTAAGAAATTTTGAAACTGAATATGTATAACTTGAAAGAAATGATTTGGTGACATCATATATGATTTTAAAATTTATTTGATATCGAAATGGTTTAAAATTTAGAACCTGTTTTATTTAATACTTGATTTGGGAGCTATCGAACTTATATAAAAATGATTTGTATAAGTAAACTGTTGAATTGGAACTGTTGATTTGAAAAGGTACTCAATTTTGAAAAATGAAATCTTATATAATCGAAATTTATATAAGTGTGATTTGATATGCTATTATTTTGGAAAGTATTTGATTTGAAATGAAATCTTATATATAATGGACTTTATATAAGTATGATATTTGAAAGTGATTTTGAAAGGTACTATATGATACATATTTTCGAAGTAAAGATATGGAAAGTGCCTTCTGCTTGATATCCTCTTTGTGGCCACACTGTGGATTCATTCTATCGATATTATTATCTCTCTTTGATTTGGGTTTTCCGGATATGATACTCGAGTGTCCATCGAATTCCACGGCGATCCCCGTGGTCTTATGATCGCGACTACATAGCGCAACTGCCTGGCTGAGTCTTGCCTAGGGGTACGGATTGTTTCCTGGGGGATCCAGACGTAACCATTGTGTATCCTGCAATCTGTGTAGGTCGTGAAGAGTAGCGCAAGTGCCTGGCTGAGTCTTGCCTAGGGGTACGGATTGTTTCCTGGGGGATCCAGGCGTAACCATTGTGTATCCTGCACTCTACTCGTCATCATGGCGTAACTCGCAGGGCTGAGAAAGCTTACGGATACGGATTGTTTCCTGGGGGATCCAGGCGTAACCATTGTGTATCTGCGATCCATGGTTAGAAAACTGTTTCGGTTTGGTTGATTTGTTTGGATTGTACTTTCCATATCTATTTTAAATGATTTTTCAAGTATTTTCACTGGGTGTTGAAACAAGTCTACCAAGTACCTGGAGAATTCTAGCTTTGCGCCTGATCAACGCGTAGCCAGAGTCTGCAAGAACGAAAGTAAACTTGTTAAGACATCGAGTTATAAAAGTATTTTGATAAAGTACTATATAAAGAATATTTTGATCAGTTATTTTCCCTTCTAAAAATTTAAAATGTTTTAAATATTGTTTACTTTGAACCATCAGATTCGAATCAAATGACTATTCATCATAAAAAAATAAAAATTGAAATGTATAATGGTTCATCCTTGTCTTTCAACCTGCTTTACCTCCTAGCTATCTTTTTTTCCCTACCTTCTTTCGGGGATGCATTCCAACCTATTGCTCTTTCTTGCTGTTTCTCCGCTTCCTTCCTTTTCGAGGACGAAAAGATTTGAGTGGGGGAGAGTGTAACAACCCTAGATTTTGACTATATATTTAAATTTGACTTTATTTCATTTTGAAATTATTTTAAATTTGTTTTATTTGTGTGATATCATTTCTAAACATTTTTAAAATGATAATATAATTTTTCCAAAATATACTGTATTTATTTCCTATTTTTAAAGGCTGTTTTCTAATTTTCTGCCATTTTCTTCATTTTTAAATTTCTGTATTTTATTTAAATTTGTTTTATTTGTGAAAATTAAACTCTAAATATTTTTAAAATAATAATAGAATTTTTCTAAAAATTACTATGTTGATTTCCTATTTTTAAGGGCTGTTTTCCCATTTTCTGCATTATAATTTTATATTTAAATTAAATTTTAAATATTTATTTTGTGAATATATTTGTATTTTATGTTATTATTTGTGTTTAAAAATACTTTACAAGCTTATATGAATTTTCTAAAAATTATTTCATTTAACTTCAAATTTTGCTAGTCTAGTTCACTGTTTTAACTATTTTCCTTAATTTTACTTTACATAATTGATAAATATTATATATATTTGTATATTGGTTGAAAATTTCGAAATATTATCTGATATTATTATTATTTCAGCTACATAAATTTATATAAATAATAAAAGGTAAATTGAAAGGGTTTGTGACCTTTGTTTCCTATGGCTTTTGATTTTCCCACCTTTTCACATTTTAACGTTTCGTTTCACTCAAATGGCCATATCTCTTCATTCTTTCAGCTGCCACCCTCATTTCTCTTTCACGTACTTCATTTTTCCTCTCATTTACTCAAAAAAATTTCGGCCATAGCTTTTGAAGAAAGTTTGGTAAACTTTATTTCCTTTTTCCATTTGTTTATGCTTGAATTCATGGTTTTTGCACTTGTTCTTCTTCATCATAGGTTCGGCCTTGCTCCTCCACCACCATAACCGCCTCCACCATCACCACATCAGGTCACCATCTCCTCCAGCCCACTGACCAAGCCATGCCGTGGTCATCTATGACTAGATCCACCAAAGTTTATGCAAACACTCCACTTGTTCAGCCTAGCCGAACCATTTATGCACATACCCTTCATTTTTCACCTAAACCACCTCCTTGGCCGCCACCACCAGTCCCTCCACCACCTTTGTCCGACACTCCAGACCCCACCTGACCTTCACCTTGTAGGGGCCGATCCCAATGGTCCTTTGGTTGAGCCATGGTTGCACAAAAGCCACTTATTTGCCTTAAACCCTTTGTATTCACACCTTGTAACTTCCACCACTTCACCACACCCTTAGCCGGCCTTTGCACCACCTTCTCCAGCTCATACCTGAACCAAAACCACTGCCACACCATCTCCTAGCCTCCAGCAGGTCTGGCCATGCCATTTGTAGCCTTGCCCGATGCTTGAAATTGCACGAAAATCCACTTGTTTGCCTTGTACTTGTATTTTCATACATAGCAATTTCCATACCTTCACTACCCTTGCTAGGCCGACCATATATGACCCATACCTGACCAAATACACCCCATGGCAGTACCTTATCACCCTATAGGCTGAGCATAGTGATGGTGGAAGCAAGTGCAAGTGTTTGATTAATTGTTGTTCCTTAATTTCTAGCATCGTTTATCGTATTTTTTTGGTCTGAAACCTTATAATTATTATATTGTTTGTTTGATTTGTATTTAAGGGAATAAATCCTTGGCTCCTCCATTTTGTATCTGTATCGTGCTTTTGTGCTTGTGTAGATCCCGTTGTGCAATTCTTCGTTGTGTCATCAGCTCAAAACAGTGAGTAAATCTCACCAGACTAATATGTACTTATGTAGTGATAAACTGAAATCACCTGAATCTTTAAATGCATATCATCCTATTATAACTGCTATATTACATTCATATGAAGTTCACACCTATATTTACACTTGTTATACCATATGATACTGTTATTTCATGCTATTCTGTTATTTTCATCAGTTTATCACACTGCAAGTTCCCTGTAGACTAGAATCACTATGGGTTGAAATGATACATACCCGAACGGAATTTAGAATAGGAGAAAATCGTTATGGGCTGAAATGATAGGCCTGAATGATTTTCAATTGTTTTCTTTTACTTGGGATTGCGGGTTTGAAATGATCAAACCCGGTTTTCTTTGTAAATTACGGGTTGAAATGATATATTACCCGTATCACTTCATCTAGGCTAGAAAATGAAATACAGACCCGTTGTTAAAATATGTTTTTCTAAAAATTTTAATTATTTTAGAAATGTAAATATTATAATATTTTTATTTAAATTTGATTAAAAATGATTTTTGTAAAGCATTATTGATTTTCTGAAAATTTATAAGTGAAATAAATAAATCGTAAAGTTAGAAAATCTGGAATGTAAGTTATTTTGGAAACTAGAATTTGGTGATAAATGGAATTTAAATTAAATATGAAAATATGATAAATTTATGATATTTTGAATTAAATGAATTTAAAATGATTTTATAATATATCAATGATTTTTGAATAAAGTTAAAATGTGAAATGAATGAATATTTAGGTTGAAATTTGGAAATATAAATAAAATTGGAAATTTGTGAATTTGTCTTAAAAGTGAATTTTAAGTTAAGTAAATAAAAATGAAATTAAGTTATATTTGAAAATTTTAAACTTAAGTGTTAAATTAAATTAAATTTAATGAATTTGAAATTTTATGTTGGAATTTAATAAGTGAATTATTATTAAATTTTGATTTTTGAATGGAGATTTAACTTTATAAAATCATGAATATAAGGGTATTTGAATGACTGTTTTAAAAGTGAAATTATATGATTTTATAAGCTAAAAATGATTTAAATAAAAATATAATTGTTTGTGAAATTATATTGAATACTTGAAGTTAATTAACTGCATTTCTGAAATGCTATTAATTCTAATGTAAATGATAATACAACATTTGTAAATGCTGTAGTTGATAATAATGAACCAAGTGGCTAAGTTTAATTAAAGGTTATTATAGCATTTTTGTAAATGCTATAATTATTGAATTTAACTAAGTTTTATTTGAAACTAATGTAACCCTATTACAACCTTTTTAAATGCTATCTTTTATTAAATTGAACTGTTTTGAATGTAACTTTCCGTAGCAATTTCTAAATGCTACGAAAGTTGAATTTTCATCTGTTTTAACAAATTAAGTGGATAAATGGATTTTGAAAGACTAAAATTTTGTAAATTTAATAATTTAATTATTAAATATAATAACTTCATTTTATGATTTAAAATGAAGTAATTTGTTTCGAAATATAAACTATTTTGAAATGTGTTTTGTAATGGTATTTAAATTAAATAAAAATGAATGTGGTTTGGAAGATATTATATTTTTGATATTTTGATATGATATTTTGAATGATATTGAATTTTGAAATTATATTTGATTTTGAAGTATAAAATACCATTTTGAAATTTTAACCACGGGACGTAAAATTTATAGTTTAACTGATTCTTAAAGGATGGGCGATCCCAAACATCCTTTAAGTTATTGTGCATTTCTACTACAGTTCACTTGAGTTAGTTTACATTATATAAGTATATATTGTCCTGACTCGAGTGTTTTGTGTTTTGCTTTACGCTCGGGTCAGCCTGAGTATTTACAGCTTAGCTTTGGATTTCTTTCTGGAGCTAGGAATTGCTGGAGATTCTGCTTGTCTAGTTATCTATCCCTTCAGTTTCAGTTGTTCTATTTCAGCTTTGGTATTGATAAACTGCTATGTAATTGAGATTTCTATTGTATATGTTTTCAGACTGATATTATGTATTATGTTTTGAGAGTTTGTTATAGTAGCTTCATGAACTACTAGGGTATTTTAATTTCCACTACGAGTTATTCTGATATTTCTGTGTCTGTGATTCTGTGATTGTATTTCATTTGCTCCAAATTTATTTACAACACGGTATTTTGAGCAATTCAAGTCCGACATGTGCGGATGCGAATGGATGAAAATATCGGGTTGTTACTACTCGTCTCAAGGATTTTTAGTGGAATTGGGTGATAGTTTTGAGTTTCAGGAGCTTGGAGTTAAGGATATCTTTTGGCATAGCAGTAACATTGAAGTAAAGTTTGGAAGCTGCAGCGTGGACGCATTTCTTCGATGATTCAGAAATCTTTTGGATTCTACTATTGGCAGACCAGGCAGATGGTGAAGGCTTATCCATTTCTTTGGGAAGCTCAGCAGAGTAGGATATTTGCTGGAAGTGATCTATCAGTTTTTCGGGTAGATAAGCCATTCTTGAAGATTTATCTCGATTAGGAAAGTTGTTCTTAATGGTGAAGATAGTTCTTTGGAATCTGAACTGAGTAAGATCGAAAAAGTGACTTGCGATTAGTTTGGGAATCTTTGAATATTCTTGGTTTGAGATTGAGGCATCTCAAGTAGAGGTAGAAGCTATGAAAGTAGTCAGAGATTTTCCAAATGTTTTTGAGGAAATCAGAAGTCTACCCGAATCGGAGATTGAGTTTCTTATCGACTTGGATTCCATGAGTAATACTGATGGTTCAACCATGTAAAGGGATGACTCTTGGGGAGAGAAGAAGTTGGCGAGGCAACTCGGGATTCTTGAGGAGGGATTAATCATCTAGTTTTCTAGTTGAGATTCAGCTGAGATGTTTTGACCAAGTGGAATGGTCACTAAGATTTTAGTGAGGCGGATGAACAGTGTATGGAGAAAGTTTGTGATCGAGTTCTTCGATAGCACTCTTATCTACTACAGATCAGAGTTGTGCAGCGAAAGCGAGATAACAATTATTCTAGTATTGGAACAACCTGGAATTGCAGTTTTCTTGGATTAGAGAATTTCTACAGGAAATTCAAGTATGAAGAAATTTTCTGGATTGGAAGGCAAGGTTGTCAAGTGAAACTGTTCGACTATTCCAGATAAGAGATGTAGGTTGGAAGTCCACTAATGCTTGTGGAATAGTGTTGTGTATTGGATTTCAGCAAATTTTTGGGAGAATCATTTTGTTGAGTGGGACCTGGAGATTTGTTTAATTTTTGGTCCAGATTGTTTCATGAAGCAATTAGCAAGGGTTAAGCTGATCAAGAATATTGGAGGTGACTCAGGGGCATCAGAAGAATTATGCAGCTAAGTATTGAGGAAATTTGGAATGAGAAGTTGGAATTTGGATATTGTTTTAGTTTTATCCGATCAAAGGAGATGAAAGACTGGGTAAAAACTGGAGAGCTAGTTCCAGGAGTATTTTGAGATTTTTCTGTGTTTTCTGGAGATTAGATTTTGATCTACAGGATTGAATTGCCAGTTCAAATAACTGGAATTCATTGTATTTCACATATCTTTGAGGAATATGTGTATGATTCTTCGAGTGATAGAATCAGCAGTTTAGAAGGATTTGGTAGTTGAGCCGGTCTTGAGTTTAGTCTGATATCTTGTTCAGATTTGTAGGATCAGATGTGGGAGTTCTTGGTTATAGTAGTATAGTTACTTAAGGTTCTGTAGAGCAAGCATTCCAGTATAGGTACCTGGAAAACTCTAGATAATATTAGGAAGTTCTATTTAGAATTTTGTCTGGATGGATAAAATTATTTGTTTGAATTGGTTGCTATGATTGATTATGTGATTGCTGTTTGAAATTTAAATTCTTTTGGTGGGTTATTAAATTATTTTTGCCTTTAAATTTTGGGGACGAAATTCTTTTAAGGGGGGAGGAATGTGACGACCCGGAATTTTGAGCAATATCAATTTAATAATCTTTGATAATAATTAAATTAATTTGATCATTTTATATTATAAATTGATAAGTTAAAATTCTTTTAAAAGTTAAGAGTAATAATTTGTTAATATCTATCAACATTTTTCTTAACAATATAAATTGGTAATATTTATTTCTCCAAAGTTAATCAAAATATTTTCTATTTATAATATATATATATTGATATATCTCGTAAATATGAAGTTTTAAAGTAATAAAAACTTTATATTCAAATTGTAATATATATGAATATATATATTATGATTTGGTTTTTGTTTCAAAATTTAATACAGTAATTATCAAATATAATGTTAAAATGTTTTTCCATTTGAAATATGTATATATTTGTATATATTAGAAATGGAAAATTGTATTTATTTGAATTTAATAGGTATTTGCAAACTTTAATAAATATATAATTTGTAATTTGAAATGTTAATTTGATTTAATGCTTTTGAAATGATATTTGAGATTTAAATTTCTATAACAAAGTTAATTTCTTATTTAATGTAGATACATATATATTTTGTTCTTAAGTTCTAAATAAGATTTAAATAAAGGTTCACTTGTTTTAATATCCTTTCATTTTAATTTTATCATAAGATAAATTGTTTTAAAATTTTTATATAGAGAGTTAAAATCAATTTTTCAAGCTTACAAACATATGTTATATTAAATTGATCAAAAATATAAGTTATTTATAAATTTTTACATGAATTCATTTTTTCAATATTTATCAAAATCTAAAACTTGTTATTAAAACGATAAGTGCTTAATATTACCTAATTACTTATATATATATAACTTAAATAAGTTTTAAATAAGAAAATAACGTTTAAAATATTAATTAAACATTAAAAACATTTGTTAAACATTAATGAAACATTTAATAACACTTGTTAACTTTTTAAATGTATGTTAAGACACTTGTAAATCTTTGAGCATAGGTGTAAAATAACTAGGCATTAAAATTACAAATGTCAATTCTTTTTATTTAATTGAAAATTTAAATATGTAAAATAAAAGTAGAGTTTTATTTTCAGCTAAGAATTCCTTTATTCTCTTTAACAAAAATAAATACAAATGCAAAACAAAGATTCTAAGAAAAAAAGGAAAATCTGTTAAATATGAAAATCTGTAGAACCTGGAAGTTTCAATCTGGAAATTACAACATCAATGCAAAATCTTCAAGTTCAATCAAGAAATTCAGGAATCAAACAAGCAATGCAGACAGGAGAACTAATTCATCAACATGCAAAACTGGAATAAATCAAGCAATTCAAGAACATGTAGATAAATTCAAGCCTGGAAACATTTCTGTCCTCTGCATATGAAAATGGTGAGTAAATGAATTTTAAAAAAAAACAGTTATAAATTCTGAATATCATCATGTTCTTGTGATTGAGTATCTTGATGTTATTCGAATACTTGGACTGAAAATTGGATGCATGTTTGAATTAAGTTTAGTTGAATGCCTGGGTAGTTTAAAACATATACTCTGTGTAAAATAAAAGTTTACAGTTTTATAATAAATTCAATAACTTGATTTTTAATTCGAATCTGACTTTGTATTGTAAATAGATGTTGTTTGAATTCAAGTAAGCTATCATCTAAAAATAATTTTAAGTTTTTAAAGTGAGTAATTAGCTCTGAAATCTTGAGTTTACCGTAAAATTTTAAATTGGGTCAAAATTTTATCAAAACAAATTTAAGTTTTGATTACATAATTTAGTTCGTGTTATTAAATGATGAATTTTAATGGTTGAATCACAATTTTTAGATTAGGATTTAGTGTGAATTTGGGTTTTGACCGATTTAGGCAAATTGGTCAATTGGCATCGATCAACGGCGAGTTTGTTGACGTCGTTGGGCATGGAGGTTGAGGGAGTGTAGAAGATCATCAGAAAAATACTTGTGTATTTAATTGATGACCGAGATGGCCTGGATTCGACTGAATAGGGTTTTGTACTGTGAGTTCGATGACGATGTTCTTTGGGTTTGCACGGCGTCGATAGGCAACCGAAGTTGATCGCGATTGGTTCTGGTGATGCTGGGGAGCAAGGCGGAGCTAGGGCTAAGGTGGCGGGGTTTCTCGAGTTTAGTGTTGTCATGGAGGGGTGGCTTTTTGGTGATGGTGGTTTCGAATAGTTTGGGTTCGATAGTCATATTTTGATTCTCGAACAATTTGAGATTTTTGGGTTTCGTTAGTGGTTGTAGAGGTCGATTGCGACTTAGTGGAGGCAGGCGTGGAGTTCGTCGTCGACCGGCGGCGACGTGCACGTTGACATGCACGATTGTGTGTTTCTGCAGTGGTTTTGGGGAGAAGATGGTAGGAGCTCGAAGATGACTTCGGGTACGTGATGCTTTGGCTCGAAGCAGGTGTAGGGTTGGGGTTACTCAGGAAAGTATCAGGAATTTGTAGGGTTGGCTCGGGGGTTTTTTTGACAGGTTACTCGAGATCAATTGGGTTTTTTTATTTTAAGTAACCAGATTTTTATAAAAATTAGGGGAACAATGAATAGATGATATAGGGATTGATTTTGGAATGTTTATAAAATTTTAAACCAAAAGTTAAACAAGAATTTACTTATAAAAATAATTTGTTTCAAGATTAAGTTTTAAAATAAGTTATATATATATTAAATATAAAGTTTTTAAAATAAACAAGTTGATTTCAAAATATAAGGATTGTATTAAATTTATTAAATAACTTTGGGAAGTTTTAAAGATTTAAAAGTTCAATTTAAATGTATTTAATTATAAATTGATTTCTAAAATGTTATACTTTATTTAAATAAAGTATAATGATTAGAATTTGGAAATCAATTATAATAAAGACTTATCTTATATAAATTTAGAATTTTGATTTAATTAAAGATAAATAAGTTTGTGAAAATAATTAAGATAGTTCAATTTTTATTAATAATCAAAGTGTTTTGGTTAATATAAATGATTTAATTAAGAAAATGATTTTCTTAATTAAGGATCATTTTAATATAGTAAACTAAAGAATCATTTAAATTAATTTAAATGATTAGTTAAATAATTAATTAAGTAATTAATTAGTGATTAATTAAAGATAATCATTTTGGAGTTAAATAAATATAATTACTGGAGGAAGTAATTAAGTGGTTAATTATTGGAGGTAATTAAGTAAAAGATAATTACTTTATGAAAGTAATTAGCTGGATATGATTAAAAGTTAACCACTTGTGTCCTTAATTAAAGAATTAATTAATATAAGTAATTAAAGGTTTAAATTATTTAATTAATGGTTAATTAATAAAATGATTAAAATAATTAATTATGTGATTAATTACTTGTTAAAGTAATTAATTAAGAAAGAAATTTAATTAATAGAAGTAATCATTAGTTAATGGAAATAATTAATTAATTGTTAATTAATAATTAAAGGATAATTAATTTATAATTAAGTTTTAATTACTAAATGTAATTAAAATTAATTAATCAAATGTGATTAATTAAAAGTAATTAATTAAATATGATTAATTATAAATGAATAATCAATTGTAATTAATTAAAGGTAACTAATCAAGAGTAATTAATCAAGTATGATTAAGTAATAAGGTGATTAAGCAGGTGTGATTAATTAAAGGATAATTAAGGAATAATTATCAAAATAACTAAAGAATAATTAATCAAATGTGATTAATTTAAAAAGGGTAATTAGGAGATAATTACTTGGTATAATTTAAGAGGTAATTAATCAAGATGATTAATTAATATTGTAATTAAGGAATAATCACTTAAAGTAATTGAGAGATAATTAATCAGGGAAAATTAATTGAAATGGATAATTAAATTAATTAATTAAATTGTAATTAATTAATACTAAGTAAGTTGGATTGATGATAATCCGAGTGATTAAGTAATGAATTAATTTAATTAAGGATCAATTAAATTAATTAAGTTTGGATCAAACCTTGTTATGGTTGATTAATGATTGGTTGATAAATTTCATTGGATGAGTTAATGATATTGGATGATATTGAATGTCATTGATTGATATGTGATGATATGTATATATCTGAGATGATATATATGCTGCTTTGTGATATGTATGGATGAATGTGATTATAGTAGATTATCTATCTGTGTAATGTGAATCATCCATTTATGTTTAAGTGATATTTTGAATATCTACTGTTTAAATCCCTTAAGTACAACTTGGACATTAAAATGGCATTTGGATTCGGTGAGACCGGGATCGGGTTTCCATATTTGGATATCCGAAAAACCGCACCGATCCAAAATAAACGTTAGGTCGTGAATCCAAGTGGAGTTCAAGTGAAGACTCGATGTATAAGAACTATTCGTTAGTATAACTCTGGGGGTGATTCCATGATAAGTTTGACGGAAATAGTACTTACAGGTTTGAGACGGTGATTCAGAGTGCAAGGGCTATGGTCGTTGACTCTGAGGGTGATTCCAAAATGAGTGCAACGAGATAGTGCCTTTGGTTCCGTTCGAACCCGGAACGGACTTGCATGGATTGAATGCTTTCAGAACATCGTCAGGTGGACGATGAGTATTCTAAGATAGATGTGTCCTATAAAGGTAATCGCAGCCTCAAGCATCATCAACTGGGAATGACTAAAACAAGGGAGGTGCAGCAAGTTTAAGTGGGTCATGCCTAAGTAGGACGAGATTCATCCCTGTCTAGATGTCCCTTTTTATTTCGGCTTTGTGGGCAGTTGGATCTGCTGCCAACTGCGGGGTGATCTTGTTCGGGACTGTTCAGTAAGGAATGGTCCCGGCCTTGTGTTGCAGGGGAGTTAGGGTGGCTCCTCGGTACGGTGATCTAGGCCACGTGCTGTGACGGGCGATACCGCAGTAGCCCTGCCATTGTTGGAAACCCATTCTTCCTACGAGACCCTACGGTTTTGTTTGCATTACCCACTTTTGTGGCTAGTAGCTGGAATTTAATAGATGTAACAATTTCGGCTATTTTATATTTACTTGAAAACCCTAGACACTATTATAATATCACTGGATTTCCTATCAAATGTTTTGGTGAGCGTAAGGCAAAAACTTTTCCATGTTTATGTATGAGAAGTCTTATGTGATACCTTTTCTTTTCAAAGGATTTTCTAAAGTTAAGCAATTTTAAACCGTTTACTCACACCAGACCCCTGTCTGACCCGAATGTTTATTTTCTGTTTTATTAAACTCTTGGGTACTCATATAATGTATGAGTAGTCAAGTGATTCAGGTTATCCTTGACGAATTCTGGAGGAGCTTTGGAGCAAGAGGCTTCAGCGTGTAGATATATAGTTAGAGGTTCCGCTGTGTGTTATTCTGTATAGTTGTTCTTGTATTGTACATTAGACAGAAATTTTACAACTGTCTAAATTGGGATGTAAAGTTGTGTACTCTGATGTATATGATATTATGTATATGTTATCTATTATATTTCATTCGTTCCGCTGTGAGATTCTGATGTGTTGTTTTCTTTCTTTCCTTTCTTTTCTTCTTCTATCTCTTTCTTTTCTTAAATAGTGATGCGTCTTTCTGGTGATAGAAAGTCGGGTTGCTACATGTGGCATACGAAGTGCTGTTGATCATTTGTTGATCAAAGCATAGCTTTTGTGAAAAGCGTAGCTTTGTGGACGAGACTTCGTCGGACCTCACAACCCGGTAATGGCCAAAATAGGAAAGATGCAGCAAGGTTATAGGGAGTAGCTCCCCTTAGGGTATGTGCATTTCCTTCTGGATAGAAGTGGTATCATGGTACGGAGCCCAGATACTTAACTTATGTAGAAATCACAAATATATATGACTTTGTGATTGTTGTTGGTTGAGGATCCTCGGATAAAGGTTGTTTACAACCGGGGGATGGCATACTCGTGTCAGTAGTTACCTACTTTTGCGAAGGTAACCCGACCTTGTGTTGGCAGAGATCCGATTTGGTTCTCGGGGCGTCCTTCCAGAGGCGTACCCATGTGGCAATGGGAAGTTCCTTGGCCTGACCAATTGTTGGAAATCCAACCTTCAATACACACCTTGTACGGTTTTAGTTGTAGAACCTTCCATTTACTTATGGTGGTCACCACTGTTTAGATGGTAGCTATAGTAGGCATAGTGTGAAATGCCTATGCTGGCTAAGATTAATATTATACTTTCGAAATGTTTTCTACACTATGCACTAATAATAATAATAATAATCAAATGATTCTGCGTAGTAAGCATCTTTGACTATCATAAGGAAAATTCTCCTCCAATTTGCATTTGCATTGTGTGTGTGGCGGAAGGCCTTATGGTAGTTTCATTTTCCAAAAGCATAGCGAAATTCTTTTTATTTTCTTTGTAAAAATAATTGTTTTAAGTTCTCACACCAGTCCTATGACCGACCTGGAGTTTATTGTTCCCTTTCTAAAGTCTAGGTGCCCATCATTTTCCACACGGGCAGCCTAGAGTCAGGTTATCAGGATGTTCTAGAATTCAGAAGGTGTTGTGGAGCAGGAGGCGAGCTGGATGGCGAAACGTATCACTTGTATATGATATTATCTTTTCCGTTGTGCATTTAGTTGTGAGGACATGTTTATATGTCCATTATTGTGTTGTATTGTATATTGAATCTGATGATGTAATGTATAAAATGTACAGTTCTTTTGATTTAAAGATATTCAATTATCTATTGTATATTGTTTCGCTGCGACTGTGAGATTCTGATATCGTTTCTGTTGCTTTTCTTTCTTCTTTCTTCTTCTACCTCTTCTTCTTTAACCCTAACGATTCGGTTTTCCGCCCTTCGATTGCTCGGCAGTTAATATAGTGAACGTATTAATGTCGATTTTCGAAAGTCGAAAATTTCGTTCCTCACATTTGGTATCAGAGTATTTGGTTAAGCAACAACCTTGGCTCTGTTGGGTGTTACTCATTAGACATAGAGTCGGTAGTACTCTAGAATGAGTTTGAGTTTAATAATAGATATGAGCGCGTATTTGTAAGTGAATATAAAAAATGTTTTATATTGTGTTTGCTTATCCGTTGAGCTGTTTGTGAATTCTGGTCGGTATGTGGGACGCCATATCATCGATAGGGATTTCTAAACACTTAAACAAGATAAACCGACACGGTATTGTTTTAAAATAGGGTAAATGAAATAATTTTACCTAGACTATTTCGTAAATAAAAGGAATAATTTTCCATAGATTATATAGTATATGGTTGCTTGTTTGTTAGGAAGTGATAATATTAAACTATTATCATTGATTATTGAATAAGAATTGAAATCATAACAAAGAACTAAGAAAATAAAATCCATATACAAATGAAATTAGAGAATGTAAATTATAAATGTGATTCATAATTTGAAATGGAATTCCAGAGTAATATTTGAAAACAAATTTAAAGAATCTGAAATTTTGAGATTTGGTAAATTTAAATTCTTTGGAGTTTGAAAATGATTTTCAAGGGTTTTGGAAAATTGTTTTGAAGGGAAGAAAGCACTAAACTCTTTTCGGTCGCTGGAAAATAATTATGATGATGATCGCGACATCATCGGTGTTCATTTTCGAGTTTCCATCAGAGGAATTGCTACCGAATTATAATTAAATGGAAGTTGTTTGTGAAATTGAGTTTGGTTTTTGAAATTCAAAAGATAATTTGACTAGATTTCAAAAAAATAATTTTTGAAAGATTGAAAAGACTCTGGAATGTTATATAAAATGTTTATGGAATAATAAATAAGTTTGGATGACTTAGGAAATTCAGATTTAAACTGAAATTGACCTGATTTAATTGGAATAAAGGTGAATTTTAAAAGTCCAGTAGACTAAATGATTGTTAATTGATTGTATATTATTCATTAAGTGTTAATGAAATTGAATTGATAAATGGAAAGCTATGTAATTGAAGTTGAATTGAAAGTGAACTAATGTGAATTGGTTGTAAGCAATTAAAATTTCTATTGAAACCTTATAAATTGTTTATGGGAATTATTTTGATTGCATTGCTTATGAAAACTATGTGTTTTCTGTTGAAAATTAGTGAAATGTAAATGAATTTCCTATATATGTCACTTACATGTTTAAATTGAGTAAGTACAGGTACCGGGGCTGTAGTTGGCTGGATTTGGTCACGCCAAAATGCTAATAAATAACTGCTTTGGTTAAAAATGCTAAAAAGGTACGCCTACGCAATAAAAATAGGAAATATGAACTGTTTTTCTATTTTTCGACCGTGTGGGTCGACGTATATATATTTATATCTATTGTGATATTGTAAAAGCTCCTCCGTACAAGGGAGACTCTGCCAAAATTTTCCGTAAATTTTGGGAGTTGGAAAATTTTTGCAAATTTTTGGAAATTTTTGTTAACGAAAAGTCAATTTCTAAATTGAAATGAAAATGTAGGATTTGAAAGCTTAGTAAAGTTATTGTAAGAAGTTTAACTATGGATTTTGGAAAAGTTAAAATGTTTAAATGAATTTGAAATTTAATTTGAACAAATGGTTTTAAAATGTTAATGGATTCTGTAACTTTTTCTTACTTGGCAATTTCGAGGACGAAACTCTTTTAAGGGGGGAAGTTTGTAAGTCGAATAAATTTTATTTCGAATATCTAGATTTAATTGGATAGATTAAATCGATATTTTAATATTTGAAATTGCAGAAATAATTGGAAATTGGGTTCAATGTGATTAAAATTGATTTGTAAAGTTGTATTAAATCAATTAGAGTTAGAATGATGTTATAGAACTTTTAAAATTGAATTAAAAGTAAATTTATGGAAATTGAATATTTTAATATTTAACCGACGAGTAAAAATAGCCATTTTTCAAATAGTCTCAGATTTCGACGAAACCAGTTTCATTAGATCCGTAATGTTAAATTATTGTAAGATTTCAAATTTTGTGTTAATCGGATTTACGGTTTGTCCGGGGCGAGCTAAAACACACTGAAATCGGTTTAAGTGAATTTTAAATTTAAATAGTCGATTTGAACACCTATTTTTCAAATATGATCGAATTGGCTCTCGATATATATTCCATTGCATACGGAATGGGGGTAAAACATTATAAACGCTAGGCGGCACGCTTCGTTTGGAGTTCGAAATTTTTTCGGATGAATAGTATTTTGGAATTTTCTATATAAGGCCCCCTATTTCTTTCATTTGCAAACTAAAACCTAGGGTTTCAAGCTTCAGCCACCACCCTAATAATCAATAGCTGAGAATCTCAAATCTTCCCTTTCAATTATCCTCCAATCCGTGAATAATTAGAGAAATTTATCAACTACAAAAGTGTCGAGCGCGTTGAGATCTATATTCTCAACGGCTATGATCGTAAACAACGAAGTGGATTGACGACAATTGGTTTGTGAAGGTCTGGCGTTCAAGCACGAATTTCGAGAGGCACAGAGGTGACCGAGCTTGGCTAAATCACGGCCGATAGTGGCACTAGCGAAGGGCAATCGAACGACGTTGTCTGATCGTGTCCTCGGCGTTCGTAGTGATCGCGATAATTAGGGTTAAGGGGCGATAATAAATGGGTTATGTGCGTGCATTTTCTTTAGCCTGGGAAAGAAGAACGAAGTCATGGTTCAGATTTGCAAAGTAAGAAATCAACGGCCACGATGCAGTTAGGTTAAAAAAGTTGAAATTATTATATTATATAATTCGTATAATCTTTAAAACTCTGTAACTTTTTGATACGAGGTCGAAAAATGACGAAACGACTTGCGTTGGATTCGTATTGTCGAATACTACGCGATGGAGCTGGATTGGAGTTGATTGGAGCTAGGAGATTTTTGGGTAAAATTAAACGCGTGTTTAATTTTATTCGGAACGAAACACTGCAACTGTTATTGGAAGCAAGGTGAGAACTTCTCACTCAATCGAATTGAGTTTCGATTTAAATTTTAAATAGTTAGATTTAAAACTGCTTGATTGAGTTGATTGTATGCTTGGATAAATTGCTATCTGTTGTATTGAAATAGACCCTATACACCGCATATTAACCGGAGGTTATTATATTAAACACATATACCGCGATATTCCACCTTCAAGTGGAATTGGTATTATATATGTACTTGGAGTTGATTTCCCGCATTATATAGCGAATGAGACCCTATTGTGCCGCATAATAGCGGATAATATTGTATATAAACCCATGTACCGCAATATTCCGTCTTGAAACAGAATTGGTGTTGTGCTAACATCTGTGGATGCAGGGAAGCATGTTGGAGGGATCCAACTGGATTCCTTAAATAATTGAATTTGTTTCGGTGTCGTGTGTTGTTAATTTTTTAATCTCTGTGTGGTTTTCTTTGTGATTGAAATCGTTAAAGGCTACAATTTAATCGAATATATTTTTGGTATCGTTGGATATCGAAAATAAATAAAAATTGGATTTTTGAAAATTCAAGTTGAATGTTTATAGTAAACTTTATTTTTGAGAATTGGATAAATTTAAAAGAAGGAACTTTAAAAGGATAAAGTTTTATTTTTAATCTTGTTGAATAAAATTCCAAAATATGAGGAAAAGGCTTAATAAATGGATTTTGGGTAATATTATTCAAATGTTGAAGAATTTATTTAAAAATACGGATTTTAAATATTTGAAAGAGATAAAGGAATTTATTTCAAAAAACCTCTAACAAAAAGAGAAAGGAAAAGACCTCCCAATTCTACAAGCTTAGTCTAAAGTAGTTTAGTGAAGTCAAGTAGCTAGAGAAGCGAGCAAATAACCTATATCAAAAGCAACCATATGAAGCATAACTACCCTAGGTTTTTAGGTGAGCCATCATCTGTAGATAATCAGAACAATCCACTATTGATGATCCAACCTCGTGAACATCCAAGCAAATGATAACCAACCCTCAATAGCCGCTAGAAGTGAAAAAAATCAATGGAAAACATGAGAACTATCCATACACATGTTTATAGTCAAAGAACTATGCACATACACACACATACACATATGTGTGTGTGTGTGTGTGTGTGTGAGGACATTAAAGTAGTAACGAAAATCAGAGCACAACTAATTGTTGATCAAGAGAGCAATGTTTGAAGAGTCATCGTTATTAATGAAATATAATACGTTATTGGTAAGGGCCCTATTGTTTCTCCTATTGCTACACACGATTTTCACCTATAAGATATGAATGCGACTTTTTGTTCGTGTAAGAAAATCCTTAAAGTAAACATTTTGACCTATAAGATATGAATGCGACTTTTTGTTCGTGTAAGAAAATCCTTAAAGTAAACATTTTTGACCTATTTAAAGCTAGATTTGTACTCTAGTTATAAGTAAAGAGCGCAATAGCATATGTTAGATTATCAGTTGGAATATAAACATTATTGAACATTGTTTGGTTCCTTTCAAACGATAAATATTAACAACTAATAATGGCGATATTATCAAGTAAAATTCTATAATCTTTAGCGTATGCAATCTAAAGTCGCTATAGTATAGTTGTTAATGAGATTTTTCATCTTGCAACACCAAGTTAGTTATGAAGTAATCACTGTGCTGAACGCTTTCAGCAATCAGGAATCGATAAATTTAAGTGATGTTAAATTTGCCTTAGGATAGTATTTAGATTGCTTTAAGCGTACACAATTACGAGGTTGTACTCTAGCTATTCACAAAAATGTCACATCCAACTTATATATAATTAAGGTAAAAACAGAAAAAGGTTCTAACTTAAAAAGGAATAAGTTAAGTGCAGAAAAAGTAAAGGAAACAGAAATTTACGAGGTTTGGATTTCAGTGAATGCTACGTTCACGGACCAAATCTTTGTGTATATATTTCTTTTTGGTATAGATTTTTTTTTAACGGCGAAGAGCACAAGTATATTTAGCATATAATTCAGAGAATGTTCAAAGTTCATCTTACTTGCTATAATAACCTTCTGTTTATAGTGCTATGATATCAAATGGATTGCTAATCCCTAAATTTTACATTGCTCCTTCACCGTTTGATCTTTCCAGTGTTATTAATTGCATGGCTCGAAGATTTGAGCATGGATTTCTAACATGGATGAAGGCAAGGGTAGATTATTTAGGAGGGAAGATTTGGTTGAAGGCCGGAATTCTGAATTTGAAGTTAGGCAGGATATTTGAACTTTGGGAAGTTCGAAGTTTAACCTCTAAATTCCTTATAAAGAATATGCTTCGCTAGCTTATGATATTAGGGCTTCTATATTTATTCTTAGCTGGTACAGTTTCTCCTGAACATAATGACAAAGTCCTTATTTAGTGTTTATGTTGTTCATTAATTGAAGATATATATATATATATATACACACACACACATATAGACTTTAGGAAGATGACGACATTGATCTGAGGATAGTTTCGACACCGGTCCTAGGAAGGTGTCGAAGTAGATATTTATGAGGCGGCGGTGTTTATTAAGAGGAGATAGTGAAAATGATTTGTAAGTGAAAGTCGACACCGTCTTCAGAAGGGTGATGACTTAGACTTTAATGGGATGACAGCACAGTCTTTGAGTGAAGTCGATGTAGTCTTAGAAGAGGTAATGACATAATCACTCGAAAGAGTTTGGCATAGTCTTCAAGGAGATGATGACGCGGTCTCTAAGGAGAGTCGGCATGGTGTTTTTCTTCTACTGGTAGATGAATTCTTTGAGCCTCCTTTCTCTTATAGGCGGCGCTTATTTAGTCATTTTTTGAAGGGGTGACTCCCTTATTTTCTTCCTACCATATGTTATTGTAGTATCGGTGTACTTCATTTAGAGATATTTTGCATAGTCTTTTTTTGAGACAATTTAACCGTTGATTTTCGGTCTTTGATTCCTTTGTTACGTTGTTGATTGCATATATCCCGTGTATTCGTCTAATTATCTCTGAATATAGTCTGCAGGGTTTGGGCATCTCTAGCTTTGTGTAGTCTCCTCCTTTTGGTGATACTGTAATCGAAATCCCTTTTTTTCTTGTTTTGGCTATGCAGTTCTATCTGTGCTCATTTTGCTGACGTACATTACACATATTTATAGGAGAAATTTAGGTGTAATATGCCACCCTTCTAGTTTGCGCTAATGTGTTTTAGTGCGGACTTGTCATCTTCGCATTCAATTTTATCTATTCTCTAACCAATCACATCGTATTTAATGCTATTTACAAGTATCTCATTGTTGATAGCTATTCTGACCGTTATATACGAGTCCTTTCGAAATTCAACAAATCCTTCTCGTTCTTTGTGTATTTGGGTTGTCATTGTTACGATCTAATGATCATTTTTTTATTATTCCTTCAAAAAATTTAGGGTTGTGATTCTCTCATTGAAAACTATATAAATTCCTTCCCCTTCCATTTCTCTTGTTTCTACTAGAGAAATTTTAACTTCTAACCATCGTGGCCCTTCTTATTTTCTCCCAACGCTCTTTGCTTCAATTTTTATATTTTTCATCCTTTTTTTTTTTGCTCTTTTGTGTTTTTTTAATTTATTATTATTCATATCCACACCTTGTATGTGTTCGAGGAAATGCCTATATGGGTTGTTCGATGGATTCGGCATTTTTGATGAACTTGTTCCTTTTATTCATGCTCTATTTGAATTGAATTAATTGATTAGTTGGTTCCCTTCGTTCTTTTTTTTATGTACACATTTTTTCCCTTTTAGTGGAGACTCCAACAATATCCTCCTATTATATTCTTTCCTTCTTTTGTTTACCCATGGCTCAAAGCAACCCTCCAAGCACTTCGGGTTGTGGCTCAACTTCTTTCATTGAAATGACTTCGTCCATCAATGAAGAAGGTCGAATGTAAAGGATTTTGGATCATTTTCGGTTTAGGGATTATGTGCTTAGGTTCCTAACTACTTTAGGTGGATTAAAATGCCTCTAGAGGGATTTGTTTCGATAACCTCAGAACATATCCGAAATGGGTTCTATCTTCCACCCCACCCCATAGTTAAGGATAGCTACCGTCAATCTATCCCCTATCCAACTATCTCACATTTCTTATTACCTACTCATGTCTACCTTTATCTTGAATGCTGAGCACTTGTGCCCCTCATTTCATGTCATGAGCTACTATTTTTGTACTCAATTCATCAAGACATTACTATTGGCTGCAATGGATTCTTTTATATTCAAGCTTTAAAATCTCCTTTCTCGATTTCTCCTCTTAAGACTCATAGATAGGTAGATCGGTTTTTCTATATTTCTAATCATGACGGTTTTATTACTTATTTTAGATCTGCTGGTACTGTTTTCACCCTTTTATCATTCCATTTTTCATTACTATTATTAATTTTAAGTCACACTGACTTGTATGCACTTTCTCTCCTTCTTTCCTTCTCTATTCTCCTCTCTCTCTACTTTTTTGGTTAAACGCTCCGACTTTCTCGGCGAGGAACAATATTCATTTCTAGTGCGTAGGACCAACATGCTCAAGCTTGAAAAGTATATTCACAGAGGTATAATGCTTTTGCTAAAGCAAACCATTTACAACGTATAGGATTTTCAAATTATTTGAAAAAAGAAACAAGTTTTCAAATTCAACATGTATATGTCGACATATGCCCAGATGATATGTCGATATACATGCTGCCAAATGGTTTTCCAAATTTTGAAAAGAAGTTTCTATTCACGGCAACTCTTCATGAACATATACATCTATTTGAGTTCAAACGAATTTTTTGATAGTTATTAACTTATTTTCTTCCCTCCTCTTACACTCTTGAAAACTCCATTAAAAATACACTCTATTCTCTTCAAAAGCATAAAGCATCAATTTGAACTTCATTGTATTGTTCATTACTACATTCTTACATTTTTGAATCATCTCTCTCAAATCAAAGATCAAAGCACAGTCTAAGAGGCTATGGGATCCATTGTATCCAAAGTTCAATAAATTATCTTTGTAAAACCATTAAAGTCTATTTGCATTTGCTTGACTGTACTTGTAACCTATTCAAATCTAGTGGCTATGGAAAGATTATTTTCAAGCTTGGAGGAAATTCATCGTCATCATCCACATCTTTCTAAGCAGGTCTAGTTATTTCCTTATGATATCTAGCTTTGTATTCCTTAGTAATGTGTAATTTTAGTTTAAATTCATGTATTTCATTTAAATCCATGTACATTCTATTAATTGTAATGAAATCTTGTCCTTGTTGTTATATATAATTCTAATAGTCTTTGGAAGTTATAAATATATAATGGCATAAGATAAAAATGAAAAACTACAAAAAAACAAAAGTTTTGCAATTTTAGATATATATGTCTACATACATACAATAGATATGTCGACATATATGAGTCGTTGGGAATTTTTTTTAAATTTAAAATAAAATAACTACTACCATTCAATCTTTCCAAATGACTTTTCACTCCTACATAAGCCTATTTCTTCCAGGAATATCCACTTACCATTTTACCCTCTATCTTCTTTTCATTCTCAAACTACACAAAAAAAAATTATGTGAAAACCTTGAAAAAACACTTCAATCTTTTAACGATTTTATTACTTTTATCTTCAGAAATCAAAGGCATTTAGAGTTAAGTCAAATGCAAATGATCAAAGAGCAAGAAAAGCATTTTGACGCCCTTCGATGGATGATTTCTTCCTTAATCAAAGATGGTCAAACTAATAACCTAGATTACTCTATCAACATGGATAATAAAGATTTGGATGCCATCAATGCGTATCCAATCTTTGGATCTGACAGTTGGGTTAATGTAACATCCCAAAATTTATTAAATTAAATTTGATTACTTATTTGAACTTTTGGAATTTAATTTGAAAGGTTCAAAAGAAATAAATATGTGTTAATTTATATGAATAAAACTCCAATTTCTTTTGATTGAAATAATAAATGTTTTAAAAATAATTTTAATTTATAAAAATATATCTATGTAATTTAAATAATATTTATTAATATAAAGCAAATATTTCAATGGGTAATGTATTTGTAATAAAGCAAACATGATATAAAGGGTTTGATAGTTAAGCTTAAGAATAAAAAAATAAAAACAAGGGTTTATGCTAGAAATAAGTGAGTTTGTGTGTATGCAACCAAAGTTAAAATTTATAACAATAACTATAACAACTTTATATAAGGCATAAAGTAAAACAAAACCAGGCAATAGGGGGTGTATGTTGCCTATGAAGTAGATGTGCAAGGCAAGAAAAGAAAAAATATATAAAAAAAATAAAGTATCTATGTACATAAAAAAATGGAATAAGGATGTAAACATGAAGGATACTTGCATTTAATGCTAGCACAAAAATAAAGTCATTCGAAAATATCTCTAAATCATTTCAGCTGAAATTGTTGTCTGGCTAAAGAAAGGAAGAAGAAAAAAAAAATCTCTGATTAAAAACAGAACTTGCTTGTTCCAGTAAACACCTATTTCTGTAACTCTTTTTATATATATATATATACATCTTCTTATTCTATTTTCGTTCATAAAAAAAAAACTTAGCATAACAGAGAAAAAATAGTAAGCACTTCCATTTTACAGATTTAAACAACAATCAGGCAAGAAGATTTAAAAAGGAAATCAAGTAGTGGCTATTCAAAAAAAAAACAGAAGTTGTTCTCTGTTCAAGTTTTTAACTGTGAGTAAACATATTATTTTAGAATTTAAATCTGGGTATTTTGTTCATGAAACTTTGTGCTTTGCTGTATATTGAAAAAAATTGTTCTATATGTTTTCTATGATACTGGAAATTTTTATATGGCTGTTCTTCTATACTTTTGGTTTCAGACAAAGTAAATTAGAAACATTTAGTAAATCTTCATACAAATATTATAAACCTAGGATTTTAAATAAAATAAGTTTTTTCAAACTTAAACCATGGCCCAGAAATTGTTTGAGCTTGATAATGAAGAACTTGACTCTGTAAACTCAGTTTTACAGTTAAAAGAGAAATCATATGATGAATTCGGGTATTTTAAATTATTGATTTGATTATATAACTTGAATAAACATACAAAGATTGGATTTTTAGAACAACAATGGTGATTTTTAGTTGTGTAAGTTAAGAGCAGTTTGAAGTTGATCAAAATGGGAGTTTCGATCAATTTCTGGCGATCGAAAGCATACTGGATGTGGAGTTTTTGATCGAAGCTAGTGTGTATGATAGTCAAGTCATGAAAAATGTTCAATAATTTTTCTATTATAGGAGATGATGCGACGAAGCTATTTTAGGGTTTAAGGTCAGTGAAATGAGCGATCGGGTTTTTGGGCTCGTGCGCACTCGTCAATGCATCGACTGTGGTCAGATTTGGAGGGGGTGTTCTTGAATAAGAGATGGAGGCGTGGACGGAAGCGCGGTGGTTCTGGTGGCCGGGTTGGTCGTGTTGAAGTAGGTTTTGAACTGGAAGCTCGATTTCGTTTTGGGGTCCTTAGCTACGAATCGACCGTTATTATCAAGTGTGGTGGTGATTTGTGACATGCTGGAGGAAGTACCGTTTGCCGGAGCGTCGGCGAGGTGCCGTGCATGTGCACGGTGCCAGTTTGGGTTAGTGGAAATGACATGGGGGAAGAAGCATTGCGACTCGAAGTAGCATTCGTGAAGTTCGCGCATTAGCTCGGGTTCTAGCTCGAGGAAACTTTTATGTGTGCCGGGTAGGTTCAGTACTTAGACAAATTTAAGTGGAAAAAATATTGTCACGGGTCGATCTTTGTAAAACTCGAAGCAATGAGCACTTTTTCTCGGGTGTGACTCGAGATAGTCTCGGGTTGGTTGTTTGAAACAGCATTTCCAGTTTTAAAATTTTAAAAAAAATAAGTCTAATTGATTTCTAAATTCATTCTCTATAAAATGATGATTGTTTGTTAAGTGGAATGTAAAGTTAATGGTATTGAAATACTTATTTGAAATTAATTAAGTTCAAAGATGTTTTAAACATATATTTTCAAATAAAGTTGTTTTAAAGATTAATTTAATAAAATAATTGAGAAGTTAATCAAATATTTAAGGTGTTAACGTAGAACAAATTTATTTATAATAATTAAATAATGATTAAACAATAAATGATCTGTAATTACTTTTTAATGGATAATTAATTAACTAAAGACTAATTAATAAGAGTAATTAAGATTTAATTGATTAACAATTGAGAACTTATTTAATTAAGATAATTAATTAAAGAATAATTGATTAATAAAGTTAATTAAGATTTAATTAATTCATAGTTAAGAATAATTAACTATTGATTTAAAATAATTAATAAAAATTATGTGGTTAATTCATTTAAATCACCTTCACCTTAATTGAAGATGATTGACTATCATCAAACGTTGTGTACTGGATTGATATTTCTTTTGTGATTGTGATGCTGTATGATGTGAATTGCTTTATGCTGAACTGTGATTTGTGATTTGTTTCTGTGTAAAAACCCTTCGCCCGTAAAACGGCATTTAAACTTCGATGCGATAGGGAGTCGGATTTCAGTTAGTTATCCAAAAGCCACATCAAACCTTCAATATGAATCTTTGTAACAGATATATCCACGTGTTTTAAAATTGAACGCACACTATTCGGATTAGCCGGGAGAGGACCTTTGATGCAGCTCAGACCAAGGTCGAACAATTGCAAGCCATTAGCATGAGTCGTTCACGACTTAAGAAGGTACCTATAAGACACTTCCGACCCAAGGAGTCACGTGGAGAAGGCGTGCGAGATAATGAAGAAGTCCTAAGAAGTCATTTCCGACCTAGCATGAGTTTAAGTCGTCCGGGGCTTTTAAGTCGTGTACGGTCTAAAGCTACAGAAGGAGCATTACGGGTTAACGAGATAACAGCACGAGTTGAAATGCAAGGACTAAGTCGGCTACGACTTAAGAGCTTAAGTCGGTTACGACTTAACAGAAGAGGAAGCAGTCACGACATAACTAAGTCGTTGAGGAGATATACACAGGAAGAATGGGAGCTTGAGTCGGCATGCGCTTAAGTCGGTCATATGGGCAAATGTTGGTTGTTAAGTCGCAAGTCTTTGAGTCGTATATGTTAAGTCGGCCTGTATGTATGTGAAATCTTAGGTCGGCGACGACCTAGTGTATGATCTTGGGTCAGTATGCAGTTGAGTCGTGTCATTTAAGTCGTCAGTGTTGTGTTGTGGTGCAATTACTTTAAGTCGTGATAAGTCGTAAGTCGGCAAGGGTTAAGTCAGTTTACTGCCAAGTCAATATGAGTCGTAAGTCTTGTGTCATGAGTCGGTCAGGTCTTGAGTCGTCTCGTCTTTAAGTCGCATGAATGTAATGCCGTGTGAGAGCCTGTTGAGTCGGTGCCAACTTAGTTAAGTCGTAAGTCGTATGCGACTTAAGGGGCTGTGTTGTAAACTCTATAAATAGCGAGTGTGTTGTACATTTTTGGGGGGTTGATTTTTTTGAATAAAATTTCTTGTTGATTGCTGTGTGCTTTCTTCTTAAATTGGTAGTTGAGTGTAATCTCCTATCTCCTCTTTCGGTTAATCGAGTGCGCTCGATTCAACGATCGTAGAAGCCGATTCACGGTATCTAGTGCGCTAGATCAACATACGAAGAATCATAGATCTTTGAACACGGTATAGTGCGCTATCAACGTGTTTGAGATAGCTAGAATTCGGTATCTTCGGATCAACGAATTTGGGCATTTTGGTATTCATCAATCCACCGATTGCTACTTTCATCGTTATATCGTTTTGTTGATTATCCGCTGCGTCAGTTTGGTATCAGAGCCATACTTAGCCAATCATAGCTAAGTTGATTCTTGGAGCCAAGTATTTGAAGTTGAAGTTTGAAGTTGTGTTTTTCGTGTTCATATTGAAGTTGCAACAAGTTTGAAGATTTTGATCCATCTCATTTTGGATCTAGATTTGGAGAAGTGTTTGAATTTGAAGTTGCTTGGAGATCTTGAGCCGAGTTAGTGTTGTGCCGTGAATTGTTGAGGCCGAGTTAAGTTCTTTCCGAGTTAAGGAGTTTGAGCCGTGGAAAGCAAGCCGAGACAAGGAGTTTGTGCGAGCTAGTGGTGTTAAGCCGTGTATTGTTTGGCTTGTGTTGAAGTTTTGTGTTCTATTTGTTGAAGTAATTGAGAAGTTTTGAAGTGTTGTGAAGAGTTTTCAACCATGCCACCAAGGAGAGCTAACCGCCATCAAAATATTGAAGCACTATATCGAAGAGAAGAGGCCGATCAAATGGAACAACGTATGCATGAGAAAATTGATGAAGGCATTGGTAGGTTGGAAAAGTCGATGATTGATATGAGTCAGAATAGAAGGAGAGTTTCACCTGAATCAAACCGCGGGAATAGTAGAGTTTCATCACATTCAGAACGGGAGAGGAGAGAAAGTCAAGAGCATAGAAATGTTGACAATCGAAGTCGGAGGAATGTTGATGAACATGATAGAAGGGATGTTGGTAGTAGAAGTGGGGTTAGAGATGTTAGAGGACGAGAACGACAACGCTATACATCAGACTTTGGTGAGGAGTTTGACGGTGAGAGAGGAAGTGTTCATTTCAGAGATAGAGATCAGGGACAACGTCAGTATCGGGTTATTGATGATGATCGACGTTGGGAATCGGGAATGAAGACAGAAATTCCGGAGTTTAAAGGTGGGATGGTAGCTGAGGAATTTTTAGATTGGTTGTCAAATGTGGAGGAAATCTTTGAATTCAAGGAGGTTCCGGAGAATCGAAGAGTGAAGTTGGTTGCTACTAGGTTGAGGGGAAGAGCTTTGGCATGGTGGCAGCAAACTAAACTTACCAGGGAGAGAATGGGGAAGTCAAAAATAGAATCTTAGGAGAAGATGAAGAAGTTGAAGATGAGCCTGAAGTCTATTTGTTGATTGGACGAGAGTGTAGTGAAGAGGTTGAAATTCCAGAAGAAGCAAAGCCAGTTTTGAAAGAATTTGAAGATGTGTTTCCAGAAGAGTTGCCTAAGGAGTTACCGCCACTGAGAGACATTCAACATCAAATCGATCTTGTTCCGGGAGCCGTATTACCACATCGACCACATTACCGCATGAGTCCGAAGGAACATGAGGAGTTGCGAAGGCAGGTGGAAGAGTTACTTGAGCAGGGACGTGTTCAGGAAAGCTTGAGTCCTTGTGCAGTGCCAGCTTTGTTGGTGCCGAAGAAGGATGGAACATGGAGGATGTGCACAGATAGTAGAGCTTTGAACAAGATTACTGTACGTTACAGATTTCCTATGCCAAGGTTGGATGACTTGCTGGATCAGTTGAGTGGGGCAACTATCTTTTCGAAGATTGACTTGAAGATTGGTTATCATCAAATTCGAATTAGACCAGGTGACGAATGGAAGACAGCTTTCAAGACAAGAGAGGGGTTATACGAATGGTTGGTTATGCCATTTGGTTTATCGAATGCACCTAGTACATTCATGCGAGTGATGAATCAAATCTTTAGACCATTCATTGGGAAGTTTGTTGTTGTTTATTTCGATGATATTCTGATATACAGAAGGAGTACGGAGGAGCATGTTCATCATTTGAGGGAAGTGTTGATTATTCTTCGTGAGGAACAATTTTATGCTGCTACAAAGAAATGCGTGTTTATGACGCACAGTGTTTTATTCCTGGGTTATGTTGTTTCAGGAAAAGGTATTCAAGTTGACCAGAATAAAGTTGAAGCAGTCAGAAATTGGCCACAGCCAAAGACAATTACAGAGGTGAGGAGTTTTCATGGGCTAGCGTCATTCTACCGGAGATTCATTCCACACTTCAGTAGCGTGATGGCTCCAGTTACTGATTGCATGAAAGGGAAACAATTTGTATGGTCAGAGGAAGCGGGAGTTGCTTTTGAGAAGATCAAGGAACTATTGACGTCTGCACCAATTCTTGTATTACCGGATTTTCAGTTGTTGTTTGAATTGCATACTGATGCGTCGAAGGTGGGAATTGGAGGAGTGTTGAGTCAGTGTGGAAGACCTATTGCATATTTCAGTGAGAAGTTGTCAGGGGCGAAGATGAGATACAGTGCATACGATGTTGAGTTTTATGCTGTTGTGCAAGCTGTTAAACATTGGAGACATTATCTATTCCAGAAAGAGTTTGTTCTTTACACTGATCATGAGGCGTTGAAGCATTTACAGGGGCAGGATAAGATTTTAGCAAGACATGCATCGTGGATTGCTTATTTGTAACAGTTTACCTTTGTTGTTAAGCACAAGTCTGGGGTGACGAACCGTGTGGCTGATGCTTTGAGTAGGAGAAGTCATTTGTTGACTACAGTGAAAGTTGAAGTGACGGGATTTGAATTATTGCCAGAATTGTATGAAGAAGATCCTTACTTTGTGAAGTTTGTTGAGAAAGTTAAGGATGGAGACACTGATGAATTTATGTTGGTTGATGGATTCTTGTTTAAAGGAAATCGGTTATGTATTCCTGAAAGCAGTTTGAGATTGAAGATTATCAAAGAGTTGCACGAGGAAGGACATGTGGGCCGTGAACGTACTTTGCATCTGATTTCTCAATCTTATTTTTGGCCATCGATGAGAAGAGAGGCTGAAAGGTTTGTGGAGAGGTGTCACATTTGTCAGATTTCGAAGGGAACAGCGACAAATGCAGGATTGTATATGCCGTTACCTGTACCGTCTAAACCATGGATTGATATCAGCATGGATTTCGTCTTGGGTTTGCCTAGAACTCAAAGGGGGAATGATTCTATTTTCGTTGTGGTGGACAGATTTTCGAAGATGGCACATTTTATTGCCTGCAAGAAGACAGCGGATGCCGTTCGAGTGGCACAATTATTCTTTAAGGAGGTGTATCGATTGCATGGTTTACCAGAATCTATTGTTTCTGATCGGGATACTAGATTTTTAAGCCATTTTTGGTTAAGTTTGTGGAAGATGGTTGGAACGAAGCTGAAATTTAGTAGCGCTTATCATCCGCAAACAGATGGACAGACAGAAGTTGTTAACAGTTCGTTGGGAAATTTGTTGCGATGTCTTGTACAGGATAATCTGAAAAGTTGGGACATGAAGTTATGCCAAGCAGAGTTTGCTCATAATCATGCTGTGAATCGTAGTACGGGATTCAGTCCATTTCAGATTGTATATTCAAATCTACCCAGGGGATCATTGGACTTAGCAGTAGTGCCACAACCGAAGGGGACGGTTAAACGAGCTGTTGATTTTGTTGATGAATTAACTGAATGTCATAAGATCGTTCAGGAACGATTGGAAAAGTCAAATGATAGATATAAGCGAGCTGCTGATTTGAAGCGTTGAAATGTTGAATTTAATGAGGGTGATTTGGTGTATGCAGTGTTAACGAAGGATCGTTTTCCAGTAGGTGCTTATAATAAGTTGAAAGCCAGAAAAATTGGTCCAGTAGAAGTTGTGAAACGGATCAATGAAAATGCTTATAAGTTGAAGCTACCGGAAGATGTATACACTTCTGACGTGTTCAATGTTAAGCATATTGTACCATATTTTGGGGACGAACAATCCGATGTGGAGGAATTTACAAATTCGAGGTCGAATTTTTCTCAACCAGGTGAGGATGATGCAGCTCAGACCAAGGTCGAACAATTGCAAGCCATTAGCATGAGTCGTTCACGACTTAAGAAGGTACCTATAAGACACTTCCGACCTAAGGAGTCACGTGGAGAAGGCGTGCGAGATAATGAAGAAGTCCTAAGAAGTCATTTCCGACCTAGCATGAGTTTAAGTCGTCCGGGGCTTTTAAGTCGTGTACGGTCTAAAGCTACAGAAGGAGCATCACGGGTTAACGAGATAACAGCACGAGTTGAAATGCAAGGACTAAGTCGGCTACGACTTAAGAGCTTAAGTCGGTACGACTTAACAGAAGAGGAAGCAGTCACGACATAACTAAGTCGTTGAGGAGATATACACAGGAAGAATGGGAGCTTGAGTCGGCATGCGCTTAAGTCGGTCATATGGGCAAATGTTGGTTGTTAAGTCGCAAGTCTTTGAGTCGTATATGTTAAGTCGGCCTGTATGTATGTGAAATCTTAGGTCGGCGACGACCTAGTGTATGATCTTAGGTCAGTATGCAGTTGAGTCGTGTCATTTGTTGAGTCGTATCTTTTAAGTCGTCAGTGTTGTGTTGTGGTGCAATTACTTTAAGTCGTGATAAGTCGTAAGTCGGCAAGGGTTAAGTCAGTTTACTGCCGAGTCAATATGAGTCGTAAGTCTTGTGTCATGAGTCGGTCAGGTCTTGAGTCGTCTCGTCTTTAAGTCGCATGAATGTAATGCCGTGTGAGAGCCTGTTGAGTCGGTGCCAACTTAGTTAAGTCGTAAGTCGTATGCGACTTAAGGGGCTGTGTTGTAAACTCTATAAATAGCGAGTGTGTTGTACATTTTTGGGGGGTTGATTTTTTTGAATAAAATTTCTTGTTGATTGCTGTGTGCTTTCTTCTTAAATTGGTAGTTGAGTGTAATCTCCTATCTCCTCTTTCGGTTAATCGAGTGCGCTCGATTCAACGATCGTAGAAACCGATTCACGGTATCTAGTGCGCTAGATCAACGTACGAAGAATCGTAGATCTTTGAACACGGTATAGTGCGCTATCAACGTGTTTGAGATAGCTAGAATTCGGTATCTTCGGATCAACGAATTTGGGCATTTTGGTATTCATCAATCCACCGATTGCTACTTTCATCGTCATATCGTTTTGTTGATTATCCGTCGCGTCAACCTTTGTGTCATATAACCCATTCCGAATAGTGATACAACGAAATGAATAGCATTTGAAGATGGTGGTGAAGACCGGGTGTCTTCGAAAATGATAGGATCACCTATCGAATGTCTCTGCACTGAATGGCCTCGGTATAGAGATCTCCACACGTGATGGGGAGTCCGATCGGGATTGTGGATACCCGGATTTGTACGGGCTTCTTCCTTTATTGGACGAAGTGTCTTCATTTCTTTTTGAACCCAGATCAGACTTGTATGGCCGTATGTCTGACACTACACTTTGAGATATAAAGTAGATTTCTTTCAAATACATATCTGTTGGTGGCGGAGAATTTATTCTCTTAGCTTAACACCCTTCTCTAAGACGTACGAGCTCAGAGGTTATGTAGTTGAAGGTTATCAGCGATATACTCCCAATTTTGTAGTGTGGCATGCTATGTGCTGCTGTTTGTTGATCATTTGTGATCAAAGCATGGCTTTCGTGTAAAGCGTAGCTTTGTAGACGAGACCTCATGGGACGTCACACCCTGGAAATGGTCGAAACAAGAAAGATGCGGCAAGGTTATGATGGTCGCACCCTTTAGGGTATGTCATTTCCTTCTGGAAAAAGGCGGTATCATGGTATGGAGCCCAGATACTTTACCTATGTGATTGCTGCAATCTCATTTACTCTGTGGTTGTTGCTTTGTGATAGAGTGTCCTCGGATAAAGGTCGCAAACGACCGGGGGGTGGCATACTCGAGTAGTAGTTACCTAATTACAGAGGTAACCCGACCTTGTGTTGGCAGAGAACTGGTTAAGTTCTCGGGACGTCCCTCCAGAGGCGTACCCATGTGTCGGTAGGAAGTTCCTTAGCCCAACCATTTGTTGGAAATCCAAAGAAACAATACGGGCCCTGTACGGTTTTAGTTGTACAACTTGCCATGCAGCGTGGCGGTAACCTGCTACAAAACATGGTAGCTATAGTAGGCATACAACGAAATGTGGTATGCTAGCTAAGATTAGTATTATGCTTTCGAAATAGTTTTCTACACTATGCACTAGTAATAATATCAAAGAATTTTTCCCTAAGCATATTTGACTATCATAAGAAGAAATCTCCTCTAATTCTGCGATTGCATTGTATGCGCGGCGAGAGGTCTTATGGTAGTTTCATTTTCCAAAAGCATACCGGGTTTTTTTATATAAATCATGTTTTATTTAAAAGAAACTGTTTTTTTTACTCATACCAGTCTCATGACTGACCCGGAGTTTATTGTTGTTTCTAAACTCCGGGTGCCCATAACTTCCACACGGGCAGCCTAGTAGCAGGTTTTCTGTGGTTTGGTGTTAGCTGTATTTTGGAGGTTATCGGTTTTTTGAGGCTTTTACCTTGAAGATATTTTGGAAGCTTTTGGATCCCAAGGTGCTTAGATTTGGAAGTTCACTATCGCTTCATTCCTTTGAAGACTTTTTGACTTATGATCCCATATTGTTCCATTGTGATGTTCTATTTGGACTTGTGATATATGTATTATGATACTCTGATGTAGTAATGGATATTATGATGTCATCGTATTTTTGATCAAATGCATGATATTCATTTTTTTTCTGCTTTTTTATATTCATCTAATGTTGTTATAAGCTCAATCCAACTGGAGTTCGATGTTTGAATTTTCTACAGTCGAATACAAGTGAGGTATTTGATGTCAATTTTTGAACATTGGATTTCAGAACTTGACATGTGGTATCAGAGCTGAAGGTTGAGTAAGAACTTTTTCTATGGAGTATAACATTAGATGGCTCATTACAGATAGGGTGAAGTATACCCTAGAATGAGTATAACTGAGACTGAAACCCCAAATTTTCGTATTCTACTTCCTTGAACTGCTGATATTCTTAAAATACCTCGTCCGAATATCCAAATAAATTTTCTTACTAATTATAGATAGTAAGAATGAGCGGACAAAGAGGAAGAGCTGGGGGCGAGGAAATGCCATAGCACCTAGCCAAGTTCCCCCAACCGCAGAAGCAACTTTATCTATTCAGCATCAGCCGAATCTGGCCGATTTATATAAGAGTTTCTCAAGGCTTGGTGGTAAGCTGTTCACCGGCAAGGAGTGGATTGTTGAGACCCAAGCATGGATCAGATCATGTGAAAAAATCTTTAAAGGGCTAAAGCTGCAAGAAGATCAAAAGCGACTCATAGCTTCTTGGCAACTTCAAGAAGTAGCCTTAGCATGGTGGGAGACAGTTACTGTGGATAAGCCAGAAGACGAGTTCACTTGGAAGAGATTTAAAGAAGTATTTGAGAAGTGTTAAATGCCATCGGCTGGAATTTCTCGAGTGTACCAGGAATTCATGGACTTAAAGCAGGGATTTTGTCATTCGAGGAGTATCTAAACAAATTCAATGAATTGTCTCGTTTCGGCCCAGAATTTGTGAACACACCTGTAAACAAGAATTAAAGGTTCATTCGTGGGATGAATAAGAAATTCCACGAAAGGATGACTGGCCATGTCAAAGAATCCTTTTCAGATTTGGTTGATATTGGGTACAGATATGCTACCCTTAATATGCAAGAAGCCCCGGTGGAGAAAGGAAATTTGAGCAATCAAAATTGGAAGAAGAGAAAATTTGGAGGTAAGAAACCATGGCAGGGTAAGGAGAAATAGAAGAGAAATCAGTGAAGCACGACAGAGAATGTTACTTGCTTTAATTGCTTAGAAAAGGGCCATTATTCGAGCAGATTTACGAAGCCTAAGAGACAAGTCAATTAATCCGTTCAAGCAAAACCCAGGAAATGTTATTATTGTCAGAAATTAGGACACGAGGTTAAAGACCGCCCAACTATGAAGCAAGCTCAGACAGCAAAGGTGTACACAGTCAAAGACAAACCTGCATCTCCCAAAGCAGAAAGGGGGAAAGGAGTTCTGGAAGGTAATCTCACTATTTATGATAGCATCGTTGGAGTTCTGTTTGACACGGGCGCTACACATAGTTTTATCTCTCAGCAAGCTCTTAATGAATTAAATCTTGAACCTGATTTTGTTGATAAGCCTATATGCGTAAAGAATCCAGTTGGAGGTCTTGCGAACCTTTGTCTTCGATGTAGAGACGTTCCTATCTCATATTCTTGTTACCAATTCCCTATCGGTCTCTTTGTCCTTGATTTTAACGAGTTTGAAGTCTTACTCGGAATGGATTAGCTAGCAAAATATGAACCCAAATTGGATTGCAATAATCGATTGATTTCGATCAAAACCGAATTTGGAGACTCTATTGAGATTTATTGTGAGGAGCCTAGTTCTAAAAGAGAAGGGTTGATGTATAACTTGGGTTATCCTGAACCCAGTCTGGAGTCCATACCCATTGTTAGAGATTTTTCAGACGTGTTCGAAGAAGTGAAATCCTTACCTCCACATCGAGAAATAGAATTTAGAATTGACCTAGTATCCAATGCTCGTCCTATCGTTCACGCAAGCCGTAGGATGGCGCCCAGGGAAAGGGTTGAATTAGTCAAGCAAACTAAAGATTTACTAGAAAAAGGTTTGATTCGACCCAGTGTTTCTGAATGGGGTTCAACCGTTGTATTTGTTGCTAAATCGGACGGATCTTTGAGATTGTGTGTGGATTACCACGATCTCAATAAGCTCACTCTCAATAATAAATTTCCACTACCTAGAATTGATGATCTATTTGATCAATTGCACGGCGCTCGTTTCTTTTCGAAGATGGATCTAGCCCAAGGGTTCCATCAATTACGAATCGCCGAAGATTGTGTCCATTTGACCGCTTTCAGGGGTCCCAATATGTTCTACAAATAGTTAGTCATGCCTTTTGGGCTAACCAATGCTCCAGCATACTTCGTGGACCTTATGACTCGTGTGTTTCGGGAGGTATTGAATAAATTTGTGCTCGTATTTATTGATGATATTTTGGTCTATTCCAAGACCAAAGAGGAGCATGCCGAGCATCTTAGAATCGTTTTGGAGATATTGAGGAGAAATAGTTTATTCTCAAAATTTTCAAAATGTCATTTTTGGGTCAAAGAAATTAAATTTATCGGCCATATTATTAATGAAGAAGGGATTTCGGTTGATCCCAGCAGAATTTCCGCTATTCTTGACTGGAGGAAACCCACTACCCCAAAAGAAGTTCGAAGTTTTTTGGGTTTAGCAGGTTATTACCGGAAGTTTGTTTAGGACTTTTCTAAGATAGTTAGTCCGTTGACTAAGCTCACGATGAAGCATGTAAAATTCAATTGGACTCCGAAATGTGACAAAGCTTTTCAGGAGTTGAAAAAGAGATTAACCACCGCTCCTGTTCTCGCTATTATCAACGAGAATCAGGGATTATCTATTTATACCGACGCTTGTGGTGATGGTTTGGGTGTGGTATTAATGTAGAATGGGAAGGTAATTGCCTACGCGAGTAGACAATTAAGTCCTCATGAAAGAAACTACCCAATCCATGATTTGGAACTTTTAGCTGTTATTTTCGCTTTGAAAATATGGAAACATTATCTTCTGGGTAAGGATTTTTTTAGCCTTCCTAACAAATTACGAATTTAATTTACTTAATAAATATACCTAATGAACTCTCTTTCTTTAGGTGAAAAATTCGAATTATTCACCGACCACAAATCTTTGAAAAGCCTCTTCACCCAAAAAGATTTAAATCTGCGACAACAACGTTGGTTGGAATTTCTAGCATCTTATTACCTAGATATTTAATATATGCCCGAAAAAGCCAATGTAGTTGCCGATGCTTTAAGTAGGAGACATGATGTTCTTGCATATCTTGTTGTTACTCCTACTCTCCTTGAAAAGATCGCCAGCAAGCAAAAAGAAGACCCGTTCCTTCGGGGAATTTGTAAAAGAATACATCATGGTGAGGATTCCAGTTTTGGAATTGATGATAATGGAGTTATAAGGATGAGAGGCAGGATTTGTGTCCCGGACATTCCTGAACTAAAACGTGAAGTTTTGGACGAATGTTACAAATGTAAATTTAGCATCCATCCAGGAGTTAACAAGATGTATAAAGATATCAAAAGAACTTTCTGGAGGAAGACGATGAAAAGGGACATATATATATATATATGTATGTATGTGTGTGTGTGTGTGTGTGTGTGTGTGTGTATGAGTCGCTATGCTACTTGCCAACAAATCAAAAGCGATCAAAAGAAAATGACAGGTTTACTTCAGCCTTTAGAGGTACCCAAGTGGAAACGGGACCAAGTTCGATGGATTTCATCGACGGTTTGCCTCGTACTCGTAAAGGCAATGAAGCAATTTGAGTTTATGGATCGTTTGACTAAGACAGCCCACTTCTTGCCAGGGAAATCTACCCGCACAACTGCAAGGTTAGCAGAGTTGTATGTGAAAGAAATTTTCCATCTCCATGGTATTCCTGGCAGTGCAGTGAGTGATCGTGACCCGATCTTCACTAGTAGATTTTGGGAGGCATTTCAAGACGCATTGGGAACAAAAACTGAACTTCAGCGCTGCTTATCACCCACAGTCTGATGGGCAGACTGAAAGGATTAACCGAATCTTGGAAGAACTATTGCGAGCTTGTATACTTGATTTTGGTGGTTCTTGGGAGGACCATTTGCATCTGGTCGAATTCTCTTATAACAATAGCTATCTGGCCAGTATAGAGATGGATCCTTTTGAAGCTTTATACGGTCGTCCGTATCGATCACCGACATATTGGATTGAGGCAAGTGATAGATTCATCCTTGAACCGGATATGATTAAAGAAGCTATAGAGAAAGTTGATTCTATACGGAAGAAATTGAAAACGGCTCAAAGTCGTCAAAAGAGTTATTATGATCGCAGAAGAAGGGATTTAGAATTCCAGATTGGAGACTCTGTCTTGCTCAAAGTATCTCCAATGCGAGGTGTATTAAAGTTTGGGAAAAGCAGTAAGCTGGCACCACGATATATTGATCCTTTTCCTATTCTGGAGAGGATCGGTTCTTTAGCCTATAGAGTGCAGCTGCCTAGATGGTTATCTGGCGTGGATGATGTGTTCCACATTTTTAATCTTTGGAAGTATGTGCACGATCCAGATAGTATTATTGAAGAAGCCGCTCAACAGGATCTCGACATCGCTCCCAATTTAACAGTTAAAAGAGAACCAATAAAGATTGTAGATCGTGATGAAAAGAGATTGAGAAACAAAATTGTAAAACTGGTTAAAGTACAGTGGAGTGGCGATCCAAAGGGCTGCACTTGGGAAACTGAAGATAATATGCAGAAATCATATCCCAATTGCAGAGTGGATATCTCGGCTTAAACTGGTAAGCCATTTCTCTATCCTTTTCTGAATTCATATATTCTTTGTTTGCTTTTCTCTCTCTTTCAAATTTCGAGGACGAAATTTTCTTAAGGGGGAATATCTGCAACATCCCAAAATTTATTAATTTAAATTTGGTAACTTATTTGAACTTTTGGAATTTAATTTGAAAGGTTCAAAAGAAATAAAATATGTGTTAATTTATATGAATAAAACTTCAATTTCTTTTGACTGAAATAATAAACGTTTTAAAAATAATTTGAATTTATAAAAATATATCTATGAAATTTGAATAATATGTATTAATACAAAAGCAAATATCTTTAATGGGTAATGTATTTGTAGTAAAGTAAATAGGACATAAAGGGTTTGATAGTTAATCTTAAGAATAAAAAAATAAAAACAAGGGTTTATGCTAGAAATAAGTGAGTTTGTGTGTATGCAACCTAAGTTAAACTTTATAACAATAACTATAACAAATTTATATAAGGCATGAAGTAAAACAAAACCAGGCAAGAGGGGGTGTATGTTGCCTGTGAAGTAGATGTGCAAGGCAAGAAAATAAAAAAAATATATAAAAAATAAAGTATCTATGTACATATAAAAATGGAATAAGGATGTAAACACGAAGGACACTTGCATTTAATGCTAGCACAAAAATAAGGTCATTCGAAAATATCTCTAAATCATTTCAGCTGAAATTGTTGTCTGGCCAAAGAAAGGAAGAAGAAAAAAAATCTCTAATTAAAAACAGAACTTGCTTGTTCCAGTAAAAACCTATTTTTGTAACTCTTTCTATATATATACATCTTCTTATTCTATTTTCGTTCATAAAAAAAAAACTTAGCATACCAGAGAAAAAATAGTAAGCACTTCCATTTTACAAATTTAAACAACAATCAGGCAAGAAGATTTAAAAAGGAAATCAAGTAGCATCTATTAAAAAAAACATAAGTTGTTCTCTGTTCAAGTTTTTGACTGTAAGTACACATATTATTTTAAAATTTAAATCTGGGTATTTAGTTTGTGAAACTTTGTGCTTTGTTGTATATTGAAAAAAAAATTGTTCTGTATGTTTTCTGTAATACTGAAATTTTTTATATGGCTTGTTCTTCTATACATTTGGTTTTAGAGCAAAGTAAATTAGAAACATTTAATAAATCTTCATACAAATATTGTAAACCTAGGATTTTAAACAAAATAAGTTTGTTTAAACTTAATCATGGCCCAGAAATTATTTGAGCTTGATAATGAAGAACTTGACACTGTAAACTCAGTTTTACAGTTAAAAGGGAAATCATATGATGAATTCGAGTATTTTAAATTATCGATTTGATTATATAACTTGAATAAACATACAAAGATAGGATTTTTAGAACATGAATGGTGATTTTTAGTTGTGTAAGTTGAGAGCAGTTTGAAGTTGATTAAAATGGGAGTTTCGATCAGTTTCTGGCGATCGGAAGCATACTGGATGTGGAATTTTTGATCGAAGCTAGTGTGTATGTTAGTGAATTCAGGAAAAATGTTCAATAATTTTTCTATTGTAGGATATGATGGGACGAAGGAATTTTAGGGTTTAAGGTCAGTGAAATGAGGGGTAGGGTTTTTGGGCTCATGCGCACTCGTCAATGCATCGAGTGTGGCCAGATTTGGAGGGGGTGTTCTTGAGTCATAGACGGAGGCATGGACGGAGGCGCGGCGGTTCTAGTGGCCGGGTTGGTCGTGTTGAAGTGGGTTTTGGCGAGCTTGAGTGTTCAAGTTTCGAATTGGAAGCTCGATTTCGTTTTTGGGTCCTTAGCGTCGAATCGATCGTTATTATCAAGTGTGGTGGTGATTTGTGACATGCCGGAGGAAGCGTCGTTCGTCGGAGCGTTGGCGAGGTGCTGTGCATGTGCACGGTGCTAGTTTGAGTCAGTGGAAATGGCATGGGGGAAGAAGCATTGCGACTCGAAGTAGCATTCGTGAAGTTCGCGTATTAGCTCGGGTTATAGCTCGAGGAAACTTTTGTGTGTGCCGGGTAGGTTTAGTACTTAGACAAATTTAAGTGGAAAAAATATTGTCACGGGTCAATCTTGGTAAAACTTGAAACAATGAGCACTTTTGCTCGGGGGTGACTCGAGATAGCCTCGGGTTAGTTGTTTGAAACAGCATTTCCAGTTTTAAAATGTTTTTTAGAAAAAAATAAGTCTAATTGATTTCTTTATTCATTCTCTATAAAATGATGATTGTTTGTTAAGTGGAATGTAAATTTAATGGTATTGAAATAATTATTTGAAATTAATTAAGTTCAAAGATGTTTTAAACATATATTTTTAAATAAAGCTGTTTTAGAAATTAATTTAATAAAATAATTGAGAAGTTAATCAAATATTTAAGGTATTAACTTAAAACAAATTTATTTATAATAATTAAATAATGATTAAACAATAAATTATTTGTAATTACTTTATTATGGATAATTAATTAATAAGTACTAATTAATAAGAGTAATTAAGATTTAATCAATTAAGAGTTAAGAATTTATTCAATTAAGATAATTAACTAAAGAATAATTACTTAATAAAATTAATTAAGATTTAATTAATTCATAGTTAAGAATAATTAATCATTGATTTAAAAATAATTAATAAAAATTATGTGGTTAATTCATTTAAATCACCTTCACCTTAATTGAAGATGATTGACTATCATCAAATGTTGTGTACTGGATTGATATTTCTGTTGTGATTGCGATACTGTATGATGTGAATTGCTTTGTGCTGAACTGTGATTTGTGATTTGTTTCTGTGTAAAAACCCTTTGCCCGTAAAACGGCATTTAAACTTCGATGCGATAGGGAGTTGGATTTCAGTTAGTTATCCGAAACCGACAACCTTGAATATGAATCTTTGTAACGGATATATCCACGTGTTTTAAAATTGAACGCTTACTATTCGGATTAGCCAGGAGAGGACCTTTATGTTATATAACCCATTCCGAATAGTGATACAACGAAATGAATAGCATTTGAAGACGGTGGTGAAGACCGAGTGTCTTCGAAAACGATAGGATAACTATCGAATGTCTCCGCACTGAATGGCCCCGGTATAGAGATCTCCACACATGATGGGGAGTCCGATCGAGATTGTGGATACCCAAATTTGTAAAGGCTTCTTCCTTTATTGGACGAAGTGCCTTTGGTTCTGTTCGAACCCGGAACAGACTTGTATGGTCGTATGTCTAACACTACGCTTTGAGATATAAAGAAGATTTCTTTCAAATACATATCTGTTGGTGGCGGAGAATTTATTCACTTAGCTTAACACCCTTCTCTAAGACGTACGAGCTCAGAGGTTATGTAGTTGAAGGTTATCAGCGATATACTCCCAATTTGGTAGTGTGGCATGCTAAGTGCTGCTGTGTGTTGATGATCGTTTGTTGATCATTTGTGATCAAAGCATGGCTTTCATGTAAAGCATAGCTTTATGGACGAGACCTCATGGGACGTCACACCCCGGAAATGGTCGAAACAAGAAAGATGCGGCAAGGTTATAAGGGTCACACCCTTTAGAGTACGTCATTTCCTTCTGGAAAAAGGTGGTATCATGGTATGGAGCCCAGATACTTTACCTATGTGGTTGCTGCAATCTCATTTACTATGTGGTTGTTGCTTTGTGGTAGAGGGCCCTCGGATAAAGGTCGCGAACGACCGAGGGTGGCATACTCGAGTAGTAGTTAACTAGCTACAGAGGTAACCCGGCCTTGTGTTGGCAGAGGACTGGTTAAGTTTTTAGGACATCCCTCCAGAGGCGTACCCATGTGGTAGTGGGAAGTTCCTTAGCCTGACCATTTGTTGGAAATCCAAAGAAACAATACGAGCCCTGTACGGTTTTAGTTGTATAACCTGCCATACAGCGTGGCGGTAACCTGCCACAAAACATGGTAGCTATAGTAGACATATGACGAAATGTGGTATTGTAACGATCTCGAATTTTATTAAGTTTAAATTGATAATTTAATTTTTGAATAAAAAATTGTGAAAATAATTGGTAACTAATATAAAATTCTAGTTAAATTTTAAATAATCGAGAATAAATTTGGATATTTGAAAATGAACATGTTTATAAAATAGATTGAAAATTTAATTGGGATTTAAATTTAAATATCTTTCAAATAAATAAAAAATAAACTTGTATTTGGATTTTGGATATGATTAAAATGTGATATTAGATAACTAAACTTTAAAAGGAATTAAAATGAGTATTGATGTTAAGCAAATAATTTAAATGAACTTATAATTATATAAAATATGAGAAGTAAAATATAATACAAACAAATGTATTACAATAATAATAAAAATATTTGTATTGACATACAAGACAAGTATTAATGTTAAAAATAAAACGTTAGTTACAAACACATATGTAATTTGGAATATATATATATATATATATATATATATATATATATATATATAAGGATGCTCGCAAAAGGGGCCGATGTGTTTATATTCTAAGGTGATAAGGCCAAAGTTAAGAAATTATATTCAAGTAATAAAACAAAAGTATACATACATAAACAAAAGAATGTAGCCTGGAAACAAACTAATTAATTATGGCCTCCCTTGTACACAACAGAGATGCATGTCAGCCCAGACAAGCAAATAAAGGCAAAGTAATATATGTACATGCACAAAGCAAAGAATTAACAAAGAAAAAAATATATGCAGACAAGAAGTAAGAAATACAAACGAATACAAATATAAACAAAAAAAAAAAATAGATATGAAGGCAAGAAGTCAAGAAAACATGTCAGTATAAAAAAAAGACCTGGAAGAAAAATGAAACAAGTAAGATATGCTAGGTAAAAGCAAGTAAAAGGAAACATCACTATCTGCAAAACAATATATTAGCCGAGTCAAACAAACAAAGCATAAAACCAGGTATAAATCTAAAGTACAAATATAAAACAAGTACAAAGCAATTAATGCAAGCATACAAAATGAGATTTGTAGCCACCATCCTCAGATCTTGTTTAATAAAAAAAAAAATATAATCACCCTGTACAATATGATACCCTGTACAACATTGTCTTCTTCATACACACACACACACACACACCCATATTTCTCATTTCATTCGGAAAAAAAAAATGAAAGCCAAGGAAGAAGAAAAAAAAATAAACACCATTTCATACTTCAACAAACTTCAGTTTAAACAAAACCACTTAGCAAACCAGAGAAAAGAAAAAAAAATCAAAGCTAAAGAAAATTCCAGTTTTCAAGTATCAACTTCCAGGCTTTTGCTATCTTTGTTTCAACAGTTTCAGGTGAGCAACTTCAAATTTTTCTAAAACCAGTTTTTCTTTTTTTGTTGAATGCTTGTATGGATATGGATAGCCTTTGCATAGGGATGAATAGCTGTGCTTATGTTTTGATCTTCTTGGAAACATTTCTTCCTTCTCTCTGTTCCTACAACATTTTAGTTACAGGGGAACTTGAAATTTCTCCCTCCCATTTCCTTTGGAAAGAAAATTTAATAGCAAAGCAAGTTAAAGTGTGGTTTAACTTGCACTATGCTTCAGTAATAAATCAAACAAGATTTGATATTTGTTTTTCTGGAAACTATGAAACACAGTACGTCCAAATTTTGATTCACAGAGTAAATATATTTTTTATATCCAAAAATCCAAAGTCTTTTCCTCTTTTGCTGCTAAAAATGATTTTTAAATGAGTTAAATAAAATTGTTTAAACCTATACTCTGTTTCAGTAATGAACTAAAACAAGCCCAATGCAGTTTCTTCCTGGGAGTTATAGGAACACAGCCATCATTTCATTTAAGCAAGAGATTCGAACATCATGGATTTTGATTCGAGAAATATTATTTGAATTCCCATCAAAAATGATGATTTTAGGTGGAAACTTCACGATTTTTAAGTGTGTGATTTGAGAGCAATTATGGGTTGATCGAAAAATGGATTTCGATCAAGTGCAGACGATTGGAGGCTCAATTGGGGTCGAGGTTGCTAGTGGAGATGGAGGAGCCTACGAAGATGGTAGGAAAAATGGCCGGAGGTGACATCGTCCACAGTGACGGCGGCGACGAACGTTTAATGTTTTAAACCCTAGTTTTGTAAGGCCAAAAACTTTTGATTCGTTCGTCCTATGGGATGCATCGAGTTCGACGTACCTTTGGGGGATAGTAGAGGGAAGGGCGACGAGTGGATTGCCGAAGTTATGGAGTCCCCCGTGGTCAGTGCGGCGAGTGCGACGTGTGTTTCCAGGTTTGATGGCAAAACCTGAACGTGTTTCCAGGTTTGGGATTCTAGCGCAATTTCTTTTTCGAGTTCGAAACCGGGTCTGGGTGGTCAGGGTTGATAGAGGAGGTCAACGGCGGTGTGTAGGTGGCTGCGGCGGCAACTAGGGATGACCAGAATCTGGGTGCACGTGCACCGTGCACATTGAATATCAGGTCTTGAAGGAAGTTGGGGATGAAGCAATATATACCGTGGGTATGTTGAACAGGGTTAAAACAGAGACCCGTTTTGATTCCTTTTGACATTTTCAAATTTAATTTCAAATTATAAATAAAGGTTTAATAATAAATTCAAGTTCAGTTTGAACTTGGTTTGTGAATGAATAAAGTTTTTAAAAATTAAATTATTTTAATAATTTAAAAGTGGACGAGTATTTAAGTGAAAAAAAAGAAAAAAAAAGAGATTTGAATTTGAAATGGAAGTTGAAATTGTAAGGTAAGAATTGAAACAAAGTTTTGAAACATGGAGTTAAACTTACCTTTGAATCCTCGATTTTGAAATCAAGTAAGTCTTATGAATTTAAATGTATAATTAAATAAATTTGTAAATACGTAAATTTATAAGGGAATTTGTTTTTTTTTAAAACTCTTTTAAAATTTCTTTGTAAAAGTAATACTTTAACAGGTGAATTTAAAGCCAGTTGAAAATCAATCATTCAAATATTTTGTGAAGTGTTAATTAAAGCATTAATAATTATGAGTTTTACTTATAAGTAAATAAAGATTTAATAAATTGAAATTCATTAATTTTGAAATTAATTAGAAGTTTAAATTTATAAATTAAGGTTTAAGTAAGAAATAATTAATGTGTGATTAAGAATCATAGATTCCCAAATTTATGTAAAAGGATTTCCAATTGAAATGAAAATGGAAAATTTATAATTAGAAATTTATTAATTATTGAGAACCAATTAAGTTGCAATTAACCCCTGATTAATTAAATAATTATGATTAACTAATGGATTATTAATGGTTAGTCAATTTCTATAAATAATGATTAAAGTTAATTAATCAAGTGATTAAGATATAATTACATTTAATGTAATTAAATGTTGACTTATTTATAAAAGTAATAAATTACTTAAAGACAATTATTTAATGGAATTAAATAAAGGTTAAAAGATATGTAATTAATTTAAGGATAATTTAATTAATGTGATTAATTAAGAATCATGTAATTAAATAAGGTGATTGATAAATTAATTTATATCAAATAAATTGTGATTAATAAATCAGAATTGGATAATTAATTCATAAGTAATTAATTGGAAATAAATTGAATTACTTAGGATTAAACGATTAATTGATCCTGCTTATAAATGATTATAAAATGCTTGACCTTGCTTATGAATGATTGAATTGAATGAGTTGCCTTGAATGGATTGTCATGTCTGATCTGGGATATATTGTTCTGTGGTTTGTGCCGAGTATGATTTATTCCATTATTTACATTTGTATATTATCTGTGAATCTGTGAATGGACGATAAGCATTATACTTTATATCGCTTATCAACTATATTTCTATGTTTTAATCTGTGATGATTGAATGATGTTGCACTATTGTGTTGAACCCCTGGACCACACCATACACACACAAATATGGATTTCACGAGGAAATCGATCAAGTCACAGATTTTTGAAATGATTTATAAAAATTGAATATTTGAATTCAAATGTTTTGGAAATGGAGTGGGTTTAAAGTGAAAAGCTTTTGAAATGGAATTTCAAAGATGAAATATATTTTGAATAACTTGATTGAGCTTTGGAATTTAAATAATTTGATTTAAATTTGAATTCAATACTTGAAATTGAATTCTATATTTTGAAACTAGGGATTTTAACGATATTATACTAGTTATATATGAGTCAAACCATTTTTAAAGAATTGTTCTTTTAAGATTTGAATTAACCCAAAGATTATAACTTGTATAAATGAAATAAGGTTTTTTCTGAAGTAACACTGTTGTTTCTAAATGATAAAAAGCTTTCATAGGAGAAATGAATTTCGAATTGTATTAAAAGGATTTCAAGTTTAAACTGAAAAAAATCTTCCTAGTTATAGATGAATATCTGGAAACGAATTTTGAAAGAGAATATTTGGGAACGAACTTTGAAAGATATAAGTTAAATCTTAATTTAAAGATTTAATGAATTAAATCAAATTGAATTGGAATTGTTTTGAAATCCAGGAATAAATCTTTGAGAAACTAGGTGAACTTTGTGAAATAAACCCTTTTGTTTTAAAGATTGGAAATGGTAATTCGTTTTAAACCATTTAACGAAAAGTTTTGGGTAATAAGTTGTGACTTAATTGAAATCCCAGTATCCACATGTTTTTGAACTATTTCGCTCACTATTCGGTTTAACCGGGAGAGGACCTTTGTGTCATATATCCCATTCCGAATATGTGATACGTCGTTATGGATAGCATTTGAAGACCAGTGGTGAAGACCGGGTATTTGTGAGAACGATAGGACAACCTATCGATTGTCTCTGCACCGAGTAGCTACGGTATAGAGATTCCCTAAGTGATGGGAAGTCCGATCGGGATTGTGAATACCCGGATTGCAAGGGCTTCTTTGGAAGTGCCTTCGGTTCTGTTCGAGCCCGGAACAGACTTGTATGGATTGTGTGTCTGACATTACATTTTGAGATATAAAGCAGATTTCTTTCAAATACATTTCTGTTGGTGGCGGAGAATTTATTCTCTTAGCTTAACACCCTTCTCTGAGACGTACGAGCTCAGAGGTTATGTAGTTGAAGGTTATCAGCGATATATTCCCAATTTGGTAATGTGACATGCTGAGTGTTGCTGTGAAATGATCATTTGTGTTGATCATTTGAGATAAGATCATTTGTTTGATCGTTTATCTTTGTGATCATTTCTATGATCATTTGTTGACCCAAAGCACGGCTTTTGTATAAAGTGTGTCTTTGTGGACGAGACTTCGTCGAGCCTCACACCCCGGAATGGTCAAAACAGGAAAGATGCAGCAAGGTTATTAGGGGGTAGCGCCCCTTTAGGGTATGTTCATTTCCTTCTGGATAGAGGTGGTATCATGGTATGGAGCCCAGATACTTAATCTATGTTGTTTACTGCAAATTTATTACTTTGTGGTTGTTGGTTATCGGGATCCCGGATAAAGGTTGGTTACGACCGGGGGATGACATACTCGTGTCAGTAGTTACCCAGTTAGGGGTAACCCGGCCTTGTGTTGGCAGAGATCCGGTTAGGTTCTCGGGGACGTCCTTCCAGAGGCGTTCTCATGTGGCAATGGGAAGTTCCTTGGCCTGACCATTTGTTGGAAATCCAAAGAAACAATACGAGCCTTGTACGGTTTTAGTTGTATAACCTGCCATGGAATGTGGCGGTAACCTGCTATTGAACATGGTAGTTATAGTAGGCATACGATAATGGTCGTACGTTGGCTAAGATTTATATTCTACTTTCGAAATGTTTTCTACACTATGCACTAATAATAATAATTCAAATGATTTGATTTTGCGTAGTAAGCATGTTTGACTATCATAAGAAGAAATCTCCTCTAAGTCTGCGTTTGCATTGTGTGTGTGGTGGGAGGTCTTATGGTAGTTTCATTTTCCAAAAGCATTACAAATTGACTTTAAAATTCTCTTGTTGTTGTTTTTAAAGATGAACTATTTTTGTTGCTCACACCAGTCCCATGACTGATCCGGAGTTTATTGTTCCTTTCCTAAACACTGGGTGCTCATTATTTTCTACACGAGCAGTCTAGAGTTGGGTTTTTCAGATAGTTAGATTCAGTGAATTATCTGGAGTTAGTTCAGTCCTTGGTTCGCACCAGTCTTGCCTTGCTTGGTGCATTGTTGTGGGGAGTCCGAGCTATTGCTGGATTGGTTCTTGGAGTTCAGATTTGGAGTTCTTCGTTGAAGACTATCTTAGAGTTATTTGTTCCGCTGCTAGTGTTATCTATTTTCTTTCCGCCGCTATTTTATTGTATCTTTGATGTATATTGATATTCATTGTAACATTCTGTTGTATCAGATATTGTATATCAATGTATTATTCTTTTTATCCCGCTGTGTTATTTACTTAATGTTGTTATAGGCTCCGGCGAATCGGATTTGAACGGTCGAATCTACGGCATTCGAATACGATTTGAAGTATGTATGTCGATTTTCGAGCGGGTAAAACCCGCATTCGTTACATTTGGTATCAGAGGTAAGGTTGAACTTTAGCTCAGGAGTATAACACATTAAGTAGCTCATTAGAGATAGGGTGAAGTATACCCTAGAATGAGTAATTTCTAAGATATCCGTTTGAATGTTTCAGTAAATTCTCTTACTATTCACTGATAGTAAGTATGAGTGCAAGAAGAGGACGAGATAGGGGACAGGGAAATACCACTATAAATGGTCAATACCCTGTAACAACAGTGGAAACAATCTTTTCTTTATCAATCTCTTTGTTCATCGTCTCTTTTCAAATCTTTGATAGTTCCTAGTAGATCCCGGAAGGAAATTCGATATATTAATATGGGACATAAACTCCAATTTGGTCAGAATTTTTTGTTTGGATGGATTGGTTGTTTTGGTTGTTATGGTTAATAGGTATACTTTAGTTTTAAACTATTTTTTTTTTTGAAATTGTTCCTCTATCTTTTATCTATCTTCGTTATCCCTCTCTGGCGAATTTCGAGGACGAAATTCTTTTTCAGGGGGGAAGTCTGTAACGATCTCGAATTTTATTAAGTTTAAATTTAATTTTTGAATAAAAAATTGTGAAAATAATTGGTAACTGATATAAAATTCTAGTTAAATTTTAAATAATCGAGAATTAATTTGGATATTTGAAAATGAACATGTTTATAAAATAGATTGAAAATTTAATTGGGATTTAAATTTAAATATCTTTAAAATAAATAAAAAATAAACTTGTATTTGGATTTTGGATATGATTAAAATGTGATATTAGATAATTAAACTTTAAAAGGAATTAAAATGAGTATTGATGTTAAGCAAATACTTTAAATGAACTTATAATTATATAAAATATGAGAAGTAAAATATAATACAAACAAATGTATTACAATAATAATAAAAATATTTGTATTGACACACAAGACAAGTATTAATGTTAAAAATAAAACGTTAGTTACAAACACATATGTAATTTGGAATATATATATATATATATATATATATATATATATATATATATATGTAAGGATGCTCGCAAAAGGGGCCGATGTGTTTATATTCTAAGGTGATAAGGCCAAAGTTAAGAAATTATATTCAAGTAATAAAACAAAAGTATACATACATAAACAAAAGAATGTAGCCTGGAAACAAACTAATTAATTATGGCCTCCCTTGTACACAACAGAGATGCATGTCAGCCCAGACAAGCAAATAAAGGCAAAGTAATATATGTATATGCACAAAGCAAAGAATTAACAAAGAAAAAAATATATGCAGACAAGAAGTAAGAAATACAAACGAATACAAATATAAACAAAATAAAAATAAAATAGATATGAAGGCAAGAAGTCAAGAAAACATGTCAGTATAAAAAAAAAGACCTGGAAGAAAAATGAAACAAGTAAGATATGCTAGGTAAAAGCAAGTAAAAGGAAACATCACTATCTGCAAAACAATATATTAGCCGAGTCAAACAAACAAAGCATAAAACCAGGTATAAATCTAAAGTACAAATATAAAACAAGTACAAAGCAATTAATGCAAGCACACAAAATGAGATTTGTAGCCACCATCCTCAGATCTTGTTTAATAAAAAAAAAATATAATCACCCTGTACAATATGATACCCTGTACAACATTGTCTTCTTCATACACACACACACACACACCCATATTTCTCATTTCATTCGGAAAAAAAAATGAAAGCCAGGGAAGAAGAAAAAAAAAATAAACACCATTTCATACTTCAACAAACTTCAGTTTAAACAAAACCACTTAGCAAACCAGAGAAAAGAAAAAAAAATCAAAGCTAAAGAAAATTCCAGTTTTCAAGTATCAACTTCCAGGCTTTTGCTATCTTTGTTTCAACAGTTTCAGGTGAGCAACTTCAAATTTTTCTAAAACCAGTTTTTCTTTTTTTGTTGAATGCTTGTATGGATATGGATAGCCTTTGCATAGGGATGAATAGCTGTGCTTATGTTTTGATCTTCTTGGAAACATTTCTTCCTGCTCTCTGTTCCTACAACATTTTAGTTACAGGGGAACTTGAAATTCCTCCCTCCCATTTCCTTTGGAAAGAAAATTTAATAGCAAAGCAAGTTAAAGTGTGGTTTAACTTGCACTATGCTTCAGTAATAAATCAAACAAGATTTGAAATTTGTTTTCTTGGAAACTATGAAACACAGTACATCCAAATTTTGATTCACAGAGTAAATATTTTTTTTATATCCAAAAATCCAAAGTCTTTTCCTCTTTTGCTGCTAAAAATGATTTTTAAATGAGTTAAATAAAATTGTTTAAACCTATACTCTGTTTCAGTAATGAACTAAAACAAGCCCAATGCAGTTTCTTCCTGGGAGTTATAGGAACACAGCCATCATTTCATTTAAGCAAGAGATTCGAACATCATGGATTTTGATTCGAGTAATATTATTTGAATTCCCATCAAAAATGATGATTTTAGGTGGAAACTTCACGATTTTTAAGTGTGTGATTCGAGAGCAATTATGGGTTGATCGAAAAATGGATTTCGATCAAGTGCAGACGATTGGAGGCTCAATTGGGGTCGAGGTTGCTAGTGGAGATGGAGGAGCCTATGAAGATGGTAGGAAAAATGGCCGGAGGTGACATCGTCCATAGTGACGGCGGCGGCGAACGTTTAATGTTTTAAACCCTAGTTTTGTAAGGCCAAAAACTTTTGATTCGTTCGTCCTATGGGATGCATCGAGTTCGACGTACCTTTGGGGGATAGTAGAGGGAAGGGCGACGAGTGGATTGCCGAAGTTATGGAGTCCCCGGTGGTCAGAGCGGCGAGTGCGACGCGTGTTTCCAGGTTTGATGGCAAAACCTGAACGTGTTTCCAGGTTTGGGATTCTAGCGCAATTTCGTTTTCGAGTTCGAAACCGGGTCTGGGTGGTCAGGGTTGATGGAGGAGGTCAACGGCGGTGTGTAGGTGGCCGCGGCGGCAACTAGGGATGACCAGAATCTGGGTGCACGTGCACCGTGCACATTGAATATCAGGTCTTGAAGGAAGTTGGGGATGAAGCAATATATACTGTGGGTATGTTGAACAGGGTTAAAACAGAGACCTGTTCTGATTCCTTTTGACATTTTCAAATTTAATTTCAAATTATAAATAAAGTTTTAATAATAAATTCAAGTTCAGTTTGAACTTGGTTTGTGAATGAATAAAATTTTTAAAAATTAAATTGTTTTAATAATTTAAAAGTGGACGAGTATTTAAGTGAAAAAAAAGAAAAAAAAAAGAGATTTGAATTTGAAATGGAAGTTGAAATTGTAGGGTAAGAATTGAAACAAAGTTTTGAAACCTGGAGTTAAACTTACCTTTGAATCCTCGATTTTGAAATCAAGTAAGTCTTATGAATTTAAATGTATAATTAAACAAATTTGTAAATACGTAAATTTATAAGGGAATTTGTTTTTTTTTAAAACTCTTTTAAAATTTCTTTGTAAAAGTAATACTTTAACAGGTGAATTTAAAGCCAGTTGAAAATCAATCATTCAAATATTTTGTGAAGTGTTAATTAAAGCATTAATAAATATGAGTTTTACTTATAAGTTAATAAAGATTTAATAAATTGAAATTCATTAATTTTGAAATTAATTAGAAGTTTAAATTTATAAATTAAGGTTTAAGTAAGAAATAATTAATGTGTGATTAAGAATCATAGATTCCCAAATTTATGTAAAAGGATTTCCAATTGAAATGAAAATGGAAAATTTATAATTAGAAATTTATTAATTATTGAGAACCAATTAAGTTGCAATTAACCCCTGATTAATTAAATAATTATGATTAACTAATGGATTATTAATGGTTAGTCAATTTCTATAAATAATGATTAAAGTTAATTAATCAAGTGATTAAGATATAATTACATTTAATGTAATTAAATGTTGACTTATTTATAAAAGTAATAAATTACTTAAAGATAATTATTTAATGGAATTAAATAAAGGTTAAAAGATATGTAATTAATTTAAAGATAATTTAATTAATGTGATTAATTAAGAATCATGTAATTAAATAAGGTGATTGATAAATTAATTTATATCAAATAAATTGTGATTAATAAATCAGAATTGGATAATTAATTCATAAGTAATTAATTGGAAATAAATTGAATTACTTAGGATTAAACGATTAATTGATCCTGCTTATAAATGATTATAAAATGCTTGACCTTACTTATGAATGATTGAATTGAATGAGTTGCCTTGAATGGATTGTCATGTCTGATCTGTGATATATTGTTCTGTGGTTTGTGCCGAGTATGATTTATTCCATTATTTACATTTGTATATTATCTGTGAATCTGTGAATGGACGATAAGCGTTATACTTTATATCACTTATCAACTATATTTCTATGTTTTAATCTGTGATGATTGAATGATGTTGCACTATTGTGTTGAACCCCTGGACCACACCATACACACACAAATATGGATTTCACGAGGAAATCGATCAAGTCACAGATTTTTGAAATGATTTATAAAAATTGAATATTTGAATTCAAATGTTTTGGAAATGGAGTGGGTTTAAAGTGAAAAGCTTTTGAAATGGAATTTCAAAGATGAAATATATTTTGAATAACTTGATTGAGCTTTGGAATTTAAATAATTTGATTTAAATTTGAATTCAATACTTGAAATTGAATTCTATATTTTGAAACTAGGGATTTTAACGATATTATACTAGTTATATATGAGTCAAAACATTTTTAAAGAATTGTTCTTTTGAGAATTTGAATTAACCCAAAGATTATAACTTGTATAAATGAAATAAGGTTTTTTTTCTGAAATAACACTGTTGTTTCTAAATGATAAAAAGCTTTCATAGGAGAAATGAATTTCGAATTGTATTAAAAGGATTTCAAGTTTAAACTGAAAAAAATCTTCCTAGTTATAGATGAATATCTGGAAACGAATTTTGAAAGAGAATATTTGGGAACGAACTTTGAATGATATAAGTTAAATCTTAATTTAAAGATTTAATGAATTAAATCAAATTGAATTGGAATTGTTTTGAAATCCAGGAATAAATCTTTGAGAAACTAGGTGAACTTTATGAAATAAACCCTTTTGTTTTAAAGATTGGAAATGGTAATTCGTTTTAAACCATTTAGCGAAAAGTTTTGGGTAATAAGTTGTGACTTAATTGAAATCCCAGTATCCATATGTTTTTGAACTATTTCGCTCATTATTCGGTTTAACCGGGAGAGGACCTTTGTGTCATATATCCCATTCCGAATATGTGATACGTCGTTATGGATAGCATTTGAAGACCAGTGGTGAAGACCGGGTATTTGTGAGAACGATAGGACAACCTATCGATTGTCTCTGCACCGAGTAGCTACGGTATAGAGATTCCCTAAGTGATGGGAAGTCCGATCGGGATTGTGAATACCCGGATTGCAAGGGCTTCTTTGGAAGTGCCTTCGGTTCTGTTCGAGCCTGGAACAGACTTGTATGGATTGTGTGTCTGACATTACATTTTGAGATATAAAGCAGATTTCTTTCAAATACATTTCTGTTGGTGGCGGAGAATTTATTCTCTTAGCTTAACACCCTTCTCTGAGACGTACGAGCTCAGAGGTTATGTAGTTGAAGGTTATCAGCGATATATTCCCAATTTGGTAATGTGACATGCTGAGTGTTGCTGTGAAATGATCATTTGTGTTGATCATTTGAGATAAGATCATTTGTTTGATCGTTTATCTTTGTGATCATTTCTATGATCATTTGTTGACCCAAAGCACGGCTTTTGTATAAAGTGTGTCTTTGTGGACGAGACTTCGTCGAGCCTCACACCCCGGAATGGTCAAAACAGGAAAGATGCAGCAAGGTTATTAGGGGGTAGCGCCCCTTTAGGGTATGTTCATTTCCTTCTGGATAGAGGTGGTATCATGGTATGGAGCCCAGATACTTAACCTATGTTGTTTACTGCAAATTTATTACTTTGTGGTTGTTGGTTATCGGGATCCCGGATAAAGGTTGGTTACGACCGGGGGATGACATACTCGTGTCAGTAGTTACCCAGTTAGGGGTAACCCGGCCTTGTGTTGGCAGAGATCCGGTTAGGTTCTCGGGGACGTCCTTCCATAGGCGTTCTCATGTGGCAATGGGAAGTTCCTTGGCCTGACCATTTATTGGAAATCCAAAGAAACAATACGAGCCTTGTACGGTTTTAGTTGTATAACCTGCCATGGAATGTGGCGATAACCTGCTATTGAACATGGTAGCTATAGTAGGCATACGATAATGGTCGTATGTTGGCTAAGATTTATATTCTACTTTCGAAATGTTTTCTACACTATGCACTAATAATAATTCAAATGATTTGATTTTGCGTAGTAAGCATGTTTGACTATCACAAGAAGAAATCTTCTCCAAGTCTGCGTTTGCATTGTGTGTGTGGTGGGAGGTCTTATGGTAGTTTCATTTTCCAAAAGCATTACGAATTGACTTTAAAATTCTCTTGTTGTTGTTTTTAAAGATGAAATGTTTTTGTTGCTCACACCAGTCCCATGATTGATCCGGAGTTTATTGTTCCTTTCCTAAACTCTGGGTGCTCATTATTTTCTACACGAGCAGTCTAGAGTTGGGTTTTTCAGATAGTTAGGTTCAGTGAATTATCTGGAGTTAGTTCAGTCCTTGGTTCGCACCAGTCTTGCCTAGCTTGGTGCATTGTTGTGGGGAGTCCGAGCTATTGCTGGATTGGTTCTTGGAGTTCAGATTTGGAGTTCTTCGTTGAAGACTATCTTAGAGTTATTTGTTCCGCTGCTAGTGTTATCTATTTTCTTTCCGCCGCTATTTTATTGTATCTCCGATGTATATTGATATTCATTGTAACATTCTGTTGTATCAGATATTGTATATCAATGTATTATTCCTTTTATCCCGCTATGTTATTTACTTAATGTTGTTATAGGCTCCGGCGAATCGGATTTGAACGGTCGAATCTACGGCATTCGAATACGATATGAAGTATGTATGTCGATTTTCGAGCGGGCAAAACCCGCATTCGTTACAGTTATGCTGGCTAAGGTTAATATTATACTTTCGAAATAGTTTTCTACACTATGCACTAGTAATAATATCAAAGAATTTTTCCCATATCAAGCATATTTGACTATCATAAGAAGAAATCTCCTCCAATTCTACGATTGCATTGTGTGTGTGTGTGGCGGGAGGTCTTATGGTAGTTTCATTTTCCAAAAGCATACCTGATTTTCCTTATATAAATCCTGTTTTATTTTAAAGCAACTGTTTTTGTTTACTCATACCAGTCCCTTGACTGACCCAGAGTTTATTGTTGTTTCTAAACTCTGTGTTCCCATAATTTCCACACGGGCAGCCTAGTAGCAGGTTTTTCGTGGTTTGGTGTTAGCTGTATTTTGGAGGTTATAGGTTTTTGGAGGCTTTTACCTTGAAGATATTTTGGAAGCTTTTGGATCCCAAGGTGCTTAGATTTGAAAGTTTACTATCGCTTCATTCCTTTGAAGTCTTTTTGGCATATGATCACATATTGTTCCATTGTGATGTTCTATTTGGAGTTATGATATATGTATTATGATACTCTGATGTAGTAATGGATATTATGATGTTATCGTATCTGTGATGAAATGAATGATATTCATTTTGTTTCTGCTGTTTTATATTCATCTAGTGTTGTTATAAGCTCCATCCGACTGGAGTTCGATGTTTGAATTTTCGGCAGTAGAATACAAGTGGGGTATTTGATGTCAATTTTTGAACATTCGATTTCGGAAAGTGCAGTTAAAGTTCCTACGAATATCTAGTTTTCTACGTACTTTTCGTAAGTGTATGTATTTATTAGATTTGGATTTATTTAGTTAAATTTTTTTGATATAGCTTGGATTAATGCTCTTAAGATTGTATCTGATTGTATTTGTATTTGGATTTGCTTTGGTTTGATTGGATGCTTGGATTGATAATATAATATGTACAGATTAAATTTAAATTAATAACAATAGTTTATGTTACCTTATTTACAATTTATATCATAATCACATAATTATCATGCTTAAATATCATATTACATCATGTTTAGTATGCTTTGATTATTTTAATACTTCGTTATTGATTCCGACTCTATAGTTTCTAAGTATTTGATTTAGAGGGAGTTTTTATTTTTGACCCAGTTTTTAGGTGATAAAGAAGGAGAAAAATATAAAATATACATATATGTATATTCAAGGGGAGCTATCTAACTTAGAGGGAGTTATGTCATATTTTATATACAAGAATATGTAATGGTTGTCATCATAAAAAGGATGAGATTGTTAATACCTTAGTTATTGATTTTGGATATAACAACCTTGATAACAATAATATGCATTTGTATAAAATACAGATACTAATATTTTTCCAAGTTATATGGTATATAATGTCGGATATTACATAGGAGTTGAATCAAATACTGTACAGTATGACTCAATAAATAGACATGAAGATTCATGAGTACAAAGACCAAGATATGAAGATCTAAAGACTATACTATAGCGTATAGATTCATAGTATATTGTTAAAGTCCTTGGTAGAAATCTTTGATCTCTATCTCTTATTTTTCTATCTTTCATATTTTTAAACAAAATAATTTTTTTAAATATATTTAAAAATATTTTATAAAAGTTTTTCAAAGTTCAAAAATGTTTTTAAACAATTTTACATAATATTAAGTTATTTTACATAGTTTAGGATTTTTAAAATATTTTAAAAAGAAACAAATTTTCAAATCCAACGTGCATATGTCAACATATGTCCAGATGACATGTCGACATACGTGCTGTCAAAAGGTTTTTCAAATTTTGAAAAGAAGTGTCTATTGGTCGCAACTCATCGTGAATGGACATGGTTGTTTATCCACTATATAAAGTGAGGTTCAAACGAATTTTTTGATAGTTATTAACCTATTTTCTTCCTTCCTCTTACTCTCTAGGAAACTCCATTGAAAATGTACTTTGTTCTCTTCAAAATCATACAGAATCAATTCAAACTTCATTGTATTGATTTACTACTTTCTTACTGTTTTGGAATCATCTCTCTGTCAAATCAAAGATCAAAGTGCTACCCAAGAGGCTATAGGATCCACTAAGTTCAAGAAATTATCTTTGGAAAAACCATCAAACTTTATTTGCTTTTGCTTGGATGTGCTTATAGCCCGTTCAAATAAAGTAGGTGTGCTTATAACCAAGAAATCTAAGTGGGTATGCTTGTAACCCATGCAAATCTAGCGGGTGTACCCTAAGCCTAGAAAGTCAGAAGGGTGTGTCTCGTTGCCTCTGAATCGAGATTAAAATTGGATTTTCCTTCTGTCTATTTTAAGGTTGGAATTTGAAAAGAAATTTATACAAGAAGTTGTACGAGACTGGATGTAGGAGAAATCCAAACCAGTAGAAAATCCCTGGTGTCATCTCTCTAATTCTTTACTCTGCTTTTCTGCTTTTATTTTATCTGTGATTGCATATGTGACTATTTAATAGCGTAATTTCGTGTTGTTAATTTAAGATTTAATATCAAACTTGAAAGAAATTTAAAAAGATTTATAAAAGTTAGTAACATTATTCATCCCATCTAATGTTTAATTAGCCTTAAGATCCATTATTCTCGAACCCACAATGCTGACATCCTTGCCATAGGAGTGCCTCCCTTCAATATACTCCCTGCTTCTCAACATTTCTTACATCTTCCAATGGGTTGTGCCATTTATACTCTAGTTGAGAAAATTAGGAGACTTGTGATTTATGATACCTCGAACCTCAAATTGGCTTCCTTTTCTTTATTGCTTCTTCTTGTTACAGAGCCTCCTCATACTGAAGTTTTCCAATCTCTTCACAAGAATATCTTATGTTATATTTCGATTCCACTTTTGAAGATAAATTTTTTTATTTTTATATATCTGTTAAATAATTACTTATTCGCTTACTCATTGTACGCAGGTTTACATTTTGGCTATGGGGTTGCAATGTCGGGTTGAGTCCCCCAAACTAGTGCTAATAAATTCACTGGCTGAAGCTCAAAAGCTTAACGGTGATATCAAATTTGGGCGTAAATGGGAAGAGGGGATAAAAAGGAGCTTGATGAGCTTAAGGTGAAATATTTGGAGATTGAGGATCGTATGACAAGAGCTGAGGGTGATCTTGTAACAGCAAAGTAGGAGGAGAAGCAATTGAAGAAGAAACTTACCCAAACAATCAAGGGAGGAGGATATAGCAATGTACTAGAATTGATACCTTTCTCATACAAAATATGTTAAATAGAACATAACAGTAATATAATACATAAGGTTACTCCCTAACTTGGAGTTATCGGAGTTACACAAAAGTATTATAATCAGCTTAGGCAGTTATACCAATTTGCCTTTACACATGTTGAAACCAAATAAACATACATAAACTAAACAAATAGCAGAATAGAAAGCTAAGTACATAAAAGCCTCCTGCTTAAATGTCATCATCAAAAGAGCTCATAAAAGACCTACTACCCTCGAACTATTCAATTATAAATGAGTATTGAAGAGTTTAGGGAAAACAAACAACTTGGGTTAGACAATATGTCTGGTATGAGCAAAACTCTAAACAGTAAGTATTATTAACAACAACATATGAGACCATGTCACCAAACACAGAATGTGTTTTCTCTCACAAAGACAACATCCAAATGTAAAGAACGCATACAAATAATTAACATCATGAATAGTGCTATACTCTTCCTGATGCAATTTAGTAAACAAATTCAAAGGTTCGAACCAATAAGGGAAGGGAAATTTACCAACAATGACTAGGAGGGTGCACCCCTTTATCGAAAGTATACCTCTAGAATATATACTTGAGATCTCCGATGGTTCTCGGACACATCCAAGCCAGACCCTACCAACGGTTATCGAGAATCTGAATAATTCACATCTTGGTGCACAAATATCCGAACCAAATCTAGAGTAGATGTGATAATACCCTAATGAGAGCAACCCCACGTAGCTTGGCTTCCACTTGCTCTTTGGTTTTAGTCATTTCTGACAAAAGATAACAAAACTCAAGTGAGCAACACACCATCTTAGAATGACAAAAAACGAAGAAGGCTGAGGCAATCGATAGTCGAGAAATCTATTGTCGAAGATAACAAAATAATCGTATATGGATAGTAAACCTCATATTCCTACCAATACTCATTGATTTCAAACCTGTACTCTTTGTAGGTTAGAAATGAAGTCGGGCAAGTGAAGATAGTGTTACCTCTAGGCATTGCCTTGATGATAATTTTAACTTTCGAGATAGCGACAAGTTTCCATACCTCAATGTGTAGTGTCAGGAGTATGATTAAATTCTTTCCATATAAGTGATGTCACATATGGAAACTTCTTTTCCATAACCGAATCGAAAATTTTGCTTTTAAAACCAAATTTTTGCTTGGGTTTCCTACTACAAGTACTTTAAACAAGTTTGTAAAAATTATTAATTAACTTTAAAACACCATTATCAAAAAGATTTAATCGCTTAAAATATCCTTGTTAAAACGGTTAATTATCTTTAATTAACATTGATAAGAATGAATAATCATCTTCAATTAACATTAACGAGAATGATTAATTATCTTTAAACTTCGTTAATTAATTTGATTAATTAACTTTAGATATCCATAATTAAAAAGGGTTAATCACTTTAAAACATCATTAATTAATTTTAAATATCATTAATTAATTTGATTAATTAATTTTAAAACACCATTTATTACAAAGGAGTAACTAATTTAAAATATCGTTAATGGAAAAGATCAATTAAATTAATACTAATTAATTAACTTTAAAAGTAAATAATTAAAAATGATTAATTAATTTTTAAAAATTATTAATTAAAATAATTAACTAACTTTAATATATCATTATTTAGGATATTAATCAAACTTAATCATCATTAGATAAAATTGTTAATTAATTTTAAAAATCATTAATAAAGTAATTAATTAAATTCAAAAATCATCATTAACAAGTTAATTAATTAACCTTAATCCTTATTAATTAAATAATTAATTAAAATTTAAAAAATACTTATTAAAATAAATGATTACATTTGAAATCATCATTATTCAACAACTTTGTTAACTATTAACACAAAACCCAAGCTCGAGAAATAATATGAAGGTTTCGATAAGGATATGTTTGTTGAAATTGCCGATGTAGCAACGATAGTCACAATACGGACACTTCGACAACTAATTTTATGTCACTTTATTTTCATCCATAACATAAGTAAACATAATACAAGGTGCTAAACTATCATACAACATGTAGAGAACAATTATTAAAATATTACTAACATTTTCTACCATCTTCCAAAAATTGCTTACTAACTTGGTTACTAAACTATCATGATGACAATTTTTCATAGAATAATCCAAGCTAGCATCCATCACATGGTAATACATGCATAACAAACAATTAGAAACTAATAAATAGACAATATTGAAGTTTTAAAAGGTTAAGATTTTAAAGGTAAGATTTTTACTCACAATAGCTTACTAACTTCAACCAATCTTGCACTAGAACTTTGAAAACCCCTATATCTTTGCAAAAACTTGGAAAAATAAAGTCTCTAAGCCAAACATATCAAGGTAGGTTCGACCCTAACAAGTATAGGCTCGGTCATAAAGAATTTTTGGTGATGGCGGGGTTGTTTTTGAAGATGAAGTGATGAAAAAGAAGATGGAAGAGTTTAAACAAGTTTTATACAAGATTAATAAGGAAAATTTAAAATATTTAAACTTGAGAAAAGTTCAGGAAGCCATGAAAACAGTTTGAAACTTAAAGAGTTTATAAAAGTGAAAATGGAGATGATAAAATGAAATAAAAACTAGAAAAAATTTCTTTTATAAAATGTTAACAAACTAAATTACTAAAATGCCTGAAGTACCTACCCTCCATATATGCCTTGCCACCTCATCACCCTTGTGTCCCCCTGCATTTCACATGTCCAAATACGCCCCACTTTCCAACCATTTACAACTCAAGTGTACTTATGTCTCTTTATATTTCATTTACTTTAAGTATTTTTTTCCATATTTTATTTTTCATAAAAGTCACAACATAATTTCATAAACCTAAGTATATATTTATACTTTAAAAATGTGCTATGTTATTTATAAATGAATGTGAATTTATTTACACTAGTGTTCATAATGCTCCCATCAACTTTTAGACGACAAAGAGTCAAAAATTCATAAAACTTTTTCACCATTATTATTTATTATTAGAAAGAGTATTATTTTGATTATAAAATCTCTTATTTTGTTATTTAAAATTAGTTAAATATTCACAAATTAAAGCAGTGAAATTCCAGATCATTACAATCAAGAAAGGTGGCCTCGGTTCGTTGGGAAGAAGTTGAGTTGAAAAAGTCGGTTATCCAACTAAGGAAGGATCTCAGAAACTTTTGTCCAGGATTACAAAAGTTATTCATGAAAGCGATGCACTTTACGACCGAGTAATGTGCAAATGGGGCTTGTCATTGAAGAGCGAACTTCTTCCTTTAGGGCATCCCCGCTTATTATGGTTTAGGAATAGACTTAGCCATTGGCAGCCATAACATTGTGTTTGTTGTATATTGTGTAACATTGTTTATTTTAATAAAACTACCTTTATTAGCCTATGTGTATTTACTTGTTTAATTGATTATTTTATCCTTCATATGGCACACAACCTAATATTCCACCAACATCTAATTCGGTCCTAACAAACATCTTTGTAGCATGTGGCGATGTTGGTGGAGGGTTAGAGGCCACCGATGATGACATCCTCAACCTCGACCTGGGGAGGGAGCTGATGAAAAAACAACTTTGAGATTTAATGAATAAACAGAATGAGGCTAAATAAGATTTACTTAGGCAACTAGTGAGTGGCCCGTGCTACGCATACGGGAATTGTTTGAGAACATTGCTTTGGAGGTCGTCACCTAAGGTCATATGGTAGCAAGTTATCTTTTTATTTCAGCACATATTACTAAATAACTAAATGGATTGTATTTGAAGACTGATTCGTATTAAATGCGTTGAGTGAACAAATTTTTGGACTTCCCACATGTGCCTTCAAAAGGTTTTAGTTTGGGTAACTTAAGCATCATTTTATATCATTCATTGTCCAACTATGCTACAGTATACATCAATTATATTTTGTATTATAATCCATCACGTATTCAATTTTGATTGTTATTATAGTACAATGTTTTAGGTTATTACGTGTTGTTATGTGAAATTTTGTTGAAGCACAGCAGGTTACTTCTTATGTTAATGAAAAGTAAATATTGATAGCCTTTATTGTTTAATGATCATGGACAAACAGAGTTAAATAATACACTATTCTAGTGTAGTAGTTATACCACAATTTAAAGTCGTACAAATAGTACATGTTATTTTCAAAGTACAGTTAAAAATATAAAACTGTGGGTTTTCAAATGTTTCGCTGCTTTTGTTTCAGTATCTTCAAAAAGTTGCACCTTACTTTTAGAATGCAAAATGTCAACCGAAAAGGAGAGAAGAAGAATTAAAAACTTACCAGAATATAAGTTGATAGTACGACCTAATTATGTTAGAGTTGTTACCATAGACTAAAATGCATTTATTTGATTATTTGCATAGTGATTATTGATTTGGTTGATAAATTAAAATAGAGGCATATATGTTAATAATTAAAATATGTTAATAATTCATGTTACCATAAAATTATTAACATAATTAAAACATTCATTTGGTTGATAATTCCATTTTAAATCATAACAGCAAACACTACTTTTTTATTTAATGTTTTAGTGGGGTAATATCATTTAATTTTCTAGCTTTTGGTTAATTGGTTGGTTGTCTTTTATTTTTCTTTATGAAAAACTTAACATTGTTTCTAGAAATAACTTTAAGTTTGCAATATTTCATATGCCGTGCCATGCAGGGAATTTACTGAAAATAGAAAACCATGTGTCCATGCTAATTACCTCAGTCTACATGATCCTACAAAACACTTTGAAGCATGCTGTTAGTTCACAGAGAAATGTAACATATACAATATGGACAGTATGCTTATGCCAACACACATCACTTTTATGTTTTGCGTGTTTTACCTTAATCATTTAAAGTGTCAATTTTTATGAGTACAGTGTGGGATAATATATTGCTGATTCAATTGGTTGACCTTGATTATTTAAAGTGTCAATTCTTATGAGGTCAGTGATGCATTGTTGATGTTTTATATGAAGATGGTTGTCTGTAGATGATGTATGGTAGGTGAATGAAATATGCAGGCATGCAGTTGTTGCATTTTTGAATGAGGAAGTGGCTCAGTTTTTGTTTTGCTATAGATGAAGCTGTGAAGTGTGGTGGCAATACACAGTAAAGTGCCGCAAATATGGGCCAGCTCATTGTCTTTCATAACCGCAGTTTTAAATGCAGCCTTTTCATATTTGTACATTTAAACTGATAGTTTGAAAAAGCATGTCAAGTTACAGCAGCAGACCAGGACATTTTCATTTTACATAGTTCTGTCAAACAACATTAGTAAGTACAATAGACGCGTAAACATCCAAGAAAAGTACAAAAGCTTGTACAGTTGTAGAATTCTTCAATTGAAATTTAGAAAAAACGTCAACATTGTCACTAACCGCCAAATAGTGGACGACATCAACTTTTGACCTCCATCTTTTACTCTTGTCCTATCCATCTGTTGTGAAGGATAATTATGTTATTTTATAATGAGTTAATTGGTAGAATAAAATAGAAAGAATAACAGTATGGTTTAAAAACATCGCCATGCATCAACTTTTATAGGAATCAGGGGAAAAAAATTCTCATGAATATGTATTCTGGTTATGAAAGCCTAGCTGGGAATCACACGGAGTGAAATGTTTTGGTAAAAGTTTTACTCATGTCATGCAAGTGTAAATTAGCATATTATTGGTAATCTTCTAAAGAAAGAGCAATGATCGGTATCTATGATGCTATGTATATTTTTATGGTAACCAATTAATTTAAATAATTAAATGAAACTAAAAACTAAGTCCTAAATGCGTTGATATATAATTAGCAAAATCCGGTGATATTTTGATAATAATAGAAGTGCAGGAGGTGGTAGCATCCAAAGTCTATAAAATATTAAGACAATTATTTATAGTACACACTGAAATTTTTTTTGGCAAATTTTAGTAATACACACACATGTATAGACACACATAAAAGCAGATTTGTTAAGTAAAAACAAATTTACTACTTTTCTCGTCTATTCTATAAAATGGCGGCCATCTGTGTCATGAACCTAAGATTATAGGTTATCCGCACGGTATTGAAGTATTTTTGATTTTGTTAGAACTTGATTTTGTTTTAATCGATGGCCTAGTATTTCGAAATTCAAAAGGTGTTGTTTGACTACAGTGCATATAAAATTTATGCTGCCGAGTAGTTTTTGGTATTTTCTTGCGGATTGGAAGGTAAAGAGTTGACAATTAAGTCAACCTAGAGGACAGCTAAATTCAAAGTCACTTGAAAGTGTTCAAGATGGCCATTCGAGTATGTCACGTGCACATATCATGTATTATGGCTATCCAAATTCGTACATTGCAATAGCAGCAAAGTCTAGTCATTTGAAGGAGCTTAAGATGAACTTAGAGCTAGACGAAAGGAAAAAAGAGGAAAATAAATACAACACGGACCATTTTATCAATTTGAAGAAATTACAGATGTGTCCGAGAATAAGTATGTTTCAAACAAACTTGAAAAAGTTGCAGTATCGATTATAATAACTGTGAATGAGTTGTTAATCGTAACGCCAATCTATTTGGTAAATGTTGAAAGATGTGGTATCTTTTGTACCTTCTTTCGGGATGTCCAAAGTTTCACGTTCAAAGGCTGACTGCCTAAGTGTGCTAACTTGTTTGATATAATCATATTTTCATGTTCGACATCCCAAAGCTATTTCCATAGGGTAAATTTAAGTAAGAGTATAATTTTGGAGGGAATTGAGGATAGCGGTGAAAAAGAAAGAACATGTAGTGAAACATACCGTATGATCAGATGTTCTTGCACTGTTTAGGTAAACCAATCTATTGGTTGAAGCTGAAGCTGAAGTTTGTTTTGGTATTAAACCAAACGGATGCATTGGAACCTGGTGCCTCATTTACGATCAGATGATTGTTCGGTATAGTACAAATGATCAGTCATATAACAATGAATTGAGCTGGTTACTTTGTTTGACGACCACCTGATTTGGACACCTTTCGTTGTTAGATTTTCTGCACCTTCGAGCATGAAATCATCCACCTATGGAAGAAAAATATAGAATAGGGTGATGCATATAATACTAAATAATGTCTAAAATAAGTAGTTGGAGAATGGAACCAAAGATATGCATAGTATGCCACAGTCTTGTATTCTCTATTATTCTTGTTAATTTGGTAACCTACATGTTGAACAATATATGTAGGAAAACAAATACCACCATGCGCGGAAGATATGCATAGTATGTCATTACCTAGTTACAGATAGTTAAAAGTCCCAATCTAGGTGACTTGCAGAATTACTATGCAAAGCGTAGAAAAATTTAAAGCCAAAACAATTAACAGCTTATAGATTAAGAAATATAATGTTTAAGTCATAGAGTCGCCAGATAGTGTATTGTAAAAAAATAATAATGTAGCACTCATGGAAATGAAAAAAACATATAATGTCCAGTAGTTACAACATTTTGGCATGGCAGAGTTATGGTATCTTGTGTTTTGTGTGACACAGCATACCAATTTAATTTTTTTTTCTTTTTTGCAAGGCTGGTGGATTCTCACTTTTAGTTGTAGGCTCATTCTCATAAGACTATGAGGTTGGGAGATGCTGAAGGGAAAAAACAGTTAGCGCGTTAACAACATTGGTTCACCCAACTTACAGTAAAAGGGATATATTTTTAGCTGATTGTGTAAAAAGTGACGCAGTACGTGTATGAGGATATTTTTACCTTTTGAGATGGCTGAATGACTTACACCAACAGGTATAATTTTGTTTGTGCAGCCAAGCTTTTTCCTCCATTTTTTAAGTCGTAATAGTTGGGCTTCACGTAGAATGTGTAGCGTTGTCCCGAGAGCTTGTTGAATATATCTGTTACTTCACTTTTTCCCATTTCCTTCGAAAGAGGTGTAACACGTTTGTTAGTTAGGTTAGAGGTGTTTGTATAATTGAGCAGTCTATTGGTGTCATTCATGGTGTTCAGATTGCCGTCAGTAATTTGCAATCATGTTTTTATGGAAGAAAAATAAGGGCCAACCTGCTCGCTTATAAGTGTGAGATCATCCAGTTTTATCAAGCAAATTTTCAACCTTCTTACCGAAATCGAGAACGGTTATTTTCGCAGTTTTATCATTGGAAGTTTAGTAGCAGTTTGAACCTGGCAATGGTAGAAACTTAGTGAATCCTGGAAGAACCATAATTTTTACCATTGTCCTAAATTACGTATTTCCTTGCATGAAAGTTTGTATATTTATGCAGTGGTAATAATGAAAATTAGCCACCATATACAGTACTCTTTATTTGACAGCGTTGTATTCATGAACATATTGGAGATTTACAGGAGATAAATCATATAATCACTTTGTGTGTGGATTGGTTAACCCACTGCTGATGTGTTGTCCTAAATTGGCTTAAATACGGACACATTCTACATAGCGGTGCACCTTTTGGAAAAAACTAAAAATAATTTCACTTTCTTTGTTGCAAATATAAATCATGGTTTAAGGTTAATACATGGAGAAGTTCCAAGTGGTTAGAAAAATTAAAAACAATTTCAGTAAAAAATTACGAAGTTTTATTCAAAACGTGAAATTTCCTAAATTTACCTTTAAAAGGTATGTATTAAAATTTAAACTATCTAAATACGAAAAAGCAAATACAATCGTCGTAATAATTGGAGCGCTAATTGTATGATAATACATTGACTTTAAATATGAGAAACTCGATACTGGTTTAAGGATAATAGAAAGATCTACGTACTTCTAGAGGCTGAAACAAAGTTGTTATCAATTATTCATTTTCAATGCACTACTTGCAGCAAAAACAAATCCAAAGTTTTTGAGTTGTTCCTCAAAAAGCTTAAAGTTGCTTCAAAGATAAGGTGTGTTGAAGATAGAATACAAAATACCACATTTTTTGAATTTCACAATTTTAGATGTGTACATGATATTAGAACTTATCATTGGTAAGTGTATATTTATGGAAAAATTAATATTTTTGAATATATTTTGCAAGAAAAAGTGGGTAAATTTAAACCTTTTTTCAAAACAAATTCAAAATTTACAACTAAGACCGTGTTTTACCATGTGAAGCATTATGCATAGTGAAAATTTTCAATTTGACATGAAAGATAAAGTTTGGGAAATATAGTTGCAAAGTAAAAAAAAATGTAAAGCACGTAGAAATTTTTTTCATAGAAAAAAGCAAAGTTAAATTAGCTATGAAATACAGTTTTATCAAGAAAAAAATTGCAAAAATAAAATATAAGTTAAGCAACAAAACTTTCCTGTAAATATGAATGTAAAAGGAGATGGTAGTTGAGAAAGCACAAGCCTTTAAAATTCAAAATGCATAAACTTAAACTGTCACATAATAGATTAATATGCTAAAATACAAAGCCGTTTTAATTTTCGCTGTACAGAATTATAAATCAATGCGTAAAATACAGTGTTGAAAATAATGGTTTTTTTAAAATAGTAAAAAAGTTAGTATCGTATTAGGTATAAATTTTTTTTATCAGGGGTCCAATTAGTTGAGAAAACATTCAGAGTTGTAGTTCATACGTCAGTTATCGTTGGTAAATTATTTCTACCTTTTTATTCTCTAACTCGTAAGCCCATATGGTTCATCAACACGGTACGTAGTACTGTTGTGCACATATATAATAGTCCAAAAAAAGTTACTTGGCTTCCAAGAAGTCTGCTTAGTTTTAATTTTGTTATGGTGGGAATAGAAAAAATTAAAAAGTAACATGCAGTACCATGGCCGAAAATTATAATGAACATGAAAGTTGTGCAAACGGCCTACTTGGTAGTAATAAACCTGTCTTAGTATTTTCAGGCATTTCTATAGAGCATAGAAATGAGCATAGCAGTATCAGTTGTTTGCACAAAAAATGGGCAAACACTTCCAAGTCGTATGAATTAGTTGATTTTATGTTGTTTCTAGTGATTTGGGTGATTTACGCAAATATATGAAAAGCAAGGACTAAACTGTAAAAGACACACAGATTTATAGTGGTTCGGCCAGAACATGCCTACGTCCACTTCATATGTTAGTCTCCTTTTTCTTTCAGATTACAAGTACAAAGCTTTGTATACAAGTATATGAAAGTTGTTTGAAAGTTCCTTCCGTGCTTGAGCTCTCAAACTTGTCTACCATTGTTGTACCCCTGCCCCTCTATTTATAGAGTGAGGTTGGGGGCAGGGGTCTTGGATGTATATAGCTGCTGGTGGGCCTGGGCTGAAGCGATCTGGCCTGGCAGTTTGGTCAGGCATCCTCTTGGTTCGGAGATGGTTGGAGAAGTGGTCCGGTGGTAGGAGCAAGGTGGGCCGGTTGAGGTTGTTCATGGAAGTGCTGTTGGTTCGGTGGGATGTTGGTCCGGTGGGACGTTGGTCCGGTGGTGGCTAAGTGTAGTTGGTTCGGTTGTTCATGGAGAGGGGGTTCGGTTCGGTAGGCACTGGTGAAGGGTTGGTTCGGTGTGGGCCGGTCCGGTGTGGAGATGGAGTTGGACCGGTAGTAGTTTGGAGAGGAGGTGCTTCTGGTTCGGTAGTGGATGCACGTGGTTGGACCGGTGAGGCTTTGGCTTGGGCTGGACCGGTAATAGTTTTAGCAGTGTGTTTGACTCGGTGGCAACCTCCTCGTGCTGGTTCGGTATCGAATGACTTGGTGGCTTCATCCTTACCCAGATTCGGTGGTGGTGAAAACACACCCAACAATTTCCCCCCAAAGTGGGGCATATACTCGTATATGTCGTGCTTTGTTTACTTGGACAATTCTCATCCGGCCCGAGAACCGAACCGGTTGGTTCGACCGTCCAATTCTCCCCTGTAAGTAGGAGCCCCAGTCCTTCGTTATTTCTCACCAAACGCAGCAGCCGAATCAGATTCTAATTGGGTTGCCGAATTAGCATTGTACCGGACCAATCTTGACTGCCGGATCAGGTAACTGCCGAATGTTCGGGATGGGGAATGCCGAATGAATTTCGGCATTGGGAATGCCGGATGAGTCTCGGCATTGGGAATGCTGGATGAGTCTCGGCATTGGGAATGCCGAATGACCCATGGTATTTCGAATGCCGAATGAGATCTCTCTTCATACTGCCGAATGGGCTTGAGTGTTGGAGTGCCGAATGGACTCTCGCATTGTTTCACCGAATGAACTTTTATATTTGAACCTTGAGTGAAATTCTAGACTTATATATGCTGGCTCTCTTTATACACTTGCTTGCTTATATTTCCATACTTCTTGTTCTAACACTATGTCTCTCGCCTTTGCATATGCAGATAAATGTCTCAACGAGTGGAAACTCGATCAGATAAAAGGAAGTCCAAGGACAGAGAAGAGTCCTCCACAGTGCCCCCAGTTCGGGCCGAACGTCCTGGGCCTGTTCCGAGATCGCTAGTAGATGGGTACGGCCCCAAGGAGCTCTTGAATTCTCCGCCCGATTGTTTTCCTAGCTCCCTCAGGGAGGAGCAGCTTGATGTCATCTCTCGTTCCTTCGGGATTGACAGGGCTCGTATGTTGTGGCCGGGAGAGGGGGTTATGCCATATGACCCTGCTGAAGGATATTTTGCTTACAGCAGATACCACTGTATGTGTGGTGCTATTCCTCCGATCAGTGCATGGATAGTCAGCTTCCTTACCTATCTGAAGGTGGCCCCTCTCCAGCTCCAGCCCAATTCCTACGCTATTCTGGTGTGCTTATTCGTTATCTTCCAGAGGAGGTATGGGCGCCCTCCTTCTAACCGGGAAATTCGATACTTGTATAATCTGAGAGGCTACAAGAAGGGGTCTCCGTATGTTTGTTTAGAAGCGGTCGTGCCCTTCAAACCGGTCTTGGACTTATACTCAAAGTTCACCATGTTTAAGAAAGAATGGTTTTTTATCAGGGACGATTCTGTCTCCTTCCGCCTCTTCACTTCTGGCTGTAAGTTGAACTTTATTTACAATTTCTTTGTTTCGACTGCAGTGCTCCTTCTGATATGCTTCTATTTCTTGCTAGCGACAGGTGGCTTTGCAGTCGTAGAGAGTGATTCCCTGGTCCAGATGGCTGCGGAAATAAAGGCCATTTCGGGACGGGACGGGTCGGCTTCTTTCCTGATCAGGAATGCTACTCTCCTGGAGCACAACTTGATCCTGCCACACCAGTCCGTGGTTAAGCAGAGAGACACGGCTGAGGAGAAAGCTTCCAAAGCCAAGGAAGGGGCCACGGTGAAGAGTGGCAAGAGGGAACCTTTTACAAAGCCTCCCGTTGTTGGGGGTAAGAAACTTAAGAAGTCTGATGGTCCCTCTCCTAGTACTTGCCCAATTGCTCCGGGAGAGGAAGATGTGGAGGAAGATAGAGGTGAGGGTGAAGGAGGAGATGGACAGAGCGGTAGTGGCGTTGGTGCCTTAACCTCCGGGCAAGCGGGAGAGATTCATGAGTGGACGGACGATGCTTTCCGTCAAGCTTTTAGGGAGTCGGAGGAAGGATCGGTTTTGGTTGAGAAGGCAAAGGAGGTTGGCAAGGCTGGGGCTGGCGCCGATTCATTTTCTAAGAGTTCTTCAGCTACGGCGACTCCAGCGATTCAAGGTGAACTTTTGACTTCTGCAGACTCCATTTACGATAGGGACTTAGGAATATTTTATGGTTTGCTTCCGTCCTGGAATGAGATTCAGGACTTATTGCAGTATCCTACTCCTCCGCAGGGTTTGTATAATAGATGTGCCTCCTCACTCTTTTTATCTTAACATATTTCTTGAATTGTGGATCATTGTATGTTCGTAACACTTGGTTTTTATTCTAGGAGCAGGTAAGGCGGCCAAGTCATCAGATATCCGGCACCGCCTCGAACAGTACAAGCTACTCAAGGTTTCTGCCAAACCAAAGCCGCCAACTAGCCGTCTTGGGGATGCAGTTAGATATCGCCCCCTTCTTGGAGTCATTGAGGAAGATATGCAAAAGAGGAAGAGGGGCCGATCTTCGTTTGAACCCTCTCCTAGCCCTCAGCCTCCAGTCCAGCCCATCCATGATATGACTGAGGAGGATACTGATTTTATGCCTTCCCCCCCTCCGTCCGAAAATCCAACCGTCACTCCGATAGACCGTCCTGGTTTGGATCGCAACCCATTTGCCGGCCACCCTGATCTGGACCCGAGTTTTCAGGATATCTCTTTTGACGAGGTCACGAGTGAGCGTCTTCTTCCCCGCAATCCCATGGTACGGGTGCTTGATGAGTCTAAGTCGTTAGACCTCGATTTGCTTACTACTCGGATTGTGACCATGGGGAATGAGGCCAAGGCAAGCATCGATCGGGTGGCTGAGGAAACCAAGAGGCTAATGGAGCATCACGCTCGACTGGCCAGGGATGGGGAGGAAATCGGAAGTGCTAACATCCGGTTGCGGCTACAGGTTTCTGATCAGGCCAAACAGCTTGCCGATCAGGCTATCCAGATATCGCAGCACGAGGCGGCCTCCCGACGACTAAAGAAAACCATGGAGGAGGCTAGCAAGGCTGAGTTGCGAAAGATGGAGGCCGCCTGCAAGGAGCGGATTGACATATCTATTGCTACGGTGGACGAGGTTCGGAGGGCGGATCTCGAGCAGGTAGAGGAGTTATCAGGGAGGCTTGAGGCTGCAGAGCTTGCTCAGGCCAGGCTAAAGGAAGAGATGGAGGAAATGAGGAGGACTCTCCATGCTGACCGCTTGAGATATCGATCGGAGAGGGATGTTGCCGTTGCTAAGTTGCTGTCCTCCGAGGCCCGGGTGAGGGAGTTTGAGGAGAATGAGGGGATGATGGATGAGATGTTGCAGGATATGTACTTCCGTACCTGGAAGCAGGGTAATCTATCCTGGATGGATGATTATCCCCGGATCATGGCTAGGATATATCTTCAGGCTTTGGAGGAGGCCAAGGCCGATGCGGCTAAGGAAGGTGGAGAGGCATTCAGGATGAATATGGTTACCGCCCAGTTCTCAAAGGAGGAGAAGGTAGCGGTGAAGGAGGGGATGCGACTACTTGCTGCAGAGGAAGCCGGTGTGCAGTTGGGGGATGAGGACCAAGAAGCGGGTGTTGGTGAGTTTTCCCTTCTTAGCTTTTCATAACTTGATCGTTCGTTGCTGGTTTAATGGACTCTTTTTCTGAATTGGATAGGTGGGGCCTCTGGTCATCATGCTGGGAGCCCCGATCCTGCGGCTAAGTAGATCCAGAGGGCTAGCGGGATGGGGGCGAAGCTCCGATTTTTTGACTTGACTCGCATATATTTTGGTTGCTGTCTATGTTAGTCCGAAACATTAATGCAACTCGTAATTATATTATTTGTAAAGAATGACTTTCTGTAATTTTATAACATAAACAGATTCTGTTATATTTGAGTGCTTTTGTTATTCTGATGTGTTGCATAAGAGACATAGCTGTGTATGTGCTAGTGATTCAATTGTGTTTAATGCTAAGTTCTTGCTTAATATATAATTTCATATCTTGCAATGTTTGAATAAGTCCTACCTACATGATTATGTACAAGAGAAAAGAGTACCGCCCTTTATGTTTTGGTTGCAGGGGGCAGCTTCGGACATCTTGTGTAATTGTACATGGAAGCGGCTGAGTGTTCCGTCATTCGGATGTAAGCTCATATTTCCGCAAGCGAGAGTTCTCCTATTTGTGACCTGTACTTTAGGGACTGCTATGTAGGATAGGAGAAAAGTTTTTAAATGTAATGGAAATATGAGAAACAGTAAAACTTCCAATCACGGAAGGCCGTCGATGTGCTTAAGTTCGTGGCAAATGGGTTTTGTAGTCACTTTCCCTAGCTGTGGGTCTTGGAGATATTTGTCACCCATCTTACGCCTCCGCGGGGAGTTTTCTTTTTTTACCACAGCCGCACTTAAGACACACCGGAGCCGAGATCGCGCACAGTAACTACCCGGGCCATTATGGCCCGTAATCGTGGGTATTATTCGATTTATTATGGCCGGCTAGCGTGGGTGCCGTCAACCATGAACTACCCCTGGTTGGCCACACCTTATGTTGGGGCTTAAAGTAGGTTCACAGTTGCCGACGAGCCGAACGCCGTAATGAGCTGCCATCGGCTATAGTCGGCCTTTTTTGATGACTTATAATCGGCTCATTACAGTTGGCTTTGATGGCAGTCGCGAGCAATGAGTTAACCCGCAGCAGAGGGATGCTGGAGCAAAAGTGTCTCATTGGCGAGTGCATAGAATCGCATAGTACCTGTTAGGTCTTGTTCAGGTGAAGCTGTGCTGTGACGCGTCTTGAATAGAAATGCAGGATTTTGTTCAATAGAAAAGGATAAAGCTCAACAAGTAACCAAGATATAAAGGAACAAGTTAACAGGAGACAAGATTTTTAAAGTGGTTCGGCACGAAAATGCCTACGTCCACTGATTCTCTTTGTTCATTCACTTTATATGGGTAGTACAAGTTAAGAAAAGTATCGACGAAGGTGTTGTACGTTCCATGCCCTCTGGAACACCTCTCCGTCCACTGTTGACAAAATATAAGCTCCGTTGTGAAGATCTTTATAAATTACATATGGTCCGTCCCAGATGGGGTCTAATGCTCCGGGGCGCGGGAAAATCCGCTTGAGGACAAGATCTCCTTCTTGTAAGCTGCGATGCTTGACTTTGGAGTTGTATCGTGCTGCGACTTTCTGCTTGTGAGCTGCTACTTTGAGTGCTGCATCGTTTCTTCTCTCCTCAATTAGATCCAAAGACATGAGGAGGAGTTCTTCGTTCTCTTCCGGGTTGTAGTGGATCCTACGGTGAGAGGGCACTATAGTTTCAACTGGGAGCATGGCCTCCGATCCGTATGCCAAAGAGAAAGGAGTATGCCCTGTTGAAGTTCTGTAAGATGTGCGATAGGCCCAAAGTGCCGTAGGAAGTTCGTCCACCCAGGCGCCTTTCGATTTTTCAAGTTTCTTCTTGATTAAGGATACCTGGTGGGTTTTTTTCTTGATACTCCTTTGCCGTACCCTACTGTGTTGTATTACCTTAAGAAAGCGTGGAAACTTCGTGGATCCATTTCTGTTAAGTCAGATGGATTCCTGTTCCTGTTTAAATTCACAAATGAAGATGATAGGAATAGAATCTCTGAAGCTGACCCTGTTGTTATGAGGAATAAACTGTTTATTGTAAAACCATGGGACGAGAATGTTGGCAATAGTTGTGGTAGTATCAAATCTGTACCTGTTTGGATTAAGTTATCAAACATCCCCTTGTTTGCATGGTCTCCTTTGGGTATAAACTGGTTAGCTGCAAGAATTGGTAAACTTCTTTGCATGGATGCCTCGACTGAAAATTTTGAAAGAATCACCTTCGCCAAATGTTTAGTTGAAGTTACTCCCAAGTATGAACTGCCTGAACGATTTACTGTTCAACTGCTTGATGGGTCTGAACAGGAAGTTATAGTTGAGTACTTGTCGAAGCCTGAAATATGTACTTTTTGTAAAGAGTTTGGGCATTTGGGTAGCACATGCAAGAAGTCAGTAGTTGAAGAGAACGTTAAGAAATGTGAAGAAACTGAACAACAGAAGAGTGGTAAAGTGAAGCAACACAATGAGAATAAAGGAAAAAACTCAGGCAAACAAGTTACAGTGAAGCAAGTGTGGCAAAGGGTCAATAGGTACAGGGGAAAAAATTTAGATGTTAGTAAGGAGATGGAAAATAAAACAAATATAAACACAGTAGCAGAGGAACTTAATGAACATGTTGGAAGTGAAGGGAATAGTTCTAGTTTGGAAGTTATTAAAGAACCTGGGGATGTGGAACAAGTATGTAATATTCAGACACAAAATAAATTTAATGTGCTGCAGTATGAAGAGATTGAGCAAGTTATAGTAGATATTAATGAGGTAGAGGATGGTGAAATCAACCCAACTGGCATTTGTGGTGAATTAAATAGAGATATCACTCAGATTAATGCCAAGTTGAATGACATTTCTGTTATTAATAACAAAATCCCAGTTTTGGCTACTGATAAGCAACATTTACAAGTTGAAGCAACTGCTACCAGTAGCAAAAACAAGGAGAATGGCAATAGTGTGTCAGTTATGCATGCACAAGCTGATACTTATGACACTGAACAGGATAAAGCTTGGTGCACTGCAATTGAAACATTCATAACACAACTTATTCTCACAAGCCATAGGCCTGACTCAGTTGTTCAACCTACAGTTCATACACCCTACAATTTCTCCATTGATCTGCCTGGTTGGCCATCAAACCTAACCCTATCGCAACCAAAGCCTATTCCAACCGAAGACCCACCCACCACACTTCATTCCTCTCCTTTCAGGCAAATTGAAACAAGATCTCTGTCTGCTCAGAGAAGAAACAAATCCACCACCCAACAATAATTTTTTTTAATGATTAAAAAAATCACAGCATGGAATATCAGAGGAGCGCATAACAAAATTAAACTTGATCAAGTCAAAAATTACATTTCTGCTTATAACATTTGTCTATTTGGATTACTTGAAACAAAACTTAACCTCTTGTTATCCACAAAAGCAGCAACTTACATTGATCCAACCTGGGAATTCCATCACAACCTTGACACTGCTTCTTATGGACGAACCCTGATCTTGTTTGATCCTAAAGTAATTACCCTATCCCCTATCCTTTCAACTTGGCAGTTCATCCATCTTCATGTTTTTGAAACTCTTTCTCAAACCTCTTTTTATGTCACCTTCGTTTCTGCCGATAACTCTGTTCTTTCACGTAACACATTCTTCAACTCCTTGCCTCCATTACGTCTTGTGCTTGGAGATTTCAATTCATGTTTTAATTTCACTGACAAATGTGGGGGTAACCCTCTTACCCCGACAGACATTGCTAATTTCAACTTATCTATTGAACAATCTGATTTAGTCATGGTTAATAGGTCTGGTGCAAAATTTTCATGGAACAATAGAAGTCGAAGTGGAGTTCGAACGTTCACGACTATTGATCATGCTTTCTGCAACATCCAAGCTCTCCACCTCTGGCCCACCTTATCTGTCTTCCTCCCACAACCTATATTATCTGACCACTCTCCACTAATATTAACCCTGAGTCCCCATTTGCGAAAAGAAAAAAGAAGTTTCAAATTTATTGATGCTTGGCTGAAGCATGACCACCTACTTGAATTAGTTTCTCAAGTTAGCAATGAATTTATTTGCTATGGTAACCCCATGTATAAGTTTTGCAGGAAGTTGAGAAGAATCAAGCAGGAAATCAAATTGTGGGCATATGCAACCTTTGGAGTTGGCAGCCTTCTTTCCACAACTCTTAAGGAACAACTGAAGAAGCAACAAGAATACATGATGGAGCATCCCCTTGATGAGCAAGCAGCGGCTGAAGAAAGCAAACTATTTTCTGATGTTAACAATGCCTTATGCTTGGAAGCTAACATGAAGAAGCAGCAACTGCATGCCAAGTGGTCTGTTGAAGGAGACAAGAACACCAAGTTCTTTCATGATGCTATTAAGGTCAAACATTCAAGAGATAACATATTTAGTATTCTTGATGATCAGGGTAACCACTGTGACACTGTTGAAACTGTTGATCAAGCTTTTGTTAAATACTTCTCCACATGCTTGGTAATGACTCTGGGTTCTCCCCTGACCTTGGACGAATCTCAACACTTACCTTGCCTACTATATCTCCCCTGGCAGCTCTTGACTTAATAAGGCTTATAACTAATGATGAAATAAAAGCTACGTTATTTTCAATGAACAAACATTCTGCAGGAGGGCCTGATGGTTTTAATGTGTCTTTTTTCATTGCTTCTTGGGGTGTTCTTGGTCATGATTTTTGTCAAGCAATCCACAATTTCTTTTCAAAATGCAAACTACTTGGGGAAGTGAATAGTACTAACATAGCCCTCATACCTAAAGTATACCCACCAACTAGTGTCTCTTCGTTCAGGCTGATATCCTGTTGTAATGTCTTATATAAATGTATCACAAAAATACTTGCCACTCGTATGATTAGTGTAATGCCATCAGTTGTCTCCTTGAACCAGGCAGCCTTCCTTCCTACTAGAAACATTCTTGATAATGTTCTGCTGACACAAGAACTGCTTAACGGTTATTCTAGAGTTAATGTGTCTCCTGCTGCCACTCTAAAAATTGACATAACTAAAGCTTATGATTCTATACATTGGGCTTCAATTGTGAGGATCATGGCAGTCATGGGGTTTCCCAAAATTTTTGTGTCATGGATATATGTGTGCATCTCCACCCCTACTTTCTCTGTTGTTTTGAATGGTAGACCAGTTGGGTATTTCAAAAATAGTAAAGGAATTCGCCAGGGAGATCCCATATCTTCCTACCTTTTCTTGTTAGTTATGGAAGTTTTCACAGTTGTGCTAAAAGACAAGTACACTCAGAAGCTAATCAAGTACCACCCTAAGTGCTCTGCTCTCCAAATTCAATCATTGATGTTTGCTGATGATGTATTGTTATTTACTAAACCAGAAATTCCCTCTATGACCGGAATTGTTGAGGCTCTCCATTCCTTTTATTGCATGACTGGTCTTTCTATTAACAAAGCAAAATCTTCCTTGTTACTTGCTGGAGTCAATGATACCCATGCTGCTACCCTTCATCTGCACACTGGCTTCACCAACATGGACAATGACATTAGGTATCTTGGACTTCCTTTACTTACCAAAAGAATTTCTAATGCTGGCTGTGTTCCTTTATACAATAAGATCACATCTATTATGGGTGTCTGGTCTAATAGGCAACTGTCACAAAGTGGAAGGCTTGTCCTTATTAAGTCAGTTGTTTTTTCATCTTTAGTCTACTGGGCTAGGTGCATTATCCTTCCTGCCAAGCTGTTGCACATGGTGAGGTCTGCTATGCATAGGTGTTTCTGGACTGGTAGCATACACAACAGGAAGTTGATCCCATGCTCATTCACTAAATTTGGAACTCCAATTAAACTTGGGGGGCTAGGTGTTATTAATGCTAGTAAGTGGAACTGTGCAGCCATTAGTACCCATTTTGAAGACCTCATCAATAAAAGAAGCAGTGTTTGGGCAAAATGGGTTTGGCAATTTTACATTAGGAATAAATACTTTTGGTGCATGGAGATCCCCCAATGCTGCAGTTGGATTTGGAGGAGCATTCTGAAATTTAGAAATGTTTTCCTCCCTTTGATACAATATCATGTTAATGCAAAATCTGATGTTAGCTTCTGGCATGATCCTTGGCCGGGCAGAGGTTTCATCCTTTCAAAAGTTTGTGACTACCTTCATGGTCAACAGTCTGGAATTCATTATGATGCTAAAGCCAACTTTTATGTTCATGATGGGAATTTGCAATTTCCAAGCAATAGTAATCAAATGATCAGGCAATTATGGTCTGAGGTTCAAAACAACTACAGCAATACTAATCAAATGCAGGCAGTTACTTGGGACTTGAGGCCTCACACAATCAGGGGTGTGTACACAAATATTTCTGTGTATGACACTCTGCCTTCTTCAAAATGGTGCACAGTGATCTGGTCTGATGATTCTCCACCAACTGATAACTTGATGCTGTGGAAAGTCATAAACCATGCTCTACTGACTAGAAGTAAACTAAAGTATTTTGGTATGGCATGCACATCCTTATGTCTTTTCTGTGATATGCATGAAGAAACCACTGATCACATTTTTTTTGATTGCCCTGCTTTAAAAATTGTTTTGGCCAGAGTCAGTTCCACTACTGGTTTTAATTTAAATGCTGGGGGTTCTGCAACGATATGGAGTATCATTTACAAAGCAACAAGGTGGAGAAAGTTTGAGACTAGAATTTTGGTTGTATTTTTGAAAAAATATCTCATTGCTGTTTGGAAAGAAAGAAACACTGCTGTTTTTGATAATCTCAGAAGGAAGAATGAATTATTATGGCAAGATGTTAGGAGAACCACTCATTGGCAATTGATGAATTGCAACACTAAATTTCCTGACTCGTTGATCCATGTTTGGGGTTGAAGTTTAGTTGTTGTTTCTTCAATTGTTTTAAATTTTCCTTTTATTTTTGTTATTTTTTATTTTTTTTTATTTTTTCCCTTTCTTCTCTCATGTACTGTCCTCCTTTATTGTGTTGCAATAAAACTGGTAGGGGTCCAGTCAACCTCGCTGGCTTTGCCAAAAAAAAGGTTTTGAGAATCTTGTTGATAGCTTCGACTTGTCCGTTTGCTTGAGGATAAGCTACAGATGAGAAGCTTTTGTGAATTCCGTGCTCTTGGCACCAATTGGCAAATTCTTCGCTGTCAAATTGAAGTCCGTTGTCTGATATGATCTTGAGTGGGACTCCGTACCTGCACAGAATATTTTTGATCAAGAAGTTTCTAACTTTTGTCGAAGATATTTTATTTAGAGGTTCCGCCTCCACCCATTTGGTGAAATAGTCAACTGCCACTATAGCATATTTGGCTCCGCCTCGGCCCGTTGGCAGTTCGCCAATCAAGTCAATTCCTCATACTGCAAAGGGCCAAGGGCTGGTCATTTGAGCAATCTCATTTGTGGGTAGTCGAGGAATCTTGGCAAATTTCTGACATCTGTCGCATCTCTTGACGAAGTCCAAGGCATCTTTGTTTAAAGTGGGCCAGTAATATCCATATCGGAGTATCTTATTTGCCAGAGTCTGCCCTCCAGTGTGATCTCCGCAACTTACTTGATGGATGTTGGATAAGACTTCCCTGGCTTCCCTTCCAGCGATACACCTTAATAAGGGATTAGAGAAGCCGCGCCGATAGAGGATGCCTTCTTGTAATGTATAGCAGGAAGCCTTCCTCAAGATCTTCTTGATTTCGTTACGCCTGTCGGGCAGTGTGCCATCTTGTAAATATTTTCGGACAGGAGTCATCCAAGTTTCTTCGTCGATTGCAGCTACCAGATTCACTTACTCGAAACTTGGTGCCGGCTGTTTTGAGATGGTTAATGCTCCGAAGATAGTGATGTTCTTCATACTAGCTTGCTTTGCTAGTTCGTCGGCCTCTTGGTTCTCTTCTCGAGGAATGTGTTTGATTAGATAGTGATCCAATTGATTGAGCAGCAGTTTGGTCTTTTTTAGATATGCTGTGAGTCGTTCTCCTCGAGTCTGGAAGTCTCCCAGTATTTGACTTACAATAAGTTGAGAATCACTATGGAGACATAAAGAGCCGACTCCAATCTCCAAGGCCAGTTCTAATCCAGCTATCACCGCTTCGTATTCTGCGTCATTGTTGGTGGCAGTGAATTCCAACCTTAGGGCGTAATGCAGCTTCTTTCCCCTAGGGGTGATTATCACAACACCTTGCCCCTGAGCCTTGTTCGTTCGACGCTCCATCTACGAAGAGATTCCACTTGATATCTTTTGCTATTTCAGATTGGTCCTTACCTTCGTTAGTGGTGAATTCGGCAATGAAATCAGCTATGGCTTGCCCCTTGATAGCGGTGTGAGGATGGTAAGTGATATCATATTGACTTAGTTTGATGCACCACTTAAGTAATCGCCCAGAAGTGTCGGGGCGATGGAGCACTTGCCTTAGCGGTTGATCGGTTAAAACTCTGATGGAATGAGACTGGAAATAGTGTCGCAGTTTCCGTGACGTGATATGCAAACAGTATGCTAGCTTTTCAAGTTTAGGGTATCTGGCTTCTACCTCTGTGAATCTCTTGCTTACAAAGTATACGGGTCGCTGCGCGCGGTTGTCTTCTTTTACCAAAGCGGCGCTCAAAGCGTGGGACGATACAGCAAGGTATAGGTATAGCTCCTCGCCTTCATTTGGAGTTGAGAGTACTGGTGGTCTCTGGAGGTGTCCGATTAAGTTAAGGAAGGCTGTCGAGCATTCGTCGGTCCATTTGAACTTTCCTTTGTCTTTCTTTAAAGCTTCGAAGAAAGGGACGCATTTGTCGGTTGCTTTAGAGATGAACCTACTTAGGGCGGCCACTTTCCCGTTTAGGCTTTGCATCTCTCTTCGAGTGGATGATATCTTGATATCTTGCAAAGCTCGAACTTATTCGAGGTTTGCTTCAATCCCCCTGGCATGAACGATGAATCCCAAGAACTTTCCCGATGATACTCCGAAGGAGCACTTTAGAGGGTTCAGTTTCATTCCATATTGGCGAAGTACTTGAAACATCTCATCCAAGTGGTTTATATGATCGTTGGCTTTCCTCGATTTTACCAGCATGTCATCCACATAAACTTCCATAGTTTGTCCTATTAGTCCCGCAAACATTTTGTTGACAAGGCGCTGATAAGTAGCTCCGGCGTTTTTAAGTCCAAAAGGCGTTACTTTGTAGCAGTATAATCCCCGGTCGGTGATGAAACTAGTGTGGTCTTGATTGGGGGCGTGCATGGGGATCTGGTTATATCCTGAGTATGCGTCCATAAAGGATAAGAGTTCGTGCCCGGCAGTGCTGTCCACGAGTTGGTCGATTCGGGGGAGTGGGAAGCAGTCTTTCGAGAAAGCATCATTTAAGTTGGAGAAATCGATGCATGTTCGCCACTTCCCGCGAGCTTTCTTTACCAGTACCGGGTTGGCGATCCATTCTGGGTAGATGGCTTCCCATATGAAGTCGTTGGTAAGTAAGTTCTTTACTTCTTCCTCGAGGGCTGCTGATCGTTTTGCCCCCATGCTCCTCTTTTTCTGCTTCACTGGCACCTTGGTGGGATCTATTGTTCAGCATGTGGCATGCTACGTCTGGAGAGATTCCCGTCATGTCAGCGTGCATCCATGCAATTACATCCATGTTGCGGCGAAGAAAATCAATGAGTTGATTCTTTAATTCTCTTTTTAACTAAGACCCGATTCTCAGCAGTCTACTTGGGACGTGTTTGTCTACAGATACGAATTCCATAGCCTCTGTAGGCTCGGCGGTGGCCTCCTCCTCTTTGTCCCTGGGGTCTAATTCGTTGAAAGGATCACTGGTATATCGAAGAGGAGGGGCTTTCTTTAGTTGCTATGCTTCCAAGCTTTTCATGCAGAGAGTAGTCTCTGCATTTTTCCCTTTATCTTTTCTACGGTTATTGCGAAGTTCAGTTACATAGCAGTCTCGAGCAGCGTCTTGATCTCCCTCCATTTCTCCTATTCCGTTATCGGTTGGGAATTTCATCTTCAGGCACCACGGGGCTAGGACAATTTGGAAGTCAGACAAGGCTGGTCTTTCCAAAAAGGCGTTGTAGACCGAGTGGCTCTCTATTAGCACAAATATTTGTTTCCGCACAGCGGAGCGGGGATGGCTTCCTATTTCAACAAAAAGGTCCAGTTGCCCGAGGGGCATCTTCGCATCTCCAGTGAAACCATGTAGTGGTTTGTTGCAAGGAGACACATCTTTCATTGATAGCTTCATTTTGTCGAAAGCATGCTTGAATAGGATATTCACCGAGCTTCCAGTGTCTATTAAAATTCGGAAAACTTTGGCTGGTCCGAACCAGGCAGAGATGACCATAGGATCCATGTGCGGGTACTATCTTCCCTCTAGATCGCGCTTACTGAATGTGATGTCGTCATTCTCTTTCCGTTTCGGGTGGCGTTCTTCCATAACAGAATTAACGCAGCCTTCAGCGTTCCTCAGTGACTTACCGTATCTTTCCATCTTCGCCCAGCTTCTGTCGGCGATGTGCGGTCCTCTTGATATGGTGTGGACCACTATCTTCTCTTGACTAGAGCCGTTGGTGTTGCGATTTCCCCCGCCTGCTTCTGGGGGGGGGGGGGTAATCCAGGATTCTCATTGGCAGGAGTCGAAGTCCTGTTATGGACTTTTACATAGCGCTCCAGTCTCCTCCTTCTGATGTGTTCTTCAATCAAGTCCCGAAGATGGTGGCATTCATTGGTATCATGTCCATGGGATTCGTGGAAGCGGCAGAACTTTCCAGATTTGAGTGTGCTATCTGACTCCTTCTTGTGCGGGGGCGCTTGTATCTAACTTCGTCTTGAGTGACTAGGAAGATGTTTTCGATCGTTTCATTCAAAGGAGTGTAAGAGTCAAATCTTGGTCCTGGTCGATATAAGCGCTTTTCTCCCTTTTTCCCCCAGCATTGTCTCTAGAGTCATTTCTTCGAACATCCTTTGCTGCAGCGGGGAACCTGTCTGTAGCCGTCTTAGCCCGTTGCCCTGATTGCCTCTCGGTGGCAGCATCCTCAAGTCTCATATACTTTCCAGCTTCATGGAAGAAATCAGGTAAAGTAGCTGGTTTTTCTTTGGTTATTCTTCTAGCAAATTTAGTATCTGGATGTACACCACTGCAAAGGGCCATTAGGATAAGTTTCTCCTCGGCATCTTGGACTGCGGTTGCCGCGGCGTTGAATGGGGTTAGATATTGTTGCAACGTCTCTCCGGGTTTCTGTTTGATGTTAGATAAGGAATAAGCGTCCTTGGGTTGCTCCACATGAATGCGGAACTGACTGATGAACTTTTCTTTCAACATTTCCCATGAGCTGACAGACCCTTGGGGTAGGTGGCAGAACCAGAAGGTAGCTAGGTCTGCCAAGAACAGTGGGAAGCATTTACACAACACTCCCTCTGTTGCTCCGCTCATGAGCATATGCTGGGTGTACCTCTGTAAGTGTACGATGGGGTCAGAGGTTCCCTTGTAAGGTTCCATCGTTGGCATTTTCCATTCTCGGGGGGTGATGGCAGTTTCAATATTGCGGGTGAAGGGGCTGGTTACCCTAGCACCTATCCCCCGATCCCTTTGCTCCCGTTGGACGCACTCTTTGAACAATCGCGCCATCCTTTCATCAGAACTTGGAGCGGACAAAAATGAGCTTGGTTCTTCCCTACGGGATTGATTCCGTCCAAATGACTTGTAGGGATGGTATCGTCTGTCACTCCTAACATTTTCCAAAGGCTGTCTCTGCTCTTCTGGGGGCATGCTGGGGTCAGCCATAGTTGGCCCTTGCCTTGATCTTCCCCTGCTGGGTTCTGTTCTCAGCGCTTCCTCGGGTCCAACTTCGGGCTGGACTCCAGCTCGGCCCCGTCTACTGGTGTTTTCATGGTTGGGTAGCATGACAGGCTCAGCTACATCCGACCCTTGCCTGGCACCTCCCCCGTTGGGTTTGGCTCCAAGTGTTTCCTCGAGTCGGATTTCGGGCTGAGACCGGGCTCGGCTCCTACCATGGCTGTTTCTGTTGTTAACCTCTTCGAAGAAGAAAGGTCTTTGTCGCCTTCCAGATCCTCCAGATTGGGACTCGCCCCATGATTCGGTGTTGCGGTTGGATTCTTCAGCATCCCTTAGGCGTGACATGAGTTGGTCCACCAAGGCTTCTTGTTGAGATGCGAAGCGGTTAGTTACTTCAGCCACAACCCTGTCTAGATCTGCCCTAGTAATTGGTTGTTCCGCGGCGGGGGCTGTTGAATCTGCCTGATTTTCATCTGGTATTGCTGTTAAAATGGGATGATTCTCTTGATTTGGGGCCACTGGATCTAAGATACTGCTAGTTGCGACGTTCTTTCCCTTATTAACATCTCTCCTGTGCCTGGAAGTCATGTTGTCGGAGCGAGGAACGATGTTGTGAGGAAGAAGGTTGAGTAGGAGAAGCTATGGCTTCTAGCTCGGCTCTCAGTGAAATCACCAAAAATGTTTAAACAAAAAATGGGCAAACACTTTCAAGTCGTATGAATTAGTTGATTTTATGTTGTTTCTAGTGATTTGGGTGATTTACACAAATATATGAAAAGCAAGGACTAAACTGTAAAAGACACACAGATTTATAGTGGTTCGGCCAGAACATGCCTACGTCCACTTCATATGTTATTCTCCTTTTTCTTTCAGATTACAAGTACAAAGCTTTGTATACAAGTATATGAAAGTTGTTTGAAAGTTCCTTCCGTGCTTGAGCTCTCAAACTTATCTACCATTGTTGTACCCCTGCCCCTCTATTTATAGAGTGAGGTTGGGGGCAGGGGTCTTGGATGTATATAGCTGCTGGTGGGCCTGGGCTGAAGCGATCTGGCCTGGCAGTTTGGTCAGGCATCCTTTTGGTTCGGAGATGGTTGGAGAAGTGGTCCGGTGGTAGGAACAAGGTGGGCCGGTTGAGGTTGTTCATGGAAGTGTTGTTGGTTTGGTGGGATGTTGGTCCGGTGGGACGTTGGTCCGGTGGTGGCTAAGTGTAGTTGGTTCGGTTGTTCATGGAGAGGGGGTTCGGTTCGGTAGGCACTGGTGAAGGGTTGGTCCGGTGTGGGCTGGTCCGGTGTGGAGATGGAGTTGGACCGGTAGTAGTTTGGAGAGGAGGTGCTTCTGGTTCGGTAGTGGATGCACGTGGTTGGACCGGTGAGGCTTTGGCTTGGGCTGGACCGGTAATAGTTTTAGCAGTGTGTTTGACTCGGTGGCAACCTCCTCGTGCTGGTTCTGTACCGAATGACTTGGTGGCTTCATCCTTACCCAGATTCGGTGGTGTTGAAAACACACCTAACATCAGTCGAACAGGTTAGGAAAATGTTCTCGGTTGAAAAGATGGAATTCAATATATGTGGTTAGAGCTAATCGTAATATGGTTACCTAATTTGTTGTTCATCAATAACCGATGCACATTTAACGTAGTAGTTTGTACTTCCTTTTTTTTTGTAACTGCCTTACACTTCCTGCATAAAAGATAGTTCCAGCCAAAAACATGAAGAATTTGGTATCTATTCTTCGTATGGTCAAAAGAAACAAAACTAAAAATTAGTACATCCATTCGTATGGTAAAGCACAGTCGGTATGTTATAATATTACAAACTATACTGTCGATAATGCTAATCAAATTTAAAGGTATAATAAAGATATGCAAACATAAGTGGAAAACCATTTTTTCAGCACATAACAGGGTAGAAGGATACACTTTTTGTTGTAGCTTATGAAGTAAAATGTACCTAATTACATCAAAATTCATTTCAAGCCGGAAAACTTGCACACCAAGCTTTATAGCTCATACAACGAACTGTATGAAATCTAGTTTTAACTTATAGAGGGCGCCATATGAATGACCACATGGCCTATTGAAAATTATTCTTCATTTTCTATGTGCAAATTTAGTCACATCGTAAAAAAATAGGACGGGTAGGTGGAAAAGCAAATAGCAAGATAACATGAATGATAGCATAAAATATTTTTCAAGGAATGGAATACGTAAAATGGAAAAATCATTTCACTCTAATTTCAATTGGTTAAAAAGGACATTAAATTTCACATTGAAGGTGAAGCCTAGAGCACACTTTTTTATAAATCGATAAAAGTACTGTGAGGACTGGATATGAATTATTGTAATAAAAAAATAAATCTATTTTGGTACAAATCGATATGGGACATAAAAAGGGTTTTGAGGTTAAAACCAACATGTAAAGTATAAACGCATGTTATAACTATAGAAGAAATGAATATAAAAAATTCAGAAGTATTTCAAAGTTAAAGTCGGTGCATAAAATCGTTAACCAAGTCTTAAGAATGTCTTAAGGGATAGGGAAGCTAAAAAGTTTGGAACAAATTTGTGTTAAATGAGAACGGACTACCATTTTATGAAAAATGTAATCAGCAAGCTATATACCCAGAAAACCTAATATGATGCGGGGTATGGAAGCTAAAAATTTTGGAACTAATTTGAGTTAAATCACAACGGACAACCAGTTTATGAAAACTGTAATCAGCAAGCTATAACACTGGAAAACCTAATACCTTGCAGGATATGGAAGCTGAAAGTTTGGAACTAATTTAAGTTAAATCACAATGGACTACCTGTTTATGAAAACTGTAATCGGCTTTAATGTCAAAACCATATTAGGATCTCGCATTCTATTATTGTAGATGTTGCCATATCTATACGTGAGCAAATTAAATTATGCAAGCAGATAAAAGCATGTAGAGTATTGAAAAGAAATTTTGGGAGTTGATAAAATTATGTTCAATGCCTATTTATAGGCAAAGCCAATTGTATAAAAAAATAGTGGGGAAGTATACATAACAATGAATTAATACTGACCGCTGAGAAACTTAAACTTACTATATTCCCACCTCTTCATATCTGGATGGATGAAGAAAGCATGGATTTCGGTGAACCGTCAGTCAATTAGGCTTGAAAAAATGTTTGGAAAAATATTAAAAAATTATGCCTACCAACTGTGATACCAGTTGATCAACCATGTGTATTAAATGTATTTCTAATCTGATGCAAAAGGCTTAAACTGTACGATGATATATGAATATGGAAAAGTAATATTTGTGCAACTATATGAGATTTATGATAACAGAAAAACTCATAACATTGCAACCGTCGAAGAGAATGAATATATTTTAAAAATTAAGGGTTAAAATAAAAATGCCAGACCTCATGAAATAGCCAGTTTCCATAGAAAAGAACTAAATAAATTCGTGGATAATAAAAGTTTGGCAAAACATGAGATGTGAAGAAAGTTAGTTGGAGATTGAAATTTATCAGCACAACAGATCATCAGTTTATCCACGAAAACAAACCCTAACAACTATGTCTTCCGATTTAGGGACAAATTTTAAGTTAAACCAAAAAACATACAATACATAATAGGGCAGTAACATTTCATGAAATTATACTACACCACACTTCCTACCTAGTAAGCCCTAAAATTTGTGCAGAATCTCGAACTTCAGTTAAAACTTTATCAAACTACTAACCTTAGAAACCCAATTCTCTTAATTTGTGGTTGAACCAACGTCTGGAAACCACGAATGTAGATATCGGCGAGGAATAAATAGCCGTACGCAAACAGACATAGGCAACGACAGGATTCAAAGAACGATAGTTATGAAATTAGGGAAAGGGGAAATAGGTGTAAAGATGGGTAAATTTGATGGGACGAAATTGAAATAACGTTAGCGTTTGCAAACAGTTGGTTATACCATTGAGAAAAATGTATTTCATAAATTGGACAGGTGTCGCCATATAAATAGTTTGGTTTCTGTTTTCCTATTTAAGTAATAGATGTGATTGAATGACTAAGAAACACTCAAATCTAAATACTGGAAATGAGAAGAAAAAGGATTTAGAGGAGCTACTTTAAAATGTTGAGGGGTTATATAGGATTACCTATGAAGATAACATTAAGAAACCTGGGAAGACCGTTAAGGGGCTATCAAGTAAGTAGCTCATAAGATGGTTGAAGGGGGAAAATCATCTTCTGAGGTTGTTCTCTCCGATGATCCCTTATGAGCGTGGTTCCTAAAGCTCCCTTTAGCCTGGATAATGAGATAGACTTTAAGGGAAAAAAAGAAATCATAGCCTATTGTCAAAAGAAGTTTGATGAGTTGAAGGTTGCTTATGAAAAGAGTTTGGGAGTTTCTAAGAAATAGGTGAAGTTGTGGGTCGCTCGACTACTTACAAACTGTTTGGTGTGTTTGCAAAGAAGACCTAAAAGATTAGAGCAAAAGTTTTGGATGATTTTAAACGAGTGAGGCATGTAGGTATTAAACGATTTGATGAGTTGGAGGATAAGGTACTCAGATCTGATCCCTTGTGCAATCCCTTGCTGTTACTTCCCCACGTTCTCACTCTTTGGCAATTAGGGCTCCTATAGCTTAACAATCAGAACTAGTAGACGAATTCAAGCAGAAGAAGGTTAAATGCATTCGACATAGCTGTAAAATGCGCAGTTGATATGTTCAGTCACTTCATGCCAAAATTAGATCCAAGTTTTCTTTACAATCAACCTGATTACATTTTTAGGGAATGAGACCTTGCCAATCCTTAAACCGGTGCAAACCATGATCCAAGGCTTCCTGTTGTAGGATCGCCTCATCATTCATTGGTCGTGATAACTGAGATTTCCTAATCTCAAAATTTCATACTTCCCGAAAGAGAAGAAACCTCATAACTGACTAGGAATTGGGGTCTGACTAAAATGTTTTCTTCGTGTATGTATTTTTGCATTGTGTAATAATTTGTATAACTAGGATCTATGCTTATATTATAAAGTTGTACGTGTAACTTTTTGAGCTTTGTGAAAACTTTCTTTGAATTTTTCATTTCCTTTCTACAGCGTGACTTCCTTTTTCTCCTTTCTATTGCCTTTTTTAGGTCTGAATGCAATTTTTTTTGTTCTGCGCTTGGCATGATCTGCCCCACTTGGGGTGCACTGTTTCATGTTTTGACTGTGCGGTTAGGTCATGTGTTCATAACTTTTTATTTCATGCAGGTAATTTTCTGCTAGTTCAGATAGTATTATATCCCTACGTCTAGTAAAGTTTTGGTTGAAAAGCCGAGCTATGGGTCATAGCTCTTAGTATAATTTGTAAGCAAATATAATTGGCAAGCGGATTTTTATACTGGTTTAGGTCGTCCAATATTTCTACATCCAGTATAACATTTTATTAATTTTTCTCAATCACTGCTTGGTACATTATATTTCATTACATGAGAAGAAGTATCAAACAAAATATGGTCAAAGGTGCTATAAGTTCCATGCCTTTGGAATTAAATTCTCATCTGGTATGTGCCATTCGAAAGTGTTTTTATGATTACCAATGATCCCTCCAAATTCGATCTAAGCATTCCTTCTGTTGAGTCCTTTATGTTGGTATTGTTTATCTTAGGACAAGATCTCTCCTGTTGAATTCCTTTCTTTGAGACTCGAGTTATATATTTTAGCCATTCTCCATCCATGAACTGCAGACTTGATCACTACCTCATCTCCACTTTCTGCATGAAGTCTAATGCAGTTTCTTTTAGGTGTGAGCTCTGTTCCGTTGCATATGATAAGCACCGGTGCGAGGGTACGTCTACTTCAACTAGTAGCATTGCTTTATAACAAAACATTAAAGAAAATGGGGTATGTCCATTAGGGGGACTAGTGGATAGTCTATATGCCCGTAACACTAAAGGCAACTCCTCTGCCTATTTTCCCTTTGCCTTCATGATCCTTTTCTTTCGCAACTTCTTTATTGTTTTATTTTCCGCTTCTACCTGTCCATTAGCTTATGCATGAGCCATCGTTGAAATTTTTTTGATGATGCTATTTTTATCACACAAGTCAAAGAATTCTTTGCTTTCAAACTATGTTCCATTAGAATTCTTTGTTTTCAAACCGTGTTCCATTAGAGTTCTTTGCTCTTAGCCTGTATTCCATTGTTGAAGATTATCTTATGGGGGATCCCAAAGCTAGTGATAATATTTCTAGTAATGATAGTGACTATCTTCTTAGAAGTTATGGTTGCGAGGGGCTCAACTTCCGCCCATTTGGTGAAGTAATCCACTGCTACTACTATGAACCTTGTACCCCCTTTGGATATCGGAAGTGGTCCTATCAAATCGATTCCCCATATATCGAATGGCCATAGGCTGGTCATGGAAGTCATTTCATGTGACGACCGCCTTGGGGTATTGACTAACTTTTGGCATCTATCACATCTTTAGACAAATTTCTATGCTTTGGCTAATGTTGGTGGCCATAAATAGCCTTACATTGATGTCATTTTGGCTAACTTTTCCTCTTGAACGATCTTCGTAGTATCCCTCATGAACTTCCCTCAATACTCTTACTCCTTCCTCTTTTGTTACACGTCTTAAATAGGGAGTCGAATAACCTCTCTTGTTAAGTATTCCATCGAAAAATGTGAAGCAAGGAGCATGATATCTAGTTTTCTTTACGATGTTTCTATCAGCTAGCAAGGTTCCTTCTAATAGGAAGTGTTTGATGGGAGTCAACCATAACTCTGTTTCTTCTTGGTTTATTATTATTTGGGTGTGATTACTTTGTGTCCCACCTGTTTCCCTTTGATTTGCATCCCTTAGCCCCTTGCTCACTGGGCTCATGTTAACACTAGAATCTAATGTGTTTTTGAAATGCCTGGTTTAGCTAAATGTTCCATAGGAACTGCTTTCATTTCATATGCAACCTTAGTGCTTGCTAGCTTAGCTAAGAAATCTGTTGAGGAAATCTCCTCTTTAGGGATCTGCTCTATATCAAACTGTTCGAACTGAGCTAATAATTATTTGGACAGTTCCACATATTTGGCAAGAATGGGTTCGTGGCTTGATAACTCCTTGCACTTGATTTACAACAAGATGTGAATCACTATGAACTATAATAAGAGTTACCTACATTACCATCGCTATTTTTAGACCAATAGTGAGTGCTTTATATTTCACAACGTTATTTGTCGCTTTAAACTGTAGTTCAACTGCCCTATATAGCTTTTTCTTGTCCAAGGTAACAAGTACACACTGCTCATGTCCTATGCTTATTTGATGAACCATCTACATAGAGTTGCAAATTATGCAGGGGATTCTCTATTCGTTGCTAGAAAAAGTTGATGAGGCAGTGCATTCCATGATAAAATGTGCAATGGCTTGACCTTTGACGACAATGTGAGGGTAGTAGGAGATATCATATTAACTCGGTTCAATGGCATACATCAAAAGGCGACCTAATTTTTTGGAATATTGTAGTATTTCTTTAATGGTTTGTCATTTAGCACTTTGATGGTATGCGCTTAGAAATACAATCGCAGCTTTCGAGCTATCAGTAATAAGTTGTAAGCTAGCTTCTCTATTGTTGAATAATTTAGTTCGGCTCTGCTCAGGTGCTTTCTAGCAAATTATATTGCCCTTTGTACAACTGCCTCTTCTCACACTACTACTACACTCATAGCCTGATTAGTTTTAACTAAGTGTACAAACAAATCCTCACCTGAGATCGGTTTTGAAAGTATGGGCGGGTTGGTTGGGTAGTTCTTTAGTGCTTCAAAAGCTGCTTTGCATTCTTCCATCCATTCAAAATTCCTTTCATTTTTGACTTAATTGAAAAAAGGAATGCATTTGTTCATAGCCTTAGAAATAAATCTACTAAAAGCTGCTACTCTCCCATTCAAACTCATTATGTCTTTGGGCTTTTTTGGAACCTCCATCTTCCTAATAGCCTCAATCTTCTTTGAATTGACTTCTATTCCTCTGGAGCTTATAATATATCCTAGAAATTTTTCGTACTAGATTTGCAAAAGTACACTTCAAGGGATTTAATTTAATCCCATACCACCTTAAGATTGTGAAGATCTAAATCTTGTACATGGTCTGAAGCAGCTTTAGACTTGACTAACACGTCGTCGACATAAACTTCAAAGTTCTTGCCAATTTGGCCTTTCCATGTTGACTAAACTCTGATATGTTATCCATGCGTTCATCCAATGGCGTCACCATATAATATATATCCCTTTATTGGTAACTAAGCTCATATGTTCTTGATCTGGTTCGAACATGTTATTTATTATATCCAAAGAGATGCATCCATGAATGTCAGCATCTCATGCCCATTAGTTACATCAAATAACTGATCTATTCATCGTAACGGAAAGCCATCTTTAGAGCAGGCTCTGTTGAGGTTCATGAAGTCTATGCAATTCCTTCATTTTCCATTAGATTTTTTCATCAGAACTGGATTTACGATCCACTTCAGGTGGTACACTTCTCGAATAAATCCATTTTCCTTTAGCTTCTTAATTTCTTCATGAAGAGGACTATATCTCTCCTAGTCTAAGGTATGTCTTTTTGTTTGACTAGGTGTGCATCATGGTCTATATTTAGGTCATGGTAGATTATATCAAGGTCGACTCCTTTTTATCTGAATGGGTCTAAGCGAAAAGATCGTGAGATTTCTTTAGGAAATTTATTAATCCGGTGTGAAATTTATCGCTTAAATTTTCCCTGATCTTCAAATTTTTGGTGGGACCTAGAGTATCTATATGGATGTCCTTTAAATCATCTACTGGCTCTAGGTCTTTGCTTTTCATTCAAGGGTCCATCTCATCTTCTACTTCCAATGGATTTAACTAGACTTCCCTTTTTAGAATGATTAAGTTTCCGATAAGTACTACGCATATATTAAATCATATTCTTATGTTCCTACCATATGAAAATAATATCCTTTAGTTTTTCTTACAAATACCATGGTCATGGTATGACAACCGGTGCTCCCCACTTTAAAATGCTTCTCCTAATGAAACCCTTCTCTAATATCTCATTCGCTTACTTATTATGCTCGTGTCTTTTTTTAGAGCCATATGCCTCAAGGGTAAGGCAACAGGTTGGAAGTTATCCTCAAGATCAGAACTCGATCTTTCTTTAGGGTAGAAGACTTGTACCCTCGAAAAAAACATCCAAATAGACTCTAACTATAGGCATTGAATCTAACTCATCACGAGATAGGTCTAACGAATATAGGTAACTCAACATAATTGAACCTCTAGGATCATAATAAACCTCTAGACTGTATCCACTACAAGTACCCAACCTAATAACCTTCCTGTCCCAACCTAGGACCACCCCATACATCGTCATCCAGTCCATGACCAAAATCAACCTAAACCCAGAAATTCCTAAGAAAAAAGCATCATAATCAAAATCGGCCCTAAAAATGAACAGTCTCAAAAATGTACATGTCAAAGACAAGTAAGCCGATCATCCAACATGATTTGTACAACTACAGGGTCTATAACTATGCTAGTTTCTAAATGTAACTCATCTACTAGTATGCTCCAAAAAAAGTTATGATGCCTTAGTGTAAAATAAGGTACTAATAGATAAATTAGATAGAATTAAAACAACTTCAATCATGACCTTCTTCCCTTTGTCCACTAGTGGAGGCACACTTGAGCTGGGAACATCTTTTAGTGCGTAAGATGAAACTACTTGGGTAGAGGTCATCTATGGTGCCGGACACTCCCACCTCATGTGCCTGAATTGATTGCAGTTGTAACACATGATCTTCAGAATGTCTATCTTGTACTCGATAGCAAAATTCCCTTCTTACCACATCTCTACACTACATCTCTTGCTCCTTAATCATCCCTTTGGGCCTGATTCCTCCCTTGCGTTGATTGTGCTATAATGTCTGCCCTCCTAATTTCTTATATCCACTCTTCATTTCCTTCTTGAAAATGCTATTCAGTAAGGTCATCTCCACCAAACTATTATAAGTTGCACCCATTGGAATATGGCTAAGGGCTAAACCTTAAAGAAGTTGATTTTGTCCATTTGCAAACTTCGAAGCTTTCTTGTGAGGGTATTTATTAGCTCCATTCCAATCCTTGTCAACTCATTAAACTGATTCACATACTCCTTCGTCGACATCTCTCTTTGGTGCAAATATATGAGCTTCTCCAACTATACTCCTTGCTTAGCCATAGATAGAAATTTTGTCTTAAAACATCTCCTAAACTCCCCCTAAGTATCTCTCCCTTATCAGTCTCAGCCACTTCAACAACCCACCATTTTGGGGGCCTTTCCCTATGAATTCTTGGTAGCAAGTCGTCTCCTTTCATCATTTCCATAGCCCATCAATCCAACAATCCTCTAGGAAGTGTGAATCCATGCCTTTGAGTCCACATACGACTCGGTCCCTACATAGGTCTTCCCTCATAGACTCGCAAAGTCCTTACATAGCTTGAAGAAATCGATGGTGGGTGGGTGGGCAGGTACTACACCAGGCACCTACTCCATTGGTCCCTTATTAGGGTGAAGCTTGGCTTGTCCTTTTACTTGTAGATACCGACGAAACCAAATCAGGATGTTCACACCCGGAATCTCAGTTGTATCAATTGAGTCGTAACTAGCAAGATCGATCATCCTCCTAATCTATGATTTAGGAGTTTATTAGTAATTTTTCCATAGATAATATTGGCAAGAATAAGTGGTAGTTTTTTTCCATATTATATTTATATATTAAATCTTTGGAAAACTATTTATCTATACATATGTGTACACACACACACACTCTTTTATGAAACCCATCAAACTTTTTTGAAAACTCATTAAGAAAACACATTTTTTTCAAAACATTTCAAGTACATTCCCTCAATACGTACCTAGCTCCTAAGGAATTTTAAAACTATGCTCCAATACTAAGTGTGGAAACACCAATTCAAAGGCGAGGGTGACTTTCAAACTCATATCGATGTCAAGAATTACGAGCTATCGGGTTTTAAACATTATAGAGGCTAAGAATATGCAAATAAAATCTAAGACATACTACACATTCAAAGCCTGTAGTGGAAGGCAATAAAATATTAATACAGAAAATAACAATCTCAGAAAATATCTCAAAAAACACTAGTTTCAAACTAATGCCAGTCACAGTCCAGAGTATACGGAAATACAACGTATTGTCTGATAATTACTAAGTATGATAAATAGTTACATGGAGAGTAATGAGAAATAATAGCAACTCTAATAGCCAGCTCGCCTCTCCACATACTAATCGCCGGGCCTATCATTTGCTGCCCTGTCCTCCTATGGTGAAGGAAAAAGGAAGGAAAGGACTGGGTCAAAGTCTAGTCAATGAGATACATCATTAATATATGTTGATTACATTCAGTTTATTTCATTAATACTCTATATGACCTATGGCCCTACTTGGGTCTATGAATTCCTAATTTCATTTATCTAAGGGCTATAGTTTTAATCACACCTACATTAACATCTTGTGAAGGTTTATACTTAGTTTTGAACAACTGGTCGAACCTCAAAACAACTATGGATCGGCTAATAGCTACTGGAACTATTCCAATATAGGGCCACTTACAATATCTACCTTGGAACTTCATTCCCAAATTATGAGCACATGTATCATATTTACGCATTAAGGGGGAGCCCGCAATGCTGATTTGAGCCATAGATATCTCAAGGTCGCTGCATCCATGTCCACCTATCAGTGGTAACATAAGCCTCTTACCGCCATACACCAGGATCCATCAACAATGCAATATTATGTCCGTGCCGCCATGCATACCAAGGAACTCCGTTAGTGCCGAGCCACACACTTCTCCAGGCATCATTGTCAATGTTGTGGTACATTGTAGAACCTCGTGTGATTGCAATTTGTGATAGAATCATCCTAGTCGAATATCGAACCTGTTGAATAAATAGTGTTTAAGCCTTGTCGGCAGCGTATGCACCTATCCAGTCACGTAATGTCCAAGCATCACTAACCTAAGTAGCTAATTTCCTTGCTGATGTTAACATCCACACACACACATAATACACACACACACACAAACACACACACACACACTAACTTGGGCCTTAGGCCGGAGTTCAAGATGCACCCAGAATTCGGTAATCGATCGACCGCTTGTAACTGAGTGATCGAGCACTTACTGTCGATCGGCTCTAGGGAGCCTATTGATCGATCGTAGTTGTTTTATTTTTATTTTTCAAGTTTAATCTGTTTGTCATCTTACCTATTAGTTACAAATTTTTAATTACATTAAACTTCTAATTACACTGAATCCAAATTTGTAAATCTAATATTCATAATCGTCCAAAACTTCATATTCGATTTCATATTAATTTCGATAAATCAACTTAACGTAGGTTTTGCATCAATTGAGTTATATCAGTTCATATTTAGTTTGACAAAAAGGGTGTATTCAACTTAAATCAATTCTTACCCAATAGATTTACATTAACCAGATCTAGATTAAAAGAAAGAAATCATGTTCATAGGGGTTATAATTACTGTAATCCCAGTCTAAATAAAAAGTGTTTCTAATTTAAATTAAGATTAAATAGGGTATAAAAAAGTTAATTACATATAAATCATCTTATTATCTGCAAACAACTACGCCTCTTCCTTAACACGCTTGTTTTGCCTTTGCTTGGTTTAGAACTCCCCTTGATCAGATTTGATTTAATCTCTTGCATTCTATCTCTTGAATGTAATTTTAATTTGGTTTTGAAGAAATTTTTATTTGAGGAGAAAGAGATTTGAATAGATTTTGGATGTATATCCCACTACTAATGAGTTAGGGTTTGAGAATACAGTCTTATTTATAGGGGTAGAAAGCAACCATAGCCGTTCGATTGAATATTCTAAAATCCAGGCCGTTTGGCCTACCCAAAACCTCGCTCGAGAGTGGTAATTGATCGACTATTGGGTTTGGAGCAGTCGACCGGTGGAGCTTTCCTTATTTATATATATATTTCTTTCCTTAATTAATTGTTTAATTTATTTTGATTTTGAATTTTCAAATGTTAATAACTTTTTCATACCAGCTCCGACTTCAGAGCATCATATATGAAATTATCCAATAAATCACAATGAACAAAATAGTGTAAATTTCTTAGCCAGATTTGGACATTGTAAAATTTTCATTTTTTATCCTTGTTATATTTAAATTTAATTCTTTTATTCAAATTTGTGATTAAAATTTTTGGGTGTTACAAACATGACCCCAATCAAATATGTGAAAGCAAAACTTATGTCTGGCATTGGCTTTTGCTTGATGTGGAACAAAATTTGTTGTTCCAATATGAACTTCTTGCACATATCTCTCCTATGCCCTTTTTCTTCGAACTACAGGGTGGGGTCCCCCATAGATGGAAGCGATGAGGATATTGGGATTTACCACCAAATCTTTATGAGGGTCAAGAGACTGGTCTTGCATAAGAGTGATTAGAACGTTCTTTTGGTAAATACCCAGAAAATCTTTTTGAATGAGCCTTCAATTTCATTCTTTGGATGGTGGCAATTATCTGTATGGTGCCTGTTCACTCGGTGGAACATACAATATGCACCACCCTTTTTCGGTTCAGCTTTCTTCCCTTTATTCAGACCGTTATATGCTAATTTTGTCCTGGTTAGTTCATAGATATGGTCCGGAGTATGAGTGGGTGGGATTTTTGCTCCAAAGTTCAATTCTCTTGGTCCTTTTACAAGTGGTTTGTTGTATGTTTATACCTCCTGCTCTCTATCATGTTTGTTGGGGCAGCTCTTTCAGTATACATTCCTCCAACTGCTTTTGACTCTTTGGTGTGTATGTACCCACTAGCTCTTTCATTGAAGGCTTTCATGCTTCTACGTAGTTTTCTTCTATTTTTATTCCACATGTCTATGTTTTTTCTTATTTCTAAATGGGTCGCCATAAAAAATCTTCCTCACTGGTGACCCCAATTCTTATTGCTTTTCTTTGAAGCATTTGATGAAGCTACACAAGCTTTCATCGTCCCTCTGTTTAAAAAAGGATAAGGTATACGAATCTAGGGAGATTTCTCTTCCCGTATAGAAATGAACGCAGAAATCTGCAAACAACTGCGCCTCTTCCGAGCCATCTAGAGGCAGCTCTCGCAATATATACAAGGAACATATTACAGTAAGCCAACCTCCTTACCTTCAAGATATCCATATAATATTCAAATGTACATAGATAGTTGTTCGGGTTTGAGAATCTATCGTACTTTTCGATAGTTTGTGCCCTTAAGCTACCAGAGAAATTAGCCTCAATGATCGCTTCACTAAAAGGGGATGAACACTCTTTCTTCCTTCCCTCCTTATTGCTCCGCTCACATATTTTAGTCAACTGTTCTATACGGGCTTTAAGCTCCCGATCTACTCCTCTTTCTCATTTACGCGCAATGGGCCGCCTTTGTAAGCCGAACTGGCCTCATTCACGTCCTGTGCAGTTTAGTTTCTATTCATTTCCAACAACAATAGATTGATATTCGCTGATTTTCCTTTGATGTATTGATTTATTAGATGCTAATTCTTTGCTCTTTGTCCCAAGCTAAATAGTTCAACATCATCATTCCATTAAAGAGAGTATCATTTTTATCCTCTGCTTGCACTTGTTGTGCAAGTGGGAGACGTTGACAACGAGCTATGGAACTATGAGAATTAGAAGATGTAGTAGGATTTTGGGTAACTAGCTTCTCAACACTAGCCATTCTCTCATCTGGGCAACAAAGGCATTAAGGCTATTGAAGGTAGGGTTCTTTGACTAATTTTATGGTGGACAGAGGAGTTTGAATGAGGAAGTAAAGCGTTTATTTCTTAGTTTTACAGCTAAGTGTTAGGGTTCTTATTGAGTAGGTGTTAGGGAGTTCTTAGGCTGTAGGATTTTAATTTTTTGGGAAGTTATGGGGATTGAGTCGTTAATTATTTGATTAAGGTTTGCTAGGTGTTTTCCCTTCTTCTAAAGCCAAAACGATAATGATATTTTTCATCTCACAACACCAAGTCAGTTATGAAGTAACTACGATGTTGTATGCTTTTCATAATTAGGAGTTAACAAATTCAAGTGATATTAAATTTTCCTTAGGGTGGTGACTTTGTCGTTGTATGCTTACGCAATTATGAGGTTATATTCTAAATATTCGCCAAAATGTCGCGTCCAATTTATGTCTAATTAAGGTGAAAATTAAAAAAGGTTCTAACACAAAAGGAATAAGTAAAGTAAAGAAAAATTAAAGGACTCACAAATTTATGTGGTTCAGATTTCAAGGAATCCTACATCAACGGACCAAATTTTTGCTTATATATTTCTTTCTGGGAAGAGATGTTAAGGTATATTTAGTATAGAATTCAAAGAATGTTCAAAAGTCCTTTTCCTTGCTATAGTACCTCTATTTATAGTGCTATAACATCACGTGAATTGCTAATTGTCAAATTTTACACTGCCCCTTTGTCATTTGATCTCTCCTGTTAGTTTGCGGAAGATGGATCTTAAGGCTAATTTAACACTAGAGAGTGGGGTTGAATAGTATTTACTGGTTTTTGTGAATCTTTTTAATTTTTTTAAGATTATAATTAAACAATGCAAACTAATAGTTACAGATGCAAGCACGGACAAATATAAATGCGATAAAAGTAAAAAGTAATGAGTATTTTCCAATTCTAGGTGCACTCACTGGATTCAGATGGTACATCAACATAAGCATTTAGATTCAAACAGGACATCAGCATACCCACTTGATTCAGATGGGGCACAAGCACACCCATTTGGATTTCAGGGACACCAAGCATACCCAACAATATATGAGTATGATTTGATATAGTTTACAGACATAATTTCTTGACCTTGAATACAAATGTTCCTATAACCTCTTGAATAGAACTTTAATCTTGATTTGAGTGAGAGAGATGAGAGAGATCAGAGAGTAAATAGTAGAGAAGCAAATTAGTGGAGTTTGAATTTGATTCTGGTTGAAGTGGAGAAGATTTTGAGTAGATATTATTATTGAAATTAAGAGTGTAAAAGAGGAGAGAAAGAATGAGAAATTAGTTAAAAGTTTCATTGGAAAATCCTCCTATTTATAGAGAAATAATGGCTATGTCCATTCACAAAGAAATATAATGCAATTACACTTCCATTCAAATTCGACATACACTATATGGATATGTCGACATACCCTTTGTATTTTTGAAAAACACTTTATAAAAATTATTTTGAAAATATAAAGCTTTGTAAAAATATTTTGAAACTTTATACAATCATCTAAACATAGTTTTATACATATTTTAATCAGATCAAAACTTATAAATTTTATTAAATTATTTGAAATATTTTCAAATATATAAGGATTTATATAACAACCCTTGTTTTGGCGATTACCTGTAATATTAAATTATAACGGTGGTTATAATTTAATATTAAATAAATTAGAGATTTAAAATTGTTTTTTTTAATAAACAATTGGATGTTAAATATAAAATGTGAAAATAAAGTTTTAGAAACTTTATTTAGGTTGTTTATGTTAAAAATGAACAATCCATGGTTTTAAATTAATGAAATGCAATAATTTTAGTAATTATCCAAACGCTTCTTTTATTGATTTTTAAATCGGGTATTTGATTTAATATGTTGTATATTAAAAATAAAAGATAGAATTTTGGTTGAAAATAAGTTTTGAATGTAAAATTGATGTTAAAATGGTTTATTGCATTTAATTATGCAAGAAAATAATTTTTCTATAATTTTTAGTGTCAAAAATAGTGTCTTATGTAATTATAGTGTAAATTGTGTATTTATTTAAAAGTAAGAGCTTTTAATAATGAAAAATATTTTTAAATCCAAATTATCTTTGATTTTGTTGTAAAATATTTGTTAATCATTGAAATATATTTGTGTAATTTTATTGTGAAGAAATCTTGTAATTATATGTTGTTTTGATTTGTTAATATAAAGTGTATTTGTGTAATTAGTGGTAATTTGATTTTATTTGGCTAATTATTATGGCATTGGGTCTAAGCCTATTAACTTACACTAGACTGAAGAAGAAAACTCTTTCTTCCCAAAATTGTGTACGTTCATTTTCTTTTTACAGTAAAAAAAACCAGAAAGAAGAAAACTTTCCTCTTTTCCAACCTAAAGTAAAATCCTCCAAATTAGATCATTTCTTTGCTGTTTATAATCAAATTAAAGCTATTTTCTCAGGTAATCACTATGAAAATTAATTTAATTTCATCAAATTTGGATTTTGCAAAAGTTGATTGTCTGTAATTGGTTTCTCTTGGTTTGCATGTCAGTGTATTGCTTATTCTCAGATTGCTGAAGCTCCCTCTTGCCAAAAGCCTTCGACTTTCTCAAGTTTCCTTCGTTTAGTTTTCAAATTTGCAGAGGTGAGTTACTAACTCACATCCTATAACTAAAAAAAATCTTTGCTTGCTGAAAAACTATGAAAAGAAATCGTTTAATGTAACATTTCTGTTGATTGTAGTTTACCATCAAAATCTGATTTGGGTTGCTTCTTTGATTGATAATATCTTCTTGTTTTCTTGATGAAATGCTACCGAAATTTCTTCAGATTGTAGTATGTATGTTGTAGTTTATGTATACAAATTTTCATGCTCAAATCCCTTCTGGAATTGGATCAAAATGTTGCTCAAAATTGAGTTCAGACAACACAGAAATTTCCTGTAGCACTTGCATGCTAAAGGTCGGCCATTAGAGTGCTCAGGTCGACCCTAGAGTCAACCTAAGCATCCATAGGTCGAACTAGGCTTTGAAATATGCCCAGGTCACTCCTCTTTCTTCCTGTAGCTTGTTTTGTTCAATTTGCTTAGTTCTAATGGCCTTCTTGACTCAGTTTTGTGATTTTTTTGAACTCTTTTGATGGCCATGAAGCCTGTCAATAGCCGAACCAAAATTTTGGTGAATTTTTTATTCTAAATGAATCTTTTTTGAGATGATTTCGTATGTCGTTTTTTTGGAAATTTCGATGATTTTCCTTGATTTCAAGCATGGGTTTTCCTAAATAATTTTGAAATGATTATTAAATTAAAATGGTTTTTGAAATATATTATATAATATTTATAAATTATTTTAAAGCTATTAAAATTATATATTCTCTATAATAAGAGAATTTCAAACGTTTTTTTTTTCAAAATGATTTCGAAAATTGTTTAAAAGCTTGTTTTTTCAAACAAATTATTTTTTATATAAAATACACGTTTTTGCACTCTTCTAGCGTATGAGAAAGAGAATTAAACGATTTAGTAAAACACGTGGTACGGGACACATGCATTTACTTTTTTGGTTAATTTTGGACTTGTTCGTTTGAAGCTATTGACCTTCGGGTCGTATTTGCTAATGAGATGAGACAAATATTTGTGATTTTAAATGATTTGTTTTCTAGTCCGGCATTGGCTAGCAGTTAGTAAACCGATAAGTGAGAACGTGTGGTATGGGACGCACTGTTAACACTTTTCGGGTTCCTATTTGAGAGTTTGTGGCACATTCATGGTGTACTACCTGTACTGGACCTTCAGTTCATTTGTCCTTCGGGATGTTTGTTCGTTGAGAGTATTTGTCGTTCGGGATATTGTCCTTCGAGATGTTGTCCTTTGGGATGTTTGTCCATTTGAGACATGGCATCTTATTTTGCGAGACGATACTTGGCGGGCTTCGGCCATTTTATAAGCACCTGCTATCTTTTGTGATGTTTTCATTGATTTATTTGTGATTTTCCAAGTGTATCACCTCTTTACATTAATTGGCCATATGAGCCATTCGAGACATTATATGTGGCGTTTACATCTTTGGAATTTGAACTCTTTATCGAGTTCTATATATTAAGATCTGAGATTACCAATCTTTGGCATTTATGTTGAGATTTATAATCTTCTTTTTGGAGATATATGTGTTGCCATTATTTGGCGTATTTTGAGATTTGGATTTCTCTATTTTGGGAATATTTGAGATTACCATTATTTGGCGAGTTTTGGGTTTTGTGACCTCCTATTCAGGAGTTATGGTTTATAGAAACAATTATATTGGCTTTTGGTATTATGCCGATGATATGAGGCATTCTTTATGCTGAGTTTGATTTTATTGTTGACTTTACCTCTTTCGAGGATATACACTTAGTGGAATTAGCTCACTTGAGTTACGGATACTTCACCTATCATACTAATCAGTTTTTTAAGCTAGGATGACCCGTGTATTTTTATATACTCGTGTTAGACCGAATTGTTTCAGCTTATATACATGTTATAGGATTTTGCTATGCTGCTTACGCCTTGGATATTCTATTTCTCATCTTCTTTTAGTTTTATAGTCGTTTTGTATGACTCTGATATGTATTTATTGTATTGGCTCATTGTATGTATTGTGGTACTTGTATCACTTCTGTTGTATCATTTGTATTGTACTGGGATGTATCCGCATGTGTGTGTGTATATATAGATACACACACATGTTTAGCTACTGTTCTGAGGTATATTGTATATATTGTTGTTGCATTTTTTCTGATAGATCCGTGAGCCAATATGGTTTTGTATTAAGCAGTTATTGAATATGTTGATCCACTTGAGAAAGGAAAAAAAACCAGAGCATTAAATCGACGTATTTAATAGATGTTTAAGACAAAAAGCTATGGATGGTCGCTCCTAACCAACCCTATTCTCCGCATTAGCAAACAGTATTACCCAGTAATACTCTTTGTTAATGTGAGTCTTGGGATAGGGCATCACAGCTTGGTATCAGCGTTGAGTTCAGAACAAAGTTTGATAAACATAGAATAGAACATATATTAGGATACATCAAAGTACAATATAAGAGTTACATTTCCCTTAATCACCGTGTCCTTAACCTTTTTGTGTCCTTAGGGTAGATATAAGTTGAGAATAAGTCTAGGAGTGCATTTTGAATTCTGTAGTATTCCATAATTGAATTAATGATATCTTATCCTATGAACAATCCTTATCATGATTATTTTATTCTAGTTCTATTTGATACTGGTGCTTGACACTCATTTGTATCGAAGGAGCTTGTTGATACTGTTGGCTATTTCTTGTCTTAATACTTCTTTGAGGATTGTGAATCCTATTGAGGGATCTGCAACACTTAGCATATTGTGTGAGAATATTGAGATTGTTCTTTGTAGTTTCTCTTTCCGTGCAAATCTGCACGTTAGTCATTACCTTGGGTTTGATGTGATTCAGGGATGGATTGGCCTGCTTGCTATTAAGCCTCGATCTTATGTTCTGAAAGGATCCTATATTTCAGGCATCCTAATTCGGCTGATTAGTTGTTTCTTGTTCTTTATAATGTTGATGATAATTCTGAAGCATCTTTATTTGCTTTTGAGTTTCGAGATGATGATGTATCTCGAATTCCAGTTGTTTTTGATGTATGTAAGTCCGTTTCGGGTTTGTCACCCAATCAGGCAATTGAATTTTGTATCGAACTCATTCCTGGTTCTTAGCCTATTAGTCATCCTCCCATGAGGATGTCCACAGAGGAAATGAGGAACTTAGAAGGAATTGGTGGAGCTTGAAGCTTGGCAATTTTCCCAGCCTAGTTCTTTACGGTGTTGTGCTACGATCATCTTTGTTAAGAAATCCGATGACATTCTTAGGCTTTGCATCCACTTTTGTAGGCTTAACGAGTTAACCATTTAGAAGGAGTATCCATTACCAAGGATCAATGATGTAACATCCCGCCTTTTCGTACGCTTTAAATCGACGATAAACCACACATGTCAGGCTTAAAACATACGGAAGGGCGGATTGTTATGGGGTAAATAAGAAAAGCAGAGAAGAAAACAAAACAAAATCTTGCAGCGGAAAGATAAAATATACTAATCAATATACAGTTCATAAAACTGCTTTACAAAACATTTGATTTTTCTTTATACAATAAATATCAGAGTGCACATACTAAAGGGTAATAACAATGCAACGGAATAAAATGGTGTAGTGGAATAATATAGTAGATAATAGTAATAAAATCTTCGTCTTCGTCCTTCCGAAGTAAGGTCTTCAAATCCTAAAATGCTCAGGCCGACCCGAGCGAATTGAAAAGACAAAACACTCGAATCAGAACTAAAATATCTTATATGAGTTAAATCAACAGGAATAAATATGAGGTCAGTAACTCAGGAGATGCTCGGGATTTACATCTCTTAAGGATCCGTTAAACTATTTACTATGTAGTAATATTTCGCTATTATAATAGTGTCTAATAATAAAATAAACTTACTTTTTTCTTAGCATTAAGGGGTTACCCATATAGCCCTTAACACGTAATAGACCCAGTAGTCCATCCAATATCATGGTCCCTCCTGATCCGGAAGCCACCAGAGGATACCGCACGGGCTACTGGAGAAATCCAAACTCGTACAAGGCGCGATAGGGTAGGTGACATGGCACAACTAGGCAATTCCAGGGTAGATATACCAATTACGCTTCCGGGTCGGTGGTGACGTGTAGCATCTACTATCGCCCACCTCGAACAACACCCCCAAAATCTAAATCAAAAGTGGCCACCGAATCAAATCCAAAAGTCAAAGTATAATATCGAAGGGATGTGTCCGATCAAAGGTGCTACCTCAATTAACCCGTAGATTGCTCCTGTTTTAGCCACCTTATGCCAACTCATAGGAGTTGGGTCCACGTATTTACCTCAAAGGAAATGCCGCCACCATCCTACTTCATTCTGGAATCTCCACCGCATACACGGTTGTTAAAGTGGTTTTCGGAGTTGCAGAGAGTATGACAACTTCTGATCCCGGTCTCTTCAACAACCAACCGTTATTATAACACCGCGGTCTTTTCAAAATAGTTTATACTTTTAAAACCAGAATAAAATATCCATTTCAAAACCATATAAATACGATATAATTTCTATTTTAAAACCTAAATCAATATAATATCATTTTATTTCAAATATATCCTTTTCCAAAAATCATATCACTTTCAAATCTATATATCTTGAAACCCATAGCTTTGAAATATAACTCCGAATACTTAAATGGTTTAAATGCTAAATTACTTTATATAATAAAATAGCTTTTTAATTTCACAAATAAATTTCCAAATTCTGATTTAAAACTCCAATTAAACCATTTTATATTTCCATATAACTCAAAGCTTTAAATATTCCACCATTTAAAAGTTAATTCTTTGATAATTTCATGTATCAAATTTTATTACTATTATATAGATTTGAAATGTTTACTTAATAAACCCAATATAGTTCAAGTAAAACTTTTAGCTTCAAACAACTGTATATTCTTTCAATTTATTTAACTTGATAAATTCACTAATCTCCACTTAATATTCATTTAAATTACTTTAAACCAAATCAAGTTATAAGAATCATATCCTTTAAAATCTCCATTTTTATTTAAATTCCAAATAAATTTATTCAAGTGCAATTCTTAAATAATTCAATTTAAACCAACTTCATATTTATCTTCCAACTTAAATTTCATTTAAGTCAATTAAAACTCTATATATACAATATCTTAAATAGGTACTAAACCATAGAATATAAACAATCAAACTCCATTATTAACTCATTTTTATTTATCAATTTTACACATAGCTTAAATTCAAGAATTTAACTATGTATATATAAATAATATTTATATAACATCAAAATTTAATATTTATTAAATCCTATTCTTTTCAAAACCATAGAAAATCATTTCAACAATAATTTTATATATATACCGCGGTGCTGTATAAAATTTTCTATCCTATGGTCAAGTGATACAGATATTTATCATTTCAATCCGTAATTTAAAATAAAAATTACGGTTATATATCATTTCAAACCGCAATCCCAAATGAAATGAAAACGCATAATAACTTACAGTTTATAACAATATAAAATACATCATCCATTCATCCAATATCAACCATCAACCGTTTACCACAATCAACATCAAATTCAAACAGTAGCATTAATATAGAACGGATAATAAACAACAGTTATTAAATATCATTTTATATTCAATAATAAATTAAATAACTGTTTAACTAGCAGTTTATATGCAATGAATAATTAATTAACAATTTAACCGGCAGTTTAAATGCAATGAATAAATTAAATAGCAATTTAATTTAAATAAATGAAATTAACTGAGATGATGATTAAACATATGCCAAACAACCAAAAATAAATTTTAAATCACATCATATATCACTTTAACAAACATAAGAAATTTTAGAAGTTGTGAGTGGGTTAACACTCACTTTTTGAATTTAAATTCAATTTAAACCCAAAAATTAGACAGTCTCAGAATCCGTCCAAACTAGTGCCACAATATTTGAAATTCCAGTACGAACCTAGTGGAGAAAACTGCGCATAAATTGGATATAGTATGTGAAAGTTATTGATATTATAACATTTGAAATCAAAAAAAATAAAATAAACAACAATTAATTAAAACACAAACCAATAGAAACGCGCCACGCAAGCATCCCTACCAAAACCCTCTAACAGCAGATCTCTCAAAAGCGTGGTGAACCCGATCGTAACACGCGCATGCTCCTCCTTGCACGCCTCGTCGCACGCCGCTGCCTACTGCTGATGGCCAGAATGAGCTCGCCGGCGTCTCCTCCTCTCCCTTGCCTCACGCAAAGCCCTCAGATTTCCGTTCAGCCGAAAACATAGCAGCCGCCGCCCCTTAGTACTAGCCCTAATCAAATTATTGACGATGATCTAACCGTTAACTCCACGAACGAACGGCGCAGATCAACGCCCCTCGGTCCCCTCTACAAAACCCAGAAACGGTTCGTCGATCCGTTGAGTTTGATTTCGACGTGATGAACGGCCGAGACTTCTTCGATTTTTACCGGTCAAACGACAATCCAAAACGAAAAACGAACTTGGCCAGAAGATTACACACTTCGAGAGCTTCAACATACTTTATTTTTGAATTTTTCCGAGGAGTTGAATTTTTGACCTTGATTTTGAATTGAAATTGGATCTAGAATGGGAATTTGTTTGTCTGTCATTGGAGAGAAGAGAATAGCTGAATTGCGTATAGAAAAATGAGAATTAGGGAGGCTAGAGTTTATAGTAGGATATTTATAGAAAAAAATGGAAATTAGAATGGGTGGGCTCAAATGTTATACGCGTTAAGCGGTGTATGGCCCGAAAGGCCCGTTTCGACTCCGAAACGAAATTGGGTAAACCCATATATCAAAATAGATATTTTAAAATATTTTAAACGCGGTGGAACAAATTTTGTAACGGGCCGCTATTTTGGACCATTCAAATCGACAATAAAATCGTACATGTCCGACTTGAATAATTCAAAATACCGAATTGTTAATAAAAATTTGGCAAAACTTAAAATATACAGTAAATAAATCAATCATAGATCACTTACACAGAGTAATACAATGCAGCGGAATAGATAAAAATAGTAGTTCATGAAGCTACTATATACATTAAAGTTAGAAATAAAATACAACCGAATAGTTCAAATGCCATGAAGTCTCCAATGCAACAGATGGCTTCTCTGAACCAATCAACTGGATGACTGAAGGGATAGATAGCTGGATCTTCAAGCAAAGCTCCAACTTCGAAGATGAGTCTCAAATGCTGTATCTCTCAGTCTGACCCGAGCGTAAAGCAAAACACAAAACACTCGAGTCAGGATTAACATTCTTATATCTATAAATCTAACTCAAGTGAAATATCAACTAAAATATAATTAACTTAGAGGATGTTTGGGATAACCATCCTCTAAGGGTCCATGGAACTATCTATAAGATAGAAATATACACTATAACACCGTAGTCTTCCAACTTAATTATTACTTCAAAACCAACTATCATTTTCACTTCAAAAATCTCTATACTTCCCAAATAGTATTTATATATATTAAATAATTTATTCAGTAAAGAAATTTCAATTCCCTCAACTTAACCAATCGTTTAACATCAACCCGACCTTCCCATTTAAATCTTTTTCAATCTCAATTTATCAATTTAAATTCAACTCAATTTCTAAAATAACCATTTCAATTTTATTGATCTCAAGTTCGGATTTGAAATCACCAAATACCCTTTATATTTCAATATATTTCAAACTTTAAGTAATCAACGTTTCAAACTAAACTTTATTCAATTTAGTTTTCTAAATAATAAATTCAACTTATATCGATTCAAATACAGATCTGAAACACCCATTTATATTCTAGTATAGTTCAAAGATTTAATATTCTACATTCCCAAAGTTCAATTTTACAGTTTCATAAGATCTTGATTTAATCAAATTATTATTTAGCCTTGAAATATTTCCTCCTTAGATTCAACATCATTTAAGTAAACCTGAAATTACCCTTTTACTCAATATTTTCTTTAATTTATTTAAACATGAAACATTCAATAAATCACTTAAAACAAAAATCCAGTTACAAAATCATACCCTTAAATTTCCCATTCAATAAATTCAAATTGATTTAATTAAATAAATCTTCATTTGAATACCATTTTTAATAAACCAAATTTATCTCCCAATCTTAATTATTAAAATTCTTTACACGGTAAAATTTGAAATATAAATCTTAAATAATACTTAAACATATTTTATGGATTAAATCAGTCTAAAATATTATTAAATTTATATATAAAGTTTCCATTTATATATAATATTTTAAGAACCAATATTTATTAATTCACATATGTTTCTTTTCAAACTGTAGAAATTTATCTTTAAATTATTTATATGGACCAACGGTGTCGGTATATATTTCCTATCATATAGTCAAATGCTACGGATATTTATCATTTCAATCCGTACACTAAATATATACGGGTGGATATCATTTCAACCCGTAATCCCAAATTCAATTTAAATGAAAATCGTTTGGGTTTATCATTTCAACCCATAACGATTTTCTCCTATTCTAAAGTCCGTTCGGGTATGTATCATTTCAACCCATAGTGATTTTTATACTAACAGGGAACTTGCAGAGTGATAGTAGATATGAAAATAATAATAATAACAACAGGTATATATCATCAAAATAAATATAAACAATAGGATATGGTGTCATATCCCATAAGTGAACTATTACAGATAATAGCATAAATATAACAATTTAAATAACTACAGCAGCATATTTCGATTGTCATTTCAATTGAAATCAAATTTAATAAATAAAAGAACGTTAATCGTGAGTGATTGCTCACTTTTCGAGGCTAGAGATATATGATGATGAAATGAGCTATGAAATCCAAAGCAACGCTGGATGGACAAGATTTGATGTAGAAAATAGGCACGACGGACAAGGCTGATAATGGGAAATCGATGAGAATGAATCGAATCAATTTTGATATTACAGAAAAAAATATAAATTATTATGATATTAATTCTCCCAAAACCAATTTTCAAATTAAAAATGTATATTTAAAATCTATATATACCTATATGTAATTTAAACATAATTCGTCCAAAAAAACCATTGTATTATATTTTATAGTCAATAATTATTATAAAAACAATATAACCACTTATTGTAATATATATTACTTAAAAACCCCATGAAAGCAACCTATATATGTTCATAATAAAAATGTATATATAGAAATTCCAAATGCATAGCCTATATTCGGTTATATATATATATTACGTAAGTCTGAAACAAACACCTAAACGCATATATATGTCTCGAGATTTATAAACAACAAAATACTTATAATGACACATGCACTCATATACTTATATAGACTGTGAACAAGTATACATACTATGCCGTATAAAATCCAACACTAAAAAAAAAGTAAACTCACACTGAAAACATTTTAGTCAATTATTAAATATATATATTAACTAGCGTATAAAACTAGCGTATCCTGTAACTTTATAATATATAAGCTATATCAGATATGAAACTATCATTATATCAGATATATAAATAGTTAAACATTTTATACAAAACTATCATAACTTTATTAAATTAAACATACATTACACACTTACACAAATAGACCGTAAACTGTAAAACTTCACCCATTTTAAAGTGGTAACAATACGCTTGCTAAAAATATAACCCACATAGCTCGTACTTCCCTATAAAACTATATAAATATTTGTAAGCTAACCATTAATATAGTCTAATTCACAATATGCATACCTTTATAACTTTAAATCAAATGTGTATATATATACTTATAACCAGTTATTCACAAAATACATAGCTTTAAACATATCATATATTTAAATACATATACAATCGACTGATAAGATGAGTATGCTTTACGTTTTATATATGTACTAACTTTTTATATAATATTTATATATACACTTATCAAATTTTATAACATGCGAACAAAAATTTATATTATATAGAATCTGAAAACTGCAAACATTTCATACTTGGAACCATACTATATTTATAAGATGTATATATGATATCTTAAATCAAAAAAAAAAAAAAAAAAAAAACTTACTTTGCTATAATACATACAATATTACTGCATAGATATACATTACTGACATATATTAAACTATATATTAACTAATATATAACCTTCAAACTTTTAAAATTGAATACCAACGTGACACATAAAGTATAAAACAATCAAGTTATCAAATCTCTATACATAGTATAATATCATACACACTATGAACGAAAAAAAAAAAAAAGAATACTGTTATGAACTCATATATATAATACCATATGATACATAACTAACATGAATTTAAAATCATGTAGGACAGATCACATATTCCAAATACAGACTTATAGAAAATATACAATAACACATATATATTATAAATATATGCTAACCTATTACTCAAAGATAACGTGTGGCATGATTGTTGATGGTGAAGGCTCTGAGGATGGCTGAGCATGCAGGCGATGACAACACGTGTAGAGAGATATGTGCATGAGAGGAGGAGAGAAAAACGCGGAGGGAGAGGGATGAGTTGGATGTGGTGGGTGACGAAGCGATGGGAGGTGGAAGCACGGTAAAAGAAGGGAGAAAATAGGTGGATCTGTAGAAAGAAAAATGGAAGAAGGAGGAGGAAGAAAACTTAAAATGAGGAATGAGATTGGAAGTGACAGCAGTTTGCAATATGAAAGAAACGAAGTCAAACAAGGTTATAAAGGCAAAATAAATAAAGAAAAGAACCGTTGCATACGAAACGTATACAATAAATATGAATTGATTTGAATAGTAATGGTCAAATTCAGCTGAAAAGATTAAAGCGAATAAATACGGAGCATTGGTTATGGTAAAGTAACGCACAAAATTAGGGGAATAACAAAGGAAAGGACTGGTCAAAATAAATGAATGTAAACGTGCAACGAATATAAAAATCTATATAATTGAACCGATGGAAACGAAGGAAGCAAATAAAAGAAAGGGAACGAAGGAAAAAAAATGAGCTGTGTCCCGAGCATAAATAAAGGTGGTAATGTATGAGAGGAATGAGAAAAACAAACGGGCACAATTTGAAATCAATGCAATAAAACGGCCAAAAGCTGATTTTTAGGAAAATTATTAAAGAAATATTCCTTGGGCTGCGCGTTTGAGATCCGAAAAGGCATGGAAATCAAAAAGTTATAATTTAGATTGGAATGAAAACGTACAGGAAATAATAAAGGAAAAAAAATAAATGCGAAATAATCATATAGCATTTATTACGTTTCAAACTTTTGACATGGCATGGGATGGAAACAGCTGTACGCTAATTGAGAAGCTATTAAAGCAATTTATTATTAGTGGCATGTTATACGTTTTTATATTTATTTATTTCCTAGATCTCAATTCATATCTGATTATACTATGCAGATTTATCTTTATTACTAAACGTTCAAAAAGAATAAAACGTATACAAATTTTCTTGATTTTCGAAACAAAATTAACGGCTAAAAGATGATGAAGGGACAAAATATAAGAAAGGGAAAGAGATGAATGCGTACAATTATTTATAAGAAAAGAGAGAGAAAAGAAAAACCCACAATTAAAAATGAATGAATGAACGCTGAAAGTCAGTCAGGAATATAGAAGGTACAATATGAAATAATGGTAATCACAACTACTTTTTTTAATGCAGACCTTAAATCAACCCTTAAAACATATACTTCATATATGTAGTTAAATATAGTATATACTTCTCTTCTTCTTTGGTTCATATGATATATGAAACCCTTAACTATCGTATTTATAGCTGACGACATATGTATAGATATACTAAATATGCACTAAAATAAACTGGAAATGGTGACACAAAAACCCAAAATCAAATATATATATATATTTAACATGACTACAAATCAAACTTCAGTAAAACTATATACTAGTATCAAGACTAACATATATATATATAGCTATTATAACACATATAAATTAAATAAAACTTGGTATAAATACGCTTTACTATATATACACTTCAAATAGACCATCATACATATACAGTGGTTTTCCAAAATAACTATATATGGAACGTACTCAACATACTTAAAATTTACACACCTTGCTGAAAAGCAAAAGGAGACCGTAAATTTATTACCCACGCTATTGATATTTATACCCAATAGAAATGAACTATGCTACCAAATTTACATCAAACTTAACTTATATTATAGTATAAATAATAGTTTATAAAGTTTTTGTACTAGATCTTATAGGTATAACCACAACCAAACTTTAAAATATATGTACACAGCTCGTACTACAAATCATTAATATACATAACATATTTTCTTTTTTTTTTCAAAATTTTATTATTAATAATTTCTCAAAATCCAATTCAATACGTTAAATACCAATTAAAAATTGCTAAAATTTTATGGGTCGTTACACTCTCCCCCACTCAAAACTTTTCGTCCCCGAAAAGGAATAAAGTAGGAGAATAGAAACAACCAGATGAAAAATTTAGACTTTGAAAAACAAATTAAAAAAAATTTATTTAAAACCATATACTTTTTCTTTTGTTATTATTTAAATTGATTAATATTTAATAGATTACTCATTTTATCAAATCCATTCAATTAATTATGAGATCAATTATTTATAAAACACTAATTTTTCTCTCTTATTAAACCAGGTAGAATATAAATAAACAATGTTTTAAAGGATATATTCAAAAGAAGGAAAGAAGGAAAGAAGATAGATTCGGAAAAGAGAATATAGTTGAATAAATAAAGCAGGGCAGATAAGGTAGATTCAAAAGAATAGAATCGGGCAAGAATCGTACATTTCAAACCATGAGAGTTTCAATTTCAAATATTAACACAAAATTTCTTTGTTGGAAATACTTTTATAATAAATACCTTTTATATCGAAATAAATCTTTTCTTTCAAAATATTTTTATAACTCGATGTTTCAACAAGTTTATCCTCGTTCTTGCAGACTCTGGCCATGCGTTGATCAGGCGCAAAGCTAGAATTCTTCAAGTACTTAGTAGACCTGTTTCAACAACCAGTGAAAATACTTGAAAAAAACTTTAAAAACAGATATGGAAAGTACAATCCAAACAAAACAACCAAACCAAAACCTTTGTCCGATCATGGTTCGCAGATACACAATGGTTACGCCTGGGTCCCCCAGGAAACAATCCATATCCGTAAGCTTTCTCAGCCCTGCGAGTTACGCCATGATGACTAGTAGAGTGCAGGATACACAATGGTTACGCCTGGATCCCCCAGGAAACAATCCGTACCCCTAGGCAAGACTCAGCCAGGCACTTGCGCTACTATTCGCGACCTACACAGATTGCAGGATACACAATGGTTACGCCTGGATCCCCCAGGAAACAATCCGTACCCCTAGGCAAGACTCAGCCAGGCAATTGCGCTGTGCATTCACGAGAGAAAAAAAACCATGGGTTACGCCACGGTGGGAAACACTCGAGTATTACATCCGGAAAACCGAAAATCAGAGAGAATAATATCGATAGAATGAATCCACGATGTGGCCACAAAGCGGATATCAAGCAGAAGGCACTTTCCATATCTTTACTTCAAAAATATATATCATATAGTACCTTTTCAAATCACTTTCAAATATTGTACTTATATAAAGTCCATATATATAGGATTCCTTTCTCAAATCGAATACTTTCCAAATCAATAGTAGATCAAATCATACTTATATAGATTTCGATTAAATAAAATCTCTTTCCAAATTGAGTACCTTTCAAATCAATAGATTTCAAATCAACCTCATGCTTATACAATCCATTTTATATAAGTTCGACCACTCCCAAATCAAGTGCTTAGTAATCTAAGGTTCTCAATTTCAAATTATTTCAATACCAATTCAGTTTCAAAATCATATATGATTTCACCAAATTTTCTTCCAAATTAAATGTCTGAATTTCAAAGTTCCCAAAATAATAGGTGTAGAAAATTATCCCAGTTTCCAAATTAAAATAATTCAAGTCAAACAAATTCATTTCCAAAATCACCATATAAGTACTGGGTTTTTTTTTTCAATTTAATTTTCAAAACCAAATATTTTTCTCAAAATCAATTATATTCAAAATGGTTTCCAAATTTATAATTATCCCTTTAAAACCTTTAAACTATTTACTTCGATTTGAAATATCCAATTTACCTTTTTGAAAAACCATTATTTAAAACTAAAATTCTTTCAAAACATTTAAAAACTAAATTCCATATTAGTATAATTAAAATAGCCATATTCTCTTACTTAATAAAAGGTTTAACCTCATACAACAAAACTTGCATACTTTATCAAATATTTTATACCTTTCGAAATATCTTGGTTTTTAAACCTTTAAACCTTGATTTGGAAGTGCTCGAACCTTCAAAATAGTCGGTGAAAATCAATTTCAAATCCAAGAGATGGAAATCAATTTTTATAAATAGAGTTATTCTAAGTCAAATCAAAAACTCGAGGACTGAACACCGGTCTTACTTCAAATTGTTTCAAATATATACATATATCTTTCGAAAATATCAAATTATACTTCGGAATTTGAAATCAAAAACGGTTTTACAAAATCACTCGCATAGCGAAGCTATTAAAGTGGCCTCTCCCCCACTCTGAAACTCGAAAATCAATGTCGATGATGCGTGCACTCATCACCGAAATTATTCTCCAGCGACATAAGTGAGTTCTGGACTTCTATTTTCTTGAAAACTTCTTTGAAATTTCTTCAAAATTATTGGAATTCATTTGAATTCATTTGAAATATTTCTTATTCGGAAAAATACTTTTAAATCGTATTATTTATATATAATTTCCAAAATCTTAAAACCAATTTCAAAATACCGGAATTCAATTCTCGAATTTCAAATTTAACACTTCAATTATAAATCATTTTTATATAAATCAATTTCTTATAATTTTTTCAAAATTTCAAATCCTTTCAAAACCCTTTTTATATAGAATAACATTTCTTATATAGGTATATAATCTCTACCGAAAACATTTTCTTTATATATATAGAATAAAATCATAGTTATCAAAATAATAATTTCGGTATAAACAATTTCTAAAATACAAACAAAACCCGATTTTCAAAGGATGATTTAAGGATGGATTTCAAAACAAAGATAGAGATTTAATTTAAAGGAACTCTAATCAATAGAATCCTGATTCGAAGATAGACTCGATCGAAGATGAGATAATTAAGTTACAAAATAGAAGATGGATATACTTCTATAAATCGCGGGCGACCTTTACCTGTCAACCGTGATTCCAAAATTAGATCGGTGTAGAATTCTGAGGCAATTCGACATTCGATCGTCGGAGATATAGAATTCGGCATAACAAGATATATCAGCATCGTAAACCGAGGATACAGGAATCTTCGGTGAGTCAATGCCAATTGAAAAGGAGTTTTCACCCCCTTTACAAATCATTCAATGGAGTTATGGGATACTCCAGAATCAAACGAATATAAATAAGGAGAGACAGAATGAATTTCGAAACCGAGGGACATTCCAAAACTCAAAGGAAATTGAGTCAAAAAGGAAGAGATTCAACTCGAACGAAAGTGATTCTGTAAATAAATTTACCATATATGCTAAGTTTTGCCTAGAGCCAAAGCTCTGATACCAACTGTAACGGGCCGCTATTTTGGACCATTCAAATCGACAATAAAATCGTACATGTCCGACTTGAATAATTCAAAATACCGAATTGTTAATAAAAATTTGGCAAAACTTAAAATATACAGTAAATAAATCAATCATAGATCACTTACACAGAGTAATACAATGCAGCGGAATAGATAAAAATAGTAGTTCATGAAGCTACTATATACATTAAAGTTAGAAATAAAATACAACCGAATAGTTCAAATGCCATGAAGTCTCCAATGCAACAGATGGCTTCTCTGAACCAATCAACTGGATGACTGAAGGGATAGATAGCTGGATCTTCAAGCAAAGCTCCAACTTCGAAGATGAGTCTCAAATGCTGTATCTCTCAGTCTGACCCGAGCGTAAAGCAAAACACAAAACACTCGAGTCAGGATTAACATTCTTATATCTATAAATCTAACTCAAGTGAAATATCAACTAAAATATAATTAACTTAGAGGATGTTTGGGATAACCATCCTCTAAGGGTCCATGGAACTATCTATAAGATAGAAATATACACTATAACACCGTAGTCTTCCAACTTAATTATTACTTCAAAACCAACTATCATTTTCACTTCAAAAATCTCTATACTTCCCAAATAGTATTTATATATATTAAATAATTTATTCAGTAAAGAAATTTCAATTCCCTCAACTTAACCAATCGTTTAACATCAACCCGACCTTCCCATTTAAATCTTTTTCAATCTCAATTTATCAATTTAAATTCAACTCAATTTCTAAAATAACCATTTCAATTTTATTGATCTCAAGTTCGGATTTGAAATCACCAAATACCCTTTATATTTCAATATATTTCAAACTTTAAGTAATCAACGTTTCAAACTAAACTTTATTCAATTTAGTTTTCTAAATAATAAATTCAACTTATATCGATTCAAATACAGATCTGAAACACCCATTTATATTCTAGTATAGTTCAAAGATTTAATATTCTACATTCCCAAAGTTCAATTTTACAGTTTCATAAGATCTTGATTTAATCAAATTATTATTTAGCCTTGAAATATTTCCTCCTTAGATTCAACATCATTTAAGTAAACCTGAAATTACCCTTTTACTCAATATTTTCTTTAATTTATTTAAACATGAAACATTCAATAAATCACTTAAAACAAAAATCCAGTTACAAAATCATACCCTTAAATTTCCCATTCAATAAATTCAAATTGATTTAATTAAATAAATCTTCATTTGAATACCATTTTTAATAAACCAAATTTATCTCCCAATCTTAATTATTAAAATTCTTTACACGGTAAAATTTGAAATATAAATCTTAAATAATACTTAAACATATTTTATGGATTAAATCAGTCTAAAATATTATTAAATTTATATATAAAGTTTCCATTTATATATAATATTTTAAGAACCAATATTTATTAATTCACATATGTTTCTTTTCAAACTGTAGAAATTTATCTTTAAATTATTTATATGGACCAACGGTGTCGGTATATATTTCCTATCATATAGTCAAATGCTACGGATATTTATCATTTCAATCCGTACACTAAATATATACGGGTGGATATCATTTCAACCCGTAATCCCAAATTCAATTTAAATGAAAATCGTTTGGGTTTATCATTTCAACCCATAACGATTTTCTCCTATTCTAAAGTCCGTTCGGGTATGTATCATTTCAACCCATAGTGATTTTTATACTAACAGGGAACTTGCAGAGTGATAGTAGATATGAAAATAATAATAATAACAACAGGTATATATCATCAAAATAAATATAAACAATAGGATATGGTGTCATATCCCATAAGTGAACTATTACAGATAATAGCATAAATATAACAATTTAAATAACTACAGCAGCATATTTCGATTGTCATTTCAATTGAAATCAAATTTAATAAATAAAAGAACGTTAATCGTGAGTGATTGCTCACTTTTCGAGGCTAGAGATATATGATGATGAAATGAGCTATGAAATCCAAAGCAACGCTGGATGGACAAGATTTGATGTAGAAAATAGGCACGACGGACAAGGCTGATAATGGGAAATCGATGAGAATGAATCGAATCAATTTTGATATTACAGAAAAAAATATAAATTATTATGATATTAATTCTCCCAAAACCAATTTTCAAATTAAAAATGTATATTTAAAATCTATATATACCTATATGTAATTTAAACATAATTCGTCCAAAAAAACCATTGTATTATATTTTATAGTCAATAATTATTATAAAAACAATATAACCACTTATTGTAATATATATTACTTAAAAACCCCATGAAAGCAACCTATATATGTTCATAATAAAAATGTATATATAGAAATTCCAAATGCATAGCCTATATTCGGTTATATATATATATTACGTAAGTCTGAAACAAACACCTAAACGCATATATATGTCTCGAGATTTATAAACAACAAAATACTTATAATGACACATGCACTCATATACTTATATAGACTGTGAACAAGTATACATACTATGCCGTATAAAATCCAACACTAAAAAAAAAGTAAACTCACACTGAAAACATTTTAGTCAATTATTAAATATATATATTAACTAGCGTATAAAACTAGCGTATCCTGTAACTTTATAATATATAAGCTATATCAGATATGAAACTATCATTATATCAGATATATAAATAGTTAAACATTTTATACAAAACTATCATAACTTTATTAAATTAAACATACATTACACACTTACACAAATAGACCGTAAACTGTAAAACTTCACCCATTTTAAAGTGGTAACAATACGCTTGCTAAAAATATAACCCACATAGCTCGTACTTCCCTATAAAACTATATAAATATTTGTAAGCTAACCATTAATATAGTCTAATTCACAATATGCATACCTTTATAACTTTAAATCAAATGTGTATATATATACTTATAACCAGTTATTCACAAAATACATAGCTTTAAACATATCATATATTTAAATACATATACAATCGACTGATAAGATGAGTATGCTTTACGTTTTATATATGTACTAACTTTTTATATAATATTTATATATACACTTATCAAATTTTATAACATGCGAACAAAAATTTATATTATATAGAATCTGAAAACTGCAAACATTTCATACTTGGAACCATACTATATTTATAAGATGTATATATGATATCTTAAATCAAAAAAAAAAAAAAAAAAAACTTACTTTGCTATAATACATACAATATTACTGCATAGATATACATTACTGACATATATTAAACTATATATTAACTAATATATAACCTTCAAACTTTTAAAATTGAATACCAACGTGACACATAAAGTATAAAACAATCAAGTTATCAAATCTCTATACATAGTATAATATCATACACACTATGAACGAAAAAAAAAAAAAGAATACTGTTATGAACTCATATATATAATACCATATGATACATAACTAACATGAATTTAAAATCATGTAGGACAGATCACATATTCCAAATACAGACTTATAGAAAATATACAATAACACATATATATTATAAATATATGCTAACCTATTACTCAAAGATAACGTGTGGCATGATTGTTGATGGTGAAGGCTCTGAGGATGGCTGAGCATGCAGGCGATGACAACACGTGTAGAGAGATATGTGCATGAGAGGAGGAGAGAAAAACGCGGAGGGAGAGGGATGAGTTGGATGTGGTGGGTGACGAAGCGATGGGAGGTGGAAGCACGGTAAAAGAAGGGAGAAAATAGGTGGATCTGTAGAAAGAAAAATGGAAGAAGGAGGAGGAAGAAAACTTAAAATGAGGAATGAGATTGGAAGTGACAGCAGTTTGCAATATGAAAGAAACGAAGTCAAACAAGGTTATAAAGGCAAAATAAATAAAGAAAAGAACCGTTGCATACGAAACGTATACAATAAATATGAATTGATTTGAATAGTAATGGTCAAATTCAGCTGAAAAGATTAAAGCGAATAAATACGGAGCATTGGTTATGGTAAAGTAACGCACAAAATTAGGGGAATAACAAAGGAAAGGACTGGTCAAAATAAATGAATGTAAACGTGCAACGAATATAAAAATCTATATAATTGAACCGATGGAAACGAAGGAAGCAAATAAAAGAAAGGGAACGAAGGAAAAAAAATGAGCTGTGTCCCGAGCATAAATAAAGGTGGTAATGTATGAGAGGAATGAGAAAAACAAACGGGCACAATTTGAAATCAATGCAATAAAACGGCCAAAAGCTGATTTTTAGGAAAATTATTAAAGAAATATTCCTTGGGCTGCGCGTTTGAGATCCGAAAAGGCATGGAAATCAAAAAGTTATAATTTAGATTGGAATGAAAACGTACAGGAAATAATAAAGGAAAAAAAATAAATGCGAAATAATCATATAGCATTTATTACGTTTCAAACTTTTGACATGGCATGGGATGGAAACAGCTGTACGCTAATTGAGAAGCTATTAAAGCAATTTATTATTAGTGGCATGTTATACGTTTTTATATTTATTTATTTCCTAGATCTCAATTCATATCTGATTATACTATGCAGATTTATCTTTATTACTAAACGTTCAAAAAGAATAAAACGTATACAAATTTTCTTGATTTTCGAAACAAAATTAACGGCTAAAAGATGATGAAGGGACAAAATATAAGAAAGGGAAAGAGATGAATGCGTACAATTATTTATAAGAAAAGAGAGAGAAAAGAAAAACCCACAATTAAAAATGAATGAATGAACGCTGAAAGTCAGTCAGGAATATAGAAGGTACAATATGAAATAATGGTAATCACAACTACTTTTTTTAATGCAGACCTTAAATCAACCCTTAAAACATATACTTCATATATGTAGTTAAATATAGTATATACTTCTCTTCTTCTTTGGTTCATATGATATATGAAACCCTTAACTATCGTATTTATAGCTGACGACATATGTATAGATATACTAAATATGCACTAAAATAAACTGGAAATGGTGACACAAAAACCCAAAATCAAATATATATATATATTTAACATGACTACAAATCAAACTTCAGTAAAACTATATACTAGTATCAAGACTAACATATATATATATAGCTATTATAACACATATAAATTAAATAAAACTTGGTATAAATACGCTTTACTATATATACACTTCAAATAGACCATCATACATATACAGTGGTTTTCCAAAATAACTATATATGGAACGTACTCAACATACTTAAAATTTACACACCTTGCTGAAAAGCAAAAGGAGACCGTAAATTTATTACCCACGCTATTGATATTTATACCCAATAGAAATGAACTATGCTACCAAATTTACATCAAACTTAACTTATATTATAGTATAAATAATAGTTTATAAAGTTTTTGTACTAGATCTTATAGGTATAACCACAACCAAACTTTAAAATATATGTACACAGCTCGTACTACAAATCATTAATATACATAACATATTTTCTTTTTTTTTCAAAATTTTATTATTAATAATTTCTCAAAATCCAATTCAATACGTTAAATACCAATTAAAAATTGCTAAAATTTTATGGGTCGTTACAAATTTCAAGTCCAAATTCCATCGTATGAAGAAGTTATGCTCAAATCAATATTTTTCAAATTGATTTCAAGGTGTTTTCGAGTCAGTACGATCAAATGACAAGCCCGATCACTACAAAACTTGAAATCCTACAATAATTCACCATTACGGATCCGATGAAATTGGTTTCGTCGAAATCCGAGTCAGTGACCAAAATGGCTATTTTCCTATTAATTAAATAAATTAATAATTAATTAATTAAATCAAAATTTTAATTTAATTTCAATAATTGACAAATTTCAACATTTTTAATTTCTTAATCATTACAGTGAATTTAACAAATCTAAATGTCAATTTATCATTGATTAATCTATCAGTTGTAGTGTTAAATCTTCAATTTCATTGCATTCAAATTTATAAATTAAATCTTCAAAAATTCTATTAAATTAAATAAATCAATGATTATTCCATCCATAAATTTCAAACAGATGGATTTAATATTGGATTCAAAATCTATTATTTCAATATTCTTAGATTTCATTTAAATCTCTATTAACGTAATATTTAGATGTTTAAATTCATTTATTTTCAATTTAATAAATCCAGTTATTTATAGTTACTTACAATCATTGCTTTAAACTGAGACGACCCGACTTCCTCACCACATAAAGTTGTATCATCTTTAAGAAAGAAAGGGATAGAAAAGAGAAAAGAAAGAAGAGAAAGAAGAAACAACAACAGAATCTTAACAGCAGAACGAATAAATTACATTAATAACATAAGTATTACATAGTATACAACAACTATCAGAGTTACACAGACAATACAACACATACTAGACAGTTATAAACACCTGTCTAGTTATTACAACTCAAAACATAATACAGAAAACACTCAGAGATACCAACACAGCGGAAAACTATATATCTATACGCGGAAGCCTCCTGCTCCATTGCTCTTCCATAATTCGTCAAAGCTAATCTGAATCCCTTGGCTACTCGTAAAAATTTGAGTACCCAAGAGTTTAAGAAAAACAGAAATAAACTCCGAGTCATACATGGGTCTTGTATGAGTAACAGGTTAAAGTTGCTTAACTTTGAAAAACCTTTGAAAAACAAAAGGTATCACGTAAGACTTCCCACACATAAACATGGAAAAGTTTTTACCTTACGCCAACCAAAACATTTGATAGGAAATCCAGCGATATTATAACAGGTCTAGGGTTTTCAAGTAAATAAGAAATAGCCGAAATTGTTACATCTATTAAATTCCAGCTACTAGCCACAAAAGTGGGTAATACAATCAAAACTGAGGGCACTTATTGGATTTTGGATTCCATACAATGGCAGGCTACCGGGGTACCGCCCGTCACAGTACGTGGCCTAGATCACTATACCGAGGATCACTCCCAATCCCCTACAACACAAAGCCGAAACCATTCCTTACTGAACAGTTCCGAACAAGACCACCCCGCAGTTGTGATCCGCAACCGCACCACAAAGCCGAAAGAAAGGGACATCTAGACAGGGGTAAATCTCGTCCTACTTGGGCATGACCCACTTAGCCTTGCTGCACCTCCCATGTTTTAGCCATTCTCGGTTGATGAGGCTTGAGGCTACGATTACCATTATAGGACACATCACTTAGAATGCTCATCGTCCACCTGACGATGTTCTGAAAGCATTCAATCCATACAAGTTCATTTCGGGTTCGAACGACCTAACGTTTATTTGGATTGATGTGGTTTTCGGATATCCAAATATGGAAACCCGATCCCGGTCTCATCGAAATCCAAAACATGTCTTTTAGGTCCAAGTTGTTTTAGATTTTAAAACAATTCAATTCATTATCTATATACACACAGATAGATAATTCACAACATAATAATGGATAATCAACATTATCATCATCAACAGATAATCCATATCATCGTTATAACAGATAATTCATATCATCATCCCAATGCAACCAATGCATCATATCATATAACATAACTCATTTCATAGCTGAGATTACAAACCGTACAAGACAACCAATATCAATCATTCATACATAAGCAAGGATTTACTGATCACACCATTTATAGTTAATTTAAAATGAATTAAATTAATTACTTAATCTCTAATTAATTTAAAATGAATTAAATTAATTACTTCATCATTATAATCCTGCTTCACTTAACCATTAATTGATTACAATCAATTAAATAATCACCATCTTATTATTCATTTCAAATAATCATTACTGATTAACAATTCCCAAATTACAATAAGTAATTAGCCTTTAAATTAATTGCATAAGTTAATTATACTTAATAATCAATTTTTAATTACCTAATCAATTAATTAACTAAAATTAATTACATTAATCCTTTATTAATTAATTACTTAATTTAATAATTGTTCCTTAATCAATCAAATTCCAAATTTACTTCATTAATTTTATTAATTAATGATTTCTAATTTAATCAATCTCTCTATATAAATTAATTACATCAAGTAATTTATCTTCAATTAAACCACACATACATTAATCACCCTTGATTAATAACAATCCAGTAATTAATTATCCTTAATTACTTCATTAATAAATTACTCCTTAATTTATTATCTCAATTAATCCCTTGATTAATCTCAAAGTAATTTAATCCAAATTACTTTTATCATTAAAACATCTTTAATTACTTCCATTAATTATCAATTAATTACTTCCCTAAGTAATTACAATCCCATTAATTACTTTAAGTAATTATTCATCATATCATCAAATGTTTAAATTAATTAAACTTAATTCATTAATCTAAACTAATCACATTAAACTTAATTAATTACATTCATTAATTACTTCCATTAATTAATTACACAAAAACAATTTCAAAATGATTATTATTAATTAATCTAATTAATTATTGAAAATTATTCACATTAATTAATTGTTAAATAATCTTAAGTTAATGACCTTCATTAACTATTCTCAATTACTTAATTAAGAAATTAACTAAGATTAATCATTATTGATTAATATTTAATTATCAATTAATTAATCCCTAATTATTAAATTAATTACGTGTTAATTAAAATCTTAATTAATCCTTAATTACTTGATTAATAAATTCTTTAATCATTAATTAAAATCTAATTAACAATCCCTAATTTCAGATTAATTAACCTTAATTAATTAATCTTAAGTCTTTAATTACTTAGTTTAAAAAATTCTTAATTACTTAATTAATCATCCATATTATTAATTAATTAAATAATTAATTACCCATTTAAATTTAGTTAATAATTTCAATGAATCCAAATTCTTAAATTCTAACTTAATTTAAGAAAACATTTCATACTTATTTAAAGTATTTAAAAACACTTTGTCTTAAATTACTTTAAATTCTATTTAAATTTCATTTTAAACTTAAGATACAAATTTAGCTTAAACAAGGTTTTAAAAATAATTCAAAACCTTTTTATCTTATATGTTAAAGGAAACATCCACTTTATAAAATAAGTTTTAAAGAATTTAAATCCCAATTCAATTTATATTCAAATCAATTTAAAACACACTTAACATTCCAGGTTATTTAAATCAAATTTCAAATTTTACTTTTAATTTCAAATCTGAAATACAGCCTGAATCTTCATTCCAGATTCAAACTTAAATTTTAAAAACTTTACTTACATTCTACATATTCGTTTAAAATTCAAATGTTTAACCATTTCTAATATAGTTAAAACAAAATAAATTTGAAAACCTATTTTATTTAAAAACTGACATTCAAATCAAATTCCAGATTTTTAAAAATGGATTTGAACTTATTTTAAATTTCTATTTTAAATTTTAAAACTTACAGTTTAAATTCAAAACCAATATCTTTTATACTTTAAAAGTTGTTAAACTAAATTTAAATTTCAAATTTAAATTATTCAAACTCAGATTCAAACCAGTTTAAAATCAGATTTCAATTCAAGTTTAAATCCTAATTTTAAATTTTAGTTTACGTTTAAAATTTTCCTTTAAATTTTCAAAATAGAAACAAGATTCTGTTTCTATTTAAAACCATCTTAAATTTTCAAAAATTAAATTATTTCAAAAACCAATATTTAAACTATTTGAATTCATATTTAAATTCAGGTTTTAAGCTTAGTTCAAAATTTAGTTTACATTTTCTTTACATCTAAATTTTTAAAAACTGAAATAGGTTTCTGTTTTCTTTTGAAAAACCCGAAACACAGTTTTATCCGAGCAATCATTAACATTAGTTCGAGTCACAACCATTTCGGCTTCGAGATAAGACTCGATTTACTCGAGACAAACCTGAGTGAACAAAAACCCCTCAACCCAAACATTCACCAGTATGCCCACATCCTCTGTGCACCTGTACGCGGCCTCCGGCCACCGTTGACCAACATCAACGACCATCTCCCATCGGCCAGCAACCCCTCATCTCTCATCAATCATCAGATTGTCCCAAATCAATTCGAATTTACATTCGAGTTCAAACATCAAAACCTATAACGGGTGGAACCAAACAAAACCCAACCTGTCAACGCCACTTACACACGCCTTCGGTCATCGTTGACACTCAAACTTCGGCGAAGGCTTCGACAACCCATCAACCTCCATTCCCTAAAACCCTAAGCAACTCGAACATCTATACAAGCCGAAAAGATCGATTCTTCTAGCCTCAGAAAAGCTAGGGTTCAAAATTTTAAAACCCAATCACAACATCAAAAACAAAATGCAACCCAATCCAAGATTTTGCTCATCATCTCTGGTAACTCCTCCTCCAGAAACAATCTTGGCATCTGTAATCACTGGTGGCAACAAAGATGCCCCAAAACTCAATTTACAGTCAAAATAAAACTGCCCTTTGATTCTAGCATTTTAAATTGTAATTTTACTTTTAAAAATCATAATTTTGCATGATGTTTTGATTCATAATCCTGAAACTTCAAATTAAGGTATTTGAAAATTTCATAATTTAAAGTTTGTTCCTCTGTTTGTAACTTTAGAGCTGATACAGAATTTTTAACTTAGGTAATATTTTTAACCCATATTTTATGATGGAAATAAACATAATTTGTTTCTGCCTTGTCTAAACCAAGATTAAATCAAGATAAAGGAATTTAAAATCAAGCAGAAGCTTAAAATTTGAGGAACAAACATGTATCAGAAAACAAGCATGCATTCATAAATATATTCATATATATATATATATATATATATATATTCACAACAGATTCATAATATATTTTCATCTCTAAATAAAAGCATGAAAACAACTTTTACCTATTTAATTAATTTTTTAAAAATTGAGTTACTCACTTTTTTAAACATGCAGAACAAAGCATCAGTTTTTGAAAAGCTTCTGAATCCTTTGAAATCATGTTTGAATGCTTTTAAGACTTGAGTTGTAGATGTTTTCAACTTGCTTGTAGTTTCCAATTTCTAGATTGCAGAAAACAAAAATGCAGACTTTTGTTTGAATTCCAGATTTACAAAGTGACATGCTTGCTGGTTTGCTTTAATTGTTGCATGCAGGTAGCTTGAAAATGAAATGCAGGATTCTGGCTTTGGAAATATACAGGTATTGTGGATGATTTTCCAGATTTTTTTTTCTCAGCTGAAAATTTCTTGGTTATGAAATGAAAATGAGAAAAGAAGGGAATGGGAAAAATGTAAGTTTATATAACTTTATTTATGATTTAGTTAAAATCAAAGAAAAAGAAAAATTAAAACAATGGCACTTGTCTTAAGTTTTACACTTGTTAACTTTCTTATGTATTTGAATTACACATGTTAATTATGTTCTAAGATGCTTACATTTGTCCTTTAAGTGATTAATATTTTTGATTAAGTGTTAATAAAAGTTTAAACTTAATTAATTAGTTTCTAATACTTAGTTACATAGATAAATAATTTTTAAAGAATAAAACAAAGTATTATTATAAATAAAAACAATATACAAATCAATTATTTGAAAATAATATTTTAAATCATTTTAAATAAATTCATAAAAGAGATTGTAACTTATTTGTTATTTAAATGAATAAATGCTTTATTTGTAAATTGTATTTTAAATTTCATTTCTAACAAGTCATAATTATTATTCAATATTTTAAAAAGAAATAAAACAAACATTTTTTTATAACTTTAATTTAATCTAAACTAATATGCAAACTTAAGTCAAAATATATTTTAAACAAATAAAACATTTATCTTATGTATTTAAAATCATTTAGTTATTTTGTTAAATAGCTTTGAAAAGCTAAATTCAAAAGTAAATCGTAATTTCCCAATTTCAAAATATTAAAATTAGAAAATATGCTATACAAATTAAATTTAAAACCAATCTTATCTATTTAAAATATATATAAATATATATACATATTATAAGTAGTAAATAATTTATTAGCTTATTAAAAATAAATTCACTAATTAAATATTTATTAAAAGAAGATTATTAAATCAATTTCAAATTTATTTACAAAAATTATCAAATTAATTTAAATTTAAACACAGATTATTAAATTTATATTGCCATAAATTCCGGGATATCACCATCCTCCCCCTTAAAAGAATTTCGTCCCCAGAATTTAAAACAAAGGTAATTTAATAATCATATTTAAGATTTAATTTTAAAACACAGCATATATTAATCATATGCTAACAACCAAAGCAATCAATTCACACAATCAGAACAAATCTAACCATCCAGAAAAAAATTCCGAATAGAACATCCACGAGTTTCCCCGGTAAAAATCGGGATACTTGCTCTATAAAATTCAAACAATCAAAACTACTAAGCTATAGAGCTCTTATTCATCTAGATCTACAACTATAAACAAGATATCGGACTACAGACGAGTCTGACTCAATAATCAAACCTCCTGAACTGCTGATTCCAAAACCAGGAACACAACTCTACTCCTCAACAACAGAAGACAGAACAAACTTCTCCTTATCCGAAAAATACAAACAGATGCACTCGCAAACTGCTTCCGCTGCACCACTCTGATCCGAAGTAGAAGAAAATGCTGATGAAGAGCACAAGCACAAACTGGACAACACAGCACAGAAATATGGTTCAACAGATCCAAAAGGAAACTCAGAAATTCCTCCGAAATCTGAGTTGCTTCACAAACTCTATCTCAAGGAACAATCCTGGAGTCCTAGCCGATAAGAAAACTCGATCTTCATATGCGGACAAACCTCTGACTTCCCTGAAGACATCCGGACAAACTTCAACAACTCAAGAGAACACTCAATCATCGCAAGTCACTTTTGCGATCAACCCAGCCTAATATCCAAAGAAACTGCTCTCTCTTTAGCAATCAGAACAGCTTACGCTGGCCTAGCCAATCCATCAAAGAAACGAGTCCACTCTACTGCTTCTGAACTCCATCTCAGAAAAACTACTCAGCTAGAAGACTTCCTGCCAACACAGAACATTCCGGGCTCACTGCTAACACCAATGCCAAAGAATTCCTAATCCAAAGCTCTCCGAGAAACTTGGGCCTCAAAGCAAACAGAAACACCCTGCTGGACTCAACCACATCACCGAAACAGACAAACTTCCTTACTCTTGTTCCAAAGAATGGAAACAATCTATAGTCACCGCGTCTCATCACGCAGCTACTACTTCCTAAGGTATCAAAATATCATCACTCGTTTCTGCTAAACCGACAAACCCAAACTCAACTCATCCAACTCTGCACTTCAAAAATGAACTCCGAACCTTTAAAAGGTTTCCTTCAGAGATCGATGAAATCCTTACTCCAAGCAAAACTCACACGAGACGGTATTAGGTCTACAGTCTCGACAGATACACTTCCAACCTCATCACTCAACCTCCAACCATCAGTAGTTGTGTTACACACACCACTACCTCATCTATCTTTATAACTTATATTATGAAACCTGTACAGGTAATCCAACAGATAGGTAGAAATATATATATATAAATACATTAAAAATACAAATACTCTCTCTCAAGATAGACACCACTCCAGAGACTAGGTATTCACTCAACCTAGCGCTCTGATACCAACTGTGACGACCCGACTTCCTCACCACTGAAAGTCGTATCATCTTTAAGAAAGAAAGGGATAGAAAAGAGAAAAGAAAGAAGATAAAGAAGAAACAACAACAGAATCTTAACAGCGGAACAAATAAATTATATTAATAACGTAAGTATTACACAGTATACAACAACTATCAGAGTTACACAGACAATACAACACATACTAGACAGTTATAAACACCTGTCTAGTTATTACAACTCAAAACACAATACAGAAAACACTCAGAGATACCAACACAGCGGAAAACTATATATCTATACGCGGAAGCCTCCTGCTCTATTGCTCCTCCATAATTTGTCAAAGCTAACCTGAATCCCTTGGCTACTCGTAAAAATTTGAGTACCCAAGATTTTAAGAAAAACAGAAATAAACTCCGGGTCAGACATGGGTCTGTTGTGAGTAACAGGTTAAAGTTGCTTAACTTTGAAAAACCTTTGAAACAAAAGGTATCACGTAAGACTTCCCACACATAAATATGGAAAAGTTTTTACCTTACGCTAACCAAAACATTTGATAGGAAATCCAGTGATATTATAATAGGTCTAGGGTTTTCAAGTAAATAAGAAATAGCCGAAATTGTTACATCTATTAAATTCCAGCTAATAGCCACAAAAGTGGGTAATACAATCAAAACCGATGGCACTTATTGGATTTTGGATTCCATACAATGGCAGGGCTACCGGGGTACCGCCCGTCATAGTACGTGGCCTAGATCACCGTATCGAGGATCACTCCCAATCCCCTGCAACACAAAGCCGGAACCATTCCTTACTGAACAGTTCCGAACAAGACCACCCCGCAGTTGTGATCAGCAACCGCACCACAAAGGCGAAATAAAGGGACATTTAGACAGGGGTGAATCTCGTCCTACTTGGGCATGACCCACTTAGCCTTGCTGCACCTCCCCTGTTTTAGTCATTCCCGGTTGATGAGCCTTGAGGCTACGATTACCTTTATAGGACACATCACTTAGAATGCTCATCGTCCACCTGAAGATGTTCTGAAAGCATTCAATCCATAGGTTCGCTCCGGGTTCGAACGAAACCGAAGGCATTATCTCGTTACACTCATTTTGGAATCACCCTCAGAGTTAACGACGATAACCCTTGAACTCTAAATCTTCATCTCCACTTGTGATTCACGACCAAACGTTAATTTGGATCGATGTGGTTTTCGGATATTCAAATATGGAAACCCGATCTCGGTCTCATCGAAATCCAAAAAGTGTCTTTTAGGTCCAAGTTGTTTTAGAGTTTTGAACAATTCAATTCATTATCTTTATACACACAGATAGATAATTCACAACATAACAATGGATAATCAACATTATCATCATCAACAGATAATCCATATCATCATTATAACAGATAATTCATATCATCAACCCAATGCAACCAATGCATCATATCATATAACATAACTCATCTCATAGCTGAGATTACAATCGATACAAGACAACCAATATCAATCATTCATACATAAGAAATGATTTAATGATCACATCATTTATAATTAATTTAAAATGAATTAAATTAATTACTTAATCTCTAATTAATTTAAAATGAATTGAATTAATTACTTCATCATTATAATCCTGCTTAACTTAACCATTAATTGATTATAATCAATTGAATAATCACCATATTATTATTCATTTCAAATAAACATTACTGATTAACAATTCCCAAATTACAATAAGTAATTAGCCTTTAAATTAATTACACAAGTTAATTATACTTAATAATCAACTTTTAATTACCTAATCAATTAATTAACTAAAATTAATTACATTAATCCTTTATTAATTAATTACTTAATTTAATAATTATTTCTTAATCAATCAAATTCCAAATTTACTTCATTAATTTTATTAATTAATGATTTCTAATTTAATCAATCTCTCTATATAAATTATTTACATTAAGTAATTTATCTTCAATTAAACCACACATATATTAATCACCCTTGATTAATAACAATTTAATTAACTACCCTTAATTACTTCATTAATAAATTACTTCTTAATTTATTATCTCAATTAATCCCTTCATTAATCTCAAAGTAATTTAATCCAAATTACTTTTATTATTAAAACATCTTTAATTACATCCAGTAATTATCAATTAATTACTTCCCTACGTAATTACAATCCCATTAATTACGTTAAGTAATTATTCATCAAATCATCAAATGTTTAAATTAATTAAACTTAATTCATTAATCTAAACTAATCATATTAAACTTAATTAATTACATTAATTAATTACTTCCATTAATTAATTACACAAAAACAATTTCAAAATGATAATTATTAATTAATCTAATTAATTGTTGAAAATTAATCACATTAATTAATTGTTAAATAATCTTAAGTTAATGACCTTCATTAACTATTCTTAATTACTTAATTAAGAAATTAACTGAGATTAATCATTATTAATGAATATTTAATTGTCAATTAATTAATCCCTAATTATTAAATTAATTAAGTGTTAATTAAAATCTTAATTAATCCTTAATTACTTGATTAATAAATTCTTTATTTATTAATTAAAATGTAATTAACAATCCCTAATTTCAGATTAATTAACCTTAATTAATTAATCTTAAGTCTTTAATTACTTAATTTAAAAATTCTTCATTACTTAATTAATCATCCATATTATTAATTAATAAATTACCCATTTAAATTTACTTAATAATTTAAACGAATCCAAATTCTTAAATTCTAACTTAATTTAAGAAAACATTTCATACTTATTTAAAATATTTAAAAACACTTTGTCTTAAATTACTTTAAATTCTATTTAAATTTCATTTTAAACTTAAGATACAAATTTAGCTTAAACAAGGTTTTAAAAATAATTCAAAACCTTTTTATCTCATATGTTAAAGGAAACATCCACTTTATAAAATAAGTTTTAAAGAATTTAAATCCCAATTCAATTTAAATTCAAATCAATTTATAACACACTTAACATTCCAGGTTATTTAAATCAAATTTCAAATTTTACTTTTAATTTCAAATCTGAAATACAGCTTGAATCTTCATTATAGATTCAAACTTAAAATTTAAAAACTTTACTTACATTCTACATATTCATTTAAAATTCAAATTATTTAACCATTTATAAAATAGTTAAAATAAAATAAATTTAAAAACTTATTTTATTTAAAAATTGACATTCAAATCAAATTCCAAAATTTTAAAATTGGAATTAAACTTATTTTAAATTTCCATTTTAAATTTTAAAACTTACAGTTTAAATTCAAAACCAATATTCTTTTATACTTTACAAGTTGTTAAACTAAATTTAAATTTCAAATTTAAATTATTCAAACTCAGATTCAAGCCAGTTTGAAATCAGATTTCAATTCATCCTAATTTTAAATTTTATTTTACATTTAAAATTTTCCTTTAAATTTTCAAAACGAAAACAGGTTTCTGTTTTTATTTAAAACCAACTTAAATTTTCAGTAATTCAAATTATTTCAAAAACCAAGATTTAAACTATTTGAATTCATATTTAAATTCAGGTTTTTGAGCTTAGTTCAAAATTTAGTTTACATTTTTTTTACATCTAAATTTTTAAAAACTGAAACAGGTTTCTGTTTTCTTTTGAAAAACCTGAAACACAGTTTTACCCGAGCAATCATTAACATTACTTCGAGTCACAACAATTTCAGCTTCGAGCTAAGACTCGATTTACTCAAGACAAACCTGAGTGAGTAAAAACCCTTTAACCCAAAAATTCACCAGCATGCCCACATCCTCTGTGCACCTGTACGCCGCCTCCGGCCACCGTTGATCAACATCAACGACCATCTCCTATCGGCTAACAACCCCTCATCTCCCCTCAATCATCAGATTGTCCCAAATCAATTCGAATTTGCATTCGAGTTCAAACATCAAAACCTGTAAACAAGTGGAACCAAACAAAACCCAACCTGTCAACGCCACTTACACACGCCTCCGGTCGCCGTTGACACTCAAACTTCGACGAAGGCTTCGACAACCCATCAACCTCCATTCCCCAAAACCCTAAGCAACTCGAACATCTATACATGCCGAAAAGATTGATTCTTCTAGCCTTAGAAAAACTAGGTTTCAAATCTTTAAAACCCAATCACAACATCAAAAACAAAATGCAACCCAATCCAAGATTTTTCTCATCATCTCTGGTAACTCCTCCTCCTCCAGAAACAATCTCGGCATCTCTAATCACTGGTGGCAATAGAGTTGCCCCAAAACTCAATTTACAGTCAAAATAAAACTGCTCTTTGATTCTAGCATTTTAAATTGTAATTTTACTTTTAAAAATCAAAATTTTGCATGATGCTTTGATTCATAATCCTGAAAATTCAAATCAAGGTATTTGAAAATTTCACAATTTAAAGTTTGTTCCTCTGTTTGTAAACTTTAGAGCTAATACAGGATTTTTAGCTTGGGTAATATTTTTAACCCATAGTTTATGATGGAAATAAACATACTTTTTTTCTGCCTTGTCTAAACCCAGATTAAATCAAGATAAAGGAATTTAAAACCAAGCAGAAGCTTAAAATTTGAGGAACATACATGTATCAGAAAACAAGCATGCATTCATAAATATATTCATATATATATATATATATATATATATATATATATATATTCACAACAGATTCATATATATTTTAATCTCTAAATAAAAGCATGAAAACAACTTTTGCCTATTTAATCAATTTTTTAAAAATTGAGTTACTCACCTTTTTAAAACATGTAGAACAAAGCACCAGTTTTTGAAAAGCTTCTGAATCCTTTGAAATCATGTTTGAATGCTTTTAAGACTTGAGTTGTAGATGTTTTCAACTTGTTTGTAGTTCCCACTTTCTAGATTGCAGAAAACAAAAATGTAGTCTTTTGTTTGAATTCCAAATTTACAAAGTGACATGCTTGCTAGTTTGCTTTAATTGTTGCATGCATGTAGCCTGAAAATGAAATACAGGATTCTGGCTTTGGAAATATACAGGTTTTGTGGATGATTTTCCAGATTTTTTTTTCTCAGCTGAAAATTTCTTGGTTATGAAGTGAAAATGAGAAAAGAAGGGAATGGGAAAAATGTAAGTTTATATAACTTTATTTATGATTTGGTTAAAATCAAAGAAAAAGAAAAATAAAAACAATGACACTTGTCTTAAGTTTTACACTTGTTAACTTTCTTATGTATTTGAATTACACATGTTAATTATGTTCTAAGATGCTTACATTTGTCCTTTAAGTGATTAGTATTTTTGGTTAAGTGTTAATAAAAGTTTAAACTTAATTAATTAGTTTCTAATACTTAGATATATAGATAAATAATTTTTAAAGAATAAAACAAAGTATTATTATAAATAAAAACAATATACAAATCAATTATTTGAAAATAATATTTTAAATCATTTTAAATAAATTCATATAAGAGATTATAACTTATTTGTTATTTAAATGAATAAATATTTCATCTATAAATTGTATTTTAAATTTCATTTCTAATTTACAAATCATAATTATTAATCAATATTTTAAAAAGAAATAAAACAAACATTTTTTTATAACTTTACTTTAATCTAAACTAATATTCAAACTTAAGTCAAAATATATTTTAAACGAATGAAACATTTATCTTATATATTTAATATCATTTAGTTATTTTGTTAAATAGCTTTGAAAAGCCAAATTCAAAAATAAATCATAATTTCCCAATTTCAAAATATTAAAATTAGAAAATATGCTACACAAATTAAATTTAAAATTAATCTTATCTATTTAAAATATATATAAATATATATACATATTATAAATAGCAAATAATTTATTAGCTTATTAAAAATAAATTCACTAATTAAATATTTATTAAAAGAAGATTATTAAATCAATTTCAAATTTATTTACAAAAATTATCAAATTAATTTAAATTTAAACGCAGATTATTAAATTTATATTGCCATAAATTCCGGGATATCACATAAACCTGATTTCAATCCTTCCATTCTCTATTAAACCTTTCTATAATCATAGTTAATATATGTTTTACATTCATTACATTAATGCTCTCATTCCATCCTTTATTTATTGACTATCATATTTCCATTTACTATATTTTGGTCAATTTCACACGTTATTTGAAATTAAAGTCTCAATTAAACTTATCTATTTTGATTTCATTCCTATATTACATCACTCATGTATCAGAGCTTTGGCTCTAGGCAAAACTTAGCATGTATGGTAAATTTGATTTACAGAATCACTTTCATTCGAACTTGAATCTCTTCGTTTTGATTCAATTTCCTTTAAATTTTGGAACCCTGCGGTTTCAAAATTCATTCGTGTCCCTCACTATCTATCTTCTTTTGATTCTGGAGTATCCCATAACTCCACTTCGGATGATCTTTATAGTGAATTGGCGGTCTCGCCAATGTTCTAATAAATGGGTGAAACTCCTTTACAATTAGCATTCATTCATCAGAGATTTATATTTATCCTCGGTTTAGATGCTAGTATCTTTGGTTATTCCGAACTCTATCTCTTTAGATCGAATGTAGATTTACCCTAGAAAATCCACATCGATCTTATTCATTAAGTCACGATTGACCAGTCTAAGGTTTCCCGCGATTTAGATAAACTTATCCAGTTCCTTATCTTGTTATTTAATCATCGGATCTTCTGATTCCAACTTATCTTTAAATCAAGATTCTTTTTGATTTGAGTCCATCAAATTTGAATCTCTATCATTGTTTTGAAAAATTTATTCCTATATTTGAAAAAAAATCCAATATTATATACAAGTATAATTTTCAGAATTTTATAATTAATTTAACTAGTTGTCAGGAGATAATAGTCTTTGATTTTATTTATGGTTTTATAAACCATGGGTTTTGTCTCATATAAATAATTGAACGATAAACAATGGTTATAAATTAATTTGGAAACAGAAATTAATTTAAAACTAGAACTTGAGAATTCAATTCCCGATGGTTTCAAACCTTGTGTTTAAAGTTTTAAAAGGATATATTATTTAAATTATTTTCAAATAGGAATTTCTTTCCAAAGAATTTTAAAGGTTTAAAAATCAGTGCTCTTCTCTTTGTCGCTGGAAAATAATTTCGGTGATGACTGTAGCATCATCGACATTCAGTTTTGAGTTTCGAAGTGAAGAGACCATTCTGTAGTCTGGCTGCAGTGTTACCTTGAGAATTTAATTGATTTGAATCTCTAAAATATGACTTGATTTATAATAGATAGATATATGATTTAAATTTGATTTGACATATTATGTACATTTATTTATTTATCTCTAAATGGTTTGAAGGGAATCAGAAATTTAATTCTTAAATTTCATCTTGAAGAATAAATTTCAATTATGAAAAGAAAATCAAAATTTTGAATAAATGATTCGAACTTGAGATATTGAATTTGAAAGTTTTATTTGTATAATACTCAATTTCATTTCAATATAACTTACCTAGATTTTCAGACGTTAACAATGTAATAGGATAATATACAATGTAAAAAAAAATTGTAAATAAAATTTGAGTGGTTATAATAAATGTTATACACTTAAATTCTAGTTATACAAAGATTAACAGAGGTAAATAGAAGAAAAGGGTAATGGAATAATTTACAATATAAAATGATGTTAAAGGAACTAAGAATAAATTTAAGCAGTTGTAATAAGTGTAAACTTATTTAACATATATGATAAAAATATATTGAGAGTAATAAATTTAATTATAATTAGGAATAAAGAAGAAATTAATTTATTGAACACATTTTTGAGTATAACAAATGATTTTCAAACTTATGATTTTAGAATTTTTTATTTTAAGATAATTGGAAGATGAAGTAATGAAATTTGAAATAGTAAAATTTAACTTAAATGAAATTAAATAGATGAAATCAATTATTAATTTAAAATTGAATTTGTATGGTTTAGATTAATGATTCTATTTTGAGTTTCAATTTAGTTTTTTTTCAGGTTGTTTCTATTCCCCTACCTTCTTCCTTTACGAGGACGAAAAGTTTTGAGTGGGGGAGAGTGTAACATCCCATAAATTTTTAATAATTAAAATTGTTAAGTTGTTAAATGTTGGTAATTATTTTCCTAGCCATGTATTTCTCATTTGCAAATCATGTACAAGAAGATTTATTTCTCATTTCAAAACTCCTCATTTTCAGTTGCATTTAAGAATAAAACATATATACGTTTCTTTCTCCTTAACTTATGTCTTTTCTGTTTCTTAGCATTTACTCTCACTTTGCTTTCCATCCAAACCATCTATGTATCAGCCCAAAAATTTTAATAAACGTTTTCTTTATTTAATTTAGATAATTTTGTTATTTAAAATATAAATTTTGGTGTGGATTAGAATTCCACACATGAATTAATAGAATATTTTCCGAAAATGTGAATTGTCAATATGGTCAAACTGTGACTTTTAAATTTAAAATTTTAAAAGTTTGAAAATTTGAACTTTATCTTTTATTCTTATTCTCACTTTATTTTGTTTCTCAAAGATTTATTTTAAACCATTTTCAAGAAGAGTTGTAATTTCCCAAAGTTAAGTGGATTATGTTTGCAATTTTCTTAGGTTGGTTTCAATAAATTAAGTTATTTTCTTTATTTATCTTTCTATTTTCCTAAAATATAATTATTTATTTTCTTTTTCACTTTATTTCATTTTTTTTATTTTATTCACTGATTTTTATTTGCTTTAAAGTGCGGTAGAAAATTTTCCTAATCTTTTATAATAACTGAATATATTCGTAACAACATTTTATTTCATTTTTTATTCTTTAAAAAATAGGATTATACACCTTTTAAAATTAAGTAATAAATATTTTACTTAAAAAGTAATAAATTTCTTAGTAAATGGTAAATGAATAAAAGGGATGTAAGCAAATCATATTTTATTATAATTTTAAAAGTTATAGTGTATAAATAATCTATTTAATTACACCTTTAATTTGTACGTTTAAAATGTACGTTCATATCTGTTTGGCCGATTTATTTGATGCTATAAAGGTACGTTATTTCTTTTGCATATTTACTTAATGAATAAGTAACGACTAAAATTGAAATAAGTACGTGCTCATTCTTTCCTTAACTTTGCTATTTGAAAAATAAATTTCCGTGCATTTGGGGGGGGGGGGGAGGGGGGAATTCAACCGTGACTTGCCATTTACATTTAAAGATATCCCACTTTCCTTTACTTCAATTTGTTTAATAAGTATGAAATCTTTGATTTTCCATAACGTTTAAAAGATATTGCATACCGTTTTTCTTGCCCTTGATCAACGCAACCACCGATAAATAAGCTACTCGCGTGCGTGTTCCTTACCGTTCAAACAAATTTATTTCTTGCTTTTTAACAAATGCAATTACATAATTCAAACATCACGCAAATTCACTAATCGGTGCAAATTAATTTCTTGCCATTGTTCCCAAATCAACGCAAGTTTTATTTAGAAAACACGTTCAAAATTGCTATTTCTTGCCTCTGACCTCTCCCACAGAAAACTATGCATTTATTTCTCTTGCCTTTTCTAGCAAATTTGCCTAAAAATTTTGCATGCCTTGAATTGGTGTTTCTCACTTAATCATTTTGTCTACGTTTTAAATAAATAAATCAACGCAATTTACCTCTTCGTAAAAGCAAACATCACGTACTTATTCCCTTCCCGTTCAAAGCAAAGATTTATTGCCTCGTTTTTCCTTAAATTTCGCATCTCACTTGATAAATAAATACCCGTTCAAACATATTTCTTTCTTGCATTTTTAGCAAACGCAATTATCTCCTAAATCAAACATCACGCGCAAATTCCTCCTGGCAGTTTCAAAGTGAATTATTTCCTGCCGTTTCTCCAAGCAATCAATACTAGTTTTCATTTAAATACTCAACCTTGTACGTAAATAATTTTCACCACCTTCCCATTTTATAAATATTTCTTACGTTTTAATCAACGCATTTACTTCCTAATAAACTTTAAATGTATACAAAATGTTTGGCAAAGATTTCTTGCAGTTTCCTTTTGCTAAATTCACGCAATCAATACCACTGTACATATTCACTCAAATCTTTCTTGCCATTTTGTTTCCTCAATCAACGCGTGTTCCCACTTTATCATTATTTCTTGCGTTTTAACACAATTACTTCCGTGTAAATTATAAAACCTTCTTTCCCTGATTGAATACAAAAACACGTTCAAATTTTTTTTTCCAGTTTATTTAAAAACCCATTGACTTTTAATAACGTTCAAATTTCATGTTCGCTGCCATTGAAAATTCACTTATTGCATTTTTCATTCGCGTATAACTTCCCATTTACGTCTTGTGTATATATGGGATAAAATCTTCCAATTGCTTTATACGTTTCAAAAGAAAAAATCAATTACTCCTTTAATTATAAAACCATCTTCCCTGGAATGCGAACACTTTCAAATTTCGTTTCTTTCTTGCCTTAAAATTTCGCATGACCTAATTTGCGCATTCCCACTTTATCTTTTTCTTGCGTTTTAATCAACGCAAGTTTGCAATTATAAAACACATTCAAATTTCAATTATTTCTTGTCGTTCCTTTTATCTATCAACGCAACTCATTCTATAAATTTCAAACCCACGTATCAAACATTTGCATCTCATTGTGGTCTTCTTCCTTCTTGTGCGAGCTACATCAGGTAAATGGCTTCTAATGTTTTCTCTTCCTCTTATTTTTTTCTTTAGTTTTCTTTACTTCCATTTGTTTATTCCACACCATGCTCAACCTCTCCGCCACCCCCTTCTGACCTTGCCTCGCCTCCATGCAGTAATGGCCAAGCAATGCAAGTGGACATGTCACTTAATATATATATATATATATATATATATAAAGTATTTTTGTTCGTGCACCACTTTTGCCACATATTGCTCCGCCAAATGTTAAAAAAGAAAAGAGAGTAAATATAATAAATAAATAAAATAAGTGCATGCGCACTTGTACAAAATGATAGCACAGCCTTTATGTCCAATATATTCCACTGCTTGAATACTTGCGTGTCCAGAATCTGGTCAGTGCCGAGCATGTGAGGTGTAGTTGGAGTTGTGTGGTGAAGTGGTCGAGCAATTTTGTCAAATCATCCTTTTATATTAAATCTCATTCCAATTTTGATTTATTTAAAAATTTGCTTTGTTCGTAATTGAATTCGCGTACTCAATTTATTTATTTATCTTGTTTCAAGATCGAAATCGGTTTGTCTCATCTTCCAATATTTGATCGTGCTTTCTATACGATGTTTCCAGAGTGGTTATCCTAGTTTTGAGTCTAATCTTCAGCAGCATAGATGTGAGTATTTCTCACCCAACAAACTTACTTATAGATCTGTAAACTATTAACAAGTGACATTGTAGAATGATTTTATTTTATATTTTAATTGCCTGTGATAAATTTATGATGTTTAAAAACCTCGTTATTAAATTTACCCATCATCGGTTATATTCTATAATGTTATATTATGCTGTTATACCGTTTATGTATATACTGTTTATCATTGCAAGTCCCCTGTCAAATAGAATCGTTACGGGCTGAAATGATAGGCCTGAACGCTATTTGTTATTTATTTATTATTTAACTTGGGATCGTGGGTTTGAAATGATAGAACACAGATTTTTTTTGTAAATTACGGATTGAAATGATATATTATCCATATCATTTGACCTAGGTTAGAGAATATTATACAGACCCTTGGTTATATATATATATATATATATATATTCTGGAAATATTAAATATTTTTAAATTAGAATGTTATAATATTTTGTTTAAAAATTTAATTTATCAATGATTCTTATAAGTATAGTGATATTGTACAAATTAAAAATGTAAATAAATAAATGTTGAAAATTTAAAATATAAATTTATTCTTGTAAATTTTGATTTGTAAAATAAAATTGAATTCAAGTTAAGAAATAAATTGTGATGTTTTGGCTAAAATTTGAATAAGTAAATAAATAAAGGGTAAAGTTGTCTATGAATTAAATAGTTGAATAAAGTGAATACTTAAAAATGGAAGTTGAAATATAACCAAAGTTAGAATGTAAAGTGGTTAGGAATAAAGGTTAGTTAAGAAATTGATTAGAAATTTAGCTTATTTTTGAAGTGGTAATTGAGCTTAATTATTAAGTAAAATTTATAGAGAATTTTTCACTTGATTTTTATAAGTAAAGTATAAAGAAGATAGATATATATTTGCAAAATTTATTTTAATAAAATCATAAATTATTGAGTAAATTAAATGACTATTTAAATGTGGAAATTATGATTTTATAAGTCAAATTTGTTTAAATAAAGGTTTAAAATTTTGCTGAAATTATATTGAAGTCTAGAATTTAATTTACTCAAATCTGTGTAAAGGATATTTCCGCCTTTGCAAGTGCTGTTATTGATACAAATGAACTAAGGCTAAACCTTTGTGATTTTATATTGGATTTTTTTAAGAATAATAACTTCACTTTTAAATAGTTTAAATGTAGTATTTTGATTAAAATATAAAACTATTTTGGATTATTATAACCACGGGTAATAATAACGTTGGTTGTTAAAGAGACCGGGATCAGATATGGGCATACTCTCTGTCGATACCGAAAACCACTTTGACAACCGTGTACGCGGTGGAGATTCGAGAATGAAGTAGGATAGTGGTGACGTTCTATTGAAGTATGTACATGGAACCGACTCTCGTGAGTTGGCATAAGGTGGCTAAAACAGGAGCTATTGACGGACTAAGGAGGTAGCACCTCTTATCGGACGCACTTCTTCTTATGCCATTCTATTACTTTTGTGATTGTTTGGTGCGCACCTTTGATTTGGGAGTGTTGTTCAAGGTGGGCGATAGTAGCAACTACGCGCTACCACCGGTCCAGAAGCATAATTAGTATATCTACCCTGGCATTGCCTAGTTGTGTCGTGTCATCTACCATAGCGAGCCTTATACGATTTTGGTTTTGTACTATACCTATGGAGTGCACTCTGACGACGCCCAGTACGGGGGAGATTACGGTACTGTATAGACTATGGGAATATATTATGTGTTAAGGGGAGTATTGGATCACTCCTTAACGCTATTTTAAAGTAAGTTTATTTTACTAATAGACACTATTATAATAGCGAAGTATTACTACATAGTAAATAGTTTAACGGATCCTTAGAGGACGGGCGGTCCTAAGCATCCTTTAAGTTACTTTTCTTTATATTACAGTTCACTTGAATTATCTTACACTGTATAGGTATGTATGTCCTGACTCGAGTGTTTATGTTTATTTTACGTTCGGGTCAGCCTGAGTATCAGTTCGGACTTTGTTCCCTGGAGTTAGGACTGCTGAAGACCATCTTTACCAAGTTGCTGCCTAATTTCTGTTCAGTACTTATCTTTGCTTATGAAATCAAGAAAAATTAAATATTGAGATTTTATGTGGTTGTTCCAAACTATATTTGATTTTAAAACTATGTAATTTATACATATTTTGAGACTTTGTGATAGTGGCTTCATGAACCACTATAGTATTTAAATTCCGCTGCGATTATTCTGATTTCTGTGTCAGTGGTTCTGTGATTTTTTATATGTTGTATATTATGAGATTTGTCAAATTTTATTTAAAATGCGGTATTTTGAACAATTCAAGTCTGACATGTGCGGATGCGAATGGTTGAAAATATTGGTCGTTACAGTTTTTGTTTTTCCGACCGGGCGGGTCGATGTATATATATTTATATCTCTTGTCAAATTGCAAAAGCTCCTCCATACAAAGGATACGGCCAAAATTTCCAAAACTTTTGGGAGTTAGAAAAAAATTTGAAATTTTTGGGAAAATTTTTGTTAGCGATAAAATGATTTCAAATTGGAAATTGAAATAAGTTAGTGGATGAAACTAATTTAAAATAATGATACGAATCAGTTATAAAGGGAAGATAAAAAATTCAACATTCAGAGTGATGGTAAATTAAATTCATATGGAAATGGGAGAACCAATTTGAATAAAAGTAAATATAAACTAAAGTTGTGAAGTGAAAATAAAAATAAGAAGCGTATAAAATACTTATATTGAACTTAAGAAATGGATGGTGAATCCTTAAGTAAATTTGGTATTGAAAAAATAATTCTAAGTGAATAATTGAATGAAAATTAAAACTGAAAGTTGTGAAATGGGATAATTGTGCATAGTGAATAAAAATCAAAATAATGTGAATAAAACAAAATTGATATAGTTAATAATCGATGGATATAAATACGTAGGATGTACGTATATTTATTTTATTCGCATAGCAATTTGATCTAGATTCGAGCATAGAATTTCGAGATAGTTATATCGATCCGAGTTAGGATTTTTCACTCAATTTTCAGCAGCGAACCCTGGATATGGATTTTGATTGATTCTGGAAATTCTCTATCATAACTATGACTATGCAAGGAGAATGACGGTTTCTAATCAAGAAACCAGATCTGAGTCCACACTAGGAAGTCGGGTGGACGATACTAGTTTAGAAGTGAAATTGTGTGATCGAGTGAGTGATCGAATTTGATATTGCGTACGAATGGTATATAAACATCGTACGGGCTTGAATGAATAGATATTGAAATTTTGTAAAGAAATCAATAAAATAATTTTGAATGTTATGATTGGATATGATTGGTAAATAGGATACTTAGGTATTATAAAGGAAAAGGAAAATTGGTTATGATTCCAGAAGACAAATTTGAATTGCTCGACAAAAAGTTATGTGTTTAAATTTCTGTATGAAATTTGATTGGGTTTTTGATCTAGCCACTTGGCTTTTTGTTTTCTTTTGGAATTTGGGAGCCTGTAGAGGCATTTTGCAGTTGTACCGAGCTAGCCACGCAAAAGAGACGTTGGCGAAATTATTCGGAAATTTAGAGAGTTAGAAAATTATTGAGAAAGTTTTGATGATTTAAATTTGGATTTAAATTTGAATTTGAATAAGTGGAGTAAATAATGTTGTTGAAAACTATGGGAGACTTTGGGAAGTTAGTAAGAATGATAATGGGTCTTTTATAAAAAGATAGTTGGTAAGACGTTGAATTGTTTGTTTTGGGGAAAAGTAAACGGGTATTGGACCATTCTTCCTAACTAGTAATTTCGGGGATGAAATTCTTTTAAGGGGGGAGGAATGTGACGACCCGGAATTTTTGAGCATTTGAAATGGGAATATTTAATTTATTTTAAATATTTAAAAGTTAATTTTTAACTTGAATTCAAGTATCACCATTTATTTGGATAATTTAATTATTAAATTAAATAATTTGAAATTGGGTAAAATGTCGAATCTGAAGTTTTAAGCCTATTAAGAATAATTTGAAGGCTTTTAAAATTTATATTGATAGTGCTGAGGATAGTAGAAGTTTTAAAATTGAATTTAAAAGTGGTTTGTTCAGTTTTAAAATTTTATGGTTTAAATTGAATTTAAAAATAGTCTTTCGAGACACAGTCTCGGATTCCGACGAAACTAGTTTCATTGGTCCATAATATTGAATTATTATCGGATTTTAATTTTCGTTGTGTTTGGAGGTACCATTTGGTCGTACGATAAGTAACTGCTTTGAAAATTAAATTGAAATTTGATTTAAAATTTGGTAAAATCAAATCATAGTCAAATTTAGTCAGAAGCAAGCCGCCCTTTATCTCGCGCAAAGGCCAAATCAAAATCGCATCCATCTTCTTTATTTCCTTTCAGTTCATTTCAAAACGAAAAGATCAAGAACAGTAAAATCAAAGCCGTGACTCCCTCTCCTCCTCTTCATTTTCAATTCAAAGAAAAAGGCAGATGAGGTATATACTCTTCGTTTCTTCGGTTCAATTTACAAAGTTTCCATATATTTCTTCGGCTCTAGTTAAATCAATAACGAAATCGAGTTCATTATTTAATATATAAAAAAAGGTAGAATAGAAGTAAGTCGAGGCGAGCCTCGTTCATCATCGAATTTCCAATCTCGACTATGAGGGGGTTGCTTCTTCTTCTTTTTATCTCATGCTGCCTGGATCTATGTTTTCGGCATGATCATCGTGAGGAGAGAGTTGCTGTGCTCCGACGGAAGTCGCGGCGTGGCGCGATTGTCTGAGCGAAAAGGGACTCGACCTGGAAGTGACGAGCCATGGTAGCAGGAGGCAGTCGTGACTATCTGGACGGTTGCGACGTAGGCGACAACGATGGTGGGAATGGATCGAGTTGGAAGGGGCTTGCGGCGGCTACTCGATGTGATCGAAGTCAAGATGCAGGGTGGGTGTGCTCGGGTCTGATCAGTAAGGTAATTAAATTTTATTTTAGTTAACTAAGTTTAAAACTCTTTGAATTCAATTTGTCCATTTATTATCAGCATATATATGTATATAACTCAGTATATTGTTTTTCAGTAAAAAGAGAAAAAGGTTTACTATTTAATTTTAAAATTTCAGAAGTTAAATATATATATATATATACTAGAAATTTATGTAAGACTTTGGAAGAAAATTTTATGAGGGATTGGTGATAAAATTGTACAGTTGACATATTTAATTTATTTGGTTACTACCAGATTTAAAAAAAGAAAAAGAAAAGAGAAGAATTAGTTTAAAACTAATTAATAGTTAAATTAAATAAATAAATTGTTTGACTAATTTAAATATTAATAAATTATATAATGATTGTACAAGGTCTGAATCGTGAAGAAAACAAGCTGGTTGGTTTGGACTGCAAATTAAAAACAAAGGTGAGTTAACCTCACTCATCTGGTTTAATTTAAATTTAAAAGGTTAAATTTAAATAATTGGTTGAATGGTTGAATTGATTTGATGTGCTATATTATAGTATATAATACATCTTGGAATGACTGATTTCCTGCATAATAGCGGATGAGACCCTATGCACCGCATAATAGCGGATGGTATTATATTAATCCCATATACCATGATATTCCACCTCGAAGTGGAATTGGTATTTTATATTGTGCTAACATGTGTGGATGCAGGGAAACAGGTTGGAGGGATCCAACTGGATTCCCCAAAATTATCTAGATTATTCTAATAATCCTATGTTATGATTATTTGCTATTCTGGGTTGAATTATATTGATAATTGGAAATGTTGGATGCTGTGGGTTGATTTAATATATTTTGGTACTGAGTTATCAAAATATATAGAATCAGATTTTTAAAAAGAAACTAAAGAAGGAAATTTGTAAGTAAAAATAATTATAGAGAAGTTGACTAAATTTAAGAATGAATTGGAAAAGAATAAAAGTGGATTTTAAATGTTAATAAATAAATTTCGAGTGGGGAAAGAAGATTTAAATAAATAGGGAAATAATGAATTTTTAAACTTAAATGGAGCATTTTAAAAAGCAAAAGAATTTATTTTAAAGATTTAAGCTTTAAATTTATTCAAAGGAATATAAAAGGAATTTGGGAAATATGAAATTGATATTTTTAGTTAAAAGGATTTTTAATAAATTAAGTAAGTAAAGGAACTTATTTCAAATTAGGTAAATTAGAAATCCATTTGAGAATTCATTTAAGTGTTGGAATTGGGATTTTAAAAAGAGGTTGTGACTATGAAATGTTTGAAATGGGTTTATAAAAGTAAAGTAAAATATATCAGTGGATATTTGGGAAAAATAAATTCATGGTGAGAATTTATTAAAGGAATGGGTAAATATGTTTAAAAATAAATAGTGGTTTATTTGTAAAAGACGTGGCAGAAAAGCTTATTTTTCTGAGTAGCCAAGTACGTTTTCAAACAAATTTAAAAGTATAAGTTCAAAGTTTTAAGTTATTTTAAAAAGTATGTTTTAGAAAATTTATTATTTCAGAATGTTTAAATTCTAAAGTAAGTATTTTTCAAAAATTTATTATCGTAATAATTATTCAAAAGATGATTTGGTAATTTGTTTAAAGGAGAAAATCTAGTTTTATATTTTATAAAGTAACCTTATTTTAAATATTCTAAAGTATTATTTTTAATTAAGTATTAAATTAGTTTTTCTAATTTAAATGTTAAAACATATTTTACAATAAAGTGTTTTTATATTATTTTAAAAATCTAGAGTTTTGTGCTTGGTGATTTCAGTGGGAATAGAAAATATTTGGGAAATTTATTCTGTAAAAGGAAGATAGTTTGAAACTGTTTTCAAAAAGGTTTGAAAAGTGGAAATATATCTTGCAAAGATATTTTGAGATTTATAAATAATTTGGAGAAATTATTTATTGCTTGATGGTTGTTGTGAATCTTAATTGATAGTTAAATAACTGACTATCGATATTGGATAATGCGCTGATCTTTTCGAAGAGACCGGGATCGAGATTAATTTCTCGAAAACCACTTCGATCCGGTTTGAACGTTTTCGTGAAGAAGACGAGTTTGAACTCGAAGATGAAGCAGTGAAGTGCAAGGGCTAGTCGCTACTAATTCTAAGGATAATTCCAAAATGGATATAGTAGGAGCAGTGCCTTCGGTTCCGTTCGAACCCGGGACGGACTTGTATGGATGAATGCTTTTAGAGCATCGTCAGGTGGACGATAGGCATTCTAAGTGAAATGTTCTTAAAGGTAACGCTTAGCCTCAAGCCTCATCTGTTGAATATGCGCTTTGCGCTATATGATTTTTGTTTGATGATAATAAACATATACACATTCATATAATGTATTTGGTAATGTACTATTTTATTTTTCATAGTTTAAATAAATATTTGTTGAATAAAATTAAATTTCACAGAATTTGAATTTGAATTCAAACAAAACAAGTTAAACAGATTTTGAATTCAAACAGAAATTTTATTCAAACAAATATTTTGTATAGTATGTATTTGGTTAAATAAATATCTGTTGAATAAAATAAATTACACAAAATTTGAATTTGAATTCAAACAGAACAAGTTACACAGTTTTTGAATTCAAACGAATATTTTATTCAAACAAATATTTATTACAACTTTGATAGTACAATTTCAAGCTCTCACTATACATATACAATTTTGACTACAATACATGACATTTCACTATTTTACATCAGCACCTCACTACATATCACTCACACTCATATTTATCTTCAACTGCATTCAAGTTTGAATCCAGCATCTGAGCGATCTGCAAAAATATAAACTAACGCAGTAAAATTGAAAATAAAATATTTTTGCGATATAAAATAAAACGTGAATTTTAAAAATGATATTTGCCTCAGTTATTTGGGTTGTTCGTCATCATTTAAATTTGAATTCATCATACACGAACAACTTGTGACATACACAGTATATTACTGTATATGCCACAAGGCCGTGCACGCCGATATATACACTTGATTGATTTACAGGGACAGGCAAGCACAGGTCAAACCCAAATGAAAAACCGAGTTCAACTCACGTGCAATATATTCAAAATCACGACACGAGCACAAGGTCAAACCCAAGTTTTTGAAACTAGATTCAACACAAGGCAACATGACATGAATGCAACGAAGACCAACAGCAAAATGGACTGCAACAATCAAGTATGCAGATCAGGTCCAGTGCCAACAAACAACAAGTCTCGACCAAAATAGTTGCAATATGGATGTCACAAGCAATGAACAGAACATCAACTGGGCAGAGACAAAACAACTCAAAAGCAAGGCATAGCAACTGCATAGCGACTGCAGCAGTGACAGTAACAAATGTGCAAATATATACAAGTTCAATATTTTGCATTCATGGACCATACTGCACAATTCAAAACTTTATCAAACAATGGCAAATACTGCAATGACTACTGCAAGTTTCAGAAAACACCACTGAACCATCAATTATGACCAAATACAGGTGCAAGTGAATCAGATGTCAATGAAGCACGCAAACTGCAGTATACAAGTACAAGACCACCAAGCAAACAATGACCAGAACACAAGTGACTGAAACAACTTCACAAAAACAACAGCCAGTGCCGATAAAGATCAAAGCTACAAACATCAAATGTCGACCAGATAGCAATAATTTCAATGAAGAGCACAAACAAACTGAAACATCTCAATATTGTAATGTACCCAGAACTAGTCCAGTAATCAAACTGCAACAAGGCAACAAGGAATGGCCAGAACCAAGGCAAGACCAAGTGCAGCATCAATGAAGCCAAAGCATCATACAGATGAACAAAATGACCAAGTGCAACTGGAAATAACAATGAGTGCATGCTACAACAACCAAGACTACAGCTACTACACAACACAGACAACAAGTAATACGAATGCTCAACAACATGAATACTGAAACAATCAAGGACCGAGCAACTGTACATATGCACATATATGAAGATCAATACCAAATGAAGACTCATGAACAACCTGAACCAAACCCAGTACATCTGACTCAAACCAAATGCACCAGTGCAACAACTCAAGATTTCAATAACTACAACATGAGATGCAGAAATACTTATACAGGACAAAGCATAACCGAAGTCTACTCGAGATGTACAAGATGAGATTTCAATAATAGAAATACTACAGTGCGAACAAATGCATAGCCCCAACAATGCAGAGCTACTCGAGATGGAGATGTACAAGATGATAACACATGACAGTCAAACAGGTCAAGTATGCTACAACAATAAATTCAATCAAAACTGAAGTCAAGTGAATTCAACACCGTGGTGACCACGTAACAAATTCAAAGACGTGGATTTGCATACACAAAACCAGTGCCGAAGTCACAATTGAACCAAGTCAGTATGTTGAACAAGTCAGAAATGTGGTGGTAAAGAAATCAACAAAGCCGTGGTTATCACGAAAGTAAATTCAAAACCGTGTCAACCAAGGAATGCAAAAGATACGAAGATGACAAAGTCAGTTCGATTATCAATCGTTCAAGCATAATCAAACGGCCAATCAAAAGAATGTGACAAATTTAAATTATTTTATACGAACGCAAAAATAGGAAATCAAATCCTATTAAAACCCTAATCATCATCGGCATTTCAATTCGATCGAGTTCAAGTATCAAATTAGAAAAGCAAAAGGAGACAGCACATACCGAATTCACAAGCATCAAAACTCGATCGAGCAACTGCAAGCAAGCTAGGGCAACCAATCACAGATCAATTGAAGAAACCAGAGCCATAATTGCAACGTAGAACCGAAGCCCTAATTGCAACGAAGAGCCGAAGCCCTAACTGGAATGAAAGGGAACGAAGCAAGCCGCCATTATTTCTCACGAACAAATAAAAAGAGGATCGGGTGAAATAAGGAAGTGGGTCGGTGTTCAAAAATAAAAAGGGGGTTTTTGTGTTTTTGTTTAAAGGCTTTTATTAATATTGTTTTTAGGGTTATTGTTTTTAATTTATTGTTTTTTATTTTACGAACCAAAAAGTTAGTAAATCACCACCTAGGTTAGGTAGTGTCAGATTGTCTATTTTGAATTAGTTCAGTGAGCAGAGCGTGCGAGTTTGCAAAGCTCTATAGGCGGGAGCAGTGTTTGCGAGTGAGCGAAACTCTATAGGCGGGAGCAGGGTGTGCGAGTCTAGTAGAGTGTTTGTGAGCGGGAGCAAAAGGGTCTGCGAGTCTAATAGAGTTGTTGTAAGCGTGATACTGTTTAATTCTAATAGAAATCTATGAATGCAGCAGTAGGCAGGGGTTGCCGAAGCTGGGTAAATTTTGTGTGTGATTTACTTTTCAGCATATTTATTTCTGCAGTTTATTTCTGAATTTTAATTTGCTATAACCCTATTCACCCCCCCCCCTCTAGGGTTAATCTAGATCCTACAAGTGGTATCAGAGCCCGGTATATATTTTTTTTAACTCTAGAGTCATGAGTCTTCAAAATAATGCTTTTTCTAAGGGGCAATCAATTGCTAGGCCACCCATGTTTAACGGAAACGATTATGCTTATTGGAAAGTTAGGATGAGTATTTATCTTAGTTCCGTAGATTATGATGTTTGGGATATTATTGAAACTGGCTATAAACCTCCCACTATAATCGTTGGTGGTACTGAGATTCCTAAACCTAAGGATAGGTGGGATGCAAATGATAAGAAATTGAAAACGACAAATGCTAAAGCCATGAATGCTTTGATATGTGCTCCTGATAAAAATGAATTTAATAGAATTTCTCATTGTACAACAGCACAGGAAATATGGCATACTTTGGAGGTGACACACGAAGGAACTTCTCAAGTCAAGGAGTCTCGGCTAGCCCTATTCAGCAGTGAATACGAAAACTTTGTAATGGACAAAGACGAGAGCATAAAGGATATGTTTGGACGTTTTTCAACCTTGGTATACAATGCTAGAGCGCTTGGGAATGTATTCACTAAGGTAGAGCTTGTGCGGAAGATACTACGAGTTTTACCAATGAACTTTGAGGCAAAAGTCACAGCAATCCAAGAATCGAAAGATCTGAGCAAACTAAGCATGGAGGAGTTGATTGGCAACTTGATGACATATGAGCTTGAGTTAAAAGCAAAGGAAGAACGCAACAACTCCGAACCAAAGAAGAAGACGATTGCCTTAAAAAGTAAAGAAGAAAGCGATGAAGAAGATCCAATTGAAGAGCTTGCAATGGCTGTCAATAATCTTAGAAGATGGTCTAGATTCAAGCCACGCAAGAAGAAAACAAAGGGCAATAGGTCAAAAGATTCCGAAAATTCCGATAATGAACTGATATGTTATAACTGCAACAAGCCTGGACACATCAAACCAAAATGCCCACTTCTCAAAAACAACAAAGAAAAGAAAAAGGCGAAGAAGGTATTTGCAGCGACTTGGGATGATGAAGAAGGAGAGGAAGCTTCGGATAGCAGCCCAGAGGAGGCTAACTTGTGTTGCATGGCAAAATCAGAATCAGAAGCAACCTCCGACGAATCTAGTGAGGCAGGTGAGTTTTCTTATAAAGAACTTGTTTTTATGTGTTCTGATCTTACTAAGGTAGTGGATACTCTTGAATCTAAAATTGAAAAACTGAAATCTGATAGGAGAGAATTTGCTCGTGAAAATTTTAGGTTAAAAACTGAACTTGAAAATATTCAAAACCTAGAATGTAACCAATGTAAAATTTTAGATTCGGAACTATCAAAAATTAGGAATAACTATGAGAATCTTGAAAAAGAAAACTTGAGTCTTAAAGAAAACATTGACACTAGAAAAAAGGACTTTATAAATCGATGCACCTCACTTGTCGCTGAAAATACAACATTAAAAACCAAAGTCCAAAATCTTGAAAAATCTTTGAATAACTTTTCAAGAGGCGAAAAATCTTTCAACATGCTATTGGGAAATAAAATTTTTGCTAACAATAGAAAAGGACTAGGTTTTGGAAAATCACAAGATGATGATAAAGGTAAAAGTGCTGCTCGATCTGAAATAATTGGAAATCATGTTGAAAATCATAGTCATAGGAACACAAAATTTAATCAAGTCAATTTAATGAGCACGTTCTGTAGAGAATTTGGACATAATCGAAATAATTATTGGTATAAACCCAAACACGTGAAAACTATACCAATTTGGGTTCCAAAAGGCACAAATATAAAATCTTTGAAAGTCAAACAAATTTGGGTGCCAAAAGGAACATGTATAAATAGTTTTGAGCCTCCAAAAACATATTTTTCATATTCTGCCACTAACAACAATGGACCTATAAAAACAAATAGGTCACATAAATCTTTTATCGTGTAGGTGTGGAGGCAGGCTAAGGAACAACAACAGTGTTCTCTGGATTTCGGCTGTTCCAGAAGCACAACGGGCGACAAAACAAAGTTCCTTAGCCTAGTATAAAGGTGACAGAATCACAATGGGCAATCACGAAAAATTATCGTAAAGGTAAAACAGGTAATTGTTTTTTAAATGCGATTATCTGCACCATACTCTAAATTAAAATCAGCCAATATTGAGATGAACAAAAGATGATGATTTTGATGCTATGATTTTTTTTTAAAAAAATAATGACTAACCATCTTTAAATAGAATTACTTGGAGTAATTATGACGGTTGACTGATTTGGACTTAATTGATATGATTTTTTGACTTGTTCTTATTTATGACATTAATTTGTGCTTAATTGATGACCAACCAGATTTTAAATTTTTGAACTAATTTATATAAATTTGTTCAGTCAAATGCTGGTTACTCATGCTACACGTAGATATATTGGTTCTGACATTTTGATCACTGCTTGTAAATTTGCACGATTTCAAATTCATGAGAAAAAGGATTTTAAGAAATTGTTTTTGAAATAATTATGATGTTGATTGACTGTTGATTACTCATGAAAATAATTGTTTATCCTCTGGTTTCTGAATTTATCATCATGATATTTATTTTGAGTGTTAACACGGCTTAAATTCAAAATTCAAAAGAATGATGTTTTGAAATTTTTGGTGCACATCTCATGGTTTGATTCAATAAGTGAATATTGAGTGAAATTTAAATTCAGATGCGGATTACACTGGTAATATAGTTGATAGAAAAATTATTAGTGTAACGTGATTAATTTGTGAAACATTTATTTGCTGCATCGTTTTTTTCTAAAAGAAAATATCTGCATATTTTTCACTTGAAATAATTTTCAAATAGCAGAAAATTTTCTTATAAAACTCCCCTCAAGAAATCATGTTTGACCATATTTACAGCTTAATTATTTTTGAAAAATTGATTTTATAATTTTTAATTTGATTTTAAATGACAAGTTTGACTAATCTGACTCCCTTTGATTATCGAAAAGATAAATAGTGATTGAAAAAGAGATAAGTGTTGATATTTATCATATATTATAACTCGAGAAAGTATAATTAAAAATTTCTTTAGAATTTCATAACAAGAGTTATAAAAACTTTTTGTTGGATAATAATTCCATGACCATTTCTATTTCTGTCATCTTTCTATCGAACATCACTCATCAAAATCATATTTAATATGTAAATTTGTGGTAGTTTACAAAGGAAATCATTTGTTCTTCAATATCTTTAAATCGGTGAAGGAAATTATTTGTGCTTCAATTTCTTATATTCAGCAATTAAAAATAAATATCCAAAGTATTCACTCTCATTTAAAAGTCCTCATGGTCATGCATGGGTGAATTACTTGGATTTTTGATTATGTGCTTCCATGCTCATTTAAAAGTCCTCACGGTTATGCATGTATGGAACGCATATTAAAAATAATTGATTTAATAGACAAGTTGATTCTAATCCCATTTAAAAGTCCTCACGGTCATGCGTGGTTAGAAGATACTTGATTTCATTTTTTAAATTAAATTGGAATACTACTAATCTCATTTAAAAGTCCTAACGGTTATGCATGGTTAGTAGATATTCAAATTTCCAGAAATAAATATACCACAGATAGACATATCTATATGAATTTTTGATGATTCTATCTCCATCACTTCTGAAAGTGGAATATGCGTTTGACAAGGGTAATTATGATTTTTGTTTGAGTTTTATTGAAATTTGATATTTATATTTAATTGAGTTAAATGTTTGATTCATGTCTATCACTTCATCCCTATTTTTATAACACTGTTATTCTTTTGCTGATAACAAAAGGGGGAGAGAAAAGTTAAGATTTTGTCAAATAGAATCAAGCAAAGGTGTCAAATAGAATCAAGCAAAGGTCAAATAACTTTCAATTTGCATATAGGCTCATTTACATACTTTTATTTGTATGCATATATGTAGGGGGAGCCATATATGTAGGGGGAGTATCACATATAAAGGAAGCATTCAAATAGGGGGAGCAAATGAAATTATCAAATACATTTAATATATTCAAAATCTTAAATATATGTTTGTTATCATCAAAAGGGGGAGATTGTTGAATATGCGCTTTGCGCTATATGATTTTTGTTTGATGATAATAAACATATACACATTCATATAAATGTATTTGGTAATGTACTATTTTATTTTTCATAGTTTAAATAAATATTTGTTGAATAAAATTAAATTTCACAGAATTTGAATTTGAATTCAAACAAAACAAGTTAAACAGATTTTGAATTCAAACAGAAATTTTATTCAAACAAATATTTTGTATAGTATGTATTTGGTTAAATAAATATCTGTTGAATAAAATAAATTACACAGAATTTGAATTTGAATTCAAACAGAACAAGTTACACAGTTTTTGAATTCAAACGAATATTTTATTCAAACAAATATTTATTACAACTTTGATAGTACAATTTCAAGCTCTCACCATACATATACAATTTTGACTACAATACATGACATTTCACTATTTTACATCAGCACCTCACTACATATCACTCACACTCGTATTTATCTTCAACTGCATTCAAGTTTGAATCCAGCATCTGAGCGATCTGCAAAAATATAAACTAACGCAGTAAAATTGAAAATAAAATATTTTTGCGATATAAAATAAAACGTGAATTTTAAAAATGATATTTGCCTCAGTTATTTGGGTTGTTCGTCATCATTTAAATTTGAATTCATCATACACGAACAACTTGTGACATACACAGTATATTACTGTATATGCCACAAGGCCGTGCACGCCGATATATACACTTGATTGATTTACAGGGACAGGCAAGCACAGGTCAAACCCAAATGAAAAACCGAGTTCAACTCACGTGCAATATATTCAAAATCACGACACGAGCACAAGGTCAAACCCAAGTTTTTGAAACTGGATTCAACACAAGGCAACATGACATGAATGCAACGAAGACCAACAGCAAAATGGACTGCAACAATCAAGTATGCAGATCAGGTCCAGTGCCAACAAACAACAAGTCTCGACCAAAATAGTTGCAATATGGATGTCACAAGCAATGAACAGAACATCAACTGGGCAGAGACAAAACAACTCAAAAGCAAGGCATAGCAACTGCATAGCGACTGCAGCAGTGACAGTAACAAATGTGCAAATATATACAAGTTCAATATTTTGCATTCATGGACCATACTGCACAATTCAAAACTTTATCAAACAATGGCAAATACTGCAATGACTACTGCAAGTTTCAGAAAACACCACTGAACCATCAATTATGACCAAATACAGGTGCAAGTGAATCAGATGTCAATGAAGCACGCAAACTGCAGTATACAAGTACAAGACCACCAAGCAAACAATGACCAGAACACAAGTGACTGAAACAACTTCACAAAAACAACAGCCAGTGCCGATAAAGATCAAAGCTACAAACATCAAATGTCGACCAGATAGCAATAATGTCAATGAAGAGCACAAACAAACTGAAACATCTCAATATTGTAATGTACCCAGAACTAGTCCAGTAATCAAACTGCAACAAGGCAACAAGGAATGGCCAGAACCAAGGCAAGACCAAGTGCAGCATCAGTGAAGCCAAAGCATCATACAGATGAACAAAATGACCAAGTGCAACTGGAAATAACAATGAGTGCATGCTACAACAACCAAGACTACAGCTACTACACAACACAGACAACAAGTAATACAAATGCTCAACAACATGAATACTGAAACAATCAAGGACCGAGCAACTGTACATATGCACATATATGAAGATCAATACCAAATGAAGACTCATGAACAACCTGAACCAAACCCAGTACATCTGACTCAAACCAAATGCACCAGTGCAACAACTCAAGATTTCAATAACTACAACATGAGATGCAGAAATACTTATACAGGACAAAGCATAACCGAAGTCTACTCGAGATGTACAAGATGAGATTTCAATAATAGAAATACTACAGTGCGAACAAATGCATAGCCCCAACAATGCAGAGCTACTCGAGATGGAGATGTACAAGATGATAACACATGACAGTCAAACAGGTCAAGTATGCTACAACAATAAATTCAATCAAAACTGAAGTCAAGTGAATTCAACACCGTGGTGACCACGTAACAAATTCAAAGACGTGGATTTGCATACACAAAACCAGTGCCGAAGTCACAATTGAACCAAGTCAGTATGTTGAACAAGTCAGAAATGTGGTGGTAAAGAAATCAACAAAGCCGTGGTTATCACGAAAGTAAATTCAAAACCGTGTCAACCAAGGAATGCAAAAGATACGAAGATGACAAAGTCAGTTCGATTATCAATCGTTCAAGCATAATCAAACGGCCAATCAAAAGAATGTGACAAATTCAAATTATTTTATACGAACGCAAAAATAGGAAATCAAATCCTATTAAAACCCTAATCATCATCGGCATTTCAATTCGATCGAGTTCAAGTATCAAATTAGAAAAGCAAAAGGAGACAGCACATACCGAATTCACAAGCATCAAAACTCGATCGAGCAACTGCAAGCAAGCTAGGGCAACCAATCACAGATCAATTGAAGAAACCAGAGCCATAATTGCAACGTAGAACCGAAGCCCTAATTGCAACGAAGAGCCGAAGCCCTAACTGGAACGAAAGGGAACGAAGCAAGCCGCCATTATTTCTCACGAACAAATAAAAAGAGGATCGGGTGAAATAAGGAAGTGGGCCGGTGTTCAAAAATAAAAAGGGGGTTTTTGTGTTTTTGTTTAAAGGCTTTTATTAATATTGTTTTTAGGGTTATTGTTTTTAATTTATTGTTTTTTATTTTACGAACCAAAAAGTTAGTAAATCACCACCTAGGTTAGGTAGTGTCAGATTGTCTATTTTGAATTAGTTCAGTGAGCAAAGCGTGCGAGTTTGCAAAGCTCTATAGGCGGGAGCAGTGTTTGCGAGTGAGCGAAACTCTATAGGCGGGAGCAGGGTGTGCGAGTCTAGTAGAGTGTTTGTGAGCGGGAGCAAAAGGGTCTGCGAGTCTAATAGAGTTGTTGTAAGCGTGATACTGTTTAATTCTAATAGAAATCTGTGAATGCAGCAGTAGGCAGGGGTTGCCGAAGCTGGGTAAATTTTGTGTGTGATTTACTTTTCAGCATATTTATTTCTGCAGTTTATTTCTGAATTTTAATTTGCTATAACCCTATTCACCCCCCCCCTCTAGGGTTAATCTAGATCCTACATCATCAACCGGGAATGACTGAAAATCAGGGATTATGCAGCAAGGCTAGGTGGCTAGCACCCATTTCAGGGTGAGGTCTGTAGGATCTAGATTAACCCTAGAGGGGGGTGAATAGGGTTATAGCAAATTTTCTCGATTTAAACACAGAAACAAACTGCAAAAATAAATATGCTGAAAAGTAAATCACACACCAAATTTACCCAGCTTCGGCAACCCCTGCCTACTGCTGCATTCCCATATTTCTATTAGAATTAAACAGTATCCCGCTTACAAACACTCTACTAGACTCGCAAACCCTTTTGCTCCCGCTCACAAACACTCTCATAGACTCGCACACCCTGCTCCGCCTATAGAGTTTCGCTTACTCGCAAACTCTGCTCCGCCTATAGAGTTTTGCAAACTCGCACACCCTGCTCACTGAACTAATTCTAACAAGACAATCTGACACTACCTACAACCTAGGTGGTGATTTACAAATTCTTTGACTCGAAAAGAAAATTTAAAAACAAACAAATTAAAACTAAAACCCTTAAAAAATTAAAGCCCTTTTTTTAAAAAAAAACACCTTTTATAATAATAAACCCTAATTAAACACGCCGGCCCATTTGTATTGTTCTCTAGCTCGTTCTTTCAATTGCGGCCGATCCTCTTGGCAATGGAGGCTCTGTTGAATTGGGGTTTTTGCTCTTGCGAATTTGGGGCTTTTGCTCCTTGCGCTCTTTGTTCCAAATTAGGGCTTTTGCGAAGCTCCGGTACTAATTCGATCGTTGTTGGTTGTGCGCGATTTAGCCTGGCTCGATCGATTTCGTGTTGCTTTCTTCGGTTGCTTCGATGAGTTCGATTATTGCTTCGGTAAGAATTTTTGCTCTGATGCTTTTTGATTTTTGTATTTGAACTCTTATCTCTTGCCGATGATGTTGAATGGTTTAGTGATTTGCTTGACTCGATGCCGATGATGATGACTTGGGATTGTTATTTATATGAATTCGACTACACTTGAATTTTGCTCGTATCAGTTTGGTACTTTCCTAAATTTTGTTTTCCTGATGCGCACGGCTTTCCTGATATATTTTTGTACTTGATGCTCACGTCTTTGATTTTGATGCGTTCGATATTTACTTGATTGATACGGCAACAACTTTCCCTTTTACTTTGTGACTTTTTCAAGATACGTATTTGATTTTCTTGACTTGGTCATCTCTAATCTTTTGTCAACTCTGACTTCGGCTTTTACTGTGAATTACGACTTCACTGTTGATTGCCACTGCTTCGGCCATCTTTATGTTCATCCCTGTGAGCTTTGTCTCTGACCATTTTCTCTTTTGGTATTGACCTAAAATTGAGCATTTCACAGTTACATCTCTACTTATTTGTAGCTGCATTGCTGTTGTCTGGTTGGACTTTTATGTTGTATATGTGATACATTTGTCATTGACACCGTTGTTCAATTTTCTTCCATTAACTTGACCATTTGTATACATACATTGTATGTTTCTCTGTTGCACTTTGATCATTTGAATTTGCACTGCTTCATGTTGTCACTTGATCTGTTTCACTATGGTTTCATGCCTTATAGTTGCATTCCATTTCATGTTTGTATTGTTGCATACATTCCTTACTGTCACTGCCTGCTGTTTGTGGTCAATTGCTTCGAGTTGTTAATCATCCTATTTTGCATTTTGATACTCCATTGCTTGACCTGTCTCATTTCCATACTGAAGTTCACTGTTGCGTTCCATTTTGTTTGCTGTCACATTGGGCTTGTAGTTGATGTAGCTCTCTGCATTTACTACTTCATGTATGGCTGTTTTGATTTGTTGAAGCTTTGAACTGTTTGTAACTTGACACTGTTGTACACTTTTTGTCTGCATTTCATATGCTTGCAACCTTGTTTCATACCTCTGGCTTGTTTCACTGTCTTGATACACTGAACCCTGTTTGCTGTCGCACTGAACTTGATCTTCTGATGTTGCTTATGTCTGTATCCATTACTACAATACTTGTTGAACTTTGGTTGTTCACCATGTTGCATTCATGTTGTTGTTTGGACACTTTGGTTTGAATTTTTGCTGCAATCTTCATTGAGCTTGTATTGTCCACTGCCCTTGTGTACATGTTGATGAACTGTGTACATTTGCCTGAGTTTGTTTACATGGTGGCATTTCTTTGTGATCTGCCTTGTGTTGAACCCAGTTTTAAAAACTCGGGTTTGACCTTGTGCTCGCGTCGTGATTTTCAATATATTGCACGTGAGTTGAACCCGGCTTTTCATTTGGGTTTGACCTGTGCTCACCTATCCCTGTAGCATTATCAAGTGTATATCGATGTGCACGGCCTTGTGGCACGTACAGTGATACATTGTGCATGTCACACTGTTCGTGTGTGATGAATTCAAATATGAATGATGACGAACAACCCAAATAACTGAGGCAAATCATATTTTATGTTGCAAAAATATTTCTTTTTCAATTTTACTACGTTAGTGAATATTTTTGCAGATTGCTCAGATGCTGGATTCAAACTGGAATGTAGTTGAAGACAAAATACGAGTGTGAGTGATATGTAGTGAGGTTATTAATGTAAATAAAATCGTGATGTATTCAAAATTGTATATGTATAGTGAGAGCTTGAATTTGTACTATTCAAGATTGTAATAAATATTTGTTTGAATAAAATTTCTGTTTGAATTCAAATTCTGTGTAACTTGTTCTGTTTGAATTCAAATTCTGTGTAATTTATTTTATTCAACAAATATTTATTTAATCTATGAAAAACAAAATAGTACATTACCAAATACATTTAAACGAATGTATATATGTTTATTATCATCAAACAAAAATCATATAAGCGCAAAGCGCATATTCATACAATCTCCCCCTTTTGATGATAACAAACATATATTTAAGATTTTGACTAAGTTAAATGTATTTGCTCAATGATATACACTAATTTCTCCCCCTATGTAAATGCTTCCTCTCTACATGATGCTCCCCATACATATATGCATACAAATAGAAATATATAAATGAGAAATTATTTGACCTTTGCTTGATTCTATTTGACAAAATCTTAACTTTTCTCTTCCCCTTTTGTTATTAGCAAAAGAATAATAGCGTGAGAGAAAAATAGAGATAAAGTGATCGATATTAATCCAACATTAAACTCAAATTGAATATAAATATTAAACTTCAATAAGAATCAAACAAAAACCATAATTACCCTTGTTAGGGGCATATTCAACTTTTAGAAATGATGGATATGATGTTTAATAAAATCATACAGTTGAATCTTCTTGTGGTACATTTATATCAGGAATTTGAATATCTACTAATCATGCATAACCGTTAGGACTTTTAAATGAGATTAGCAGTATTCCAATTTAATTTTTAAAAAATGAAATCAAGTATTTTCTAACCACGCATGACCGTGAGGACTTTTAAATGGGATTAGAATCAACTTGTCTATTTAATCAATTAATTTTGATATGCGTTCCATACATGCATAACCGTAAGGATTTTTAAATGAGCATGGAAGCACATAATCAAAAATCCAAGTAATTCACCCATGCATAACCGTGAGGACTTTTAAATGAGAGTGAATACTTTGGATATTTATTTATTTTTACAAAAAATGTGACATGAAAAACAACTGATTCCTAATTATAGTACCACATATCGACAAACTATATTTAATATTTGATAAACCATGGTCGATAGAAATAATGATAGATATAGAAATGGTCATGGAATCTATACACAACAAAAAGTTCTATAATTCTTGTTTTAATTCCTAAAGAAATTCTCCAAATATACTCTCTTGAGTAATGTATGTTAAATATCAACACTTATCACCTTTTCAATCACTATTTATCTTTTTGATAATTAGTAGGGAGTCGGATTAGTCAAAATTTGTCATTTAAAATCAAATAAAAATGACTAATCTGAAAATATGGTCAAACGGTTATTTTCTCGAAGGAGTTATATGAGAAAAAAAAATTCTGCTAAATGAAAATTGTTTCAAGTGAAAAATATACAGATATTTTCTTTGAAAAATGATGCTGCAAATGAATGTTTCAAAAATTAATCACGTTCCACTAGTAATTCTTCTATCAACTATATTACCAGAGTAATCTGCATCTGAATTTCTTTTTCACTCCAAAATATCACTAACTAAGTTTGATAGACGAGACTATGAAGCGTGCATGAAAAATTTCAAACCCAATTTTAGCAACAATTTAAATGACATTTTTTGAATTTGAATTGAAGCCATGTAAATAATCAGAAAACTGTGAATATAGAGTTAGCCAAAAATAACCAGAAATATTATCATCCAGCAAAACACTATGTTTTTAATCCAAACGTATATGAATGAAGTAATTCAAAAAAATGGTGTTTTTGGCATCAATATAATTGGCTAATTATGTAGACCAAGTCAGAATCAAAACATCATCTCTTTACAACATCTCAATATTGGCTGATTTCATTCAGAATATGGTGCAGATTATCACATTTAATTTATCGATCAAATAAATATACCTTCACCTATTTTACCTTTATGATAATTTCTCGTGATTGCCAATTGTGATTCTGTCACCTTTGTACTAGGCTAAGGAACTTTGCTTTGTTGCCCGTTGTGTTTCTGGAACAGCCAAAATCCAAAGAAAACTATTGTCGTTCCTTAGCCTGCCACCACACCTACACGATGAAAGATTTTTGTGACCTATTTATAGGTCCATGATTGTTAGTGGCTGAAACATTGTGAATAAACAAACCTTTTAGAACCCAAACTTGTTTAGTCCTTTCATTCTTGTTCCAATAGACATGAAATTTGTTTGTAGAATTTTTAGGAACCCAAACTTGTATAAATTTTGTGTTCTTGTTCCTATGACTATGATGTCCAATTATTTCAGATCTATCAAAGACACTCTTACCTTTTGCATTATCCTCAACTTGTGTTTTCCCAAAACCTAGTCCCTTTCTGTTGTTAGCAAAAATTTGATTTCCCAATAGCATGTTGAAAGATTTTTCGCCTCTTGAAAAGTTATTCAAAGATTTCTCAAGATTTTGAACTTTGGTTTTTAGTGTTGTGTTCTCAGTGCCAAGTGAGGTGCATCGATTTACAAAATCCTTTTTCCTAGTGTCGATGATTTCCTTAAGATTCAAGTTTTCTTTTTCCAGATTCTCAAAGTTATTCCTAAGTTTTGATAATTCTGAATCTAAAACTTTACATATTTTACATTCTAAGTTTTGAATATTTTCAAGTTCAGTTTCTAACCTAAAATTTTCACGAGCAAGTTCTCTCCTATCAGATTTCAGTTTTTCAATTTCAGATTCAAGAGCATCAACTACTTTAGTGAGATCAAGACACATAAAAACAAGGTCTCTATAGGAATATTTACCTCCCTCACTAGATTCCTCTGAGCTTGCTTCTGAATCTGATTTTGCCATGAGACACAAGTTAGCCTCCTCTGAGCTACTATTCGAGACTTCCTCTCCTTCTTCATCGTCCCAAGTTGCTGCAAAGACCTTCTTCGTCTTTTTCTTTCCTCGATTGTTTTTGAGAAGTGGGCATTCTTGTTTGAAGTGGCCAGGCTTGTTGCAGTTATAGCACGTCAATTCATTATCGGAATTGTTAGACTCTCTTGACATATTACCAGATGTTTTCTTCTTGCGTGGCTTGAATCTTGACCATTTTCTAAGATTATTGACAACCATTGCAAGCTCTTCAATTGGACCTTCTTCATTTTCATCGCTCTCTTCTTTGCTCTTTAAGGCAATCGTCTTCTTCTTTAGTTCGGATTTGTTGCGTTCTTCCTTTGCTTTTAGCTGAAGCGCATATGTCACAAGTTACCAATCAACTCCTCCATGCTTAGTTTACTCAAATCTTTCGATTCTTGTATTGCCGTGACTTTTGCCTCAAAGTTCATCGGTAAGACTCGTAGTATCTTCCGCACAAGCTCTACCTCAGTAAATATCTTCCCAAGCGCTCTAGCGTTGTACACCAAAGTTGAAAAGCGTCCAAACATGTCCTTTATGCTCTCGTCTTTGTCCATCACAAAGTTCTCGTATTCATTGCTGAATAAGGCTAGACGAGACTCCTTGACTTGAGAAGTTCCGTCATGTGTCACCTCCAAGGTATGCCAAATTTCCTGTGCTATTTTACAATGAGAAATTCTATTAAATTCATTCTTATCAAGAGCACAGATCAAAGCATTCATGGCTTTATCATTTGTAGTTTTTAATCTCTTATCATTAGCATCCCACCTATCCCTAGGTTTAGGAATCTCAGTATCACCAACGGTTATAGTGGGAGATTTATAGCCAGTTTCAGTAATATCCTAAACATCATAATCAACAGAACTAAGATATATACCCATCCTAACTTTCCAATAAGCATAATCATCCCCATTAAATATGGGTGACCTAACAATAGATTGCTCTTCAGAAAAAGCATTATTTGATGAATTCATGACTCTAGAGTTAAAGAAAAATACCGTGCTCTGATACCACTTGTAGGATCTAGATTAACCCTAGAGGGGGGTGAATAGGGTTATAGCAAATTTTCTCGATTTAAACACAGAAACAAACTACAGAAATAAATATGCTGAAAAGTAAATCACACACGAAATTTACCCAGCTTCGGCAACCCCTGCCTACTGCTGCATTCCCAGATTTCTATTAGAATTAAACAGTATCCCTCTTACAAACAATCTACTAGACTCGCAAACCCTTTTGCTCCCGCTCACAAACACTCTCATAGACTCGCACACCCTGCTCCGCCTATAGAGTTTCGCTTACTCGCAAATTCTGCTCCGCCTATAGAGTTTTGCAAACTCGCACACCCTGCTCACTGAACTAATTCTAACTAGACAATCTGACACTACCTACAACCTAGGTGGTGATTTACAAATTCTTTGACTCGAAAAGAAAATTTAAAAACAAACAAATTAAAACTACAACCCTTAAAAAATTAAAGCCCTGTTTTAAAAAAAAAACCTTTTATAATAATAAACCCTAATTAAACACGCCGGCCCATTTGTATTGTTCTCTAGCTCATTCTTTCAATTGCGTCCGATCCTCTTGGCAATGGCGGTTCTGTTGAATTGGGGTTTTTGCTCTTGCGAATTTGGGGCTTTCGCTCCTTGCGCTCTTTGTTCCAAATTAGGGCTTTTGCGAAGCTCCGATACTAATTCGATCGTTGTTGGTTGTGCGCGATTTAGCCTGGCTCGATCGATTTCGTGTTGCTTTCTTCGGTTGCTTCGATGAGTTCGATTATTGCTTCGGTAAGAATTTTTGCTCTGATGCTTTTTGATTTTTGTATTCGAACTCTTATCTCTTGCCGATGACGTTGAATGGTTTAGTGATTTGCTTGACTCGATGCCGATGATGATGACTTGGGATTGTCATTTATATGAATTCGACTACACTTGAATTTTGCTCGTATCAGTTTGATACTTTCCTAAAAAATTTTTCCTGATGTGCACGGCTTTCCTGATATATTTTTGGACTTGATGCTCACGTCTTTGATTTTGATGCGTTCGATATTTACTTGATTGATACGGCAACAACTTTCCCTTTTACTTTGTGACTTTTTCAAGATACGTATTTGATTTTCTTGACTTGGTCATCTCTAATCTTTTGTCAACTCTGACTTCGGCTTTTACTGTGAATTACGACTTCACTGTTGATTGCCACTGCTTCGGCCATCTTTATGTTCATCCCTGTGAGCTTTGTCTCTGGCCATTTTCTCTGTTGGTATTGACCTAAAATTGAGCATTTCACAGTTTCATCTCTACTTGTTTGTAGCTGCATTGCTGTTGTCTGGTTGCACTTTGATGTTGTATATGTGATACATTTGTCATTGACACTGTTGTTCAATTTTCTTCCATTAACTTGACCATTTGTATACATACATTGTATGTTTCTCTGTTGCACTTTGATCATTTGAATTTGCACTACTTCATGTTGTCACTTGATCTATTTCACTATGGTTTCATGCCTTGTAGTTGCATTCCATTTCATGTTTGTATTGTTGCATACATTCCTTACTGTCACTGCCTGCTGTTTGTGGTCAATTGCTTCGAGTTGTTAATCATCCTATTTTGCATTTTGATACACCATTGCTTGACCTGTCTCATTTCCATACTGAAGTTCACTGTTGCATTCCATTTGTGTTTACTGTCACATTGGGCTTGTAGTTGATGTAGCCCTCTGCATTTACTACTTCATGTATGGCTGTTCTGATTTGTTGAAGCTTTGAACTGTTTGTAACTTGACACTGTTGTACACTTGTTGTCTGCATTTCATATGCTTGCAACCTTGTCTCATACCTCTGGCTTGTTTCACTGTCTTGATACACTGAACCTTGTTTGCTGTGGCACTGAACTTGATCTTCTGATGTTGCTTATGTCTGTATCCATTACTGCAATACTTGTTGCACTTTGGTTGTTCACCATGTTGCATTCATGTTGTTGTTTGGACACTTTGGTCTGAATTTTTGCTGCAATCTTCATTGAGCTTGCATTGTCCACTGCCCTTGTGTACATGTTGATGAACTGTGTACATTTGCCTGAGTTTGTTTACTTGGTGGCATTTCTTTGTGATCTGCCTTGTGTTGAACCCAGTTTTAAAAACTCGGGTTTGACCTTGTGCTCGCGTCGTGATTTTCAATATATTGCACGTGAGTTGAACCCGGCTTTTCATTTGGGTTTGACCTGTGCTCACCTGTCCCTGTAGCATTATCAAGTGTATATCGATGTGCACGGCCTTGTGGCATGTACAGTGATACACTGTGCATGTCACACTGTTCGTGTGTGATGAATTCAAATATGAATGATGACGAACAACCCAAATAACTGAGGCAAATCATATTTTCAAAAATCATATTTTATGTTGCAAAAATATTGCTTTTTCAATTTTACTGCGTTAGTGAATATTTTTGCAGATTGCTCAGATGCTGGATTCAAACTGGAATGCAGTTGAAGACAAAATACGAGTGTGAGTGATATGTAGTGAGGTTATTAATGTAAATAAAATCATGATGTATTCAAAATTGTATATGTATAGTGATTCTATTCAAGATTGTAATAAATATTTGTTTGAATAAAATTTCTGTTTAAATTCAAATTCTGTGTAACTTGTTCTGTTTGAATTCAAATTCTGTGTAATTTATTTTATTCAACAAATATTTATCTAATCTATGAAAAACAAAATAGTACATTACCAAGTACATTTAAACGAATGTATATATGTTTATTATCATCAAACAAAAATCATATAAGCGCAAAGCGCATATTCATACAAGGTCATCCCTGTCTAGGTGTCCCTTTTTACTCGGCTTAGTAGTGCGGTTGCTGATCACAACCTTGGGGTGATCTTACTCGGGATTATCTAGTAAGGGGTAGTCCCGGTCTTGTGTTGCAGGGGGTCGGGAGTGATCCTTGGTATGCTGATCTAGACCAGGTACCGTGACAGGTGGTACCCCAGTGCCTAGTCATTAGTTGGAAATCCATTCTCCCTGTGTTCCTTTTACGAGTTTTGTTTGTATTACCCATGACTGTGGCTAGTAGCTGGAATTTAATGAATGTAACAATTTCGGCTATTTTAATAAGTATTTGTAAATAGACCCTATTATAATATTAGATAATTTTAATAAAAAGTGTTTTAGCTATCGTAAGGTAAAAACCCGACATGTTTATTTATGGCGTGGTCTTACGAGCTGCTTTTGTTTCCAGAGGATTTTTGAAACTTCAATAATCAATTTGAGTGTGATTTCTCATGCTGGTATTCCAGAATGACTCGGGTGTTATTTAAATAAAATGCTCGGGTCAGACCGAGTATTATAGAATATAGGAAAGGAGGCTGTGGAGCTCAGGAGACGAGCTGGATGGCAATACGTACTTCCGTACTTGCTATTATTATTTTGCTGTGTATTCAATCTTGAGGATAGATTTATATGATTGTCCAGTTGTATGTTATTGATGTTGTTGAACTCTGATGATGTATTCTGATGATGTATGTATAAAACAGATATAGTTTTCTTTTGTGTAAAGATCAACTATTATCTATTATATTTTATTCCGCTGCGATGGTTAGATTGTGATGTTGATTTCTATTTTTTCTTCTACCTTTTCTTCTTTAACCCAAATGGTTCATATTTCCGTACATCTTGAGTTGATTGATGGAGAATAATGTTGACTTTAAGGGGTATGGATTTGCAGGTTGTTACACTTCTATCCAATTTACAATATCTCATTCAAACTTGTAAACCTTTCAATATATCCTTTTATTAAATAAAACCATTATGTAAAAATCTTTCCATTTAAAATGATTCCTTTTTAAATAAATGGTTTATTATTTTAAAACACCTTTTACAAAACAAATTATTATTTAAAACATCTTAAATGAAACAATTAGTTATCTTCAAACATATTAGTAAATAATAACTTTGAACAATCATTAATAAAATAATAAATTTTGAACAAATGATAATAATAAACGTTTAAAACAAGTTAAGATAATATAGTAATTGAACTTAATAAATAATTGCTTTTAAAATATTATTGATATAACAGTAAATCAAATTTTTAAACAACATTATTATACTAATAGATTGGCTTTAAAATGTCACTACAATAATAAATTTACTTTTAAAAGATATTATGATAAATAATAACAAATAATAACTTTAAAATATAAAATAGTCAACTTTAAACAATAACTAACTTTTAAATAATAGTTTACTTTAAAACCAAATTATTATAAAATGAATTTAAATATCATTAGTTTAAAAAATTTAAATCGTATTTATAATAGAACTTAATAATTTAAACAATATTTACAATATAAATTAGTTAACTTTAAACATCATTGATAAAATAATTATTATATAAAACACTTTGCTAAATCAATAATTATATAAATGTTTGTAATTATTTTAAATTTGAAGTAGATTTAAATTAATAACTTTAAGAATTCGGAAAAGAGGCTTAGCAATCACAATGGTACTTAAACAAGCTACCACATCATTCAACTTAACTTTCCATGTTTATAATTGGTATTTACATAATCAACATCTATGTAAATAAATTCAATAATTAACCACCACTGATTGACGTATCACTTATTTAAAGTGGCGTATCAATTAATGCATATAATTAGATATCCAAATCTATAAAATAGAAAAACTGGGATTTATTCTATTTGAATGACAACTTAATTTAGTTAATCAAATGGTGCTTTATTCTGCTAAAAGTTATCCAAATTACCCTATTCAATTTACTTTAACAAAATGGTATTTATTTGGCCAAATAGATATCGCCAATTAAGGTATAATTAATTTAACGACGTTATTAATTAAAATAACGCAATTAAATTCTTTATGTATTTATATGTCATAATTTTAAACATTACAAATCTATTAATAAATTACACGACCATGTTATACTCGTCTGTACGAGACCAATGCAAGAATTCACGGGTTACTCAAATTTAATATGAGGGAGTATTTCAATGTTTAAACATACATTTAGCTAAAACATAAAAATTAAATTTGAAAATGCTTTCTCACCCAAATGCCACATGGCTCGGCCCACGGGGAAACCACCCGTAGCTTGCAAGTCACTTTCCCTTATGTGTAATGCAATTGAACATAATATAGAGGACTTAATTTCGAAAAGCTTCGAAATGAATAGTAACTTGTTTCCTTCTTTTCCTTTGCTCCATGCTTAAAACATCAATGTCGCTCCCTAGTCCTTGCCTCGGTTACCCCTGGCCCATGCTACGACCTCCTCAGATCTGCCACCTACACGACACCTTCGACTGAAGCCCAACCTACTATAGTGCCTTCCATGCTTCCACCTCCTCAATGCCACCCATATCCTTCCCTCACGCCTGCAATTTCATGGTATGCTCATGTCCCTATGCCCCTCCCCTTTCTATTCTTCCTCACTTCATTTCCATGCATGTACACGCACCACAAGAACCACATGTCCGTGCACAGCCATGATTGCTACTCCCTTTACATTCCATCTTCACCTGCCTCAAAGTACACGGCCACTTGCACAACACACACCCACTAATATATAAACACTTGGCTAAGCCAAGACCCAACCCGGCCCAACTACCCTTCTTCCCATTCCTGAACACATCCACTACCATGCACTCACCTCCAGCATCTCCAAGCATAGCCATGCGCACATGAAATATACTCATAAACACACATGCACAAGTATGCAAAGAACGAAAGGGAGAAAAGAAGGGAAATGGTTAGCTATGAAGAGAAGAAATGAGAAAGGTTTTGCTGTCTGTGCACTTTAATTTGCAGAGAATGAATATGAAGTATGTTTGCGTTTATGCTTGTTAGTTCCCTCTATGTCCACATATAAAGTAAAATGAATACAAATAACCTCAAGCCTAGGACAAACATTAAATGCAAAAGTACAAAGATGTAATGCGAAGGAAACCAATACTTGCAAAAATGGTGCTAGGAAAAGCAAGAACGATTGTGAAAGATTTTTGGCTGATTTGTTTTTTAATTTTTATTTAAAAGGTTTTCAGGAACATCGCTACACAATATCCCGTTCACATACAAGCCACGGACAAAAGAAATGAAAATACGACCATGCAAAACAATGTGATGTGATCATAAAACATCAATAAAATATAAATGTTATCTTATTCTGTGAAGTTTCAAGAATGTCATTGTTTGCCGTAAAATACATTAAATGAAAATTTAAATATTTTTCGAATTAAAAATTATGAAAAATCCAATAAATTAAATTAAAAACACGTCACCAAAAATCATGCAACTATTTGAATCATATATTTTATTATATTTTAATTCAAATTTAGATATTTAAATGAGTAAATATTCAAACTCAAAAACTCAAAAATATAGGTCATTACATTCTCCTCCCCTTAAAAAAAAGTTGTCTCGGAAATTCCAAGGATAGAAAATATACCGCGATTTTAGAATGAATTCCAAAATAACCATTTTAAAAGACATTCTTTATATATAAAACATTTCAAAACTTATTCCTCTTCACTTATTTGTATGATACTCTTTTATATCCTGAAGGTATATACAAAACATTAATTCCATTTCACCTCCCAAAATTATTTATGAAAACATTTTCATAAAACATTACTTTAAGTTAAAAACTTGTATAATACCATTTTACATCCTGAGGGTATATACAGTTATCGGATTCAACTTAATTTTGAATCATATTTCTCAAGTAAATTTAAGACCAATATACCCAATTTTTATTTCAATACACTTTTTGAAATTAATATATATAATTAATCCATAGAGAATACACACACACACACATACATACATACATACATACATACATACATACATACATACATACATACATACATATAGCCCGAGTAACTTCAAAATGATGTTAAGGAACTAGATACTACCAAATAGTATCATACCTTCCCTTATCGGAGGATAATACTCTAGAGAATTGTTTACCATCCGAACACATCTCCTACCCATTTTGTTCATTTTCGAGCCACTCAAACTAGTTAACATAGAAGCATTTTTCTCCCTTTTGCGAACATTATGAAACAATACTATATATGTTTCCAAATAAATAGTTTTATCCAAAATATCCATCTCAAACTTGCTTTGGATTCATTCGGATTTGAACTCATTTTGACCATTTAATGATAAAAAGAATAATATACTAAGTGTATTATAATGTTCATCTAGGAAAACATCTGATCGTCGCTTAGGAGATTACTCTGATCATCAAAAAACAAACCAGGACTCATTTCCCGAACCAATCCAAAGAAAACACACTTTTCTCTAAAATTTTCTTTTCAAAAATATTAATACTTACTGTCAATTAAACTATAACAGCTATTTCCAAAATCATTTGAAATAGTAATACTCATTATTTCCTTTTGTTAATCAAAATAAGCTTTTTGGATCAAATCAAAGTCTTTTTTATTAAAACAATTTTATAAAAATTTCAATGTAAGTATTTCCCACTTAGAAGCTAGAAAATAAACGCCGATGATGCCGTAATCATCATCAGAATTATTTTTCAACAACCGAAGTGAGTTCAGTACTTTATACCTCCTTGAAAATCCATAGAAATATTTTTGTACCCTAGAAAATCCTTAGAAATATTTCCAAATAATACTGTTATTATCTTTTAAACCTTGAAAATCATTTTCCAAAATCACCGGGATTTAAATTCTCAAGTTCCTTTTATTTATGAAACACACTTCTATAAATCAATTTTTTAAAAATCAGCCCTTTATACAAAGCATTTTTCAAATATTTATCTCAGAAACATTCTAGATTTTTTTAATAAAAGTCTTTTGTTAAAACCCAATTTTATAAATTAACTTTTATATAAAATTATTTCTAAAATATTTATTTCAATATATTCCAACTTTCTTACATATAATTATTTCACAACCGCATATCCTTGTTTATTAAAAGTAAAATTTAACCCAACATTAATTGAAAAAGATAAAACTGCTCATAAACTGGCCAAGCATAGCCAATCAAATAATAATTGAATATTATCATCCCCTAACAGGCAAAAACACCAAAAGCAACTATATATACTTTTTAAAATTACACCTTTATATATAAAAATATAATCCTAGGTAAAGTTATTATTTTTACCAAATTTAAAACAATATTGTGTCGGTTTGCTTGTTTATTAAAACCCTTATCGACAACATTGATTAGGTGCATCGACTAGAATTCATAAGCTACTCAACCGACCAATCAACACAATATAAAACAACTTTTTAGCACTAACAAATATGCCCTCGTACATAATACACTTAAACTCGTAATAAGGCATTCGTTTACCCTATCTTTCATTGAGTTTACCCCACCAAGGAAAATGTTCTCACTTAACCTTCAGCTCTGATACCATGTGTAATGACCTCCCTTTCGATCCTTAAAAGTGACACTAATACATCCATGGTGTTCACATGCTAAACAACTAAGTGCCAGAAAAATAGATTGTTGGGGCAAAAGATAGAAAAGATAGAACATAATCTCAACATCATGACAAGAAAAATATATCATATACATAGGATCGTTACAAAAGGAAATCATTTACACTATACAAACATAACACAAATTAGAGTACACTAACCTATTATTAGCTTGGACAATTATTACACCATGTCCTTATAATTATTGATAAATACGAACAAGTAAAAACAAATAGGGCAACAGAAGATAAAAGATACGTGAGTACATCCTGTAGAGTCTAGCTAGTCTCCTGAAAGCTCCAAAGCATCCAGCTAAATATAGAAAATATGCTCAGGCTGACCCGAGCATTATATGAAAACAACACCCGAGTTAGTCTAGTAAAACCAACATGAGAAAACTTGAATCAAATCATTTTCTTTTTCCACTTATTAATTCTCACTCAGAATGCTAACACTGTCCTCTATGCATCAATGCAATGCTAACATTCATCCATATAAGTTATTCAAGATAAGACCAAAACGAAAGCACTACTACTACATCCATTTTGGAATCAACCTTTACATTAGTAGCAAGTAGCCTTTGCACTTAAATAAATTGATCCCATCATCTCAAACCTCTTACAAATCATAGAACATGCATATGGTTTTGGAGTGGTTACGGTACAAAATCATCTCATATAAGTACACTCTTCCCACTTACTGGTTGCCCCAAAACCAAATCGACGGTTCTGGTAAATCAACTCCGTCTCTTTAGAAATAATCAGAAAATACATAGGAATGGGAATCACCCCTTAACCATTTAAGTCAATAGATCTCCCTGTTTCTTGGCCTAGGAGAACAAAATAAGATTTACACACATAATACCGGATCATTGAAGATGACTGTGCCACGTAACTCACTTGTTCCTTCTAGATATTTCAAGAATTATATCCTTCGGTGTTAAGTAGGAAATTTCTTCCCTACCACCAAAATTAAGTAAATAGGCCAAGGTTTGATAATCGGTTATTTAACTATCAAATAAAACAACAAACAGTAAAAAAACAGAGATTTATTTCACATGGAAACCACCAAGCCTCATTTCAATAAATCGTCCATTAATTAAAATCTCTTTCAATTATTTGATTCAAAATACCTTTATAAATGATATTTTTACACGCCTCCTATAATTATTTTAATTCTAGGAAAATATTTATATACATATTTCAACGGTATAAGTATATTACCAAAACATTATGCTTTTCAATACATAGAAAACATATCCATATACTTATCTCATTGGTATAAATATATTGCAAAACTATTCACTTTTAAACTTGAAAAACTTATCTATATATTTATATAATAATATAAGTATATTCCCATAATATTTAAGAAAGATTACTTATTTCAAAATCATATTAAAATAATCAAAGTCAAATGTCATTAAAACAGAGATATTAATAACCCAAAACACTATTGTCTTTTTATAAATCTATTTTATTTTATAGATGTCTCCTTTATAAATCACCAATCATCTTTATAAACTTACTTTTATAAATCTTTAAGTTTATTTATAAAATTCTATTTAAAAATCTCCAAAATCATTTATAAAACTCATTTTGTAAATCTCAAAAACCATTAAACTAAACTTCTATCCAAATTCCAAAATCTCATTTAAACCTGCAAACCATTAATAAATTCTTTTATTAAAAAAACCTTTTGTATAATTTTTTTCCCATTTAAACCGATTTCTCTTTAATTAAACATTTTATTATTGCTAAACACCTTTTAAAAAATAATTTGTTATTTAAAACATTTTAAATAAACAATTAGTTATCTTTAAACAATATTAGTAAATAATAACTATAAATAATCATTAATAAAATAATAAACCTTAAACAAATAATAATAATATAATTATAAACTTTAAAACAAGTTAAGCTAATATAATAATTGAACTTAATATTTAATTACCTTTAAAAGCTTATATATATATATATATATAATAGTAAATAAAATTTTAAACAATATATTATAATAATAATAGATTGACTTAAAAAGGTATTATTATAAAAATAAATTAACTTTTAAACAATATTATCTAAACTAGTAATAAATAATTACTTTAAAATATAAAATAGTTAAATTTAAACAATAATTAACTTTCAAATAATAATTAACTTTAAAATCAAATTATTATAAAATAACGTTAAATGTCATTAATGTAATAATAACTTTAGATCATATTTAGAATATAATTTAATAATTTAAAATATAAATCAGTTAACTTTAAACATTATTGATAAAACAATTATTATATAGAACATTTTGCTAAAATAATAATTATATAAACTTTTGTAATTATTTTAAATCTATAACTTTAAGAATTCGGAAAGAGACTTAGCAACCATAATGGTACTTAAACAAGCTACCCTATCATTCAATATCTTTCCAAGTTAATAACTGGCATTTACATAATCAACACCTATGTAAATAAATTCAACAATTAACCACAACTGGTTAACATATTACTTATTCAAAGTGGCATATCAATTAACAATATATAATTAGATATCAAAATCTATAAAATAGCGAAATCGAGATTTATTCTACTAATTAAATGACCAATTAATTTAATTAGCGCAATGGTGTTCTATTGCGCTAAACAGATGCCCAAATTACCCTATTCAATTTAATTTAACAGAATGATGTTTATTTGGCCAAATAAATACCACAAATTGAGCAAAATTAATTTATGATGTTATTAATTAAAATAGTGAAATAAATTCTATCTGTATTATTATGTCGTAATTTTTTAACATCACAAACCAACTAACAAATTACACTACCACATTGTACTCGTCTTAACAAGTCCAATGCAAAAATTCATGGGTTAATCGATTTAATATGAGGGAGTTATAATATTTTAAAGTTTAAACATACATTCAGCTAAACATTAATAGTTAAATTCGAAAATGCTTTCTCACCAAAATGCCACATAGCTCGGCCCATAGGAAAACCACCCGTAGCTTCCAAATCCATTTCCCCATGTGCAATGCAATAGAACACAATATAGCGGACTTAATTACAAAAATCTTTGAAATGAATAGTAACTTATTTCCTTCCTTTCTTTTTCCCCATTCTTAACACACCAATGTCGCTCCCTAACCCCTGCCTCGGCTGTCCTTGGCCCATGCTACGACCTCCCCAAATCCACCACCTATCACACACCTTCGCCCGAATCCCCGCCTATTATAGTGCCTTCCATACTTCCACCCCCTCAATGCCACCCATATCCTTCCCTCACGTCTCCTACTTCATGGCATGCTCATGTCCCCATTTCCCTCCTTTCTCTTCTTCCTCACTCATATCCATGCATGAACACGCACCTCAAGAACTAACCACACATCTATGCACAACCATGCATGCTACTCCTCTCACATTCCATCTTCTCTTGCCTCAAAATTCACGGCCACTTGCACAATACACATCCATAAATATATACACACACAACTAAGCCAAGGCCCAACTACACTTTTTTCCATTCTTGAACACGTCAACTACCATGCACTCACCTCCGTCATCTCCAAGCTCACCCATGCTCACAGAAAATATACGTGTATACGCACATGCACAAATATGCAAAGAAAGAAAGGGAGAAAAGAAGAGAAATGGTTGGCTGCGAAGAGAAGAAACGATAAAGGTTCTATTGTGTGTACACTTTTATTTGCAAAGAATGAATATGAAGTGTGTTTTCATTTATGCTTGTTTGTGCTTTCTGTGCCACATATAAAGTAAAATGAATACAAATTAATTCAAGCCAAGAACAAACATTAAATGCAAAAGTATAAGGATTTAATGCAAAGGAAATCAATACCTACAAGAAACGGCACAAAGAAAAGCAAGAACGATTGTGAATGATTTTTAGCTGAGTCTTTTATAATTTTTTTTTTAAGTTTTAGGGACTTCACAACACAATATCCCTTTCGCACATAAGCCGCGAACGATATAAATGAAAATGCGATTGTGCACAATAATGTGATACGATTATAAAACAACAATAACACGGACATGTTATCTTATTCCATGAAGTGTCAAAGATGTCAATGTTTGCCGTAAAATATGTTAAATGAAAATTTAAATATGTAAAAAGTTAAATTTAAAACACGTCACCAAAAATTCGGGCAATTATTTGAAACATATATTTTATTATATTATAATTCAAATTTGGATAGTTAAATAAATTAAATATTCAAATTTAAGGACTCAAAAATACCCATCGTTACAAATACTTATTTATTTTATTAATTAACGATGTCAGATGATATAAAACTAAAGCCAACTTTGATAAAAAAAACACTTTTGGATGTAAATAATACCATATTAGCATCTACATTACAAATTATTCTCGGGTATTGGATATCGACGTCGGTGGATACTGATGGATATTGGATAATTTATTACATCCATCGTGGACCGATTAATGTTTCAATATGCTGGTGTCCGACTGAAGATCCCTTCATTGTCTTCCAACGAGCACATATATGGTGTTGGCAACACTATTTGTAACAAAAGGAATTTTCAATGTTATGTACCACCGGTTCCACATATATATCTTGTTATATGCCATATATCTTGTAATGTGGGACTTACTCGTCCTGCTCATGTAACCCCAATGTGAGCCACACCTAACAATCTCCACCTTGGTGAGTATTTCCTCAAACCTTCTTGGCGAGCATACCAAAGAAGCTCTACAGTTAGGCCACCCTACTTCCACTTTTTCCATAGTTCTTTGCTTTACCTTATCTCCGCCTTAAGGTAAGTATTTCCACTTAAGTCATCTTGGAGATATCGAGTCCTCAACGCAGTAGAGGAGGGTGTTGGATCATAGGTTTTGATTACTGACATGAAACAACAATTCACGAATCTACGACTACGACAACATTCGGACTCAACGACTCAAAATATGGCTCGTATGGTTATATATTTTAATAAGAGTCATCAAATATGTATATAAAGTCTAGTTTAGTGCTTTCTTGAAATCTTTCCTCAAGAATCATCATTCGCATTCAAATAAACTTGCATGCATATTTTAATCAAAACCAAGTTTTTCAAAAAATGCATGGAGCAGGGCTTGAACCCAAGTCACTAGTTTAGAAAGAAAGTGCTCTAACCAAATGAGCTATGGTAATTTTTGTTTATCAATAGAATTCAGTCGACTGAACAAGGTCATTCAGTCGACTGAATATCCATAAATAGCCTATTGAACTGGTACACTTTTAAATGCACATGCACGATTTAAATTCAGTCGACTGAATTTTCTAAGGCAGTCGACTGACCACTGTATAACTAACATATTTTTGATAGACACTTCCTTCTGTGAACAGCCTTCCCCTACGTGAAGAGTTGTAGTCATTGCCGTTCGTAGAGATCTCTTTACCAGCAGTTGCAACTCCTTAACTACTATATCTATGTTTGTTTTCTAACGTTCAAATAACTAAATTTTCTTATCTCTCTTAATCTAACGCGAATAACATTCTTCGAATATATTGCTTACATAAGTTCATATATTCATTGCTTACAATCTCACTTCCATATCATATAAGCAATTCTGATCTTCCTATTCTTCGTACACGCACAATCATATACATTACTCTTGAGGAAAAGATTATAGGAAGGATGTATATTATTGACTTATCAGTGTTATTCAAGAGCGTACTCAGTCAGAAACAACTTTACTATTTTTATTGGAAGTACTGTTCGGTTGCTCAAGAGGTAGAAGTCCTATTTAGTTGTCTAGGCGGTAGAATTCCTGTTCGGTTGCTCAGGCGGTGTAATACCTGTTCCTTCGGTTCAAGAGAGGGTTGCTAGCTTTAAATTCTAGAAGGAATTTGGGACTGGATGTAGAACGGGAGTTTGAACCAGTATAAAAATTTCTGATGTCATTTACTTTACTGCTATTTTATCTTATACTTATATTCTCATCGGTAGATAACTTAGTTTATATATCGCACCGCCATTGCATTTACATTGTTCACAACTATTGGCCATTTCGACCCTATAGCACAGTAACTTTCAGAGAGCTATGTATCCATGTCATTATCTTGATGAGTTATTCTTCTTTGCTCGGGCCTCAAGGAGTCATGCTTCAGTCACTCTCCCATCATCTAATGGTCCCACGAACCATCTACTCCGATATCATATTGAATTTCGGCATTCTGATGCTTCCCCATGTATGCACGCTTCATTATGTATGATTACATCATCTAATGCAACTTACAATGTGCCGACGTCCGGATTGAACATTCATTCATTGTCTCCTAGCATACACATATATGGCCTTTACAACACTTTTTTGTAACAAAAGGAATTCATAACGTTTCATGCTACCAATCCTACATATATACTGCATTATACGCTATATTTCTTGCGATATTATTTCTGTTATGGGGACCTTGAAACATGATGAAACACGCACCACATGGAGAATGTTGTTATTTCTGTTATAGGGTTCTCGAAACACGATGAAACATAATTTTTTTGATTTACAACATGAAATCAATATTTATTATCTATAAAAACCACATTTCCTCAACACTGAAAGTAGAGTTTTGGATTCTCAATGTCATATATCCTCCTCGCTAAACATTTATGTGTTCAAATGGTAAATAAAAAATCCCAACTTTTATTATATGTCATCTATTTATAAGCATGAAGAAACTAACAAACCAAGCATGTAGATAATGGTTTCATGGTCATCTATAAGGTGCATTTATTACGCATATCTTGGAAAGGGGCGAAGGCACATTGTGGTTGGACTGGGTATGTGACCCACCTAAGATTTAATGAAAAATCCAAAAAATAGAAGACAACTCTTCATTCAAAATCTCAAACGCAACCGAACCATAAATCTGTCATGAATGTAATATTGTACTGCATCGCAGCCGACAACCCTAAATCTTCATTCTCCTCTACAGCCTCGCAGCCCTTCTCCATAGTATCCTTCGCGTTCTCTTCCACTGCACTCCTTTGCAACCTTTCTCGATTCAGGTATGCCATATGCAATCAATATTAGTTCTTTCTCCTATTATTGAAAAAATAGCCTACTTTTGTACTGCATAATTGATTTTGGTTTGCTGGTGTAAAAAATTTGCTAGATATTTGACAAAAAACACTTTCAATCTCCGTTTTGGAACAGGAGGAGTATGCCATACTAACGTGCATTGGATGATCCACATCTCTTGGTCAGGCGCCGATGAGCACATAGAACTATCCATGTGATTGAGAGCCTTCACAGCCCAGGAACAACAGTGAAATTATCAAGGGAGTGCTCTACCACCGAGATTTTACCAATTTGATTAGGAGGGAAAAAATCTTTGTAGACCAAACGTAGTACAAAGGGTTGAAGACCGAGCTTACTTTGGTTAGTTTAATTAATTTGTTGGGTTGAATCAAATTAGTTTGTTGAGCTAATTTGTTGAAATGAATAACTTTAGTTTTGGGAAAATTTGTTGCACTGATTAATGAATTTTGTTTTAATTTTCTACTTTAGATTTGCAGAACTATTTTATAAAACCATTTGCAAATATTTCATCCAAAGTTGGATCTTTAATTGTCGATCACGTTTAAAATATGAGAACTTGACATCGTTAACTTTAAACTTATAGTATCTTTGTATGGTTGTACTAGTTTATAAGTTCAATAGTTGATCGATTTTGTATTAAAACATTGTTATAACTATTTGGTTGTTGTTATCTAATGATTTGTTAGGAGTACTTGTATGAATATATGAATAATTGGGCGGAATAAATTTTGATTGCTTCACCCTCGAACACTAATTTTTTTTTCAACATCGTGACCTTGTCAAATTTATTTTCTAGCTATGCCACTAATCTTGGACACCCACCAAATCAAATCGGGCACCTAGGTATAGTAGTCAAAATTAACAGTGAAACAAAGAGAGAAAATACATGTTTTATATGTGAAAACATGGAAGATTGCTCCAAATCATAAGTTTTATGAACTAATATCGCTTTAAACTTGTTTCATTAAAAAAATATCACTTTAAACTTGAGTATTTTTGCAAAGACTTAATCTCATTGATATTTTAGATTCAAGTAATCAACAATTAGCTTTCTATTCCAAAATAAAATTAAGTTATCATTTTTGCCAATATATACATGCTTAGTTTATTTATATAACTACAATAATTTAGTAAATAAATAAAACATGTTAATATTGGTAATCATGTTTATCGCTATTTTAGTTTCCTGAATTTATTGAATTTAGCATCAATTGAGTATATCATAAACGAAGAAAACAAAATATTTGAATTTTATAACTTACTAATCGTATTATGAAAATTAAACATACTTGAGTTTAATTTTTTCCAACATTCATCATAGTTATCAATATCAAAAGTAAGTGATTTTTGGTTGTTCCTTTCTCTAGATGATTAAGCAAATAACGAACTCAATTTGAAAGTTGAAAAGTGTAGCACTACTATCCGAAACTCATCAAAGCATTTGTTGATATTTTCTCAATCACGTTCAATTCATATTTCATGATTTTCCCCTTTATTTAAATTGCAACAAGCACCTAATTTTATCTCATGAATGAAGTAAGAAGAAATAATAATATTACCAAGCATCGTCTACCTTTGATGTGATATACGTGCTTATTGTACATTTATTAATTGCAAAAGGAAGTATAAATGAAAACATGCTAAAAGTTTATTTTCACAATGTTTGTTACTAGTTTAGTTTTCAAAATTAATTGAATTTGACATTAGTTAAGTATAGTAATATAAGAGTAGAATTAAATAAACGATTTTTTTTTTAATTTTTAACCTCGAACTCAATTTGGGAATATAAAATGTATTGTTGGTACTTTCTTAAATATATCCAGATATTTGATAAATTCTCCTCAATCTATTAAAAATCATTTTCACATCTTCCCTCTTCATTTAAACTACACAAAATCCCTATTTTTATCTCACAAACAAAGTATGTTGTGATAAGAATTTTACCAAGCTCCCATTGCATAAAAAGGTAAAAAAAGAAATGGATATATCCTAAGCACAACGTGAACTTTGAAGATTTCTTCAATATTCTTTCACTTAAGCAACGTGAATTGAAAGTAGAAAGCAACAAAGGTTACTGCAGCAAGAATGGATTACTTTGGGAACTAAAGAAAACCATATGAACGTTAAGAAAAAATACAAATTAGATCTATAGAATATAGAGCTGCAAGAAAAAATTATAGTATTCAATATTGGTAGGTCATTAGGAACTAAAACCAAAATGTAAAAAATGCAATATGGAATAAATGATTACATGAATATTTGGAAGAAAATAATTAATTACAATAATATATGCTTTATCTGTTTGAAAACCATAATTTGTACAAATTTACTAACAATATCAAACTTGACCGGTAATTGAACATATTACGTGTTCAATGCTAATAGCTAACCATATACGAATCACATTATACATATATATAATGTATGTATAAATAAAAAAGTAAATGGCGGACAAGGCAGCACCACCAAAGGAAGGTGAAACTGAATCTCCACCACCAAAACCCCCTACCGCCTAGAAATTTCTAATCCTCAGCCTTTTACATAGAGACCTACATAGGCAGAGGCAGATAAGGGTCGGCGATTCTAGAGATGCAGATTAGAATTCTATAGCACCTGTGTATTCAAATGGAAAATCGCTATTCATGATTGCAGAAAATAAAAAAGCGGAAGCATAAATTAAGTGGAAGAACACAATCATTGCCTACGTTTTGGGAAGTCATCCACTTTATTCTCAATTTTCTCAATTTTCTCAAATGTTTGGAAACCGACGGGTAAGGCAGACATTTTATATAAACCAAACGGTTTCATTATCTTGCGTTTTGAAAAGGAGGAGGACTACTTGTGAATCATTTATAATGGACCATGTACTTTCATTTCGCATATAATCATGTTGAAATTGTGGAAAATTGGTATGAAATTGACTAGAGCCTATTTCACATCTATACCGATTTGGATAAAATTATATAATCTAAGTTTGAAATCGCGGAATAAAGATGCTATATGCCATTTTGCTAGTATGCTTGGTAAACCTATAAAGATGGATAATAACAGCAAAGGTTACACTTTACTCGTGTTCTTGTTGAAATTGATATAGAGTTTCAATATCCAAATGCAGTTCAAGGACTTCTACCCGATAGAACAACGGTAGATATTGAAATTACATATGAATGTAAACCAAAACACATGCGATAATTGTAAGGCCTTTGGTCATAATACAAGAAATTATAGGGTATTTTTTCAGCAAAAAATGGAAAGCAAAACCTCAAACAACAAATGTTGAATCAATGCTCACGATTCTCTATAGATTCAACAAACCCTCATACACAAGTGGACGAATTACATACAAATATCAATACGAATAATTCAAATACTTCAAAGAGGGGTACGTCACAGAAGGGTAAAGAAAAAATTGATGCAACCAATAGATTCTCCTGTTCGTCCACTTCAGATGAAGAAGACGATACAACAACTCATGTATCAAAGCAACCATCCACCAAATCACACAGAGTTTCTATCGAACAATCTTCTACACATGATAATTCTATACATGAAGTGAAACAAAAAGGCGGTATCGATTGTAATATAAGTACTAGACATGATGCTGATATCCCAGATACAGTTAAGACATATGACATGGACACTTGGTTTGAAGGTGCACAAGACACAAAAATTCAAGGTGACTATGAACATCTTTCTGACACTATTGATTTAGTAACTAAGCAACGAACTTTCATTGAAGAAATAGAACACCATTTAGAAGGAAAAAAAAGAAAAGGAAGAAGTGAACAAAATGTCCCCCATGTGTTGAATGCCAATTTGAAATATAAGCAAAAACAAGAGAAAATTGACATCCCATGAGCTCCTCCTAAAATATCTACCAAAGGCATAAGTAAGGTAAAATGAATGCATTAACATGGAATGTTAAAGGTTTGAATATTAATAATAAAACATTATCAGTATACAAACTTCTAATTTCTCATATGTTATCTAATATAGCCTTATTGGACATAAAAATGAATAATGTTGGCATTCAAAGATTTATGAATAGATTTCCTACTAAATGGTCCTTATTATATAATAATGAAATGAGTTATAAAGGAAGAATTTTGATCTTCATTGATACTAATGTGCGGACTGCTTGTATCTCAGATAAAAGTTTTCAGCATGTTACTGCTGATTTATCTAATGCTGGGGATTTCTAGTGTAACGCAACTTTTTTTTACGCTAGCAACTATTTTTTAAAGAGGGACAAGTTGTGGAGTGATCTCTTTCTCAGGTCAACTACTAGTAATAGCCATAGATTGCTTGGTAAAGACTTTATAATGCTTTTAACCCTAAAGATAAGAAGGGAGGATATCTTATACCATTTTCTTATCTTACTAGTTTTAATAATTGTATTTTACAGTATGGATTTGCTCAATGTTCTCTACAGGGATGAAAATTTACATGAAGAAAGAGGGGAATGGCTACCAATATTGATAAAGTGCTTGTTAATCAAAATTTTATGCAAAAATGTTTGGAGCAACTAGTTATTGACTTGCTTTCAAATCTGAGTGATCACACTTTCATCTTGATCAGATTTAAAGACACGAGCAAGCAAGATAAGAAAATGCCTTTCAAATATATTAATACATGGTATACAATGCATGGATATCACCAATGTGTTATTGAAGGGCTTAAAGCGCATACTTAGGGGGGTTCAGACATGATTTCATGGCCAAACTTAAGAAGATTAAAGACAACTTAAAAGCATGGAGTAGAAACATGACATAAACTGATGCTGTTAGAGGCTTGTAGAAGGGATACCAGATTATTTTCCCACAAATTAATGATGACCCAGAGAATTTATGCTTATATGATAAGATGAGACAGATAGAAGATAACTAAGAAATCAAATTAAATTAAAAAATGATTCTCTCATGCAAAATAGTATGACTTACCGGCTTCAAGAAGGTGATACAATTCAAAATTCTTTTTTGCGAAAATGTCGATGAGAAGAAACAACGTACCTAGGATGTATTAAACGCAGAAGGTAAATATGTGTGCAACAGAAATCTAATAGTCCATGAGTCCATAAACTATTACACCGAATAACTTGATGGTGAAAGTGCTTTAAATTCCCCTAATTGAACCCAAGATGGTTATTAATTAGCATGATCAAATATATTTACCTTCTATAGTTCAATTAGCTGAAATTACGAAAGCTTTAGGCACTATTAATGTTGCAATGAGTCCGGAACCTAAAGATTTTACTTCTAAGTTCTACAAACTACATTGGGAGCAATAAAAGAACTTTTCTTAATACTGTCAGAGAATTTTCAAACTGGGCAACTTGCTAAGGGGTTTAATCATAGTTTCCTCACTATAATCCCAAAAAAAGATAAGCCTCAAACTTTATCTGATTTTAGACCTATTGCATGTGCAAATGTACTGTACAAAATTGTTTCCAAAATTTTATGCAATAGGCTTAAAAAAATTTCTGCCTTTTCTAATTGAAGAAAACCAATCTACCTTTATACCGGGGAGCAACATTGGAGAAACATTTTATTGGATCATGAGTTGATCGGATTTTAAGAAGATTGGACAACCAAAAATGTGCATAAAGGTAGATTTATAAAAAACATATGACATGGTAAGTAAGGAATCACCTGTCACATACCGTAGGCAATGGTTTTTCCTACATCCTTTATTAATCTTAATTATGAATGCATGAGCTCACCAACCTTCCCTATACTTGTTGATAGAGATCCACAAGGTCTTATACATCCAAATCAGGGTTTAGGGTAAGGGGACCCCATGTCTCTCTATCTTTTTTGTATTGCTATGGAATTTTTCTCACTTAAAGTGAAAGATGCAATTTCTCAAAGGAAATTCAAACCCATTTCTAAAGTTACGCCAATTGTATCACTTTTATTATATGCTAATGATGTGATGATTTTCTTGGAAGCTATTGTAGAAAATGCTATAAGGATTAAGCAAGTTTTTGATGAATTGGCTACTAGCTGTAGATAAATCAATTAAAGTCAAAGGTCTATTTTTGCAAAAATGTGACAAATGGACTAGAAATTCTATAAGTTTTAGGTATGATGGAAGAGTGTCTTCCAGTCAAGTATTTAGGGGTTCTTTTATCTATTGATTAAATTCAGACTAATGCCTTTCTTTAATACAGAAAGTGACTACTAGGCTTGAGAGTTGGGATAACAACTTACTTTCTACAATAGGAAGAGCTCAACTAATACAGAGTGTTATCATTCTAATTGTGCTTTATTGACTTCTTATCTGTCATCTCCCTACATCTATCTTAAAAAAGATTGAATCTCGATGTGCTAATTTTTTTAGGGTGGTAAATCACATAAAATTGCCTGGGATATTTTACGCAGAACTAAAAGGGAAGGGGGAATTGGATTGAGAAGATTATCAGATTTAAGGGCAACTGCTATTTTGAAACTTTCTTGGAATCTATTGACTAAAGGCTGTCTATGGACAAAGTAGACGAGGAATAAATATATCCATGCAAATTTCTGGTCTCTTCCTATCAATAATAACTATTCATCTACTATGAAACATATTCTGCGATGTAGATAGAATGCAGCAAATATTTTCAACAAAGTTATTTTTCATGGTAGAAATGCCTCTTTGTGGTTTGGTCCTTAGATTAGCCATAAGAATCTAGTGGATATTTGTGTTGGCATCATGCATCTATGCTCAATGTTGAAAAAATGATGTCCCAAATTATACAACATAATTAATTCTGCCTAGATTTGTTACCAAAAACCAGAGAAGTAGAGCATCAAATCAACTTAATTCCTATCAACACACCGAGTTCTGCTGACTATCGTGAGATTAATAGAAAAAATCAGTTTAATTTTTCAACAATATGGAATCAGACTCGTTATAGACATTATGCAGTTTATTGGTATCATGTGTATAGCATAAGTATAATGTTAAAAAGATGTCATTTTGTGCATAAATGACGATTATCAAGGTGAAGGATTCACTATCGTGAGATTAATAGAAAAAATCAGTTTAATTTTTCAACAATATGGAATCAGACTCGTTATAGACATTATGCAGTTTATTGGTATCATGTGTATAGCATAAGTATAATGTTAAAAAGATGTCCTTTTGTGCATAAATGACGATTATCAAGGTGAAGGATTCACATTGACCATCTATGCCCTTTGTGCTCAAAGGAGGGTGAGACGCGCCAACATCTTTTCTTATGGTGTGAGCATAGTAAATCGATTGTCTCATTCTTCTGGGTGAAATTAGGTCTCACTTCCTCAATTCTAGATGACTTAATCGCATTGATTAGATTTATTCTAGCTTACCACCCTTCCAAAAACATGGAGCAAGGCTTTGCCTTTATTATAGTGGTCACAATCACTTATCACTTTGAAGCAAGAGGAACAAAAGATTATTTGATCACAAGCAGTCATCGCAAACTCTATGTGCTCAAATCATTTGAAAAAGAGATTATTATCCTCGTTGTTAGATAGAAAGATGGATGCTATTACAGCAGAAAGAGAGGAATTTTCTTGATTGATAGGGTGTTGAGCTTAATAATACAGGGTAATGGTGATACTAGGTTTAAGACTTTATATTATGTTGGGCTTGATTGATCGGGTATGTAAGTAATGGACCTAAGTAAGTGGGCTGTGTTTTATTCCCCTGTATATTTTTTTGGTGATTTGTTTTGTACTATAAACTATTTAGTTGTTGCACTTTTTTTCTTACTACACTGGTAAGGTTTTCAAAGTAGGTTAACATAATGGATTTCGAATCTAAAGTAATGGCTAGCATCAAGAATGATTCATAGTTACTTGTTGGGTTAATCGATTAGAAACCAAAAATATTCCTGATAGAATAATATAATAAATAAATATAACTACTGTTATCTGTTGAAGTATGTCCGATTTGCTCCTGGTTGGAAATATTGCTATTTTGTGGCCAAATGATATTTAAAGCTTGCACTTTTCATTTTCAATTGTTATTTGGCATGGTTGAGAAATACGTAATGAAAGATAAAAATTGTTGAGGGAAAAAAAAATCTCAAAGTTAACCAGTATAATGTTATTTTCATCTTCAACGTGAGAGATTATACTTCACAGAGATCAACCTATTGGTAGTGAAAAATCAGGGAGAGCAAATGCAAAAAAGTTATATAAAACTATGGCCAAGATCGCTTTGAATTTTGAAATCAAAGAGACCACTCTCTAAATTGAGAAAAGTAAAAGTGTATTTAATATAATAAAACTTGAATACCATACTACTCCTTAAAGAGCAAATACATAAATTTGCATTAGAACTTAAACTATCGGTAAGCTGGTATGGTTATTTACCTTAACAACTTGACAAATATATGTACTCACTCTATCTTTCATCTTTAGGATTAGCAAAGTTGAACAAAATTTTACATTCTCCTATAAGATATGAGTCATATCCTTGGGGAAAATTTTTAATTGAGCCACAAATTAGATTAAGAACTTAGATCTGTCAAACATTATATAGTTTTCATGACCAATTATGTACATAAATAATGGAATAGTATTATATGAAAGGTCATTTCACATAAAGTACAATAGCACATGTACACAACTCCTCCACAGAAGTCATATTTTTTGGTTTTCAAATTTTTAACATATGAAATAGACTTGCATATGCAAAGTATATTGCACTTTATATTTTATTTCTTGTAATAAAGCAAAATAATTGGCATCATTAGAGTATGACTTTATCAGTTTTGTTACCTCATTTCAAGTAAAATGAACTTAAAGTATGAACTTTTTAACAATAAGATACTACCATAAAGGTTTGAATCCTAAAGTTTACGTCCTAGACTGTTCATGCATAGGTTAATTTAGGAAATAAAAATTCTAATTGTAGCGATTTAAGTACCGGTAATTTAGCCATATACATTAAGCTTAACAACCTGAATAATTTATATATGCACTATATCTTTCACCTATAGAATTAAGAAAGAGGATCAAATTTTCATGGTCCGCCAAATTCATTTGGAAAAGGGGAATTAGTTTACATATTAAGATAACTTAAAGATAAACATACACAAGTATAATATGATAAATATCAGCACATTTGAATGAATACATGCTCAGGAAATATAACTAAAGAAAAATAAAAATCCAAACATTATTAAAGACGTAGACATGAAATTTAAGGACTTCGAGAAATTTCAGTTTACCACTTGCGATGATATAAGTATAAAGTACAAAAATTGGATTTTATGAGAAAATAGGTCTTAGGGTTTACCTGGAACCGAATTTGTGAGCATAGATTTTGCGAAATTTGAAACCTTGACACATAGGGATGCGAAATTGGTTGGGTTGCTTACTAATGGGAGAAAAATTACTACGATAGATGTCAGCGCCAGGGGAGGTTTTGGGATCGATGGTGGAAGGAAGTTAGGATGCAGGGGTGGCACTCAGTTGGGAATTGAGGAACTAGGTTTTTAAGGTGTAAGACTAAGAGAGATTGAACAAAGGACAGATGGAATTCACAAGGAGAAGGATAGGGCAATTTTGAGGGGAGATAATTTGTAAACGGGGAACACGGAAGGAGAAGAAATGATGCTGCAAAACACATCGTCGTGTTTTTTGACTTAAGAGAAGTTGATTTTCAACAGCTGACATTAGGTAAACCATCTTGACCGTCGGTTTGATAATGGAGAATTAAGTGTAGTAATAATGGAGAAGTATAAGTGCAAAAGGTGTCACTTGTGATGAGAATAAATTTAGGTTTGAAATACAATTTTTTCCTCAAAATTAGGTAAGAAATATTTAATTCTGAACATTAAGAGAGTGAATGAGAGAAAGGGACACATATTCTGCATTATCTTCATTAATATTTGGAATAAAAACAATCTTTTGATTTGACTTTGAAGTTCCAAAAGTACATTTATACGCAAACAAGAGTTCAAGAGTTTGAATTCCACCATAAATAAAAATTAACATCTATCTTCAAATGGAATTTTTGAAACATAAACAAAGTTACAAGTTCAAGTCATTTTCAACAAAAATTTATAATTTTTCATTATATTTTTCAGTTTATTTTTATCAGACTATATAGAAATTTCAAATTCAATAATTTTGTAAAATGCTTTTATATGCACTTGCGCTTGCACGTGCTAAAAAATCTTATATAATAAATAGAAAATATTTATCTTCATATAATGCATTGTTTGATTATATAATGTAAAAATATTTTGAAAAATAAACAAATACATCACTTAAATTGTTGAATTAACAAAAATATAAGGCCATAACAAAGGTTGAATTCAAATAAATTGAACATTCTACTTCATACATAATATGAGATCAATGGTTGGATTAAAAAAATCTAGCTAAACTATAGCACTCAAATGAATACACACATGTTTGTTAATGTGTTGATTATTATTATTTTATTTTAATTTATTCTCTATGGTTTATAATTTCCTTTTCAGATTATTTTCTTTAATTTTTATTAATTTTATTGAAAGTGACTAAAAATATGATATTTTCAACAAAGTTTATATTCCAGATGGTAGAACCAACGAAATTTAAATAGTGATTATGCTCCCTTATTCAAAATAGCTACAAAATATAAGATCATAGGATTCAAGTTTGGATTTTGACAGAAATCCGTAAGTAAAAAGTGACTTAAAAGGAAAAAAAATAAAGTTATTTAAATGAACTATATCGATTCTAAAATGTATTAGATAAAATGAGATTAATTGGATTCGAACCTAAATATTACTAACCAAAATCATAAATCAAATTTAAAATTTTCAATTACACACAAAGTCAAAGAATATGTCATATTAACATGTCCGCATTGTTTACAATGAAAGTGCAACAAAGCAAAAAAACCCACAGACAAAGGAATTGTGAATATCTAATATTTTATATCATATATATATATATATATATATGACATATCATGCTCATAACAAGATAAAAATTTCAAACCGAACCCTATTCGAGAAAATTAAAATCGAACTGAACTAAATCAATTTTGGTAAATTTTATTTGCTAAACTTAAAAGGTAATTAGAGAATTTTTTTATGGAAATTCCAACTCAAGGCCACTCAAATCAAAACCCTAAAGCACAGCAGAAGCAGAAAAGCGAGATCATGGTAAGAAGTGCAAAAACAACCGACCAATATCTCAAATCCAATCTCAACCAATCCAAAAACAATCACAATCAATGAACATGATATATAAAATAAAGCAATAATGATAAAATAAGTCACACACCAATTTATAGTGGTTCCATTGACATCCGGTTAGTGTACGTCCAATTTGAGAGAGAACTTTTATTAATATCAATGACAAGAGTACAAGAGATTGACTACAATGATCACAATATTCACTCTAGAATATGATTTTGTGGAGATTAAAATTGAAGAAAATTAGGTTTTTGTCATACCCTAGTTAATGGAGGATAAAACTTTGATTAATCCCTTAGAGTGATCCTTTCTCTTTGAATCTGAAAATAACTTATATAAGTAGAGTTTGAGCCTAGGCAAATACACGATTTGCCCTTAGAAACCTTCACAAAGAAATGCAATCGGCTTGAGAAATTTAAAGACAATACAACCGATCAGGCAGCAGGTTCCTCAACTCATACATCTAGCTCATAGACAAATTTCTTTGTTTCAGGCACTCAAACGTCTAGTCCTCATAACCAGACGTTTGAGTAAACTTTTGGGATACCAAATCCAACTTTTAGAGATGCCTGACTCTAAACAGACACTTGTACTAGATGATTAGATATCTAGGTACCCCAATCAGACATCTGAAACAAGGCTAGGGATACAACTTACTATGCAAAGACGTCTGGGCATCATTTAGATGTCTCACAATAGTAGTTCACACGTCTGAGGGCCTCGGTCAGATGTCTAACATGCTACTTACCGTGTATCTTCTTCCTTCAGCATGCCACAACTCTCATCTTTGAGCTCCGATTTACGAACCATCTTCTCCATCACCAAGCTACTTCCAACCACTTCAATTCTCCATATAGTGTCACCAAAATTCAATAGCCCACCTTGACACTATATCCATCTCCATCACCAGGATGGTACCAAACTATCACCACTTATACCTTCAAACAAACAAGCTTGAATACTTTTGTAATAAGCTCTGACAAATCCACCGCCCATTACACCTCGTCAACAAGCTCCAACAAAGACATTGCTCACTAACGAAGTGTTGAAAGCACCCAAATCCAAAACTGTCTGACTAAATGATAAAAGTACTAAGGAGTGTAAACTAGTATTCACCAAGAAGATAGAACCACAATCTCTCACTGATACTCTTCATCATCCGTAATCAAGCTCCTCCCTGAACCGTGCCACCCTATGGCACCTAGCACTTCATCAAGAAAATCAAGTTCGAGCAATGCTCGAACTTCCTAACCTGAAAAGTCTTAGTGAACATATCCACCGCATTATCCTCTGTGTGCACTTTCCAAAGATATACTTGATTATCTTCATCCATGGCTACTACAAATGAATCTCTCACTTCAACATGTTTAGTCCATGAACTGAACACCAAATTCTCCACTAAGTGAATAGAACTCTGGTTATTACATTAAACATCGATACTATCGTGTTTAAATCCCAAGTTGCATGAAAATCGCCTCAAATAAAGTGTCTCCTTTGCCGCCTCCACCGCGGGTATCAACTCCGCCTCTATAGTGGATAAAGCAACTGCGGTTTGCAATCTCGATCTCTAACTAATGGCTGTACTATCAAGTGTGGAGACATATCCAAATGTTGACTTTCTTCGATCCCTGTCTCTGACTTATTTCAAATCACAATAACCAACCAACTTGTAATCCATCCCCTCACTATCGCCAAAAATAAGTCCACAATCCGACCACGTACCTCTAAAGTATTTCAATATAAGCTTCACAGCTTCCCAATACGATTTCCCCAGATTAGACTTACCGAATAACCATCCTAAGGGCATTTTCAATATCGAGCCTTGTAGAAATCATAGATACATTAAACTTCCAACCACACTAGCATATGACACCTTTGTCATATAATTCTTGTCTTTCTCCAATATAGGTGATCCCTTACTCGGAAGCTTCACATGCAAAGGTAAAGATATATTTGATCCTTTCGCATTCTCCATGCTAAACTGGAAAAGCACTTTCTCAATATACTCCTTTTGAGTCAATCTCAAATCAAAATACTTTCGATCCCTTTCTATGTCCATGCCCAGTGTCCTCCTTCCTTCTCCAAGATCCTTCATTTCGAATTCCGATTTTTAACTTCATTTTAACTTGTTCGTTTCATTTTTATCTTTAGAAATAGTGAGCATGTCATCCACATAAAAGAATAAATACACCCAATAATCATTTTCCCACTACTTGAAATATACACAAGTATCCTTGATACTTCTATCAAAACTATTTTCGAGCATACAATGATCTAATCTCTTGTACCATTGTCTAGGTGATTGCTTTAAACCATATAGTGATTTCTTTAACTTACAAACAAATTTTAACCTACCACCTATGACAAAACCTTCTGGTTTCTCCATGTAGATGTCTTCATCCAAGTTAACATGCAAGAAGGCAGTTTTCACATCAGGTTGCTCAACTCCAAGTCATGAATAATAACTATCACAAGTAATATCCGAATTGAAGTATGGCGCACAATTGATGCAAAAATCCCACCATATTCATTTCCCTTCCTTTATGCACCTTAGCCACTAGCCTAGCTTTGTACCTCACATTGTCCTTCACCTTGTATATCCATTTGCACCCAATAACATGATTTCCTTTAGGTAGTGCAACCAAATCCCAAATTCGATTCTTCATCAACGATTGAATTTCTTCATCCATGGCACAAATCCACTTGGAGCTATCACTCGAACACATGACGTTATCAAGGTCCATCGGCTCATCTTGGACTACATAAAGAGCGTATTCCAACTTTCCACATAAGCTAAGATAGTTCAATCGCCATATCTATCAAGTAGCCTTATAGCTCATCGACTAACCCAAATAGCAATACCATCACCCAAACTCTTTTTGGCTTCACCTTGAACCAAATCCTCTCTAGAATTATGTACATCACTAACACTACTAGAGAAACTATGTGGATTATGTGATGTAACTTCAACCACTTACTCCTCACAAGCATCTTCAACTACTCTACTCCTTGGAAGAAAAGTGGGAATAACTTCCTTCTCCTTTGATTCACCATGAACCTTCCGAAACATCTGATGAGCTCTCATTCTTCTTGAACAAAGCAGACTCATCAAAAGCAACACGACAAGAATTCACAACCTTCTTCGTTTTCGGATTCCATATTCGATAGCCTATTACACCATCCATATTCCCCTTGAAAGCTCTAGGCTCAAGCTTATCATTTCCCGAATCATGCACATAAACCGTATTACCAAACACACGAAGATAACTCAATTCAATGCACTTTCTCCCTTCCACAATTCCTCCGGAATTTTGTTACCAATAGCCGAGCATGAAACTCGATTCATAATATGCACCGCGGTAGATAAAGCTTCGATCTAAAATTTCTTAGACAAACTCGATGTTAATCTCAAGCATCGAGCTTTCTTTAGTAAAGTATGGCTCATTCTCTCCACAAAACCATTTGACTGTGGATCTCATGGTGTAGTATGCCTCCAAATACCATGATGCTTACGAAACTCAAAGAAATTTCCAAAAACATACTCTCCGCTATTGTCGAACCTTAGAAAATTCAAAGACTTGTCACTCTCATTCTTAACAAGAGCCTTCCAAACTTTGAACTTTGCAAATGTCTTCGACTTGGCCTTCATTACATACACTCATACCTTCCGAGAAAAACCATCAATGAAAGAAATATAATACCTAGCTCCTCCCAAAGAAGCTACCGGTGCCGATCCGCCAATCCCTAAACATCCGTGTGCACATACCCAAGAAGCTCTCTCGAATCATGTTTTCCTTCACCAAATGAATCTTTGATTTGCTTTCTCATGACACATTCCTCGCAAAACTCAAGTTCATTGAAACTCCATCCATCGACCATCTCCCTCTTGGGAAGAATATCCAAACTCCACTCAGAGACATGAACTAATCTCAAATTTCACAATATAGTCGCATCCAAGCCACGAGTACTATCAACACCAATGCTAGTTTCGCCTTCAATAGTCACTCCTTGAAGCAACTAAACACCATGAGTCATAGTACCTTTCATCACCACAAGCGCAGCTTTCGAAACTCATAAGCTATCACTCTCAACAATGATCTTAAAACCTAAAGAATCAAACTATCCCAAAGAGAAGTCCCAGAACATAGCTTACATTAGGAAGAATATAAACCGCTTCATCATCAAATTTGCACGGAACCAATGCTCTTCGACTTACAAATAACACCATTACCCATAACAATTGCATTTCCTTCTTTTTCGAGATAAGAAGAAAAAAAGTTCATTTTTGGCATCATATGATAAGGCGCCCCCAAAACGAGCATCCATTTGCTATCCAAAACTTTCGATGCTACCGCCATCAACACATCTACGTCTCCCTCACCAACTCTACTCTCCATCGCAGCCGATGAAGATGCTACTTCCTTTTTTGCCTTCTTCTTATCAGGACACTCATTCTTCGAATGACCAGGTTTCTTACAAATAAAGCACTTGCAATTTCTTTCATTCGACTTTACTCTCCAACCGGGCTTCCTAGGTTTAGGACGCCCTTAGGTTCTTTCTTCACATATCCCTCCTTCTCTACAAATAAACTGTGACCATCACTAGCACCACTACTTCCAACACTCAACTCCTTCATTTGATCTTGCAACTCCTCGCTAAGAGACCTGTTTTGACACATCCAGCATTAAAGTATCCCCATTATAGATCAAACTATTTGAGAAACCCATAGAACATTCCGGCAATGAACACAATAATATCATCGCCTTTTGTTCTTCTTCAATCATCAAACCTACCGCCTTCATCTTCATTAGAAAATCATTAAACGGATTCAAGTGCGCCTTTAGCGAAATACCCTCCTTCATCTTGTAGGTGAAGAATGTTCGCAACAAGATCAAATGATTAGTTAGTGACTTTTTTATATACAAATCCTCCAACTTGTCATAAATACCATTAGCGGTAGTTGCACCACTAATTTCGAAGACCACATTCTCTCCCATAGCAAGTTGAAGTGTAGTGAATGCCCACTATTCCATTTCCTCTCTCTCCACATATGCGATGTCCATCGACAACAAATGCGTATCAAACACAACCCGATGCGGTCAATTTTGCCTAAGAACGGCCTTCATCTTCCATTATCACTTCTAAAAATTATTATCATCATTCCACTAGTCTATAACCAATTGTGATCTAGAAGCCGTGTACGACCCACATACAAATGGTGCTATACCACTTAGACTAACAATTAAGGGACAGCCGATGGTATTACCTGATTTCGGTATTTCTACAATCACCTATCAATACCAATGCTCGGATAGCAACATCATGGGAATTCTAATTCAAGAACACTCAAATCAAAAGCCTAAAGCATAGTAAAAAAGCAAGATCGTGGTAAGAAGCACAAAAAAATGATCAAAATCTCAAACCCAATCTCAACCAATCCAAAAAAAATCACTATCGCTAAATAAACAATATAAAATAAAGCGATAATGGTAAAATAAGTCACACACTGATTTATAGTGGTTCCACTAACATCTTGTTAGTGTACATCTATTTTGAAAGAGGGCTTTTATTAATACCAATGAGAAGAATGCAAGAGATTGATTATAATGATCACAAATTCAATCTAGAATATGATTTTGTGGAGATTAGAATTGAAGAAAACTTAGAACTAACCTTAGTTAATGGAGGATAAAACCTTTGATTAAACCTTTGGAGTGATCCTTCATCTTTGAATATGAAAATAGCTTATATAGGAAGGGTTTGAGCCTAGGCAAATACTCGATTTTCTCTTTGAAACCTTCATAGACCAATGTAATCAGCACGGGCAATTTGGAGACAACTTAACCGATCAGACATCCGGTTCCTCAACTCAGACATCTGACTCAAAGACAAAATTTCTTCATTCTAGGCGCTTAGACATCTAGTTTCTAGAACCAAACGTCTGAGTAAACTCTTGAGATGCCAAATACAACTTTCAAAGATGTCTGACTCCAGACAGATGCTGGTACCAGGTGATCAGACGTCTGGTTACCCAACCAGACATCTAAAACAGGTCTCCGATGCAACGTACTATGTAGAGATGTCTAGGCATAATTCAAATGCCTCACAACAGCAGTTCAGACGTCTGAGGACCTTGGTTGGACGTTTGACCTGTTGCTCACTGTGTATCTCCTGTCTTCAACATGCCACAACTCTCACCCTTGAGCTCCAGTTGAGTCGTCTTCTCCATAACCAAGCTACTTCCAACCACTTCAATTCTCCATTTAGTGTAGTTAAAATTCAACCAAATTATCATATGTTTTATTCAAACATTCAATCTACTCAAAGGCCCAAAAAAAATCATAGTTGAAGAGTTTTTATTAAATATTTTTCTATGTTTATACACAAAATTGACATGTTTTTAAGTGTAAACTTTATTTTTTATTATTGTTAAACTAATGGTAAAAACACCATAAATTTTGGTAATACAATGAAATTTCGGTTAATTTAGCTAAAATGATAACCAGATAAAATAGTTTTAAATATCAAATCCAAATTGATTTAATTTCGTAATTGAATCAACCTAACCGAAATGAAGTAGTTGGTACGTTAATTCAGTTCTAACCAAACATTGCTCACTCCAAAATGTAGAATCTTCAATGTTACATACAGCAGTGTGAGAATGTATCGATCATAGAATCAATCAGTGTAAATCTTCTCCCTTCCTTATTCTCCTTTCTCCATCCACTGAAATTTTGTACTCCACCAACCGAAACAAAACCAATCAAAATAGATGACTACAAAAGGAAAACTGGAAGCAGGAAGTAGGAAGTAGTGAGAAAGTACAAAAACGTAAATCATACATCATGTCCAAAGCAAATTTATATGTTGCGTGTGCACATCATGCATTAGAAATATTCACCTGTACCATTACAAATGCAAATCTCTGGACATCAAATAATTTTTCGAAATGAGCACATACAACTAACTAAATATATCCACAAATTGAGTTTGTAGATAAATATGAAAAGTTCCCCAAAAGAATTACATATTCGCCAAATGAACTATTATGGAGATGTGCAATGTAAGGAACTGCATTTTGAACCATTCAAAGCGACGCTCATCCACGCATGTCAGAAATTAATTGCTCAAAACAAAAGATTGTTAATTTTTATATTGCCAAAACTAACATATACAATATATAAATCAATCACAGAATCATAGACACAGATTAATACAACAATAAGTAGCAGAATAGATAAATAGTAGTTCATGAAGCTACTATATAAACATCAGAGTCTAAAACAAGATACAATACAAATCTCAAATACAAATAGTCTTGGATACAAAAGCAGATGACGAGTCTGAACATTAACATCTGGAATAAACTGAAATAACAGAATAGCTGAGTAGATGAAGATAGATCTCCAAGCGAAGCTCCAAGGCTCCAAAGTTGAGTCTCAAATTCTGTGACACTCAATCTGACCCGAGCATAAAGCAAAACACAAAACACTCGAGTCAGGATTAATATTCTTAACCAGTAAATCAACTCAATTGAAATGTCAAGTGAATTACAAAGCAACTCAAAGGATGTTTGGGATTCCCATCCTCTAAGGATCTGTTGAACTATCTACATACATAGTACAACACGTTACATAGATAATGTCTATAGTAAAGTAACTATTAAAATAACGTTAAGGCGTTACATATATCCCCCTTAACACATTTTATATATTTATGTAGCCTATACAGATACTATATATAAGCCCCATCAAACTGATGGGATGCTCAGGGAGCACTCCATACGTATGGTACATAACAAATTCGTAGAAGGCACGATAAGGCATGTGACAAGGCATATGAGGCAATGCCCAGGGTAGGATTCTACCGTTTTGCGGATCCAGACTGGTGGTAACGCATAACATCTATTACCGCCCACGTCAAGACACACTCCTAAATCAAAGGTTCACCCAATCAAATCCCAAAGTAATAGAATGGTATCGAAGAAATGTGCCCAATAAGGGGAGCGACCCCACTTGGCCCGGTGTGGCTCCTGTTTTAGCAACATCAAGCTGACTCGTGGGAGTGAGGGCTACGTTAATAACTCATATAGAATCATCGCCAAACCATCCTACTTCATTCTGGAATCTCCACCATGTACATAGTTGTTAAAGTGGTTTTCGGTATTGGCAGAGAGTATGACAATATCCGATCCTGGTCTCTTTAACCAAACGCATATTTCACATCGTGATCATTTTATTTCAAAATAGTTCGTACTACATATCAAATGTCATATTCATTCCAAAATCATATCACTTTCGAAATTATATCAGTTTTGAAATCAAATAAACGGGGCTATAGCAGTCCAAATTTGGCGAAACGAAATATGACGTCTTACTTGGAAAATAGTCTACATTTTTATTATATAAAAATATTCAGTTTCGAAAATATTTTACTTTCATCAAATTAATTGATTTAAATTGAAATTTCACAACAGAACTCACTTTCAAATTTTTAAATGAAAATTTGCAACTTGCTATGCTTTAATAAACGCATACCAAATATCAAATTTTCATTTCTAAAGTTTAATAATTTAATTTCAAGAAAAATTTAGTTAATTACGTTGTTGAAATCGTTAAAATTCTCGGGTCGTTACACTTTCCCCCACTCAAAACTTTTCGTCTTCGAAAAGGAACATGATAGGAGAATAGAAGGAAACAGAAAGATAAGATAGATTTGAAACGCACTATACTAAATACAACAATTAATTTAAAACCTTATGAATTTCATTAGTTTCTAAATTGATTAATATTCAACAAATTCGATTTCAATCCATTTTATTCAATCAATAAATAGTCAATATATTCACATTTGGTTGACTTCAATTCAATGTATTTTCGTTCAATTGATTTGTTTTCAATTTATTAATATTTGTTTCAAAATTTTCTTTCAAAACTAAATTTTCTTTTTATTTAATTCATTTATTTTATCCATTTATCTTCTGTTAATTTTTTTATTCCACTTATAATTCAATTATATATTCTTAAGTTCGTATTTATTTACTTAAATAGTATTTCTCTTTTATTATTCAATTTGTTTCACTTATTTTTTCTGTAATACAAATTAAATGTATAAACATTCATTATAACAACTCAAAAATGTAATAAGAATATGTAACTGAGTATTATACAATTAATTTTTATTCTGGTTTAACTGTTTCAAGTTATTCTAATTCAATTTCTTATCTTAGACACTCCAATTACTCAAAAATTCTGTTTCATTTCAATAATTGAAAATCATTACTAATATAAAGCTTAAGAGTTAAATTTCCGGTTTCGCTTCACCATTTTTAGATAATTATACACATATATGAATTTTATATATCAAATCATACTCAAGCATGTTCAAATCAAATCCATTTTCCAAAACAAAAGTACTGTAGCAGAGCTGCTACGTGGCCTTTCCACTTCGAGAATCGAAATTGAGGTGCTGCATTCATCATTGAAATTATTTTCCAGCAACAAAAGAGGAGAGTACAGACCTAATTCTTTGGAAACAATCTCCATTCGAAAATATTTTCAAATAATATATTTTCAAAACTCTGAAAACCAAATTTAGAAAAACACCAAAAATTTAAATTCTCAAATCTTTAATTTAGATTCATTTCATTTCAAATCAATTTATAAGCCATGTTTTATAATTTCATTTCTTTATATCATATAACAATTGTCAATGGTTTACAAAACAATAAATGATAATCTAATATTATCATTTCTAACAACCAATCCATTTAACTATCCAATTTCATAAAATTATACCTATATATAAAATAAAATCATACCTAAAATTACTTTATTTACCAGTTCAAAACAATATTGTGTCAGTTTGCTCTGTTCAAATGTTTGCGAATTTCCATCGATACTGTTGGCCAAACGAAGCGATCAAAATGCAAAATCAAACTTAAAAACTAAAACAACACAATATAGAACATTTTTATATTAATTACAAATCACAGAATGACTGAATAATGGATTCTAGAACAAGGATAGAGATTTGGATTTTGAGGAACCCTATTAGAAGAGAATTCTAACTAAGAAGATAAGCTCGAAAGGAAGATAAGATAATTAAATTACAAAAGAGGAAAGATGGATATGCTTGTATTAATCGTGAGTGACCTTAACCGGATCAACGCGAGCATGACTCATGTTTTTTCACATAAAGATGACTTGCGGGAGTCAGGGCTGCGTTAATACCTCATATAGAATCATTGCCAAACTATTCTACTTCGTTCTGGAATCTCTATCACGTACACAGTTGTTAAAGTGGTTTTTGGTATTGGCAGAGAATATGATAATATCTGATCCCGGTCTCTTTAAGAACCAAACGCTTATTTCACACCATGGTTATTTTATTTCAAAACATTTCATACTTCATATCAAAATATCATATTCATTCCAAAATCATATCACTTTCCAAATTATATCAGTTTCGAAATCATATTCACTTTAAATTATAATCCACTTTAATAATCATAACCACACCATAGTTTATATATATTAAAATAGTTTATATTTAAAAATAGTTTTCATATTAAAAGAGTTGTAAAATAAAAATAGTTTATTTCTAAAAATAGATTACAGATTAAAAATAGTTTCTAAATTAAAATAGTTTTTATATATTTGAAAGAATTTATACTGAAATAGTTTCAAATTAGAATTGTTTCGTCTAATTCCACAAATCAATTCAATCAACTTTAGTTCCAAAATGTAATTTAAGTCAATCCCAGTTCAATAATTTCAATTAGAAAGATTAAAGGTTCAATCCAAATTCTTATTAAAACCATTTCTAATTTATATCGATTTCAAATCCAGGTTTGAACTACAAATTCTAAACCACTTCCAATTCAATAGATTTCAAAGTCCAAAATATTCAAACAATTTACAATAACTCAATTTGATAAATTTCATTTATATTTCAAATTAAAATATAAATTTATTTAAATTTAAAAACATTCACATAATCAATTTAATACATTTAAATAAAATCTCAAATTATCAATTTATATCAAAATTAAATATCTAATTTCAATTATATTTAATTTGAAAATTTTCACTTAATCATCTTTTTTGAACACTTAAATAAAATCTCAATTTCAAACTTAAATCAAATTTGAATATTCAATTTCAATTTTTATTTAAGTTTTGAATATATTCGTTTAATCACCTTAATCAAATAAAGTTATAAAGTTATAAAATCAAATTCTTAAAATCTCAAATCAATAAGTTCAAATCAATTATTATTTATATCCGATTCTTGAACAAATAATATTTCAAATCAATTTCAATTTATCTTTCCAACCATATTTTATTAAATTTATTACAAAAATCTATTTGTAAAATATTAATATAATTTTATATAGACACCTAAACATAATATATGTATATACATACATACTAATTACATTAAATTTTATTAAATTAAATCTTATTCTTAAATTTTATTTTATATTAAATCTCATTTTTATAAATATTTAAAAATAATAAAATTATAAGTAAATTCTTAAAATTTATATTTTCAAAACTAACTTACAAATTTAAAATTTTCAAATAAAAAATTTAAACATCTATATTTTACACGTATATAAAAATAATATATATATATATTATATTTTAAAAATCCATGTTCATTAAAATTCATATATTTCCTTTCAAAACCACGGAAATCATTTTTTAAAATAGACCAATGGTGTCCATATATAATTTTCTATCCTATGATCAAGTAATACGGATATTTATTTTCAATCTGCAATTATTTAAATTTACGGGTATATATCATTTCAACCCGAATCCCAAAATTTCAAAATCAATAAAAATCGCTTGGTTTATCATTTCATATCCATAATGATTTTCTCTAATTTGTAAGATCATTCGAGTATGTATTATTTCAACCCATAGAGAATTCCTAACTAACATGGAACTTGCCATGTGGAAACAATAAAATAATAACATAAAATAACATAGCATATCAATGACAAATATGATCAAATTAAATATGGTATACACATACTAACAGGTTATTGGTGTCAAAAATATCAATTATAATAGGTGAACAAATGCAGTTAATATCATATCATATTTAAACGATTTAATTACTAACAAATTCAACTATAACAACATATTTCAATCGTCATTTCATATGAAATCAATTTACTAAATATAAGAATGTTAATCGTGGGTGGTCGCTCACCTTTCGAGCCTATGAAAACTATGACAGTGAACAAAGCGATACAGACACGCACACGGACAAGCGACAAAGCTAGAAAATTGCTACTGTAATCTTCGGACAGCGGCGAACAAAGCCAAGCTAGAATATTGATAAGCAAAGAAGAAGACATTGGCTGCAACAGTGTGTGTATATAGACACACACACAAACAGATTTTATGTAACTTGTATAAACCTTTATATATATAACAAACATATCCTATAGATTATATAAACCTATCTCACTCTGAAGCATGTAAACTTATATTTATATGAACATAGAACATATAAACATAAGATTATTATAAACATTTAAACTTTTTACATAAGCATATACAAAGCATATGTTTGTATATTGAAGCACATAAGCCTGTCTCTGTGTATGTGTATGAAACAGATAAAAAAATATATAAAAACATATCCACTGCTGTAGCTTTCAGGGATGGGCTGCGGTAAGAAGGTGGTAGGCTAATAGGCGGGGAGAGAAAGTGTAGGCGGATCCGAGTCATGCGGTGATGGGTTTGAAGGCTGTTAGTGGGCGGACCTGGAGGAGGGGTTCCTGCTCGCGTACGTGGGAGGATCTGGATGGTGGTGGGCGTGAAAATGTGAAGGGTCGGGGTGGTCGAGCAGGCGGGTGAACTGTCGGAGGTGGATCGAAGGCATGGGCCGATGGTTGGTCGAGTAGAGTGTTGGCTACATGGGAAAGAGCTTCTACATGCAATGGGCAAAGGAAACTTGGCCGCGTGGCTGTGGAGAAGGATAGGGGAGCGAGGCAAGGTAGGAGAATGGAGTGGAGGCGGTTCGGCGCTAGCAGGTGATGGAGGGCGGGTTGTGTGTTGTTGGAGGGGGCAGATTTTGAGAAGGGCAGGCAGGGCGTACGGGTGTGTGTCACGTGGAGTGGTGGGATTTTGTGCGTGCTTTCTGACGTGAGGCCAAAGGCTTAGGAGGGGTGTTGGGTTTGATCGGCTTTCAAGGTGGGAGGGCACGAAGCTGGAAAGGAGAAAGAAATTTCAGATGCTTTCATTCGGAATTTTCTCTCTTTTATATAAAACAGATCAGAGCAAAATTAAAAGAATAAGAGAAAGAAAGAAGAGAGAACGAACGTGAAAGAAGCAACCAAAATAATATACTGAAATCATGGGCAATGTTGAAAGTCATCTGGAATTATAAATGCAAATGGCAACCGGCAAACAAATGAAAGACCACTTGGAAATAAAGGCTAAAACTTGTACTGATACGGCTAACCATTTCGTCGCGTACTGAACATAGAAACACACAAATAAATATACTGAAGCCGACGCCGCGGATTATAACGATGACAAGGAAATGAATATTTCGTGTCAAACTAATCGAAGAAACGATTAGATGAAACAAGATAAATCTATGGATTGAAAAAAAATACCGAACGCCCAAATTCGTTGATCTCGAAAGATACTGAATTCTAGCTATCTCCAACACGTTGATCGCGCACGATGCCGTGTTAAAAGATCTACGATTCTTCTACGTTGATCTCGCGCACGAAATTCTGTGGATCGGCTTCAAATCCGTTGATTCGAGCGCACTCGAATACCGCAAATGGAGAAAGGAGCTCACACTCAAATTCCAATTTCCAAGAGGCATAAAGCACTCAAACAAAGTTTTATTCAAAATCAACTAACTTTACAAATGACCCAACATCCATATTTATAGGGTTTCAACGCAACACATCACTAGGTCGTTAACGACCTATTACAGAGACGACCTAACAGACTTACACACGCGACCTACGAGTTACTTTACAAAACATAAGCGACATAACATATACAACACAGAACAACATCGCAAACGACCTACATTATGCGACTCAAGAATATTTACAACATACATGACCTAAGACTTAAGAAAGCATACAACACATCAAAGCGACTCACGACCTACGACCTTGCGACTCAAGTACATAGCTCGGCTTCAAGCACTTGCGACATAAGATCTTCAAAACGGCATAGGTTGATACGACCTAAGTGTTCAGCGACCAAAGACATAAGAGAGTAGCGACTTAAAGAAATCACGACATAGGTGAACGGCTTAAGAAAAAGTAACATAAGAACTTTCGCGACCTAACATAGGTCGTAACTCGTTGTCGCGACCTAAGATAGGTCGTAACTCATCACAGTTGAAAATCGAAAGGTCGGAGCGACCTAAAGAACGGCTCCCTGGTTTCCTTAGCTCGCTAGGTCGTTTGTCTCGACTCGTTAGGTCGTTTGGACGACCTACCAACACACTAGGTCGATGCCCTCCCAAATTCATTGTAGATTGCTTTCGCGAGCGACCTTCACTAGGTCGTGAGCGACCTAAGGTCCTTGAACGACTCAAATCCATGGAGTTGGTAGATTGCGCTGCATCATCCTCCCCCGGTTGACCAGAATTCGACCTCGAATTTGCACCTTCCTCTTCCACAACAGGCTCATTCCTATGATACGGAATCAAGTATTTGACATTGAAAACATCAGAGTTATGAACATTATCCGGCAATCTCAACTGATACGCATTCTCATTGATTTTCTTCACAATCTCTAAAGGACCAATCTTTCTAGCGGCTAGCTTGTTGTAAGTACCAACAGGAAATCGATCCTTAGTCAATACTGCATACATAAAATCTCCTTCTTTGAATTCAACACTTCGTCGTTTAACATCTGCTGATTGCTTATATTTCTCATTTGCCTTAAGCAATCGTTCCTGTACAGTTTTGTGGAATCCTTGCAACTCATTCACAAAATCACTAGCTCGTTTAATAACTCCTTTTTGAATTGGCACTGTCATTAAATCCAACAGACCCTTTGGAATTGCTGAATAAACAACTTGAAACGGACTGAAACCAGTACTCCGATTAACAACGTGATTATGTGCAAACTCTGCTTGACACAACTTCATATCCCAGCTCTTCAAATTATCTTTCATAAGACATCCCAGCAAATTTTCCAGTGATCTATTCACCACTTCTGTTTGCCCATCTGTTTGCGGATGATAGGCGCTACTAAAATTCAACTTCGTTCCAACCATCTTCCACAAACTCAACCAAAAATGGCTTAGAAATCTAGTATCCCGATCAGAAACAATAGATTCAAGTAGCCTATGTAGTCGATACACCTCTTTAAAGAATAATTGAGAAACACGGACGACATCAGCTGTCTTCTTACAAGCTATGAAATGTGCCATTTTCGAAAATCTATCCACCATAACATATATAGAATCATTCTCCCGTTGTGTTCTTGGCAATCCCAAAACAAAGTCCATGCTAATATCAACCCATGGTCTAGTACGCACGGGCAATGGCATATACAACCCTGCATTCATAGTTGTCCCTTTGGAAACTTGACATATATGACATCTCTCCACAAATCTTTCAACTTCTCTTCTCATGGAAGGCTAAAAATATGATTGAGAAATCAACTGCAAAGTACAATCTCTACCCACATGACCTTCTTCATGTAACTCCTTCACAATCTTCATTCGCAAACTACAATCTGGAATGCATAATTGATTTCCTTTGAAAAGAAAACCATCCACGAGCACAAACTCATCCGTCTTCCCTTTATTGACTTCGTCTACAAACTTCGCAAAGTAAGGATCTTCAACAAACAATTCTGGAAGTATATCAAACCCCGTCACTTCAACCTTCATCGTGGTCAACAAATGATTCCTTCTACTCAATGCATCTGCCACACGGTTTGTAACTCCTGATTTGTGTTTCATAACAAATGTAAACTGTTGTAAGTATGCAATCCACGAAGCATGCCTAGCTGCAATCTTGTCCTGCCCTTGCAAATGCTTCAACGCTTCATGATCAGTATATAAAACAAATTCTGTATGGAACAAATAGTGCCTCCAATACTTCACAGCTTGCACAATAGCATAAAATTCCACATCATATGTATTATATCTTATCTTTGCCCCAGAAAGTTTCTCACTGAAATATGCAATTGGACGCCCCCTCTGACTCAACACTCCTCCAATTCCAACCTTAGATGCATCAGTATGTAATTCAAACAGGCACTGAAAATCGGGAAAAACTAGAATTGGTGCTGTCGTCAAAAGTTCCTTGATCCGCTCAAATCAAAAGCAAATCCTGCTTCCTCTGACCATGAAAATTGCTTCCCCTTCATACAATCAGTAACTGGTGCCATCACGCTACTGAAATGTGGAATAAACCTTCGATAGAATGTTGCTAGTCCATGAAAACTTCTCACTTCAGTTATGGTCCTGGGCTGTGGCCAATTTCTGATTGCTTCAACTTTACTTTGGTCCACCTGCATACCTTCCTTGGATAATACATACCCCAAAAACAAAACACTATGCGTCATGAACACGCACTTCTTTGTTGCAGCATAGAATTGCTCTTGTCGAAGTATCATCAACACTTCTCTCAAATGATGCAAGTGTTCTTCTGGGCTTCCACTGTATATCAGTATATCATCAAAATACACCACCACGAACTTCCCAATAAATGGTCTAAAGATTTGATTCATCACCCGCATAAATGTACTAGGTGCATTCGAAAGACCAAACGGCATAACCAGCCATTCATACAACCCTTCTCTAGTCTTGAATGCTGTCTTCCATTCATCCCCTGGTCGAATTCGAATTTGATGATATCCGCTCTTCAGATCAATCTTGGAAAATATAGCAGCTCCATTCAACTGGTCTAACAAATCATCCAATCTAGGCATTGGAAATCTGTACCTCACAGTAATCTTGTTCAGTGGCCGACTATCAGTACACATTCTCCAAGTTCCATCCTTCTTCGGTACTAACAAAGATGGTACTGCACAAGGACTTAAGCTCTCTTGTATGCGTCCTTGTTCAAGCAACTCTTCCACCTGCCTTCTCAACTCCTCGTGTTCCTTTGGACTCATCCTGTAATGTGGTCTATATGGTAACACAGCTTCTGGAACAAGATTTATTTGGTGTTGTATGTCCCTCAACGGTGGTAACTCCTTTGGCAGTTCTTGAGGAAATACATCTTCAAATTCTTCCAATACTGGTTTGACTTCCTCTGGAATTTCAACCTCCTCACTACTTTCACGTCCGATCAACAAAAATACTTCAGGCTCGTCCTCCACTTCTTTGACAAACTTCTTCAAAGATAACAAAGTCTTCAGTTCTTCAATCTCCTCCAACTTGCTTTCTTCTTGTTGTCATTTCTTAGGAACGAAAGTGATTTTAGTACCCTCGAACATGAAACTGTAGCTATTAGTACGACCATCATGTTGCACAGCCCTATTATATTGCCATGGTCTCCCCAGCAACAGATGACACACATCCATATCCACAACATCACACCAAATCTCATCTTTATATTTCTTCCCAATGGAGAAAGTTACACAAGCTCTTCTACTAACCTTCACTTCTCCACATTTCCTCAACCAAGCTAACTTGTAGGGCTTAGGATACTTCTCAGTCTTCAATGCCAACTTCTTTACAGCTACTGAAGAAATAATGTTATCACAACTTCCAGCATCGATAACAAATTTACAAACCCTTCCCAAAATAGTGCACGTTGACTGAAAAATATTTCTCCTCAACCACCTAGATTCATCCTCTTGCTTTGGTGTCAAACAAGATCTCCTCATCATCAAATTACGTCCTTCGTCTCCTGACACTAATTCTACTTCCTCCTCAACTTGTGGTGTATTGGAATATTCTACTTCTTCATCCTCATCCTCAACCTCAGCAACCATCACTCGTTTCTTAGGCTTCGGACATTCATTGCTCTTGTGACCAAACTCCTGACAATTAAAGCATTTGATAGCACTATTGACCTTAGTCTTAGCAACTTCACTAACAACCGGTTTATTAACAGCCTTGGAAACATTCGCATTGCTACTAGCCCCTTTCATTTGATTGTTGGAATTTGTAAACACACCACCACCTCTTCTGCCTTGCTTCTCCCAAGCTAGAGTCTTTTGGTGTGCTTCAGCGATAGATCTCGGATCAAACATATTCACCATATCTTGAATCTGCATTCTCAACCCTCCGACAAATCTAGCGGTCAATTGTTTATCTGTCTCCATGATATCATTCCTCGCAATCAATTGATAAAATTCATCCGCATAATCATTCACGGACTTTGTCCCTTGTCTCAAATTCTGCAATCGATGATACATAAGAGATTGATAATTATAAGGCAAGAAAGTAGCCTTCATCAACTTCTTCATCTTCTCCCATGACTCAATTTTTGACTTTCTCATTCTCTCCCGTGTAAGTTTAGTTTGCTGCCACCATGCCATAGCTCTTCCTCTCAAACGTGTAACAACCAACTTAACTCTACGATGCTCAGGAACTTCCTTGAAGTCAAAAATTTCGTCAACGTTTGATAACCAATCCAAGAATTCTTCAGCTACCATACCACCCTTGAATTCTGGAATTTCCATCTTCATCCCTGACTCCCATTTACGATCATCTTCTACCTCTCGATATGGATTTCGTACTTGGTCTCGATCTCGATAATGAACACTATATTTATCACCATCTTCATCATAATCAAATGTACTTCGATATCGATATCGATCTCGACCATCAACATCCCTATGATCACGCATATCTCTTCTACTATGTCTTTCAACATCACGATATGGCTCATCTCCAAACTCACGTGGAGTTCTTCTCTCTTCATTTCTGTACTCATGATGTTCTCATCTCAATGAAACTGAAGATTCCCTTCTATCTCGGTAAGATTGCGGCGACACCCTCCTCGCTTCCGTAACCGATGGCGAAACTCTGTTTCCTCCATGGTTCGAGACTGACGACCTTCTCCTTTGACTTTGATTCATATCAATCATCAATTTCTCTAACTTCCCAATACCTTCATCAAACTTTTCATTGATACGTTGTTCCATTTGCTCAGCTTCTTCTCTTCTGTACAACGCTTCAACATTTTGATGACGATTAGCTCTCCTCGGCGGCGTGATCTCTCTAACATGCTCGGATTCAACTTAGCTCGGTTCAAACGTGCAACTCTCGTCCTTGATCTACACAAATAATGCACGGCTTCCAACTTATTGCTCTCGTCCTTGAACAAATCTGAACTAACTTGCTCTCGGCCTGCACTTACAAAAGTGATGCACAACCCAAACTCCAACACTTCAAATTCTTCTCTTTGGCTCCAAGGACTCGGCTTAGCTATGATTGGCTAAGTCAAGCTATGATACCAAAATGACGCAGCGGATTATAACGATGACAACGAAATGAAGATTTGTGTCAAACTAATCGAAGAAACGATTAGATGAAACAAGATAAATCGATGGATTGAAAAAAATACCGAATGCCCAAATTCGTTGATCTCGAAAGATACCGAATTCTAGTTATCTCCAACACGATACCGTGTTAAAAGATCTACGATTCTTCTACGTTGATCTCGCGCACAAGATTCCGTGAATCGGCTTCAAATCCGTTGATTCGAGCGCACTCGAATACCACAAATAGAGAAAGGAGCTCACACTCAACTTCCAATTTCCAAGAGGCACAAAGCACTCAAACAAAGTTTTATTCAAAATCAACTAACTTTACAAATGACCCAACATCCCTATTTATAGGGTTTCAACACAACACATCATTAGGTCGTTAACGACCTATCACAAAGACGACCTAACAGGCTCACACACGCGACCTACGAGTTACTTTACAAAACATAAGCGACATAACATATACAACACAGAACAACATCGCAAACGACCTACATTATGCGACTCAACAATAATTACAACATACACGACCTAAGACTTAAGAAAGCATACAACACATCAAAGCGACTCACGACCTACGACCTTGCGACTCAAGTACATAGCTCGGTTTCAGGCACTTGCGACATAAGATCTTCAAAACGGCATAGGTTGATGCGACCTAAGTGTTCAGCGACCAAAGACATTAGAGAGTAGCGACTTAAAGAAATCACGGCATAGGAGAACGGCTTAAGAAAAAGTAACATAAGAACTTCCGTGACCTAACATAGGTCGTAACTCGTTGCCGCGACCTAACATAGGTCGTAACTCGTCATAATTGAAACTCGAAAGGTCGGAGCGACCTAAAGAATGGCTCCCTGGTTTCCTTAGCTCGCTAGGTCGGTTGTCTCGACTCGTTAGGTCGTTTGGACGACCTACCAACACACTAGGTCGCTGCCCTCGCAAATTCATTGTAGATTGCTTTCGCGAGCGACCTTCACTAGGTCGTGAGCGATCTAAGGTCCTTGAACGACTCAAATCCATGGAGTTGGTAGATTGCGCTGCATTAGAAGCTCAGCACGACGAGACGTACAGAATGGTACATAGACATCAGCGATACGATCATCCTATCAAAAGTCGATATTCGCTGCCAAACTGCTGCTATTTTGCCGTAAATAAGATAGACATGACTATAGCAGTTTAAATTTGACAAAACGAAATATGACGTCTCATTCAAAAAATAGTCTACATTTTTATTATATATAAAATATTCAAATTTTGAAAATATTTTATTTTCAACAAATTAACTGATTTAAATTGAAATTTCATAACAGAACCAACTTTCAAATTTTTAAATAAAAATCCAACACTTGCTATGCTTCAATAGACGCATACCAAATATCAAATTTTCATTTCTAAAATTTAATAGTTTAATTTAAAAAAAAATAGTTAATTACGTTATTAAAATCGTCGAAATTCTCGAGGCGCGTTGCATGCAAAGCTTGAAACAAAGAATATATATACAAGTGAAAATTGTATTACAACTTTACTAGAACCATGCAATGCTTTCAGTAAAAAGGAAAAAAAAAACAACTTAATGTATTTATTAACCACCAGTATACTAAGATTACAAGACGATTACAAACCCAGAACACGGATTTAAAATTCAACATTAAAATCAATCGAGAGACCGATGGGCATCTTCATTGTGATCGAAGAATAAATCCGGATCGATTTCATCAGGTAAGAGGTTTAGATAGTATCCGAATCTGGCGAATGTATCCTCCCAAATGAAGTAAAAGGCGACTGCTCACGAGTACATTGTTTATCTTAAAGTAAATGCGGTTAGCATATGCGGGTTCAACCCAAAATATGTTACAGTCCATTTATGTAACTGTTCCGTATAAAAGCCTTTGTACAGGATTCAGAAATTGTAATTTTCGATATATCAGTTCTGTACATAATCTTCTTCAATAAAGATATCAATTTCAAATTTCAATCTCTCTCATTTCATTTTATACAAATTCTCTTCAAATTATAACACTCCCAACCCCAGAACACTTTTCAAGTTGCGTATTCATCTTATCTATTCTGCAGCATCAATGTTTACATTACACTTTAAGATATTTACATTAATATCACCTATACGTACATGATTATTATATTTCTGGTATATCGATAAATTACAATGGCCTTCACCCATGCATTTTCAAGCTTGAGACGCTCCATACTTTAAGAAGAGGAGGAGGAGCCACCCTTTCGATGTTCCATGCAACTCGAGTCACATGTGGCCGTCACACAGTGAGTTTTGATGTCTCAATTTCGATTCTTAGGATATCATTCATCTACTGTAATAATGCGATAATTTTAATAAAAGAAAATACCCTATCCACGGCTCTTCTGTTTTGGAACCAGTATTTGATCCTATCATCAGTGAACCCAAATGCTTCTCCAAGTCGTTTTCGGTCATTTGCATCCAGGTGAGGGTCCCTAAAGTAAAACCTACATAAAATACAGGAAAAATAATAATCATACATATGGAATATATGCATACAAGTAACTAGAATTTTCTCCAAATTGAAATGAAGATAACATACTCTTCTAGTGCTTTATTTTGATCGGGTGTATACTGATTATGCATCTTCTCTTTCGATTTTGCAGCAGGTCTGCTCGTTGAATTTCCTTTCTGTACATGAATAATTGATCCGTGAATATGTAAATGTATTTAATAAAAAAACATGTAAACTTACTTATCATCACCTGATTATGATCTGATGGATAGACTAGTGTTTTGAATAGACAATGAACTGACTGTTTCTGCCTCTAATGCACTACCAAGTAGCTGAAAGCTACAGTAAGAAGCGATCCACCCATATCGTTTTGGTACGAGGTCCCATCTGGATAAATCGAGAATCTACAAGGAAGAACTAGGATATGGGAGGAGTCACTACCATTCGTTACTTGTTGCATGCCATTACCATCTACTAGAGCATACACCACTGTCGATCCCGATGCATCTATGCAGGTCTCTTGTATCATCAGCCTATTGTTACCTCTGTTTCCACCCACTGCCTGCTGTATACATGCATCATTAAGATATATGTACTATGTAGTTGTAATTAATTAACAATAGTCTATTTTAAGGGCACTACTTAGCATACTCTTACGGAGGTTGGGAGATGGCATTAGCTCGGTCCTGACCTTTTCCAATGTGGATTGTTTCATGCACTAGGTTCCCATTGCATAATATATCCCACATACTCCTCATGATATGTTTTTGATATGATATAAATATCTCAAACTTCAATGAAAAGCGTCTAATAACAAAAATTAACAACTGTAAGTACCCCGCATTTATGAACTTACTTAGAGTAACTGCATGTACTTTAACATATAAAATTTCATTGTAAAAAATAAATAAAAATTGACTCATTTATTGTAATTTTATTCTAAATGGAGAATAAATATGTACGAGAAGATGAAAGAAAGAAAGCATGCACTTGCCATACACACATGTACAAAGAAAAAAACTAACTAGTTTTAAATGTACCAGGAGAATAGAGACTAATTAAGTAGACGAGGAGATTTTACCAAAGGTTCCCTATCTTAAGGCAGTAGTCCTTGAAGTGCTAAGACCTCATCCACCGGCCCATTTTATACTGCCCCGTAAAACCACAGAAGACGTCGGATTCGAATAGTAAAGCAGCTTGATTGATCCTTGCTTCTTGTATTGGTTTCATTTGACTGCAGCAGCTTTAATGGAGCAAGCAATCCAAGCACATCATATTCCTTGCAAGTCGCTGTGGATGAATCCCAATCCAAGCACAACATATTCCTCGCAAGCTGTCAATCCAAACCCAGCCTGTATAGTAAAAATAAAATAAAAATAAAATGATGTGGTTAATATATATAAAACATTAGTAGTATGGGAAGGATGTGCACATCTAACACAAGCACTGCAGCAACAAAATCAGAATTGAACTAATATCTGTACCGTTTGTTATACATGAGGTGTATATACACTTACTTTTCTGGCAAAGAACCTTCATGCCTTTTTCCAACACCTCCCACTCTGAATATATCAATTATCCTTGAAATTCCTAGCATAAGATAACCAGTGAGACGAAAAGAACAATGAATTCAATATAGGCAAGCATTTCAAGTAAGAACTTAGAGCCTTTCTCTGACTAAGGAGAATAAATTTATATTTAAAAGCTGCATACAAAATTTTAACATGACTAAACTTATATAGACAAAATACAGAGAGGCAGCTCACGTGTTTTGAACATGCAATAGCTACGCGACATAAACAAGTGAACCAGACACGCGAAGGGCGTGTAACAGGCTGGCAGTGTGAAATTTTCTATACGTTGTAACTGATAGAGGCGTTATTCATGTTCTTACTTATTCTGGAATAATTAGAAGAATTAATACTCTACACAGTAGTTTGATCGACCAAGACAAAAGGGAAAAACAAACCTAATTGCATTGGTGCATGAGCAAAGAAACTTACCCAGGTTTCTCTGCTTTAAACCACGATGAACGACAACTTGCGAACTCGTAATATATTCATATCCACTTTCAGCGGGCCCTATGTAGAAATTTCCTACAAACATAAATATTAAAACACAGTTAGAACTTTTAAGTTTTCACTCTTACAGAATTGTTTAATCAGAAGACTTGAATATCACAAGGGCCAAAGAGCACTTAGACAACCGAAATCAAGAAAATAAAATTGCAGGCAGGTACATGCATGAATCTTGCCAAGTGATGCCACGCAAATAAATTCTAGACCAAGGAACAGAATGAAAAGAATTAAATATAGAAATAAAAACCCAAACACACAATATTTGCAAGCACAATGATAACTGATACGTTTAGCAACTTGAAATTGAGACAAAAGTGAATTCAAGTACTACTTAAATAATAATAATAATAACAATAATATAAAAAATTGTTTCGGACCCCTAAGTCATTTTTTTAACTAGCACAAATGCATGCACAATGTAAAGATTTGTTCTGTAGCTGAAGTTATATTCTTTTGAAATCCATGCACATATAAGTTTTTGATTAAGTATTACTTTAAAATATATTACAATACCACTGTTGATGTACATTTTTCTGTGTTTATTTATCTCAAAAACATTAAATAATGAGAGTTTCAGGTGTTGGTTTATGAAAAATTACAATAATATGAATACATACGGGCAACACATTGTATTTGTTAAATGCCGATTGAATACAAAATCTGTTTACACAACAAGTGTATATGGTGCAGTGATAATGCTCACAACATACACACCTCCAAACTTTGAGTCATAGAGCAAACTGCATGGAAAACATGAAATAATGTACTTGAAATCTCACAATCATAATGTAGCATGAAACTATATATAAAAAATGAAGGAAGAGCAAACAGTTGTTATAAGATCAACGTATCATATCAGTTGAAATTTTACCATATTCTATTTATCTAATTTGGTAGCTTAAGTTCTACTTCTAAGAATGAAAAGAAAAAATCAAGAGAAATAATACCAATCAAAGTTAATGTATACATAGCAAAATATTAAAATCAGCCACAACTTAGAAAGTTCTCACGGGTAACTGCAAACAAAAATTATTATGATTTGAGATTATGACTGCAGCTGGGGAAGTATGAATAGTCTCAATCTAGTAGCGAAGGTATTTATATTGACTTTTACAGAATACCTATTATTACCCTAACTTTTATAGAATGGCAGCAACCGAAGTTGTAAGACCCTTAATCAGAATCGCGATTTTGAAGGCTATTTGCTGGAAAAGTTACGGAAAAAAGTGTATTTTACCAAGTAACTGGTTGATTTATTAGCATGGCCACATATATCAGTAACTCTACTTAAGGAAGCTTAGAAAAAAAAGGCAAAAGTGATATAATGGCACAGCATTTTTACATATAAAATCAAACATGCTTTTAATATGTTATATGCCAGGTGGATGTCTTAAAAGGTACAAAATTATAACAAAAAGCAAAGGTGTTGTCATAAAAAAGGGTAAAAATATTAAAGCTATATAAAGAAATTTACACATTGAATTAATGGGTCTATGCTCATTCAGCCATGATTATAGACACTTCCACATGTTATGCACAAAATAAGTAGATCTAAGTTCGACTATGTCAATAAGAGCACCATGAAATACGATTGCTACGTGATAACTGATAGCAAGGGGAGAAAGAAGAGCGGTAATATATGTGTAGTGTAGGAAAACAAATTAATGTTCAGGGTAGTGATGTAATTCTACTTGAAGACTACAAAATTGAAGCAACAGCTAAGTCCTATGCTGATAACACAAACATAATAATGATCCAAATAATAAACGTTATGCAGAAAGTAATTTTATTTGCACGAAAAATAGAACTCCACACGTTCAAATCTATATATCCTATGAGAGTAGAATGATAAGGAAATATAAATTTGAGGCTTCGACTTACCTGATCAATGAGAACCGGAGCAAGAAAATTATTATTCTGTGCAATTCAGAAATTACAGATGGAATTCGACGAATCAAACACAAAAGAATCGATCAAGATTACCTTTGCGTATTCTGGTAAGGTAACGGCTGGACAAAGCTGCGGAGATTGAATCGGCGGCAAGATTACCGTTACATGATGGCGTTTATTTTGCTGAAGCAGGTCATGAAACGAAGCGCCGGCGAGGTAGTAACGAGACCAAAAGTATTGTCGAACACTTGTGAACCGGCAAAGAGGCGTGAAAATGTATGTAAATTTTCAACTAAATAACATTTTGAGGTTAAATGAAAAAATCTCTCAGGCTTTCAATATTATTTTGAATTAATGTAAGAATTTAACTAATATAACCACACAATCACGGAGGAGCCGACGTCTTGATAGTATATCATTTTAAAAGAATAAAATATTTACCGTAAATTTAATTGACTTACAGCTAACGACGATATATCGGACAAAAATCTATTGTATTTTTAGAAGCTAAAGTTTAATGTAAAATAAAATATACAACACAGACAATTAAGTTCAAAAATTGATATGAATATATGGCAAGGATCCGATACATCTCATTTTTGCTACAACTTAAATTTCTCGGTTTCAACCACATGTTTCGAAGTGAATAATTATATTTTCTCTCTCTTATCACTTCATTATATTATTTAGTTCGGAATATGTGATTGAAATTATGGAGGATTTGAGATGTAACAAAAACGAGGTGTTGCTAATCTTTGCCCTATATGCGTGTGCGCGTGTCTTTATATAGCCACATTGTAGGCTTTATGCGTCATTCTGTGTTAAAATACCCACATTGTAGACTCTATGCGTTATGTTGTGTTGGAAATATTGTAAAAAATCATTGTTCGGAACATCAGAGTATATAGCCCCATTGGAGACTCTGCGTCATTTTGTGTTGAAATTATTGTAAAAAATCGTAGCTATAATCTATAGACTCTCGAGATCAATTACATAAAATTTTAAGATGGTTTCGAACTTCCAACTCATCAAAATTACAATCCAATATGAGTCATCAGATATGTAAATTTAATTGTTTATTGATAATACAATTTGACGAAGCTAAAATTTGAAAATGTTAGCAAAAAAATTGATCTAACACCTCCAAATGAAAGAAAAAACAAAACTAAAAGAGAGACAATGTAAGATAAGAGAGAACATGCAAGGTTTTTATTATAGTTCGACAAATTCTTTGGTCTACGTTTACTTATCCTTTTTTATTGATAGATTTTGCAATTAAAACTGAATTACAAGTCAATTTCATAAATAAGATTGCTTGATTTCAAATTCAATAGAATCTTCTTGCAAAAATCGACCAGCCTTCCATTCATATGATTGAGCATGATATTTATAGGCAAATTCATGTGCCAGAATTGCTAGATCTATGTTTGGATCAGTCGTTTTCAGATCCAAGTTTCCACGATGAAGAAATGTCAAAATCGATTGTTTCCACAATTTGATGGATCAGTACAAACCCATCATTTAGTCGGTACTAACCCATTTCCTTAGCCAACTCTTAAGCTTTCTTTATAAAAATATTCAAGTCTTCAAGCTTTAGGCCCTCAGGGGAAAAGATAGTTTTGATGAAGCGGTACCGATTCATCATCCATCTTCAAAATTTGTCTTTTTCCTCAAAGTAGCATATAGAAACATTGTAGAACCAAGATATGCCATACTCCTCTTTATGAGGGATCGGTACCGACTTGCCTATTGATCGTTACCAACCCATCAAGTTTGCACAAAACTTGGTCCTTTCTTCCAGCACTTCATCTTTAAGCTCTTTCTAGCTTCTTGATCCATCGCTTCATCATTTCATAGTCCAATTCCATCGAAATCTAGCTTGGGTCAAAGTATTGTTATAAAAAACCCTTCTAGGCCCTTCTAGGCGCTAGGCAAGTCTTAGCGCCAAGCTATTTGCCTAGGCCCATCTAAACAAAGTTTATCATCTCATGTAAGAATGCAAACATATATTTAGGCACTAGTTAAGCATTATTTAAGGTTTAATATCATATATAAGCATCAACGTGTTAGTTTAAGTTGATCTTACCTCCTTGGCTATTCCTAAGAACATTCAAAATCCCAAAAGTCTAATTTATATCAATCTACACTAAATAATGTACTAATATTTTACCCAAAATACATGAGTTATCTCAAATTTCTAGCTTCGATTAATTCTCGATTAGTTTTCGCCTAAACGATTAAACCCTAGTCCGTACTTACCATTAGCGTCCGCCTAGCGATTTTTACAACCTTGGATCAAACATTAGATAACACTTGTCCCTAAAGTATGCTTTTGTGAAGACAAAGTTTGCTTTGAATTAAGACAATCGACCATATCTAGATCTACAGAGACATTTTCAGTACTTGAATCGCTTTCGCAGAACGTTGAAGCCTTCTATGTAGGATCAATTTCACCCTAGAGGGGGGGGGGTAAATAAGGTGATGCTATTAATTATAAAAATTATTGCGGAAGTTTGTATAAAATTATTTTCAACACAGATATATCAAAATAGCAGCACAGATAATAGCAGAATAATAAATGCAGAAATAGAACGACATAGAATTTACCCAGCTTCGGCAAAACCCTGCCTACGTGCTGCCACCAAGGTTTCTACTAGAAATTAAGCAGTCAAACGCTTACACACGTAAACTCGCGACACCCGCTATCGACTAGCCTTAACTCTATGCTTAAAACCCTGCCACAACTCAACCACTGAGTTGCGAATTCTCAAACTACGCTACGTAGTTTGTCCCCTAGTCACACGACTAGAAATTACAAATGTTTAAAAGATTTTGCAAATTTAAAAACAATTTAAAAAATAAACAATAAAACCCTAATTATAAGCCCTAAGTAAAGATGGCCCAAAAATATCTCCCTCTTTATTAAAATATATATGTCGGCCCCACTTTCTTCTTTGTTTGTGAAAAACAAAGAATGGCTGCTTCGATCTCTTTCCTCTTTTGCTTTGAAATTAGGGCTTTTGCCTCGCGTTCTCTCCTGTGAGATTAGCTAGTGCTTCGGCCTTATCTTCGCTCCTGTGAGATTGGCTAGGGCTTCGGCCTTGTGAAATTAGGGCTTCGGCTATCGAAGAACCCGATTGATTATTGATCGATTACAATTGATCTTCTGATTTGCTTTAGCAATCGATCGTCTCCTTGAGATGCTTTCGGCTGCTTCTTATTTGATTGAGTTCGACTTTTATTCCGGTATGTAATTTATGCTTTTTGTTCTCGGGTTTGAATACTTGAACTCAATTCATTTTGCCGATGATGTTTTAGGGCTTATATAGGAATTGAATTCCTTATTTTTCGTTCGTATTTTTCATACGAGTTCGTCTGATAATTTTTGGCTTGCCGTTCGATTTTGCATGGATGATTGTGATGATTTCTAACATTTTCAATTCGAATATTTTTGGCTTGGTTAACATGGCTTCGATTTTGACTTTGCTTGGCCACCAGGTGTTGATTTCTGACTTGTTCAACTTCAGCACTGAATTGTCACTGCTTTGTTAAAATTTGAACTTGCTCGGTTGTAGCCTTAGTTGCCATGGTTCTGATTTGATGCTGCTGACTTCAGTTGTTGCTTTGAATTATTTCTCTGTGACCATTATTTTTGGTTCGAACTTAATGCTATGACTTAGGGCTATTTTTGAAATCCCTTATTACATTATTTTTGGTTTGACACTGCTGTTTCATCGGCCAGTTGAAACTGTGATGATTTTCTGTCTTGACTTTAATTTGTTTCATGTCTTCACCTGACTTCGACTTTACATTTTCTTTGTGTATTGGCTTCGGCCATTATGCACTTGATTTACTTGCGGCCTTGACTTTGTTATACTCTGCATATACTCTCTAATACATGTATACTTGATCGAACTAGCTGTGTCACTTTCTTATGCTGGTACTGTTTCATTTGATGTGTTGTAACTGCTGTCCATTTTGGTTTTGCTAGTTGTACAAGTATTTACTTGAGCTTGAGTTCATTATATAGCTTGGTTGACTTTTGCAGTTCACTGGTCTTGCATCATGTGTATACATACATTCATGTATGTATATATGCGAATGTTAGCTTGTGTTTTGAACTTGCATTTTGAACTTTGGTTTGTGATTGAAAACTTGTCTGGTTGTATTTGATTTGATTCAGTGTGTTGTTTTGTTCTCACTTCTGGCCTGTTTCACTGTCATGTGTATATATGTGCTCTTCGTTCATTTGTTTTCACGTGTACTCAAGTTGAATCCTATTGCACTGCCTTTTTGTTTACTCTTACTAGAAGTGGTCTGTTTGGAGTCTTCATATGACTACACTTCTGTTGTAGTTTGACTATGCAGTATGCTTGTTATATATATATATGTGTGTGTGTGTGTGTGTGTGTGTGCACGTGCTGCTGCATTGAGTTGTTTGGTCGACACACTTGTAGTTGTACATTCATGTGTTTGTTCCTTCAAGTCAGTTTGCATTTGAATTTGACTGTCTCGACCATTTGAACTAAGCATGTTGAATTGGGTTGTACTGTCCACTTCATTTCACTGTTGCATACATGTTAATTTCGTATATTTGTCACTCCAAGTCTGAGTGTTATTCATGCATCCAGTTGTGCATTAGTACTTAAAGTACTTGTCGACTTTGCTCGCTGCCTGGTTGACACGTATGTATGCATGGACTGTCTAGTTCTAGTCTTTGTTGATCTGGTTCATTTGTTGGGTCAACATTTTTGGCAGTTCTTGTTTCATTTCATTTTGAATTTGCACCTGTGTTGAATCCAGCTTTAAAGCTCGGGTTTGACCTTGTGCTGATGTTGTGACTTTATTTTTATTGCACTTGAGTTGAACCCGGCCTTTTGATTTGGGTTTGACCTTGTGCTCACCTATCCCTGTAATTTTATCAAGTGTATATATCGGTGTGCACGACCTTGTGGCATGCACAGTGATACACTGTGCATGTCACAAGCTGTTCGTGTATGATGAATTCAAATTTAAATGATGATGAACAATCCAAATAACCGAGGAAAAAATTATTTTCAAAATTCACATTTTATTTTGCACTGCAAAAATATTTCCTTTTCAATTTTACTGTGTCAGTATTTATTTTTGCAGATTGCTCAGATGCTGAATTCAAGTTGAAGATTAAATACGAGTGGATGAGCGATATACAGTGATGACAATTATGTAAATTGAAATGTGATGTAATTGAAATTATATTGTAATTGAAATTGTATATATATAGTGAGAGCTCGAATTTGTACTATTCAAAATTGTAATAAATATTTGTTTGAATAAAATATTCATTTGAATTTATATTCTGTGTTATTTATTTTATTCAGCAAATATTTATTTAATTATGTGAAAAATATAATAGTACATTAACAAATACATTTAAATGAATATATGTATGTTTATTATCATCAAATAAAAATCATATACTCGCATATTCAACAGTCTCTCCCTTTTGATGATAACAAACATATATTTAAGATTTTGAATTTGTTAAATGTATTTGATCATTCAATTTGCTCCCCTTATTTGAATGCTCTCTCTCTACACAAAGCTCTCCCTTCATATATGCATACAATTAAAAATATGCAAATGAGCCTAGATGCAAATAGAAAATATTTGACGTTTACTTGCTTTTATTTGACAAAATCTTAACTTTTCTCTCCCCCTTTTGTTATCATCAAAAGAGTAATAGTGTTAGAAAAATAGAGATAAAGTGATCGGTATTAATACAGCATTAAAACTCAATTGAATATAAATTTAAATAAAAAATCAAACAAAAACCATAAATACTCTGTTAGGCGCATATTCCACTTTTAGAATGATGTCATCATATAAAACCATATAGTTTTGTCTATTTATGGTATATTTTTATCAGAAATTTGAATATCTACTAATCATGCATAACAGTTAGGACTTTTAAATGAGATCAGTAGTATTCCAATTTTTCTTTAAAAAAAATGAATTCAAGTATCTTCTAACCACGCATAACCGTGAGGACTTTTTAATAAGATCAGAATTAACTTGTTTATTTAATAGATCAATCTTGATATGTGTTCCATACGTGCATAACTGTGAGGACTTTTAAATGAGCATGGAAGCACATATTCAGAAACTCCAAGTAATTCACCCATGCATAACCATGAGGACTTTTAAATGAGAGTGAATACTTTGGATTTTTTTTTTTATTATTTTTAAATGAAAAACGAATGATTCCTGTTTAAAGTACCACATGTCGACAAACTATATTGAATTTTGATAAGTGATGGTCGTTAGAAATATGATAGAAATAGAGATGGTCATAGAATTTTTACCAATAAAAAGTTTTTATAACTCTTGTTCAAATTTCTAAACAAATTTACTAAATATACCATCTCAAGTTATAATATATGATTAATATTAACACTTATCACTTTTTTAATCACTATTTATCTTTTCAATAATCATTAAGGAGTCAGATTAGTCAATGTAACCATTTAAAATCGTATTCAAAAATAATTATAAAACCAAATTTTCCAAAATGACTAATCTGAAACAAGGGAAAAAATGATTTTATAGAAGGGGTTTTATCAGAAAATGTCTTCTTTTTGAAAATTATTTGAAATGAAAAATATGCAGATGTTTTCTTTGAAAAACGATGCAGTTACTAAATGTCTCAACAAAAATCACGTTCCACTAGTAATTTTTCTATCAACTAGATTACCAGTGTAATCTGCATTTGAATTTCTCTATCACTCAAGATTATCATTAATTAAATGTTATAGACCAGACTGTGAAATTTTCAACAATTTCTTGAAATCCTTTTTTTCAACTTTTTAAATGAGTATTCTTTTGAATTTTAATTAAAGCCGTGCCAATAAACAAAATCGTAAATATAATGTCAAATTTAGAAGCCGTAGGATAAGCAAATATATTTACGTGCACCGAGATTAATAATCAGTCAATAAGATACCATCATTAGTCTAAACAAATTCATATGAAGTAATTTAAAGACTCTAGAGATCCATGTAGTGTTCTTGGTATGAAAAAAGTATAATTGGCCAACAATTTTGAAAAATCAGAATCAACATCATCATTTATTTCATCATCGCATTGTTGGCTGATTTAATTCAGACTACAGTGCAGATTATCGCATTTAATATATCGTTCAAAATATACCATTACCTGTTTTATCTTTACGATAATTTTTCGTTGTTGTCCATTGTGATTTTGTCACCTTTGTATTAGACTAAGGAACTTTGCTTTGTTGCCTGTTGTGTTTCTGGAACAGCCAGATACCAGATAACACTGTTGTTGTTCCTTAACCTGCCACCACTCCTACATGATAAAAGATTTTTGTGACTTATTTGTTTTTATAGGTCCATGATTGTTAATGGCAGATTATTTTGAAAAATAATTTTGTGGAGATCCAAAACTATTTATATGTGTTTCTTTTGGCACACAGATTTGTTTAACTTTGAGAGATTTTATATTTGTGCCTTTTGAAACCCAAATTGGAATGGTTTTTACGTGTTTGGGTCTATACCAACAATTATTTTGATTGTGTCCAAATTTTCTACAAATTGTGCATATTGAATTGACTTGATTAAATTCACTCCTAACAAGTTTAGTTTGATTATATCCAAGTCCTTGTCTAACTGTATTAACAGTTTGTTTCCCTAATAGTATTTTCAACGATCTTTCATTTTTTGAAAATTTATCTAAAGTTGTTGATAGTTGTTGGACTTGTATTTTGAGAGTTCCATTTTCGTTCAATAATTGTGTGCACTTTTTAATAGAGTTCTCTCTCCTAGTATTTTCATTTTCCTTTAAAATCAGAATTTCATTTTCAAGCGATTTAATTTTAATTTCTGATTTTTTAATTTCTTCTTCGAATGTTGGACACTTATCGCACTTAGGGCACTTATTTTGATAGTTTTTAACTAATTGTTTAAGATGTTCATTTACTTCTATCAAACTATCTCTTTGTGATTCAAGTTTGGCATACTTCTCCCTAAATCGTTCAAAACAACCATTCACTTCATGAAAATATATAAGTAATTCTGAGTGAGTGTGTTTTGATACCTCACTTGGCTCGTCATCGTCGCTATCAGTTATATTACCTTGAAGGCACATATCTGCTTTCTCACTCTCACTGCTAGTATTTTGATTATCTTCATCACTTGTATTCCACATGGCTGCAAAATTTCTCCGTTTTGATTTCTTTTCAAAGTCGCATCGATTTTGAGGACAATTGGGCTTGATGTGTGCGGGTTGGTTGCACATATGATAGATGATTTTTTGCTGTTCTGTGTTATCTAAAACTTTGATTACTCTGCTTTTTAATTTTTGATTTAGAGCTGGATTTTTGTATTTACGATTCCACTTTTTTAATTTCTTTATTACCATATGCAACTCTGCTGCTCCATCATCTTCGTCATCATCATCACTTTCAGTTGTTCCTTTGAGAGCTATTGATTTCTTTCGAGTATCTCCTCCTTCACGCTCTTCCTTGAATTTCATTTCTAGCTCATAAGTGGTGGGATTTCCGATGAGTTCTTCAACTGTGATTTGTTTTAAATCTTTTGATTCTTGAATGGCAGTCACTTTTGCTTCAAAACTTCGTGGAAGGACTCTGAGGATTTTTCGGACTATTTCCAATTTCGTGTATGATTTTCCTTGAGCTTTTGATTTGTATACGATGTTGGAAAGCCGTCCATACATATCTTTAACATTTTCTTCCTTGGCCATTGTAAATTTCTCGTATTCCCTACTAAGCATGGCAAGGCGAGATTCCTTGACTTGAGATGTTCCTTCGTGTGCCATATTTCCTGCGCAGTTAGACAATGTGAGACACGATTAAATTCAAACTGATCTAATGAACAAATAATCGAATTCATAGCTTTGGAATTAGTATTCTGTAACTTATTTTCTAGATCTGTCCATCGATCCTTTGGTTTATTTATTTCCTGATTATTTACAATTATAGTTGGTGCTCTATACCCTGTCTCAACAATATCCCAAGCGTCAATGATTTTCAGAAAAATTTTCATCCGATTTTTCTAGTAAGCATATTTACCATTGAACATTGGTGGTCTAACTATGGACTGACACTCCGCAAAAGCATTATTAAAAGAAGCCATTTTAAAAATTCAATTTTTTTATAAAAAAATGGTTTTTGAAAAAACAAACTTTTTAAAACAAAAATGGCTTTTGTTCCTAGCTCTGAGACCACTTGTAGGATCGATTTCACCCTAGAGGGGGGGGGTTGAATAGGGTGATGCTATTTATTATAAAAATTATTGCGGAAGTTTATATAAAATTATTTTCAACACAGATATATCAAAATAGCAGCACAGATAATAGCAGAATAATAAATGCAGAAATAGAACATCACAGAATTTACCCAGCTTCAGCAAAACCCTGCCTACGTGCTGTCTCCAAGGTTTCTACTAGAAATTAAGCAGTCAGACGCTTACATACGTAAACCCGCGACACCCGCTATCGACTAGCCTTAACTCTATGCTCAAATCACTGCCACAACTCAGCCACTGAGTTGCGAATTCTCAAACTATGCCACATAGTTTGTCCCCTAGTCACATGGCTAGAAATTACAAATGTTTAAAAGAAATTGCAAATTTAAAAAAAAATTAAAAACAAATAAACAATAAAACCCTAATTATAATCCCTAAGTAAAGATGGCCCAAAAATATCTCCCTCTTTATAAAAATATATGTCGGCCCCACTTTCTTCTTTGTTTGTGAAAAACAAAGAATGGCTGCTTCGATCTCTTTCCTCTTTTGCTTTGAAATTAGGGCTTTGGCCTCGCGTTCGCTCCTGTGAGATTAGCTAGTGCTTCGGCCTTGTCTTCGCTCATGTGAGATTGGCTAGGGCTTCGACCTCGTGAAATTAGGGCTTCGGCTGTCGAAGAACCCGATTGATTGTTGATCGATTACAATTGATCTTCTGATTTGCTTTGGCAATCGATCGTCTCCTTGAGATGCTTTCGACTGCTTCTTATTTGATTGAGTTCGACTTTTATTTCGGTATGTAATTTATGCTTTTTGCTCTCTGGTTTGAATACTTGAACTCAATTCATTTTGCCGATGATGTTTTAGGGCTTATATAGGAATCGAATTCCTTATTTTTCTTTCGTATATTTCATACGAATTCGTCTGATAATTTTTGGCTTGCCGTTTGATTTTGCATTGATGATTGTGATGATTTTTGACATTTTCAATTCGTATATTTTTGGCTTGGTTAACACGACTTCGATTTTGACTTTGCTTGGCCACCACGACGTTGATTTCTGACTTGTTCAACTTCGGCGCTGACTTGTCACTGCTTTTGTTAAAATTTGAACTTGCTCGGTTGCAGCCTTAGTTGCCATGGTTCTGACTTGATGCTGCCGACTTCGGTCGTTGCTTTGAATTATTTCTCTATGACTATTATTTTTTGTTCGAACTTAATGCTATGACTTAGGCTATTTTTGAAATCCCTTATGACATTATTTTTGGTTTGACACTGCTGTTTCATCGGCCATTTGAAACTGTGATGATTTTCTGGCTTGACTTTAATTTGTTTCATGTCTTCACCTGACTTCGACTTTGCATTTTCTTTGTGTATTGGCTTCGGCCATTATGCACTTGATTTACTTCCGGCCTTGACTTTTTTATACTCTACATATACTCTCTGATACATGTATACTTGATCGAACTAGCTGTGTCACTTGCTTCTGTTGGTACTGTTTCATTTGATGTGTTGCAGCTGCTGTCCATTTTGGTTTTGCTAGCTGTACATGTATTCACTTGAGCTTGAGTTCATTGTGTAGCCTGGTTGACTTTTGCAGTTCACTGGTCTTGCATCATGTGTATACATACATTCATGTATGTACATATGCATATGTTAGCTTGTGTTTTGAACTTGCATTTTGAACTTTGGTTTGTGATTGAAAACTTGTCTGGTTGTATTTGATTTGAGTCAGTGTTGTTTTGTTCTCACCTCTGGCCTGTTTAACTTTCATGTGTATATATGTGCTCTTCGTTCATTTGTTTTCACATGTACTCAAGTTGAATCCTATTAAACTGCCTTTTTGTTTACTCTTACTAGAAGTGGTCTGTTTGGAGTCTTCATATGACTACACTTCTGTTGTAGTTTGACTGTGCGGTATGCTTGTTATATATATATGTACTGCTGCATTGAGTTGTTTGGTCGACACACTTGTAGTTGTACATTCATGTGTTTGTTCCTTCAAGTCAGTTTGCATTTGAGTTTGACTGTCTTGACCATTTGAACTAAGCATCTTGAATTGGGTTGTACTGTCCACTTCATTTCACTATTGCATACATGTTGACTTCGTATATTTGTCAAGTCTAAGTGTTATTCATGCATCCAGTTGTGCATTCGTACTTGAAGTACTTGTCGACTTTGCTCGCTGCCTGGTTGACATGTATGTATGCATGGACTGTCTAGTTCTAGTCTTTGTTGATCTGGTTAATTTGTTGGGTTATCATTTTTGGCAGTTTTTGTTTCATTTCATTTTTAATTTGCACCTGTGTTGAATCCAGCTTTAAAGCTCGGGTTTGACCTTGTGCTGATATTGTGACATTATTTTTATTGCACTTGAGTTGAACCCGGCTTTTTGATTTGGGTTTGACCTTGTGCTCGTCTGTCCCTGTAAAATTATCAAGTGTATATATTAGTGTGCACGACCTTGTGGCATATACAGTGATACACTATGCATGCCACAAGCTGTTCCTTCATGATGAATTCAAATTTAAATGATGACGGACAACCCAAATAACTGAGGCAAATATTATTTTCAAAATTCACATTTTATTTTATACTACAAAAATATTTCCTTTTCAATTTTACTGCATCAGTATTTATTTTTGCAGATTGCTCAGATGCTAGATTCAAGTTAAAGATTAAATACGAGTGAATGAGCAATATGTAGTGAGGACAGTTATGTAAATTGAAATGTGATGTAATTGAAATTATATTGTAATTGAAATTGTATATATATAGTGAGAGCTCGAATTTGTACTATTCAAAATTGTTATAAATATTCGTTTGAATTTATATTCTGTGTTATTTATTTTATTCAGCAAATATTTATTTAATTATGTGAAAAATATAATAGTACATTAACAAATACATTTAAATGAACATATATGTTTATTATCATCAAACAAAAATCATATACTCGCATATTCAACATTCTATTTGATTATCATTGAAAGTATTTGAGAATTGTTACAGTTCTTGGTTGGGTATATTCTTTTTTTGGGACAAAATTGAATGGTCCTCCATAGGAGGAGTGCACTCATATAATTTTATTTAACACTTAAATAAGGACCTGCTAACAAGCCTGGCAGGTAGCAACCTCCCTTCCCCACCTACCTTGTAACGACCCAGAATTCCTATCATTTGAAATTCGTATATTTAATTGATTTTAAATATTAACAAGTAAAATTTGTAAGTCGAATAAATTTTATTTCAAATATCTAGATTTAATTGGATAGATTAAATCAATATTTTAATCGTTGAAATTACAGAAATAATTGGAAATTGGTTTTAATGTGATTAAAATTGATTTGTAAAGTTGTATTAAATTATATTGGAGTTAGAATGATGTTATAGAACTTTTAAAATTGAATTAAAAGTAAATTTGTGGAAATTGAATATTTTAATATTTAATTGATGAGTAAAAATAGCCATTTTTCAAACAGTCTTGGATTTTGACGAAATTAGTTTCACTGAATCCGTAATGTTAAATTATTATAAGATCTCAAATTTCATGTCAGTCGGATTTACGGTTTGTCCGTGAAGCTAAAATGCACTGAAATCGGTTTAAGTGAATTTTAAATTTAAATGGTCGATTTGAAAACCTATCTTTCAAATATGATCGAATTGGCTCATGATATATATTCTATTGCATTCGGAATGGGGGTAAAACATTATAAACGCAAGACGGCACGCTTCGTTTGGAGTTCGTAATTTTTTCGGATGAATAGTGTTTTGGAATTTTCTATATAAGGCCCCTATTTCTTTCATTTGCAAACTAAAACCTAGGGTTTCAAGCTTCAGCCGCCACCCTAATAATCAATGGACGAGAATCTCAAATCTTCCCTTTCAATTATCCTCCAATCCGTGAATAATTAGAGAAAGTTATCAACTACAAAAGTGTCGAGCGCGTTGAGATCTATATTCTCAACGGTTATGATCGTAAATAATGAAGTGGATTGACGGCAATTGGTTCGTGAAGGTCCGGCATTCAAGCACGAATTTCGAGAGGCACAGGGGTGACCGAGCTTGGCCAAATCATGGCCGATAGTGGCACTAGCGAAGGGCAATCGAACGACGTTGTCTGATCGTGTCCTCGGCGTTCGTAGTGATCGCGATAATTAGGGTTGAGGGGCGGCAATAAATGGGTTACGTGCATGTGTTTTCTTTAGCCTGGGGAAGAAGAATGAAGTCACGGTTCAGATTTACAAAGTAAGAAATCAACGGCCACGATGCGGTTAGGTTAAAAAGGTTGAAATTATTATAGTATATAATTCGTATAATCTTTAAAACTCTGTAACTTTTTGATACGAGGTCGAAAAATGACGAAACGACTTGCATTGGATTCATATTGTCAAATACTACGCTATGGAGATGGATTGGAGTTGATTGGAGCTAGTGGAATTTTGGGTAAAATTAAACACGTGTTTAATTTTATTCGGAACGAAACACTGCAGCTGTTATTGGAAGCAAGGTGAGAACTTCTCACTCAATCAAATTGTGTTTCAATTTAAATTTTAAATAGTTAGATTTAAAATTGCTTGATTGAGTTGATTGTATGATTGGATGACAAATTGCTATCTGTTGTATTGAAATAGACCCTATACGTCGCATATTAAGCGGAGGTTATTATATTAAACACATATACCGCGATATTCCACCTTGAAGTGGAATTGGTATTATATATGTACTTGGAGTTGATTTCCCGCATTATATAGCGGATGAGACCCTATTGCACCACATAATAGCGGATAATATTTTATATAAACCCATGTACTGCGATATTCCATCTTGAAATGGGATTGGTATTGTGCTAACATCTATGCATGCAGGGAAACAGGTTGGAGGGATCCAACTGGATTCCTCAAATAATTGAATTTGTTTCAATGTTGTGTGTTGATTTTTTTAATCTCTATGTGATTTTCTTTGTGATTGAAATCGTTAAAGGCTATAATTTAACCGAATATATTTTTGGTATCGTTGGATACCATAAATAAATAAAAATTGAATTTTTGAAAATTCAAGTTGAAAGTTTATAGTAAACTTTATTTTTGAGAATTGGATAAATTTAAAAGAAGGAATTTTAAAGGGGTAAATTTTTATTTTTAATCCTGTTGAATAAAATTCCAAAATATGAGGAAAAGGCTTAATAAATGGATTTCGTGCAATATTATTCAAAGGTTGAAGAATTTATTTAAAAACACGGATTTTAAACATTTGAAAGAGATAAATGAATTTATTTCAAAAAGGAAATAAATTTAGAAATTAAATTAGGGATTTAATTTGGAGTTGAAATAAATTTTGACATCGATTTGGAAAATTGACTTGGTATTTGAAAATAAATCCTTAGGAAACCAAATTTGTAATTAAATTGGTGTTTGAAGCAATTTTGAAAATCAAATTGGAATTGATTTGGTAATTGAAATAAATTTTGGAAATCAATATGAAAATTTATTTGGTGTTCGAAGGGAAATTGATTTCGTGTTTTGAAAATGAATTTAGAAATCAATTTGGATTTTGATTTGGTGTTTGAAAGTGAATGTTGGAAAATCGATTTAAAATCGTATATCGGTTGAATTTTAGAAATGTAAATTCACAATGGAAATTTATAAGGATTTATTTAATTGGTTTAATTGAACCATTTTGAAATGAAAGTGTATTCTCTCTAGAAAGCCAAATAAAATTTCTGAATAACTTTGAAAAATATATACATATATATGTATATAATTCTAGAATTGGTTTTGAAATGGATAATTTAGAGAAATTAACTTTTTAAAGTGTTTTAAATCCTTTAAGTAAAGATTTATTAAGTTGATATAGAAATGATTATTTCTACGATTTAGTTAATAATTGTTTTAGAAAATAGTTATTTAAATAGTTATACTCTATCTACTAATTTTATTTTGAAAATTAGTTTGGACTTAAGTTATATGTAATATTGGTATAATATTTTTATAACTAATATTTTAAGTAAAGTGTTTAAAGAAAAATAGTTTTATTTCAAAGTGTTTTCCCGATGTATCTTGGATAAGTGTTATAAATTATTTTAAAGTATTTGAACTAGGCAGATTCCAGTGAAAATGAATAAATATTTGGAAGTGTTTCCGCGTAAGGAAAATGATTTGAAATTTGTTTTCAAAAGTTGTAAAGGTGAAAAGTGATCTGAAATTTGTTTTCAAATGGTTGAAGTGTGGAAAAATATATCTTGTAAAGATATCTTTGGGAAATAAATAACTTAGGAAATTATTTGGAATCTGGTGATGGTGTGCATATCTATTGATAGTTAAATAACCGACTATCAATATTTACCTTTAAATGGGTATTTGTTGTGATTTGCTTGAATTTGAATGCTACACTTATTTTAAAATAAGCACTCGTTATTCGGTTTAGCTGGGAGAGGACCTTTGGGTCATAAATCCCACTCCGAATAGTGATACATCGTAATGGATAGCATTTGAAGACCGGTGTTGAAGACCGGATATTTTCGAAAATGGAAGGATTACCATCGAATGTCTCTGCATCAGCTGATCTCCGATATAGAGATTTTATCACCCTTTGTGATGGGAAATCCGGACGTGATTAGGGAATATCCGGATTGCAAGGGCTTCTTTGGAAGTGCCTTCGGTTCCGTTCGATCGTGGAACGGACTTGTATGGATATGTGTCTGACGTTACAATTTGAGATGTAAAGCTGGTTTCTAACAAATACATTTCTGTTGGTGGGGGATAATTTATTCTCTTAGCTTAACACCCTTCTCTGAGACGTATGAGCTCATAGGTTATGTAGTCGATGGTTACTAGTGATACATTCCCAATTTGCTAATGTGGTGTGACGACCCGGAATTTTGAGCAATATCAATTTAATAATCTTTGATAATAATTAAATTAATTTGATCATTTTATATTATAAATTGATAAGTTAAAATTCTTTTAAAAGTTAATAGTAATAATTTGTTAATATCTATCAACATTTTTCTTAACAATATAAATTGGTAATATTTATTTCTCCAAAGTTGATCAAAATATTTTCTATTTATAATATATATATATATATATATATATGTTGATATATCTTGTAAATAGGAAGTTTTAAAGTAATAAAAACTTTATATTCAAATTGTAATATATATGAATATATATATATATATATATATATATTATGATTTGGTTTGTGTTTCAAAATTTAATACAGTAATTATCAAATAATGTTAAAATGTTTTTCCATTTGAAATATGTATATATTTTTATATATTAGAAATGGAAAATTGTATTGATTTGAATTTAATAAGTATTTGCAAACTTTAATAAATATATAATTTGTAATTTGAAATGTTAATTTGATTTAATGCTTTTGAAATGATATTTGAGATTTAAATTTCTATAACAAAGTTAATTTCTTATTTAATATAGATACATATATATTTTGTACTTAAGTTCTAAATAAGATTTAAATTAAAAGTTCACTTGTTTTAATATCCTTTCATTTTAATTTTATCATAAGATAAATTGTTTTAAATTTTTTATATAAAGAGTTAAAATCAATTTTTTAAGCTTATAAACATATGTTATATTAAATTGGATCAAAAATATAATTTATTTATAAATGTTTACATGAATTCATTTTTTCAATATTTATCAAAATCTAAAACTTGTTTATTAAAAAGATAAGTGCTTAATATTACATAATTACTTATATATATTACTTAAATAAGTTTTAAATAAGAAAATAACATTTAAAATATTAATTAAACATTAACGAAACATTAAATAACACTTCTTAACTTTTTAAATGTATGTTAAGACACTTGTAAATCTTTGAGCATAGGTGTAAAATAATTAGGCATTAAAATGACAAATGTCAATTCTTTTTATTTGAATGAAAATTTAAATATGTAAAATAAAAGTAGAGTTTTATTTTCAGCTAAGAATTCCTTTATTGTCTTCAACAAAAATAAATACAAATGCAAAACAAAGATTCTAAGGAAAAAAAGGAAAACCTGTTAAATATGAAAATCTGTAGAACCTGGAAGTTTCAATCTGGAAATAACAACATCAATGCAAAATCTTCAAGTTTAATCAAGAAATTCAGGAATCAAACAAGCAATGCAGACAGGAGAACTAATTCATCAACACACAAAACTGGAATAAATCAAGCAATTCAAGAACATGAAGATAAATTCAAGCCTGGAAACATTTTCTGTCCTCTGCAGATTAAAATGGTGAGTAAATGAATTTAAAAAAAAACAGTTTTAAAATCTGAATTTCATCATGTTCTTGTGATTGAGTACCTTGATGTTATTCGAATACTCGGACTGAAAATTGGATGCATGTTTGAATTAAGTTTAGTTGAATGCCTGGGTAGTTTAAAACATATACTCTGTGTAAAATAAAAGTTTACAGTTTTATAATAAATTCAATAACTTGATTTTTAATTCGAATCTGACCTTGAATTGTAAATAGATGTTGTTTGAATTCAAGTAAGCTATCATCTAAAAATAATTTTAAGTTCTTAAAGTGAGTAATTAGCTCTGAAATCTTGAGTTTACAGTAAAATTTTAAATTGGGTCAAAATTTTATCAAAACAAATTTATGTTTTGATTACATAATTTAATTCGTGTTATTAAATGATGAATTTTAATGGTTGAATCACAATTTTTAGATTAGGATTTAGTGTGAATTTGGTTTTTGACCAATTTGGGCATATTAGTCAATTGGCGCCGATCAACGGCGAGTTTGTCGACGTCGTTGGGCATGGAGGTTGAGGGAGTGTAGAAGATCATTAGAAAAATACTCGTGTATTTTATTGATGATCGAGATAGCCTAGATTCGATTGAATAGGGTTTTGTACTATGAGTTCGATGACGATGTTCTTTGGGTTTGCACGGCGTCGATAGGCAACCAGAGTTGATCGCGGTTGGTTCTGGTGATGCTGGGGAGCGAGGCGGAGCTTGGGCTAAGGTGGCGGGGTTTCTCGAGTTTAGTGTTGTCGTGGAGGGGTGGTTTTTTGGTGATGGTGGTTTCGAATAGTTTGGGTTCGATAGTCTTTGATTCTCGATCAATTTGAGATTTATGGGTTTCGTTAGTGGTTGTAGAGGTCAATTGCGGCTTAGTGGAGGCAGGCATGGAGTTTGTCGTCGACCGGCGGCGACGTGCACGTTGACGTGCACGATTGTGTGTTTCTGCAGTGGTTTTGGGGAGAAGATGGTAGGAGCTCGAAGATGACTTCGGGTACGTGATGCTTTGGCTCGAAGCAGGTGTAGGGTTGGGGTTACTCGAGAAAGTCTCGGGAATTTGTAGGGTTGGCTCGGGTTTTTTTTGGCAGGTTACTCGAGATCAACTGGGTTTTGTATTTTAAGTAATCAGATTTTTATAAAAATCAGGCAAACAATGAATAGATGATATAGGGATTGATTTTGGAATGTTTATAAAATTTTAAACCAAAAGCTAAACACGAATTTACTTATAAAAATAATTTGTTTCTAGATTAAGTTTTAAAATAAGTTATATATATATATATATATTAAATATAAAGTTTTTAAAATAAACAAGTAGATTTCAAAATATAAGGATTGTACTAAATTTATTAAATAACTTTGGGAAGTTTTAAAGGTTTAAAAGTTCAATTGAAATGTATTTAATTATAAATTGATTTCTAAAATGTTATATTTTATTTAAATAAAGTATAATAATTAGAATTTGGAAATCAATTATAATAAAGATTTATCTTATGTAAATTTAGAATTTTGATTTAATTAAAGATAAATAAGTTTGTGAAAATAATCAAGATAGTTCAATTTTTATTAATAATCAAAGTGTTTAGGTTAATATAAATGATTTAATTAAGAAAATTATTTTCTTAATTAAGGATCTTTTTAATATAGTAAATTAAAGAAACATTTAAATTAATTTAAATGATTAGTTAAATAATTAATTAAGTAATTAATTAGTGATTAATTAAAGATAATCATTTTAGAGTTAATTAAGTATAATTACTGGGTGAAGTAATTAAGTGGTTAATTATTGGAGGTAATTAAGTAAAAGATAATTACTTTATGAAAGTAATTAGGTGGATGTGATTAAGAGTTAATCACTTGTGTTCTTAATTAAAGAATTAATTAATATAAGTAATTAAAGGTTTAAATTATTTAATTAATGGTTAATTAATAAAAGGATTAAAATAATTAATTATGTGATTAATTACTTGTTAAAGTAATTAATTAAGAAAGAAATTTAATTAATAGAAGTAATCATTAATTAATGGAAATAATTAATTAATTATTAATTAATAATTAAAGGACAATTAATTTATAATTAAGTTTTAATTAGTAAATGTAATTAAAAGTAATTAATCAAATATGATTAATTAAAAGTAATTAACTAAATATGATTAATTGTAAATGATTAATCAAGTGTGATTAATGAAAGGTAAGTAATCAAGAGTAATTAATCAAGTATTATTAATAAATAAGGTGATTAATCAGGTGTGATTAATTAAAGGATAATTAAGGAATAATTATCAGAATAATTAAAGAATAATTAATCAACTGTGATTAATTTAAAAGGGTAATTAGGAGATAACTACTTGGTATAATTTAAGAAGTAATTAATCAAGATGATTAATTAATATTGTAATTAAGGAATAATCTCTTAAAGTAACTGAGAGATAATTAATCAGGGAAAATTAATTGAAATGGATAATTAAATTAATTAATTAAATTGTAATTAATTAATACTAAGTAAGTTGGATTGATGATAATCCGAGTGTTTAAGTAAGGAATTAATTTAATTAAGGATCAATTAAATTAATTAAGTTTGGATCAAACCTTGTTATGGTTGATTAATGAATGGTTGATAAATTTCATTGGATGATTTAATGATATTGGATGATATTGAATTCATTGATTGATATGTGATGATATGAGTGTGATATATCTAAGATGTGATATATATGCTGCTTTATGATATGTATGGATGAATGTTATAATAGTAGATTATCTATCTGTGTTATGCGAATCATCCATTTATGTTTAAGTGATATTCTAAATATCTACTGTTTAAATCCCTTAAGTACAACTTGGACATTAAAATGGCGTTTGGATTCGGTGAGATCGGGATCGGGTTTCCATATTTGGATATCCGAAAACCACACCGATCCAAAATAAACGTTAGGTCGTGAATCCAAGTGGAGTTCAAGTGAAGAATCGAGGTGTAAGAACTATTCGTCAGTATAACTCTGGGGTTGATTCCATGATGAGTTTGACGGAAATAGTACTTACAGGTTTGAGATGGTGATTCAGAGTGCGAGGGCTATGGTCATTGACTCTAAGGGTGATTCCAAAATGAGTGCAACGAGATAGTGCCTTCGGTTCCGTTCGAACCCGGAACGGACTTGTATGGATTGAATGCTTTCATAACATCGTCAGGTGGACGATGAGCATTCTAAGATAGATGTGTCCTATAAAGGTAATCGCAGCCTCAAGCCTCATCAACCGGGAATGGCTAAAACAGGGGAGGTGCAGCAAGGTTAAGTGGGTCATGCCCAAGTAGGACGAGATTCATCCCTGTCTAGATGTCCCTTTTTATTTCGGCTTTGTGGGCGATTGATCTGCAGCCAACTGCGGGGTGGTCTTGTTCGAGACTGTTCAGTAAGGAATGGTCCCGGCCTTGTGTTGCAGGGGAGTTTGGGTGGCTCGTCGGTACGGTGATCTAGGCCACGTATTGTGACCGGCGGTACCCCAGTAGCCATGCCATTGTTGGAAACCCATTCTTCCTACGAGACCCTACGATTTTGTTTGTATTACCCACTTTTGTGGCTAGTAGCTGGAATTTAATAAATGTAACAATTTCGGCTATTTCATATTTACTTGAAAACCCTAGACACTATTATAATATCACTGGATTTCCTATCAAATATTTTGGTTAGCGTAAGGTAAAAACTTTTCCATGTTTATGTGTGGGAAGTCTTACGTGATACCTTTTCTTTTCAAAGGATTTTCTAAAGTTAATAAATTTTAAACCGTTTACTCACACCAGACCCCTGTCTGACCCGAGTGTTTATTTTCTGTTTTATTAAACTCTTGGATACTCATATTATGTATGGGTAGTCAAGTGATTCAGGTTATCCTTGACGAATTCTGGAGGAGCTTTGGAGCAGGAGGCTTCAACATATAGATATATAGTTAGAGTTTCCGCTGTGTGTTATTTTGTATAGTTGTTCTTGTATTGTACATTAGACAGAAATGTTACAACTGTCTAAATTGAGATTTAAAGTTGTGTACTCTGATGTATATGATACTATGTATATGTTATCTATTATATTTTCGTTCCGCTGTGAGATTCTGATGTGTTATTTTCTTTCTTTTCTTCTTCTATCTCTTTCTTTTCTTAAATAGTGATGCGTCTTTCTGGTGATAGAAAATCGGGTCGCTACAGTTGGTATAGAGCATTAGGTTGAGTGAATACCTAGGCTCTAGAGAGGTGTCTATCTTGAGAGAGCGTACTTGTAATTTATATATATATACACAATACAAAAAAACAGGCATTTTACAACGGGCAATGCCCGTTGTAATATGCATTTCGCAACGGGCATGCGCCCGTTGTATTAGGCCTAGTTGTAATAGGTCGACCATATTTTACAACGGGCAATGCCCGTTGTAATACATATTTTTACAACGGGCAATGCCCGTTGTAATACATGATATTGCAACGGTTTCTGACCGTTGCAAAATAAATGCAAATTTTAAAAAAAAATTACAGCACAGATTTTGAATTCAAACGAATATTTTATTCAAACAAATATTTATTACAATTTTTAAATAGTACAAATTCAAACTCTCACTATTCACTATACAATTTTGATACAAATTTCATTACATCACTATTTTACATTCAGAACCTCACTACATATCACTCACACTCGTATTGTTATCTTCAACTTCTTTCCAGTTAGAATCCAGCATCTGAGCAATCTGCAAAAATATTTACTAACGCAGTAAAATTGAAAAAGAAATATTTTTGCAATATAAAATAAAATGTGAATTTTTTGAAAAGAATATTTGCCTCAGTTATTTGGGTTGTTCGTCATCATTTAAATTTGAATTCATCATACACGAACAACTTGTGACATACACAGTGTATCACTGTATATGCCACAAGGCCGTGCACACCGATATACACTTGATAATGCTACAGGGACAAGTGAGCACAGGTCAAACCCAAATGCAAAGCCGGGTTCAACTCACGTGCAATATATTTAAAATCACGACACGAGCACAAGGTCAAACCCGAGTTTTAAAACTGGGTTCAACACAAGGCAACATGAAGAATGCAAAGCTTCGACAAATCAAATCAGTGGCACAACAATGCAAGTGAAGATGACACAGTAACAAGTGCATCATGATACAACATACAAACAAGCACACAAGCTGTGCTAATAGCTCTTTATGTCATGGGTCCAAAACCATAATATCACCTCTTTAAATCCTACATAACACAAGTCTGGTAACCTAGTGATGAGTTTCAAATCTTCTCTCGTATTAACAGATTTTATTTAGTAAAGTTCGAGACTCAAGAAGATTGTGAAAAAATATTGATGAATGATCCATATTTTTATGATAAATGCCTAATCATTATGAAAAAAAATGAAACACGGCATGAAGCTCATGAGCAAATTCCTTCAATCGACCCCGGTATGGGTTCAATTTCCAGGCATAGACTTAGATTTCTGGACTAAAGATGTCATTGGTACAAATTGGATCAAGTGACAAAAGGAATGATTCGCAACACAAGTGCCTGTAGAAGTTGATGCTAATTTCTTGTTTCCCAACAAATTTCAATTTGTGATGTTAATGACAACATAATTTGGCAAAGTGTTGAACATGAGTGGTGTCCTAATAAGTGTAAAGTTTGCAGTTGCTATGGTCATATGGCAAACAGGTACCCATCCTTGAGAACCTGGATTTCGAAACGAAGCAAAGCATAGGAAAACAGCAATGCATAGGATAACTTGAATAAATTAATGCAAGTTGACACCAATTTGAGTGACAACAATAGTAATAAAGGCATCAACATAGAACCAGATTCAACCCAGAACCAAAACGCAACAAATTCAAAAAATAATATACAGTCTAAATCATTATAGTCCAATTATACATGCTGAAGCAAAACTCTTAAAAGCAAATGCCCCTCCATTGTTAATACAATAAAACAAAGTACAAGTGAAACCACTAAGCAATCGTAACTTGATAACTCTTTTCGAAATACAATGCAAGATCCAACAGCTACATGAAGCATCAAAACTCAAATGAATAAAATGAACATGTCAACAGCAACATGACAGTGAAAACTCGAGTTACAGTGCAGCAACAGTTAACCAGAGTGATGCAAGTGTCGACCAAGAAACAATGCAGACAAGTGCACATGTAAACAGACTCAAGAGAAGTCAACATGATCAAGTTCAAAGCAATCAGGTCTCAAACAAGTTCAAATGAACAACTGGTCAAGTAAATAACAATGCTCAAGGCAAAAACAAAAATTGGTCACTGTAACATGAACAAGTAACCAAGCTTCAGACCAGAAAGCATGATATTCAATGCTCAGAATCAGGTGATGTTCAGAATCAAATAAAGTCACAGGGGAGTTCAATATTGTTGTCAAAGCCGAGAATTGTAAAACCAAAGTCAGGTGATGATAAATGATCGAAGCCGTGACTCGAACAAGTCAAAACAAGAAATTCACGGAGCAGTAAATTCAAGCCTAGGCAATCACGAAATAATACAAAGCCGTGCAAACCAAGAAATCAAGTATATACGTTTATGAACAAGTCAAGAATATCTCAAGCATCAAAACGAAAACCAGCGGCCAGAGCAATTCCATTGACAAATTCAAACACAAATATACAAACGAAAACTCAAGGGATCGAACCCTATAAAAACCAAACTATCATCATCGGCATAGATCAAGGAGTTCGCAATACAGAAATCAAGCAATTGCAAGCAATAAAAAGAACATACCAAATTCGAACACGAACTCCATCGAAGCAGCCGCAGTAAGATACAAGGAAAGAATCGATCGAAGCAACTCACGATTATCCACGCGATCAAACAACATTAGGCGCTTCGCAAAGCCCTAATTTTGGATCAGAGAAAGGAACGAAGTCCCCAATTTTTCAAGCCCTAATTTCAGAAAGAAGTAAACAACGGCCGCCATTTTCTTTTACTCAAGAATTATAAAAAGGGATGGGGTCTACAAAGAGATAGAAGGGCCGACCGGATTTGTTAAGGAGAAAAGGGTTAAAGGTGTTAAAAAATAAAAAGGGGTTTAGTTAAAAATATTACAGTAAAATACTGAATATTAAATGTAATTACTAATGCATTTGAAACTAAAAGGGGCATTAGTTTCTAAAAATTTTACAGTAAAATTTATATTTCTCAAATTCTGAATTATTTTAATATTTTGAAATTTTAAATATTTTATAAAATTTTAATCTCTTTATTTTATAATTTTATGAAAATTTCAAATTTTTGTTTATAAATTTTACAAATGTTTTTAAGTTTATTTTACAAAATTTCCAAATTTTAAATTATTTGAAATATTAAATATTCTAAGATTTTGGAAACTTTCTAAAATTTTAAGTTATCTTAAAATTTTACTTTTTAATTCTTGAATTTTATGAAAATTTCAAATGTGTTTATGAATTTAGTTTAGAATTTTACTAATTTAATTATCTAATATTGAATATTAAATACTGAATATTAAATGTAATTACTAAATAATTGAATATTAATTATAATAATTAAATATTAAGTGTAATTAATAAATATATTACAACGGTCCTGAATGGACCGTTGTAATAGAGATCAATTACAACGGGCAGCAAATGCTCGTTGTAAAAAGGGGCATCTATTACAACGGTCCTGAATGGACCGTTGTAAAAAGAGTGTTGTATAGGGAATATATTACAACGGTCCTCAATGGACCGTTGTAATAGCTATCTATTACAACGGTCCTGAATCGACCGTTGTAATAGCCTTCTATTACAACGGGCAGCAAATGCCCGTTGTAAAAAGGGCGTTGTAATAGGGCATTTTTGTTGTAGTGATATATATATATATATATATATATATATATATATCTACCTAATCTGTTGGGTTATCTGTTCGGATTTTCCAACAAGGTTATAGAGGTAGATAAGATAGGAGTGTGTGGAACACGACTACCACTAATGGAAGAGGCTTATATGTTGTGGTTGGAGGTGTGTCTGTCGAGATTGTAGACCTAATACCGTCTCGAATATGCTTTGTAGATTAATGAAAGGATTTCATTGATTCTAGAGGAAGTATTTTCAAGAATTGGAGTATATTATGGAAGTGTGAGGTTGATTTGCTCTCGAGTGAGCGGGATTTCCAAGAGTTGTATCTGTCAGCTGAGCAGAAGCAGGTGATGGTATCTTGGTGGCTTCAGGAAAGAATAGCTGTGTGGTGAGATGCAATATCCATTGATGGTTCTGAAGATGTTCTTGTGGAGAAAGATTTAGATGGTATTGAAGGAACATTGATGCCTACTGCAGGGAAGATTCGGATATTTAGAGATCTTCTGGATCTCAAGTAACGGTATCTTATCTATATTGAAGTATGAGGCTAAGGTCGATGAGTTACCTCATTTCGGACATGGTCTCATTGTTTTCCTTAAAAAGAACAAGTGGTTGGTGTTTGACTTGGAGCCGAGTTTCTTGAGGAGATGTCTACTCGTCTCAAGGATTTTTAGTGGAATTGGGTGATAGTTTTGAGTTTCAGGAGCTTGGGGTTAAGGATGATCTTTTGGCATAGCAGTAGCATTGAAGTAAAGTTTGGAAGCAGCAGCGTGGACGCGTTTCTTCGATGATTTAGAAATCTTTGGGATTCTACTATCGGCAGACCAGGCAGATGGTGAAGGCTTATCCATTTCTTCAGGAAGCTCAGCAGAGAAGGATATTTGCTGGAAGTGATCTATCAGTTTTTCTGGTAGATAAGCCATTCTTGAAAATTTATCTCGATTAGGAAAGCTGTTCTTGTTGGTGAAGATAGTTATTTGGAATCTGAACTGAGTAAGATCGCAAAAGTGACTTGCGATTAGTGTGGGAATCTTTGAATATTCTTTGGTTTGAGATTGAGGCATCTCAAGTAGAGGTAGAAGCTATGAAAGTAGTCAGAGATTTTCCAAATGTTTGTGAGGAAATCAGAAGTCTACCCGAATCGGGGATTGAGTTTCTTATCGACTTGGATTCCAAGAGTAATACTGATGGTTCAACCATGTAAAGGGATGACTCTTGGGGCGAGAAGAAGTTGGTGAGGCAACTCAGGATTCTTGAGGTGGGATTAATCATCTAGTTTTCTAGTTGAGATTCAGCTGAGATGTTTTGACCAAGTGGAATGGTCACTAAGATTTTAGTGAGGCGGATGAACAGTGTATGGAGAAAGTTTGTGATCGAGTTCTTCGATAGCATTCTTATCTACTCCAGATCAGAGTTGTGCAGCAAAAGCGAGATAGCAGTTATTCTATTATGGGAACAACCTATTATTATAGTTTTCTTGGATTAGAGGATTTCTACAGGAAATTCACGTATGAATAAATTTTTGGATTGGAAGGCAAGGTTGTCAAGTGCAACTGTTTGACTATTCCAGATAAGAGATGTAGGTTGGAAGTCCACTAATGCTTGTGGAATAGAGTTGTGTATTAGATTTCAGCAAATTTTTGGGAGAATCATTTTGTTGAGTGGGACCTGGAGATTTGTTTAATTTTTGGTCCAGATTGTTTCATGAAGCAATCGGCAAGGGTTAAGCTGATCAGGAATATTGGAGGTGACTCAAGAGCATCAGAAGAATTATGCAGCTAAGTATTGAGGAAATTTGGAATGAGAAGTTGGAATTTGGATATTGTTTTAGTTTTATCCGATCAAAGGAGATATAAGACTGGCTAAAAATTGGAGAGCTAGTTCCGGGAGTATTTTGAGATTTTTCTGTGTTTTCTGAAGATTAGATTTTGTTCTACAGGATTGAATTGCCAGTTGGATAACTAGAATTCATTGTATTTCACATATCTTTGAGGAATATGTGTATGATTCTTCGAGTGATAGAATCAGCAGTTTAGAAGGATTTGGTAGTTGAACTGGTCTTGAGTTTAGTCTGATATCTTGTTCAGATTTGTAGGATCAGATGTGGGATTTCTTGGTTATAGTAGTATAGTTACTTAAGGTTCTGTAGAGAAAGTATTCCAGTATAGGTACCTGGAAAACTCCAGATAATATTAGGAATTTCTATTCAGAATTTTGTCTGGATAGATAAAATTATTTGTTTGAATTTGTTGCTATGATTGATTGTGTGATTGCTGTTTGAAATTTAAATTCTTTTGCTGGGTTATTAAATTATCTTTGCTTTTAAATTTCGGGGACGAAATTCTTTTAAGGGGGGAGGCGGACGATGAGCATTCTAAGATAAATGTGTCCTATAAAGGTCATCGCAGCCTCAAGCCTCATCAACCGGGAATGGCTAAAACATGGGAGGTGCAGCAAGGTTAAGTGGGTCATGCCCAAGTAGGATGAGGTTTACCCCTGTCTAGATGTCCCTTTTTATTTCGGCCTTGTAGGCGGTTGGATCTGCAGCCAACTGCGCAGTAGTCTTGTTCGGGACTGTTCAGTAATGAATGGTCTCGGCCTTTTGTTGCAGGGGATCGGGAGTGGTCCTCGGTATGGTGATCTAGGCCACGTACTGTGACGGGCAGTAACCCGGTAGCCCTGCCATTGATGGAAACCCATTCTTCCTATGAGACTTTACAGTTTTGTTTGTATTACCTACTTTTGTGCTAGTAGATGGAATTTAATAGATGTAACAATTTCGGCTATTTCGTATTTACTTGAAAACCAATATCACTGGATTTCCTATCAAATGTTTTGGTTAGCGTAAGGTAAAAACTTTTCCATGTTTATGTGTGGGAAGTCTTATGTGATACCTTTTCTTTTCAAAGGATTTTCTAAAAGTTAAGCAATCTTAAACCGTTTACTCACACCAGACCTCTGTCTAACCCGAGTGTTTATTTTCTGTTTTATTAAACTCTTGGTTACTCATACTATGTATGAGTAGTCAAGTGATTCAGGTCATCCTTGACGAATTTTGGAGGAGCTTTGGAGCAGGAGGCTTCAGCGTGTAGATATATAGACAGAGTTTCCGCTGTGTGTTATTCTGTATAGTTGTTCTTGTATTGTACATTAGACAGAAATGTTCCAACTGTCTAAATTGAGATGTAAAGTTGTGTACTCTGATGTATATGATACTATGTATATGTTATCTATTATATTTTATTCGTTCCGCTGTGAGATTTTGATGTGTTGTTTTCTTTCTTTTCTTCTTCTATCTCTTTCTTTTCTTAAGTAGTGATGTGTCTTTCTGGTGATAGAAAGTCGGGTCGCTACATGTGGCATACAAAGTGCTGCTGATCATTTGTTGATCAAAGCATAACTTTTGTGAAAAGCGTAGCTTTGTGGACGAGACTTCGTCGAACCTCACAACCCGGTAATGGTCAAAATAGGAAAGATGCAGCAAGGTTATAGGGAGTAGCGCCCCTTAGGGTATGTGCATTTCCTTCTGGATAGAAGTGGCATCATGGTATGGATCCCAAATACTTAACTTATGTGGATATCGCAAATATGTATGACTTTGTGATTGTTGTTGGTTGAGGATCCACGGATAAAGGTTGTTTACAACCGGGGGATGACATACTCGTGTCAGTAGTTACCTACTTTTGCAAAGATAACCCGGCCTTGTGTTGGTAGAGATCCGGTTAGGTTCTCGGGGCGTCCTTCCAGAGGCGTACCCATGTCGCAATGGGAAGTTCCTTGGCCTGACCATTTGTTGGAAATCCAAACTCCAATACACACCATGTACGGTTTTAGTTGTAGAACCTGCCATTTACTTATGGTGGTCACCACTGTTTAGATGGTAGCTATAGTAGGCATAGTGTGAAATGCCTATGCTGGCTAAGATCAATACTATACTTTCGAAATGTTTTCTACACTATGCACTATAATAATAATAATCAAATGATTCTGCGTAGTAAGCATCTTTGACTATCATAAGGAGAAATCGCCTCCAATTTTGCATTTGCATTGTGTGTGTGGCGGGAGGCCTTATGGTAGTTTCATTTTCCAAAAGCATAGCGAAATTCTTTTTATTTTCTTTGTAAAAATAACTGTTTTAAGTTCTCACACCAGTCCCATGACTGGCCTGGAATTTATTGTTCCCTTTCTAAATTCTGGGTGCCCATCATTTTCCACACGGGCAGCCTAGAGTCAGGTTAGCATGATGTTCAGGAATTCAGAATGTGTTGTGGAGCAGGAGGCGAGCCGGATGGCGAAACGTATCACTTGTATATGATATTATCTTTTCCGCTGTGTATTTAGTTGTGAGGACAGGTTTATATAACTGTCCATTATTGTGTTGTGTTATATATTGACTCTGATGATGTAATGTATAAAATGTACGGTTCTTTTGATTTAAAGATATTCAATTATCTATTATATGTTGTTCCGCAGCGATTGTGAGATTCTGATATCGTTTATGTTGCTTTTCTTTTTTTCTTTCTTCTTCTACCTCTTCTTCTTTAACCCTAAAGATTCGGTTTTCCGGCCTTCGATTGCTCGGCAGTTGATATAGTGAACATATTAATGTCGATTTTCGGAAGTCAAAAATTTCGTTCTTCACATTTGGTATCAGATATTTGGTTAAGCGGCAACCTTGGCTCTGTTGGGTGTTAGTCATTAGACATAGAGTCAGTAGTACTCTAGAATGAGTTTGAGTGTAATAATAGATATGAGCGCGTATTTGTTAGTGAATATAAAAAATGTTTTATATTGTGTTTGCTTATCCGTTGAGCTGTTTATGAATTCTGGTCAGTATGTGGGACGCCATATTATCGATAGGGATTTCTAAACACTTAAACAAGATAAACCGACACAGTATTATTTTAAAATAGGGTAAATGAAATAATTTTACCCAGACTATTTCGTAAATAAAAAGAATAATTTTCCATAAATTATATAGTATATGGTTGCTTGTTTGTTATGAAGTGATTATATTAAACTATTATCATTGATTATTGAATAAGAATTGAAATCATAACAAAGAACTAAGAAAATAAAAATCCATATACAAATAAAATTTGAGAATGTAAATTATAAATGTGATTCATAATTTGAAATGGAATTCCAGAGTATTATTTGAAAACAAATTTAAAGAATCTGAAATTTTGAGATTTGGGAAATTTAAATTCTTTGGAGTTTGAAAATGATTTTCAAGGGTTTTGAAAAATTGTTTTGAATGGAAGAAAGCACTAAACTCTTTTCGGTCGCTGGAAAATAATTCTGATGATGATCGCGACATCATCGGTGTTCATTTTCGAGTTTCCATGAGAGGAATTGCTGCCAAATTATAATTAAATGGAAGTTGTTTGTGAAATTGAGTTTGGTTTTGGAAATTCAAAAGATAATTTGAATAGATTTCAAAAAATAATTTTTGAAAGATTGAAAAGACTCTGGAATGTTATATAAAATGTTTATGGAATAATAAATTAGTTTAGATGACTTAGGAAATTCAGATTTAAACTGAAATTCACCTGAGTTAATTGGAATAAAGGTGAATTTTAGAAGTCTAATAGACTAAATGATTGTTAGTTGATTGTATATTATTCATTAAGTGTTAATGAAATTGGATTGATAAATGGAAAGCTATGTAATTGAAGTTAAATTGAAAGTGAACTAATGTGAATTGGTTGTAAGCAATTAAAATTTGTATTGAAACCTTATAAATTGCTTATGGGAATTATTTTGATTGCATTGCTTATGAAAACTATGTGTTTTCTATTGAAAATTAGTGAAATGTAAATGAATTTCCTATATATATCACTTACATGTTTAAATTGAGTATGTACGGGTATCGGGGCTGTAGTTGGCTGGATTTGGTCACGCCACAATGCTAATAAATAACTGCTTTGCTTAAAAATGCTAAAAAGGTGCGCCTACGCAATAAAAATAGGAAATATGAACTGTTTTTCTGTTTTTCGACCGTGTGGGTCGATGTATATATATTTATGTCTATTGTGATATTGCAAAAGCTCCTCCGTACAAGGGAGACTCTGCCAAAATTTTCCGTAAATTTTGGGAGTTGGAAAATTTTTGAAATTTTTTGTTAACGGAAAGTCAATTTCTAAATTGAAATGAAAATGTAGGATTTGAAAACTTAGTAAAGTTATTGTAAGAAGTTTAACTATGGATTTTGAAAAAGTTAAAATGTTTAAATGAATTTGAAATTTAATTTGAACAAATGGTTTTGAAAAGTTAATGGATTCTGTAACTTTTTCTTACTTGGCAATTTGGAGGACGAAATGCTTTTAAGGGGGAAGTTTGTAACGACCTAGAATTCCTGTCATTTGAAATTCGTATATTTAATTGATTTTAAATATTAACAAGTAAAATTTGTAAGTCGAATAAATTTTATTTCGAATATCTAGATTTAATTGGATAGATTAAATCGATATTTTAATATTTGAAATTACATAAATAGTTGAAAATTCGGTTTAATGTCATTAAAATTGATTTGTAAAGTTGTATTAAATCATATTGGAGTTAGAATGATGTTATAGAACTTTTAAAATTGAATTAAAAGTAAATTTATGGAAATTGAATATTTTAATATTTAATTGACGAGTAAAAATAGCCATTTTTCAAACAGTCTCGGATTTCGACGAAACTAGTTTCATTGGATCCGTAATGTTAAATTATTGTAAGATTTAAAATTTCGTGTCAATCGGATTTACGGTTTGTCCGGGGCGAGCTAAAACGCACTGAAATCGGTTTAATGAATTTTAAATTTAAATAGTCGATTTGAAAACATATCTTTCAAATATGATCGAATTGGCTCTCGATATATATTCCATTGCGTTCAGAATGGGGGTAAAACATTATAAATGCTAGGCGGCACGCTTCGTTTGGAGTTCGAAATTTTTTCGGATGAATAGTGTTTTGGAATTTTCTATATAAGGCCCCCTATTTCTTTCATTTGCAAACTAAAACCTAGGGTTTCAAATTTCAGCCGCCACCCTAATAATCAATGGCCGAGAATGTCAAATCTTCCCTTTCAATTATCCTCCAATCCGTGAATAATTAGAGAAAGTTATTAACTACAAAAGTGTCGAGCGCGTTGAGATCTATATTCTCAACGGCTATGATCATAAACAACGAAGTGGATTGACTGCAATTGGTTCGTGAAGGCCTGGCGTTCAAGCATGAATTTCGAGAAGCACAAAGGTGACCGAGCTTGGCCAAATCACGGCCGATAGTGGCACTAGCGAAGGGCAATCGAACGACGTTGTCTGATCGTGTCCTCGGCGTTCGTAGTGATCGCGATAATTAGGGTTGAGGGGCGGCAATAAATGGGTTACGTGCGCGCATTTTCTTTAGCCTGGGGAAGAAGAACGAAGTCACGGTTCAGATTTGCAAAGTAAGAAATCAACGGCCACGATGCAGTAAGGTTAAAAAAGTTGAAATTATTATATTATATAATTCATATAATCTTTAAAACTCTGTAACCTTTTGATACGAGGTCGAAAAATGATGAAATGACTTGCGTTGGATTCGTATTGTCGAATACTACGCGATGGAGCTGGATTGGAGTTGATTGGAGCTAGTGGAATTTTGGGTAAAATTAAACGCGTGTTTAATTTTATTCGGAACGAAACATTGCAACTGTTATTGGAAGCAAGGTCAGAACTTCTCACTCAATCGAATTGTGTTTCAATTTAAATTTTAAATAGTTAGATTTAAAATTGCTTGATTGTATGCTTGGATGACAAATTGCTATGTGTTGTATTGAAATAGACCCTATACACCGAATATTAAGCGGAGGTTATTATATTAACACATATACCACGATATTCCATCTTGAAGTGGAATTGGTGTTATATATGTACTTGGAGTTGATTTCCCGCATTATATAGCGGATGAGACCCTATTGCGCCGCATAATAGCGGATAATATTTTATATAAACCCATGTACCGCGATATTCCATCTTGAAATGGAATTAGTATTGTGCTAACATCTATGGATGTAGGGAAACAGGTTGGAGGGATCCAACTGGATTCCTCAAATAATTGAATTTGTTTCAATGTTGTGTGTTGATATTTTTAATCTCTGTGTGGTTTTCTTTGTGATTGAAATCGTTAAAGGCTACAATTTAATCGAATATACCGGAAATAAATAAAAATTGGATTTTTGAAAATTCAAGTTGAAAGTTTATAGTAAACTTTATTTTTGAGAATTGGATAAATTTAAAAGAAGGAATTTTAAAAGGATAAAGTTTTATTTTTAATCTTGTTGAATAAAATTCCAAAATATAAGGAAAAGTATTAATAAATGGATTTCGAGCAATATTATTCAAATGTTGAAGAATTTATTTAAAAATATGGATTTTAAATATTTGAAAGAGACAAAGGAATTTATTTCAAAATACCTCTAACAAAAAGAGAAAGGAAAAGACCTCCCAATTCTACAAGCTTGAGTCTAAAGTAGTTTGGTGAAGTCAGGTAGATAGAGAAGCGAGCAAATAACCCATATCAAAAGCAACCATATGAAGCATAACTACCCTAGGTTTTTAGGTGAGCCATCATCTGTAGATAATCAGAAAAATCCACTATTGATGATCCGGCCTCGTGAACATCCAAGCAAATGATGACCAACCCTCAATAGCCGCTAGAAGTGAAAAATCAATGGAAAACATGAGAACTATCCATACACATGTTTATAGTCAAAGAACTGTGCACATATACACACACACACACATGTGTGTGTGTGTGTGTGTGTGAGGACATTAAAGCAGTAGCGAAAATCAGAGCACAACTAATTGTTGATCAAGAGAAGAATGTTTGAAGAGTCATCGTTATTAATGAAATATAATACGTTATTGGTAAGGCCCCTATTGTTTCTCCTATTGCTACACACGATTTTCACCTATAAGATATGAATTCGACTTTTTGTTCGTGTAAGAAAATTCTTAAAGTAAACATTTTTTACCTATAAGATATGAATGCGACTTTTTGTTCGTGTAATAAAATCCTTAATGTAAACATTTTTGACTTATTTAAAGCTAGATTTGTACTCTAGTTATAAGTAAAGAGCGCAATAGCATATGTTAGATTATCAGTTGGAATATAAACATTATTGAACATTATTGGTTCCTTTCAAACCATAAATACTAACAAGTAATAATGGCGATATTATCAAGTAAAGTTCTATAATCTTTAGCGTATAGCAATCTGAAGTCGCTATAGTATAGTTGTTAAAGAGATTTTTCATCTTGCAACACCAAGTTAGTTATGAAGTAATTACTGTGCTGAACGCTTTCAGTAATCAGGAATCGATAAATTTAAGTGATGTTAAATTTGCCTTAGGATAGTATTTAGATTGCTTTATGCGTACACAATTATGAGGTTGTACTCTAGTTATTCACAAAAATGCCACATCCAACTTATATATAATTTAGGTAAAAAGAGAGAAGGTTCTAACTTAAAAAGGAATAAGTTAAGTGCAGAAAAAGTAAAGAAAACAGAAATTTACGAGGTTTAGATTTTGATGAATGCTACGTTCACGGACCAAATCTTTGTGTATATATTTCTTTTTGGTATAGATTTTTTTAATGGCGAAGAGCACAAGTATATTTAGCATATAATTCAGAGAATGTTCAAAGTTCCTCTTCCTTGCTATAGTAACCTTCTATTTATAGTGCTATGATATCAAATGGATTGCTAATCCCTAAATTTTACATTGCTCCTTCACCGTTCGATCTTTCCAGTGTCGTTAATTGCATGGCTCGAAGATTTGAGCATGGATTTCTAACACGGATGAAGGCAAGGGTAGATTATTTAGGAGGGAAGATTTGGTTGAAGGCCGAAATTTTGAATTTGAAGTTAGGCAGGAAATTTGAACTTTGGGAAGTTCGAAGGTTAACCTCTGGATTCCTTATAAAGACTATGCTTCGCTAGCTTATGATATTAGGGCTTCTATATTTATTCTTAGCTGGTACAGTTTCTCCTGAACATAATGACAAAGTCCTTATTTAGTGTTTGTGTTGTTCATTAATCGAAGATATATATATATATATATATATATATATAGACTTTAGGAAGATGATGACATTGATCTGAGGATAGTTTCGACACCGGTCCTAGGAAGGTGTCGAAGTAGATATTTATGAGGCGGCGGTGTTTATTAAGAGGAGATAGTGAAAATGATTTGTAAGTGAAAGGCGACACCGTCTTCAGAGGGGTGATGACTTAGACTTTAATGAGATGACATCACAGTCTTTGAGTGAAGTCGATGTAGTCTTAGAAGAGGTAATGACATAACCACTAGAAAGAGGTTGGCATAGTCTTCAAGGAGATGATGACGCGATCTCTAAGGAGAGTCAGCATGGTGTTTTTCTTCTACTGGTAGATGAATTCTTTGAGCCGCCTTTCTCTTATAGGCGGCGCTTATTTAGTTATTTTTTTGAAGGGGTGACTCCCTTATTTGCTTCCTACCATATGTTATTGTAGTATCGGTGTATTTCGTTTAGAGATATTTTGCATAGTCTTTTTTGAGACAATTTAACCGTTGATTTTCGGTCTTTGATTCCTTTGTTACGTTGTTGATTGCATATATCCAGCGTATTCGTCTAATTATCTCTGAATATAGTCTGCAGGGTTTGGGCATCTCTAGCTTTGTGTAGTCTCCTCCTTTTGGTGATACTGTAATCGAAATCCCTTTTTTTCTTGTTTTGGCTACACAGTTCTATCTGTGCTCATTTTGCTGACGTACATTACACATATTTACAGGAGAAATTTAGGTGTAATATGCCACCCTTCTAGTTTGCGCTAATGTGTTTTAGTGCGGACTTGTCGTCTTCGCATTCAATTTTATCTATTCTCTAACCAATCACATCGTATTTAATGCTATTTACAAGTATCTCATTGTTGATAGTTATTCTGACCGTTATATACGAGTCCTTTCGAATTTCAACAAATCCTTCTCGTTCTTTGTGTACTTGGGTTGTCATTGTTACGATCTAATGATCGTATTTTTTTATTATTCCTTCAAAAAATTTAGGGTTGTGATTCTCTCATTGAAAACTATATAAATTCCTTTCCCCTTCCATTTCTCTTGTTTCTACTAGAAAAATTTTAACTTCTAACCATTGTGGCCCTTCTTATTTTCTCACAACGCTCTTTGCTTCAATTTTTATATTTTTCAAATCATAGGTTAGATCCTCTTTATTTGCTCTTCTGTGTTTTTTTAATTTATTACTATTCATATCCACACCTTGTATGTGTTCGAGGAAATGTCTATATGGGTTGTTCGATGGATTTGGTATTTTTGATGAATTTGTTCCTTTTATTCATGCTCTATTTGAATTGAATTAATTGATTAGTCGGTTCCCTTCGTTCTTTTTTTTATGTACACATTTTTTCCCTTTTAGTGGAGACTCCAACAAGATCCTCCTATTATATTCTTTCCTTCTTTTGGTTACCCATGGCTCAAAGCAACCCTCCAAGCACTTCGGGTTGTGGCTCAACTTCTTTCATTGAAATGACTTCGTCCATCTATGAAGAAGGTCGAATGTAAAGGATTTTGGATCATTTTCGGTTTAGGGATTATGTGCTTTGGTTCCTAACTGCTTTAGGTGGATTAAATTGCCTCTAGAAGGATTTGTTTCGATAACATCAGAACATATCCGAAATGGGTTCTATCTTCCACCCTACCCCATAGTTAAGGATAGCTACCGTCAATCTATCCCTTATCCAACTATCTCACATTTCTCATTACGTACTCATGTCTACCTTTATCTTGAATGCTGAGCACTTGTGCCCCTCATTTCATGTCATGAGCTACTATTTTTGTACTCAATTCGTCAAGACATTACTATTGGCTGCAATGGATTCTTTTATATTCAAGCTTTGAAATCTCCTTTCTCGATTTCTCCTCTTAAGACTCAAGATAGGTGGATCGGTTTTTCTATATTTCTAGCCATGACGGTTTTATTCCTTATTTTAGATCTGCTAGTACTGTTTTCACCCTTTTATCATTCCATTTTTCATTACTGTTATTAATTTTAAGCCACACTGACTTGTATGCACTTTCTCTCCTTTTTTCCTTTTCTATTCTCCTCTCTCTCTACTTTTTTTGGTTAAACGCTCCGGCTTTCTCGGCGAGGAACAAGATTCATTTCTAGTGCATAGGACCAACATGCTCAAGCTTGAAAAGTATATTCGCAGAGGTATAATTCTTTTACTAAAGCAAACCATTTACAAAGTATAAGATTTTCAAATTATTTGAAAAAAGAAACAAGTTTTCAAATTCAACATGCATATGTCGACATATGCCCAGATGATATGTCGACATACATGCTGCCAAATGGTTTTCCAAATTTTGAAAAGAAGTTTCTATTCATGGCAACTCTTCATGAACATATACATCTGTTTGAGTTCAAACGAATTTTTTGATAGTTATTAACTTATTTTCTTCCCTCCTCTTACACTCTTGAAAACTCCATTAAAAATACACTCTATTCTCTTTAAAAGCATATAGCATCAATATTAACTTCATTGTATTGTTCATTACTACTTTCTTACATTTTTGAATCATCTCTCTCAAATCAAAGATCCAAGCACAGTCTAAGAGGCTATGGGATCCATTGTATCCAAAGTTCAAGAAATTATCTTTGTAAAACCATTAAACTCTATTTGCATTTGCTTGGCTGTACTTGTAACCTGTTCAAATCTAGTGGCTATGGAAAGATTATTCACAAGCTTGGAGTAAATTCATCGTCATCATCTACATCTTTCTAAGCAGGTCTAGTTATTTCCTTATGATATCTAGCTTTGTATTCCTTAGAAATGTGTAATTTTAGTTTAAAGTCATGTATTTCATTTAAATCCATGTACTTTCTATTAATTGTAATGAAATCTTGTCCTTGTTGTTATATATAGTTCTAATAGTCTTTGGAAGTTATAAATATATAATGGCATAAGATAAAAATGAAAAACTATAAAAAAAACAAAAGTTTTGCAATTTTAGATATATATGTCTACATACATACAGTAGATATGTCGACATATATGAGTCATTGGGCAAATTTTTTTAAACTTAAAATAAAATAACTACTACCATTTATTCTTTCCAAATGGCTTTTCACTCCTACATAAGCCTATTTCTTCCAGGAATATCCACTTACCATTTTACCCTCTATCTTCTTTTCATTCTCAAACTACACAAAAAAAATTATGTGAAAACCTTGAAAAAACACTTCAATCTTTTAACGATTTTATTACTTTTATCTTCAGAAATCAAAGGCATTTAGAGTTAAGTTAAATGCAAATGATCAAAGAGCAAGAAAAGCATTTTGACTCCCTTCGATGGATGATTTCTTCCTTAATCAAAGATGATCAACCTAATAACCTAGATTACTCTATCAACATGGATAATGAAGATTTGGATGGCATCAATGCATATCTAATCTTTGGATCTGACAGTTGGGTTAATGTAACATCCCAAAATTTATTAAATTAAATTTGGTTACTTATTTGAACTTTTGGAATTTAATTTGAAAGGTTCAAAAGAAATAAAATATGTGTTAATTTATATGAATAAAACTTCAATTTCTTTTGATTGAAATAATAAATGTTTTAAAATAATTTTAATTTATAAAAATATATCTATGTAATTTAAATAATATTTATTAATATAAAGAAAATATCTTTAATGGGTAATGTATTTGTAATAAAGTAAACATGGTATAAAGGGTTTGATAGTTAAGCTTAAGAATAAAAAAAAATAAAAACAAGGGTTTATGCTAGAAATAAGTGAGTTTGTGTGTATGCAACCAAAGTTAAAATTTATAACAATAACTATAACAACTTTATATAAGGCATGAAGTAAAAGAAAACCAGGCAAGAGGGGGTGTATGTTGCCTGTGAAGTAGATGTGCAAGGCGAGAAAAGAAAAAAAAAATATAAAATAAAGCATCTATGTACATACAAAAATGGAATAAGGATGTAAACATGGAGGACACTTGCATTTAATGCTAGCACAAAAATAAGGTCATTCGAAAATATCTCTAAATCATTTCAGCTGAAATTGTTGTCTGGCCAAAGAAAGGAAGAAGAAAAAAAATCTCTGATTAAAAACAGAACTTGCTTGTTCCAGTAAACACCTATTTCTGTAACTCTTTCTATATATATACATCTTCTTATTCTATTTTTGTTCATAAAAAAAAACTTAGCATAACAGAGAAAAAATAGTAAGCACTTCCATTTTACAGATTTAAACAACAACCAGGCAAGAAGATTTAAGAAGGAAATCAAGTAGTGGCTATTCAAAAAAACAGAAGTTGTTCTCTGTTCAAGTTTTTAACTGTTAGTAAACATATTATTTTAAAATTTAAATCTGGTTATTTAGTTCATGAAACTTTGTGCTTTGTTGTATATTGAAAAAAAATTGTTCTGTATGTTTTCTGTGATACTGGAAATTTTTATATGGTTGTTCTTCTATACTTTTAGTTTCAGAGCAAAGTAAATTAGAAACATTTAATAAATATTCATACAAATATTATAAACCTAGGATTTTAAATAAAATAAGTTATTTTAAACTTAAACCATGGCCCAGAAATTGTTTGAGCTTGATAATGAAGAACTTGACTCTGTAAACTCAGTTTTACAGTTAAAAGAGAAATCATATGATGAATTCGAGTATTTTAAATTATTGATTTGATTATATACTTGAATAAACATACAAAGATTGGATTTTTAGAACAAGAATGGTGATTTTTAGTTGTGTAAGTTAAGAGCAGTTTGAAGTTGATCAAAATGGGAGTTTCGATCAATTTCTGACGATCAGAAGCATACTGGATGTGGAGTTTTTGATCGAAGCTAGTGTGTATGATAGTGAAGTCATGAAAAATGTTCAATAATTTTTCTATTATAGGAGATGATGGGACGAAGCAATTTTAGGGTTTAAGGTCAATGAAATGAGCGATCGGGTTTTTGGGCTCGTGCGCACTCGTCAATGCATCGAGTGTGGCCAGATTTGGAAGGGGTATTCTTGAATAATAGACGGAGGCGTGGACGGAAGCGCGGCAGTTCTAGTGGTCGGGTTGGTCGTGTTGAAGTAGGTTTTGGCGAGCGTGAGTGTTCGAGTTTTGAACTGGAAGCTCGATTTCGTTTTGGGGTCCTTAACATCGAATCGACCGTTATTATCAAGTGTGGTGGTGATTTGTGACATGTCGGAGGAAGCACCGTTCGCCGGAGCGTCGGCGAGGTGCTATACATGTGCACGGTGCCAGTTTGGGTCAGTGGAAATGACATGGGGGAAGAAGCATTGCGACTCGAAGTAGCATTCGTGAAGTTCGCGTATTAGCTCGGGTTCTAGCTCGAGGGAACTTTTTTGTGTGCCGGGTAGGTTCAGTACTTAGACAAATTTAAGTGGAAAAAATATTATCACGGGTCAATCTTTGTAAAACTCGAAGCAATGAGCACTTTTGCTCGGGTGTGACTCGAGATAGTCTCGGGTTGGTTGTTTGAAACAGCATTTCCAGTTTTAAAATTTAAAAAAAATTAAGTCTAATTGATTTCTAAATTCATTCTCTATTAAATGATGATTGTTTGTTAAGTGGAATGTAAAGTTAATGGTATTGAAATAATTATTTGAAATTAATTAAGTTCAAAGATGTTTTAAACATATATTTTTAAATAAAGTTGTTTTAAAAATTGATTTAATAAAATAATTGAGAAGTTAATCAAATATTTAAGGTGTTAACTTAGAACAAATTTATTTATAATAATTAAATAATGATTAAACAATAAATGACTTGTAATTACTTTGTAATGGATAATTAATTAATTAAAGACTAATTAATAAGTGTAATTAAGATTTAATTGATTAACAATTAAGAATTTATTTAATTAAGATAATTAATTAAAGAATAATTGATTAATAAAGTTAATTAAGATTTAATTAATTCATAGTTAAGAATAATTAACTATTGATTTAAAAATAATTAATAAAAATTATGTGGTTAATTCATTTAAATCACCTTTACCTTAATTGAAGATGATTGACTATCATCAAATGTTGTGTACTAGATTGATTTGTGATTGTGATACTGTATGATGTGAATTGCTTTGTGCTGAATTGTGATTTGTGATTTGTTTCTGTGTAAAAACCCTTCGCCCATAAAACGACATTTAAACTTCGATGCGATAGGGAGTCGGATTTCAGTTAGTTATCCGAAACCCACATCGATCCCTGAATATGAATCTTTGTACCGGATATATCCACATGTTTTAAAATTGAATGCTCACTATTCGGATTAGCCGGGAGAGGACCTTTCTGCCATATAACCCATTCCGAATAGTGATACAACGAAATGAATAGCATTTGAAGACGGTGGTGAAGACCGGGTGTCTTCGAAAATGATAGGGTTACCTATCGAATGTCTCTGCACTGAATGGCCTCGGTATAGAGATCTCCACATGTGATGGGGAGTCCGATCGGGATTGTGAATACCCGGATTTGTACGGGCTTCTTCCTTTATTGGACGAAGTGCCTTCATTTCTATTCGAACCCAGAACAGACTTGTATGGTCGTATGTCTGACACTACACCTTGAGAAATAATGCAGATTTCTTTCAAATACATATCTATTGGTGGCGGAGAATTTATTCTCTTAGCTTAACACCCTTCTCTGAGACGTACGAGCTCAAATGTTATGTAGTTGAAGGTTATCAGCGATATACTCCCAATTTGGTAGTGTGGCATGCTAAGTTCTGCTGTTTGTTGATCTTTGTGATCAAAGCATGGCTTTCGTGTAAAGCGTAGCTTTGTAGACGAGACCTCATAGGACGTCACACCCTGGAAATGGTCCAAAAAAGAAAGATGCGGCAAGGTTATGATGGTCACACCCTTTAGGGTATGTCATTTCCTTCTGGAAAAAGGTGGTATCATGGTATGGAGCCCAGATACTTTACCTATGTGGTTGCTGCAATCTCATTTACAGTGTGGTAGAGGGCCCTCGGATAAAGGTCGCAAACGACCGGGGGGTGGCATACTCAAGTAGTAGTTACCTAATTACAGAGGTAACCCGGCCTTGTGTTGGCAGAGAACTGGTTAAGTTCTCGGGACGTCCCTCCAGAGGCGTACCCATGTGCCAGTAGGAAGTTCCTTAGCCTAACCATTTGTTGTAAATCCAAAGAAACAATACGAGTCCTGTACGGTTTTAGTTGTACAACCTGCCATGTAGCGTGGCCGTAACCTGCTACAAAACATGGTAGTTATAGTAGGCATACGACGAAATGTGGTATGCCGGCTAAGATTAATATTATGCTTTCGAAATAGTTTTCTACACTACGCACTAGTAATAATATCAAAGAGTTTTTCCCGTATCAAACATATTTGACTATCATAAGAAGAAATCTCCTCCAATTCTGCGATTGCATTGTGTGCGTGGCGGGAGGTCTTATGGTAGTTTCATTTTACAAAAGCATACCGAATTTTTTTATATAAATCCTGTTTTTGTTTACTCATACCAGTCTCATGACTGACCGGGAGTTTATTGTTGTTTCTAAACTCTGGGTGCCCTTAATTTCCACACGGCAGCCTAGTAGCAGGTTTTCTGTGGTTTGGTGTTAGCTGTATTTTGGAGGTTATCGGTTTTTTGAGGCTTTTACCTTGAAGATATTTTGGAAGCTTTTGGATCCCAAGGTGCTTAGATTTGGAAGTTCACTATCGCTTCATTCCTTTGAAGGCTTTTTGACTTATGATCACATATTGTTCCATTGTGATGTTCTATTTGGAGTTGTGATATATGTATTATGATACTCTGATGTAGTAATGGATATTATGATGTCATCGTATTTTTGATGAAATGCATGATATTCATTTTGTTTCCACTGTTTTATATTCATCTAATGTTGTTATAAGCTTAATCCAACCGGAGTTCGATGTTTTAATTTTCTGCAGTCGAATACAAGTGAGGTATTTGATGTCAATTTTTGAACATTGGATTTCGAAACTTGACATGTGGCATCAGAGCTGAAGGTTGAGTAAGAACTTTTGCTACGGAGTATAACACATTAGATGGCTCATTAGAGATAGGGTGAAGTATACCCTAGAATGAGTATAACTGAGACTGAAACCCCAAATTTTCGTAGTCTACTTCCTTTAACTGCTGTTATTCCTAAAGATATCTCATCCGAATATCTAAATCAATTTTCTTACTAATTACAGATAGTAAGAATGAGCGGACAAAGAGGAAGAGCTGGGGCGAGGAAATGCCACAACACCTAGCCAAGTTCCCCCAACCGCAGAAGCAACTTTATCTATTCAGCATCAGCCGAATCTGGCTGATTTATATAAGAGTTTCTCAAGGCTTGGTGGTAAGCAGTTCACCGGCAAGGAGTGGATTGTTGAGACCCAAGCATGGATCAGATCATGTGAAAAAATCTTTAAAGGGCTAAAGCTGCAAGAAGATCAAAAGCGACTCATAGCTTCTTGGCAACTTCAAGATGTAGCCTTAGCATGGTGGGAGACAGTTACTGTGGATAAGCCAAAAGACAAGTTTACTTGGGAGAGATTTAAAGAAATATTTGAGAAGCGTTATATGTCATCGGCTGAAATTTCTCGAATGTACCAGGAATTCATGGACTTAAAGCAGGGAGTTTGTCATTCGAGGAGTATCTAAACAAATTCAATGAATTGTCTCGTTTCGGCCCAGAATTGGTGAACACACCTGTAAAGAAGAACTAAAGGTTCATTCGTGGGATGAATAAGAAATTCCACGAAAGGATGACTGGCCATGTCAAAGAATCCTTTTCAGATTTGGTTGTTATGGGGTACAGATATGCTACACTTGATATGCAAGAAGCCTTGGTGGAGAAAGGAAATTCAAGCAATCAAAATTGGAAGAAGAGAAAATTTGGAGGCAAGAAACCATGGTAGGCTAAGGAGAAAAAGAAGAGCAATCAGTGAAGCACGACAGAGAATGTTACTTGCTTTAATTGCTTAGAAAAGGGCCATTATTCGAGTAGATGTACGAAGCCTAAGAGACAAGTCAATCAATCCGTTCAAGCAAAACCCAGGAAATGTTGTTATTGTCAGAAATTAGGACACGAGTTTAAAGACCGCACAATTATGAAGCAAGCTCAGACAGCAAAGGTGTACACAGTCAAAGACAAACCTGCATCTCCCAAAGTAGAAAGGGGAAAGGTGTTCTCGAAGGTAATCTCACTATTTATGATAGCATCGTTAGAGTTATGTTTGGCACGGGCGCTACACATAGTTTTATCTCTCAGCAAGCTATTAATGAATTAAATCTTGAATCTAATTTTGTTGATAAGCCTATATGCGTAAAGAATCCAGTTGGAGGTCCCGCGAACCTTTGTCTTCGATGTAGAGACGTTCCTATCTCATGTTCTTGTTACCAATTCTCTACCGGTCTCTTTGTCCTTGATTTTAACAAGTTTGAAGTCTTACTCAGAATGGATTGGCTAGAAAAATATGAAGCCAAATTGGATTGCAATAATCGATTAATTTCGATCAAAACCAAATTTGGAGATTCCATTGAGATTTCTTGTGAGGAGCCTAGTCCTAAAAGAGAAGGGTTGACGTATAACTTGGGTTATCCTGAACCTAGTCTGGAGTCCATACCCATTGTTAGAGATTTTTCAGACGTGTTCGAAGAAGTGAAATACTTACCTCCACATTGAGAAATAGAATTTAGAATTAACCTAGTATCCAATGCTCGTCCTATCGTTCACGCAAGTCGTAGGATGGCGCCCAGGGAAAGGGTTGAATTAGTCAAGCAAACTAAAGATTTACTAGAAAAAGGTTTGATTCGACCCAGTGTTTCTGAATGGGGTTCAGCCGTTGTATTTGTTGCTAAATCGGACGGATCTTTGAGATTGTGTATGGATTACCGCGATCTCAATAAGATGACTCTCAAGAATAAATTTCCACTACCTAGAATTGATGATCCATTTGATCAATTGCACGACGCTCGTTTCTTTTCGAAGATGGATCTAGCCCAAGGGTTCCATCAATTACGAATCGCCGAAGATTGTGTCCATTTGACCGCTTTCAGGGGTCCCAATATGGTCTACAAATGGTTAATCATGCCTTTTGGGCTAACCAATGCTCCAGCATACTTCGTGGACCTTATGACTCGTGTGTTTCGGGAGGTATTGAATAAATTTGTGCTCGTATTTATTGATGATATTTTGGTCTATTCCAAGACCAAAGAGGAGCATGCCGAGCATCTTAGAATCATTTTGGAGATATTGAGGAGAAATATTTTATTCTCAAAATTTTCCAAATGCCATTTTTGGGTCAAAGAAATTAAATTTATCGGCCATATTATTAATGAAGAAGGGATTTCTGTTGATCCTAGCAAAATTTCCGCTATTCTTGATCAGGGGAAACCCACTACCCTAAAAGAAGTTCGAAGCTTTTTGGGTTTAGCAGGTTATTACCGCAAGTTTGTTCAGGACTTTTGTGACGACCCGCCCTTCTGCTACCAGAAAGACGTATCATCATTAAGAAAGAAAGGGATGAGAAAATAGAAAAGATAGAGAAGAAAGAACAACAACATCAGAATCTCACAGCGGAACGGAACAAAATATAATATAACACATAAATATTACATAGTTTAATACATAAATCAGAGTTATACAGATCATACATCACATACTAGGCAGTTATAAACTCCTGTCTAGTTAATACAACTCAATAAAATATGACTCAGAGATACTAACACAGCGGAACTATATGTATCTACAACGCTGAAGCCTCCTGCTCCATTGCTCCTCCAGAATTCGTCAAATCTAACCTGAATCCCTTAGCTACCCGTAAAAATTTGGGTACCCGAGAGTTTATGAAAAACAAAAATGAACTCCGGGTCAGACATGGGTCTGGTATGAGTAAACGGTTTAAGGTAGTTTAACTTTGAAAAACATTTGAAAATAAAGGTATCACGTAAGACTCCCCACAAATAAATACGGGTAAGTTTTTACCTTACGCTAACCAAAACATTTCATAGGAAATCCAGTGATATTATAATAGTGTCTAGGGTTTTCAAGTAAATAGAAAATAGCCGAAATTGTTACATTCATTAAATTCCAGCTACTAGCCACAAAAGTGGGTAATACAAATCAAAACCGTAGGGTCTCGTAGGGAAAATGGATTTCCAACAATGGCAGGGCTACTGGGGTACCGCCCGTCACAGTACGGGGCCTAGATCACCATACAGAGGATTACTCCCTTCATCCCCTGCAACACAGGGCCGGAACCATTCCTTACTGAACAGTACCGAACAAGATAAACCCCGCGGTTGTAGCTAGCAATCGCCCACTAAGCCGAAATATAAAAAGGGACATCTAGACAGGGGAAATATCTTGTCCTGCTTGGGCATGACCCACCTAACCTTGCTGCATCTCCCCTGTTTTAGCCATTCCCGGTTGATGAGGCTTGAGGCTGCGATTACCTTTAAAGAACATATTACTTAGAATGCTCATCGTCCGCCTGACGATGTGCTGAAAGCATTCAATCCATACAAGTTAGTTCCGGATTCGAACGAAACCGAAGGCATTATCTCGTTACACTCATTTTGGAATCACCCTCAGAGTTAACGACGATAACCCTTGCATTCTGAAAACTCCAACTCGATCACCATTTGATAAGTCACGACCTATCGTTTAATTTGGATCGATGTGGTTTTTGGAGAATCAAAATTGATTCTTCCGATCCCGGTCTCATCGGATCCAAACGCCATTTTAAGGGCCAAGTTGTCTATTTAACTTAACAGTTCAATTAAATATCAGAATTAACATAACAGATATAATAGATGGATCATACACAGTTATCACAGATATCCATAATATATCACAACACATCACAGAAAAATCATCAAACAGATATTAAAGTCAATCAAACACAATCATCAATGCATACCATACAGTTTGGATTTACTTTACTTAATTGATTGCTTAAGAATAAACTATTTAATTTTATTAAATTAATGAATAATTGATTAGCTTATTAATGATCAATTAATTACTCATTTAATCTTTAATTTTGAATCTATTAATTATCAAATCTTTAATTAATTATTTAATTAAATCTTCTATTCATTAACTGTTACTTAATTACTCAGTTAATTAGTTGATTCTTAATTGTTAATAAATAACTTACTTATTAAAGATTACAAATTATTTTTAATAAGTCAATTATTATCAATTTAATAAATTATAAAATCTTTAAATAATCACTTAAATTAATTTTCAATTGTTAATTAACTTTTAAGTGATATGCTAACATTCTTAAGAGTTAAATTGATTTAACATATGATTAAATTTTTATTTCAAAATTAATTTAAAGTTATCAATTTAAACTCAAGTATAAATTAATCAACATTCTAACTACTTACTGTTAACTATCTACCTTTGCATATTCACCTAAATCAACCTGTAATTAAAATACTAACTTAACTAACTAATAAATTGTTTAATTAATTTAGTTAAAACAAATACTAAAAACAAAACCACGCACGTCCAAAACCTATACCGAGGCAGCACCATCTTTACTCGAGACATTCTCGAGTTTCTTTCCGTGTTTCCCCCTGCGTTTCTCTTCCCATCTTCTTCTCTTCCTGTTTCTTCTTCTTACCTTTTATATTATTATTTTTAAGTATCAGTTTATAAAGTTTTGAATCTACTGAAACGCGACTCCCACAATACAACCCGAAGATAAGATCGAAGCAACCCCTCAAATCACTCGAGTACACGCACGCGACCGCCCCACGTAAATACATCAGTCACCTCTTCACCACCGTGCACGTGCACGGTGGCCTGCTTCGCCTCCGGCGACTCACGACAACGACCACAAACCCCAAATCATCCACTCAAACGAAATCGAAGCCCAAACTTCTATTACAAGCCGAAAACAAAGATATGACCTGATGCTCGAACTTGCGACGCAAGCACTCACTGACAAATCCCTCGTGCGGCCACCAATCATCACCGTAGGCGATGAAATTTCACCAGAACGTCGCTCATAACCTCCTCTAACTCCACCAAAAATGGCACTTCACTCGGTTGTCTATTGAAGCCGCACACTAATTTTTACAGGGCATAAAAAAAATATGAACTTAAACCCTATTTTTAATTCAAACCCAAAATTTGTGCATTTGAAAAATAAATTGACATTTTTCTACTTCTAATACGACTTCAATCTTGCCTCATTCCAAATTCCAGAAATTAAAATGTAATCAATCTTCCAAATTTGACAAAAATTCACTGAAACTTCTTTTTAAAACTGCTCTGAAAATCTTTGCTTTCAAATCAAAAATTTTATGTTAAAAATCATAATTATGTTTATGAAATCTAAATATACTATTGAATTTACAAATTTAAACACTTGAATTTTCAACTTTGATTTCTTTTTACCTGTAGTTTTGAAAATACAGTGTTAACATGCTGTTAAGCTTTAAAACATGTTTGCAGACTTTTGTTTAGGATAAACCAACTTGAATTAGCTCACTACCAAGATCAAACGGTTATATGAATAGGTATTGGAAATTTACTGGCTTTACTTTGTTCAAAACTTGAATTTACTGAAGAACAAACTATAAAAGTTCCCAGTGCAAACCAAATACACACAGAGTAGTTTTTTTGAACTATATCAAGCACATATCATTCAAAAACAAATATACAAGCTAAATTTTGTGAAATCAGTTTGTTTACTCACCCAAAAGCAATTTGAACAGAAGATATGTTGAAGGAACTGCAGTTGAACTACCCTGAAACCTTCTTGAGTTTCCTGACTTCTGTTTCCCCTTTTATTTGTTTGATTTTCTGTTTGAAGCTAACATATATTTGCAAAGCAAATAGATGTGTTCTCAGGTTTGATTTCAAGCTAAAGTTTTGTATAAACTAATGATATATAGGTGTATAAATATATAAAGAAGCTACTGATCGGGTTATAACTGGCCAGTTAGTATTTATTTGTCATTTTCTTTTTATTGGCTAAGAAAATTCACTGCAGTATGAAATCATATAGGAGATTTCGGCTATATGTACTTGTTAAGCAAGAAGTTAGGCTATTTAATTTTCATGCTTTTAATTATGACAACAAGAAATAAATGTTTTACTGATTGTTATATTGTTTGGTACAAAGATATTTATCATATTTCGGCTAGCCTATCTTGCAAGACACACATATTTTGTTTTATGTTGAAGTAATACTTTGTTTTTCTTATTTGCTTACAACTAATAAATGCTTATGCTTCACTTATGCTAACAAGTAATGAATGTTTCAGTTTTCCTGTTTGTTTTGTACAAGCTACAGATTTTTTTTTATTAATTTGAAGTAAAGCTTTGCTTTTCTTATGAATAAAAATTTTCCTGCAGCACATAACTTTGTATTTAATTCATATCATTATGAATGTACAAAGGTATTTATATATCTTCTTTGAAGTTAGACCTGGCTTGTATATGGAGCTATACTGTATATGTAAACATTTATTTTATTACTTCTAGCCTAATTATATTATACTTGCAGGAATTACTATATTGTATTGTCACATGTATTGTCAGATACTATATTACGCTTGCAGGAAGATGTTTGCCTTATGAATGAAAGTATGTTGTACTATGTATAAAGATTTTTGTTGTATGAAAAGTACATTTGCAGATAGATAGTGTGAAGTTTTGTTTATGAGAATATTTATTGTTTTGTATAAACACTTGTCTTATATTATGTTATAAATTGTTTTCATTTCATTTTACACTTTTAGTTTGGATTACGTGTGAAGATATAAAAGAACTTATTTTATTATTTGCCTGCTTATTTATTTATATTTGTATTTTATATTTTGATTATCAAAATTTACATTATATTCTTAAGTTTCACTTATATGTAATACTTATTTCTATATTTATCTCCAATTATAATTTATTCAAATTACATACATAAGTTTGGCTCATATGTTACATTTATATTCTATATTACTAGAATTTGATTGTAAACTCCAAACATTATTATTCATATGTATATGTTTATCAAATGTTAGCAAAATTTAAAACTTTTAATTTAAACATATAAGATAAATCTTATTATAAATATTATTGAGACGCTTATTTCAAAATGCCAAATCAATCTCCTTTTTAAAATACAGTTTATAGCAATAATCCCAAATCACATTCATTTTAATACGATCAAACTACTTTTTAGTTAGTTAAACTAAATATATATTAAAATAAACAGGGTCAAAAATCCAGGGTCATTACAACTTTTCTAAGATAGCTAGTCCGTTGACTAAGCTCACGACGAAGAATGTAAAATTCAATTGGACTTCGAAATGTGACAAAGCTTTCAGGATTTGAAAAAGAGATTAACCACTCCTCCTGTTCTCGCTATTGTCAACGAGAATCGGGGATTATCTATTTATACCGATGCTTGTGGTGATGGTTTGGGTGCGGTATTAATGCAGAATGGGAAGGTAATTGCCTACGCGAGTAGACAATTACGTCCTCATGAATGAAATTACCCAACCTATGATTTGGAACTCTTAGCTGTTATTTTCTCTTTGAAAATATGGCAACATTATCTTCTGGGTAAGGATTTTTTTAGCCTTCTTAAAAAATTACGAATTTAATTTGCTTAATAAATATACCTAATGAACTCTCTTTCTTTAGGTGAAAAATTCGAATTATTCACCGACCACAAATCTTTGAAATACCTCTTCACCCAGAAAGATTTAAATCTGCGACAACAATGTTGGTTGGAATTTCTAGCATCTTATTACCTAGATATTTAATATATGCCCAAAAAAGCCAATGTAGTTGCCGATGCTTTAAGTAGGAGACATGATGTTCTTGCATATCTTGTTGTTACTCCTACTCTCCTTGAAAAGATCGCAAGCAAGCAAAAAGAAGACCCGTTCCTTCGGGGAATTTGTAAAAGAATACATCATGGTGAGGATTCCAGTTTTCGAATTGATGATAATGGAGTTATAAGGATGAGAGGCAGGATTTGTGTCCCGGACATTCCTGAACTGAAACGTGAAGTTTTGGACGAATGTCACAAATCCAAATTCAGCATCCATCCAGGAGTTAACAAGATGTATAAAGATATCAAAAGAACTTTCTGGTGGAAGACGACGAAAAGGGACATATCTATATATATGAGTCGCTGTGCTACTTGCCAAAAATCAAAAGCGATCAAAAGAAAATGGCAGGTTTACTTCAGCCTTTAGAGGTACCCAAGTGGAAATGGGACCAAGTTCGATGGATTTCATCGATGGTTTGCCTCGTACTCGTAAAGGCAATGAAGCAATTTGAGTCATTGTGGATCGTTTGACTAAGACAGCCTACTTCTTGCCAATGAAATCTACCTGCTCGGCTGCAAGGTTAGCCGAGTTGTATGTGAAAGAAATTGTCCGTCTCCATGGTATTCCTGGCAGTATAGTGAGTGATCGTGACCCGATCTTCACTAGTAGATTTTGGGAGGCATTTCAAGGCGCATTGGGAACAAAACTGAACTTCAGCACTGCTTATCACCCACAGTCTGATGGGCAGACTGAAAGGATTAACCAAATCTTGGAAGAACTATTGCGAGCTTGTATACTTGATTTTGGTAGTTCTTAGGAGTACCATTTGCATCTGGTCGAATTCTCTTATAACAATAGCTATCAGGCCAGTATAGAGATGGCTCCTTTTGAAGCTTTATACGATCGTCCGTGTCAATCACCGGCATGCTGGATTGAGGCAAGTGATAGACTCGTCCTTGAACCAGATATGATTAAAGAAGCCATAGAGAAAGTTGATTCTATACGGAAGAAATTGAAAACGGCTCAAAGTTGTCAAAAGAGTTACTATGATCGCAGAAGAAGGGATTTAGAATTCCAGATTGGAGACTCTGTCTTGCTCAAAGTATCTCCAATGCGAGGTGTATTAAGGTTTGGGAAAACCGGTAAGCTGGCACCATGGTATATTGGTCCTTTTCCTATTCTGGAGAGGATCGGTTCTTTAGCCTATAGAGTGCAGCTACCTAGCTGGTTATCTGGCGTGGATGATGTGTTCCACATTTCTAATCTTTGGAAGTATGTGCACGATCCAGATAGTATTATTGAAGAAGCCGCTCAACAGGATCTCGACATCGCTCCTAATTTAACAGTTAAAAGAGAACCAATAAAGATTGTAGATCGTGATGAAAAGAGATTGAGAAACAAAATTGTGAAACTGGTTAAAGTACAATGGAGTGGCGATCCAAAGGGCTGCACTTGGGAAACTGAAGACAATATGCAGAAATCATATCCCAATTGCAGAGTGGATATCTCGGCTTAAATTGGTAAGCCATTTCTCTATCCTTTTCTGAATTCGTATATTCTTTGTTTGCTTTTCTCTTTCTTTCAAATTTCGAGGACGAAATTTTCTTAAGGGGGAATATCTGTAACATCCAAAAATTTATTAATTTAAATTTGGTAAATTATTTGAACTTTTGGAATTTAATTTGAATGGTTCAAAAGAAATAAAATATGTGTTAATTTATATGAATAAAACTTCAATTTCTTTTGAAATAATAAACGTTTTAAAAATAATTTGAATTTATAAAAATATGTCTATGCAATTTAAATAATATGTATTAATATAAAGCAAATATCTTTAATGGGTAATGTATTTGTAGTAAAGTAAATAGGACATAAAGGGTTTGATAGTTAAGCTTAAGAATAAAAAAATAAAAACAAGGGTTTATGCTAGAAATAAGTGAGTTTGTGTGCATGCAACCTAAGTTAAAATTTATAACAATAACTATAACAACTTTATATAAGGCATGAAGTTAAACAAAATCAGGCAAGAGGGGGTGTATGTTGCCTGTGAAGTAGATGTGCAAGGCGAGAAAAGAAAAAAATATATATAAAATAAAGCATCTATGTACATACAAAAATGGAATAAGGATGTAAACATGGAGGACACTTGCATTTAATGCTAGCACAAAAATAAGGTCATTCGAAAATATCTCTAAATCATTTCAGCTGAAATTGTTGTCTGGCCAAAGAAAGGAAGAAGAAAAAAAATCTCTGATTAAAAACAGAACTTGCTTGTTCCAGTAAACACCTATTTCTGTAACTCTTTCTATATATATACATCTTCTTATTCTATTTTTGTTCATAAAAAAAAACTTAGCATAACAGAGAAAAAATAGTAAGCACTTCCATTTTACAGATTTAAACAACAACCAGGCAAGAAGATTTAAGAAGGAAATCAAGTAGCATCTATTAAAAAAACAGAAGTTGTTCTCTGTTCAAGTTTTTAACTGTAAGTAAACATATTATTTTAAAATTTAAATCTGGTTATTTAGTTCATGAAACTTTGTGCTTTGTTGTATATTGAAAAAAAATTGTTCTGTATGTTTTCTGTGATACTGCAAATTTTTATATGGTTGTTCTTCTATACTTTTAGTTTCAGAGCAAAGTAAATTAGAAACATTTAATAAATATTCATACAAATATTATAAACCTAGGATTTTAAATAAAATAAGTTTTTTTAAACTTAAATCATGGCCCAGAAATTGTTTGAGCTTGATAATGAAGAACTTGACTCTGTAAACTCAGTTTTACAGTTAAAAGAGAAATCATATGATGAATTCGAGTATTTTAAATTATCGATTTGATTATATAACTTGAATAAACATACAAAGATAGGATTTTCAGAACATGAATGGTGATTTTTAGTTGTGTAAGTTAAGAGCAGTTTGAAATTGATCAAAATGGGAGTTTCGATCAATTTCTGGCGATCGGAAGCATACTGGATGTGGAGTTTTTGATCGAAGCTAGTGTGTATGGTAGTGAAGTCGGGAAAAATGTTCAATAATTTTTCTATTGTAGGAGATGATGGGGCGAAGGAATTTTAGGGTTTAAGGACAGTGAAATGAGGGGTCGGGTTTTTGGGCTCGTGCGCACTCGTCAATGCATCGAGTGTCGCCAGATTTGGAGGGGGTGTTCTTGAGGCGTGGACGGAGGCGCTACGGTTCTAGTGGCCGGGTTGGTCGTGTTGAAGTGGGTTTTGGTGAGCTTGAGTGTTCGAGTTTCGAACTGGAAGCTCGATTTCGTTTCGGGGTCCTTAGCGTCGAATCGACCGTTATTATCAAGTGTGGTGGTGATTTGTGACAAGCCGGAGGAAGCGCCATTCGCCGGAGCATCGGCGAGGTGCTGTGCATGTGCACGGTGCCAATTTGAGTCAGTGGAAATGGCATGGGGGAAGAAGCATTGCGACTCGAAGTAGCATTCGTGAAGTTCGCGTATTAGCTCAGGTTCTAGCTCGAGGAAACTTTTGTGTGTGCCGGGTAGGTTTAGTACTTAGACAAATTTAAGTGGAAAAAATATTGTCACGGGTCAATCTTGGTAAAACTTGAAGCAATGAGCACTTTTGCTCGGGGGTGACTGGAGATAGCCTCGGGTCGGTTGTTTGAAACAACATTTCCAGTTTTAAAATGTTTTTCTAAAAAAAATAAGTCCAATTGATTTCTGTATTCATTCTCTATAAAATGATGATTGTTTGTTAAGTGGAATGTAAAGTTAATGGTATTGAAATAATTATTTGAAATTAATTAAGTTCAAAGATGTTTAAACATATATTTTTAAATAAAGTTGTTTTAAAAATTAATTTAATAAAATAATTGAGAAGTTAATCAAATATTTAAGGTGTTAATTTAGAACAAATTTATTTATAATAATTAAATAATGATTAAACAATAAATGATTTGTAATTACTTTGTAATGGATAATTAATTAATAAATACTAATTAATAAGAGTAATTAAGATTTAATTAATTAACAGTTAAGAATTTATTTAATTAAGATAATTAATTAAAGAATAATTAATTAATAAAGTTAATTAAGATTTAATTAATTCATAGTTAAGAATAATTAATCATTGATTTAAAAATAATTAATAAAAATTATGTGGTTAATTCATTTAAATCACCTTCACCTTAATTGAAGATGATTGACTATCATCAAATGTTGTGCACTGGATTGATATTTCTGTTGTGATTGCGATACTATATGACGTGAATTGCTTTGTGTTGAACCGTGATTTGTGGTTTGTTTCTGTGTAAAAACCCTTTGCCCATAAAACGACATTTAAACTTCGATGCGATAGGGAGTTGGATTTCAGTTAGTTATCCGAAACCCACATCGAACCTTGAATATGAACCTTTGTAACGGATTTATCCACGTGTTTTAAAATTGAACGCTCACTATTCGGATTAGCCGGGAGAGGACCTTTGTGTCATATAACCCATTCCGAATAGTGATACAACGAAATGAATAGCATTTGAAGATGGTGGTGAAGACAGGGTGTCTTCGAAAACGATAGGATAACATATCGAATGTCTCCGCACTGAATGTCCCCGGTATAGAGATCTCCACATGTGATGGAGAGTCCGTTCGAGATTGTGGATACCCGGATTTGTAAGGGCTTCTTCCTTTATTGGACGAAGTGCCTTCGGTTCTGTTCGAACCCGGAACAGACTTGTATTGTCGTATGTCTGACACTACACTTTAGATATAAAGCAGATTTCTTTCAAATACATATCTATTGGCGGCGGAGAATTTATTCACTTAGCTTAACACCCTTCTTTGAGACGTACGAGCTCAAAGGTTATGTAGTTGAAGGTTATCAGCGATATACTCGCAATTTGGTAGTGTGGCGTGCTAAGTGTTGCTGTGTGTTGATGATCATTTGTGATCAAAGCATGGCTTTCATGTAAAGCTTAGCTTTGTGGACGAGACCTCATGGGACGTCACACACCAGAAATGGTCGAAACAGGAAAGATGCGGCAAGGTTATGAGGGTCACACCCTTTAGGGTATGTCATTTCCTTTTGAAAATAGGTGGTATCATGGTATGGAGCCCAGATACTTTACCTATGTGTTGCTGCAATCTCATTTACTATGTGGTTGTTGCTTTGTGGTAGAAGGCCCTCGGATAAAGGTCGCAAACGACCGGGGGTGGCATACTCGAGTAGTAGTTACCTAGTTACAGAGGTAACCCAGCCTTGTGTTAGCAGAGAACTGGTTAAGTTCTCAGGACGTCCCTCCAAAGGCATACCCATGTGGTAGTGGGAAGTTCCTTAGCCTGACCATTTGTTGGAAATCCAAAGAAACAATACGAGCCCAGTATGGTTTTAATTGTATAACCTGCCATACAGCGTGGCGATAACCTGCCACAAAACATGGTAGCTATAGTAGGCATACGACGAAATGTGGTATGCTGGCTAAGATTAATATTATACTTTCGAAATAGTTTTCTACACTATGCACTAGTAATAATATCAAATTTTTTTGCCCATATCAAGCATATTTGACTATCATAAGAAGAAATCTCCTCCAATTCTGCGATTGCATTGTGTGTGTGGCAGGAGGTCTTATGGTAGTTTCATTTTCCAAAAGCATACCTGATTTTCCTTATATAAATCCTGTTTTATTTTAAAGAAACCTTTTTTGTTTACTCATACCAGTCCCATGACTGACCCGAAGTTTATTGTTGTTTCTAAACTCTGGGTGCCCATAATTTCCACACGGGTAGCCTAGTAGCAGGTTTTCCGTGATTTGGTGTTAGCTGTATTTTGGAGGTTATCGGTTTTTGGAGGCTTTTACCTTGAAGATATTTTGGAAGCTTTTGGATCCCAAGGTTCTTAGATTTGGAAGTTTACTATTGCTTCATTCCTTTGAAGTCTTTTTGGCATATGATCACATATTGTTCCATTGTGATGTTCTATTTGGAGTTATGATATATGTATTATGATACTCCAATGTAGTAATGGATATTATGATGTTATTGTATCTGTGATGAAATGCATGATATTCATATTTGTTTCTACTGTTTTATATTCATCTAATGTTGTTATAAGCTCCATCCGACTAGAGTTCGATGTTTGAATTTTCGGCAGTAGAATACAAGTGGGGTATTTGATGTCAATTTTTGAACATTAGATTTCGGAACGTGACTGTTAAAGTTCCTACGAATATCTAGTTTTCTACGTACTTTTCGTAAGTGTATGTATTTATTAGATTTGGATTTATTTAGTTAAATTTGTTTGATATAGCTTGGATTAATGCTCTTAAGATTGTATCTGATTGTATTTGTATTTGGATTTGCTTTGGTTTGATTGGATGCATGGATTGATAATATAATATGTACAGATTAAATTTAAATTAATAACAATAGTTTATGTTACCTTATTTACCATTTATATCATAATCACACAAATTATCATGCTTAAATATCATATTACATCATGTTTAGTATGCTTTGATTATTTTAATACTTCGTTATTGATTCCGACTCTATAGTTTCTAAGTATTTGATTTGGAGGGAGTTTTTATTTTTGACCCATTTTTATAGGTGATAAAGAAGGAGAAAAATATAAAATATACACATACATATATTCAAGGGGAGTTATCTAACTTAGAGGGAGTTATGTCATATTTTATATACAAGAATATGTAATGGTTGTCATCATAAAAAGGATGAGATTGTTAATACCTTAGTTATTGATTTTGGTTATAACAACCTTGATAACAATAATATGCATTTGTATAAAATACAGATACTAATATTTTTCCAAGTTATATAGAATATAATGTCGGATATTACATAGGTATTGAATCAAATACTGTACAGTATGACTCAATAAATAGACATGAAGATTCATGAGTACAAAGACCAAGATATGAAGATCTAAAGACTATACTACAGCTTATAGATTCATGGTATATTGTTAAAGTCCTTGGTAGCAATCTTTGATCTCTATCTCTTATTTTTCTATCTTTCATATTTTTAAACAAAATAAATTTTTGAAATATATTTAAAAATATTTTATAAAAGTTTTTCAAAGTCAAAATGTTTTTAAACAATTTTACATAATATCAAGTTATTTTACATAGTTTAGGATTTTTAAAATATTTTAAAAAGAAACAAATTTTCAAATCCAACGTGCATATGTCAACATATGCCCAGATGACATGTCGACATACGTGCTGTCAAAAAGTTTATCCAATTTTGAAAAGAAGTGTCTATTGGTCGCAACTCATCGTGAATGGACATGGTTGTTTATCCACTATATAAAGCGAGGTTCAAACGAATTTTTTGACAGTTACTAACCTATTTTCTTCCTTCCTCTTACTCTCTTGGAAACTCCATTGAAAATGTACTTTGTTCTCTTCAAAATCATATAGAATCAATTCAAACTTCATTGTATTGATTTACTACTTTCTTATTGTTTTAGAATCATCTCTCTGTCAAATCAGATATCAAAGTACTATCCAAGAGGCTATAGGATCCACTAAGTTCAAGAAATTATCTTTGGAAAAACCATCAAACTTTATTTGCTTTTGCTTGGATGTGCTTATAGCCCGTTAAAATAAAGTAGGTGTGCTTATAGCCAAGAAATCTAAGTAGGTATGCTTGTAGCCCATGAAAATCTAGCGGGTGTACCCTAAGCCTAGAAAATCAGAAGGGTGTGTCTCGTTGCCTTTGAATCGAGATTATAATTGAATTTTTCTTCTGTCCATTTTAAGATTGGAATTTGAAAAGAAATTTATACAAAAAGTTGTACGAGACTGGATGTAGGAGAAATCCAAACCAGTATAAAATCCCTGGTGTCATCTCTTTAATTCTTTACTTTGCTTTTCTGCTTTTATTTTATCTGTGATTGCATATGTGACTATTTAATAGCGTAATTCTATGTTGTTAATTTAAGATTTATTATCAAACTTGAAAGAAATTTAAAAAGATTTATAAAAGTTAGAAAACATTATTCATCCCATCTAATGTTTAATTAGCCTTAAGATCCATTATTCTCGAACCTACAATGCTGACATCCTTGCCATAGGAGTGCCTCCCTTCAATATACTCCCTGCTTCTCAACATTTCTTACATCTTCCAATGGGTTGTGCCATTTATACTATAGTTGAGCAAATTAGGAGACTTGTGATTTACGATACCTCAAACCTCAAATTTGCTTCCTTTTCTTTATTGCTTCTTCTTGTTACAGAGCCTCCTCATACTGAAGTTTTCCAATCTCTTCACAAGAGTATCTTATGTTATATTTGATTCCACTTTTAAAGATAAAATAAGTTTATTTTTATATATCTGTTAAATAATAACTTATTCGCTTATTCATTGTGCGTAGGTTTACATTTTGGCTATGGGGTTGCAATGTCGGGTTGAGTCCCCCAAACCAGTGCTAATAAATTCACTGGCTGAAGCTCAAAAGCTTAACGGTGATATCGAATTTGGGCGTAAATGGGAAGAGGGGATAAGAAGAAGCTTGATGAGCTTAAGGTGAAATATTCGAAGATTGAGGATCGTATGACAAGAGCTGAGGGTGATATTGTGAGAGCAAAGGAGGAGGAGAAGCAATTGAAGAAGAAACTTACCCAAACAATCAAAGGAGGAGGATATAGCAATGTACTAGAATTGATACCTTTCTCATACAAAATATGTTAAATAGAACATAACAGTAATATAATACATAAGGTTACTCCCTAACTTGGAGTTATCGGAGTTACAAAAAAGTATTACAATCAGCTTAGGCAGTTATACCAACCTGTCTTTACACATGTTGAAACCAAATAAACATACATAAACTAAACAAATAGCAGAATAGAAAGCTAAGTACATAAAAGCCTCCTGCTTAAACGTCATCTTCAAAAGAGATCATAAAAGACCTACTACCCTCGAACTATTCAATTATAAATGAGTATCGAAGAGTTTAGGGAAAAAAACAACTTGGGCTAGACAAAACGTCTGGTATGAGCAAAACTCTAAACAGTAAGTGTAATTAAACAACAACATATGAGGCCATGTCGCCAAACGCATAATGTGTTTTCTCTCACAAAAACAACATCCAAATGTAAAGAATGCATACAAATAATTAACATCACGAATAGTGCTATACTCTTCCTGATGCAATTTAGTAAACAAATTCAAAGGTTCGAACCAATAAGGGAAGGGAAATTTACCAACAATGACTAGGAGGGTGCACCCCTTTATTGAAAGTATACCTCTAGAATATATACTTGAGATTTCCGATGGTTCTCGGACACGTCCAAGCCAGACCCTGCCAACGGTTATTGAATTCGAATAATTCACATCTTGGTGTACAAATATCCGAACCAAATATAGAGTAGATGTGATAATACCTAAATGGGAGCAACCCCACGTAGCTTGGCTTCCACTTGATCTTTGGTTTTAGTCATTTCTGACAAAAGATAACAAAACTCAAGTAAGCAACACATCATCTTAGAATGACAAAAAACAAAGAAGGCTGAGGCAATCGATAGTCGACAAATCTATTATCGAAGATAACAAAATAATCGTATATGGATAGTAAACCTCATATTCCTACCAATACTCATTGATTTCAAACCTGTACTCTTTGTAGGTTAGAAATGAAGTCGGGCAAGTGAAGATAGTGTTACCTCTAGGCATTGCCTTGATGATAATTTTAACTTTCGAGATAGCGACAAGTTTCCATACCTCTATGTGTAGTGTCAAGAGTATGATTAAATTCTTTCCATATAAGTGATGTCACCTATGGAAACTTCTTTTCCATAACCGAATCGAAAATTTTGCTTTTAAAACCAAATTTGTGCTTGGGCTTCCCACTACAAGTACTTTAAACAAGTTTGTAAAAATTATTAATTAACTTTAAAACACCATTATCAAAAAGATTTAATCACTTAAAATATCCTTGTTAAAACGGTTAATTATCTTTAATTAACATTAATAAGAATGAATAATCATCTTCAATTAACATTAACGAGAATGATTAATTATCTTTAAACTTTGTTAATTAATTTGATTAATTAACTTTAAATACCCATAATTAAAAAGGGTTAATCACTTTAAAACATCATTACTTAAATTAGTTAATTAATTTTACATATCATTAATTAATTTGATTAATTAATTTTAACACACCATTTATTAAAAGGGAGTAACTAATTTAAAATATCGTTAATGGAAAAAAGTCAATTAAAATGATACTAATTAATTAACTTTAAAAGTAAATAATTAAAAATGATTAATTAATTTTTAAAAATTATTAATTAAAATAATTAAGTAACTTTAATATATCATTATTTAGGATATTAATCAAACTTAATCATCATTAGATAAAATTGTTAAATAATTTTAAACATCATTAATAAAGTAATTAATTAAATTCAAAACATCATCATTAACAAGTTAATTAATTAACCTTAATCCTTATTAATTAAATAATTAATTAAAATTTTAAAAATATTTATTAAAATAATTGATTACATTTGAAATCATCATTATTCAACAACTTTGTTAACTATTAACACTAAACCCAAGCTCGAGAAATAATTCGAAGGTTTCGATAAGGATATGTTTGTCGAAAATGCTGATGTAGCAACGATAGTCACTATACGGACACTTCGACAACTAATTTTATGTCACTTTATTTTCATCCATAACATAAGTAAACATAATAGAAGGTGCTAAACTATCATACAACATGTAGAGAACAATTATTAAAATATTACTAACATTTTCTACCATCTTCCAAAAATTGCTTACTAACTTGGTTACTAAACTATCATGATGACAATTTTTCATAGAATAATCCAAGCTAACATCCATCACATGGTAATAAATGCATAACAAACTATTAGAAATTAATAAATACACAATATTGAAGTTTTAAAAGGTTAAGATTTTAAAGGTAAGATTTTTACTCACAATAGCTTACTAACTTCAACCAATCTTGCACTAGAACTTTGAAAACCCCTAGATCTTTGCAAAACCTTGGAAAAATAAAGTCTCTAAGCCAAACATGTTGGGTGTGTTTTCACCCATATGTTTCCACCCTTCATCGAACCAAGTCCATCGATTAAACCAACCTACTGCCGAATCAAGTCCTCACCACCAACAACTACCGGTCCAGATCATGGCCGAACCAACACAGGTACTACCGAACCAGACACACCGGACCAACCTACCACATCTCACCACCGAACCAGACACACCGGACCAACCTTCTCCTCTACCACTGAACCAGCCACACCGGACCAACCTTCTCCTCTACCACTGAACCAGCCACACCGGACCAACCTTCTCCTCTACCACTGAACCAGCCACACCGGACCAAGTCGTCTCCAACTATTTCCAGACCAAGTGGATGCCGAACCAACTCTGCCAGGTCCGATCGCTTCAGCCCAGGCCCACCAGCAGCTATATACATGCAGGACCCCTGCCCCCAACCTCACTCTATAAATAGAGGGGCAGGGGTACAACAATGGCAGACAAGTTTGAGAGCTCAAGCACGGAGAAAACTTTCAAACAACTTTCAGTTACTTGTAATCAAAGCTTTGTACTTGTAATCTGAAGAGAAAAGGAGAATAACATATAAAGTGGACGTAGGCACGTTCTGGCCGAACCACTATAAATCTGTGTGTCTTTTACAGTTTAGTCCCTGCTTTTTATATATTTGCATAAACCACCCAAATCACTAAAAACAACATAAAATCAACTAATCCATACGACTTGGAGGTGTTTGCCCATTTTTTGTGCAAACATTTTTGGTGCTTTCACTGAGAACTGAACTCAGGAAGCTCGGAGCTTCAGTTTCTCCCACTTAACCCTTTTCCTATCAGCATCGTTCATTGCTTAGAAGACATGCCTCCCGGACGGAAGAAAGATGCTAACAAAGGAAAGAACATCGCAACTGGAAGTATCCCAGATCCAGTGATCAGAGATCAAGACAATCATTCGGTCCCAACAACAAATGTAAATCAGGCAAATCCGACAGCCCCTGCTACGGAACAACCAATTACAAGGACGGATCTGGACAAGGTTGTGGCTGAAGTAACTAACCGGTTCGCATCTCAACAAGAAGCCTTGGTGGACCAACTCATGTCACACTTAAGGGATGCTGAAGAATCCAACCGCAACACTGAATCATGGGGAGAGTCCCGGTCTGGAGGATCTGGGAGACGACAAAGGTCTTTCTTCTTCAAAGAGGCTAACAACAGAAACAGCAATGGTAGGAGCCGAGCCCGGACTCAGCCCGAATTCCGACCCGAGGAAACACTTGGAACCGAACCCAACGGGGGAGGTACCAGGCAGGGGTCGGATGTAGCTGAGCCTGCCATGCTACCTAACCATGGAAACACCAAGGGACAGGGCCGAGCTGGAGTCCAGCCCGAAGTTGGACCCGAGGAAGTGCTGAGGACAGAACCCAGCAGGGGAAGATCAAGGCAAGGGCCAACTGTGGCTGACCCCAGCATGCCCCCGGAAGACCAGAGGCAGCCGTTGGAGAATGTTAGGAGTGATAGACGATACCATCCTTACAGGTCATCTGGACGCAATCAATCCCGCAGAGAGGAACCAAACTCATTTCTATCCGCTCCAAGTTCTGATGAAAGGATGACGCGATTGTTCAGAGAGTGCGTCCAACGGGATCAAAGAGATCGAGGGATAGGCGCTAGGGTGACCAGCCCCTTCACCCGCAATATCGAAATCGCCATCACCCCTCGAAAATGGAAAATGCCAACAATGGAACCTTACAAGGGAACCTCTGACCCCGTTGTACACCTACAAAGATACACACAACATATGCTCATGAGCGGAGCAACAGAGGGAGTGTTGTGTAAATGCTTCCCGCTATTCTTGGCAGATCTAGCTACCTCCTGGTTCTGCCATCTACCCCAAGGGTCCATCAGCTCGTGGGAAATATTGAAAGAAAAGTTCATCAGCTAGTTTCGCATTCATGTGGAACAGCCCAAGGACGCTTATTCCTTATCTAATATCAAACAAAAGCCTGGAGAGACAGTGCAACAATATTTAACCCGGTTCAATGCCGCAGCGGCTGTAGTTCAAGATGCCGATGAGAAACTTATCCTAATGGCCCTCTGCAGTGGCGTGCACCCGGATACTAAATTTGTAGAAGACTAACAAAAGAAAAACCAGCTACTTTACCCGACTTCTTCCATGAAGCTGGAAAATATATGAGACTTGAAGACGCTGCCACTGAGAGGCAGTCGGGACAACAGGCTAAGGCAACTCCAGACAGGGTTCCTGCTGCAGCAAAGGATATTCGGAGAAATGACACTAGAGACAATGCTGGGGGAAAGAAGGGAGAAAAGCGTTTATGTCGACCAGGACCGAGATTTGACTCTTACACCCCTTTGAATGAAACAATCGAAAAAATCTTCCTGGCCACCCAAGACGAAGTTAGATACAAGCTCCCCCCGCACAAGAAGGAATCAGATAATGCAATTAAGTCTGGAAAGTTCTGCCAATTCCACGAATTTCATGGGCATGATACTAATGAATGTCATCATCTCCGGGACTTGATTGAAGAGCACATCCGAAGGAAGAAACTGGAACGCTATGTAAGAAGTCAAAACAGGACTCCGGCTCCTACCAATGAGAACCCAAGGCACCCCCCTCCAGAAGCGGGCAGAGGGAATCATAACACTAGTGGCTCCAGTTAAGAAAAGATAGTGGTTCATACTATATCAGGAGGACCACACATCGCCGACAGAAGCTGGGCGGAGATGGAGAGATATGGGCAGTCGCTTAGAAACAGAGAAGACTGCGTTAACTCCATTGTAGAAGAACGCCACCCGAAGCGGAAAGGAAATGATGACATCACATTCAGTAGATGTGACCTAGAGGGAAGGCAATACTCTCACATGGATCCTATGGTCATCTCTGCATGGTTCGGTCCAGCCGAAGTTTTTCGAGTTTTAGTAGACACTGGAAGCTCTGTAAACATCTTATTCAAACATGCCTTCGACAAAATGAAGCTATCTATGAAGGATGCGTCTCCCTGCAACAAACCACTACACGGTTTTACTGGAGATGAAAGATGCCCCTCGGGCAATTGGACCTCTTTTTTAAAATAGGAAGTCATCCCCGCTCCGCCGTACGGAAACAGACATTCGTGCTAATAGATAATCACTCGGCCTACAACGCTTTCTTGGGAAGACCAGCCTTAGCCGACTTCCAAATTGTCCTAGCCCCATGGTGCCTGAAGATGAAATTTCCAACAGACAACGGAATAGGGGAAGTAGAGGGGGATCAAGACGTTGCTCGGGACTGCTATGTAATTGAACTTCGCAATAACCGCAGAAAAGATAAAGGGAAAAACGCAGAGACTACTCTCTGCATAAAAAGCTTGGAAGCATAGCAACTAAGAAAGCCCCTCCTCTTCGATATACCAGTGATCCTTTCAATGAATTAGACCCCATGGACAAAGAGGAGGAGGCCACCACCGAGCCTGTAGAGGCTATGGAATTTGTAGCTGTAGACAAACATGACTCAAGTAGACTATTGAAAATCGGATCTCAACTAAAAGAAGAATTAAAGGATCAACTCATTGATTTTCTTCGCCACAACATGGATGTATTTGCATGGACGCACGCTGACATGACAGGAATCTCCCCAGACGTAGCATGCCACGTACTGAACATCGATCCCACCAAGGTGCCAGTGAAGCAGAAAAAGAGAAGCATGGGGGCAGAACGATCAGCAGCCCTCGAGGAAGAAGTAAAGAACTTACTTGCCAATGACTTCATACGAGAAGCCATTTACCCAGAATGGATCGCCAACCCGGTACTGGTAAAGAAGGCTAACGGGAAGTGGCGAACATGCATCGAATTCTCCAACTTAAATGATGCTTGCCCGAAGGACTGCTTCCCACTCCCCCAAATTGATCAGCTCATGGACAGCACAGCCGGACACGAACTCTTATCCTTTATGGACGCATACTCTGGATATAACCAGATCCCTATGCACGCCCCCGATCAAGATCACACTAGTTTCATCACTGACCGGGGATTGTACTGCTACAAAGTAATGCCTTTTGGACTTAAAAACGCCGGAGCTACTTATCAGCGCCTCGTCAACAAGATGTTTGCAGAATTAATAGGACGAACTATGGAAGTTTATGTGGATGACATGCTGGTAAAATCGAGGAAAGCCAACGATCATATAAACCACCTGGATGAGATGTTTCAAGTACTTCGCCAATATGGAATGAAGCTGAATCCTCTAAAGTGCTCCTTCGGAGTATCGTCGGGAAAGTTCTTGGGATTCATCGTCCATGCCAGGGGGGGTTGAAGCAAACCCCGAACAAGTCCGGGATTTGAAAGATATCAAGATACCATCCACGCGAAGAGAGATGCAAAGCCTAAACGGGAAGGTGGCTGCCCTGAGCAGGTTCATCTCTAAAGCGACCGACAAATGCATCCCTTTCTTTGAAGCTCTGAAGAAAGACAAAGGAAAGTTCGAATGGACCGACGAATGCTCGACGGCCTTCCTTAACATAATCGAACACCTCCAGAAACCACCAGTACTCTCAACTCCAAATGAAGGCGAGGAACTATACTTATATCTTGCTGTATCGTCACATGCTTTAAGCGCCGCTTTGGTGAGAGAAGACAACCACGCACATCGACCCGTATACTTTGTAAGCAAGAGATTTACAGGGGCAGAAGCCAGATACCCTAACTTGAGAAGCTAGCATACTGTTTGCTAATCACGTCACGGAAGCTACGACACTATTTCCAATCTCATTCCATCAGAGTTCTAACCGATCAACCGCTAAGGCAGGTACTCCATCGCCCCGACACTTCTGGGCGACTACTTAAGTGGTGCATTGAACCGAGTCAATATGATATCACCTACCATCCTCGCATCGCCATCAAAGGACAAGCCGTGGCCGATTTCATTGCCGAATTCACTGCCAACGAAGGTAAAGATCGATCTGAGATAACAAAGGATATCAGGTGGAATCTCTTTGTAGATGGAGCATCAAACGAACAAGGCTCGGGGGCAGGTATTGTGATAATCACCCCCAGGGGAAGGAAGCTGCACTATGCCCTAAGATTGGAATTCGCTGCCACCAACAACGACGCAGAATACGAAGCGGTGATAGCCAGATTGGAACTTGCCCTAGAGATTGGAGTCAGTTCTTTATGTCTCCATAGTGATTCTCAACTTATTGTAAATCAAATACTGGGAGAATTCCAGACTCGAGGGGAACGACTCACAGCATATCTAAAGAAGACCAGGCTGCTGCTCAATCAATTGGATCACTATTTAATCAAACACATTCCCCGAGGAGAGAATCAAAAGGCCGACGAACTGGCAAAGCAAGCTAGCATGAAGGACGGCACCACTTACGGAACAATAACCATCTCAAAGCAACTAGCCCCGAGTTTCAAGCTAATGAATCTGATAGCGGCAATCGAAGAGGAAACTTGGATGAATCCCATCCGGAAGTACTTACAAAGTGGCACACTACCCGACGGGTGTAGCGAATTTAGGAAGATCCCGAGGAAAGCCTCCTGCTACACAATACAAGAAGGCATCCTCTATCGGCGCGGCTTCTCTAACCCCTTATTAAGGTGTGTCGCTGGAAGGGAAGCCAAGGAAATCTTATCCAACATCCATCAAGGAAGTTGCGGAGACCACACCGGAGGGCAGACTCTGGCAAAGAAAATACTCCGATACGGGTATTACTGGCCCACTTTATACAAAGATGCCTTAGACTTCGTCAAAAGATGTGACAGATGTCAAAAATTCGCTATGATTCCTCGACTACCAACAAATAATATTACTCAGATGACCAGCCCTTGGCCCTTTGCAATATGGGGAATTGACTTGATTGGCGAACTGCCAATGGGCCGAGGCGGAGCCAAATATGCCATAGTGGCAGTCGACTATTTCACCAAATGGGTGGAAGCGGAGCCTCTAAATAGAATATCTTCGGCAAAAGTTATTAACTTCTTGATCAAAAATGTTTTATGCAGGTACGGGGTTCCACTCAAAATCATATCGGACAACGGACTTCAATTTGACAGCGAAGAATTCACCGACTGGTGCCAAGAGCATGGAATTCACAAAAGCTTCTCATCTGTAGCTTACCCCCAGGAAAACGGACAAGTCGAAGCTGTCAACAAAATTCTCAAAACTCTAATCAAGAAGAAACTTGAAAAGTCAAAAGGCGCTTGGGTGGATGAACTTCCTACGGCACTTTGGGCCTACCGTACATCTTACAGAACATCAACAGGGCATACTCCTTTCTCTTTGGCATACGGATCGGAGGCCATGCTCCCAGTTGAAACTGTAGTGCCTTCCCACCGTAGGATCCACTACAACCCAAAAGAGAACGAAGAACTCTTCCATATATCTTTGGATCTAATTGAGGAGAGAAGAAACGATGCAGCACTCAAAGCGGCGGCTCACAAGCAAAAAGTGGCAGCACAATACAACTCTAAAGTCAAGCACCGCAGCTTACAAGAAGGAGATCTTGTCCTCAAGTGGATCTTCCCGCGCCCCGGAGCGCTAGATCCAATCTGGGACGGACCCTATGTAATTCATAAAGATCTCCACAACGGAGCTTATATTTTGTCAACAGTGGACGGAGAGGTGTTCCAGAGGGCATGGAACATCCAACACCTTCGTCGATACTTTTCTTAACTTGTACCGCCCATATGAAGTGAATTAACAAAGAGAATCAGTGGACGTAGGCATTTTCGTGCCGAACCACTTTAAAAATCTTGTCTCTTTTTAACTTGTTCCTTTATACCTTGGCTGCTTGTTAAGATTTATCCTTTTCTGTTGAACAAAATCCTGTGTAACGGCATTCCCATTCTGGATAATTCACGGCACAACCTCACCTGGACAAGACCTAACATGTACTATACGAACCTATGCCCTCGTCAATGAGACACTTTTGCTCCAGCATCCCTTTGCTGCGGGTTAACTCATTGCTCGCGACGGCCCTCAAAGCCAACTGTAATGAGCCGATCATAAGCCACCGAGAAGGCCGACTATAGCCGAGGCAGCTCATTACGGCGTTCGGCTCGCCGGCGACTGTGGACCGATTATAAGCCCCAACATAAGGTGTGGCCAGCCAGGGGCAGTTCACAGTTACGATCGGCACCCACGCTAGCCGGCCACGGTAAATCGAATAATACCCACGATTACGGGCCATAATGGCTCGGGTAGTTACTGTGCGCGATCTCGGCTCCGATGTGTCTTAAGTATGGCTGTGGTAAAAAAGAAAACTCCCCGCGGAGGCGTAAGATGGGTAACGAATGTCTCCAAGACCCACAGCTAGGGAAAGTGACTACAAAACCCGTTTGCCACGAACTTAAGCACATCGAAGGCCTTCCGTGATTGGAAGTTTTACTATTTCTCATATTTCCATTTTATTTATAAAAAACTTTCCTCCTATCCTCTATGACGATCACTAAAGTACATGACACAAAATAGGAGACACTCGCTAGTGGAAATGAGAACTCACAACTGGATAACAGGTCGCTCAGCTGCATTCCATCCTCAGTCACACAAGACATTCAAAGCTACCGTCTACAACTAAAACATGAAGGGCGGTACTTCCTTTTCTTGTACATAAACATGTAGCTATAGCCTATTCACACATCACACTAACATTGCGAGACATGAAGTTATATTTTAAGCAAGAGCATAGCATCAAACACGATTGAGGCACATACACAGCTATATTTCTTATGCAACGCATCAAAATAACGATAGCATTCAAACATGACAGAATCAGCTCATGTTATAAAATTACATGTTAAAAATAAAGTCGTTCGTTGCAATGACAAAATTACAACCTGAAAGTACATTAATGTTTTAGAACTGGTGTATACAGGAATGTCAAGTAAAACCAAAAATGCCCGGATCAAGTTAAAATAGTAGGCAGCATCAGAACTTCATCTCTATCCTTCCAACCCCCAAGATCTACTTGACCGCAGGATCAGAACTCCCAGCATGATGACCAGAGGTCCCACCTGTCCAATTCAGGAGAAGAATATATTAGACAAACGATAAGCAATCAAGTTGAGAAAAGATTAAAAAGGAAAGACTTACCAGCGTCTGCTCCCTGATCATCATCCTCCAATTGCACACCCATTTCCTCGGCGGTAAGCAGCCGCATGCCCTCCTTCACCGCCACCTTCTCCTCCTTGGTGAACTGTGCGGTAACCACATCCATTCTGAAGGCCGCACCACCCTCTTTATCCGCTTCAGCCTTGGCTTCCTCCAAAGCCCGGAGATATATCCTAGCCATAACCCGGGGATAATCGTCCATCCAGGACAGGTTGCCCTGCTTCTAAGTACGGAAGTACATGTCCTGGAGCATCTCATCCATCATCCCCTCGTTCTCCTCAAACTCCCTCATCCGGGTCTCAGAAGCCGACAGCCTTGTAACGGCAGCGTCTCTCTCCAATCGGTATCTCGAGCAGTCAGCCTGAAGGGATTTCTGCATCGCCTCCATCTCCTCCTTCAGCTTAGCTTGAGCAAGCTCTGCGGCCTCAAGCTTCCCAGATAACTCCTCTATCTGCTCAAGATCCGCTCTCCGAACCTCATCCACCGTGGCAATGGCCATATCGATTCGTTCCTTGCAGGTTGCCTCCATCTTTCGCAGCTCAGCTGTGCTAGCCTCCTCCATAGTTTTCTTTAACCGTCTGGAGGCCGCCTCATGCTGGGAGATCTGAATGGCCTGGTTGGCAAGCTGTTTGGCCTGATCGAAAACCATTAGCCGTAGGCGAATGTTAGCACTTCCGATTTCCTCTCCAGCCTTGACCAGTCGGACGTGATGCTCCATCAACTTCTTGGTCTCTTCAGCCACTCGATCGACGTTTTCCTTGGCCTCGTCCTCCATTGTCACAATCCGAGTGGTCAGCAAGTCGAGATCCAAAGACTTAGCCTCGTCAAGCACCCTTACCATAGGATTGCGGGGAAGGAGGTGCTCACCGGTAACCTAATCGAAGGAAATATCATGAGAACTCGGGTCCAAATCTGGATGACCCGCAAATGGGTTACGAGCCAAGCCGAGACGATCAATATGAGTAACGGAAGGATTCTCTGATGGATGCGGAGATGGTATGGACTCAGTATCTTTCTCCGTGATGTCATGAATAGGCTGGGTTAGGGGCTGAGGTCCAAGTGAAGGTTCGAACATGGAATGCCTCCTCTTTCTCTTTTGAATATCCTATTCGATAACTCCGAGAAGAGGAAGGTAATTGACTACGCTCCCGGAACGGTCAGTCGAGGGCTTCGGTTTAGCAGAAGTCTTGAAGAGTTTGAATTGCTCAAGGCGGTGCCGAATGTCTGATGTCTTGGCCGCCTCAATCATTCATGGAATAAAAACCAAGTGTTACAAGCATGCATGAGACTATAATTCAAGAAACATATGAAGTTAAGAAAGGAGATAAGAATTCACCTTAAACCGCCAGAGTTGCCTTAGCTGAAATACTTTCAGAAGATTGACTGGCACCAGCCCCGGCCTTATCAGACTTCTCCGATTTCTCCACCAAGGCCGGCCCTTCCTCCAACCCCTCAAAGGCTTGACGGAAAGCATCATCCGTCCACTCTTGAATCTCATCCGCTTGCCCAGAAGTCAAGGCACAAACGCCATACCACTCTGCCCTTCGCCACCGTTACCACCGTTACCACCGCCACCTTCTCCATCACCTCCACTCTCCTCCTCGCCTCTTTCCTCCTCTCCACATTCCTCCACCAGAACATCTGGGCATGTGCTGGGAGAGGGTCCATCAGATTTCTTAAGCTTCTTCCCCCCAACGACTGGAGGTATCGAGAAGGGCCTCCTCTTGCTACTCTTTATCGTGGCCCCTCCTTTGGCTTTGGCAGTTCTTTCCTCAGCCATATCCCTCTGCTTGACCACAGACTGATGTGGTAGGATTAAGTTGTGTTCCAGGAGGGTGGCATTCCTGATTAGGTAAGAAGCTGACCTATCCCTTCCCGAAATGGCCTCTATCTCCACGGCCATCTGAACTAGATGATCATTCTCCACGACCGCAAAGCCACCTGTCGCTAGCAAGAGATAAAAGCGCATAAGAAGAAGCATCTCAGTTAGAACGGAAATTATAAATAAGCTTCAACTTAAAGCCAGAGGTGAAGCGGTGGATCGAAACGGTATCATCCCGGACGAAGAACCATTCCTTCTTGAACACGGTGAACTTTGAATACAAGTCCAGGACCGGCTTGAAGGACACGGCCGATTCCAAACTGATGTATGGAGACCCCTTCTTGTAACCTCTCAAGTTATATAGATATCGAATTTCCCGGTTAGAAGGGGGCGCCCGTACTTTCTCTGGAAAATCACGAATAAGCATACCAAGATGGCGTAGGAGTTGGGCTGGAGCTGGAAGGGGGCCACCTTCAAATAAGTAACGAAGCTAACTATCCAAGCATTGATTGGAGGAATGGCCCCATACATGCAGTGGTACCTACTATAAGCAAAGTATCCTTCAGGAGGATTATATGGCATGACCCCTTCCCCTGGCAACAGCATACGTGCTCTATCAATCCCAAAGGAACGGGAGATAACGTCAAGCTGCTCCCCTCTGAGAGAGCTCGGAAAGCAATCAGGAGGAGAGTTCAGAAGCTCTCGAGGGCCATATCCGTCCACTAATGACTTCGGGGCAGATCCATGTCACGCTGGTTCCGGATGGACCGGGGGCACAGCGGGAGACTCACTTCTGTCCGTAGATTTTCTCTTTTCTGATCGAGTTTCCACTTTGTGAGACATTTATCTGCAATACAAGAAAAGTATATCGTTAAAACATACAAACAATGTAGTCTGGAATTTCACTCATAAAAAGAAAGATCATTCGGCATTTAAACACTCCCGAATTCATTCGGAAAAAGAGAGGCAATATATCATTCGGCCTTATACTCTCAGGTTCATTCGGTATTGAAAGTTTTCAAGTTCATTCGGTATCGATGGTCTTTGAGTTCATTCGGTGTTGAATGTTTTTTAAGTTCATTCGGTATTGAAAGTTTTCAAATTCATTCAAAGGAAGTTTACCTAATCCGGCAGTTAAAGATCGGTCCGGTACAATAGCTGATTCGGCAATCCAATTAGTTCGGCAGTTCAGAATTTGATTCGGCTGTTTCGATCAGTAAGGAATAACGAAGGCCTGGGGCTCCTACTTATAGAGGAAAGTTGGATAGCCGGACCAACCGGTTCGGTTCTCGGGCCAGATATGGTTGTCCAAATAAACAAAGCACGGCATATACGAGCATATGCCCCACTTTGGGGAGCAAATGTTGGGTGTGTTTTCACCCATATGTTTCCACCCTTCACCGAACCAAATCCATCGATTAAACCAACCTACTGCCGAATCAAGTCCTCACCACCAACAACTAACGGTCCAGATCATGGCCGAACCAACACAGGTACTACCGAAGCAGACACACCGGACCAACCTACCACATCTCACCACCGAACCAGACACACCGGACCAACCTTCTCCTCTACCATCGAACCAGCCACACCGGACCAAGCCGTCTCCAACTATTTTCGGACCAAGTGGATGCCAAACCAAATCTGCCAGGTCCGATCGCTTCAGCCCAGGCCCACCAGCAGCTATATACATCCAGGACCCCTGCCCCCAACCTCACTCTATAAATAGAGGGGAAGGGATACAACAATGGCAGACAAGTTTGAGAGCTCAAGCACGGAGAAAACTTTCAAACAACTTTCAGTTACTTGCAATCAAAGCTTTGTACTTGTAATCTGAAGAGAAAAGGAGAATAACATATAAAGTGGACGTATGCACGTTCTGGCCAAACCACTATAAATCTGTGTGTCTTTTACAGTTTAGTCCCTGCTTTTTATATATTTGCATAAACCACCCAAATCACTAAAAACAACATAAAATCAAATAATCCATACGACTTGGAGGTGTTTTCCCATTTTTTGTGCAAACAAAACATATCAAGATAGGTTCGACCCTAACAAGTATAGGCTCGGTCATAAAGAATTTTTGGTGATGGCGGGGTTGTTTTTGAAGATAAAGTGATGAAAAAGAAGATGGAAGAGTTTAAACAAGTTTTATACAAGATTAATAAGGAAAATTTAAAATGTTTAAACTTGATAAAAGTTCAGGAAGCCATGAAAAATAGTTTGAAACTTAAAGAGTTTATAAAAGTGAAAATGGAGATGATAAAATGAAATAAAAACTAGAAAAATTTGCTTTAATAAAATGTTAACAAACTAAATTACTAAAATGCCTGAAGTACCTACCCTCCATATATGCCTTACCACCTCATCACCCTTGTGTCCCCCTGCATTTCACATGTCCAAATATGCCCCGCTTTCCAACGCATTTAAAACTCAAGTGTACTTATGTCTCTTTATATTTCATTTACTTTAAGTATTTTTTCCATATTTTATTTTTCATAAAAGTCACAACATAATTTCATAAACCTAAGTATATATTCATACTTTTAAAATGTGCTATGTTATTTATAAATGAATGTGAATTTATTTACCCTAGTGTTCATAATGCTCCCATCAACTTTTAGACGACAAAGAGTCAAAAATTCATAAAACTTTTTCACCATTATTATTTATTATTAGAAAGAGTATTATTTTGATTATAAAATCTCTTATTTTGATTTTTAAAATTAATTAAATATTCACAAATTAAAGCAGTGAAATTCCAGATCATTACAATCAAGAAAGGTGGCATCGGTTCGTTGGGAAGAAGTTGAGTTAAAAAAGTCGGTTATCCAACTAAGGAAGGATCTCAGAAACTTTTGTCCAGGATTACAAAAGTTATTCATGAAAGCGATGCACTTTACGACCAAGTAATGTGCAAATGGGGCTTGTCATTGAAGAGTGAACTTCTTCCTTTAGGGCATCCCCACTTATTATGGTTTAGGAATAGACTTAGCCATTGGCAGCCATAACATTGTGTTTGTTGTATATTGCATAACATTCTTTATTTTAACAAAACTACCTTTGTTTGCCTATGTGTATTTACTTGTTTAATTGATTATTTTATCCTTCATATGGCACACAACCTAATATTCCACCAACATCTGATTCGGTCCTAGCAAACATCTTTGTAGCATGTGGCGATGTTGGTGGAGGGTTGGAGGCCACCGATGATGACATCCTCAACCTGGACCTGGGGAGGGAGCTGATGAAAAAACAATTTTGAGATTTAATGAATAAACTGAATGAGGCTAAACAAGATTTACTTAGGAAATGTGATTGAATGACTAAGAAACACTCAAATCTAAATACTGGAAATGAGAAGAAAAAGGATTTAGAGGAGCTACTTGAAAATGTTGAGGGGTTATATAGGGTTATCTATGAAGATAACATGAAGAAACCTGGGAAGATCATTAAGGGGATATCAAGTAACTAGCTCATAAGATGGTTGAAGGGGGAAAATCATCTTCTGAGGTTGTTCTCTCCGATGATCCCTAATGAGCGTGGTTCCTAAAGCTCCCTTTAGCCTGGATAATGAGATAGACTTCAAGGGAAAAAAAGATATCATAGCCTATTGTCAAAATAAGTTTGATGAGTTGAAGGTTGCTTATGAAAAGAGTTTGGGAGTTTCCAAGAAATAGGTGAAGTTGTGGGTCGCTCGACCACTTACAAACTATTTGGTGTGTTTGCAAAGAAGACCTAAAAGATTAGAGCAAAAGTTTTGGATGATTTTAAATGAGTAAGGCATGTAGGTATTAAACGATTTGATGAGTTGGAGGATAAGATACTCAGATCTGATACCTTGTGCAATCCCTTGCTGTTACTTCCCCACGTTCTCATTCTTTGGCAATTAGGGCTCCTATAGCTTTACAATCAGAGCTAGTAGACGAATTCAAGCAGAAGAAGGTTAAATGCATTCGACATAGCTGTAAAATGTGCAGTTGATATGTTCAGTCACTTCATGCCAAAATTAGATCCAAGTTTTCTTTACAATCAACCTGATTACATTTTTAGGGAATGAGACCTTGCCAATCCTTAAATCGGTGCAAACCATGATCCAAGGCTTCCTGTTGTAGGATCGCCTTGTCATTCATTGGTCGTGATAACTGAGATTTCCTAATCTCAAAATTTCATACTTCCCGAAAGAGAAGAAACCTCATAACTGACTAGGAATTGGGGTCTGACTAAAATGTTTTCTTCGTGTATGTATTTTTACATTGTGTAATAATTTGTATAACTAGAAGCTATGCTTATATTATAAAGTTGTACGTGTAACTTTTTGAGCTTTGTGAAAACTTTCTTTGAATTTTTTGTTTCCTTTCTATAGTGTGACTTCCTTTTTCTCCTTTCTATTGCCATTTTTAGGTCTGAATGCAATTTTTTTTTTCTGAGCTTGGCATGATCTGCCCCACTTGGGGTGCACTGTTTCATGTTTTGACTGTGCGGTTAGGTCATGTGTTTATAACTTTTTATTTCATGTAGGTAATTTTCTGCTAGTTCGGATAGTCTTATATCCCTACGTCCAGTAAAGTTTTGGTTGAAAAGCCGAGCTATGGGTCATAGCTCTTAGTATAATTTGTAAGCAAATATAATTGACAAGCGGATTTTTATACTGGTTTAGGTCGTCCAATATTCCTACATCCAGTATAACATTTTTTTAATTTTGCTCAATCACTTCTTGGTACATTATATTTCATTACATGAGAAGAAGTATCAAACAAAATATGGTCAAAGGTGCTATAAGTTCCATGCCGTTGGAACTGAATTCCCATCTGGTATGCACCATTCGAAAGTGTTTTTATGATTACCAATGATCCCTCCAAATTCAATCCAAGCATTCCTTCTGTTGAGTCCTTTGTGTTGGTATTGTTTATCTTAGGACAAGATCTCTCCTGTTGAATTCCTTTCTTTGAGACTCGAGTTATATATTTTAGCCATTCTCCATCCATGAACTGCAGACTTGATCACTACCTCATCTCCACTTTCTGCATGAAGTCTAATGCGGTTTATTTTAGGTGTGAGCTCTGTTCCGTTGCATATGATAAGCACCAGGTGAGGGTACGTCTGCTTCAACTAGTAGCATTGCTTTATAACAAAACATTAAAGAAAATGGGGTATGTCCAGTGGGGGGACTAGTGGATATTCTATATGTCCGTAACACTAAAGGCAACACCTCTGCCTATTTTCCCTTTGCCTTCATGATCCTTTTCTTTCGCAACTTCTTTATTGTTTTATTTTCCGCTTCTATTTGTCCATTAGCTTATGCATGAGCCACCGTCGAAATTTTTTTGATGATGTTATTTTTCTCACACAAGTCAAAGAATTCTTTGCTTTCAAACTATGATCCATTAGAATTCTTTGTTTTCGAACCGTGCTCGATTAGAATTCTTTGCTTTTAACCTGTATTCCACTGTCGAAGATTATCTTATGGGGGATCCCAAACCTAGTGATAATATTTCTGGTAATGATAGTGACTATCTTCTTAGAAGTTATGGTTGCGAGGGGCTCAACTTCCGCCCATTTGGTGAAGTAATCCACTGCTACTACTATGAACCTTGCACCCCTTTGGATATCGGAAGTGGTCCTATCAAATTGATTCCCCATATATCGAATGGCCATAGGCTGGTCATGGAAGTGATTTCATGTGACGACCGCCTTGGGGTATTGACTAACTTTTGGCATCTATCACATTTTAGACAAATTTCTATGCTTTGGCTAATGTAATTGGCCATAAATATCCTTAAATTGATATCTTTTTGGCTAACTTTTCCTCTTGAACGATCTTCGTAGTATCCCTCATGAACTTCCCTCAATACTCTTACTCCTTCCTCTTTTGTTACACGTCTTAAATAGGGAGTCGAATAACCTCTCTTGTTAAGTATTCCATCGAAAAATGTGAAGTAAGGAGCATGATATCTAGTTTTCCTTACAATGTTTCTATCTGCTAGCAAGGTTCTTTCTAATAGGAAGTGTTTGATGGGAGTCAACCATATCTCTGTTTCTTCTTGGTTTATTATTATTTAGGTGTGATTACTTCGTGTCCCACCCGTTTCCCTTTGATTTGCATCCCTTAGACCCTTGCCCACTGGGCTCATGTTAACACTAGAATCTATTGTGTTTTTGAAATGCTTGGTTCAGCTAAATGTTCCACAGGAACTGCTTTCATTTCATATGCAACCTTAGTGCTTGCTAGCTTAGCTAAGGAATCTGCTGAGGAAATCTCCTCTTTAGGGATCTGCTCTATATCAAACTGTTTGAACTGAGCTAATAATTAATTGGACAGTTCCACATATTTGGCAAGAATGGGTTCCTGGCTTGATAACTCCTTGCACTTGATTTACAAAAAGATGTGAATCACTATGAACTATAATAAGAGTTACCTACATTACCATCGCTATGTTTAGACCAACGGTGAGTGCTTTATATTTCACAACATTATTTGTCGCTTTAAACTGTAGTTCAACTGCCCTATATAGCTTTTGCTTGTCCAAGGTAACAAGTACACACTGCTCATGTCCTTTGCTTATTTGATGCACCATCTACATAGAGTTGCAAAATATGCAGGGGGTTCTCTATTTCTTTGCTAGAAAAAGTTGATGAGGCAGTGCATTCCATGATAAAATGTGCTATGGCTTGACCTTTGACGACAATGTGAGGGTAGTAGGAGATATCATATTAACTCGGTTCAATGGCATACGTCAAAAGGCGACCTAATTTTTTTGAATATTGTAGTATTTCATTAATGGTTTGTCATTTAGCACTTTGATGGTATGCGCTTAGAAATACGATCGCGGCTTTTGAGCTATCAGTAATAAGTTGTAAACTAGCTTCTCTATTGTTGAATAATTTAGTTCGGTTCTGCTCAGGTGCTTTCTAGCAAAGTATATTGGCCTTTGTACAACTGCCTCTTCTTACACTACTTCTACATTCATAGCCTAATTAGTTTTAACTAAGTGTACAAACAAATCCTCACCTGAGATCGGTTTTGAAAGTATGGGCGGGTTGGTTGGGTAGTTCTTTAGTGCTTCAAAAGCTGCTTTGCATTCTTCCATCCATTCAAAATTCCTTTCCTTTTTGACTTAATTGAAAAAAGGAATGCATTTTTTCATAGCCTTAGAAATAAATCTACTAAAAGCTGCTACTCTCCCATTCAAACTCATTATGTCTTTGGGCTTTTTTGGAACCTCCATCTTCCTAATAGCCTCAATCTTCTTTGAATTGACTTCTGTTCCTCTGGAGCTTACAATATAACCTAGAAATATTTCGTACTAGATTTGCAAAAGTACACTTCAAGGGATTTAATTTAATCCCATACCGCCTTAAGATTGTAAAGGTTTCATCTAAATCTTGTACATGGTCTGAAGCAGCTTTAGACTTGACTAACACGTTGTTGACATAAACTTCAAAGTTCTTGCCAATTTGGCCTTGCCATGTTGACTAAACTCTGATATATTATCCATGCGTTCATCCAATGGCGTCACCATATGATATATATCCTTTTATTGGTAACTAAGCTCATATGTTCTAGATCTGGTTCGAACATGTTATTTATTATATCCAAAGAGATGCATCCATGAATGTCAGCATCTCATGCCCATTAGTTACATTAACTAACTGATCTATTCATCGTAACGGAAAGCCATATTTAGAGCAGGCTCTGTTGAGGTTCATGAAGTCTATGCAATTCCTTCATTTTCCATTAGATTTTTTCACCAGAACTGGATTTACCATCCACTTCAGGTGGTACACTTCTCAAGTAAATCCATTTTCCTTTAGCTTCTTAATTTCTTCATGAAGAGGACCGTATCTCTCCTAGTCTAAGATATGTCTTTTTGTTTGACTGGGTGTGCATCATGGTCTATATTTAGGACATGGTAGATTATCTCATGGTCGACTCCTTTTTATCTGAATGGGTCTAAGCGAAGACGTCGTGAGATTTCTTTAGGAAATTTATTAATCCGGTGTGAAATTCATCGCTTAAATTTTCCCTGATCTTCAAATTTTTGGTGGGACCTAGAGTATCTATATGGACGTCCTTTAAATCATCTACTGGCTCTAGGTCTTTACTTTTCATTCAAGGGTCCATCTCATCTTCTACTTCCAGTGGATTTGACAAGACTTCCCTTTTGAGAATGATTAAGTTTCCGATAAGTACCGCGCATATATAAAATCATATTCTTATGTTCCTACCATATGAAAATAATATCCTTTAGTTTTTCTTACAGATACCATGGTCATGGTATGACAATTGGTGCTCAACACTTTAAAATGCTTCTCCTAACGAAACCCTTCTCTAATAGCTCATTCGCTTACTTTTTATACTCATGTCTTTTTTTAGAGCCATATGCCTCAAGGGTAAGGCAACAGGTTGGAAGTTCTCCTCAAGATCAGAACTCGATCTCTCTTTAGGGTAGAAGACTTGTAACCTTGGAAAAAACATGCAAATAGACTCTAACTATAGGCATTGAATCTAACTCATCACGAGATAGGTCTAATGAATATAAGTAACTCAACATAATTGAACCTCTAGGATCACAATAAACGTCTAGACTGTATCCACTACAAGTACCCAATCTAATAACCTTCCTGTCACAACCTAGGACTACCCCATACATCGTCATCCAGTCCATGACCAAAATCAACCTAAACCTAGAAATTCATAAGAAAAAAGCATCACAATCAAAATCGGCCCTAAAAATGAACAATCTCAAAAATGTACATGTCAAAGACAAGTAAGCCGATCCTCCAACATGATTTGTACAACTACAGGGTCTGTAACTATGCTAGTTTCTAAATGTAACTCATCTACTAGTGTACTCCAAAAAAAATTATGATGCCTCAGTGTAAAATAAGGTACCAATAGATAAATCAGATAGAATTAAAACAACTTCAATCATGACCTTCTTCCCTTTGTCCACTAGTGGAGGCACACTCGAGCTGGGAACATCTTTTAGTGCGTAAGATGAAACTACTTGGGTAGAGGTCATCTATGGTGTCGGACACTCCCACCTCATGTGCCCGAATTGATTGTAGTTGTAACACATGATCTTCAGAATGTCTATCTTGTACTCCATAGCAAAATTCCCTTCTTACCACATCTTTACACTACATCTCTTGCTCCTTAATCATCCCTTTGGGCCCGATTCCGCCCTTGCGTTGATTGTGCTATAATGTCCGCCCTCCTAATTTCTTATATTCGCTCTTCATTTCCTTCTTGAAAATGCTATTCAGTAAGGTCATCTCCACCAAACCATTATAAGTTGCACCCATTGGAATATGGCTAAGGGCCAAACCTTAAAGAAGTTGATTTTGTCCATTTGCAAACTTCGAAGCTTTCTTGTGAGGGTATTTATTAGCTCTATTCCAATCCTTGTCAACTCATTAAACTGATTCGCATACTCCTTCGTCGACATCTCTCTTTGGTGCAAATATATGAGCTTCTCCAACTATACTCCTTGCTTAGCCACATACAGAAATTTTGTCTTGAAACGTCTCCTAAACCCCCGCTAAGTATCTCTCCCTTATCAGTCTCATCGACTTTAACAACCCACCATTTTGGGGCCTTTCCCTATAAATTCTTGGTAGCAAGTCATCTCCTTTCATCATTTCCAAAGCCCATCAATCCAACAATCCTCTAGGAAGTGTGAATCCATAGGAAGTGTGTGAATCCATGCCTCTGAGTCCACATACGACTCGATCCCTACATAGGTCTTCCCTCATAGACTTGCAAAGTCCTTACATAGCTTGAAGAAATCGATGGTGGGTGGGTGGGCAGGTACTACACCAGGCACCTACTCTATTGGTCCCTTATTAGGGTGAAGCTTGGCTTGTCCTCTTACTTGTAGATTCCGACGAAACCAAATCAGGATGTTCACACCCGGAACCTCAGTTGTATCAATTGAGTCGTAACTAGCAAGATCGATCATCCTCCTAATCTATGATTTAGGAGTTTATTAGTAACTTTTCCATAGATAATATTGGCAAGAATAAGTGGTAGTTTTTTTCCATATTATATTTATATATTAAATCTTTGGAAAACTCTTTATCTATACATATGTGTACACACACACACACACTCTTTTTTGAAACCCATCGAATTTTTTTGAAAACCCATTACTAAAACCCATTTTTTCAAAACATTCAATTACGTTCCCTTAATACGTACCTAGCTCCTAAGGAATTTTAAAACTATGCTCTAATACCAAGTGTGGAAACACCAATTCAAAGCCGAGCGTGACTTTCGAACTCATATCGGTGTCAATAAGTACGAGCTATCGGGTTTTAAACATTATAGAGGCTAAGAATATGCAAACAAAATCTAAGACATACTACACATTCAAAGCCTGTAGTGGAAGGCAATAAAATATAGATACAGAAAATAACAATCTCAGAAAATATCTCAAAAAACACTATTTTCAAACTAATGCGCAGTCATAGTCCAGAGTATACATAAATACAACGTATTGTCTGATAATTACTAAGTATGATAAATAGTTACATGGAGAGTAATGAGAAATAATAGCAACTCCAATAGCCAGCTCGCCTCTCCACATACTAATCGCCGGGCCTATCATCTACTGCCCTGTCCTCCTATAGTGAAAGAAAAAGGAAGGAAAGGAGTGGGTCAGACAAAAGTCTAGTCAATGAGATACATCATTAATATATGTTGATTACATTCAGTTGATTTCATTAATACTCTATATGACCTATGGTGCCCTACTTGGGTCCATGAATTCCTAATTTCATTTATCTAAGGGCTATAGTTTTAATCACACCTACATTAACATCTTGTGAAGGTTTATACTTAGTTTTGAACAACTAGTCGAACCTCAAAACAACTACGGATTGGCTAATAGCTACTGGAACTATTCCAATATAGGGCCACCAACAATATCTACCTTGGAACTTCATTCCCAAATTATGAGCACATGTATCATATTTACGCATTAAGGGGGAGACCGCAATGCCGATTTGAGCCAAAGATATCTCAAGGTTGCTGCATCCATGTCCACCTATCAGTGGTAACATAACGCCTCTTACCGCCATACACCAGAATCCATCAACAATGCAATATTATGTCCGTGCCGCCATGCATACCAAGGAACTCCGTTAGTGCCGAGCCACACACTTCTCCAGGCATCATTGTCAATGTCGTGGTACATTGTAGAACCTCGTGTGATTGCAATTTGCGATAGAATCACCCTAGTCGAATATCGAACCTGTTGAATAAATAGTGTTTAAGCCTTGTCGGCAGCGTATGCACCTATCCAGTCACGTAATGTCCAAGCATCACTAACCTAAGTAGCTAATTTCCTTGCTTATGTTAACATCCACACACACACACACACACACACACACACACACACACACACACACATATATATATATATATATAAACTAACTTGGTCCATAGGCCGGAGTTCAAGATGCACCCAGAATTCGGTAATCGATCGACCGCTTGTAATTGAGTGATCGAGCACTTACTGTCGATCGGCTCTAGTGAACCTATTGATCGATCGTAGTTGTTTTATTTTATTTTTCAAGTTTAATCTGCTTGTCGTATTACCTATTAGTTACAAATTTTTAATTACATTATACTTCTAATTACACTGAATCCAAATTTGTAAATCTACTATTCATAATCGTCCAAAACTTCATATTCGATTTCATATTAATTTCGATAAATCAACTTAACGTAGGTTTTGCATCAATAGAGTTATATCAGTTCATATTTAGTTTGACAAAAAGGGTGTATTCAACTTAAATCAATTCTTACCCAATAGATTTACATTAACCAGATCTAGATTAAAAGAAAGAAATCATATTCATAGGGGTTATAATTACTATAATCCCAGTCTAAATAAAAAGTGTTTCTAATTTAAATTAAGATTAAATAGGGTATAACAAAGTTAATTACATATAAATCATCTTATTATCTGCCAACAACTACGCCTCTTCCTTAACACGCTTGTTTTGCCTTTGCTTGGTGTAGAACTCCCCTTGATCAGATTTGATTTAATCTCTTCCACTTCTATCTCTTGAATGTAATTTTAATTTGGTTTTGAAGAAATTTTGATTTGAGGAGAAAGAGATTTGAATAGATTTTGGATGTATATCCCACTACTAATGAGTTAGGGTTTGAGAATACACTCTTATTTATAGGGGTAGAAAGCAACCATAGCCGTTCGATTGAATATTCTAAAATCCAGGTCGTTTGGTCTACCTAAAACCTCGCTCGGGAGTGGTAATCGATCGACTATTGGGTTTGGAGCAGTCGACCGATGGAGCTTTCCTTATTTATATATATTTCTTTCCTTAATTAATTGTTTAATTTATTTTGATTTTGAATTTTCAAATGTTAATAACTTTTTCATACTAGCTCCAACTTCAAAGCATCATATATGGAATTATCCAATAAATCACAATGAACATAATGGTGTAAATTTCTTAGCCAGATTTGGACACTGTAAAAATTTCATTTTTTACCCTTGTTATATTTAAATTTAATTCTTTTATTCAAATTTGTGATTAAATTTTTTGGGTGTTACAAACATGAACCCAATCAAATATGTGAAAGCAAAACTTATGTCTGGCATTGGCTTTTTCTTGATGTGGAACAAAATTTGTTGTTCCAATATGAACTTCTTACACATATCTCTCCTACGTCCTTTTTCTTCGAACTACAGGGTGGGTCCCCCATGGATGGAAGCGATGAGGATATTAGGATTTACCACCAAATCTTTATGAGGGCCAAGAGACTGGTCTTGCATAAGAGTGATTAGAACGTTCTTTTGGTAAATACCCAAAAAATCTTTTTGAATGAGCCTTCAGTTTCATTCTTTGGATAGTGGCAATTATCTGTATGGTGCCTATTCACTCGGTGGAACATACAATATGCACCACCCTTTTTCGGTTCAGCTTTCTTCCCTTTATTCAGAACGTTATATGCTAATTTTGTCCTGGTTAGTTCATAGATATGGTCCGGAGTATGAGTGGATGGGATTTTTGCTGCAAAGTTCAATTCTCTTGGTCCTTTTACAAGTGGTTTGTTGTATGTTTATACCTCCTTCTTTCTATCATATTTGTTGGGGTAGTTCTTTCAGTATACATTCCTCCAACTGCTTTTGACTCTTTGGTGTGCACGTACCCACTAGCTCTTTCGTTGAAGGCTTTCATGCTTCTACGTAGTTTTCTTCTATTTTTATTCCACATGTCTATGTTTTTTCTTATTTCGAAATGGGTCGCCATAAAAAATGCTTCCTCACTGGTGACCCCAATTCTTATTGCTTTTCTTCGAAGCATTTGATGAAGCTGCATAAGCTTTCATCGTCCCTCTATTTAAACAAGGATAAGGTATACAAATCTAGGGAGATTTCTCTTCCCGTATAGAAATGAATGTAGAAATCTGCAAATAACTGCGCCTCTTCCGAGCCATCTAGAGGAAGCTCTCGCAAGATATACAAGGAACATATTACAGTAAGCCAACCTCCTTACCTTCAAGATATCCATATAATATCCAAATGTACATAGATAGTTGTTCGGGTTTGAGAATCTATCGTACTTTTCGATAGTTGGTGCCCTTAAGCTACCAGAGAAATTAGCCTCAATGATCGCTTCACTAAAAGGGGATGAACACTCTTTCTTCCTTCCCTCCTTATTGCTCCGCTCACATATTTTAGTCAACTGTTCTATATGGGCTTTAAGCTCCCAATCTACTCCTCTGTCTCATTTACGCACAATTGGCCGCCTTTAAGCCGAACTGGCCTCATTCACGTCCTGTGCAGTTTAGTTTCTATTCATTTCCAACAACAATAGATTGATATTCGTTGATTTTCCTTTGATGTTTTGACTTATTAGATGCTAATTCTTTGCTCTTTGTCCCAAGCTAAATAGTTCAACATCATCATTCCATTAAAGAGAGTATCATTTTTATCCTCTGCTTGCAGTTGTTGTGCAAGTGGGAGACGTTGACAATGAGCTATGGAACTATGAGAATTAGACGATGTAGTAGGATTTTGGGTAACTAGCTTCTCAATACTAGCCATTCTCTCATCTGGGCAATAAAGGCATTAAGGCTATTGAGGGTAGGGTTCGTTGACTATTTTTATGGTGGACAAAGGAGTTTGAATGAGGAAGTAAAGCGTTTATTTCTTAGTTTTGCAGCTAAGTGTTAGGGTTCTTATTGAGTAGGTGTTAGGGAGTTCTTAGGCTATAGGATTTTAATTTTTTGGGAAGTTATGGGGATTGAGTTGTTAATTATTTGATTAAGGTTTGCTAGGGGTTTTCCCTTCTTCTAAAGCCAAAACGATAATGATATTTTTCATCTCACAACACCAAGTTAGTTATGAAGTAACTATGATGTTGTATGCTTTTCATAATTAGGAGTTAACAAATTCAAGTGATATTAAATTTTCCTTAGGGTGGTGATTTTCTCGTTGTATGCTTACACAATTATGAGGTTGTATTCTAAATATTCGCCAAAATGTCGCGTCCAATTTATGTCTAATTAAGGTGAAAATTAAAAAAGGTTCTAACACAAAAGGAATAAGTAAAGTAAAGAAAAATTAAAGGACTCACAAATTTATGTGGTTCAGATTTCAAGGAATCCTACATCAACGGACCAAATCTTTGCTTATATATTTCTTTTTAGGAAGAGATGTTAAGGTATATTTAGTATAGAATTCAAAGAATGTTGAAAAGTCCTCTTCCTTGCTATAGTACCTCTATTTATAGTGCTATAACATCACGTGAATCGCTAATTGTCAAATTTTACACTGCCCCTTTGTCATTCGATCTCTCCTGTTAGTTTGCGGAAGATGGATCTTAAGGCTAATTTAACACTAGAGAGTGGGGTTGAATAGTATTTACTAATTTTTGTGAATCTTTTTAATTTTTTTAAGATTATAATCAAACAATGCAAACTAATAGTTACAGATGCAAGCACGGACAAATATAAATGCGATAAAAGTAAAAAGTAATGAGTATTTTCCAACTCTAGGTGCACTCACTGGATTCAGATGGGACATCAACATAAGCACTTAGATTCAAACAGGACATTAGCACGCCCACTTGATTCAGATGGGGCACAAGCATACCTAACAATATATAAGTATGATTTGATATAGTTTACAGACATAATTTCTTGACCTTGAGTACAACCTCTTGAATAGAACTTTAATCTTGATTTGAGCGAGAGAGATGAGAGAGATTAGAGAGTAAACAGTAGAGAATCAAATTATTGGAGTTTGAATTTGATTCTGGTTGAAGTGGAGAAGATTTTGAGTAGATATTATTATCGAAATCAAGAGTGTAAAAGAGGAGAGAAAGAATGAGAAATTAGTTAAAAGTTTCATTGGAAAATCCTCCTATTTATAGAGAAATAATGGTTATGTCCATTCACGAAGAAATATAATGCAATGACACTTCCATTCAAATTCGACATACACTATATGGATATGTCGACGTACCCTTTGTATTTTTGAAAAACACTTTATAAAAATTATTTTGAAAATATAAAGCTTTGTAAAAATATTTTGAAACTTTATACAATCATATAAACAAAGTTTTATACATATTTTAATCATATCAAAACTTATAAATTTTATTAAATTATTCGAAATATTTTCAAATATATAAGGATTTATATAACAACCCTGGTTTTGACGATTACCTGTAATATTAAATTATAACGATGGTTATAATTTAATATTTAAATAAATTAGAGATTTAAGATTGTTTTTTAATAAACAGTGGATGTTAAATATAAAATGTGAAAATAAAGTTTTAGAAACTTTATTTAGGTTGTTTATGTTAAAAATGAACAATCCATGGCTTTAAATTAATGAAATGCAATTATTTTAGTAATTATCCAAACGCTTCTTTTATTGATTTTTAAATCAAGCATTTGATTTAATATGTTGTATATTAAAAATAAAAGATAGAATTTTGGTTAAAAATAGGTTTTGAATGTAAAATTGATGTTAAAATGGTTTATTGCGTTTAATTATGCAAGAAAATATTTTTTCCTATAATTTTTAGTGTCAAAAATAGTGTTTTATGTAATTATAGTGTAAATTGTGTATTTATTTAAAAGTAAGAGCTTTTAATAATGAAAAATATTTTAAATCTAAATTACCTTTGATTTTGTTGTAAAATATTTGTTAATCATTGAAATATATTTATGTAATTTTATTGTGAAGAAATCTTGTAATTATATGTTGTTTTGATTTGTTAATATAAAGTGTATTTGTGTAATTAGTGGTAATTTGATTTTGTTTGGCTAATTATTATGGTATTGGGTCTTAGCCTATTAACTTACACTAGCCTGAAGAAGAAAAAAAGTCTTTCTTCTCAAAATTGTGTACATTCATTTTCTTTTTATAGTAAAAAAATCAGAAAGAAGAAAACTTTCCTCTTTTCCAACCTAAAGTAAAATCCTCCAAATTAGATCATTTCTTTGCTGTTTATAATCAAATTAAAGCTATTTTCTCAGGTAATCACTATGAAAATTAGTTTTATTTTATCAAATTTGGATTTTGCAAAAGTTGATTGTCTGTAATTGGTTTCTCTTGGTTTGCATGTCTGTGTATTGCTTATTCTCAGATTGCTGAAGCTCCCTCTTGCCAAAAGCCTTCAATTTTCTCAAGTTTCCTTCGTTTAATTTTCAAATTTGCAGTGGTGAGTTACTAACTCACGTCTTATAACTAAAAAAAATTTCTGCTTGCTGAAAAACTATGAAAAGAAATCGTTTAATGTAACATTTTTGTTAATTGTAGTTTACAGTCAAAATCTGATTTGGGTTGCTTCTTTGATTGATAATATCTTCTTGTTTTCTTGATGAAATGCTGCCGAAATTTCTTTGGATTGTAGTATGTATGTTGTAGTTTATGTATACAAATTTTCATGCTCAAATCCCTTCTGGAATTGGATCAAAATGTTGCTCGAAATTGAGTTCAGACAACACAGAAATTTCCTATAGCACTTGCATGCTACAGGTCGACCATCAGAGTGCTCAGGTCGACCCTAGGGTCGACCTAAGCATCCATATGTCGACCTAGGCTTTGAAATATGCCTAGGTCACTCCTCTTTCTTCCTGTAGCCGGTTTTGTTCAGTTTGCTTAGTTCCAGTGTTCTTGTTGACTCATTTTTGTGATATTTTTGAACTCTTTTGATAGCTATGAAGCCTGTCAATAGCCGAACCAAAATTTTGGTGAATTTTTTGTTCTAAATGAATCGTTTTTGAGATGATTTCGAATGTCCTTTTTTTGGAAATTTCGATGATTTTCCTTGATTTCAAGCATGGGTTTTCCTAAATAATTTTGAAATGATTATTAAATTAAAATGGTTTATGAAATATATTACATAATATTTATAAATTATTTTAAAGCTATTAAAATTATATATTCTCCATAATAAGAGAATTTCAAAGGTTTTTTTTTTCCAAAATGATTTCTAAAATTGTTTTAAAAGCTTGGTTTTTCAAAAAAATTATTTTTACATAAAATACACGTTTTTGCACTCTTCTAGCGTATGAGAAAGAGAATTAAAGGATTTAGTAAAACACGTGGTACGTGACACATGCACTTACTTTTTTGGTTAATTTTGGACTTGTTCGTTTGAAGCTATTGACCTTCGGGTCGTATTTGCTAATGAGATGAGGCAAATATTTGTGATTTTAAATGATTTGTTTTCTAGTCCGGCGTTGGCTAGCGGTTAGTAAACCGATAAGTGAGAACGTGTGGTATGGGATGCACTGTTAACACTTTTCGGGTTCCTATTTGAGAGTTTGCGGCACATTCATGGTGTACTGCCTGTACTGGACCTTCGGTTCATTTGTCCTTCGAGATGTTTGTTCATTGAGAGGTATTTATCTTTCGGGATATTGTCCTTCGAGATGTTGTCCTTTGGGATGTTTGTCCATTTGAGACATGGCATCTTATTTTGAGAGACGATACTTGGCGGGCTTCAGCCATTTTATAAGCACCTGCTATCTTTTGTGATGTTTTCATTGATTTATTTGTGATTTTCCAAGTGTATCACCTCTTTACATTAATTGGCCATATGAGCCGTTCGAGACATTATATGTGGCGATTACATCTTTGGAATTTGAACTCTTTATCGAGTTCCATATATTAAGATCTGAAATTACCAATCTTTGGCGTTTATGTTGAGATTTATAATCTTCTTTTTGGAGATATATGTGTTGCCATTATTTGGCGTATTTTGAGATTTGGATTTCTCTATTTTGGGAATATTTGAGATTGCCATTATTTGGCGATTTTTGGGTTGTGTGACCTCCTATTCAAGAGTTATGGTTTATAGAAACCATTATATTGGCTTTTGGTATTATGCCGATGATATGAGGCATTCTTTATGCTAAGTTTAATTTTATTGTTGACTTTACCTCTTTCGAGGATATACACTTAGCAGAATTAGCTCACTTGAGTTATGGACATATCATCAGTATTACTTCTTCTCATTCAAGAAGAATTAGAACCCTTTATCCCATATACTTCACCTATCATACTAATCAGTTTTTTAAGCTAGACTGACCCGTGTATTTTTATATACTCAAGTTAGACCGAATTGTTTCAGCTTATATACATGTTATAGGATTTTGCTATGCTGCTTCCGCCTTGGATATTCTATTTATCATCTTCTTTTAGTATAGTCGTTTTGTATGACTCTGATATGTATTTACTGTATTGACTCATTGTATATATTGTGGTACTTGTATCACTTCTGTTGTATCATTTGTATTGTACTGGGATGTATCCGCATGTGTGTGTGTGTGTGTATAGATACACACACATGTTTAGCTACTGTTCTCGAGTATATTGTATATATTGTTGTTGCATTTTTTCCGATAGATTCGTGAGCCACTATAGTTTTGTATTAAGAATTTATTGAATATGTCGATCCACTTGAGAAAGAAAAAAAAAGCTAGATCATCAAATCAACGCATTTAATAGATGTTTAAGACAAAGCTATGAATGGTCGCTCCTAACCAACCCTATTCTCCGCATTAGCAAACAGTATTACCCAGTAATACTCTTTGTTAATGTGAGTCTTGGGATGGGGCATCACAGCTTGGTATCAACGTTGAGTTCAGAACAAAGTATGATAAACATAGAACAGAACATATATTAGGATACATCAAAGTACAATATAAGAGTCACATTTCCCTTAATCACCGTGTCCTTAACCTTTTTGTGTCCTTAGGGTAGATATAAGTTGAGAATAAGTCTAGGAGTTCATTTTGAATTCTGTAGTATTCCATAATTGAATTAATGATATCTTATCCTATGAACAATCCTTATCATGATTATTTTATTCTAGTTCTATTTGATACGGGTGCTTGACACTCATTTGTATCGAAGGAGCTTTTGATACTGTTGGCTATTTCTTGTCTTAATACTTCTTTGAGGATTGCGAATCATATTGAGAGATCTGGAACACTTAGCATATTGTGTGAGAATATTGAGATTGTTCTTTGTAGTTTCTCTTTCCGTGCAAATCTGCATGTTAATCATTACCTTGGGTTTGATGTGATTCAGGGATGGATTGGCCTGCTTGCTATTAAGCCTCGATCTTATGTTCTGAAAGGATCCTATATTTTTGGCATCCTAATTCGGCTGATTAGTTGTTTCTTGTTCTTTATAATGTTGATGATAATTATGAAGTATCTTTATTTGCTTTCGAGTTTCGAGATGATGATGTATCTCGAATTCTAGTTGTTTTTGATGTATGTAAGTCCGTTTTGGGTTTGTCACCCAATCAGGCAATTGAATTTTGTATTGAACTCATTCCCGGTTCTTAGCCTATTAGTCATCCTCCTATGAGGATTTCCACAGAGGAAATGAGGAATTTAGAAGGAATTGATGAAGCTTGAAGCTTGGAAATTTTCCCAGCCTAGTTCTTTACGGTGGGGTGCTACGATCATCTTTGTTAAGAAATCCGATGACATTCTTAGGCTTTGCATCCACTTTTGTAGGCTTAATGAGTTAACCATTTAGAATGAGTATCCATTACCTAGGATCGATGATGTAACATCCCGCCTTTTCGTACGCTTTAAATCGACGATAAACCACACACGTCGGACGTAAATCATATGGAAGGGCGGATTGTTATGGGGTAAATACGAAAAGCAGAGAAGAAAAAAAATAGAATCTTGCAACGGAAAGATAAAATATACTAATCAATATACAGTTTATAAACCTGTTTTACAAAACATTTGATTTTTCTTTATACAATAAATATCAGAGTGCATATACCAAAGGATAATAACAATGCAGCGGAATAAAACAGTGTAGTGGAATAATATAGTAGATAATAGTAATAAAATCTTCGTCTTCGTCCTCCCGAAGTAAGGTCTTCAAATCCTGAAATGCTCAGGCTGACCCGAGCGAATTGAAAAGACAAAACACTCAAATCAGAACTAAAATATCTTATATGAGTTAAATCAACAGGAATAAATACGAGTTCAGTAACACAAGAGATGCTCGAGATTTACATCACTTAAGGATCCGTTAAACTATTTACTATGTAGTAATATTTCGCTATTATAATAGTGCCTAATAGTAAAATAAACTTACTTTTTTCTTAGCATTAAGGGGTTACCCATATAGCCCTTAACACGTAATAGTCCCAGTAGTCTATCCAATATCATGGTCCCTCCTGATCTGGAAGCCACCAGAGGATACCATACGGGCTACTGGAGAAATCCAAACTCGTACAAGGCGCGATAGGGTAGGTGACACGGCACAACTAGGCAATGCCAGGGTAGATATATCAATTACGCTTCCGGGTCGGTGGTAACGCGTAGCATCTACTATCGCCCACCTCGAACAACACCCCCAAAATCAAAAATCAAAAGTGGCCACCGAATCAAATCCAAAAGTCAAAGTATAATATCGAAGGGATGTGTCCGATCAAAGGTGCTACCTCAATTAACCCGTCGATCGCTCCTGTTTTAGCCACCTTATGCCAACTCACGGGAGTTGGGTCCACGTATTTACCTCAAAGGAAACGCCGCCACCATCCTACTTCATTCTGGAATCTCCACCGCATACACGGTTGTTAAAGTGGTTTTCGGAGTTGGCAGAGAGTATGACAACTTCCGATCCCGATCACTTCAACAACCAACCGTTATTATAACACCGTGGTCTTTTCAAAATAGTTTATACTTTTAAAACCAGAATAAAATATCCATTTCAAAACCATATAAATACGATATAATTTCTATTTTAAAACCCAAATCAATATGATATCATTTTATTTCAAATATATCCTTTTTCAAAAATCATAGCACTTTCAGATCTATATATCTTGAAACCCATAGCTTTGAATTATAACTCCGAATACTTAAATGGTTTAAATACTAAATTACTTTATATAATAAAATATCTTTTTAATTTCACAAACAAATTTCCAAATTCTGATTTAAAACTCTAATTAAACCATTTTATATTTCCATATAACTCAAAGCTTTAAATATTCCACCATTTAAAAGTTAATTCTTTGATAATTTCATATATCAAATTTTATTACTATTATATAGATTTAAAATGTTTACTTAATAAACCCAATATAGTTCAAGTAAAACTTTTAACCTCAAACAATTGTATATTCTTTCAATTTATTTAACTTGATAAATTCATTCGTCTCCACTTTATATTCATTTAAATTACTTTAAACCAAATCAAGTTATAAGAATCATATCCTTTAAAATCTCCATTTTTATTTAAATTCCAAATCAATTTATTTAAGTACAATTCTTAAATAATTCAATTTAAACCAACTTCATATTTATCTTCCAACTTAAATTTCATTTAAGTCAATTAAAACTCTATATATACAATATCTTAAATAGGTACTAAACCATAGAATATAAACAATAAAACTCCATTATTAACTCATTTTAATTTATCAATTTTATACATAGCTTAAATTCAAGAATTTAACTATGTATATATAAATAATATTTATATAACATCAAAATTTAATATTTACTAAACCGAATTCTTTTCAAAATCATAGAAAATCATTTCAACAATAATTATATATATATATCGCGGTGCCTGTATAAAATTTTCTATCCTATGGTCAAGTGATACAGATATTTATCATTTCAATCCGTAATTTAAAATAAAAATTACTGTTATATATCATTTCAAACCGCAATCCCAAATGAAATGAAAATGCATAATAACTTACAGTTTATAACAATATAAAATACATCATCCATTCATCCAACATCAACCATCAACCATTTACCACAACAACATCAAATTCAAACAATAGCATCAATATAGAATGGATAATAAACAACAGGTATTAAATAGCAGTTTATATTCAATAATAAATTAAATAACTATTTAACTGGCAGTTTATATGCAATGAATAATTAATTAAAAATTTAACTGGCAGTTTAAATGCAATTAATAAATTAAATAGCAATTTAATTTAAATAAATGAAATTAACTGAGATGATGATTAAACATATGCCAAACAATCATAAATAAATTTTAAATCACATCATATATCAATTTAACAAACATAAGAAATTTTAGAAGTTGTGAGTGGGTTAACACTCACCTTTTGAATTTAAATTCAATTTAAACCCAAAAATTGGACAGTCTCAGAATCCGTCCATGCCAGTGCCACAATCTTCGAAATTCCAATACGAACCTAGCGGAGAAAACCGCGCGTAAACTGGATATAGTATGTGAAAGTTATTGATGTCATAACATTTGAAATCAAAATAAAATAAACAACAATTAATTAAAACACAAACCAACAGAAACGCGCCATGTAAGCATCCCTACCAAAACCCTCTAACAGCAGATCTCTCGAAAGCGTGGTGAACCCGATCCTAACACGCGCATGCTCCTCCTTGCACGCCTCGTCGCACGCCGTTGCCTATTGCTGATGGCCAGAACGAGCTTGCCGGCGTCTCCTCCTCCCCATTGCCTCAGGCGAAGCCCTCAGATCTCCGTTCAACCGAAAACACAGTAGCCGCTGCCCCTTAGTACTATCCCTAATCGAACTATTGGCGACGATCTAAACGTTAACTCTACGAACGAACGGCACAGAAACTCCCCTCGGTCCCCTCTACAAAACCCAAAAACGGTCCGTCGATCCGTTGAGTTTGATTTCGACGTGACGAACGGTCGAGACTTCTTCGATTTTTACCGGTCAAACGAAAATCCAAAATGAAAAACAAACTTCGCAAGAAGATTACGCACTTCGAGATGTTCAACATATTTTTTTTTTGAATTTTTCTGAGGAGTTGAATTTTTGACCTTGATTTTGAATTGAAATTGGATCTAGAATGGGAATTTGTTTGTCTGCCATTGGGGAGGAGAGAATAGCTGAATTGCGTACAGACAAATGAGAATTAGGGAGGCTAGGGTTTATAGTAGGATATTTATAGGAAAAATGGAAATTAGAATGGGTGGGCTCAAATGCTATACGCGTTAAGTGATGTACGGCCCGTGAAGCCCGTTTCGACTCCGAAACGAAATTGGGTCAACCCATATATCAAAATAGATATTTTAAAATATTTTAAACGCGATGGAACAAATTTCAAGTCCAAATTCCATCGTATGAAGAAGTTATGTTCAAATCAATATTTTTCAAATTCATTTCAATTGATTTCAATTTCATTGATTTCAAGGTGTTTTCGAGTCAGTACGATCAAATGACAAGCCCGATCGCTACGAAACTTGAAACCCTACAATAATTCACCATTAGAGGATCCGATGAAATTGGTTTTGTCGAAATCCGAGTCAGTGGTCAAAATGGCTATTTTCCCATTAATTAAATAAATTAATAATTAATTAATTAAATCAAAGTTTCAATTTTATTTCAATAATTGACAAATTTCAACATTTTTAACTTCTTAATCATTAAAATGAATTTAACAAATCTAAATGTCAATTTATCATTGATTAATCTATCAGTTGTAGTGTTAAATCTTCAATTTCATTATATTCAAATTTATAAATTAAATCTTCAAAAATTCTATTAAATTAAATAAATCAATGATTATTCCATCCATAAATTTCAAATAGATGGATTTAATATTGGATTCAAAATCTATTATTTCAATATTCTTAGATTTCATTTAATTCGCTATTAACGTAATATTTAGATGTTTAAATTCATTTATTTTCAATTTAATAAATCCAGTTATTTATAGTTACTTACAATCATTGCTATAAACTGAGACGACCCGACTTCCTCACCACAGAAAGTCGTATCATCTTTAAGAAAGAAAGGGATAGAAAAGAGAAAAGAAAGAAGAGAAAGAAGAAATAACAACAGAGTCTTAACACGGAATGAATAAATTATATTAATAACATAAGTATTACATAGTATAAAACAACTATCAGAGTTACACAGACAATACAAAGCATACTAGACAGTTATAAACACCTGTCTAGTTATTACAACTCAAAACACAATACATAAAACACTCGGAGATACCAACACAGCGGAAAACTATATATCTATACGCGGAAGCCTCCTGCTCCATTGCTCCTCCATAATTCGTCAAAGCTAACCTGAATCTCTTGGCTACTCGTAAAAATTTGAGTACCCAAGATTTTAAGAAAAATAGAAATAAACTCCGGGCCAGACATGGGTCTGGTGTGAGTAACAGGTTAAAGTTGATTAACTTTGAAAAACCTTTGAAAACAAAAGGTATCACGTAAGACTTCCCACACATAAACAAGGAAAAGTTTTTACCTTACACTAACCAAAACATTTGATAGGAAATCCAATGATATTATAATAGGTCTAGGGTTTTCAAGTAAATAACAAATAACCGAAATTGTTACATCTATTAAATTCCAGCTACTAGCCACAAATGTGGGTAATACAATCAAAACCGAGGGCACTTATTGGATTTTGGATTCCACACAATGGCAGGGTTACCGGGGTACCGTCCGTCACAGTACGTGGCCTAGATCACCATACCGACGATCACTCCCAATCCCCTGCAACACAAAGCCAGAATCATTCCTTACTGAACAGTTCCGAACAAGACCACCCCGTAGTTGTGATCAGCAACCGCACCACAAAGTCGAAATAAAGGGATATCTAGATAGGGGTAAATCTCGTCTTACTTGGGCATGACCCACTTAGCCTTGCTGCACCTCCCCTGTTTTAGCCATTCCCGGTTGATGAGGCTTGAGGCTACGATTACCTTAATAGGACACATCACTTAGAATGCTCATCGTCAACCTGATGACGTTCTGAAAACATTCAATCCATACAAGTTCGTTCGGGGTTCGAACGAAACCGAAGGCATTATCTCGTTACACTCATTTTGGAATCACCCTCAGAGTTAATGACGATAACCCTTGCACTCTAAATCTTCATCTTCACTTGAGATTCACGAGCTAACGTTAATTTGGATCGATGTGGTTTTCGGATATCCAAATATGGAAACCCGATCCTGGTCTCATTGAAATCCAAAACGTGTCTTTTAGGTCCAAGTTGTTTTAGAGTTTAAAACAATTCAATTCATTATCTATATACACACAGATAGATAATTCACAACATAACAATGGATAATCAACATTATCATCATCAACAGATAATCCATATCATCATTATAACAGATAATTCATATCATCATCCCAATGCAACCAATGCATCATATCATATAACATAACTCATCTCATAGCTGAGATTACAAACCATACAAGACAACCAATATCAACCATTCATACATAAGCAATGGTTTAATGATCACACCATTTATAATTAATTTAAAATGAATTAAATTAATTACTTAATCCCTAATTAATTTAAAATGAATTAAATTAATTACTTCATCATTATAATCCTGCTTAACTTAACCATTAATTGATTACAATCAATTAAATAATCACCATCTTATTATTCATTTCAAATAATCATTGCTGATTAACAATTCCCAAATTACAATAAGTAATTAGCCTTTAAATTAATTACACAAGTTAATTATACTTAATAGTCAACTTTTAATTACCTAATCAATTAATTAACTAAAATTAATTACATTAATCCTTTATTAATTAATTACTTAGTTTGATAATTATTCCTTAATCAATCAAATTCCAAATTTACTTCATTAATTTTATTAATTAATGATTTCTAATTTAATCAATCTCTCTATATAAATTAATTACATTAAGTAATTTATCTTCAATTAAACCACAAATATATTAATCACCCTTGATTAATAACAATCCAGTAATTAACTACCCTTAATTACTTCATTAATAAATTACTTCTTAATTTATTATCTTAATTTATCCCTTGATTAATCTCAAAGTAATTTAATCCAAATTATTTTTATTTTTAAAACATCTTTAATTACATCCAGTAATTATTAATTAATTACTTCCCTAATTAATTACAATCCCATTAATTACGTTAAGTAATTATTCATCAAATCATCAAATGTTTAAATTAATTAAACTTAATTCATTAATCTAAACTAATCACATTAAACTTAATTAATTACATTCATTAATTACTTCCATTAATTAATTACACAAAAACAATTTCAAAATGATTATTATTAATTAATCTAATTAATTATTGAAAATTAATCACATTAATTAATTGTTAAGTAATCTTAAGTTAATGACCTTCATTAACTATTCTTAATTACTTAATTAAGAAATTAACTCAGATTAATCATTATTAATTAATATTTAATTATCAATTAATTAATCCCTAATTATTAAATCAATTAAGTGTTAATTAAAATCTTAATTAATCCTTAATTACTTGATGTATAAATTCTTTAATCATTAATTAAAATCTAATTAACAATCCCTAATTTCAGATTAATTAACCTTAATTAATTAATCTTAAGTCTTTAATTACTTAATTTAAAAATTCTTAATTACTTAATTAATCAACCATATTATTAATTAATTAAATAATTAATTACCCATTTAAATTTACTTAATAATTTAAATGAATCCAAATTCTTAAATTCTAACTTAATTTAAGAAAACATTTCTTACTTATTTAAAGTATTTGAAAACACTTTGTTTTAAATTACTTTAAATTCTATTTAAATTTCATTTTAAACTTAAGATACAAATTTAGCTTAAACAAGGTTTTAAAAATAATTCAAAACCTTTTTATCTCATATGTTGAAGGAAACATCCACTTTATAAAATAAGTATTAAAGAATTTAAATCCAATTTAATTTAAATTCAAATCAATTTAAAACACACTTAACATTCCAGGTTATTTAAATCAAATTTAAAAATTTACTTTTAATTTCAAATCTGAAATACAGCTTGAATCTTCATTCCAGATTCAAACTTAAATTTTCAAAACTTTACTTACATTCTACATCTTCATTTAAAATTCAAATTATTTAACCATTTCTAAAATAGTTAAAACAAAATAAATTTAAAAACTTATTTTATTTAAAAACTGACATTCAAATCAAATTCCAGATTTTTAAAACTGGATTTAAACTTATTTTAAATTTCTATTTTGAATTTTAAAACTTACAGTTTAAATTGAAAACCAATATTCTTTTATACTTTAAAAGTTGTTAAACTAAATTTAAATTTCAAATTTAAATTATTCAAACTCAGATTCAAACCAGCTTGAAATCAGATTTCAATTCAAGTTTAAATCCTAATTTTAAATTTTAGTTTACATTTAAAATTTTCCTTTAAATTTTAAAAATAGAAACAGGATTCTGTTTTTATTTAAAACCAACTTAAATTTTCAAAAATTCAAATTATTTCAAAAACAAATATTTAAACTATTTGAATTCATATTTAAATTCAGGTTTAAGCTTAGTTCAAAATTTAGTTTACATTTTCTTTACATCTAAATTTTAAAAACTGAAACAGGATTCTGTTTTCTTTTGAAAAACCTGAAACACAGTTTTACCCGAGCAATCATTAACATTACTTCGAGTCACAACCATTTCAGCTTCGAGCTAAGACTCGATTTACTCAAGACAAACCTGAGTGAACAAAAAACCCTCAACCCAAACATTCACCAGCATGCCCACATCCTCTGTGCACCTGTACGCCGCCTCCGGCCACCGCTAACCAACATCAACGACCATCTCCCATCGGCCAGCAACCCCTCATCTCCCCTCAATCATCAGATTGTCCCAAATCAATTCGAATTTGCATTCGAGTTCAAACATCAAAAGCTGTAACAGGTGGAACCAAACAAAACCCAACCTGTCAACGCCACTTACACACGCCTCCGGTCACCGTTGACACTCAAACTTCGGCGAAGGCTTCGACAACCCATCAACCTCCATTCCCCAAAACCCTAAGCAACTCGAACATCTATACATGCCGAAAAGATCGATTCTTCTAGCCTCAAAAAAACTAGGGTTCAAATCTTTAAAACCCAATCACAACATCAAAAACAAAATGCAACCCAATCCTAGATTTTTCTCATCATCTCTGGCAACTCTTCCTCCTCCAGAAACAATCCCGGCATCTCTAATCACTGGTGGCAACAGAGATGCCCCAAAACTCAATTTACAGTCAAAATAAAACTGCTCTTTGATTCTAGCATTTTAAATTGTAATTTTACTTTTAAAAGTCATAGTTGTGCATGATGTTTTGATTCATAATCCTGAAACTTCAAATCAAGGTATTTGAAAATTTCACAATTTAAAGTTTGTTCCTCTGTTTGTAAACTTTAGAGATGATACAGGATTTTTAAGTTAGGTAATATTTTTAACCCATAGTTTATGATGGAAATAAACATAATTTGTTTCTGCCTTGTCTAAACCAAGATTAAATCAAGATAAAGGAATTTAAAATCAAGCAGAATCTTAAAATTTGAGGAACAGACATGTATCAGAAAACAAGCATGCATTCATAAATATATTCAAATATTTATTCACAACAGATTCATAATATATTTTCATCTCTAAATAAAAGCATGAAAACAACTTTTACCTATTTAATTAATTTTTTAAAAATTGAGTTACTCACTTTTTTAAGCATGCAGAGCAAAGCACCAGTGTTTGAAAATCTTCTGAATCCTTTGAAATCATGTTTGAATGCTTTTAAGACTTGAGTTGTAGATGTTTTCAACTTGCTTGTAGTTGCCACTTTCCAGATTGCAGAAAACAAAAATGTAGACTTTTGTTTGAATTCTAGATTTACAAAGTGACATGCTTGCTGGTTTGCTTTAATTGTTGCATGCAGGTAGCTTGAAAATGAAATGCAGGATTCTGGCTTTGGAAATATACAGGTTTTGTGGATGATTTTCCAGATTTTTTTTCCTCAGCTGAAAATTTCTTGGTTATGAAATGAAAATGAGAAAAGAATGGAATGGGAAAATGTAAGTTTATATAACTTTATTTATGATTTAGTTAAAATCAAAGAAAAAGAAAAATTAAAACAATGACACTTGTCTTAAGTTTTACACTTGTCAACTTTCTTATGTATTTGAATTACACATGTCAATTATGTTCTAAGATGCTTACATTTGTCCTTTAAGTGATTAGTATTTTTGATTAAGTGTTAATAAAAGTTTAAACTTAATTAATTAGTTTATAATACTTAGTTACATAGATAAATAATTTTTAAAGGATAAAACAAAGTATTATTATAAATAAAAACAATACACAAATCAATTATTTGAAAATAGTATTTTAAATCATTTTAAATAAATTCATAAAAGAGATTGTAACTTATTTGTTATTTTAATGAATAAATGTTTCATTTATAAATTGTATTTTAAATTTCATTTCTAATTTACAAATCATAATTATTAATCAATATTTTAAAAAGAAATAAAACAAACATTTTTTTATAACTTTAATTTAATCTAAACTAATATTCAAACTTAAGTCGAAATATATTTTAAACAAATAAAACATTTATCTTATATATTTAAAATCATTTAGTTATTTTGTTAAATAGCTTTGAAAAGCTAAATTCAAAAATAAATCATAATTTCCCAATTTCAAAATATTAAAATTGGAAAATATGCTATACAAATTAAATTTAAAACCAATCTTATCTATTTAAAATATATTTGCATATTATAAATAGTAAATAATTTATTAGCTTATTAGAAATAAATTCACTAATTAAATATTTATTAAAAGAAGATTATTAAATCAATTTCAAATTTATTTACAAAAATTATCAAATTAATTTAAATTTAAACATAGATTATTAAATTTATATTGCCATAAATTCCGGGATATCACAATCCTCCCCCCTTAAAAGAATTTCGTTCCCTGAATTTAAAACAAAGGTAACTTAATAATCATTTTTAAGATTTAATTTTAAAACACAACATATATTAATCATATGCTAACAACCAAAGCAATCAATTCACACAATCAAAACAAATCTAACCATTCAGAAAAAAAATTCTGAATAGAACATCCACTAGTTTCCCCGGTAAAAATCAAGATACTTGCTCTATAAAATTCAAACAATCAAAACTACTAAGCTATAGAGCTCCTATTCATCTAGATCTACAACTATAAACAAGATATCAGACTACAGACGAGTCTGACTCAACAACCAAACCTCCTGAACTGCTGATTCCAAAACCAGGAACACAACTCTACTCCTCAACAACAGAAGACAGAATAAATTTCTCCTTATCCGAAAAAGACAAACAGACGCACTCTCAAACTACTTCCGCTGCACCACTCTGATCCGAAGCAGAAGAAAATGCTGATGAAGAGCACGAGCACAAACTGGACAACACAACACAGAAATGTGGTTCAATAGATCCAAAAGGAAACTCAGAAATTCCTCCGAAATCTAAGTTGCTTCACCAACTCTATCTCAAGGAACAATCCTGGAATCCTAGCCGATAAGAAAACTCGATCTCCAGATGTGGACAAACCTCTGACTTCCCTGAAGACATCCGGACAAACTTCAACAACTTAAGCGAACACTCAATCATCGCAAGTCACTTTTGCGATCAACCCAGCCTAATATCCAAAGAAACTGCTCTCTCTTTACCAATCAGAACAGCTTACGCTGGCCTAGCCAATCCATCGAAGAAACAAGTCCACTCTGCTTCTTATGAACTCCACCTCAGAAAAACTACTCAGCCAGAAGACTTCTTGCCAACACAAAACATTCCGAGCTGCACTGCTAATTCCCAATCCAAAGCTCTCCGAGAAACTCGGGCCTCAAAGCAAACAGAAACACCCTGCTGGACTCAGCCACATCACCGAAACAGACATACTTCCTTACTCTTGTTCCAAAGAATGGAAACAATCTATAGTCACTGCATCTCATCACGCAACTACTACTTCCTGAGGTATCAAGATATCATCACTCGTTTCTGCTAAACCGACAAACCCAAACTGAACTCATCCAACTCTGCACTTCAAAAATGAACTCCGAACCTTTAAAAGGTTTCCTTCAGAGATCGATGAAATCCTTACTCCAAGCAAAACTCACACGAGACGATATTAGGTCTACAGTCTCGACAGATACACTTCCAACCTCATCACTCAAACTCCAACCATCGGTAGTTGTGTTACACACACCACTACCTCATCTACCTTTATAACTTATATTGGGAAACCTGTATAGGTAACCCAACCGATAGGTAGAAACATATATATAAATATATTAAAAATACAAATACGCTCTCTCAAGATAGACACCAATCCAAAGACTGGGTATTCTCTCAACCTAGCGCTCTGATACCAACTGTGACGACCCGACTTCCTCACCACCGAAAGTCGTATCATCTTTAAGAAAGAAAGGGATAGAAAAGAGAAAAGAAAGAAGAGAAAGAAGAAACAACAACAAAATCTTAACAACGGAATGAATAAATTATATTAATAACATAAGTATTACATAGTATAAAACAACTATCAGAGTTACACAGACAATACAACACATACTAGACAGTTATAAACACCTGTCTAGTTATTACAACTCAAAACACAATACATAAAACACTCGGAGATACCAACACAGCGGAAAACTATATATCTATACGCGGAAGCCTCCTGCTCCATTGCTCCTCCATAATTCGTCAAAGCTAACCTGAATCTCTTGGCTACTCGTAAAAATTTGAGTACCCAAGAGTTTAAGAAAAATAGAAATAAACTTCGGTCCAGACATGGGTCTGGTGTGAGTAACAGGTTAAAGTTGCTTAACTTTGAAAAACCTTTGAAAACAAAAGGTATCACATAAGACTTCCCACACATAAACATGGAAAAGTTTTTACCTTACGCTAACCAAAACATTTGATTGGAAATCCAATGATATTATAATAGGTCTAGGGTTTTCAAGTAAATAAGAAATAGCCGAAATTGTTACATCTATTAAATTCCACCTACTAGCCACAAAAGTGGTTAATACAATCAAAACCGAGGGCACTTATTGGATTTTGGATTCCATACAATGGCAGGGCTACCGGGGTAACGTCCGTCACAGTACGTGGCCTAGATCACCGTATCGAGGATCACGCCCAATCTCTTGCAACACAAAGCTGGAACCATTCCTTACTCAATAGTTCCGAACAAGACCACCCCGCAGTTGTGATCAGCAACCGCACCACAAAGCCGAAATAAAGGGACACTTAGACAGGGGTAAATCTCGTCCTACTTGGGCATGACCCACTTAGCCTTGCTTGACCTCCTCTGTTTTATCCATTCCCGGTTGATGAGGCTTGAGGGTACGATTACCTTTATAGGACACATCGTTTAGAATGCTCATCGTCCACCTGACGATGTTCTGAAAGCATTCAATCGATATAAGTTCGTTCCGGGTTCGAACGAAACCGAAGGCATTATCTCGTTACACTCATTTTGGAGTCACCCTCAGAGTTAACGATGATAACCCTTGCACTCTAAATCTTCATCTTCACTTGAGATTCACGACCTAACGTTAATTTGGATCGATGTGGTTTTCGGATATCCAAATATGGAAACTCGATCCCAGTCTCATCGAAATCCAAAACGTGTCTTTTAGGTCCAAGTTGTTTTAGAGTTTAAAACAATGCAATTCATTATCTATATACACACAGATAGATAATTCACAGCATAACAATGGATAATCAACATTATCATCATCAACAGATAATCCATATCATCATTATAATAGATAATTCATATCATCATCCCAATGCAACCAATGCATCATATCATATAACATAACTCATCTTATAGCTGAGATTACAAACCATACAAGACATCCAATATCAATGATTCATATATAAGCAATGATTTAATGATCACACCATTTATAATTAATTTAAAATGAATTAAATTAATTACTTAATCTCTAATTAATTTAAAATGAATTAAATTAATTACTTCATCATTATAATCCTGCTTAACTTAACCATTAATTGATTACAATCAATTAAATAATCACCATCTTATTATTCATTTCAAATAATCATTACTGATTAACAATTCCCAAATTACAATAAGTAATTAGCCTTTAAATTAATTACACAAGTTAATTATACTTAATAGTCAACTTTAATTACCTAATCAATTAATTAACTAAAATTAATTACATTAATCCTTTATTAATTAATTACTTAATTTAATAATCATTCCTTAATCAATCAAATTCCAAATTTACTTCATTAATTTTATAAATTAATGATTTCTAATTTAATCAATCTCTCTATATAAATTATTTACATTAAGTAATTTACCTTCAATTAAACCACACATATATTAATCACCCTTGATTAATAACATCCAGTAATTAACTCCCTTAATTACTTCATTAATAAATTACTTCTTAATTTATTATCTCAATTAATCCCTTGTTAATCTCAAAGTGATTTAATCGAAATTACTTTTATTATTAAAACATCTTTAATTACATCCAGCAATTATCAATTAATTACTTCCCTAAGTAATTACAATCCCATTAATTACGTTAAGTAATTATTCATCAAATGTTTAAATTAATTAAACTTAATTCATTAATCTAAACTAATCATATTAAACTTAGTTAATTACATTCATTAATTACTTCCATTAATTAATTACACAAAAACAATTTCAAAATGATTATTATTAATTAATCTAATTAATTATTGAAAATTAATCATATTAATTAATTGTTAAATAATCTTAAGTTACTGACCTTCATTAACTATTCTTAATTACTTAATTAAGAAATTAACTCAGATTAATCATTATTAATTAATATTTAATTGTCAACTAATTAATCCCTAATTATTAAATTAATTAAGTGTTAATTAAAATCTTAATTAATCCTTAATTACTAGATTAATAAATTCTTTAATCATTAATTAAAATCTAATTAACAATCCCTAATTTCAGATTAATTAACCTTAATTAATTAATCTTAAGTCTTTAATTACTTAATTTAAAAATTCTTAATTACTTAATTAATCATCCATATTATTAATTAATTAAATAACTAATTACCATTTAAGTTTACTTAATAATTTAAATGAATCCAAATTCTTAAATTCTAAATTAATTTAAGAAAACATTTCTTACTTATTTAAAGTATTTAAAAACACTTTGTTTTAAATTACTTTAAATTATATCTAAATTTCATTTTAAACTTAAGATACAAATTTAGCTTAAACAAGGTTTTAAAAACAATTCAAAACCTTTTTATCTCATATGTTAAAGGAAACATCCACTTTATAAAATAAGTTTTAAAGAATTTAAATCCCAATTCAATTTAAATTCAAATAGATTTAAAACACACTTAACATTCCAGGTTATTTAAATCAAATTTAAAATTTTACTTTTAATTTCAAATCTGAAATACAGCTTGAATCTTCATTCCAGATTCAAACTTAAAATTTAAAAACTTTACTTACATTCTACATCTCCAGTTAAAATTCAAATTATTTAACCATTTCTAAAATAGTTAAAACAAAATAAATTTGAAAACTTATTTTATTTAAAAAATGACATTCAAATCAAATTCCAAATTTTTAAAACTGGATTTAAACTTATTTTAAATTTCTATTTTGAATTTTAAAACTTACAGTTTAAATTCAAAACCAATATTCTTTTATACTTTAAAAGTTGTTAAGCTAAATTTAAATTTCAAATTTAAATTATTCAAACTCAGATTCAAACCAGTTTGAAATCAGATTTCAATTCAGGTTTAAATCCTAATTTTAAATTTTAGTTTACATTTAAAATTTTCCTTTAAGTTTTCAAAACGGAAACAGGATTCTGTTTTTATTTAAAACCAACTTAAATTTTTAAAAATTCAAATTATTTCGAAAACCTAGATTTAAACTACTTGAATTCATATTTAAATTCAGGTTTTAAGCTTAGTTCAAAATTTAGTTTACATTTTCTTTACATCTAAATTTTTAAAAACTGAAACAGGTTTCTGTTTTCTTTTGAAAAACCTAAAACACAATTTTACCCGAGCAATCATTAACATTACTTCGAGTCACAACAATTTCAGCTTCAAGCTAAGACTCGATTTACTTGAGATAAACCTGAGTGAACAAAAACCCCTCAACCCAAACATTCACCAGCATGCCCACATCCTCTGTGCACCTGTACGCCGCCTTCGGCCACCGCTGACCAACATCAACGACCATCTCCTATCGGCCAGCAACCCCTTATCTCCCCTCAATCATCAGATTGTCCCAAATCAATTCGAATTTGCATTCGAGTTCAAACATCAAAACCTATAACAGGTGGAACCAAACAAAACCCAACCTGTCAACGCCACTTACACACGCCTCCGGTCACCGTTGACACTCAAACTTCGCGAAGGCTTCGACAACCCATCAACCTCCATTCCCCAAAACCCTAAGCAACTCGAACATCTATACATGCCAAAAAGATCGATTCTTCTAGCCTCAGAAAAACTAGGGTTCAAATCTTTAAAACCCAATCACAACATCAAAAACAAAATGCAACCCAATCCTAGATTTTTCTCATCATCTCTGGCAACTCCTCCTCCTCCAGAAACAATCCCGGCATCTCTAATCACTGGTGGCAACAGAGATGCCCCAAAACTCAATTTACAGTCAAAATAAAACTGCTCTTTGATTCTAGCATTTTAAATTGTAATTTTACTTTTAAAAGTCATAGTTTTGCATGATGTTTTGATTCATAATCCTGGAACTTCAAATCAAGGTATTTGAAAATTTCACAATTTAAAGTTTGTTCCTCTGTTTGTAAACTTTAGAGCTGATACAGGATTTTTAAGTTAGGTAATATTTTTAACCCATAGTTTATGATGGAAATAAACATAATTTGTTTCTGCCTTGTCTAAACCAAGATTAAATCAAGATAAAGGAATTTAAAATCAAGCAGAATCTTAAAATTTGAGGAACAGACATGTATCAGACAACAAGCATGCATTCATAAATATATTCAAATATTTATTCACAACAGATTCATAATATATTTTCATCTCTAAATAAAAGCATGAAAACAACTTTTACCTATTTAATTAATTTTTCAAAAATTGAGTTACTCACTTTTTTAAGCATGCAGAGAAAAGCACCAGTGTTTGAAAATCTTCTGAATCCTTTGAAATCATGTTTGAATGCTTTTAAGACTTGAGTTGTAGATGTTTTCAACTTGCTTGTAGTTGCCACTTTCCAGATTGCAGAAAACAAAAATGTAGACTTTTGTTTGAATTCCAGATTTACAAAGTGACATGCTTGCTGGTTTGCTTTAATTGTTGCATGCAGGTAGCTTGAAAATGAAATGCAGGATTCTGGCTTTGGAAATATACAGGTTTTGTGGATGATTTTCTAGATTTTTTTTCCTCAGCTGAAAATTTCTGGGTTATGAAATGAAAATGAGAAAAGAAGGGAATGGGAAAATGTAAGTTTATATAACTTTATTTATGATTTAGTTAAAATCAAAGAAAAAAAAAATTAAAACAATGACACTTGTCTTAAGTTTTACACTTGTCAACTTTCTTATGTATTTGAATTACACATGTCAATTATGTTCTAAGATGCTTACATTTGTCCTTTAAGTGATTAGTATTTTTGATTAAGTGTTAATAAAAGTTTAAACTTAATTAATTAGTTTCTAATACTTTGTTACATAGATAAATAATTTTTAAAGAATAAAACAAAGTATTATTATAAATAAAAACAATACACAAATCAATTATTTGAAAATAGTATTTTAAGTCATTTTAAATAAATTCATAAAAGAGATTGTAACTTATTTGTTATTTTAATGAATAAATGTTTCATTTATAAATTGTATTTTAAATTTCATTTCTAATTTACAAATCATAATTATTAATCAATATTTTAAAAAGAAATAAAACAAACATTTTTTTATAACTTTAATTTAATCTAAACTAATATTCAAACTTAAGTCAAAATATATTTTAAACAACTAAAACATTTATCTTATATATTTAATATCATTTAGTTATTTTGTTAAATAGATCTGAAAAGCTAAATTCAAAAATAAATCATAATTTCCCAATTTCAAAATATTGAAATTAGAAAATATGCTACACAAATTAAATTTAAAACCAATCTTATCTATTTAAAATATATATAAATATATATACATATTATAAATAGTAAATAATTTATTAGCTTATTAAAAATAAATTCACTAATTAAATATTTATTAAAAGAAGATTATTAAATCAATTTCAAATTTATTTACAAAAATTATCAATTTAATTTAAATTTAAACGCAGATTATTAAATTTATATTGCCATAAATTCCGGGATATCACATAAACCTGATTTCAGTCCTTCCATTCTCTATTAAACCTTTCTATAATCATATTTAATATATGTTTTACATTCATTACATTAATGCTCTCATTCCATCCTTTATTTATTGACTATCATATTTCCATTTACTATATTTTGGTCAATTTCACATGTTATTTGAAATTAAAGTCTCAATTAAACTTATCTATTTTGATTTCATTCCTATATCACATCACTCATTGTTTCAAAAATAAACTACACTTCAATTCATCCTATTTCCTTCATATCTAGTGACTATTGCCTTAAATTCTCATTAATATACATTAAGGTTCATTAAATTCTAATTGACTCCCATTCTAATTATTACAATAATAACTATCCTTACTTCCAATTTCAAAAATTTGGAAATTTCCAATTTTATTTTCAATAATCCCATTTAATAGACTTTCTATTCTATTATTCAATCTAATTGCTCTATTATGGATTGTATTACATTATTGAATCAATTATCAGTTTATGGGAAGAATTATTATTGGCTTACTCTTATTACATTAACAATTACCATCTTATTCCAATTTCCAATTAATATAGAAATAAATTTCATTCACTTACAAATAAATTAATTTATTATAGATTTCCTTCCAATTAATTTAAAACTAATTTATACAAATTGATTTGATTTAATTGCCAAATATATATACATTAATTACTATTAAATGTCCTCAATAATTTATTTACTTTGTTTCGAACGTTTATTTCATCAATTACTGCCTTATAAATAACTTACGCTTCTCTTCAATTTACATTCACCTTTCCATTATCATATTAATTATTAATTATCATTAAAGTAACCTTTACTTCCTTTTATAAGTTATTACTTCCCAACACAGGTTAAAATTCCATATATACACAAATTTTAATTTGTTGTCATTAACCCTGTATTATTTCATTAAATAAATTCATTAATAAATTCACTAATTGCCTTTTTTTCTTATATTCAATTCTTAGCCTAGTATAGCAATCTACATTACTTCAATTATTCGTTATTTCATTTCAACTGTTAATACTTAGCTTTAATTTCCATGGTTTCATTTCTTTTTCAACATTTGCTTCATTATTAATTTATAGAATTTTTGTTCCTTCCTAATTTAATTTCGTAAATCTAATTAAATTAACCAATTTTATTTATCAAAATTTATGGGTCGTTACAGATGACGTGTTCGATCAATTGAGTGGTGCGGGTATCTTTCCTCAGTTCAACCTTGCATCGGTTTTCATTAACTAAGAGTTGCGAAGGATAAGGTTCCTTCTACCGCACTCGTTATAAATCTTATGAGTGACTCGTTATACTATACAGATTGACGAATGCGCCAGCTTATTTTTCCAATCTTGTGAATTGAGTATTCTAGGAATATCTCGATGAGTTATCCTTGTGTTCATTGATAATGAGTGTAAGCAGCAATTTGAAATTGCAAATCTTTCAAATAGAAGATTTATTTTTATAAGTATAGTTGGATTTTTTTTATTAAGACAAGCAAAGAATATTATGTAAAATTATATAAGAAGTTTTAATATAGAAAATGATTTTGTGTGTGATTGTCCATCGAGTGCTTTAAGAATTCTGGTTGATGTGCTTGATCGACGTTATCGATAGGAATTTTCCAACACTATGATGAGACAGTTAGACATGGTAAATTGAGTTTTGATAAATATATCTTGGAAATAATTAATATGGTGGAGTATTAATTTTATTTTAAATGTTTAATGAAGCAATTGAACCATAGTGAGTGTTGGATTAGTGGCAAGACAGTTTTGATCATTTGATCAACTCTACAGCCAATCGATGGGTCTTTCACTAAAATCAATGGCGAGGTAATACTTTTACATTATTTGAAATCTGTGAAACTGAGTATGGTAATTTAGGTAAGTAAAGTGAATAATTCCAATTAAGGGGATTTCTTAATTAGAAGAAAATATCATTTGATGCTTTGATTAATAAAATGATGTATTTAAGATAAAAGAATATTTTGGTTTGAAAATTTAAAATATCAACTGAATATTTTAATACAAATTATTAATAATAACTATAAAGTTTGTTTTGACACTTAGTATTTGAGTAATAGTAGATGATAGATATAAAACTCTATCTTAAAAAAATGCTAATTTTAAACTTTTAGCATGAAGTTGTGAGCAAGTTTTGTTTTGAATTTTGGTTGTATTAAAAATTGGTTGGTATGAATTTGTAAAATTATTTTGAAGACAATTTTGAATTAATTATCAACTTTAATTAGTTTTATGATGATAATTAGATGGAAATTTAATTTTTGTGACAAGTGGAAAAGTGAATTTGAATTGTTTTTTATAAATGAACAATTCATGTAGTATAGTCATTATAAATTGTAGGAATAATTCTAAACTTTATATATATATATATATATATATATATATATATATATATATATATATCAAAAAAAATTATTTTGATGGATAATCAATAATCATCTCTTGATAATAGAAGAGATTAGTTATCTCTTCCAAAATGAGTTTTCATAGTTTTTTTGTTTTAAAGCTAGATTTTGCAAAATAATGAAAATATTTCCACTTAATGAATTGTTTTTAATGATGATTACATAAAGTTGATCATAATTTTGTATGTCTTAGCTTTTCGAGGAAAAAGAAGATCATTTAATAATTTTTTTAGTAAAAATTTTTTGAAATGTAATTTGAAATTAAAATGGTTTAAGAAAATTTCAAATTTCACATTGATTTAAAAGCTAAAATTTTGTTTGGAAAAGTGTTGTACTAAAACAGCGATAACTTGAGATTTTTAATTCCGAATGAGTTTATTCATTTTGTATATGAAAGAGCTTTCAGTAAGCTATAAATTTTATTTTTACCATTTTGAAAGATTTTGCATTTTATTCTATCTAAAATGGATTTGAAAGTGGATGGACATCTCTGTCCTATTTTAAATTTTCTAAGATTTAAGCTGGAAGTAAATTTAGCATAACTTTCAAACCGTGAGTCCGATTTTAATGATCTTTATTGCTGAAAAGCTTTGACTTATTAAAATAGCTTTTATTTTTGGACTTCCCTGGATATCGCAGAGGGTGAATAATATAATGTAGTGAATCCTTCTTAGACACAGTTCCTAGGAAGCTAAAGTCCATAGTCACTTAGGGAAGTCAACCATGTAGTAATACTAAACGTCAATCGGCCTGTCGGACCTGCTTCCTTACCTATCCATATGCTACAGCGTGAAAGTCATGCTCTTCACCCATGCACTGTGATTAAATACCTCTTATGTCTGACTGGCGCCGACTCAAACAACCTCGTAGGACCCCAAAGTTGCGCTCAGGCTCCGCCAAACTGGACTCCTATCCTCCTGTCTCCTTGGTCACCAATGTGGACTTGCCTCTATCTAAAGTGTCGGTCCTCCAAAAGAACTTCCATAGTTGGGTCGGCTGCGCAAAATGCTCCAACGATTTGCCTAAAGAAGCTTACGTTGGAGCACACTTGTACTATTCCATCCGCATCGATCTACCTGAAGAAGCCCACAATTGCTGATGTTATCTAAAACCTATGAGAAGTAACATATATCCTTGCGAACCTACTTTCCAGCTCCTAGTATGTACAACCAAAATTATATTTTGGTCTTAACTGCATGAAACACATATCTAGACCTTTACAAGATCTGCCTACCAAACCGCTTCTAGATTAATTAATTTTACCGTGAAAGTTTAAATATTGTTTATTTCCATTAATCTGCTTTAGGCCATTTTTACATCCGATTTGGTTATTTCACAATTTTCCTTTTTTTACATAAATGGTGTTTCAATTTCACATCCGTTCAGTCCATATGGTTTGTCTATAATTTTTATACTATTTTGTTACAGATTTACACTGGCCTTTAGGGTCCATTAATTTACATTTTTTTCCACCCTAATTTAGGTTATCTTTTTATAGATATAATCTGTACAAAAATTTTATCCAATAGCCACAAACCATTTAATTACACAAAAGTCTAGTTTTACATTTCTAGGCCACATATGAAACAAACAATTATGCCAATTAGACTTTCCAATTTTGTTCCAAAACCATATTCAAAATTATGTAATTATATCAATCAAAACCACATTTTTATTCAAGTATTATATTCTGAATTTATTCAACTAACATGTTCTACCATTAGAAATTGAATAATAAGTCTAGTTCAGTTAAATCAATCTTATTTACACCATGAAATGTGAATAATAATCTGTTTGTTCCAAATTTCAACCCAAACATGAATAAGAATTGAGAAGTGGTAGAAGGAGAAGATACAATAATTTACATAAGTTTCAATCTTATTTATGCCATAAAACATGAATAGACAATTTGTTTGCCCTATATTTTAAACCAAATATGAATTAGATTTGAGAAGTGAAAGAAAAAGAAGTTGCAATAATCTACATCTATTCTCAATTAACAATAGAAATTAATTCATATTAATATGCAGAAAAGGACTGAAATTGAACTACTTTATTTTTCTATTTCATATTAATTCCCACTCATTTGGCACTTGAGCTTGTATAAATTTGAAAAAGCTTTTCTTTAATCTTTCTCCCTTTGATTATTCTAAACTCCCCAAATTGCTTGAATATATATAGATAATTTAATTTGGTAGAGATTTATTTATTTAGTAGAGAAAAGGAGGAAGAATAATACACACTAATTTTACTGCTGTTGTAATATACATTAATAATAGGGATGAATATGCTAAATATGAAAGGGCATTATTGTAATCTGCACTGCATAAGTAGTCTATAAATATGGAGCTTGATTGTATTGTAAAGATATATCTCTCAATTCAATAGAATTGTTCTCTCCCTAATTGCCTCCATTCTCTTTATTCTGTAACACGTTATCAACACGAAGGAATGCGAATTAATTATTGACCTCAACCTGTTTACCTTCAAACTTTCCAACTTCTCAGCAAGTAATTAAATATTAATTACTCTGACCATTTCTCTTCTGACCATTCCAATTCTAAGGCTATTTATATTCAAAATCCTATTATATATATTAGTGCAGACGAGTCTTTTAGAATATATCCACATACATTATTTCTTATTTCCTTTAAAACAGCAGGTAAAGGAATTGTTCTTGCATTTCTTTATAAACTCGTTACTTTTCCTCTCTCCAAAAAGGTAATTGTCAATATCACATTTTTTTGATAAAGCCATCAAGTCAGCACATGCCAGTTTGGGGTTCGCTTCTATATTTTTCATGTCTTTTCTTGTATCACTCTTATTTTTATTCTTTGGCTTCTAAATTCAATATTATTATTTATTTATTTTACCTTTGCGGATCTGTTTCCAAATAAAATTCAAAAGTTTGGAATGGAATATACGCGAAAGCTGATTTTCCTTTCTTATTTTATAAATACATGAAAGTTGCAAAATCCAAATGTTTGGTTTTGTTGATACAATTTTTTTCTTTGGTATAGTTGTTTGATACCATAAATGAAGACTTTCCTTTTTTTTCTCTTCTTTTTAGCTGGAAACAAACATATAGTGAATGCTGTTGTGGCGAATATTTTCACCTTATGCAATTTATTTTATGAACAGTTCACAAAATGACAAACATTGCCAAGCTTGAATTTAAAGCTTTGGATATATCTGAAGACAACTACTTATCATGGATATTGGATGCTGAGATTCATTTTCAATCTCAATGCTTAGAAAATGCCATTAAAAATGGCAATACTATGTCCCAGCAGGACAAGGCAAAGGCTCTAATATTTTTAAGACGTCATATCCATGACGATCTAAAAATAGAATATTTGACTGAAAAAGACCCTCTCCACTTATGGAACTCCCTGAAGGAGCGTTATGACCACCAGAGGACGGTCATACTTCCAAACACTAGGCAAGAGTGGTTAAGTCCGTAAGAGAATATAATTCTGCAATGTTTAGAATCACTTCTAAACTGAAATTATGTGGAGAAAAGGTGGATGACGCACAAATGCTTGAAAAGACTTTCTCAACATTTCATGCCTCGAATATACTCCTGCAGCAGCAATATCGAGAGCGTCATTTTACAAAATATTCTGAACTCATAGAATGCTTACTAATTGCTGAACAAAATAATGAATTGCTTATAAAAAACCATTCCTCAAGACCAACTGGTTCAACTGCATTACCTGAAGTTAATGCTAATTTTGCCCACTCTGGAAGAGGTAGGGGTCGAGGTCGAGGTAGAGGACATGGTCGTGGACGTGGATATAACTCTAGCAGAGGTGGTTATGGTGGTTTTAAGGGTAACAAAACCACCAACTTTAAAAAGCAACAAAAGAAAATTGAGCCTATAAAGAACAATGATTCAGCTTCAGAAAATAAAAGGCATTATGAGGAAGTTTGTTATAGATGTGGACGATCTGGTCACTGGTCACGTACATGTAGATCATCAAAGAAAACAGTTGAAGAATATCATCGCTCGAAGAATATTAAGGCAAGTAATGCCGAAAAGTTACCTGAAAACACTAACCTAAAGTTAGATGATTTCTTCGAAGATGACAATGGAAATTTCATTAATGATGAAAATCTAAGTGCAATGATCAATGATATGACCAAGTTGATCAATTAGAAATGTCTTGAAGTTTGTTATGTGACTTTCATTTTATTTCATTAGCTTGCATCAATAAATCAGTTTGAAGTTTGTGTTCGTTTAATTGTATTTCCCTTTGCAGTACTAGTAATGTGTAATGTGGATGTTGTTTTTAATCAATAGCCTATTTTAATCATATTACTTTGTTTTTTTTACATTACATTCATTTATGCATACAAATTTTAGTGATTGACTAATCATTGTCTTTAATTCTTAAGGTATGGAACGCCATTTGGGTGATGATATATGCTTACTAGATAGTGCAACTGCTCATACAATTTTGAAAAACCAGAAGTTTTTCTCTGAACTATCTAAAAATTTCTCGGCTAAAGTCTCCACTATAGCTACATCTGCTAATATAATTGACGGGTCCGGAAGAGCCCATGTAATATTACCAAATGGTACGCATATCTTTATTCAGAATGCATTATACTCAAGCAACTCTAAAAGAAATTTACTGAGTTTCAAAGATATAAGAATGAATGGATACCATATTGAAACTATAAATGAAAACAACAAAGAATATCTTTGTGTTATTTCTAGAATTGAAAGCCAGAAGCTTATCCTAGAAAAATTTGGTACAATTTCAACTGGTTTATATTTTACAAAAATTGGCATAGTTGAATCTCACTCTATAAACATGAGCCAGAAGCTCACAAATACAAAGACATTGATTCTTTGGCATGATCGCTTGGGTCATCCTGGATCAACTATGATGCGTAAAATTGCCAAAAACTCAAACGGACATGATTTATCAAACCAATTGAATTTACCAAGTGATTACTTATGTGCCCCATGTGCACAAGGAAAATTAATCACTCGACCTTCATATAGTAAAATCACCTCTAAATCTCCAACATTTTTACAAAGAATTCAAGGTGATATATGTGGCCCAATCCACCCTGAATGTGGACCATTCAAATATTTTATGGTATTAATTGATGCATCAACTCGTTGGTCACATGTCTGTTTACTTTCTACAAGAAATTTGGCATTTGCCAAGCTACTTGCTCAATTAATAAAATTGAGAGCACACTTCCCTGATCATCAAATTAAATCGATTCGACTAGATAATGCCGGAGAATTTACTTCTCAAGTATTTGATGATTATTGTCTATCATTGGGGATTGAAATTGAACATCCAGTAGCTCATGTTCATACTCAAAATGGTCTAGCAGAATCATTAATTAAGCGCTTGCAACTTATTACAAGACCATTGCTTATGCAATCAAAACTACCCGTTTCAGCTTGGGGGCATGCAATTTTGCATGCATCGAAATTGGTTAAAATTAGACCAATAGCTTATCATCAGCTTTCACCATCACAGCTCTTAACTGGATTTCAACCAAATATTTCACATTTACGAAAATTTGGTTGTGCTGTGCATATACCTATTAATCCCCCACTTCGTACTAAAATTGGTCCTCAACGACGGTTGGGAATTTATGTGGGATTTGATTCCCCATCGATAATTCGTTACCTTGAACCTTTTACAGGTGATGTCTTCACTGCAAGATTTTCAGACTGTAAATTTGATGAGACAATCTTCCCATCGTTAGGGGGAGAAAAGACTGTTCCAGTAGAACGGCGTGAAATATCATGGAATAATCCATATATGTCTTATTTGGATCCACGTACTAAACAATGCCAATATGAGGTACAAAGAATTTTGCATATTCAAAATATTGCAAATCAACTGCCGGATGCATTTAGTGACACTACAAAAATAACTAAATCTCACATTCCAGCAGCAAATGCACCAGCAAAAATTGATGTCCCTGAAGGATCAAAAATAAATATAGCAGCAAATGAATCTAAAGCAAGACAAAAACGTGGAAGGCCAATTGGTTCAAAAGACTTGGCGCCTAGAAAAAGAAAGTCTAATGAAAAATCATCAATTAAGGAACCTCCTGAAGAGGTTATAAATGATCAAAAAGATCACTCAAATGAAAATCCTAATTCTCCTAGAAGCGCGGAAGGAAATATTATCCCAGAAGAGATAAAAGAAGATTCCAACGATAAAATGGTACCTAATAATAATGAGATCTCAATATTTTATACGATCTACGGAGAAATATGGGATCGAAGTAAAATAATAATTGATGTTGTATTCAAATTTCGCAGTACCTACTGAAATAATTGAAAGTCATGACCATAATGAGAATAATGAGAATGATGATAATGAACCAAATAGCATAAATGAATGTCGAAAAAGACACGATTGGCCAAAATGGAAAGATGCTATCCAAGTGGAACTAGATTCACTTCAAAAACATGGTGTATTTGGACCAATAGAAAAAACACCAGAAAATGTTAAACCAGTAGGTTATAAATGGGTATTCGTTAGAAAACGAAATGATAAAAATGAAGTCGTGAGGTACAAGGCACGACTTGTCGCACAACGTTTCCTGCAGAGACCGGGTTTTGACTTTAAGGAAACTTACTCCCCTGTCATGGATGTCATAACATTCCGATATTTGATAAGCCTTGTAGTTTCTGAAAAACTCGATATAAGATTAACGGATGTTGTGACAGCTTATCTTTATGGTGAATTAGATACCAACATTTACATGAAAATTCCAGATGGATATAAATTGCCTGAAGCAAAATCAAAGTCCATGTACTCATTAAGACTAAGACGATCACTATATGGATTGAAACAATCTGGAAGAATGTGGTATAACCGTCTTAGTAAATATTTGGTAAAAGAAGGATACGAAAACAATCTCATTTGTCCATGTGTCTTTATAAAGAAATCGGTAAAGGGATTTGCTATCTTAGCAGTTTATGTTGATGACATAAATTTGATTGGAACTCCAGAAGAGATTGATGAAACAATAAATTACTTAAAGAAGGAATTTGAAATTAAAGATCTTGGCAAAACTAAGCACTGTCTCGGTCTACAGATTGAGCATAGTACTAATGGCATATTAATCCATCAATCAAACTACATTGAGAAAATTCTAAAGCGTTTTCAAATGGATAAAGCATATCCACTTAGTACGCCAATGATTGTTAGATCTTTAGATATTAAAAAGGACCCTTACCGCCCAAAAGAAGAAGATGAGAATGTGCTTGGCCCGGAAGTGCCATATCTTAGTGCCATTGGTGCATTATTATATTTGGCCCAATGCACAAGACCAGATATTGCATTTTCAGTAAATCTTCTAGCAAGATACAGTTCAGAACCAACAAAAAGACACTGGAATGGTTATCTTTCTGACCCACATAAAGCAAGATCACAAACTGGATATGTATTTAATAACAGCAATGCAGCAATTTCATGGCGATCTACAAAACAAACATTGGTAGCAACATCATCCAATCACTCTGAAATACTAGCACTACATGAAGCAAGTAAAGAATGTATTTGGCTAAGATCACTGATTGAGCATATTCGAAAAAGATGCCAACTTCCATCAGTAACGGAAAGGTCAACCATTATTTATGAAGACAATGCAGCTTGTGTAGCTCAAATTCAAGCGGGTTACATTAAGGGTGATAGGACGAAACACATTTCTCCTAAATTTTTCTTCACACATGAGCTACAAAAGGATAATAAGATAGAAGTGAAACAAATCCGATCCCAAGAAAATCCAGCGGACTTATTCACAAAGGCGCTTCCAAAATCAACATTTCAGAAGATGGTGTACAAAATTGGTATGCGTCGGCTGCATCAACAAACTAATTGAATAATGCGTTATAATCCAGGGGGAGCGTATGAAATACGCTATAATGTACTCTTTTTCCTTCACTAATATTTTTTCCCATTGGGTTTTTATTAGTAAGGTTTTAATGAGGCATTATCTTGATCCAGAAGAATCAACCCTCATAGTAACATTATAAAATATATGTTACTTAAAGATGAAATCATGTTGTACTCTTTTCCTTGTTTATGATTTTTTCCCACTGGGTTTTTCATAACAAGGTTTTTAATGAGGCAATTACTCTTATCATCTTTACATACGCATATTCAAGGGGGAGTGTTGTAATATACATTAATAATAGGGATGAATATGCTAAATATGAAAGGGCATTATTGTAATCTGCACTGCATAAGTAGTCTATAAATATGGAGCTTGATTGTATTGTAAAGATATATCTCTCAATTCAATAGAATTGTTCTCTCCCTAATTGCCTCCATTCTCTTTATTCTGTAACAACTGCAGAATTATGGCGGCGGCTGAATAAAAGATTAGATTTAGGTTAGATGATTTATTTATAGATAGTTTGAGCGAATATAATCCATTAGATTATTTTAGATTAAATCTCATTCTTTCATACACTTAATGGTTATCCATTCTAACACATAAACATTACTCAACCAATAAAATTTTAGCCATTCATCCTATTACATTACTGAGCGAATGGAAAGCCACGATATGTCGGAAAAAACGTTGAAATACATAGGAGAATTGCCGGAAACAAACCAGCTAAAAAAATCGCTCCAGATTTTGGGCGACAATGGGACTTGATCCCTGGTCACTAAGGAAATAACATGCACCTTTACCACTGTATCAAATGCGCTTTTAATTCTTTTTGATTATGTTTGCATAAAATATCGGAGTGTTACAAACTAAGCCGCCATTCATCTAAAGTTTACTGCTACGTCTGATGTTCTTGTGATTCTTTGACGTTAGATATGAGCTGACGCGCTTATGTTGAAGAATGTGGTGATGAAGAAACTATTATGTCTCGTTTGTATGTTATAAACTTTTGTTCTGAACCACTAACCTCAATGCTGCTGGTAGGTTTTAAGGTTGCATTTCTCCTAGGCATTGGCGGAGATGGTTATGGTGTTGTACTTTGTTATTGAGGTAGGTGATGTCGTTGTAGTGAGATCAGCCTATGTTGTATTAAGATTTGTTTTTCCTTTCTAAAGATATACGCACATTGGTGATAGTTGAACAATGTTTTCTTAAAGGGTTAATGTACTAAAAATGGCTGAAAAAAGTTTAACTTCGAAATAGGCCATCTCGTCGAGAGTTGTTTACCGCTTACCCCATTTTTACGAATTCAACCGCACATATTGGATTAACACATTACCAAGCATCAGTGGTTCGAATTTGGTCTCATTTCAAGATCATTTAGCCATCATACGAAGGGCTTTTAGTTCGAGTATAAACGAATTAAAATTCAAGATTGATAGCCTGTAGTTGTTTATTTTTTCACCATCTTTTGGAAATAGGTAAATATACTTTAGATTGACATAAGACCCAATGAACTTAACTTTCTGCCAATTGTTTTATTTTATCTAAAATTATTGTGCTAAATACAGCTAAAAATTCATAATTAATTACCTAACTGTTTAAAAAATATATTTTAATTTGTAAAATGTCACACTAAATCAACTTTATCGAAATTGCTTAATGAAGCGATAAAAGTCACATAGACTGATCGTGTAAGTTAGATTTTCAATAACGTTAAATATTTAAATTACACGAAGATGGATCATCGAAAATATTAATTTGACCAATCAGATGGTCGTTACGTTGAACGGTTATGCTAAAATATCTTATTTATTTTTAGGAATTAAATTAGTATTTTTAGAAAAAACTTTTAAAACGTAGAGTGAACAAGAAAAAAATAAGAAATACAAAATTCAACGTCGTTGCCTAGCTGACGGAATATCTAGTATACAGATCAAAAAATGCATGATTTTCTCATTATTTCCAGATTCTTACCAAAAGTCACGCACGTGGAAAGAAGGGAAACCCTGTTCAACCGCCGCCTCGACTGTCGTTGCTTTGCGTGACTTCGGCTAAGGCCTCGAAAGCTTATCAAAATCATCGTTCTCTCCAATTTTTTCTTAATTGAGGTAAAAGTAAAAACCTAATTTCAGAATTAGGGCTAATTGTTATGATTACGAGTTTGAAATTTAAGATTATTACGTATTAGTTGATGATAATAGTGTATTAGTTGATTTGGAGATATTGATTTGTGTCGTGATGTTTAATTTGTAATTAAAATTCAAGGTAGATTTAAAATTTTAAAATTAGTGTATAATTATTAATTAATATGCTTATTGATTAGTTTACGCGAATGTTTGTTTAGAACAATGTTTGCTATAGTTTACGTGAAAATTAGTATATAATTATTGATTAATATGCTTATTTAGTGGTACGGTTAAACATAACTAATTTATTTTAATTAATTAATGTGTGTGTTAATTAAAGTGTTAGCAGTTAGTATAAAATAAAATTACTTTGATTTACAAAGTAGTTAGATTAAAAATTTAAATAGTTAAATGAATTTTAAAATATGTTTTAAAATTTCAAATTTAGTTAATAAAATATATTAAAATAGTTGAATGACATAAAATATGGCTTAAAATTTAATTTGTAGTTATTAATATAGTAATTTATGTTTTTTGGAAGTAGTTTGAAATAATAATTTTCTTTTGAAACAAATATTCTACATAAAACAGATTTTCTAAAAAAAAAGAAGAAACGAATGTAATGTTTATTTTAAAATAAGCGTTAAGTGTTATTTTAACAAATACAACAACAATAAATTAAAGCCTTCAGTCCTAAAAGACTTTAATTTATTTTAGAAAATACAACAATACACCCTTGGATGCAAAGTTAAGTGTACAAAAGAAAGAAGTGAAGTGCCGTCGAAATTAAAGCCTTTAGTCCTAAAAGGCTTAAATTTGTCTTAGTGAAGTGTTGTTGAAATGTCAAACATATATTTTTAAATTAGAAAAAATGTTTGATTATTTTCTCAACCGCACTTGGACATATAAAGTCAGAACTAGCATGAAAGGTTCAGTGAAGGAACATTTCTACAATGATGTACACAAATTTATTAGATTCGCTAAATCTAATAATCGAAATAATGAAGAAATTTGTTCCCTTTGTAATAAGTATAAACATTTAAAGAATTGGAAAAAAGATATAGTTAAATTACATTTGTGTAAAGCTAGTTTTGTACCAAATTAATACTCGTGGGATCGTCATAAAGAATTTGTTGCACCTACACCTAACCTTGTAGTGTCAGAGGATGGTTCTGTTATGGCGAATCCAACAGAGTATATGGTGGAAGACGCAGCATGATCAATGTTCCCTACCATTCAAGTTGGCGACAAGGATGTAAACGTCGAAGAAGAACTGACCATTTGAACAAAAAGAAACTATGATTTATTAGACGCTGCTAAAAGGCCGTTGTATGACAGTTTTAAAAGTGGAACCGAATTATCAGTAACTGCTAAATACATTACTATGAAATCAAAATATAACTTCACAGAAGCTGGATTTACAGTACTTGTACAAGCTGCAAAATGACATATGACATCCAATAATTTGATGTTCTATAGTCATTATGAAGTGAACTTAGGTCCACTTTCCGTCTACCATACCAAAAGATAGATACATGTATAAAAAGTTGCATGTTGTATTGGAAAGATGACAATAACTTTAGAAAATGCAAAATATGTAATGAGAAAAGATACAAACCAAGAAAAAAGAATGGAAAGAAAGTTCCATACAAGAGAATGCATTATTTACCCATCATTTCTAGCTTCAAAGGTTATATGCATCTTCTGCTATGGCATGTCATATGAGATGACACTATGTGAGAACACGGATAGAGAGAGTTTTGACAATTCCATCTGATGGAGAAGCATAGAAACATTTCAATATGACTAATCCCACATTTTCTGTAGAGAGCCATAATGTCAGACTTGGTTTATGTACGAATGAATTTTCATCGTTCTTTCAATTTGGTAGTAAATACTCATCTTAGCCTATTACACTTACGCTATATAATTTACCTCCATGGATGTGTATGAAAACTCTATATATGTTTCTTACTATTATCGTCCCTGGCCTTGATGATTCGACACAAGAAATGGATGTTTATTTACAACCATTAGTTGAAGAGTTCAAAATACTATGGCATGAAGGAGTTGAAACATACAACATTTCGAAAAAAAGAATTTTCGTATGTTGTTTCTTTGTTATCGAACATTAGTGATTTTCCTAGGTATGCAATGCTTTAAATTGGAGTACGATAGGTCATCTAGCTTATTCTTACTACATGGAAGATACATGAGCTTTTTCTTTACGTCATGAGAAAAAATTTCATGGTTTGATCGTCATCAATGTTCTGTCCATATTAATCATTCTTTTAAAGGAGCTAAAAAATTTACAGCCAACAGAGCAGTGCGGCCAATAATGATTTGGTCAAGTGAAGAAATATATAAAATTGTAAAGAAATATCTAAAGATACATGAAATTGGAGTATATATTAAAATTCTTGAAAATCGATGATTCATAATTTGTGCAAATAAAGTATATTTTGGGTGTTACCTTATTGAAAAGATCTCTTACTTCGACATAGCATTGATGTGATGCACAACAAAAAAATGTTAATAACGTGTTTAACATAATTTTGAATGTTAAGGAGAAAACTAAGGATGATTAGAATTCAAGACATAATATAGAACACTTTTGTAAACGTCCCGAACTTCAAATAAAGTCGAATGATAGTAAAAAACACAAAGTATGCTATGAGCTAGACAACAAGCAAGTAAAAATCATGCTAAAGTGGGTGGAAGGACTAAGATGTCCCGATGGGATTTCTTCTCACCTTCATGGATGTGTTGACTCTAAAAACAATAAACTGAGTGGGATGAAAAGTCACGATTTCCATGTCATGATGGAAAATTTATGTGAAGACCCGCAAATCCGTACCCCTTGAATATACACTAATCTCCATTGATTAATTCAAGATGAACAGAAATACGAATTCTCAATGTTTAAGAAAAAGAAAAAGACAGAAGAAGAAGATAAGAAGATATAAAATAGAGAGAAAAAGAAAATAGAAAATAGAACGGAACAGAAAACAACAGAACAACATCAGAATCTCACAATTCGCAGCGGAACAACATATAATAAATAAATGAATAATCTTTAAACAAAGAACTATATCAGTTATTACATTTTATACATTACATCATATCATCAGAGTGTACAACAACAACAAACAATGCAGCGGAAAAAGAAATACTATATACTAATAATACGCCATGCCATCCAGCTTGCCTCCAGCAACTCCAGAATATCCAGAATATCCTGATAAACCTAACTCTTGACTGCCCGTGTGGAAATTGGTGGGCACCCAGAGTTTAGGAAGGAAAACAATAAACTCCGAGTCAGTCATGTGACTGGTGTGAGAACTCAAAACAGTTTATTTATTTTTAAAAATCAAAATAGAGGAATATTTTTAAAGTCAATTCGCAATGCTTTTAAAAATGAGACTACCATAAGGCCTCCCGCACACACACACATGCAAACGCAGAATCGGAGGAGATTTCCCCTTATGATAGTCAAAGATGCTTGATACGCATTTAAAAGAACATTTGATATTATTATTAGTGTATAGTGTAGGAAAAATTTATTTCGAAAGTAGAATATAAATCTTAGCCAACATACGACCATTATCGTATGCCTACTATAGCTACCATCCAAACAGTGGGGCGCCACCATAAGTGAATGATAGGTTCTACAACTAATACCGTACAAGATCGTATTGTTTCTTTGGATTTCCAACGAATGATCAGGCCAAGGAACTTCCCATTGCCACATGAGAATGCCTCTGGATGGACATCCCCGAGAACCAAACCGGATCTCTACCAACACAAGGCCGGGTTACCCCTAACTGAGTAACAACTGACCGAATATGCCATCCCTCGGTCCTTTGGGACCTTTCAACCGAGCGCTCACAATCAATTCACACAATCATAAAGTGTTTTCAACATGAGTAAGTATCTGGGCTCCATACCATGATACCACCCTTTTCCAGAAGGAAATGCACATATCCTAAAGGGCGCTACCCCTCATAACCATGCTGCATCTTTCCTGTTTTGACCATTCACGGGGTGTGAGGCTCGACGAAGTCACGTCCACAAAAACATACTTTATACAAAAGCCATGCTTTGGGTCAACAAATGATCATAGAAATGATCACCAAGATAGACGATCAAATAAACGATCCTATCACAAATAATCAACATAATGATCATTTCACAGCAACACTCAGCATGTCACATTACCAAATTGGGAATATATCGCTGATAACCTTCAACTACATAACCTCTGAGCTCGTACGTCTTAGAGAAGGGTGTTAAGCTAAAAGAATAAATTCTCCGCCACCAACAGAAATATATTTGAAAGAAATCTGCTTTATATCTCAATTTGTAACGTCAGACATACAATCCATACAAGTCTGTTCCGGGATCGAACAGAACCGAAGGCACTTACAAAGAAGTCCTTGCAATCCGGATATCCACAATCCTGATCGGATTTCCCATCACATATGGAGAACTCAATACCGGAGCAATTCGGTGCAGAGTCAATCGATAGGTCATCCTATCGCTCTCGCAAATACCGGGTCTTCAACACCGATCTTCAATGCTATCCATTACGTCGTATCACTATTCAGAATGGGTAATCCGAATAACGAGCGCAATAATTTAAAAATAAGTGTAGCATTCAAATTCAACAAATCCCAACAAATACCTATTCAAAGGTAAATATTGATAGTCGGTTATTGAACTATCAATGGATATGCACACATCACCAGTTTCCAAATAATTTTCCAAAATATCTATACAAGATACATTATTTTCAATACTTCAAAAATAAGTCAATATTTATTTTTAAACAAATTCCACTTTCTTTTATAAATTCCATAGTGAATTTATATTCCAAAATATCCATGCATATACGATTTCAATTATTCATTTCAATTTATCTTCAAAAGGATAAATTCTCAAAATGTTTCATTTCACATGGGAAAACATTTCCATACTTATTTATTCATAAGTAATTCACAAATTTTATTTATTTTCAACACTTGGAAAATATTCAATATACTTCAATCGAGATTAAGTATATATTTCATTCTTTAAGGAAATCATTCTCTTAAACATATTTATTTGGGCCAAAACGAATGTTGCGTAAAACATCGTTACGACGTCCCAAAATCACTAGTATAGGGATTCAAAATTAAAATAGATATATAAATCCCAATACTATACAAAACATTTCCTTTCGGAAATCATTTACTATAACAACAGTGTTATAGTCCACCATTTCCTTTTATTTCTCGAAAACGTATATTTCAACAATAGATGTTGAAATCTATGGTTTCGAATCTCAACACATTTTAAAACATCGTTAGATCGTTTTAATTCAATTCAAAATATCACATCCTAAACATTTTCTTTAACATATTATTCACTATTCAAAAACGTGAATATACTTCAATTAACAATTTCATCATTTCTATTCATTTTATTTCAAAGAATCATTCACAGTCAAAAACGTGAATATAACTCCATAAATAAGTTATAACAATTTTCTTATCAAAATAAGTCATTTGCAAATTTATAAAACAACGTTTATAAATTCCTTTTCTATTTATCTTATAAAAACTTCTTTTTATAAATTCCTTTATTAACCTATTCCAGTTTATAACTCAATTATAAACTAAAAGTTCATATTATAAGTTAAATGCTTATAATTTATTTGTTTGCAAAAATCGTTCCTTTGAACTTCATAATTATAAATCTTATAACTTATAAGATTCAATTATTTATCCAAAACCATTCCTTAATAACTTCACGAAATTTATAAATCTTATTATTTATAAATTTCACTTATAACTTCACCATTTATAATTTTATAAATTCCATTCACTTATGCAATCCATTTTCACTTCATTCAAACGCTTATAAAAACTCGTTTTATAATGTCAAATTTCAATATATAAATATCCATTTATGAATCTCTTAATATAAATCAATTTATATTATTCTTTAAAACGTCTTTAAACTCCTTTAAAAACTTCATCATTTTGATTTATAAAATAATCAAATTTTATAAATCCTATAGTTTCAACTTTTTATAATAAATTCAAAAATCCCGATTAAACTCTTTTTATAAAGTTATTGACCCATATTTCTCAAAACTAATCTTTAACCGTATTTCTCAAAATCATAATTTTTATAACTTTAAAAATTATAACGTTTATTTATTTAAAATGGATCAATTCCAAGAATATAGTATATTTTCAAAAATCACTTTATAAATCATTTTAAAATCCCAAAATTTGGTTCAATGACGCTACACACCAAATAGTCAATCACGACTACAACGACATCATATATCGATATGATAATCAATCAAATATCAAAATATCTGAAATCAAATAAATACTGTTGAGGAATCCAGTTGGATCCCTCCAACCTGTTTCCCTGCATCCACAAACATTAGCACAATACCAATTTCGTTCCAGTACGAAATTATCGCGGTATATGGGATTTAAATATTATCCGCTTAATAGACGGCGCAATAGGGTCTCATCCGCTATACAAATGCGGGAAATCAATAACTCCAATATATACATATGCCAATATATATATATATTGCTAATATATATAATACCAATTTCACAGTTTATGAAATATTCGCGGTATATGTTTTTAATAAATAACATCCGCTTACTAACGGCGCATAATGTCTATTTTGACAAACAATAGATAACAATCATCATTCAAACATGCATTCAGATATTTTAAATCTAACTATTTAAAATAAAATCGAAACCGATTCGATTGAGTGAGAAGTTCTCACCTTGATTTTAATTTCGTTTTAGCGATTTATTTCGAATAAAATTAAACGGACGTTTAATTTTACCCAAAATTCTCACTAACTCCAAACGACTCCAATCAAATTCCATCGCGTAGTGCTCGTCCATACGATTCCAACTCAACTGGTTTCGCGCGTTTTCGACCTCGTATGAAAAAGTTATGATTTTTCAAAGTTTATACGAATTTATATACATAAATTTATAACATAATTTATAATTTTAAACCCTCAACAAATCAGGACCGTTGGATCTGCATCTAGAGAATCACGGCCGCACCCTCCTTCTCCCTCTCTTCTTCGTTCCTCTACAAGCTACTTCGAACGCAACCAAACCCATAAGCTAGAAACTAGGGTTTCGATTTGCTCCACAAATACTCGATGAAAATTTGATCAGCAACTTGCAACACGAAGCTCCAAACCCCCTCTACCTTCGCCCACCACCATAGCAAGCTCGGCCGCCCCCTTTTCATTGAAATGCGTGCGCAAGCTACAGCCATCGGCCCTCCATAGCTCCCCCTCTGGTTGACGATTTGACGAAGTAACCGTATGGATTGAAAGCTCTCTTCTAGATGTACAACTTTGTAGTTGAAAACATCTTCTAATTCTTCAGGGATTGAGAGAGATTAAGAGAAGAAGGAGATTGAATTCTGGCCTTTGGAATAGAGGAGGCGGCTGCAACGTTTAGGGTTAGGTTAATTTCTTTTTTTTTTAATTTGTGAATGGTGGGCTATTTATAAGGAACCGACGAAACACTATTCATTCCGGAAATTCCGAACTCCGATTCACGCGCCATAACCAGCGTTTCTAGGGTTTACCCCGCGTTTCGGACACAATGGAACAGGTTTCGAAAGCTAATTCGGACATCTGTGCGAGTTATGGCAATAAACGTTCAATTTGAATTAAACTGATTTAAACGATTTTCTAGGCGTTTTAATTTGTACCGGACAAACGGTAAATCCAATTGACACGAAATTTGAAACCTTACAATAATATCACATTACGGATCCGATGAAACTAGTTTCGTCGAAATCCGAGACTGTTTGAAAAATGGCTATTTTAACTCGCCAAATTAAAATTACAAATAATTCGATGCGTTTCGAGCTGCCACGATCAAACGATAATTCCGATTGACACGAAAATTGAAATCCGGTAATAACTAACTATTACGGATTCAATGGAACTGGTTTCGTTCAATTCTGAGACTGTTCAAAAATTGACTATTTTCACTAGTCGATTTTAATATTAAAATATTCAATTTTCACAAATTAATTTTTAATTCGATTTTAAAAGTTCTAAAATATCATTCTAACTCCAATATGATAAAATAAAATTTTACAAATCATTTTCAATCATATTTAACTCAATTTTCAATTATTTTCATAATTTCACATATTAAATTATTGATTTAAATTATCCAATTATTCAAATTAAAATTTATTCGACTTATAAATTCACTTATTAATATTTTAAAATTAATTAAATATCCAACTTTTAATTATCAAAAATTCTGGGTCGTTACAATTTATTACTCGTATTTTTCAAAGAACTATATCTCGTAAAGTATGTTGTGTTATAATAGAATTAGGTTCATTTTATTAATATCTTTTTTCAACAATGTTAAAAGTCGACCATATACGTAAACTTGAAAATAATATCCCTATATTCTCTGCAAACTAGAGAAAATATTTTGTCCAGGATTCTTTAATGCAATGGAGCATTTACTTGTTCATCTTCCATCTGAAGCACTTCTTCGAGGTCCTGTGCAATATGAAAGATGTATCCATTTAATAGGTGATATTGAATATCCATAATATTAATTTTAATTTAAAATTCAGATATAATTCAGATTTACATAAGTAAATTTAAATTGAATTAATTTTGTAATAGGTGCTTGAATCATCTGAAGGAAAAAGTTAAATAAGAAACACAAGTTGAAGGTTTGATTTGCAAATCATATCTTAAAGAAGAAGCTTCATTCTTTTCTCTTATTACTTCAGTGACCATGTGAACTTAACATTTGTAAGTGTTCCTCATAACGATAAAGCCGTTAAATAAGAATCTTCTCAAATAATGTTATCTATTTTTAGACAACATGGTCGATCCGTTGAAAAATGTGTGGAAATATGGTTAGACGATATAGATTATCATGTAATATGCACATATGTTCTTCTTAATTGTGCTAAAGTTGTACCATTTGTTAGGTAATATTAAATTCATATTTATTTCAATTATACTTACACATTAACTATAACGGAACATATTATATATATTTGCGGTATTTATGAATCATAACATCCACTTGGCGATCTCATTAAAGAATTTGCTAATTAGTTTTCGAACTGCGTTTATGATCTAAGAAATTGTGTCGTTGAGATTGATTGCAACATCTTGCACTAGGACCAAAACGAGATGTCAAGACTAATCCAGTATTCTTCATCAATGGATTTAAATTCAACACCAAGGAATATGGTGCTGAAAAAATAATATATAACAGCGGTGTATTTGTCAAAGATGGTTATGATCCAGATGAGCATATAAAATATTTCTACGCTATCTTAACATAGGTTTTTGATTGACGTATTTATACGAGCTGCATATTCAAATGCAATTAGTTCAGGTATGTTCCTAGTTCTGAAAGCAACGTGCACAAAGATCAAAAGCTTATTGAAATAAAGCATACCTTGTGTTACTTTAAGTATGATCCTTTCGTATTAGCCAAACAAGCATTACAATTTTATTTTACTCCGTATAATTCCTTAAAATGAGATAAAATGGATCAGTTGGCTATTTTTAAAATAAAGGCTAGATTTATGTTTGACGGAAATAATGTTTTAAATGAAGCAACTTATCAAGCAGATCTTGAGTCAAATAATGAAATAATAATAACTGATGATCATACTGATTTAGGGTCTTTGAATAATGAATTAAATGTTTTAATAAAAGCATTTGAGAGTACAGAGGAAAACGATATAAAGTATTAGACATAGTCTGAATCGGAAAACGACGGAGTCTGATTATTCTGAATATTTTCATCGCTTATTGTATAATCTATATTTTGAGTTTTCGCTTTTATTAATGACGATGACTATGTTGCGGGCTATGTATTATTCTATTTTATTAATTCTATATGTGTAATTTGGAAATCTTGTTCCATTTTTGTAGTTTTATTGAAATTTTATGTGATTATTAATCAGATATGTTTCCTAATAATAAAATGATATGTTTTTTCACCATATGTGTGATAACCCGGAATTTTGGACAATATCAATTTAATAATCTGTATTAAAAATTAAATTAATTAGATAATTTTTGATAACCAAATTTAAATTGAATTAATAATCTTCCTTTAATTAATATTCAATTGGTAAATTTTATCTTTTAAAAGCTAATAAAATGTTTCTATTTATAATGTATGTGTGTGTGTGTATATATATATTTGTATATATTGTAAATAGAAAAGCTTGCTTTGAATTTAATAAATAAAATCTTGTTTTTAAATTCTAATACACATTTTGATAATTTGGAAATTATGATTTATTTAAAATAAAACTTTTCAAAGATCATTTAAATAAATAACTATATAGTTTTAAAATACTTAAGATAAATGTTTATAAGGTTTGTTTTATTTCATTTTTGAAATATAGCTTGATAAATAAGATTTGAAATATATATAAGTTTAAAATTCAATTTTACAAATGAAACATTAATACATATAATAAGATAAGTAATATAAGAAATTTATTAATAATAAGATAATTTCTTTTATAAATTATTTAAAATTGATAACTTGTTATTTATAAACAATATTAACAATGTATTGTTTTTACAAATAGATTTTAATATAAATAGAATTGTTATTTCAAATTTAATTTATGCAGTTATATATGTGTGTGTGTATATATATATATATATACAACTTGATTTTAAAGGAGGACTTTAGAATTTGATTTGAATTGGAATTTAAAGTCTTGAAATTCAAAAAGGTAGATATTTTAAAATATTTGGATTTAAATTATACGTATAAGTTTTTATTTATAGTTGGTTTTATTTCTTTAAAGTTATTTATATATAAATAAGTATTTATAAACTAATTAATTAAGTGAAAAGGGCTTTTCTTAACATTTAAAATAAATGAAAATACTTAATGGACAAATGTTAATTTTTAAGCAATACATAAGACAAATGTCAAGATGTTTTACAAGTGTCCTTAATTTTAGTTTTCTTTTATTTTTTTTAAAATTATTTTCAACCTATATAATAGATGTGCTTTCTTACCTTCCACTTTTTTTTCTATTCTTTTTCAAAAGTAAATCTGAAAATTTACTCTTCCCAAACCAGAAACTCAATCCTATTTATCAAAAAAATAATCTGTAACTCAAATGTTCTTCAAACCAGATACCTTTTCCAAATCAAATAACCTGTAGTTTCATTTTCAAGATCAAAACCATAAACTTATTCAAATCAATAGCCTGTATATAATCTTCAAATCAAACATTAAAGCCAGCACTTTCCATATTTGAGACCACTATGAAGTTTGGTGTTCTTGGAATCATCAATGTTAGGAAGTGGAATACTGCTGCATTTAGTAAACATTTTGATGATCTTATTATTAAGAAAGACAGTTTATGGGTCAGGTGGATGTGGCAGTACAATATAAAGAGAAGGCATTTTTGGTGTATGGATATTCCACAGAATTGCAGCTCGAATTGGAGGAATTTGCTGAAACTTAGGGATGTTTTCTTACCTATGGTTCAATATCATCTTCAATCTAACCATTCTGTTAGTTTTTGGCATGACCCATGGGTAAGGAAGGGTCTGATTCTATCAAAAGGTTGTGTGTATCCCCTGATACAGCAAACTGGTATTCATAGTGATGCAAAAGCTATTGATTTTTTATTTGATGGCAATATTCTACTACCTTATAATAGCAATCAAATGATAAAGCAAATGTGGAGGGAAATTATGAATTGTTACAAGTGTGCTGATCATTCCATTTCAGTAACCTGGGGACAGAAGGTGCACTCTGTTGCCTCTGTGTACATGTACTTATCTGCTCCTAATCCTCTTCCAACTGCTAGGTGGTACTATTTTTTGTGGACAAAAGAATCTTTTCCTAGGGAGAATTTGATGAGGTGGAAGGTTGTTAGTCATGCCTTGATGACTAGGGATGTTTTGACCAGGTATGGGTTGACTGTGTGCACATGTTGTGTATATTGTGATATGTGTGATGAAACTGTGGAGCACCTTTTCTTTTATTGCTCTGCACTACTTAATCTGAGGATTAGAATCATTTGTACCACTGGGTTTGATCTCAATACTGCCTACTCTGCCTCAGTTTGGAATATAATACATAAAGTCGCTGCTATGAAGAATGATGAGGTTAGTGCATTGGTTGTTTGTTTGAAAATCTATTATGATGTGATATGGTCAGAGAGGAATGCTAGAATTTTTGAGAATTTGACGAAAGCATATGATACTTTCTGGTTTGAAGTGAAGAATAGGGTCTACTTGCAACTGCAGAGGAGCAATAGGCAGTACCCTGTTGGCATTATCCAAGCTTGGGCTGTCTAGTTGTTTGCTTTTGCTTTCCTGTGTGTTTTTTTTGTTTTGTTTGTTTTTTTAGCTTGATTCAAAGCTTGTTTGAATCATTTTTTCTAATTGCAATAAATCAGGTAGGGGTCCAGTAAACCTCGTTGGCTTTGCCAAAAAAAGCCAACACTTTCTTCAACCTGAGTTATCAAAAGCAAACCCGTAGTTCATCATTTTTCTGTAATCTGGAACCAAACCTGCCTTTTTTTTCAAATCTGGAAATCAAAGAGCAATCATCAGCATGCATGTAGTTTTTAAAACAAAGAAGCATTCAAGTGCAAAGTTTTTAAAGCAAAGGGCATTTCAGTTTTAATGTTTTCAAGCTGTTTCTAAAACAAAAGGCTCTGTTTTTCATGTCTGGTGAGTAACATCACACTTTTAAAAGCTTTAAATTGATTCTGGTTGCATGATAAGTTCTGGAATGTATGAGTGTTTGTGTGAATATATATATATATATTTGTGTGTGATATTTTTGCATATATATATATGGATGTGTGGATATGTGTATATGTTTATTTCCTGTATCATCTCTGTTCCCAGTTTTTCAAGCTAAAGACTTATTCAAATCATTATCTCTTAATTTGATTCTTGTTAGTGTTCAAGTCTTAAACAGTCACGAATTAAAGTTTAAAAATTTATTTAAGCAAAAATAAATTTGGGAATTGCTCTGGAAACCATAATGCTTAAACCTTGTCAAAATTCAAACATCGTAATTTATTATTTCAGTCTTAGGATCTAAAAAATCATCCTAAAATTTGATTTTTAAAACTAAAATTATAATTTTTAGTAAAGGGGTTAAGGAGCAGTTCTGGGTTGACTAGAAATAATGTTTTGGGGGATTTCTGGTGATCTAATTGATTGTGGAGGTCGGGGTTCTTCCTGGAGGTGGAAGAGTGACCAGAGATTAAAGGAAAAATATTTGGAAGATGATCAAAGCACTATGATGGAGGCGGTGTTCGATTTTTGGTCTATAACCCTAGTTTTAACTAGGTTGGGTTTTCGGATCGACACGTCTACCCTGGTGGATCGAGTGCCACAGGATTCTGGTGAGTGGAAGTAAGTGGGCTATCGAAGACTTGGCCGAAGTTTCAGATTACACAATGGTCGGAGATGTGAGAACGAGGCAGCTTCAGCTTGATGTGGTGGTTCCAGGTTTTGGTTCCAGGTTTGGTTTTGATCACTCAAATTCGATTTCGAGTTGGGGATGACGATCTGATGATCGTGATGGGGTGCATGGAGGGTTTTCAATGTATGGAGATCATTGTTGATGATCGACATTGAACGGCGCCACCGTGCATGTGCATGGAGCACCTCTTTGATTCTGGTGATGGTTGGTTTGATCAGTGAAAAGTTACTCGAGTTTTTCTCGAGTAATTTGATGTTTGGCTCGAAGATGTTTGGTTTGCGCTCGATGCAAATTGAAGGTGGCTTGGGTATAATGTGTGGTTACAGGTTTTAATGAAAACATGTCTGCTTTTAAAATTTTAAATTAATTTTAAGAAATTGAAAGCGGGATTTAAACAAGTTTTTAAATCCAGATTAAAATATGGATTCAAATTTACTTTTGCATCCTAGTTCTAAAATTAAAGAAAGTTTTTAAAATTTAAAATGTTTTTAACAAATTTGAATGTTAAAGTGTATTTTTAAACGATTTGAATTTAAAAATGATTTTAAAATGTAAAGTAAAGATTTAAATCAAAGTTTAAATCTGGATTCAAGTTTAGTTTGAATCTTAGTTTGGAAATAAATAAGTTTTTAAAATTCAAATTGTTTTAACAACTTTAAAATGTTTAAGTATTTAAAAGGATTTGAATTTAAAATGGATTTGGTTTAAATTCTTTTAAGTTTCTTTTATAAGATAAGTATTTCCTTAACAGGAGATTTTAAAAGGTTTTGAAATTGTTTTTAAACTTTGTTGAGGTTAAATTTGTATTCATTTTAAATCTTAAATTTAAAATGAAATTTGGATGTAAATTTAAAAGTAAATTGTTTTTAAATTCTTTGATTAAGTAAGAAAAGTTTTATCTTAAAGTTGAATTAAGATTTAATGATTTGTGTTTCATTAAAATTGTTAAGGTAATTAAAATAGATAATTAATTGATGTAATTTATTAATGATTTCGGTTAATTAATTTAGTAATTAAGTATTTTAAATCAATTAATTAAGGTTTAAGTTAATTAATTAAGGATGATTAGTTTGTAACTAAGGATCATTAATTTGATAAGATTAGATTATTAATTAACGATTAAATATTTATTAATCAAGTAATTAAAGATTAATTAAGTTACAATTAAAACTTAATTAATTAAATAATTGGGGATTAATTAATGGGTTATCAAAGATTAATTAATTTGTAATTAAGAATGATTAATGAAAGTTTAATTACTTGATAAAAGAAATTAAAGAATTGTAAACAGTTAATGAAGGTCATTAACTTGAGATTATTTAACAATTAATTAATGTGATTAATTTTAATAATTAATTAGAGATAATCATTTGGGAAATTGTTTAAGTGTAATTACTTAAGGGAAGTAATTAAGGAATTAATTACTCATTGTAATAAATTGAGTTTAATGTGATTAATGTAAGTTAATTAATTAAGTTTAATTAATTCAAGATAATCACTGGTTGATTTGTTAGCATAATTACTAATGTAATTAATGAAGTGTAATTACTTAGTGAAGTAATTAATGGATAATTACTGGATGTAATTAACGAAATGGTGATTTGTTAATGGAAGTAATTTGAGTTCAATTACTTTGTGAAATTAATCAAGGGATTATTTAAGATAATTAATTAAGAAGTAATTAATTTATTTAATGAAGTAATTAAAGGTAGTTAATTACTGGATGAGATTAATCAAGAGTGATTAATAAATGTGGTTTAATTAAAGATTAATTACTTAATGTAATTAATTCAAATGAGTAATTAATTAAAATATAATTAGAGATCATTAATTAATATAATTAATGATGTAATTAAGGGTTGATTAATTAAGATTTATTAATCAATAATAGGTGATTAAAGAGTAATTAATTAATGTAATTAATTAAGGATTCATGTAATTAATTATAATTAATTAATTTATGAAGTAATTAAAGGTTATTTACTATATGTAGTCAAAAATAATTAATTTGTAAAATTAATTAAAGGATAATTACTTGAATTTAATTAAAGGATAATTAATCAGGGATGATTAATTAAAGTGGATAATTAGAGGATAATTAATTAATTAATTGGTAATTAATTAATGGTTATGTAAGAAAGATTTTAATGATGAAAGTAATTAATTTAATTCTCTTTAAATTAATTAGAGATGGAAGTAATTAATTTAATTCATTTTAAATTAATTATAGCGTGATTATTTAATCATTGCTTATGTATGGATGGATGATATTGATTGCCTTGAATGGTTTGAGTTCTCAGATATGAGATAAGTGATGCTGTGATATGGATGCTTTAGTTGAAGTACGATGATAAAATGAATTATCAGTTTATGATGATAATGTGAATTATCTATTTGTGATGATAATATGGATTATCTATTGTGATATTGTGAATTATCTATTTGTGTGTATATAGATAATGTAATTGAACTATTTTAACTTTAAAACAACTTGGCCTGAAAGATACGTCTTGGATTTCGATGAGACCTGGATCGAATTTCCAGATTTGGATATCCGAAAAACACATTGATCCAAATTAACGATAGGTCGTGAATCTGAAATGAAGATGAAGATTCAGAGTGCAAGGGTAATTGTCGTTAACCTGGAGGGTGATTCCAAAATGAGTGTAATGAGATAATGCCTTCGATTTCGTTCGAACCCGGAACGAACTTGTATGGATTGAATGCTTTCTGAACATCGTCAGGTGGACGATGAGCATTCTAAGATAGATGTGTTCTATAAAGGTAATCATAGCCTCAAGCCTCATCAACCGGGAATGGCTAAAACAGGGGAGGTGCAGCAAGGTTAAGTGGGTAGCACCTAAGTAGGACGAGATTTACCCCTGTCTAGAGGTCTCTTTGATTTCGGTTGTGTGGGCAGTTGTTGGCCACAACTGTGGGGTTGTCTTGTTCAGGATTGTCCAATAAGGGTTGGTTCCGGCCTTGTGTTGCAGGGGATTGGGAATAATCCTCGGTACGGTGATCTAGGCCCCAAACTGTGACGGACGATACCCCAGTACCCCTGCTATTGTATGGAATCCAAACTCCAATAAGAGCCCTCAGATTTGATTATATTACCCACTTTGAGGCTAGTATGCTGGAATTTAATCATGTAACAATTTCAGCTATTTCTTATTTATTTGAAAACCCTAGACCTATTATAATATCACTGGATTTCCTTTCAAATGTATTGGTTAGCGTAAGGTAAAAACTTACCCATGTTTATGTGTGGGAAGTCTTACGTGATACCTTTTATTTTCAAAGGTTTTTCAAAGTTAAGCAACCCACCAGACCCATATGTGACTCGAAGTTTATTTCTGTTTTTCTTAAACTCTTGGATACTTAAATTTTTACGAGTAGCCAAGAGATTCAGGTTAGCTTTGACGAATTGTGGAGGAGCAATGGAGCAGGAGGCTTCAGCGTTATAGATATATATAGTGTTTCGCTGTTTGGTATCTCTGTATTGTATTGAGTTGTAATAACTAGACAGGTGTTTATAACTGTCTAGTATTGTTATATAAGTTGTATAAACTCTGATTGATGTTGTATATTATGTAATATTTATTCGTTCCGCTGTTGAGATTCTGATGTTGTTTCTTCTTTCTTCTCTATGTTTTCTCTTTTCTATCCCTTTCTTTCTTAAAGATGATGCGATTTTCTATAGAGAAAAAGTCGGGTCGTCACAGTTGGTATCAGAGCACTAGGTTGAGTGAATACCTAGGCTTTGGAGTGTTTTCTTTCTTGAGAGAGCGTATTTGTAATTATATATATATATATATATATATATATATATTTCTACCTATCTGTTGGTTTACCTGTTCGAGTTTTCCAATATAAGTTATAAAGGTAGATGGGGTAATGGTGTGTGTAACACGACTACCAATGGTTGGAGTATGAAGTGTTTGAGTTTGGAAGTGTATCTGTCGAGACTGTAGACCTAATACTGTTTCGAGTGAGATTTGCAGTGGTGTAAGGATTTCATCGATCTCTGAAGGAAACCTGAGTCCATTTTTGAAGTGCAGTTTGGATGAGTAGAGTTTGGATCTGTCAATTTGGCAGAAGCAAGTGATGAGATGTAGTGACTATGGATGTTTTCTTTGGAACAAGTTAAGGAAGTAGGTCTGCTTCAGTATTGAGGCTGTGTTCAGCAGGGTGTCATGTTTGGGATTGAGGTCCGAGTTTCTCGAAAAACTTTGGATTAGGAATTTTTTGGCATCTGTGTCAGCAGTGCAGCTCGGAGTGTTCTGTGTGCCGGCAAGGAGGTTTTCTGGCTGAGCAGTTTTCTAGAGGTGAGTTCAGAAGCAGCAGAGTGGATCCATTTCTTCGATGGATTGACTAGATAAGCGTAAGCGGTTCTGATTGGTAAAGAGAGAACAGTTTTCTTTGGAATTAGGCTGGGTCGATCGCAAAAGCGACTTGCGATAGTTTGAGTGTTTTCTTAGGTTATCAGAGTTTTTTCGGATGTCTTTTGGGAAGTCAGAGGTTTTTCTACACCTGGAGATTGAGTTTTCTTATCAACTAGGATTCCAGGAGTGATATAGGTGGTTCAGCTTAGCAGAAGGATGGTTCCTAGAGATAGAGTTTGGTGAAGCAGCTCAGGATTGGTGGAATTTCTGAGTTTACTTTGTGGATCCGTTGAACCATATTTCTAGGATGTGTTGCCCAGCTTGTGCTCGTGTTCATCATCAGCATTTTCATCTACTCCAGATCAGAGTTGTGCAGCGGAAGTAGTTTGGAAGTGCTTTTGTTTTGTCTTTTTCGGATAGAAGAAGTAAGTTAGTCTTCAGATGTTTGTGGAGTAGAGTTTGTGTTCTTGATTTTGGTTGATCTTGAGAGGATCATTTTGATGGGTTGTTTTTGGTCCATTTTGTTTCTAGAGGCATTAGCGAAGGTTGAGCTGATCAGGAAGGATGTAGGCAGCCTAGGATCGTCCAAAGAGTTTTGTGGATAAGAGACGAAAGAATTTGGACTACGGAGTCGGAGAATTGATTTTGGATAAGTTTCCTCCGATCAAGGGAGCTGTAAGATTTGGTAAGGCCGGGAAGCTAGCTCCGAGGTGTTTTGGATCTTTTCTGTATTCTTGTGAGCATAAGTGTTTGGTCCTCAGGATTGAATTGCCAGTTTGGATAATGGGGATTCAGTATGTTTCACGTATCTCTGAGGGAGTACGTGTATGATCTATCTCTGTTTGTAGAACCAGCAGTTCAGGAGGATTTGGTTGTTGAGTCAGACTTGTCTGTGGTCTGATATCCTATTTAGTTTTGTAGATCTAGACGAGTAGGAGCTCTGTAGCTAGTATATAGATTGTTTGGATTATGTAGAGCGAGTATCCCGGTATTTATACCTGGGAAACTCTAGGAAGTTCTATCTAGAATTTTGTCTGGATAGTTAGATTTGTTTGTTTGGATGATTGGTTGCTATTGTTGTTTGCATATAGTTGATAATATATGCTTGTTGTTTAAAATTAAAATCTTTAATGAGATTATTAAATCACCTTTGCCTTTAAATTTCGGGGACGAAATTCTTTTAAGGGGGAGGAATGTGATAACCGGAATATTAGGCAACATCAATCTAATAATCTATATTAAAAATTAAATTAATTAGATAGTTTTTGATAATAAATTTAAATTGATTTAATAATCTTCCTTTAATAAATATTCAATCGGTAAATTGTATCTTTTAAAAGCTAATAAAATATTTATAATGTATATATATTTGTATATATTGTAAATAGAAAAGCTTGCTTTGAATTTAATAAATAAAATCATGTTTTTAAATTCTAATATACATTTTGATTATTTGGAAATTATAATTTATTTAAAATAAAAAATTTCAAAGACCATTTAAATAAATAACTATATAATTTTAAAATACTTAAGATAAATGTTTATAAGGTTTGTTTTATTTTCATTTTTTAAATATAGCTTGATAAATATGATTTGAAATATATATTAGTTTAAAATACAATTTTACAAATGAAACATTAATACAAATAATAAGATAAGTAATATAAGTAAGTTATTAATAATAAGATAATTTCTTTTATAAATTATTTAAAATTGATAATTTGTTATTTATAAACAATATTAACAATGTATTGTTTTTACAAATAGATTTTAATATAAATAGAATTGTTATTTCAAATTTAATTTATGTAGTTATATATGTATATATATATATAACTTGATTTTAAAAGAGGACTTTAGAATTTGATGTGAATTGGAATTTAAAGTCTTGAAATTCAAAATGGAAGATATTTTAAAATATTTGGATTTAAATTATATGTACAAGTTTTTATTTATAATTTGTTTTATTTCTTTAATGTTATTTATATATAAATAAGTATTTATAAACTAACTAATTAAGAAAAAAGGGCTTTTCTTAACATTTAAAATAAATGAAAATACTTAATGGACAAATGTTAATTTTTAAGCAATACATAGGACAAATGTCAAGATGTTTTACAAGTGTCCTTTAATTTTAGTTTTCTTTTATTTTTTTAAAAATCATTTTCAACCTATATAATACATATGTTTTCTTACCTTCCACTTTTTTCTATTCTTTTTCAAAAGTAAATCTGAAAATTTACTCTTCCCAAACCAGAAACTCAAACCTATTTCTCAAAAAAATAAGCTGTAACTCAATGTTCCTCAAACCAGAAACCTTTTCCAAATCAAATAACCTATAGTTTCATTTTCAAGATCAAAACCATAAACTTATTCAAATCAATAGCCTGTATATAATCTTCAAATCAAACATTAAAGCCATCACTTTCTTCAACTTGAGTTATCAAAAGCAAACCTGTAGTTCGTCATTTTTCTGTAATCTGGAACCAAACCTGCATTATTTTTCAAATCTGGAAATCAAAGAGCAATCATCAGCATGCATGCAGTTTTTAAAACAAAGAAGCATTCATGTGCAAAGGTTTTAAAGAAAAGGGCATTTCAATTTTAATGTTTTCAAGCTGTTTCCAAAACAAAAGGCTCTGTTTTTCATGTTTGATGAGTAACATCACACTTTTAAAAGCTTTAAATTGATTCTTGTTGCATGTTAAGTTCTGGAATGTATGAGTGTTTGTGTGAATATATATATTAGTGAGATTTCTGCATATATGGATGTGTGGATATGTGTATATGTTTATTTCCTGTATCATCTCTGTTCCTAGTTTTTCAAGCTAAAGACTTATTCAAATCATTATCTCTTAATCTGATTCTTGTTAGTGTTTAAGTTTTAAACAAATTTTTTTATTTAGTCATGAATTAAAGTTTAAAAATTTATTTAAGTAAAAACAAATTTGGGAATTGCTCTGGAAACCATAATGCTTAGACTTTGTCAAAATTCAAACTTCGTAATTTATTGTTTCAGGCTTACGATCTGAAACATCATCATAAAATTTGATTTTTAAAACTAAAATTATAATTTTTAGTAATGGGGTTAAGGAGTAGTTCTGGGTTGACCAAAAATAATGTTTTGGGGGATTTCTGGTGATCTACTTGATTGTGGAGGTCTGGGTTCTTCCTGGAGGTGGAAGAGTGACAAGAGATTAAAGGAAAAATATCTGGAAGTTGATCAAAGCACTGTGATGGAGGCGGTGTTCGATTTTTGGTCTGTAACCCTAGTTTTAACTAGGTTGGGTTTTCGGATCGACATGTCTTCCCAGGTAGATCGAGTGCAACGGGATTCTGGTGAATGGAAGTAAGTGGGCTGTCGAAGACTTGGCCAGAGTTTCAGACGACACAGTGGTCGGAGATGTGAGGACGAAGCAGTTTCAGGTTGATGTGGTGGTTCTAGGTTTTGGTTCCAGGTTTGGTTTTGATCACTCGAATTCGATTTCGAGTTGGGGATGACGATCTGATGATCGTGATGGGATGCATGGAGGGTTTCAGATGTGTGGAGATCATCGTTGATGATCGGCACTAAACGACGCCACCGTGCATGTGCACGCAGCACCTCTTTGATTCTGGTGATGGTTGGTTTGATCAGTGAAATGTTACTCGAGTTTTTCTCGAGTAATTTGATGTTTGGCTCGAAGATGTTTGGTTTGGCTCAATGTAAATTGAAGGTGCTTGGGTATAATGTGTAGTTACAGGTTTTGATGAAAACCTATCTGATTTTAAATTTTTAAATTGATTTTAAGAAATTGAAAGAAGGATTTAAACAAGTTTTTAAATCCAGATTAAAATATGGATTCAAATTTTCTTTTGCATCCTAGTTTTAAAATTAAAGAAAGTTTTTAAAATTTAAAATGTTTTAAACATGTTTAAAGTGTATTTTTAATGATTTGAATTTAAAAATGATTTTAAAATGTAAAGTAAAGATTTAAACAAAGTTTTAAATCAAAGTTTAAATCTGGATTCAAGTTTAGTTTGAATCTTAGTTTGGGAATAAATAAGTTTTCAAAATTCAAATTGGTTTAACAACTTTAAAGTGTTTAAGTATTTAAAAGTGTATTTGAAAGGATTTGAATTTAAAATGAATTTGGTTTAAATTCTTTTAAGTTTCTTTTATAAGATATGTATTTCCTTAATAGGAGATTTTAAAAGGTTTTTAATTTTTTTTAACTTTGTTAAATTTGTATTCATTTTAAATCTTAAATTTAAAATAAAATTTGGTAGTAAATTTAAAAGTAAATTATTTTTAAATGCTTTGATTAACTAAGAAAAGTTTTATCTTAAAGTTGAATTAAGATATAATGGTTTGTGTTTCATTAAAATTGTTAAGGTAATTAAAATAGATAATTAATTGATTTAATTTATTAATTATTTTCATTAATTAATTTAGTAATTAAGGATTTTAAAACAATTAATTAAGGTTTAAATTAATTAATTAAGGATAATTAGTTTGTAATTAAGGATCATTAATTTGATAAGATTAGAATATTAATTAATGATTAAAGATTTATTAATCAAGTAATTAAAGATTAGTTAAGTTACAATTAAAACTTAATTAATTAAATAATTGGGGATTAATTAATGGGTTATCAAATATTAATTAATTTGTAATTAAGAATGATTAATTAAAATTTAATTACTTAAGAGAAGAAATTAAAGAATTGTAAACAGTTAATGAAGGTCATTAACTTGAGATTATTTAACAGTTAATTAATGTGATTAATTTCGATAATTAATTAGATTAATTAATTAGAGATAATCATTTGTGAAATTATTTAAGCGTAATTACTTAAGGGAAATAATTATGGAATTAATTATCCATTGTAATTAATTGAGTTTAATGTGATTAATTCAAGTTAATTAATTAAGTTTAATTAATTCAAGATAATCACCGGTTGATTTGTTAGCATAATTACTTAATGTAATTAATGAAGTGTAATTACTTAGTGAAGTAATTAATGGATAATTACTGGATGTATTAATTGAATGGTGATTTGTTAATGGAAGTAATTTGAGCTTAATTACTTTGTGAAATTAACCAAGGATAATTAATTAAAGAGTAATTAATTTATTTAATGAAGTAACTAAAGGTAGTTAATTACTAGATGAGATTAATCAAGAGTGATTAATAAATGTGGTATAATTAAACAATAATTACTTAATGTAATTAATTTAAATAGGTAATTAATTAAAATATAATTAGATATCATTGATTAATATAATTAAGGGTTGATTAATTAAGATTAATTAATCAATAATAAGTGATTAAAGAGTAATTAATTAATGTAATTAATTAAGGATTAATGTAATTAATTATAGTTAATTAATTTATGAAGTAATTAAAGGTTAATTACTATAAGTGGTTAAGAATAATTAATTTGTGAAATTAATTAAAGGATAATTACTTGAATGCAATTAAAGGATAGGTCCGAAAACCACATCGATCCAAATTAATGATAGGTCGTGAATCCGAAGTGAAGGTGAAGATTCAGAGTGCAAGGGTTATTATCGTTAACTCTGAGGGTGATTTTGAAATGATTGTAACGAGATAATGCCTTCGGTTTCGTTCGAACCTGGAATGAACTTGTATGGATTGAATGCTTTCATAACCTCGTTAGATGGACGATGAGCATTCTAAGATAGATGTGTTCTATAAAGGTAATCGTAGCCTCAAGCCTCATCAACCGGGAATAGCTAAAACAGGGGAGGTGCAGTAAGGTTAAGTGGGTAGCACCCAAGTAGGACGAGATTTACCCTTGTCTAGAGGTCCCTTTTATTTAGGCTGTGTGGGCAGTTGTTGGCCACAACTACGGGGTTGTCTTGTTCAGGATTGTCCAGTAAGGGATGGTTCTGACCTTGTGTTGCAGGGGATTGGGAGTTATCCTCGGTACGGTGATCTAGGCCCCATACTATGACGGACGGTACCCCAGGAGCCCTATCATTATATGGAATTCAAATTCCAATAAGTGCCCTCGGATTTGATTGTATTACCCACTTCGTGGCTAGTATGCTAGAATTTAATCATGTAACAATTTCAGCTATTTCTTGTTTATTTGAAAACCCTAGACCTATTATAATATCACCGAATTTCCTATCAAATGTTTTGGTTAGCGTAAGGTAAATCTTACCCATGTTTATGTGCGTGGAGTCTTACGTGATACCTTTTGTTTTCAAAGGTTTTTCAAAGTTAAGCAGTCTTAACCTGTTACTCACACCAGACCCATGTTGGCCCAGAGTTTATTCTGTTTTTCTTAAACTCTTGGGTACTCAAATTTTTATGAGCAGCCAAAGGATTCAGGTTAGCTTTGATGAGTTGTAGAGGAGCAATGGAGCAAGAGGCTTCAGCGTTATAAATATATATAGTGTTCCTCTGTATTGTATTGAGTTGTAATAACTAGACAGGTGTTTATAACTGTCTAGTATGTGTTGTATAAGTTGTATAAACTCTGATTGATGTTGTATATTATGTAATACTTATGTTATTAATATAATTTATTCGTTCCGCTGTTGAGATTCTGATGTTGTTTCTTCTTTCTTCTCTTTCTTTTCTCTTTTCTATCCCTTTCTTTCTTAAAGATGATGCGACTTTTTATGGAGAAAAAGTCGTATCGTCACAATATGAAATGATATGTTTGTGGCAAATATGTCTCATAAGAGATCTTCTAGATCTAAGGCTTCTTCTTCTCTTGCTGCTGGCAAGAATTCCATCGGCACGATGGATTTATTCCCAAGGGCTGCTTTTATTCTGAAGAGTGGAGAGTAAGTTCAAATTTATTGTAGCGTTATTAATATTTAGTGCGTTTATATTATTTAAAATTTATTAAATATCTACATCAAAATTAATACAAAGTTTCGAGCTAGAGCCTTCCAACTACATTTAGCTGTCTCTAGGAAGGCATTCATGAGTCGAATGTCGAGATGTTGGCCTTATTGGTATGATATTTCAGTTCATATGAAGAATGCTATATGGACCAACATAATGGTAAGTATAAATTTATAGTTCGTTTGAAAATTAATATACTGTATATAATTTAATTTAATTTCAATGTGTAGGCTGCAATAGCTGTTGAAGAGGTAGATAAAAATATAATTAGGAATCACTAGAACCAGAAATTGAGAAAAAGTTACAAGGACACCTCCTCAGGCACAAAAAGTAAGAATAAAAAACCCGATTGGATGAGCGCTAATATTTGGATGGAATTTCTATAGCATTGGGATACTCTTGCAATGAAAGTAAGTCGTCTAATTTCATGTTGTTATTTTAATTTGTTTAATGTTCGTACAATAATTGCAATAATTTAGTCATTCATATATTCAAATTTATAGAAAAATGTCACGTGGAACTCAACAAACGGGAATAAAAATCATGTTGTGCACCCCGACGGCTCAAAATCCTTCCAAAAATATAGAAGGAATTGGTAAATTTATATTGTGATGATAAAATATTTATAACATTATGTAATCATATACACACACACACACACATTGTTTAGTCATATATAACTTCAGGCTAAGAGAAGCAACATGAGCCTACATATGCAGAGGTATTCACATAGATTCATGTCGTCGATCACACCAATGATGATGGCTCAGTTTCGTATACTTGGATGCACCCTAAATCTTAAGCCATAATGGTAAACATGCTTAATTTTTTTTTTAATTTCACATTACATTAGTTGTAAATTGAATATTTATTGTAGCAAAATTCTGTTCCTAAACGTAGGAAAATTTGGAAATGGAGCGAGCTCGAGTGATACGGTCCACCCGTCGATAGCAGTTAACCACCGAGAAGGAGGACAAGATTTTCGATGCTGTGACGGAACCCCCACGCATAATGGGCGATACGGTTACGACAATCCAGAGGTAATAGTCATTAAGTTTAACCGTGTCATTAAATAATAAATAAATTTTATTTAATATTAAATATAAATTATAACTAGCTACAGGCGAGGATGTCCTAGGCCAATTATAGGAAAGCATAGGTCGAAAAGGAGATAGCTCATCTCAAACAACATATAACAGAGTTGAATGATTGGCTTCTTACCAGAGGATTGACTATACGGCTAGATTGGCGAATTATGGAATATTTTTTAGGGCCCGGGTCATTTCCTAAAGGTATGTAGGTAAATAATGATGATGAGTAGGTATGGTTGTGTTCGTTATAGACTTTGCTTGTTTTTTTTGTACTTATGTGTTGATAGATTTGATACTTGTTTGTGGATGTTTGATGGTTGTGTTGTTTGTGGATAATTGATTGATTTGTAGGTATAGTTGTCTTGTTTGGAGGAATCAAAGTAAATGTTGATTTTTACAATATAAACTTGTTTATGTGTGATATGTATGAGATTATGCGATGTATGCGATGGTTGTAATTGTGAAATTGGATCTTATGTGTTGTATATGAGGTGGATAGAGAGATGAATATACATGTGCGGTTGGACGACCTAAATAGCAGCGGTTTTGTAAAATAGAATACCCAGGTTAGCGACGGCTTATTGACACGGACTAGCAACTACTAGCCATGGCCTATTGGTACAAGTTAGCAATGCCTAGCAACACCAAATTGGTTCATTCATTTCATGTCACGTGTCCAATCGGCTGTCTCTAGTCATCATAAAATTAACGATGAAGTCATTGCTAAAGCCGTACCTTTTCTTTTTTCGATGACATGAAGTGCTACAACATTTATTGTCATCTCGCGATGACTAACGATGGCTGTCGATGGCCATTTTCCATTGCTATACATAGTATACCTTGTAGTGTAAGTTATACTTTGCCATATTATAGATCATTCCACATTTTGCGTATAAGTCACATCACGCAGCGACTTTCAGATAGTAAATGCCAAATTTCTTGGAATCCAGGACGACATAATTTACTTTTCGTACGTATGATATCTCATACTCATTGTTCATAACTTGAAATAGTTGAGCTTTGAGCTAGGTAACGCATCAATGTCATAGTTTTGATTTTATATGCAAAACTAAGTTGTTTTGCCATGGCTTTGCATGATTGGTGTAATTCATTACTAACCTCCCTTATTATCTCCTATATCTTCATTTGAGTTGGGTTCTGAAGAATGGTGTAGAGGTGAAATTGCAAAGAAATTCCTTGGTTGTTCAAGAACCTCCTACTGCGAATGAGGAAGATGACCAGAAATAGAATTTGAGAACTCATTATGCAGTAGTTTGATAAAGACTTGATAACTGTTGCTGTATTGACAATTTTTCCGCTCAACCTTGAAGCTTATCTATTATGCTAACATATGATCCTTCTACTAAGAAATAAGTTTTATTAATCTAACAAATTCTTATTGTTTATTATATTCATCAACTAGCATTGAGTTTCAAAATCCAACTAAGCCAAGGGTCAGACATACTAGACGATGGTCTGTTTCATCAAGATCCGGCAATCAGTTCAGAGAAATTTAGTCACATAGTAGCTAACCTCAACTGGTATGCAATAAATGCCAACCATAATTTATGTATCACTGTTATAAAATTTTGCATTGCTCTGATGTGTCAGTTTTTTAACCAACCATTGACCCAAAAAGACTTATCAATTTGGATGCATAATAAATACAAAACACACACTACAAGAAACATTGTCCTTAGCGTCAATAAAAAGCCATCAGCAGCCGATGCAAGATGTCACAAAGAGACAATAAACGAACACTTACCAAGTCGTCGCAACTAGATTTAGCACTGGCTTTAGCGCCGGTGTCATTTCCACTTTAGCGTCGGCTAGAGATAGTGAATTTGACACGTAGCGAGAACAAATGTACTGATGGGTTGTCGCCGGCCGACGCAAACCGACGTAAGCTGGTGAAAATTTGCCATTGGAAGCCGATGTAACCCTGTGCAATATGGGCGACGCTAGCCGATGCAAGACTGGAAGTTATGTTTTGCAAAACAGCTGTTACTTTGGCCATCCAACTGTACATATATATTCGTATTTCTATCCACCTTATCTATAACACATATAAACTCAATTTCATAACTACAACCATCGCATAATCTCTTACATATCACACATAAGCAAGTATATAATGCAAGAATCAATATTTACAACAACATTCCATCGAACAACAACACCAGTATTCCACCAAACAACAAAAGCATATCTACAAATACTCATGCCCATCAAATAAAACATCCACAAATCCATCAACATCCACAAACAACACAACCATCAAACAAGTATCAAATCTATCAACACATGCCAAAGAAGTACAAAACAATCAAAATCCATCGCATACACAGCCATACCTACTCATCATCATTATTTTTTGACCTATCCCCAAGAATTATGCCCGTGCTCTACAAAATGCGCCACAATTCGCTCATCCTAAGTGTAGCCAATCCTCCGATGGGAATCCACTAATTTAACTCTGCTATCTGCTGTTTGAGCTGAGCTATCACCTCCTCGGCCTACGATTTCCAATAATTGACCTGGGACATCAAAGCCTACAAATTAGTTAACAGCCAGTTACAATTTATGTGTAATGTTAAATAAAATTTATATATTAGTTAATGAGGCAGTTGAACTCGATCAACATTACCTCCTGATTACCGTAGTCACATCGCCTATTTCACATGGGCGGATCAATTAAAGCATAACATATATGGTTCTCCTCCTTAAAGGTCAACTGCTCTCGGTCGGTGGACCATGCCACTCGAGCTCGCTCCGTTTCATATCTTTCCTACGATTAGGAACAGAATTTTGCCACAATAAATATTCAATTAATAATTTGTGAAATATGAAATAAAAGAAAATTTTAAGCATGTTTACCATTACGGCTTGAGATTTATTGTCCGTACAAGTATATAAAACCGAGCCATCCTCATTTTTCTATTGATGACATGAGTTAGTGTGAAGACCTCTGCTAATGTAGGATCACAACCCTTCTTCTTGGCCTGAAATTATATATATGGATAAATAATGTTATCAAAATGATTAAATAATGTTACAACTATTTTATATCCGCAATTTATAAATTTACAATTATCTCTGATATTGTTGGAAGGATTTAGAGCCGCCGCGGTGTACAACAAGATTTTTATTCATATTTGTCGCGTTCCATGTAAAAATTTCATGTAAATTTAAATATATGAATGACTAAATTAATGTTACTACTATACGAACTTTAAACAAATTATAATAATAATATGAAATAGATAACCTACTTTTACTTTAGGATTATCCCAAAGCTGCAGAAATTCAGCCCATTTACAATGCTCATCAAAACGGATATTTTATTCACCTATGCTTTTGAGAGGGTGTCCCTGTTATTTTTCCTAATCCGTTGGTTCCAATGATTCATAAAAAATTCATATCTTCCGGATCAACACGTACCGCTGCCTACATGTTTAAATTAAATTGAATTGTATACATTATATTAATTTTCAAATGAATTATAAATTTATACCTACCATCAAGTCGGCCCATATAGCGTTCATAACATGGTCTAGGATGTCGCCCCAATGAAACCAACATCCCGACATTTAACTCTTAAACCCTTCCTAAGACTTGAAGAACATAGTCCAAAGGCTGCACCTCAAAACCTTTGTATTAAATTTGATATAGACAATTAATAAACTTTAAATAATATACATGTAAAAAATTTGATACTTACCCTACACTCTTCAGAACGACCTCCGCCTTTAGGCATAAATCTGGAGCTATGCCGCTGGCTCCTGTGCTAGGAGAATGAGAAGCTTGAGATCGGCTGGAATGTCTCTTGTAAGAGAAATCTTCCACAAACATATAATTTCATATAATGAATAAACATAACATTTTATTATTAAAAAACATGTCGACTTAATCATCACATAAAACTTCCACTAAAATATTATAAATGGAACAAGATCTCTTAAATACAAATATAGAATCAACAAAACAAAATAATACATAGCTCACAACATAGTCATCATCATAAATAATAGCGGAAAATCATAATATACATTATACAACACGCGATATTAATATCCAGAATTATCAGTCTTTGTCATTTTTGGATTCAGACTTGGTTTCGTACTATATATCGTTTTCCTATATACTTTCTAATGCTTCTTTTAAAACATTTTATTCATTATTCAGAAATCCTAAATTAATATCATCAGTTATTATTATTTCATTATTTGGCCCAAGATCCACCTGCTAAGCTGCTTCATCTGGAATATTATTTCGTCAAACATAAATCTTGCCTTTGTTTTAAAAATAGCCGACCAATCCACTTTATCTCTTTTTAAGGATGGATCAGCGCAAAATAAACTTTTAATGCTTGCTTGGCTAATATGAAAGAATCATACTTATGGTAATGTGCGGTATGCTTTATTTCAATATGTTTATTATCTCTGTGCACATTGATCCCAGAACCAGGAACATTACCGAACCAATTGCATTGGGATAATTTTTTTTCTGTAGGTTGTATATAATATGGAAATTCTAAAACCTATGTTAAGATAGCGTAAATATCTTTTATATGCTCACCTGGATCATCACTACCTTCGACAAATACAACGCTGTTATATGTTAATTTTCAGCATCATGATCCTTGGCGTTGAATTTAAATATTTTGATGAAGAATATTAGATAAGCCTTGACATTTTTTTGGTATGAGCACAATATGTTTTTAATCATTCATCAACAACATAATTTCTTTGATCATAAACATAGTTTGAAAATCATTTAGCAAATTCTTTATTGAGACCGCCAAGTGGATGTCGTGATTCATAAATACTGCAAAATATATATAATATATTCCATTATAATTAAACAAGAAGTATAATTGAAAATAAACATGAATTTATTGTTACACAACAAATGGTGCAACTTCAGCATAATTAACAAGAACATATGTGTGTGCTACATGGTAATCTCTATCGTCTAACTATGTTTCTACACATTTTCCAACAGGTCGACCATGTTGTTTAAAAATAGATTACATTGTTTAAGAAGAATCTTGTTCAATAGCTTTATCATTACGAGGAACACTTACAAATGATAAGTTCACATGGTCACTGAAGTAATGAGAGAAATGGAATGAAGCTTCTTCTTCAAGATATGATTTGCAAATCGAACCTTTAACTAGTGTTTTTTGTCTAACTTTGTTTCATCAAATGATTTAAATACCTATTAAAAAATTAATTCAATTTACTTATGTAAATCTGAATTTTTAAAAAATCAATAATATATATATATTCAATGTTACCTCTCAAATGGTTATATCCATCCATATTATACAGGACCTCGAAGAAGTGCTTCGGATGGAAGATGAACATGTAAATGGTCCATTACATTACAAAAACCTGGCGAAAATATTTTCTTCGGTTTGTAGAGCTGTGTAGGTATGTGTACTTCAAATTTACATATATGTTCGACCTTTAACGTCATCGAAAAAGCTATTTATAAAACAAACTTAGTTCGTTTATAGTACTTCATACTTTTATGGGCAATAGTTCTTTGAAAGTCATGGGTAATATATATTCCATCATGATATGTTAATCGTGACTTTTCATCCCACTCAATTTATTGCTTTTAAAGTCAACACATCACGCAGATTAAAAGAAATCCCATTAGCACATCTTAGTCCTTCCATCTACTTTAGAATGAGTTTTACTTGCTTGTTGTCTAGCTCATAGCATGCTTTTGGTTTTTCACTGTCATTGGGCTTCATATGAAGTCCGAGACATTTACGAAAGTGTTCTATATGATGTCTTGAATTCAGATTGCCCCTAGTTTTTCCTTTAACATTCAAAAGTGTATTAAATATGTTATCAAACACATTTTTTCGTTGTGCATTAAGTGAGATATTTTTCCAGTAAGGTAACTCCTAAAATATACCTTTTTCATCAATTATGAATGTCTGGTTTACCTAAAATTTAAGTCTGTGCTCCAGTTTCAAGTATGTTTGGATAGTCCTTTACAATTTCATATATATTTTCGCTTAACCAAATCTTTAGTGGTTGCATAGTCTCTTCTCTATTAAATGTAAAGTTTTTATATCTCTTCTAAAAGTATGATTGGGAATGGAGAAAACACCAATGACAATCAAACCATGAAATCTTCTTCCCATATGGTAAAGAAAATGCTCATGTTTCTTCCATGCCATAAGGACAAGCTCAACGTCCTGTCGTACTCCAACCAAAAAGCATTGCATACGTATGTAATTACTAATAGTCCATAACAAAGAAGCAAACATATGAGTTTGTTTTCAAAATGTTGTATGTTTTAACTCCTTCATACCATAGTATTTCAACTCTTTAATTAATGGTTGTAAATAAATATTGATTCCTTGTGTCGGATCATCAAGGCCAGGGACGACAATAGTGAGAAACATGTATGGAGTCTTCATATACATCCACGGAGGTAAATAATCAGGCATAACGATAATTGGCCAATATGAATATTTATTACCAAACTGAGAGAATGGTGAAAATTCATTCGTACATAAACCAAGCCTGACATTATGGATCTCTACGGCAAGTGTGAGATGTCTTATCGAAATGTTTCCAAGCTTCACCATCAGATGGTTGTGTTAATGTTCCATCTTCCTTTATTCTCACACTGTGCCATTGCATATGACATACCATAGTAAAAGATGCATATAATCTTTGAAGTCTAAGAGTAATGAGTAAATAATGCATTCTCTTGTATGAAACTTCCTTTTGCTTTCTTTTTTCTTGGTTTGTAACTTTCCTCATTTTATAGTTTACATTTCCTAAGGTTAATGTCATCTTTTCAATACAATATGAAACCATTTATACATGTATCTATCTTTTGTTATGCAATCCGAAAGACGACTTATACCTTTTCACTTTATAAGGACTATTGTACATCAGATTATTAAGTGGTATATGTCATCTTACAATTTGTATAACTACTGTAAATCTAGTTTCTGTAAAGTTGAATTTTGATTTCATAGTGATGTATTCAGCGGTTACAGATAATTCGGTTTCGCTTTTATAACCATCCCACAACAGCCTTCTGGCAGCATCCAATAACTCATAGATTCTTTTTGCTCCCACATTCGGTTCTTTGGTATTTACATCTTCATCGTCAACTTGAATGGAAGGGAACATTGATCGTGCTACATCTTCCACCATATCTTCTATCTAATTCGCCATAACATAATCATCCTCTAACACTATAAAATTAGGTGCAGGTGTAACAAGTTCTCTATAACGATCCACAAATAGTAATTTGACACAAAACCAACTTTATATATAATTTTATCATGCTAGATACTGTTAAAAATTCAAAACTAATTACTCAACCGTTTAAAGAAATATCTTAATTCATGAAAATGTTACACTAAATCAACTTTATCGAAGTTGCTTAATGAGCCGACTAAAAGTTGCATTGATTGATCATGAGAGTTAGATTTTCAATAAAGTTAAATATTCGAAAAACACGAAGACAGGTCGTCAAAAATACTAATTTAATCTATTAGAATAGCGTTACATTGAATGGTTATGCTAAAATATCTTGTTTATTTTTTAGGATTAAATTAGTATTTCTAAACATTTTTTAAAACGTAATGGATTAGAAAAAATTAAAAATTCAAAGTATAAAATTCGCCTTTCGTCGAAAGCCATCGCAAACAGATGCCATATCGAGTATACGGATCAAAAAACTGCATGACTTTCCCATTCTTTCCTGCTTCCCACTAAGACGTCATGCGAAAAGAGATCCCAACCCTCGTTGCTACTGCTCCCCCTCAACCGCCGTTGCCTGCCAACGCCTTCACCTAAGGCCTTCAAAGCTCGCCGGAATTCCCATTCTCTCTAATTTCAACTTAATCGAGGTATACTTGAAACTATAATTTCAAAAGTTAGTTGATTATGGGTTTGAAATTGATGGTTATTGCATATTGGTTTATGTCAGTAGTGTATTAGTTGATTTGCGGATACTAATTAGTAGTTTGATCGTTTAATTTGCAATTAAAAATTAGAGTTGATTCAAAATCCAAAAACTAGTATATAATTATTGATTAATATGCTTGTTGATTTGTTTACGTGAATGTTTGTTATAGTTTAAAACAATGTTTATTATAGTTTACGTGAAAATTAGTGTATAATTATTGATTAATATGATGCTAGATTGGTATGGTTAAATATAATTAATTTATTTTGATTAATTAGTGTATGTTAATTATAAGTGTTAGTAGTTAGTATAAAATAAATTTACTTTAATTTATTATAAGCGCAGACTTCAAATTTTTATTTATAAAACAGTTAAGTTAAAAATTTAAATACTTACATGAGTTTTAAAATATGTTTAAAATTTTCATATTTGGTTACTAAAATATTTAGATAGTTGAATGAATTATAAAATTGGGTTTAAAATTTATTTTTTAGTTATTAAAACAATAATTTGTGTATTTATGGAAGTAGTGTGAAATAATAAATTTTATTTGAAACATGTGGCGATCCACATTTCGGAAGGTTTAAATCAACAATAATCCACACATGTCCGACTTAAACGATCTGAAACATAGATAATCATTGGGGTTAATTAAGAAAAAAAAGAAAAGAAGAAGAAAACAAAAATAGAATCTCGCAACGTACTTCTGATATCAAAATATCATATTTTCTTTACATTTCAAAAATTACATTTTCGATGATAATCCACAAAGTCTGACTTAAACAATAATCCACACAAGTCCGACTTAAACAATCCGGTACTTTTACGTTTTGGAAACAATTTGAATTTGATATCAAAGTATTATATTCGCTTCAAAATCAAATCCATTTCGAAATCATCACATTTACTCAAAACATACCATTTCAATCAAAAATCATTTTCGCCTTAATATCTTGATTTCAGTTCCAATTCAAAATTGCTTCGAATTTCCATTTCAGTTATAACTTTAATTTAACCCAATTCGTATTCAAATCCATGATTTAAATATAAATATTCCAAACTTAACCATTTTTATTTTTTTTAGAAAATAGTTTGAACAGTTTTTAAAATAATTTAAATAATTAAAGTAGTTAAAATAGTTTAATAGAAAATAGTATGAGTATTGAGAATGGTTTATATAGTAAAATAATTTGGAAAATCAAAATAATTTGAATATTTAAAAAATAGATTTTTTTATAGTCTATATTTAAATAATTTATTTGAAAGCAGTTTCTAAGTCAAGCCGATTCAATTTCAAATCTTCCAAATTCCAATCATATCAATTTCCATTTCCACTTAAGTCGACTCATTTCGGATTTCAATTCGAATTAACTTCAATCCCAATTATAATTCAAATCAATTTCAATTTTGATTCCAAATTTATTCAATTTTGATTACAGTTCCATTAATTTAATTCAATTCCAGTTTGAATTAATTTCAATTCAATTCTCAATTTTGAACCATTTCAGATTATATAAATTCGAGTTTTATTTTCTAAAGATCGATTTAAATAAGTTAAATTAAATTAACCTTCATTATTCAACTTAAGTTTCAAATCCTTAAAATAATTTAATTCTGAGCTCAAATTTGAAACAATTCGATTTAAAGTACGTTTAATTAGCAATATTTCAAATTTCGAATGAAATTTCAAATCCTTTTAAAGCAAATCAATGTTCGCAATTCAAATCATATTTCGATTATAACATCAAAATCTCAAATGCGATCATTTAAACAATTTCGTTTAACAAATTTAGTTACATTTCAAGCTCGAGTTCGAAAATAATTCGATTTCCATAAATTTGATTTTTATTCCTTTAAATCAAAATCATTTAAATAAATTTCAAATCAAAATTTAAAATCCTTTAATTTAACCAATCCGATGTTCGTCTATAATTTTCTATCCTATGGCTAAGCGATCAGTTATTTCAATTTAGTTTCAAGGGTGGATATATATTATTTCAATCCAAAATTAATGTCAAAGGTATATATATCATTTCAACCTATTTCTTAATTTATTCAAAATAATCCAATTTACAGTTTTATATACTATAAATAATTTGCAGGATGATACAAGATAAGTCAAAATAAATAAACATCCAAATCATCCGAATCAACCAATAGCATCCATTACCGTCAATATAATTCACAACAATTTTCTAGTTATTAATAATTGGTATTTTACTGGCAATTAAATTCAAATTTCAAATCGAACTGTCAATTTCAATTTTTAATAGTTAATCCAAATGAAAATTTAGATGACAATTAAATTTATGAACAAAAATTGATAAATTTATTTCGCTTCATAATTTCAAAGTTAACTAGCATAAAAAAGCATTTTAGTATGTTGTGAGCGTGATAAAACAATTCCCTTCGCAGATTAGCAAAATGGGAATGAATTCGGATACGTCTACAAGCCCTAGAGCAAGAAGGCGACGGCTGCTTTTGGTGAAAGAATGTTGCATACAGGTTCGATAAAGTAGTTGACGTATAGAGCAAAGCTTCGAATAGGTGGCGTTCGTAATGCAGATCACGGGATTTGGGTAGGAATGCGGCTAGGCAAGGTGGAAAGTGGGTTCGGCGGAGGTGGGTGGCAAGGGAGATGCGGGTTCGGGTCTAAGAGGGTGGTAAGGGCTGGGCAGCGAGGTTGCGGGTTCGGGTAGGGTGGATGGAGGGGATGCGGGTCCTGGTTGTGGCTTCAGCAAGAGGAGGCTTCAGGTGGAGGTGATCGGGTGTGACCGTTGGGTGGTGGGGATGCAATAACTGGCAGGAGGCTGTTGGTGAGGATGGTGTTTGGCTGAAGGATGCGGGACTGGAGTGGATGGTGGGTGGTTCATGGGGTGGCAGGGTGGTGTGAGAAGGCTAGGCAGAGAGGCGGAGGGGTTGGTGAAGGGGAATGTGGGTTGGGGGTTCGAAGAGGGAGAGGCAGGCTGGGTGAGGCCAGTGGTGGGTTCTGGTAGGTGGGTCAGTTGTGAGGAGGGGCTCGGGTGCAGGTGGTTTCGGGTTGGTGGAGGGAAGTTGCGAGCGGGTTGGGGAGGCAGGGTGCAGGTTAGGGTTTCGAGGTGGCGGCTGGGTCGTTGATCGGGCCACGATAGGTTGGTATTGGGCTAGGTGGCAGGATTCAGAGAGGCATCTTAGAGCAGGGATGGCTGGGGCTGAGGTTACGGAGGTGGCTGGTGGCAAGTGTAGGCCGGGTAGTGGTTACGGAATAGGGGTAGACTAGGTGGCGGGGACGCGGGAGTTGGGTCAGCTAAGGCTGCTGGCGGGGTGGGGCTGGGAGTGGAGGAGATCAGTTGGTGTGAGTGGAGGACAAAGGTAGGTTTGGATGGAGGAAAGTATAATAGGAATAGGGGAAAGAAAAGGTCACATGTGAATATATATATATATATATATATATATATATATATATAACTTTCAAAATGAAGGAAGAACATGTTGGCAGCAAGAAGGAAGAGTAGAAGGAAGTATGTGTGTGTGTATAAAGAGGGAAGGGAATGCACATGCTAATTAATTGCAGCATTTAATTTTTGAGGATGTGCATGCAAAGACTACGGTGACAAGAAATTTTTTTGCTGCAAAAATAAATGGAAGTAATTATGATTCGAGGGCACAGTCAGGCACTGCTATCTTGACCGTTTTACAACGAAAGTCAAAATACGAAAATAAATATACCGTGGACATCATCACGACGAGACTAATCTAATGATGTAATAAAATCTGTGTTACAACATCCGTAACAAAATTTCATCTATCGCTACTAATACCACATCGAAATTGAATGCCAACGACGATTCTTGATAAATGGAGCCATAAAAATCGGAATTGGATGGAACGAACTTTGACATTTTAATCAGAAAATTTTCTAGATCATTTCTATGTAAAATATTCATACTTTAAAATTTTATAATTCGTACAAAAAATATGCTGACCGAATTTGGGATGAATTTTGCCGTATAATAAATTTCATTGGCCTCACTTCGATGGACACATTTCAAATATTTAGTATCCGTTGCCAAATTTTTATTTTTAAAAGTAGATTTTATCTCAAATCTTCTTAAATTCTTTTTAAAATCGTTGAAAAATCTAGATCGTTACAAAACAAATATTCTACTAAAATCTATTTTCTAAAAAATTATGAAACGAATATAATGCTTATTTAAAAATAAGCATTAAGTGTTATTTTAACAAATACAACAACAAATTAAAGTTTATATTCCCGAAAGACTTTAATTATTTTAGAAAATATGACAACAACAACACACCTTTTGAATGCAAAGTTATGCGTAGAAGAGAAAGAAATGAAGTGTTATAAAATTAGATAAAAGTGAGGTGTACGAAGTCTTTAGTCCCAAAAGGCTTTAATTTTTTTAGACAGAAGTGATGTGTTGTTAAAATTACTAACATGTATTTTTAAATTAGGAACAATGTTCGAATATTTTCTCCACCATACTTGGATGTATAAAGTCAGAACTGGTATGAGTGGTTTGATGAGGGTACATTTCTACAATAGTATATACGAATTTGTTAGATTCGCTATATCTAATAATCGAAATAACGACGAAATTCGTTGCCGTCGTAGTAAGTTCCAACATTTGAAACATTAGAAACCAGATATAGTTAATGTATATAACAAAATAATCGAAAAAGATTAAAATTATTGGATCGTATGTCGATCTAAAGTATAGTTGACCTATTTCCAAAAGATGATGAAAAAATAAACAACTTTAGGCTGTCGAACTTGAATTTTAAATTTATAGTCATTCATCGATCATCGAACTAAAAACCCTTCATTCGAAGGTCAAGCGAACTTAGAATGAGACCAAATTCTGATAACATGTTAATCTAGTTCGTATGGTTAGATTCATAAAAAAAGGCCGAAAATATAAGTGTTAAACAACTCTTGGTGAAATGACCTGTTTCGAGATTATAAAAAATTTCGGTCGTTCTTTTACGAATCCAGCAATATGGATTGGATTAACACATTACCAAGCATCGGTTGTTCGAATTTTGTCTCGTTCCAAGGTCATCTAGCCTTCGAACGAAGGGTTTTTAGTCCGATATCGACTAACGGATTTAAATTTAAAACTCAGGATCAACAGCTAAAAATTATTTATTTTTTCGCCATCTTATGAAAATAGGTCAACTATACTTTAGATCGACATAAAAACCAATAAATTTAATTTTTGGCGATTATTTTATCTTATATAATTTTATCATGCTAATATAGTTAACAATTCAAAATTAATAACCCAATGATTTAAAAATATATTTTAATTTGTGGACATGTTATAGTAAATACATTTTATCAAAGTTTCTTAATGGACTGACTAAAAGCCGCACTGATTGGTCATGGGAGTTTGATTTTCAGTAACGTTAAAAATTCAAATAGCGCGAAGGCGGATCATTGAAAGTACTAATTTAACCGATCAGTACAGTCGCTACGTTGAATGGTTATGCGCAAATATCTTGTTTATTTTAGGGATTAAATTAGTATTTCTAAACATTTTTTTGAAATATAATGAGAATTAAATAAATTATTTATTTAATTAGGGGAATAATAAAATGCATAGCCAACACTAGCATGTCGCCACATATGCGTCGTGCCATCGTAAACCTTCGCCCTTTCTGCCGCTATAATCAGCCTTTCTTGTAGTAACATGAATTATTTGCTTTTCCAAAATTGTTCCTGGATCCGGTAGTTAATATTATATGGTAAGAGAATTGAAGTGAACTTTAGAGAAAAATCCCAACAGAAAGAATATGATCATACAAGTTGAAAAATTATCTAGCTTGGCTTTTTCGTTTGCATTTGAATAACTAGCTGCATTTCAGTTGTTTGAGTGATCAATGTGGAATTGTATTTGAATGAACATTCTATTAGAAATATGGAATTATTTGAAAATTTTAGTTAGAAAACAACTATTTATAGATTAATGATTTGGACGTTAATATGTTAGAATTAATGTTATGTGCTTCTTTATAGTAAATGTGACGACCCACCTTTCTGACTCCTAGAAATGACACTTAAAAATCCATGGTATTCTTGTTCCATTATCCAAGCATTCGAAAGACAAATTGTCGTGGAGTAAAATAAAGAATAGAATAAGATAGAATAGAAAAAACCTCACTAATAAATGGATACATATAATACAAAATGATATGTACATAAGGTTACTCCTTACATAAAGCTATCAGTGTTAAATAAAAGCACTACATCTAACAGATTTGCAGCTATACATTCTAACTTTCCATTATTAGATACAAAACAAACATACATAATCATATAGCGGAAATAAATAACTAGAAAACTAAGGAGCCGGCAGCTCGGTCACCGTCTTCAAATAGCTCCAGTAAGAAACCCATTATTCTCGGACTACTCAAATATAATTGAGTACCCGAGAGTTTAGGTAATATACACAACTTGGGTCAGATAATATGTCTGGTATAAATAAAACTTTGAAACAAAAGGGAGTGTATTTAACAATAATATATGGGACCACGCCGCTGATGTAGAACAGCTTTTCTCCCATATGAACAATAACCAAACATAAGAATGGAGAAGAACAAGTGGAAACAAATTCAAACATAGATGATGGGCAAAAAGAGTATAAAGATCCAGACTTGAAAGAATGAAAATATTCTGAACAAAATCCAAATTTGACAGAATGGATAAAATAAGATAACAATTGAAGCTTGATAGAATGGACAAAACCTATAATTAAACATAGTAAAGAGTAGTTGATTCTTCCGTTGCAATTACAGAAATACAATTCAAAGGTTCGAATCAAATAAGAAAAGGAAAAATTTCCAACAAATGACTAGGAAGGTGCACCACCATTTAATTATACCTCTAGTAATATACTTCCGAGAAGCTCATATACTCCAGATACTTCTTGAAAATATACTGGCCGAACCCCACCAGACCTTACTGATTATCCGAAAATTTCACATCTAAACGCACAAACAAATCCAATCTAGATGAGACTTGAAATAATCTAATGGGAGAAACCCCACATAGCTGAACATCCTTTCGCGCTTTGGGTTCAGTCATTTACCGACAAAGGATAATAAAGCTCAAAAGAGCAACAAATCATCTTAGAATAACAAAAATAAAGAAGCTAAAGTAACCAAGCCGAGAAACCAACCATCGAGAATATAAACCGATCGTATATGGAAATTAAATCTTGCATACTTATCACCACTCGTTGAATTCAAACTTATACTATTTCTTGATTAACAATAATACCAGACAAGTCAAGGAAGTGTTACCTCTGTCTCACGATTAATCTTAACTTTTGAAATAGCGACTAGTCTACTTCTTTGACATTTAGTGTTAAACATACAAATTAATCGTTTCCATATAAGTGACATCGCTTTATGGAAATTAATTAATTTCCATAAATGAATGAAACCTTTTCTTTTGAAAGTCGAATTCGTGTCGGGCTTCACATTACAAGTATTAGCTTTAAAACACTTTGTTATTCCTAACTTTAAACATTATTATAAAAAAGGATTTAATAAAGTAAAACATCCTAACTACAGTGATTAGTTAACCTTTAAAACTTTGTTAACTAAGTTGATTAATTAACTTTAACAACCTTTAATTAAAAGGGGTAAATCTCCTTTAAAGCGTCATTAATTCAATTAATTAGTAATATAATTAATTAAATTAATTTATTAATAATTAAATACCATTATTCAAAAGTGATCAATTAGTTTAAAATTTTATTTAAGGAAAGACTAATTTAAGGTTAAATAGATTTATTAACTTTTAAAAATCATTAACTAAAAGGATTAATTAATTTAAAACATCACTAGTAAATTGATTACCTAACTTTAATCCATCATTATTAAAAGATTGATTAACCTTAACCATCATTAGATAAAATGATTAATTATTTCAAAACATCATTGACCAAGCGATTAGTTAATTTTAAAAACATCATTAATAAGTTAATTAGTTAACCTTAATTCTTATTTATTAAATAATTAATTTAATTAATCATTATAAAAATAATTAATTAAATTTGAAATCATTATTATTTTAAAACTTAACTCGTAAAACTAATCCAAACACGAAGATGAAACCAAACGGTTTCGATAATTTCTGAAAGTGCCGATATAGCGTCTATTGCTATACGGGCAATTCAACAAACAAGTTAAGGCATTATCATTATTACCAAACATTACATAGCAAGGGTATGAACATATATACATGATCATTTACAATAATACAACATATATCAAATATTTGCTAACAATATAATTAAATTTAGCCACTAACTTTTCATATTTCTTACTACATGCAAACTAACTTTCAAATGCGAAAACTTATTGCAATATGAACCAAACCAACTACCAAACCATCACTACACATATACAATAAGCATTCATAAGTCAATGATATGAGCATTAAAATTGTAACGCCCCACACCGAGACCCACATTAACAAATAGTATTACTGGATAATATTATCTGTTACTGCGGAGAATAGGGCTAGGTTAGGAGCGACCATCTATAGTCTTGTCTTAAACATCTATTGAATACGTTGTTTAGTGCTCTAAATTTTTTTACCTTTCTCAAGTGGATCGACATATCCAATAATGCTTAATACAAAACTATAGGCGGCTATAGGATCTATCAGAACAAAATACAACAACTCAAATGCATAATACATCATAGAACAGTAAACAAATGTGTATGCATATATACCGATTCATCCCAATAAAATGCAAATAATACATCATAAGTGGTATGACGACCATAATATACGCACGAGTTAAAACAATATACATATTAGAGTAGCGATAAAAACACTACAATAGAACGGGCTAGCAGATAAGTCCACGCGAAAGCAGAATAGGCTTAAGTTCATAAGTGTACCTAACCTAAAACACCTCGGTCTGACCCAAGTATAAAATCCACGGGTCAGTCAAGATAAAAAAAATCAGTTTATAAGGATAAGTGATAATATGAGCATAAGTTAAAGGGAAAGATATCCTCTCGAATGAGAAGAAACAATAATAAGAGCATGCCACTACTTCAAATAAGGTAATTACACTAAGTGTATGTCCTCGAAATAGGTAAACTCACCAAATAATACTAAGCATAATATATGCATCATATCATTGGTGAAATCCCAAAAGCCAATAAAATGGTTTCTATGAACCATATCTCCAAAATAGGAGAATCCCAAATCTCAAACTCAAAACTTGCTATAAATGGAAATCACAAAAATATTCTCTAAATAGAGCAGTCTCAAACAAAAAATACGCCAAAAAGGGCAATCTCTATATCTCAAATAGAAGAGTATGTATCTCAAATAAATGCCAAGTTTTGGCAAATCCAAATCTCAAATATAGAACTCGATATGGAGTTCAATTTTCAAAGTTGTAATCGCCATATATAATATCTTGAACGGCTCAAATGGCCAATAATGTAAAAAGGTGATACACTTGGAAAATCATAAGGAAATCAATGAAATAATCTCAAACGTATAGCACGTACTTATAGTTGAAGCCCGCCATGTATCGTTCTCCTAAAATAAGGCGCCACGTCTCTTAGGCAAATGTCCCGAAGGACAAATAACTACAACTCTTAAACAAACATCCTGAAGGAAAACATGCAAAGGACAAATACGTCGCAATGATAAATGTCTCTTAGACAAACACCTGAAGGACAAATGACCCGAAGGTCCAGTACTAGCAAATACGTCTCTTAGACAAATGTGTCACAGACTCTCGGATAGGAACCCAAACAGTATTAACGTGTGTCCCATACCACACGTTCACACTAAATGGTTTACTAACCATTAGTAAATTTCACACTCAAAGTAGTAAATTTTTTTACCTCATCTCATCGTTAAACTTGACCCGAAGGTCAAAACAATCAAACAGACAAGTCAGCAATTAACTGATAAGATAAACGCATGTGCCTCATACCACATGTTTTACCAAACCGTTTAATTCTCCTTCTCATTCTCTCGAATAGTGTAAAATGTGTATTTTATATATAAAATAATTTACTTGAGAAAACAAGCTTTTAATACCTATTTTGAAAGCCATATTTGAAAATTCCCTTATTATCGATAATAAATAGATTCTATATTTGAAAATACTTTAAAAATATCATATAATAATAATTTAAAACACCCATTTATTTTAAAAATTATTTCAAAAAGGTCTGGAAAAATCCGTGCTCGAAAACGAATAAAACCCAAGAAATCACTCAAATCGATATTCGAACTCAATTCAAATTAAGTTCAAATTTAATCCAAAATTTGAGTTTCAAAATCTCTAAAATTTGATTAGTCTACCGATAGACATCATGGCCTCAAATTTTCTTAGAAATATCACAAAAACATGAAGTAAAAGTCAAAAGTCGGATGGAAAAAGAACATAAAAATGCATCGGCGACACAATACCCAAGTCTGTAATCTTCTCTGGTTACAATTCTGATATGAAATAGGAAGCCACATAAGCTTTTATTGAACTAAAAATTGGTGTGTGCAAAGAAGAAAACTTCATCTTTCAAAAAAAAGAATCGATGAATTCCGACTAAAAATGAAAAAGTTAAGCTATCTCAAATATGGACTCAGGCCTTATTTGCGATAGTTCAAAAACAAAAATTTGCCAGGCCTAAAATCCATCTTTGGTCCAACTTACAAGCCTAAAACAAAGGACCAAACAACCTCATATAGAGCTGAAAATTTGTATGCATATAGTAGAAAACTTCATCTTTCAAAAAAAAGAATCAATGAATTCCGACTGGAAATGATAAAATTACGCTGTCTCAAACACGGACTTGGACCATGTTTGCAACAGTTCAAAAACAAAAATATGCTCAGGCCTGAAAACCATTTTTGGTCCAACTTACAGGCCTGAAACAGAGGAATAAACTACCTCATATTGAGTCGAAAATTGATATGCACATAGTAGAAAACTTCATCTTTCAAAAAAAAGAATCATTGAATTCTGACTAGAAATGAAAAAGTTACATTGTCTCAAACATGAACTTAGGCCATATTTGCAACAGTATAAAAAAACAGAAATGTACAAGCCTGAAAACATCTCGGGTTCAACTTCCAGACATAAAATAAAGGAACAAATTATCTTGGATTGAGCTAGAAATTGGTATGCATATAATAGAGAACTTTATATTTCAAACAAAAAAGAATCGATGAATTTCACCAAGAAATGAAAAGGTTATGCTATCTTAAATATAGACTCAGGCTATGTTTGCATCAACTCGGAAAACTAAAATTTCTGTAGACAAAAATCTGTGTTTAAGTTGATTTTCTATCACTGTTTTGAACATCCAAATGACAATATTTTTCAATCAAAATTTATGGAGATGAATTCAACATGCAAGCTACCAAATGCAAGAAATCCGACAGCACTTTGTTGCCCAAATCAAAAGATATAAGCATGCAAAGAAGCAACCCAAACTAGATTCTCAGAAAAGAAAACTATCAACAGAAAATCAATTACAGAATCTCATTTTGTACAAATTCAAGAATTTGAGACTTTGGCTTAGCTAAATTTTGTGATTTATTCAACTCACCTTGCTGTATGGAGGCAAAAATCCAAATTAATGAAGAAATATTTAAGCTTTTTGCTTGATTCTAGCCTCTAGGAACCTTTAGAACAAAAGAAAAATGCATTTATTTTATAATGTACTGTAAATATGTAGATTTTTTGTTTTTAGTGCTGAATAAATTCACTTAGGATAATTAAATTATAATTTAGTATTGACAGGTAATCTATTAACTAGGTTTGTTACAAAAATAGTTTAAAAACTTTGGTTGTAAGGATGGAGCTTTACTCACAAAAAGCTTGCTAACTTAACCAAACTTGCACCAACTCTCGATAGCGACTAGATCTAAGCTCTACTATGCAAATGGCTCAACTTTGTAGATCTTGGGGTGAATGTTGTGCTTGACCATGTGCTACTTTTGGGGAACTGCTTAGGTTGATTTGAGGGGCATGAACTTGTTTGAATGGTTATGTGATTTAGAAGAGTAAGGAACTAATTTTAGGTGAATGTAAGAAGTTCAAAAGTGGAAAAACTAGTGTTTTAAGCTTTGAACAAGAAGATGTTGGGCATAGCTATGTTGTAGGATCGATTTCACCCTGGAGGTGGGGTGAATAGGGTGATACTATTAATTATGTAAATTATTTTGAAAGTTTATATAAAACAATTACAACACAGATATAGCAGAGTAAAGCAGCACAGATAAGAGCAGAATAATAAAAGCAGAAAATATAACATATAGATTTACCCAGCTTCGGCAAATCCCTGCCTACGTGCTGCCCTCAAGGTTTCTACTAGAAATTAAGTAGTCAGACGCTTACACACGTAAACTTGCAACACACGCTGTCGACTAACATTAACTCTACACTCAAAACCCTGCCACAACTCAACTACTGAGTTGCAAATTCTCGAACTACACCAATGCAGTTCGTCCCTTGTCACACGACTAGAATTTACAATGGTTTAAAAGAGCAAAATACAAATTTAAAACAAAAATATAAAAAAAACCTAATTTTGAAGCCTAAATAATAAAATAAAAGAAACCAGCCCAAATAAAATTATCACTAAAAATTTTAGCCCTTTTATCTCTTTTATTTCGTTGCTCTACTTTGCTCTGTAAAATGTCGGCCTTGTTCCTTTGCTCGTTCCTCTTTTTCTTTGCTCGAAATTAGGGTTTGGGAAATCTTTGAAGCCGCCGACTTTTGTTGATTGATTGAATTGGTGATTATGCGTTGCTAGCTCTGTCGATCAATCGTCTCCTTGAATTGCAATCGGCTACTTCTCTATCGAGTTTGATCTTGACTTCGATATGTAATTTATGCCTTTTGCTTTTTCTGATTTGCTTGCGTGAAATCGATCGTGATTCGAGTTGAATGATTGTTCTTTTTGGTTGAACCCGAATAATATTCTGCCAATGATGTTAAGGGGTTTTAAATAGGGTTCGAACCCCTTCATTTATGTTCATATATATTTGTTTGAATTCGTCACTTGCTATGCTTTGGCCGTTGATCTTCGTATGGATGCTTGTGATGATTTTTGACTTATTCAATTTCATATATTTGATTGCTTGGCTACTTGATAACCACGGCTTTGAATTTTTCCTTGCTTGATTTCTTGACCACCACGTCTCGGACTTGTGCATCGTATTCTTTGATCGCGACTTTGAGTTTCTGGCATTTGAATATGACATTGACTTTGTTTGATTTGGTTTTTTTGACTACGGCCACTGTCTTGCTCAATTTGAAATTCCTACATTGACTTGATTTGAAACTGTGTTGACCTGTACATGTCACTATATATTTATTACACTGCTGTTATCTTCATTTTGGCCTTGTAGAGGTATTGTTTTGAACATGGCCACTGTTAGTGATAATGTTGCATATATGTACACATGCTGGTTTTATGTGAAGCATCATGAAGTCAGTTGAGTAGTTGTCTTGGTGCCATTTTTGTCTGGTTCAATTTTTTGTTGTTCTTTCCAGTCAAGTATCGTGTAGCATTTTCTGCTGTCTGGTGGCATTTGGCCTTGATGTTGTACTTCACCATGTTGATGATTTTGGAATTTTTCTTGCATCCTCCAGTGTGTACTTGGTTTCTGTTGTCGTTTGTTGTGACCAGACTTGAGTTTATTGTACTTCATGTTAGCATTAACTTGTCTCGACTGCTCGTTGTTGTATTACCATATAATTTGAAGTCTACACTGATGCCTTGCACTTGTTCATTTGCATACCGTATCATTCCTTGGTTATTTTTAATTATGGCATTGTATTTAGTTTGGACATTTGATTTATGGCGGTTCAATGAACTTGAATTTGCACACTGCTGTTGTATATTGCATTCATGCTTCATGTTGAGGCTCCACTTGCTTTTGTACAACTTCCCTGGTGTACTTGTAGATGATATTGATTTATGGTTCATGTCTGAATCTTCAATTATTTGGGTTGCAGTGATATTGAACTTGATCATGTGCATGTTCACTACTATTGCATGGACTTCGTGCATATTGTACTTGAGTCTGAACCTGGTTTGTAGCCACAATTGATTGCATTGGTGTGTTGAGTTGTATGCATGTCTTGTATCAATTTATGTTCACTTTGATTTGCACTGTAATCTTCTTTGTTGTATATTGTCTCGGCCATTTGATTCATGTGTATAAAATGCTGGTGATTATTTCAGTTTCAATGTGGCTTCACTTTGAACCAGTTTCATTTGAACTTTGGTCGAGGCTTGATTTATGTTAGTTTTGGATTTTTGACCATTTTATTGAATTTGCACTCGCGTTGAATCCAGCTTAGAGCTCGGGTTTGACCTTGTGCTAATATCATGACTTTCATTTGAGTTGAACCCAGCTTTTAATTTGGGTTTGACCTTGTGCTCACCTATCCCTGTAATCTTGTCAAGTGTATATTGGTGTCCCTGGCCTTGTGACATGTACAGTGATACACTGTGCATGTCACAAGCTGTTTGTGTATGATGAAATCAAAATTAAATGACGAACAACCCAAATAACTCAGACAAATAATATTTTCAAAATCTCATTTTGTTTCACGTTGCAAAATTTTTTCTTTTCAATTTTACCACGTTAGTATTTATTTTGCAAATTGCTCAGATGCTAGATTCAATCTGGAATAGAGTTGATGATAAATACGAGTGTATGAGTGAAATGTAGTGAGGAGTACATTGTAAATGAAAATTGTGATGTAGTCAAAATTGTATTTTAATTGAAATTATGTATATATAGTGAGAGATCAAATTTGTACTATTCAAAATTATAATAAATATTTGTTTGAATAAAATATCTTTTTGAATTTAAATTCTAGGTTATTTATTTTATTCAGCAAATATATTAATTATGTGAAAAATAAAATAGTACATTAACAATACATTTAAATGAATATATATATATATATATATTCATCAAACAAGAATCTTATTCTAGCATATTCAACAATCTCGCCCTTTTGATGATAACAAACATATATTTAAGATTTTGAAATTAGTAAATTTATTTGATCATTCAATTTTCTCCCCCTTTTTGAATGCTTCCTCTCTACAACAAAGCTTCCCCTTCATATATGCATGAATAAAAATATGTAAATGAGCCTAGATGCATATAGAAAATATTTGATCTTTATTCGTCAAAATCTTAACTTTTCTCTCCCCCTTTTGTTATCATCAAAAGAGTAATAGTGCTAGAAAAATAGAGATAAAGTTACAAACATTAATATAATATTAATACTCAATCGATTATAAATATTAAATTTCAATAAAAAATCAAATAAAAATCATAAATACTCTGTTTGACGCATATTCCACTTTAAAATGATAGGGATGATGTCATGATATAAAACCATATAGTTGTGTCTATTTGTGGTATATTTATTTTTGGGATTTGAATATCTACTAACCATGCATAACCGTTTGGACTTTTAAATGAGATTAGCAGTATTCCAAATTTTTGTTAAAAAATGAATTCAAGTATCTTCTAACCACACATAACCGTGAGGACTTTTTAATGGGATTAGAATCATCTTTTCTATTTAATTAATCAATTTTGATATGCATTCCATACATGCATAACCGTGAGGACTTTTAAATGAGCATGGAAGCACGTAATCAAAAATTCCAAGTAATTCACCCATGCATAACCATGAGGACTTTTAAATGAGAGCGAATATTTTGAATCTTTTTATTTCTTAAAAAAATATAACAAAATGAAAAACGAATGATTTCCTATTTAGAATACCACAGATTGACAAACTATATTGAATTTTGATGAGTGATGGTCGATAGAAATATGATAGAATTAGATATGGTCATGGAATTTTTACCAACAAAAAGTTTTTACAACTCTTGTTTAAATTTCTAAAGAAATTTACTAATTATACTGCCTCAAGTTATAATATGTGATTAATATCAACACTCGTCACTTTTTTCAATCACTATTTAACTTTTTAATAATCATTAGGGAGTCAAATTAGTCAATGTAGTCATTTAAAATCAAATCCAAAGGTAATTATAAAATCAAATTTACCAAAATGACTAATCTAATCTAAGGTCAACAAAAATGATTTTATGGAAGGGGTTTTATAAAAGAATGTCTCCTATTTGAATATTTTTGAGATGAAAAATATGTAGATATTTTCTTTGAGAAACGATGCAGCAATTGAATGTCTCAACATAAATCACGTTCCACAATTAATTTTTCTATCAACTAGATTACCAGTGTAATCTGCATCTGAATTTCTCTTAGACTCAAGATTATTATTAATTGAATGTTATAGACCAGACTATGAAGTTTCAAAAAAATTCTTAAAATCATTTTCAACATTTTTTAAATGAAATTCTCTTGAATTTGAATTTGAAGCCATGTATACAAGCAAACACAAAATATAATGTCAAGTAAAATATATCCACATGTATTAACAAAACACTATCATAAGACCAAATAAATTTATTAGTTCAAAGATGAAAAGTGATTGGTCAACATTTTTTGCACAAATTAGAATAAAAAAATAAGAACATTTCAAATAAGAATAAGTCGGATTCAAAATCATCATTTATTTTATTCTCATAACCGGTCGATTCAAATCAGATTCCGGAGCAGATTTTTACATTTAATAAATCGTTCAAAATAAATACACCGTTACCTGTTTAAACTTTGCCGATAATTTTTCATTGTTTCCCATTGTGATTCTGCCACCTTTGTATTAGGCTAAGGAACTACGATTTGTCCCCCATCGTGTTCTTCAAGCAGCTAGAATCCAAGTAACATAGTTGTTATTCCTTAGCCTGCCACCACATCTACACGAGAGAATATTTTTGTGACATGTTTGTTTTTATAGGTCCATGGTTGTTAGTGGCTGTGAGAAATGCGGATTACGGATCTTAAGGCTAGGATTAACACTAGAGGGGGATGAATAGTGTTAATAAAGAACTACTAAATCTTTTTTAGTTTATGTTAATTTAGACACCGATGTATGCAATATACAGACACATATATGATCACAGAAACAAACACAGATGCAGAAATAAAATAAAAGCAGTAAAGGAAAGAACATACCGGATTCTATACAGACACATCCAGTCCCGCAACACAAGTACGAATTTCCTTTCAAAAGCAATTATACAATACAATGACACCCTCTGTTTCAAGGCTATGAGGTACACCCTCCAGAAGTTCTATCCTCTGGGTAGAGATACTTGATTCCGGGCTATAAGTTTACCCAATTGATTTACCAAGGCTACAATCACACCTTTTCTCTCTTGATTGATTTCCAAGGCTACAATCACACCTTTTCTCGCTTAATAGATTACAAAGAAGTCTATAACTCTGAATAGCACTGAGAACCTTGTAGAGATAGTGATAGAGAATCAAACTACAAGTAATCGAGTTTGATTCAATGTTGATTTCGGTAGAGTAATGGTAAGAATATGTATTAAGAAATGTGGAAGAAGAAGAGGAGTGAAAAACAAGAAAATCTAATATAAAATTCGTTGAAGCTAACCCCTATTTATAGAAGAACGACAACCATGTCCATTCATGAAGAGTTATGGCGAATAGACACTTCTTTTGAAATTTAGATTTTGAATTCAACTGACGCCATGTCGACATGGTTACCCTAGGCATGCCGACATCCCAAAGCAATTTTTGGTGATTTGATTTTCTTTGAAATAACCTTTATCTTATATTAAAACTATTTTAAACTTTACAAATATGTTTGATTATAGTTGAAATTCATAAGTAAATATAGAGAATAATATATATATATATATTAACTATAATTTTATATTTAAATCCAAGTATAAAAGTTAAATATATAATTCAAGAAGATAGTTTGCAATCAGGAGTAATTTGACTTTGAAATTAAAGATAATTTTGAGGCTAAAATTATTTAAAATCAGGATAGAGGGTTTTGATGTTTTTAAAAGGAAAGTTTTGAAATCATTTTGAAAACAAGATAATTTTGTAAAATCATTTGAATTAAAATTAGTGGATGCAAAACAATGTTCCACTAGATTTTCGTAGGTTCCATCCTACTTAGGGTTCCATCCCTTTAACATGCACGAAGTGGATTCCATTCCACGAATAAATTGGATTTTAAAATGCCAGTGCTTTTCTACGAGTTTTAACAAAAATTCCTAATAAATATACTTATGCTTGAAATCTTGAACTCTTGATAATCTTGATACTCATGAGTCTTCTATCTCGATATTTTAAATCTCTATACTGTATAGTCTTCATTCTTGGTACATGCATGGTTAAATCCTGCATATACATATGTATCTAAACTTATAATGTCAGTATTTATATTTTATAATATATTCTAAGGTTGTTGTCATCAAAATCATCATCTCAAGGATTAGCAATCTCCCCCCTTTTGATGATGACAACCTTTTTTTATAAAATATTAATTCTATCCTAATAACTCCCCCTAAATCTAATAACTCCCCCTTAATTTATGCCTAACTACCCTATTTTATATTTCTCCCCCTTTGTCATCAAAAAAAACTCAGTCCCCCTTATTCTTGGACTTCATTACCTGCATTGATAAACTATACAACGGAATATATAATATATAGATTAAGAAATAATTATACTTATGACTGTGACAACTAATTAAAGACTATATACATTTCAACGTATATATATATATATATATATATATATATATATATGCTTTATACAACAAACTTCAAACCAATATCAAGAAATCAATTCGCACAAATTATCAATTCAAACCAAATCAATTCAATCAAATCAAACAAAGTAATGAAATCAAACGTTACGAGGAACTTCCACCCATCCTTCTTCTCCAAATATAGGGTCTGCTTTAATTGCATCCCAATTTTCATTGTCGTTGGTGAGAGAGACAGGAGGATGTGCTTCGTTATCATCCTTGTGTAGAGAGGAGATCATCCATCGTATCGCATCGAAGTGCCTTCTTTGTTCCTTGATCATCTGCATTTGACTCAACTCTAAGTGACGTTGGTTACGTAGAATAAACGAGAGAATATTCTTGAACGAATTAAGGATTTCTTTAAGATTTTCGGATAGATTGTAAATAGGATTAGCCATAGTTGAACTTGTGAAAGAAATGAAGGATATAGATGATAAGAAATAAACTTCAGTGAATAATTCTGGAAGAAACAGGTATTTATAGGTGTAGAAATTCGTTTGAAATGAATAGACATTTGATAGTTATTCAAATTTCAAATTCAAAATCAATTGTCATTTTTGACCAGTACATGTCGACATGTTCATATAGGGAATGTCGAAATGGGTTAGTGAAAACGTATGACTAATTTTATTTTATGAATAATTGTGTGTATATATATATTTATATAATATACTAACATTTATTCTGGAGATAAGATAAGGTAGATAACAGAAAGGAAATTTCATTTCATTGCATACTACGATAATACAACGATTAAGCACACAACAAACTACATGAATATTCGAAATAAAGCAAACTAAAACAAGTACAACACGATACGAGAAGATAAAACTAGTTAGAGGATGAAGATGATGAAGATGGTCCAAGTTTCTTGCTGACTTTTGAAACGAACTTGTTCATCTTCGAAGAAATATTATCCAACTTTTTACTAACGGATCGTTTAAGAATCCGTTGATTCTCAACAACAGTCTTTTGGTTTTTGAGAAGGGTTTTGGTGGATGGATTTGGAGGATATTCAATACTTTCCAAAGACGTTTCACCTTCTTCTTCTTCTTCAATTTCCATTTCGTTCCCTTCTTCTTCCTCTTCTTCCATTTCCTCATGAGCCAGCTCTTCCTTTTCGGTAAGGGTCTCATAAGGTTGAAAAACAAATGGAATTTTCCTAAGCGAAATGTTGGAATGATTGAAAACCTTTTAGAAACAAATTCTTCGCCTTTGAAATCCACTCCAAAATAGTTAAAAATCCGAGTGAGATAAATTCCATGAATAAAGTATTCTCACCATTTCAACATTTTTGGGACGAAGTTCATCCAAAATAACTTGCGCCCAATTTATGTCATAATTTCCAAAAATAGCAAACAGTGCTTTGAAAACTTTTGAAGTAGGATAGTTAAAATTCCTCGATCTTGGTGTCAAAGTATGGTGCAAAAGAAGATTGGCAATTCTTGCTTTTGGTCAAAATTTTCTATTTTTATATTCAAAATCATCATCTCATTCGAAAATGTGATGAAATGTCTCACGATCATGTTCAACGATTTTAAAGTTAGAAAGATCCATTCCCGAATTCTTACAATTGAGAATAATACCCAAAAGATCACAATTCAAAACAATTCTAGTGCCTTTAACTCTACTCCAAATTTCATTCTCATTACCATAATAAAATCCGCGATTTAAATTCGCATAGAAAATTTTGACCAGATTAGGATAGCAAACAAAATCATTTTGAGAAGCATCAATAAGACTAAGAATTCCATTGTTTGCAAAAAGAGATTCAATTTCATAAGAAGAAAAATCTTGAAAAATAGCAAATTTTTCGGGATGGACTTTGGCATAGTTAGCATAATTGATGTATGCTTTTATTGCCTCTGCATCATTGAATAATTGCTCTTTGATTTTATGGAAACTCTCATGGTGGATGGGTTGTTTGAAGAAGCCATTAAAGTAGAGAGTAGAGAGTAGAGAGCTTGAAGTTATGAAGGGAGAGTTTGAATTTGAAAATGAGAGTGAAAAAGATATGATAAAAGATAGTGAATAAATAGATTCTCAAAGGACATATTCTCTGATCAAAAGGTAGCTTTTCAGAGAATTGAATGAAATGAAAGGGTGGAGGGAAATTCAGACATTTGAATTCAAATTTTGAAATTCAAATTCAGGCACCCATGTCGACATCATGGTAGGGACCATGTCGACATGTGCCTTTGAATTTTCTTGAATTGATTTTTCCTAAGTTCTCTAATATATATATATATATATATATATATATTATTTTTAATGCCTATATATCTGAAATATTATTAAACTTCAAGTATATTTCAGAAAACATTATTATGCTATTAAAAAATAATAAAAATAATGAAATGATAATAAAAAATAGAAAAACGAACTTTAAAATTCAAACAACAAACCAATTCAAAATCAATCAATCAAACAATCAACTAATTCTAAGCAAGCAATTTCAACCAATTGTATTGTAAACGTGTACCTTTTTTTGAGTCCGTTTCTTTGAATTCTTCGGAGTCATGAGCAGCTGTGAAACACAAATTTGAATTATCTGTCTTTTGATCAACATCACTTGAGGACGATTCTGAGTCATCTAGAGTAGTAGTAAATGCACGCTTCCATTTCTTTGCTAGACCAATGTTCATAGGAGAATTTTGCCTACCTGGATACGGACAGTTTTTTTTAAAATGGCTTGGTTTATCACAGTTGTAACATTTGTCATTATTTGGCACTACATTATTATTTCCAGAAATTCTTATAGTTGTTTCTATTGAGATTATTCATCTTTCTATATTTAGGAATTTCCTAAAATTTCTGGTCATAAAGGCTATCTCTTCATCATTATCGCTGTTTGAGTCTGATCCATCGGTCAATGCATTGAATGCCATTTATTTCTTTTCATATGCTTTACTTTCTCTTCCCCCGATCATTTTAACTTCATACGACATTATATTTCCAATTAATTCTTCTATCTTTAAAGTACTGATGTCATTTTCCTCTTCGATCGCAAGTGTCTTTTGATCCCATTCTGGAGTTAGAGAATTTAAACTCTTTCTGACTTGATTTTCTTCAGAAAATTCCTTTCCCAAAGATATTAGAGAATGCACAATATCCTGAAATCTACTATACATATCTGAAATAGACTCACTAGGATTCATTTCAAATAATTGAAACTGATTTGTGAGCATGGAAATTTTGGTCTGTTTAACTTTTCTTGTTCCTTCATGAGTAACTTGCAAAGTTTTCCAGATTTCATATGCAGACTTACGAACTGATACTCTATTGAATTCATTTCTATCTAGTGAACAAAATAGAATATTCATAGCCTTAGAATTATTTTGTGCAACAGTCTTTTGCTCAGCAGTCCACTGTGCAAAATTAGTTGTGGGTTCAGAATATTCAGTTTGTGTGATATTCCAAGTGTCTAATCCTATAGATTGTAAACATATTTTCATCCTACATGCCCAATATGCATAGTTACTGCCATTAAAAAGTGGTGGTCTGACAGTAGGCTGACCCTCTACAAATGAATTAGTGACAGGGATACTAGTGTTAGTAACAGTACCAGTGTTGGTAGCCATTTTGAAAACTTTTCAAAAATCAGATGATGAAACTTTGAAAACCTTGCTCTGATACCAATTGTGAGAAATGCGGATTACGGATCTTAAGGCTAGGATTAACACTAGAGGGGGTGAATAGTGTTAATAAACAATTACTAAATCTTTTTCAGTTTATGTTAATTTAGACACCGATGTATGCAATATAAAGATACAGATATGATCAAAGAAACAAACACAGATGCAGAAATAAAATAAAAGCTGTAAAGGAAAGAACATACCGGATTTTGTACTGGTTCGGAGTTACCCTACATCCAGTCCCGCAACACAAGTACAGATTTCCTTTCAAAAGCAATTGTACAATTACACCCTCGGTTTCAAGGCTATGAGGTACACCCTCCAGAATTTCTATCCTCTGGGTAGAGATACTTGATTTCCGAACCACAAGTTTCCAAATTGATTTACCTAGGGTACAATCACACATTTTCTCTCTTGATTGGTTTCCAAGGCTACAATCACACCTTTTCTCGCTTAATAGATTATAAAGAAGTCTATAACTCTGAATAGCACTGAGAACCTTGTAGAGATAGTGATAGAGAATCAAACTAGAAGTAATCGAGTCTGATTCAATGTTGATTTCGGTAGAGTAATGGTAAGAATATGTATTAAGAAATGTGGAAGAAGAAGATGAGTGAAAAACAAGAAAATCAGGTATAAAATTCGTTGAAGCTAACCCTTATTTATAGAAGAAGAACAACAGCCATGTCCATTCATGAAGAGTTATGGCGAGTAGAGACTTCTTTCGAAATTTAAATTTTGAATTCAACTAACACCATGTCGACATGGTTACCCTAGGCATGTCGACATCCCAAAGCAATTTTTGGTGATTTGATTTTCTTTGAAAATAACCTTTATCTTACATTAAAACTATTTTAAACTTAACAAATATACTTGACTATAGTTAAAATTCATAAGTAAATATAGAGAATAATATATATAGATTTTAACTATAATTTTATATTTAAATCTATGTATAAAAGTTAAATATATAATTCTAAATGATAGTTTAAAATCAAGAGTAATTTGACTTTGAAATTAAAGATAATTTTGAGGCTAAAATTATTTAAAATCAGGATAAAGGGTTTTGATTTTTTTAAAAGGAAAGTTTTGAAATCATTTTGAAAACAAGATAATTTTGTAAAATCATTTGAATTAAATTTAGTGGATACAAAACAATGTTCCACTAGATTTTCGTAGGTTCCATTCTACTTAGGGTTCCATCCCTTTAACAGGCTCGGAGATGATTCCATTCCACGAATAAATTGGATTATAAGATGCCAGTGCTTTTCTACGAGTTTTAACAAAAATTCCTAATAAAAATACTTATGCTTGAAATCTTGAACTCTTGATAATCTTAGTACTCATGAGTCTTCTATCTCGATATCTTGAATCTCTATACTGTACAGTCTTCATTCTTGGTACCTGCATGGTTAAATCCTACATATACATATATATCTAAACTTATAGTGTTAGTATTTATATTTTATAATCTATTCTAAGGTTTTTGTCATCAAAACCATCATCTCACGGACTAACAGTGGCAACGGATTTTTTAAAAATAGAAGTATTTTTCTCATCTATTCTATCACACCTTATTTCAATAATATTCCAACATTTAACATTAACGGATTTTAAATAAAATTTCATTTTTAATTTCCAATTTAGAAAATATGTTCCATCAAAATTAGAAAGAATAATATTGGACTGGCCCTAGGTAAAAACATTACTAAAAGAAGCCATTTTTAAAATTCAAATCTATAAAACAAAATGGTCATTGAAAAATCAATTTTTAAAACAAAAATAGCCTTTGAACAGGCTCTGATACCACTTGTAGGATCGATTTCACCCTAGAGGGGGGTGGATAAGGTGATACTATTAATTATAAAAATTAATGCGAAAGTTTATATAAAATAATTGCAACACAGATATAGTAGAGTAAAGCAGCACATATAATAGCAGAATAATAGAAGTAGAAAATATAACACATAGATTTACCCAGCTTCGGCAGAGCCCTGCCTACGTGCTGCCTCAAGGTTTCTACTAGAAATTAAGTAGTCAAACGCTTACATATGTAAACTCGCAACACCCGCTATCGAATAACTTTAACTCTACGCTCAAAATCCTGCCACAACTGAGCCACCGAGGCTATACCACCACAGTCCATCCCATAGTCACACGACTAGAATTTACAATGGTTTAAAAGAGAAAAATACAAATTTAAAACAACAATGTAAAAAAACTCTAATTTTAAAGCCCAAATAATAAAATAAAAGAAACCGGTCGAAATAAAATAATCACTAAAAATTTCGGCCCCTTTATCTCTTTTATTTCGTTGCTCTACTTTTCTCCATAACAATGTTGGCCTTGTTCCTTTGCTCGTTCCTCTTTTTCTTTGCTCGAAATTAGAGTTTTGGGAAATCTTTGAAGCCTTCGACTTTTGTTGATTGATTGAATAGGTGATTATGCGCTGTTAGCTCTGTCGATCGATCGTCTTCTTGAGTTGCATTCCGCTGCTTCTCGATCGAGTTTGATCTTGACTTCGGTATGTAATTTTTGCCTTTTTGCTTTTTCTGATTTGCTTGCATGAACTCGATCGTGATTCGAGTGAATGATTATTTTTTTTGCTTGAACTCGAATAATATTCTACCAATGATGTTAAGGGGTTTTAAATAGGGTTCGAACCCCCTTGATTTACGTTCATATATATTTGTTTGAATTCGTCACTTGCTATGCTTTGGCCGTTGATCTTCGTATGGATGCTTGTGATGATTTCTAACTTATTCAATTTCGTATATTTGATTGCTTGACTACTTGATAATCATAGCTTTGAATTTTTCCTTGCTTGATTTCTTGACCATCACGTCTCTGACTTGTTCAACGTATTCTTTGATCACGGCTTTGAGTTTCTGGCATTTGGACTTGGCATTGACTTTGTTTGATTTGATTTCCTTTTGACTTCGGCCACTATCTTTCTCAATTTGAAATTCCTGATTGACTTGATTTGAAACTGTGTTGACCTATACATGTCACTTTATATTTATTACACTGATGTTATCTTCATTTTGGCCTTGTAGAGGTATTTTTTTGAACATAACCACTGTTAGTGATACTGTTGCATATACGTACACATGCTGGTTTTATTTGGAGCATCATGAAGTCAGTTGAGTTGTTGTCTTGGTGCCATTTTAGTCTAGTTCAATTTTTTGTTGTTCTTTCAAGTCAAGTATCATGTATCATTTTCTTTTGTCTGGCGGCATTTGGCTTGATGTTGTACTTCACCATGTTAATGATTTTGGAATTTTTCTTGCATTCTCCAGTGTGTACTTGGTTTCTGTTGTCGTTTGTTGTGACCAGAATTTAGTTTTATTGTACTACATGTTAGCATTAACTTGCCTTGATAGCTCATTGCTGTATCACCATATAATTTGTAGTCTCCACTGATGTCGTGCACTTGTTTATTTACATACTGTATCATTCCTTGGTTATTTTTCTTTGTGGCATTGTATTTAGTCTGGACATTTGATTCATGGTGGTTCAATGCACTTGAATTTGCACACTGCCTTTGGTTTTTGCATTCATGCTTCATGTTGAGGCTCCACATGCTTTTGTACAACTGCCCTAGTGCACTTGTAGATGATATTGATTTATGGTTCATGTCTGAATCTTCATTGATTTGGGTTGTAGTGATATTGAACTTGATCATATGCATGTTCACTACGGTTGCATGGACTTTGTGCATATTGTACATGAGTATGAACCTGGTTTGTAGCCTCAACTGATTGCATTGGTGCGTTGAGTTGTATGCATGTCTTTTATCAATTTATGTTCACTTCGAGTTGCACTGCAGTCTTCTTTGTTGTACATGGTCTCGGCCATTTGATTCATGTGTATAAAATGCTGGTGACTATTGCAGTTTTAATGTGGCTTTACTTTGAACCGGTTCATTTGAACTTTGGTCGAGGCTTGATTTATGTTAGTTTTGGATTTTTGACCATTTTATTGAACTTGCATCTGTGTTGAATCTAGCTTAGAGCTCGGGTTTGACCTTGTGCTAATATCATGACTTTCACTTGAGTTGAACCCGACTTTTAATCTGGGTTTGACCTTGTGTTCACCCATCCCTGCAATATTGTCAAGTGTATTTGGTGTGCATGGCCTTGTGGCATCTAGAGTGATACACTATGCATGTCACAAGCTGTTCGTGTATGATGAATTCAAAACTAAATGATGACGAACAACCCAAATAACCGAGGCAAATAATATTTTCAAAATCACATTTTATTTCACATTGCAAAATATTTTCTTTTCAATTTTACTACATTAGTATTTATTTGCAGATTGCTTAGATGCTGGATTCAATCTGGAATAGAGTTGATGATAAATACGAGTGTATGAGTGTAATGTAGTGAGGAGAACATTGTAAATGAAAATTGTGATGTAGTCAAAATTGTATTGTAATTGAAATTGTTTATATATAGCGAGAGCTCAAATTTGTACTATTCAAAATTGTAATAAATATTTGTTTGAATAGAATATCTATTTGAATTTAAGTTCTATGTTACTTATTTTATTCAGCAAATATTTATTAATTATGTGAAAAATAAAGTAGTACATTAACAGATACATTTAAATGAATATATATATATATATATATGTTTATTATCATCAAACAAAAATCATATACTAGCATATTCAACATATCTGAATGAAGATGTGTTAGGAAAATGAAGAGTAGGAATGCAAAGTAGAAATATGTGAAGAGGAGGTGGTATTTATAGGAATGAGAAGTTGTAAAAAGATTAAACTAACCTTTAGCAATACAATAAATGTACACGTCATGTACATGAAAACCACCATACCCCTTCTCCGTAAATAGCAAACGTTACCCTTTTTTCCCATAAATCATGCAAATAAAGCTATGTGTCTAATTATGGTATGGATGTGTTTTGTATATCTACAAATGTGTGTGTATATATTATTTTAATCGCAATTTGTCACATCATGCTTAGGTAAGAATAAATATATGTTAATATTTTTAAGCATGCTTTCTTAATACAAATTTTATCATATAAAAGTGTGTACACTGCTGCATAAGGGTGCACAATGTTCTCAACAACATTTCAGTGTCGAAAAGTTGAAATTTTGAAAAATTATTTCTAGTCTTATTTTCTTTTTTTGTTTGAACTAACTATTTCAGTAAACATTTTATTTGCTTATAGAAATCCATTATTAAAATATGTAAAAATGATTTAAATATTTAAATACAAAAGGACAAATTTACAGGTCTTATAAACTTCCCCCTTTAAAAGGGTTTCGTCCCCGAAATTACTACGGAGTGAAAGAAGTAATTGTGATATCCCGGAAATTTTGGGAATATCAATTTAATAATCTGTGTTAATTTAAATAGATTTGATAATATTGTAAATAATAAATTTGAATTGATATAATAATATTCTTTAATAAATATTTAAATGGGTGATTTTATCTTTTAGAAACTAATTCAATTGTTTTCTATTTTAAATGTATATATATATTTGTATATATTGTAAATAGACAAGCATTGTTTTAAATTTAATAAACAAAGCCATGTTTTCTAATTCTAATATTTTTGGTATTTTGGAAATTTGATTTAATTTAATTTTAAGCTATTAAAGAAATAACCATATGGCTTTAAAATACTCAAGATGAAAGTTTAATTTGTTTAAAATGATTCTAACTGAAGTTTAAATTTAAACAGAAAGGTTGTTTTGTTCTTTTTAAATATAGCTTGATAAAATAAGTGATTTATTAATAAAGGGATAATTTCTTTTATAAATTATTTTAAATTTAATAAGGAGTTATTTTTAAACAATATTAATAATGTAATGTCTTTACAATTGGATTTAAATATAAATAGAAATTGTTATTTCAAATTTATTTATATATATGTGTGTGTGTGTGTGTATTTTGGAGGAAGCCGTGATTTGAAAATTTAAAATAAAGTATTTCAAAAATGTTTAAAATAAAATAAATCTTATAAATATTTAAACATAAGTATAAGTCAAATATATGGTTATAAACATAAGTATAAATACATAAGCATAAGAAACTATGATATTAACATAAGTATAAGAATAAATAATAAGTAAATTAAGTGTTGATAGTTTAAGTTTAAAAATAAAAGAGAAATAAAAATAAGCAATTATGTTAGGAATAGAACTAAATCCATAAGTTAAAATTTTACAAAAAAATAACTAAAACTAAAGTACACATATGTACTTAGGGAATAAGAGCATAGGCAGGCAAGTAAAATATGCCTATAAAATTGTGAAGACCCGCAGATCCGTACTCCTTGAATATACACTAATCTCCATAGATTAACTCAAGATGAACAGAAATACGAATTATCATTGTTTAAGAAAAAGAAAAAGGTAGAAGAAGAGCGAAAAGATAGGACAGAATAGAAAGAAAACAACAGAACAATATCAGAATCTCACAATCGCAGCGGAACAACATATAATAGATAAATGAATAATCTTTAAATAAAGAACTATATCAGTTATTACATTACATCACATTACATTACATCATCATCAGAGTGTACAACAACAAACAACATCAAACAGCGGAAAAGAAATACTATATACTAGTAATACGCCATGCCATCCAGCTTGCCTCCAGCAACTCCTGAATATCCTGATAAACCTTAATTCTTGAATGCCCGTGTGGAAATTGGTGGGCACCCAGGGTTTAGGAAGGAAAACAATAAACTCCAAGTCAGTCATGTGACTGGTGTGAGAACTCAAAACAGTTTATTTATCTTAAAAATCAAAATAGAGGAATATTTTTAAAGTCAATTCGCAATGCTTTTAAAAATGAGACTACCATAAGGCCTCCCGCACACACACACAATGCAAACGCAAAATCGGAGGAGATTTCTCCTTATGATAGTCAAAGATGTTTGATACGCATTAAAAAGAACATTTGATATTATTACTAGTGCATAGTGTAGGAAAATATTTCAAAAGTAAAGATATAAATCTTAGCCAACATACGACCATTATCGTATGCCTACTATAGCTACTATGTTCGATAGCAGGTTACCGCCACATTCCATAGCAGGTTATACAACTAAAACCGTACAAGTCTCGTATTGTTTCTTTGGATTTCCAACAAATAGTCAGGCCAAGGAATTTCCCATTGCCACATGAGAACGCCTCTGGAAGGACGTCCCCGAGAACCTAACCGGATCTCTGCCAACACAAGGCTGGGTTACCCCTAACTGGGTAAATACTGACACGAGTATGCCATCCCCCGGTCCTTTGGGACCTTTATCCGAGCGCTCGTAACCAACATCACACCGTAATAAATAAAGTGTTTCAACATGAGTAAGTATCTGGGCTTCATACTATGATACCACCCTTTTCCAGAAGGAAATGCACATACCCTAAGGGGGGCTACCCCCAGTAACCTTGCCGCATCTTTCCTGTTTTGACCATTCCGGGGTGTGAGGCTCGATGAAGTCTCGTCCACAAAGCCACGCTTTATACAAAAGCTGTGCTTTGGGTCAACAAATGATTATAGAAATGATCACAAAGATAAGTGATCAAACAAATGATCGTATCACAAATGATCAAACAATGATCATTTCACAGCAACACTCAGCATGTCACATTACCAAATTGGGAATATATCGTTGATAACCTTCAACTACATAACCTCTGAGCTCGTACGTCTCAGAGAAGGGTGTTAAGCTAAGAGAATAAATTCTCCTCCACCAACAGAAATATATTTAAAAGAAATCTGCTTTATATCTCAATTTGTAATGTCAGACATACAATCCATACAAGTCTGTTCCGGGCTCGAACAGAACCGAAGGCACTTACAAAGAAGTCCTTGCAATCCGGATATCCACAATCCTGATCGGATTGCCCATCACATATGGAGAACTCTATACCGGAGCAAATCGGTGCAGAGTCAATCGACAGGTCATCCTATCGCTCTCGCAAATATCCGATCTTCAACACCGGTCTTCAAATGCTATCCATAACGATGTATCACATATTCGGAATGGGTTATACGACCCCAAGGTCCTTTCTCGGATAACCCGAATAGTGAGCGCTTATTCAAAAAATAAGTGTGGCATTCAAATTCAAGCAAATCACAACAAATACCTTTCAAAGGTAAATATTGATAGTCGGTTATTGAACTATCAATGAATATGCACAACATCACCAGATTCCAAATAATTTTCCAAATTATTTATTTCCCAAAAATATCTTTACAAGATATATGTTTTCAATACTTCAAAAATAAATCAACATTTATTTTTAAACAAATTCCACTTTCTTTTATAAATTCCATAGTGAATTTACATTCCAAAATATCTACGAATATACGATTTCAATTATTCATTTTCAATTTATCTTCAAAAAGATAAATTCTCAAAATATTCACTTTATATTGGAAAACATTTCCATACTTACTTATTAAGTAATTCTCAAATCCATTTATTTTCAACACTTGGAAAATATTCCATATACTTAAATCGAGATTAAGTATATATTTCATTCTTTAAGGAAATCATTCTCTTAAACATATTTATTTGAGCCAAAATGAATGTTGCGTAAAACATCGTTACGACAACCCGAAATCACTAGTATAGGGATTCGAAATTAAAAATAGATATATAAATCCCAATACTATATAAAACATTTCCTTTCGGAAATCATTTACTATAACAACAGTGTTATAGTCCACCATTTCCTTCTATTTCTCGAAAATGTCTATTTCAACAATGAATGTTGATATCTATGGTTTCGAATCTTAACACTTTAAAAACATCGTTAGATCGTTTTAATTCTATTTAAAACATCACATCCAAAACATTTTCTTTAACATATTATTCACTATTCAAAAATGTGAATATACTACGTTAACCAATTTCATCATTTCTATACATTTTGTTTCAAAGGATTATTCACTATCTAAAATGTGAATATAACTCCATAAATAAGTTATAACAATTTACTTATCAAAATAAGTCGTTTGCGGATTTATAAAACAATGTTTACAAATTCCATTTCTATTTATTTTATAACAACTTTCATTTATAAATTCCTTTATTAACTATTCAATCCATAAATCAATTTATAAACCAAAAGTCCTATTCAAAAATCATTCTTTGAAACTTCCCAAATTATAAATCTTATAACTTATAAGATTCATTTATTTACCCAAATTTATTCTTTTAATAACTTTACAAATTTTATAAACCTACTGCTTATAAAATTCCATTTATAACTTCACCGTTTATAATCCTATAAATTTCATTAATTTTTGAAGTTCATTTACAATTCATCCTAACACTTATAAAAACTCGTTTTATACTTCAAATATTTTAATTTATAAATATCAATTTATAAATCTCTTATATAAATCAATTTATATTATTATTTCAAAACGTCTTTAAAGTCCTCTATAATTTCATCATTTTGATTTATAAAATAATCAAATTTCATAAATCCTATATTTAAACTTTTCACAATAAATTCAAAAATCCCGATTTAAACTATTTTATAAAATCATTAACCCCATATTTTAAAAAAAATCAACTTTTAACTATCTTTCTCAAAAATCATAAATTTTATAACATTAAAAATTATAACGTTATTTATTTAAAATGGATCAATTCCAAAAATATTTTATAAATGTATACTTTCAAAAATCACTTTAAAATCATTTTAAAATTTCAAAATTTGGCCCAATGATGCTACATACCAAATAGTCAATCATGACAACAACGATATCATATATCGATATGATAATAAACGAATATCAAAATATCCATAATCAAATAAATACTGTTGAGGAATCCAGTTGGATCCCTCCAACTTGTTTTCCTGCATCCAAAGATGTTAGCACAATACCAATTCCGTTCCAGTACGAAATTATCGTGGTATATGGGATTTAAAATATTATCCGCTTAATAGACGGCGCAATAGGGTCTCATCCGCTATATACTGCGGGAAATCAATTCCAAGTACATAAATAATACCAATTTCACTGTTTATGAAATATTCGCGGTATATGTTTTTAATAAATAACCTCCGCTTACTAACAGCGTATAATGTCTATTTTAACAATCAATAGATAACAATCATCATTCAAACATACATTCAAGAATTTTAAATATAAATATTTAAAATAAAATCGAAACCGATTCGATTGAGTGAGAAGTTCTCACCTTGATTTCAATTTCGTTTTAGCGATTTATTTCGAATAAAATTAAACGGACGTTTAATTTTACCCGAAATTCTCACTAACTCCAAACGACTCCAATCCAATTCCATAGCGTAGTGCTCGTCCATACGATTCCAACGCAACTGGTTTCGCGCGTTTTCGACCTTGTATGAAAAAGTTATGATTTTTAGAAGTTTACACGAATTTATATATTTATAATTTACAACATCTATATATTTTTATACCCTAGGCTATCATCTGCCGTTGGATTCCTGAAGCAAAATCGTGGTCGACCGTTGTTTCTTCTCCCCAGTAACGTACGCGTTTCCTACAGGTTCGAACGAACCCATCTCGTGCTCGAATTCCTCTAAGTCGTGACCACCACGCTTGCTTCTACCCCGATCAAAGACCTCCACCACGTGCGCCTCCCCCAGAGCCACCACCGGCCAGTGACCGTACGCGCGCTGTTTCCATCTCGACGTGAAAAACGAGGTTGAACGGCGAACGTTTGAATGCAGTTTGTCGTCATAACCGTTGAGATTATAGATCTCAACATCCTCTACAACTTTGTAGTTGATAATTCTTTGAATTGATGAACGGATTTGGAGAAAATCGAAAGGGAAAGGTTGCGAATTTCTGGCCGTTGTTTGGGATAGTGGCGGCCACAAGAAGAAACCCTAATGCCTTTGCAAATGTGAAAAACTGAGTCCTTTTATAGAAAATTCGCGCGACACTATTCATCCCGGATTTTCCGAACTCCAAACGAAGCGTGCCGGTTGGCGTTCCTAAGGTTTACCCTACGTTCCGAACACAATGGAACGTGCTTCGGGAGCTAATTCGGTCATCTGTGTGAGTTATGGCAATAAACGTTCAATTTAAAATTAAACCAATTAAACGATTTTCTAGGCGTTTTAGCTTGCACCAGACAAACGGTACATCCGATTGACATGAAATTTGAAACCATACAATAATATCATATTAAAGATCCGATGAAATTGGTTTCGTCAAAATCCGAGACTGTTTGAAAAATGACTATTTTAACTCGCCAAATTAATATTAAAACAATTTCGATGCGTTTCGAGCTGCCACGATCAAACGAAAACTCCGATTGCTACGAAAATTGAAATCCGGTAATAACAAACTATTACGGATCCAATGGAACTAGTTTCGTCCAATTCTGAGAATGTTTGAAAAATGACTAATTTCACTAGTCGATTAAATATTAAAATATTCAATTTTCACAAATAAACTCTTAATTCGATTTTAAAAGTTCTATAACATCATTCTAACTTCAATATGATAAAATAAAATTTTACAAATCATTTCTAATCATATTTAACTCAATTTTCAATTATTTCTGTATTTCCAACTATTTAATTATCGATTTAATTATCCAATTATATCCAATTATTCGAAATAAAATTTATTCGACTTATAAATTTCACTTATTTATATTTAAAATTAATTAAATATACAAATTTTAATTAATAAAATTCTGGGTCGTTACAAAAATAAATATGCAAGGCAAGCAAAAGAAAATATCTACATAAAGAAAAAATTAAGCAAACCAGGCAAGAAGTATGTATGTTGCCTATAAACAGATGCAACGCAAGAATAAAATATAAAATAAGACAAAGGTATATATATGTACAGAGGGTATAAAACAAACCAGGCAAGAACAAAGTAAGAAAGAAAAAAATCTATGTACATACATAAAAATGGGATAAGTATGAAGATACGAAACAAGACAAATTATATACATGAAAGTACTTTCAAATAAAAATAAAAAAATATAATAATATATGTAAACATGAAAAGGAACCAAGGCATTTAATGCCATCACCTCTAGCACATAAGGAAAACATTTCATCCTCCATAACAAATCTTGCCTGGTAAGATAAAAAAAGAAGAAAATATCTGATCAAAGAAAAGCTTATACCCAGTAAACACCTACCCCCTATACAAACTCCTTTCTATATATATCTTCTTATTTCTATTCGTTTATCAGAACATAGTAAAACCAGAAAATAAGTAAGCTTTTCTTTTTTTTACAAACTTAAACAACTTCATCAAACAAAGTTAGATGATTTTAAGAAGGATCAAGCTTGCAGCTTTTCAAACAAAAGAGTTCTGTTCATCTTCTCAAAACAACAGTGAGTAACATCACAATTTAGATGGTTTAAGTATATAATTCTGTTGCATGCTTATATCTGAAAAACAGTATGTTTGTGAGTATATGTATAAGTATATCTTTTTGTGTGTGTGTGTGTGTGTGTGTCTATATGAATATTTGGTTGTGTGCAGTTGCTATACGTTTGGATGTTTTATCTGATTTCAATTTCCAGGTTCTAAATCTAATCTTGGATCAATCTCTCTTGATCAAATATTTATTAGTACTTAAGTTTTAAGCCAAATATGTTTGTTATAGCATAGATTTTAGTTTAAAAATTTGTTTAAGTTAAGATAATGAGTATGGCCTCTGGAAATAAATTAACAACAGTGCAAACTTCAAATAAGTTAAAATTCAAATACCATGATTTGATGTTTCAGAGTTAGGATCTGAATCATCATACAAAATCATGATTTATAAAAACAAAATCACAAATTTTAGTATTGGAATCAGAGAGCAGTTCAGAGTTGTCTAAAATGTGCATTTTGGGTTGTCCCTGATGATCTAAATGATCGGAGGGGTCGAGTTTCCTTCTGGTGATGGTAGAGTGGTCAGTGACTAAGGGAAAAATGGTGGAAGAGGTGGATGGTCACCGTGGTGCTGGTGGTTAGTTGATATATTCTATAAACCTAGTTTTGGCTAGGTTGTGAGTTTTTGATCGACATTTTGTCTCGAGGTGATCGAACGTATTGGGTTTCAGGGGAATGTTAGCTTGGATGTTGAAGCAGGCATGGCCGGAGTGGCAGAACGTCTGATGGTCGGAATTTTGCAAGCGAGGCGTTTCCAGGTTTTGAGGTGGTGATCCCGTTTATGTTTCCAGGTTTCGTTTATTTCTCAAATTCGATTTCGAGAATCGAAGCACGATCTGATGAACGTGGAGTGATGTTTTAGTATTGGCCGACGTGGAAGATCATCGGCGGTGGCCAGGAATGCCCAGCATCACCGTGTATGGTGCACTACATTTCTGGTGAAGTTGGTTTTGTTTGTTTTCGAGTTAATGGTTGTGTTGATTCGAAGTAGGTAGGTGTTTTGCTCGGGGAAGTTGGGTCTTGGACTCGAAGCAAAAGAATGGTGCCTCGGGTTAATTTTTATGTTACAGGTTTTACAGAAACCTTTTGTTCTGTTTTCAAATTTTTAAAATAAAATTTAAAAGCTAAGTTTAAATGACAAGAAAAGTTTTAACTAAGTTTAAATCCAAGTTTGATTCTGATTCAAATCTAGTTTGAATCTGAGTTTTGAAAAATAATGTTTTTTTTGAACTTAAATTTTTTGAACCACCTAAAATATTTAAGTGGGTTGAATTTTAAGGATAACGATTTAAATTTGTAAGTAAGAGTTTAATCTGGATTCATATACAAATTTAATTCTTGTGTTGAAATAAAAGAAGTTTTTAAATTTAAATTGTTTTAAACAGTTTGAATGATAAAGTAAAATTTAAATTGATTTGAATTTAAAATGAAACTGGGTTTTAAATTCTTTTAAACCTCTATTAAAAGATAAATAATTCTTTATCCTATGCAATAAAAAGGGGTTTGAAATTGTTTTAAGCTTTGTTAAAGTTAATTTGTTTTCATTTTAAATCTTAAATTTAAAAATGAAAATTTAAAGTAAAATTTGAAACTAAATTGTTTTTAAATACCTTGTTAATGATAATTAGATCATTAATAAGAAAAATGTTTTTATCATTAAATAAATGAAGATTTAATGATTTCTAATTATTAAGTTAATCAAAATGGATAATTAATGATTTGGATTAATTAATTTAGTAATTAAGAGTTTAAATTAATTAATTAAGGTTTAAGCTAATTAATTTAGGATAAATTAATTGGTAATTAAGGATCATTAATTAAATAAGATCGAATTTTAAATAATGATTAGTAATTAATTAATTAAGTAATTAAGGATTAATTAAGTTACAGTTAACACTTAATTAATTAAATAATATTGGATTAATTAATGAGTTATTAAAGGTAAAATTAATTTGTAATTGTTAATGATGAATCTGAGTTAAATATTGTCGAAAAGTAATTAAAGAATTGTTAATAGTTAATGAAGGTCATTAACTAGAATTATTTAATAATGAATTAATGTGATTAATTTTAAATAATTAATTAGATTAACTAATTTAAGATAATCAATTGTGAAATGTTAATTACTTAATGGAAGCAATTAAGGAATTAATTACTCATTGTAATTAATTAAGTTTAATATGAATTAAGTTTAATTAATAACCATTTGATGATGTGATAAGTATAATTACTTAGGGAAGTAATTAATGATAATTACTGGATGTAATTAACTGAGGATGATTAATGATGAAAGTAATTTGAGTATAATTACTTTGTATAATCAATCAAGGGATTAATTAAAGATAATTAATTAAGGAGTAACTAATTTATTTGATGATGTAATTAAGGGCAGTTAATTACTGAATGGTGTTAATCAGGGGTGATTAATAAAATGTGGTTTAATTGAAGATTAATTAATTTAAATTGGATAATTAATTAAAATGTAATTAGAAATCATTAATAAATATAATCAATAATGTAATTAAGGGTTGATCAATTAAGATTAATTAATCAATAATAAGTGATTAAAGAGTAATTAATTAGTGTAATTAAAGATATTGTAATTAACTATGGTTAATTAATTTATGAAGTAATTAAAGGTTAATTACCGTGTTTGGTTAAGGATAATTAATTGTGAAATTAATTAAAGGATAATTACTTGAGTATAACTAAAAGTAAATTAATCAAGGGTGATTAATTGAAATGAATAATTAGTGAATGATTTATTAATTAATTGGTAATTGATTAATAGTTATATAAGCAAGATTTATAATGGTGAAGTAATTAATTTAATTTACTTTAAAATTAATTAGAGATGAAGTACTTAATTTAATTCATTTTAAATTAATTATAGCTGATGTGATTGCTTATGTATGGATGGATGATATTGTTTACCTTGGATGGTTTGAGATCTTAGGTATGAGATAAATGATGCTGTGTGAAATAGATGCTTTGATTAAAATATGATGATAATATCGAATATCCGTTTTTGATGATAATATGGATTATCTGTTCGTGATGATAATATGGGTTATCAGTTTATGATGATAATGTTGATTATCTATTAGGATATTGTGGATTATCTATCTGTATGTATATAGATAATATTGGATTGAATTGTTTTAAACTTTAAAACAACCTGACCTATAAAATGGCGTTTGGATTTCGATAAGACCGGGATCGGGTGTCATTTATGATTATCCGAAAACTACATCGATCCAAATTAAACGTTAGGTCGTAAATTCCCAAGTGAAGATCGAGATGGTGTTTTCAGAATGCAAGGGTTATTGTCGTTGATTCTAAGGGTGAGTCCAAATGAGTGTAACGAGATAATGCATTCGGTTTCGTTCGAACCCGGAACGAACTTGTATGGATTGAATGCGGACGATGTGCATTCTAAGAGATATGTTCTAAAGGTAATCGTAGCCTTAAGCCTCATCAACCGGGAATGGTTAAAACAGGGGATGTGCAGCAAGGTTAGGTGGGTAGCACCAAAGCAGGATGAGATACACCCCTGTCTAGATGTCCCTTTTTATTTCAACTGTGTGGGCAGTTTTGAGCTCCAACTGTCGGGGTTTCTTGTTCGGGACTGTTCAGTAAGGAATGGTTCTGGCCTTGTGTTGTAAGGGATCGGGAGTGATCCTCGGTACGGTGATCTAGGCCACGTACTGTGACGGGCGGTACCCCAGTAGCCCTTCCATTGAAGGAAACCCATTTTCCCTACGAGACCCTACGGTTTTGATTTGTATTGCCCACTTTTGTGGCTAGTAGCTGGAATTTAATCATGTAACAATTTCGACTATTTCTTATTTACTTGAAAACCCTAGACACTACTATAATATCACCGAATTTCCTATAAAATGTTTTGGTTAGCGTAAGGTAAAAACTTACCCGTGTTTATGTGTGGGAAGTCTTACGTGATACCTTTTGTTTCAAGGGCTTTTAAAGTTAAGCAACTTTAACCTGTTACTCACACCAGACCCATGTCTGACCCGAAGTTTATTTCTGTTTTCATAAACTATTGGGTACTCAAATTTTTACGAGCAGTTATGGGGTTCAGGTTAGCTTTGACGAATTCTGGAGGAGCAATGGAGCAGAAGACTTCGGCGTTGTGGATATATAGTTTCCGTTGTGTTTGTTTCTCTGTGTTATTTTCTCTGAGTTGTATTGAGATATAATAACTAGACAGATGTTTATAACTGTCTAGTATGTGATGTATTATCTGTGTAACTCTGATGGATACTGTATGTTATGTAATACTTATGTGATTAACATAATTTATTCGTTCCGCTGTTGAGATTCTGATACTGTTTCTTCTTTCTTCTCTATCTTTTTTCTTTTCTATCCCTTTCTTTCTTCAAGATGATACGTCTTTCTGTGGTTAGAAAGTCGGGTCGTCACAGTAATAACCTACCCAAGAAAATCAATGTACTTACTTGGTTTTCAGTAAATCTGATTAGTTAAATTTTCCTTAGTTATATTATTTTTATCAAAAATACACGCAATATAAACACTATAACAACCATATGCAACCTGGTAACATCGTGCAACCCAAAAGTAATGTAACAAACATATACAACAAAAGTACAAAAAATATTCTATAATAAATGTTATGCAACCGACATTTTCAAAAGATAAATTTTAGAACAATTGCATGGGTTTTATGTTTAAAATAATTAATTTAGAATTTCTCAAAAATAGATGTAAATCAAAACCAATATAAAAAATGTCAAGGAAGGGGTCCTTCTAATAAAACATGTAGAACTCTATAACTACAACAACATGGAGCTTCCAGTGGTGTTCCAGTTCCTCCAATACAATTACTAGAGTGCACAATTATTATTTCTTTCCTAAAAATTTCCAAAATCACTTTTCCAAAAGCACTGGGATTTAAGTCCTAATAAATAACAATTAAAAAACCTTCGTTTATAAACTTAACTTTATAAACTACGTTATATAAGAGCACACAATCAATCAATCAAATTCAATCAAATCAATAAAATTCCATAAAAAATCTAATACTATCAATCAATCAAGGATAATTAATTTGTTTAATTAATTCAAGGATAATTAATTTGTTTAACTAATTCAAGGATAATCAATCAAGGATAATTAATTTGTTTAATTAAGGATAATTAATTTGTTTAATTAGTTCAAGGATAATTACTTGAGTATAATTAAAAGTAAATTAATTAAGGGTGATTAATTGAAATGAATAATTAGTGAATGAATTATTAATTAATTGGTAATCGATTAATAGTTATATAAGCAAGATTTATAATGGTGAGGTAATTAATTTAATTTACTTTAAAATTAATTAGAGATAAAGTAATTAATTTAATTCATTTTAAATTAATTATAGCTGATGTGATTGCTTATGTATGGATGGATGATATTGTTTACCTTGGATGGTTTGAGATACCAGATATGAGATAAATGATACTTTGTGAAATAGATGCTTTGGTTAAGATATGATGATAATATGGAATATCTGTTTGTGATGATAATATGGATTATCTGTTCGTGATGATAATATGGGTTATCCGTTTATGATGATAATGTTGATTATCTATTGTGATATTGTGGATTATCTATCTGTGTGTATAGAGAAAATATTGGATTGAATTGTTTTAAACTTTAAAACAACTTGACCTTTAAAATGGCATTTGGATTTCGATGAGACCGGGATCGGGTATCAATTATTGTTATCTGAAAACCACATTGATCCAAATTAAACGTTAGGTCGTAAATTCCTAACGTTTGATCGAGATGGTGTTTTCAGAATGCAAGGTTTATTGTCGTTGACTCTGAGGGTGATTCCAAAATGAGTGTAATGAGATAATGTCTTCGGTTTCGTTCGAACTCGGAACGAACTTGTATGGATTGAATGCTTTCAGAACATCATCAGGCGGACGATGAGCATTCTAAGAGATATGTTCTAAAGGTAATCGCAGCCTCAAGCCTCATCAACCTGGAATGGCTAAAACATGGGATGTACAACAAGGTTAGGTGGGTAGCACCCAAGCAGGACGAGATACACCCCTTTCTAGATGTCCCTTTTTATTTCGGCTGTGTGGGCAGTTTTGAGCTCCAACTGCCGGGGTTATCTTATTCGGGACTGTTCAGTGAGGAATGGTTCCGGCCTTGTGTTGTAGGGGGTTGGGAGTGATCCTCGGTCCGGTGATCTAGGCCACGTACTGTGACGGGCGTACCCCAATAGCCCTGCCATTGATGGAAACCCATTTTCCCTATGAGACACTACGGTTTTGTTTTGTATTACCCACTTTTGTGGCTAGTAGCTGGAATTTAATCATGTAACAATTTCGACTATTTCTTATTTACTTGAAAACCCTAGACACTATTATAATATCACTGAATCTCCTATAAAATGTTTTGGTTAGCATAAGGTAAGTACTTACCCATGTTTATGTGTGGGAAGTCTTACATGATACCTTTTGTTTCAAGGGTTTCTAAAGTTAAGCAACTTTAACCCGTTACTCACACCAGACCCATGTCTGACCCGGAGTTTATTTCTATTTTCATAAACTCTTGGGTACTCAAATTTTTACGAGTAGCTAAGGGATTCGGGTTAGCTTTGACGAATTCTGAAGGAGCAATGGAGCAGAAGTCTTCGGCGTTGTAGATATATAGTTTTCCGCTGTGTTGGTTTCTCTGTGTTATTTTCTCTGAGTTGTATTGAGATGTAATAACTAGACATGTGTTTATAACTGTCTAGTATGTGATGTATTATCTGTGTAACTCTGATGGATATTGTATATTATGTAATACTTATGTGATTAATATTATTTATTCATTCCGCTATTGAGATTCTGATATTGTCTCTTCTTTCTTCTCTATCTTTTCTCTTTTCTATCCCTTTCTTTCTTCAAGATGATACGTCTTTCAGTGGTTAGAAAGTCAGGTCGTCATAGTTGGTATCAGAGCGCTAGGTTGAGCGAATACCTAGGCTCTTGAGTGATTTCTTTCTTGAGAGAGCGTATTTGTATTTTGATATATGTATATTTATTTATTTTCTACCTATTTGTTGGGTTACCTGTTCTGCTTTTCCAATATAAGTTATAAAGGTAGATAGGGTAGTGGTGTGTGTAACACGACTACCAATGGTTGGAGTGTGAAGGGTTGAGGTTGGAAGTGTATCTGTCGAGACTGTAGACCTAATACCATCTCGAGTGAGCTTTGGGTGGTGTAAGGATTTCATCGATCTCTGAAGGAAACCTGTTAAGGTTCGGAGTTCATCTTTGAAGTGTAAGTTTGGATGAGCTAGAAGTTTGGATCTGTCAGTTGGATGGAAGCAAGTCATGATATCTTGATACCTTAGGATGTAGTAGGTGTGTGATGAGACACAGTGACTATGGATGTCTCCGAAGATGTTTCTTTGGAACAAGTTAAGGAAGTGTGTCTGCTTCGGTGTTGCGGCTGAGTTCAGTAGGGTGCTTCTGTTTGGTTTAGGGTCCGAGTTTCTCGAAGAGCTTTGGATAGGAAGTCTTTGGCATCTGAGTCAGTAGTGCAGCTCGGAGTGTTCTGTGTGCCGTCGAGAAGATTTTCTGGTTAGCAGTTTTTCTTGAGATAATTTTAGAAGCAGCAGAGTGGATCCATTTCTTCGATGGATTGGATAGATAAGCGTAAGTTTTTCTGATTTGTAAAGAAAGAGCAGTTTTTTTTTCTTTTGAATTAGGCTGGATTGATCGCAAAAGTGACTTGCGATAGCTGAGTGTTCTCTTGGGTTGTCAGAATTTTTCCGGATGTCTTAAGGAAGTCCAAATTTGGTCTGCATCTGGAGATTGAGTTTGGTATCGAATGAATTCCAGAAGTGGTACCGATGGTTCAGCTTAGTAGTAGGATGGGTTTTTGAGAATGAGTTTGGTGAAGCAGCTCGGGTTTTGGGGAAACTTCTGAGTTATATTTTTTTTGGATTTATTGAACCATATTTTTGGAATGTGTTGTCCAGTCTGTGCTTGTGTTCGTCATCAGCATTTTCATCTGTTCAGTCAGAGTTGCACAGTGGAAGCATGGTGGCAGCTGTTTTAGTTTGGAAATTGCAGTGTTTTGGATTAGAGAATTTCTACAGGAAATTTTTCAGGATCTGAGGCCAGATTGGAGTGCACCTGTTTTTATCTTTTGTAAATGGGAGAAGTGAGTTCTGCTTTATGATTTGGAATAAAGTTTGTGTTTTGAGTTTTGGTTGATCTTGGAAAGACCATTTTTTTGGATTATTTTTGGTTCAGTTTGTTTCTTGGGGGCATCAGCAACGGTTGAGCTGATAATGAAAGGGTGTAGGCAGCCCAGCATCGTCCGAAGAGTTTTGTGGATAAGAGACAGAGAAATTTGGATCCCAAAGTCGGAGATTTGATTTTGGATAAGTCTTTGATCTTCAGGATTGAATTATAAGTTTGGATAACCGAGATTCATTGTGTTTCACGTATCTCAAAGGGAGTACGTGTAAGGTCTATCTTTGGTTGTAGAGCCAGTAGTTCAGGGAGTTTTGGTTGTTGAGTCAGACTTGTCTGTAGTCTGATATCCTGTCTTGTTTTGTAGATCTAGATGAGTAGAAGCTCTGTAGCTTAGTAGTATTGATTGTTTGGATTTTATAGAGCGAGTATCCCAGTATTTATACTTGGGAAACTCGAGAAAATTCTATCCAGAATTTTGTCTGGATAATTAGATTTGTTTGATTGGATGTATTGGTTGCTATGGTTGTTAGCATATGATTGGAATATGCTTGTGTTTTAAAATTTAATCTTTAATTAGATTATTAAATTACATTTATTTTAAATTTCGGGGACGAAATTCTTTTAAGGGGGAGGAATGTGATATCCCGAAATTTTTGGCAATATCAATTTAATAATCTGTGTTAAAATTGAATAGATTTGATAGTATTGTTAATAATAAATTTGAATTGATTTAATAATCTTCTTTAATAAATATTTAAATGGGTGATTTAATCTTTTGAAAACTAATTAAATTGTTTTCTATTTTAAATGTATATATATTTGTATATATTGTAAGTAGACAAGCTTTGTTTTAAATTTAATAAATAAAGGCATGTTTTCTAATTCTAATATTTTGGTAATTTGGAAATTTGATTTAATTTAATTTTAAGCTATTAAATAAATAACCATATGGCTTTAAAATACTCAAGATGAAAGTTTAATTTATTTAAAATTATTCTAACTGAAGTTTAAATTTAAACAAAAAGGTTGTTTTGTTCTTTTTAAATATAGATTGATAAAATAAGTGATTTATTAATAAAGGGATAATTTCTTTTATAAATTATTTTAAATTTAATAAGGAGTTATTTTTAAACAATATTAATAATGTAATGTCTTTACAAATGGATTTAAATATAAATAGAAATTGTTATTTCAAATTTATTTATACATATATATGTGTATTTTGGAGGAACCCGTGATTTGAAAATTTAAAATAAAGTATTTCAAAAATGTTTAAAATAAAATAAATCTTATAAATATTTAAAAATAAGTATAAATCAAATATATGGTTATAAACATAAGTATAAATACATAAGCATAAGAAACTATGATATTAACATAAGTATAAGAATAAATAATAAGTAAATTAAGTGTTGATAGTTTAAGTTTAAAAATAAAAGAGAAATAAAAATAAGCAATTATGTTTGGAATAGAACTAAATCCATAAGTTAAAAATTTATAACAAATAACTAAAACTAAAGTACATATATGTACTTTGGGAATAAGAGCATAGGCAGGTAAGTAAAATATGCCTATAAAATAAATATGCAAGGCAAGTAAAAGAAAATATCTACATAAAGAAAAAATTAAGCAAACCAGGCAAGAAGTATGTATGTTACCTATAAACAGATGCAAGGCAAGAATAAAAAATAAAATAAGACAAAGGTATATATATGTACAAATGGTATAAAACAAACCAGGAAAGAACAAAGTAAGAAAGAAAAAAATCTATGTACATACATAAAAATGGGATAAGTACGAAGATATGAAACAAGACAAATTATATACATGAAAGTACTTTCAAATAAAAATAAAAATATATAATAATATGTGTAAACATGAAAAGGAACCAAGGCATTTAATGCCATCACCTCTATCACATAAGGAAATCATTTCAGCCTCCGTAACAAATCTTGTCTGGTAAGATAAAAAAAAGATGAAAATATATGATCAAAGAAAAGCTTATACCCAGTAAACACCTACCCCCTATACAAACTCCTTTCTATATATATCTTCTTATTTCTATTCGTTTATCAGAACACAGTAAAACCAGAGAATAAGTAAGCTTTTCTTTTTTTTACAAACTTAAACAACTTCATCAAACAAAGTTAGATGATTTTAAGAAGGATCAAGCTTGTAGCTTTTCAAACAAAAGAGATCTGTTCATCTTCTCAAAACAACAGTGAGTAACATCACAATTTAGATGGTTTAAGTATATAATTCTGTTGCATGTTTATATCTGAAAAATAGTATGTTTGTAAGTATATGTATAAGTATATCTCTGTGTGTGTGTATGAATATTTGGTTGTGTGCAGTTTCTATATGTTTGGATGTTTTATCTGATTTCAGTTTCCAGGTTCTAAATCTAATCTTGAATCAATCTCCCTTGATCAAATATTTATTAGTACTTAAGTCTTAAACCAAATATGTTTGTTATGGCATAGATTTTAGTTTAAAAATTTGTTTAATTTAAAATAATGAGTATGGCCTCTGGAAATAAATTAACAACAGTGCAAACTTCAAGTAAGTTAAAATTCAAATACCATGATTTGATGTTTCAGAGTTAGGATCTGAATCATCATAAAAAATCATGATTTATAAAAACAAAATAACAAATTTTAGTATTGGAATCAGAGAGCGGTTCAGAGTTGTCTAAAATGTGCATTTTGGGTTGTCCCTGATGATCTAAATGATCGGAGGGGTCGAGTTTCCTTCTGGTGATGGTAGAGTGGTCAGTGACTAAGGGAAAAATGGTGGAAGAGGTGGATGGTCGCCGTGGTGATGGTGGTTAGTTCATATATTCTATAAACCTAGTTTTGGCTGGGTTGTGAGTTTTTGATCAACATTTTGTCTCGAGGTGATCGAACGTATTGGGTTTCAGGGGAATGTTAGCTTGGATGTTGAAGTAGGCATGGCCGGAGTGGCAGAACGTCTGATGGTCGGAATTTTGCAAGCGAGGCGTTTCCAGGTTTGGTTTATTTCTCGAATTCCAGAATCAAAGCACGATCTGATGAACGTGGAGTGATGTTTGAGTATTGGCCGACGTGGAAGATCATCGGCGGTGGCCAGGAATGACCAGCATCACCGTGTATGGTGCAATGCATTTCTGGTGAAGTTGGTTTTGTTTGTTTTTGAGTTAATGGTTGTGTTGATTCGAAGTAGGTAGATGTTTTGCTCGGGGAAGTTGGGTCTTGGACTCGAAGCAAAAGAATGGTGCCTCGGGTTAATTTTTATGTTACAGGTTTTATAGAAACCTGTTGTTCTATTTTCAAAATTTTAAAATAAAATTTAAAAGCTAAGTTTAAATGAAAAGAAAAGTTTTAATTAAGTTTAAATCCAAGTTTGATTCTGATTCAAATCTAGTTTGAATCTGAGTTTTGAAAAATAAAGTTTTTTTTGAACTTAAATTTTTTTTAACCACCTAAAATATTTAAGTGGGTTGAATTTTAAGGATAACGATTTAAATTTGTAAGTAAGAGTTTAATCTGGATTCATATACAAATTTAATTCTTGTGTTGAAATAAAAGAAGTTTTTAAATTTAAATTGTTTTAAACAGTTTGAATGATAAAGTAAAATTTAAATTGATTTGAATTTAAAATGAAATTGGGTTTTAAATTCTTTTAAACTTCTATTATAAGATAAATAATTCTTTAACCTACGCAATAAAAAGGGCTTTGAAATTGTTTTAAGCTTTGTTAAAGTTAATTTGTTTTTATTTGAAATCTTAAATTTAAAAATGAAAATTTAAAGTAAAATTTGAAACTAAATTGTTTTTAAATACCTTGTTAATGATGATTAGATCATTAATAAGAAAAATGTTTTTATCTTTAAATAAATGAAGATTTAATGATTTGTAATTATTAAGTTAATTAAAATGGATAATTAATGATTTGGATTAATTAATTTAGTAATTAAGAGTTTGAATTAATTAATTAAGGTTTAATCTAATTAATTTAGGATAAATTAATTGGTAATTAAGGATCATTAATTAAATAAGATCGAATTTTAAATAATGATTAGTAATTAATTAATTAAGTAATTAAGGATTAATTAAGTTACAGTTAACACTTAATTAATTAAATAATATTAGATTAATTAATGAGTTATTAAAGATGTGATTATTAATGTTGAATCTGAGTTAAATATTTTAGAAAAATAATTAAAGAATTGTTAATCGTTAATGAAGGTCATTAACTAGAATTATTTAATAATGAATTAATGTGATTAATTTTAAATAATTAATTAGATTAATTAATCTAAGATAATCAATTGTGAAATGTTAATTACTTAATGGAAGTAATTAAGGAATTAATTACACATTGTAATTAATTAAGTTTAATATGAATTAAGTTTAATTAATAACCATTTGAAGATGTGATAAGTATAATTACTTAGGGAAGTAATTAATGATAATTACTGGATGTAATTAACTGAGGATGATTAATGATGAAAGTAATTTGAGTATAATTACTTTGTATAATCAATCAAGGGTTAACTAAAGACAATTAATTAAGGAGTAACTAATTTATTTGATGAAGTAATTAAGGGTAGTTAATTACTGAATGGTATTAATGAGGGGTGATTAATAAATGTGGTTTAATTGAAGTATAATTACTTAAAGTAATTAATTTAAATTGGATAATTAATTAAAATGCAATTAGAAACCATTAATAAATATAATCAATAATGTAATTAAGGGTTGATCAATTAAGATTAATTAATCAACAATAAGTGATTAAAGAGTAATTAATTAGTGTAATTAAAGATATTGTAATTAACTATAGTTAATTAATTTATGAACTAATTAAAGGTTAATTACCGTGTTTGGTTAAGGATAATTAATTTGTGAAATTAATTAAAGGATAATTACTTGAGTATAACTAAAAGAAAATTAATCAAGGGTGGTTAATTGAAATGAATAATTAGTGAATGATTTATTAATTAATTGTTAATTGATTAATAGTTATATAAGCAAGATTTATAATGGTGAAGTAATTAATTAGAGATGAATTGATTAATTTAATTCATTTTAAATTAATTATAGCTGATGTGATTGCTTATGTATGGATGGATGATATTGTTTACCTTGGATGGTTTGAGATCTTAGATATGAGATAAATGATGCTGTGTGAAATAGATGCTTTGATTAAAATATAATGATAATATCGAATATCCGTTTTTGATGATAATATGGATTATCTGTTTGTGATGATAATATGGGTTATCCGTTTATGATGATAATGTTGATTACCTATTATGATATTGTGGATTATCTATCTGTGTGTATATAGAAAATATTGGATTGAATTGTTTTAAACTTTAAAACAATTTGACCTATAAAATGGCGTTTGGATTTCGATAGGACCGGGATCGGGTGTCATTTATGATTATCCGAAAACCACATCGATCCAAATTAAACGTTAGGTCGTAAATTCCCAAGTGAAGATCGAGATGGTGTTTTCAGAATGCAAGGGTTATTGTCATTGACTTTGAGGGTGATTCCAAATGAGTGTAACGAGATAATGCCTTCGGTTTCGTTCGAACGCGGAACGAGCTTGTATGGACTGAATGATTTCAGAACATCGTCAGGTGGACGATGAGCATTCTAAGAGATATGTTCTAAAGGTAATCGCAGCCTCAAGCCTCATCAACCGAGAATGGTTAAAACAGGGGATGTGCAGCAAGGTTAGGTGGGTAGCACCCAAGCAGGACGAGATACACCCCTGTCTAGATGTCACAATATAAAACAATTTTTTTTTTATTCACTAACAAATACGCTCTCACAGCTATTATTACACTCAAATTCATTCTAGAGTACTACTGACTCTATCTCTAATGAATAATACCCAACAGAACCATGGTTGTCGCTTAACCATAAGCTCTGATACCAACTGTAAAGACCCGTAAATCCGTACTCCTTGAATAGACACTAATCTCCTTTGTTCAATTCAAGATGAACGAAAAACCGAACACTGAGGGTTTTAAAGAAAAAGAATTTAGGAAAAGAAAAAGAAAAGAAGAAGAAAGAAGATAGAAAATAGAAATTAGAGAGAATAGAAAATGGAGAGGAAAGAAAATGAGAATAGAGGAAAAATAGAAAATGGAAGAAAATAGGACGGAACAGAAAACAACAGAACAACAGAATCTCACAATTCGCAGCGGAACAACATATAATAATAAATGAATAATCTTTAAACAAAGAACTATATCAGTTATTACATTACATCACATTTCATTACATCATATCATCAGAGTGTACAACAACAACAACAAACAGTGCAGCGGAAAAAGAAATACTATATAAACTAGTAATACGCCATGCCATCCAGCTTGCCTCCAGCAACTCCAGAATATCCAGAATATCCTGATAAACCTTAACTCTTGACTGCCCGTGTGGAAATTGGTGGGCACCCAGAGTTTAGGAAGGAAAACAATAAACTCCAAGTCAGTCATGTGACTGGTGTGAGAACTCAAAACAGTTTATTTATCTTTAAAATCAAAATAGAGGAATATTTTTAAATTCAATTCGCAATGCTTTTAAAAATGAGACTACCATAAGGCCTCCCGCACACACACACATGCAAACGCAGAATCGGAGGAGATTTCTCCTTATGATAGTCAAAGATGCTTGATACGCATTTAAAATAACATTTGATATTATTACTAGTGCATAGTGTAGAAGAAATTCATTTTTGAAAGTAGAATATAAATCTTAGCCAACATACGACCATTATCGTATGCCTACTATAGCTACTATCCAAACAGTGGTGACCACCATAAGTGAATAGCAGGTTCTATAACTAATACTGTACAAGTTTCGTATTGTTTCTTTGGATTTCCAACAAATGGTCAGGCCAAGGAACTTCCCATTGCCACATGAGAATGCCTCTGGAAAGACATCCCCGAGAACCAAACCGGAACTCTGCCAACACAAGGCCGGGTTACCCCTAACTGGGTAACTACTGACACGAGCACGCCATTCCCCGATCGTAAACGACCTTTCTCACGGGATCCCGAAAACCAACAACCACAAAGTAATAAATTCGTAGTAACCACATAGGTTAAATATCTGGGCTCCATACCATGATACAACCTCTATCCAGAAGGAAATGTACATACCCTAAAGGGTGCTACCCCTCATAACCTTGCTGCATCTTTCCTGTTTTGACCATTTCCGGGGTGTGAGGTTCGACGAAGTCACGTCCACAAAAACATACTTTATACAAAAGCCATGCTTTGGGTCAACAAATGATCAACACAATGATCACCAAGATAGACGATCAAATAAACGATCCTATCACAATAATCAACACAATGATCATTTCAGCATCACTCAGCATATCACATTACCAAATTGGGAATATATTGCTGATAACTTCAACTATATAACCTCTAAGCTCGTACGTCTCAGAGAAGGGTGTTAAGCTAAAAGAATAAATTCTCCGCCACCAACAGAAATATATTTGAATGAAATCGGCTTTATATCTCAACTTGTAATGTCAGACACACAATCCATACAAGTCTGTTCTGGGCTCGAACAAAACCGAAGGCACTTACAAAGAAGTCCTTGCAATCCGGATATTCACAATCCTGATCGGATTTCCCATCACTTATGGAGAACTCTATACCGGAGCAACTCGGTGCAGAGTAAATCGACAGGTCATCCTATCGCTCTCGCAAATACCGGGTCTTCAACACCGATCTTCAATGCAATTCATAACGACGTATCACATATTCGGAATGGGTTATACGACCCCATGGTCCTTTCCCGGTTAACCCAAATAGTGAGCGCTTATTTAAAAATAAGTGTAGCATTCACATTCAAACAAATCACATCAATTACCCATTCAAAGGGAAATATTGATAGTCGGTTATTGAACTATCAATGGATATGCACACATCACCAGATTCCAAATAATTTTCCAAATTATTTATTTTCCAAAATATCTCCACTAGATATATAAATTCAAAACTTCAAAAATAAATCAATATTTATTTTTAAACAAATTCTCCTTTTCATTCATAAATTCCATAGTGAATTTATAATCCAAAATATCTATGAATATTCAATTTCGATTATTCATTTCAATTTATCTTCAAAAAGATAAATTCTCTAATATTCACTTTATATTGGGAAAACATTTCCATACTTATTTATTCATAAGTAATTCACAAATTTTATTTATTTTCAACACTTGGAAAATATTCAATATACTTAAATCGAAATTAAGTATAAATTTCATTCTTTAAGGAAATCATTCTTTTAAACATATTTATTTGGGCCAAAACGAATGTTACGTAAAACATCGTTACGACGTCCCAAAATCACTAGTATAGGGATTCGAAATTAAAATAGATATATAAATCCCAATACTATACAAAAACATTTCCTTTCGGAAATTATTTACTATAACAACAGTGTTATAGTCCACTATTTCCTTTTCATTTCTCGAAAACGTCTATTTCAACAATAAATGTTGAAATCTATGGTTTCGAATCTCAACACATTTTAAAACATCGTTAGATCGTTTTAATTCTATTCAAAACATCCAAATCCAAAACAATTTCTTTAACGTGTTATTCACTATTCAAAAACGTGAATATACTTCATTAACAATTTCATCCTTTTATTCATTTTAATTCAAAGGATTATTCACGATTAAAAACGTGAATATAACTCCATTACTAAGTTTCAACAATTTACTTATCAAAATAAGTCCTTTGCGAATTTATAAAACAACGTTTATAAATTCCATTTCTATTTATATATAAAAACTTCCTTTTTATAAATTCCTTTATTAACCTATTCGATTTATAACTCAATTATAAACTAAAAGTTCATATTATAAGTTGAGTACTTATAAAACGATTATTTTACAAAATCGTTCCTCTAAAGACTTTCCAAACCATAAATCTTATAACTTATAAGATTCATTTATTTAACCAAATCTATTCTTCAAATAACTTCACAAATTTATAATTCTTACTATTTATAAATTTCATTTATAACTTCACCGTTTATAATTCTATAAATTTCATTCTTTAATGAAATTCATTTTCACTTCGTTCAAACACTTATAAAAACTCGTTTTATAATTTCAATATCTCAATTTATAAATATCCATTTATAAATCTCTTATATAAATCAATTCATATTAATATTTTAAAAACGTCTTTAATCTCCTTTATTATTTCACCATTTTGATTCATAAAATAATTAAATTTTATAAATCCTATATTTCAACTTTTCATAATAAATTCAAAAATCCCGATTAAACTATTTTATAAAATCGTTAGCATCATATTCTTAAAAATCAGTTTTTTTAACTATTTTTCTCAAAAATCATAATTTTTATAACATTAAAAATTATGACGTTTATTTATTTAAAATGGATCAATTCCAAAAATATAGTATATTTTCAAAAATCACTTTAAAAATCATTTTAAAATTCCAAATTTGGTCCAATGATGCTACACACCAAATAGTCAATCACGACTACAACGATATCATATATCAATATGAAAATCCATCAAATATCAAAATATCTGAAATCAAATAAAAACTGTTGAGGAATCCAGTTGGATCCCTCCAACCTGTTTTCCTGCACTCACAAACATTAGCACAATACCAATTTCACTCCAGTACGAAATTATCGCGGTATATGTTCTTATTAAATATTATCCGCTTAATAACGGCGTAATAGGGTCTCATCCGCTAAAAAAAATGCGGGACATCAATAACTCCAATATATACATATGCCAATATATATATATTGATATTATATATAATACCAATTTCACTGTTTATGAAATATTCGCGGTATATGTTTTTATTAAATAACATCCGCTTACTAACGGCGTATAATGTCTATTTTAACAATTAATAGATAACAATCATCATTCAAACATGCATTCAAATATTTTAAATCTAACTATTTAAAATAAAATCGAAACTGATTCGATTGAGTGAGAAGTTCTCACCTTGATTTTAAATTCTGTTTTAGCGATTTATTTCGAATAAAATTAAACGGACGTTTAATTTTACCCAAAATTCTCACTAACTCCAAACGACTCCAAACCAACTCCATCGCGTAGTGCTCGTCCATACGATTCCAACGCTTCCTGTTTCGCGCAGTTTGGACCTCGTATGAAAAAGATACAACATTTTAAACATTTGCGAACTTAAATTACAAATTTTATTTTTAATTTCAACCTAAAATCACTATCTGCCGTCCATCCTTTCCTAGAACGATCTGGGCCGCGTGTTGCTTCTCCCCCATCTCCTTCTTCGTACGCGTGAAACCCCCCCCATAGCCGAACCAATTACGTCCATTTAGGGTTAAATTTTACATCAACCACACACCACTTCGACACGATCAAGAGCCACCACGTCGAAGGGCATCACAGCCTCTACCCACGCCCAGAACGCGCGCCCACTCGGTGGCCCCAAGCTCCTCGAAAACCGTGTTGAACGCGTCGACTTCGTGGTTGAATTGCAGACAATCCACCACATGAAACTCCATCTCCACCGTTGAGATACTACTACTCGACGCTCTCTACATTTTGCTAGTTGAAAACTTCTTGAAACAATGCATGGATTAGAAGATAATTTGAGGAGAAAGAGGACATTTTCTGGCCGTTGAAAAGGAGGTGGCAGCTGCAGTTGTAATTAGGGTTTAGATTTTTTTTTTTTTTAATTTTAGAGTGAAGGGTAGGGTGCTCCTTTTATAGAAAATCAAGCGTAAACACTATTCATTCCGGAAATTCCGAACTCCGATTTAGGCGCCGAAACTGACGTACCTAGGGTTTATCCCGCGTTCTGGACACAATGGAACAGGTTTCGAAAGCTAATTCGGAAGTATGTGCGAGTTATGGCTGTAAACGCTCAATTTGAATTAAACCGATTCAAGCGATTTTCTAGGCGTTTTAATTCGTACCGGACAAACGGTAAATCCAATTGACTTGAAATTTAAAACCATACAATAATATCACATTACGGATCCAATGAAACTGGTTTCGTCGAAATCCGAGACTTTTTGAAAAATGGCTATTTTCACTCGTCAAATTTAAATTAAAAATAAATCGATGCGTTTCGAGCTGCCACGATCAAACGATAACTCCGATTGACACGAAATTTGAAATCCGGTAATAACTAACTATTACGGATCCAATGGAACTGGTTTCGTTCAATTCTGAGACTGTTCAAAAATTGATTATTTTCACTAGTCGATTTAATATTAAAATATTCAATTTTCACAAATTAACTTTTAATTCGATTTTAAAAGTTCTAAAATATCGTTCTAACTCCCATATGATAAAATAAAATTTTACAAATCATTTTCAATCATATTTAACTATATTTTCAATTATTTCCATAATTTAACGTATTAAATTATCGATTTAATTATTCAATTAAATCCAATAATTCAAATAAAAATTTATTTGACTTATAAATTCACTTTTTAATATTTAAAATTAATTAAATACTCATATTTTAATTATTAAAAATTCTGGGTCGTTACAATCTTCCCCACTTAAAAGAATTTCGTCCTCGAAATTAACAAGTAAGAAAAGTTATAGAATTTATTAATTTTCCAAAATTCATAGTCAAGCTTCTTATAATACTTTACTAAGTTTTCGAATCATACTTAGTTATCTTTTCAAAAACAATTACTATTGTTTAACTTCAATTCCAAATCAAAGTTAAAGTTTTCAAAATTTTCCCAATTTTCTCAAAAAATTTCTAACGCCTTAAATTTTCGGAAAAATTCGCCATAGTCTCCTTTGCGCGGCTCGATCCAAAAAAAAAATGACAGTATATATATCACAAATATACATCTCATCAAGTAATGAGGCATCCTGCAGGGAAAAAAGTGTAAAAGTACGATATTTAATCCGAGATATGTACCTTATATTTTATTAGCAAGCATATACGGCTAATATAGCGCAAAAGCGAGCTCCAAATGCGAAGCAAACGCGATCCGCACCTACTAATTACTCAACAAACAACATGAGAATCATGCATGTAGATAATAGTATCAATATAGAACATATAGCAACATATCAACTATATATGTCACATAGCAAATGCAACATATTCAAACATCAACCAACTAGCATTCAACAAATTCATAATCAATATATTCATTTATATTCTCATTAATATTCAATGAAATAGGTTTTCAATTTAATCACATTTGATTCATATACAGTGGATGTTCTTTACTAACATTCATTTTCAATTAGTTTATATTCACTAATTCATATTCAAGTTAGTTCACTTTCACATCAAATTCAATTCTATTCAAATTTATTTACTTCTAATTTGAATTCAATTACATAGCTTTAAATTTCATTAATTCACTTTCATTAATACTTAATGAATTATATACAATCAACTAACAATCATATAACAACCAATGTATATTCATTTCAACCAAATTCCTTTGCTTTCAATTGGTTTAATTAATTGATTTTCATTCAACTTCCAATAACATTATATTTTAATGAATTTCACTTACATTCATTATCCCATATCAATTTAATTCACATTCAATTGATTAACATTTAATCCATTAACTCAATTCAATTACTAAAGTTGAATTTCACTTATATAACTTAAGTTCACATTTATCACTTCACTTTACTAATTTACTTTGATACTAATATCAACTTCATTCAACATAATTTAAGTTATATTTCCATTTCTAAAGTAAATTTCCATTTAACTTTAAATTCATTTTTATTTATAACTCATATTCATATATATATATATCCATTAGTTTCACTTCTTACATATATAAGTTTATTTCAAAATTGTAAATCACTTTAATTATAATTCAATTCTTATAATCCTTTTGCTTATACAATTACTTTATTTAGATTATTCAAACAACCTAACAATCAACTTATATACTTTAATAATTCTGAAAAAATTATTTCTTTATATATATAAAATATAATCAAGGTAAAATTATTTCATTTACCCAATTTAAAGATCAATACTGTGTCGAATTATTCTATTCAAGTGTTTAGAGATTCCTATCAACAACGTTAATTACTCGTATTAACCAGAATCTATATACCACTCAACAAACCAATCATCACAATATAAAACAATTTTTTTTTATTCACTAACAAATACGCTCTCACAGCTATTATTACACTCAAATTCATTCTAGAGTACTACTGACTCTATCTCTAATGAATAATACCCAACAGAACCATGGTTGTCGCTTAACCATAAGCTCTGATACCACATTGTCAGGACACGATTCTTCGTCTTCCGAAAATTTGACATCGACACTCACTTTATCGACTGCCGAGAAATCGAACGACGGAAAACCGAACACTGAGGGTTTTTAAGAAAAAGAATTTAGGAAAAGAAAAAGAAAAGAAGAAGAAAGAAGATAGAAAATAGAAATTAGAGAGAATAGAAAATGGAGAGGAAAGAAAATGAGAATAGAGGAAAAATAGAAAATGGAAGAAAATAGGACGGAACAGAAAACAACAGAACAACAGAATCTCACAATTCGCAGCGGAACAACATATAATAATAAATGAATAATCTTTAAACAAAGAACTATATCAGTTATTACATTACATCACATTTCATTACATCATATCATCAGAGTGTACAACAACAACAACAAACAGTGCAGCGGAAAAAGAAATACTATATAAACTAGTAATACGCCATGCCATCCAGCTTGCCTCCAGCAACTCCAGAATATCCAGAATATCCTGATAAACCTTAACTCTTGACTGCCCGTGTGGAAATTGGTGGGCACCCAGAGTTTAGGAAGGAAAACAATAAACTCCAAGTCAGTCATGTGACTGGTGTGAGAACTCAAAACAGTTTATTTATCTTTAAAATCAAAATAGAGGAATATTTTTAAATTCAATTCGCAATGCTTTTAAAAATGAGACTACCATAAGGCCTCCCGCACACACACACATGCAAACGCAGAATCGGAGGAGATTTCTCCTTATGATAGTCAAAGATGCTTGATACGCATTTAAAATAACATTTGATATTATTACTAGTGCATAGTGTAGAAGAAATTCATTTTTGAAAGTAGAATATAAATCTTAGCCAACATACGACCATTATCGTATGCCTACTATAGCTACTATCCAAACAGTGGTGACCACCATAAGTGAATAGCAGGTTCTACAACTAATACTGTACAAGTTTCGTATTGTTTCTTTGGATTTCCAACAAATGGTCAGGCCAAGGAACTTCCCATTGCCACATGAGAATGCCTCTGGAAAGACATCCCCGAGAACCAAACCGGAACTCTGCCAACACAAGGCCGGGTTACCCCTAACTGGGTAACTACTGACACGAGCACGCCATTCCCCGATCGTAAACGACCTTTCTCACGGGATCCCGAAAACCAACAACCACAAAGTAATAAATTCGTAGTAACCACATAGGTTAAATATCTGGGCTCCATACCATGATACAACCTCTATCCAGAAGGAAATGTACATACCCTAAAGGGTGCTACCCCTCATAACCTTGCTGCATCTTTCCTGTTTTGACCATTTCCGGGGTGTGAGGTTCGACGAAGTCACGTCCACAAAAACATACTTTATACAAAAGCCATGCTTTGGGTCAACAAATGATCAACACAATGATCACCAAGATAGACGATCAAATAAACGATCCTATCACAATAATCAACACAATGATCATTTCAGCATCACTCAGCATATCACATTACCAAATTGGGAATATATTGCTGATAACTTCAACTATATAACCTCTAAGCTCGTACGTCTCAGAGAAGGGTGTTAAGCTAAAAGAATAAATTCTCCGCCACCAACAGAAATATATTTGAATGAAATCGGCTTTATATCTCAACTTGTAATGTCAGACACACAATCCATACAAGTCTGTTCTGGGCTCGAACAAAACCGAAGGCACTTACAAAGAAGTCCTTGCAATCCGGATATTCACAATCCTGATCGGATTTCCCATCACTTATGGAGAACTCTATACCGGAGCAACTCGGTGCAGAGTAAATCGACAGGTCATCCTATCGCTCTCGCAAATACCGGGTCTTCAACACCGATCTTCAATGCAATTCATAACGACGTATCACATATTCGGAATGGGTTATACGACCCCATGGTCCTTTCCCGGTTAACCCGAATAGTGAGCGCTTATTTAAAAATAAGTGTAGCATTCACATTCAAACAAATCACATCAATTACCCATTCAAAGGGAAATATTGATAGTCGGTTATTGAACTATCAATGGATATGCACACATCACCAGATTCCAAATAATTTTCCAAATTATTTATTTTCCAAAATATCTCCACTAGATATATAAATTCAAAACTTCAAAAATAAATCAATATTTATTTTTAAACAAATTCTCCTTTTCATTCATAAATTCCATAGTGAATTTATAATCCAAAATATCTATGAATATTCAATTTCGATTATTCATTTCAATTTATCTTCAAAAAGATAAATTCTCTAATATTCACTTTATATTGGGAAAAACATTTCCATACTTATTTATTCATAAGTAATTCACAAATTTTATTTATTTTCAACACTTGGAAAATATTCAATATACTTAAATCGAAATTAAGTATAAATTTCATTCTTTAAGGAAATCATTCTTTTAAACATATTTATTTGGGCCAAAACGAATGTTACGTAAAACATCGTTACGACGTCCCAAAATCACTAGTATAGGGATTCGAAATTAAAATAGATATATAAATCCCAATACTATACAAAAACATTTCCTTTCGGAAATTATTTACTATAACAACAGTGTTATAGTCCACTATTTCCTTTTCATTTCTCGAAAACGTCTATTTCAACAATAAATGTTGAAATCTATGGTTTCGAATCTCAACACATTTTAAAACATCGTTAGATCGTTTTAATTCTATTCAAAACATCCAAATCCAAAACAATTTCTTTAACGTGTTATTCACTATTCAAAAACGTGAATATACTTCATTAACAATTTCATCCTTTTATTCATTTTAATTCAAAGGATTATTCACGATTAAAAACGTGAATATAACTCCATTACTAAGTTTCAACAATTTACTTATCAAAATAAGTCCTTTGCGAATTTATAAAACAACGTTTATAAATTCCATTTCTATTTATATATAAAAACTTCCTTTTTATAAATTCCTTTATTAACCTATTCGATTTATAACTCAATTATAAACTAAAAGTTCATATTATAAGTTGAGTACGTATAAAACGATTATTTTACAAAATCGTTCCTCTAAAGACTTTCCAAACCATAAATCTTATAACTTATAAGATTCATTTATTTAACCAAATCTATTCTTCAAATAACTTCACAAATTTATAATTCTTACTATTTATAAATTTCATTTATAACTTCACCGTTTATAATTCTATAAATTTCATTCTTTAATGAAATTCATTTTCACTTCGTTCAAACACTTATAAAAACTCGTTTTATAATTTCAATATCTCAATTTATAAATATCCATTTATAAATCTCTTATATAAATCAATTCATATTAATATTTTAAAAACGTCTTTAATCTCCTTTATTATTTCACCATTTTGATTCATAAAATAATTAAATTTTATAAATCCTATATTTCAACTTTTCATAATAAATTCAAAAATCCCGATTAAACTATTTTATAAAATCGTTAGCATCATATTCTTAAAAATCAGTTTTTTTAACTATTTTTCTCAAAAATCATAATTTTTATAACATTAAAAATTATGACGTTTATTTATTTAAAATGGATCAATTCCAAAAATATAGTATATTTTCAAAAATCACTTTAAAAATCATTTTAAAATTCCAAATTTGGTCCAATGATGTTACACACCAAATAGTCAATCACGACTACAACGATATCATATATCAATATGAAAATCCATCAAATATCAAAATATCTGAAATCAAATAAAAACTGTTGAGGAATCCAGTTGGATCCCTCCAACCTGTTTTCCTGCACTCACAAACATTAGCACAATACCAATTTCGCTCCAGTACGAAATTATCGCGGTATATGTTCTTATTAAATATTATCCGCTTAATAACGGCGTAATAGGGTCTCATCCGCTAAAAAAAATGTGGGACATCAATAACTCCAATATATACATATACCAATATATATATATTGATATTATATATAATACCAATTTCACTGTTTATGAAATATTCGCGGTATATGTTTTTATTAAATAACATCCGCTTACTAACGGCGTATAATGTCTATTTTAACAATTAATAGATAACAATCATCATTCAAACATGCATTCAAATATTTTAAATCTAACTATTTAAAATAAAATCGAAACTGATTCGATTGAGTGAGAAGTTCTCACCTTGATTTTAAATTCTGTTTTAGCGATTTATTTCGAATAAAATTAAACGGACGTTTAATTTTACCCAAAATTCTCTCCAAACGACTCCAAACCAACTCCATCGCGTAGTGCTCGTCCATACGATTCCAACGCTTCCTGTTTCGCGCAGTTTGGACCTCGTATGAAAAAGATACAACATTTTAAACATTTGCGAACTTAAATTACAAATTTTATTTTTAATTTCAACCTAAAATCACTATCTGCCGTCCATCCTTTCCTAGAACGATCTGGGCCGCGTGTTGCTTCTCCCCCATCTCCTTCTTCGTACGCGTGAAACCCCCCCCCCCCCCATAGCCGAACCCATTACGTCCATTTAGGGTTAAATTTTACATCAACCACACACCACTTCGACACGATCAAGAGCCACCACGTCGAAGGGCATCACAGCCTCTACCCACGCCCAGAACGCGCGCCCACTCGGTGGCCCCAAGCTCCTCGAAAACCGTGTTGAACGCGTCGACTTCGTGGTTGAATTGCAGACAATCCACCACATGAAACTCCATCTCCACCGTTGAGATACTACTACTCGACGCTCTCTACATTTTGCTAGTTGAAAACTTCTTGAAACAATGCATGGATTAGAAGATAATTTGAGGAGAAAGAGGACATTTTCTGGCCGTTGAAAAGGAGGTGGCGGCTGCAGTTGTAATTAGGGTTTAGATTTTTTTTTTTTTTAATTTTAGAGTGAAGGGTAGGGTGCTCCTTTTATAGAAAATCAAGCGTAAACACTATTCATTCCGGAAATTCCGAACTCCGATTTAGGCACCGAAACTGACGTACCTAGGGTTTATCCCGCGTTATGGACACAATGGAACAGGTTTCGAAAGCTAATTCGGAAGTATGTGCGAGTTATGGCTGTAAATGCTCAATTTGAATGAAACCGATTTAAGCGATTTTCTAGGCGTTTTAATTCGTACGGACAAACGGTAAATCCAATTGACTTGAAATTTAAAACCTTACAATAATATCACATTACGGATCCGATGAAACTAGTTTCGTCGAAATCCGAGACTTTTTGAAAAATGGCTATTTTCACTCGTCAAATTTAAATTAAAAATAAATCGATGCGTTTCGAGCTGCCACGATCAAACGATAACTCCGATTGACACGAAATTTGAAATCCGGTAATAACTAACTATTACGGATCCAATGGAACTGGTTTCGTTCAATTCTGAGACTGTTCAAAAATTGACTATTTTCACTAGTCGATTTAATATTAAAATATTCAATTTTCACAAATTAACTTTTAATTCGATTTTAAAAGTTCTAAAATATCGTTCTAACTCCCATATGATAAAATAAAATCTTACAAATCATTTTCAATCATATTTAACTATATTTTCAATTATTTCCATAATTTAACGTATTAAATTATCGATTTAATTATTCAATTAAATCCAATAATTCAAATAAAAATTTATTTGACTTATAAATTCACTTTTTAATATTTAAAATTAATTAAATACTCATATTTTAATTATTAAAAATTCTGGGTCGTTACAGTTGTCTTGTTCGGGACTGTTCAATAAGGAATGGTTCCGGCCTTGTGTTGTAGGAGGTCGGGAGTGATCCTTTGTACGGTGATCTAGGCCACGTACTGTGACGGGCGGTACCCCAGTAGCCCTTCCATTGATGGAAACCCATTTTCCCTACGAGACCCAATGGTTTTGATTTGTATTACCCACTTTTGTGGCTAGTAGCTGGAATTTAATCATGTAACAATTTCGACTATTTCTTATTTACTTGAAAACCCTAGACACTATTATAATACCAGTGAATTTCCTATAAAATGTTTTGGTTAGCGTAGGGTAAAAACTTACCCGTGTTTATGTGTGGGAAGTCTTACGTGATACCTTTTATTTCAAGGGCTTTTAAAGTTAAGCAACTTTAACCTCTTACTCACACCATACCCATGTCTGACCCGAAGTTTATTTCTGTTTTCATAAACTCTTGGGTACTCAAATTTTTACGAGTAGTTATGGGATTCAGGTTAGCTTCGACGAATTCTGGAGGAGCAATGGAGCAGAAGACTTCGGCGTTGTAGATATATAGTTTCCGCTGTGTTGGTTTCTAGTGTTATTTTCTCAGAGTTGTATTGAGATGTAATAACGAGACAGGTGTTTATAACTATCTAGTATGTGATGTATTATCTGTGTAACTCTGATGGATATTGTATGTTATGTAATACTTATGTGATTAATATAATTTATTTATTCCGCTGTTGAGATTCTGATATTGTTTCTTCTTTCTTCTCTATCTTTTTTCTTTTCTATCCCTTTCTTTCTTCAAGATGATACGTCTTTCTATGGTTAGAAAGTCGGGTCGTCACAGTAATAACCTACCCAAGAAAATCAACGTACTTACTTGGTTTTCAGTAAATCTGATTAGTTATATTTTCCTTAGTTATATTATTTTTATCAAAAATACACGCAATATAAACACTATAACAACCATATGCAACCTGGTAACATCGTGCAACCCAAAAATAATGTAACAAACATATACAACAAAAGTACAAAAAATATTCTATAATAAATGTTATGCATCCGACATTTTCAAAAGATAAATTTTAGAACAATTGCATGGGTTTTATGTTTAAAATAATTAATTTCGAATTTCTCAAAAATAGATGCAAATCAAAACCAATATAAAAAATGTCAAGGAAGGGGTCCTTCTAATAAAACATGTAGAACTCTATAATTACAACAACATGGAGCTTCTAGTGGTATTCCAGTTCCTCCAAATACAATTACTAGAGTGCACAATTATTATTTCTTTCCTAAAAATTTCCAAAATCACTTTTCCAAAAGCACTGGGATTTAATTCCTAATAAACAACAATTAAAAAACCTTCGTTTATAAACTTAACTTTATAAACTACGTTATATAAGATCACATAATCAATCAATCAAATTCAATCAAATCAATAAAACCATAAAAAATCTAATACTATCAATCAATCAAATTCCATAAAGGAAAAATATAACAATCAACATCATTTAGAAATGTTAAACGACTAACAAAAAAATCTTAACATAGGTTCAAAACCTTCTTGATTTTCCAAAAATATAGATAATTATCTAAGCATACCATTTTATTCATTAGCCTTTGGTTATTGCTTAGAAAATAACATATGCTTCTATAGAAAAATTTGAAAGCTAATTGCATTTGCATTTAGTATTTTATTCAATATCAAAATTGTTTATGAATTATTTCATAAATTTTCACCTAATTTTAAAAATATTTTATAATGTCGTTTCTGTATAAAACATCAAAGAATAACTTATTCCACTTTATTTACTTTTATAATACCCTTCTAAATCCTAAGAGTGTATACAAAACATAAAATTTATTTTTTCTTTCACAATTTATGTGAAGATCAAATCAAACTTTGAGTCTTTTAAAATTGAGTCAATCTCTTAACATCTTTAACTTAGAGTTTTAAAATGGACAATGCTTATGGGTTAATCTAAAACAACAAATAGTTTACACCATTTACATGTTTTAGACAAAAGTTATGGTATTAGTAAAATAATGTCGATTGAAACCTTTCTATACTTTTTTACCTTAAGGTGTTATGATGGATGATGTTTATGAACTGGCCTACTAACATCAATTAGTTTACACTGCTTCGAGGCTTTAAATAAAATCTATGGTTTTGATGAAATAATGTTATCAAAAACTTCTTATCCAATCTAACCCATTGAAATCGGTGTTAACTTATCCCTTATCTTATCTAAGCATAAAAATTCATTTATCCAAAACAATCTTTTACCAAAAATACTTTTTATTTTTAAATAAATTTCCATTTAAGGGTACTTAAAAATAAAATAAACAGTTTTAAATTTCAAAAAATCTTTTTCTGCAAGTATACTACATATATTTCTTTTTTGAAATAACTTCAAACAATAACTCAAAAATCTTTTAAAATCATTTCAAACAATTTCGAGATCTAAATTTTTCAAAAACTTTTTAAAATGTGTTTTAAAAGACAAATTTATAATACAAAGTGCATTAAAAACAAGAGTAAAAAATAGATGCCGTTTTAAACATTGTTTACTAAAGTCCCAAAACTACTTACACTTAGCTTTATTTATAAACAATTCTACTTAAAAGTTATCATTAAAACCATCATTTATCAATTTTGAAATAAAATTTATTATCTTAAAGGATAATAAAACAATTTAAATACACTTATAAATTTTAAAACAATGCAAATGACCTAGGGGATTATTTATAAATTCTTTTTAAAATGTAAAAACATATTGATTATCCCAAAAAATAATTTATCAAATTTATAATTTCCTTTGATAAACAAATCAATTATCTTTAATAAAATAGTTAATTACTTCGAAAACACTTTCATCGAATCAGTTAATTTACTTAAACTTGTTTAGTAAATCAATTAACTAACTTAAAATATCATTTTCAAATGATTTATTAAAATCAAATAATCGATAGTTAAAATGAATAATTAATCTCTGCTATCATTAACTAAAATGATTTGTAAAACTTACACACTATTAGTTAAATAATTAATTAGATTCAAATGATCATTAGTTAAACTGATTAACTACAATTCAAATATCGTCGAACTAATTGATTTAGCTAAACTCAAACATTATTAATTAAAATGATTTAGTTAAATTCAAACATTATTAATTAAAATGATTAACTAAGTTTCAAAGCACTATTAGTTAAAATAATTAATTAAATTTAAACAATCGTTAATTAAAATGATTAATCAAAGTTCAATATCATTAATCAATCTAATTAAACTCAAATCTCATTGAACAAAAGATTAACCAATTTTAAACATCATAAATTAAATTGGTTAATTAATTCCAAAATCATTAGTTAAAATGATTAATTAATTTAAAGTATCATTAATCAAAATGATTAATTAATTTCAAACATCTACTTTTGTGAAAACATAAGCTCAAGTTCAAACAGACATACAAGGGTTTAGGGGATGAAACTCAATAAATGACGGCATAATGAAAATCGCTATAACGACACTTAAACAGTTTAAATGGAATATCAACATTAATTTCTATTAAACATCCATTTTATAAACAGAAATTCAACTAAATAATCAATCAAACAATTTAATTAACATCCAAACAATCAACAATAGTTTATGTTAAACAACTTTTTATTAAAAGTTTACGTTCAGCTTAACACTATTAAATGATGATTTTTAACTTAACCCGTTCACCAAACACCTAATAGTTAAACTGTGAAACTAAATTCGGAAGGGGTTCATTTTCAAGGTTCCCTAATTCCTATTTACCTAACCTATACCTTACTTAGGAAAATCTCTTATGAACTATTTAGTTAAAGCTCAAACTGGACGAGCATAGCTAAAGGAATCCTAAATGATAACAATAAAATATTATCATCTCCTAATAATCAACTCACCCATACAACTATATTAATTTTGAAAATCGTTCTTGTTGAGACTTTGTTTTGATTCATGACACAAAGATATCACTACGACATACAGATTTGACGACTGCTATGACAAAAAGAGAATATATACTACAAGGAGACAAGACTTCAAAACCGGTGCATCAATTATATTATTTTAGTTTTAAGTCTTATGTCAGTTTTCTGAAAATCTCTCCTCGATTACATATATATTAGCTTATATATTTAATCATCTTATCCCCAAATATTTTTTACAAGCATATAAAATATATAAAAGTGTTTAAAGTTGTATATATTACTATACCTGTGTAAACTGTGCAAGTTGCACAGATTTTACCAGGTCAGTCGACTGAACCAGAGATTCAGTCGACTGACCCTGGAAATTCTATGAAACATGCATAGGTGCACATATATAAAAATATATATTTAAAAATTGGTTTGAATATTCAGTCGATTGACCCAAAAGCTTAGTTGACTGAATTTCTATAACATCTACTTTTTGAAAAGACATGACTATTTGTGAAGAGTTACGAACCTCTACGAAAAGATTTGGACGCAACACTTCAATCGAAATCTTGATCAACAGTCGCTGCTTTTTAACCTCAATAAATACATACTCTAACTTGATTCCAAATCACTGAATTTTCTTATCTTTCCAATCTAACTCTCTTGAATCTATTTGGTATAATACTTTCAATTATTCTACATTAAAGCAATATTATACCTTTCCATTCTTTATAAACTTCAAATATATATATATTTATACTCGAGGAGAAGATTATAAAAAGGTTGTACTATAAGTGACAATCCCATGTTATTAGAACATACAAAGTCAAAACGATCTTTTGTATTTGTTGAAGTCCTGTTCTGCTGCTCAGGCGTGTGAAGTCCACTTCGGCTGTTGAGGCGAAATCCTGTTCTGCTGCTTAGGTCCCTGTTCGGCTGCTTAGGGGTTGTATAGACCTATTCCTCCGGGTTAAGTGAGGATTGTTGTTTTAGTGAAATTCCAAAAGGAGTCTGGGACTGGACGTAGGACGGTGCTACGAACTAGTATAATAATCTCTGATGTCATTTTTATTATACTGCTTTTATATTCTGCACTATTTACTGTATTGCTATCATCACTATACTCTGTGTTATCACATATCCATATTACACGATCCATAGCACACTTTCGTTCGGTATCAGAGCAAGGTCATCATATAACTGTAACACAGTTATCTGATAATCTAATAATATGGACACTAACGATAACACTAGCTTCATTGAAGGACAATCCACTGCATGTCCACCACTATTTAATGGCATGAATTATAACTATTGGGCCATAATTGTTATATATATTTAGCAAATGGTTTTGGTTCATGGAATATAACCCAGGCAGAATATATTATTCCTACTGAAAAGTATTCTACTTGGTCAAATACACAGAAACTAGATGCCATGACTAATGCAAAAGCCATAAATATGTTGTTTTATGCCTTAGATAAAAATGATTTTAACCGTGTTAGCATGTGCAATACTGCATATGAAATATGGCTTACACTCAAAGTTACAACGAAGGAACCAGCAAGGTCAAATAAATCAAAATATCCATGCTCAAAAGTCAGTTTCAAAACTTTAGAATGAATGAAAATGAATCTATAAGTGATATTTACTCAAGATTTCAGGATATCTATCATTCATTAGTAGGACTAGGAGAAAAATATTCAGACTTTGATATTGTATCCAAAATCCTTAACTCTTTAACGGAAGAATGGGAAAGAAAAGTTCTCGTATTGAAGAAGCGAACGATATTTCCAAAATAACTCCGAAAGAGTTAATAGGAAATCTAATGTCCTATGTAGTGAATTTGCAGGCTAAACGAGTTCAAGCCAAGATAAAAAGAATATAAACATTCCATGCAGAACAAGAAGAATCAGATTCATACAAAGATGAACTATCCTTTATTGCCAAAAACTTCAAGAAATTCTTGAAATATAGAAAAGGAAACATAAATAATGGAAAGAGAAGCTCAAACGGCAATAAACCTCCGTCTTCATCAGTTATGGAGTGTTTTAACAGTCACAAAAGGGGCATACACAGAAGGATTGTCCAGATCAAAAGAAAGAATATTGAAGTAAAAGAAAGGACAAATTCAGAAGAAAAGCTTTTTAAGTTACATGGGCTGATTCAGATTCCTCCTCTTCTTCTGGTAGTGAGAGTGACAGCGATAATGAACAAGCCAACATATGCTTTATGGCCAAAGATAATGAGGTTAATGATTTAACTTTTGATGATATGATAGGGATAAATTCTAAATTATTAGATACTTTAAAACGTCTCAAAAGAAAATATAAAGAGGCAGTAAAAAATCAGAATAAGGCCGAATTCGAAAGAGATATACTTAAAGACGAGAAGAAAATACTGGTAGAAGAACTTGAGAAAACTCAAGAATCTCTTTCAAATGTTAATTCTCAACTTATATTTTTAAGTCAAGAAATTGAAACTCAAAAAGAAAAGAATGATGTTCTTATTTCTGAAAATCAAGTTTTAAAAACTAATATTAAAATGGAAGAACTAGAAAATTCAAGTCTAAAGACCAAACTAGAAGGAATCACTAAAAACGCTTCAAATTTTAATAAAGTAAGAGAAAATTTATCTAGAATTATTGAGAATTCACAACTTGTTAACAATAAAAATGGTTTAGGTTATAAGAAGAAAGTCAAGAATTCATAACCTAGTAATTCAAAAATTAAGTCTAATAAAACATCCACATATTCAAGACTAGTTTCTAAAACTATAAATATATGGGTATCTAAAACTAATAACAACTTAAGAAGGAAAAAGTATATTAGCTCATTTATAGAAAATGTTCATAATGATAAAAATTATATTTATAAAAAGGGATACTAAACCCACTTGGGTTTGGTTTCCTAAGACCTAACTCTTAAGACCCTATTAAAAAAGGTGGGTACCATCGTTATCTCATATTTTTTGCAGGTCCCACTCAAGAAAAGAGGAAAATGGATATTCGATAGTGGTTGCTCAAAACACATGACATGAGACAAAGATATGCTGATAAACATTACATACTCGGATGGAGGTTCTGTCACTTTTTGAGGTAATTCCAAGGGCTATATCATCGGCAAAGGTGATTTGAGAAATTACGTACATCTAATTTACCTCTTATTACAAATGTTTAATTAGTTAAGAATCTAAAACTATATCTATTTAGTATAAGTCAATTATGCGACAAAGGTTTTAAAATATCCTTCTCTAAAAATAAATGTAGTTACTTTGATAAAAATCAAAATCTTATTTTCGAAGGAAATAGAGATAAAAACATCTATGTTTTGAATATGAAAGTTAATCATAACTCAGACATGGGTTTAATAGCCAAAGAAAATGATCCCTGGATATGGCACAAACGATTCTGTCATATCAATTTCAAAAATATAAATAAAATTTCTAAAAATAATCTCATAAAAGGATTACCAAAGATGAGTTTATAGTTAATAATATATGTGACTTGTGTCAATTAGGTAAATTAACTAAATCCTCGTTTAAATCTAAGAAAGTCAGTTCGACATTACAACCACTTAAATTACTTCATATGGATTTATTTGGACCTACTCAAATTCAATCCATAAATCATAATAAATATGTGTTTGTAATAGTTGATGATTTTTTAGATATACATGGACTATTTTTATGAAAAATAAAAGTGATACTTTTGAAAATTTCAAAACATTTGTTAAACAAATTCAAATTTTAAAAGATTATAGAATTAAAAATATTAGACGGAACAAGGAGGTGAATTTGAAAATGAACAGTTCGATTATTTCTGTAAAAAGAAAGGAATATTTCATAAATTTTCGTTTCCTAGACACCACAACAAATTGGAGTTGTAGAACGAAAGAATTGAACTCTACAAGAATGTCCAAGAACTTTACTATTACCAAAACATTTTTGGACATAAGTTGTTTCAACCACCTGTTATGTTTTAAATCATGTTTCTATTAGACCCCACACTAAGAATACACCTTATGAACTTTTTAACGGTAGAAAACCAAACATATCTCATTTTAAAATATTTGGTTCAAAATGTTTTATATTAAATACCAAAGATCGGCTTGGTAAATTCGATTCAATATATGATGAAGGTATATTTCTTGGATAATCGAATCGAAGCAAAGCTTATCGAATTTTCAATAAACGAACTAATACTATTGAATAAACACTCCACGTATCTTTTGATGAGAACTCTAAACTTATTTCAAAAACAAATAATGGCAATGATTTACTTAATAATAATAAAACAAATATAATAATAAACAATTCAAGAGATTGTGATGATATTGTTTATAATTCTTGAGAAGATGAATGCATTGTTAATAATCTAGAAAATAGAAATATTACTAATACAAGAAGATCTCCTCGAAGAATCTTACGAAATCATCCTACAGAAAATATAATTGGAGAAATAAATTCAAACGTTCGAACTAGAAATCAACTAAATTTAATAGCTAATATAGCTTTTCTCTGTACTACAGAACCTAAAATACTAAGGAAGCATCACCCGATGAAAATTGGATTATTGCAATGCAAGAAGAACTAAATCAGTTTGAACAAAATGAAGTTTGAAAACTAGTACCCAGAAAGACTGATCAGATTGTTATAGGAACTAAAAGGGTTTATAAAAATAAAGCAGACGTAGCACAAGGATATAACCAGGAAGAAGGAATAGACTACGAAGTAACATTTGCTCCAGTCGCAAGACTAGAAGAAATACGAATCTTATTGGCGTACGCATGTTTTAATAATTTTAAACTCTATTAAATGGATGTTAAAAGTGCATTTTAAATGGCTATATTAAAGAAAATGTTTATGTTGAAAAACCTTCTTTATTTATTAATGAAGAATACCCAGATCGTGTCTATAAATTTAAGAAAGCTTTATATGGTTTAAAACAAGCACCTTATGCTTGTTATGAACGCCTTAAAAGCTATCTAATTGACTCAGGATTCGAAATAGGAAAAGTAGATCGAATTTTATTTATAAAACATTCCAAAAATGATATTTTGATAGTTCAAATATATGTCGACGACATTGTATTTGGCTCAACTAATAATGAATTATGTAATGAATTTTCTAAAATAATGACTAGAGAATTTGAAATGCCTCATATAGGAGAATTATCGTATTTCTTAGGTCTCCAAATAAAACAAGTTTCAAATGGAATATTTATTAATCAAGAAAAATATTTTAATAATCTTATCAAACATTTTGCAATGGAAAACACTTCTGCCAAACCAACACCTATGAGCACAATAGCACTTCTTGATAAAGATGAAAATGGCAAGAGTGCAGACCAAAGACTATATCGTAGTATGATAGGATCACTACTTTATCTAACAACAAGTAGACCAAATATTATGATGAGTGCGTGTCTATGTGCACCATTTCAAGCTGACCCGAAAGAATCGCATTTACGAGCCCTAAAACGAATACTACGTTATCTTAGTAAAACAATAAATTTTGGACTTTTCTATGCAGAAGAGTGCTCGTTCGAGTTGGTATCATACAACAATGATGATTTCGGAGGATCATGAACAGATAAAAAGTACAAGCGGTATGTGTCATTTCATTGGTAAATCATTAATATCATGGTTTTGCAAAAAACAAAACTATGTCTCACTATCAATTTGTGAAGCAGAATATATTTCTGCAGCACTAGCTTGTGCACAAGTAATTTATATGCAACAGACACTTAAAGATTTCGGAGTAAACCTATCAAAATCAACAATTTATTGCGATAATTCTAGTGCAATAAATCTATCCGAAAATCCAGTAAACCACTCAAGAACTAAACACATTGTGATAACCCGGAGTTTTGGACATCTGTTAATTGATAATTAACTGGATTAGTTAATAGGAATACTAATTTATAGACTGAACAAATAGATCTAATAAAAAATATTCATATCAGAATAAATATTTATTTGATAATCTCCTAATATAATTATTAGAAATTAACAAATTATTCTTTTAAAACAAATAATAATGATGGTTCATAGAAATTTTTTATTTTCACACAAATTAAATTTGTGCTTGTTTAATTATATATATACACATATGAGTTGATTTTAAATTAGATTTTTAATTGAAATTGAATTTGAATTGGAAATTCAAAAGATAAATATCTTAAAATATTTTGGATTTAAAAGTATGTTAGACTTTATTTCTTTTATATAATTGGTTTTATATTATTTTCTTTAAAATATTTATTTATATAAATTAAGATAAAGTATTTACTTAAGCGAAAAAATATATATAAGTTTTGTAAAAATCGTTTAAAAATTTATTAATTCAAGGAAATTGCACTTGTAAGTTAAGTGTACATAGTTTAACAATTGTACATCAATTAACACATGCTAATGACAAATGTTAGCAAGTTAAACAAGTATCACCATGTTATTTTATTTTGTTTTTAATAATCATAAAATTAAGTCTATATATATATATATATATATCAATATCTTATCTTCTCCATTCTTTTTCTATCTTTAATTTTCAAAGTTAAGAAATCAAAGCATATACAATAGCAAACCTAAGAAAATCAAAACAAAAGCCTATATACGACTCAAACTAGAAAATTCAAAAGCAAGCAAGGATCAGTTTCAAAACATCAAGTAAAAATCAACTCCACAAAAATATGATTCAACAAATCAAAATTAGAAAGTAATCAAAGAAAAAGTAAGCAAAGTTTAAGCCTGAAGCAAGCAGATCATTTCAAAGTCAAACTCCAGATCAAAAGCTTTCTCCGTTCTTTAAAATTATAGGTGAGTAAACATAGCAACACCTGGTTTAACAGTGTATGTGATGATCTTATGAAAAATGTTATGGTAAATTGTTTGCATGAGTGAAAATGGACCTGCATGCTCTAGATATGAAATAATATAAGTGTGCATGTCTGTATGTATAGGTATACCCTCTGTTCTTCTTTACAGGTTTAAGATTGAGATCAAAAAAATTCAAATCCACTCTCGTAATCTCTTTTAGGTTGTGAGGTTCAAATAAGGTATGTATTTTTATACATAATCTAAGTTTTAAAAATATATTTAAGCATTATAAGTTTGAAACTATCTGGAAATTTAGTAAGAACAGTGGAAAACAAAAAACTTGTAAATTTCAATCATCACAATCCTTTGTTTTATTTATATAATCTGAATCCCCATCTGAAATCATGATTTTTAAAAGTTAAATCAAAATTTTTATTTTGGGATCGTGAGAGTAATTCGAAGTTGATCATATAATGGTTTTGAGCTATTGCTGGTGGTTGGAAAGGTTAGGGTTCTCGAGGTCGTGACTGAAGCTAGCCTGGAGGTGGGCGATGTCGGCAAAAATGGTCGGAAGGGTTATCTTTCGCTGTGGTGGCACAGCGAGGCGATTGTAGGGTTTAAGGATCTGGGTGGATCGATGAGATTCTCGAGTTCGTCACAGTGACTAGGGTGCATCGGACTTGGTCAGGGTGGGTAGAATAGGAGCTTAAGTCGATGGCGAAGCTCTGGATGGGGTGTCGAGGTTTCTGGTGATCGGTGGTGGCATCGCAAGGGGAGGTTTTTGGTGATGTATCATTCCATATTTGGGTTCGTAGGCTTGTTCTAGATTTCGTGTTCGAATTGAAGCATGGTTGGTCGTAATCGGGTAGGGAGGTCAGGGTCGACTCGCTGGCAATGATGATGTCGGTCCAAGTTGCTCCGATGGGTGGTGCATGTGCACGGTATCGCCGATGTATCAGTGCTTCGGGTTGCTGTTGATTTTGGGGAAGAAGGTAGGTTTTCTTAGGTTAGACCCGAAGTAGAACGAAGGTTGCCTTGAAGATGAGGTGACGCGAGAAATGCAAGGGGTTAGCTTGGGAATTTAACTAGTTTAGCCTTGGTATTTGTGAGTTGTAGCGATCAGTTTTCAAAGCTTATCAAAATGTATAAGTTTCAAAGGAAAATGTAAACCAAATTCTTAAACAAAGTATTAGTGAGTTTTGAACGAGTTTTCAAAGTTTTAGAATGCTTTAAAATTGTTGTTTAAAAGTAATTACTATAATAGGAAAATTCCTATATGTTCCAAAGGTGATTTTAATGATGAAATTTAATAAAGTGTTAAGTATTTAATGTATTAAGGATGATTAATTAATTAATGTAATCAGTTAAGGAAATAATTAATTAATTTAATTATTAAGTTAATTAATAAAAGGGGTTAATTAATTTTTGTAATCAATTTGAAGGATTAATTTATTAATGAGATTAATCAATTAAGGTAATTAGTTTAAAAGATGATTAATTTAATTAAGGTAATTAATTTAATTAAGGTAATTAATTTAAAAGATGATTAATTTATTAAAGGTAAATTACTTAATGAAATTAATTAATGATAATTAAGTAAAGAAAGTAATTAAAGTATAATTGCTAATGTCATTAATTAAAGAGGGTAATTAATGGGTAATTACTAAATGTGATTTATTTAATGACAATTACATAATGGAAGTAGTTGAGGATTAATTATTTAATGTAATTAGTTAACGCGTGGATTAATTAAGAAAATTAATTAAAAAGTTAGTTAATTAATGAATGTGATTAATTAGAGGATAACTCATCAATGTAAGTGATTATAGAATAATTAGTTAGAGTAATTAATTAAGGGTCAATGTAATAAATTATTGTTAATTAATTTATGAGAACAAATAAAGGTTTCTTAATGTAAATGGTTGAAGGTTAATTAATTTGTGTAACTAATTAAAGGCTAATTACTTAAAGTAATTAAGATGATAGTTAAAGGATGATTAATTAATTGGTTTATGATCAATTAATGTTGAGTGAGCAGGATTTAAAGATGATTGAAGTAATTAATTTAATTTATTTAAATTAATTAGGAATGGCGTGACTAACTAATCTTGCTTATGGATGATGGAATGATATTGAATGCCTTGGATTTATTTGATATCTTTGATATGTGTTTGTGATGCTATGTGAAATGATTTGTTGGGCCTGAACTGTGATAATATGGATTATCAATCTGTAATGGAATCGCTACGTGAATATGTTACTCTGACTATGAATTGAATTGATTCACTTAAACAACTTGGGTTAAAGGACATTTGATTCGAAGAGACCAGGGTTGGGTATCAGCAAATACCTAAAACCACTTCAATTTGAAATCTACAATAATTCCTTATAGATTAGATATGTGAATCAACGGGCTAGAATGGAATAATTATAGTAAACTGGACCATTGAAACTAAGTAAGGGTACTTAGGGATGTGAAATAAATAATGGCTATAACAAGTTATGAACTCGTTGTGAGATATGAGTTACCCCCATGTTTCCAATTAAGTTTTTAACTTAGCATTTCAAATTTTATGGGTTTACTCACGCTGGTTTCCAGCCTGACCTAGGTGTCACTTTGATATAATGCTCGGGTCAGATAGAGTATTACAACTTTTCAGGTTAGGACATTCAAGAGCTTAGGTGGCGAGCTGGATGTTAGGAACATATGGAGTTTACCGCTATGTATTTGAGATTGTTGTCATATTAGTCTGAGATAGGTTGGTATAACTGTCTAGTCTACTTGTAAATGATTGTAACTCTGAAATTGTATGAAATCTAACAATTACAGCTTTTCTTTGTATAAATGCTATTATTTGTTATTATTTTAATCCACTGTGAAATGTAAGATTCTGTGATTTATTTTCTGTTTCTTCGTCTACCTTGTTCTTCTTTTCTCTAACAATTTGAAATTTCCGGCGTTCGATTGCTCGCCACTTCTACAGTGAACGTATAAGTGTCGAAATTTCGAGATCGAGACTTTCAGGAGCTCAGGTGGCGAGCTGGATGGCAGTAACGTATGGAGTTTACCGCTATGTATTTGAGATTGTTGTGATATTAGTCTAAGATAGGTTGATATAACTGTCTAGTCTATTTGTAAATGATTGTAACTCTGAAATTGTATGAAATCTAATAATTACATATTTCTTTGTATAAATGCTATTATTTGTCATTATATTTAATCCGCTGTGAAATGTGAGATTCTGTGATTTGTTTTTTGTTTCTTCTTCTATCTTCTTCTTCTTCTTTTCTCTAACAATCTGAAATTTCTGACTTTCGATTACTCGACACTTCAGTGAACATATTAGAGTCGAATCTTTGTGGTCAAAAATTTTGGATCGTTACACACATAGATATTAGACATCACTTTCTACGCTGTAGTACAGAAAAATAAGTGAAAATTTTAAACTACGTCCCATCAGAAAATCAATTACCTGATATTTTTACTAAATCATTGTTAGAAAATACTTTTATAAAATTACGTCGTGAACTTGGTATAATGTCAACTAAAAATATATAAATAGTAAAATATGAAATTTTTGACTAAAAACTCAAAAATATTTTTAAAAAAAAAATCATAATTCTGACCATGCTGAGACTCGAACCTATGACCTACAACGAATAGCCCAAGTGTCTTAACCACCTGAGCCATTGATTATTTCTATTATAGTCTAACACAAGACTCTATTATATGGTGACAACAATGTATTAAATCATGTATAAACACTTATCTTTATCAACATACTTTACACATTATTATGCATATTTCATTACATAAGATAAATCGAATAACAGAAAAACCAACGAACAACCCTATTATTTGGCTAATTCAAGACAAGTCATTTAATTCAACCTTATTTTACTCAACCTTAGGCTATAAATAGATATTCATATTCTATGTTATTCATTCAATCAAGCTGAAATACAAAAAAAAAAAAAATTCTCAAGATGTCAACTTCTTCATCAACTGACTCCATTGAAATTATAGCCTCTATCGATTCACCGAAACTCATATTCATCATACTTCACCATATTCTACTTATAATACTGGATATACTCCTGATAAAAAGAAAGGGAAAAAGAAGATTGACAAATCTCCAAACACTAAGCAAAAAATAGATGATTTGCATCACTATCAACAAGAATCACTGATGCTTCAACGTGAAATGTACTACGAGCAAAAGATTAACCCCAGACAATTAGGAATTATCGAGCATATTGCTATGAAGTTTTGCGGGGACTCTTCACATCCAATAGACGAACATGCTGTTTCACCTATTAGACGACCTTTGACATCATCCCCACCGCGACCACCGATCTCACCAAATTCATGGGATCGGAATGAAACATCGAATGCTCGTCGCAAACAACCAAAGGGCTAGAAAACGCCTAGTCCTTCAAAATAAACATAGTTGCTATTATTTTTATTTTCGAATAATTCTACTAAAGTATGTACGCTTTATTTTTGGAATAATTCAGTTCTTTTTCATATCATCAACACGTATACTAGTTATAATATTCAAAATTAAACTTACAATGTTCATATGTATGAAAATTTATAAATATTTACTCAAGAAAACATTGGCTATATGAATTCACCCAGGTCAGTCGACTGAATCAAAGGGTCAGTGGACTGACACAGAAGAAAAATGTTTTTTAAAACCATGGTTAGTCGACTATCTCAGTGATTCAGTCGACTAGACCAGAAGGATGAAAATTTTTGATTTTCAGATTCAGTCGACTGATTCATGAATCTGAGCAACATTACTGCTCCTACCACTCACTTTCCCCCTTTTAAATTTCACTTTCCCCGTCTCTCACCGCTCTCATCCCAAATTTCAAAGTTTTCCCAAACCTTAGCTTTTCGAAAAAACTCAATTTTTATTCCTCCAAACATTCAAATTAATGGCTCCTAAGAGAAAAGGACAAGCTTCTCCATCTTCTCAACCTCCTTCAAACGATAAAATCCAACAATAGCTATTTGATGATACCACAATTAGGAGATGGAGAAGAATGCAAGATTCTCGCATCTTTGAAGGTTTGTTTGTAAAGTTTTTCGATTTCTCTCCATACCATATACAAGAATTGGCTCGTAGGAGCAACTTGGAATCTTTATTCAAAACTGACTATAATAAGCACAAAATTAATCAAATAATGGTCAAAATATTCTATGCAAATCTTAAATTGGGTCATCAAACCGTTCAAAATCAACAAGATTATGTATGGACTCTTGTTTGTGGAAAACCCGTCTTTTTCTCCTTAGATCGAATGGCACACATTTTGAGATCAAAAAATGATGGTATAGAATTGAAAAATGTTGATTGTGATATGGTCATTCGTGACCATATAAGTCATTTGTTTTTAGAAGACGACATGCACCAACTCAAGTCCATGTCCTTAAGACCAAAAGCAAGAATTATACATCGTGCATTGATGAAAACCGTAACTCCGCGAACCAAGAGCTATGAACTTGTTTATGAACGTAACTTTAAAGCCTTGTACGCTATCTTCGGAAACATTAAAGTCAATTGGCTACGATTAATTGTTGATGAATTCTTAAGCTTCAAAAATGGTCGAATGAATATCATCTACTATGGTTAATATATTATGCGACTGCTAAAGGCTTGTGAGATTCCAGAACCTGACTCACCGGTTTCTACCGTTGGATATTTAAATTCTCGTACTTTAGCGTTAATGAACCCACTGGTTGCTCGACCACCTCCTATCATTACTTTCGAAGAATGGACTCAATGAAAATTATCTCAAGATCAACCACAACAACATACCAAAGCATCTCATTGTCCATCCACCAAAGATCAACTAGTCCTCAACAAGACGAAATTTTGATTCCTAATCTGGGACTACCTCCACATGAGTCGATTTCTATGATATTCCGTTACCAACAAATTCTTCAATCCTATATCACTGAAGTCGACAAAATGCTTGATAAGGTTAAAGGATTTTTACGAAGTAACGGCAAGCTATTTCATGGTCATCGGGCACTTCCATGGCTACAACAGGCGATCCGGGTAAGCAACCCGTCTTCACTTGGTCTTGGTCTTCCTCTTCCGATGATCAAGCAAGTAGTAGCGACGATGGTGGAGATAGAGGCGATAGTAGTGGTCAAACATCGCATGATGATAGGGGTAAGAAAAGGATGGCATGAGTTGTTATTTTATATTATGCAAACATTAGTCTCTATTTTATGGCTTGTATTAAAACAACCACTCTTTTTCGTATTTCAAGACTCTTGTTTATGGAATTTTAATGTACGAATGGTTGTTTCCTTTATAATATCTATGACATTATGGCTTCATACTTTTATATTACTTATTCCTTTTTGTCGATGACAAAGGGGGAGAAATATTGTTACTAACATTGAGAATGCAGGATATAGAGTGTCAAAGATTCAGGGGGAGTAAGTATTTAAATTATATATACGGTCAAAATCTATATTTATTTACAGATTGTCATCAATCAAAAAGGGGAAGAATATTGAGACTTGGTTTTGATTCATGACACAAAACGATTACTACGACATACAGATTTGACGACTGCTATGAGACAAATAGAATATATACTACAAGGAGACAAGACTTCAAAACCAGTGCATCAATTATATTATTTTAGTTTTAAGTCTTAGGTCAATTTTGTTAAAATATCTCCTCGATTACATATATATTAGCTTAATATTTAATCTTCTTATTTCGAAATATTTTATACAAGCATATAAAATATATAAAAGTGTTTAAAGTTGTATATATTACTATACCTGTGTAAACTGTGCAAGTTGCACAGGATTTACCAGGTCAGTCGACTGAACTAGAGATTCAGTCCATTGACCCTAGAAATTCTATGCAACATGCACAGGTGCACCGATATACAAATATATATTTAAAAATTCATTTGAATATTCAGTCGACTGACCCAGAAGCTCAGTTGACTGAATTTCTGCGACAACTACTTTTTCAAAAGACATGACTATTTGTGAAGAGTTACGAACCTCCACGAAAAGAGTTGTACGCATAAGTTCAAATCGAAACTCTTCATCAACAGTCGCTGCTTTCTAACCTCTATAAATACATACTCTAATTTGATTCCAAATCACCGAATTTTCTTATCTTTCTAATATAACTCTCTTGAATCTATATGCTATAATACTTTCAATTGTTCTGCAACAAAGCAATATTATACCTTTATATTCTTCATAAACTTCAAATATACATATATACGCACACACACTCAAGGAGAATATTATAGGAAGGGTGTACTACAAGTGACAAATCCGTATTATTAAAAAACACGAAGTCAAAACAATCTTTTGTATTTGTTGAAGTCCTGTTCTGCTGCTCAGGCGTGTGAAGTCCTCTTCGGCTGTTGAGGCGAAATCCTATTCTGCTGCTCAGGTCCCTGTTTGGCTGCTTAGGGGTTGTATAGACCTATTCCTCCAGGTTAAGTGATGATTGTTTTAGTGAAATTCCAGAAGGAGTCTAGGACTGGACGTAGGATGGTGCTCTGAACCATTATAAAAATCTCTGGTGTCATTTTTATTATATGCTTTGATATTCCACACTACTTACTGTATTGTTATCATCACTATACTCTGTATTATCATATATCCATATTGCATGATCCATAGCACACTTTCAATTCTTGTATATATAAAATACATTCCTAGATAAATTTATTTCATTTACCATTTTAAAACAATATTGTATATGTTGGTCTAGTATAAGCATTTAGGAATCCCTATCGATAACGCTGATCAGACGCATCGAAAAGAATTCATATACCACTCAACTGATCAAGAAAAACAATATAAAACATCTTTATAAATTTAACAAATACACACTCAATATACACACACACACACACTTTTTGACTTATCCTAGGACATTACTAATCCTATCCTTAGAGAGTTTACCCTACCAAGGCTTAGGGGTTTGCTATACCTAAGCTCTGATACCGATTGTGACGACCCACCTTTCTGATTCCTAGTAGCAACGCTTAATACATCCATGGGGTAATATAAAGAACATAACAAAACAAAATAGAAAAAACCTCATAACAGAATGGTTACTTATAATACAAAATGATACATTACAAAAGTTACTCCTTACATGGAGCTATCAAAATTAAACAAAAGTACTAAATCTAACATGTAACAATCCGCATATTTATCGAGTTTATATTTAAATATTTTATTTAAATATTAAATCGTTAATCGGATTTTGGTCTGAAAAGCTACTTTTTGCAAACGGTCAAATTAGGACTCGAGACCACTTCCATTGAGTTCGAAATGTCGTTTACAACTTTTTTAAGTATAAACATCGATAGGTTTGGAGTTAGTGAAATTTCACTAACTTTTCCCGCCTTGGACTTTGGGTTAGCTTAGCCTATTAAGCCCAAGTTCCAACCCCCTTCTCCTCACTCTTCATAAATTTCCTAACTAACCCAAGCTTTGGCATTAATGGTGAAGAGAATGGGAAATTAAAACTCCAAGCTCAAATTGAATTGCAACTCCAACATTCAACTCCAAATTCAAGTAGAAGATATTGGATTCAAGCTTTGGATTGCTTCTCCTTGCTTTCAAGCTTCATCTTTATAAATTTTAGTGCAAAGGTGAGATTTTTATCCCACAAATCTAGTCTATATCTATATTGGACTATTGGGAATGATTCCCTATCACTTTAGTACGTACGTTTGCATTTTGTTTTGATTAGATTGGCGAAAAACTCCAAATTTTAGTGATTTTGGTGAAAAACTGCTACTAGGTCGTTCTGGCCATTTTTAGCTCGTTCGGAGTTAGGTCGCTCGTCCATAGGTCGTAGGTCGCTTACGAGTTAACCCTAGGTCGTTCTGGCCATTTTTTAGCTCGTTCGGAGTTAGGTCGCTTGCCCATAGGTCGTAGGTCGCTTACGAGTTAACCCTAGGTCGTTCTGGCCATTTTTAGCTCGTTCGGAGTTAGGTCGCTCGTCCATAGGTCGTAGGTCGCTTACGAGTTAACCCTAGGTTGTTCTGGCCATTTTTACCTCGTTCGGAATTAGGTTGCTCGTCCTTAGGTCGTAGGTCGCTTACGAGTTAACCCTAGGTCGTTCTGGCCATTTTTACCTCGTTCGGAATTAGGTCGCACGTCCTTAGGTCGTAGGTCGCTTACGAGTTAACATTAGGTCGTTCTGGAAGAATTGGCACTTCGGAATTAGGTCGCTCCTCAACAGCCTTATTCTCCGTGCTAGTTGACAACTCTACACCGTAGTGTTCTTGGCTAGTGTGGGTATAGAGGTGGGGCGTCACAGCTTGGTATTAGAGCGAAACTTCGGAACAATGTAGAATAACTTAACAAGGATCATCGTCCTAAGTCTATCTTAGGATTTATACCATAGGATTAATTCGAGTCTTCGTACCGATTCATCCTACTTCCTTTATGATTCCTTGTTTTATCTATCAAGATTGCTTGATATTCATTGGTGAATAACCTTCTTCCTTCTCTTCTTTCTTAAAGGAAGAGAATGTCTAGACCAGGCCGTCCCAGAACTGGATCATCTAGTGCTGCTCCCCAGGATGGAGTTTTTATGACTGCTCAACAGCTTCTTGATTTAGTAACAAATGCTCAAGCAGCTGGAGCTAACCCGGAACCTACTCACCCAAAGTCGGGATTTGCACGCTTGTGCAGCGATTACACCAACTTGGGTGGGAAGCCCTTCAAAGGTTCGGAAACGATCATCGAGGTCCAGGCTTGGTTAAAATCATGTGATCGAATCTTTTCTCGCATGAACCTTATCGATCTCCACCGCGTTCAGGTGGCTTCCAGCATGCTCCAGGAGAGAGCATTGGACTGGTACGAACTCCTTATTTCAGAAATTAATGAAGCGGATCTCACCTAGAAGCAATTTCAAGGACGCTTCGAGTTAAAGTTTGTACCAGAAGCTGGGAAAGTAACCTTGGCTCGACATTTTATAGACCTTGTTCAAGGTCAATCCTCTGTGACTGATTACGTCGCAGCCTTCGAGTCGCTTTCCAAATATGGGGTTGAATACATCAACACCCCATTGAAGAAGAACCAGAGGTTCGTTTATGGCTTAAATAAGAATCTTAAGAAGCCGCTACTCCTGAAACTAGAAGTTGCATTTGATCAACTCGTCGATATCGTTCTTCGTCTTGAAGAGGACGATAGAGAGAGTGATGCTGAAGTGGTTGGCGCTAAACCAAACTTCAACAACAAAAAGAGGCCTAACAAATTTAAAGGTTCTTATCCCAACAAAAAGGGTAAGCATGCAACTTCGGCTGCAAAGACACCTTCCTCTAGTAGCGGGCAATGCTATAACTGTGGTTCTAAGGACCATTTTGCGAACAAGTGTTCGAAGCCCAAAGGTTGTCGCTATTGTAAGAGCCCAGATCATTTCATGCGTCAATGCCTCAAACTTGAAGCCAAGAAGGAGGGAAAGTTAAATGTGGCTCAAGCCCCTGGCAACACATCTCGTGGCCAAGGTATTTCTCATTCCATTCTTGATGGTATTATTTTATTTCATGATCAACCTATTAGAGTTCTCTTTGATACGGGTGCATCCCATTCTTTTATATCAAAAGAACTTGTTGATACTTTTTCTTTAAATGTTGTTGCTTTAATGACTTCTTTAAGAATCGCGGATCCGGTTGGTGGGTCCGCAACTCTTAGTTTGCTTTGTAAAGATGTGGAGATTGTTTTATGTGATTTTTCTTTCCTAGCCGATTTGCATGTCATGCGTTACTTAGGCTTTGGAATAATTTTAGGAATGGATTGGCTTAACCGTTATCAAGCCCATATCCTATGTCCTGAGCGGACTATTCATCTCCGACATCCACTATTTGTTAAACAGATTTCTGTTAATCTTAATGATTCAGAATCCTGTTTGGTGGCATCTTTATATTCTTTAAATCCTCGTGATGACGATGATGATGAAGATGATATTATTTCTCGTATTCACGTTGTTCGTGAATTTTCCGACATATTCGAGCCCGTTTTGGGTTTGCCACCTAAACGATCAATTGAGTTCAGAATTAATCTTGTTTCTGGAGCTCAACCTATTACTCGTCCTCCTTATCGCATGTCCAATAAGGAAAATGAGGAGATGCGTAAACAATTATCCGAATTGGAGACGAAACAATTTATTCGCTCTAGTTCCTCACCTTGGGGAGCTTCGGCTATTTTCGTGAAGAAATCCGACGGTACGCTTAGGCTTTGCATTGACTATCGCAAGCTTAACGATCTGACTATTAAAAATAAATATCCTTTACCTCGGATTGATGATCTATTCGATCAGCTTAGTGGTGCTAAGGTCTTTTCACAATTGGACTTGGCTACCGGTTTCCATCAGCTTCGCATCGCAGAGGATAGCATTCCTTTGACATCATTCCGTACTCGATATGGATCTTATGAATGGCTTGTTATGCCATTTGGGTTAACGAATGCTCCAGCTTATTTCGTTGACCTCATGAATCGAGTTTTCAAAGATTTCCTCGATCGGTTTGTTCTCATATTCATTGATGATATTCTTGTGTATTCAAAAACCGAGGAGGAACATGAGAAACATCTTCGGATTGTATTGGAAACTCTTAGGAGTAATCAATTAAAGGCGAAATTTTCTAAATGCCACTTTTGGCAATCTCGTGTGAAGTTTCTCGGTCATATTATTTCCGAATCCGGAATTTCCGTGGATCCTTCAAAGATTGAAGCGATTCAAGATTGGAAAAGACCTGAGAGTGTGACTGAAATCCGTAGCTTTCTCGGATTGGCGGGCTATTACCGTCGTTTTATTAAAGACTTTTCTAAGATTGCCGTGCCTCTAACCGGCTTGACTAAGAAGGGAGTTAAATACATTTGGTCGGACAAATGTGAAGCCTCTTTTCAGAAATTGAAAGAACTCCTTTCCGATGCTCCTATTATTGTTATTCCCGTGGGGAATCAAGATTTTGTTGTTTATACTGATGCTAGTCACGTTGGTTTGGGTGCCGTTCTTATGCAAAAAGAACGTGTTATTGCTTATGCTTTTAGGCAATTAAAGCCGGCCGAGACTAGATATGCCACACATGATTTAGAACTCGCGGCTATTGTTTTCGCCCTTCGGATTTGGCGTCATTATCTATTGGGAGAGAAATTTATTCTTTACACGGATCATAAGTCTTTGAAATATTTATTTTCTCAAAAGGAAATTAATTTGCGTCAACAGCGTTGGCTCGAGTTCCTTGCACCTTATGATCTTGATATTGTTTATACCCCCGGTAAGGGTAATCGTGTCGCCGATGCTCTTAGCCGTAAACAACAAGCAGTTGTTTCTATGATGATATCCGAATGGAACGATCTCGAGGTTTTATCCACTTGTGAGATTCGAGAGCGCGTATCCGATTTATGCTCATCACTTGTTTTATGTAGCCTTGAGGCTCATCCTTCTCTTTTAGACCGCATTCTTGAAGCTCAAGGGCTAGATCCTAAATTGGCTCTTCTTGGCCAAAATGTTAAGGATAAAATTGGTATTGAAGGTTTGAAAGACTTTGATATTGATTCTCGTGGCGGCATTCGAAAATTTGGTAGACTTATCGTACCAAATATTGGAGATCTTCGTAAAGATATTTTAGAAGATTCCCATCGTTCTAAATTCACCATTCATCCCGGTAGTAGTAAAATGTACGCTGATATGAAGCGACTTTATTATTGGGAGGGAATGAAATCTTATGTTGCTAACTTTGTTAAGTGTTGCATGACTTGCCAACTTGTCAAGGCCGAACATCAAAGGCCTGGTGGGTTATTGCAACCTTTAGAAATTCCAATTTGGAATTGGGACCAAATTTCCATGGATTTTATAGATGGCCTTCCCCGTTCTCGTTCGGGTCATGATAGCTTATGGGTGATTGTTGATAGACTTACTAAATCCGCCCATTTTATTCCCGTTCGGTCTAACCGAACCGTTCCTCTTTCGGCCAAACTCTTTATCAAAGAAATTGTTAAATTGCATGGAGTTCCTACTTCTATTGTTAGCGATCGAGATCCATTGTTTACTAGTGGATTTTGGAAGAGTCTTCAAAAAGCTTTAGGAACGAAGCTTAATTTTAGCACTGCTTATCACCCCCAGTCTGATGGACAAACCGAGCGTGTGAATCAAACTCTTGAAGATCTTCTTCGTGCTTGTGTGCTTGATTTTGGTGGAAGTTGGGAAGATCATATTTCACTTGTTGAATTTTCCTATAATAATAGCTTCCAATCTAGTATTGGTATGGCACCTTTCGAGGCACTCTACGGAAGGCCTTGCCGATCTCCTTCTTGTTGGCTTGAGGCCGGTGAGAAGCTGGTTTTAGGTCCAGATTTTATTCGAGACTCCACAGAGAAGATTGAACTTATTCGACATAAGATGAAAGAAGCCCAGAGTAGACAAAAATCCTATGCCGATAATCGAAGAAGGAAATTAGAATTTTCTGTTGGAGATCCTGTTTTTATTCGTGTTTCACCTATGAAGGGTGTTGTACGTTTCAGTCGATCGGGGAAGTTAGCGCCTCGATATATTGGGCCATTTCCTATCACTGAACGTATTGGTTCCATGGCTTATCGCCTTGCATTGCCGGCTCAGTTTTCTGCTATGCATGATGTATTTCACGTTTCTCAATTACGGAAATGCCTTCGGGATTCCGATTCTATTCTTGAGCCTGCTGTTGTGGAAGAAATTGAAGTTTCACCGAATTTAACTTATGAGCAGCATCCTATTCCAATTATAGCTTCTGAGGTTAAACGACTTCGAAATAAAGATGTTCCGCTTGTGAAGGTTCAATGGTCCTCAAATCCTAAGGATTGTTCTTGGGAATCCAGAGAATTCATCGAGCGTACACATCCGGACTTGCTTACTCCTGCTCTTTGAGGTGAACTTCTTATTTCAAATTTCTCTTGTGTTAATATGCTTTTATGGTTGTTACTTTTTATTTCCATCTTATATATATGTATTGCGAGGACGCAATTTCTTTAAGGAGGGGAGTCTGTAACAACCTGCATATTTATCGAGTTTATATTCAAATATTTTATTTAAATATTAAATCGTTAATCGGATTTTGGTCCGAAAAGCTACTTTTTGCAAACGGTCAAATTAGGACTCGAGACCACTTCCATTGAGTTCGAAATGTCGTTTACAACTTTTTTAAGTATAAACATCGATAGGTTTGGAGTTAGTGAAATTTCACTAACTTTTCCCGCCTTGGACTTTGGGTTAGCTTAGCCTATTAAGCCCAAGTTCCAACCCCCTTCTCCTCACTCTTCATAAATTTCCTAACTAACCCAAGCTTTGGCATTAATGGTGAAGAGAATGGGAAATTAAAACTCCAAGCTCAAATTCAATTGCAACTCCAACATTCAACTCCAAATTCAAGTAGAAGATATTGGATTCAAGCTTTGGATTGCTTCTCCTTGCTTTCAAGCTTCATCTTTATAAATTTTAGTGCAAAGGTGAGATTTTTATCCCACAAATCTAGTCTATATCTATATTGGACTGTTGGGAATGATTCCCTATCACTTTAGTATGTATGTTTGCATTTGGTTTGGATTGGATTGGCGAAAAACTCCAAATTTTAGTGATTTTGGTGAAAAACTGCTACTAGGTCGTTCTGGCCATTTTTAGCTCGTTCGGAGTTAGGTCGCTCGTCCATAGGTCGTAGGTCGCTTACGAGTTAACCCTAGGTTGTTCTGGCCATTTTTTAGCTCGTTCGGAGTTAGGTCGCTCGCCCATAGGTCGTAGGTCGCTTATGAGTTAACCCTAGGTCGTTCTGGCCATTTTTAGCTCGTTCGGAGTTAGGTCGCTCGTTCATAGGTCGTAGGTCGCTTACGAGTTAACCCTAGGTCGTTCTGGCCATTTTTACCTCGTTCGGAATTAGGTCGCTCGTCCTTAGGTCGTAGGTCGCTTACGAGTTAACCCTAGGTCGTTCTGGCCATTTTTACCTCGTTCGGAATTAGGTCGCTCGTCCTTAGGTCGTAGGTCGCTTACGAGTTAACGTTAGGTCGTTCTGGAAGAATTGGCACTTCGGAATTAGGTCGCTCCTCAACAGCCTTATTCTCCGTGCTAGTTGACAACTCTACACCGTAGTGTTCTTGGCTAGTGTGGGTATAGAGGTGGGGCGTCACATAACAGATTTCTAGCTATCCATTTAACTTTCCATTTTTAGATACAAAACACACATACATAATCAAACAGCTGAAATAAATAACCAAATAATTAAGGAGCCGCCAACTGGATCACATTCTTTAAAGCGCTCCAAAGAGAATCCAGTTATTCTCGGACTCCTCAAATATAATTGAGTACTCGAGAGTTTATGAAAAATAAATAACTTGGGTTAGACAATATGTATGGTATGAGTAAAACTCTGAAATAAAAGGGAGTGTATTAAAAATAATATGTAGGACCACACTGCTAACGCGGAATGGGTTTTCTCCCACATAACCAACAACCAAACGTAAGAAAGGAAAAGAATAATAGATAACAAATCCAAACATAGATGTTAGGAAAAAATAGTATAAAGATCTAGATTTGAAATATTGGAAATAGTCTGAACAAAACTCTAACTAGACAGAATGTATAAAACAAGATAATAGTCCAAGCGTGATACAATGGACAAAACGTATGATTAAACATCATGAAGAGTGGTTGACTCTTCCCATTGTAATTACAGAAAAAAAGTTCAAAGGTTCGAATCAAATAAGGGAAGGAAAATTTTCCAATAAATAATTAGGAAGGTGCACCATCCTTGAAGTATACCTCTAGTATTATACTTCTAAGAAGTTTATATACTCCGTGACACTTTTCGAAAATGTACCAACTGGACCCCGCTAAACGTTACCGAGTATCTGAATATTTCACATCTAAATGCACAAACGAATTCGGTCTAGATGAAATACGAAAATAACTTAATGGGTGCAACCCTATATAGCTGGACGTTCTTTCGTGCTTTGGGTTCAGTCATTTACCGACAAAGGATAACAAAGCTCAAAAAAGCAACAAATCATCATAGAATGATGAAAATAAAGAAGACGAAGAAACCAATAGCCGAGAAACCAACTATTGGGATTATAAAATGTACTATTTCTTGGTTAACAATGATACCAGATAAGTCGAGATAGTGCTACCTCAAAGTCATGTCTCACAATTATTCTTAAATTTTGAAATAACGACAAGGCTACTTCTTCAATGTTTAACGTTAAGCATACAAATAAATCATTTCCATATTAGTGATATTGCTTTATGGAAATTGTTTCATTTCCATAAATGAATCAAACCTTTTGTTTTAAAAACCGAATTCATGCTTGGCTTCACATTACATATATTAGCTTTAAAACACTTTGTCAAAAGTGTTTAGTAAATTTAATCGTCATTATAAAAAGGGTTGAATAACTTAAAACATCATTACTACATTGATTAACTAGCCTTTAAAACTTTGTTAACTAAGTTGATTAATTAACTTCAGTATCCTTTAATTAAAAAGGTAAATCTCTTTTAAAACATTATTAATTAAATTAATCAATAATATAATTAATTAAATTAATTTATTAATAATTAAATATCATTATTTAAAATTGAACAATTGATTTAAAACAGTATTTATGAAAAGATTAATTTAAGGTTAAACAGATTTATTAACTTTTAAAAGTTATTAATTAAAAAGATTAGTAAACTTAATAACTTAAAGACAATTAGTTAAAACCTGATTTTTCTTTTGTTGACTTAAGATTTTGAGAGTATAAGATATTTTATCGGGGAAAATTCAGAATGACTCGAACAGGCTCCAGGATTTAATCACCAAATCTCGAGCTTCCTCTTCCATTTTTTTTCCTCCTTAGTTAACAGTAATACAATTTCCAAAGCATGAGCATAGACCCGAGCTAGTCCCCATTTAACCCGAGCATCACTCCGAGTTACTCACAAAAACCCAACTTCTCTGACACACGAGACCATCGCCGTGCACATGCACAGCCGTTTGCCACTACTCCGGCATACCTCTCTGCCTCCGGCAAGTGCGGGTCAACTCTATAATCGATTAAAAACATCAATTCACCCCCATCCACCTCAAAACGAAAACGAACCATCAATATCGAACTGGACTTTGACATTGCCAGAAAACCCACCTCGCAATCACTCCTCCGTTCACCAGAGCTCACGCAACTCAGTCCCTAGCCCCGCCATGCAACCACGCTCCCAATGGCCAAGGTTTGATCCCCTCCGGTCAACCAGAGACTTCGCGGTAATCTCGATTCTAACCATGACATTTGTGGGTCTAAAACCCTTAAGTACTATATTGATTAATTAATAATTTGATAGTCAATTATAATTAAGAATTATATTGAGTAATTAAGAGTTTGGTTAACAAATATATGAAGATAATTAAGATAAAGTTATTGGTTAATATAAATGATTTAATTAGGATAATGGTTTCTTAATTAAGAATCTTTTTGATATAGTAAGTTAAGAATCACTTAATTAATTTAAATGATTAAGTTAAATAATTAATTAAATAATTAATTTGTGGTTAATTAAGATAATCACTGATGGGTTAATCTAATATAACTGTCTAGTATGTGTTGTATTATCTGTGTACTCTGATAGTGGTTGTAAACTATGTAAAATTATATGTTATTAATATAATTTATTCGTTCCGCTGTTTAGATTTTGATGTGTTGTTTCTTCTTCTTCTCTTCCTTTCTCTTTTCTATCCCTTTCTTTCTTATTAGCGATGCGACTTTCTGGTATTAGGAAGTTGGGTCGTTACAGTACATCATTAGTAAGTTGATTATCTAACTTCAATCCATCATTATTAAAAGATTAATTAACCTTAAACATCATTAAATAAAATGATTAACTAATTTCAAAATATCACTAACCAAGTGATTAGTTAATTTTAAACACATCATTAATAAGTTAATTAGTTAACCTTAATTTTTATTTATTAAATAACTAATTTAATTAATTAATCATTATAAAAATAATTAATTAAATTTTAAATCATTATTATTTCAAAACTTATTTAACTTGTAAAACTAATCCAAGCATGAAGACGAAACCAAACGGTTTCAATAAAAAGTGATTTTCTAGAAGTGCCGATATGCAACTATTGCTATATGGGCAGTTCGGGAAACAAGTTCAAGGCATTATCATTACTATCAAACATTATATAGCAAGGATATGAACATATATACATGACGATTTACAATACTACAACATATATCAATCATTTTCTAACAATATAATTAAATTTAGATTTACAATACTACAACATATATCAATCATTTTCTAACAATATAATTAAATTTAGCCGCTAACTTTTCATATCTCTTACTACATGCAAACTAACTTTCAAAAATGCGAAAATCTTTTGCAATAGAACCAAACCATCACGATACATATACAATAAGAATTCATAGGTCAAAGATATGAGCATTAAAATAGTTTAAAAACTTTGATTATAAGGGTGGAGCTTTACTAAAAAAAATTGCTAACTTAACAAAACCTGCACCAACTCTTGAATGCGATTAGATCTAAGCTCTACTGTGCAAATGGCTCAACTTAGTAGATCTTGGAGTGAATGTTGGGCTCATCCATGTGCTATTTTGGGCTCAACCTAGGTTGATTTGAGGGACATGATACTTGTTTGAATGGTTATGTGATTTAGAAGAGTAAGGAACTAGGTTTAAGTGAATGTAAGAAGTTTAAAAGTGGAAAAACATTGTTTTAAGCTATGAACAAGAATATGGTGGCCATGGCTATGCGAATGAAGATGTGTTAGGAAGATGAAGAGTAGGAATGTAAAATAGAAATATGTGAAGTGGAGGTGGTATTTATAGGAATGAGAAGTTCTAAAAAGATTAAGCCAACCTTTAGCAATATAATATATGTACATGTTATGTACATGACAACCACATACCCCTTCTCCATCACTAGCATAAGTTGCCTCCCTTTTTTCTCCCTAAATCATGCAAACAAAGCTATATGTGTAATTAAGGTATGGATGGGTTTGTATATTTACAAATGTATGTATATATATTATTTTAATCGTAATTTGTCACATCATGCTTAAGTAAGAATAAATATATGTTTATATTTTTAAGCATGCTTTATTAATACTAATTTTATCTTATAAAAGTGTGTACACTGTTGCACAAGGGTGCACAAAGTTCTTGACAACATTTCAGTGTCGAAAAGTCAAAATTTTGGAATATTCTTTCCGGTCACATTTTCTATTTTTGTTTAAACTAACTATTTTAGTAAACATATTTATAAATTATTTTAACATCATTAATTATTATTTAAAAGAGGTTTATTTGTTTATAAAAATCTGTTGTTTAAATATTTATAAATGATCTAAATACAAAGGGACAAATTTACAGGTCGTTACACTCTTCCACCTTTAAAAAAATTTCGTCGTCAAAATTACAATGGAGTGGAAGAAGTAATAACCTACCCAAGAAAATCAATTTACTTACTTGGTTTTCAGTAAATCTGATTAGTTATATTTTCCTTAGTTATATTATTTTTATCAAAAACCACGCAATATAAACGCTATAACAACCATATGAAATCAGATAACATCGTGCAACCCAAAAGTAATGTAACAAACATATGCAACAAAAGTACAAAGAATATTCTCTAATAAATGATATGCATCCGATATTTTTAAAATATAAATTTTAGAACTAATTTCATGGGTTTATGTTCAAAAAAATTATTTTCGAATTTCTCAAAAAGAGAAGTAAATCAAAACCAAAATAAAAAATGTCAAGGAGGGGGTCCTCCTAATAAAGCATGTAGAACTCTATAATTACAACAACATGGAGCTTCAAGTGGTATTCCGGTTCCTCCAAATATAATAACTAGAGTGAACAATTATTTTTTCTTTCCTAAAATTCCCAAAATCACATTACCAAAAGCACTGGGGTTTATGTCCTAATAAAAAACAATTCAAAAACCGTGTTTATAAATTTTAACTTTATAAATTATGGTATATAATATCACACAATCAATCAATCAAATTCAATTAAATCAATCAAATTCCATAAAATAAAATCTAACACTATCAATCAATCAAATTCCATAAAGGAAAAATCTAACAATCAACATCATTTAGAAATGTTAAACGATTAACAAAAAAATCTTAACTTAGGTTCAAAACATTCTTGATTGTCCAAAAATATAGATAATTATCTAAGCGCACCATTTTGCTTATTAGCCTTTGGTTATTACTTAGAAAATTATTTATGCTCCTTTAGACAAAATTGAAAGCTATACTCCACAATTATTGGTTTCTTAATTATACCAATATTTCTAAATCACTTAAATTTGCATTTAGTATTTTATTCAATATCCAAATTGTTTATGAATTATTTAATAAATTTTCACCTAATTTTAAAAATATTTTATAAAGTCATTTCTTTATAAAACATCAAACAATAACTTACTCCACTTTATTTACTTGTATAATACCCTTCTAAATCCTAAGAGTATATACAGAAATAAAGTTTATTTTTTCTTATCACAATTTAGGTGAAAATCAAATCAAAATTTAGTTCTTTTAAAATTGAGTCAATCTCTCGACCTCTTTAACTTAGAGTATTAAAGTGGACAATGTTTATAGGTTGATCCAAAACAACAAATAGATTACACCACTTACACGTTTTAAACAAAAGCTATGGTATTAATAAAACAATGTCTATTAAAACCTTTATACCCTTTTTACCTTAAGGTGTTATAATGGATGATGTTTATAGACTGGCCCAATAACATTAATTAGTTTACACTTCTTGGGGGCTTTAAATAAAATCTATGGTTTTGATGAAATAATGTTAGCAAAAACTTCTTATCCAATCTAACTTATTAAAATTAGTGTTAATTTATTAAATATCCCTTATCTTATCTAAGCACAAAATTCATTTATACAAAATAATTTTTTACCAAAAATACTTTTTATTTAAATTCCCTATTAAGGGAACTTAAAAATGCAATACCCGGTTTTAAATTTCAAAAAATCTTTTTTTGAAAGCATACTACAGATATTTCTTTTATGAAATAACTTCAAACAATAACTCAAAAATCTTTTGAAATCATTTTAAACAATTCCAAGATCTAAATTTAAAAAAAACTTTTTAAAATGTTATTTTAAAAGACAAATTTATAATACAAAGTGTATTAAAACAAGAGTAAAAAACAAATGTCTTTTTAAACATTGTTTACTAAAATCGCAAAACAACTTACACTTAGCTTTATTCATAAACAATTATATTTAAAAGTTCTCATTTAAAAACCATCATTTATCAATTTTCAAACATTATTAATTATCTTAAAGGATAATAAAACAATTTAAATACCCTTATACATTTTAAAACAATGTTAATGTCCTAGGGGATTACTTACAAATTCTTTTTAAAATGTAAAATAATATTTATTACCCCCAAAAATAATTAATCAAATTTATAATTTCCTTTGATAAACAAAACAATTATCTTTAATAGAATAGTTAATTACTTCCAAAACACTTTCGTCAAATCAGTTAATTTACTTTAAACTTGTTTATTAAATCAATTAACTAATTTAAATTATCATTTTTCAAATGATTTACTAAAGTCAAATAATCGGTAATTAAAATAAATAGTTAATCTCCACTATCATTAACTAAAATTGTAACGATCGGGGATTTTCGATCCTTGAAAATCAACATTAATACGTTCACTGTATAGTATGTCGAGTAATCGAGTGCCGAAAATACGAGGCCATTAGGGGTTAAGAAGAAAGAGATAGAAGATGAAAACAGAAATAACAATAGCACAGAATCTCACAATCGTAGTGGAACAAGATTTAATATATAATAACAAATTCTATACAAAAGATTTTGTAACTATTGATAAACATGTAATCATCAGAGTACAACAATAAACGTAGAAATCTAGACAGTTATATTAACTTGTCCTCGCTAGTGTTGACCATACAGTCTGCACACAATGAAATATAACCAAGTATGTGTAATAATCTCTGTCATTCATGTCATCTCCTGAGCTCCAAAGCATCCTAACCTGAATCTATAATACTCGGTCTGACCCGAGCATTACAATAAAGTAACACTAGAGTCAGTCTGGAAAACCAGCGTGAGTAAACACACTTAGTTTGAATTATTTAAGTTATCAAAATCCTTTGGAAGGCAAAGGTATCTTGTAAGACCGCGTCACACATAAACACGATGGGATTTTTCCCTTATGATAACCAAAGCATTTTGTAGAGAAATCTTGTGATATTATAATAGTGTCCAAATGCAATTACTTATTAAAATAGCTAAAATTTGTTACCTTAACTTAATTCCCACATATCGGACCCTACAATCAAAACTGTAAGATTCATAGTGATTATTATCGAAGAGGTTTTCGGATAATGTAGATATTCGATTCCAGTCTCATCGAATCCGGTAATAAAATTTTAAAAGTCCAAGCCGTTTAACTAACAATTCAAAAATCAGGGTTTTGATATTCACATATGAGAATTTATTCCATATGTTTTACTCTATCATGACCAGTCCATCGCAATTAACTTTCTTGTAATCATTTCATTTTTTTGAAATTGGAATAGCGACCAGTACAGGCCGATTTACTTTCAATAAATGTATTGAAGTTTTACTCTATTTACTATAAATTTGTTTGGCTATTTAATGGTAAAGACAATAGATAATTGGAAATAATATCTAAAAGCAGTATCAGTCAAACATGGATTCATTAACTTAATCAATGATTTATAGTTAATATTAAATCAGTTCACAATTCAAAATTTAATTGCTTGTTCGAATGGTTATGTGATTTAGAAGAGTAAGCAACCAGTTTTAAGTGGGTGGAAGAAGTTTAAAAGTGGAAAAACTAGTGTTTTAAGCTATGAACAAGAAGATGGTGGCTATGTGAGTGAAGATGTGTTCAGAAAATGAAGATTATGAATGTAAAATAGAAATATGTGAGGAGGATGTGGTATTTATAGGCATGAGAAGTTGTAAAGAACTAAACTAACCTTTAGCAATATAAATTTTATACATGTCAAGTATATGACAACACCATACCCCTACTCCATCACTATGTTGCCTCCCTATTTTACTCCCTAAATCATGCAGACATAGCTATGTGTGTACTTAAGGTATGGATGGGTTTTACAAATATGTGTATATATATTATTTTAATCATAATTTGTCACATCATGCTTAAGTAAGAATAAATATATGTTTACATTTTTTAAGTATGCTTTATTAATTCTAATTTTATCATATAAAAGTGTGTACGTTGTTGCACAATGGTGCATAATGTTCCCGACAATATTTCGGTGTCGAAAAGTCGAAATTTCAGAAAATTCTTTTCAGACACATTTTCTATTTATGTTTGACAAAGCCAGTGGTACGTCGGTAGGCAGTGATGCGCCATGATATGATAACACTAAACCAAAATCTTAAGGGTCTCGTATAGGGATAAAAGTATGACAAGGAATATGAGGCAATGCGTAAGATAGGATACTACTAGTTTATCCTTCCCGACTGATGGTAACTCCTAACGGCCCACTGTGCACCAATCAATAACAATGTCATGATACTAATACAAAGAAGTGTGTCCGCTAGAGATAGCTAACCTCATTGGCCGGCACGACTCATGTTTTAGTCATTTCAAATTGACACAAGTGTCAGGTCATCCATCATCGTTCACTTTCTTCAAATCCAGCAAACGATGCCAAATCCAACCACTTCGTTCTGGAGCATCCTCCGCGTACATAATTGTTAAAGTGGTTACAATATTGACAGAGAGTATGCCAATAATAAACCCCGGTCTCTTTAACAACCAAACGTCGTTTTACACACTGATGATACTTTTATATTTAGAAAACAGTTCATATTTGATACAAAAATATCATATTTATTTCAAAATCCATTTCATTTCAATGTATCGTATTCATTTTGTAACCAATTTCATGTAAAGTATATTTTACACTTGGAACTAATTTCATTTCTAAATCACTTTCCACTTCGAAACTAGTTTCGTTATAGAATCATTTTATATATTTCAAAACCCGTTACGAATTTTAACTTAGGTTATAACTTTAATTTAACCAAATTCGCATTTAAATCCATGATTTAAATGTAGAAATTTCCATCTTGAGCGCTTTGAATTTTGAAATAGTTTGGATAGTTAAAATAGTTTGATATAAAATAGTTTAAGTATTAAATTCATTTATATAGTAAAATAGTTTGGAAAAATCAAAATAATTTGAATATTTAAAAAGATAGTTTTTTAATCAGTTTACATTAAAATAATGTACATTGAAAATGGTTTCAAATGAAATCGTTTCTTTCAATTTTTACAATTCTGGACCCAGGACCGAATTCAATCAAATCGATTCAATTTGAAATCTTTCATTTTAAAATCATGTTAAATCTCAAATCAATTTAAATCGAATCAATTTCAATTCCAATTAAAATCAGTCGCAATTTCAATATCAAATCAAATTTATCTTAATTTCAAATCAAATTTATCTCAATTTCAAATCAAATTTATCTTAATTTCGATTTCAATTCGAATTAATTTCCACTTCGCTTTCAATTGATTTGATTCACAAGTTTAAGTTTAATTCAATTCCCAAATTTGACCATTCCAGTTTATATGAATTTCGAGTTCAACTCTAAAATATTGATTTAGATCACTTAATTCAAATTAAACTTCAATTTCGAATTTAGATTCAAAACTTAAAATTAATTCCATTCTCTAGTCCAAATTTGAAATATACATTTAAATTACTTTTACTCGGTAATATTTCAAGGATCAAGTAAAAGTCAAATCTTTAATAACTCAGTTTCGATAATTCAATTAATATTTCAATCGCGACTTCAAATTTCAACTAAAATTCTTTAAAATGATTTCTTTTAACTAAATTTTATTTCAACATTTCAAAATCGAATTTGTAATAAATCCATTCTTCAAAATTTTGATTTTTTTTATTTGTTTAAATCAAAAGCGCTTAAATAATTTCAAAACCAACAATTTAAAATTCATTTAATTCAAAAATTCGATGTCCGTATATAATTTCTACCCTATGGTCAAGTGAATAGTTATTTCAATTTAATTCCTAGGATGGATATATATCATTTCAATCGAAAATAAATTTCATAGTATATATAATTTCAACCTATTTTTAAATTTATTCAAAATAAATCAGTTTACAGTTTTGTATACTGTAAATAATATACAGGATGATAACATGACAAATCAAAATAAATAAACAACTATATCATCCAAAATATCAACCAATAGCATCAATCACAATCAACATCCAAATTAGTCAAAATCATAACAATTAACTAGTTATCAATAATTGAGAACAATTTAATTTTCATCTCAAATTTGAACTATCGATTTAAATTCCTATCATTTTAATTCATATAAATTTAAATGTCAGTTAAATTTACTAAACAATAGTCAATAAATTTACACTTCACGATATAAATTTAGTTAACATAAAAAAATTATTTTAGTTCATCGTGAGCGTTATATAACACTCATCTTTTATTTGAAACTAAAAATAATTCCAATTTCAAATAAATATCAATCTAACTCCATGCTGCAGACAACTTTGATACAAACGCAATGCAAAAGATGGCACTCGAATCCGACCTCGTATGAACAATATACGAATAATTAAACATTTGGATTAAATTAAATTAAACTAATGACTTAATTAATTCAATTAATCACTTATATAAATATCTGCCACATCGTTATCGTTCTCAACTTTCTCGATCATCCTTCCTTCCTAAAATGTGGTCGAACAAACCCACATTCACATCGTCTTCCTCCTCGCTGTGACCACCATGCCTGACCGAAACCTCATCGATATAGCTCTGCCGACTGCTCAGCCTTTCCTGACACCACCATTGCTAACGCCGCCTCTTAATTCGCCTCTGACATCGCACAATAGCCCATAGCATGGATTTTGTTCATCTCCAGTTTACCGCTGCCTCAGTCCACCAGAGGTCGCTAGATTTTAGTCGAAGCTAGCCCTCGACATTCTCTCCAACCCCCCTTCAGGCGCCGTCGTCGATCAGTGATTGCAGTAGCGAGAATCGATGATTATAGCTACATGGATCGTGGCTAATTTCCTACCGTCTTGGTCATTCATTGATGATCTTGACCATTGAAAAGGTTTGTATCGCCGAGCTCTACAACATTGTAGTAGAAGTCGAAGGCTGAAAGTGAACATATTGGCGCCGATGATAGTGGATTGTTGGATGTGGTTCATGATATCGACTGTTTAATTTTTAGGGCCGGATGAGTTTTTGGTGCCGAATGAATAAAAGAGAATGAGAAGATTTAATGGATTTTAAACAAACACTGTTCACGGACCCAAACAAGATATGCACACTAGCGTTTGGAACCAAATAACCCTATTCTGGACTCAACAGGACTATTTTCGGGACCTAATTTAATTGTATATGAAAGTTAACCATTTAATCATTCGATAAAATTTAAATCAACTTATATCCAATTGATTTCAAATTCATCGTTACACAATTTAAAATTTTCAATTCACAAATACGTCGTTATAAATCAACGACGTTCATTAACAATTAAATTTTTATTTACTATTACATAATTTAATTCATATTCAAATATCAATATTTCAAAGATAATAAATTACCTATTCCATCGATTATCAATCAATCAAATTTTATGTTTATTGTAATAATTATTTCGTGTCGAAAATCACTGTTATCCATAGTTAAACATTAATTTGGTTTGAATCAATTTCTCTTTTATTAAAATTACATTTACTCCTAAATTTGAAACATTCATTTAATAAAGCAATTTGTTTTATCTTTATTTAGGTGTTCGCTTTAGTTTATCAACATTATTTATTTCATTAAGCTTTTGTTTCTATTCAACACACAATGTTATCTATAGTTAGTTGTTTATTCTCATTCGCTTACTTTCTTAGATCAAAACATTTACTTAATTGAATTTCAATATTAATTACAAATGAATTTTTTAATTATAAAAAATTTATTTTATTTCATTTAAACAATTCAACATCTATTATTTGATTCCACTTATTAACAATTAAAGTAAATTTTATTTTATATTCAAGTGATTTGTGCTATCATCTTCACAACTTACTGAATTTTGTTATTCAATGACTTCATTTAAGTTAATATCAAACTGATTCAATTAATAATCAATCAATTTTAATTTATAACCATCTTTTATTCAATAATTATATTAAAACTAATATTTTAAATGGTTGAAAACTATAGGTCGTTACAATCTCCTCCACTCAGAACTTTTCCGTCCTCGAAAAGGAATTAAGTAATAAACTAACACCACGCTTGTGCTGTGCCACTCTGACCTCGGATTTAGTTACAAAAGTGAGTTACAGAATTTTAACATCTTAAAATTTTTCTAACACCCGAATTCATAGAAAATTTCGGCACCGCCTCCTTTGCTCGACTCGATGGAAAAAATTTACAATAGCAATAAAATCATATCATATACATCTCATCTCAATGCTGAGGCATCCCAACCATGAGAAAACAATATATAATATCAAAATACGATATGTAATTCGAGATGTGTACCTTTTATTAGCGTTACAAGCAAATTAGCTTATATTAAAGCAAGCGAATACAATATACGCGCAAGCGAGCTTTAAAAGCTAGCATACGCTATCCGTACCTACTAAACACTCAATAACCAAATGAGAACACACACACATATATATATATATATTAAAATCGATATATAACGTGGATTATGCAATAAATATAAACTAATATAGCAAATGCAACAAAACAAACATCAAACAAACAATATACATCCAATCTTATTCACAACAATACCAATTCACACTTCCTGATGTCAATTTTCAGTTTATTATACTTTCATTTCCTATCAATATTAAATTGATTTACTTTTAATTCATTGACATTTATTTCATTTATATACAATTTGTTTGCTTTCAATTTATTCACATGGATTTCTTTCAAATTTGATTGGTTCATCTTAAATTTATTCACGTTCAACTGATTAACATTCATTTCCTTAATCATTCATTGAAATTAAATCTTTCTTACATTCAATTATTGAATTTTTTATTACATTCAATTTCACTTTACAACCTAATTTCATTTTCATTCTTAAATCAAGTTCTATTTCATTTGACTCATTTTATTAATTTATTCCCTTAAGTTAAATCAAATCTCGTACTTCATTTTATTAGTTTATTTCATTGATTCAATTTATTTAGCTCTACTTAGTTGAATTAAATTTCATAACATTAACTAATTGTATAACTTTTATTATAACAACTTAAATTTTTATTTTTATTTATAAACTTCCAAATTATTTTTCACATTTTATTATTTACACTTTTACTTGTAAATTATTCAATTACATATTCATATTAGCATCATCAATGAATTTTTCTAGTATCATTATTTAAGTTTCTTTCATCCTTAGTTCCAATATTTCATATTTCATATTTCCTGTTTAATACCAAATTCATTAATAAAACAATTCATTAATCAATTTCTTAAGTTTATATTCATTTACTTAAATAATATCTTCTTCTACTATTCAGTTTATTCATTTAATATTTCTTTAACATTAATTAATCGTATAAACATTCTAATAACAACTTAACTTTTATCTGTAAACATTTCGTGTAAACACAGTCTTAATTTGAACATTTTTATTACTTACGTTTCACTTGTATAACATTCCATTGCAAATTCTGATAAACGTTTTACTTCTTAAACATTTATAGTAAGTTATTTGATGCCTTAGAATGTAACGGATCATTATATAATCTTCATTTTATTTAATATAAGAATGTTCAACAACTTTATATGCTTTAAATTCTCGTTATCTTCTAATTTAAGAGATAACTTCGATTTTAAATTCTCTTAAACACTAGACTTCAATTCTTATTTCACCTTTTAAAATTTCCAATTATTTAGAATTTCACTTTATTTGAATAATTTAAAATCATTGGTTAATAGAAGCTTAGGGAATTTAAATACTGGGTTTCATTTCGAATCATTTGAAAAATATATATATATATATATATATATATATATATATATATATCTTTTGTATACCAAATCATATTTTGGAAATTTAAATCAAAATCTGTTTATCAAAACAATTTCGTAGAGTAGCTATTAAGTGGTCTCCTCCACTTTAAGACTCGAAAATAAATGTCGATGATGCGTGCACTCATCACCGAAATTATTTTCCAGCGACAGAAGAGGGGAGTACTGAATTTATTTCATTTAAATTACTTTGAAATAATTTTCCATAGAAAATACTTCTAACATTACTAATATTATTTTCAACCTTCGAAAACCAGTTTTGAAACAACGAAATTTAAATTCTCAAATTCTCAATTCAAATTCATTTCTATTTATAAATCCTATTTATGAAATTATATTTCTTTTATTAACATTCAATAGATAGAAGCTTAGACTATTAACAAATCAACAATAATGATAATAAATATTATCATTTCCAATAACCAACATATTTTATACATATAAATTTCAGAAAATTTACTCTTTTATATATTAAATATTATCCTAGGTAAATTATTTCATTTACCATTTTTGAAAACAATATTGTGTCGATTTTCCTTGTTCAAGTGTTTTGGAATCCCTATCGATAACATGGCTTCCCATGTACAGATCTGAACCCAAAATTCAAACTTAATAATTCAAACTTAATAATTCAAACAACGTAATATAAAACAATTTTTATACACTAACAAATACGCTCTCTCATATAATATACACTCGAACTCATTCCAGGGTGTTATTAATGATTTAATACCCCAATAAAGCTAAGGTTATCGCTAAACCAAAGCTCTGATATCAATTGTGACGACCTACATTTCGAAAGGTTTAAATCAACAATAATCCACACATGACCAATTTAAAAAATCAGGAATATAGATTATCATTAGGGTTAATTAAGAAAAATAAGAAAAGAAACAGAATTTCACAGCAGAATGACAAAATATAATAATCAAATAAACAGTTCATGAAGCTATTTACACTATACACTTGATTATAATTTATACAACATTTACCAGAATTTATACATACAACAGAACAATATAATAATGCAGCAGAACAACATGATTTAAGGAATAAATAGTAATAATATACCAAATCTTCGTCTTCGTCCTATGGAGAATAATCTTCAATATAGTGGAAAATTCAGGACTGACCCGAGCATAATGAAAAGACAAAACACTCGAGTCAGGACTAAAATGTCCTTATATGAGTCAAATCGATATCGTATAACATGAGTGTAATAGCGTCAGAGATGTTTACTGGGTTTCACATCTCATGTCCAGTGTATAACGTGCATGCAGTTACTCAAGAGATGTTACGGAATTTTCCATCTCTTAAGGATCAGCAAAATATTTATATGTAGTAGAGTAAACTACATATATAAAATCTAATCAATAAAATATATATTATTCTTAGCGTTAAGGCTTTACAATGATCCACCTTAACGTGTTTTTAAGCATTAGCGCACAGTTTTCATTTGACACAACCAGTAGCACGTCGGTACTCAATGATGCGCCGTGATATGACAACACTAAACCAAAATCATAAGGGTGACACGTGAGGCAATGCCTAAGGTAGGATACTGACAGTTTACCTTTCCTAGCTGGTGGTAACCCCTAACGGCCTATCGCGTCCAACATTCCCATAATCCGAGGTTGCATACCAATCAATAACAATGTCATGATAGTAATATGATGAAGTGTGTCCGCTAGAGATAGCTAACCTCACTGGCCCGTACAGCTCCTGTTTTAATAATTTTAAATTAACACAAGTGTCAGGTCATTCATCATCGTTCACTTTATTCAAATTCAACAAACGACGCCAAATCCAACCATTTCATTTTGGAGCCTTCTCCGCGTACACAGTTGTTAAAGTAGTTACAATATTGACAAAGAGTATGCCAATAATAAGCCCCGGTCTCTTTAACAGCCAAACATCGTTTTACACACCGGTGGTACTTTTATATTTCGAAAACAGTTCATATTTGTAACCAAAATATCATGTTTGTTTCAAAATCAATTTCATTTCAAAGTATCATATTCATTTCGAAAATAATTTCGTATAAAATATAATTTCCACTCAGAAACAATTTCATTTCAAAATCACTTTCCACTTCATAATTAATTTCATTACAAAATCATTTTATTCATTTCAAGACCCATTTCAAATTATTAACTTAGGTTATAACCTCAATCTAACCAATTCGCACTTAAATCCATGATTTAAATGTAAACAATTACCATGTTGAACAGTTTGAATTTTGAATTAGTTTGTATAGTTAAAATAGTTAAAAATAGTTTAAATAGCTGAAATAGTTTGATATAAAATACTTTAAGTATTAAAATGGTTTATATAGTAAAATAGTTTGGAAATGTCAAAATAATTTGAATATCTAAAAATAAAGATTTTTAAACAGTTTATACTAAAATAATTTACTTTGAAAATAGTTTCAAATCAAACTGTTTCTTTCCGTTTTAACAATTTCGGACCCAGGTCTAAATTCAATCAAATCGATTTAGTTTCAAATCTTTCAATTTAAATCATCTTAAATCACAAATTTATTTAAATCGACTCGATTTCGATTCCAATTTAAATCAGTCTCACTTTCAATTTCAAATCAAATTTATCTCAATTTTGATTTCAATTCGAATTAATTTCAACTTCGATTTCAATTGATTCGATTCACATAGTTTAAGTTTAATTCAATATCCAAATTTAACCCATTCCATTTTTATGAATTCTGAATTCAATTTCGAAATATCGATTTAAATCACTTAATTCAAATTGAAACACAATTTCGAATTTAGATTCAAATCTTCAAATTAATTCCATTCTTGAGTCCAAATTTGAAATATCAATTTAAATTACTTTTACTTGGTAATATTTCAAGGTTCAAGTAAAAGTTCAAATATTTTAACAATTCAATTTCGATAATTCAAGTCATATTTCAATCATGACTTCAAATTTCAATTAAAATTCTTTAGAACAATTTCTTTTAACTAAATTTTATTTCAACATTTCAAACTCGAATTCTAATTAATCCATTCTTCAAAAATTCGATTTTTTGTATTTCTTTAAATCAAAATCGCTTAAATAATTTCAAAATCAAGAATTTTAAAGTCATTTAATTTAACTAATCTAGTGCCGGTATAAAATTTTCTATCCTATGGATAAGTAAATAATTATTTCTATTTAATTCCAAGGATGGATATATATCATTTCCATCCAAAATAAATGTTATAGGTATATATCATTTCAACATATTTCTTAATTAATTCGAAATAATTTGGTTTACAGTTTTTTACTATAAATAATATTCAGGATACAGGATATCAAAATAAATGAACATCTAAATCATCCAAAATATCAATCAATAGCATCCATCACAATCAACATCCAAATCAGTCAAAATCATAACAATATATTAGTTATTAATAATCGGGAAATTAACTAGCAACTAAATTTTCATCTCAAATTTGAACTATCAATTCGAAATCTTATCATTTCAGTTTATATCAATTTAAATGTCAGTTAAATTTACCAAACAACAGTCAATACATTTGAACCACTTGACGATATAAATTTAACTAATATAAAAAATTAGTTTAGTACGTTGTGAGCGTTATAAAATAATCACCTTTTATTTGAAACGGAAAATAATTCCAGTTTCAAATGAATATCAATTCTACTTTATGCTGCAGACGACTTCAATACGAATGCAACACGAAAGACGGCATTCGAGTCCGACCTCGTATAAACCATATACGAATAATTAAACATTGGATCAAATTAAATTAAACTAATGACTTAATTAACTACCTTAATCACTTACATAAATACCTACCATGTCATTATCGTTCTCAACTTTCTTGCTCATCCTTCCTTCCCAAAACATGATCGAACAAACCCATGTTCATGTCATCTTCCGCCTCGCCATGGCCACCACGCATGACCGAAATCTCGTCGATGTAGCCCTGCCGACTGCTCAGCCTCACCTGACACCACATTGCTAGCGCCACCTCTTAATTCGCCTCCGACATCGCGCAACAGCCCATAGCACGGAATCCGTTCATCTCGGGGTTGTCGATGCCTCAGTCCACCAAAGGTCGCTAGATTTTAGTTAAAGCTAATCCTTGACCTTCTCTCCAACTTTCCTTCAGGCGCCGTCGTTGGTCGTTGATCGTAGTAGCCGGAATCGACGATTATAACTGTACCGATAGTGGCCAATTTTCGATCATCTTGGACTATTGAGGATCTTGACTGTTGAATAGCTTCGTAACACCGAGCTCTATAACATTGTAGTAGAAGTCGAAGGCTGAAAGTTAACGAATTGCGCCGATGAGAGTGGATCGTTGGATGTGGTTTGTGATATCGACTATTTAATTTTTAAGGCTGGATGAGTTTTGGGTGCTGACTGAATAAAAGAGAACGGGATGGTTTTATAGATATATAAACAAACATTGTTCACGGACCCCAAACCTGATATGCACGCTAGTGTTGGGTTCCAAATAACCCTATTCCGGATTCAACGGAACTATTTTCGGGATCCAATTTAATTGTATACGAAAGTTAACCTTTTAATAGTTCGATAAAACTTAAGTCAATTTATATCCAATTGATTTCAAATTCATCGTTACACAATTTAAAATTCCCAATTCACAAATACGTTGTTATAAATCATCGACCTTCATTGAAAATTAAATTTTTATTTACTATTACACGATTTAGTTCATATTCAAATATTAATATTTCAAAGATAATAAATTAACTATTCCATCGATTATCAATTCGATCAAATTCTAAGTTTATTGTAACAATTATTTCATATCGACAATCACCGTTATCCATAGTTAAAGATTAATTTGGTTTGAATCAATTTCTCTTTTATTAAAATTACATTTACTCCTAAATTCGAAACATTCATTTAATAAAGCAATTTTTTCATCTTTATTTAGATGTTCGCTTTAATTTATCAACATTATTTATGTCATTAAACTTTTGTTTCTATTCAGCAGACAGTGTTATCTACAGTTAGTTGTTTATTCCCATTCGCTTACTTTATTTCTTTAATTCAATTTCATTAAATTTTAATTTTAATTTTAGATGAATTTTTAATTATAAATGATTTATTTTATTTCATTTAAAGAATTCAACATCTATTATTTGATTCTACTTATTAACAATTAAAGTTAAGTTTATTTTATATTCAATTGATCCCTGCTATCATCTTCACAACTTGTCGAATTTTATTATTTAATTACTTCGTTTAAGTTCATATCAAACTGATTCAATTAATAATCAACCAATTTTTATTTCTAACCATCTTTTACTCAATAATAATAAACTAATATTTTTAAATGGTTGAAAACTACGCGTCGTTACATCTAACGTGAAATTTCATTAGCTGCATAAGAAAATATATGAATTTGTGATAAAATAGCAAAACTAAAGGAATACAAAGCTATTGCAAAATGGTGATGAGATTTTCCTTATTTTTGAGATAGAAACTAATGAAAAACATACTCATCATCTTTATAGTGATAGTATGACACTCCACTACCGCTTGCACATTTCATTATTTTAAAAAATCATTGATTCTCAAAATGACCCTTTTAGTCACAGCTCCACTAAAATGCACTGTTAGTTAGCCTTTTGATGAGAAGTTGCTATTACAATCTCTCTACAAGATAGTTCTCATTTTACATCTATAATTGGATTTACGCAATTAAATTCAACGTATAAAAGTAGTAGTAAAAGGCATACACGTTGATTTCAGGTTCTTGTTTCCATATCTAAAAGAAATCTGATTGTCCAGTATATATTATTGAAATGCACTTGGTGAGGTAAAACCAATTTGTTTTCGACGATTTGGTTCAAATAAATATTACTAGAAACAAATGCATCTGATTCTTAATTTACCACTGCCAATTGTGATTTTGGGAGTTCAAAGGCTTTATATTTCGATGAGGATGTTACAAGTAAGGTTTCCTCATGAAGCAGCGAGTATTGACCCTAGGACGTGTCCATCTTCTTCTTTACTGAGGTAAGAAAAAACACTGTTATTAACACTCACTAAGCACAATTGTACGATCAATACAGATTGCTCAACAATACAGATAAGTTCACCTTTTCATTGATTGTTTAGTTTAGTTTGTTGACACTTTATAATTCTACTTTTTATACAATACCAGTTCAATAATTAGATGGATAATTCTCTATATGTTATAATAATGCAGCCCCAGGTGAACAAGGTGGAAGAAAAACAAAAGTTTAGATAGCTAAAAAAGGAGGCTCCGTGAAATGATTGGTGTTTTGCATTTGGTGTTTGTAGGCTTTTAAACTTTAATTATGAACTTTATTATGTCTTTTTTATACTAAGGTAATAGCATTGTAGGTTAGATAACTTTTATATTAAACTTATGATATTTTGAATCTGAAAACTTGGTTATAATTTAGTAATATGAATCGTTCATGTTATTTTAATAAATATGAATTATTTTGACTGTTATCAGTACAAAGTTGGTTTCAACAGCAAATAATATTAAATCTATGAGTGCGTGCTGCATCAGTATTTCTTTTTGCATTTTTAACTAAGGGCAAAATAGTTGTAAATGACCTATTACAACTGGCAATATCAGTTGAAAATGGTTATTACGAAATGGAAAAACAATTGTAAAATATTTTGATATAACAGGCACCTAGGACGGTCAAAAAAGCTCCGACTCTATTAGAACTTCGCATATTAAGACTTTCAGCTGACAGTTGTCATAGATCTGTTACAACTGACATTACAAATTGCAAAATGGATATTTTGTTGTAGTGTTAAATCGAATTTAAAATTTGAATTTCGAATTTTTTTTTTATATTTGTATTATAAAGAATCATTTTATATAAATTTATGTATGTATATATAAATACAATTACTTTTATAATTATATAATATATAATACATATTTATATGTATATGTATAAACATAAGAATGATTTATATTATATTAATATTATAATTCAGACTACGCATATGCATATGATGTGGCTAATATGTCCGTTGTGCTGTAAATTCCAACACTTAAATAGATAGATATTAAAACATGTGCACTGTATATGTTTGTCACGACCCACTTTTCTGTACAGCTTGAATGAACACGTTACCACGCTTGTCCAGTCCAAATTGAACAGAAAGACGAATAGTAAGAAAAGAAAATAGAAAGAAGATGGAAAGAAAATAGAAAAACACATAATCTCACAGCGGAAACGAACAATCTAAAATATTGAACAAGCCTTTACATAATACAAAAACTGTAACTTAAACATATACAGACATCAATAAGAGTATACAACCTGTTCGGCACGAACAGTTATAACAACCTGTCCTTACAATTGTTGATATACACAACTAAATGCAATGGAATATAATCATCTATGTGAATACGACTCTAGGCCTCCAGTTCCTCTCATTAAGCTCCAAATCCTTCCAGCTAAACATGGAAATATGCTCGGTCTGACCCGAGCATATAGGAAAAACCACGCCCGGGTCAGTCTGGTAAAACTAGTGTAACGACCCGGTATTTTCAACCATTCGCATCCATTATAAGTGTATAGGTAGACACTCATGCCGGAATTGAATTGCTCAAAATATCGCGTTGTAAATAAAAATTTGGCAAATCTCAGAATATACAGTAAATAAAAATCATAGAATCACAGACACAGAGTAATAATAGTGCAGCGGAAGCAAAAGAAATAGTAGTTCATGAAGCTACTATATAAAAATATCAGAGTTACATAAAATACAACAGAGGAAATAAGGTACAAAAGAAGTCTCACTTCGTAGAAGTCAACTAATACAAGCGCTGAAAGGAACAACAGGTTTCAAAAGATAAACATGACAAGTAGATAATCTCCAGCGATTCCAATCTCCAGAAAGTGGAAATCCAAATCTGTGAATAACTCAGGCTGACCCGAGCGTAAATAAAAATACAAACACTCGAGTCTGGACATACATACTTATACAATGTAAACCAACTCAAGTGAACTGTAGTAAAGGTACAAGTAACTTAGAAGATGCTTGGGACCGCCCATCATCTAAGGATCCGTTAAACTATTTACTATGTAGTATATTGCGCTATATACAGAGTGTCTAATCAGTAAAGTATAATCATATAGAAAATAGCGTTAAGGGGATGGTGAACCTTAACGCGGTCGGATCTTTAAAACCAAAATCGTAGTGGGCTCGCTATAAGGAGATGACACGGCACGCGAGGCAATGCCAGGGTGGATACACCGTTTGCACTCCCGGACCGGTGGTGACGGCAAGCCAGCAGCTTCCACCCACCTCGAACAATACCCCCGAATCAAATGTGGCGCCACCGAATCGAATCACAAAAGTAATAGAATGGTTTCCGATGGAGCATGCTCGATGAAAGGGTGCGACCCTTTGTGTAGCCCGGTATAGCTCCTGTTTTAGTCATATATGCCAACTCACGGGAGTTGGGTCCACGTAATATACCTCGAGAACGACGCCACCATCCTACTTCATTCTGGAATCTCCACCGCGTACACAGTTGTTAAAGTGGTTTTCGGTATTGGCTGGCTATAAGACAATATCCGATCCCGGTCTCTTTAACAACCAATCATTATTATAACCCGTAGTTATAACTTTAAAACAATATTTTATACTTCAAAATAAAATATCATTTCAACTCAAATCTTTATCAAAATAAAGATTAAATCATTTCCAAACCATTTCAATATATTATCAAATTCTCATATCTTTCAAAACTTCGTTTCAAAACATTTTAATATCAAAATGTCATATCTTTCAAAATTTTGTTTCAAATCATTTTAATATATCAAAATATCATATCTTTTCGAAACCACATTTCAATCATTTAATATATCAAAATATCATCTCTTTTCACAACCACATTCATTTCAATATCATTATTCATTTTATTCAATTTAAAATACCATTTCAATTCATATTTCAAAACAGTTTATATTCCAAAAATCATTTTTAATCATTAAAATGAAGTTATTATGTTTAATAATTAAATTATTAAACTTCCAAAATTTTCAACTTTCAATGTTCATTTATTCACTTAAGTTTATTAAAACAGTGAAGATTCACTTTTCGTGGCATTTAGAAAATGCTACGGAAAAATACATTCAAAACAGTTCACTTTAACAAAAGACAACATTTTAAAATGTTGTAATAGGGTTTACTTAAATTTCAAATAAACTTAGTTAAATTCAAAAATTATAGCACTTACAAAAATTTGCTATAATAGCTTTTAATTCAATTTAGCTTTTTAGTTCATTATCGTCAACTACAGCATTTACAATGTTGTAATATCATTCACATTGTAATTAATAGAATTTCAAAAATGCAGTAAATTAACTTCAAATATTCAATATAATTTCTCAACCAATTATATTTTTATTTAAAACATTTTTTTAACTTATAAAATCATACATTTCACATTTATAAACATCGTTTAATTTTCCTCAAGTTCATGATTTTATAAAGTTAAATTTCCATTCAAAAATCAAGTTTTAATAATAATTCACTTATCAAAATGCAATGTTCAATTTTAGATTCATTACATTAAATTTCAACTTAACATTTATGTTAAAATTCTCAAATATAAATTATTTTTATTTTTATTTACTTAACTAAAATTTCCCTTTCAAGTCAATTTCATAAATTTCCAATTTTAGTTATATTTCAAAATTTCAACTTAAAATATTCATTCATTTCACATTTTAGCTTTATTAAAAATCATTAATATGATATAAAATCACTTTAAATTCAATTTATATTCAAATTATCATAAATTCATATTCAATTAAATTTCCAATTATAATTAAATCAATTTTTCCAAAATAACTTACGTTCAAAATTTCTAACTTTTCCATTAATTCAATTCACTTACAATTATTCATAAAATCAATAATATTTTACAAAAATCCTTTTTAATTATATTTAAATCAAAATAATATAATATTTACATTTCTAAAATAACTTTAAAGATTTTAGGAAAACATATATTAACTACGGGTTTGTATATAATTTTCTACGCTAGGTAAAGTGATACGGATATGTATCATTTCAATCCGCAGTTTAAAATGAAAAATCCGAGTTTTATCATTTCAAACCCGCAATCCCAAGTTAAATAAATGATTTGAAAATCATTCAAGCCTATCATTTCAGCCCGTAACAATTTTCCCTTATTCCAAAGTCCGTTCGGGTATATATCATTTCAACCCATAGTGATTCTAATCAAAAGGGAACTTGTAGTGTGATAAACTGATATGAATAAACAGAATAGCATAATAAACAGTAACATGTGATATAACAGGTGTAATAACAGGTGTAAACATCATATGATCATAATATAGCAGTTATAACAGGATGCAATACATTTACAGATTCAAATGGTGTCGGTTTATCAGTTATATAGGTACAGATTGTCTGGTGAGAATAACTCACCGGTTTGAGCTGGAGACACAACAACGAATTTCACGAACGGAATCTACACAAGCACAAAAGCACGACACAGATACGAATGGAGGAGCCAAGGATTAATTCCCTTGAATACAAATCAAACAAACAATAACAAACATGAATTATAAACCAAGATATTACAAAACAATGCTAGGAATAAGTACACAATTCAAAGCTAGAACTTTTGCACTTGCATTCACCTTTGTATGCTTCAGCTATGGACTGGAAAAGCACTGTAATGGAATGGTTTTGGATCAGGTTTGGATGCAACAGGTCAGCCTATCATGGATTTGATGATGGTGCAAAGGTACGTGTACATGAAACTATGACCACAAGGCATAAACAAGGATTTTGGTCCATATTTGGCTCGACCTATGGCACACTTGGGCTCGGCTATACTTACTCCAGATCTGGACAGTGGAGAGTGATGGTATAGCAGCACCCAAAGGTCATGTGGTTGCTGGTGGTGGTGGTTCTAGGGGTGGCCAAGAGGAGTATGTGAAAGGATATTGGCATTAAGGCTCGGTTAGGCTAGTTTTAAGGGTTTGCTTGCAATTTTTGTGGAGTTTTCAACATAGGGAGGCCACGGCCTGATCTGGTTCAGGTCTGGACAGTGGGTAGGTGGAGGGTCAAAGGTTGTATCGTGGTGGTGGTGGAACAATAGGAGGTCGCCAAGGCAAGATATGAAGGAGATAGTGGAGTATATGGCTAGGCTAGGCAATTTCAAGGGGTTTGGTACAAAGTTTGTGATGCTAACCTCAATGGATGGGCAAAACTTGGTTAATGTCAGACGAGGGGGAGGAGGAGCTGCTGTAGATGGTGGAGGAGATGGTGGAGCTGATGGTGGAGAGGTTAGGCTGAGCAAAGCATGAAGAAGCAGGGCAAAAATCAAGGCAAACAAATGGAAAAAGGAAGAAGATGAGAGGAGAATGGAAGCCATATTTTTCTTTGAAGTGCCATGAGTTTTTAGGAGATGAAGGAGGACATTTGTTTACGTGAAAATGATATGTGATCAGCTGAAAGAAATGAGATATGGTTGGCCTCAATTGAATGCAAGAGTTAGAAAATGAAAAGGTGGGAAAACAAAGAGACTTAAGCAACTAAAGAGTCACAAAACCTTTCAAATTTCCACTAAATTCTTTTTAATTTTAAATAACTGAAATATATATAAATCCAGATAAAAATACGAAAATTTAGTAAATAAACAATAATAAATAAATAAATTATTAATTATATATAGTTTAATTAAATAAAACAGCAAAATTTACAACTAGTCCTGAAAATATGAAAAATAAGTGCAATGAACTTGGGAAAATTTTTATGTACTTAAAAATATTTATAAATAAAGATAAGAACACAAAATAAAATGAATTCAAAAAATAAATAAATAAATGTTAATTAAAATATAGTTTAGACGAAGAAAATAGCAGAAAAAGGAAACACCCTTTTAAAAATAGGAAATCATCATAGTAAATTTTAGAAAAATCCTATTATTATTTTTAAAATATTTAGAGATGAAAATATACATAAATTAACATATCTACACATATTAAAAGAAATATAAGAAAGAAAAATATGATTTATAAAATTTAAAATAGGAAAAATTGCACAATAAAACAAATTATACTAGAAATTGAAATGTACATAACTTTTACATTTTAACTCCGTTTTCAACGAAACGAAAAGTGGTGTTCTTAGAATTTTATGTAATTTCATAATAAAAGATAAAATTTATAATTTTAAACTTTTAAAATTTTAAGTCAAATGTCAATGTTTGACTATTTTGACCAAAATCAACATTTCAGGAAAATATTCAAATTACACAAGTTTGGAATTATAATTTCATATAAAATCAAGATTTATATTTAAGTAATAAAATATAATCATTTAAAATAAGTAAAATAAGTTTTTTTTTAAATCAAAATTTAAATTAAAATAATTAAAAATAATAATAATAATAAAATACAAAATACAGGGTTGTCACACTCTCCCCCACTCAAATCTTTTCGTCCTCGAAAAGGAACGAGGTACGGAAAAGCACAGAAAAAAGATAGAGTGAAATAGGATTAAGATAAGATGACAAGAAGATTGAAATTATACCTGATAACTGTTGTTATAGGTAAGTTTAACAAGGTGGAGATGATCTTTCCAAGATTCTCCAAAATTAAGAACACAGGCACGAAAAGGTAGATTCAAAATGATTACCAAAGATCTATCAAGATTATAGAAAGATTTCTAACATAAAGATTGTAGAAAGATGCCTATACCAATCTATATCAAGATAAGGATGATAAGGACAACCAAAATATAGTTTGGAAAGCAAAATAAGGAAACAGATTTGAAAGCATGGAAATTTCAACTTAAATAGATAATTAATATTTTTACACAAGTTAAATAAATCTTAACTATATCAAGTTTCATTATCTTATTATCCAATCATCTTAAACTAACAAAAAATTTCTTATAATTGAAAATATTCTTTAAAAATAAAATTTAAGAATTAAATTTTCGATTACATTCAAACCATTTAGAGATAAGTCATAATATATGTAATATGTCAAATCAAATTTCAATCATATATCTATATTATTATAAATCAAGTCATATTTTAGAAATTCAAATCAATTAAATTCCCCAAAACAAAGCTGTAGCAAGACTACAGAACAGTCTCTTAACTTCGAACTCGAAAATGAACGTCGATGATGTCGCGATCATCACCGAAGTTATTTTCCAGCGACAAAGAGAAGAGCACTAATTTTAAACCTTTAAAATTCTTTGAAAACAAATTCTATTCAAAATACTTTAAATAATATAACCTTTTTAAAACTTTTAAACCAAAGTTCGAGATCATCGGAAAATAAATTCTCAGATTTCTTTACTAAATTCATTTAAGTTCCCAAATCAATTTATAAACAATTATTTATAAATTCATTTATAGAACAATAAATGATAAATCAAGTATTATCATTTCAAATTATCAATTTGAATCATTTTATTAAGTTCCATAGATATATATATATATATATATCAAAATTTTATTTCATTAACCAAATTTTAAAATAATATTGTGTCAGTTTGTTCTATCAAAGTGTTTTAGAAATCCTATCGATAGCGCTGATCAGACGAATCGATCGGAAACCCAAATCAACATCAACAACTAAAACAACACAATATATAAAAAAATATAGATTGACAAATACAATTCAAAATGTTTGAAAATATGTTGGAAACAAAAGACAAGATGATTAAATATAGAGTAGGGAGGTGGATTAGCTAATATAAATCACGGGCAACCTTAATCGGGTCAACCGTGACTTAAAGTATAAGGTCGAAGTGGATTTTCTGGGGTAAATCTACATTCAACCTCATAAGATAGAGTTTTGGATAATAGGAGATACTAGCATCTAAACTGAGGATATAAAATCTTTGGTGAATCGATGTTGTTGTAAAGGAGTTTCACCCTTTTTACAAGAAAATTTTTGAGATTGGCGAGACCGCCAATTCACTATAAAGATCATTCGAAGTGGAGTTATGGAATACTCCAGAATCAAATGAAGATGAATAGCGGGGAATAAGAATGGATTTTGGAACCACAGGGAACGTTCCAAAATTCAAAGGAATCGAGTCAAAAGAAAGAGATTCAACTCGAATGAAAGTGATTCTGTAAATACATCTACTCCATATGCTGAGTTTTGCCTAGAGCTACCAAAGCTCTGATACCAACTGTAACGACCCGGTATTTTCAACCATTCGCATCCATTATAAGTGTATAGGTAGACACTCATGCCGGAATTGAATTGCTCAAAATATCGCGTTGTAAATAAAAATTTGGCAAATCTCAGAATATACAGTAAATAAAAATCATAGAATCACAGACACAGAGTAATAATAGTGCAGTGGAAGCAAAAGAAATAGTAGTTCATGAAGCTACTATATAAAAATATCAGAGTTACATAAAATACAACAGAGGAAATAAGGTACAAAAGAAGTCTCACTTCGTAGAAGTCAACTAATACAAGCGCTGAAAGGAACAACAGGTTTCAAAAGATAAACATGATAAGTAGATAATCTCCAGCGATTCCAATCTCCAGAAAGTGGAAATCCAAATCTGTGAATAACTCAGGCTGACCCGAACGTAAATAAAAATACAAACACTCGAGTCTGGACATACATACTTATACAATGTAAACCAACTCAAGTGAACTGTAGTAAAGGTACAAGTAACTTAGAAGATGCTTGGGACCGCCCATCCTCTAAGGATCCGTTAAACTATTTACTATGTAGTATATTGCGCTATATACAGTAGTGTCTAATCATTAAAGTATAATCATATAGAAAATAGCGTTAAGGGGATGGTGAACCTTAACGCGGTCGGATCTTTAAAACCAAAATCGTAGTGGGCTCGCTATAAGGAGATGACACGGCACGCGAGGCAATGCCAGGGTGGATACACCGTTTGCACTCCCGGACCGGTGGTGACGGCAAGCCAGCAGCTTCCGCCCACCTCGAACAATACCCCCGAATCAAATGTGGCGCCACCGAATCGAATCACAAAAGTAATAGAATGGTTTCCGATGGAGCATGCTCGATGAAAGGGTGCGACCCTTTTTGTAGCCCGGTATAGCTCCTGTTTTAGTCATATATGCCAACGCACGGGAGTTGGGTCCACGTAATATACCTCGAGAACGACGCCACCATCCTACTTCATTCTGGAATCTCCACCGCGTACACAGTTGTTAAAGTGGTTTTCGGTATTGGCTGGCTATAAGACAATATCCGATCCCGGTCTCTTTAACAACCAATCATTATTATAACCCGTAGTTATAACTTTAAAACAATATTTTATACTTCAAAATAAAATATCATTTCAACTCAAATCTTTATCAAAATAAAGATTAAATCATTTCCAAACCATTTCAATATATTATCAAATTCTCATATCTTTCAAAACTTCGTTTCAAAACATTTTAATATCAAAATGTCATATCTTTCAAAATTTTGTTTCAAATCATTTTAATATATCAAAATATCATATCTTTTCGAAACCACATTTCAATCATTTAATATATCAAAATATCATCTCTTTTCACAACCACATTCATTTCAATATCATTATTCATTTTATTCAATTTAAAATACCATTTCAATTCATATTTCAAAACAGTTTATATTCCAAAAATCATTTTTAATCATTAAAATGAAGTTATTATGTTTAATAATTAAATTATTAAACTTCCAAAATTTTCAACTTTCAATGTTCATTTATTCACTTAAGTTTATTAAAACAGTGAAGATTCACTTTTCGTGGCATTTAGAAAATGCTACGGAAAAATACATTCAAAACAGTTCACTTTAACAAAAGACAACATTTTAAAATGTTGTAATAGGGTTTACTTAAATTTCAAATAAACTTAGTTAAATTCAAAAATTATAGCACTTACAAAAATTTGCTATAATAGCTTTTAATTCAATTTAGCTTTTTAGTTCATTATCGTCAACTACAGCATTTACAATGCTGTAATATCATTCACATTGTAATTAAAAGAATTTCAAAAATGCAGTAAATTAACTTCAAATATTCAATATAATTTCTCAACCAATTATATTTTTATTTAAATTTTTTTTTTTAACTTATAAAATCATACATTTCACATTTATAAACATCATTTAATTTTCCTCAAGTTCATGATTTTATAAAGTTAAATTTCCATTCAAAAATCAAGTTTTAATAATAATTCACTTATCAAAATGCAATGTTCAATTTTAGATTCATTACATTAAATTTCAACTTAACATTTATGTTAAAATTCTCAAATAAAACTTATTTTTATTTTTATTTGCTTAACTAAAATTTCCCTTTCAAGTCAATTTCATAAATTTCCAATTTTAGTTATATTTCAAAATTTCAACTTAAAATATTCATTCATTTCACATTTCAGCTTTATTAAAAATCATTAATATGATATAAAATCACTTTAAATTCAATTTATATTCAAATTATCATAAATTCATATTCAATTAAATTTCCAATTATAATTAAATCAATTTTTCCAAAATAACTTACGTTCAAAATTTCTAACTTTTCCATTAATTCAATTCACTTACAATTATTCATAAAATCAATAATATTTTACAAAAATCCTTTTTAATTATATTTAAATCAAAATAATATAATATTTACATTTCTAAAATAACTTTAAAGATTTTAGGAAAACATATATTAACTACGGGTTTGTATATAATTTTCTACGCTAGGTAAAGTGATACGGATATGTATCATTTCAATCCGCAGTTTAAAATGAAAAATCCGAGTTTTATCATTTCAAACCCGCAATCCCAAGTTAAATAAATGATTTGAAAATCATTCAGGCCTATCATTTCAGCCCATAACAATTTTCCCTTATTCCAAAGTCCGTTCGGGTATATATCATTTCAACCCATAGTGATTCTAATCAAAAGGGAACTTGCAGTGTGATAAACTGATATAAATAAACAGAATAGCATAATAAACAGTAACATGTGATATAACAGGTGTAATAACAGGTGTAAACATCATATGATCATAATATAGCAGTTATAACAGGATGCAATACATTTACAGATTCAAATGGTGTCGGTTTATCAGTTATATAGGTACAGATTGTCTGGTGAGAATAACTCACCGGTTTGAGCTGGAGACACAACAACGAATTTCACGAACGGAATCTACACAAGCAAAAAAGCACGACACAGATACGAATGGAGGAGCCAAGGATTAATTCCCTTGAATACAAATCAAACAAACAATAACAAACATGAATTATAAACCAAGATATTACAAAACAATGCTAGGAATAAGTACACAATTCAAAGCTAGAACTTTTGCACTTGCATTCACCTTTGTATGCTTCAGCTATGGACTGGAAAAGCACTGTAATGGAATGGTTTTGGATCAGGTTTGGATGCAACAGGTCAGCCTATCATGGATTTGATGATGGTGCAAAGGTACGTGTACATGAAACTATGACCACAAGGCATAAACAAGGATTTTGGTCCATATTTGGCTCGACCTATGGCACACTTGGGCTCGACTATACTTACTCCAGATCTGGACAGTGGAGAGTGATGGTATAGCAGCACCCAAAGGTCATGTGGTTGCTGGTGGTGGTGGTTCTAGGGGTGGCCAAGAGGAGTATGTGAAAGGATATTGGCATTAAGGCTCGGTTAGGCTAGTTTTAAGGGTTTGCTTGCAATTTTTGTGGAGTTTTCAACATAGGGAGGCCACGGCCTGATCTGGTTCAGGTCTGGACAGTGGGTAGGTGGAGGGTCAAAGGTTGTATCGTGGTGGTGGTGGAACAATAGGAGGTCGCCAAGGCAAGATATGAAGGAGATAGTGGAGTATATGGCTAGGCTAGGCAATTTCAAGGGGTTTGGTGCAAAGTTTGTGATGCTAATCTCAATGGATGGGCAAAACTTGGTTAATGTCAGAGGAGGGGGAGGAGGAGCTGCTGTAGATGGTGGAGGAGATGGTGGAGCTGATGATGGAGAGGTTAGGCTGAGCAAAGCATGAAGAAGCAGGGCAAAAATCAAGGCAAACAAATGGAAAAAGGAAGAAGATGAGAGGAGAATGGAAGCCATATTTTTCTTTGAAGTGCCGTGAGTTTTTAGGAGATGAAGGAGGACATTTGTTTACGTGAAAATGATATGTGATCAGCTGAAAGAAATGAGATATGGTTGGCCTCAATTGAATGCAAGAGTTAGAAAATGAAAAGGTGGGAAAACAAAGAGACTTAAGCAACTAAAGAGTCACAAAACCTTTCAAATTTCCACTAAATTCTTTTTAATTTTAAATAACTGAAATATATATATAAATCCAGATAAAAATACAAAAATTTAGTAAATAAAAAATAATAAATAAATAAATTTTTAATTATATATAGTTTAATTAAATAAAACAGCAAAATTTACAACTAGTCCTGAAAATATGAAAAATAAGTGCAATGAACTAGGGAAAATTTTTATGTACTTAAAAATATTTATAAATAAAGATAAGAACACAAAATAAAATGAATTCACAAAATAAATAAATAAATTTTAATTAAAATATAGTTTAGACGAAGAAAATAGCAGAAAAAGGAAACACCCTTTTAAAAATAGGAAATCATCATAGTAAATTTTAGAAAAATCCTATTATTATTTTTAAAATATTTAGAGATGAAAATATACATAAATTAACATATCTACACATATTAAAAGAAATATAAGAAAGAAAAATATGATTTATAAAATTTAAAATAGGAAAAATTGCACAATAAAACAAATTATACTAGAAATTGAAATGTACATAACTTTTACATTTTAACTCCGTTTTCAACGAAACGAAAAGTGGTGTTCTTAGAATTTTATGTAATTTCATAATAAAAGATAAAATTTATAATTTTAAACTTTTAAAATTTTAAGTCAAATGTCAATGTTTGACTATTTTGACCAAAATCAACATTTCAGGAAAATATTCAAATTACACAAGTTTGGAATTATAATTTCATATAAAATCAAGATTTATATTTAAGTAATAAAATATAATCATTTAAAATAAGTAAAATAAGTTTTTTTTTAAATCAAAATTTAAATTAAAATAATTAAAAATAATAATAAAAAAAAATACAAAATACAGGGTTGTCACAACCAGCGTGAAAACTTAAATCATAAGGAATTTTATTCATTATAACTTTCAAAATCCTTTCAAAATTAAGGGCATTCCGTACCACGCCACACATAAACACGACAGGTTTTTCCCTTACAACAACCAAAACACTTTTATAGAAAATCCAGTGATATTATAGTAGTGTCTAGGTACAAATACTTATTCAAATAGCTAAAATTGTTACATTAATTAAATTCCAGCATATTAGGCTCTACAACCAAAACTATAAAGGAATGTATTGGAGAATGGATTCCATACGAATGACTGGCACTGGGGTACCACCTGTCACAGTAACTTCTAGAAACAGCGTACCGAGGACCACTCCGATATCCCCTGGTCCCCTAACCTGGATAGACCGAATATGCTATCACCCCGGGTGTTTCCACCCTTTCTGTGCTCCTTCCATGCATCGTAGCAATAATATCCGAGGGTATCTAGAAAGGTGATAAACATACCCTAATTAGGTGCAACCCACTTAGCCTTGCTGCATCTCTCCTGCTTTTCAATCATTCCCGCTTGATAAGGCTAGAGGCTACGATTGCCTTTAGAGGAAATTTTCACTTAGAATGCTCATTGCCCTTCATTGACAATGTACTGATGGCATTCATCCATACAAGTCCATTCTAGGTACGAACGGAACTGAAGACACTATTCCTACTATATCCGTTTTGGAATCTCCTCGGAATTAGTAGCGATTAGCCCTTGCACTTCACTGCTCCATCTTCGACTCCATGCTCTTGTTTTCCTTTCGAAAACATACTCATTGGATCGAAGTGGTTTTCAGATAACTTATCCATCCCGATCTCTTTCAAACAACGTTCGATATTTTCGGTAAAATCAACCCCGATTCTTTAGGAAATATACCGATGAAAATAATATCGGAGATCAACTCCTAACCGTCAGTGGACGGATTTTCTTATAAACGTCCTAGAAGAATGAAACGAGTTTATACGTACATTATAGCTCCTCGACTATTAATCGTACCACATAATTCCCGTGTTTCTTCTAGATATTCCCAAAGTTATATTTTTGGGTCCAAATTTGATTGTCGGTTATTAAACTATCAAATATACAATCATCCAAACAAAGGTTTCATTTTCCATTGAAAACATTAAGCCTTATTTAATTTAAATTTCAATAAATTGAAACTACTTAATCAAAACAGCATATGCTTATCTCACCGGATAAGTATACTCGTAAACCATTCATTTCAAAATTGTAATATCCCGAAAATTTTGGATATAAAATTTGTTAAATTGTTTGAACTTTTGAATTTAAATTTGAGGATTTCAAAAGAAAATAAACTATTGTAGAAAAAAAACCAATATTGCAAAGTTATATGGAATTAGATAAATGGTGAATGAAATATGCAATAAAACAAGAAATTGTTTAAGCCTTAAAAATGAAATATTAGTTATAGATTTAATATTAATAAGTTAAATCTTAAATAGAAATAAAATTTAAGAAAATGTATATTGCAATAAATCACATAATTATAATCTAACATCTAAACAAATAAACAAATAATTAAACAAATGAACAAATAAACAAATAATTAAACAAATGAACAAATAAACAAATAATTAAACAAGATAAGAAAAGAGTGAACAAATATAAACTATACATATAAAAGAAAATCTAAAATAACACTATGCTGTAAGTATAGAAAGAGGCAAAGGAGCATTGTATACATGCTTCCATTTAATGCTTCATTTAATGCCATTACTCTAGTAACATCAAGTAAGACATTGACTGTAAATACATGCATGTATTAAATGTTTACTCTTCAGCCTCCCTTGAAGAAAGGAGGAAAGCATGTGAAGTACAAAAGCCTGTATAAAGCCACTATGCAAAATAAATGTTTCAGTACTTTGCTTAAAACTTGCCTACCTCCCTTACTTTGTATACTTCTATATATATCAACCTATGCATCATCTCGTTTAAAAACTTCTTATTGAAAGAAAAAAAAATAGCAAAGAAAAATAGAAATTAAAAAGGAAAGAAGATCATCACTTTATATATTACAAGTTGAAAGGCAAATTACTGAAAGAAGAAAAGAGAAGAAGAATCAAAACTGCTGTTAAAACGAAACAAAAGTATTCTCTGTTTCTATATTGTTCAGGTGAGTAAACTTATATTTATTTGAAATATAAATACTTAATCCATGAATTTGTGTTTTGTTGTCTATAAACAAAAATTATTGTTCTGCATATTGTTCTGTGTTACTGGAAAACACATGTGAGCTCTGTTCTTTAATATTCATATCTCAGAGCTAGTTAATTAAAAAAAAATTCAAATGAACTTCATTTAACATTTTTAACTTAGGATACTTAAAACAAAATAGGTTGTGTATACTTGACTCACAGTTTAAATTTTTGTTTTAAGCTTGAAATAAAAACTTTTGACTCTGTAACATGAATATTACAATAAAAACAAGATTTTAAAGTAAATTCAAGCATTTTAAATCATTGAATTGATGTTATAATTTGAACGAACATATGAAAATAGGATTTTCAAAACAGTAATGATGATTTTTAATTCAGTAATTTGAGGGCAGTTCGAATTTGAACAAAAACAGTACTTTGATCAATTTTTGAAAATTTAAGAAACATTGGATGTTGAATTTTCGTTTGAAGCTGGTTTGGAACTTAATAACGTTGGGAAAAATGTAAATTAATTTTTTCATTGCATAAATTAAACGAACGAGGCCATTCTAGGGTTTTGGGGTAGGATTGGTTCGCTGTTATTCATGAGGGGCTTTCATCCTCAACGTGGCAATCTGGCCGATCGCACCGGGGGGAATAGGGGCGTGGCGATGTGCTGAAGGTGAGGTCGAAGATCCATGGTCACCGGAGGCTCGACGTGGTGGGGCGAAGCAGTTTTGTTCTGGTGAGTTCGTGTTGCAGTGTCGAAGGGAATGTCGAATTTCGTTCTCGAGTGTTTGGCTTTGAATCAAACTTTGATTTCGAGTATGGGTGTGGTTTGCGACTTGCCGAGGTGGGTGGTGTTCGCCAGAACGGCGGCGAGTCACCGTGCATATGCACGGCGATGGTTTGGGTGTCAGGAAGTTTTCGCGTTGGCCACTCGAGTTGACTCGAAGTTTTGATCGGAGAAAACTGGGCAGAACTCGAAGGGAGACTCGGGAAGTTTCAGGGTTTTGTCGTGACAAAATCTGGACTTAACAAATTTTGAAAAAAATTTATTACACGGGTAGCTTTGGGGTGAAACTCGAAGCAGGAAGCATTTGAGCTCGGGCGTGACTCGGGGAAGCCTCGGGTTGGCCACCTGAAACAATATATTCAGTTTGAAATTTGTCGAAAACTTAAGTTTAAAAAAATTGTTATAAGCATTCTTTATAAAATGATGATTGTAAATGGAATGTGAAGTTAAATTAAACAATGATTAAATAATTTATGATTTAAAATTACTTTGTAATTAATAATAATAAATAAATAAAAGCAATTAAAATTAAAGTTGTAAATTAAGAATCGTTAAGTTGATAATTTAAGTTGGTTGATTCAAAATTGATAGTTACATTAAGATAATTTATTAAGGAATAATAAATTAATATAGTCAATTGAGATTTAATTTAATTGTAATTATAAATAATAAATCATCGTTTTAAAGTAATCAAGAAAAAAAATATTTATATGGTTAATTTATTAAATCCAGATACATTATTTTACAAAATTGTTTAATAAATAAATAATGTAGTTTAAAATGATAATTAAGGTAAATAATTGCTAATCAATGATTTTGAAAAGAAATTAAGAATGATTTACAAACTTGTAATTAAATTGATTTATAAACAATTAAGTGTTTAAATAAATTTGTAAGTAAGAATTTGTAAATTTTGAAACAATAAATTGAGTAATCAAAATTTAATTTATTTATCCAAATTCTTATCATTAAATTAAATTAATTTAGTGGTAAATTTATTTAAATCACATTGGAAAGTAATTAACTATTGTTGTTAACTTATATTGATATCTCTGTTCTGTTTGTAATTCTGTATGATGTAATTGCCATGTTATTGCACTGTGATTATGATTTGTTCTGTATTGATGTGAAAACCTTGTTGTCCGTAAAACGGCATTTTAACTTCGATGCGACAGGGAATCGGATTTCAGTTGGTTATCCGAAACCCACATCGAACCTGTGAATATTTGTGAATGACATCCACATGTTTTAAAATTTGACACTCACTATTCGAATTAGCCGGGAAAGGACCTTTGGGTCGTATAACCCATTTCGAATATGTGATTCGACGTTATGGATAGCAATTGAAGACCGGTGTTGAAGACCGGGTATTTGCGAGAGCGATAGGATGATCTGTCGATTGACTCTGCACCGAGTTGCTCCGGTATAGAGTTCTCCATATGTGATAGGGAATCCGATCAGGATTGTGGATATCCGGATTGCAAGGACTTCTTTGGAAGTGCCTTCGGTTCTGTTCGAGCCCGGAACAGACTTGTATGGATAGTATGTCTGACATTACAAATTGAGATATAAAGCCGATTTCTTTCAAATATATTTATGTTGGTGGCAGAGAATTTATTCTCTTAGCTTAACACCCTTCTCTGAGACGTACGAGCTCAGAGGTTATGTAGTTGAAGGTTATCAGCGATATATTCCCAATTTGGTAATGTGACATGCTGAGTGTTGCTGTGAAATGATCATTGTGTTGATCATTGTGATAGGATCATTCGTTTGATCGTCTATCTTGGTGATCATTTCTATGATCATTTGTTGACCCAAAGCACAGCTTTTGTATAAAGCGTGTTTTTGTGGACGTGACTTCGTCGGACCTCACACCCCGAAACGGTCGAAACAGGAAAGATGCAGCAAGGTTATTGGGGGTAGCACCCCTTAGGGTATGTGCATTTCCTTCTGGATAGAAGTGGTATCATGGTATGGAGCCCAGATACTTAACTTATGTTGATATCGCAGATATATATATGATTTTGTGATTTGTTGCTGGGGCCCCGGTTAAAGGTTGGTTACGACCGGGAGATGGCATACTCGTGTCAGTAGTTACCCAGTTAGGGGTAACCCGGCCTTGTGTTGGCAGAGATCCGGTTTGGTTCTCGGGGACGTCCTTCCAGAGGCGTTCTCATGTGGCAATGGGAAGTTCCTTGGCCTGACCATTTGTTGGAAATCCAAAGAAACAATATGAGCCTTGTACGGTTTTATTTGTATAACCTGTCACCTCAGGTGACAGCTATAGTAGGCATAATATAATGGTACCTATGCTGGCTAAGATTAATATTCTATTTTTGAAATGTTTTCTTCACCATGCACTAGTAACAATATCAAAGAATTTCTTTTTTCGTACCAAGCATATTTAACTATCATAAGAAGAAATCTCCTCCAATTCTGCGTTTGCATTGTGTGTGTGGCGGGAGGTCTTATGGTAGTTCCATTTTTAAAAGCATACCGAAAAATTCTTTTATAAATCTTGTTTTATTTAAATACAACTGTTTTTGTTTACTCATACCAGTCCCATGACTGATCCGGAGTTTATTGTTTTCTTTCCTAAACTCTGGGTGCCCATTATTTCCACACGGGCAGCCTAGTAGCAGGTTTCTATATTTTGGAGTAGCAGTATTTTGGAGCTCTTATCTTGGATATATCTTAGGAGCTATTGGAGATTTCAGGTGTTAGCTCTTGGGAGTTCGTTATTACCTCTTTAATTTGAGGATTTTTGGATATATGATCACTGTTGTATTATCATGATGTTGTATTTGGGGTTGTAGTGTATGTATTATGTACTCTGTTGCAGTATGGATATTATGTTCATGTTGTAACAGTGATGTTATTTATGATATTGATTCTGTTCCGCTGTTTTTATATTCATCTAATTGTTGTTATAAGCTCCGGCGATGCGAATTTGATGTCGTTTATTGGACATCGAGTTTGGGTCGTCACAAAGTGGTATCAGAGCTGTTGGTTGAGTAAGAACTTTAGCTACGGAGTATAACACATTAGATGGCTCATTGGAGATAGGGTGAAGTATACCCTAGAATGAGTATAACCAAGACTGAAACTTTAAAAAAAAAATCTTAGTCTGTTTATTTTTACTGCTGATATTCCTTAAGATATCTCGTCTGTATATCTAAATCAATTTTCTTACTAATCTCAGATAGTGAAAATGAGTGGACGCAGAGGAAGAGTTAGGGGTCAAGGCAATGCTGCAGCACCAAATCAAATTCCCCTAGCCGCAGAAGCAGTAATAGAAATTCAGCAGCAGCCGGACTTGGCTGAATTATATAAGAAGTTCGAAAAGCTTGGTGGCAAACCGTTCATTGGCAAAGAGTCAATTATTGACGCTCAAGCTTGGGTAAGATCGTGTGAAAAGATTTTTAAAGGGCTAAAACTGTAGGATGAGCAGAAAAGACTTATAGCTTCTTGGCAAATCCAAGGGGAAGCTTCAGCTTGGTGGGAAACCATCATTATAGATGAACCCGAGGAATAATTTACTTGGGATCGTTTTAAAGAAGTGTTTGAGAAACGTTACATGCCATCGGCGGGAGTTTCCAGAATGTATCAGGAATTTCTGGATTTGAAACAAGGATGTTTGTCGTTTGAAGAATACTTGAATAAATTCAGTGAACTATCTCGGTTTGGTCCGGAATTGCTAAATACACCTCTTAAGAAAAACGAAAGGTTTATCCGGGGAATGAACCAGAAATATCATAGAAGAATGACGGGTCATGTTAAAGAATCTTTTTCAGATTTAGTAGATATGGGGTACAGATACGCTACTCTTGATATGCAAGAAGCAACTGTGGAGAAAGGTAATTCAGGAAATCAAAATTACAAAAAGCGGAAATTCGAAGGCAAGAAACCTTGGCAAGGCAATGAGAAGAAGAGGAGCATTCAAGGAAGCGCAACAGAAAATGTCACTTGTTACAACTGCAAAGAGAAAGGCCACTATTCAAATGACTGCCCAAAACCGAAGAAGCCAGCTAAAGAATGCTACAATTGTCATAAACCAGGACATTTAGTTAAAGATTGCCCAGTGATGAAGCCAGCGCAGGTGGCAAAGGTTTACACGATTAAGAAGGACCCCTCATCTTCAAAAGCTGATAAAGGGAAAAATGTTTTGGAAGGTAACCTTACTATTAATAATAGAACTGTTAGAGTTTTATTTGATACAGGAGCTTCACATAGCTTTATCTCCCAACAAGCCGTAAATGAATTGGGACTTGAAACTAAATTTGCTAACGATCTTATTTGCGTGAAAAATCCGGTTGGAGGTCCCGCAAATCTTAGTTCATATTGTAAGAGAGTTCCTATTTCATATGCTAGCTATAAATTTCCTATCAAACTTTTTGTCCTCGAATTTAATGAATTTGAAATCTTACTCGGTATGAACTGGTTATCGAGATACGAAGCTATATTGGAGTGTAGTAATCGGACAGTTTTAATCAAAACAAGCCTTGGAAATTTTATTGAAATCTCTTGTGAGGATCCAAGTCCAAGGAGAGATAGATTGATGTATACTTTGGGAAATCTTGAACCTACTTTGCAGTCTATACCTGTTGTTCGGGATTTTTCCGACGTATTTGAAGAAGTGAAATCTTTACCTCCTCATCGAGAAATAGAATTCCGAATCGATCTTGTACCTAATACTCGTCCTGTTGTTCACGCAAGTCGCAGGATGGCACCCAGGGAAAAGATTGAATTGGTTCATCAAACTGATGAGCTACTAGCAAAAGGATTAATTCGACCCAGTGTTTCTGAATGGGGCTCAGCCGTCGTATTTGTTGCTAAATCAGACGGATCTTTGAGATTGTGTGTAGATTACCGCGATCTAAATAAACAAACTCTCAAAAATAAATTTCCACTACCAAGAATTGATGATCTATTCGACCAACTTCATGGCGCTCGTTTCTTTTCAAAAATGGATCTAGCTCAGGGATTCCATCAATTACGAATCGCCGAAGATTGTGTCCATTTGACTGCTTTCAGAGGTCCTAATATGTTCTATGAATGGTTAGTTATGCCTTTCGGGCTAACCAATGCTCCAGCATACTTCGTAGATCTTATGACTCGTGTGTTTCGGGAAGTTTTGAATAAATTTATGCTTGTATTCATTGATGATATTTTGATCTATTCTAAGACTAAAGAAGAGCATGCCGAACATCTTAAAATCGTATTGGAAATATTGAGGAGAAATGTTCTATATGCAAAATTTTCCAAATGCCACTTCTGGGTCAATGAAGTAAAATTCCTTGGCCATATTGTTAATGAAGAAGGAATTTCAGTAGATCCTAGCAAAATTTCCGCTATTCTTGATTGGAAACAACCCACTACTCCAAGAGAAGTTCGAAGCTTTTTGGGTTTAGCAGGCTATTACCGGAAATTCGTTCAAGATTTTTCTAAGTTGGCTAGTCCACTGACTAAGTTAACAATGAAAAATGCAAAGTTCATTTGGACTTCAGAATGTGAAGAAGTTTTTCAAGAGTTGAAAAAGAGATTGACCACTGCTCCTGTTCTCACTATTGTTAACGGGAACCGAGGCCTTTCTGTCTATACTGATGCATGTGGTGAAGGGGTAGGTGCAGTATTAATGCAAAATGGAAAGGTGGTTGCCTACGCGAGTAGACAATTACGTCCGCATGAGAAAAACTACCCGACGCACGATTTGGAACTTTTGGCTGTTGTTTTCGCTTTGAAAATATGGCGACATTATCTTCTGGGTAAGATTCTTTTCAGCTTTCCTAACAATTTATGAAACTAATTTGACTAAAGAAATATACCTAATAAACTCTCTTTGTTTTAGGTGAAAAATTCGAATTATTCACCGACCATAAATCCTTGAAATATCTTTTCACCCAGAAGGATCTGAATCTGCGACAACAACGTTGGTTGGAATTTCTAGCATCATATGACTTAGATATTCTGTATACACCCGGAAAGGCCAATGTAGTTGCAGACGCTTTGAGCAGAAGTTATGCTGTTCTTGCTTATCTGGTTATCACTCCTACTCTTCTTGAGAAAGTCGCCAATAAACAAAAAGAGGATGAGTTCCTTCATAAAATTTATGAGAAAATACGTCATGGTGAGGATACGAGTTTAGAGATTGACGACAATAAAATTATTAGATTAAAAGGAAGAATTTGTGTTCCAGACTTCCCTGATCTGAAACGTGAAGTATTGGCCAAATGCCACAAATCAAAATTCAACATCCATCCAGGAGTCAACAAAATGTATCGTGATGTTAAAAGGACATTCTGGTGGAAGACAATGAAGAGAGACATATCTATTTATGTGAGTCGCTGTGCTACTTGTCAGCAAATCAAGAGCGACCAAAAGAAAGTGGCCGGTTTACTTCAACCTTTAGAAGTACCGAAATGGAAGTGGGATCAGGTATCGATGGATTTCATCGACGGATTGCCACGAACCAAGAAAGGCAATGAAGCGATTTGGGTTATTGTGGATCGTCTAACCAAAAATGCTCATTTCATTCCAGTTAAAACCACTCGGACCGCGGCAAGCTTGGCAGGTATTTATATAAAGGAAATTGTTCGCCTCCATGGTATTCCCAGCAGTATAGTGAGTGATCGTGATCCGATCATCACTAGTAGATTTTGGGAAGCATTTCAGGATGCATTGGGAACGAAATTAAATTTCAGTACTGCTTATCATCCGCAATCTGATGGGCAGACTGAAAGGGTCAATCGAATTCTAGAAGACCTACTGCGTGCTTGTGTTCATGATTTTGGTGGTTCTTGGGAGGACCATTTGCATCTGGTTGAATTCTCATATAACAACAGTTATCAGGCCAGTTTAGAAATGGCTCCTTTCGAAGCTTTATATGGTCGTCCGTGTCGATCACCTACATGCTGGATCGAATCAGGTGACAGACTTGTTCTTGGACCGGATATGATAAAAGAAGCCACTGAGAAGGTAGACTTTATTAGAAAGAAGTTATTAACTGCCCAAAGCCGTCAGAAGAGCTACTATGACCGTCGAAGGAGAAATTTGGAATTTCAAGTTGGAGATTCTGTATTCCTGAAAGTATCTCCGATGCGGGGTGTGTTGAGATTCGGGAAAACTGGAAAGTTGGCACCGCGTTATATTGGTCCTTTTCCTATTCTGGAAAGGATTGGTCCTCTAGCATATAGAGTGCAGTTACCCAGCTGGTTGTCTGGCGTACATGATGTGTTCCATATTTCTAATCTTCGGAAGTATGTGCACGATCCAGATGATATTATTGAAGAAGCTGCTCAACAGGATCTTGAAATCACTCCTAACTTGGCAGTTAGAAGGGAACCGATAGAAATTGTTGATCGTGATGAGAAGCGATTGAGGAACAAAATTGTGAAATTGGTCAAAGTTAAATGGAGTGGCGATCCAAAGGACTGTACTTGGGAGACCGAAGATAATATGAAGAAATCATATCCCAAATGCAGAATTGACATATCGACTTAAAACTGTAAGTCATTTCCTTGTTTCTGAATTCGTATATTATTTGTTTACGTTTCTCTCTCTTTCAATTTCGAGGACGAAATTTTCTAAAGGAGGGGATATTGTAACATCCCGAAAATTTTGGATATAAAATTTGTTAAATTGTTTGAACTTTTGAATTTAAATTTGAGGATTTCAAAAGAAAATAAACTATTGTAGAAAAAAAAAATCAATATTGCAAAGTTATATGGAATTAGATAAATGGTGAATGAAATATGCAACAAAACAAGAAATTGTTTAAGCCTTAAAAATGAAATATAAGTTATAGATTTAATATTAATAAGTTAAATCTTGAATAGAAATAAAATTTAAGAAAATGTATATTGTAATAAATCACATAATTATAATCTAACATCTAAACAAATAAACAAATAATTAAAAAAATGAACAAATAAACAAATAATTAAACAAATGAACAAATAAACAAATAATTAAACAAGATAACAAAAGAGTGAACAAATATAAACTATACATATAAAAGAAAATCTAAAATAACACTATGCTGTAAGTATAGAAAGAGGCAAAGGAGCATTGTATACATGCTTCCATTTAATGCTTCATTTAATGCCATTACTCTAGTAACATCAAGTAAGACATTGACTGTAAATACATGCTTGTATTAAATGTTTACTCTTCAGCCTCCCTTGAAGAAAGGAGGAAAGCATGTGAAGTACAAAAGCCTGTATAAAGCCACTATGCAAAATAAATGTTTCAGTACTTTGCTTAAAACTTGCCTACCTCCCTTACTTTGTATACTTCTATATATATCAACCTATGCATCATCTCGTTTAAAAACTTCTTATTGAAAGAAAAAAAATAGCAAAGAAAAATAGAAATTAAAAAGGAAAGAAGATCATCACTTTATATATTACAAGTTGAAAGGCAAATTACTGAAAGAAGAAAAGAGAAGAAGAATCAAAACTGCAGTTAAAACGAAACAAAAGTATTCTCTGTTTCTATATTGTTCAGGTGAGTAAACTTGTATTTATTTGAAATATAAATACTTAATCCATGAATTTGTGTTTTGTTGTATATAAACAAAAATTATTGTTCTGCATATTGTTCTGTGTTACTGGAAAACACATGTGAGCTCTGTTCTTTAATATTCATATCTCAGAGCTAGTTAATTAGAAAAAAAAATTCAAATGAACTTCATTTAACATTTTTAACTTAGGATACTTAAAACAAAATAGGTTGTGTATACTTGACTCACAGTTTAAATTTTTGTTTTAAGCTTGAAATAAAAACTTTTACTCTGTAACATGAATATTACAGTAAAAACAAGATTTTAAGGTAAATTCAAGCATTTTAAATCATTGAATTGATGTTATAATTTGAACGAACATATGAAAATAGGATTTTCAAAACAGTAATGATGATTTTTAATTCAGTAATTTGAGGGCAGTTCGAATTTGAACAAAAACAGTACTTTGATCAATTTCTGAAAATTTAAGAAACATTGGATGTTGAATTTTCGTTTGAAGCTGGTTTGGAACTTAATAACGTTGGGAAAAATGTAAATTAATTTTTTCATTGCATAAATTAAACGAATGAGGCCATTCTAGGGTTTTGGGGTAGGATTGGTTCGCTGTTATTCACGAGGGGTTTTCATCCTCAACGTGGCAATCTGGCCGATCGCACCGGGGGGGATAGGGGCGTGGCGATGTGTTGAAGGTGAGGTCGAAGATCCATGGTCACCGGAGGCTCGACGTGGTGGGGCGAAGCAGTTTTGTTCTGGTGAGTTCGTGTTGTAGTGTCGAACGAAATGTCGAATTTCGTTCTCGAGTGTTTGGCTTTGAATCAAACTTTGATTTCGAGTATGGGTGTGGTTTGCGACTTGCCGAGGTGGGTGGTGTTCGCCAGAACGGCGGCGAGTCACCGTGCATATGCATGGCGATGGTTTGGGTGTCAGGAAGTTTTCGCGTTGGCCACTCGAGTTGACTCGAAGTTTTGATCGGGGAAAACTGGGCAGAACTCGAAGGGAGACTCGGGAAGTTTCAGGGTTTTGTCGTGACAAAATCTGGACTTAACAAATTTTGAAAAAAAATTATTACACGGGTAGCTTTGGAGTGAAACTCGAAGCAGGAAGCATTTGAGCTCGGGCGTGACTCGGGGAAGCCTCGGGTTGGCCACCTGAAACAATATATTCAGTTTGAAATTTGTCGAAAACTTAAGTTTAAAAAAATTGTTATAAGCATTCTTTATAAAATGATGATTGTAAATGGAATGTGAAGTTAAATTAAACAATGATTAAATAATTTATGATTTAAAATTACTTTGTAATTAATAATAATAAATAAATAAAAGCAATTAAAATTAAAGTTGTAAATTAAGAATCGTTAAGTTGATAATTTAAGTTGGTTGATTCAAAATTGATAGTTACATTAAGATAATTTATTAAGGAATAATAAATTAATATAGTCAATTGAGATTTAATTTAATTGTAATTATAAATAATAAATCATCGTTTTAAAGTAATCAAGAAAAAAAATATTTATATGGTTAATTTATTAAATCCAGATACATTATTTTACAAAATTGTTTAATAAATAAATAATGTAGTTTAAAATGATAATTAAGGTAAATAATTGCTAATCAATGATTTTGAAAAGAAATTAAGAATGATTTACAAACTTGTAATTAAATTGATTTATAAACAATTAAGTGGTTAAATAAATTTGTAAGTAAGAATTTGTAAATTTTGAAACAATAAATTGAGTAATCAAAATTTAATTTATTTATCCAAATTCTTATCATTAAATTAAATTAATTTAGTGGTAAATTTATTTAAATCACATTGGAAAGTAATTAACTATTGTTGTTAACTTATATTGATATCTCTGTTCTGTTTGTAATTCTGTATGATGTAATTGCCATGTTACTGCACTGTGATTATGATTTGTTCTGTATTGACGTGAAAACCCTGTTGTCCGTAAAACGACATTTTAACTTCGATGCGACAGGGAATCGGATTTCAGTTGGTTATCCGAAACCCACATCGAACCTGTGAATATTTGTGAATGACATCCACATGTTTTAAAATTTGACACTCACTATTCGAATTAGCCGGGAAAGGACCTTTGGGTCGTATAACCCATTTCGAATATGTGATTCGACGTTATGGATAGCAATTGAAGACCGGTGTTGAAGACCGGGTATTTGCGAGAGCGATAGGATGATCTATCGATTGACTCTGCACCGAGTTGCTCCGGTATAGAGTTCTCCATATGTGATGGGGAATCCGATCAGGATTGTGGATATCCGGATTGCAAGGACTTCTTTGGAAGTGCCTTCGGTTCTGTTCGAGCCCGGAACAGACTTGTATGGATAGTATGTCTGACATTACAAATTGAGATATAAAGCCGATTTCTTTCAAATATATTTATGTTGGTGGCGGAGAATTTATTCTCTTAGCTTAACACCCTTCTCTGAGACGTATGAGCTCAGAGGTTATGTAGTTGAAGGTTATCAGCGATATATTCCCAATTTGGTAATGTGATATGCTGAGTGTTGCTGTGAAATGATCATTGTGCTGATCATTTGTGATAGGATCATTCGTTTGATCGTCTATCTTGGTGATCATTTCTATGATCATTTGTTGACCCAAAGCACAGCTTTTGTATAAAGCGTGTTTTTGTGGACGTGACTTCGTCGGACCTCACACCCCGAAATGGTCGAAACAGGAAAGATGCAGCAAGGTTATTGAGGGTAGCACCCCTTAGGGTATGTGCATTTCCTTCTGGATAGAAGTGGTATCATGGTATGGAGCCCAGATACTTAACTTATGTTGATATCGCAGATATATATATATGATTTTGTGATTTGTTGCTGGGGCCCCGGTTAAAGGTTGGTTACGACCGGGAGATGGCATACTCATGTCAGTAGTTACCCAGTTAGGGGTAACCCGGCCTTGTGTTGGCAGAGATCCGGTTTGGTTCTCGGGGACGTCCTTCCAGAGGCGTTCTCATGTGGCAACGGGAAGTTCCTTGGCCTGACCATTTGTTGGAAATCCAAAGAAACAATACGAGCCTTGTACGGTTTTAGTTGTATAACCTGTCACCTCAGGTGACAGCTATAGTAGGCATAATATAATGGTACCTATGCTGGCTAAGATTAATATTCTATTTTTGAAATGTTTTCTTCACCATGCACTAGTAACAATATCAAAGAATTTCTTTTCTCGTACCAAGCATATTTAACTATCATAAGAAGAAATCTCCTCCAATTCTGCGTTTGCATTGTGTGTGTGGCGGGAGGTCTTATGGTAGTTCCATTTTTAAAAGCATACCGAAAAATTCTTTTATAAATCTTGTTTTATTTAAATACAACTGTTTTTGTTTACTCATACCAGTCCCATGACTGATCCGGAGTTTATTGTTTTCTTTCCTAAACTCTGGGTGCCCATTATTTCCACAGGGGCAGCCTAGTAGCAGGTTTCTATATTTTGGAGTAGCAGTATTTTGGAGCTCTTATCTTGATATATCTTAGGAGCTATTGGAGATTTCAGGTGTTAGCTCTTGGGAGTTCGTTATTACCTCTTTCATTTGAGGATTTTTGGATATATGATCACTGTTGTATTATCATGATGTTGTATTTGGAGTTGTAGTGTATGTATTATGTACTCTGTTGCAGTATGGATATTATGTTGATGTTGTAACAGTGATGTTATTTATGATATTGATTCTGTTCCGCTGTTTTTATATTCATCTAATTGTTGTTATAAGCTCCGGCGATGCGAATTTGATGTCGTTTATTGGACATCGAGTTTGGGTCGTCACAAAAATATTTGAAACCCTTTAAAATAATCTGAAAGGCACCACTATGGTATCAACCATGGATTCACGGCTCAATGGTAACGTCTCTATCCTAGAGAAATCTAAAACTTAACTGCAGGCACTCACTGCCTTCGATTATGCCATGAAAGTATACAATTGCTTTCAAAAAACTTTATTTAATAATTTTCAAAATAATACTTATAAAGTTCAATATAAATTTTCTCAGTTCCAATTAAGTAAAATACTGTTTTATAAAAGTTTACTATATATTTATTTTTAAAACATTATTAATATTTAATAAATATATGTTTGGAATAAATATACTTTAATACTCATTAACCCTTAATTAATAATTAACTTTAAACAATCACTATAAATAAATTTAATTAATAACTAATATACTTTAAACAATTTAAATAATTAAATAGCTTTGAAACAATAATTAAATATTTTATAAATGATTTTCTAGAATAATAAAATAATTAACTTTAAATCATTATCAAAATATTTATTAATTACCTTTAATATATCAGTTATAAATAATAGTTATCCTTTAAATAGCTTGGATTCTAAAATCACTCATAGATTGGAAAAGACGTTTATTAATTTCAATGGTACATAATCAAAATACCATTCGTTCCATAACAATCTAGAATAACAAATAATAGATATCCACATCGATCTATTTTTTACAGTTAATCTAACATCATATTGCCCAATATAATTATCAAGATAATAAAATGATGTCCATACAAATATAGTAGCAGAATAGAGTTTTTTTCTGCTAGTAAATGTCTAAAAACAGATATATTCAGTAATAATGGCAGAAGGGTGATTTATTCTACCAACAAGGATCAAATAAATATAATTAGCGGAAAGGTGTTTTATTCCGCTAAAATAGATGTCAAAACATCGAAATTGACTTAAAATAACTTATCGTTACTTTTATCTGGGCAAATAAATTGAATGAAAAGTCATATAAATTTAAACGACATCATTTGTTTAAAATCATGTGATTAAATTTTCATCCGTTTAAATATACCATAATTTTTCACTTATTCAAACTCGACCACAATTCGTATGACACGTAGTGTTTATCTATATGATCACATCGCAATGAATTTCGTTTCAATTGGAATTCGTATATATTAGTTATAGCATTTCAAAATTTACAATATATATATATATATATATATATATATATATATTTCAACATTTTATATTTAAAAACCTAACCGTTTTAAAATGCCATAAATTATTGCTTAGTCAAAACTGACAACAAACTTCGTGGCATCGAAATACTTGACGATACAAACCCATCGCAAAAGAATCATGATAGTTCGGCTTCGTATGAACGAGTTAATATATTTTATATAAACTAAACATTGTTTTTTATATATATTTTAAAAACTAGGCCGAAGCCTAATAGTCATCTACAAAAGAAAAACAAAGGAAAGCACGTTCTTCTCCCCCCTTTCTCTTCTCCCTCTCTCCCATTTCTCCTTACTCATGCTTCCAGTAACCAAATACCCTTTTTTTCTTTTTTATTTTTTTATTTTTTTTATACAGGCCCAAACATGTTCCTTCCCTTCTCTCCTTCCTTCTTCCAGGTCTACCCTCGTTTGAACATCTAGAGGACCGTGCATGAAGACGTGCATGTGCACACGACCATCATATAACGGCACTTGCCACCAATCATTCCAACCGACCACCCATGACCTCGACATCATGACCACTCACCTAAAATCGTGACCCACCCTAAATTTTAAATTTTCGAACTACTACACCGGACCTAGACGAAATCGAATCCAAAACAATCGCCTTTCCTCATCACCTCCGGCCATCATCCACCACTCAACCTCGCCTATAGCTCCACCACCATCTACTCCACCTATCCTCCTTAGACTGCACGCCTCCACTTCCTCCTTCTCGTCGCCATTACCATCTAGCCGAGACACAGTCGAACCCATCCTTAAATCCTAAAACTTACTCACACACTCAAACCACCACCTTAGAACCAAATCCCCACGGTCGAAACTTCGCCCTCGACCTCATGGCCATTCCGAACCGATCGGCCCACCGCCTCGTCCAACACTGACCCATAAATTATTACTTTAAGTTAAAAATGATAAAAAAAAATATCCTCTCAACCTAGCAACTTAAAAATCATGACTTCTGCATTAAAAATACTAACTTGATATGACGAATATGATTACGATCTCAATTCAATGATTTAAACATATTGAATTTTTCGAAAAAACTGGGTTGTTTACTGTAATCACACTCTATCTCTGTAAATACTTAATGAAATATATGTGGACTATTTTTAGCATAATCTAGGGTTGAAATTAAATATATCACTAGTTTACATCATCTTCAAATTCGAATTGGAATGAGAGGTATTGATTTTTGAAGGCAAGGTCTACAAAGATTTGAACACTCTATTACATTTTACAGAGAAGAAAATAAACATTTGCAGGTATTTTTAATTGAAAATTTCCACCTTGACCATTGTTTGAAAACCTTTGAAATCTTTTGGGCAACTTTAGTTTTTAATCTGAACTCTTGAAAATGTTGCTTTGCCTTTGAATTTGAACAAAGTGCTTTTTTTTTCTTTATAGTTTTTTGTGATAGAGTTGTTTTACAGAGTTTAGTTTATAGTGTTTGCAAACTGAAGTTGCACGCATACATGCCTATATATATACATGATCACCGAATGAAATGATGTATTAGTTCTATGTTTTAGGCTTAAGAAAATGCAGACCTGCTGTACGATTGTTCTTGATGGATTGAAATGATTTGAGATGAAATATAATTTAGCTTTCACATTCTTTTGTTTGAATTGAAAAGAAGTTAGGGTGAATGTCTTTGCCCTTTCTCCTTTTAGACCAGACATGCTTATATGTACATATATATATATATATATTGGTCATTTTTACTTATTTTACTTTTGGTTGTATACTATTTTCTTACCATGCAAATGTTTACATTGTTGCTTGGTAATTTTTTTGTTTTACTTTTACTTCCACTTTTACTTAGTTAACTTTCTTTTGATTCATGCTTTCACTATGTTTTGAGAGTAAGGTAGTATTAATTATAATTAGCTTTAAGTCTTCATATTCCAATTATATTTTATTTATTTTATATTTAGTGATGTAAAATTCAAAGAAATAACATTTTGTTAAAATACTTCTTGTAAAAGATTTTTTATAAAAAATGTTTTTAAATGTCTTTATAAATTTTCTCATTTCTATCATCATATATATATATATTCTTCTTTTTACACATACCCTTATATATATATTGTTTTTAATAAACTACACTTATTTAGTTCATATATATTTTACATTCCTCTTAACTAGTGTGTGTGTCTGTGTGTGTTTCTGTAAGAAAATCCAATTTTAAAGCCTTCCCATTTATAATAAACTATATTGTTCATAAACCAGAATAATTTCTATTTATAATATATTATTTTCTTTTCATTTTTATTTGCTATGGATCCGTTTTCAAATTATATATATATAAATTCTGTTATTCTGAATATATTTATATATATAAGAAATTCAAATCAATTTCTATTTTACAAATAAAATCTGGAAATTTAAAATATTACCTTGGTTTTAAAAGCTATATATTATTACCAATCGTCATTTATTAGGGATTTTATTTTGATTGAAATATCGTACTATTGAATATTAAAAATTGATATTCAAAACTCAAGACGATAATCCTTCCCTCTTAAAAGAATTTTATCCTCGAAATTTCCATAACCAGGCTAGTAAACATAACTAACTGAGTTTTAATTTATTAACGAATTAATAAACACCCATATCGTACAAGTTCAACATATATACATACATACATATATATATATATATATATATACACACCAAAATATTAGCCATATATGAGTATCAACTAACATACTCTTATATCTAAAGTCACTACCTATATATACATATATAGGAGATATCTATAACCACTAGCTAGCTATACATATATACCACACCAAAGCGTCTACTATGATACTTCATTAATTTACAATCCAAACACACAACCATGACATCTATGGGCTACTAATAGTTCAAATAGGGAGTACATTCTAAGAGAACTAACCCAACCCAAAATAACATCTCACATTGGACTTTCTCCATCAGAGTCCTCCACTTCGGGTCCTTCCATCTCCCTAGTCTCAACATCCTTATCCGAAATCCATACGATCTCCGAGCTTGTTTCCCTAGGAACTAGCATCTCTGCCTTAGGCCATAAATCATCACTCAGAAGGTCATCTCGATCTGCAAATGGCCCACTAACAATCTCGCCCATTCCCCAGACGCTAGCATCATCGTTTTCTGATTCAGGCTCTTCTTCGATCTCATGTTCCTCTTCTACTTCTATCTCGGACTCCTCTTCATACAGGGATGGTTGCTCAATAGGTTCCGAAATTTCTCTGTCCACTTCTTTACCGAAATACTGCCTAATCTTCATACGCTTCCCTTGGACGACACTACGGGTCCTCTACAATCAATTTACACAATCTAAATGGGGATCATATTCTTAGGTTTATAGGAGCTCCACCTATGCTAAGTAATAAATCCTCTTTTTAAATTATCACCCTTTAAAAATTTTACTTTAAATAATACCATAATCATTTTTCCTCAAAAATTTGTTTAAATCAATTTTTCCGAAATCATTGGGGTTTTTAAATTCCTAAATACCCCTTTTATAAGCCGATTATTTTAAAACTAGCTTTTATATATGAGAAATCTTCCAAAAATATTTATCTTAAAACATTTTAAATTCATTTAGCGAACAAAATTTACCCAAAATTTTAAATTTTCCCAAGCTTTTATCTTTAAGTCTCAGGTTTCTAAGGAATATCCCTGTCAAAAGGGCGGCAATAGAGGGTACTCAAAGCTAGATGGCAATGACTACTCAAAACCCAGATGATAAAAATATTATAATCACTTATCAAACATCCCTCAAAGTACTATATATTTTGAAATCATTGCTTTTAATATATAAAATATATTCTGGGTAAAATTATTTTATTTACCCACTTAAAACAATATTGTGTCCGTTGGCCTTCTTTAAGTGTTTAGAGATCCCTATAAATAACGTTAGCTTCTCGTATTGACCAGAATCCATAAGCCACTCAACAGATCAATTAACACGATGTAAAACATTTTATCTCACTAACAAATACGCGCTCTCGCATATATGTATACACTCAAACTTATTCTAGGATACTACTGACCCTATCTCTAATGAGTAACCCCACCAAAGCCTAGGTATTCGCTCAGCGTAGGCTCTGATATCACGATGTCATAACCCACTTTTTCGTACAGTTTGAACGGACACTTTACCACGCTTGTCCAGTCCAAATTGAACAGAAAGATGGATAGTAAGAAAAGAAAATAAAAAGAAGATAGAAAGAAGATGGAAAGAAAATAGAACAACATAAAATATCACAGCGAAAACGAATAATCTATAATACAGAACAAGCCTTTACATATAAAAAACTATAACTTAAACATATACAGACATCAATCAGAGTATACAACCTATTCAGCATGGTTAGTTATAATAACCTGTCCTTACAATTGCTGACATACACAAATAAATGCAACGGAATATAATCATCTACGTGAATACGACTTTGGGCCTCCAGCTCCACACCTGAAGCTCCAAATCTTTCCAACTAAATTTGGAAATATGCTCGGTCTGACCCAAGCATATAGTAAAAGCACGCCCGCGTCAGTTTAGTAAAACCAACATGAGAATTCAAATGACAAGGAATTTTATTCATTCTAACTTTCAAAATCCTTTTAAAATCAAGGGCATCCCGTAAGACCATGCCACACATAAACACGACAGGTGTTTCCCTTATGGTAACCAAAACACTTTTATAGAAAATCCACTGATATTATAATAGTGTCTAGGTACAAATACTTATTCAAATAGCTGAAATTGTTACATTAATTAAATTCCAATATACTAGGCTCTACAACCAAAACCATAAAGGCACGTATTGGAGAATGGATTCCATATGAACGACTAGGCACTGGGGTACCACCTGTCATAGTACACCTCTAGAGACAGGGTACCGAGGACCACGCCGGGATCTGCGGCAACATAAGATCGAACTACCCCTAACCTGGATAGGCCGAATATGCTATCACCCTGGGTGTTCCCACCCTTTCTGATCTCCTTCCATATATCATAGTAATAATATCCGAGGGTATCTAGAAAGGTGATAAATACCCTAATTGGGTGCGACCCACTTAGCATTGCTGCATCTCCCCTGCTTTTCAGTCATTCCCAATTGATGGGGCTAGAGGCAACAATTACCTTTAGAGAAAATTTTCACTTAGAATGCTCATTGCCCTCCATTGACAATGTACTGATGGAATTCATCCATACAAGTCCGTTCAGGGTCCGAACGGAACCGAAGGCACTATTCCTACTATATCCGTTTTGGAATCATCCTCGGGATTAGTAGCGATTACCCCTTGCACTTCACTGCTCCATCTTCGACTCCATGCTCTTGTTTTCCTTTTGAAAACACTTCATTGGATCGAAGTGGTTTTCAGATAACTTATCCGATTTCTGTCTCTTCGAAACAACGTTCGATATTTCCGGTAAACTCAACCCGGTTCTTTAGAAAATACACCGACAAAAATAATATCGAAGATCGCCTCCTAACCGTTAGTGGACGGATTTCCTTATAAACATCCTATAATAATGAAGCAAGTTTATACGTACAGTATAGCTCCTCGAACAGTAATTGTACCACGTAATTCTCGTGTTTTTTCTAGATATTCCCAAAGTTGTGCTTTTGGGTCCAGATTTGATAGTCAGTTATTTAACTATCAAATATACAATCATCCAAAAAGGTTTCATTCCCATTGAAAACATTAAGCCTTATTTAATTTAAATTTCAATAAATTAAAATTACTTAATCAAAACAGCATAAGCTTATATCACCGGATAAGTATATTCACAAACCATTCATTTCTAAATATTTGAAACCCTTTAAAATAAATCTGGAAAGCACCACTATGGTATCAACCACAGATTCACGGCTCAATGGTTACGTCTCTATCCCAGAGAAATCCAAAACTTAACTACAGACACTCACTGCCTCCGATTACGCCATGAAAGTATACCATTACTTTCCCAAAACTCTATTTAATAATTTTCAAAATAATACTTATAAAGTTCAATATAAATTTTCCAAGTTCCAATTAAGTAAAATACTGTTTTATAAAAGTTTACTATATATTATTTTTAAAACTTTATTAATATTTAATAAATTTATCTTTGGAATAAATATACTTTAATACTAATTAACCCTTAAGTAGTTATTAACTTTAAACAGTCACTATAAAATAAATTTAATTAATAATTAATATACTTTAAACAATTTAAAAAATTAAATAGCTTTGAAATAATAATTAAATAATTTATAAATAATTTTTAAGAATAATAAAACAATTAACTTTAAATCATTATCAAAATATAATTAACTTTAAAATATCGTTAACAAATAATAGTTATCCTTTAAATAGCTTAGATTGCAAAATCACTCACAGATTGGAAAAGAGGTTTATTTATTTAATGGTACTTAATCAAAAAACCATTTGTTCCATAACAATCCAAAGTAACAAATAACAGATATCCACATCGATCTATTTTTTTACAGTTAATCCAACATCATATTGCCCAATATAATTATCAAAATAATAAATAGATGTCCATACAAATATAGTAGAGAATAGGGTTTTATTTCTGCTAGTAAATGTCCAAAAACAGATATGTTCAGCAATAATGGCAAAAGACGATTTATTCTGCCAACAGGGATCAAATAAATATAATTAGCGAAATGGTGTTTTATTCCACTAAAACAGATGTCAAAACATGGAATTGACTTAAATTAACTTGTCGTTACTTTTATTTGGGCAAATAAATTGAAGGACAAGTCATGTAAATTTAAACGACATCATTTGTTTAAAATCAGGTGATTAAATTTCCATCCATTTAAATATACATTAATTTTTCACTTATTCGAACTTGACCACAATTCGTATGACGACGATCCCATCACAACGAATTTTGCTTCAATTGGAATTCGTATATATTAGTTATGGCATTTTAGAATTTACAATATATATATATATATATATAATTCAACATTTTATATTTAAAAACCTGACCATTTTAAAATGCCATAAATTATCGCTTAGTTAAAACTGATAACAAACTTCGTGACATCGAAATACTCGACGATACGAAGCCATCGCAAAATGAACCACGATAGTCCGGCTTCGTATGAAGGAGTTATGACATTCCAAAGATTTTAGCTTTTATATTTTATATAAACTCAACATTTTTAAAAAACTGGGCCGAAGCCCAATACATCTACAAAAGAAAACAAAGGAAAACCCTTTCTTCTCCCCTTTTTATCTTATCCCTCTCTCCTCTTTCTCCTTCCTCATGCTTCCATTAACCAAATACCCTTTGTTTCTTTTTCCTTTTTTTTCTTTTTTTATACAGGCCGAAATCCAAACCCATTCCTTTCCTTCTCTCCTTCCTTCTTCCAGTTCTACCCTCGTTTGTATAGGATCGATTTCACCCTAGAGGGGGGTGAATAGGGTGATACTACTACTAATAACAATTAATGCAGAAATATATAAAATAATTGTAGCACAGATAATAGTAGAATAATAAAAGAAGAAAATAGAACAACATAGATTTACCCAGCTTCGGCAAAACCTTGCCTACGTTCTGCCTCCAAGGTTTCTACTAGAAATTAAGTAGTTAGACGCTTACTCATGTAAACTCATGACACTCGCTATCGACTAATTTAACTCTATGCTCAAAACCCTACCACAACTCAGCCACTGAGTTGCGAATTCTTGAACTACACCTTCGTAATTCGTCCCCTAGTCACACAACTAGAATTTTACAAAGTTTAAAAGAGAAATACAAAATAAAAAACAATATACAAAATCCTAATTTAATAAATTAAACCCAAAAATATATTTTAAGGAAACCAGCCCAAAAATAAAAGAGAAGTCTCCTTTTATTTCTTTCTGTTCGGCTCGTATCCTTTGTGAAAATGTCTGCCTCTTTCCTTTGCTCGAGAACATTCGTTCCTCTTTTAAAATAAATCAGGGTGTTGGAATTTGAACCTGCCGATTCAAATTGTTGATTGAATGATGATCTTTCTTCAGTTTGCTTCGTCAATCAACTCGTCGCTTTGATTTTCATACGGTGTCCAACGCATAGAGCTCGAATAATAAAAATGGTATGTGATTTTGCTTTATTACTCTAGTTGATATGCTTAAACTTGATGCTCTAATAGCCGATGATGTTAATGGTATTTATAGGGAATGAAACCCTAAACTATAGTTCGAATATATCATTTGAATTAGTCTTTTAATATAGCTCAGCCGTTCGATTTTGAGTACATGTAATTTGTTTAAACTGGTTCAATTCGAATATTTCTTTGCTTGATTATCACGGCTTGTTTGGTTTTCTAATTTTTTATACTATTACTTGATTTTCTTTGAATTGGTTTCGGTCTCTTCTCCTTTGACTTCGGCCATTTGAAATTGTGATAATCTGGACTTGTTCGATTCAAAATTGGTCAACATGACTTTAATTCTTTGACATTTTGAATTTTTTTACTGTTGTTTGCATTTTCTTTCGAACCCTGACTTTGTTACTGCAACATGTTACATTGAAACTTCATGACCATTGCATCATGTACTCTGGTTGCATTAACATATTGCAGTCTTCGTTTATATGCATACATCTTTGATTTGCTTGCCTGGGTTATTTTAGTCACTGCTTTGTAGTGGTTCTGTTGTCATTTACCTTCATATGTATTCATGTGGCTCAATCCAAGTCTTGACACTTCCGTGTTCACACTTGAAGTCTGGTTTAGCCGATTTCCACTTATGTACATGTTGTGTATACTTAGTTCTATGATCACTTGAGTTTGATACACTCTACTGGTTTCATGTGCATTTTATATATCTAGTTTCACTTGAAATTTCATATTGCTTTGAGTCGAAATCCAGTTACTTACCTCTAAACTGTTGTGTTACTGCCTTGACTTGTGACTGCACCTGACCATGCCTTTATTAACAATTTCTTGTATTGAAGTTTGGTTTCCACTACATATATACGTGTGTGGGTGTTCATGCATGTATTTATGTATGTTGTGATGCCTTCACTTGTTCCTCTTGGAGTCTTCACTTGGTTGTTGTATGCTTGCACCTGTTTGCTTGAGTTACATTGATGTTGTATTCATTTGTTTGGAGCTTTTGTTTAACTGGTGGTTCATTTCTATTGTATGTTCGCTTTTGATGTCTGACTACATTTTGCTGTTGCACATTTCCTTGAGTGTGGAGCTTGTTGTACATAGGACCAACCATGTGTATAATTTTTGTGCCTTTGTTCATTGCATTCATGTTGTCAGGTCTGGTTATGTTCATATGTGTTCTGGTCTTCATGTATATGATGAACTGAAATTCTATGCACGGCATATATATATATATATATATATATATATATGTATGTATGTATGTATGTATGTATATGTATGTATGTATATGTATACATGTGTTTATACATATGTGTCTGTGTACATATTTATGGTGATGTTAATGTATATGCATGCTCCATTCATTTTGTATTATTCACTACCCTGGTCTTGCTCATTTGATGGTCTGACTTGTATTCAGTTGAATTCATTCTGGACTGGTCTTTGCTGCTACTTTTGAGCTGCAGTCTTGTTGTTGTTTTTGACTTGCATTCTTATTTGGAGTCTTCATTTCCAGGTTAAAATGTTAGTTGAACCTGTTGTTACTAGCTTCATGTGTATATCTCTTTATACATGTGTTGTTTACAGTCTGGAGTTTTGTGTACTCTTTCATCTGGATTTTTTTCGTATTGCACCTGAGTTGAATCCAGCTTATAGCTTGCGTTTGACCTTGTGCTCATATGTCCCTGCAATTTTATCAAGTGTATATCAGTGTGCACGGTCTTATGGTATGTACAGTGATACACTATGCATGCCACAGGTTGTTCGTGTTTGATGAATTCAGAAAGAAAATGATGACAAACAACCCAAATAACCGAGGCAAATAATATTTTCAAAATACACATTTTATTTTACACTGCAAAAATATTTCTTTTTCAATTTTACCGCGTCAGTGTTTACTTTGCTGATAATTCAGATGCTGGATTTAGGATGGAGAATAGTTGAAGACAAAATACGAGTGAATGAGCGATGTGTAGTGAGGTGAACATTGTAGAGTGAAATTTGTGATGTAATCGAAATTGTAATGTAACTGAAAAATGTATATATGTAGTGAGAGCTCAAAATTGTAATAAAATATTTGTTTAAATAAACTATCTGTTTGAATTTAAATTATGTGTAATTTATTTTATTCAGCAAATATTTATTTAATTATGTGAAAAATAAAATAGTACAATAAAAAATACATATAAATGAATATATATATATATATATATGTTTATTATCATCAAACAAAAATCATACACTAGCATATTCAACAGTTTGTACACCCAGGACCATGCACGAAGACGTGCACATGCACACGACCATCATACAATGGCATTTACCGTCGATCATTCCAGCTGACCACCCATGACCTCGACATCGCGACCACTTACCAGAAATCACGACCCACCCTAAATTTTAAATTTTCGAACTGCTACACCAGACCTGGATGAAATCGAACACAAAACAATTGCCTTTCCCAATCACCTCTGGCCATCATCCACCACTCAACCTTGCATATATCTCCGCTACCATCTCCTCCACCTATCCTCCCTGGATTGCATGCCTCCACTTCCCCCTTCTCGTCACCATTACCATCTAGTCGTGACACAGTCGAACACATTCTTAAACCCCACCTTAGAACCAAATCCCCACGATCGAAACCTCACCCTCTACCCCACGGCCATTCTGAAGCCATCGGCCCACCGCCTCGTCCACCTCTGACCCGGAAATTATTATTTTTTAAGTGAAAAATGGTGGAACAAAAATCCTCTCAATCTAGCAATTAAAAATCATGAATTCTACATTAAAAATCCTAACTTGGTATGACGAACACGATTACGATCTCAATTCGGTGAATTAAACATACTGATTTTTTCAAAAAACTAGATTGTTTACTATAATCCCACTCTATCTTTGTACGTACTTTATGAAATATATGCAAACTATTTTTAGCATATTCTAGGCTTAAAAATAAACACATCACTAGTTTACATCATCTTCAAATTCGAATTGGAATGAGAGGTATTGATTTTTAAAGGCAAGGTCTACAAAAATATGAAAACTCTGTTACATTTTACAAAGAAGAAAATAAACACTTGCAGGTATTTGTAATTGAAAATTCTCACCCTGATCATTGTTTGAAAACCTTTGAAATCTTATGGGAAAATTTAGTTTTTGATCTGAACTCTTAAAAATGTTGCTTTGCCTTTGAATTTGAACAGAGTGCTTTCATTTTTTTCTGTATAGTTTTCTTTTGACAGAGTTGTTTTATAGAGTTTAGTTTATAGTGTTTGCAAACTAAAGCTGCACACATATATGCCTATGTATACATGTTCACCGAATGAAATGATGTATTGGTTCTATGTTTTAGGCTCAAGAAAAATGCAGACCTGCCGTACGATTGTTCTTGATGGATTGAAATGATTTGAGATGAAATATAATTTCAGCTTTCACATTCTTTTGTTTGAATTGAAAAGAAGTTAGGGTGAATGTCTTTACCCTTTCTCTTTTTAGACCACACATGCTTATATGTACATATGTATGTTTTAGTCATTTTTACTTATTTTACTTTTGGTTGTATACTATTTCTTACCATGCAAATCTTTACATTGTTGTTTGGTAATTTTTTTGTTCTGCTTTTACTTCCATTTTTATTTAGGTAACTTTCTTTTGATTCATGCTTTCACTATATTTTGAGAATAAGATAGTATTAATTATAAATAGCTTTAAGTCTTCATATTCCAATTATATTTTTATTTCTTTTATATTTAGCGATGTAAAAATCAAAGAAATAACATTTTGTTAAAACACTTCTTGTAAAAGATTTCTTATAAAAAATGTTTTTAATGTCATTATAAATTTTCTCCTTTCTATCATCATATATTTTCATATATATATATATATATATATATATATATATATATATATATATATATCCTTCCTTTTACACTTACCTTTATATATGTTATTTTTAATAACTACACTTATTCAGTTCATATATATTTTACATTCCTCTTAACTAGTATGTGTATGTGTGTATCTATAAGAAAATCCAATTTTAAACTCTTCCCAATTATAATACACTATATTGTTCATAAGCCAAAATCATTTCTATTTATAATAGATTCTTTTCATTTCATTTTTATTTGTTATAAATCTGTTTTCAAATTACATATATAAATTCCGTTGTTATGAATATATATATATATATATATATATATATAAGAAATTCAAATCAATTTTCTATTTTATAAATAAAATCTGGAAATTTAAAATAATACCTTGGTTTTAAAAGCTGTATATTATTACCAATTATCCTTTATCGGGGATTTTATTTTGATTTAAATACTGTATTATTGAATATTAAAAATTAATATTCAAAACTCATGATGACAAAAGTTTCGGATTGTTGCAATGCTGCATGTGCACGCTCATGTACATGTGTGTATGATACACTTGTGCAATATATATATATATATATATATTATGTGCAATGAAATAACTCTTTATTAATAAATAAAATAAAATAATGATTTTGTTTAAAATTAATTGAGATCGGACCTAAATCAATTTAGATTTCATAGTCCCAATAAGATCCAAAATGGTAAAAGTTTTCAAAATTCACTCATTTAACCCGCTATGCGTAGGCCTGGCTCCAGCAAAGAACTTCTTATGATACACCAGTATCGCTTAACATTCCATCATACGTAGGTCCAACCTTATTAAGGCAGTGACATTCATTAATCATTATTGAATCATGTCAAATCAAAAGGTATTCAAACCTTGAAGTTAAGTTCTAATCCCTTCGGATTATATAATTATAAATCTAGATTGAGCCCATTTACTCACTTCTGCTCGCTCTCTAGTAAGGGGACCCAGTATCCAAAGCCAGTCCATTCGCTCTATCTCTAGTGAGGGGATTTACTATCTCATACAGGTCCATCTACTCCATCTACAATGAGGTGATTTGTGTTTCATAGTTCATCATTCAGTCTCTCCATTCGGAGGGACTACAATCTATCAATTTATCTATCAAATGTAAGGGATAACTACATTCCAGTTATTGTTTAGTGGATGATGGATCTTATGGCTAATTTAACATTAGAGGGGGATGAATAGTTATTTATAATTTTTGTGAATCGTTTTGAATCCTTTTAAGATTATAGTCTAAATAATGCAATTAACAATCATAGATTCAAACACAGATAAATATAATGCACTAAAAGTAAAAGAGAAATAACGCACCGATATTTATACTGGTTTGAGTAGATTTTCTCTTAGAATTCAAGAGAGTGAAAGATGAGCGAAAATACAAGAAAGTTAACAAAAATTCATTGGTTTAACCCCTATTTATAGAGAAACATTGGTCATGTCTATTCATGAAGAGATATGACGAAAAGACACTTCCATTCAAAGTACGAATTTTGAAAATTACGGTCATTGTATCAACATATAGGAATTGGATATGTCGACATATCCTTCAAAAAATTGAAAATCACTTTAAAAATTATTTTGAAAATATTATGGTTTATGAAATATTTTATTACTTTGTAAAATCATCTAAACATAGTTTATACATATTTTAATCATGTCAAAACTTAAGAAAACTTTATAGAAATATATTTAAATTTATAGAGGATTTAAATATGAATTCCATTTCAAAATAATAAATAAAATGTAAAAGTGAATATATTTGAAATCAAAATTATAAAAAATATTGTAGTAAACTTATAAATATTTAGGAACCTTTAAAAACTAAAATTATAACAGCGTATAATATTCGAAGTATATTAAAAATACTTAAAAACTTAAAATATAATAAAATCAAAATATAGAAATAATTTTTAGACTATTTTGAAAAATTAATTTGAAAATAAGAATGATTTTAAAACCTTTTTTAAATTATTTAAAAATCATATGAAAAACAGAAATAGAGAGAAAGATCAAAGAAGTGCTATCAGGATTTTAACCAAAATTCTAAGACCTTGTAACTTATCTAAGAAATCTTAAGTTCTTCAATACTCACGAGTCTTCAGCCTCTAACTCTTGAATCTCTATATCTGCCTCTTGAGTCTTCTCTTGATACTATATTGTCTTCTTAATTAATACATGTCTAATATCCTATAATACATACTAATATAACTTGATAAAAACATAGTAACTATATTTTATATAATATCGTATGGTTGTTGTCAAAAATCCAGTGCCTAAGGTACTAATAATCTCCTCTTTTTCGATAATGATAACTATGTATATAAAATATGTTATAACTCCCCATTAATCTATGTATATAAAATATGTTATAACTCCTCGTGAGTCACAAAACTCCTCCTTAATCTATGCCTAGATTCCTAGATTTTATATATGTCTCCCTATTTGTCATTAACAAAAATCCAACTAAAAGCGACCTCTAATTAAGGTACTACATAATGTATGCTGAGAAATAAAAGCTAGTAGAATAAGCGATAATAGTAATTTGAAAATGATAAGAACAATAAGTGATAATAATGATAGGCGATGATATAAATAACTTGTATTAATCACCACAATCCAGGACATATATTTGAACTGAAGTGACATGAAATAATTTCAAGTAGTCAAATTAATTCACAATCATTCAATCAAATAAACAAATTCAATCCAATCAACAAGTCTTATACACAAAAACCTAAAGTAAATCTAGATCACACAATAAACCAAATTAAGTAAGTCAATCAATTCCTAACAAAACATACTAAACGTGCTACTCTAAGGACTAAGGTTCCTTTTTGATAATCAATGACTTATGGATAATCAACATCACTATATGAGATTAATTCGAAGGAATCCTCTTTTGGATAAAAGAGTCCATAATCTAATGTGTTATTTACATATCTTAATATTTGTTTTACGAGTTTTAGATGAGTTTCCTCAAGTTGAGATTGATATCTTGCATAGAGACATACACTATGCATTATATGAGGTTTACTAGCAGTAACATAGAGTAATGATCCAATCGTTCCTCTATATAATTTTTGATCTATATCTTTCAAATTTTCTTCCTTATTCAATCATTTGTTGCCATAGGAGGTGGCTTACCACTGGCATTTTGTAACAACCCGCATATTTAACGATTTTATATTTAAATGTTTCATTTAAATATAGCGTCGTTAGTCGGGTTTAGGTCCGAAATGTTACTTTCTACAAATGGCCGAATTGGAACTCGAAACCACCTCCATTGGTTCCAAAATGGAGTTTGCGATCTTTTTAAGTGTAAGCTTCGATATGTTTGGAGTTTGTGAATTTTTGCAACTTTTCTATTTGGGTTTTGGGTTTGGGTTCAGCCCATTTGTTAGTTTAAACCCCTAACTCAACCCTCTCTTCATCCATTCACCCTCATTTCATTTCTTAAGCTTAAGAAAACTGAAAATGGTGGAAGGGAAAGAGATAGAAATTTGCAAGCCCTAGTTCTTCTTTGTAACTTGAATTCTTGCTCCAAATATCAAAGAGAAGACATAGGTAAGCTCCTCTTCATCTTCTCTATCTCTTTCTCTCTTCAATCTCAGAAGTTCCTAAACCTAAACTTAGGAAAAATACTTGTTTTGATCTTAGATTGAAGCTAGTAGAGTAGAAGTGGAGATTAGTTGGTCTTCTCCTTGCAAATTGAACTCCTTCTTCTTTGTTTTTGGGTTAAGAAGGTGAGTTTTGAACTCACATCTACTTCTTTTGATATCATTGATGTTAGGCATGAATTCCTAACAATTGTTCATATGTTCTTTTGCTTTTGATTTGGGTTGATTCGGTGAAATTGCCAAATTATGGTTTTTGAAGCCAAATCTTTGAAAATCCTTATATGGTTGATGTTTATATTGTTCGGAGTGTTTGGGTGTGTCGTTAAGGTTGGGTAGTCATTTGACGTAAGCCCATAATCAACACGCATCTGATTGCTTTCGATTTGTTGGCCATATTGGCCCAGGTTCAGGAAATGCCTGAACATTGAGTTTTAGACGTCTGAAACCATAATTTCAGACATCTGAATATTGTTCTGGAGAACATTTTCATCCCTAGATTCAGACATCTGAATTTATATTCCAGACGTCTGAATTGGCTAATTTTCAACCAGAAAGGAAATAGGCCAAATATTGCCTATTTCAGACGTCTGGATGTTTGGATTCAGACGTCTGAATTCTGTTTTGAAAAACAAATTTATTTTCAGATTCAGACATCTGAATCCCTTCTTTCAGACGTCTGAATATGTTGTTTTTTGCCAACTTGCCTTGTTCGTTTAGTTTTCCAAATTTAATCAATACATATTGATTCCAATTAGTTGTTTATGCATATTTGACCTTGATGATTCCTTTTTGACTTTATTCACGGGTTTTTATCAATGATTTCTTCAAATCATATTAAAAAGCTCGCTTCTCCAATTTATAAATTCTATTTAAAACACACGCACAATTTCGCACTTCGAGCGAAGTGGAAGGGTGATTAAATGGTTGGGCAAAACACGGACAATGAATCTGTGCGTTTATCTTTTCGATTAATCCCCAACCTATTCAATTGATCGTTTTAACCTTCGGGTTTGGTTTACCGATGATATGAGGTGAACTTTGTACTGCTTTGAGTGTGAAATTAACTAACGGATAGTAAACCATTTAGTGCGAACGAGTGGTTATAGGACTCACGTTACCACTTTTCGGATTCCTTTTTGAGAGTTATGACACATTCCGCCAGTTAGTGGTGTCCAGTACTGGGTCTCTGGCCTTCACCACTACGGTTTGTTGCCTTCGGGTATGTGCCTTCGGGTTTGTTGCCCTTTAGTATCGCTTCCGATGTTGGTCGTTATGAGCCGCATGGGTGATATTGGGTTTCCCTTTAGTATCGCTTTCGATGTTGGTCGTTATGAGCCGCATGGGTGATATTGGGTTTGGAGTCTTCGGGCTCATGGATCCTTGTTTGTACAGTACTGAGCTCGAGCATATTTTCTGATGTTTCATTAATATGTATATTCCTTAGGTATCGCCCTTCGGTGTTGGTCGTTTTGAGCCGCATGATGCGCAGCGTTTACCTTGTGGAACTTGTATACCTTATGGGTATTTGTTATTTGCCTTTTGGCTTGTTTTGGGATATTCTATCCTTTGTTTCTATATGTTGCCGATGATATGAGGCTTGTTATCATATGATTCATCTTTTGTTAGATGATTGTGTTATCTCCTTTAGAGATATTTGTTATACTTTGTAACCTTGCAGGTTTATTGTTGTTCAGTTTATCTAACTGATTTGTTTAGCTAGACCGACCCGCATATTTTTACTCTGGTTAGACCGAGATGTTTCAGGTTAGGTGCTTTTGGACTTAGTCTATTTTGCTTCCGCATGGACTATTCAGCTTGTTCCTTTTTGTTAAAGCTTTTTTGTGTAGTCCTTTTTGTTGTAACTCTGATATATGTATTCTTTTGGGATTCGTCTGTATATTGTGGTTTGCTATACCACTTGACATGTATTGTTTTGTAAACTCTGTTATGTATCAACATATGTGTATATGATGATTTACTGTTCTATGATGTATGAAGCATTTGAGTTGTTATATTCTGTTCTGATAGATCCTTCAACCACCTATGGTTTTGTTTTAAGTATTCATTGGGTATGTCGACCTGCTTGGTATGTTTATTGTCGATGTATTCAATAGATAGTTAGAGCAAGGCTATAGATGGTCGCTCCCAACCAGCCTTATTCTCCGTGTTAGTTGACGGCATTACTATGTAGTGTCCTTGGCTAGCGTTGGTATAGAGGTGGGGCATCACAGCGTGGTATCGGAGCTGAGTTCAGGACAAAATATGATAAACACAGAATAGATGCACATATTACGGTACATCAAAGTGTATAAGTGATACAAATCTTTGAATCATCGTGCCTCCTTATTTCTTTTGTGCCTTTGGTGGTAGACAGAAATTGGGAATACGTCCAGGAATGCATTTTTATTCCGTAGTATTCCATCTTGATTATCTACCTTGTGAATAATCTTGTTCTTATCTTACTTTCAGCGTATGGCTGGAAGAGGCAGGGGACGACGTTCGGGTGCTGGGCAATTCAGTGGCTCACATCCGGATGGCGTTTATATGTCTGCTGATCAGTTTTTGGAATTGTTTAGGAGCACACAGCCTCCAGTTCCTCCTCGAGTGTCTCCACCTCGCAAGTCTGCCTTTGCACGCCAGTGCAGTGATTTTGCTCATCTTGGAGGAAAGCCGTTTAAGGGCTTCGAATCCATTCTTGAAGTCCAAGCTTGGTTTCGCACGTGCGAGCGTATCTTCTCTCGCATGGATCTTTCTGACCATGATAGAGTTCTTGTAACTTCTAGCTTATTACAAGAGCGTGCTCTTGATTGGTATGAGCTTCTTGTAGCCGAGATTGATGAGTCTACTTTTTCTTGGACTCATTTTCGGGAGCGATTTGAACTCAAGTTCGTTCCTGAATCTGAAAAAGTTTTATTGACCCGTCGCTTCCTTGAGTTGAAGCAAGGGAAATCTTCTGTTTCTGAGTATGTTGCATCATTCGAGGCTTTATCTAAGTATGGTCTTGAATTCGTTAGCACTTCTTATAAGAAGAATTTGAAGTTTGTTTCTGGTCTTAAGAAATATCTTAATAAGTCTTTGTTGCTCCAGCTTAAGCTTTCTTTTGAGGAGTTAGTTGATTCAGCACTTCATCTCGAGACCGTCAAGAAGGATTGTGATAGTGATGTTGATGTTGAGGTTTCCAAGAACCCCAATAAGAGGCCGATTCCATTTCATAAGAAGCCTTTTCCTTCTAAGAAGAAAAAGACTGGTGGTTCTAGCTCTCAGCCTCAGTCTTCTGGAACACCTTTCGTCCGAAAGTGTTTCAATTGTGGGTCTCCGTATCATATTATTCGAGCTTGTCCTAAGCCTCTCTTCTGCCGCTATTGCAAGAAGGAAGGTCATCATGTTTCAGCTTGCCCTACTGTTCCGGCTGGTGCCAAGTCTAGCAAGCTTTATGCTACCAAGGCTTCTGAAGGTCCTTCTCAGCCCAAAGGTATATCTCCATCTATTTTGGAAGGTTCTATTTTATTTCATGAATATAGTATTCGAGTTTTCGATACGGGTGCTTCACATTCCTTCGTATCGAAAAAGCTCGTCGATGATTTATCTCTGGATGTTTCTTGTTTGGTTACTTCTTTAAGGATTGCGAATCCTATTGGGGGATCCGCGACCCTTAGCTTGCTTTGTAATGATGTCGAGATTGTTTTATGTGGCTTTTCTTTTCGTGCGAGTCTGCACGTTATATCTTGTCTGGGATTTGATATGATTTTGGGTATGGACTGGCTAGTAAGATATGATGCCAGGATTGTTTGTTCGGAGAGATTTATATATCTTCGACATCCGGATTCGCCTACACAGCTATCTCTTATTCTTCGGGATGTGGATAATTCTGAAATGGCTTTGTATTCTCTTGACTCGCGAGATGATAATGATATATCTCGTATTCCCATTGCTTGTGACTTTTCTGATGTTTTTGAGCCTGTCTCGGGTTTGCCACCTAAGCGGGCAATTGAGTTCCGCATTGATCTCATTCCAGGCGCGCAGCCAGTTAGTCGTCCTCCCACGAGGATGTCTACAAGGGAAAATGAGGAACTCAAGAAGTAGCTTTTAGAGCTTGAGTCCAAGCAGTTGATTCAGTCCAGTTTTTCTCCGTGGGGATCCGCAGTCGTCTTCGTGAAGAAGTCTGATGGAACTCTTAGGCTTTGTATTGACTACCGCAAACTTAACGAGTTGATCATCAGGAATAGGTATCCATTACCTAGGATCGATGATATGTTCGATCTATTGAGTGGTGCTAAGGTCTTTTCTCAGCTAGACCTTGCCACAGGTTTTCATCAGTTACGAGTCGCGGAGGATAGCATACCTCTTACCGCTTTGCGCACTCGTTATGGTTCTTTTGAGTGGCTCGTTATGCCGTTCGGGTTCACGAACGCTCATGCTTTCTTTGTCGATCTCATGAATCGGGTATTCCGGGAATATCTCGACAAGTTCGTCCTTGTGTTCATTGATGATATCCTTATTTATTCTAAGTCTGAAGCCGAGCATGCTAGTCACTTGAGAATTGTCTTGAGTACTCTCCGCCACCATCAGCTTAGAGCCAAATTTTTCAAGTGACACTTTTGGGAGAATAAGGTTAAGTTCTTAGGCCATGTTGTATCTTCCGATGGCATTTCTGTCGATCCCTCAAAGATCGAAGCCATCCAGAATTGGAAGAGGCCTGAGAATGTGCATGAGATTCGTAGTTTCCTTGGATTGGCGGGTTATTACCGTCGGTTCATTAAGGATTTTTCCCGTGTTGTGCTTCCTCTCACTTTCATTACTCGGAAAGGCATTCGTTTTGATTGGTCCGACAAGTGTGAAGCTTCCTTTCTGACATTGAAGGAACTTCTCACTAATGCTCCTATTCTTATGGTTCCCGAGGGGAATCATGATCTTGTTGTCTACACCGATGCTTGTGGTAGTGGTCTCGGTGTTGTTCTTATGCAGAAGGATCGGGTAGTTGCTTATGCTTCTAGGCAACTGCGTCCGAATGAAGTTCGCTATGCCACTCATGATCTTGAGTTAGCCGCCATTGTCTTTGCCTTGAAGATTTGGCGACACTATTTATTGGGCAAGCGCTTCATTCTCTATAGCGATCATAAATCCTTGAAGTATTTGTTCACTCAGAAGGAACTCAATATGAGACAACAGCGTTGGCTCGAGTTTCTTGCTTCCTATGACTTTGATATCCAGTTTACCCCTGGTAAGGGTAATCGTGTTGCTGATGCGCTTAGTCGCAAACATTCGGCTGTTATTTCTATGATGCTTACCGAATGGAATATTCTTGAGACTCTATCTTTTTGTGAAATTCGGGATCGAGGTTCATCTTCTGATACTCCTATTCTATTATTTAGTTTGGGAGCTCGACCTATTTTATTGGATCGTATTGCCGATGCTCAGCGGCGTGATCCTGATTTGTTGCATCTTATTCAGCTTTGTGAGTCTGGATCCTATGATGAGGCGTTGCGGGATTTCAGCATTGATTCTCATGGGTGTCTTCGTAAGAAGAACCGTCTTTTTGTGCCTTCTGATTTTGCATTTAGGCATGACATTCTTCATGACTGTCACCGTTCTAAGTATACCATTCATCCTGGTAGTAGTAAGATGTATGCCGATATGCATCGTCTTTATTATTAGGAAGGCATGAAACGCGACGTGGCGAGTTATGTGAGTAATTGCATAACTTGTCAGCGTTTTAAGGCCGAACATCAGCGTCCTTCGGGTCTTCTTCAGCCTCTTGAGATTCCATTGTGGAAATGGGATCAGATTTCTATGGATTTCGTTGACGGCCTACCTCGTTCGAGATCCGGTCATTCTAGCATTTGGGTTATTGTTGATCGCCTCTCTAAGTCTGCTCATTTTGTCCCCATTAAGTCTAATAGAACTGCTTCGCATTTGGCTAAGTTGTATGTCAAGGAAATCATGAGTCTTCATGGTGTTCCTAGTTCTATTGTGAGTGATCGTGATCCTTTATTCACGAGTCATTTTTGGCAGAGTCTTCAGCAAGCTTTGGGGACAAAGCTTAATTTTTCTACAGCTTATCATCCGTAGTCTGACGGACAGACTGAACGGGTGAATCGTATCTTGGAAGATCTTCTCCGTATTTGTATTTTTGATTTTGGTGGTTGTTGGGAGGATCATCTACCTCTTGTAGAGTTCTCCTACAATAATAGTTTTCAGTCTAGTATCGGTATGGCTCCTTTCGAAGCTTTATACGGAAGGCCACGTCGATCACCTTCTTGTGGTTGGAATCTAAAGAGAAGCTTGTTCTTGGTCCAGATTTTGTTCGTGATTCTTCCGAGAAGATTGATCTTATCCGGTTGAGAATGAAAGAGGCACAGAGTCGCCAGAAATCCTACGCGGATAGCCGTAGGAAACCTCTCGAGTTCTCGATTGGTGATCTTGTTTTTATTCGTGTTTCTCCTTTGAAAGAGGTTATGCGTTTCAGTACGTCTGGGAAATTGGCTCCTCGCTTTATAGGACCATTTTCTATTACTGAACGTATTGGCCCTGTGGCTTATAGAGTTTCACTTCCTGCTCATCTATCTGGCATTCATGACGTGTTTCATGTCTCGCAGCTTCGGAAGTGTCTTCGGGAGTCGGATTCTGTTATTACTTCTCCTGATTTGCAAGAGCTTGAGGTCTCACCGGACTTATCTATTGTACAGCAGCCTATTCGCGTACTTGACACGGAGGTGCGACACCTTCGGAACAAGGACGTGCCGCTCGTTAAAGTTCAATCGTCTGCTAATCCCAATGAATGTACTTGGGAAACCAGGGAGTTTATTGAGCGATCTTATCCGGGTTTTCTATCTTTGCTTGGGAACGGTGAGTATATCTTTTCGTCTCAAGCTTATTTTCTTTTCTTTTGAATGTTGTATGTATGTAGTTGTTACAAATATCGTCTCTAGGAATTGCGGGGACGCAATTTTGTAAGGAGGGGAGATCTGTAACAACCCGCATATTTAACGATTTTATATTTAAATGTTTCATTTAAATATAGCGTCGTTAGTCGGGTTTAGGTCCGAAATGTTACTTTCTACAAATGGCCGAATTGGAACTCGAAACCACCTCCATTGGTTCCAAAATGGCGTTTGCGATCTTTTTAAGTGTAAGCTTCGATATGTTTGGAGTTTGTGAATTTTTGCAACTTTTCTATTTAGGTTTTGGGTTTGGGTTCAGCCCATTTGTTAGTTTAAACCCCTAACTCAGCCCTCTCTTCATCCATTCACCCTCATTTCATTTCTTAAGCTTAAGAAAACTGAAAATGGTGGAAGGGAAAGAGAAATAGAAATTTGCAAGCCCTAGTTCTTCTTTGTAACTTGAATTCTTGCTCCAAATATCAAAGAGAAGACATAGGTAAGCTCCTCTTCATCTTCTCTATCTCTTTCTCTCTTCAATCTCAGAAGTTCCTAAACCTAAACTTAGGAAAAATACTTGTTTTGATCTTATATTGAAGCTAGTAGAGTAGAAGTGGAGATTAGTTGGTCTTCTCCTTGCAAATTGAACTCCTTCTTCTTTGTTTTTGGGTTAAGAAGGTGAGTTTTGAACTCACATCTACTTCTTTTGATATCATTGATGTTAGGCATGAATTCCTAACAATTGTTCATATGTTCTTTTGCTTTTGATTTGGGTTGATTCGGTGAAATTGCCAAATTATGGTTTTTGAAGCCAAATCTTTGAAAATCCTTATATGGTTGATGTTTATGTTGTTTGGAGTGTTTGGGTGTCGTTAAGGTTTGGTAGTCATTTGACGTAAGCCCATAATCAGCACGCATCCGATTGCTTTCGATTTGTTGGCCATAGTTGGCCCAGGTTCAGGAAATGCCTGAACATTGAGTTTCAGACGTCTGAAACCATAATTTCAGACGTCTGAATATTGTTCTGGGGAGCATTTTCATCCCTAGATTCAGACGTCTGAATTTATATTCCAGACGTCTGAATTGGCTAATTTTCAACCAGAAAGGAAATAGGCCGAATATTGCCTATTTCAGACGTCTGGATGTTTGGATTCAGACGTCTGAATTCTGTTCTGAAAAACAAATTTATTTTCGGATTCAAACGTCTGAATCCCTTCTTTCAGACGTCTGAATATGCTGTTTTTTGCCAACTTGCCTTGTTCGTTTAGTTTTCCAAATTTAATCGATACATATTGATTCCAACTAGTTGTTTATGTATATTTGACCTTGATGATTCCTTTTTGACTTTATTCACGGGTTTTTATGAATGATTTCTTCAAATCGTATTAAAAAGCTCGCTTCTCCAATTTATAAATTCTATTTAAAACACACGCACAATTTCACACTTCGAGCGAAGTGGAAGGGTGATTAAATGGTTGGGCAAAACACAGACCATGAATCTGTGCGTTTATCTTTCCGATTAATCCCCAACCTATTCAATTGATCGTTTTAACCTTCGGGTTTGGTTTACCGATGATATGAGGTGAACTTTGTACTGCTTTGAGTGTGAAATTAACTAACGGATAGTAAACCATTTAGTGCGAACGAGTGGTTATGGGACTCACGTTACCACTTTTCGGATTCCTTTTTGAGAGTTATGACACATTCTGCCAGTTAGTGGTGTCCAGTACTGGGTCTCTGACCTTCACCACTACGGTTTGTTGCCTTCGGGTATGTGCCTTCGGATTTGTTGCCCTTTAGTATCGCTTTCGATGTTGGTCGTTATGAGCCGCATGGGTGATATTGGGTTGCCCTTTAGTATCGCTTCCGATGTTGGTCGTTATGAGCCGCATGGGTGATATTGGGTTTGGAGTTTTCGGGCTCATGGATCCTTGTTTGTGCAATACTGAGCTCGAGCAGATTTTCTGATGTTTCATTCATATGTATATTCCCTAGGTATCGCCCTTCGGTGTTGGTCTTTTTGAGCCGCATGATGCGTAGCGTTTACCTTGTGGAACTTGTATACCTTATGGGTATTTTTTATTTGCCTTTTGGCTTGTTTTGGGATATTCGTATCCTTTGTTTCTATATGTTGTCGATGATATGAGGCTTGTTATCATATGATTCATCTTTTGTTAGATGATTGTGTTATCTCCTTTAGAGATATTTGTTATACTTTGTAACCTTGCAGGTTTATTGTTGTTCAGTTTATCTAACTGATTTGTTTAGCTAGACTGACCCGCGTATTTTTACTCGGGTCAGACCGAGATGTTTCAGGTTAGGTTCTTTTGGACTTAGCCTATTTTGCTTCCACATGGACTATTCAGCTTGTTCCTTTTTGTTAAAGCTTTTTTGTGTAGTCCTTTTTGTTGTAACTCTGATATATGTATTCTTTTGGGATTCGTCTGTATATTATGGTTTGCTATACCACTTGACATGTATTGTTTTGTAAACCCTGTTATGTATCAACATATGTGTATATGATAATTTACTGTTCTGTGATGTATGAAACATTTGAGTTGTTATATTCTGTTCTGATAGATCCTTCAACCACCTATGGTTTTGTTTTAAGTATTCATTGGGTATGTCGACCTGCTTGGTATGTTTATTGTCGATGTATTCAATAGATAGTTAGAGCAAGGTTATAGATGGTCGCTCCCAACCAGCCTTATTCTCCGTGTTAGTTGACGGCATTACTATGTAGTGTCCTTGGCTAGCGTGGGTATAGAGGTGGGGCGTCACACATTTGACATTCCAAATTTCTTAACTAAATTTTAATGATATTTTTCTTGACTTATAAAAAATACTATCACTTACTTGTTTTATTTGTAATCCTAAAAAATAATTTAGTTCTCCCATATAACTCATTTCAAATTCCTTAGTCATTATATTTAAAAATTCTTTGTTTAATTTATCATTAGTTGATTCAAAATAATATCGTATACATATATTTGTATTAGTTGAATATCATTATTGTTTCTTTTTATAAAAAGAGTACCATCTACTTTGCCTATTTTAAAACTAAATTACAATAAGTATGAATTAAGTCTATCATACTAAACTCTAGAAGCATGCTTTAGAAAATATAAAGCTTTCTGTAATTTATAAACAGGATTAGGGAATTTTTCATCCTCTAAAAATTGTAGTTGTTCTACATAAATGTCTTCTTTAATAAAACCATTTAAATAGGAACTTTTAACATCCATTCGAAATAACTCAAAATTATTATGATTTGCAAAAGCGAATAAGATTCTTATTGCTTCTAATCTAGCTACGGGTGCAATGCTTTCATCAAAATCAATACAGTCTTCTTGACAATAACTTTGAGCGACTAAACGAGCTTTATTTCTTACAACTTTTTCATATTTATTCATTTTATTTCTAAATACCCATTTAGTTTCTATTATAGATTTATTCTCAAGTCTTTGGAGCAATTCCCAAACATCATTTCCTATGAATTGATTCAATTTTTCTTCCATAACAAGAATCCATGAATCATCTGATGATGCTTCCTTTGAATTTTTAGGTTCAATTGTTGAAATGAAAGCAATATTACTAATTTTATTTAATTGATGTCTTGTTTTAACAACAAATTCTATATTTCTTAGAATATTCTCTATAGGATGATCCTTTAATATTTTGGTTCTCTTATTTGGATATATCCTTTTAGTATACTTATCATTTTCATTATTAATAATTTCATTGTTAGTAATTTCATTTGTATTATCAACACTTTCTTCTTCATCAATACTTGTATTATTAATTTAAAAAAATTCATCAAACGGAACATGTAAAGTCTCTTCAATAGTATTAGTTCTAGTATTAAAAATTATGAGCTTTACTTTTGTTTGAATATCCAATAAAATTCCTCTATCTGATTTAGCATCAAACTTATCTAAATTTTCTTTAGTATCCAGTATAAAAATTTACTACTGAATATTCTAAAGTACGATGCTTTAGGCTTTTTATTATAAAATAATTCATACGATGTTTTCTTAGTTAAAGGTCTTATCAAAACTACATTTAAAATATAATACGCTATAGTAACTGCTTCAGTCCAATTTTTTTTAGGTAAATTACTATCATTTAAAATAGTTTATACATATTTTAATCATACCAGAACTTAAGAAAACTTTATAGAAATATATTTAAATATATAAAGGAATTAAATATGAATTTCTTTTGAAAATAATAAATATAAAGTAAAAGTGAATATATTTGAAATCAAAGTAATAAAAAGTATTATAATAAACTTATAAATATTTAGGAATCTTTAAAAATTAAAATTATAAAAGAGTATTATATTCAAAGTATGCTAAAAATAATTTAGAACTTAAAGTATAATAAAATAAAAATATAGAAATAATTTGAAGGCTATTTTGAAAAATTATTTTGAAAGCAAGAACTCTTTTAGAATCATTTTAAAGATATTTGAAAATCATTGAAAAAGAGAAATAGAGAGAGAGAAGTATTATTAGGGTTTTAAAAAAAATTCTAAGACTCTATAACTTATTTGGTATATCTCAAGTTCTTCAGTGTTCATGAATCTTCAATCTCTAACTCTTGAATCTCTATATCTGTCTCTTGAATCTTCTCTTGATATTGTACAATTTTCTTAATTAATACATGTCTAATATCCTACACTATATATTAATATAACTTGATAAAACATTTGTATCTATATTTTATATAATGTCATATGGTTGTTATCATCAACACCAGTGCCTAAGGTACTAACACCAGTAGCATCCTATGCTAATATTAAAATCATATTTCATTTAATATCCATCATCCAATTATTTAAATATCCTTATTCAAGTCAAAATACATCTAGCAAAAATCAAAGCATCTATCAATCAAGGATCAATTTCAGACTTTAACTCAAAGCATGCATTTAGGACCATTCGATATCCCATGCATGTGTAAGTAACTTGGTAGTAATCCTTCCTAGTTTATTTATAGAAAAAATAAAGTATAGAAAATAAACCTAAGTTTGATCCATTTCGATCATGGGATAACCATGCGTGGTCCAGATCCTCTGCTGCGACCAAGAATATCTGCCACAGCTGGTGGTTGCTCTTGCTGCACTATTACGATTTGTGCCACAGTTATCTGATTTATCACATATTGTTAAAACTGGTTACTCCAAACCCGCTCTTCGATCAAATCTTGCAAATCTTTGCATCATTGGTTTCGTGCCCATTCAACTCATGAATTAGGTAGTACTTTATAGATTTCCTTTTTTGGTTTGTGGGCTCTCTCTTAGTGGGTTTCATATAGGGAAATTTGCCACGTAGTATCACTATAGATCCTCTCTATAGTCTATGTCAATCAATGTAGGAGGTAAACTTCGAACTCCATTTTGTCGCTTCGGTCCTCCGAAGCAATCATCGGCTTTTCTTTCCTTTTCCCCTTTCCATATCCTTCTTTGGATGGTCCTCTGTCTTCCATAATATTTAGTTCACTAGTTTCTGTTTTTGCATCCTCCCAACGTGAATAACTCTTAGCTCGATAGTAGAAATCTGCTAGATCCATGAGCGGATCCCTTTCCAAAGCCTTCTTAAAATCTGTCTTATTAGCAACTCAGGAAACCACCGCCATATGGACTATCGACCTTATCCAGTTTCTACACTGTAGTGGATGTGTATTAAATCTGGTCAAGTAACTCTATAAAATTTCACCTTTTCTCCACTTCACACTTGAGAGTGTCTGTAACAACCTGATATTTTCAACAATTCGCATCCGCACATGCCAGACTTTAATTGCTCAAAATATCAAATTGTTAATTTAAATTTGGAAAAACTCAACACATACAGTGAATAAAATAATCACAGAATCACAGATACAGAGTAATATAATAATAATGCAGTGGAACAGATAAATAATAGTTCATGAAGCTACTATATAAACAACAGAGTTTGAATCAAAATACAATAAAATATCTCAAATATAGTGAAGTCTCCAATACAAACAGACGACCTTTTTGAACAAATTAACTGGAAAGCCAAAAGTTGAATCGATAGTTAGATCTCCAAACGAAACTCCATACTCCAAAGGTGAGTATCAAATGCTGAATTACTCAGTCTGACCCGAGCGTAAAGCAAAACAAAAAACACTCGAGTTAGGATTTACATTCTTATATCAATAAATCCAACTCAAGTGAAATATCAACTGAACTACAAGCAACTTAAAGGATGTTTGGGACAACCATCCTCTAAGGATCTGTGGAACTATCTACAATGTAGAAATATACACTATAACACCGTGGTCATTTCAAATCAATTTATACTTCAAAACCAAAATATCATTTCCATTTCAAATATAAATATTTCCAAATTATAACACTTTCAAAACTAAATTGATAATTTCATAAACATATCTTATTTTGACTTCATTATTATTTAGATTTGAAATATTCACTTAATAAATCTATTATCATTTAAATAACCTTAAATTACATTCTTCTAAATATTTCCTTCACTTTATTTAATCGTGATATATTCGTTAAATTACTTAAATCAAAATCAAGTTATAAAATCATATCTTAAATCTCAATAAGTTTCAAATTTATTTATTAAATAAAATTATTAATTAAATACAATTTTAAATAAATTCAAACTTACCCTTCCAATCTTAACTTATTCAAATTATTACAAAAATCTATCATTGAACTATAAATTTAAATAAATAAACATATTATATATTAATTTAATAAATATTAATTAAATTAAATATTATTATTAAATAAATATCATTTATGTATATTATTCTAAGAATCAATATTTAATAAAACCATATATTTCTTTCCAAAACCATAGAATTTATTTTCCAAATATTCATATATAGACCACGGTGTCTGTATAAAATTCTCTATCCTATGGTCAAGTGATACCGATATTTATCATTTTAATCCGTAATTTATATATACATACAGGTATATATCATTTCAACCCGCAATCACAAATCAATTAAATGAAAATTTCTTGGGTCTATCATTTCAACCCATAACGATTTTCTCCTATTCTACAAATCATTCGGGTATGTATCATTTCAACCCGTAGGGAATCCTATACTAATAGGGAACTTGCAGAGTGATAACAGATATGATAATATTAACAGGCGTATATCATTAATAAAAATATAATATAAACAACAGGATATGTTGTCATATCCCGCAGGTGAACGGTTACAGATAATAGCATATATAACAAATTAATTAACTACAGCAGCATATTTCAATTGTCGTTTCAATTGAAATCAAATTTAATGAATACAAGAACGTTAATCGTGAGTGATTGCTCACTTTTTGAGGCTAGAAGAGAGATAATAAAGTTGAGTTACGAAATCTAGGCACGAACCCAAAGCAAACAAGGTTGGCACGAATTTGACGAAAACGAATCAAAATCATCTTGATATGACTGAAGCAGAAATAAATATCCATGTCTATCTTCTCTAATAATTAATATAAAATTTTTAAACTCAATTTTAGAATAACATATATATATATTCCTAAAAAATTCCAAATATCAACATCTATTATAAAATCAATATATAACTTATAAATATATAAACAATATTTTATATCTATATCCAAACAAACGTAGTACATAACCTTTATATAAACCACTTACATTGAAACTATATATATATATATATATATATATATATATATATATATATATATATGCAGACTGCCAACGTATATCATATGAAAATAAAATTTAAATATAGAAACAGATACCACAAATTAAAAATTATAATTTCAAAACAGATATATCATATCACTTATACATTTAAACTATCACCTGTTTGTGAAGTTATATATATGTGTGTGTGTGTGTGTATTAAAACTATCAATAATAAAATTTTAAACGAACAGAGCCCATATTATATAAATATACTAAATACATAGATATACTATAGCTGAAATAATATACTAGACCAACGTTATATAGATATGAGCACTGTTGATTATATACACACTTAATATTAACAAGACTTGCAATATCTGTATACAAAAAATACGAACAAGCACCTATATATACATATATATATATATACACGCATACATTATCTTTTAAACCAGTACTTAAAATTAAATATTGCCCAAAACATATATTAACTGTTAAACTGTGAATAACCAAAGTTTAAAATAAGGTAATTGACATATATAACAACATAGATAACATATGCATAATTAGAACAAGGAGAAAGCTTAATGAAAATATAAATAATCATAAAATCTGTATTTATATAACCGACCTCATATCATATATATAACTGTACATTTGATAACAAAATGTATAAATACCATCTCAAATTATAAAGGTTGCGCGAGATGTTATAGCTCGAAGGCAGAGCTGCGCATGACGGGGGAGAGGAGGATGGAGGTGATCGAGGCGGAGCAAGGGGAACGGGTCAGGCGAGGCTGATGTGGATATGGGACGTGATGTTACTTCCGCTCTATAGCGTGGTAGGGAAGAGAGGAAGTCGAGGCGGGGTGGATCAGCTGAAGGTCGACACTGACGTGGAAGAAGAGGATGGGTTCAGGCGAAGGGGAGGAGGCTAAGGAGGAGGAGGCGGCGGTGGTTCTCAGCCAAGGCTGGTGCTGATGTGGAGGCGGTGCTACCTGGGATCAGCAAAATTTGGTGGCGGGGGGATGTTTGAGCGCGAGGTACAGGTAAGGGAAGGCGTGGAAGCACGCATGCAAGGGAATGTGTATTGTGGCCATTACATTGCTGGGAGAGGGGAAAATAAATGCTACAAGAAAATGAGAAGATCCAAAATAATGAAAAGGAACAGTGCACGATATACGTTTCTTATATAATATATATATATAATATATATCATAATTATCTGCGGAAAAATGAAGGGACCAGCAAAAAAAGTTAATAGTAGGATATTGAAAGTCACGCACACAAATTAAGGATGCATTAAAGGAAAATGACCATTTGATTTTCAACGTTGCAAATTGAATGGGAAGAGGAAATCAAAAGGGTCAATATGTACAGATACGACGCATAGTTTTATTATATCCTCGCGTACTGGACCTTAAAATACAGAAATAAATATACCGTAGAGATCAGCACGACGAGACGATCAAAACGGCATATAGATATCAGTGGTACGATTGAATTATAGAAATTTGAATTTCCACTAGCGGAAAATGCACCAAAAACATAGAAAATAAGATCGACGGAATTATAGAATTCCGAATTTGATGAAACGAAATTTAACGTCTCACCCAGAAGATGATTTATAAATTTTCTGTATAAAAATATTCAGGTTTGGAAAACATTTTATTATCATCAAATATTAACTGATTTAAATTGAAATAAAATTTTATAATAAAATAAACATTCATATTATCTGATGAAAGTCTACCAGTTGCTATGTTAAAATAAACGTATTCCAAATATCATATTTATTTTCCAAAATTTTGTCATTCTAAATTTCACAAAATTTTAATTAATTTAATAAATAAAATTACTAAAATTTAAGGGTCGTTACACTCCCCCCACTCAAAACTTTTCGTCCCCGAAAAGGAAGGAGGTAGAGGAATAGAAACAACCCGGAAAGAAGATAGATTGAAATACCAAATACAATAAATTAATTTAAAACTATATATGTTTCAATCTAAATTAATTAATATTCAATAATTTGGTTAAACCCATTTATTAAATAGTCACTTATAAACTTTGCAAATCAAAATATTTCCATTTATATAATATCTTTAAATTATATATTCAAAGAAATTTATATAAATTTTACTTGAAATATTCATTTGAAACTTCATTTGCAAATCAATTACCTTTAATACTTTAATACCTTTCAAATATTATTAATAAATCAATAATCATCTACTTTATATGTGTTTTAATTATTTAATGACTTCTAAAATATTAATAATAATTTTCTATTAACCATGTAGTATATAAATAAACAATATTATAAAAGGATATATTCAAAAAGGAATAGAAGGTAGATTCCGAAAAACAAAATATAAGTGAATAAATAGAGCTGAGCAGATAAGGTAGATTCAAAAGAATAGTATCGGGCATGAATAATTAATTCAAACCATATGACTTTCAATTTCAAATATTAATACAAAATTTCTTTGTTGGAAATTTTTTTATAATAAATACCTTTATAATAAATTACTTTTATATCAATACAAATTTTCCTTTTGAAAATACCTTTATAACTCGATGTTTCAACAAGTTTATCCTCGTTCTTGCAGACTCTAGCCATGCTTTGATCAGGCACAAAGCTAGAATTCTTTAAGTGCTTAGTAGACCTGTTTCAACACCTAGTGAAAATACTTGAAAAACCTTCAAAACTGATATGGAAAGTACAGTCCAAACAAATCACCTGGATCGCAGATACACAATGTTTACGCCTGGATCCCCCAGGAAACATCCGTACCTTTAAGTAATCACTGCCTTGCGAATTTCGCTATGATAACCAAAACTATGGGCCGTAGGATACACAATTGTTATGCCTGGATCCCCCAAGAAACATCCATACCCTTTAAGCAATCTCTGCCTTGCAGATTACGCCACGACAATAAAACCGGTAGACCGTAGGATACACAATGGTTACACCTGGATCCTCTAGGAAACATCCGTACCATTTAAGCAATCTCTACCTTACGGATTACGCTACCACAACAAAACGACCATGGGTAACGCCATGGAAGGACACTCCAGTATCACATCCGAAAAACCAAAATCAGAGAGAACAATATTGATAGAATGAATCCACAATGTGGCCACAAAGCGGATATCAAGCAGTAGGCACTTTCCATATCTTTACTTCGAAAATATGTATCATATAGTAACTTTTCAAATCACTTTCAAATATCATACTTATATAAAGTCCATTATATATAAGATTCCATTTTCAAATCAAATACTTTCCAAAATCAATAGTATATAAAATAACACTTATATAGACTTGATAATATAAGATTTGGATTTTCAAATTGAATACCTTTCCAAATCAATAGTCTTCAAATCAACATCATACTTATACAAATCAATTTTATACAAGTCTGATAACTCCCAAATCAAGTATTTAATAAAATATGGTTCCCAATTTCAATTCGTTTTAATATCAGCTCAGTTTTAAAATCATATACGATTTCCCTAAATTATTATTTCCAAATTAAATATCTTCAGTTTCAAAGTTTCCAAAATAACGGGTTTAGAAAATAATCCTAGTTTCCAAATCACAAAATTTTGGTCAAATAAATTCATTTTCAAAATCATCATATAAATACTCGGGTTTAAATTCCAATCTATTTTCGAAAACAAATATTTTTCTCAAAATCAATTATACCTAAAAACGATTTCCAAGTTTATAACCATCCCTTTTAAAATCTTTAAACTATTTATTTCTATTTGAAAGATCCAATTCACCCTTTTGAAAAATTTATTATATATTTATAAAAGATGTTACTTAGTTAAAATATTTAGAATTAAATTTTATTCAAACATTTCAAAACTAAATTTCATATTAGTATAATTCAAAATAGTTAAATTCATTACTCAACAAACAGTTTCAAACTTATTTAAATCATATTACTTCATACTTTAAACATGCAAAACTAAACTTATATACTTTATAAAATAAGTTATACATTTCGAAATTACTTAGCTTAGAAAATTAAACCTCAATTTGGAAGTGTTCGAATATTCAAAACAGTCGGTGAAATTAAATTTCAAATCCAAGAGTTGGAAATCAGCAACAAACCAGTAAATCAATTTTAATAGATAGGGTTATATCAAATCCGAAACTCGAGGACTGAACACCGGGCTTACTTCAAATCATTTCAAATATATATACATATATCTTTCGAATATCAAATTAAACTTCGGCGATTTGAAATCAAAATTGGTTTCACAAAATCACTCGTATAGCAAAGCTACTAAAGTGGCCTCTCCCCCACTTTGAAACTAGAAAATTAATGTCGATGATGCGTGCACTCATCACCGAAATTATTTTCCAGTGACATAAGTGAGTTCTGGACTTCTATTTTCTTAAAACTTCTTTGAAATTTATTCGGAATCATTGAAACTCATTTGAAGTCATTTGAAATAATTCTTATTTGGAAAATACTTTCAAATCATATTATTATATATTTTCAAAATCTTAAAACAAATTTCGAAATACAGGAATACAACTCCTAGAATTTCCAATTTAAAATCCTTAAGTTAATGAATCATTTTTAGATAAATCGAATTTCTTATATAATTTTCAAAATTTCCGATCCTTTCGAAATCTCAAATTCTCATTTTAAAAGGTATATAATCCTTGTAGAAAGCATTTCACTTTGTATATTGAATAAAATCTACTTATCAAAATAATAATTTTGATATATAAAACAATTTCTAAAATACAAACAAACCCGATTTTCAAAGGATGGTTCAAGAATGAATCCAAACAAAGATAGAGATTCCAATTAGAGGAACTCTAATCAAATAAAATTCTGATTCAAAGATAGGCTCAAACGAAGAAGAGATAATTAACTTACAAAATAGAAGATGGATATACTTATACAAATCACGGACGAACTTAACGGGGTCAACCGTGACTTCAAAATAAGATCGGTGTGGAATTTTGAGGCAAATCGACATTCGATCGGCAGAGATAGAATTCAGCAAACAAGAGATAGCAGCATCTAAACCGAGGGATATATAAATCTCCGGTGCATCAATGCCAATTGTAAAGGAGTTTCACCCTATTACAAATTATTTAAAGATTGGCGGGATCGCCTATTCTTATAGATATCATTCGAAGTGGAGTTATGGGATACTCCAGAATCAAGAAAAACAAATAGGGAAGGAAGATAATGGATTTTGGAACCGCATGGAACGTTCCAAAGTCCAAAGGAAAAACAAATCAAAAGGGAAGAAATTCAAGCTCGAACGAAAGTGATTTTGCAAATAAATTTACTATGTATGCTAAGTTTGCCTAGAGCCAAAGCTCTGATACCAACTGTAACGACCTGATACTTTCAACCATTCGCATCAGCACATGCCAGACTTGAATTGCTCAAAATATCAGATGGTTAATTTAAATTTGGCAAAACTCAACATATACAGTGAATAAAATAATCACAAAATCATAGATACAGAGTAATATAATAATAATGCAACGGAATAGATAAATAGAAGTTCATGAAGCTACTATATAAACGACAGAGTTTGAAATAAAATACAATAGAATATCTCAAATACAGTGAAGTCTCCAATACAAACAGAAGACCTCTCCGAACAAATCAACTGGAAAGCCGAAAGCTGAATCGATAGTTGGATCTCCAAGCGAAGCTCCAAACTCCAAAGGTAAGTATCAAATGCTGAATTACTCAGTCTGACCCGAGCGTAGAGCAAAACACAAAACGCTCGAGTCAGGATTAACATTCTTATATCAATAAATCCAACTCAAGTGAAATATAAATTGAAATACAAACAACTTGAAGGATGTTTGGGACAACCATCCTCTAAGGATCCATGGAACTATTAAAATGTAGAAATATACACTATAACACCATGGTCATTTCAAATCAATTTATACCTCAAAACCAAAATATCATTTCCATTTCAAATATAAATATTTCCAAATCATAACACTTTCAAAACTAAATTGATAATTTCATATACATATCTTATTTTGACTTCATTATTATTTAGTTTTGAAATATTCACTTAATAAATCTATTATCATTTAAATAACCTTAAATTACATTCTTCTAAATATTTCCTTCACTTTATTTAATCGTGATATATTTGTTAAATTACTTAAATCAAAATCAAGTTAAAAAATCATATCTTAAATTTCAATAAGTTACAAATTTATTTATTAAATAAAATTCTTAATTAAATACAATTTTAAATAAATTCAAATTTACCCTTCCAATCTTAACTTATTCAAATTATTACAAAAGTCTATCTTTGAACTATAAATTTAAATAAATACTTAAACATATTATATATTAATTTAATAAATCTTAATTAAATTAAATATTATTATTAAATAAATATCATTTATGTATATTTTTCTAAGAATCAATATTTATCAAAACCATATATTTCTTTCCGAAACCGTAGAATTTTTTTTCAAAATATTTATATATAAACCACGGTATCTGTATAAAATTCTCTATCCTATGGTCAAGTGATACGAGTATTTATCATTTCAATCCGTAATTTAAATATATATACGGGTATATATCATTTCAACCCGCAATCCCAAATCAATTAAATGAAAATCGCTTGGGTCTATCATTTCAACTTATAATGATTTTCTCCTATTCTACAAATCGTTCGGGCATGTATCATTTCAACCCATAGGGAATCATATACTAACAGGGAACTTGCAGAGTGATAACATATATGACAATATTAACAGGCATATATCATTAATAACAATATAATATAAACAACAGGATATGTTGTCATATCCCGTAGGTGAGCAGTTACAGATAATAGCATATATAACAAATTAAATAACTACAGTAGCATATTTCAATTGTCGTTTCAATTGAAATCAAATTTAATAAATACAGGAACGTTAATCGTGAGTGATTGCTCACCTTTCGAGGCTAATAGATAGATAATAGAGTTGAGTTACGAAATCCAAGCGCGAACCCAAAGCAAACAAGGTTGGCACGAATTTGACAAGCAAGCTGATGAATAGGAATTTGACGAAAATGAATCAGAATCATCTTGATATAGCTAAAACGGAATTAAATATCCATATCTATCTTCTCTAATAATTAATATAAAAAATTTAAACTCAATTTTAGAATAACATACATACATACATATATATTGTTGGGCGGATTTTCACCCAGAAGATCTCAAGACCAAGAAGCCGCAGTTTCACCCGGGCTCGCGAGCAACCTCTACTTTGTTATCCCGTTTTTTGGTCAAAACTGGAATATCAATGTCGAGCGCGTCTCCACCACGATCAAGCTAAGAAGAAGCAACCAGCAAGCGTATGTAAGCCCAGAGTTCCACTCAAGATCCGAATACAAAGCCCTTTCAACAATACAAGCATAAGTCCACTCGGCAAAGCAATGCAAGGAAGCATTCAGCCAGCAACCAACCCAACACACACAAGCTCATTCGGCATGGCAAGCATTGGGTTTCATTCGGCTTTCCAGTTCATTCGGCTTTCCAAACCTCTATTCATTCGGCACTCCAAACTCAAGCCCATCCGGCATTCCCCCACTGATGAACCAGCCAAGACCGAACCAACCTTCCACTGCCGGATGAGAACCAACACCGGTCCAAACTCCATCTCCATGCTACCACCGGACCACTTCCACGACCGAACCAACACACCATCACCGGTCCAAAACACACCATCACCGGTCCAAAACCCACTACCACCGAACCAACCATGACCGGACCAAACTCCAACTTCTCCAAACACGGCCGGACCAAGCTCCGCCGAACCAGAATGCTACCAGGCCAGATTGCTTCAGCCCGGGCCCACCAGCATCTATATACTTCCAAGACCCCTGCCCCCTACCTCACTCTATAAATAGAGGGGCAGGGGTACAACAATGGCAGACAAGTTTGAGAGCTCAAGCAAGGAAGGAACTTTCAAACTACTTTCATACACTTGTATACAAAGCATTGTACTTGTAATCTGGAAGAAGAAAGATAATAACATATAAAGTGGACGTAGGCACATTCTGGCCGAACCACTATAAATCTGCGTGTCTTTTACATTTCAGCCCTTACTTTTCTCATATTTACATACTCATCTAAAATCATTGAAAATCACACATACTCAACTAAAATAATACGACTTGGAGGTGTTTGTCCATTTTTTGTGCAAACATTTTTGGTGCTTTCACTGAGAGCTGAACTCAAACTTCATCTTCTCCCACTCAACCTTTTTCCTAACGACATCACTCGTTGCTTAGAAATCATGCCTTCCAAACAGAGAAGGGATGTTAACAAAGGAAAGAACATCGCAACTAGCAGCCTTCCAGATCCAGCAATCACAGATCAGCCCACTTCAACAGCAGTACCAGATGAAAATCAGGAAAATCCAACTGGTCCCGCAACGGAACAACCAATCACTAGGGCAGATCTGGACAGGGTTGTGGCTGAAGTAACTAACCGCTTCACATCCCAACAAGAAACTTTGGTGGACCAACTCATGACACGCTTAAGGGACGCTGAAGAGTCCAACCGCAACACTGAATCATGGGGTGAATCCCAATCCGGAGGATCCCGGAGGCAACAAAGGTCTTCACTCTTCGAACAAGCTATCAACAGGAAAAACAATGATAGGGGCCGCGCCCGGACTCAGCCCGAATTCCGACTCGAGGAAGCCCTTGGAACCGAACCTAGCGGGGGAGGCACCAGGCGAGGGTCGGATGTAGCTGAGCCAGTCATGCCACCTAATCATAGAAACCCCGCTGAACGGAGCCGAGCTAGAACCCAGCCCGAAGTTGACCCCATGGATGTGCTCGAAACAGAACCCCACAGGGGAAGATCAAGGCAGGGGGCAACTGTAGCTGGTCCTAGCGTGCATCCAAGCAGCCAAAGACAACCACTGGATAATGCTAGAGGTGATAGACTGTACCATCCCTACAGGTCATCTGGACGAGATAGATCCCGCAGGGAAGAACCGAGCTCATTTTTGTCCGCTCCAAGTTCTGACGAGCGGATGGCACGATTATTCAGAGAATGTGTCCAACGGGAGCAAAGGGACCGGGGAATAGGCGCTAGGGTCACCAGTCCCTTTACCCGAAATATCGAAACTGCCATCACTCCCCGGGAATGGAAAATGCCAACCATGGAACCTTACAAAGGAACTTCCGACCCCATCGTACACCTGCAGAGATACACCCAGCATATGCTCATGAGTGGAGCAACAGAAGGAGTATTATGTAAATGCTTTCCGCTATTCCTATCAGATCTAGCTACCTCCTGGTTCTGCCATCTACCCCAAGGATCCATCAACTCATGGGAGATGTTAAAAGAAAGGTTTATTAGCCAGTTCCGCATCCATGTGGAACAACCCAGGGATGCTTATTCTCTATCCAATGTCAAACAGAAAACCGGAGAGACGCTACAACAATATCTAACACGGTTCAACGCCGCAGCGGCAGCAGTTCAAGATGCCGATGAAAAACTCACTCTAATGGCCCTCTGTAGTGGTGTGCATCCAGACACCAAGTTTGCCAGAAGATTAACTAAGGAAAAACCAGTTACCTTGCCTGATTTCTTCCATGAAGCTGGAAAGTATATGAGACTTGAAGACGCTGCTACGGAGAGGCAGCCAGGGCAACAAGGCAAGATAATTCAGGACAAGGTTCCCACTGCAGCTAAGGACGCTCGAAGAAATGAATCTAGAGACAATGCTGGGGGCAGAAAGGGTGAGAAGCGCCAATATCGACCAGGGCCAAGATTTGACTCCTACACTCCTTTGAATGAAACAATCGAAAACATCTACCTAGCCACTCAGGGCGAACTCGGATACAAGCGCCCCCCGCACAAGAAAGAATCAGATAACGCACTCAAGTCCGGAAAGTTCTGTCGCTTCCACGAATCCCACGGACATGACACCAATGAATGCCACCATCTTCGGGACTTGATCGAAGAACACATTAGAAGAAGAAGACTGGAACGTTATGTGAAAAGTCAGAACAGGACTCCAACTCCTGCCAATGAGAACTCAAAGCAACCCCTCCCAGAAGTAGGCGGAGGGAGTCGCAACAATCACAACACCAGTGGCTCTAGTCAAGAGAAGATAGTAGTCCTTACCATCTCAGGAGGACCACACATTGCCGACAGAAGTTGGGCAGAGATGGAAAGGTACGGCAAGTCGCTTAGAAATACCGAAGGATACGTTAACTCCGTCACAGAAGAACGCCAACCGAAACGAAAAGAGAGCGACGACATCATATTCAGTAGACGCGATTTGGAAGGAAGACAGTACCCACATATGGATCCTATGGTCATCTCTGCCTGGTTCGGCCCTGCTAAAGTTTTTCGGATTCTAATAGACACGGGAAGCTCCGTAAACATCTTGTTCAAACATGCTTTCGACAAAATGAAGTTATCAATGAAGGATGTGTCTCCCTGCGACAAACCACTGCACGGTTTCACTGGAGATGCAAAAATGCCCCTCGGGCAACTTGACCTCTTCGTCGAAATAGGAAGTCATCCCCGCTCCGTGGTGCGAAAACAAACGTTCGTGCTAATAGAGAACCACTCGGCTTACAACGCCTTCTTGGGGAGACCAGCCTTGTCTGACTTCCAAATTGTCCTAGCCCCCTGGTGCCTGAAGATGAAATTCCCGACAGACAACGGAATAGGAGAAGTAGAAGGAGATCAAGACGCTGCCCGAGACTGCTATGTAACTGAGCTTCGCAACAACCGCAGAAAGAATAAAGGAAAAGATGCAGAGACTACTCTCTGCATGAAAAGCTTGGAGGCATAGCAACTAAAGAAAGCCCCTCCTCTTCGATACACAAGCGATCCCTTCAATGAACTAGACCCCCGGGATAAAGAGGAGGAGGCTACCGCCGAGCCTGCAGAGGCTATGGAATTCGTATCTGTAGATAAGCATGATTCAAGTAGACTATTAAAAATCGGATCTCAGCTGAAAACGGAATTGAAGGATCGACTCATTGACTTTCTCCGCCACAACTTAGATGTATTTGCGTGGACCCATGCCGATATGACAGGAATCTCCCCAGACGTAGCATGCCACATGTTGAACATCGATCCCACCAAGGTACCAGTAAAGCAGAAAAAGAGGAGCATGGGGGCAGAGCGATCAGCAGCCCTTGATGAGGAAGTAAAAAATCTACTTGCTAATGACTTCATACGGGAAGCCATCTACCCAGAATGGATCGCTAACCCAGTGCTAGTAAAAAAGGCCAATGGAAAGTGGCGAACATGTATTGACTTCTCCAATCTGAATGACGCTTGCCCGAAAGACTGCTTCCCACTTCCCCGAATTGACCAACTCGTGGACAGCACAGCTGGGCACGAACTCCTATCTTTTATGGATGCATACTCCGGATATAACCAGATCCCCATGCACGCTCCCGATCAGGACCACACTAGCTTCATCACCGACCGCGGATTATATTGTTACAAAGTCATGCCTTTTGGACTCAAAAATGCTGGAGCTACCTATCAACGCCTCGTCAACAAAATGTTCGCAGAACTGATAGGACGTACTATGGAAGTATATGTGGATGACATGTTGGTGAAGTCCAGGAAAGCCAACGACCATGTAAGCCATCTGGACGATATGTTTCGGGTACTTCGCCGATATGGAATGAAGCTGAATCCTCTAAAGTGCTCCTTCGGAGTATCATCGGGAAAATTCTTAGGATTCATCGTCCACGCCAGAGGAATCGAAGCAAACCCTGAACAAATCCGAGCTTTAAAAGAAATAAGGATACCTTCCACTCGAAAAGAAATGCAGAGCCTAAACGGAAAGGTGGCCGCCCTAAGCAGATTCATTTCCAAGGCAACTGACAAGTGTGTCCCTTTCTTCGAAGCACTCAAGAAAGACAAAGGGAGGTTCGAGTGGACCGACGAATGCTTAAAAGCCTTCCTCAACCTAATCGAACACCTTCAGAGACCACCAGTACTCTCAACTCCAAATGAAGGTGAAGTGTTATACCTATACCTCGCTGTATCATCTCATGCTCTAAGCGCCGCCTTGGTAAGAGAAGAAGACCGCACACAACGTCCGGTTTACTTTGTAAGCAAGAGATTTACGGGGGCAGAAGCCAGATATCCTAAACTTGAGAAGTTAGCATATTGTTTATTGATCGCGTCACGGAAACTGCGACACTACTTCCAGTCTCACTCCATCAGGGTTCTAACCGATCAACCACTAAGACAAGTGCTCCATCGTCCTGACACTTCTGGGCGACTCCTCAAATGGTGCATCGAACTAAGTCAGTATGATATCACCTACCATCCCCGCACCGCTATCAAAGGACAAGCCATGGCTGATTTCATTGCCGAATTCACTACCAACGAAGGCAAGGAACAATCCGAAGTAGCAAAAAACATCAAGTGGAACCTCTTTGTAGATGGAGCATCGAACGAACAAGGCTCGGGGGCAGGTATTGTGATCGTCACCCCCAGGGGAAGAAAGTTGTACTATGCATTAAGATTGGAGTTCACGGCCACTAACAACGATGCTGAATATGAAGCAGTAATAGCGGGATTGGAACTAGCCCTAGAAATTGGGATCAATTCCTTATGTATTCATAGTGATTCTCAGCTTATCGTAAACCAGGTACTAGGAGAATTCCAGACTCGAGGAGAACGGCTCACAGCATACCTAAAGAAAACCAGACTGCTGCTCGATCGATTGGACCATTATCTAATCAAACACATTCCTCGAGAAGAAAACCAAGAGGCAGATGAACTTGCAAAGCAAGCTAGTATGAAGGACAGCACCATTCCCGGAGCACTAGTAATCTCAAGGCAGCTAGCCCCGAGTTTCGAACAAGCGAATCTGATAACTGCAATCGAAGAAGGAACCTGGATGACTCCTATCCGGAAATATTTGCAAGATGGCATACTACCCGACAGGCGTGACGAAGCCAAGAAGATCTTGAGGAAAGTTCCCCACTACACAATGCAAGAAGGCATCCTCTACCGGCGTGGCTTCTCTAGCCCCCTATTAAGATGCGTCGCCGGGAGGGAAGCCAAGGAGATATTAACAAACATCCATCAGGGAGGATGCGGAGATCACACTGGAGGACAGACTTTGGCAAGAAAGATACCCCGATATGGATATTACTGGCCCACACTGAACAAAGATGCCCTAGACTTCGTTAAGAAATGCGACAGATGTCAGAAGTTCGCCAAGATCCCTCGACTGCCCACAAACGAAATTACTCAAATGACCAGCCCTTGGCCCTTTGCTGTATGGGGAATTGACTTGATTGGCGAACTGCCAACGGGCCGAGGCGGAGCCAAATATGCTATAGTGGCAGTCGATTATTTCACCAAATGGGTGGAAGCGGAACCTTTAAATAAAATATCTTCAGCAAAAGTTATCAATTTCTTGATCAAAAACATTCTGTGCAGGTATGGAGTCCCCCTCAAGATCGTATCAGACAACGGACTCCAATTTGACAGCGAAGAATTTGCCGACTGGTGCCAAGAGCATGGAATTCATAAGAGCTTCTCATCAGTAGCTTACCCTCAGGCAAACGGACAAGTTGAAGCTGTCAACAAAATTCTCAAAACCCTAGTCAAGAAGAAACTTGAAAAGTCAAAAGGCGCTTGGGTGGACGAACTTCCTACGGCACTATGGGCATACCGCACATCTTTCAGAACATCAACGGGACATACTCCTTTCTCTTTGGCATATGGATCGGAGGCAATGCTCCCAGTTGAGACTATTGTGCCTTCCCACCGTAGGATCCACTACAACCCAGAAGAAAACGAAGAACTCCTCCTCATGTCTTTGGATCTGATTGAGGAAAGGAGAAACGATGCAGCACTCAAAGCAGCAGCTCACAAACAAAAAGTGGCAGCACTATACAATTCCAAAGTCAAGCATCGCAGCTTACAAGAAGGAGATCTTGTCCTCAGGCGAATCTTTCCGCGCCCCGGGGCACTGGACCCCATCTGGGACGGACCATATGTAATTCACAAAGATCTCCACAACGGAGCTTACATTTTGTCAACAGTGGACGGAGAGGTGTTCCAGAGGGCATGGAACATCCGACACCTCCGTCGATACTTTTCTTAACTTGTACTGCCCATATGAAGTGAATTAACAAAGAGAATCAGTGGACGTAGGCATTTTCGTGCCGAACCACTTTAAAAAATCTTGTCTCTTTTTAACTTGTTCCTTTATGTCTTGGCTACTTGTTAAGCGTTATCCCTTTCTGTTGAACAAAATTCTATGGCATCTCCACTCAAGACGCACCGCGGCCTCATCTGGACTAGGCCTAACAGGTACGCTACGATTCTATGCACTCGCCAATGAGACTCTTTTGCCCCGACATCCCTCTGCTGCGGGTTAACTCATTGCGCGCCTGCCCTCAAAGCCAACTGTAATGAGCCGATTATAAGTCATCATAAAGGCCGACTATAGCCGATGGCAGCTCATTACGGCGTTCGGCTCGTCGGTAACTGTGAACCTACTTTAAGCCCCAACATAAGGTGTGGCCAGCCAGGGGTAGTTCACGGCCAACGGCACCCACGCTAGCCGGCCACGGTAAATCGAATAATACCCACGATTACGGACCATAATGGTTCGGGTAGTTACCGTGCGCGATCTCGGCTCCGATGTGTCTTAAGTGCGGCTGTGGTAAAAAAGAAAACTCCCCGCGGAGGCGTAAGATGGGTGACAAATGTCTCCAAGACCCACAGCTAGGGAAAGTGACTACAAAACCCGTTTGCCACGAACTTAAGCACATCGACGGCCTTCCGTGACTGGAAGTTTTACTTTTACTATATTTCCATTTCATTTAAATATTTTTCTCCTATCCTGTATAACAAACTCTAAAGTACAGGAAACCAAATAGGAAGCATTCACTCATGAGGCTCTAAGCCTGCGTGCTGGGTAGCAGGGCGCTCTGCTATACCCGTGAACAGTTACACAAGACACTCAAAGCTACCGCCTGCGAATAAAACATAAAGGGCGGTACTCTCTTCTCTTGTACATAAATGCGTAACTATAACTTATTCATACACTGACATTGCAAAACGTGAAATTATATTTCAAGCAAAAACTTAACATCAAACACAAGTGGAATCACAGGCATATACATAATTATACTTCTCACACAGCACATAAAGATAGCAACAACATTTAAACATGACAAAATCAGCTTATATTATAAGATCACACGAAGTTATTCTTTGCAAATAATTTTATTACAGTTGCATATCAAAGACTAACATGAACAGTGATAAAAAAGAAACAAAAAGAGGGCAGATGCATCCACACTCCATCACCAACTCCCCCAGCCTACTTAGCCGCAGGATCGGAGCCCCCAGCATGTGGATCTGAAGTCCCACCTGTCCAGATCAGAAGAGGAATTCATTAAACGAACGATCAAGTTATGAAAACACGAAAAGAAAAGAAAGGGAAAAGAATAACTCACCAGCATCCGCCGCTTGATCCTCATCATCCAACTGCACGCCCGCTTCCTCTGCAGCGAGTAGCCGCATCCCCTCCTTCACCGCCGCTTGCTCCTCCTTTGAGAACTGAGCAGTAACCGCACTCAAGTTGAAAGCCTCTCCGCCTTCCTTACCCGCATTCACCCTGGCCTCCTCTAAAGCCTGGAGATACACCTTGGCCATGACCCGAGGGTAATCGTCCATCCAAGACAAGCCGCCCTCCTTCCAAGTGTGGAAGTACATATCCTGCAACATCTCATCCATCATCCCCTCGTTTTCCTCAAACTCCCTCACCCGGGCCTCGGAAGCTTGCAACTTGGTGATGGCGACGTCCCTCTCTGATTGGTATCTCAAGCAGTCAGCCTGGAGTGACCTCCTCATTTCCTCTTCCTTCAACTTGAGGGACCTCCTCATCTCCTCCATCTCCTCCTTCAACTCGGCCTGAGCCATCTCCGCAGCCTCGAGCCTCCCTGACAACTCCTCTACCCGCTCGAGATCCGCATTTCGAACCTCATCCACCGTTGCGATAGCTATGTTAATCCGTTCCCTGCAAGCGACCTCCATCTTCCGTAATTCCGCCCTACTGGCCTTCTCCATGGTCTCTTTCAGACGCTTGGAGGCTTCCTCATGCTGGGAAATCTGGATGGCTTGGTCGGCGAGTTGCTTGGCCTGATCGGCAACCTTTAACCTCAACCGAATGTTAGCACTCCCGATCTCTTCCCCGGCCTTGACCAACTTAGCATGATGCTCCATTAACTTCTTGGTCTCTGCGGCCACCCGGTCGATATTAGCCTTGGCCTCATCCCCCATGGTGACTACCCGTGTAGTAAGTAAATCAAGATCTAAAGATTTGGCCTCGTCCAGCACTCTTACCATGGGGTTGCGGGGAAGTAGGTGCTCGCCCGTGGTCTCATCGAATGAAATGTCCCGAAAACTTGGGTCTAAATCAGGATGGCCGGCAAAAGGGTCACGAGGCACGGGGCGAGGCACATCGGGACGCTTTATATGAATGACAGTAGAACTCTTGGAAGGAGGAGGAGGGGGGCAGGGCTCCGTGCTCTCCTCCGTAGTATCACGAGGAGGCTGAGTAGGGGGAGACAGAGTAGGAAGCTGCGAAGCAGAAGAAGACTCAAATAAGGAACGGCTCCGCTTCCTTTTCTGAATGCCCTCTTCGATGACCCCAAGAAGAGGGCGGTACTTGACTACGTCCCCAGTGCGATCAGTAGAAGGTTTCGCGGAAGCTCTCCTCGACTTAAATTGTTCAAGGCGGTGTCGAACATCCGACGTTTTACCCGCCTGGCCTGCCCCTGGAATAAAGAACAAGTGTTACGAACATACAATAATCCGCAATTCAAAAAATGTGCTAAGTTAAAAAGAAAGAAAAGTGAGGAGACACATCTGTTATACAAACCCGGCGGAGGAGTGGGATACTGCAATAAGTCCTGGATCTCATTCCAGGACGGAAGTGAACCGTAAAAAATTTCTAAGTCCCTATCGAAAATGGAATCGGCAGAAGACAAAAGTTCACCTTGCATCGCCGGGGTCACCCTAGCTGAGGAACCCTTAGAGGATGGGTCAGTGCTAACCACAGCTTTGCCGGTTTCCTCTGCCTTCTCCGTTTCCTTCTCTGTTTCCGACTCCCCCTCTGACTCCCCGAAGGCCCGACGGAGAGCCTCATCCAGTTCGAGGTCCTGCTCAGAGGTTAGAGCAGCAACACCGCTACCACCCTGACCATCGCCATCTCCTCCACCCTCCGACCCTTCTCCAACTTCACCTCCTTCCTCCTCTTCTACACCTTCCTCCTCCGGGACATCCGGGCAAGTACTTGGAGAAGGGCCATCGGACTCCTTGAGCTTCTTGCCTCCTACGACTGGACGTTGTGCAAAGGGCTTCCTCTTGCCACCCTTCGCTGTCACCCCACCTTTAGGCTGGGCAGCCTTCTCTTCTGCCGTGTCCCTCTGTTTGACTACGGACTGATGTGGGAGGATCAAATTATACGACAAGAGCCTGGCATTCCTAATCAGATAAGCAGCCGATCTGTCTCTCCCGGAAATAGCTTCAATTTCTGCTGCCATCCGAACCAAGCGATCATCTTCCACAACCGCAAAACCACCTGTCGCTAGCAAGAAATAAAAGCGCATAAGAGAGTGAATTACAGCCAAGACAGGAATTATGAGTAGAGTTTTTACTTACATCCGGAGGTAAATCGGCGAATAGAGACGGAGTCATCCCTGACAAAGAACCATTCCTTCTTGAACATGCTATACTTCGAGTATAAATCCAAAACAGGCTTGAAGGAAACGGCTGACTCCAAGCTAATATATGGGGACCCCTTCCTGTACCCCCTCAGATTGTACAGATATCGTATTTCCCGGTTGGAGGGGGCGCGCCCATATCTCTTCTGGAAGATAGCATATAAGCATACCAGAATGGCATAAGAGTTGGGCTGAAGCTGGAATGGAGCCACCTTCAGATAAGTGACGAAGCTTAGTATCCAGGCGTTGATTGGAGGAATAGCCCCGCACATGCAATGGTACCGGCTATAAGCGAAGTACCCCTCAGGGGGATCATATGGCATGACCCCTTCCCCCGGTAACAACATAAGAGCCCTGTCTATCCCAAAGGAACGGGATATAACGTCAAGTTGCTCCTCCTTTAAGGAGCTTGGGAAGCAGTCAGGGGGAGAGTTCAAAAGTTCCTGTGGACCACATCCGTCCACTAGAGACTTCGGAATAGGTCGGTGTTGCCCGGATCCTGATTGGACTGGGGGCGAGGAAGAAGAAGGCTCTCCTGTGCCTCTAGACTTCTTTCTGTCTGATCGTGTTTCCGCTTTGCGAGACATTTTCTGCAGCACAAGAAAAACCTAATATTAGAACAAGGAAAATAGAAAAGTAAACAAACAAGTGCGTGCAAGTGTGGAATTTCATTCGCAAGCTGAAGTCTTCCAGATCACAAGTTCATTCGGTTTCCATGTTCATTCGGCTTCCAAGTTCATTCGGTTTCCAAGTTCATTCGGTTTCCAAGTTCATTCGGTTTCAACCCCATTCGGTTTTCATCTCATTCGGCTCCAAGGCAGTAGTCCCATTCGGTGAAGCAAGGACATACGTGTGTATTCGGTAATAAGTATATACCTGGTTCGGTATAAGGTTGGTTCGGCAAACACTTGATTCGGCAATGGAGTGATTCGGCTCTACTCGTTCGGTAAAGAAAAACAAGGGGGGTACGGCCTCTATATATAGGCAAACTCACAACCACCGAACCAGATGTCTCGCCCAACCGGACCAATGATACCGGACCACCAGAAGCCGGATGAGAATAGCCGGACCAACCAAGAACCGAATGGAACCCTCTATCTACCGTCCAAGACCAGGAACTGGGGGCACGCAGGGCGCTTCACTCAGATAAGTGCCGAACTCTAAGAGCTTACTAATAAAATAAAAAATATGATAACAATGGATAAGTCGTGAATCTCTCACTAACATGGATTAATCATTTACACGTGCACGCGACCACGAACGGTCCATAGGCACGCTCTGAATGGCTATTAACCCTATCGTCATGAGAATTTACACTTTGACATCCCTTTTTAAGCTCATCAGTCAAATGGATATTTGATAATTATGAAATGGCTAAGCTACTTACACATGTACGGGGTCGAGAACAACCCCTAGGCATGCTCTGAGCTAGCGATAAACCACCTTGACAAACGATCCAGGGAACCACTCTAACGTGAACCTGGCATCGATAACCCCCTCGGGGTACACTAACTCGCCTCGAACGGCGCAATTCACTTGATCACAAATATTTCGACCCCGAACGGTCGTTATTTGAAACCACACTAAAACTATAAATCTCTTTGCAGGACATCCACAAGATATAAACATCCAGCCCATGACATTACAAGACGAGTCTTCCCACCAACGAGAAACAAAGCGCGACACGTGCAAGCACGTGCCCCACTTTGGGGGGCAAATGTTGGGCGGATTTTCACCCAGAAGATCTCAAGACCAAGAAGCCGCAGTTTCACCCGGGCTCGCGAGCAACCTCTACTTTGTTATCCCGTTTTTTGGTCAAAACTGGAATATCAATGTCGAGCGCGTCTCCACCACGATCAAGCTAAGAAGAAGCAACCAGCAAGCGTATGTAAGCCCAGAGTTCCACTCAAGATCCGAATACAAAGCCCTTTCAACAATACAAGCATAAGTCCACTCGGCAAAGCAATGCAAGGAAGCATTCAGCCAGCAACCAACCCAACACACACAAGCTCATTCGGCATGGCAAGCATTGGGTTTCATTCGGCTTTCCAGTTCATTCGGCTTTCCAAACCTCTATTCATTCGGCACTCCAAACTCAAGCCCATCCGGCATTCCCCCACTGATGAACCAGCCAAGACCGAACCAACCTTCCACTGCCGGATGAGAACCAACACCGGTCCAAACTCCATCTCCATGCTACCACCGGACCACTTCCACGACCGAACCAACACACCATCACCGGTCCAAAACACACCATCACCGGTCCAAAACCCACTACCACCGAACCAACCATGACCGGACCAAACTCCAACTTCTCCAAACACGGCCGGACCAAGCTCCGCCGAACCAGAATGCTACCAGGCCAGATTGCTTCAGCCCGGGCCCACCAGCATCTATATACTTCCAAGACCCCTGCCCCCTACCTCACTCTATAAATAGAGGGGCAGGGGTACAACAATGGCAGACAAGTTTGAGAGCTCAAGCAAGGAAGGAACTTTCAAACTACTTTCATACACTTGTATACAAAGCATTGTACTTGTAATCTGGAAGAAGAAAGATAATAACATATAAAGTGGACGTAGGCACATTCTGGCCGAACCACTATAAATCTGCGTGTCTTTTACATTTCAGCCCTTACTTTTCTCATATTTACATACTCATCTAAAATCATTGAAAATCACACATACTCAACTAAAATAATACGACTTGGAGGTGTTTGTCCATTTTTTGTGCAAACATATATATATTCCTAAAAAATCCAAATATCAACATTTATTATAAAATCAATATAAACAATTTATTTTAATATATATAATTTATAAATATATAAACAATGTTTTATATCTATATCCAAACAAACGTACTACATGACCTTTATATAAACCACTTACATTGAAACTATATATATATATATATATATATATATATGTATATATATATGCAGACTACCAACATACATCATATGAAAATAAAATTTAAATATAAAAACAGATACCACAAATTAAAAATTATAATTACAAAACAAATAGACCATATCACTTATACATTGAAACTATCACATGTTTATGAAGTTATATATATATATATACAGACTTTGTAAAATTAAAACTATCAACAATATAATTTTAAACGAATAGAGCCCATATTATATAAATATACTAAATACATAGATATACTATAGCTGAATAATATACTAGAGCAACGTTATATAGATATGAGCACTGTTAAATATATACACACTTGATATTAACAAGACTTGCAATACCCGTATACAAAAATACGAAGAAGCATTTATATATATATATATACACACACATATATACGCACACATTATCTTTTAAACTAGTACTTAAAATTAAATATTGCCCAAAACATATATTAACTGTTAAACTGTAAATAACCAAAGTTTAAAATAAGGTAATTGACATATATAACAACATAGATAACATATGTATAATTAGAACAAGGAGAAAGCTTAAAAAAAAATATGATCATAAAATCTGTATTTATATAACCGAACTCATATCATATATGTAACCGTATATTTGAAAACAAAATGTATAAATACCATCTCCAATTCTAAAGGCCGCGTGAGCTATTATAGCTTGAAGGTGGAGCTGCGCATGACAGGAGAGATGAGGACGGAGGTGATCGAGGCGGAGTAAGGGGAACGGGTCAGGCGAGGCTGATGTGGATGTAGGACGTGATGTGACTTTAGCTCTATAGCATGGTGGGGAAGAGAGGAAGTTGAGACAGGGTGGATCAGGTGAAGGTCGACACTGACGTGGCAGAGGAGGATGGGTTCGGGAGAAGGGGAGGAGGCTAAGGAGGCGGCGGTGGTTCTCGGCCTGGGCTGGTGCTGATGTGGAGGCGGTGCTGCCTAGGCTCGGCAAAATTAGGTGGCGGAGGGATGTTTGAGCGTGAGATACAAGCTAGGGAAGGCGGGGAAGCACACATGCAAAGGAATGTGTGTTGTGGCCATTACATTGCTGGGAGAGGGGAAAAGAAATGCTACAAGAAAATGAGCAGATCCAAAATAATGAAAAGGAACAGTACACGATATACGTTCCTTATATAATATATATAAAATGTATATCATAATTATCCGTGAAAAATGAAGGGACCAGCAAAAAAGTTAACAGTAGGATATTGAAAGTCACGCACACAAATTCAGGACGCATTAAAGGCAGATGTTCGTTTTATTTTCAACCGTTGCAAATTGAATGGGAAGAGGAATTCAAAAGGGTCGATATGTACCGATAAGACGCACAGTTTTATTATATTCGTCGCGTCCTGGACCTCAAAATACAGAAATAAATATATCGTAGAAATCAGCACGACGAGACGATCAAAATGGCATACAGATATCAGTGGTACGATTGAATTATAGAAATTCGAATTTCCGCTAGCGGAAAATGCAGCAAAAACGTAGAAAATAAGATCGACGGAGCTACAGAAGTCCGAATTTGATGAAACAAAATTTGACGTCTCACCTAGAAGGTGATTTACAAATTTTCTGTATAAAAATATTCAGGTTTGGAAAACATTTTATTATCATCAAATATTAACTAATTTAAATTGAAATAAAATTTCAAAATAAAATAAACATTCATATTAGCTGATGAAAATTTACCGGTTGCTATGTTAAAATAGACGTATTCCAAATATCAAATTTCTTTTTCAAAATTTTATCATTCTAAATTTCACAAAATTTTAATTAATTCAATAAATAAAATTACTAAAATTTATGGGTCGTTATAGTGTCATCACATTTCTTGGTCATACTATACGAACTTTGAACGGGTTCGTAAATCTCTCTACTAATTCGATCCACGTGTTGATGAACCTATTTTCCAGTTGATGAAACTACATTTCTACTAAAATTGTTATGTACATCGGGAAACATCATATTGTCACTTCCTCCAAAGCACTGAAGACTCACATGTGTTGGATATGTCTCATCAAATAAACTGTTGGATCTATCCTTCTATCATATGACTCAAAGTAAATAGTATGAAACTGGAAAAAGTCCTTGAGTATTGGATGTTTGGGATGAAGGTGTGTAACACCCTACTCCTATACTCATACTACCAAAGAGTATTGTTATGTAATAATGTCTGATAATATGGAGAATAAGGTAATATTAGGCTGTCACACGTGAATATTCCCTTGGGCCGACACCAATACAAATTCCAAAATCATACATCCAACTTACTTCTCCATACGCGGTATTAGCACAAAGCAATAAACATGTGCAATTTAATGATAAAACAATACATAATATAAAATAGAAAATAAAGAACACAGAGTCATTACGCAGTGATAATATATAATAGAAAATAAACATAAATCTGATAAGGACACAAATAGGTCAAATTCCCACTATCTCGAAAATAAATACAGTGTATATGTCCAATACAAACATCTCATCATCTTCGATATACATGAGGCAACATATAACGAATAAGGATACACTAGTCAACTAATAAACTAGCTTCTGTCTATGCCCAACAATAACAATATTATTTACTATTATTATTGAACTTTATAAAAATATTTCAATCACTTTTAATACAATTAAAATTATTTCAAATTTAATGCAATAAACATGTGCGATTTAATGATAAAACAGTACATAATATAAAATAGAAAATAAAGAACACAGAGTCATTACGTAGTGATAATATATAATAGAAAATAAACATAAATCTGATAAGGACACAAATAGGTCAAATTCCCACTATCTCAAAAATAAATACATATAGTGTATATGTCCAATACAAACATCTCATCATCTTCGATATACATGAGGCAACATATAACGAATAAGGATACACTAGTCAACTAATAAACTAGCCTCTGTCTACACCCAACAATAACAATATTATTTACTATTATTATTAAACTTTATAAAAATATTTCAATCACTTTTAATACAATTAAAATTATTTCAAATTTAATACACCAATATTACTCAAAAAATAATTGAATTCATCATTCATTAATAATTTACAACTTTAATATATTCAACTACCAAAATAGTTTATTCCAAAAAAAATTTTAACAAATATCTTCTCCCAAAATAAATAAATTTCACTAATAAATATTTTTTTATAAAATCTCAATATTTCTAAAAAATTCAAAATTATTTTCAATTAATTTTTAAAATCCACTTTAATTAATTAAAAAATTATTATGAATTTAGATTAATTGGTTATCAACACCGGGTTATTACAGACTCTCCCCTTAAGAAAATTGCATCTCCGTAATTTCCCCTTAAAAAATCTATAACTAGGCTAATTAATTTTGGCTTAGCTACAGTATCTATAATTTGCAATCAAATGCAAGCAAGCAACCATCAAACCTTCCACATGATAATCTACATTTACAATTTCGGGTTAGTAGGCATATAACCATTTATCTCTGGCTTACTACAAAACTCAAATCTTTCTTGCTTGCCCTTTATCTATAATCATGGAGTAAGAGTTTAGATGAAATCATTTGAAAGATTTTAATTCTTGCACAGACCATCAAAATATTTACATATGTCAAAATTTTCGGGCAACTTTGGAGTAATCTCTAGGGAAAAAAGTATATCCTAATAATCCTCAACACTCAAAACAATGTAAAACCATCATATTAGTTCTTAAACAAATTCCTTTATATTTATAAATACCCAGTACTTATTTATCTTCAAAATATTAAAACACCAACTTATAATTTCCTCTTCAAAATCAACATCTCACTTTGAAATCTAAAATTGATTATAGATCAACTCATTTCAAAAACATTGAAGTTCAAATTCACTTCCCTAAAATTATAATTTATACCATTCAACCTCTTTAGTGAAAAATCCATTACAAAAACTACATGGGCTATTTTTACTCTTGATTTAATCACAAATTTCAAAATGCTTTCCTTAATTTTCAAAACATCATATCAGTTAAAACCTCTTTCTGACTACTTCTCAAAAATTCTCATTTTACCAATGATATATATGCTTCTCCAATATTTTTCTTTAAGAATTTATTTGAAAAATATATATTATCTCTTCATTAGTTGTTAAATAAACCTTGTTAATACACATTAATGCTATAAAAAATTCTTCAAATAGCATAATGTTTCATTGCAAAATTCACTCTTACTTTAATTATCTTTTGTTTATAATTTGAAAACTGTTCATACAAACATTTTGCATTCATTTATTGAAAAAAATGCATTTTCAATTTAGAATACCGAAACTTCAAGGTGTTTAAATTTTTAACTTCATACTAGACTTTCAAATATAAATATGCTTTAGAAGGCTTTTAAATAATCTTATAAAATTTAACATTTCAAAATCAAGAATCATATTCCTTACCAAAAAAAGGTCCTCTAATAAACGTCTTCGTTATATATTATAAACTTCACAATCTTCAAAGTAATTTATCATAAAATTTATTTCATAAAGATTTCGTTTTCCACTTTAAAAGAAGAACCACTTCCAATCACAGTTTAACTTTTAATTTTCCATTCAAATATCATTTCTTCTTTGAAAATCAAGAATTGCAATTCAATTTTTTAGTAATTAAAGGTACACATAAAAAAAAAGACAACTCTCTTTTCTTTAAAATAAAACATTTCATCATTCGCAACTTCATTTTAAATTCAATATATATACATATACACACACACCAAAATGACCATTTTCTAAAACTCAATTTTCATGAATCACATTTGTAATTCATTTTTATGAAAAATATTTACTAGCACTTACCAATATAAAAATACACACTTTTTTTGTAGAAATCTACTTAATTCCAAAGTATCAAATTCATAAAATTTTACTTTTCAAAAAAAATCCATGTTCATAAAAATCAAAGTATCCAAGGATCTATAATTTTTCCCAATATAAATGAATTATAGTTTTATTCTATTCTTTTTTTAATTGGAAACACATACACACACACACACACACACATATATATATATATACATATATATATATATATATATATATGAATTTTATTTCTTACTACTCACTACTACATCAAGTCATATACAATCATCAAAAAGTAACACATGTAATTTATTTCAACGTACATCATATGTGTGTGTGTGTGAGTTTGTTTGTGTGTTTCAAATTCTTAAATACTTTAAAATATAGAGTATTGATGTTAGCTTGCCATATTACTTAGTGACTTCATTTGTAGCTGCAATGTTGATTGTGTGATCAACACTTCCTGACCAGTAACCCCAATTATCTGCTAATGTCCAACATTTTGATCGTTGCTTAAAATATCTGTAATCATAAAATTTCTTTATTATTTTCGAAATAACTCATTACTATATCAAAAATAATTAATAGTTTCTCATCTTAAAATATTTACCAAAATATCCTCCCAAATAATACTTTACTTTTCAAAATAATATAGATTTTAGTATCAAACTACTTTGTATGATTTATGAAAATACCACAAGATTTCTTTTTTCAAAATATTGCTCATAATATTTCTTTAAATATGTAACTTTATCTTCAAACATCTTTTTCTAAAATTATTTCCAATATTTTCCTTAAAACATTAACATTCCTCAGAATATTATTTTTCATACCTTTCAAGATATTTAATTCTTCCAAAAAAAATTAATCTTTCTAATACATTGAAATCCTTACAAATAATTGTGTCCAAATGTCTCATTCTAGTATCTAAAAATCCATATCGATAAAGTTGGCTAGACATATTTGAACCAAATTCTTAAGGCACTCAACCGACAAATTAACACAAATCTATTTCAAAATTTTAATTTAAATATTTTATACTTATACCATTTAATAATCTTGCTTTTATATAAAACTATCTTTATTCAATCTTTATAATTTTTACACTAATAATAGGTCACTCGTATCCATACAAACCTCATACTCATTTATCCATAACAACAACCATGCATCAAATTTTAATTTTTTCTTACAGTTTTAATTATTAATAAAATAATATATTATTTTACATAGTGTACAATTCTCAATATCTCTGGTCGTAACTTCACAACTGAAGCACCACATGGTCTTAATATCAATATTTGAGTAAGTTCCTAATCTTCAAGTGATGGCTCTTACTCAATATTTCTCTTAATCTATAATTAAAAATTTAATACAAGTAATCATCAACCAATTAAGCATACATAAGAAATAAACAACCAACATGCTCAATGAAAATCAATTCATGTGCTCCCGCTTTGCATTTTGATCAATAATGGATCAGAATACAAAAAATAATTACAAAGCCACTAGAGGTCTAATATTCATCAATAAAGCCCAGCCCTTCAAGTTGGACAACTAGTTTTATCTTCACTATCCTTATTGGCTACTCTGTATAGAGTGTATCTCTTGGAAGATAAAAGAAAGAAATATTACATAGTAAGAAAATATAAATAAGTTCCTCAATGGCTACACCAATAATCATCAAATGTTCTTGTCATCCCTTACTATAGGGTAACTACTGAAAGCACCAAGGTGGACAGGGAGTCTAAGTATAACTAAGATCATGAATTGTGTCTTATATATACAATGTACTATTCTGAATTGCTCCATTACCAACTATAACACCCCACCTCCATACCCATACTACCAAAGAATATTACTAGGTAATACCATCTGATAATACAGAGAACATGGCAATATTGGGCAGTCACACATGAATATTCGTTTGGGCTGACACATGTACAAATTTCAAAATCATATAACCAACTTACCTATCCGTACACAATATCGGCATAAAACAATAAACATGTGAAATTCCAAGATAGAACAATACATAATATAAAATAGAAAATAGAGAACATGGAGTCATTGCGCAGTGATAATATATAATTAAAAATAAACATAAATCCAATACAGGCACAAATAGGTCAAATTCCCACTATCTCACAATGTACATGTCCAATACTTATGTCTTGTCATCATCAATATACATGAGGCAACATAAATTAAATAATGATATGCTAGTGAACAAATAAAACAGCCTCTGTCTACGTCCAACAATCACAATTTGATCTCTTCGTTCCTGAACCTAAAATGTCTTGGACTGACCCGAGTATTATATAAATAATATACGGGTTAGCCTATTTCTAAAATATAGGTGTTAGCTATGATGTAATAATGATATCGTGAAATAGTATAAGGATATCTCAACATGTAATGTATCACATAATAATGCACAAGCATAATCTCCCATACAAACATGTCAAGTAGGTGAAACACCAATACATCTAACCATCAACAAGCTTAAGTGGCCATCCAACGTCTTATGACATGCACATAGCAACGCTCAAGATTATCTCTCAGATAATCATAAAACAAATACCCAAGGTCTATTATACTCATCATATACGACAATAATTAAACAATCATCCAAACCAAACATATATGAAATAAAAATATGGTATACACTCGGTAGCCAAGGTCGTCTTTCAAGATAACAATATAAATGGTAAATACAGGGTCCAACTCCTTACTCCCAACATCCTGAACTGTCCTCGATAGCTGTATAGTCAAATTTTATGGGTAACACTACTTCATGGACACATAATCTCATGAATAATCCAATAAATCAACAATTAGATAATGACCATCTAGACTTTTAGCCTCATAAAATCGATTTGCTTGTCAACCAATGAAATAATCATATGGTCTCTCAGACCTCTAATAATCCTCTCAACTCTTAGTATCGTAGATAGTTATCTGGACTCTCGATCCTATATGATTTGAGCATCATAAATAACTATTTCAGCATTGGTCACAACAAATAATCTAAGTGGCACTCAACCATATACATAACAATCTCATATATGTGAATAAGTAAGTGTCTATAAAATCTCATCAATAATAACCAGATGGGAGACTAATGGCTCATAGCCTGCTCCAAGAGCCTTCCTAACATGCTCTCAATGCTGTTCTTATAGTCTTTAGTTACCGCGATGAACCATCATGACCCACTATCCATCAAGTGAAAAATTACGCTATGCAATGGTCACGACCCTGCAAGTGCTCCAATGGTAACAAAGCCTATGTGACACTAGGGCAGTGGCTCTCAGCCATACACATCGAAAAGGCGTGTCGTGGATTTGGGGAGTGACCCCACAATCAGGCTGTTAGGATGAATACTAGCATAATCTAGTTTTCTCCACGCTATATAATAAGAGTATACACATAACAGATAGAAACACTTATGGTTCTCAGCCTGCTCACTCTCAGTTCGCAGAACCATAATATAAATACCCCGTATACTTGACCTTGTATGAGTGACATCAACTTATAGAAAGTAATCGAACAAAAATCAACACAGGCATCACAAATCGCCTGTTGTTACTTGCTTATTTTCTCAATGCTCGTAAACCACACTCACATAATATTATATACTGCGAGTCCTAGGAGTAAGGGAAAAATATTACTGAGAGTCTCATACCAAACGGTATTACTAGTCTATTTACTCAAATTCCTCACAATATAAACTTTTCTACATAATATTACTATATAACGAGACCAAAGATTAACTGGAGAAATATTGTTGAAAGTCCAATACCAGACAGTATTATAACTCCATTTAACTAAATTTCTCGTTACACAAAAATATAAACTATCGCTTGATAGGCTTAGCCAACACCTCATAATTTTTCCAAAATTAAATAAAATATTTAAATGAATTTATTAATATCAAGTCCAAACTTCCTTTTACTAAAAATTCATTGTAGATAATTTAAAACTCTAGGATGTTCCCATGTATTATGAAATACACATGAAAATACTTAAAATATTAATTAGAAAACCTTTCAGATTTTCTAAAATTATATAAGATTATTAAATAATCATTTAAAACCAAAATAAATTTTCGTTAACAAATTAATAGCTTTGAATACATATACATACATATATATATATATATTAATACTAAATTTTTAATAAATCTTTTCTTCTAAATTTTTTTATATTTACAATGCGTCTAATGTCAACTTTCAAATCAAATTTTCTATTAGATTTTTCATTAAAAACGTATATTTTATTTATTTCTATTATTTTTAGATAAAGGCCGAAAAAGCCAATGCACTAGCTTGAAAATTTCAGGTCATGCACCACTAGTGCATCGGTCTATAGGACTGGTGGACCAATCCGTGTCTTGGAACAGGGAAGTTCCAGGCCACATGGCCTTATTTCGGGGGCTTCAACCGTCGGTGCACCGCTACCCGAGCCTAATTCTTCTCTAGTTCCATCATAACACTTCAATCATCTAAAACAGTCTTGTCTAATTCAAATTCAATCATCACATGAACAAATAATTATATTCAGAAGTAGAACATAACACTCAATTAAGAATTCATCATACAACAATCACTAAATTAAACGCACTATTGTATCACATGGTTTAGACGTAGAAGTGGGAGTGTAATTACTCACCTTAGATAGTTTGTGCTTCCAATTCTTTATTAACTCCATGTTTCTCTAGTTCCTCTCCTCTTACTTGAAAACTTGACAGCTCCAAACTTAAGAAAATTGTAAACTTCTTCATGACAAGAGGTGTAGCATATTGTTGAGGTGCTTAGATTTCGATTTGGGGATTTATAGAATTTTATTCTTTTTTGTTTGACTTTAGAAGTGGAGGAAGGGCTTGTATTTAATTTTGTTTCATGAGTAGAAATGAAAATGATGGAGAGTATGTGAATGTAAATTGCTTTTATGAAGAACGAAGATGATTCTACACAAAGAATTGTCTAGATTATGGTTTATGAAGTAAGTTTGGGCTTGGTTATTTGGCCTTCCACAATTACTGTTCTCATTTTATTTATTTCTTTTCTTGTTTCCTACTCCCACTAATTTTACTTAATACAAATCTATATCATACTCCAAAGATAAAAAATCATATTTGCATTACTTAAGGCATTACACATCATTATGAAATTGTCTAGAATTTATCTTTCATAAATTCTTCTATTTTAATTATTTATATCAAAAACTATTATATTTGGCCCACTTATAATTAAATTCATTCACTCACCTAAATTAATTCCAATTTCCACTAAAAAACTATTTCTTACTCAAAACTTTATTACCATCCATTATACAATTTTACAAAATATTATTTCCATACTTCCATACTTTTAACATATTTTACTTAAACCAGTTCTTAATTACATTTTAAATCCCTTTATCAAATAAATTCCAAAACTCCTTATTTAAATACAATAAAATTTCTTTTCCTTTCTAAAATAATTGCAGATCTTATTTACTAATTTATTGGAGTTTCTAAAAATATTTCATTCACTTTTAATACAATTAGAATCTTTTTAACTTTAATATATCATTATTACTCAGAAATAATTAAATTCATCATTCATTAATAATTCAAAACTTCAAGACACTTAACTTCCAAAATAATTCATTCCATGATCTTTTAACAAATATCTTCTCCCAAAATAAATAAATTTCACTAATAAATATTTTATTATCAAATCCAAACATTTCTAAACAAATTCAAAAAAATTCTTGTTAATGTTTAAAATCCACTTTAATTAATTAAATCACTATTATGAATTTTAATTAATTGCTTGTTAGCATCGGTTTGCTACAAGGAACTTTTATTCACATCTTCCAAACTTTGGTATGGGGCTCCACCCAATAACATATATTTTATTATCTCTACTAAGCAATCATATGGATTCAACCGAAATCTCTATGACTAAACATGCCTTTGTTTCAAATCTACTTCATGCCCACCCATTCCCATGGGAACTTCCAATTCTAATCCTTGCAGTCCCAAGTTCGCATTATGACCTTCATTCCCAACTCTAACATTTCCCGTCCCAAGTATCCTAGCTTGCTCAACATTCAGATCTACCACGCTTACTTGTCCAACCATGTCAGTATCGACATGATTGGACCTCTTGGCACCGATTTGTCGGTGTGTTGGGCGGTTGGTACCATCTTGTTCCACTTTATTTTCATACGCGTTTGCTTCATCTTTTGGCCTTCGATTTTGATTTCCAATTGCTTTGGTTGCTCTTTATTGTTCCCTTATTTGAAAGAATCCATTCATATCTCCTCTTGCCGAGCCATCGATATTGTTACAACTTGGAAATTTTAACGATTTTATAATGTAATTAACTAATTTTTTTTCTTGAAATTAAATAATAAAATTTTTGAAATGAAAATTTAGTATTTGGTTTGCGTCCATTTAAACATAGAAAATGGAAGATTTTCATTGGTAAATATGAAAGTTAGTTATGTTGTGTAATTTTCAATTACAATTTTAAGTCAGTCAATTTGATGAAAATAAAATGTATTCAAAATCTAAATATTTTATCAAATTAAAATGTTTTTCATTTTCTCAATGAGACATCATAATTCGTTTCACCGAATTTGGACTACTATAGCTTCGTTTATCTTATTTTCAACGTTGTAGCTGCCATTTTCGGCAGCGAAAAATTGAGTTGTGATAGCTTAATCGTATCGCTGATATTTGTGTACCATTCTATTCGTCTTTTCATGCTGATCTTCGTAGTATATTCATTTGTGCGATTCGACGATCGATACGTGGCGTAATCGGCGAAATGATTTGCCGCATCGGTTATATTTTTTTAGCCATTTGGTTTCGCCATGTCTTTCTATTATCCACCGTATAAAACAACAACTATTTGCCATTAATATTCGTAAAATTCAGCTTTTTGACCGTTGTTATTCCACTTGTTTCAATTTATATATTGTGATGCACAGTGTCTTCTTCTCCTTTTCAAGCCCGCTCATCTTTTTTTTATCATTCCCAAGCCCTCTTTCTCCATGTCCACGCCTCTCCTCACCACCATGAATCGCCATTTGCCACATCACCACGACCCTCCACACACTGCCCCGTCCTCCACAAGCGTGACGACCACTCAATCACTATGTAGCCAATATCTCCCAACCACGTCCTGCCAAACTAAAACCTCCTTCCTCACCCTTCCACGGCTCCTCCCCTCTTCCCACCATGCCTCTCCACATGTCCCACTCTAATAGCCGCATGTCCCCTCTCTCTGACCTGTAGAACTCGACCTCTCCACGTTAAAGCATCCTTCCTTGCACACCACGCAGCACCCCAAAGCACCAAACCTCCCATACTTCCCCTTTCTTCAGTAACTCCCCAACCTGTAGCCAAGCCCACTATAAAGACCTGTAAATTTCGATAATTAAATTTATTGATTTAATAAGATTTTGTGATTTAATATTTGTAGAAATTAAGATTTCAAGAATTAATAATAAGAAAAACTAACTAGAATGAAATTTATAATGTAAATTTATGTAATAGATGACAATTCGAATGAAATCTGTAGTAATTGTAATAATTGTAAGTTATAATTGATTTTAAATTTAAAATAAGGAATACATTTAAATGTTATATTGATTGATGAAATAATGTGTGTATTAATTGACAATTGGATTAAAGAAAGTAACTGATAATTTAAATGATGTAATAATTAATGAAATAGTATGTAATAAATTATAATTGAATAAAAATCAGTGTTGTGCAAATAATTATAACATTTGTGTAAATAATCAACTTATAAATGTTACTAAATTAAGCTAAAAGTGACAATTGTTATTTCTTACCTATTTGTTTAACTTGTTGAAATAAAGTTAGAAATAAATTGCACTAAATGTAATTAAATGTTACGTTAATGTGAATTAAGGCAATAACTGTAGAATATTAAGGTAACAAAATGTAAATTAGTGTTAGTTTTACCCATTTGACAATAAATGATTAAATAAAAGATTGAAATCAAATTAATAAATTTATTGGAATTAAAATATAATCAATTGGATTTAATTATAGTTGAAATTGAACATTGTAATTAGCGAGATATTTGACACTAAATTGATATGTAAGTTTGTTTTAAATTATTGTAAATGTCTAAGTAATCAAAAATGGTAAAAATTGTTAGTTATTAAATATGAAATTAAAAAGTGATAAATTTAGTTTAATAATAATTTATTTAATTAACGTGAAAATAGCCATTTTGGCCATTGTCTCGAATTTCGATGAAACTAGTTTCATCGGATCCATAGCAATATATTATTGTAGGATTTCAAGTTTTGTAGTGACCAGACTTGTCATTTGATTGTACGGGCTCGAAACGCATAGAAATTAATTTAGTTAAATTTAATTGAAATCAATTGGAAATAAGCTGATTTTAAAGCTAACTTCTTCATATGATGGAAATAGGACTTGAAACCTATTCCATTGAGTTTGAAACTATCGAAAACATCAATTTTGACATATAGGATGACCCACTTTCATTTTGGAGGCAGAATAGGCTTTTTGGGTCGCTATTCGTTCGTGGAAATTCATTGTGTTTATTTTCTTATCGGGCCTTGTTCATATAAATAATCTTGTTTTCCAGACCATAGCAGTCATTACAATTCCTTCTGTCTATCTCCTTCTTTTCAATGGCAAAAACAAAATTCCAATTACAAACCCTATTCCAAATTCAAATTCAATTTCAAAATTTAACTCCTCAAACCGTAATATACTTTGTACTGTTTCAAAGCTCTCGACGAGAGTAATTCACTGGTGCAATTCGTTTTTGCAATTGAATCACCTTTTGTCCATAAATTAATGATTTGTTTCAGCTGTCCATTGGCTAAGATTTTGATCCAACGGTGGATCGTCGACCGTTTGACGATCGGGGAGTGACTTTGGGAAGAGGATGGAGAGCAGGCCTTGTGGTGATTTTCGTTCATCGTAAACGACCATGAATTCACCAGAATCGGCGTTTAAAAGGAGGCCGCGGAGGAGCCTTTTTGGGGCAGGCGGATGTAGCGGCCCTCGGGCCGAGAGGGGAGCAGGAGGCACCGAGTTCATTGACGACCTCTGATCGAAGCAAAGACGGCTGTAGTGGTGCCGGTTAAAGGCTATGTAGTGGTGGCTATGGGTTGATCGTGCGTGATTAACTGCAGGAGTTTGTGTGCATGAACGAGGATACGAATGGCGCGTTTTATTTTATTATTTATCTAGTTATTTTATAATATAAAATCGTCTAAATTCCAATGTTAACACCTTTTACATACGAGCTCGAATTTGTGCGCAATTTGTTCCTCTACGATCGTATTGGAATTCCGAACATTATGGAACTGGTTTGGACAAATTCTGAGGCTGTTCAATTTTGAGCCCTATTTTGGATTTCAATTCGATTTGAATCAAAGTTAGTATGTTAGCATACTTACAACTACTAAATTGTCTTATGTTAGTTAAATTAAATTTATGATGTGATTAGAAATTGATTGGTTGATGTTTGATATATGTAAATTATCATTCCAATTAAATGAGACTTTTATCGCATTTAATCGTTATATAATTTAATATTGAATTTTAAAATTTCCACTAAATACCTGTTAGTGATAATCAGTAAATTGTTATTATTTATTGGTTGATTTGGATGATGATTGTGATGCCCCACCCCGATACCTACATTAACAAAGAGTATTACTAGGTAATACCGTCTGCTAATGTAGAGAATAGGGCTAGATAGGAGCGACCATCTATAGCCTTGTCTTAAATATCTATTCAGTACTTCGATAAATGCTATATATTTTTCTATCTCAAGTGGATCGACTTATCCATTAAATACTTAATACAAAGCCATAGATGGCTATAGGATCTATCTGAACAAAATACAACAACTTGAATGCAAAACACATCAAAGAACAGTAGATTATCACACACACACACACACACACATATATATACATACATACATACATACATACATACATACATACATACATACATACATACATACATCATAGAGTATACAAAATGGTACATGTCAGGTGGTATAGAAGCCATAAAATGCAAGCGAGTCAAAAGCATATACATATCAGAGTAGCAAACCAAAAAGGACTATACAGAAAGCTATAACAAAAAGAGCTAGCAGAATAGAGTCCATGCGAAAGCAAAATAGGCTAAGTCTAAATGTACCTAACCTGAAACACCTCGGTCTGACCCGAGTATTAAATACACGGGTAAGTCTAGCTAAACAAATTAGTTAATAAGGATAAGCGATAATATGAGCACAAGAATAATGCGATAATATTCCCAAGTGAGAAGGTATGATTACATCAAGTGATAATATGGTATCACTACACAAACATATAATCTCAAAAGAGACAAAATAACACATAAAACGCTAAAAGTAGCGAGCCTCATATCATTAGCATTCATAAAACATTAAATATGGTTTAGGGAAAAACCTAAACCCGCCATATTGGCAAACCCAAAACATGCATAAAGAGATCCCATCTCAAACATGCCATAAGGCAAATATATCTCCAAAGAGAAGAATAAAATCTTAAGTAAATGCCAAAAGGAAAATCTCATATAATGCCGGTGTAGGCAATTCAAATCTCAAGGATAGAACTTCCAAGAGTTAAAATTCCCAAAAGATAATCGCCAAAGGACCAATTCCGGAAAGGGGCGATACACTAGGGAAAATAATCAAAGAAACCATCTCAAAAGTGTTTGCACATGCATGTGGCCGAAGCCTTGCCAAGTACTATCATCTCAAATAGGTACCTCGCCCGAAGGCAAAATGTCACAATGACAAATACGTTGTGTAACGACCTAGCCATTCCCTCCACAGAATGACGCATCATTAATAAGAAAGAAAAGGATAGAAAAGAGAAAAGATATAGAAGAAAGAAAGAAACAACATCAGAATCTCAAGCAGCGGAACGAATAAATTATATTAATCACATACGTATTACATAGTAAACAACATCTATCAGAGTTACACAGATTATACATCATATACTAGACAGTTATAAACACATGTCTAGTTATTACAACTCAATACAACACAAACATTTGACTCAAAGAACACACAGTGGAACACTATATATATCTACAATGCTGAAGCCTCCTGCTCCATTGCTCCTCCACAATTCGTTAAAGCTAACATGAATTCCTTGGCTACTCGTAAAAAATTTGAGTACCCAAGAGTTTAAGAAAAACAAAAATAAACTCCGGGTCAGATATGGGTCTGGTGTGAGTAACAGGTTAAAGTTGCTTAACTTTCAAAAACCTTTGAAAACAAAAGGTATCATGTAAGACTCCCCACGCATAAACATGGGTAAGTTTTTACCTTACGCTAACCAAAACATTTGATAGAAAATCCAGTGATATTATAATAGGGTCTAGGGTTTTCAAGTAAAATGCAGAAATAGCTGGAATGCTTACATCTCACGTTCCAACATAGTTGGGCACAACTAAAACGTATGGTACTTTTTGGAATTTGGATTCCATACAATGGTAGGGCTACTGGGGTACCGCCCGTCACAGTACGGAGCCTAGATCACCATACCGAGGATTACTCCCAATCCCCTGTAATATAAGGCCCGAACCATCCCTTACTGGATAGTCTCGAACAAGACAACCCCGAAGTTGGTGCGCAATTCCAACTGCCCACACAAACGAATAAAAAGGGACTTCTAGGCGGGGGAAATCTTGTCCTACTTGAGCGCGACTCACTTAGCCTTACTGCACCTCCCCTGTTTAACCATTCCTGGTTGATGAGGCTTGAGGTTACGATTACCTTCATAGAACACATCTATCTTAGAATGCTCATCGTCCACCCGACGATGTTCTAAAAGCATTCAACCATACAAGTTCATTCCGGGTTCGAACGAAACCGAAGGCATTATCTCATTACAATCATTTTGGAATCACCCTCAGAGTTAACAACGATAACCCTTGCACTCTGAATCTTCATCTTCACTTGAGACTCACGACTTATCGTTAATTTAGATCGATGTGGTTTTCGGATATTCAAATCTGGAAACCCGATCTCGGTCTCATTTAAATCCAAAACGCCGTCTTTTAGGTCCAAGTTGTTTTAAATTTAAAACAATTCAATTCAATTATCTATATTCACACAGATAGATAATCCACAATATCACAATAGATAATCCACATTATCATCACAAACAGATAATTCACATTATCATCACAATTCAACCAAAACATCCATATCACACAGCATCAGTTATCTCATATCTGAGATCTCAAACCATTTAAGGCAATCAATATCATTGTCCATACATAAGAAATGATTAGTTAATCACACTATCTCTAATTAATTTAAATAAATTAAATTAATTACTTTCATCACTATAAAGCTTGCTTAACCATTAATTAATTAAACATCCTCTAAGTATTCATTTTAATTAATCATCCTTGACTAATTATCCTTTAATTACATTCAAGTAATTAGCTTTTAATTAATTACACAAATTAATTATCCTTAACCAAATACAGTAATTAACCTTTAATTACTTCATTAATTTATTAATTATAATTAATTACATTAATCATTAATTAATTACAATTAATTAGTTATTATTTAATCAATTATTATTGATTAATTAATCTTAATTAATCAATTCTTAATTACATCATTAATTATATTAATTAATCATCCTAATTACTTCTTTACTTATTAATCACTCTATTTAAATTAATTACATTAAGTAATTAATCTTTAATTAAACCACATTTATTAATTACTCTTGATTAATCAAATTCAGTAATTAATTACCCTTAATTACTTTATTAAATAAATTATTTACTCCTTAATTAATTACATTCAATAATTAATCTTTAATTATTATATTTATTAATCACCCTTGATTAATCTCATTCAGTAATTAATTACTCTTAATTAATTACATCACTTAATTAACTTCCCATAACTTTATTAGTCAATTCTCAAATTAATTACACTAAGTAATTAATTATTAATTCTACTAAGTAATTATTCTTCATATTAATTACACCAGGTAATTAACCCAAAACTACTTTCAATCTTCAATTAGTTACACCCTATAATTACCATTACTAATTACTTCACTAAGTAATTACACGTTATAAACCTCATTAAGTAATTATACTCAATCCCATCAATTAATATGATTAGTTTAAGTTAATTACAAGTACTGTCATCTCAAATAGGTACCTCGTCCGAAGGTAAAATGTCACAATGAAAAATACGCTGCAATGGAAAATATGCCATAATGGCAAATACGCCGTAATGGAAAATGTCTCAAAGGCAAATACGCCACAATGGCAAACGCCGTAATGGCAAAGACTCGAAGGTCCAGTACTAGCACGCTGCGATGGCAAATGTGTCACAAACTCTCGACTAGAAACTCGAATAGTGTTAACGTGCATCCCATACCACACGTTTGCACTAAACGGTTTACTAACCGCTAGTAAATTTCACACTCGAAGCAATAAAAAATTTACCTCATCTCATCGGTAGACTCGACCCGAAGGTCAAAACGATCAAACGAACAAGTCAATAATTAACCGATAAGATAAACGCACGTGTCCCATACCACGTGTTTTACCAAACTGTTTAATTCTTCTTCTCATTCGCTCGAATAGTGCAAAAACGTGTATTTTATATAAAATAATTTATTTTGAGAAAACAAGCTTTTAAACCATTTTTCGAAATCAATTTTGAAGACACTATTTGAAAATTCCCTTATTATAGAGAATAAATAGATTTTATAGCTTAAAATAATTCAAAAAATATTACATAATAATTATTTTAAATGCCAACTTATTATAAAAATTATTTCAAATTGTTTGGAAAAATCTATGCTCGAAATCAAAGAAATCACTCAAAACCGTCATTCAAATTCAATTCAAATTTGAATTTCAAATTCATCAAAACTTGGCTAGCCTATTGACAGGCATCATAGCCCTAAAAAATATTCAAAAATATCACAAAAAAAGAAGTAAAAGTCAAAAGTCGGATGGAAAAGAACATAAAAACGCTTAGGCAAAATAATACCTAGGTCTGAAATCTTCTATGGGTTCAACTTTCGGACATAAAATAGGTGGCCAAACGACCTTTGATTGAACTAAAAATTGGTGTGCACAAAGTAAAAAAACTTCATATTTTAAATAAAAAAAGAATCAGTGAATTCCGATTGGAAATGGAAAAGTGATGCTATCTCAAACATGGACTCATATAATGATTGCAACAATTCAAAAACAAAATATGCCCAGGCTTGAAAACCATCTTGGATTCAACTTCCAAGCATAAAACAGAGGAACAAATGACCTCATATTGAGTTAAAATTTTGTATGTATATATTAGAGAACTTCATCTTTCAAACAAAAAAAGAATCAATGAATTCTGACAAGAAATGAAAAAGTTACACTATCCCAAACATGGATTCGGGCCATGTTTGCAATGACCATGTTTGCAACAGTTCAAAAACCAAAAATGCACAAAACCTTATTTCTATCTTCTAAAATTCCACAAAAATATTTTTCATGCTTAGGAAAATATTACTAACCATTCTAAACTCTAATTTATAATTAAAAATCACTTTTTAAACCAATTTCCACCTTTTTATTTGATTAAACAACCTTTAAAAATACATCTTCTTTTAAAAATTATTAAAAGAAGTACTTGGCATAATTAATATAATTATTGCATTTTCACTAAATAAAAAATATTTTCCAATTATTATTAACCCAAATAAAATAAAGTTTCAAACTTTATTTTCTCATTTTATTTCCAAAATTCATTGTTTATTACAAATAAACAATTTCCAATTTTATTTTAAATCACAATATTAAATTATAATTATTATTATAATTCAATATTGACAGGTAATCTCCAAACCAGGATTGTTACAATGATTCTGATGGATGTTTGATTGTTGATACTGAATGACTGGATGTTATATTTTTATATTGTTATAACAGTTCAAGTTCCCTATGGGTTGAAATGATACACACCCAAACGATCTATAGATTATGGAAAATCATTACGGGTTAAAATGATAGACTCGAGCGATTTGTGGATTTTATTTTAATTTGGGATTGCAGGTCGAAATGATATATGCCCGTAAATTTAAATATTTGCGGATTGAAATGATAAATATCCGTATCACTTGACCATATGATAGAAAATTTTATACAGACACTAAATTGGTTAAATTAAATGATTTAGATCATTAAATTTTGAATTCAGCTAAATGATATTTTGAAATAGAATTTGATTTATATAAACTGAATTGTTTAAATGAATTTTTTAAAAGATTAAATTTGAAATTTTGGAATTGTATTAAGTAAATTTTATAGAGGGTTTAAATTGGAATTCTAAAGTTGAACTGAAGTATAAATGGAACTTATCGAAATTGAGTCTTTGAAATGTTTGAAATTGTTATTTTGAAATCTACTGAAATTGGGATAGCCTAAAATTGATATTTTAAGATTTGAAATTGGGTTTTGATTGGAAATCTGGATATGGTCCAGATATGTTGAAATGGAAGAAATAGTTAAATTTGATGTTAATTTCAATTTAGTATTTTAATATAAACTGTTAAAAATGTTATTTTAAATTCTAATTAGTAAGGTTTTCAAACTATTAAACTAAGTTAATCTATTTTAAATATTTTGACCATTTAATCAATTTAAACCATTTTAATTTATTTTAATCTACTTAATCCAATTTAATCTAATTTATCCTATTTTATAACTAATTAACCTATTTCAATCTATTTTAAATCTATTTAATCTATTTTATTTCTACTAAAAATACTTTAAATATATTTAAACTATTTTAATCCACTTTTTAAATTAATTTAAGTATTTCAAACCATTTAAATTATATTTTCAAACTATACTAAACTATTTAAACTATTTGTTATAAATAGAAATGAAATTTATAAACATTGTTTTATAAACATTGTTTTATAAAATAAATAGAAATGGAATTTATAAACATTGTTTTATAAATCCGAAAACGGCTTATTTTGATAAGTAAATTGTTATAACTTATTAATGGAGTTATATTCACGTTTTAGACAGTGAATAATCCTTTAAAATAAAATGTATAGAAATGATGAAATTGGTTAACGAAGTATATTCACCTTTTTTTGGATAGTGAATAATATGTTAAAGAAAATGTTTTGGATGTGACGTTTTAAATAGAATTAAAACGATTTAGCGATGTTTTAAAATGTATTATGAATCGAAACCATAGATTTCAACATTCATTGTTGAAATAGACGTTTTCGAAAAATAGAAGGAAATGATGGACTATAACACTGTTGTTATAGTAAATGATTTCCGAAAGGAAATGTTTTATATAGTATTGGGATTTATATATCTATCTTAATTCGAATCCCTATGCTAGTGATTTTGGGTCGTCGTAACATGTTCTGCGCAACATTCGTTTTGGCCCAAATAAATGTGTTTAAGAGAATGTTTTCCTTAAAGAATGAAATATATACTTAATTTCGATTTAAGTATATTGAATATTTTCCAAGTGTAGAAAATAAAAAGATTTGTGAATTACTTATTAAATAAGTATGGAAATGTTTTCCAATATGAAGTGAATATTGTGAGATTTTATCTTTTAAGGATAAGTTGAAAATGAATATTAGAAATCGATTTGGACATCGTATATTCATAGATATTTTGGAATTGTAAATTCACTATGAAATTTATAAAAGGAAGGGAAATTTGTTTAAAAATAAATGTTGATTTATTTTTGAAGTGTGGGAATTAATTTACGGATTTGGAACGTAAATATAAAGTAAATCGGTAAGGATTTATTTAATTGGTTTAAATGAACCATGTTGAAATGAAAGTATTTCCGCGTAAGGAAAATGTTTGAAATTTGTTTTCAGAAGTGGTAAAGATGAAAAGTGATTTGAAAATTGTTTTCAAATGGTTTAAGTGTGGAAAATATATATCTTGTAAAGATATTTTTGGAAAATAAATAATTTGGAAAATTATTTGGAATCTGGTGATGTTGTGCATATCCATTGATAGTTCAATAACCGACTATCAATATTTACCTTTGAATGGGCATTTGTTGTGATTTGCTTGAATTTGAATGCCACACTTATTTTTGAATAAGCGCTCACTATTCGGGTTAGCCAGGAAAGGACTTTGGGGTCGTATAACCCATTCTGAATATGTGATACGTCGTTATGAATTGCATTTGAAGACCGGTGTTGAAGACCGGATATTTTTGAAAACGGAAGGATTACCATCGAATGTCTCTGCACCGAATGGCCCCGGTATAGAGATTCTGTAACAACCCAGTATTTCGCATCAATTGATAATCGACATTCAACGATTAATATTGTTGCTTATTGCTTATTGAAGTTTTGATTTTTAAAATTTAGTTAAAATTCTTTTAAAAATTGTTAAAAAGAATTGTGGGCTTTGAAAATTAAATAGTGGTCCATGTTTTTTAATTGGGTCGTGATAATTTTCAATACATATAACCGGCCCCTTTATTGTTTTCGTTCAAAACCTAAAACCGTCGAATGAAAATTAATGGCAGCCACCTTTTCATTTCTCGTTCGTCCCTCTTCTCCGTTCGTCTCCAAAACTAGGGGCTTCTTCGATCAATCGCTTCTGGAACTCGAAGCGCCAACTTCAACGACCCCTTCATCTTGCTCGTGGCTGCGTCGATCGATGATTTCGTGCTCGGCTTCTCCTAAATTCGTCGACAAGGTGAGTGTTTCACTCACATCTAATTCCTATCTCGAGTTTATAAGTGTTCGAATTCTACGTTTTTCGTTTATATTTGATTTTTGAATTCGTCCCTTGAATTGTCGGCCATTCTACTATGTATTTTCTTTGAGTATTGACTTCGGTCATTGCTTGAACTGCTTTGATTTTTTTGACTCCTGTTATTTTGAATTCGTGGCTTGAATGGCTTTAACTGTTTGAAATTTGGCTTGTTCGACTCGTACCTTGCTGCCTTGACTTTGTTCACGGTGGCCACAATATTGTTCTTTTTAATTATGAGGCAGTACCATTTATAGTTGATTCCTCAATTGGCCTTCGGATCTATATGCATTAGTGCTTTGACCCTTACTTGTTCATTGTCACTTGTCTATGCTCTTTCTACTTGTTTATTCGAGTAGTACATATATGCATTTTGTGTACATTTGTTTTTGGTGTTTTGTTGGCCTGTAGCACGATGCTGCCACCTATGTGACTGCTGCATACTTATGTTGCCTTTATTTCTCCTCACTTTCTATTACATTTTTATTTCACTTCGAGTTCCATTTCCAGTTGCTTCGATTCATCCGTGTTGAACTGTTGTGTTCATTCACGTATTCAAGTGCTCACTTATCCTTGTGTACTTTTATTCTCTGAACCATTGTACTGGTTGGAGTCTTTGTGTTCACCACTTCAACTTTGGTTCAATTTGAGCCTAGTAAAAGTGTTGCAGTGTTTTCCACTACACCCACACATGTCAGGTTGCACCCCTAGTGTTCACCACTATTTGTCGCCATGTGCACTTTGGTATTGTGATCTTGTCAGCCTGAATATCTGATCTAGTTCTGTTTTGAATGTCTTGTCTTGAGTTACATGTCCAGTTTTTATTATGTTGAGTACATTTTTGGTGGTCTGGTTACATGAACAAATTGCTGTCCTTGTTTGTATTCAAACTAAATCATTTGACCCTATAAGCATGTTCTTGCCTTTGTTTCTGGTCTGGTGCACTTTGTTGAACATGGTTTGCCTGACCAAGTCTTGTGCATATTCATTGATGCTAGTTTGTACACGCTGATTCAGTTTGCAATTTTCTTTTCTTTTTTGATGTTCATTTGCTGTTGGACTTCATGTACCTATGTACTCCACTGTCCATGTTTTAATGATACTGTAACTTGGGTTTGGTTCCATTTGCTTGGTGCCTTCTTGAATTTATGCGGTGATGTTGACTTTGCATAAGCTCGAGCTCTGTAGCCTTGCTTTGTTCAAGTCATACTTGTAGCCTTTGTGCCTTGTTGTTCCACTGTTGCACTTCAATTGCTTCTGCTGGTTCATGTATACGTACGTGTCATTGCCTTTGTGCACTGATGCTTACTGTCTTGTAGAATTTGAGGATTTTTGAGTTGTTTTGAGTTTGCTGTTGCTTTATATCTGGACTTTCTCTGGTCCATTTTGAACTTGAATACTTGCAGTTGTGTTGAGTCGTGATATCTGCGACTTGACCTTTGCATTTTATTAGTTTTCGAATTTACTTGAGTTAAACCCAGCTAATAGTTCGGGTTTGACCTTGTGCCCGGTTGTGTACATCATTACTGTTGTGGCAAGGCAGTGCACGCAAGCGTGAACTGCAGCCACACGGAATTGAGTTTTTGGGTACATTATCACGGTAGTGGCAAGGCAGTGCATGCAAGCATGAACTGCAGCCACACGGAATTGAGTTTTTGGGTACATTATCACGGTAGTGGCAAGGAAGTGCATGCAAGCGTGAACTGCAGCCACACGGTATTGATTTTATGACATTCTATCTTGTTTTGATTTATCGATCTTTTGCATATTCCATATGCTGTAGTGGCGAGGCAGTGCACGCATGCGTGTACTGCAGCCCTACTTGAATTAATATTTTCACCGATATTTCATTGGTTTGAACTGTTTGTTTATTTAATTCAATATTCTGAATTGCACTCAGATTTGGTTTATTTACGGTCGTCTATTGGTTACTTAATTATTATTGCTTCTGCGCACTAATAACTGACTTTGAATTAGACTGACCCGAGTATTATTTTCTTTTGAATTTAATACTCGGGTCAGACCGAGTATTTACAGGTTGTAGATTTTTAGCTTTGGGTTGCTGCTTGAGCTATGAAGTCACTTCATATCTTTCGGAGTAGTCGTCGTCATTTGTAGTAGTCTGTATATCTGTATAGGAAGATATGTATTCATGTATATTATATACGTTAATGTACTTGTATATGTAACTTCCAGAGTCGACAGTTGTAGTTATATCATCTGTATTGTATCACATGTATATCAACTGACATCAGTTATATATATATGAGACTTTCTATTATATCTGTGTTCCGCATTTACATTATCTGTGTTATTATTATATATATTGTCCTAAACTATTATGAACCATCGTAGTTCGTTTTATACTAGAATTGGGTATGTCGATGGGTGTAAATAAATATGAGATGAAAAATAAAAATATATACCACTCCTATCGAGGTAACTAATACTAGTGTAAAGCCTAACTACGGATGGCCGCTCCTATCCAGCCTTATTCTTCGTGATAACAGACAGTATTCCTTTTAATACTCTTTGTTATTGCGAGCATAGAGGTGGGGCGTCACAGTTGGTATCAGAGCTTGGGTTTATGGACATAATATAAAACATAACTTAGATGGAACATGTGTTACAACTATTTGTCGATGTTTTATGTGCTTTGAGTCAAAACTAAAGTTTTAAAATTTTGATGAAATTTTTAAATATCTTTAGTTAAAAATAAAAGTGAAATTACGCTTTGATGATTTGATTGATTGTGTTCTGTTTACCAGAGTGCGCAGCGGAAACAGTGAGACTGTCTTCGCTGTGTACAGCTGATAATTAATTTGATTTAAAAATCAAAATATGAGAATGAATTTAATTTCATTATGTTGTTAACCAGTGGATTTGATTTGTTGAAACTTCTTGTTGGTTTTCTTTGATGCTAATCACATATCTGATTAGATTTTTGTTGTTTTAAAATTATCTTCATTGAAGATAGTAGAGTAATTTCATTGTTTATATTGTAGTGTGCGTGCAAATATAAATTGCACGTTACTGCATTGATTTTACGTTGAACCGATGCTTGGTTATGAAACGTATTTTGTTGCCGTTATTTTTATAACGGGATTTTTACACCGATGCTAGAATTTTGAAGCACGGCGTTTTGTTGACATTTTAATGAATGAAAATTCACTGCTATGAAATTTTGATGCAAATTATTTTGATGAGATTTTGACGTTTAAAAATTACTGTCACTTTGACTTCAGTAACCGTCAAATTTTTAAAGTGCATTTTTCAAGCGGTTATCCCGCAACGCTGATTTTGAGATCCGTTTCTACGGTGTTTTGAGAAGTACAATTTTCTTATTGAAATTGTCACTAATGTTGTTGTTTTTATCACGGATTTGCAAATCGTTTTAAAAATAAAATTGTTTTTCAAAATTTTTATAGCTTATGTTTTCAAAAGAATGAGGAAGCGATTTAAACGATTCAGCAAAATCGAGGACTATGAACCCTTTCTTTTACTGATTCGCTTAATTCCGTACTTGTTCGTTTGAGAATGTAGATTATTTACTTTTATAAAATAAATGAAATTGTTTTCAGAATTTTTATAGTTTGCGTTTTCAGAAGAATGAGAAAGTGACTTAAACGTTTAAGAAAAATCGAGGATTATGACCCCTTTCTTTTACTGATTCGCTTAATTCCGGACTTGTCCGTTTCAGAATGTGAAATATTATTTTTGGAATACACAATTTGCACTTTCAAGGAAACGATGAAGAGATTTAAACGATGTAGCAAAAGTGCGGAGTATGGAACCACACTTTTACTATTCGGTTAATTCTGAACTCGTTAATTGAAACATTTGCTGTTTGATGATTTTGATGATTTTACACGTTCAAGGAAACGATGAAGAGAATCAAACGATTTAGTAAAACATGTGGTATGGGACATTTGCATTTGCTATTTCGGTTAATTCCGGACTCGTTAATTGAATATATGATGATTTTCGTGTGCTTTCGAGCCACTATGTTAGACCTTCGGGTCATATGTTGGACCTTCGGGTCAATACCAGTACCGAACCTTTGGGTCATATGTTGGACCTTCGGGTCATTTGTTGGGCGCCAAAATTATGTTGGGTATTTGGTAGGCTTCGGCCATATGTTGATGCACGTGCGGCGTAGCTAAAACTCGCCATTTGTTGGGATCGATCCACCTTTTATATTGATTTTCTAGTTATCTTAATTGATTCTAGATATTTGTTGTTTCCAATTATCTGCAGGTAATTGGATATTTGTTGATATGAGTTCTGATTATCGTTTTTGATAATCGGATATTTGTTGATTTGATTATCGTTTTTGATAATCGAATATTTGTTGATTTGAAATTTGATTATCGTCTTTGATAATCGAATATTTGTTGATTTGAGATTTGATTATCGTTTTTGATAATCGAATATTTGTTGATTTGAGATTTGATTATCGTTTTTGATAATCGAATATTTGTTGATTTGAGATTTGATTATCGTTTTTGATAATCGAATATTTGTTGATTTGAGATTTGATTATCGTTTTTGATAATCGAATATTTGTTGATTTGAAATTTGATTATCGTTTTTGATAATCGAATATTTGTTGATTTGAGATTTGATTATCGTTTTTGATAATCGAATATTTGTTGATTTGAGATTTGATTATCGTTTTTGATAATCGAATATTTGTTGATTTGTGATTTGATTATCGTTTTTGATAATCGGATGTTGGTGATTTCTGATTTATCATTTTTGATAATCAGATATTTGTTGTTTCTAATTATCGTTTGTGATAATTAGATATTTGTGATTTGATCATCGTTTGTGATAATTAGATATTTGTGATTTGATTATCGTTTATGATAATTAAATATTTGCGATTTAAGATTTAATTATCAATTATGATAATTAAATATTCGTTGATTTGTGATTTCTGATTATCGTTTTTGATAATCAGATATTTATCATTTCTGATTATCGCTTGTGATAATTAGATATTTGAGATTTAATTATCGTTTGTGATAATTAAATATTTGTGATGTAAGATTTGATTATCGTTTTGATAATTGAATATTTGCTGATTTGAAATTTGATTACCGTTGTGGTAATTCCTGATTATCGTTTTTGATAGTTAGATATTTGCGATTTTTGTTTTCTAATTATCTTTGTTGATAATTAGATTTTGCTGTCTCCTAATTATCGTATCGATGATTAGATATTGCTGTTTCGTGATTTCTGTATTCTGACTATCTATTTAATAATTAAATTTTGTAGAGAATTTGTGAATTTCTTTTATGAAATTAAAAGATTTCTTTGGCGTTTATATTATACTACGCCAGTGTACCGGCTCAATTTTCTGCTATTCATGACGTTTTCCACGTCTTCCAATTACGGAAATGCCTTTGGGGTTTCCGATCCTTATTCTTGAGCAACCTTCTATTCACATCATTGCTTCGGAGGTTCAGCATCCTCGAAATAAAAGATGTTTTTCTCGTGAAAGCTCAGTGGTTCTCAAATCTTATGGATTTCACTTTGGAATCCAGAGAATTCATCGAGCAAACACGTTCAAGCTTACTTTTTCATGCTCTTTATGGTGAACTTCCTATTTCGAATTTCTTTATCTTGTGATGATATGCTCTTATGGTTGTTACCTTTTGTCCGCTTATTCCTTATGATTGCGAGGATGCAATTTCTTTAGGGAGGGGAGTCTGTAACAACCCGGTATTTCGCATCAATTGATAATCGTCATTAAACGATTAATATTGTTGCTTATTGCTTATTGAAGTTTTGATTTTTAAAATTTAGTTAAAATTCTTTCAAATTTTTTTAAAAAGAATTGTGGGCTTTGAAAATTAAATAGTGGTCCATGTTTTTTAATTGGGCCATGATAATTTTCAATACATATAACCGGCCCCTTTATTGTTTTCGTTCAAAACCTAAAACCATCGAATGAAAATTAATGGCAGCCACCTTTTCATTTCTCGTTCGTCTCTCTTCTCCATTCGTCTCCAAAACTAGGGGTTTCTTCGATCAATCGCTTCTGGAACTCGAAGCGCCAACTTTAACAGCCCCTTCATCTTGCTCGTGGCTGCGTCGATCGATGATCTCGTGCTCGGCTTCTCCTAAATTCGTCGACAAGGTGAGTGTTTCACTCACATCTAATTCCTATCTCGAGTTTATAAGTGTTCGAATTCTACGATTTTCGTTCATATTTGATTTTTGAATTCGTCCCTTGAATTGTCGGCCATTCGACTATGTATTTTCTTTGAGTATTGACTTCAGTCATTGCTTGAACTGCTTTGATTTTTTTGACTCCTGTTGTTTTGAATTCATGGCTTGAATGGCTTTAACTGTTTGAAATTTGGCTTGTTCGACTCGTACCTTGCTTCCTTGACTTTGTTCACGATGGCCACGATGTTGTTCTTTTTAATTATGAGGCAGTACCATTTATAGTTGATTCCTCAATTGGCCTTCGGATCTATATGCATTAGTGCTTTGACCCTTACTTGTTCATTGTCACTTGTCTATGTTCTTTCTACTTGTTTATTCGAGTAGTACATATATGCATTTTGTGTACATTTGTTTTTGGTGTTTTGTTGGCCTGTAGCACGATGCTGCCACCTATGTGACTGCTGCATACTTATGTTGCCTTTATTTCTCCTCACTTTCTATTACATTTTTATTTCACTTCGAGTTCCATTTCCAGTTGCTTCGATTCATCCGTGTTGAACTGTTGTGTTCATTCACGTATTCAAGTGCTCACTTATCCTTGTGCACTTTTATTCTCTGAACCATTGTACTGGTTGGAGTCTTTGTGTTCACCACTTCAAGTTTGGTTCAATTTGAGCCTAGTAAAAGTGTTGCAGTGTTTTCCACTACACCCACACATGTCAGGTTGCACCCCTAGTGTTCACCACTATTTGTCGCCATGTGCACTTTGGTATTGTGATCTTGTCAGCCTGAATATCTGATCTAGTTCTGTTTTGAATGTCTTGTCTTGAGTTACATGTCCAGTTTTTATTATGTTGAGTACATTTTTGGTGGCCTGGTTACATGAACAAATTGCTGTCCTTGTTTGTATTCAAACTAAATCATTTGACCCTATAAGCATGTTCTTGCCTTTGTTTCTGGTCTGGTGCACTTTGTTGAACATGGTTTGCCTGACCAAGTCTTGTGCATATTCATTGATGCTAGTTTGTACATGCTGATTCAGTTTGCAATTTTTTTTTTTTGATTTTCATTTGCTGTTGGGCTTCATGTACCTATGTACTCCACTATCCATGTTTTAATGATACTGTAACTTGGGTTTGGTTCCATTTGCTTGGTTCCTTCTTGAATTTATGCGGTGATGTTGACTTTGCATAAGCTCGAGCTCTGTAGCCTTGCTTTGTTCAAGTCATACTTGTAGCCTTTATGCCTTGTTGTTCCACTGTTGCACTTCAATTGCTTCTGCTGGTTCATGTATACGTACGTGTCATTGCCTTTGTGCACTGATGCTTACTGTCTTGTAGAATTTGAGGATTTTTGAGTTGTTTTGAGTTTGCTGTTGCTTTATATCTAGACTTTCTCTGGTCCATTTTGAACTTGAATACTTGCAGTTGTGTTGAGTCGTGATATCTGCGACTTGACCTTTGCATTTTATTAGTTTTCGAATTTACTTGAGTTAAACCCAGCTAATAGTTCGGGTTTGACCTTGTGCCCGGTTGTGTACATCATTACTGTTGTGGCAAGGCAGTGCACGCAAGCGTGAACTGCAGCCACACGGAATTGAGTTTTTAGGTACATTATCATGGTAGTGGCAAGGCAGTACACGCAAGCGTGAACTGCAGCCACACGGAATTGAGTTTTTGGGTACATTATCACGGTAGTGGCAAGGTAGTGCACGCAAGCGTGAACTGCAGCCACGTGGTATTGATTTTATGAAATTCTATCTTGTTTTGATTTATCGATCTTTTGCATATTCCATATGCTGTAGTGGCGAGGCAGTGCACGCATGCGTGTACTGCAGCCCTACTTGAATTAATATTTTCACCGATATTTCATTGGTTTGAACTGTTTGTTTATTTAATTCAATATTCTGAATTGCACTCTGATTTGGTTTATTTACGGTCGTCTATTGGTTACTTAATTATTATTGCTTCTGCGCACTAATAACTGACTTTGAATTAGACTGACCCGAGTATTATTTTCTTTTGAATTTAATACTCGGTTCAGACCGAGTATTTACAGGTTGTAGATTTTTAGCTTTGGGTTGCTGCTTGAGCTATGAAGTCACTTCATATCTTTCGGAGTAGTCGTCGTCATTTGTAGTAGTCTGTATAATTGTATAGGAAAATATGTATTCATGTATATTATATACGTTAATGTACTTGTATATGTAACTTACAGAGTCGACAATTGTAGTTGTATCATCTGTATTGTATCACATGTATATCAACTGACATCAGTTATATATATATATATGAGACCTTCTATTATATTTGTGTTCCGCATTTACATTATCTGTGTTATTATTATATATATTGTCCTAAACTATTATGAACCATCGTAGTTCGTTTTATACTAGAATTGGGTATGTCGATGGGAGTAAATAAATATGAGATGAGAAATAAAAATATATACCACTCCTATCGAGGTAACTAATACTAGTGTAAGGCCTAACTACGGATGGCCGCTCCTATCTTGCCTTATTCTTCATGATAACAGACAGTATTCCTTTTAATACTCTTTGTTATTGCGAGCATAGAGGTGGGGCGTCACAGATTCCATATGTGATGGGAAGTCCGGACGTGATTAGTGAATATCCGGATTGCAAGGACTTCTTTGTAAGTGCCTTCGGTTCTGTTCGATCCCGGAACAGACTTGTATGGATAGTATGTCTAACATTACAAATTGAGATATAAAGCTGATTTCTTTCAAATACATATCTGTTGGTGGCGGAGAATTTATTCACTTAGCATTAACACCCTTCTCTGAGACGTACGAGCTCAGAGGTTATGTAGTTGAAGGTTATTAGTAATATACTCCCAATTTGGTAGTGTGATATGCTAAGTGTTGTTGAGCATTTGTTGAATCAAAGCACAGCTTTTGTATAAAGCGTAGCTTTGTGGACGAGACTACGTCGGACCTCGCACCCTGGAAATGGTCAAAACAGGAAGGATGCAGCAAGGTTATTAGGGGATAGCGCCCCTTTAGTGTATGTCATTCCTTCTGGATAGAGGTGGTATCATGGTATGGAGCCCAGATACTTAACCTATGTTGTTGCTGCAAATTTATTGCTTTGTGGTTGTTGGAAATCGAGGATCCTCGGATATAGATCGGTTATGATCGGGGGATGGCATATTCGTGTCAGTAGTTACCCAGTTAGGGGTAACCCGGGCTTGTGTTGGCAGAGATCCGGTTAGGTTCTCGGGACGTCATTCCGGAGGCGTTTCCATGTGGCAATGGGAAGTTTCTTGGCCTGACCATTTGTTGGAAATCCAAACTTCAATACGCACCTTGTACGGTTTTATTTGTAGAACCTGTCATTTACTTATGGTGGTCACCACTGTTTAGATGGTAGCTATAGTAGGCATACGATAATGGTCGTATGTTGGCTAAGATTTATATCTTTACTTTCAAAATGATTTTGCCTACACTATGCACTAGTAATAATATCAAACGTTTCTTTTTAATGCGTATCAAGCATCTTTGACTATCATAAGGAGAAATCTCCTCCAATTCTGCGTTTGCATTGTGTGTGTGTGCGGGAGGCCTTATGGTAGTCTCATTTTCTAAAAAGCATTGCGAATCTATTTTAAAATTATCCTGTACTTTGTTTTAAAAATAAACTGTTTTAGTTCTCACACCAGTCACATGACTGACTCGGAGTTTATTGTTTTCCTTCCTAAACTCTGGGTGCCCCACCAATTTCCACACGGGCAGTCAAGAGTCAGGTTTATCAAGATATTCTGGAATTCAGGAGTTGCTGGAGGCAAGCTGGATGGCATGGCGTATTCACTAGTATATAGTATTTCTTTTCCGTTGTTTGTTGTTGTTTGTTGTTGTTGTTGTAAACTTTGATAATATAATGTAATGTGATGTAATGTAATAACTGATATAGTTCTTTGTTTAAAGATTATTCATTTATCTATTATATGTTGTTCCGCTGCAATTGTGAGATTCTGATATTGTTCTGCTGTTTTCTTTCTGTTCTGTTCTATCTTTTCTCTCTTCTTCTATCTTTTTCTTTTTTCTAAACCCTAAGAATTCGTATTTCCGTTCATCTTGAGTTAATCAATGGAGATTAGTGTCTATTCAAGGAGTACGGATTTGCGGGTCCTTACATCTGGTATCAGAGCATATGGCTAAGCGACAACCATGGCTCTGTTTGGTATTACTCATTAGAGATAGAGTCAGTAGTACTCTAGAATGAGTTTGAGTGTAATAATTGCTATGAGTGCGTATTTGTTAGTGAATATAAAATTATTTTATACTGTGATGATTGGTTTGTTGAGCGGTATATGGATTCTGGTTAATACGAGTAATTAACGTTGTTGATAGGGATCTCTAAACACTTGTACAGAATAATTCGACACGATATTGTTTTAAATTGGGTAAATGGAATAATTTTACCATGATTATATTTTATATATAAAGGAATAATTTTTCAAAATTATTAAAGTGTATGTAAGTTGATTGTTTTGATGTTGAAAATGTAAGAATATATATATAAGTAAATTTAAAAGATGTTTAAATAAGTTAAATAAAACATGTTATAAAAGAATAATTGTATAAGCAAATGAATTATAAGTATGAAATTATAATTAATGTGATTTACAATTGTGAAATAATCTTATATATATAAGAAGTGAAAATATATAAATATATTTATAAATATGAGTTATAAATAAAAAATGAATTAAAAGTTAAATAAAAATTTAATTCATAATTGGGAATCTAAATTGATTTATAAGTGGGAATTTAAGTTAAGTAAAGCCATATAATGTTTAAATGGAATATAACTTAAGTGATGTTGAATGAAGTTGATTTTGGTATCGAAGTAAATTAATAAAGTTAAGTGATAAATGTGAACTTGAGTTATGTAATGAATTTAAACTTTTGTGGTTAAATGAATTAGCAATTGAATTGAACGAATGAATTGAATGTAAATCAATTAAATGTAAATAATTGATATGAAATAATGAATGTAGGTGTTAATTCATTAAAATCTAATGTTATTGAGTAAAAAAAATGAATAATTGAATGAAAATCAATTTAATTAAACCAATTGAAAGTAAAGGTGTTAAACCAAAATGAATGAATATAAGCAAAGGAATTTGGTTGCAATTAATATACATTGGTTGTTATATGATAGTTAGTTGATTGTGTATAATTCATTAAGTATTAATGAAATGGAATTAATGAAATTGAAAGCTAAAGTAATTGAAATCAAATTGGAAGTTAAGTGAATCTTAAATAGAATTGAATTTGATTTGGAAGTGAACCAACTTGAATATGAATTAGTGAATATAAACTAATTGAAAATGAATGTTAGCAAAAACATCCACTGTTAATGAATCAAATGTGATTAAATTGAAAACCCATTTCATGAGAATATCAATGAATATTTATTGGTTATGGATGTTAGTTGAATGCTAGTTGGATGATAATTGGTTGATGGTTGAATACATTGCTTTTACTGCATTTGCTATGTTGGCATATATAGTTATTATGTTGCTATATGTTGTATATCGATACTATTGTCTATATAAATGTTTCTCATTGTTTGTTGAGTGTTTAGTAGAGGCGGATCGCGTTTGCTTCGCATTTGAAGCTCGCTTTCGTGCTATATTAGCCGTATATGCTCGCTAATAATATATAAGGTACATATCTCGGATTAAATATCGTACTTTTACACTTTTTTCCCTGCGGGATGCCTCATCATTTGATGAGATGTATATTTGTGATATATGTACTATCATTTTTTTTCGGATCGAGCCGTGCAAAGGAGACTCTGGCGAATTTTTTCGAAAATTTAAGGAGTTAGAATATTTTTGAGAAAAATTGGAAAATTTTGAAAACTATAACTTTGATTTGGAGTTGAAAGTTAAACAATATAGTTTGGTTTGAAAAGATAACTAAGTTGGATTTGAAAACTTAGTAAAGTTATTATAAGAAGTTTAACTATGGATTTTGGGAAAATTAATGGATTCTGTAACTTTTTCTTACTTGGTAATTTAAAGGACGAAATTCTTTTAAGGGGGGAAGTTTGTAACGACCCAGAATTTCTATTAATTAAAATTCGTATATTTAATTAATTTTAAATATTAATAAGTGAAATTTATAAGTCGAATAAATTTTATTTCGAATATCTGGATTTAATTGGATAACTCAATCGATAATTTAATATGTGAAAATACAGAAATAATTGAAATTTGGGTTAAATATGATTGAAAATGATTTATAAAATTTTATTTTATCATATTGGAGTTAGAACGATGTTTTAGAACTTTTAAAATCGACTTAAAAGTCAATTTATGAGAATTGAATATTTTAATATTTAAATTGACGAGTTAAAATAGCCATTTTTCAAACAGTCTCGGATTTCAACGAAACCAGTTTCGTCGAATCCATAATGTCATACTATTGTATGGTTTCAAATTTCGTGTCAATCGGATTTACCGTTTGTCCGGGGCAAGCTAAAACGCCTAGAAACTTGATTTACCGATTTAATTTTAAATTGATCGTTTATTACCGCAACTCGCACAGATGATCGAATTAGCCTCCGAAACACGTTCCATTGTGTTCGAAACGTGGGGTAAACCTTAGGAACGCCAACTGGCACGCTTCGTTTGGAGTTCAGAAATTCCGGGGTGAATAGTGTTCGTCGTTTTTCTATAAAAGCCCCCAAATATTCACATTTGCAAAGAAAAAAAAGGGCTAGGGTTTCAATTCAGAGCCGCCGCCTCCATAGTAACCAATGGCCGAAAATTGTTCATCTTTCTCCTCAATTATCTTCAAATCTACGCATCAATTCAAGAATTTTTCAACTAGAGAATGGTAGAAGGCATCGAGATCTATAATGTGAACGGTTATGATCGTGAATTGAGCAACGAGTCGACGACAATGGGGGTTCAAAGCATGCGCGTTTGGGTTCGGTTATCTCGACCATCATGGAGCCGAGCTCAACATGGTTCATGCCGAAGATAGTGTAACGATCCTAAATTTTGAACAATTTAAATTGTGAATATTTAATTAATTTTAAATATTTGAATGATAATTTAAATTGAATTTCCAATATAACAATGAAATTGGTGATTAAATTTTAAAATTTAATCTATAAAGAGTTGAATAAAAATTTAAATTTGACTTCGGAGTTGAGATTGAATATGGAATTTGTAATTGAAATTCAAACTAATAACTTAAGAAGACAATTTGGATTTAAAAAATTTTATTTTTGTAAATTAGTAAATTAATGGTTAAATTTTAATGACATTTTTTTCTTTAGCTTAAATAAAAAAAATTAAAATCAATACAAAATAAAATAAACAAATACACTTAGTAAAAGAAAAAATTTTAACAACATAATTTAAACAAAAATTAAACAAAACAAACAAAAGTAAATATCTACAAAAACAAAACAAGGTGTTTGTGTACAAAATAAAATTTGATGTTTAAAATAAATTGAATTTAAAATGAAAAATTATATATATATAAATAGAAGAAAATAATAAAACAAAATAAAAATAAAACATAAAATAAAGAAGAAAAGAACCACTGCCTTTACTTTCAATCCGATACCCGATCCCTTTCATTTCACTTTACCATTTCCATTTTTTTAACCCTAAACCAAAAATCACGAAAGAAAAAAAATGGCGGCCACGAATCCTCTTTCGTTCCTTCTTCCTCCGATCGTCTCAATTAGGGCTTCAGCTCCTCAATCCCATTTGGGGCCTTCGTTCTATTTGCGTTGCCTTGCTCAATCGTTTTATCTTTGCTCTCTTCGGCTGTTTCGATTTTGAAAGGTGAGTTTCTCCTCACGATTAATCTTCATGCAAGTTTTTAGATTTGTTTTGAAGTGAATGCTTGGTTGCACGCTAGGAATTGTGGGTTATGCATTATCAGTTGCTCGGATAAATTAATCTAAACTGTTGAACCAATAAGTACTTGATTGCATGCTTTGTTTTGGTGGTTTGTGGTTTTCAGTTGCTCGGTTAAAATTGAATTCTAGACTAATAAGAACAGATGACTCACTGCATGTTGGTTGTTGGTTGTTCTTTTGCTATGAATTGCTCTGTTAATTTGTTATTTAAACTGATGAGGACAAATACTATTGAATTTAATTTTATTTAAACTGGTAAGAACAGACACAAATTTGGAATTTATATTTGTTTTGAACTGTTGAGAGCAAATGCTATTTAGATTTTTATTTAAACTGTTAAGAACAGAAGCTACTTAAATTTTAATTTAACTGATGAGAATAGATGTTATAAATTTTATTTTTAAATTGATAATAACAGATGCTATTAAATTTGTTTTAAACTGATAAGAATAGATGCTATTTGTAATCTTGCTTTTTAACCTGATAAGAACAGATGCTATTTGTAATTTTGCTTTTAAATCTGATGAGAACAGATGCTATTTAAACTTGGCCTTAAATCTGTCATGCGTGGATGCCTGCATTTATTTTCTTCTCTGATATATGTTATTGCTTGCATGTGTTTATTTGTGAGAAATCCTTCATCCTCTTTATCTGATGCATATATAAAACTCTGTTGTTAATTGCTTCTCTGTTTTCATGCTTGTGAGCAAACTCATTTATCTACCTATATGTTTCTGATTTTATGGTTGACTCTTGAAGTATGATGGTTTAGATGACTGCATGTTTGAATTTACATATTTTTATGGATGTAAATGTATGAGTATGTATAAATGCATATCTCTGTTGTGAGTAAGCTTCTTATTTTTTTAAAAACAGTTTTTTTTGAAATCAAAATCAAACAATAAACTACATAGCTTATGTTTATTTACAGAAATCAAATGGTTTAAACAAAACTGTTCTGTTTGTTTTAAAATGACATGAGTAAACTCACATGCACTAAAAATTATGACATCTGAGCTTATGAAGTGAGAAAAATAAAATAAAATGATGTAGTGATTGCTTATTCATGAATGTTATGTGTATGAATATATATATGTGATGATTTCTGTAGATGCAGATCAAGTTAGTCTGTAAACTAGAATATTCTTAAATAAAAATCTTTATCATTTGTATTGTTACAGTTAGAAATTTTATGTACAAACAGAATATGTTTGTTAATATAAAGTTAGGTGCTGGAAATCATGAATTAGTTAAAATAAGTTAAGCCCAAACCTGATACTTCTGAAATAGTTATAGCAGGGAGTAATTTTTAATTTAAAATCAGGATACTAACATCATTTTTTTTTACAAGATTATAACATTGATGCATGTTAAAAATCAGAAAGTATAAAACAAATTTCACTTTTAAAATAAACTATGTAAAGTAGTATTCTGTTTGAACAGAAATAGAATTTTAGAAGCATTTGATAGGCTAGTGGAATTATGGGGTTAGGATACTTCCAGTAGGTTGAATGTTGATGTGAGAATGAAGGAATTTGGTGATATTTGATCAGTGAGAGAGAGAGAGGAGGGGAATTGAGTGTTTCCAGGTTTTAAAACCACTGTTTGAGAGTGCAGTATTGAAATTTTTGAGAGTCTGCATCTTCTCTCTGTTGTATCGAGTGGGGAAAGAATTTGAGAGGTTGTTTAGTAAGTGCAGAGGTAGCTATGCCAAGGTCGTGTCGATGATGGTGGCTGGAGATGGTATTGCTAGGTGTTGACAAGGGGTCTTGGTTGCAGTGTGTACTCAGGGAACTACTGGTTGTGTGCAGGGTTTTGACTCGAAGCAAGCCTCGGAATTTTGTGATGTTATCTTGAAGTAGTGGGGAGGAAAACTCGAAGTAAAATCATGGTGTCTCAGGTTTTAGGTTGCAGGTTTTAAATCTGTAATTTTACAGTTTTAAATTTTGATGAAAACTCATATTTTAAAAATTATAAATTGATTCAAATGTAAGATTGAACTGAATTCAAATGGAGTTTGAATTCAAAACTTTTAAAAATGAAATATTTTAAATTTAAACAAGTTTTAAATTTTGTTTTAAATCAATATTAGAACTGTTGCAGGTTTTAGAACCTGTATTTTTGCAGTTTTGAATTTTTATGAAATTCATATTATTTTTTAGTTGAAACTTGATTCAAGTAATACTTGAATCTGAATTCAAATGTAGTTTTGAGTTCAAAAGTTTTTAAAAATGAAATTTTAAATTTAAACAAATTTCAGATTCAGTTTTGAAATTTAGTTTAAAAAACTGTTTCAGGTTTTTAAAGCCAGAGAGTAATTTTGCAGTTTTAGTTTAAATGAATTCATATTTTTCTTTAATAAAATCTGATTCAAATGGAAGTTGAATCTTAATTCAAATGTAGTTTTGAATTCAAAAGTTTTAAAAAAATGAGAATCTTAAATTTAAACAAGTTTTAAATTCTGTTTAAACCAAGACTAAAAACAGTTCAGGTTTACTTTTAAAACCTGACCTTTGAATTTAAACAAGTTTGTATGTTTTAAATATTGAGCAAATTTAAATGTATTAAAACAGATTTAAATTGGTTTTGAAATTTAGTTAAAAACAGTGTATGGTTGATGAGACCTGTTGCATGTAAGTATATAATGTTTGCTTGTGATTTAATGTGAATGTGTGCCTATGAGCATGCAATCTGGAAAATGACCAGAAATCATATTTTTGAGGTGGATCTGAACATTTAGATAATGCTGTGTTTTTATAAGTATGAATGTGATGCATGTTGGATTTCCTAAACTACTTGATGTTGCCTGATTTTCGTGGATCGTTACTGTTGTTAGATTTTTATTTCGATATTTGCTTTAAACAGTTAGTCAAGCACTATGCCTATGCATTAACTTATTTTGTCCTTGTTGCTTTATACCTTGAAATTGAACATATAGCCCAAAGTATGTTACTTTGATTTGCACGTCCCTGTAGTTTGGCTTGGTTGGCTGCCCAGATTTGTTCTTGCTGGTTTGATATAAGTGTACTCCTGTACACCCCTTATGCTCATTTGTGGGAATTTATATTATTTACATCCTCTTTTATTTGGACTAATCCAATTTGTTCATCATCTCTGTTACCATTTTATTCAGTTCATTGCAAATTTAATTACTTGAATTAAGATTAATCCTGACTCGAGTGTTTTTGTGTTTTGCAATTAACGCTCGGGTCAGACCGAGTATTTCTACAGCTCGAAGATTTTCTCGCAGCGAAGTTAGAGAGAGGGGGATTTTGGCACTCCACTAAAGTTTTCAGCAAAATTTTTCTTGTACTTTAAAATATAAATTGTTTCCGCTGTATAAATTCAAATGTAATTTATTGTATAACTCTGATATTTGTATACAAAAGAAAAGTTTGTTTATAAAATATATGATTATTCTGTGATTCTGTGGCTGATTCTGTTTAAATGTTATAAACTAAATAACAATCCGTCATTTTGAACGTTTCTAGCTGGTTTAATTACCGACTAGAGGCGGTCAGAGCGGCTGGTCGTTAGAGATAGAGTTCGTCGTGGCCTTTCAAATGGTGGTGGAGTGATGAGGTTTCGAGCAACGTAGGTGGTGCGGCTATTAACCCTAGAACGTGAGATTTGGGTTGAGTTTCGGTCGCGTGTTTCTGGTTGGGGAAGATGATGAATCACGGCCGTGATCTTGGGAAAAGCAATGGACGACTGTGATGCAATTTAGGTTTAAAAAAATAAAATAAATGTTGTAAATTTTTATATTATAAATTCGTGCCAACTTTAAATTAACGTATCTTATTCATACGAGGTCGAAAACGCATGAAACCAATTGCGTTGGGTTCGTATGGACGACCACTATGCTATGGAATTGGATTGGAGTCGTTTGGAGTTAGTGAGAATTTCAGGTAAAATTAAACGCTCGTTTAATTTATTTGAGATAAAAGCTGAAAACGAAATTGAAATCAAGGTGAGAACTTCTCACTCAATCGAATCGGTTTCGATTTTAATTTTAAATAGTTATATTTAAAATTCTTAATTGTATGTTTGAATGATAATTGTTATCTATTGATTGTTAGAATAGACATTATACGCCGTTAGTAAGCAGAGGTTATTTATTAAATACATATACCGCGAATATTTCACAGTACAGTGAAATTGGTATTATTTATGTACTTGGAGTTGATTTCCCGCATTATATAGCGGATGAGACCCTATTGCGCCGCCTATTAAGCGGATAATATTTTATAAATCCCATACACCGTGATAATTCTGTACTAGAACGGAATTGGTATCGTGCTAACATCTTTGGATGCAGGGAGACAGGTTAGAGGGATCCAACTGGATTCCTCACCAGTATTTATTTGATTTCAGATATTTTGATATTTGTTGATTTTCATATACAAATATATGATGTCGTTGTTGTCGTGATTGACTATTTGGTGTGTAGCATCATCGGGCCAATTTTGGAATTTTAAAAGGATTTTTAAAGTGATTTTTGAAAGTATACGTTATAAAATATTTTTGGAATTGATTCATTTTAAATAAATAACGTTATAATTTTAATGTTATAAAAATTATGGTTTTTGAGAAATATAGTTAAAAGTTGAATTTTAAAATGGGGTTAATGATTTTATAAAATAGTTTAAATCGGGATTTTTGAATTTATTGTAAAAAGTTTAAATATAAGATTTATAAAATTTGATTATTTTATAAATCAAAATGATGAAATTATAAAGGAGTTTAAAGACATTTTTAAATAATAATACAAATTGATTTATATAAAAGATTTATAAATTGATATTTATAAATTAAAATATTTGAATTATAAAACGAGTTTTTATAAGTGTTAGAATGAAGTGTAAATGAATTTCATAAATGAATGAAATTTATAGAATTATAAACGGTGAAGTTATAAATGGAATTTTATAAGCAGTAGATTTATAAAATTTGTAAAGTTATTAAAAGAATAGTTTTGGGTAAATAAATGAATCTTATAAGTTATAAGATTTATAATTTGGGAAGTTTAAAAGAACGATTTTGTAAACAAATAAATTATAAGTATTTAACTTATAATATGAACTTTTGGTATATAATTGAGTTATAAATTGAAATAGGTTAATAAAGGAGATTTATAAAAGGAAGTTGTTATAAAATAAATAGAAATGGAATTTATAAACATTGTTTTATAAATCCACAAACGGCTTATTTTGATAAGTAAATTGTTATAACTTATTAATGGAGTTATATTCACGTTTTAGACAGTGAATAATCCTTTAAAATAAAATGTATAGAAATGTTGAAATTGGTTAACGAAGTATATTCACGTTTTTTTTTTGGATAGTGAATAATATGTTAAAGAAAATGTTTTTGATGTGATGTTTTAAATAGAATTAAAACGATTTAGCGATGTTTTAAAATGTATTATGAATCGAAACCATAGAATTCAACATTCATTGTTGAAATAGACGTTTTCAAAAAATAGAAGGAAATGATGGACTATAACACTATTGTATAGTAAATGATTTCCGAAAGGAAATGTTTTATATAGTATTGGGATTTATATATCTATCTTAATTCGAATCCCTATGCTAGTGATTTTGGGTCGTCGTAACGATGTTTTGCGCAACATTCTTTTTGGCCCAAATAAATGTGTTTAAGAGAATGTTTTCCTTAAAGAATGAAATATATACTTAATTTCGATTTAAGTACATTGAATATTTTCCAAGTGTAGAAAATAAAAAGATTTGTGAATTACTTATTAAATAAGTATGGAAATGCTTTCCAATATGAAGTGAATATTGTGAGATTTTATCTTTTAAAGATAAGTTGAAAATGAATATTAGAAATCGATTTGGACATCGTATATTCATAGATATTTTGGAATTGTAAATTCACTATGGAATTTATAAAAGGAAGGAAAATTTGTTTAAAAATAAACGTTGATTTATTTTTGAAGTGTGGGAATTAATTTACGGATTTGGAACGTAAATATAAAGTAAATCGGTAAGGATTTATTTAATTGGTTTAAATGAACCATGTTGAAATGAAAGTATTTCCACGTAAGGAAAATGTTTGAAATTTGTTTTCAGAAGTGGTAAAGATGAAAAGTGATTTGAAAATTGTTTTCAAATGGGTGAAGTGTGGAAAATATATATCTTGTAAAGATATTTTTGGAAAATAAATAATTTGGAAAATTATTCGGAATCTGGTGATGTTGTGCATATCCATTGATAATTCAATAACGGACTATTAATATTTACCTTTGAATGGGTATTTGTTGTGATTTTCTTGAATTTGAATGCCACACTTATTTTTGAATAAGCTCTCAATATTCGGGTTAGCCGGGAAAGGACTTTGGGGTCGTATAACTCATTCCGAATATGTGATACGTCGTTATGAATTGCATTTGAAGACCGGTGTTGAAGACCTGATATTTTTGAAAACGGAAGGATTACCATCGAATGTCTCTGCACCGAATGGCCCCGGTATAGAGATTTCATATGTGATGGGAAGTCCGGACGTGATTAGTGAATATCCGGATTGCAAGGACTTCTTTATAAGTGCCTTCGATTCTGTTCGATCCCGGAACAGACTTGTATGGATAGTATATCTGACATTACAAATTGAGATATAAAGCTGATTTCTTTCAAATACATATCTGTTGGTGGCGGAGAATTTATTCTCTTAGCATTAACACCCTTCTCTGAGACGTACGAGCTCAGAGGTTATGTAGTTGAAGGTTATTAGTAATATACTTCCAATTTGGTAGTGTGATATGCTAAGTGATGTTGAGCATTTGTTGAATCAAAGCACAGCTTTTGTATAAAGCGTAGCTTTGTGGACAAGACTGCGTCGGACCTCACACCCCGGAAATGGTCAAAACAGGAAGGATGCAGCAAGGTTATTAGGGGGTAGCGCCCCTTTAGTGTATGTCATTCCTTCTGGATAGAGGTGGTACATGGTATAGAGCCCAGATACTTAACCTATGTTGTTGCTGCAAATTTATTGCTTTGTGGTAGTTGGAAATCGAGGATCCTCGGATATAGATCGGTTACGATCGGGGGATGGCATATTCGTGTCAGTAGTTACCCAGTTAGGGGTAACCCGGGCTTGTGTTGGCAGAGATCCGGTTAGGTTCTCGGGACGTCATTCCAGAGGCGTTTCCATGTGGCAATGGGAAGTTCCTTGGCCTGACTATTTGTTGGAAATCCAAACTTCAATACACACCTTGTACGATTTTAGTTGTAGAACCTGCCATTTACTTATGGTGGTCACCACTGTTTAGATGGTAGATATAGTAGGCATACGATAATGGTCGTATGTTGGCTAAGATTTATATCTTTACTTTCGAAATGATTTTACCTACACCATGTACTAGTAATAATATCAAATGTTTCTTTTTAATGCGTATCAAGCTTCTTTGACTATCATAAGGAGAAATCTCCTCCGATTCTGCGTTTGCATTGTGTGTGTGTGCGGGAGGCCTTATGGTAGTCTCATTTTCTAAAAAGCATTGCGAATCTATTTTAAAATTATCCTGTACTTTGTTTTAAAAATAAACTGTTTTAGTTCTCACACTAGTCACATGACTGACTCAGAGTTTATTGTTTTCCTTCCTAAACTCTGGATGCCCACCAATTTCCACACGGGCAGTCAAGAGTCAGGTTTATCAGGATATTCTGGAATTCAGGAGTTGCTGGAGGCAAGCTGGATGGCATGGCGTATTCACTAGTATATAGTATTTCTTTTCCGCTGTTTGTTGTTGTTGTTGTAAACTCTGATAATATAATGTGATGTGATGTAATGTAATAACTGATATAGTTCTTTGTTTAAAGATTATTCATTTATCTATTATATGTTGTTCCGCTGCGATTGTGAAATTCTGATATTGTTCTGCTGTTTTCTTTATGTTCTGTTCTATCTTTTCTCTCTTCTTCTATCTTTTTCTTTTTTTTAAGCCCTAAGAATTCGTATTTCCGTTCATCTTGAGTTAGTCAATGGAGATTAGTGTCTATTCAAGGAGTACGGATTTGCGGGTCCTTACATATACATATTCATTTAAATGTATTTGTTTAATGTACTATTTCAATTTTCACACAATTAAATAAATATTTGCTGAATAAAATAAATAACACAGAGATTAAATTCAAACAGATATTTTATTGAAACAAATATTCATTACAATTTTGAATAGTACAAATTCAAGCTCTCACTACATATATACAATTTCCAATTAAAGTACAAATTTGTCTGCATCGCATTTTTTACATACATTTGCACCTTACTGAATTTCACTGATTCACTCGTATTTTATCTTCAACTCCAGTCCAGATTGAATCCAGCATCTGAGCTATCTGCAAAAATAAACACTAATGCAGTAAAATTGAAAAAGAAATATTTTTGCTGTGTAAAATAAATGTAATTTTGAAAATATTATTTGCCTCGGTTATTAGGACCGTTCGTCATCATTTAAATTTGAATTCAATATATACGAACAACTTGTGACATGCACAATGGATCACTTTACATGCCATAAGGTCGTGCACACTGATATATACACTTGATAAAATTGCAGGGACAGGTGAGCACAAGGTCAAACCCAAATCAAAAGCCGGGTTCAACTCAAGTGCAATAAAAATAAAGTCACAATGCGAGCACAAGGTCAAACCCGAGCTGCAAGCTGGATTGAACATAGGTGCAGTCAAAATGTACAAGCTCAAGAAAATTGTCAAGTATAAGTGAATATGCAACATGCACATACGAAGTGGTGCACTGCAAATTCAAGCACCATATTTCATGTCGAACAAGACAAAGTCATAGACCAGGCACCAAGTATACATGAACCAAAGCATGTGCATAGCAGCAGCAAGCATGCAAATACAAATACAACAAGACCACATACAACATGGAAATGGACTGATCCAAGTAACTCGACCAGTTCAATATGTTGTGCACCAGAACTAAGGCTACGAGTTCAAATGCATACAACCAAATACAAGTCCATGAAGCACACGTGCCCAGACCAAAGACACAAAAACAGGTGATGCATCAGTGAAATAACTTAGTAGGCAAACCAGTACAACTGTAAATACAAGTCAATAAGCATCAATGGCAACCGGTTGTTATAACAAAGTCAGACCGTAGTCTATTCTCAAAGCAAATGCAAAGTTGAAGATAGATGCAAATACAATGTAGCAGTGACATGCACAGCTATACAAGAGAATGGAGATACACAGTGTAGACTACAATAATGTCTGGACAAAATGTCGTCAAGTGAACAAGACCAAAGCACAGATGACATGAACATGCAACAAGCTTCATAGACCCAGCATTTCACAAATATTGTGAGGATTGCTACCAAGCTAACGAACACAACATAATCAAAGACCGGTGCAAGCTCAACTGAATCAATATATGTAGACTACACAGTGAAGACATGTACAAGACTCAAGAATGCATAATTCAAGACGAAACCAGATCACAGAACAATGCTACAAAAGGTACCAGACTCGATTGAATCAAATACATCAAGATAACAGTAACACAATCCAAGCAGCATCAAAGTGCAAACCATGATGAACTCAAACAATGCCGAAACCATGGGACAACTTACATGAAATCTAAAGCTAACACACATATATACGAATGCACAAGTTCAGGTCGAGACAAAATCTAGAAAGAATTTTCAAAAATGATCGAAGTCAAACGTAACAGCAGTTTCAAATAAGCATTTTCAAAATAAAGCCAGAGCCATGACAAACAAGTCAAAATATCATCACCGAAGTCACCAGCAAATCAACGCCGTGATGACCAAGGCAAAAAGAATGAACCAAATCAGAAATCAAACAGGCCGTGGTGGCCACGATAGCAATTCAAAGCCGTGAGAACCAAGTAACATAGGAAATATAAGATTATGAACAAGTCAGAAAAAATCACCATCATCTATATGAAAATCAATGGCCGAGCCATATTAAATGACGAATTCAAACAAATGTATACAAACAAAAATATTGGAATTCCAATCCTATAAAACTTGATCATCATCGGCCAAAATTAGGCATTCGAGTTCGAACTAAGCAGTGAACAATAATCATTCAACTCGAATCAAGATCGAGTTCAAGCAAGCAAATCAGAAAATGCAAAAGGCACAATTACATACCGTAGTCAAGATTAAACTCGATCATCGAAGCAACCGAAGCAAGCTACAAGGAGACAGTCGTTCAATAGAGCTAGCAACATACAATCATCTATTTGATCGATCAACATAAGTTGGCGGCTTCAAAGATTTCCCAAAGCCCTAATTTCGAACGAGCAAAGGAGCATGGCCGACATTTTTTACAGAGCAAAATAGAACAACGAAATAAAAGAGATAACGGGGCCGCATTTTTTTAGTGGTAATTTATTTTGGGCCGACTTATATTAATTGGGCTTTAGGATAAAATTAGGGTTTTGATTTTAATTTGTTTTTAATTTTGTATTTTCCTTTAAACCTTTGTGATTTCTAGTCGTGTGACTAAGGTTCGAACTACGGTGGTGTAGTTCGAAAATTCACAACTCAGTGGCTGAGTTGTGGCAGGGTTTTGAGCGTAAAATTAAGGCTAGTTGACAGCGGGTCTCGGGAGTTTACGTGTATAAGCGTCTGACTACTTAATTTCTAGTAGAAACCTTGGGGGCAGCACGTAGGCAGGGTTTTGCCAAAGCTGGTAAATTCTGTGTTGTTCTATTTTTGCATTTATTATTATGCTATTATCTATGCTGCTATAATTCTGATATATCTGTGCCGAGATTATTTTATATAAACTTCCGCAATAAATTTTCATAATTAATAGTATCACCCTATTCACCCCCTCTAGGGTGAAATCGATCCTACAAGTGGTATCAGAGCAAGGAATAAAAGCAATTTTTTACAAATTTTGAAAACCAATTTTTGTTTTATTTAAAAAATTAAAATGAATTCTTTCAATAACGCTTTTGCTGAGGGTCATCCATAGTTCGACCACCAATGTTCAATGGTGAATATGCTTACTGGAAAAATAGAATGAAATTTTTTCTAAAAACCATTGATGCTTGGAATATTGTTGAGACTGGTTACATAGCACCAACTATAGTAGTAAATAATCAGGAAATTGAAAAACCATTTGATCAATGGACAGATCCAGAAAATCAGTTACAGAATGCTAATGATAAAGCTATGAATTCTATTATTTGTTCATTGGATCATATTGAATATAATCGTGTCTCACATTGTCTAACTACGTAGAAAATCTAGCAAACACTTGAAGTGACTCATGAAGGAACATCTCAAGTCAAGGAATCTCGCCTTGCGATGCTTAGTAGCGAATACGAGAACTTCACATTGGCCAAAGATGAGAATGTTAAAGAGATGTATGCACAACTTTCCAATCTCACATACAAATGAACAGCTCTCGGAAAATCATACACAGAGTTGGAAATTGTTCGAAAAATCCTTAGAGTCCTTCCATGGAATTTTGAAGCAAAAGTTACAGCCATTCAAGAATCAAAGGATTTGATACAAATCAAAGTTGAAGAGCTTACCGGAAATCTCACCACTTACGAGCTAGAAATGAAATTCAAGGAAGAACAAGAAGGATGTGATACTCGAAATAAATCAATAGTGCTTAAAGGAACAACAGAAAGTGACGATGATGATGATGATGGAGCAACTGAGCTGGCACTATTAATGAATAAATTCAAAAGGTGGAATCAAAAATATGGAAATCCAGTTCTTAATCAGAAATTGAAAAGCAGAATAGCCAAAGCACTAGACAACCCAGAAGGATGGGAGATCATCTGTCACAAGTGCAACAAACCCGGACACGTCAAGCCCAATTATCCTCGACTTCAACACGGTCAGGAAAAGAAATAAAAAATGAGAAGCTTTGCAGCCACGTGGAATAAAAGTGATAATGATTACTAAAGCACTAGCAGTGAGAGTGAGAAAGCAGATCTGTGCTTTAGAGGTGATATAAATGATAGTGATGATGAGCCAAGCGAGGTATCAAAACCCACTCACTCTAAATTACTTATATTTCAATGAAGTAAATGGTTGTTTTCAACGATTTAGGAAGAAATATACCAAAATTGAATCACAAAGAGATACTTTGATAGAATTGAATAAACAGCTTGATCAATTAGTTAAAAACTATCAAAGTAAGATCCCTAAGTGTGATAAGTGTCCATCACTCGAAGAAAAGATTAAAAAATCAGAATTTAAAATTAAATCGCTTGAAAAGGAAATTATGATTTTGAAAGAGAGTGAAAATACTAGGAGAGAGAATTCTATTAAAAAGTGCCCTCAATTATTGAACTAAAATGAATCTGTCAAAACACAAGTCCAACAATTTTCTACAACTTTAAGAACATTTTCCAAAAGTGAAAAATCGTTGAATATGCTATTAAGAAAACAAACTGTTAATATAGTTAGACAAGGACTTGGATATAATCAATCCGAAAATGTTAGAGGTGAAATTAAACAAGTCAATTCCATATGAACAATTTGTATAAAATTTGGACACAATCAAAATATTTGTTGGTATAGACCAAAAAATATCAAAACCATTCAAATTTGGGTTCCAAAAGGCACAAATATAAAATCTTTGAAAGTCAAACAAATCTGGGTGCCGAAAGGAACGTATATAAATAGTTTTGGGTCTCCACAAAATTATTTTTCAAAATTATTTGCCACTAACAACCATGGACCTACAAAAATAAATAGGTCACAGAAATATTTCATCGTGTAGATGTGGTGGCAGGCTAACGAATTGCATTAGTGTTACTTGGATTATGGCTGCTCCAGAGACACAATGGGCGACAAAACAAAGTTCCTTAGCCTAGTACAAAGGTGACAGAATCACAATGGACAACAACGTAATATTATCGGTAAAGGCAGAAAAGGTAATTGTATATTCATTTTGAACGATATATTAAATGTGATAATCTGCACCGTAATCTGAATTAAATCAGCCAGTAATGTAATGATGAAATGAATGATGATTTTGATTTGATATATTCTAATTTGACTTGTTCTTATTTTCGAAACTGATTTGTGGAAAAGCATTAATTTTTGACCTCTCTAGATACATGTGGATATATTTGACTTGACAGTGCATATTGTGTTTGTTTGTATACATGGCTTAAATTCAAATTCAAGAGAAATTCATTTAGAAACTGTTAAAAATGATTTTTAGATATTTTGGTGCACACTTCACGGTCTGGTCTATCAAATACAATGAATGATAATTTCGAATGAAAGGAAACTTCAGATGCAAATTATACCAGTATTCTAGTTAATAGAAAAAAATTTAGTGGAATGTGATTAATATTGAGACATTCAGTAATTGCATCGTTTTTCAAAGAAAATATCTGCATATTTTTCATTTCAAATATTTTCAAATAGCAAAAATTTTCGTATAAAACCCCTTCTAGAAAATAATTTTTGTCCTTGTTTCAGATTAGTCATCTTAGAAAATTTGATTTTGTAATTATTTTGGATTTGATCTTAAATGATTACATTGACTAATCTGACTCCCTACTAATTATCGAAAAGATAAATAGTGATTGAAAAAGTGATGAGTGTTGATAATAATCATATATTATAACTTGAGACGGTATATTTAGTAAATTTCTTTAGAAATTTGAACAAGAGTAATAAAAACTTTTAGCTGATAAAAATTCCATGACCATCTCTATTTCTATCATATTTCTATCAACCATCACTCATCGAAATCCAGTATAGTATGTCAATATGTGGTATTTTAAACGGGAATCATTCGTTTTTCATTTCATTATTATTTTTAACAAATAAAAACATCCAAAGTATTCACTCTCATTTTAAAAGTCCTCACGGTTATGCATGGGTGAATTACTTGGAATTTTTGATTATGTGCTTCCATGCTCATTTAAAAGTCCTCATGGTTATACATGTATGGAACGCATATCAAAATTTATTGATTAAATAGACAAGTTGATTCTAATCCCATTTAAAAGTCCTCATAGTTATGCCGTGGTTAGAAGATACTTGAATTCATTTTTTTAAATGTAATACTACTAATCTCATTTAAAAGTCCTAACGGTTATGCATGGTTAGTAGATATTCAAATTCCTAAAATAAACATACCACAAATAGATACAACTATATGGTTTTTGCATCATCCCTATCATTCTAAAAATGGAATATGCGTCAAACAGACTATTTATGATTTTTGTTTAATTTTTTATTGAAATTTAATATTTATATTCGATTGAGTTTTAATGTTGTATTAATGTCTATCACTTTTATCTCTATTTTTCTAACACTATTAATCTTTTGCTGATAACAAAAGGGGGAGAGAAAAGTTAAGATTTTAGCAAATAAAGGTCAAATATTTTCCATTTGCATCTAGGCTCATTTGCATATTTTTATTTCCATGCATATATGAAAGGGGAGCTTTGTGTAGAGAGGAAACATTCAAATAGGGGGAGCAAATTGAGTAATCAAATAAATTTAATAAATTCAAAATCTTAAATATATGTTTGTTATCATCAAAAGGGAGAGATTGTTGAATATGCAAGTATATTAATTTTTGTTTGATGATAATAAACATATATATATATATATATAAATGTATTTGTTAATGTACTATTTTATTTTTCACATAATTAAATAAATATTTGCTGAATAAAATAAATAACAAGAGTTTGAATTCAAACAGATATTTTATTCAAACAAATATTTATTATAATTTTGAATAGTACAAATTCAAGCTCTCACTATATATATACAATTTTCAATCAAAATACAAATTTGTCTACATCGCATTTTTTACATACATTTGCACCTCACTACATTTCACTCATATTTCATCTTCAACTTCAGTCCAGATTGAATCCAGCATCTGAACTATCTGCAAAAATAAACACTAACACAGTAAAATTGAAAAAGAAATATTTTTGCAGTGTAAAATAAAATGTAATTTTGAAAATGTTATTTGGGTTATCCGTCATCATTTAAATTTGAAATCATCATATACGAACAGCTTGTGACATGCACAGTGGATCACTGTACATGCCACAAGACCGTGCACACCGATATATACACTTGATAAAATTGCAGGGACAGGTGAGCACAATGTCAAACCCAAATCAAAAGCCGGGTTCAACTCAAGTGCAATAAAAATAAAGTCACAACACGAGCACAAGGTCAAACTGGAGCTACAAGCTGGATTCAACACAGGTGCCGTCAAAATGTATAAGCTCAAGAAAATTGTCAAGTATAAGTGAATAAGCAAAATGCACATACGAAGTGGTGCATTGCAAATTCAAGCACCAGATTTCATGTCGAACAAGAAAAAGTCAAAAACCAGGCACCAAGTATACATGAACCGAAGCATGTGCATAGCAACAGCAAGCATGCAAATACAAATACAACAAGACCACATACAACACGGAAATGGACTGATACAAGCAACTTGACCAGTTCAATATGTTGTGCACCAGAACCAAGGCTATGAGTTCAAATGCATACAACCAAGTACAAGTCCATGAAGCTCACGTGCCCAGACCAAAGACACAAAAACAAGTGATGCATCAGTGAAACAACTCAGTATGCAAACCAGTACAGTTGCAAATACAAGTCAATAAGCACCAGTGGCAACCAGTTGTTATAACAAAGTCAGGCCGAAGTCTATTCTCAAAGCAAATGCAAAGTCGAAGACAAATGCAAATACAATGCAGCAGTGACATGCACAGCTATACAAGAGAATGGAGATACACAGTGCAGACTACAACGATGTCTAGACCAAATGTCGTCTAGTGAACAAGACCAGAGCACAGATGACATGAACATGCAACAAGCTTCATAGACCCAGCATTTCACAAATACTATGCGGATTGCTACCAAGCTAATGAACACAACATCATCAAAGACTTATGCAAACTCAACTGAATCAATATGTGCAGACTACACAGTGAAGACATGTACAAGACTCAAGACTGCACAATTCAAGACGAAAATAAATCACAAAACAATGCTACAAAAGGTACCAGACTCGATTGAATCAAATACAACAAGATAACAGCGACACAATCCAGGCAGCATCAAAGTGCAAACCATGATGAACTCAAACAATGCCAAAACCATTAGACAACATACATGAAATCCAAAGCTAACACACATATATATGATGCAAATGACAAGTACTGACCGGGACAAAATCAAGAAAGAATTTTCAAAAATGACCGAAGTCAAATGTAACTGCAGTTTCAAATCAGCAGTTTCAAAATCAAGTCAGAGCTGTGACAAACAAGTCAAAATATCATCACCGAAGTCACCAGCAAATCAACGCCGTGATGACTAAGGCAAAAAGAATGAACCAAGTCAGAAATCAAACAAGCCGTGGTGGCCACGATAGCAATTCAAAGCCGTGCGAACCAAGTAACACCAGAAATATACGATTATGAACAAGTCAGAAAAAATCACCATCATCTATACGAAAATCAATGGCCGAGCTATATTAAATGAGAATTCAAACAAATGTATATGAACGAAAACATAGGAATTCCAATCCTATAAAACCCGATCATCATCGGCCAAAATTTTCGAGTTCGAACTAAACAAAGAACAATAATCATTCAACTCGAATCAAGATCGAGTTCAAGCAAGCAAATCAAAAAAAGCAAAAGGCATAATTACATACCGTAGTCAAGATTAAACTCGATCATCGAAGCAACCGAAGCAAGCTACATGGAGATGGTCGTTCGGCAAAGCTAGCAAGTTACAATCATTTATTCGACCGATCAACATAAATCGACGGCTTCAAAGATTTCCCAAAGCCCTAATTTTGAACGAGCAAAGGAACAAGGCCGATATTTTTATAGAGCAAAATAAAGCAATGAAATAAAAGAGATAACGAGGCCAGATTTTTTTAGTGGTAATTTATTTTGGGCCGGCGTATATTAATTGGGCTTTAGTATAAAATTAGGGTTTTGATTTTAATTTGTTTTTAAATTTGTATTTTCCTTTTAAACCTTTGTGATTTCTAGTCATGTGACTAGGGGACGAACTACGGTGGTGTATTTCGAGAATTCACAACTCCATGGTTGAGTTGTGACAGGGTTTTGAGCGTAGAGTTATGGCTAGTCGATAGCAGGTGTCGCTATTTTACATGTGTAAGCGTCTGACTGCTTAATTTCTAGTAGAAACCTTAGGGGCAGCACGTAGGCAGGGTTTTGCCGAAGCTGGGTAAATTCTGTGTTGTTCTGTTTCTGCATTTATTATTCTGGCATTATCTGTGCTGCGATAATTCTGATATATCTATGTTGAGATTATTTTATATAAACTTCTGCAATAAATTTTTATAATTAATAGCATCACCCTATTCACCCCCCTTCTAGGGTGAAATCGATCATACAATCTTAAGTTATTGCACTCACGTTTGACAATGGACATGAGATGTCAAATCCCGTAAACATCTCCGACGTTGTTACACTCATATTTATTTACTGTTGATTTAACTTACATAAGATATTTTAGTTTTGACTCAAGTGTTTTGTCTTTTCAATTCGCTTGGGTCAGTCTAAGCTTTTCAGTGTATCAAGACTACTTTTCTTAAGGAGAAGACAAAGAATTAATACTATTATTAATTTTTATATTATTTCCACTGCATCATGTTGTTTCGCTGCATTATTTATATATTACTATTATACATACTCTGATTTATATTGAAAGTATGATCAAAGGTTATTTGTAAATAGCTTCATGAATTGTTTATTTGATTATTATATTTTATCATTCCGTTGTGAGATTATGTGATTTGTTTTCTTTCTTTCTATGCTTTTTCTAATTTACCCCATAACAATCTGCCCTTTTGAATGGTTTGAATCTGAAGTGTATGGTTTATCGTCGATTTAAACCGTCCAAAAGGTGGGTCGTTGCACCCACTGACCGAACTCCATTCCTATTCCAACCTGATAGCAACCGACCCCACAACAAAGCCACCTCACCGACCATCGAAGATTCAAACCCCAGATCCCCTTTCGCCCACTTCTTTTCCATAGCCGTGGCCTTCGCCACCCTTTTCTCCTCTTATTTTTTGAAATGATATATATATATATATATATATGCTTCCTTGTATACGTTTTCTTATATAAATGTTTGTTTTGGAACTTTCTTTGATCTTATATTGTTTTAAAAATATTATATATATGGATACTTTAATTTTTAGAAATGTATATATAGATTTTAAAATAAGAGTTTATATAGGTTAATATACAAAATTGATATGATGAAACCTGCCTAGCTCATGCATCCTCTTTCAACGGCTTATGTATGTGTCTGCGACTATATATTTGCTTGATAAAAATAAGAGAAAGCTTAATGGCAAGCTTTCATATATATAATTGTTTTGAACTCTACTAGTCGTTTCTTGACCTTGTTTTGATATGTGCTTTGAAAATATAAAACAAAATATATGTTATAAAGGTTGTTTTTTTAAAAATTTATACAAGCTATATGATATGTCAGTTTATATATATAAAGTTGTTTGTGATGTATAAGTTATATATAATTTGTTTGTATATATAACTTTATTTAAGCTATGTATGATCCATTGTGTGTGTGTATGTTTATATAAGTTTTATATGATCCGTTAGTGTGTGTGTGTATAGAAGAATATACATGAGTTTTGGTTTCAAGTATAATGAAAGGGTTTTATTTAAATTTTAACATGTGTTTTAAATTAAACAATGATTTTGAAATATATATGTATATATATGGATTTTACTCTAATGTGTTTAAATTAATATATGATTTTAATATATATATATATATAATTCATATACATATATATATGTTCACTTATATAATTGGTCTTCATCAAATCCAATTCATCATACTTTGCTTTTGTCTCGCTGCTATTCAAAATTGGTCGCAGTAGCTTTTTACTTTGCTCGTGTCTACATCCGTATGCGTGTCATCTTCTTCGCCATTGTTATTCTCTAGCCTCGAAAGGTGAGCGATCACTCACGATTAACATTCTTATATTTAGTAAATTTAATTCACATGAATTGATGATGAAATATGCTGTTAAATTTGAATTGTTAAGTTATTTAATTTCCAGATATGATATGCTATTATTTGTTACTGTTTACCTATGACATATGACACCATCACCAATTATATATATTATATTTAAATTTGTTACTGATAATATATGCCTGTTGTTGATTTTATATTATTGTCATATTTGTTCTCACTCTACAAGTTACCTATTAGCTTAGAAATCCCTTTGGGTTGAAATGATACAAACCCGAACGATATTTTAGAATAGGGAAAAATCGTTATGGGTTGAAATGATAAACCCAAGTGATTTTTATTGATTTTGAATTTTTGGATTGCAGGTCGGAATCATATAAACATGTAAATTTAAAATAATTACGGATTGAAATGATAAATATATGTATCACTTGACCATAGCATAGAAAACTATACACGAACACCGTTGGTCTATTTTTTAAAAATGATTTCCATAGTTTTCAAAGGAAATATATGGGTTTTTAATAAATTTTGATTTTAAATATAATATAAAGATTTTATTTTTAATATATGTGTAAAATTTAGATTTAAATTATATGATTGGAAATTTTAAATTTATAAGTTAAGTTTTGAAAAATGTAAATTTAAATTTTACTTATAACTTTATTATTTATAAATATATCAATATAATTAAATATAAAATAAAATAGATTTAATAAAGTAAGATTTAATTTAATAATATTTAATTTAATATAATTTGATTGGATAAGTATATATTGAATTTAAAATATTTATTTGAAATTTATATTAATATTTTGAGATAGATTTTGTAATAACTTTAATATATAGAGGTTGGAAAGATAAATTAAAGTTGACTTGAAATTTAAATTGGTTTATAATTGAATTTAAAATAAATATTGATATTGAACTTATGGGTTTTGAGATTTAAAGATATGATTTTTATAACTTGGTAACTGGATTTTGAATAAAAGTGATTAAATGGATATTTTCAAATTTAAATAAAATTAAAATTGAATATTTAATCTTAAATTTAATTTGTAATTTGAGATTTTATTTAAATGCTTATAAAAAGTAATTATGTGAATATTTTCAAATTGAAATAAGATTTAAGTTGAATTTTGAAATATAAATGAAATTTATCAAACTGGGATATTGTAAGTTGTTCGAATATTTACCTTAAAACCTATTGAATTTGAAGGGTTAGACATTAGATTTGAAATCGAATGAAATTGAAATGGTTTTAATAAGAATATGAATTGAGTTGTGCAATTGGAAGAAATAATTCTAACTTGAAATTATTTTCGATATATATATATATATATATATATATATTAATCCATAACCTATTTTTAATATATAAACTATTTTAATATATAATCTATTTTTAAATATAAACTATTTTCAATTTCTAAACAATTTTAATATATAACCTATTTTTAAATATAAACTATTTACAATTTATAAACAATTTTAAATATATATTTTTTAATCTAAAATTGGAACTATTATAATTTTGACTAATGGATTTAAATGTGAATATTTTGATATGATAGTTTAACCTATTTTGTAGTTATGATTTTTGAAGTATATACGATTTAAAGTGATATGATTTCGAAAGTGGAAATGATTTTGAAAGTGAATATTGATTTCGAAAGTGATATGGTTTTGAAATGAATATGATTTTTTGATATGAAATATGAACTGTTTGAAATGGTTATAAAAGTGATTTTATAAAATGACCAAGGTGTGAAATAAGCGTTTGGTTGTTAAAGAGATCGGGATAGGATATTGTCATACTCTCTACCAGTACCAAAAACCACTTTAACAACTGTATACGTAGTGGAGATTCCTAAAAGAAGTAGGATGGTTTGGCGACGATTCTGTATGAGGTATTAGCGAAGCTCTGACTCCCGCGAGTCAGCTTAATATGGCTAAAACAGAAGCCACGCCGGGCCAAGTGAGGTCGCTCCTCCTATCGGACACATATTTCTTCGATATCATTCTATTACTTTATGATTTAATTGGGTGCACCTTTGATTTGGGAGTGTGTCTCAAGGTTGGCGGTAGTAGCTGCTATGAATTACCACCAGTCCGGATCCGCAAAATTGTAGTATCCTTCTCTGGGCATTGCCTTGTGTGCATTGTCACATGCCTTATCGTGCCTTCTATGAGTTTGTTTTGTACCGTACCTATGGAGTGCCTTCTGGGTAAACCACTGGTTTGGTGGAGCTTACGGTACTGTACAGACTATGAGAATATATAAAATGTGTTAAGGGGGATATGGGTAACGCTTTATTTCTATTTTAATACTTTACTTTACTGATAGACATATTATAATAGCTTATATTACTACAAAATAGATAGTTCCATGGATCCTTAGGGGATGGAAATACCAAACATCCTTTAATTTATATTGTATTTCATTGAGACATTTCACTTGATTCGATTTACTTACATAAGAATGTTAATTCTAACTCAAGTGTTTTTTGTTTTGCTTTATATTCGGGTCAGACTGAGTGTCGCAGCATTTGAGACTCACCTTTGGAGTTTGGAGCTTTGCTTAAAGATTGGTCTTTGTCTATTCAGCTGTTCAGTTAGTTCAGTTTATTTCAGTTATTTTGTTCAGACTTGTCATTGGCATTTGTATTAGTAACTTCTATGTATTCAAGATCTGTTACATTTTATTTTAAACTTTGATGTTTATATTGTAGCTTCATGAACTACTATTTATCTATTCCACTGCTTAATGTTATATTACTCTATGTTTGAGATTCTGTGATTGATTTATTTACCGTATATGCTAAGTTTTGTCAAATATAAATTAACAATTTGTTGTTTTGGGAAATTCAAGTCTGGCATGAGTGGATGATTGTCGATTTGAATGGTTCGAAATGCTAGGTCATTACAATTGTATCAGAGCTTAGGTTTAGGCAAACTTAGCACATGGAGTGAAACTCATTAGAGATAGGGTAGTGATACCCTAGAATAAGTAGAATCAATTTGTAACAAACCCGCATATTTGTCGATTTTATATTTATATATTTTATCGATACTCGGAATTTAGTCCGAAAAGCTACTTTTTGCATACGGTCGAATTAGGACTTGGGACCACTTCCATTGAGTTCAAAATGACGTTTGCGGTCTTTTTAAGTGTAAGATTTGAAATGTTTGGAGTTAGTGGAATTTTGCTACTTTTTCACTTAGGGCTTTGGTTTGGGCTGAGCCCAATAACCTCACTTATGTATTCAGTCCCAACCCCTTCTCCTCTTCATTACTTTATTCCTCATTTCCTAATACTCAAGCTTTTATAACAATGGAGAGTGGAAGAGGAAATTAAAACTCCAAGCGCTAGTTTTCTTTTGCAAATCAAACTCTAGCTCCAAACTAATAGAAGAACTCATTGGTAAGCCTTCTCCTCTTCTTCTCCAACTCATTCTCTTATCAATTTCAGAAATTCCTAAACCTAACTTTGGTAATGTTCTTCTTTTAAAGCTTAGAATCAAGCTTCTTGAGTTGGATTTAAAGAGTGGTTGATTCTCCTTTGCTTTCAAGCTTCTTCTTCAATCGTTTGGGTTCAAAGGTGAGATTTTTATCTCACATCTTTGTCTATAATTATCTTCGATTGTTAGGTATGAATTCCTAATGCTTATTCTTGTGCAATTGATTTTGGTTTGGATTGATTTGGTGTATATTCCAATTTTTTGTGTTTTGAAATCAAAATCTATGAAAATCCTTTTATGGATATGTGGACATTGATATTTGAGGCGTATCGAAGAGCCGTTAAGGCTGGGTTGTCGCTTGGCGTAAATCCTTAGTCGTTGTCGCTCGATCGATCGCTTCCGATAATCGTTTGGCCATCTTTGGCCTAGGTTCAGGGAATGCCTGAAATTCAATTTTCAGACGTATGAATATTTATTTTCAGACGTCTGAATATTATACTGGGAATTTTTATTCCCCAGTATTCAGACGTCTGAATCTATATTTCAGACGTCTGAATTGGTTCATTTGGAACCAGAAAGGAAATAGGCTAAAAAGTGCCCATTTCAGACGTCTGAAATCAAAGATTCAGACGTCTGAATTCTGTTTTGGAAAATAATTTATTTTCCAAATTCAGACGTCTGAATTTGCACTCTTTTTGCCTGTTTGCCTATTTGCTTGAGAATTCCAACGTTAATCGATTCGTGTTGATTCCCTTTTGTTATTATCACTTATTATCGACTTTGATGACATTTTCTTCGTGATTTTTGGGAATATCCATTTTGATGGATTCGGTATCGATTTCTTTGGATTTTATTCACGTCTTCGAATGTGAATTTAGTGATTGATTGTTCCTACAATCTTCTTTGTGATTTGTCACTTTAAAAATATAAAGGTTTTCAATACTAGTAGTAAATATCAAAACTCTTTCTTCAAATGATTTCAACACTATTTTATTACAAAGCTCGTTTTCTCAAACCGATTTCCAATCTATTAGTATATACAAACCTTTACCTCACTCGTATGAAAAATCTAATTAAATGACTTAGTAAAACAAGTGGTATGAAACGCTTGCATTTACTTCGCCGGTTAATTCTTGGACTTGTTCGATTGAAACCCTTGTGACAATTTTCTAGTGGAGATCTACAATTTGTTCGTAAATATTTAAGTTAAGCTAGTGGTTATGCGACATGAAGCTAAGCTCATATATTTACTAGCTTACTGTAATTGACACTTCTCGTTGATCATGACAATCATCTTTGTGATTTAGACTAGCAATGTGCGATGTCTCTTTGTCTGCGAGGGAGACTAAACCCCGTTTTGTGGAGTTTCGACTCAAATTGGTGGGGTAGCAACCCATGGTTTTCGGGCCGTTTGTGGAGCTTCGGCTCAATTTGTGATGGTTAGCAACCATGGAATTAGCGTTCTGTTTGTGATACACGTGTTGGTGAGCTTTTTGCTCCCGTTTGTGATACGCCTTCCCCCTTTTGTGATTTTTGGATTTCTTGAGATGATTTCTAGAATTTTTGCTTCACCAATTTTTGTGATTTTCATTGATAAGTTTTATCAATATTTGTGCATTGGTGAATTTGTGCGTCATTGACTTTTGTGATTGATATTGATATAATCGTCAATATTTATGGTTTGGTGAACGAAATAAAGAGTATGACATTCCTTTTGATCCTTGAGAAGGTTTTTGTGATATTGATTTATCTCTTGTTGATTTTCAATTACTTATTTATCGCAGCTTGGCATTGTGATTATTATGTGTTTAGTCATACCTCTTATTCTATATCGTCTCATCTGATATTTATAGCTAGACTGATCCGTTTATTATTTACTTATTAAATAATACTCGGGTCAGACCGAGATGTTACAGGTGCTTCGGCTTGACTTCTCACTTGGGATTGATTCCTCTGACTTTTGGCTAACTACTTAGATTAGTAGTTTATTTTGGTGTACACATTTGAGATATATACTCACAGTTGTATTCTTTTGTATAGAATGTGTTCCTATTCTTTTGTATTATTGTGGATCTTTTTGACCACTACTTTGATATACACTTCCATGTGTTAGTTATATATTCATATCTTCTTCCGCCTTTGTGATATGAATTATCTGTGACTGATTTGTGTTATGTTTATTTCTATATTTGTTTCCGAAGATTATTATAGCACTGTGTAGTAGCTTTGATTTTGTATCGGTATGTCGGATTTCCTCTTGAGATGAAATTTGTTAAACTATCTGACATATCGGTGCTCGCGCAAAGCAATTACACAGATGGTCACTCCTCAACGGCCTTATTCTCCATGCTAGTTGACAGCACTACACCGTAGTGTTCTTGGCTAGCGTGGGTATAGAGCTGGGGCGTCACAGCTTGGTATCAGAGCCAAACTTCGGAACAATGTAGAATAACTTAGCAAGGATCATCGTCCTAATTCTATCTTAGGAGTCGTGCTTTAGGATTTAATTCGAGTCTTCGTACCGATTCATCCTATTTTCTTTATGACTCCTTGCTTTATCTATCAAGACTGCTTGATATTCATTTGGTGAATAACCTTTTTCTTCTTCTTTCTTTCTTTCAAAAGGAAGAGAAATTTTTAGACCTGGCCGTCCCAGCGCCGGTCAATCTAGTGCTACTCCCCAAGATGGAGTTTTTATGACTACCCAGCAACTTCTTGACCTTGTCACGAATGCTCAAGCAGCTGGAGCTAATCCGGAACCTACTCACCCAAAGTCGGGATTTGCACGTTTGTGCAGCGGTTATACCAATTTGGGTGGGAAGCCATTCATAGGTTCTGAAACTATTATTGAAGTCCAAGATTGGTTAAGGACATGCGATCGAATCTTTTCTCGTATGAACCTCATCGATCTTCACCGTGTTCAGGTGGCCTCTAGTATGCTCCAAGAAAGAGCATTAGACTGGTACGAGCTTCTGATTTCTGAAATAAATGAAGCGGATCTCACTTGAGAGCAATTTCGGGAACGCTTCGAATTAAAATTCGTGCCAGAAGCAGAGAAAGTGACATTGGCTCGACGTTTCATAGACCTTGTTCAGGGTGAAGCCTCCGTGGCAGATTATGTCGCGTCTTTTGAATCCCTCTCTAAATACGGGGTTGAATATATCAACACCCCATTGAAGAAGAACCAAAGATTTGTCTATGGATTAAACAAAAATCTCAAGAAGCCATTACTTCTAAAATTAGAAGTTTCTTTCGACCAACTCATTGATATCGCTCTTCGTCTTGAAGAGGCGGATAGGGAAAATGATGTTGAAGTGATGGGTTCCAAACCAAGCTTCAACAACAACAAGAAAAGGCCTAATAAATTCAAAGGTCCTTATCCCAATAAGAAAGGAAGGCCAGCAACCCCTGTGGCAAAGACTTCTTCCTTTGGTCGTGGGGAATGCTATAATTATGGTTCGAAGGACCATTACGCGAACAAGTGCCCAAATTCTCTCTCTTGTCGCTACTGCAAAGGTCCCGGTCATGTTATATCTTCATGCCCCAAGCTTCAGGGCAAGAAGGAGGGAAAGTTAAATGTTGCTCAAGCCCCTGGCAACACATCTCGTGGCCAAGGTATTTCTCATTCCATTCTTGATGGTATTATTTTATTTCGTGATCGACCAGTTCGAGTTCTTTTTGATACGGGTGCATCCCATTCTTTTATATCAAAAGAACTTGTTGATACTTTTTCTTTAAGTGTTGTTGCTTTAATGACTTCTTTGAGAATTGCGAATCCGGTTGGTGGATCCGCAACAATCAGTTTATTGTGTAATGATGTCGAGATTATTTTGGGTGATTTTTCTTTCCGAGCCGATTTGCATGTCATGCGTTACTTAGGCTTTGGAATTATTTTGGGAATGGATTGGCTTAACCGTTATGAAGCTCGTATCCTATGTCCTGAGCGGACAATTTATCTTCGACATCCTCAATCTGTTAAGAAAATTTCTATTATTCTCAAATATTCGGATTCCACTTTATCTGCATCTTTATATTCTTTAAATCCTCGTGATGACAATAATGATGATGAGGAAGATATTATTTCTCTTATTCATGTTGTTCGTGAATTTTCCGACATATTTGAGCCCGTTTTAGGATTGCCACCTAAGCGAGCAATTGATTTCAGAATTAATCTTATCCCTGGAGCTCAACCTATTACTCGTCCTCCTTATCGCATGTCCAATAAAGAAAATGAGGAGATGCGCATACAATTATCCGATTTGGAAATGAAGCAATTTATTCGCTCAAGTTCCTCGCCTTGGGGAGCTTCGGCTATTTTCGTGAAGAAATCCGATGGTACACTTAGACTTTGCGTTGACTACCGTAAGCTCAATGATCTTACTATCAAAAATAAATATCCTTTACCTCGGATTGATGATCTATTCGATCAACTTAGTGGTGCTAGAGTCTTTTCACAATTAGACTTAGCTAATGGATTTCATCAGCTTCGTATTGCAGAGGATAGTATTCCTTTGACATCGTTCCGTACTCGTTATGGATCTTATGAATGACTTGTTATGTCATTTGGTCTAACGAATGCTCCGGCTTATTTCGTTGACCTTATGAATAGAGTTTTCAAAGAATTCCTTGATCGGTTTGTTCTCATCTTTATTGATGATATTGTTGTGTATTCAAAAACCGAGAAGGAACATGAGAAGCATCTTCGGATTGTATTGGAAACTCTTAGGCGTAATCAATTAAAGGCGAAATTTTCCAAATCCCACTTTTGGCAATCTCGTGTGAAGTTTCTCGGTCATATTATTTCCGAATCCGGAATTTCCGTGGATCCTTCAAAGATTGAAGCGATTCAAGATTGGAAAAGACCGGAAAGTGTGACAGAGATTTGTAGTTTTCTCGGATTGGCGGGTTATTACCATCATTTCATTAAAGACTTTTCTAACGTTGTCGTGCCTCTTACTAGCTTGACTAAGAAGGGAGTTAAATACATTTGGTCGGACAAATGTGAAGCCTCTTTTCAGAAATTGAAAGAACTCCTTTCCGATGCTCCTATTCTTGTGATTCCCAATGGAAACCAAGATTTTATTGTTTATACCGATGCTAGTCGCATTGGTTTGGGTGTCGTTCTTATGCAAAAAGAACGTGTTATTGCTTATGCTTCTAGGCAATTGAAGCCGGCCGAGACTAGATATGCCACACATGATTTAGAACTCGCGGCTATTGTTTTCATTCTTCGAATTTGGCGTCATTATCTATTGGGAGAGAAATTTATTCTTTACTCGGATCATAAGTCTTTGAAATAATTATTTTCTCAAAAGGAACTTAATTTGCGACAACAACGTTGGCTCGAGTTCGTTGCTCCTTATGATCTTGATATTCTTTATACCCCCGGTAAGGGTAATCGTGTCACCGATGCTCTTAGCCGTAAGCAACAAGCAGTTGTTTCTATGATGATATCTGAATGGAACGATCTCGAGATCTTATCCACTTGTGAGATTCGAGAGCGCGTATCTGATTTATGTTCATCATTTGTTTTATGTAGCCTTGAGGCTCATCCTTCTCTTTTAGACCGCATTCTTGAAGCTCAAAGGCTAGATCCCGAATTGGCTCTTCTTGGCCAAAATATTAAGGATAAAATTGATATTGAAGGTTTGAGAGACTTTGATATTGATTCTCGTGGCGGCATTCGGAAATTTGGTAGACTTATCGTGCCAAATATTAGTGATCTTCGAAAAGATATTTTAGAAGATTCTCATCGTTCTAAATTTACCATTCATCCCGGTAGTAGTAAAATGTACGCGGATATGAAGCGACTTTATTATTGGGAGGGAATGAAACTTGACATCGCTAACTTCGTTAAGTGTTGCATGACTTGCCAACTCATTAAGGCCGAACATCAAAAGCCCGATGGGTTATTGCAACCTTTAGAAATTCCAATTTGGAAGTGGGACCAAATTTCCATGGATTGTATAGATGGCCTTCCCCGTTCTCGTTCGGGTCATGATAGCTTATGGGTAATTGTTGCTAGACTTACTAAATCTGCCCATTTTATTCCCGTTCGGTCTAACCGAACCGTTCCACTTTTGGCCAAACTCTTTGTTTAAGAGATTGTTAAATGACATGGAGTTCTTACTTCTATTGTTAGCGATCGTGATCCATTGTTTACTAGTGGATTTTGGAAGAGTCTTCAAAAAGCTTTAGGAACGAAGCTTAATTTTAGCACCGCTTATCACCCTCAGTCCAATGGACAAACCGAGCGTGTGAATCAAACTCTTGAAGATCTTCTTCGTGCATGTGTTCTCGATTTTGGTGGGAGTTGGGAAGATCATATTTCACTTGTTGAATTTCCTATAATAATAGCTTCCAATCTAGTATTGGTATGGCACCTTTCGAGGCACTCTATGGAAGGCCATGCCGATCTCCTTCTTGTTGGCTTGAGGCCGGTGAGAGACTGGTTTTTGGTCCAGACTTTATTCGTGATTCCACAGAGAAGATTGAACTTATTCGACATAGGATGAAAGAAGCCCAGAGTAGACAAAAATCCTATGCCGATAATAGAAGAAGGAAGTTAGAATTTTCTATGGGAGATTCTGTTTTTATTCGTGTTTCACCTATGAAGGGTGTTGTACGTTTCAGTCGATCGGGAACGTTAGCGCCTCGATATATTGGGTTATTTCCTATCACCGAACGTATTGGTTCCATGGCTTATCGCCTTTTATTACCGGCTCAGTTTTCTGCCATTCATGACGTGTTTCACGTTTCTCAATTACGGAAATGTCTTCCAGATTCCGATTCTATTCTTGAGCCCGGTGTTGTGGAAGAGATTGAAGTTTCACCTAATTTAACTTATGAGAAACATCACATTCGTATCATTGCTTCGGAAGTCAAACGACTTCGAAATAAAGATGTTCCGCTTGTTAAAGTTCAATGGTATTCAAATCCTAAGGATTGTTCTTGGGAATCTAGAGAATTCATCGAGCGAACGCATCCTGACTTACTTTCTCATGCTCTTTAAGGTGAACTTCTTACTTCAAAATTCTTTTTGTGTTAATATGCTTTTATGGTTGTTACTATATATCTTCTTCTTAAATATTGCGAGGACGCAATTTCTTTAAGGAGGAGAGTCTGTAACAACCCGCATATTTGTCGATTTTATATTTATATATTTTATCGATACTCGGAATTTAGTCCGAAAAGCTACTTTTTGCATACGGTCGAATTAGGACTCGGGACCACTTCCATTGAGTTCAAAATGACGTTTGCGGTCTTTTTAAGTGTATTCTTTGATATGTTTGGAGTTAGTGGAATTTTGCTACTTTTTCACTTAGGGCTTTGGTTTGGGCTGAGCCCAGTAACCCCACTTATGTATTCAGTCCCAACTCCTTCTGCTCTTCATTACTTCATTCCTCATTTCCTAATACTCAAGCTTTTATAACAATGGAGAGTGGAAGAGGAAATTAAAACTCCAAGCCCTAGTTTTCTTTTGCAAATCAAACTCTAGCTCCAAACTAATAGAAGAACCCATTGGTAAGCCTTCTCTTCTTCTTCTCCAACTCATTCTCTTATCAATTTCAGAAATTCCTAAACCTAACTTTGGTAATGTTCTTCTTTTAAAGCTTAGAATTAAGCTTCTTGAGTTGGATTTGAAGAGTGGTTGATTCTCCTTTGCTTTCAAGCTTCTTCTTCAATCGTTTGGGTTCAAAGGTGAGATTTTTATCTCACATCTTTGTCTATAATTATCTTCGATTGTTAGGTATGAATTCCTAATGCTTATTCTTGTGCAATTGATTTTGGTTTGGATTGATTTGGTATATATTCCAATTTTTGGTGTTTTGAAATCAAAATCTATGAAAATCCTTTTATGGATATGTGGACATTGATATTTGAGGCGTATCGAAGAGCCGTTAAGGCTGGGTTGTCGCTTGGCGTAAATCCTTAGTCGTTGTCGCTCGATCGATCGCTTTCGATAATCGTTTGGCCATCTTTGGCCTAGGTTCAGGGAATGCCTGAAATTCAATTTTCAGACGTCTGAATATGTATTTTCAGACGTCTGAATATTATACTGGGAATTTTTATTCCCCGGTATTTAGACGTCTGAATTGGTTCATTTGGAACCAGAAAGGAAATAGGCTAAAAAGTGCCCATTTCAGACGTCTGAAATCAAAGATTCAGACGTCTGAATTCTGTTTTGGAAAATAATTTATTTTCCAAATTCAGACGTCTGAATCCTTGATTTCAAACGTTTGAATTTGCACTCTTTTTGCCTGTTTGCCTATTTGCTTGAGAATTCCAACGTTAATCGATTCGTGTTGATTCCCTTTTGTTTTTATCACTTATTATCGACTTTGATGACATTTTCTTCGTGATTTTTAGGAATATCCATTTTGATGGATTCGGTATCGATTTCTTTGGATTTTATTCACGTCTTCAAATGTGAATTTAGTGATTGATTGTTCCTACAATCTTCTTTGTGATTTGTCACTTTAAAAATATAAAGGTTTTCAATACTAGTAGTAAATATCAAAACTCTTTCTTCAAATGATTTCAACACTATTTTATTACAAAGCTCGTTTTCTAAAACCGATTTCCAGTCTATTAGTATATACAAACCTTTACCTCACTCGTATGAGAAATCTAATTAAACGACTTAGTAAAACAAGTGGTATGAAATGCTTGCGTTTACTTCGCCGGTTAATTCTTGGACTTATTCGATTGAAACCCTTGTGACAATTTTCTAGTGGAGATCTACAATTTGTTCGTAAATATTTAAGTTAAGCTAGTGGTTATGGGACATGAAGCTAAGCTCGTATATTTACTAGCTTACTGTAATTGACACTTCTCGTTGATTATAACGATCATCTTTGTGATTTAGACTAGCAATGTGCGATGTCTCTTTGTTTGCGAGTGAGACTAAACCCCGTTTTGTGGAGTTTGGACTCAAATTGGTGGGGTAGCAACCCATGGTCTTCGGGCCGTTTGTGGAGCTTCGGCTCAATTTGTGATCGTTAGCAACCATGGAATTAGCGTTCCGTTTGTGATACACGTGTTGGTGAGATTTTTGCTCCCATTTGTGATAGGCCTTCCCCCTTTTGTGATTTCTGGATTTCTTGAGATGATTTCTAGAATTTGTGCTTCACCAATTTTCGTGATTTTCATTGATAAGTTTTATCAATATTTGTGCATTGGTGAATTTCTGCGTCATTGACTTTTGTGATTGATATTGATATAATCGTCAATATTTATGGTTTGGTGAACGAAATAAAGAGTATGACATTCCTTTTGATCCTTGAGAAGGTTTTTGTGATATTGATTTATCTCTTGTTGATTTTCAATTACTTATTTATCGCAGCTTGGCATTGTGATTATTATGTGTTTAGTCATAGCTCTTATTCTATATCGTCTCATCTGATATTTATAGCTAGACTGATCCGTTTATTATTTTCTTATTAAATAATACTCGGGTCAGACCGAGATGTTACAGGTGCTTCGGCTTGACTTCTCACTTGGGATTGATTCCTCTGACTTTTGGCTAACTACTTAGATTAGTAGTTTATTTTGGTGTACACATTTGAGATATAGACTCACAGTTGTATTCTTTTGTATAGCACGTTTTGCTATTCTTTTATATTATTGTGGATCTTTTTGACCACTACTCTGATATACACTTCCATGTGTTAGTTATATATCATATCTTCTTCCGCCTTTGTGATATGAATTATCTGTGACTGATTTGTGTTATGTTTATTTCTATATTTGTTTCCAAAGATTATTATAGCCACTGTGTAGTAGCTTTGAGTTTGTACCGGTATGTCGGATTTCCTCTTGAGATGAAATTTTTTAAACTATCTGACATATCGGTGCTCGCGCAAAGCAATTACACGGATGGTCGCTCCTCAACAGCCTTATTCTCCGTGCTAGTTGACAGCACTACACCGTAGTGTTCTTGGCTAGCATGGGTATAGAGGTGGGGCGTCACACAATTACAGAATCATATTCATTCGAGCTTGAATTTCGCGGTTAGGTTCCTCTTATCTATTAGGATTTCTCTTGAATTTTTGAACTTTCCTCTTCGTTCTGAAACCCATTTTTGTCTTGTCCCATTCGTGTTCTTTTGATACTAGAGCATCCCATAGTTTCAACCTCAATTGCCAACTTCATTCTTTTGTATGACTAATCACATCGACGGTCCCGCCAACCTTAGTATGATTTGTAAAGTGTGAAACTACTTTACAACAGTCTTCGATTCATCGGAGATTTATACGTCCCGGGTTTTGATGCTGATATCTCTTGCAAAGCCGAACCGTTTCTTTAGTAGACGACCCGGGTAATTCACTTATGATCGAATGTCGATTGTCTCAAGATTTTGCAGGCAGTTTTATGCTATTGCTAGATGATCGGCCTAGTGATCTTGACTCCATTATGTTGTCCATCTATTTCGAATGTTTTGGTGAAGTCGCTCCTCTACCTCTTAAGCAGGAAATTGAATTCCACATTGATTTTGTTCCTAGAGCTCGACCTGTTATCCCTCCTTCTGGAGAATGGTTTCTCGGAATGGTTAGTCGCGCTATTTGGATTAACCAATGCTCCTGCCTTCTTCATAAATCTAAAAAATTGCATTTTATGCATTGTTCTCAGCCAGCTTGTCCTGATTTCATTGACGATATTCTCGTTTTTCTAAGTTTTAGTTGACCCGGTTAAGGTCGATGCAATTAATATAAGTCTCTCCATCTTTTCTCTTTTGAAATTCAATTATCTTATCTTCCTTTCAAGCTTATCTTTGTAGTTAGAATTCTCTTTGATAAGGGTTCCTCTAAACTTGAACCTTTATCCTTGTTCAATAAATCCATTCTTGAATCATTCTGTGAGGGAGTGTATTTGTACTTGATATAAAAATGTTTTATACTGTGTTGTTTGAGTCGTTAAGTTTGAATTTTAGGTTTTCGATTGATTCATCTGGCCAACGCTCTTGATAGAAATTCCTAAACACTTGAACAGAGTAAACTGACACAATTTTATTTTCGAAATTAGTAAATGAAATAAATTTTTTATATGATTATATTATATATATATATAAGTATAATTTTATAAAATTAAATAGTTAATGAATTGGTTGTTAGAAATGATAATACTAGATTATCATTTATTGTTTTGTCAACATTCCTAAAACCACTAATTATTATTATAGGTTGTAATGAGAAGAAATATTAAACATGGTTTACAAATCTGATTTACAAATGAATGAATTTAAATTAAGGATTCAAGGATTTGTTGTTTTTCTAAATTTGGTTTCAAGTTTTAAGAAAATATACATATTTTGACAATATTTTCAAATGGAAATCGTTTCCATAAAATTTTAAAAGAAGTAAGTCGGTATTCTCCTCTCTTGTCATTGGAAGATAATTACGATGATATTTGCAACATCATTAACATTCACTTTCGAGCCTCAAAGTAGAGAGACCACAAAGTAGCTTTGCTACATTTTGTTTTGGATAGCGGGATTGTTGAATTTCTTAAGTATGATTTGATGTATAAAATATATAATATATATTTGTGTGTGTGCATGTGTGTTTATTTAAAAATGGTTTAAAGTGAAACAGAAATTTTAACTCTTAAATTTTGTGTTAATTAATGGTTTTCTATTATATAAATGAAGCTAAGTTTTGAATAATTGGAGTTTTTGAAATGAGAATTGGAATTGAAAACTTAAATAATTGAACTAGGGTAATATTTGAATGCATAATACTCAATTTCATTTTATAACATATATAACTTACCTGAATATTCAAAAAGTGAAAATGTTATGTAAATATGTAATTGAAGGTTATACAAGAGAAATTTAAGTAATAAAATGTTTAAACTAAATTTTTGCCTAATAGAAATGTAGTAAATAAAAGGTAAATTTGTATAGTGCTCAATTACATTCAAAAACATTGATTAAACTTACCTAGAAATTTTTTGAATGTTGATGTGAACATGTAACTGAATAATATAAAATATAAATGTAAGTAATAAGATATCTAAAAATCAAATTTATAAGGTTTTGAATCTATTTTTCCTTTCTGTTGCTTCTATTCTCCTATCTCGTTCCTTTTCGGGACGAAAAGTTTTGAGTGGGGATGAGTGTAACGACCCTGAAATTTTATCGATTTTATAACGTTATTAATTATTATTTTCTTGAAATTATATAATAAAATTTTTGAAATGAAAATTTGATATTTGGTATGCATCTATTTAAACATAGAAAATGGAAGATTTTCATTGGTAAATATGAAAGTTAGTTCTGTTGTGTAATTTTGAATTTTAATTTTAAATCAGTTAATTTGATGAAAATAAAATGTTTTCAAAATCTGAATATTTTATTAAATATAATTGTTTATCTTTTTCTGAGTTAGACATCATATTTCGTTTCATCAAATTTGGACTACTATAGCTCCGTTTATCTTATTTCCAACGTTGGAGCGGCATTTTCAACTGCGAAAAATCGACTTTTGGTAGCTTGATCGTATCGCTGATATATGTGTACTATTCTATTCATCTTGTCATGCTGATCTCTGTTGTATATTCATTTGTGTGATTCGACGTCTGGTACGTGGCAAAATGGCGAAACGATTTGCCATATCAGTTACGTTTTTTAGCCTTTTGGCTTCGTTGTGTCTTTCTATTATCCACCGTATAACAACGCAACTATTTGCCATTAATATTCGTTCAATTCAGCTTTTTGACTGTTATTATTCCACTATTTCAATTTATTCCTGTTTATTCTCTTTTATTCATTTGTTTTGTTCGAAATATGTGTGTGTGTGTGTGTGTGTTTAAATCTTCATTTTATATATTGTGATACATAGGGTCTTCTTCTCCTTTTCAAGTCTGCTCATCTTCTTTTTTTCCATTCCCGAGCCTCCTCTCTCCATGTCCATGCCTCTCCCCACCATCATGAACCACCACCTTCCACCTTACCAACGACCCTCCACGCACTGCCCCATCCTCCGCAAGCGTGCCGACCACTCCATCACCATGTAGCAAATATCTCCCAACGATGTGCTATCGAATGAAAACCTTCTCCATCACCCTTCTACGGCTCCTCCCCTCTTCCTACCATGCCTCTCCATGCATCCCACTCCAATTGCCGCATGTCCCCACTTTTCGACTAGTAGAACTCGGCCTCTCCACATCAAAGTATCCTTCCTCACACACCATGTAGCACCCCAAAGTACCATATCCGGCCAAACATTCCCTCGCCGCAACACCTCCCCAGCATGTATGCTAAGTCCGCTGACCGAACTCCGTTCCTATTCCAACCTGATAGCAACTGACCCCACAGCAAAGCCACCTCATCGAGCATCAAATGTCCAAACCCCAGATTCCCTTTCACTTAGTTCTTCGCCATAGCAGCAGCCTTCGCCGCCCTTCTCTCCTCTTATTTTGTGAAATCGTATATATCCATCCTTCCTTATATATGTTTTCTTATATAAATGTTCTTTTTTGCAACTTTCTTTTATCTTACATTGTTTTAAATATATTATATATATGGATATTTTGATTTTTGGAAATGTATATATAGATTATAAAATATGAGTTTATATAGGTTAATAAATAAAATTAATCTGATGAAACCTACCTGGCTCGTGCATCTTCTTCCAACGGCTTATATATGCATCTGAGACTATATATTTGCTTGAAAAAAATAAGAGAAAGCTTAAAGGTAAGCATTCATATAGATAATTATTTTGAACTCTATAACTCGTTTCTTCGCCTTGTTTTGATATGTGCTCTGAAAATATAGAACAAAATATATGTTATAAAGGTTGGGTTTTTAAAAATTTGTACAAGCTATATGATCTGTCTGTTTATATATATAAAGTTGCTTGTGATGTATAAGTTATATATAATTTGTTTGTATATATATAACTTTATTTAAGTTATGTATGATCTGTTGTATATATGTAGGTTTATATAAGTTATGTATGATATGTTAGTTTATATATATAAGAATATACATGAGTTTTGGTTTGAAATATAATGAAAGGGTATTGTGTTAAATTTTAGTATGTGTACTAAATTAAACAATGATTTTGAAATATATATAGATTTTACTCTAATGTGTTTAAACAAAAATATGATTTTAATATACATAGAGTTTATATATATAAGTTCACTTATATAATTGGTCTTCATCAAATCCAGTTCATCGTGCTTTGCTTTTGTCTCACCGCTATCCAAAATTGGTCGTAGCAACTTTTTTGCTTTGCTCGTGTCCGTAACCGTGTTAGTGTCCGTTTCCGTGTTATATTCTTCGACATCGTTATTCTCTAGCCTCGGAAGGTGAGCGATATTAACATTCTTATATTGAGTAAATTTCATTCACATGAATTGATGATTGAAATATGCTGTTAAATTTTAATTGTTAAGTTATCTAATTTCTAGATATGATATACCATTATTTGTAATCGTTTACCTATGAAATATGACATCATAACCTGTTGTATATATTACATTTAAATTTTGTTACTGATAATATATGTATGTTGTTTATGTGATATATTATTATCATATTTATTCTCACTCTGCAAATTCCCTATTAGTTTAGAAATCCCTATGGTTGAAATGATACATACCCGAACGATATCTTAGAATAGGAAAAAATCGTTATGGGTTAAAATGATAAACCCAAGCGATTTTACTGATTTTGAATTTTGGGATTGCGGGTTGAAATAATATAAACCCGTAAAATAATTATGGATTGAAATGATAAATACCTGTATCACTTGACTATATGATAGAAAACTATATAAAGACACAGTTGGTCTATTTTTTTTAAAACGATTTCCATAGCTTTGAAAGGAAATATATGGGTTTTTAATAAATATTGATTTTTAAATATAATATAAAGATTATAGTTTTAATATATGTGTAAAATTTAGATTTTTAAATTATATGTTTGGAAATTTTAAATTTATAAGTTAAGTTCTGAAAAATGTAAATTTAAAATTTTACTTATAATTTTAATATTTTTAAATATATAAATATAGTTAAATATATGATAAAATAGATTTAATAAAGTAAGATTTAATTTAATAATATTTAATATAATAAATTTAATCTAATAGAATTAATTGGATAAGTATATATATTGTATTTAAAATATTTATTTAAAATTCATATTAATATTTTAAAAATGATTTTGTAATAACTTTAATAAATAGAGGTTGGAAAGATAAATTAAAGTTGACTTGGAATTTAAATTGGTTTATAATTGAAATTAAAATAAATGTTGATTTGGAACTTATTGGTTTTGAGATTTAAAGATATGATTTTTATAACTTGATAACTGGATTTTGATCAATGGTGATTAAATGGATATTTTCTACTTTAAATAAAATTAAAATTGAATATTTAATTTTTATTTAAATTTGTAGTTTGAGATTTTATTTTAATGCTTATAAAAAGTGATTGTGTGAATATTTTCAAATTGAAATAAGATTTAAGTTGAATTTTGAAATATAAATGAAATTTATCAAATTGAGATATTGTAAATTATTTAAATATTTACCTTGAAACCTATTGAATTTGAAGGGTTAGACCCTAGATTAGAAATTGAAATAATTTGAAATGGTTTTGAATAGAATCTGAATTGATTTGTGAAATTGGAAGAAATAATTCTAACTTGAAACTATTTTCGATATACATACATATATATATATAACCTATTTTTAATATATCAATTATTCTAATATATAACCTATTTTTAAATATAAACTATTTTTAATTTATAAAAAATTCTAAATATATGTACATATATTTTAATCTAAAGTTGGAACTATTATAATTTTGATTAATAGATTTAAATGTGAGTATTTTGATATGATAGTTTAACCTATTTATAGTTTTGATTTTTGTTGTAAATTTTATTTAAAGTGATATGATTTCAAAAGTGAATATTGATTTCGAAAGTGATATGGTTTTGAAATGTATATAATATTTTGATGCGAAGTATGAACTGTTTGAAATGGTTATAAAAGTGAATGACCATGGTGTGAAATAAGCGTTTAGTTGTTAAAGAGACCGGGATTGGATATTGTCATACTCTCTGCCAATACCGAAACAACTTTAATAACTATATACGTGGTGGAGATTCCAGAACAAAATAAGATGGTTTGGCGATGTTCTGTATGAGGTATTAACACAGCCTTAACTCCCATGAGTCAGCTTGATGTGGCTCAAACAAGGGCCATGCCAGGCCAAGTGAGGTCGCTCCTCCTATCAAGGACATTTCTTCGATACCATTTTATTACTTTGTTATTTGATTGGGTGCACCTTTGATTTAGGAGTGTGTCTCGAGGTGGGCGGTAGTAGCTGCTATGCGGTACCACCAGTCCGGATCCGCAAAATGGTAGTATCCTACCTAGGCATTGCCTTGTGTGCCTTGTTACATGCCTTATCGCGCCTTCCACGAGTTGGTTTTGTACTGTACCTATGGAGTGCCATCTGGGTAAACCACCAGTTTGGTGGGGCTTACGGTACTATATAGACTGTGGGAATATATAAAATGAGTTAAGGGGATATGAGTAACACCTTAATGTTATTTTAATACTTTACTTTATTAATAGACATATTATAATAGCATACTACATAGTAGATAGTTCCACGGATCCTTAGAGGATGGAAATCTCAAACATCATTTAAGTTATGTTGCATTTCATTTGGACATTTCACTTGAGTTGATTTGCTTGTATAAGAATGTTAATCCTGACTAGAGTGTTTTGTGTCATGCTTTATGCTTGGGTTAGACTGAGTGTCATAGCATTTGAGACTCACCTTTGGAGTTTGGAGCTTTGCTTGAAGATCGGACTTTGTCCATTCGGCCGTCTAATTACTTCAGTTTATTTCAGTTGTTTTGTTCAGACTTGTCATTGGCATTTGTATTAGTAACTTCTTTGTATTCGAGATTTGTTGTATTTTACTTTAAACTTTGATGTTTATATAGTAGCTTCATGAATTACTATTTATCTATTTTTCTGCTTAATGTTATATTACTGTGCATGTGATTCTGTGATTGATTTATTTACTATATATGCTAAGTTTTGCCAAATATAAATTAACAATCTATTGTTTTGGGCAATTCAAGTCTGACATGAGTGGATGATTGTCGATTTGAATGGTTTGAAATGCCAAGTCGTTGCAAATATCTGTTGCATCTTTATCATCATCCTTTTGTCTCCGCTCGAGTAAAATGTATAGAAGGCAGATTTGAGTTTGAAGACACCTCCTAGCTACACCCGTATTCTTATTGAATTACTCGAGCTAAAGCTTTTCTTGTAGATGGCTTATTCATCTTCTTCAAATCAGATTTGATTCTTTTTTCATTGAAAATACCAAAAATGTTGCATTAAAAATAGACACAACAATCTAAATCAATGTAATTTGGATCTGACAAATATAAAAGTGATGGAATCACATAGAAAAGAAAGGAAAATACAATTTTTTATAGTGGTTTAGCAAAATCTCCGGCATACGTCCACTTAGTAACCTTTATGATTGATTATCTCTAGATTTACAATCCGTTTCTAGTTACAATGACGTGGATCTCGATTTTTCATCAACGGTTAAGGAAAGAAGAAGATCCAAAATTCTTCTCCTAGTTGAAGATATACTGCTATTTGTAGCCAAGATCCAGCCTAAAATTTTCCATTCCAAGGTTGAACGAATTAATTTCTCTAGATCCGAAGCTCTAGCATGAAGAACAGGTCAATCCGCATATTTTCTAAGGTAGCCAATCTTGTCGATGCTGACACGATCATGTTGGTATCAACATGATCATGTCAATACGATAATACCAACATGAGTTTATGTGTCAAAACTGTTTTCTTCATAATTTGAGTTCCAAGCCTTCAAAGTAGCCAAATCAAGATCTAAAACCATATTGGTACTAACCAAATCATATCGGTACTAACATGTTTTTGTTGTTCAAAATTTGGTCAAATTTGGTATGCTTCTTCCTTTAGACGTTCTTGATGGTTTCCAAATAATATCGTTACCTACCATGTCGGGTACCAAACATGTCGATACTAATCACGTCGGTAGCAATCATCATATTGGTACCAATCATGTCAGTACCAATTATGTTGGTACCAATCATGTTGGCACTAATTATGTTGGTACCAATCATGTTGGTACCAATTTTCTTGTGTTAACTATGCTAGAAATTTGATTTTTGATTGAAAACTAATCTTTAATAAAATAAAACTTTCCATTTTTATTCCTCATTCTAATTTTGGTTTTGATATAGAACCAAAAATGGGAAATATATTGAGTTTGATGACATTCATTAGAATATGAATAGAAAATATAAACAAATAACAAACTTGGTAGAGATCGGTAGACGCTCGATTAAGATGATGAAGAACTATATGTTACTAAATTAAATGGAAAAATCAATAGGAATGAAAAAACTATAGAGAAAATTATAGAGGGAAAATCATCATTTCAAAGTTAATGATGGTAGGAGAAGAAGAATCACAATTTTCTAATGAAAAGAACGGTGATGGGTCAGTATTTATTTTACAAGGAAAATTGAAGGATTAATTTTCCTTATGATATTTATATTTAATTTTTTTTGCATTTAAAAAAATTAGGGATGAAAAAAAGAGTGAAATAGGAAGAATAGAAACTAAAAGAAATTATAATATGTTAGAAAACAAATTCATGGCTCTTTGATTAACTTTATACCAACCTTTAAAATTTGTAAAAAAGAAGCTTAGGTATACTATTTTGAACATTTTGAAACTTGGATTTTTTAAAATTCTGAAATTCATAAGTATGTATGAGCCTTTGGTTTGTTGGTTGGTTCGATAATGAAAATTATTAAGCCAAACTAAAATCAATAAAAATGAAAACAAAACCAAAACAACCGAATTAAGTTCGGTTGGTTTAGTTCGTTTTCGGGTTTAACTAGACTAAAAATATTTCATATTTTATGTTCATAATACTCATTGTACTTTACACAAACACAAATATATGATTAAAGTGGTCATATTTTTTATTTTTATGTTTTCTAATAGTAATTTGGGCACATGTATGGTAAATAAAATTTATCTAGACCTCCAAACTAATCTAAAAAATTCATTAAAACGCTAATAAGTTGATAATATTATAAAAGTTCGGTTAGTTTGGTGTTGATGAACTGTAACAACCCGCATATTTATCGATTTTATATTTAAATATTTTATTTAAATATTTTATCGTTAGTCGGATTTTAGTCCAAAAAGCTACTTTTTGCAAACAGCCGAATTAGGACTCGAGACCACTTCCATTGAGTTCAAAATGCCGTTTGCGACCTTTTTGAGTATAAGCTTCGATATGTTTGGAGAAAGTTGATTTTTGCTACTTTTTCCCGCTTATGACTTTGGTTTGGACTGCACCCTTATTAGCTCAGCCCAACCCCCTTCTCTTCATAACTTCTCCTCTTTGCTTAAACACTCAAGCTTTAGCAACAATGGTGGAAGAGAATGGGAAATAGAAATTCCTAAGCCCTAGCTTGCTTTGCAAATCCAACTTCTAGCTCCAAATTCAAGAGAACCCATTGGTAAGCATCTCCTTCATCTTCTCCAACTCTTTCTCCATTCAATTTCAGAAATTTCCTAAACCTAATTTAGGAAATGTTTCTCCTTTAAGCTTAGATTCAAGCTTGTTGGGTTGGAATTGAAGAGTGATTGTTCTTACCATTGCTCTATAGCTTCTTCTTCAATCGTTTGGGTTCAAAGGTGAGATTTTTATCTCACATCTATGCTTATATTTATCTTCGAATGTTAGGTATGAATTCCTAACACTTATTCGTGTGCATTTGCTTTTGGTTTGGATTGATTTGGTGAATATTCTAATTTTTAGTGTTTTGGGTTCAAATCTTTAAAAATCCTAACTTTGATGTTTGAATGTGTTTTTGATTGTGCATTGAAGAGCTTATAGGGCCGGGTAGTTGTTTGGCATAAACCCTTAGCGCCGTTGCTCGTGCGAATGCAATTTGATCGAGATTTTGCACCTCATCCAAAATAGGGAAGGGGAGTGCTGACAACAGGTTCGGCCGACCGAGCCCCTGGGCCGGTCGACCGACCTGCTACCCAGGCACTTCTTGCCTCTGTTTGGAAGTGCCGGTTACAGGCTTCGGCCGACCGAGCCCCTGGGCCGGTCGACTGACCTGGTGCCCCGAGCACTTCCAACCCCTGGTTCGGTCAACCGACTCAGGGAGTCCGGTCGACCTACCTGCTGCTATTTGCCAACTATGTCTATTTTGCCTAGTTGCCTGAATTTCCAACTTTAATCGATTTGTGTTATTTCCCTATTTGTTGTTATCATTTGTTATTGATTTTGATGACTTATTTTCTTCGGGAATTCTTGGAATATCCATTTCTATGGATTCGGTATCGATTTCTTTGGATTCTATTCACGTCTTCAAATGTGGATTTTAGTAATTGATTGTTCCTACAATCTTCTTTATGATTTGTCACTTTAAAAATATAAAGGTTTTCTATACTAGTAGTAAATATCAAAACTCTTTCTTCAAAAGATTTCAACACTATTTTCTTACAAAGCTCGTTTTCCTAAACCGTTTTCCAATCTATTAGTATATACAAGCCTTTACCTCACTCGTATGAGAAATCTAATTAAACGACTTAGTAAAACAAGTGGTATGAAACGCTTGCGTTTACTTCGTCGGTTAATTCTTGGACTTGTTCGATTGAATCTCTTGTGACAATTTTCTAGTGGAGATCTACAGTTTGTTCATAAATATTTAAGTTAAGCAAGTGGTTATGGGACATGAAGCTAAACTCATATATTTACTAGCTTACTGTAATTGACACTTCTCGATGATCATGACGATCATTTTTGTGATTTAGACTAGCAATTGTGTGATGTCTCTATGTCCACGTGGAGGACTGTACCTCATCTTTACTGAGCTTCGGCTCAAAGTCCGCAATGGGGGACTATGCCCTGTCATGAGGAGCTTCGGCTCACCAGGAGGAGCTTCGGCTCAATGTCCGCAATGGGGGACTATACCCTGTCAGGAGGAGTTTATTTTTCTGGGATTGGCCATCCTTTTCTTGTGATTTTTGGATTTCGTGTGTTGAATTCTGGAATTTATGCTTCACCTATTTTCGTGATTTCTATTGATTTGATTTATCAATTATTGTGGCTTGGTGAATGAAATTAGGAGTATGACATTCCTTTTTATCTTTGAGAAGATCCTTGCGATATTGATTAATCTCTTGTTGATTTTCAATTACTTATATTTATCGCAGCTTGGCATGGTGATTATTATACGTTTAGTCATATCTCTTATTCTGTATCATTTTATCTGATATTTATAGCTAGACTGATCCGTTTATTATTCTCTTCTTAAATAATACTCGGGTCAGACCGAGATGTTACAGGTGCTTCTGCTTGACTCCTTATCCGTCTACACCTGATCTTTTGGTTAACTACTTTAGTTTGGTAGTTTTTGTTGTATACATTTAAGATATAGACTCCTTGATGTATACATATTTTTGTCTAGCACTTGTATCTATTCCTTTGTATTATTTTGGATCTTGTTTGACCACTACTCTGATGTACACTTTCATGTGTTATATTCATATCTATTTCCACCTTTGTGTTATGAATTATCTGTGACTGATTTGTGTTATGTTTATTTCTATGTTTGTTTCCGAAGACCTTTATAGCCACTATGTAGTAGCTTTGAGTTTGTGTCGGTATGTCGGATTTCCTCTTGAGATGAAAAGTTATATTTTTATCCGGCATATCGGTACTCGCACAAAGCAATTATACAGATGGTCGCTCCTCAGCAGCCTTATTCTCTGTGCTACTCGACAGCATTACTCCGTAGTATTCTTATCTAGCGTGGGTATAGAGGTGGGGCGTTACAGCTTGGTATCAGAGCCAAACTTCGGAACAATATGGAATATTATAACAAGGATCATCGTCCTAAGTCTTTCTTAGGAGTCGTGCTTTAGGATTTTATTCGGGTCTTCGTACCGATTCATCCTATTTTCTTTATGATTCCTTGTTTTATCTATCAAGATTGCTTGATCTTCATTTGTGAATAACTTTTTCCTCTTCCTTCTTTCTTTCTTAAGGAAGAGAAATGGTTAGACCAGGCCGTCCCAGCGCTGGTCAATCTAGTGCTACTCCCCTGGATGGAGTATTCATGTCTGCTCAACAACTTTTGGATCTTGTAAAGAATCAAGAGTTTATCTATGCTTTGAGTAAGAACCCCAAAATGGTTCTACCTTTGAAACTTGAAGTTTCTTTCAATCAGCTTGTGGATGTTACTCTTCTTCATCGAGAGGTTGGTAAAGGAAGTGTTTGTGATATTGGGACTTCCAAGAAGAGGCATATTAAGTTCAAGAGCCTTAATCCCAATAAGAGAGTGAAGAAAACTACTTTTGTAGCAAAGACTCCAATCCCTAATCGTGGAGGATGCTACAATTGTAATTCTAAGGAACACTATGCGAATATGTGTCCAAAACCCCATTCTTGTCGCTATTGCAAGAAACCGGGTCATCTTTTATCTGCATGTCCCAAACTTTTGAACAAGGACATGAGAAAGCTAAATATTGTGCAAGCCCCTAGCAACTCTTCTCTCAGTCAAGGTATTTTACATTCAATCCTTGATGGCATTATTTATTTCGTGACCTTCTTATTCGAGTTCTTTTTGATATGGGTTTCATCTCATTATTTTTATATCAAAAGAACTTGTCGATTCTTTTTCTTTGAATATTTTGGGCTTGATGACTTCTTTGAGGATTGTGAATCCGGATTAGTGGATCCGCAACACTCAATTTGCTTTCTATTGATGTCGAAATTATTTTATGTGATTTTTCTTTCCGAGTCGATATTTTTTACTTAGGCTTCGTAATTGATTTTTGTAAGGATTGGCTTAATCGTTGTGGGGCCCATATCCAATTTTTGCGTGTGGACTATTCATCTCCGACATTTTCTATCTGTTGAGTAGATTTCTATTTTTTCTTGAGATTCCGATTTCAAATTTTTGAAGGCATCATTTTATTCTTTAAGCCCTCAAGATGAGAAAAGTGTTATTTCTATTATCTAAATAATTTGTGAAACTTTTCCGGTATTTTTGAGTTTGTCTTAGGATTATCACCTAAGAAATCTTTCGTGTGGTGTTAAGGTTTTTCTAGTTCGACCTTGCCACCGATTTTCATTTGGCTACGAGTTGCGGGAGTTCGCATTCCATTTACCGCATTCCGCACTCGTTACGATTCTTATGAATGACTTATTATGTCATTCGATTCGTCTAGCTTATTTCATCCATTTTATAAATCGAATATTCTATGAATATTTCGATGGTACCATTCTTGTATATATTGATTTTGGATGAAAATAGTAATTTAAAATTTTGAAAATCTTTTTCATAAGATTTATTTATAAGTACAATTTGGTTTTTGTTCTTAAAATGAACAAAGAATATTCTTAAAAGTTTTTAGAAACATGTTTATCATATAGAAGATGATTTTGTGATTGTATTGCCCGTTGAGTGCTTTAAGAATTTTGGTCGATGCGCTTGATCAACGTTATCGATAGGAATTTCCTAAACGCTTTGATGAGATAGTCAGACACGATGTATTGACTTGTAAAAATGTAAATTTTTGTAGAAAGATTATTACATAAAAATAAATAAAAAATGTAATTTTGAAAGTTTTAACTTTATAGGAAAGAAGACTATTTAAAAGAAATTCTTTCTTTTCGAAACTCTTATTCTTGTGATTCCTGAAGGGGAACCAAGACTTTTCTATTTATACCGATACTAGTCGTATTGGTTTGGATGCCGTTCTCTTGCAAAGGAGAACGTGCTATCACTTGTGCTTCTAAATCATTATAGCTTATCGAGACTAGATATGCCACTCATGATCTAGTGCTCGCGGCTATTGTTTTTACTTTGGAATTTGGCAACATTATTTTTGGATGAGAAATTTGTTCTCTACCTCGATCATAAATCTTTGGAATATTTATTTTCTCATAAGGAACTTCATGTTGACTCGAGTTCCTGGCATCTTATGATCTTGATATTCTTTTTATTCCCGAAGGGGAAATCGTGTTGCCAACGCGCTTTGTCGTAGGCAACAAGGTGTTGATTCTTTGATGATGTCTGAATGGAATTATCTTTTTTATCAAGTTCGTCGGACGTTTTGATATACTTCGTTTTATTGAGCTTTATCTCATTCCTTTTATGGACTAGTGTCTGATGTTCTTTTATGGTGTTCGGTTCATCGGATGTACTGTTATTATACTACATCGATGTTCCATCTTATCTGGATCAATGGATGTACCATTATTATAATACATCATTGTTCCGGTTTATCGGTCCGTTTGGCGTACCGTTTTTGTACTACGCTGATGTTCCAGATTATTTGAGTTTCTAGTTTCTCGGGCGTACTGTTATTATACTACGTCGTTGCACCAGCTCAATTTTCTGCTATTCTTGACGTTCTCCACGTCTTTTATCTACGGAAATGCCTTGGGGATTCCGAATTTTTATTCTTGAGCCTGGTGATATTGTAGAAATTGAAGTTTCACCAGATTTGATTTATGAGCAACATTCCATTCGCATCATTGCTTCGGAGGTTGAGCGCCTTCGGAATAAAGATGTTCTTCTTATGAGAGTTCAATGGTTCTCAAATCCTATGGATTGCTCTTGGGAATCCAGAGAATTCATCGAGCGATCCCGTTCGTGCTAACTCTTTCGTGCTCTTTATGGTGAACTTCCTATTTCAAATTTTCTTTTGTGTTGATATGCTTCTATGGTTGTTACTTCTTATTTTCTTCTTAAGTATTGCGAGGACGCAATTTCTTTAAGGAGGGGAGTCTGTAACAACCCGCATATTTATCAATTTTATATTTAAATATCTTATTTAAATATTTTATCGTTAGTCGGATTTTAGTCCGAAAAGCTACTTTTTGCAAACAGTCGAATTAGGACTCGAGACCACTTCCATTGAGTTCAAAATGCCGTTTGCGACCTTTTTGAGTATAAGCTTCGATATGTTTGGAGAAAGTTGATTTTTGCTACTTTTTCCCGCTTATGACTTTGGTTTGGACTGCACCCTTATTAGCTCAGCCCAACCCCCTTCTCTTCATAACTTCTCCTCTTTGCTTAAACACTCAAGCTTTAGCAACAATGGTGGAAGAGAATGGGAAATAGAAATTCCTAAGCCCTAGCTTGCTTTGCAAATCCAACTTCTAGCTCCAAATTCAAGAGAACCCATTGGTAAGCATCTCCTTCATCTTCTCCAACTCTTTCTCCATTCAATTTCAGAAATTTCCTAAACCTAATTTAGGAAATGTTTCTCCTTTAAGCTTAGACTCAAGCTTGTTGGGTTGGAATTGAAGAGTGATTGTTCTTACCATTGCTCTATAGCTTCTTCTTCAATCGTTTGGGTTCAAAGGTGAGATTTTTATCTCACGTCTATGCTTATATTTATCTTCGAATGTTAGGTATGAATTCCTAACACTTATTCGTGTGCATTTGCTTTTGGTTTGGATTGATTTGGTGAATATTCCAATTTTTAGTGTTTTGGGTTCAAATCTTTAAAAATCCTAACTTTGATGTTTGAATGTGTTTTTGATTGTGCATCGAAGAGCTTATAGGGCCGGGTAGTTAATTGGCATAAACCCTTAGCGCCGTTGCTCGTGCGAATGCAATTTGATCGAGATTTTGCACCTCATCCAAAATAGGGAAGGGGAGTGCTGACAACAGGTTCGGCCGACCGAGCCCCTGGGCCGGTCGATCGACCTGCTACCCAGGCACTTCCTGCCTCTGTTTGGAAGTGCCGGTTACAGGCTTCGGCCGACCGAGCCCCTGGGCCGGTTGACCGACCTGGTGCCCCGAGCACTTCCAACCCGTGGTTCGGTCAACTGACTCAGGGAGTCCGGTCGACCGACCTGCTGCTATTTGCCAACTATGTCTATTTTGCCTAGTTGCCTGAATTTCCAACTTTAATCGATTTGTGTTATTTCCCTATTTGTTGTTATCATTTGTTATTGATTTTGATGACTTATTTTCTTCGGGAATTCCTGGAATATCCATTTCTATGGATTCGGTATCGATTTCTTTGGATTCTATTCACGTCTTTAAATGTGAATTTTAGTAATTGATTGTTCCTACAATCTTCTTTATGATTTGTCACTTTAAAAATATAAAGGTTTTCTATACTAGTAGTAAATATCAAAACTCTTTCTTCAAAAGATTTCAACACTATTTTCTTACAAAGCTCGTTTTCCTAAACCGTTTTCCAATCTATTAGTATATACAAGCCTTTACCTCACTCGTATGAGAAATCTAATTAAACGACTTAGTAAAACAAGTGGTATGAAACGCTTGCGTTTACTTCGTCGGTTAATTCTTGGACTTGTTCGATTGAATCTCTTGTGACAATTTTCTAGTGGAGATCTACAGTTTGTTCGTAAATATTTAAGTTAAGCAAGTGGTTATGGGACATGAAGCTAAACTCATATATTTACTAGCTTACTGTAATTGACACTTCTCGATGATCATGACGATCATTTTTGTGATTTAGACTAGCAATTGTGCGATGTCTCTTTGTCCACGTGGAGGACTGTACCTCATCTTTACTGAGCTTCGGCTCAAAGTCCGCAATAGGGGACTATACCATGTCATGAGGAGCTTCGGCTCACCAGGAGGAGCTTCGGCTCAATGTCCGCAATGGGGGACTATACCCTGTCAGGAGGAGTTTATTTTTCTGGGATTGGCCATCCTTTTCTTGTGATTTCTGGATTTCGTGTGTTGAATTCTGGAATTTATGCTTCACCTATTTTCGTGATTTCTATTGATTTGATTTATCAATTATTGTGGCTTGGTGAATGAAATTAGGAGTATGACATTCCTTTTTATCTTTGAGAAGATCCTTGCGATATTGATTAATCTCTTGTTGATTTTCAATTACTTATATTTATCGCAGCTTGGCAAGGTGATTATTATACGTTTAGTCATATCTCTTATTCTGTATCATTTCATCTGATATTTATAGCTAGACTGATCCGTTTATTATTTTCTTCTTAAATAATACTCGGGTCAGACCGAGATGTTACAGGTGCTTCTGCTTGACTCTTTATCCGTCTACACCTGATCTTTTGGTTAACTACTTTAGTTTGGTAGTTTTTGTTGTATACATTTAAGATATAGACTCCTTGATGTATACATATTTTTGTCTAGCACTTGTATCTATTCCTTTGTATTATTGTGGATCTTGTTTGACCACTACTCTGATGTACACTTTCATGTGTTATATTCATATCTATTTCCTCCTTTGTGATATGAATTATCTGTGACTGATTTGTGTTATGTTTATTTCTATGTTTGTTTCCGAAGACCTTTATAGCCACTTGTAGTAGCTTTGAGTTTGTGTCGGTATGTCGGATTTCCTCTTGAGATGAAAAGTTATATTTTTATCCGGCATATCGGTACTCGCACAAAGCAATTATACAGATGGTCGCTCCTCAACAGCCTTATTCTCCATGCTAGTCGACAGCATTACTCCGTAGTGTTCTTGTCTAGCGTGGGTATAGAGGTGGGGCGTTACATGAACCGATTATAAATCAATGTAGTTGCAAAACCAAATCAAATCGACCAAAATAACATGGCATAGTTGGTTTATATGATGTTTTACTAAAGATTGCTCACCCCTACCCATCTTTACTACTAATAAAGAAAATTGGTTGAACTAATTTGCTTGGTGTCCTTTTGAAATTCCAAAATACCCTTGCTTTCCATTTACATGTTTTGCACTCAAACAAAATGTCAACGTATATATAATAATATAAACAGTCCGTGCACGAGGCATGAGCCCATACTAGTAGGAATAATGACAAACTAAACAAGAACTAAATTTATATAAATATATTTTACATTAGTTCTTTCAAGTTTATAATTTTTCATATTTGATTTTATTGAATAAAAGACTATAATTCATGAATAAACCGAGTGTGTATTTTATATCTTATATATAGGAAAGTGGCCTCAGTAGTTAAATTCATATCATTTCTTCAAAAAAATAAGCAAAGAAAAGAACATAAAATGGAAATTGTAGATATGAACAAAATAGATTTACATATTTCTTCATCATTATGTTTAGGTGTTAATATTTATTGTAATTTTCTTAAAAATGATAACATTTAAAGATAAATCAACTTAATTATCTAAACTAACTAAATAAAATATATAAGGTAAAAACAGTGGTTGAACCAAAATAAATTGAACATTTTATTTCGTATATATATAATGAGATCAATGGATAAATTAATAAAAACGGCTTAGCTATAACATTTAATTGAACATAGACACAAACACACGCGCACACACACATATTATTATGTGTGTGTGTGTGTTGATTATTATTCTTTTGATTCAATTTATTATCTACGGTTTATAATTTCCTTTTTAGGATAATTTTCTTTCATTTTTATTAATGTTATCAAAGTGACTAAAAGTATGGTATTTTTCAATAAAGTTTATATTCCAAAGGGTAGAACCAATGAAATTTAAATAACGATTATGCTTCCTTATTCAAAATAGCTACAGAATGTAAGTTCATATGATTTAAGTTTGGATTTTGACAGAAATCTATAAGAAGTGACATAATAGGAAAAATATATTTATTCAAATGAACTAATTGATTCAAAAATATGTTAAAAAAATGAGATTAATTGCATTCGAACCTTAATATTACGAACATCAATCATACATCTAAATTTAAAAATTTTAAATTATACACAACGTCGAAGAATATATCATATTATCCTGTCTACATTGTTTACAATGAAAAATTTAATGAAGCAAAAAATGCATACACAAATAACGTTATGAATATCTAATAGTTTATATCATTTATATTTATACAACATATCATGCTCAATAACATGATGAAAATTATCTTAGCAAAAATAGATAAATTAAAAACTTTCCCCCAAGACGGAAAACTTGAGAAGTCATTGAAATTAATGAGCGTTGATGGCTTTAATTGCAAAAATGGAGGATATAGTAAAATAGTTAAGATTGCACTACACACTTGATTATGAATATTTAGTAATTTTTATAACTAGTGCGAACCCATGTTATGTACACGGTGTTTTTAACTATAATCTATTCCATATATTTGGCTATGATTGTTGTATATGCTACATATTATTATTTTTACAGTCATTTAGAAAAGCTCAATTGCATATAGAAACCAGTAAAAAGAATAAATCATTGATATGGAAAAATAAACAACAACTAGTAAGGATTTCATAATTAACTATTTCATAAACAAACATGTAAGACATTATATAATTTATCATTTACTTTACATGTCCGTGATTTTAAAATTCCCACCGAAATATGCATCAACATATAGCATAAAATTAATGATTTGGGGATGTGTAATTAACATAAAATTAAGAGGAAAAATTAATTATTAACAAATCAATCTTCCTCATGCTTATAGGAAAAGGTAGGCTATCATAGTGCATATCAGAATATTTAGAAACAGTGCCTAGTAATGTAACAATAAGCCACATATTCAGTTGAAACACGCATTTCATTTTTGCTTGTAAATTGAATTTAAGATATATCAGGTTTTACTTTTAAATTAACGATTTAACATTGTAAATTTGGAAACTATGATTTGCACACCCATATTTGTTCTAAAATAGCTCGAGTATATACCATAAAAATTCTATTACACCGACTGCTATAAAACATGGATAAAAGGTATATATTAGACATGCAATCATCGAATACCCCTTTAGAAACCATTATATTTAAATTTAAAATGTTTCATCAATGTACACCAAAAATCACATTATGTTGACACATATTTTTGATACACTAATTCATATTTCATACTTGTCATTTAGAACCTATGTAATATCGAACTAATACAATAAGCAAATCACCAATTACATCTTTTAAAAATTCATTACGTTTTCAAAAATAATAAGCAAACCAAAAACTTTCAAGATAGTGGTACGATATTGTAACGACCTACCTTTTCGATCCTTAGAAGTCGACAATAATACATCTACGATATTCACATGCAGAACATCCGAGTGCTGGAAAGACAGTTGGGGTGAAAGAAAATAAAGATAGAACAAAATTTCAACAGCGTGACGAGAAAAATATATCATATACACAAGATTGTTACAAAAAGAAATCATCTTTATTATACAAACATAACTCAAATTAGAGTACACTAACCTATTATCTGCTTGGACAGTTATAATAGCCCATCCTTACAATTGCTGATAGATATAGAGAAGAATAAAACAAACAGAAAAATAGAAGGTAAAAGATACGTGAATATGTCTTGGAAAATCCATCTCGTCTCCTAAGAGCTCCAAAGCATCAAGCTAAATCTGGAAAATATGCTCAGGCTGACCTAAGAATTATAGGAAAAGAACGCCCAGATCAGGTTGATAAAACCAGCGTGAGAAAACTTGTATTAAATCATATTGATTACTATATTTGAAAATCCTTTCAAAATAAAAGATATCTCTTAAGACCATGCCGCACATAAACAAAGACAGGTTTTTACCTTATGGTAACCAAAACATTTTATTATAAAATCCAATAATATTATAATAGTATCTAGGGTTTTACGATATTATAACATTGGCAAAATTGTTACATTAATTACATTCCAGCATACTAGGTCTACAATCAAAACCATAAGCCTCGTATAAGGAAATGGATTCCAACATAGCAAGGTAAAGGACAACCTTCCAAATGTACACCTCTAGAAAAATGTACCCGAGGGTGCAACTTGGTGTGCCTCTACTACATAAAGCCAGCTTCCCCTTTAACATGACAGGCCAAATTACATCATCCCTTGATGGCAAGGCTGGCTTAATTTTCCGCTTGGTGCCTACGCGCATTCCGGCTCCGAAGAAACTGATATATGTAGGAGCTACCCACATAGCTCTATTGCATTCCCTCTTTTAGATATTCCCTAGTTGTGAGACTTGTAAAGTCATGCTTTACCTTTTTCCTCTTAGCAATTCCCACATGGAATGCTAACACTGCCCTCCAGGCATCAATGTAATGCTAGCATTCATCCATACAATTTGTTCAGGATAAGAACAAACCAAAGATATTACTTCTACTACATCCATTTTGGAATCACTCGGGATTAGTAGCAAGTAGACCTTGCACTTCACTAGCTTGATTCCATCATCTAGAACCTCTTTCAAAATTTAGAACATGCACATAGTTTTAGATTGGTTACGGTATAAAGTCATATCATATAAGTATGCTCTTCCTACTCACTGATCACCCTAAGACCAAATTGATAGTTCTAGTAAACTCAACTCCAATTCTTTAGAAATAATCAAATAACGCATAAGAATAGGGATCAACCCCTTTTAAGTGGACATATCTACCCATCTTTTGTCCTAGGAGAACAGAATGAGATTTACACATACAGTACAACATCATCGAAGTTGATGGTACCATGCAACTCATGTGTTTCTCCTAAATATTTCTAGAGTTATATCCTACGGTGTTAAGTAAGAAATTCTTCTCTGCAACCAAAACTAAGAAGGATTATATAGGCCAAGATTTGATAATTGGTTATTTAACTATCAAATAAAACAATAAATGATCAAATAAAACAAAAATTTATTACCCATGGAAACTACCAAGCCTCGTTTAAATAAATCTTCCATTGCTTAAAATCTCTTTCAATTATTTGATTCAAAATACCATTATAAAGGATATTTTTACAAACCTCTTATACCTCTTTCAATACTTGGAAAACATTTATATACATATTCTAATGGTACAAGTACAATACCAAAAACATTATGTTTTTCAAAACTTAGAAAACATATCCATATACTTATCTCATCGGTATGTATATTGCCAAAAAATTATGCTTTTCAGTACACAGAAAACATATCCATATACTTATCTCATCGGTATAAGTATATTACCAAATCATTATGCTTTTCAATACTTAGAAAGCATATCCATATACTTACCTCATCGGTATAAGTGTATTACATAACTATTCACTTTCAAAATGGGAAATCTTTTCCATAAACTTAAACAATATTAGTAAATAATAAGATTGAACAACCATTAACAAAATAATTTTTTTTTAAAATTATAATAATATAATAGGAAACTTTAAAACAAGTTAAGATAATATATTAATTAACTTAACAATTAATTACCTTTAAAACCTTATTAATATAATAGTAAATCAGATTTTAAAACAATATTATTATAACAATAGGTTGACAATAAAACAGTATTATTATAATAATAAATTAACTTTTAAACAGTATAAGCTAAAATAATAATAAATAATAACTTTAAAACATAAAATAGTTAATGTTAAACAACAATTAACTTTTAAATAATAATTAACTTTAAAATCAAATTATTATAAAATAACTTTAAGTATCATTAAAGTATAAATAACTCTAAATCATATTTAGAATATAACTAATAATTTAAAACAATATTTAAATATATAAATTATTTAACTTTAAACATTGCTAATAAAATAATTATTGTATAAAACATTGTGCAAAAATAATAAATATATGAACATTTGTAATTATTTTAACATTTGAAGTTTATTTAAATCCATAACTTTAAGAATTTGGAAAGAGGCTTAGTAATCAGAATAGTACTTAAACAAGCTACGTTATCATTCAATTTAATTTTTCAAGTTAATAACTGACATTTACATAATCAACATCTATGTAAATAAATTCAACAATTCACCACCACTAGTTAACATATCACTCATTCAAAATGGCATACGAATTAACGACATATAATTAGATATCCAAATCTGTAGAATAGTAGACTGAGATTTATTCTGCTAATTAAATGACCACTTAATTTAATTAGTGGAACAGTATTTTATTCTGTTAAACAGGTGTCCAGATTACACTATTCTGTTTGCTTTAACAAAATAGTGTTTATTTGGCCAAAAAGATATCACTAATTAAGGTATAATCAATTTAACGACGTTATTAATTAAAATAACGCAATTAAATTCTATCTGTATTAATATGTCATGATTTTAAACATCATAAATCTACTAACAAATTACATTATGACGTTGTACTTGTCTCTACGAATCCAATGTAAAAATTCATAGGTTAATTGGATTTAATTTGAGGGAGTTATAATATTTCAAAGTTTAGACATACATTTAGCTAAAATGTAAATAGTTAAATTTGAAAATGCTTTCTCACCCAAATGCCATATGCTTTGCCCATAGGAAAACCATCCGCAGCTTGCAAATCCCTTTTCCCCATATGCAATGCAATTGAACACAATATAGAGGACTTAATTGCAAAAAGCTTTGAAATGAATAGTAACTTATTTCCTTCCTTTATTTTTCTCCATGCTTAACACACCAATGTCGCTCCCTAGTCCCTGCCTCGATCACCCCTGGCCTATGCTACTACCTCCCCAGATCCGCTACATGTCGCATACCTTCGGGCAAAGCCCTACCTGCTACATCGCCTTACATGCTTCCACCCCTTCAACGCCACCCATATCCTTCCCTCTTGCCTACCAGTCCATGGCTTGCTCACGTCCTTATTTCCCCCTCCTTTCTCTTCTTCCTCACTTCATTTCCATGCATTAACACGCACCATAAGAACCACACACCCATACTGAAAGACTAACTTATGATGGATCGATTATACAAATGACAAGTATATAACTAAATTAAACTATAGTGTAATAATTAGTAAAGAATGTAAATAAGAATAATCACACTAGGGTTTTTATACTGGTTCGGACCTCCCGTCCTATGTCCAGTCCCGAAGTTCCTCTTCGGAATTTCCTTTCGCCAAATAACCCTCACTTCACCTAGAGGAATAGGTTTACAATAGCAATGTTTCTTTGTCAACTATGTGTTCTTCTATTACACAGATTTTGACTATATAGTACAATTGAACTTTCTATATCTCTTGAATGATTGAATACAATAATGTTCGAGAGAATATAAAAGTGTATGATGTTAGATTTACAGATTGGATAGCAAGTAGATGATTAGAACAAGAGACGATTAAGATAGAAAGTAAGTGAGTGAGTTGGTCTCTGATTCATCTTGATTCTTGTTTATGTAGTTATAGAGAGTTGCTTCTAGTAGTCACATCTCTTCCCTTTCAGTCTAGAGTCGTCACTGTTCACTGGTGAAGAGTTGCGGAGGAGAGATGGAGTTGTGTCTTTTCGGAGATGACAGTTGTTATTTGAATTTTTCGCCCCGAGCCCAATTTCAGACGTCTGAACATTGTTTCAGTCGTCTGAATGTTGTTTTCTGACATCTGGAACCTATTATTAATTTTAGTCCAGCATCTACGTTCAGACGTCTGAAGTTCTGCATTTCGACGTCTGAACCTGTCAAGTGAGTTTTTTCTGGATTCATTCTTGAGTGTTTGTTCCTTTGATCTTTGTGCAACTTTGTAGATGAATTTCTTTAATGCTTTAGTCATCGTCTTGTCAAGGTAGTGGTTTGTCTCGCTTTGTATCTATGTAAGATATATATATATATATATATATATATGATTTCCATTGTATAGTTGTCATCATCGAAATCGTAAACTCAGTGTTCTAACATTCTCCCCCTTTTTGATGATAACAACTATATAATGTACTTAGATAATAATTACAGACAGATTCTCCCCCCTAATGTAATCTCCCCCTATAGTTGTGCATATCTATTTTCTCCCCCTTTGTCATTATCAAAAAATAATTGAAGAACCATCACGCAAAGACAAGTATAATATGCAAACATAATTACAACGGTAACAAAAATTATTATTACATCTTGAAGCATAGCAAAATATTGACAGTGTCTTACCAGTAATTTGAAAAAAGTTAACTATAACAAAATATTAACCATATAAGGTCAAGGTAGATCATCACCAGGAGAGGCCAATTTCCCTTTATCCTTGCCGTCAGTCTTTGGCGATGTGTGAGGAGATGAGAAGGTGTAGACCAGCCAGAAGAAGGTTGTCGAGTTTGTTGAAGTGCTTGATCAAGTTTTGAAACTACTAAAGCAATAGAGTCTTCAACTTTGGAAAGCCTGGTGGACAATGTGTGATCAAGCCTTGCTATTTGTTTACCAAGGATAATTTGATTTCTAGATAGGAGCACTTGGTTTTGTAAAGTTAAGCGAGCAATACTTTCATTAGCATTAGGCTGAGTTCGTGCTTCCAAAATCTCCATATCATAGTGATATTCAAACGAGGAAGGAGAAGGTGACATGGTTGCCTTGGTAGTTTTGTATTACTTTCTTGTTGTTATTGTTGTTGTGTAGAAGGAGGAGGTTGATCTTGTGCATTTCTCCAGTCTAGAAGAGTTATATAAGATGGTGGTTCCTCCGGCAAATGCATAAGGTTGAAAAACTTTGTTCAACTATATTTGATAGGTAACTCCTCAAATGTAGAAATGTATGATGGGATGTTTAGTGCTTTGAGGATTCCCATAATATAAGCCAGGTAAATGATAGTCTGGCGAGATCTATTCCAAAAACCTTTAAGTACATCGAAAATGAACAGAGCCCAATTAATCATAGTTCGACTAAAAAGAGCATATAAAGCTTTGTGCTCAAGATCAGTAATTTGTTCATGGCTACCTAATCGTGAGGTAATGGTATTTATAAGCATTCATGTAAGGAGCCTAGCACGTGGCCTAAGGAATTTGGAAGAAAATTGAGGCATTTGATTCTTCCATAATTGATGAGTTGTAATATCACGAGGTTTAAATTGCATATCCTCTATTTCATATAACCTGTGACCCCTATAAGAGCATTCTAAAATTCGTCCAGTTATAGTGGGGTTAACTTGATTGTTGTCCATGGACACTCGTCCATAACTACCATTCATCATTCTCATTAGTCCATACGGATGAACTGTACGGATTAGCGTAAAATATGTATATAGCCAATTGATCGATGGAGATATCGTTGGCATTAAAAGAAACAAGGGTTTTTAAGTTACCTTGCTCACAGATGTCATCCATATCATATGAAGGAAACTTGATTAGGTTATAGAAGGGTCCGAGATGCATCTTCTTAATCTTCAAGTCTTCAAATCGTCTTATAGTTGTTGGATTGTGGAATAACCAATCTTTGATTTGAGTGTCAGTTACCATCAAGGGTTGAGAAGAGTATCCTTCTCCATGCTTTCTTTTCTTAATTCCCATTTTTTTGTTCGTGGTGGCATTACTCTTGTAAGAAATTCGATTATTAGATTTTGATAATGATAAATTTCGATTTGGAAATGATTAGAAATAAGAAAAGGGGATTGATCGATCAGAGATAGGGTTTTAAAAAACTGTCGTTTCTAGTTCCAGATGTCTGAAATAGTGGATCAGACGTTTGAAAATGCTTAATGTAGAAACAGAGAGTAGAATCAAACATCTGGAAATAGCACTCAGACGTCTGGAAAGTGTTAATGCTAGACAGAGAGTAACTTCAGACGATTGGAAAGGATTTCAGACGTCTGGGAACATTTATTAGTAGTTTCAGATTCCTATTTCAGACGTCTGGAATCTTTTTCAAACGTCTGAAAAACTATAGATTAGTTTTTTGATATTTTTGCGAAGAAAAAAACTTTATTTATTGAATAGAATAGTATAAACAAATATATATTTAAATAATCGTCTTTAAACGTAGCAGTTTATTTGTTCTGGTTCCATTCCTAACGATCCCTTGAATTCGATTCGTAGATGGAATGACCATAGTTGATTGGGGAACAGGAAGGAGCTTTTGGCGACGAAGTCGATAGTTCGTCTCTTGGAATTTCAACAAAGCGTGGAGATTTTTTATGTAAACACTAATTTGTTGGAGAATGACCACATATAGCATATAGAGCCTTTTCTAAGAAGTTCAAATGTTTTATTGTTCCTTCCTATCTATAGTATATTTCCTTTTGAGCATCCATCATTGCGAATTGATAATGTGATATTTCATCAAGTTTTTCGTGGATTGTAGGTGGTTTTTCTTGTTTGGCTTTCTTCAGTAGAGTTGATAATCCCCATCGACTTTTTGGTAAGTCAGGAGAGGGTGGAGAATGAGGAGGTGAAGGAGTACGAAGAGAGGGAGTGGATACGCTTGAGGATGACGATCCAGAATTATATGAAGTTATTTCTTGAGATGACATTTTGATTTTTATATTTGATATGTATTTTTAAAGAGAAACTTCTGAAAGTTATATTTATAACAATCCAAATATAAAAATAGGTAGCATTTTTATGGTCCAAAATTATTCTCTGAATTTTGAAAGGTTTTTAATCAACTAAAAACTTGTGGATATAAGAAATTTTTCTTAGTTTAAAAGTTCATTAAGTGAACAAATGCCTAAATCTCGTCGTAATTTTACAAAAGTTTGTTCGTTTAATGGTTTTGTAAAGATATTGGCTATTTGATTTTCAATGTCAACATATTCTAAGGTTATAGTCCCTTTTTCGACATCATTTCTTAAAAAATGATGTCTTATATCTATATGTTTAGTTCGAGAATGATTTATCGAATTTTTAGATAGATTGATTGCGCTAGTGTTATCATAATAAATCGGGGATTTTTCAATTATTTTTCCAAAATCTTTTAAGGTTTGTTGCATGTAAATTACTTGTGCACATGCTAATGCCGCTGACATTATTTTTCTAAAATCTTTTAAGATTTGATGAGATTCTTTTGGTTTTGCTTGAAAACGTGCGCAAAGACAAACACTCATCAATATATCGGGTCGACTTGCGGTTAAATATAATAACAAACCAATCATACTCCTATATAATTTTTCTTCAAAACCTTTTCCGTTTTCATCTTTATCAAGATGAAACGTTGTACTCATAGGTGTAGGTTTACTAGATGTTTTATCCATATCGAAACGTTTTAATAGTTCATTACAATACTTTTCTTGATGTATAAAGATACCATTTTCTAGTTTCTTTATTTGCAATCCTAAATAGAAATTTAATTCGCCCATGTGTGACATTTCAAATTAATTTTTCATTATATTAGAAAATTGTACGCATAAATTTTCGTTAGTTGATCCGAATACGATATCATCGACATAAACTGAACTACTAAAATATCATCATTTTTACTTTTAATAAATAGAGTCCTGCCAATTTTACCAATTTGAAATCCCGATGAAATTAAATGATTTTTAACCCTATCATACCATGCTCTAGGAGCTTGTTTTAACCCATATAATGCTTTATTTAATTTAAAAACATGATTTGGACATTTTTCATGTTCAAATAATGGTGGTTGTTTGAGATAAGCATTTTCTTTAATGAGACCATTCAAAAATGCACTTTTGACATCCATTTGATATGATTTAAAATTGTTATGACAAGCAAAAGCGAGTAGAGTTTGTATAGCTTCTAATCTATCTATAGGTGCAAAAGTTTCATCGTAATCAATTCCTTCTTCTTGATTATACCCCTGTGCTACTAAACGTGCTTTATTTCGAACTATATTTCTGGTTTCATCGGCTTTATTTTTAAATACCCATTTAGTTCCAATGACGGATTGATCTTCTGGTCTTGGAAAGAGTTTCCAAACATTATTTCATTCGAATTGATTTAATTCTTCTTGCATAGCTAAAATCCAAAAATCGTCATTAGAGGCTTCATTATAGTTCTTTTGTTCAAAATTTGAAACGAATGCAACATGACTTATTTGATTTAGTTGATTTCGAGTTACTCTAGAATTTAAATCTCCAATAATGTTATCTATAGGATGATTCTTTAAAATCCTAGGAGGTGAAACTAAAGTATTATTTTGATCAATGGCTTCATTATTATTGTGAGGTGTGTTAGAAGAATCATTTGGATGTACTTCTTCTTCGTCATTAATTTGTGTAGTTACAAAATTTTCATCAAAAGAAACATGTAAACTTTGTTCTAAAATATTTTTCCTTTTGCCATAAATTCTATAAGCTTTGCTACAATCCGAATGGCCAACAAGTATTCCTTCATCGGCCTTAGAATCAAATTTTCCTAGATTGTCTTTAGTATTTAATATGAAACATTTTGATCCAAATTTTCTAAAATATGATACCTTAGGTTTCTTACCAAAAAATATTTTAACACATGTTTTTTGTCATTGGTCGTAGTGTCACTCTATTCAAAACATAACAAGCTATATCAATAGCTTCGACCCAAAAGTGTTTTGGTAGATTACTACTGTTTAATATTGTTCTTGCACATTCTTGTAATGTTCGATTTTTTCATTCAACAACATCGTTTAGTTGTGGTGTACGTGGAATTGAAAAAATAGGATTAATTCCTTTAATTGCAAAAGTTTGTAAAAGGTTCATTTTCGAATTCTCCTCCGTAATCACTGCGAATATTTTTAATTTTCAAATTCATTTGATTTTTAATTCTTTTTGCAAAAAATTTATACATACCAAAAGTGTCACTTTTATGTTTTAAAAACAAAGGCCATGTGTATCTTGAAAAATCATCAACAATTACAAAAACGTATTTGTTTTGATTTATTGATCTTACTTGAGTAGGATCAAATAAATCTAAATGCAACAATTCTAATGGTTGTTTTGCTGAAATATAAATTTTAGATTTAAAAGAACTCCTTTTTAATTTTTCAATTTGACAAGCATCACACAAATTGTCTATTTTATAATTTATTTTTGGTAAACCTCTAACTAGTTCATGTTTTGATAATTTATTTATATATTTGAAATTCATGTGACAAAATCGTTTATGCCATAGCCATGGATCATTAAGCTTATCGGTTAAGCATAAATCCGAATTTTGTTTTATATTCATATTCAAAGTATAAATATTTTTATTTCGAAATCCTTCAAATAATTTTTTTATTATTATCAAATATATTGCATCGATTTTTCTCAAAATTTATTTGAAAACCTTTATCACATAGTTGACTAGTGCTTAGTAAATTATGTTTTAAATTTTCTACTAATAAAACATTAGAAATACCGATGTTTATGACTTCTCCAATTCCGATGACATATCCTTTTGAGTTGTCTCCAAAGGTTATGGTGCCTCCATCGATATATTTTATATTTGAGAGCATCTTGGCATTCCCAGTCATGTGTTTTGAACGGCCACTATCAAGTATCCATTTCTCCTTGCTTTTATTTTTGGGTACCCATAAAACAAAAATTATTCAACTGGTAACCACTTCTTTTATTAGGGTCCTAAATTTTAGGAGGGGAGGGTAGCCATACCCAAGTGGGTTTGAGTCCTTTAAAAACATAATCATTGTTAAATACTACACTTGATAGAAAACTATCATTATGTTTTTGTCTAATTAACTTATTATTAGACTTTAGTATCCAAATTTTTAAATTTTAGATTTTACATCTTTACTTAACTTTTGTGTTTTTTGAAACTTTGATATAAGGAACTTTGCTTTATAGTATTACCTTTTTTCTTTTATGAATTATTTTTCAATCCTAATCCATTTCGATTAACAGAAGGTTTCGAAATTTTAATTAAATATCAAGATCTTGTTTTCCTTTGTTAAACTTTGAAACGTTGTTAGTAATTTTTTCTAGTTTATCCTTTAATTCACAAATTTCATTTTTTGAAATTTCTATACTACTTTTTAGTTCAATATTTTCCATAATCAAATTATTTTTCTCAAGTTCTAACTTATCTATTTTGCTAAATTGTGTATCATATCGATAGATTTTTTACATTTTTCTTGTGAAATCTCTAATTCTTCTTCTAAAATAACTTTTTCATCCCTTACTAATTCAATTTCTAGTTCTAATCGATTTATTTTGGCTAGGTGTTCTTTATTCAATTTTTTATTTGTCTAAATTTGTCATCAAGTTCAATACTTAACTCTAATAATTCATTATAGCTAAGTTTAGGACATACCTCATCAGTGTTAACCATAAAACATACATTACCTTGTTCTCCATCGCTATCACTATCACTCTTGGAAGATGATGATGAATTGGAATCATCCCAAGTGGCTTTAAAAGCTCTTTTCTTATTAAAATTTCAAATTTGTTCTTTTTCTCATTGTTGAGTTTAGGGAAATCCTTCTTCATATGTCTGTATTGATCATATTCATAGCACTTGATTTGAGATAGTTTTGTTGTGTTAGACTTCCCTTCTTTTTTTAATTTGGTCATCTTTCTAAATTTCTTGAATTTGTTATAATTCTTGGCAATGAAGACTATCTCTTCTTCAACCAAATCCGAGTCATCATTTTTTGCTTGAAATGTTATGTTCTTCTTTTCAACCATCTGTTCTTTTCTAGCATGTAAGTTAGATTCATAGGACACTAAATTTCCTATCAACTCTTCAACTTTGAGAGTAGAGAGATCATTAGCTTCTTCAATAGCTAATACCTTCCTTTCCCAATCCGATGTTAAAGAGTTGAGTATTCGAGAAACTAAATCAAAATCAGTGAACTTAACTCCCAATGCCATAAGTTCATGTTAGATAGTTTGAAATCTAGAATACATGTCAACAATGGTTTCATTTTTCTTCATTTTGAATGAAGAGAATTGGTTTTGCAAAATTGAAATCTTAGTTTGTTTGACCTTTGTTGTACCTTCGTGTGTAATTTGTAAGGTGCGCCTAATGTCAAATGCAGTTGTGCATAAACATGACACATGAAAATTCATTTTTATCTAGAGAGCAAATTAAAACATTCATAGCTTTAGCATTGTTTGATGCTAAGGTCTTTTGTGCATCAGTCCAAGTGTTCATAGCAGTGTCAGGTGCTTCATATTTATTTTGTATAGCAGACCATATTTCTAAACCATTTGCTTCCATAAAAATACGCATATGAGTGGACCAATATGCATAGTTTGAGCCATTAAATAGTGGGGGACATGCGGTAGACTGACCTTCTTGAAAGGTACGTGCCATATTAGTGATTCAAAAATTTATTACAGTACTTTTAATCAAACCTTGCTCTGGTACCAATTGAAAGACTAACTTATGGTGGATTGATTATACAAATGACAAGTATATAACTAAATTAAACTATAGTGTAATAATTAGTAAAGAATGTAAATAAGAATAATCACACCAGAGTTTTTATACTGATTTGGACCTCCCGTCCTACGTCCAGTCCCGACGCTCCTCTTTGGAATTTCCTTTCACCAAATAACCCTCACTTCACTCGAAGGAACAGGTTTACAATAGTAGTGTTTCTTTGTCAACTATGTGTTCTTCTATTACGCAGATTTTGGCTATATAGTACAATTGAACTTCCGATATCTCTTGAAGGATTGAATACAATATTTTTCGAGAGAATATAGAAGTGTATGATCTCAGATTTACAGATTGGATAGCAAGTAGATGATTAGAACAATAGATGGTTAAGATAGAAAGTAAGTGAGTAAGTTGGTCTTTGATTCATCTTGATTCTTGTTTATATAGTTATAGAGAGTTGCTTCTAGTAGTTACATCTCTTTCCTTCAGTCTAGAGTCGTCACTGTTCACTAGTGAAGAGTTGCGAAGGAGAGATGGAGTTGTGTATTTTCGGAGATGACAGTTGTTATTTGAATTTTTTGCCCCTAGCCCAGTTTCCGACGTCTGAACGTTGTTTTTAGACGTCTGGAACCTATTATTAATTTTAATCCAGCATCTATGTTCAGACATCTGAAGTTCTGCATTCAGACGTCTGAACCTGTCAAGTGAGGTTTTTCTGGGTTCATTCTTGAGTGTTTGTTCCTTCGATATTCGTGTAACTTTGTAGATGAATTTCTTTAATGCTTTAGTCATCGTCTTGTCAAGGTAGTGGTTTGTCATGCTTTGTATCTGTGTATGATATATATATATGTATGTATGTGTATATATATATATATATATATATGATTTCCATTGTATAGCTGTCATCACCGAATTCGTAAACTCAGTGTTCTAACACATACATGCACATCCATGCCCAGTCATGGATGTTACTCCCCTCACATTCCATCTTCACTTGCCTCAAAGTACATGGCCACTGTCACAGTACACGCCCACAAATATAAACACACTCAACTCGGGCATGGCCCAACTGGCCAGACTACCCTTTTTCCTATTCCTGAACACATCCACTACCATGCTCTCATCTCCATCATCTCCAAGCACATCCATGCTCATACAAAATATATTCATATACACACATGTGCAAGTATGCATAGAAATGAAGGGAGAAAAGAAGGGAAATGGTTTGCTATAAGGAGAAGAAACAGGGTATTTTGCTGTGTGTACACTTTCATTTGCAGAGAATGAATATGAAGTGTGTTTTCATTTGTGCTTATATGTGCTTTCTATGTCCACATACAAAGTAAAATGATTACAAATTACTTCAACCTTAAGACAAACATTAAATGCAAAAGTATAAGGATTTAATGCAAAAGAAACTAATATGTGCAAAAAACGATGCAAGGACAAGCAAGAATGATTGTGAAAGATTTTTGGCTGAGTTGTTTTTTAATTTTTAATTTAAAAGTTTTGGGGTATGTCACTACGCAATATCCCTTTCGCGTACGAGCCGCGAATGACATAAATAAAAATACTGCCGCACGTAACAATGTGATACGATCATAAAACAACAACAAAATAGACATGTTATCTTATTTTTTGAAGTTTCAAAATTGTCAATGTTTGCCGTGAAATAAATTAAACGAAAATTTAAATATTTTTCAAATTAAAAATTATGAAAAAATCCAATAGATTAAGTTTAAAATATGTCATAAAAAATCATGCAATTATTTGAATCATATATTTTGTTATATTTTAATTCAATTTTGGATATTTAAATAAATTAAATATTCAAATTTGAAGACTCAAAAATACAGGTCCTTACATTCTTTCCCCTCCCCTTTAAAAAGAAATTCATCCCCAAAATTCCAGGGATGGAAAATATACCAAGATTATAGATCGAATTCCAAAATAACCATTTTAAAAGACATTCTTCGTCTATAAACATTTCAAAACTTACTTCTCTTCTCTTATTCGTATGATACTCTTCTATATCCTGAGTATATAAAACATTAATTCCATTTCACCACCCAAAATTATATATGAAAACATTTTTATAAAACACAACTTAGGTTAAAAACTTATATAATACCCTATTACAATTTTATGGTATATATAGTTATCTGATTCAATTTACATCAAAATCCTCTTTATTTTGAATCTATATTTCTTAAGTAACTTAAGATCCAAGTACCCGGTTTTTATTTTAAAACTCCTTTTGAAATCAGTATATATAATTAATCCATAGAAAATACATATATAACCCTAGTAACCCTAAAATGATACCAAGGAACAATGTACTAGCAAATAGTATTATTGGAGGGATAATACTGAAGAGAAGTGTTTACCATCCGAACACATCTCCTACCCATTTTCGGTCATTTTCGAGCCACTCGAACTCGTTAACTTAATATCATTTTTCTCCCTTTTTCAAAGTCATTTTGAAACAATGCTATATATATTTCCAAATAGATAGTTTTACCCAATATCCATCTTAACCTTGCTTTGGATTCGTTCGCATTCGAACTTATTCTCGACCGTACAATGATAAAGAGAGTAATTTACTAAGTGGACTACAATGCTCATCTAGGCAAACATCCGATCGTCACTTAGAAGATTATTTTGATCATCACAAAACAAATCGGGACACATTTCCCATACCAATCCAAAGAAAACACACTTTCCTTTAAAATTTTCTTTTCAAAAGTATTTATACTTAAAAATACTTCTAAGTAAACTATTAGTACTACTTCCAATATAATTTGAAATAATAATATACATCATTTCTTTTGTAAATCAAAATAAGCTTTTGGGATCAAATCAAAGTCTGTTTTATCAAAACAATTTTATAGTAAATTTCAATGGTATCATTTCCCACTTAAGATCTCGAAAATGAACATCGACGATGCTATAACCATCATAAACATTATTTTCTAGCAACCAAAGTGAGTTCGGTGCTTTATACCTCCTTGAAAATCCTTGAAAATATTTTAATCTCAAAAATATTTTCAAATAATACTATTATTATCTTCTAACCTTGGAAAATATTTTCCAAAAACATAGGGATTTAAATTCTCAAATTCCTTTTATTTATAAAACACATTTTTATAAATCAATTTTTAAAAAAATCAACTCCTTATATAAATCATTTTTCAAATATTTATCTAAGAAATGGTATAATTTTATTTTAATAAACCTCTTTTATTAAAACCCAATTTTATAAAATTAATTTTACATAAAATTACTAAAATATTTATTTCAAAATATTCCAACTTTCTTATATACAATTATTTCACAAATGTGTATCCTTGTTTATAAGAAGGAAAATTTAACCCAACATTAACATCGATCGCCTTGTAATCAAATTATGAAATTGAATTTACAAGGTGTTCGTTTCAATGTCTTCCTAAATTTATTATCTATCCAACCCATGTAAAAAAGGATAAAACTGCTAATAAACTGGTCGAGCATAACCATTCAAACAATGAACGATGATAATTGAATATTATCATCCCCTAGAAGATAAACACACTAAAAACAACTATATAAAAAAAAAATTAAATTACACTTTTATATATAAAAAATATAACCCACAAGATGTACATACATCATTCGTATGCAATGTCAATTCCGATCGCTCACTCGACCACACAATTTCCCTTCCAAACTAGTGTCATTCACACGACTCTCTAGTGCTGTAACAGCCCTAGTTTTTAGCTATTTATTTCTTTTAATTTTTTTGTTTTTAGAAATATAATTTATATAAATTGTGTTTACCAATATTGTTTAAATATTTAATTTAGAGAATTAAACTCGTTAATTTAATATGATTTTTGTAACTAAATTTAAGAAGAAAAAAAAGGAAATTTTTATAATGTATAATGAAGTGAGTGGTAACTAAATGTTTTGGATATTATCATAATATCTGTTGTTATACCCATTCCCTAAAAATAATGAAAAGGAGAAAATTTGTAACATATTAAAGTAGTTAATTAATTATGTTAATTTGGTAGGTTATGACATGCAAATCATGTTGGTGGAATATTCTCAATTTTGACATATTAATTATGTTAGCAGTGAACATTGTTAAGCAATTTAAAACAATGAAACTTACAATCAATTTATTTGATAAATCTACCTTATTCCTAGTTAGCAATTCAAAACTTGAATAAAGGCACATACGGATATTTTAAAATGGAGTTAATGACAATTAATAGATATTTCAAAAAGAAATTTATGACAATTAATAGAGAAATTAATTGTAAAATTTCAGTAGTTGACCAGAATTAATTTATTGAATAATTAATGCAAATTAATAAAATTGATGAAAGATAAATAAGTTAATTCTTTTGGTTAATGGCATGAGGACACGAGGTTAATCCCCATTTTGTAGGAGAAATCTGCCCGTGTAACCAGTCCGGCTACCAGTGCCTACAAAGTGGACGGATTAATGTGAGACGTCGCAGGATTGATAATTAACAAAAAGGGTTAATTAACTAATTAAGTTAGTAACCAAATTTGAGTATGTAATTAAAGGAGGATAATTAATTGGTAATATGGTAATTAATTGAAATCAATTAAGGAGGGTAATTAAAAGGGATAAGGTAATCAATTGAAATCAATTAAAGGCAATTAAAGGGGAATTAATTGATTAGAAGAATATGGAAATCAAATTTGCCTTCCTTTGCGCGTGACACAAAATTTTATTCTTTTAACATTTTGACATTTGCCTCTTACCATTTGTTTCTTGAGCATGTCACTGTATTCATTTATTCACGCAGCCTTATCCACAAAAATATCAACTCTTCCAATTGCCATTTTTCCTCTCACCTAAATTAAATGCATTCAAAATTTAATCTTGCCTATCTTTGCAAATTTTCGCATACCCATTATATCTCTCTGTTTCCACTGCGTTTGTTTTGCAATAAATAAATTTTTCGAACCATTGATCAAGTAAATATTTATGTAAGCATTTATTACTTTTGCCTTTTCAGTTAAAAGCTTTTTCATTGCTTACCATAAATCACGCAAGAGCTCAAGTTTTGCTTCCTCAATCAAATCTGTTCAAATTTGCAGTAACGCATGCTTTAAATTTAGATTATAACTGGTATAAATCACGCAAGCTATCTAAAAAAAAAAATCCAAAAGAGTGATATCGTTCAAACATAAAACTGGAAAGAGAAATCAACGCATGCATTTATCACAATTTTCGTGTAGCGTTCAAACAAGAAGAACTGGAAATAAATCTCTTGCCTAAACGCATGCACTCAAAAATCAACGCTTGCATTTATTTCTTACGTTTTCAAACCTGCCTATTTATCTCCCCTTTTTATTTCGCAAGTTTATCTATAAATACTTTGCCTCATTCACATAAGTTTTCATATCTCCTTGTTTGTCCCTCTCTGGTACAAGCTTCTATCAGGTAAATAATTTGCATTGTTTATTTCTTTGCTTCTTCCAATTTTCCTTCCTCCTTCTTGTGTTCTCTGATTTCCTTGCTCGACTACTTCCCCATCATGCCGTGCCATTTATAAATACATATAGAACTTTGTTAGTAGTAGGCTGGAAGAAATGATATAAATTGATTGTAGGAAGCTAGACTATGGAATTAGTGTAGTTATGATGTAGTTAGTGGTATTGTGGATTTGGATAAGTGCAGTTTGAAGAGGAAGGCATAGAAAGAAAAAAAAAAGAATTACAATTTAATAATGGAGAAGATAAATTGATAAGGAGAAAATGATATGAAATGTTGTTTAATTCAAATAAACAATATTGTATGAATAAATCTTGGGTGAATATAATAAAATGACATTTATTTCAATTTTTAATGGTTGAAATAAATTTAAGATGGTTAAAAATAAATTTAACTACTTATTTGGGAATTTGGGTGGATAAATATCAATGGATTGTATTTATTATGGTTAATAAAAGGATATTGGTGATGTATACCAATAATCACCTTTTAATGTTTAATAATAAAAGTAAAAGAAGAAATAATTTGCCTAAACATGATGAACATGTATGTGAAATAAAGTATTATTTAATGAATTCGAATGTAGTTAGTGGCTACATTTGATTAAATCGAATAATTTGAACAGTATTGTGTTTGTTGCCAATATTGTCATTTTATTTAAATAAATATATATGAGAATGAAAATAATTGATCATGATAAATATGATTAAAAATGTGAGAAATAATTTAATAATGTCTAAACATGTATTTGTTTTGTTTGGGTGCATAACATCTTTTATTCAATCAATTGTATTAAATTTGCAATTTATTTTGCAATTTATTCAATTTATTTTATGCATGCGTACGGTTGAAGTATGGGCCTAGGATATGTTGAGACGGTTAGCGGGTTGTAGTAGTCGAGCAAGTTGAACTAAATTTCTTTTATTCTATTCGTTCCAGTTGTTCTGAAATTTTGCTTTGACCGTAATTTTTAAATTCGCATACTTGGTATTTGGATCTTATAGATTTAAGTCAAGGCTTTGCATCCGCCGAAGTTTGATCGTGCTTTCCGTTTTTTTTTCCGAAGTAGATACCGTGTTTGATTTAGATCCACTGCAACGTTTAAGGTGAGTATTTCTCACCAGACATATGTACATATATTTTGTGAATTATCGCAAGTGTATGTGTAAAAATTTTATTTAAATATTATCTGTCTGTAGTATAACGTAGAATGATGAATCCCATTTAAATTGACACCTCATCAGTTATTATCTGTTGTATTATTTCTGCAGTTATATTATATTATTGTTTATTTACTGCTTAAATCACCACTGCAAGTTCCCTGTTAAATTTAGATTGTTGTGGGCTGAAATGATAGGCCTAAATGATGATTACTGTGCTATTATTATGTTAACTGTTTAACTGTTAACTTGGGGTTGCGGGTTTGAAATGATAGAACCCGGGGTTTGTAAATTACGGATTGAAATGATATAAATCCGTATCACTTGACCTAGGCTAGAAAACTATATACAGGCCCGTGGTCCTTATAATATTTTCTGAAATATTTAAAATTATTTTGGAAGTTAAATATTTGATTTAATATCTTTAAAGGATTTTATATTGATTTTGAATGAGTTATAAATGTTAATAAATAAATAAATAAATATTTGAATAAAATTTTGGAATATAACTTATTTTGGAAATTCTGGATTTTTGAAAGGATAAGATTTCAGTTAAGAAATATATATATATAAGTTATATTTGGAAATATTTATTAAGTTAAACAATCTACTAAAGCATTTAAATGCTGTCTTTTGAAATTGGACTAGTTTTACCCGTAACTTTAGGTAGCATTTCCTAAGTGCTATAGAATCTGGAATTTGATTGTTTTGAAATTTAAGGAATTTGATAAATTATATTTATGTTTAAGTTTTGGATACCTTTAAGATATGAGATTTATAACTGGATTTTTCTTAATAAATTTAAGATGAACATTCTAGTGTTAAGTAAATTTTGAAATTATTTAATGGCATAATCTTGGAGTTTTATCTATGGAATTTATGGGAATATTCAAGACGAAATAATAAACACTAATTTGTTGAAAGAAAAAATATCCAACCTTAGTTTTGAATATTAATACTCCAATTGGATATATATATAGGAATTGAAATGGTCTTGGGAACATGAAGTGATATTTAAATTATGGTTTAAAATAAAGAAATATATTTGTAAAGCTATGTAAATTATCTTCTTTACAAAGTAACCATAAAGTTAAACCATTTATATCCAAACCATTTGTGTTTTGGGAGTTATGTTTTTTTTAAAGAAAAATTTCCAATATATTATGGTTTAAAGGTATAATTCAAATATTTGGTTTCCAGATATTATAAATTTTAAGCAGTATGGTTTTGGAAAAGAATTATATTTGAATATAACGATATCATGTTGTTTTGGGTTTTAAATGATATCGTATTTATAGTTTTGAAATGGAAATGTTTATGCTGGTTTTAAAGTATAAATTGTTTTTAAATGACCACGGGTTATAATAACGATGGGTTGGCAAAGAGACCGGGATCGGATATGGACATACTCTCTGTCGATACCGAAAACCACTTTGACCAACCGTGTACGCGGTGGAGATTCCAGAATGAAGTAGGTCGGTGGTGGCGTTTCCTGTAAGGTAAATACGTGGACCCGACTCCCGTGAGTTGGCATAAGGTGGCTAAAACAGGAGCAATTCCAGGCCAATGAGGTCATTCCTCTGATCGGACGCTCCTCTTCGATATTATACTATGATCTTGGATTGATTCAGTGGCCACTTCTATATTTTGATTTTGGGGGAGTTAGTTCGAGGTGGGCGGCAGCTGCGCGCTGCGCGTTACCATCAGCCTGGATAGCAATTGGTATATCTACCCTGGCATTGCCTAGTTGTGCCGTGTCACCTACCCTATCGCGCCTTGTACGAGTTTGGTTTTCTCCCGTAGCCCGTGTGGTATCCTCTAGTGGCTTCCCGATCAGGAGGGACTATGATATTGGATGGACTACTGGGACTATTACGTGTTAAGGGCTATATGGGTAACCCCTTAACGCTATTAAAAAGTAAGTTTATTTTATAAATAGACACTAGTATAATAGCGCAATATACTACATAGTAAATAGTTTGACGGATCCTTAGAGGATGGGCGGTCCCAAGCATCCTTTAAGTTACTTGCTCTATATTACAGTACACTTGAATTAGCTTACATTATATAAGTATGTATGTCCTGACTCGAGTGTTATGTTTTATTTTTACGCTCGGGTCAGCCTGAGTTGCAGCTTCAATTTCTTCTCCGTAGCTAGGACACTCAGTAGATCATTCGCGCTGCTGGAAGTTGTTTCAGCCTTTATCTTTTCTGGAATTCAAGACTTTGAAGACTCTATCTCTATTTATGTCTTAAAATTTGTATTGAGGATTATAGACAATGTAAGTTCTGTTTTGTTGAAGTTATATCAGTGGCTTCATGAACCACTAAATTTTTAATTTCCGCTGCGAGATTCTGATATCTGTGTATGTGATTCTGTGATCTATTTATTGTATATTCTGAGTTTTGCCAAATTTATTCTACAACGCAGTATTTTGAACAATTCAAGTCCGACAATGTGCGGATGCGAAGGGTTGAAAATACTGGGTCGTTACATTTGGTATCAGAGCTTTGGTTCTAGGCAAAACTTAGAATGTATGGTAAATTTGATTTACAGAATCACGTTCATTCGAGATTGAACCACTCTCTTTTCGAATTTTGGAACATTCCCTACGGTTCCAAAGCTCATTCGTATCCCTCACTTTTTCATCTGCCTTAGATTCTGGAGTATCTCATAACTCCACTTCGGATGATCTTTATTGTAAATTGGCGGTCTCGCCATTATTCTAATAAAGGGGTGAAACTCCTTTACCATTAGCATTGATTCACCGGAGATTTATATTTATCCTCGGTTTATATGCTAGTATCTTTGGTTATTCCAAATTCTATCTCTTCGGATCAAATGTAGATTTACCCCAACCACATCGATATGGCTCTTTAAGTCACGGATGACTAGGTCAAGGTTGTCCGCGACTTATATAGACTTACCCAGTTTCCTTATTCTGATCTTCTGATTTCAATTTATCTTGAATTCTATTTGATTTGAGTTCATCAAATTTGAGTCTCTATCCTGGTTTGAGAAGTTTATTCCTATATTTGAAATTAAAATCTAATATTATATATATGAGTATAATTTTCAAAATTTTATAATTAATTTAACTAGTTGTCAAGAGATAATAGTTTTGATTTTATTTATGGTGTTGTAAGCCATGTGTTTGTCTAATAAATAAGTGAATATAAAACAATGGTTATAAATTAATTTGGAAACAGAAATGAATTTAAAACTAAAACTTGAGAATTAAATTTCTGATGATTTCAAACCTTGTGTTTAAATTTTTAAAAGGATGTAATAAGTATTTTTGTATAGAAATTTGTTTCCAAAGAAATTTTAAAATTAGTGCTTTTCTCTTTGTCGCTGGAAAATAATTTCGGTGATGACTGCAGCATCATCGACATTCATTTTCGAGTTTCGAAGTGAAAAGACCATTCTGTAGTCTGGCTACAGTGTTTCCTTGAGATTTTAATTGATTTGAATTTCTAAAGTATGACTTAATATATATAGATATATAATTTAAATTTGATTTGACATATTAGGTATATATATTTAGTTATCTCTAAATGGTTTGAAGGGAATCAGGAATTTAATTCTTAAAGTTTATCTTGAGGAAGGAAAATAAATATAATAACAAAAATTTGAATAAAAAGGTTCCAATTGGAGATAATTAAATTGAAAGTTTTATTTGTATAACACCCAATTTCATTTAATATAACTTACCTTGATTTTCAAAAGTTAACATGTAATTGGATAATATACAATATAAAAGGATTTTATGAGTGGTTATAATAAATATTATACACTTAAATTTTAGTTATAAAAGATTAATGGGGATAAATAAGGAAAAGGAATTTAAGGAATTTTATTCAAATGTCTTAATAATCAAATTAATTTAATATGGAGCCGTAAATCTAACCAAGAGATTTTAATAAAAGGTTATTTCCTGAAATGAATATGTTTGTGTAATAAACAAGGTATCTTTGAATAAGGAAAATATATTTGAAAGGGATATTTTTGGAGTAAGGATTATATATCTTCAAATCATAGTTTAATTGATGTCTAAATAAATAGTTAAGACGTATTCTAATATCACTAAATTTTGATAATTGAGAATTGGTTTTCAAATGGAAATTCAAGGGTAACTTATTGAAGGAATATCTTATTTATAAGATAAGTATTTTTAATAAAGTGTTAGGTTATTTGTTAAAATTCAGAGTTAAGTACATAATAAACTGATTAGGAATACTATTATATCTACTATAGCATATTATGAGTGCTGCTGTTTCTAAAAATAAAATGTTTTGGAAATTTTTTTTATAAATGAACTTAGGAATATTTCAACCTTGAAATGAATATTGTTTGGCATTGAATTTAAAAGGTATAAATGAAGATTATTTTAAAGGTATTATGATTTTAGTAGCATGATTTCCAAATGATAATATTTATAAATTTAATGATTTCAAAGCATTATGATTGCAAATTTATTATCTTATTTGTTTTCAAACTATCTTTAAGTGTCCTTGGTTTCCCTATCTGCTACAGAATGAGGAGGCTATTGCTTATACCAGTCTATTTAGAAATCTTTTCTATAATCTTTAAAAATCTTTGTTACTCATCGGGGCCTGAGCACCGCTTACCACCCATAGACCGACGGTCGAACTGAAAAGAGTAAAACCGATTCTAGAAGATCTTCTTCGTGCTTCAAATCCGGAACTATTCGTTTAAAGTTCTTGTTTATCTAGCTTATCTTCCTTTGTTTCTTTTATTTTGTTCCTTTTCGAGGACGAAAAGTTCTTAAGTGGGGGAGAGTGTAACAGCCCTAGTTTTTAGCTATTTATTTCTTTTAATTTTTTTGTTTTTAGAAATATAATTTATATAAATTGTGTTTACCAATATTGTTTAAATATTTAATTTAGAGAATTAAACTCGTTAATTTAATATGATTTTTGTAACTAAATTTAAGAAGAAAAAAAAGGAAATTTTTATAATGTATAATGAAGTGAGTGGTAACTAAATGTTTTGGATATTATCATAATATCTGTTGTTATACCCATTCCCTAAAAATAATGAAAAGGAGAAAATTTGTAACATATTAAAGTAGTTAATTAATTATGTTAATTTGGTAGGTTATGACATGCAAATCATGTTGGTGGAATATTCTCAATTTTGACATATTAATTATGTTAGCAGTGAACATTGTTAAGCAATTTAAAACAATGAAACTTACAATCAATTTATTTGATAAATCTACCTTATTCCTAGTTAGCAATTCAAAACTTGAATAAAGGCACATACGGATATTTTAAAATGGAGTTAATGACAATTAATAGATATTTCAAAAAGAAATTTATGACAATTAATAGAGAAATTAATTGTAAAATTTCAGTAGTTGACCAGAATTAATTTATTGAATAATTAATGCAAATTAATAAAATTGATGAAAGATAAATAAGTTAATTCTTTTGGTTAATGGCATGAGGACACGAGGTTAATCCCCATTTTGTAGGAGAAATCTGCCCGTGTAACCAGTCCGGCTACCAGTGCCTACAAAGTGGACGGATTAATGTGAGACGTCGCAGGATTGATAATTAACAAAAAGGGTTAATTAACTAATTAAGTTAGTAACCAAATTTGAGTATGTAATTAAAGGAGGATAATTAATTGGTAATATGGTAATTAATTGAAATCAATTAAGGAGGGTAATTAAAAGGGATAAGGTAATCAATTGAAATCAATTAAAGGCAATTAAAGGGGAATTAATTGATTAGAAGAATATGGAAATCAAATTTGCCTTCCTTTGCGCGTGACACAAAATTTTATTCTTTTAACATTTTGACATTTGCCTCTTACCATTTGTTTCTTGAGCATGTCACTGTATTCATTTATTCACGCAGCCTTATCCACAAAAATATCAACTCTTCCAATTGCCATTTTTCCTCTCACCTAAATTAAATGCATTCAAAATTTAATCTTGCCTATCTTTGCAAATTTTCGCATACCCATTATATCTCTCTGTTTCCACTGCGTTTGTTTTGCAATAAATAAATTTTTCGAACCATTGATCAAGTAAATATTTATGTAAGCATTTATTACTTTTGCCTTTTCAGTTAAAAGCTTTTTCATTGCTTACCATAAATCATGCAAGAGCTCAAGTTTTGCTTCCTCAATCAAATCTGTTCAAATTTGCAGTAACGCATGCTTTAAATTTAGATTATAACTGGTATAAATCACGCAAGCTATCTAAAAAAAAAAATCCAAAAGAGTGATATCGTTCAAACATAAAACTGGAAAGAGAAATCAACGCATGCATTTATCACAATTTTCGTGTAGCGTTCAAACAAGAAGAACTGGAAATAAATCTCTTGCCTAAACGCATGCACTCAAAAATCAACGCTTGCATTTATTTCTTACGTTTTCAAACCTGCCTATTTATCTCCCCTTTTTATTTCGCAAGTTTATCTATAAATACTTTGCCTCATTCACATAAGTTTTCATATCTCCTTGTTTGTCCCTCTCTGGTACAAGCTTCTATCAGGTAAATAATTTGCATTGTTTATTTCTTTGCTTCTTCCAATTTTCCTTCCTCCTTCTTGTGTTCTCTGATTTCCTTGCTCGACTACTTCCCCATCATGCCGTGCCATTTATAAATACATATAGAACTTTGTTAGTAGTAGGCTGGAAGAAATGATATAAATTGATTGTAGGAAGCTAGACTATGGAATTAGTGTAGTTATGATGTAGTTAGTGGTATTGTGGATTTGGATAAGTGCAGTTTGAAGAAGAAGGCATAGAAAAAAAAAAGAATTACAATTTAATAATGGAGAAGATAAATTGATAAGGAGAAAATGATATGAAATGTTGTTTAATTCAAATAAACAATATTGTATGAATAAATCTTGGGTGAATATAATAAAATGACATTTATTTCAATTTTTAATGGTTGAAATAAATTTAAGATGGTTAAAAATAAATTTAACTACTTATTTGAGAATTTGGGTGGATAAATATCAATGGATTGTATTTATTATGGTTAATAAAAGGATATTGGTGATGTATACCAATAATCACCTTTTAATGTTTAATAATAAAAGTAAAAGAAGAAATAATTTGCCTAAACATGATGAACATGTATGTGAAATAAAGTATTATTTAATGAATTCGAATGTAGTTAGTGGCTACATTTGATTAAATCGAATAATTTGAACAGTATTGTGTTTGTTGCCAATATTGTCATTTTATTTAAATAAATATATATGAGAATGAAAATAATTGATCATGATAAATATGATTAAAAATGTGAGAAATAATTTAATAATGTCTAAACATGTATTTGTTTTGTTTGGGTGCATAACATCTTTTATTCAATCAATTGTATTAAATTTGCAATTTATTTTGCAATTTATTCAATTTATTTTATGCATGCGTACGGTTGAAGTATGGGCCTAGGATATGTTGAGACGGTTAGCGGGTTGTAGTAGTCGAGCAAGTTGAACTAAATTTCTTTTATTCTATTCGTTCCAGTTGTTCTGAAATTTTGCTTTGACCGTAATTTTTAAATTCGCATACTTGGTATTTGGATCTTATAGATTTAAGTCAAGGCTTTGCATCCGCCGAAGTTTGATCGTGCTTTCCGTTTTTTTTCCGAAGTAGATACCGTGTTTGATTTAGATCCACTGCAACGTTTAAGGTGAGTATTTCTCACCAGACATATGTACATATATTTTGTGAATTATCGCAAGTGTATGTGTAAAAATTTTATTTAAATATTATCTGTCTGTAGTATAACGTAGAATGATGAATCCCATTTAAATTGACACCTCATCAGTTATTATCTGTTGTATTATTTCTGCAGTTATATTATATTATTGTTTATTTACTGCTTAAATCACCACTGCAAGTTCCCTGTTAAATTTAGATTGTTGTGGGCTGAAATGATAGGCCTAAATGATGATTACTGTGCTATTATTATGTTAACTGTTTAACTGTTAACTTGGGGTTGCGGGTTTGAAATGATAGAACCCGGGGTTTGTAAATTACGGATTGAAATGATATAAATCCGTATCACTTGACCTAGGCTAGAAAACTATATACAGGCCCGTGGTCCTTATAATATTTTCTGAAATATTTAAAATTATTTTGGAAGTTAAATATTTGATTTAATATCTTTAAAGGATTTTATATTGATTTTGAATGAGTTATAAATGTTAATAAATAAATAAATAAATATTTGAATAAAATTTTGGAATATAACTTATTTTGGAAATTCTGGATTTTTGAAAGGATAAGATTTCAGTTAAGAAATATATATATAAGTTATATTTGGAAATATTTATTAAGTTAAACAATCTACTAAAGCATTTAAATGCTGTCTTTTGAAATTGGACTAGTTTTACCCGTAACTTTAGGTAGCATTTCCTAAGTGCTATAGAATCTGGAATTTGATTGTTTTGAAATTTAAGGAATTTGATAAATTATATTTATGTTTAAGTTTTGGATACCTTTAAGATATGAGATTTATAACTGGATTTTTCTTAATAAATTTAAGATGAACATTCTAGTGTTAAGTAAATTTTGAAATTATTTAATGGCATAATCTTGGAGTTTTATCTATGGAATTTATGGGAATATTCAAGACGAAATAATAAACACTAATTTGTTGAAAGAAAAAATATCCAACCTTAGTTTTGAATATTAATACTCCAATTGGATATATATATAGGAATTGAAATGGTCTTGGGAACATGAAGTGATATTTAAATTATGGTTTAAAATAAAGAAATATATTTGTAAAGCTATGTAAATTATCTTCTTTACAAAGTAACCATAAAGTTAAACCATTTATATCCAAACCATTTGTGTTTTGGGAGTTATGTTTTTTTTAAAGAAAAATTTCCAATATATTATGGTTTAAAGGTATAATTCAAATATTTGGTTTCCAGATATTATAAATTTTAAGCAGTATGGTTTTGGAAAAGAATTATATTTGAATATAACGATATCATGTTGTTTTGGGTTTTAAATGATATCGTATTTATAGTTTTGAAATGGAAATGTTTATGCTGGTTTTAAAGTATAAATTGTTTTTAAATGACCACGGGTTATAATAACGATGGGTTGGCAAAGAGACCGGGATCGGATATGGACATACTCTCTGTCGATACCGAAAACCACTTTGACCAACCGTGTACGCGGTGGAGATTCCAGAATGAAGTAGGTCGGTGGTGGCGTTTCCTGTAAGGTAAATACGTGGACCCGACTCCCGTGAGTTGGCATAAGGTGGCTAAAACAGGAGCAATTCCAGGCCAATGAGGTCATTCCTCTGATCGGACGCTCCTCTTCGATATTATACTATGATCTTGGATTGATTCAGTGGCCACTTCTATATTTTGATTTTGGGGGAGTTAGTTCGAGGTGGGCGGCAGCTGCGCGCTGCGCGTTACCATCAGCCTGGATAGCAATTGGTATATCTACCCTGGCATTGCCTAGTTGTGCCGTGTCACCTACCCTATCGCGCCTTGTACGAGTTTGGTTTTCTCCCGTAGCCCGTGTGGTATCCTCTAGTGGCTTCCCGATCAGGAGGGACTATGATATTGGATGGACTACTGGGACTATTACGTGTTAAGGGCTATATGGGTAACCCCTTAACGCTATTAAAAAGTAAGTTTATTTTATAAATAGACACTAGTATAATAGCGCAATATACTACATAGTAAATAGTTTGACGGATCCTTAGAGGATGGGCGGTCCCAAGCATCCTTTAAGTTACTTGCTCTATATTACAGTACACTTGAATTAGCTTACATTATATAAGTATGTATGTCCTGACTCGAGTGTTATGTTTTATTTTTACGCTCGGGTCAGCCTGAGTTGCAGCTTCAATTTCTTCTCCGTAGCTAGGACACTCAGTAGATCATTCGCGCTGCTGGAAGTTGTTTCAGCCTTTATCTTTTCTGGAATTCAAGACTTTGAAGACTCTATCTCTATTTATGTCTTAAAATTTGTATTGAGGATTATAGACAATGTAAGTTCTGTTTTGTTGAAGTTATATCAGTGGCTTCATGAACCACTAAATTTTTAATTTCCGCTGCGAGATTCTGATATCTGTGTATGTGATTCTGTGATCTATTTATTGTATATTCTGAGTTTTGCCAAATTTATTCTACAACGCAGTATTTTGAACAATTCAAGTCCGACAATGTGCGGATGCGAAGGGTTGAAAATACTGGGTCGTTACAAGTGCGGACTCAGATCTGGTTCCTTGATCAGAAACCGTCATTCTCCTTGTGTAGCTGTATACTATGATAGAGAATTTTAGGATAAATAAAAAAATCCATATCCAGGGTTCGCCGTCAAAAATCAAGCGAAAAATCCCAACTCGGATCGATATAACTATCTCGAAATTCTGTGCTCGAATCTGGATCGAATAGTTATGCGAAAAAAATAATATACGTATAACTTACGTATTAATTCCCAATTGATTATTAGCTATATCAGTTTCTTTTATTCTCACTCATTTCATTTAAATCAATTATCCACAATTATCATTTTACATTCTTTTTATTTAATCTTTATTCAAATAATTACTCGGTATATTCCCCAATACCAACTTTACTTAAGAACTTTACCATCAATTTCTTAAGTCTAATATAAATATTTTATACAACTTCTTATATTTATTTTCACTTCATCACGGAATTTTACATCCATTTTTATTCAAGTTCAATTCCAATATTCAAATTTCAAAATTTCATAAGTTATCAAACTTATCTATATTCCATAGAACATTTTAGATCAAGTCCATGTTTTTTTTAACCAACTGCTTAATATTTCAAATTCATTTTTGAGATCATCTAGATATACATAATTCATTTGTATATCAAATTATCCCTTCGCATTTCAAAATCAAAACAAATTTTGTAAACAAATTCCAATTCAAATCATTGAGGTAGCAATCCCTCCCTTGGAAACTCGAAAATTAACATTGATGATGCTGCAGTCATCAACGAAATTATTTTCCAGCGACCGAAGTGAGTTCAATGCTTTTTATCCCTTTAAAAACCATTTTTTAATATTTTTATCCCAAATATTTTCCATCTAACATCGCCATTATTTCCAAGACTTTGAAAATTATTTTCAAATCCACATAATTTAAAGTCCCAAATTTCCAACTTTGGAATCTCTTTTTAAATCTTTATTTAAATATTCCTCTGGAATTCCATTCCATTTCAAATTATAAACCATATTTATAAATTCCATTTTGTTATATGAATTACTTTCTTAACTTTTGGTTATAATATCATCTTTTATTTCAATTTCCACCACATAAATGATAATGGTTCGACATTATGATTTCCTAACAACCAAGCATGCCTTATATAACTAAAATAATGGTTGAAAAATTATTTCTTTATATATACGAAAATAATTTAGGTAAAATTATTTCATTTACTTTATTATAAAACAATACTGTATCGAATTGTTCTGTTCAAGTGTTTAGAGATCTCTATCAATAGCGTTAATTACTCGTATTGACCAGAATCCATAAGCCACTCAATAGATCAATCAACACAATATAAACAATTTTATAATCACTAACAAATACCGCTCATATCTATTGATACCCTCAAACTCATTCTAGGGTGCTATCGACCCTATTTCTAATGAGTAATCCCAACCAGAGCCAAGGTTCTCGTTAACCTTCTGCTCTGATACCAAGTGTCAAGACCGAGATTTTCGACCTTTGAAAATCGACATCAATATGTCCACTATATTACATGTCGATCAATTAAATGCTGGAAATACTAGATCGTTGGGGAAAAGAAGAAAGAGGTAGACAAAGAAAATTGAAACAACAACACAGAATCTCACAATCGCAGCGGAATAATATATAATAGACAACAACAGGTCTTTATACAAAAAGAACTATAACTGTTATTATACACTACATCATCAGAGTACAATACATCAATCATACAATGCCGGATAGTTATAATAACTTGTCCTCACAAAAGATGAATATACAGCCTATAATACACAGCGGAATATAAACTAGATACATGTAATACGTCTTCGCCAATCAGCATGTCTCCTGAGCTCCATCCTATTATGTATCTTTAATACTCGGTCTGACCTGAGCATTATAATAAAATAACACCCAATTCAGTCTGGAAAACCAATGTGAGAAAACACACTCAATTTGAATTATTAAAGTTTCAAAATCCTTTGAAAATCAAACGTATCTCGTAAGACCACGCCACACATAAACATGATGGGTTTTTATCATACGATAACCAAAACATTTCATATCAAATTCTCTGATATTATAATCGTGTCTAAGTACAAATACTCATTCAAATAGCTGAAATTATCACATTAATTAAATTCTAGCATACTAGGCTCTATAATCAAAATCATAAAGGCACATATTGGAGAATGGATTCCATATGAATGACTGGGTACTAGTCATAGTACATGTCTAGAAAAGTGTACCGAGGACCATGCCGGGATCCGCTGCAACACAAGACCGGTCTAACCTAACCTGGACAGATCGAATATGTCATCACCCGGGTGTTCCCACCCTTTTTTGAACTCCATCCATAATCGTAGTAATAATATCCGAGGGTATCTAGAAAGGTGATAAACATATCCTAATTGGGTGCTACCCACTTAGTCTTGCTGCATCTCCCCTGCTTTTTAGTCATTCCCGGTTGATGAAGCTAGCGGCTACGATTACCTTTAAGGAAATTTTCACTTGGAATGCTCATTGTACTCCAATGAAAATGTATTAATAGCATTCATCCATATAAGTCCATTCTGCGTCCGAACGGAACCGGAGGCATTATTCCTACTACATCCATTTTGGAATCACCCGCGGGATTAGCAGCGATTAGCCCTTGCACTTCACTGCTCCATCTTCGACTCTATGCTCTTATTTTCCCATCGAAAACGTACTCATTGGATCGAAGTGGTTTTTGGATAACAAATCCGATCCCGGTCACTTCGAACCAATGTTCGATATTTTCGGTAAACTCAACCTCGGTTCTCTAGGAAATAAACAAACAAAATAAGATCAAAGATCACCTCCTAACCATTAGTGGACGGATTTCCTTATAAATTTCCTAGAAGAATGAAATGAGTTTATACGTAAAGTATAGCACCTCGAGCAGTAACTGTACCATATAATTTCGTATTTCTCTTTGACATTCGCAAAGTTATGGTCCATATTTTGATAGTCGGTTATTTAAGTATCAAATAAACAATCATTCAACCAAATATTCCATTTTTCCACTGAATAACTCCAAATCTCTTTTTAATTTAATTTAAATAAACTAAATCTCTTTATCCAAAAATATATACTTATCTTATCGAGTTAAATAAATTCACCAAAAGTATTCTTTCAAATGTATTTAGAAAACCTTTAAAATAATTTAGAAAGTACCACTGCGGTATCGAACCATGGATTCATATCTCAATGCTTACGTCTCTATCCCAAAGAAATCCAAGATTTAACTGCACACACTCACTGCCTCTGATTTCGCAATACGAGTATACCATTACTTCCTAAAAACTTATTTAATTTTTTTTAAGTAATACCTGTGAAATTTCTATAATAAATTTCTAAGTAAATTTTAGGCAGTTACTCTTTAAAATAAAAATTATTATAAAATAATATTAATGCAGAATAATCTATCTCTTAAAATAATGATACTGATTAATTCTTAAATAATAATTAACTTAATATCGATCATTTATAAAACTACTTAATTAATATTTAAATATACCTTAAATAATTTAAAACAACTAAATAATAAATTTTCTGAAATATTCTTTAAACACTTTTAAATTTTCTAGTTAGTGCTTGAAAATCCTACTTTTTAAAATAAACTTAACCTTTTAGGAAAAATATATTTTCAACTCCAATAAAGCCAGTCTAATATTAATAAATCCTTTTCGATGTATTTCCTATTTGATTTACGTCCCAATTCCGTAAATTCCCTTTTCCCACATTTCTGAAGAAAAAAATCTACTATTTACTTTAAACCGATTCACCCATCTCCTTATAAGTCCTCACCTTGAATTTATAATTTCAATTTATGTACTGATAATCACTTTACTTTATTTATAAACTTCGTTTATAAATTCCATAGTCTCACTTCTCGTTTATAACGATTTTACAACACTTAATCGATTTTAAATCGATTTCTAATTTAGTTTCATTTTTAAATTAATTTCTTAATAACCCAGCCATAATCCACTTTCCTTTTATCATTTAAAATCTTATTTAAAATTTGGATAACAATTTCATACTTTATTTTCAAATTTTCCTTTTTATCCTCCCAACTATTTAAATCTCAAATTTAAAAATAAATTATTTTATACTTAAATAGTATCGCTTAAGTTCTATATTTTTTTAAAAACCTTTTATTCACATTTATTCAAAAATCTCTATCTTTTCCCCAATTCTGGAATTATTTAGTCGAATTTTAAAATCAAACTATTTATTTTTCCAAATTCATTACTTTTAATTTATCCAATGTCGATATAAATATTTTACTTTAAAATTCCCTTTTTTATTTCTTTTAATAATTCAATATTCATATTTATGGTATTTTAAAATACCAAAAATCTATCCAGCAATAGCTTAGCATCCCATGAATTCAATTTCCAACATAATCTATCACAGATTATTCAAATAAATCATATCATTGAATATGAAAATAAATACAACAGTTTTGAGCAATTCAGTTGGATCCCTCCAACCCGTTTCCCTGCATCCACAGATATTAATACAGTATAAAAATACCAATCCCACTTCGAGGGGGATACGCGATATATAGGGTCATCCTCTATTATGCGGGGCACGTAGCGTCTCATCCGCTACATATATGCGGGAATATCAATCACTTCAATATATCTACTGCTATATATAACATCACATTCAACTGTTAAAAAATATCAATTTAGCCAATCAATTAATGATTAATTTTAACTATTTAAAATTAACTAGTAGTCCAAAATTTGAGTGAGATTAACTCACATTTGATTTTTATTTTTTCATCGCTTTTTCATCCCGGTTCTGATTGATTTTGAACGCGTTTGAAATTATTTGAAAATTTTGCAAGCTTAGATCTCGAAAAATCCAATTGCATATCGAAGGATTCTCCAACACGAATCCAACGCGTTTGGTCATGTTAAATTCGGACCTAAAATGAGTGAGATATTTGGCCTATACATTGCTATTCCTTTCCTCCCAACGCAAACACTTGCAGTCCTCCCTCCCTCTTTTTTTCCTTTAGAATTAATTATATAAATACAATACTATTTACAAAGCACCCCTGCCTGGACCAAAAGGAATGAACTGGCCCACCCTCACTTCATCTTTCCTAAAGTTTCACCTGCATGTACGCTATTCGAACACACGCGTGCACGCACATCACTGACACGTGATTCCCCTTGATGAAATCCCAAATCGACTTTACTAATGAACTCCACGCCCAAATCTCCATCTCCAAGACGCCGTAACTTCAAACTTGAACCTCTCCTGTAAGTCGCGACCTACAGCCTCACACACGTCACGACGAATGTCGCGATGCCTCCAAGGTTGATCAAAATCCACCAACATGCGGCCATCGATGTCTAAAACCATCATGACTTCAATTCCAACATCGAAATCCTATCTCGACCTCAAAATCGTCCTGAATCTCTAACCCTGAGCAACAAGTAGTTCTCCCTTCACTACCGAGCTTCCCAAAAGACATCACACTCAACAAATGTTATACCAGAATGAAGAGCAAGGGAAATAGGATTTTAGGTTTTCTTTGAGAATTTTAAATCAAGTATAAATGGAGAATTTTATTTTTAAAGTGACTACAGTTGTTTTTGTTCTTGCATTTCTTTTCTTTTTACTATGATGTTGCGTTTTTGAAAAAGAAAGGGCGGAAGTGATGGAAAGGAAGGTAATGTATGGGATAGATGTATAGTGTTTTGAGGGAAGGAAAAATAACAGCTGATATGAAAAAAGTCAAGTCAAATAATATATGTTTATTATTTAAATTCAAATCATCTCGATTTCGTAGCTTAAAATTTTTACCTCGTATCGAGGCATGCCACTAGGCGTTTATAATGTTATACACCTATTTCAAATGCAATGGAAAAGGTTTTGAGTTCTAATTCGATTGTATGGAGAAGAAAGCTTTATGGACCCAATTATTATATTGAATTTTGATATAAATTCTAGCACGTTTCTAACCCGTACGACCAAACGATACCTCTAAACATTATGAAATTTGAAATCCAACGTAATATACTGTTTCGGATCTAATGAACTGGTTTCGTTGAAATCCGAGACTGTACCTCGGAAGGCTATTTTTAAATATGAATTTAAACGATATATTTTTAAAACTGAACAAATAACTCTTAAGTTCAATTTCAAAACTTTTATTCTCTTCATTACTATCAATATAAATTTTATAGGCGTTTAAATTATTTTTAACAAGCTTAAAACTCCAGATTCAATATTTTACCCAATTTCTATTAATTTCAAAAATTAAATTATCCAACAAATGGTTATAGTTGAAATTCAAGTTAAAAATTAACTTCTAAATTGTGACGACCCGGGATTTTGGCAATATTATTTTAATAAGTATTTAATCTAATTAAAGAAAATACAAGCTTATCAATTTAAAAACAAATAAGACTTTGGACATTTTCCAGTTATTTATTTATATATATATATATATATATATATATATGTATGTATGTATGTATGTATGTATGTATGTATGTATTGTGAAGAAAACTATGGTTTGAAAATTTAAAGTAAAGTCTTTTGAAAATATTTAAAATAAAATCTATCTTATTCACATTGAATTAAAATTAAAAAGCCATACATTATTAACATTTAATCTAAATCTATGCATATGAAGGTAATCTAAATAATAATGTTTAAAAAAAAAATCAATCCTATCAATATTACATATAAGTATAAAATATAATTATAAAAATATATGGATATGAATTGGGTATTTGCTAGTTAAACTTAAATAGAAACAAAAATAAATACATAAGTCAAAGTGTTAACAATAACTATAATAACTTTATAGTAAACACATAAGATAATTCTAGAACTATATAACCTATGAAATACATGTATAAGCAAGGCAAAAGAAAAAAAGAGAAACAAAATATCTACGTGCAAAGAAATAAGACAAATATATATGTGTGTGTGTGTGTGTGTGTGTGTACATAAAAATGAAAGGGGATAAGTATGAAAACATATAAAGACATTTGCATTTAATGCTAGCACAACATTAGGTCATTTCAAATTGTTCAAAATCATTTCAGCCTCCACAAAAAAAAAATCTAGTCTGATCAAAGAAGATAAAAATCTTTGACCAAATTGTTGTACCAGTAAAATACAAAGCCTTGTATAGTTGTTTATATATATCAATCCTCTTTGTTTCATTTGATCATCAAATTTAGCATTCCAGAAAATAAGCATCACTATATTTTTTTCAAATTCAAATACAAATCAGCTAAAGCTAACTTATAACTCAACTAAGCAAATAGGAAGATTAACAAGAAGATTTTCCAGGAAATCAAGTTAGCAGTTTTGCTTTCCAACACAAAAGTTGCTCTCTGTTTCAAATATATTTCAGGTGAGTAAACATACTATTTTAAAAAATTATATCTAGGTATTTGATTCATGAATAACTTGTGCTTTTCTATATATTTTAAGTTAGAAATTCTTTACATATATGATTGTACTGTTAATTCTTGTATGGTCTGTTCTTCTTTGTCCTTAGTTACAGAGTTGAATATGTAGTCAAAATCCAAAATATTATCATTCAACCTTTGTTAGGCTTAAGGTATCAAACAAAACAAGTTTGTTTAAACTTAAATCGTGGCTTAGAATTTCTTTTAAGCTCGATATTGAAATATTGTTTCTGCAAATTAAATTTTACAGTGAAAGGATGAACATATGAAAAATTCGAATATTTTAAACTATCGATTCAATTACATAGCTTGAATCTACATACGAATGTAGGATTTTTAAAACTGAAATGGTGATTTTTAATTGAGTGTGCAAAGTGCAGTTCGTACTTGAACCGAAAACATATTTTGATCAATTTCTGTTGAATGAAGAATTTTTGGAAGTTAAAATTTTGTACGAAGCAAGTATGACCATCGATGGTAATGGGAAAATTGTTAAAAAAAATTCTATTGCAAGAGATGAGAGAACGAGGTAAGAATAGGGTTTAATGCTTGGGTTTGACGTGCTTTGGAAAACGAGGTGATTTCGTCGCCTCTGATGCATCGAGTTGCACGAGCTTCAAGAGGATGGTAGTATGGAGACACGGTGAGATAAGGCTGGAGTTGTTTCACCTCAGGTGGACGGCGTTGGCGGGGCAAACCAAATTTGATAGGTGAGGTCGAGTTCGAGTTTTCGAACTGAATGCTCGATTTTTATTTAGGACTTGTGGAGTCGAATCAAGCTTTGGTTTCGTATGTGATGTTAGCTTGCGACTTGCTAGAGGTGGCACGGTTCCCCAGAATGCCGGCGAGGTGTCGTGCACGTGCACGACCCTGTGATGGTGTCAGGAAGTTCAGCAGTGAGCAACTCGAGTTGACACTCGAGAAAATGAATGTGTTGCACCGGTTTGGAACTCGAGTACGTGAACATACTTACCTGTTATTATAGTTTAAACTTAAGTTTTAACTTAAACTTAACTGGAAACAAAAGGAGAAGAAGAAAAGTATGAAAAGAAGACGGGACTCGGGAAATGCTGGGAAGAACTCGAGTGTTTTCTCGAGTAAACATAGGGATTCTTTCGGGTTTTGATTTCAACTGGCAGCCTATTAAAAGTTTGAAGTTAATTATCTTAATCAAATTTAAGTATTGATGATTTAATATAGGCTTGACAAATTAAGCTAAGAAATTATTACAAGTTTTAATTATTTAAATAAATACTTAACAATGTTTTCTAAAATCTTAATTAATATCTTAATTAAGTAGTTAATGTAAGAAAAGTTTTAAATTTAATTAAAATTAAAGCTTTTAAGTTAGTAATAATTTGGTTTCAAAGTTATTAAGGAATATTTTAAAATGTTAATTAAGACAAATAATTATTAATAATAAATTGTTTTAGAAAGTAATTAAGAATGATTTATTTATAATTGTAACTGAAAATTGGTTAATTAATAATTAAGTGTTTAATTAATTTGCAATTGAGAATTGTAAATTAACTACTTGAAGTTAATTAATATATGATTAGTAGTTAACTAAGTAAGTAATTCAATTAAGAATTAATAATTGATCAAATAAGTAATTAACGATTAATTAATTAATAATTAAGGAGTAATGAATTAAGTAATTAAGGTTTAATAAATTGATTAAGAAGTAATTAATTAATTGAATGGTATGAAATAAAATAATTAATTAATTAATGACTTATCAAGCAGGACTAAAGATGTTTGCTTATGGATATTTTATAAGTAGAATATCTGATTTTGTGATATTCTGTGATACTCTTTGATATGCTTTGGATATATCTATGATGTTTGAGTATGATTTATCTGTGATAAATGCTATGTGAATTCAAAGTGTTGAATTAAATTGTTTAAACTATTAAACAACTTGGCCTTTAAAATGGCGTTTGGATTTCGATGAGACCGGGATCGGGTGTCAGTTATGATTATCCGAAAACCACATCGATCCAAATTAAACGTTAGGTCGTAACATCTCCAAGTGAAGATCGAGATGGTGTTTCAGAGTGCAAGGGTTATTGTCGTTAACTCTGAGGGTGATTCCAAAATGAGTGTAACGAGATAATGCCTTCGGTTTCATTCGAACCCGGAATGAACTTGTATGGATTAAATGCTTTCAAAACATCGTCAGGCGGACGATGAGCATTCTAAGAGATGTGTTCTATAAAGGTAATCGCAGCCTCAGGCCTCATCAACCGGGAATGGCTAAAACAGGGGATATGCAGCAAGGTTAGGTGGGTAGCACCCAAGCAGGACGAGATATACCCCTGTCTAGATATCCCTTTATTTCGGCTGTATGGGTAGTTGTTGGCCACAACTGCGGGGTTATCTTGTTCAGAACTGTTCAGTAAGGAATGGTTCCGGCCTTGTGTTGTAGAGGGTCGGGAGTGATCCTCGGTACAGTGATCTAGGCTCTGTACTGTGACGGGCGATACCCCAGTAGCCCTGCCATTGATGGAAACCCATTTTCCCTACGAGACCCTGCGGTTTTGATTGTATTACCCACTTTTGTGGCTAATAGCTGGAATTTAATCATGTAACAATTTCGGCCGTTTTCTATTTACTTAAGAACCCTAGACACTATTATAATATCACTGGATTTCTTATAAAATGTTTTGGTTAGCGTAAGGTAAAAACTTACCCGTGTTTATGTGTGGGAAGTCTTACGTGATACCTTTGTTTTCAAAAGGATTTTCAAAGTTAAGCAACTTTAACCCGTTTACTCACACCATACCCATGTCTGACCTGGAGTTTATTTCTGTTTTTCATAAACTCTTGGGTACTCAAATTTTTGTGAGTAGCCAAGTGATAGGTTTTGGATTGTTGAGTTCTGGAGGAGCTTGGAGCAGGAGTCCAGACGTATATATCTATCAAGTTCCGATGTGTTAGTTGATGTATGTTGTATTTTGGGATGTATGTATTGGCAGATATTTATATAACTGTCTTGTTGTATGATGTTGTGTAACTCTGATATATGTAAAACTATGTAATAGTTATGTGATGTATTATATTTTTTTCCGTTCCGCTGTGAGATTATGATGTTGTTATTCTTTCTTTCTATCTTTTCTATTTCAATCTCTTTCTTTTCTTATTGATGATACGTCTTTCTGTGGTTAGAAAGACGGGTCGTCACAGTTGGTATCGGAGAATAAGTTGAGATAATACCTAGGCTCTGGAGTAATATCTATCTTGAGAGTGCGTATTTGTATTTTCATATAATTATATACCTATCTAAATTTGTTGAGTTACCTGTTCAGGTGGCCAACATGAGTTCTGGAAGGAGAGGCAGAGGTAGGGGCAGTACCTCAACTGATAATGGACGAAGTCAAACTGCTAGTGAGGCTGTAGATCCAGTACCGCCTCAGGTTAGTTTTGCCGCTTTATGCAAAGACTTCATCAACCTTGGAGGTAAACCATTTAAAGGGTCAGAATCGATAATTGAGGTTCAAGCTTGGCTACACTCTTGTGAGCGCATCTTTAAGAGTATGAAGTTGTCTGATGAGTGGAAAAGGGAAATGGCTTCATGGCAATTGTAGGAAGGCGCTGCAGCCTGGTGGGATGCAGCGATAGAAAATATTTCTGAGGACGACATTTCTTGGGAAAGATTTAAAGAGTTATTTGAGGAGAAATTCATGCCAACAGTAGGGAAAACTTGTCTGTACCAGGATTTTCTAAATTTGAAGCAGGGTAGCCTGTCTATATCTGAGAATGAGACCAAATTTAATGAACTTTCTTGCTATGGACCAGGGTTCATTGATACTTCCCTCAAAAAGAACGGAATGTTTGTGCAAGGATTAAGGTCGGAATTTCATAAAAAGATGACGGCGCATTTGAAAGGATCTTTTATTGATTTAATTGATATGGCTCTGAGATATGAGGATTTGATGAATAAGAAATCAGTGGCACCGGTAGCAGTATCGGGTGGGAATATTCCTAATCCAAATAAGAGGAAGTTCAATCCCAATTGGAGGAAGTAGAATAAGAAGAAGACTGGAAGTAACAACGGACCTCGCAAATGCTATATATGTCAATAAGAAGGTCACTTGGCGAATAAGTGTCCCAGGAAAGGATTTCAGCAGCAACAGCAGTCGCATTATAGTGGACCGGGTTCGGCTTTGGTTCAGAAATCTATATGCTTCAATTGCCACCAACCAGGTCATATGATCAAGGATTGCCCGTTGCTTCATAAAGCACAGCAGAATAAGGTATTTGCTTTGGAAGGTGCACCATCTACTTCATCTAAAGGCAAGGAAGCATTGGAAGGTACATTACTTTTAGATGGCAAGTATGTTAAAGTTTTATTTGATTCGGGTGCTTCTTTGAGTTTTATTTATCTGGAATCTGTAGAGAAGTTCTTTCTTACCCCTAGCACTGTAGACTGTCCCATCTTTGTATCTAATCCTATAGGAGGGGTAACCAAATTGGATATGATCTGTAGGGACTTGAAGATTTCATATCTGTCCCATAGTTTTTCTTGTGACCCTTATGTGTTGAATTTTAAGGGGTTTGACCTTATATTGGGAATGGATTGGCTTGATAAGTATAAGGCTGTCCTAAATTGTGATGAGAGAACAGTTTCGTTGGAAACCGATCTGGGTAGGATTGCTAGAGTGACGTGTGATAATTCCGGAATTCATTTGAGTAGTCTTTTGCATGGAGTTGAGATTTCTCAAGAGAAGGTTGAAGATATCGATGTGGTCCAAGATTTTCCTGACATATTCGAGGAAGTCAAATGTTTACCTCCACATCGAGAGATAGAGTTTCGCATTGATTTGGTTTCAGGAGCAGTACCAGTGATTCAGCCTAGCAGGAGGATGGCTCCTAGAGAAAAGGAGGAGTTAGTTAAGCAGACTCAAGATCTTTTGGAGAAGGGATTGATCAGGGCCAGTTTTTCTTGTTGGGGTTCTACTGCAGTGTTTTTCATTATGTCGGATGGATCGCTAAGGTTCTGTGTGGATTATCGAGAATTGAACAAAGTGACTATCCATAATAAATATCCTCTTCCTCGTATTGATGATCTCTTTGACCAGCTGCATGGAGCTTTTGTCTTTTCGCAACTGGATTTAGCTTCAGGTTTCCATCAGTTAAGGGTAGCTGAGGACGGTGTCCCCTTGACTGCATTTAGGGGACCAAATTGTTTCTATGAGTGGTTGGTTATGCCTTTTGGGTTAACCAACGCTCCTTCCTACTTTGTCGATCTGATGAATCGAGTCTTTTATGATGTATTGAATAAGTTTTTTCTGGTGTTCATTGATGATATTCTGGTCTACTCTAAGTCTGAAGAAGAGCACAAGCAGCATTTGAGAATTGTGTTGGAGACTCTGAGGAAGCATGTTTTGAAGGTGAAATTCTCTAAGTGCCATTTTTGGAAATCGGAAGTCAAATTTTTGGGGCACATTGTTTCTGGTGAAGGTATCTCTGTAGATCCAGCGAAGGTTGAGACTATTTTGGAGTGGAAGCAACCGCAGGCACCGACTGAAGTTCGTAGTTTTCTGGGTTTAGCTGGCTACTACAGGAAGTTTATCAAAGATTATTCTAAGATTTCTTCACATCTGACTAAGCTGACAAGGAAAGGAGCTAAGTTCAAATGGACACCCCAGTGTGAAGAGGCTTTTCAGGAGTTGAAGACGAGGCTAACCAATGCACCTGTGCTAGCTATTCCGGATGGGAAGAGCAAATTTGAGGCTTATACAGATGCTTGTATAGTTGGACTGGGAGTAGTTTTGATGCAGAATGGAAGGGTAATTGCACATGCGAGTCGGAAATTGAAGCCTCATGAGAGGAACTACGCTACCCACGATCTAGAATTGTTAGCCATTGTTTTTGCTTTAAAGATCTGGAGGAACTATCTCTTGGGAGAGAAGTTCGAGTTATTCAAGGATCACAAACCATTGAAATATCTTTTCTCTCAAAAGGATCTTAATTTGAGGTAGCAGAGGTGGGTCGAGTTTCTGGCATCATATGATTTGGATGTTCTGTATACCTCGGGAAAGGCGAATGTTGTGGCTGATGCTCTTAGCAGGAATGCAGTTCTGTCTCTTTTGGAAGTGGTTCCATCTCTTATTGAAAGGATTTTGAGCAAGCAAGAATCTGATAAAATATTGAAAAGAATCATCATAAGAGTTAGGAAGGGTCAGTGTTCAAGTTTTGAGATTGATGGCCTAGGAACATTGAGGATTAACGGGAGGATTTGTGTTCTGAATGATAGGGATCTAAGACAGGAGGTGTTGTCAGAGAGTCATCGTTCCAGATTGAATATCCACCCAGGAATATATAAGATGTATAAGGATATGAAGAGGGTCTTTTGGTGGAAGGGCATGAAGGAAGATGTAGCTGCTTTCGTTAATAGTTGTGCCATCTTCCAACAGGTTAAAGGAGATCAGCAGAAGTCAGCCGGATTATTGCAGCCTTTGGAAATCCCGATGTGGAAGTGGGAAATGATTTCGATGGATTTCATTGACGGTTTGCCTAGAACCAAGAAAGGAAACGAAGGAATATGGGTGATTGTGGATCGTTTAACTAAAATCACCCATTTTATACCGGTTAAGGCAACTCGTACTGCAGCTTCTCTAGCAGAGATTTTCTTGAGAGAGATAGTCAGATTGCATGGTGTTCCAGT